>OY728136.1:0-5000000 GCA_963277665.1 Viscum album
CAACCCGTCCACACTCCCTAGACACCCATACCCCTGGATATACCCTCCACCCCCGTGGACAGCCCACCAACCCACCCCGTACCCCCTAGACAGCCCTACCACCCCCCGGATAGCTCGCCCACCCCCTGGACACCTCGTACCCCCTAGAAAAGCCCCCCCCCCTCCACCCCCATGGACACCCCTGACCCCCTGGACTGCCCCGCCACCCTTATGGACAGCCCGCCCACCCCCTGGACACCCCTCCCCCCGTGGACATCCACTCACCCCCATGGACTTCCCTCCCACCCCCCATGGACACCCTCCCACCACCCTCGGACACCCCCACCCCTAGAAATCCCCCCCACCCCATAGACACCCAGACCCCACTGGATAGCCCCGCCACCCCCATGGACAACCTGCCCACCCTATGTTGACATCCCACCCACCCCCTGGACACCCCGTACCCCTAGACAGCCCCGCCAACCCTTGGATAGCCTGCCCACCCCATGGACAGTCCCGCCCACCCACCCCGTACCCCTTGGACAACCCCACCACACCCTGGAGAGCCCATTAACCCCCCCCCCCCCCAGACACCCCATACCCCCCTGGACATCTTCGACACCCCTTCCACCCCTAGACATCACACATACACCATTTACACCTCGTACCCCCAGGACAGCCCCACCCCCCCCCCCCTAGAAAGCCCCCCCCCCCCCCCCCCCACGAACACCCTGACCCCCCTGGACGGCCCTGACACCCCTGTGGATAGCCCGCCCACCCCCTCGACACCCCGTACCCCTTGGAATCCCCCACCCCATGACAGCCTACCCACCCCCCTAGACACACTCCAACCACTCCAACCACCCCACCCACATCCCCACGGATGCCCCCACCCCCTAGAAAGCCCCCCCCCCCCACCCCCCTTAACACCCTGACCCCACTGGACAGCCTGACTGCCCCCCATGAATAGCCTGACCACCTCCCATGGATATCCCCCCCAAATTGTCACACTATATCCCCCTGGACAGCCCCTCCACCCCCATGAATAGCCCACCCACCCCCTGGACACCTCGTACCCCCTAGAGTGCCCCACCCACCCCCTGGACACCCCGTGCACCCCCTTTTCACCCCGTACTCCCCTAGATACCCTCCTCCCCCACCCACCCTTGGAAATCCACCCACCCCTAGACACCCCCAACCCACCCGACAGCCTCACCACCCCCATAGACAGCCCGACCCCCCCCCCACCCACCCCTGTGGATGCCTGACCTCCTGGACACCCTGACCCCCTAGACGGCGGCCACCCCCTGGACACCTATGATGCCCTGGACAGCCCTTCCACCCCCTGGACACCCCACACCCAACTGGACTCCCCAAACCCTTGAGAAATGTATGTGATCACTCAAATAATCTAGTAAAATATAAAATTTCTTCGATCTAAAATTTAGTCAACTCCTATAAAATTATCTTCCAAAAGTGTACATTGTCTTATACACTCATGCAAAGTTCTTCAAAGTTATTTTGTTCTAAATATAGTATTTTGTTGGATTTTATATTATGATTCTCATATAGAGTTGTTTGTCAATTATGGTTTCATATAAAGTGAACAAATCTTATTTACATAAATATATTTTCGATGAAACATCAAACTTATTGAATTGCTTTTGAAGAAATGAATTATAATTTTTTTTACAGAATGGATAGAAGTTGGATTTATGAAACTGAGCAGATCTCAAGATATTTTCAAAACAATTTGGAGAGATTTTTGGATTTTTCATTTCAAAATTCTTTAGATAGTGGTCACATACACTTCCCCTGTTAAAAGTGAGTTGGAAGACCTTGGTTGAGCCATGATGAAGTTAGCTACCACACAACCAAATACGGTTTTCAAGAAAACTACTATGTGCTGTATCAAAATGGGTAGAAAATTACATCTCAAATTACATATCAAATTACTGATGATCCAAATGAGAGGGCTGGATTGGATAATTTCCTATATGACTGGTTTCTGTTTATTCTTCATCATGAAAAATAAATAATTCCAACCCAAAAATATTTCTATATGAGCACACATGATGCATCTATTGAAAATGATGATGTTGTCTGGGTAAAAACATTGAATGATGCTGCCACGACTCCAATATATCGACAATGCGGGAAAATGAAAAGGCTGTAATTTGTAACCCGATTGTTTCATTGGAAAAATATGTATGATATTTCCAATACTTCCATCAATTAAATTATTACCTTCTTGAAGGAATTACTTCCAGATGATGCAGATATTCCCTCAAACCACTATATGGCTTGGGAGTTAGTTAATGAACATGGATTTTCAAGGAACTAAATTAATGCTTTCCTGAAATATTGCAGTTTTTTCTGGGAGGAAATTGATGAACGGAATGATTGTATAAAATGTGGAACATCCATTGGAAGCCTAATGATGATGGAACACCATCCCATGTGCCACAGAAAGTAATGTGGAACTTTCCATTGATACCCAGACTCTAAAATCATTCAATTTCTAATGAAATATCAATAAAAACGTGATGGAATGATACTCAGAGAAAGAAGACTAATGATGTGTTGGTTCACCATGTAGATGGATTTTGCATGGAAGAGATTTGATTCTTGATATCCTGATTTTTCAGCTGACATGCATAATGTGAGGATGTGTAAAGACCCAAAGCTTGACGTACATAGACATTACATTACTTTTTTGGAATACTTAATACATAACAAAAACATACACCCAAGGACCGTAATAGTTTAGTGTCTTTGTAAACTCTGAACATTATCTTCTATTCATGGTGAAAGATCTTTAACATCTCCCATAAAGTTATTCCATATTTTTTTTCTTAACTAAAACCTATCTTTATATCCAGGGGAAAAGAAAACATAAAAAGGGTGAGCTCAAATTCTCATTAAGGGTAATCATGGAAACATAAAACAATCCCTAAACATTTGAACGTAAGAACATGAACATAAAACCTAAATATCCTGAGTAATGACATAAATCTTGACAATTCATAAAGCATAGATCATAAAGGAACATTAATCATGATAAATAACATGGGAAAAAACATGGAATTTTGGAAAACCATTAAGCACATGATATGATTTCCATAGTAGTCAAGGCATTGCTTCCAAGACCATTGTAGTGGACCAAGTCCCTTACTGAATCGAGTTCACTCCTCATCCCAGTCCTGTATCACTAAACCAGATTAACCTGTCATTCCATTCATGTCTATCTCATGAGATATAAATATTTACCCAATGCATTAGAGGTAGATATAGGTCCCGCACATCTCATAATGAAATCTTTCTTACTTGTTCCACAAAATAAACATAAATCATTCATCATAACCCAATGAAAAAATGGGTTTCATAAACATCTCATCATGACCTAATCCATATAAAAAATGGATATCATTTCATTATAATAAAAATAAAAAATGTAAATAATAGGGACATTATACTTGAAACATAAACATGCTAAATAATGTCATCTTAGATGGAAAATAGTTTTGATAAAACAATTGAAATGAATTTTTGAGGAAAATATTCTTTCTTCTTCAAAATCATTTTCTTTTTTACCGAATGCCACACAATTTTAAAAGAAAATGATTTTATTGAAAATAACCCAGAAATCTTGTAGAGTAAGCTTCATGATGAAAAGGCATTATGAAACTGTAAAAATCCATTCATGCTGTATAAGTTAAAAAAACATTCTTCTTGTACTTTTCATGGAAAAGTAAAAAAGTACTTTGTATGGAAAATAAAAGAAAGAATCGTTCCATACCATATAGTAAAAGTCAAAAGGACGTAACACGACTTTAAACATACATGGGAGAATAGTAAAAAACTAATGAAAACCTTTTTTATAAAACATGGACATGGATGTTAAATGTAACCGCAATAAATACTAACGAATAAAAAATCTCGGATAAGAATGATATTTGAATAATTATCCCTTACCTTATGTCGAATTTCTTCCGTATGTGTCTAAGACTCTTCTTCTTCAACATGCCTCTTTTAAAATTATTCTTAGGGAACTAGAGTTGGTCTTTTGAGACGACCAGAACCTCTATAATATTACTAGAGAGGTTGAGAATAGAAATTGGCAGGGTTTGGCAGAGCTTGAAGGCTCAAAATTGTGTAAAGAGGAGAGGAAGGAGGTGTCTTTTTATAATGGAGGAGAGGGGCACCTTAGGAGAAACATAAAATATTATTTTATAATAAATTCATATTCAGTTTATATTGGCTCTAAAGTGGCTTATTTCGAGGCTAGGGTGGGGATGGGTAAAAATCCTCTCAACCAATAGGTTTTAGACAAGTTTAGGTTACCATTTAAACCTTATCATTTAGATTTAACACTAAGTTAAATAATTTAACTTTTACCGTGTCTTCTTGTATTCTTACACTATATGGTTAATGAACATACTATAAACTACCAATCTAACCCCAATTGGGTCATTAATGTCATATATATTATTATATAAGTCTTTTGGCCGATCCTTAGATTTTTAGGACCATTATATCAATTAATAATATAATATTTGTTTTAAAAACTCTTTTATGTCAATTTTGACACTATTTGGTATTTTGTTTTCTCTAAATTCATAACAGCATTTTTACTTCGAAAAAATTCGTCTAACCAGCCCTAATATGTAATATTAACCTGTAAATTATTTTAATTCATAAAAAGTCTCAAATTACATTTCTTTGGGTATATATAATATCAATTATGTTAATATTTCATTAATAAGGTAATTACTGCATCATCATTGTGTCATAAATAAATTAAATTATTTAACGTCTAAAAAATATAAATAAAATATCATTATTTAGGAAATACTTTTAGATTTATAATTAATAATTATAGTCGAATTTATCAATGTGTAACCCTATATTAAAAATGTTTTAGTTATTAAATTTTGATTTTAACTCTTTTAACTCTTCTTTAAATTAAATAATAATAAGTGTCCTAATCTAATCCAAGTTGACCTAAAGGGTCATATTTTATACCTAAGGTTGTTTTTGGTTGAATTGAACTTATCCAATATAATTATGTCATGTGTTAGGGTAATACTAAAATCATTTTTACCCTATATTACCATATTTACTTTTAACTGTGGTAAATAAAACTAAAAAGTTACTATTCACAAAAAAAATTATTTTTATCTTATTGAACCACATTTTACTTAAAGATATCAACCACGTCTCTCGTATTTTTTAAATTCCACTCATAGAAGCGGTAAAATTATGTTTTATGTAAATTTTCAAATTCTCCTAGGAGGTGGGTAAAACACGGAAAAAAGTTCAATAAAATTTTTATATATCTAAAATTATTATAAAATGAATCCAATGAATTAAATTGAACTTATATAGGTATTATGTATCTATTTTGACCTAAAATAAATTTAAATAAAATAATTGATTATTTAAATAAAAAGTCGGTTTTAACCAATAACTCAGTGTTTTCACTATTCATCAAAAATTTAATGTTTTCATAAAAATACAAAAAATTCACCCTAGGCTAATTTCGATATTCCAAATCCAAAAATGAAGTCCATTTTGATAGATAAAAATTATAAAATTTCAAAAAGTGGGTATTACTATTCATAATGGCTAGTTTATATAATATTTTAATAACATATCTTTGTTTAGTGAAACTCTGTATTGCGTACAACACAAGCTATCGAGGAACGTAACGATTGCATGTCATGCAAGCCAAGTCAGAGTTGCGTGTAGTGAAAGATTACTTTTTTGTTGTATATAATAGAATCCAAACATATTTCTTTTA
Source organism: Viscum album (assembly GCA_963277665.1). Taxonomy (NCBI): domain Eukaryota; kingdom Viridiplantae; phylum Streptophyta; class Magnoliopsida; order Santalales; family Viscaceae; genus Viscum; species Viscum album. The sequence goes on from OY728136.1 coordinate 5,783, forward strand.
TAAATTGAATATATATATATATATATATATATATACACACAGACTCAATGTTTTGTAGAATAACTTCTTTCAAACGAACTTGAAATTGTGTGTAACACTATCCAGGAATAGTGTTGTGTATACTGTAGGCTAATACGGTGTTGCGTATAGCACAATATAATCTTGGTGTAGCATACAACACAAGACATCGAATAAATAAAAAAGAATACTTCTCATAAAATCTCAGGGTGTTACATTCTACCCCCCTTAAAATGAATTTCGCCCTCAAAATTCATCGGGGCTATAAATCGTTTACTACTTGAATGTTTATTTCATAGAATCCCAGACCTGAAAAAGGAATACTAAATCATCATTTTAAAAAGGAATGTTAGAAACATAATTAATACCCAAAGTAACTCATCACTGGGTTTTCTCATAGGAGAATATAGGTGACAATATGGAAATGGAAGAGAAATCTATCCATCAAGTTCTGATAGAGAGTGGTAGATAGCATGGCTATGAAAAATCCAACAATCACAAAGCAATAAATTTTTGATGATCTAACGTACCATCTGATTCATTGGATATGACGGTACTAGGACAACATTTTTGGTTTTTGATATCATTTCCCAAAAGTTGAAAATTTGGAATTAGAAGAAATACATGCCTGATTTTGATACAATCTCACCATTGGTCATTCCATGAACAATTTCCACTTCATATCTTAAAGAAATGAAAATGAATTTATCATTCATGAAGTGTTAGCAGATCATGTGATAGAATTATGGGTCATTCCATCTGTCTCAAACAAAAGGTTAGAAAAAGTTATCAAATATACATAAGTCCATATATGGTGAGGTTAATTGTATATGATTCCAAAAATGGACTTATACATCATCTATCATACTTCTTAATAAAATAAAACTAGTTTCTACTAACTAGGGACTTCCTGTATGCTAGAGGTAGGTGATAAAGTCCTGTCACACTTCAGTTGTGGGTTCTATTCCCACAACCTTGTCTGAAGCGACGGGTTTTTGCCCGTCCTGTAGGTTGTCCCTTTTTCTAAAAATACATTATTATAACATTCCTACAATAATATAGAAAAAATTTCTAGCCTTAAATAATACTAACTTATGTCTAACTTAATTCATTCTAATATTTAGGCTTATCAAAAATACTTCGGTCCAAGCTCATAGTATAAAGAAAACAATTACTTGAAAGGTCACATAACAAGAACGTGAATACCATCATCAATCACCCCTATATCATAAGATATATCTTGGTGGTCACATTATAAACATGTGAAAACCTTAATCATGTATTCTTTTGAAATATGAATTACCATAGAACCTTAGTGAAAACATGAATTCTATCAAAAGTTAACTCTTTCCACATACCAAAATCCAAAAATTTCTATATTCTCAAACCATGATATCACTTTATCCTTATATCAATCATGAGGTCATTAATACTATCAAACATTTAATTTTTTCCTTATCCCTTCATTATGCACATATCATCTTCTTTCCAAAATCACTTTTCATGGTTACCGATACCATTTAATATATAATTTCAAATACTTTAGGAAAAATAATAGTGTAACAATCCATAGATGTTTCTTTATTCCATAGTACCATACATTATTCTTGATAAACATGCAATCATTCCACAACCTTCTTAAACCATTGACCGATCTTCAATAATTCTTTCATCTCACAAACCATTTGTAGTCTCTTCATCATCATCAACATAAATACTACCCATACGACCATGATGATTCTCTTCATGAGACTTTCCCTTAGGACATTGGTTTTCATAATGGTCGTACATTCCACATTTAAAACCTTTAACCGTTGATGATGTCTTGGAAATACCACTATCCTTGTCCATGGTGTTAACTGAACCTTTTCCTTTCAAATTACTGGCTTTGAGTCCTTCTTTTCCACACCTAGTGCATCTTCCAGTTCCTTTGAAACATTCTCCCTGATGCCTCTTCCAACATGATTTACATGAGGAAAATTGAACTTTATTTCCTCTATGATCATCATGAAACACCATCTTTCTCTTATTAGCTAAGTCAAGAAACTTACCAAAGATGATATTATTGATCATATTTTGAGATTGTTGTTTAGAAATAATAATGATTTTTGGACTTCCAAATCTTGTTTCGTTTGGTTTCTCATGAAGAATATCATTCCATTGTCCCTCATATCCTCCATTATTGTGAATCTTCCTGTTTCCATCCATTTTCTAAAACCCAAAAAAGAATAGTGGGAGAGGAAAAAATCATACTAGGAAAACAACATAATCAATGGGAAGTACCTTCAATATCTAACATCTTAGGCTAAATTCTAAGATCGTTACCATAAATCTAGGACTATAACCTACACTTATACTTAACCTTAGGGACATCCCTAGACATACCTTAGAAATATCTCTAGGGATCTCACTAAAGTTTTCGCATCCTAGTTTCCAAAGGTAAACTAAACCTTTCCTCTGTTACGAACTGTACAGACCCAAAGATTGACGTACATAGACAATACATTACTTTTAAGGAATACTTAATACATTACAAAAACATACACCCAAGGACCATAATATTTTAGTGTCTTTGGAAACTCGAAACATCATCTTCTAGTCATGGTGAGAGATCTTCAACATCTTCCATAAAGGTTTTCCCTATTTTTTTCTTAACTAAAACCTTTCTTTAAATCCTAGGAAAAGGAAAACATAAAAATGGTGATTGAATGTTCTCATTAAGGGTAAACATGGAAACAGAAAACAATCCCTAAAAATTTTAACACAAGAAAATAAACATAAAACATAGAAATCATGAGTAATGACATAAATCTTGACAATGCATACGCCATAGATCATAAAGGAACATTAATTATGATAAATAACAAGGGATAAAACATTGAATTGTGGCAAACCATTAAGCACATGATATGATTTCCATAGTAGCCAAGGCATTGCTTCCAAGACCATCATAGTGGACAACGTCTCTTACTGAATCAAGTTCACTCCTCATTCCAGTCCTGTATCACGGAACCGGATTAACCCGACGTTCCAGCCATATATATCTCATGATATATAAATATTTACCCAATGAATTAGAGGGATATATAGGTCCCACCCATCTCATAATTAAATCATTCTTACTTGTGCCACAAAATAAACATAAATCATTCATCATAACCAAAAGAAAAAAAATGGTTTTCATAAACATCATCTCATCGTAAAACAAAATCCATATAAAAAAATGGATATCATTTCATCATAATAAAAATGAAACCATGTAAATCATAGAGAAATTATACTTGAAACATAAACATGCTAAATAATGTCATCTTATATGGAAAATAGTTTTTATAAAACACTTGAAATTAATTCTTGAGGAAAATATCCATTCTTCTTCAAAATCATTTTCTTTTCACAAAATTCCAAATAATTTTAAAGGAAATGGATCTTATTGAAAATAACCATGAAATCTTGTATAGTAAGCATCATGATGAAAAGGAATTATGAAACCGTAAAAATTTGTTCATGTTGTATAAGTTAAAAAAAATTCTTCTTATACTTTTCTTAGAAAAGTCAAAAATTACCTTGTTTGGTAAACAAAAGAAATAATCATTCCATACCATATAGTAAAAGTCAAAAGGACGTAACACGACTTTAAACATACATGGAAGAATAGTAAAAACCTTATGAAAACATTTTTTTTAAATCATGGACGTGTATGTTAAATGTAATCCCATTAAAAACTAACGAATAAACAATCTCGAATAAGAATGATATTAGAATAATTATCCCTTACCATATGTCCAATTTCTTCTGTATGTGTCCGAGATTCATCTTCTTCGATGTGCCTCTTTTAAACTTCCTCTTAGGGAACTAGAGTTGGTATTTTGAGAAGACTAGAGCCTCTATGATATAACTAGAGAGGTTGAGAAGAGAAACTGTCATGGTTTGTCTGAGCTTGAAGGCTCAAAATTATATAAAGAGGAGAGGGAGGAGTAGCCCTTTTAGAAGGGAGGAGAGGGCCACCCTAGGGAAAACATAAATAGTATTTTATAATAAATTCATATTCGGTTTATAATTGCTCCAAAGTGACTTTTGTCGAGGATAGGGTGGGTATGGGTCAAACGCCTCTCAACCAATAGATTTTAGACATGTTTAGGTTACCATTTTAACCTTATCATTTAGATTTCACTCTAATTTAAATAATTTAACTTTTATCGTGTCTTCTTGTATTCTTACACTATATAGTTAATAAACATACTATATACTACCAATAGAACCCCAATTGGTTAATTAATGTCATATATATTATTATATATGTCTTTTGGTATAACCTTATATTTTTAGGATCATTATATTAATTAATAATATAATATTTATTTTAAAAACTCTTTTATGTCAATTTTGACATGATTTGGTATTTTGTTTCCTCTAAATTCATAACAACATTATTACTTCGAAAACAATTCATCTAACAAACCACAATACGTTATATTATCCTAAAAAATTATTTTAATTCATAAAAAGTCTCAAATTACATTTATTTGGGTATTTATAATATCAATTATGTTTATATTTCATTAATAAGGTAATTACTACATCATCATTGTGTCATAAATAAATTAAATTACTTAATGTATAAAAAATATAAATAAAATACCATTATTTAGGAAATATTTTTAGCTTTCTAATGAATATTTATAGTCTAATTTATTTTATGTATAAATTTATATGAAAAATGTTTAAGTTATTAACTTTTGATTTTAACTCTTTTAACTCTTCATTAAATAAAATAATAATAAGTGTCCTAATCTAATCCAAGTGGACCTAAATGGTCATATTTTATTCCTAAGGATGTTTTTGGTAGAATTACACTTATCCAATAGAATTAGAAAATGTTTTAGGGTAATAATAATATCATTTTTACCCTATATTACCCTATTTACTTTTAACCATGGTAAATAAAAGTAAAGAGTTACTATTCACCAAAATTTATTTTTTTCTTATTGAACCAAATTTCACTCACTGATATCAACCATGTCTCTCAGATTTTTGAAAATCCACTCATATAAGCTGTAAAATTATGTTTTATGTAAATTTGCAAATTCTCCTAGGAGGTGGGTAAAAGATGGTAAAAAGTTCAATAACATTTTTATATATCTAAAATTATTATAAAATGACTCCAATTAATTACATTGAACTTATATAGGTATTATGTATCTATTTTGACCTAAAATTAATTTAAATAAAATAAATGATTATTTAAATAAAAAGTTGGTTTTAACCAATAACTCAGTGTTTTCACTATTCATAAAAAATTGAATGTTTTTAGAAAAATACCAAAAATTCACCCTAGGCTAATTTAGATATTCTGAATCCAAAAAAGAAGTCCATTTTGAAATATAAAATTTATTAAATTTCAAAAATTTGGAATTAATATTCATAATGTCTAGTTTATATAATATTTTAATAACATATCGTTGTTTAGTGAAACTCAGTATTGTGTACAACACACGCTATCGGGGAAGGTCGCGATTGCGTGTAATGCAAGCCAAGTCAAAGTTGCGTGTAGTGCAAGATTCCTTTGTTGTTGTGTATAATATAATCCAACCATATTTAATTTATACATTGAATATATATATATATATACAATCAATGTTGCGTAGAATAACTTCTATCAAACGAACATGAAATTGTGTGTAACACGATCCAAGAATAGTGTTGCGTATACTTTAGGCTAATACGGTGTTGTGTATAGTGCAAGATAATCTTGGTGTATCATACAACACAAGTCATCAAATAAATTAAAAATAATACTTCTCATAAAATCTCGGGGTGTTACAGGTTGGGTCTTTCATGTGATGGTTTTAATCAGTTTGGTAAGATGCTTACGTTGCGCAACACATGGCCAATTTTTATACACATTTATAATCTTCCCCCATTATTGTGTATGAAAAAACCGTTGACTTTCATGGGTATAGTCATATCTGTCCCTTCTAATCCAAGTAATGATATAGACTTATACATTCAACCTTTAATAAAAGAGTTGAAACATCTGTGGGATGTGGGTGTACACACATACGATGCATGTTCGAAAGACATATTTCAGATTCGTGTTGCGCTTATGTGGATGATCAATTATGTTCCTGCTTATACAATTATTTCTAGATGGATCACGAAGGAAAACCTATCATGTCTTATTTTTATGAAGAATACACGATCTAAAAGACTGAAACATCATTTTAGTTTCAGTTTTATGGGACATCAACGATTCCTGTCAATGGACCATCTATATAGAAATAATTGTCGAAGATTTGAAAATTCCATGGAGGATGATGATCCACATCAGCTTATATCTACAATTTATGTGCTTAATGAATTGAAAGATTTCAAGTTTTCATTTAGTAAGGGTCAAATGAAATCTGGAAAAAGAAATAACATTTCCACTGAAACCTGTTACAATTGGATGAAGAGAAGTATCGTATTTGATTTTCCTTATTGGTCAACCAATTTGTAATGTCATTGCATATATGTAATTCACATTGAAAAAAGTATATGTGAAATATATATTTCAATTCTTCTAAATGTTAAGGGAAAGAAAAAAAGACTATTTAGAGTCTCGGCGTGACTTGATGGATTGGGGCATCAGACCGGAATTGCATCCTGTGCATATCCGTGAAAATAAATGGAAACTTCCCTGTGCTTATTATGTGATGACACCTATAGAAAAAAGAAATTTATGGAAGTACTAAAGACGATTAATGTTTGTGATGGCTATTCAAGAAACATATCCAAATAGGTCAACAGAAGAGAGTCGAAGCTAAAATCTTTGATGACTCTTTATTATCACATCCTTCTGCGTGGGTTGATTCCAATAGCAATTCATCGCATTTTTTCCAATAATGTAAGGGTGGCTGTTATTTGGTTGTGCCATTTGTTTAGAGATATTTGTGCTATGAATTTTTCCAAGTATTTCTTGTAAAAAATGTTGGTAGATGCCCCATTAATTTTATGTGAGTTAGAGAAAATATTTCCTCCGTAATTTTTCACATGCATGATGCATCTGACCATCCATATTCCAACTGATATACTTCTCATAAGACCTATTTGTTATCATTGGATGTATCCAACTAAAATAAATATGTACACATTAAGGTCTTAGGTCCATAATAGGAATCACCTCAAAGGTTCTATCTTGAACGGTTACTTGGATCAAGAATGTATGGATTTCTACTCTATGTATTTGTTTTATCTTACTACAAGAATGAACAAACCAATGTGAAATGAATAATAATGGTATGAGAAAATTGTACCCAGTTTTCCATCACTTACTCAAATAGGAAAAATTCATGGATCATTTACATTGATGACATTAAGCCTTGAAGAGAGGGAGATGGCACATCACAGAATTTTGTTCAATTGTGATTTGTTCAATGACTACATCTTGTAAGTAAATTGTATATTTAAATCTAATATATATATCTATTAAAATATTCCTATTTTTATCTACAGAGAACATAAGGTGATGATAAATAGAAAGCATCGTTTTATCTTTGAGAAGGAGGGAGAATTTTCATAGAATAGACTTTTCTGCTTAGTTAAAAATAAAGGTAATAATATTACTGTTTAAAATAATTAAAACAATAATTAATTAAGTTTAATATTGATTTGTATTTCATGTATTGAGTTTTCCTGATAACTCTGTCTCTAAGGAAATAAGAGCTTTGGATTTTGGTCCTAATACCATGGTTCGTGACTGTAAATCAATTGTTATCAATGGGTACATATTTATTATCACTGAATGAGAAAAGGACATGAGAACACAACATGATGGTGTTTTGGTTACTACCACAATAGAATATTTTTCTAGTGCATTAGATAGTAGACCGCGATTTGAAAATTTCTGTTATTATGGAGTCGTTAAAAAAAATAAAAATATTGGATTATTATTCTCATGGACGAGTCACGCTAATGAAATGTAAGTGGTTTCATTTGATGAAGAGGCATGGCACATATATTGATGAGTGTGGATTTCATGTAATTGATATGACTCGCACTCTTGTTACTGATGAACCATATGTATTGGTATCAATGCTGAAACAAATTTTTTATGTCAAAGACCATCTTCAACCTGAATTTGGTGTCCTTATTGAAGTAATTCCAAAACTTATTTTTGATGATGGTGATGATGGAATTGAAACCATCCCTACTACCATTAGAAACAATCAATTTATTACTTTTCATGACTCCAATAGCTCAATTCTCAGACTTGACTGTGAACCTGAAGTTGTGGTGGGAAATATATAAAATCATCCATTCATGTTCTCAATTCTTTTGTTTTACCTCGACTTGGGCTGTTAAGGTTGGTACTATTCAAATTGATTTAATATTGATTAGAAATATGTTATATCCGACTTAAATGTTATGTGAATTTTCAATTTTTATTGGTTTCAATTTAATTTGAATAGTATTTTATAATTTGGAATTGAACTGTATTTAAACCAAAGAAACCAACATTTCTAACATGGTGAACATTTCAATGCTTCAAATTTGATTTGTATAAAATTTGTATGACTCTAAGACCTATCTTTAACATTTTACCAGGTAATGAACATGATGGTTTGTATTCTTCTGCAAAACATGTATTGAAACTTGCATCATCTACCTGAGCTAAATAAATTAAATTTTTCCTTATTTTTGAAAACTGATTTACCACTTATGAATCTGGTAGAATCAATGTTCCATTATTTTAAAAGATAGGTGAAACTTAGTAAATAACCATCCTACTAAAAATTAAATTTCTTTATTACATCTTGTATGATTTATTAACTTCATTATATATTTGTTCAAGCTCATCTAAAAAATGGTTAGTTAAATTATCCATGAATCCCCCTATTCCCTCTCATTTATTTTGTTTTTTGGGTTACACCTTATTTATCCATTTCTCTTTACTTCTATATTTTCTTTCAAATGTAGGAAGTGAAACCAATTGAAGATAGGAAACAAAAACGGATTATGGAAAATAATCATCACGTGACTGAGTTGGGCATTCCACCACTAGTGCCTGCAGTGAGTATTTTATTTCAAATATATATATTTAAATAATATATAATTCCATGAGATTAATTTTTCAAACATTATTTTAGGATCCATATATTAGGCTACAATTATTTGATGAGCATCCTAATAGTGGTCCCAGTACTCAAGGTGTTCATACGAGGGGGTGGTATGAGAGCTAGCTCATCTAGTCGGTGTACCCCATTGGACCCTGCCCCTCCCACTGACATACCATCCATCCCACATGATGATCCCGATGTGTCATTAGAGACACACAGGATATTTAGGCCTCTTATTTTTTCACCACCATTAACATCTGAGCCTCCTCACCCATTTGTACCATATCTGATGATGATTCCCACTACCCATCTATCATTTGGGCAGCCATCCCTTTCATCTTCTTTTACTTATGATTCCTTCTCTATGGGATTATATATTCAATCTTATATAATTCCTGCGCCACCAGAGTCTGTCCCTACAGAGTATACATTGGGACCCACTCCATTTTTAGAGGTTTTTCCTTCAGATTCTATGGATCCAGCGGCTCCCATTGATCAGACAACGCAGATATACTTATACAACCCTAATAAATTATACCATTATTTATTCTTATTATAACATGTATTGATAAAATATTTGTTTTTCTTTCATAACAGATACATCTAATGATAGGAGTCGGGGACGGGGGAGTACATGCATGTGTGTGGTGTGGAACCGCCACACGCAGTTCATGGAGGACTACATTGAAGATAATCAGATGATTGAAAAATCAGGGAAATAGTGTCAGAGTTTTCTAGCGAAGCTTTCCAAATACTCCGACATCATTCCTATTAGCCCTATCTCACGGAGATAGATACCAAATAAAGTCAAGGATAAAGCTTAGGCAGAGATATGGATAAAAAATATATTGTATTTAATGAAATATATTAATTTTTTTATTTATATGAATTAATATTTTGGTGTCAGCAGTGGTTTAGTTTCCCCGATGGTGAGGGTTCATGGCCAGCACGTCTAAATGATTTAGGTGTGATTTGGAGAGCTTATAAGCATGATTTGTACATTGGATGGAATGCTAGAGTGGGCCCAGAGTTAGAAGCGGTCCATGTCATGGATGATTGTCCGTTAGAATAGTATCGGCATATGATTACTCATTGGACGACTAGCCAATTTACGGTATTAATCAAATTAAAGGTATTTAGATGATAATTTTCATGTTTTTTATTAATAATAATTATTGAATTTTATTTAGGATTCATCCGGAAGAAATAAAAAAACATTGATGATAAGAAATACGTCCACACATTGGGACGTACTACGATGTGAGATCAAGAGAGGCAGCAGGTACGACAGTTTATAATCTTTCTTTAGGACTTGCACATTCTATTGCATCCTCCATAATTTATTCAATTTATAAAGTTGTTATATAATTTTAGTTATGAAAATAATGTTTTTTTGGTATCCTATTTTTAATTATGGTTTCCTACATTTAATGTCATTATTGAGGCATAAATTTAATATAGAAGAATTTTTTCCTCGAGCAAAACTGTTTTGCTTAAGTAGAAAGAAGAAAGACGGAAGTGCGGTTAAGAACCGACTGAGTAGCAGATTGTAAGTTTTAAATTGTAGATTTAAAATTTTAATCCCTATTTTGTAACTTAATAATATATTTATATTTGTAACAGGCTGCTTTAGAGGCCCTTGATGCCTAGGAACCTGATAATTTTGGCCCAAACGATCACTTAAATCAGGTGTTGGGAGATGAGAACCCTGGTAGAGTATGCTGTCGACCTGGGAAGAGTATAGTTCCGACGAGGTATTGGCCTTCCTAAGGTATGAGTTGTAGTGCTTCCATGTTGAAGCAGTTTAAGGCACAGGTAGAACAGGATGAAAAAAGGGAAACCAAGATTGCAGAATAGTCTTCTAGGGAAAACACTGCATTTATGAAACTGATCAAAGTTTAACATCCAACACTTCTACCAGAGGCTAGCACTTCTTGTGATTAATATATGTCATCAATGAGTTCTATATATGGTGCACTAGGTGGATGTTCTTGTGGTGGTTGAGATGAGGGTGAGAAAGAGGCCGAGGCATAGGAGGAGGCTGAGGTGGGGGAGGAGGGCGAGGAGGAGGCCTAGGCGGAGGAGGAGGGCGATGAGGAGGCTGAGGCTGAGTATGAGGGTGAGGAGGAGGGTGAGAACAATGACGGGGATGACGATGAGGATGAGGGTGAGGGTGATGATGATAGTGATGGTGATGATTGTGATGAGGGACATATTTGTCCATTACATTTTTTACTAATATTATCGACCATTAATGTTTATTGATTTTTTGTGCCTAAATATATGTGTTATTTGGTAGGTCACATTATCTTTATTTATTTATATAAATAATAAAACACGACTTGATGATTTGCTATGAATGATTCACCCCTCCCCTATACAGGGCCCCATCCCCTGGACACACTGTACCCCCTGGACAACCCCGCCAACCCTGTGGACAGCCCGCCCACCCCCTAGATAGCCCCCCTGTAGATAGCCCCTTCACCACCTGTACCCCCTGGACAGCCCTGCCCACCCTCGTGGACAGCTTGCCAACCAACCCCCGCTGTACACCCCCTACCCCCTGGATAGCCAAACCACCCCCATGGATAGCCTGACCACCCCCTAGATACCTCCTCCCCCATGAAAACCCCCCCATCCCCCTAGACAGGTTGTACCCCCTAGACAGCCCCACCCCCTAGACACCCCTACCCCACGTGGCCAGCCCACCCACCCCCCATGGACAACCCTCCCACCCCCTAGACATCTTCTACCCCCTGGACAGCTCATCCACCCCCGTGGATAGCCCCCCAGACAACCCCTCCCCCTATGGACAACCCTCCACCCCCATGGACACCCCGTACCCCCTGGATAGACCCACCCACCCCCGTAGAAAGCCCACCCACCCCCTAGACACCCCTACCCCACGTGGACAACCCGCCCACCCCCCATGGACAACCCCCCCCCCCCCCCACTGCCCTAGACAACCTCTACCCCCTAGACAGATCGTCCACCACCGTGGATAGCCCTCCCACCCCCGTGGAAAGCCCTCCCACCCCTCGGGATACCCTGTACCCTCCCTGGACAGCTCCACTCACCCCCATGGATAGCCCCCCCCCCCCACCTCGGACACACCGTACCCCCTAGATAGTCTGGCCACCCCCGTGGACAGCCCGCCAACCCCCTGGACACCCCAACCCCAGGACACCCCCACCCCCTCGAAAGCCCCCCAAACCCATGGACACCACCCCACCCACCTAGAAACCACCCCACCCCCTGGTCAACCCAAACAGACACCTCCCCACCCCCTAGTTACCCCCATGGATAGCCCCCCCCCCATGGAAACCCCCCCCCCCCCTCGTACACCACCCCACCACCGCCTGGACACCCCCATGGATAACCCCCCCTCCCACCACCACACTTGACTGCCCCCCACCCCACTGATGGACAACCCCCCACCACAACCCAGGACAACCCCCTCCCCCACCACCCTTGACTACCCCCCCCCCCCCCCCCCGCACCACCCTGATGAACAGCCTCCCCCCCCCCCCCCACACCACCTTAGACAACCCCCCACCCTCCACATCAACGTTGGACACCCCGTCCCCCCTGGAAAGGCCCTTCACCCCCATGGATAGCCCACCCACCCCCTGGACAACACCTTCCCCTTTGGACAGACCCCACCCCCTGGACACCCTACCCCCTGTGGACAACACACCCACCCCTGGACACCCCATACCCCCATAGACATCCCCTGCCCACCCCCGTGGACACCCACTACCCCCCCCCCCCCCCACGACATCCCCCAACCCCCTAGATAGCCTTGTCCACCCCCTGAACACCCTCGACCCCCTGGACAGCCCCACCACCCCCATGGATCCCACCCCCTAGACAGCCCCCACCCCCATGGACAACCCCCACCCCCCTAGACAGACCACACTCCCATGGACCCCACCCCACCCCCCTTGGACAACCCCAACCCCTGGACCGCTCCCACCCACCTGGACACCACCCCACCCCCAAGACACCCCCACCCCCTAGACACCCCCACCCTCTAGAAATCCCCCCAGCCCCCTGGACACCACCACCCCCCCCCCCCCGACACCCCCATGGCCATACCCCCTGAACACCACCCCCTAGACACCCCCATGGACACCCCCCCCCCCACACCCCACCACCCTTGACAACCCCCCCCCCCCCCATACACCCCCATCCCCCCAGACACCCCTACCCCCTTAGACAGCCACCCGAAACCCTTGAATATCCTCCAACCCCATGAATTCTGGAATGAATTCTTTATGTACTTAATTAACTTATGAATTGAGTGTTAATGGTGTATGGGTATACTTTTTGTATTTGTATACTTTCTATAATTACCTTATGAATAATGTGTTAATTCGGTTTGTTTGTACAGGGTAATTAAATATTGAATAAGAGGTATTCAGATTTATGTTTGAATTATGTGTTGGATGAATTCTGTATGGATTCATACATAATTATGTATGAATTCACAGAATTATATATGAATTCATACAGAATTATCTATGTATTATACAGGTATAATTGTTAATGGTTTATTTTTTTACTTGTTGTATGTGTGTGTATTATACAGATTTGTAGTCTTGCTGGTGGAAATGATGCAGCTATATAGGGGGAGGCCAACAAGATGGCTTGTTGCTGTAGGTATAAATAAGATATGCCAATGGTTCAAAACTATTGGCATATGTGTAAAAAAATAACGTATACCTATAGTTTTATGTAAACTGTTGGTATAAGTATACTCCAATGGTTTGTCAACTGTTGGCATAGATAATTTTACTTGATATTTACCAATGGTTTGTTGCAAATCATTGGTAAAACTCTCTACCAATGGTTTACACAACCATTGGTATAGATATACATCATGTTATTACTCACAGTTTAAAACCATTGGCAAAAAGTTTTACCAAATGATTACTTAAACCATTGGTATATACTAATTTTTTTCAGACATATGCCAATGGTTCTGATAGAACCATTGGGATATGTCTATACCTACTACTCAAGACCCAACGGTTTGGACAACCATTGGTATAGTTTATACCAATGGTTTGGAAAACCATTGGTATAGTTTATACAAACGGTTTTCCAGCCTTTAACAATCGTTTAAAACCACTGGTAAAGCTTAAATTTCTAGTAGTGAATGGTTACAAGTTTGGACAGTTATGGAATGGTTTAAGTTAAAATTCAGATGAAGTTTTAGAGATTAAATTATTATCTCACCATATGAATATTTATTCATATTGGATAACCTATTCTATCCTTTTTTATGTTATGATAAATAAATACATATGGATTTAATTTTCATTCTACATATGGATCTTACCATGTAGTTGTTCTTGAAGCCTAAAAAATTAACCTTCATTTTTTGAGTAATTGATTATGTGGAAATTGTTCCTGACATAAACAAAGGATGATATTGTTCTCAAATCAAGTAAGATTATCATTTCATGAAAATTATGAAACATTCGGAAGAAGGTTCTTGAAAAAAAATCATGTTATCATCACATTGATGATTGGAATGATGTTTTTCATACCTGTTTGGTTTATGACTTTGTGATTTTTCACATTCTCTTGAGAATGTTCATTATAACTCTCCATGAGAACTTGATAGATATATTTATCTTCCAAGATCATGTTTTCACTTTCCACGTAAGTTCTCCTATATAGAAACCTAGTTATGTGGTTAACCATTATGGTTCCAACTTTCCTTTTTTAAAGGAACCATTAGTATCCATTTTTTAAATTTTGTTTTATATGAATGGAGATTTCAAGTAGTAAACCATTGATAACCAAGAGGAATTTTTACGTTGATATTCATTTTAAGGGGGTAGAATGTAACACCATAAATTTCATTGAAAACAAGTGGAAAAAATTTATTCATTTTGATATTATTCAACACCGAATATAGCCTTTATTAGAAAAAAAAATATGTTCAGATTATGTTGTACGCAACACCAAATTAATAATTCACTACATGAAATACATAGATTAGATTTTGGTACATGACATATTATATTTTTATTGTGTTTCACACAACACTGTGTCCCCTTGATAGCCTGTGTTTTTTTCAAGAAAAAGTTTTACCAAACTAAAATATATTATTAATATTACAATTAAAATATTATTATAATCATCACTAACGCTTTAGAATAGATGATATGAATTATATTGAATAAATTATAAAACTATGGTTTACACATGTATAAAAAACTAATCCTTTATATTAATTATTTAAAAATTAATGTAATAATTATTAGAGAATAATGAAAATCCCTTTCTAAGAAAACTTTTTTTCTAAGGACAAACACTATTTTATCTCACTAAATTAAACAAACCACTTTTAAAGAATATTTTCAATAAAAAATATATATTATATATTCAATAAATATTTTTAATACTCTTCTAATATATTTTATAGGCACCATATAAGAATAAATATAATTATATGAATAAAAAGAGGTATTTTCATAAAGGTAAATTTACCACATTTTAATAGCCATTGTATTTTAAATATAAATTTTTACCCTTTTAAATTTTCTATATTAAAAAATAAACTTAATTTTTGAATTTTGAATACAAAAATTTATGTTTTTTCCTTTTTGTAATTTTTTCAAAATATTTGATTTTCGGATGAATAATGAAAAATATGGAATATTAATTTAAACTTTTTATTAGTATAATTTAATTGTATTATTAACATACATATTAAATTAATATTAAATTATTTTTAGATAAATTGTAAATAAAATAATAAAATTTAGGTCATTGAAACCAACTTTACATTCACATTGGATATAAAATCATTTTAATCTTTTTTACTTTTTCTATTTAAAAACATGTCATCTCGTCCCATCTGTAGGATTAATTTTAGTTTAATTTCTACCACTTTTATTATTATAATTTAGGAAACAATTATTCCATATTTGTAATCATAATAATTAATAATTTCTTATAAGTTTATATTAGATTTTTTCAAATTATTTAGTTAAAGTATTTAAAGTTAATTACTGTGATTAAGGTAAAATGAGCTTAATTTATAAGTAAATATAAAGAATAAGCTATAAACAAAGACCATAATCTAGTCTAAATTTCTTTTATGGACATATTTAGACCTTGACACCTATAACGAGTTATAATTGTTTATATTTAACCCTTAAGGTATAAGTAAAATGTGGGTAGAACACAATTCTTTTCTATAATACACAATGTGCCCTTTTCCTTAATTATAAAAGGACTCCCCCCTCCCCCTCTCTTCACACCTCTAAAGACCTATGGCTTGGAAAAACCATCTCAAATATGCTCAAAACTTTCCTACGTTAATCCTATAATCCACCCTTTGGTCAAACATTTACCAAGTAATCCCTTTAGGCTAAACAAAAGGTGTTATCGAAAGAAGAGGTAACATCCTTCCACAAACTCCTTTGTATTATTTTCATTTCCTACCCATTAAATTATTCTTATTACATTATTATAAAATAACCTAATTATCCTAAATATAATAATATTTTTTAATTTTCTGTGTTTTAACTGAACATACACACACTTCCATCTATGGGTAATGAACTTACTGTTCTTGTGTAGGATGAACTACCACATCACGAAATGATGTAGCTCATTTTTCTTTCATCACCTTTCATGGTTGGAAATTTTGATGGAAACTCTATTTTTATATGATATATTTATATTTTTATATATATATATTATTTAGGTTTTATTCATACTTTTTAAAATTTTATATAACACATACCTTCATGCTTTCCATTTTTTTGTAAATACGACAACATTGCTTGTGGAAATGTGGACAACCGCCTCCTCAAAGTGATGTGATTTGATCACACATTACATGAAATTTATTTCGAATTGGTTTAGTAAATTGACATGATATATATGAAATAATAATTAAATATTAATGATAATATATATACACTTATTTTTATTTTACTTTTTTCATTGAAATGTGATGATAAAAAAAAACAACGTTTATGCGTATGTACGGCCTATCGTCACCATGAACACTGTATTCAATTTTATATTTTAAAATTTTAAATGCTATTATAAATATATTTATAATGAATATATATGAAATTTAAATCATGTCTTACATTCTATAAATAATTAAATAATGATCTATTAAAGTGGATCAAGAATAATAAGTAAGAACATATACAAAAAACAGACATGTTATTACCTAAAACACAACATTAACATGTAATTGTGAATAATTGGGTAAATTAATATAATAAGAAAATCATTATATGGTATTATTTAAAATAATATTTTTCTATGTGAGATATATAATAATTTTATATTTATTATAAAGGAGTTTTAAATGTGTATAAAGAAATTCAAGACTAGATGTATTGTTTTTCTAATCTTGCTTTAATTTTTCTGAGATATATGTTATATTCACCAAATATTTTTTTTCATGGTTTATATAAATACCTATGACTTGTTATATCATAAATTTAATTTATTCATTATATAAAATTATTCAATTTATTTTATTCATTCATGGGGTTTATGGTTCAAAAGTTACCAAATAGGTAATATAATTTTGTCTAAATTTTCCTTCTTTGAGACACGTATCATGTTATACTCCTATAGTATTTTATGGGGATTATATACTACTACATGACATTTTATTTCATTAATTTAATTTATTTAATGATATTGAATGTTTTCATTGATGTTATTCTTTCATGGGGATAATGATTTAAAAGTTACACATGACGTAATGGTATTTCTAGTCTCACTTTTATTTCCACAAGACTTTTTCCATATTAACCAATATTTTCTTTTGTTTGGTGAATACACTACCCATAAATATATTATATGAACTATATTCGTATTTTTATGGGAATTTGAGAATCTATTTTATGATATCTATTTTATGGGGTTTATGTTTCTAAAGTTACTAAACCAGTAAAGCAATTTAATCTTAATTTTCTATTATTGAGACACATGACATGTTATGAACCGATATTCCTCTAAAATATTTATATAATTACCTTATACATGTTATTTCATGAATATACTTCTTTTTATAGAAATATAAGATTCATGTAATATTATTATCTTATGGGGATTATGATTAAAATGTTTCAAAGTGGTATGAGACACATTGAAATGATTCGAGATTATTTTTGAAAACAAATTTTTCAAATGATCATTTCAAAATTATTTTAAATCTATGATGAAATCCATGGATATAGATTATGATTTATTTATGATACTACCCAAGTAAACATTTATTATTCTTTTTATAAATTGTTCATATTTATGATGATAAGTTTCTTGTTATACCCATTTACCTTCGATGGTTTATTCCACAATAAAATTCTTATTAAAAACACTTATTTTCCCGGGTTATTATATAATGAAATTACTGTGAATTCTATCACTTTTCCACAATTTATGAGAGGATGTACTATTTATAATATCCATTTCACTTCATGCTTTATGATATGATATGATATTTATGAAACTCATCTCTTTTATGGGTCATGATATGATGAATGTCGTATTATTTTGTGGGACAATGATTCATGGTTTTATTATGTGAAGGGTGGGACATATGTATCCATACAATTCATTGGGTAATGAATTATATCTCATGAGTATGAAAGGTCTGGAATGATAAGTGTACTCAATTCAGTATGAAATTTTTGGAACAAGAAGTTAACTCAGATCAGTATGGTAGGTTTAGTACCTAGAGTGAAGTTGGTTTAATATGATAGGAATGGAATGAGAAGTTATCTCATTTCAGTATGACAGGGTTAGAATGATAATTGAATTCAGTTCAGTATGACAAGTCTGGACCATGGAGTGAACTTAGTTCAGTATGATAGGGTTGGAATGTCAAGTAGACTCGATATAGTATGATATGGATGGAACGAAAAGTTAACATGGTTAATTAATACATGGATGGAATGGGAAGTGAACATAGTTCGCTAATAAAGGGCTGAAACAATGAGTGAAATAGATTTGGTAAAGGAATTTTTCCACTATGATGGTCTTGGGAGTTATCCGTGACTACCAATATGGTTTGGGGAGTGAATCCATTACACTAATATTGCCTTGGAATTAAGCCTTGACTACTATTGAAATCATTTTATATGTGTATGTGTATACCACAATCCCATGTATTATGATTACACTATTCTTTCATGGATAATTCTCTTGATTCAATTATGATTCATGTCTTATAAACTGTCAATATTGAATCCATGATTCATGTTTAGGTTCTTTGATATGTAGGGTATGATTTTCCATATTATACTCATGTTCTCATACCCTTATTATTATGTTATAATTTTTTATCTCTTCATTTTTTACCCTTAATGAGAATTTGAGATCACCCATCTCTTATGTTTCATTTCCACATGTCATAAGGATATAGGTAGGTGTTCTAAGGGAAGGATCTTTATGGGATATTTTGAAGATCATTCACATAGTTAGAAGATTATTTTACAATTTTCTAAGTACACTAAACTATTATGTCCCTTGGGTATGTATTTTTGTAATGTGATGAATATTTATCTAAAATTATGTAATTTCTATGTATTTTATTCCTAGGTCACTATAGTTGGTATAAAAGGAAATTTTTATTCAACCATTGAAACTAGGGTCTGAAAAATTTAGTGATATCTCTAGAAATATTTCTAAAGATATTTCTAGCGATATCTCTATGTATAATCTTAAGGAATTATATATTTAAAAGTATATTTCATTATTTAGGCATACTATATGAAAATTTTCATGATTATGTGATTTTATACTATGATAAGTGTTTCTAACACCACTCTATTTTCTTATATAATAGAAGTAACTAGAAGGAACTGGAATAAAATTTAATGTTTTAGATGTGGAATGTATGGGGATTATAAATTGGATTTACTATGTGGGAATATCATGAAGAGAATGAGAAAGGTGGTGCACAAATTTGTTATACTTCTAAATATAAAGAGACCAAAAATAACATGTGAAAAGGTATAAGATGTTCTTCCAGTATTGTTTTTGTTAAATGTAAAAATAATTATTAGATTGCGGTCGAGAAACCTTAATAAATGATTCATATTTCATATTATAGGAAGGAGGTATTAAGTAGTATGTTTGTGAAGCTAGATTAATGGTTTAATAATAAAGTTGGATGAATGAAGTATATGTGTTTTGAAATTCATAGAATATGTTATATGAATAATAAATTATATCAGGATTTTTTGTAGTTATTTCTCTTTAAGTATCATCAATATTGTGTTAAATGATACTGATGACCAATAAAATTGATTTAATGGCAAGGTTACATTAAGATAAGGTAACCCTTAACATGTTTTTGTGGATGATATAATGATATTTTATACAGATAAAGAGATGGTGACATGGATAAAGTAAATTGGATTGTATTTAAGACCTCATAACTAATAATATTTTTTTATGAAAAAGTGGACTATGTTATAATAGATGAAGTTTACAACTTCTTGGATTTATGGAATATATCCAGTAATCTTTATAATAAGGAAGAATTCATGTTTTCAAAAAGGATTTATTATAATTTTGGTTATTACCATGTTTAATGATAATAAATGATAAAGGTATTCACATGTTTTTAATGTGACAACCAAGAGATAAATTATGATATATGGGGGATCAATTTTAAGTTGATTTATTGACCTTCACTCTAATGTTTAGAATTTTCATCATTCATAAGAATTACAAGGTTTTCCATTTATTGAAAGGTTTAAGTTAACCATCGGATATGGTTTTAGTGATTAAAGTATTATATCGCCATATAAATATCTATTCATATTGGATAACCTATTATATCTTTTTTATGGTATCTAAAGACAGATAAAATGAATTATCAATATAAATATGGATCTTATTATCTAGTAAAACTTCTTGCATAACAAATTAACCTTCATTTTTGGAGTTCTAGATTATAAGAAAATTGGTCGACACACAACTAAAGGGTGAGATTATTATGAAATAATATAAGTATATAATTTCATGAAAATTATTGAACTTTAGGAAAAAGTGTCTATAAATAATTTTTTTTCCTATTATCATCATTTTTTATGATATCAATGACCTTTGCAGCCTATTTGGTTTGTGCATTTGTGATTATTAACATTACCATGGACATATTCTTAGTATCTCTCCATTAGAACTTGATAAATATATTTATCATCAATTTCCATGTTTTCACTTGACATATATGTTCTCCTATGTGTCAATACAGTTATGAGGGTAACTATTATGCTTCCAACATTCGCCTTTTGAAGATTGTGTTAGTATTCATTTTTACAATGTGGGTTTCTGTGAAATGAACATTCAAGTATTAAAAATTTGATAACCCTGATGAATTTAGAGGGAGATATTAATTTTAATGGGGGTATAATGTAAAACCATAATATTTTTTGAAAAAATTGAATTAATGTTATCTTTTAGATATTTTTAACATTGAATATAGATTCTGTAATACGAAAAAAACTAAGTTTGGCTTGAGTTATTTGAAATACCAAGTTAATTATTCACTACATGCAATACATATAATGGTTTTGGTGCACACAAAACTATGTTTTTCTTGTGTTACATCCAATAATGAGCCCCTTTGATTTCTTTCCTTACATGCAAGGAAAATATTTATCAAACTAAAATGTACTACAAATATTATTATTAAAATATTATTATAATAATCACCTAGTCGTTAGAATAGAATATATGAATGAGATTGAATAAATTATGAAATGATTTCTTACATATGTATATAAGTTGAATCATTTTTTACCAATTATTTAGAAATTAATTTAATAACTATTTGATAATAGAGAAATTCTGTTTCTAAGAAAAAACTTTCTACATACAAACACCATTTTATCTCAATAAATTAAATAAAAAACTTTTGATGAAATTTATCAATAAAATTTATATATTATATATTAAATAAATAATTTCAACACTCAGCCTATAGATTTTATATTCATAAGATAAGAATAAATCCAATTATATGAATAAAAATGGAAAATTTTCTAGAAGCTAATTTTACCACCGTTCAATGTAAAACCAATTTTAAAAATAAAATTTGTAACTTCTATGTTTTTTATTTGAAGAAACAAATTTAATTTATTAACTTATAATATAAAAATATACATTTCATGACTTTTTTTGTATTTTTCTGAAATATTTCATTTTTTAAGAATTGTGAAAAATATAGAATTTAATTTAAATTTTTTTCATATAATTTATTTATAAAGTTAAATTACATTTTACATTGGTTACAAATAATATTTAGATAAATTATAAATCAAATAATAAAATTTATTTCATTATAACAAATCTTAAATTGAAATTTGATATAAAATATTTTTCACCCTTTTAGACTTTTCACTCTAAAAACATGTTATCTTATCCCATCTTTGAGGTTAATTTTAATTTAATGTCCATAGATTCAATGATTAGAATTTATAAAAATTGATTCCATGTTTTAAATAAACCTAATTTATAATTTATTATAAGTTCAACATAATTTTTGACCAAAAATATTATTGAAAGTAATTAAAATTAATTATAGCGATCAAGGTTAAAAGGGCATAATTAACAAATAAACCTTAAAAATAAGATTTAAAAATGAAACTAAACATGATTAAATAATTTTTTATACATATTTAAACAATAAAACCTCTAAGGATCTATATTTTTTCATTTTTATCTCTTATGGGAAAGTAAAACTTGGGTAGCACACAATTCCTTTCTAGAATACCCAATGTGTCATTTTCCTCACTTATAAAAGGCCTCATATCTCTCCCTCTCTTGCCTCCTCTAACGTCCTCTGGCTCATCCAAACCCATACCAAATATCCTCAAAACTTGTATCCCCTCATCCTATAATTATCCCATTGGGTATAAATCATACCAATTAAGCCTTTTGGTGAGAATAAAATGGTGTTACCAAAATAAGTGGTAAGGTCCTTCCAAAACTTCTTTTGCATTATTTTCATTACCCACCCATTCAATTATTCTTATCACATGATTATATAATAACCTTAGTATCATAAATATATATATGTTATTATTATATGGGGTATAACCAAACATACACTATGGAATCCTGCCGTTTTATTACATAATTGTACATTACATTTTGCAAATAGAGGACCTTTAAAGTCTACTGTCTTGGAAATCATGAACAAAATACATGAAAACTTAGAACAAACTTTTAAATACATGTGAAAATCCTCTTAAAATGTTAATCCTATGTAAAAATTCTTCATCTCATAACTTATAGACATAAATCAAAGTAAAGGGTGAGAAAAAGGCCCAGTAAAGAAAGTAAGGGAATCAGTTTACTTGTGATATCAATAAGAACGTGATGAAAAACATAAAGACATGAGCAATGAAAGTAGAGTCATATAAAAATGAACATAACAAGAACCATAAATTGAATATCTGGAAAGAAAATTTTATTTAAATACTCATGAACATATCA
This sequence comes from Viscum album, assembly GCA_963277665.1. NCBI lineage: Eukaryota > Viridiplantae > Streptophyta > Magnoliopsida > Santalales > Viscaceae > Viscum > Viscum album. The sequence continues at coordinate 29,404 of OY728136.1, forward strand.
CTGAGATTCATCCCCATGGTTTCATAAAAATTACCAAGGTTATTCGCTAAGGTATCGTGAAACTTGTCATCTCTAGAGATTAATTTATTTACCAAATGAATTGGAGTGCTATCAAGACTTACCCATAATATGTATTCATTTTAATGTGATACACATATAACATAATAAAACATTTCATAAATAACCCAAAAAAATAAAAGAAATGGGTTTCATATCAAAGTCATGATGTTTTAAAAAGTGATTAAAAACAAGATCATTAAGTCATTTATAACCCATGGAAAGGGAATAAGCGTTATATGTAAGTATTTTTCAGAGTAAAATATATTAATTTTATTTATTGATGAATACCCCCATAAATAAAATAGTTTTTGGTTTTCACATGAAGAAAATAAGATAATTTCTTGAGAGAAAGAGAGAAATTTTGAGCCGAAATTTCGGCAGCATAACAGCTATATAACATGGTTTTAAAAAATAATAAAAAGAGAAGGAAAATTGGTCTCCCATCCATAAATGAATAATTTTATAGTATAGGTACAGAATAAAATAGAAATAAAATCATGGTTTGGATATTTTAATGATATAAAACATTAAAAGGAAACCTGAAAAAAAAATAGAAAATGTTATTTCTTTTATGAAAATTCAGCAGCCTAATGACGTAACCTAAAAATTTATAAAATCATTTAATGAGAGTGGAAAGGGTACCACATCATTTTTACATGAAATAGAAATTAATAAAGATATATAATGACATACCCTTATATAATAAAATGGAAACTAGAAGACATAACATAAAAGAAATCATGACATAAAAGAGGAGGGTGAAAGAATCCCTTACCTTAAAGAGTGACTTCAAAATCTCAAAGGATAGGACCTGGGAGGGTTGAGGGATCCTTGGGAGGACTCCTTGGGAGGTAAAAATACCATAGCATCATTGAAAAGGATTTTGGAATCAATGGAATGAGTAGATGGCCTGGTATTTATAACAAAAGTGATGGAATATTTAATTAATTTCCAAGGGACACCTCATTAGTGGTATTAGCAAAACCATGGGCTTGCCCATGGTATTTGTCCACTGTATTGTCAACTTTGGACACATAATAAAATATATTATTATTCACGAGTCTACCAGAATGATTACATCATTATTACATCATAAATGATGTCATTAATCACACCGAAACTCAAAACTGTATATTTACTATTAACAAAAAAACAAAACATTTTACAAAAATCTCACAAATTCACCCTAAACTAATATCGATGCTTTGAATTCAAAAATAAAATCCATTATATGAAAATAATTTCTTAAATATTAGATATTTAATTTTTAATTAAAAACAGTATTTACCCGAAAAAATACTAATACTTAACATAAAATTTATGAAACAGATATTTCCTTATGCTATTATTTCACTTCACCATTCAAGAGGCATAAATTAAATTTATACATTCTTAAGGTAGGTTACTATTCCATTGGTCACATTACTATTCATAGGGGTAATATTACTATTTATAATTTACTATTCACTAAAATTTAAGTTGATCTTATTAGAATCTAAATTTCTTACAGGCCACAACAATAGAATACCTTTTTTAAAAATCATTTTACATTATTAATTATTTAATGAATACCAAAAAATATTTTAAAATACGCCTTTTCCAAAATTCATCAATAATATAGAACTTCATCCTACATTTAACTGGACATTTGAAATTTACAAATTTAACATAATAATAAATTACAACTTTATTTATACAAAAGGATTACACTAAATGACTAAGGTCTCATTAAAGAGACCCTTATAACACCATCAAAGGACCTAAGTTTAAGATGAGCTATGTTGATAGATTCTTGGGGAGGCTTAGACATCAATGCCTGAGTGGTGATTTCCATCAGCTTGAACTCCTCCCATAAGTGATTTTTTTAGGCTTTACATGTTGGAGTTCGTCATGGGCTTGGTATAGAGAAAAGCCCAGTGATTCAACCTCATTCCCAAGCTTTGACTGATGGGATTTTTATAGACCGTGTCTACTAGATCAGTCCATTGACTCTCTTTTTGTATTAATTAACCACGATCACTTGTATTTATAAACAATAATCATAAAGTTAAGAACTTAGTTTCCAACGGTCATATTGACAAACAGTCATATTGACCAATGGTCATATAAAAACCAAACCCCAGTGATATTATTTTAATTATACACACTTTATTAGTTAAAGGATATAGTTTTATTGAGTAAAAAATAAAATAATATACAAATTGATGAAACAAATATTATTCAAAAGTTTGGGTAGTTATATTATTCCCCCCTTAAGAAATTTTGTCCCTGAAATTTTAACTCATACCCTATGAAGATAAAAGGTGTGGGTACTTCTGCCTCATAGATTCCTCTAGTTTCCATGTGGATTCTTCACATTTTTGGTTCCTCCACAAAACCTAAACAAGGTGGGTAGTCTTGTTGCATAGAACCTTGTCTCTACAATCCAATATCTCCACTGACGGATCCTCATAAGATTGGTCATGCTCCAGTTGCACCACCTCTAGATTTAGTACATGTGAAGGGTCAATTATATACTTTCTCAGGAGGGATACGTGGAAGAAATCATGAACTTGTGCTAGATTTGGAGGATGTGAAAGCCAATGGTCCACTACTCCTACACGATAAAAGATTTCATAGGGGCCAATGTACCAAGGGATGATCTTACCTTTCTTCCCAAACCTCATGACTCTCTTCTAAGGTAACATTTGAAGAAATAATTTGTCACCAACATCAAACTCCAAGTACCTTTGATAGTTGTCAGTAGACCTCTTTTTCTAACTCTGAGTAGCCTTAATGTGTTGCTGGATGGCGTGGACTTTTTCTTTCATATCTTGCACAAGATCAATCCCAAGAAGCTTTCTCTCACCAACTTGATGCAAAAAAGTATATGTTTTATATATATTCTCATATAGAGCTTCATAGGATGCCATTTGAATTCTCTAGTGGATGTTGTTGTTGTAAGAGAACTCAACTAAAGGGAGATATTGATCCCATAGACCATTAAATTATATTGAGCATGTTTTAAGCATGTCCTCGAGTGTTTGAATAGTCCTTTCTGATTGGTCATCAGTTTGGGGGTGATAGGTCATTCTGAAATTCAATTTATTGCTCAGATATTGTTAAAGACTTCTCCAGAATTTTGATGTGAACCTTGGGTCATGATTAGATATGATAGAAAGTGGAACTCCATACAACCTTCCCACTTCCTTCACGTAAATCCTGGCAAGTTGATCAAGAGAGAAGTCTTCCCGAATAGAGATAAAATGGGTTGTCTTGGGGAGACCGTTCACAATAACCAATATTGCATTGTTTCCATTGAATGTTCTCAGGAGACCAGTGACAAAGTCCATAGTGTTATTGTTCCACTTCCATGATGGTATAGGTAGTGGTTGCAATAACCCTTTAGGAAGTTTTCATTCTTCCATAACTTGTGGACATACCAAGAACCTTGAAGTGTAGTCAACAATCTCCCTTTCCATATTATCCCACCAATAATGATCACAAAGGTATCTATACATTTTTGTGCTTCCTGGATGTATAGAGAAAGTAGAGTTATGAGCTTCATCCATTAGATCCTTTGTTTTAAAAATAGATGGAACACATAATCTTGTACGAAATTTCACTACATCTTCTTGATCAATATTGATCCCAGGAAACTTCCCATCCTTCTCAGCCTCAAAATTATTCTGAAATAAAGGATCTTTATTCCGAGGTTTCTTGATCTTCTCATGTAATGATGGTTGAGAAGTCATGTGGGTTAGGGTTGATGATATCCCTTCCCTTATAATTCACATGTCTTGCTTTACAAGTTCATTGTTCAAAGGATCTCTTTGAATTTTCATCATGGAAAGAAAAACTGGGTACTTCCTACTTAATACATCATCGACATTATTTTCTCTTTCGAGATGATAATGATTTGAACAATAATTGTCTTTAAGAAGTTCAGACCATCTCCTTTGTCTCACGTTCAATTCCTTTTGTTTGAAAATATAATTCAAACTTTGATGGTCTGTGTATATATCACATTTCTCCCCATAATGATAGTGCCTCCATATCGTCAAAGTAAAAAATGATAGTAGTTAGCTCTAGATCATGCATAAGGTAGTTCTGTTCATGAGTCTTCAAATATCGAGATGTATAAGCAAAGACTTTCTCATTTTCATGAGTACGCACCCAAGCCCTTTCAGAGATGCATCGCTAAAAATAATGAATCCTTCTCCACTTGAGGGTATATTTAGCATGGGTGTAGTAATCAATATCTTCTTCAGCTCATTGAAACTTTCCTCACACTCCTTCTTTCTAGATGAACTTGACCCCTTTTTGAGTTAACTTGGTTAATGGATTAGAATGTTGTGAAACGTTTTACACAAACCTCCTATAATATCCCACTAAACCAAGGAAACTATGAATCTCAGTTATTATTGTAGTTTGAGGCCACTCCTCTACAAATTTTGTCTTTTCAAGGTCAATGTGATTCCTTCATTGGTAACAATGTTCCCCAATAATGCAACTTGTGGTTAACAAAATCACATTTTATGAACTTTCCAAAAATCCTATCCTTCCACAGAGGTTGAAAAATAACCCTTAGATGATCCTCATTCTCCATGAAAATTTTGTAATATATTATAATATAATCAATAAAAACTACCACAATGTTATCAAGTTAAAGACACTATTAATAAAATCTATAAAAATAACAGGTTCATTAGCTAGTCTGATGTGAATAATAACATACTCATAATGCCCATATCTTGATCAGAATTCATTTTTTGGAGTATCTTCTTTTTTCACCCTCAATTGAAGACAACCATATCAAAGATCAATTTTAAAGAATAATTGAGACACACGAAGTTTGTCAAATAAGTAATCAATTCTTGGGAGAGGGAATTTGTTCTTTATTACGATCTCATTCAGTTCTTGATAATCAATGTGTAGTAGCATTGATCCATCCTTCTTCTTTATGAAGAGAATAGGTGCTCCCCAAGGAGACACATTTGGAAGGATAAACCCCTTCTATAAAAGATCTTGGATTTGCTTCTTTAATTCCTCCAGCTCCACATTTTCCATCATATATGGGGTCTTTGACATCGGTTGAGATCTAGGTATGATTTAAATGGAGAACTCTACCTCTCTTTCTGAGGAGGTCTGGGTAACACCTTAGGAAACATGTTAATCTAGTCTTGGACGATGGGTACATTTTGTATCCTTATACTCTCATTTCCTTCTTCTTCTTCACAGATCAACTCTATAAAGAAGAATATAGGAGGTTCTTCTAGACAATGATCAGGTGGACATATCTCTCCGTCGAAGATAATTATCGGTTTTCCATTCAAAACTATTGAGACTTTTTTTCTTCTTCATTAGATCATAGTATTATACATTGAGAGCCAGTACATCCCTAGTATAATGTTGAATTCCAACATGGGAAGGACTACTAGATTTGTGATAAGATTTTTCTCACAAAAGTAAATACTAGATTTTCTAAACCCTGATGATGCATGGATAATCCCACCAAGATTCTTGACTCATAACTCTTCTTTTAGAAATTTAGAGGTTGATTAAAAATTATTTGCAAACATAGAGGAAATAATGGAATGTGTAGAACCATAATCAGACAATGTACTTTCAAAATTTGAGTGAGCAAAAAGAGTACCTACCACCACATCATTTGGCGCTTCAACTTCATCCATAGTGATGGAAAAAGTATGACCTTGTTCCCTTATCCGATGCGGAGGCTGATGGTGAATCCCCTCCACCGCCCTAGGATTTGGAAAGTGATTGGAAAAGTGCCCAAGTTTTCCACACTTATATTTCATTGGACATCAGGTAGGTCCTGCACCATATTCCCTTTATCGTTAGTGTTTTGGAGTTAATAATTCACCTCACTATGACAGTTTCGTGCAATATGGCCATCTTTTCCACACTTTTAGCACTTACCGCTCCTAAGCATTCAATTCCTCGAATGCTTCTTCCCACATTTATTACACATTGGACGTTGCACATTCTTTCCTCCTCTTCCCTGATAAAAATTATGCCCTAATATTATATCCATAAAACTTTTCTTGTCTTTGAATTTATGATACCATTGCATCTCACCAAACTCCAGTTCGACGTTCATCGCACTCTGCAAAATCTCCTCATAGCTATCATAGTCTCAGTTTTCTAGATTCTTCCATAGATGAGGTCTCAGTCCACCAAAGAATCTATCAACATTGACATTTGGATCCATAAAAAAGCTAGATGTGTAACATGAAAGCCTAGTGAATTTCAACTCATAGCATCCCACAGATTCATTATTCTTCTACTTCATCTCAAGAAACTCCTCCCTTATTCTTGTTCTCATGGAACGAGGAAAAAACTTACTGAAGAATATCCCTTTTAACTCTTCACACTCCATAGCTTCAACCTCCACTCTTGGACTTGTGTTTTTAATCAGTTCCCACCACTAATCAGCTTCTCCCTTTAAGCAATAGAAATCCAGGGTGACCTTCTCATTCCTTGAATAGTGTAGCTCAAAAAAGATCATATCTATAAATATGTATCACTATTCAGAAATAAATGGGACGTTTGATCCACGGAAGGTTGGTGGTCGTTAACACATAAAGGATTCAACAGGATGTTGTTCCCATTGTGGTGAGATTTGTCTCTCTGATTGATTCAGGTAATTTCCCATAACTTGAGTCAGTTGGTTCATCATTCACCTGAAGGTTTCCATTCCAGCTTCTAGTGGAGGTCCATCAGGGCAAGGTCCATTTCAATCACCATTTGCACGATTCCACTTATTTCCCACCATTTTCTAAAAAAATAAAACCTTAGTGAGAAACTAATTTCATTTACGAATTTTTTAACTATAAAAGATTTTATGTCTTAAAACATCATGCTTAAAAAATTTCATATCTCTATAAATACTTTATAATGATTCATAAAAATCATATAATTTACCAAACATATCCCCCAGGAGTGTCAAACTAGGAGTGTAGCAAGGACCGTTTTCATGTACCAGTATACCATGGGTTAAGCCTGAAACTCCTTGTTGGAGTTTTTACTACTAGTTATATCTGTGCTAGAGCCACATCCACTTGTTTGTATCCAAACGGCGATTTATTTTTTTTTGGAAACCACTTACTTAATATTTCAAAAAAATACCTGAAATTTTTCCTATATTTAAACTTTTCTATAGGGTTCCTTATAATGATTTTGATATCCTAATTTCCATAAAAACTAAACTATCATTTGATACCAACTATGAAATCACACCTTTTTATTACATAACTTTTCATTACATTTTATAAACAGGGGACCTTTAAAGTCTAGTGTCTTGGAAATAAAGAATAAAATACATGAAAACCTAAAACACACTGTTAAATCCCCTTGAATAGATTCTTGAAAAGTTCATCCTATTTACAACTACTCCATCTTATAACCAGAAGACATACATCAAAGGAAAGGGTGAGCAGAAGTCCCAGTAAGGAAATCAATGGAATCGGTTTACTTGTGATATCAATAAGAACAAGATGAAAAACATAAAGACATGAGCAAAGGAAGTGGAGGAACATTATAATGAAAATATCTTGAACCGTAACATGAATATGTAGCTAAAACATTTAATTAAGACATTCATGAACATATCACCAAGGTTCATCCCCATGGTGTCATAAAAATTACCAAGGTTATTCACCAAGGTATCGTGAAACTTATCATCTTTATAGATTGAATTCATTACCCAATGCATTGGAGTGCTATCAGGTTGTACCATTTATATATATTTATTTTTATGTGATCCACATATAACATAATCATAAATTTAATAAATAATCCAAATAGAATAAAAGAAATGGGTTTCATTTCAAAATCATGATGTTTAAAAAAGTGCTTAAAAACTAGATATTTAAGTCATTTTTAACCCATGGAAAAGAAATAACAGTAATATGTATGCCAATTAAAGAATAAAATATATAAATTTTATTTCTTGATGAATAACCCTAGAAATAAAATAGGTTTGAGTATTCACAAGAAGAAAATAAGATAATTTCTTGAGAGAAGGGGAGAAATTTTGAGACAAATTTTCTATAGCATAACGACAATATAACACGGTTTTAGAAAAAAAATAAAAAGAGAGGGGAAAAGGGTCTAACATCAATAAATGAATCATATTACATTATAGGGATATAATAAAATATAAATAAGATAAGGTTTTGGATATCGAAATGACATACTGTATGAAAATGAAATGTGAAAAAAGAGAAAATGTGATTTCTTTTACGAAAATTCGGAAGCCTAACAGTGTCACTTAAAAATTTAGAAAATAAATTGATGAGATTGGAAAGGGTCTCACATAATTTGGAAATTAAATTGACATTAATAAGGATATATAAGAACATACCCCCACATAATAAAATAGATACTATAAGACGTAACAAAAAGGATGTCACGACTTAAAAGAGGAGGGTGAAATAATCCCTTACCTTGAAGAGTGACTTAGAAACCTAGAAGGTTAGGAACTTTGGGGGCTTGATGGAACCTTGGGGGGACACATTCAGAGGTAAAAATATCAGACCTTAGTTTAGGAGGATTTTTGAGGTAATGGCTTGGTATTTATAGAAAAACTGAGGGAATATTTAATTAATTTCTATGGGACACCACATCGGTGTTATTTGAAAAACCATGGGCTTGACCATGGTATTTTCCCATGGTATTGTCCAATTGGGACATCTAATAACATATATTACTATTAAAAAGTATACTATAATGATTAAATCATTATTACATGATAAATAATGTCATTAATCACACCGAAACTCAAAACTGTATTTTTACTATTCACTGAAAAACAAAACATTTTACAAAAAATATTACAAATTCACCCTAACCTAATATAGATATTCTAAATTCAAAAATAAAATCCATTTTATGAAAATAATTTTCTAATTATGTTATATTTTATTTTTATGTAAAAACACCATTTACGCAAAAAAAATACAAATGCTTAACTAATAATTTCTGAAATAGTTATTTACTTATGATATTATTCCACTTCAATATTCAAGATGCCTATATTATATTTATACTTTATTATGTGGTGTTAATATTCCATTGGTCACATTACTATTCATAAAAGTAATATTATTACTCATACATTAATATTCACTAAAAAATAATTTGATATTATTAGACTCTAAATTTATTACTGGTGATAACTATAGAAGACCAGTTTTTGAGAAACATTTTACATTATTAATTCTTTAAAGTATACATAAAAATATTTTAAAATACCATTTTTCCAAAATTCATCAATAATATAGAACATCTTCTTACATTTATCAGGGCATTTGAAATACAAAAATTTAACATAATAAATAATAACAATTTGATTTATACAAAAGGATTACACAACATAACAAAGGTATCATTACATAGCCACTTATAACACCTGCATATAACATGTGTGTAAGATGTGATGTGGTGATAGAATATTGGGGCAGCTCGTACAACATATCCCAAGTGGTGATTTATATCATCTTAAACTTCTCTTGTATGTGATTTCATTCAAGCTTCACATGTTGGAGTTTGGCATGGGCTTGGTCTAGAGCAAAGCCCAGTGATGCAACCTCCTTCCCAAGCTCTGACAGATGGGCTTCGTTTGGCCCAAGTCTACTAGATGAGGCCATATACTCTTCTTTCTATATTAGTTATCCATGATCACTTGTATTTATAAACAATTATCATAAAGTTAATAATTTATTTTCCAAAGGTCGTATTGACCAATAGTCATATAACAGTCAAAATCCAATGGTATTATTTTAATTATACTCACTTGATTAATTAAAAGATATAGTTTTGTTGAGTATAAAAAAATTAATACACAAAATTTTGAAATAAATATTATTCAATATTTTGGGTCGTTACATAAACTTCTATATAATGGGTATATTACATTCCATTCTTGTGTATGGCATACTACCACCTCATGAAACAATGTTTTTCATTTTTCATTTACCACCTCCCATTATTGTGAATTATGATGCAAAATCTGTTTTCATATGAAATATATATATATATATATGTTGTATTAATTATTCTATAATTTTTATATAATACATACCTTCATGCATTCTATTTTTTGTATATATGATAACTTCGTTTATAGACGTGTGAACTACTACCTCCTCAAAGCGATGTGATTCGTTCACAATTTACTTGGAATGTATTAAGGATGGGGTTAGTGAACATATATGATATATATTATATAATAATTATAATATAATTATAATATAATTATAATATATCTATATAAGTATATGTAATTTAGTTTTATTCTTTCAAGTACGACTATAAAATGGGAAAATATTTCATCGGTACATATGGCCTATCGTCTCCATGAACTGTGTATTCCATTTCATATATATAATGTATATAATATTTTAAATAATTATATAATGAATATATATGATATTTAAATAATTTTTTACATAATTTAAATAATTAAATAATGATCTAAGTAAGTGAATCAAGAATAACAAGTCAAAACATATACAAAAAACAGAGAGACTGTTATGTATAACATTACATTAACATGGAATTGTTGATAAATGAGTAATGTCAAGTCATAATAAAATCATATATGGTATTATTTATAAAAATATAGTTTTTTTATATTTATAATAAACTTTTATTTATGATATTGGAGTTTTTAATATGTAAAAATAATGTTAATATTGAAGGTAAAGGTTTTCTCGTCTAACTTTTATTTCTATGAGATATATGTTATATTCACCAGATATTGTTTTTGCGTAGTATATATAATGACCTATGACATGTTATATCATAAATTTAGTTTTTTTAATGATATTAAAATTTTCAATTTATTTTATTCTTTCATTGGGTTTTTGGTTTCAAAATTTACCAAATCGTTAAAGTAATTATGTCTCAATTTTCATTCTTTGAGACACATGGAATGAATACACCTATTGTATTTTATGAGGTGTACGTACTACCCTATGATATGTTCTATAATTAATTTAATTTCTTTCATGATATTAAAAGTGTTAACTGATGTTATTATTTCACAAGGATCATGATTTAAATGTCACTAATGTTGTAAGGGGATTTCTAGTCTCACTTTTATTTTTGTGATACTTTTTCCGTATTCAACACTCATTTATTTTGTGTTGTGTATATATTACAATTGAATGTATAATATGGTTCCTGATATTAAATTTATGGTTATTTACATATCCATTTATGATCTCTCTCCCAATATTTTTTGTTTCAAAACTTACCAAATTGGTAAAGTATTTTCATCTCATTTTCCTTCATTGGGTCTCATGTCATGTTATACACCTATATTCTTCAATTATTTATATGTAATGACCTTTAAAAAGATATATCATGAATATCCATATATTAATGATATTATAATATTCTTGTAATGTTATTATTTTTTTGGGATTATGATTCAAATGTTTTGAAGTTTTAAGGGACACTTTGAAATGTCTCAATAAAATTTTCCTCAAGAAATTTTTTAAATAATAATTTAAAAATTATTTTTCCATATAAGATGAAATAATTGGATGTAGTTTATGATTTATTTTGGATATTATCCATGTAATACATTATATTTTATTATTTAAATGGTTTATGTTTATGATTCCATGTTTCTTATTAAACCCATTTCTATTCCATGGGTTATTCCATGATAAAATGCTTATGGAACCCACTTCTTTTCAGGGGTTATTATAAGATGAAATTGTTGTGAATCCTATATCTTTTAAATATGATATTATAATATTAAGTTTTTATAATATCCATTTCACCTCATGGGTTATGATATGATATTATTGAAACTCATATAATTTTAAGGTTCATTGTATGATTATTGTTTTATATTTATCGGCATATAGATGTATGTTTTTATTATGTGATAGGAGGGAACTATATCTCCCTATAATTATTTGGGTAATGATTTATATCTCATGAGTATGATAGGGCTGGAATAAGAAGTGAACTCAGTTCAGTATGATAGGTATATAATAAAGAGTGAACTTTGTTCAGTATGAAAGGTCTGAAATTTGGAGTGAACTACATTCAGTGTGGCGGGGATGGAAAGATGAGTGAGGATGGTTCAGTATGATGAGGTTTTAATGAGAAGAGAACTTAGCTTATTATTATAGGACTGAAATAGGGTGTGAACTAAGTTCATGATGACAGGACTGGAATTAGGAGTGAATTCATTTCAGTGTGAAAAGGTGGGAATGGGAAGTGAACCATGTTCAATAATACAGAGATGGAATGGGAAGTGAACCCAGTTCAGTAATACAAGGCTGGAATGGGAAGTGAACACAATTCAGTAATACAGGGTTGGAACAGAGAGTGAACCAGTTTTAGTAATGGAATTTTCCCACTAATATGGTCTTAAGAGTGAAACATGACTACTAATATGGTTTGGGGAGTGAACCCATTCAACTAATATTGACTTAACATTAACCCTTGAATAATGGGGAAATAACTGTATTTTTAATGTTTCTACCACAATCCCATGCCTTATGCTTATATTATGCTTTCAAGTATTATGATCTTGATTCCTTTATGATTCATGTCTTATTTACTTCCAATATTTATTCCCTGATTCATTTTTATGTTCTTTGATATACATGGTATTATTTTCCATGTTATGCACATGTTCTCATACCATTATTCTAATATTATGCATATGTATCTCCTTTATTTTTTTACCCTTATTGAGCAACTGATTGAACCCCTTTCTTATGTCTCTTTTCCCTAGATTATGAAGAAAGGCTATAAGTAGAGATTCTAAAGGGGAGATATTTAAGGGATATTATAACACGCTGAGATTTTATGAGATAGATTCTTTTTAATTTCTTTGATTTTTGGTATTTTATTCTACACCAAGATTAGTTTCCACTATACACAACACTATATCAGCATTCTGAATATGCAACACTATACATGGAATGTGTTCCACACAATTTCACGTTTGTTTGATAAAATTAATTTCACTCAACACTGAGTATAGATTTTTTTCAATTTATATATGAAATGATTTTGGATTATTTTATACACAACACCAAAAGAATATTTCAATACATGAAACACTAACTTGGCTTTTGTTACACGGTAGAGTGACATTCCTCGATAGCTTTCATGGTACGCGATACCAAGTTTCACTAAAAAATGATATATTTTTAAAATATAATTATTTAATGGGATATAAACTAGCTTTTATAAATAGTATTCACTAAATATTGAATTTTATATAACATTAGAATTCGTCATAGTCATTTTCTAGAACATTATATGAGAACAAAATCAATTTTTTGGATAAAAGAAGTATTTTTCAAAAAATGTTATTTTACCACCTTTTGATGGAGCATCCATTTTAAATCTACTTTTTAACACTTTTATAAGTTATATTTGACAAAATAAACATCTTATTTGGAATCAGGACAAAAAAATTTACTTTTTTTGAATTTTTGGTATTTTTCTGATAAAATTCAAATTTTTATGAATAGTGAAAAATATTACATTTTAATTTGAAACTGTCATTTCGCCTAATTTATTTATATTAAAATATTTTAATTTGAATTGGTTTTAAAGTGTAGTTGGGTTATATTTTTATCATTTAATCCAATTTTTATCATTGTAAGTAATTTTACTTTTAAATTCACATAAACACATGTCAATCTTTTGATAGTTATTACTTCTTAAAACCCCACTTTTTAGTTTTCACAAAGGGAATTAATTTTAAATTCAATAATAAAATTTATGTGTTTGGAATATAGAAAAATGATTCCATATTTGGAATCATAATGTTAAATTTTTTAAATAGGTACCTTTTATTTTTGGACACGAGGAATAGTATCTTTAGTAACTATTTTATTTACCATTGTTATAGGGTAAATCTGGTAAATAAGGTTGAAAAGTAATATGATGATAATATTAAACTACCCTAACACATGTCCTAATCTTATTTAATGAGATATTTCAGATCATGGTAATACTTGGTTCGATTTTGGGACCCCATGGAATCACTTGGATGTGAAAATGACATTTTATAAAAATTAATTTAAAGTAAAGAGAAATATGACATAAACTTGTATCTTATTAATAAAAAAATTAATTTGGGGTTATAAATAAGATAAATTCTACCATAAATAACAACTGGAAAGATGATAATCTTTACTACATCATGGTATTTTATTTATAGTTTTTGGATACCAAATAAATAAATTTATTTATGACACAATAATGATATAGTGATTATCTTATTAATGAATGATTTAAATAAATGAGAATATAAATATTAAATTAAATTTATTTTAAAACTTTTTATACCATCCAAAAATTTTATGGAAGATTATTACTTTTTATATTTTAATTAAACAAGTATGATCGAAGGATTCAAGTTGTTATGGATTTTTAAAAATTCATGATATGAATAGTATAAAAATTGACATAAATGAGTTTTTCAAACAAATAACATTTTATTAAATGATATAACAGTCCTATAAATATAATATTCAGCCAAATTAGTTAGAAATTTTTTCAAATTTCATTAATGAACCACATGAGGTTATGTTGGCATTTTATAGTAACTATATTAACTATATAGTATGAATATACAAGAAGACATGGTAAGAGTTAAATTAGTAAACTAAGGGATAATGCTAAAGGACATGGTTAAATTTTTGTCCTAAACTTGTCTAAACCTATTGGTTGAGAGGATATCTAAAAATACTCATATAATTTTGAATAAAATGGGTTTTGGAAATTTTTAAACTGAACATCATTTTATAATAAAATAATATTTCAATACTTTTCTAAAGTTCCACTCCTCCTCTCTTATAAAAAGACATCTCCAACCACATTTCATCACATAACAATGAGACATATATCTCAACCAACCCCATCCAAATTCTTCGATAAACATTCTTATTTAACTTATAGAGGTCATGGTTTTCCAAAAATTCAATCCCTAGTGTCCCTAAGATGATATCCAAAGGAAATCCAATGAAGAAGAGGCAATTGCATTACCAATTCAATTCAATTTATTTTCTCCATATACTTCCTATTTCTATGTTGATTCTATACTAAAGTAATAAATAATTTATATTATACATTATTATATGTTATTGAAATTATTGGACCACATTATACCTCTTTTTATACTTCCTACAAATAGAAATATTACCATGCGTGCGTAAGTACAACTTACCGTCTCCACGCTGTGGTGTAATTTTTTATTCAAAAATAATTTATTATGATGAGTATAATGATGAGTATTATGTATTTAAATAATGAATATATAATGATAAATTATTCTATAAAATTAATATACCATCCAATTACATATCATTTAACCATCAAGAGAATGATATTGTTGCTCGTGTGTACGTAAGGCCTATTGTCTCCACGACGTAGTGAGACTCGTTCCCCACATTAAAAATTCAATAATGATCATAAAATTTATATGATGTGTGAAAATAAAATTTTTGAACATAATTCCATGAATAAAATACGTCCTATGCATAAAAACATGACTTACATGGAAAAATAGGAATTGAAAAATGAAGTATTTAACACCCGAAATAATGGTAATATTGAAATACTATTAACAAAATGATATAATAAGATGATATATGATATAATATATATGTATATGGTCCTTTTATAATTTAATAACATTATTTAACCATTATAAATTATGTAACCACACCCTCAACTAATGAAAAGTACAAAGTAAGGGATTATTTTCCAATCTTATTTTTTTATCCGAGATTGTTTATACGTTAGTATTTTATGAGGGTATATTTACCATCCATGTATATGTTTTCATAAATTTTTTAATATTATTATATGTGTGTTTAATGTCATTTTTACCCATTTCGTACTTTTACTACATGGTTTGGAAGGAATGTTTCTTTTGTTTACCATACGAGTTACTTTTCGTTTTTTTTACGAAAGTAAGAGGAGAATAATTTTTTTAACTTGTATGGGATGAATGAATTTTTACGGTTTCATGAAACCTTATTTCCATGAAACATCCTATACATGGCTTCATGTATATTTTCAAAAAAAAAATCTTTTAAAATTGCATGGAATTTGAGAAGAAAATACAATTTTGAAAAAGAAATGATATTTTCTTTAAGAATTAAGTTTATGTGTTTTATCAAAGTTATTTTCTATCTAAGATGATAGAGGGTTATGTTTATATCCCTATTATTACTTTTATTTGATTTTTTAATGATGGAATTATTTTTTTTGAAGTCCATTTATCTTATATGGATTATGTTATGATGACATGATGTTTAAGAATCCAATTTTATTTCATGGTTTATGCTATGATGAATGATTTATGTTTTTGTGGGACATGTAAGAATGATTTCATTATGATATGGGTGGGACCTATATATTCCTTTAATGACTTGGGTAAATATTTATATCTCATTAGATATACATCACTAGAACGGAAATTAAATTTGGTATAGTAATACATGGTTGGAATGGCATGTAAGCCCATCTTAGTAATGGACTTCATCCACTATGATGGTCTTGTAAAAAATTCCTTGGATTTTGGGGAAATCATATTATATGCTTATTAGTTTTTCCATAATTACATGATTTATTCCTAATATATTATATCATTGTTAATGTTCCTTTATGATCTATTCCTTACGTACTGTCATGATTCATTTCATGACTCATGCTTTTGGTGTTTAAACTTTTTGTTCACGTTTTTAAGTTCAACTGATTATGGTCTATTTTATTTTACCTGTGTTTACTATTATTGAGCATCTGAGCTCACCCTTTTTATGTTTTCTTTTCCCCATGATATAAATAATAGTTTTAGGTAGTAAAACAAAAGGGGAAGATATTTATAGGATTTTTTAAAGATATTTCACCAAGTTAGAAGATTATGTTCCATGTTTCCAATGACAGTAAACTAATTTGCTATTTGGGAATATTTTTGTCATGTATTAAATTTTCTTCAAAATTAATGTAATTTCCATGTACATAAAGCTTGGGTCGTTAGAGTTGGTATCAAAACAAAGGAATAGTCAATGTTTTGAATCTAGGACATGAAAAATTTAGTGAGATCCCTAGAGATATTTCCATGGATATGTCTTGGGATGTCCTAAGGATAAGTAAAGTATAAGTTAAAAACCTAGGTTTTTTGTGAGAATCATGGATAAACTATGGTTAAACTAAAGATATAATAGATTGAAATATTATAGGTAATTTACCTTTCTTATATGTTTATAATATCTGATATGTATTTATCGGTTTTTTGTTTCTGATCATAGTCAATATCCAGAACTACATAGAACATAGTTAACTAGGGAATGTTTTAGATGTGGAATTTATAGGAATTATGAAGATAGATTTCCTAAGTGGAAATATTATAAGGATAGTCATGAATATGGTATGAGTATTAGTAATATGGTTGAAGATAAAGACACTATAAAGAACATGTGAAGTGTATCTAATGTTCTTCTGATACTCTTTACCTTAATCCTACGAATCTTGAGGTTGAGAAACCTGATGACATGTTTCATATTTTAGGAAATATGTAGATGATGGATCCTGATTAAGGGTTTAAGAATAAAGTTGGATGATTGAGGTGTATATGTTTTGGAATTCAAATATTATGTTATATGAATCATGAAATATAAAATTGTTTTCAAAATAAGTGTATCATTAAGGATTTGAAAGGATATTTTGAATAGTTCTAAAGAGAAAAAAGTGATTAAAGGGTAAGGTGATATACTTGTAGAACACATGATTAAGGGAATGATAACCCTTAATATATCACATATGTTAATATAATAATGGTTGGATAAAGATATGTAGAATATGAATATGAAAATTGGATGATTCTAGTTTCTTGGGAATTAATTATGGAGTTACTGACAAGAGGGTTATGATATTATGGATGAAGTATACCATTTTTTGGGACTTAAAGAATATATCCCATAAGTTTTGGAATAAGGAAACATACATGTCTTCAATAAGGATTTATGGTAATTTAGGTTATTACCATGACTCTAGAGAATGCATGATAAAGTCATTCAATTGTTTGGAATGTGACCAACAAGATATATCTTATGGGGGATAAATGATGGTATTCATATCACTACTGAAATGTGGGTTTTTCCCAACACTACAATTCCAATAGTTTTATAAAATTGTTGGTAAAGAAGAGTTTTACCAACAGTTTCCTAAAACCATTGGTGAATCACCACTTAAGTAACCTTTAACAATAGTTTAAATAGAACCATTGGTAAAAGGATGGCTTAGGGGACCTTTTACCAATGGTTCTAAGGAACGGTTGGTATAAGTGTGGCCCGAACAATTTTACCAATGGTTTTTAAAAATCGTTGGTAAAATTTTCCCCAAATTAACAACAGCCCCTCCTCTCATCAATTCGCGATACAGAACCCTAAACCGGAGAAAGTCCCCCAAATTCCCCCTCTCCCGGCGATCTAGGAGCTCCTTCGGCTTCCTCTTCCTCCATCCCATCCAAGCTGCTGAATCTCCGGCTGAATCTTCATCCAACTCATCGTAAATTAGGTATTTTCTTAAGTGGTACCTTATTTTGATTGAAATTTATCTAATATTTCAGTTTTTAGTTTTTATTTTTATGTGTATATGTTTTTGTTTCTATTTTGATTTAACCTAGAATTTATTCATTCAAATCCATTTAATTAATTAAATATTTAACCCTCCATCGAATATGAAGGTATTTTTTCTCCCGAACCATAGAAAACCATTTTATATTTTTTTTTGTCTCTTTAATTTATCATATCATTATATTAAAATGTTATATAAATATACTGGATAGTTATAGACCTTTCAGTGGTCACCTACATGAATTGTATCTCACACATTTTTTGAGATGCCATTGGGTACCCGGATAAACTAAATGATTATATGTTTAGATAAGGGGAATCACCATCTTGCATATGCATGACTACTCACATGAAATAGGATGGAGAATAAGAGGGTTATGTGCACAATCTACAACTCAACTAATGTAGCATAGGTGTATATTCAATGGCTAAGTGTACAAGTATGGGGTTACGAACAACGTTCTATATAAAGAACATAATGAAAAATGAAGAGATTATTAAATGGAACTGTTTATCCCTTGCTTGTTGGAACATGATTTTACCCATGGGGCGGTGTGGTTATTATATATTGGGTGGTGACATGTATAGTCACAGGATATAGGTATATTTTTGTTTAGTTTTAATTTTATTTTCTTTATCGCATTGGCCACCTAGGTATTTTACTTCTTTCTACGGATGGAGGGTAGTAATGATATCTTGACTAGTTGACGTAGATCACTTGTATACTGTAATACCATGAGGTGTGAGTGTGAGGAAACATTGGAAGATAGAGGAGCCTTGGGGTCTTCCATGAGATGGAATTGTTTTTCTAAAACATTTCGTGGGAACATTTCTGGAGTATGTTGGAGTCATGAAATAACCCCAAGTGTCTCCATGAGATAGCAGAAATAACCCCATGTGTCTTCAAGTGTCTCCATAGATCGTATCATCCTCCCATGGGTTGGCCAGTCACCCAATCCTATCAAACCAATCCTAGTATATTTTCTCAATAACATAGTCTAAACTCATCTCTCTAGGATTATAACCCAGCCCCACTAGCCAGGTTCTATCCTTAGCTAAATCACACCATGCCTCTTGGAATTATAATGCCAATATGTCTGAAAATACCCAATACCCACACTAGCTTCTCATCCTTCATCTCTTTAGTTGAACTCTTGAATCATTAAATGGAGTAAAGCCCTTCATAATACATTTTATATACTCAGAGGGACCATCCCACTCTAAGAACCTACCAATATTCCAATCCGTCCTCATAAGTATTTCCTCATCAAATGCTAGATGTAAAATTTTCACACCTATCACTACAAGGCCCAATCCTCTTAGGAATATTTTACATAATCTAAATCCTCATCGTTAGTGACATCAATCACATTAAAGTTCATAAATGTCTATTGAACCCTAAATTCCATGAATTATTCATGTGGACAATCCCCCTGGAAATAGGTTAAGAACTAAAACCATAAATAATAATTCCAAATACATGCATCATTTTTAAATAAATATCTCAAGTGTAAACATAAAAAACAAGAATAATAAGACCTCATCCCTTGTACCAAACCAAACCAAACTAAGTTGAAACTCGGGCCAAATTGATTATATACCATTAATAGGATGAGTAATTGTTAATTAATAGGAATGTACTATATGATAGTATCATTTTAAAACATTGATACGTTTCCCCATTACTTGCAGGAACAAGATTTTCCCATGGGGTGCTATGGTACATATATATTGGGCGGTGACATGTATAGTCATAGAAGACATGTATGTTTTAGTTTAGTTTTTATTTTATTTTATTTATTGTATTTTCCACATAGATCTTTGAATGATTTCTATGGATAGAGGGTGGTTATATTATGCGAAGGGTTCTAGAAGGAGTTCAGATTGATTCAGTCCACTGGCTTTGATCCGAGGTAAGATTCTATGGTTACTACTTGTCTTGAACCTCATGTACTTGGGGATTTATTGTTTTTACTTCATATTATGTTTTCGGTAGGGCATTGGATCGTTTCGTTTTGGTCCAGGTGGATTTGGTTCTCTACTTCCAATCTAGTTAAGGATTTAATGCCATTGGTTGGTTTCTCACTGGGTCTGTAGCGTCCTTCATGTGTTTTAAGGTTCCTAATATCCTTTGTGTAGTGCATTGATCCCGGATCATTGCTTTCAAGTCGCCAAGTCAAGGACTACTCACTTACGTGTGCGTAGGTAAGTGAGTATATGTATGTGGGTTCCCCCGTTACGTGTATAGTCACCCATGGTAGTGATTATGCACGTATGGGGGTAGGTGATCCCATGTGTGTGTGTATATATATATATATATATATATAAATGCATACGCAGGTGAGTAGAGGCTGATATATGCATATAAGCAGATCTGCAAGGATCCCCTTGCACATGCTCATGGCTATGTAGGTGTGTGCATAGGGGCTAGGTGTCCTTGCATGTGTGTGGAGGTGCATAACCCCAGTGGAGGAGCAGCAGGTTTAAGTTAGAAATCTCCAAGAGCCAAAGTGGATGGTTTGGTTCCACCTTGAGGTAGAGTCCCTCTCGTAGCCTCTTTAATTTAAGAATGATTTAAACTGAATTTAGCTTCCTTCTTAATTATTCTTAATTATATTGAATTTCATATCTTGAATAAGTGTTCTTTAATATAATTGTTTCATTTGATAAATAAAGTCATTTTTTCATAATAAGACCCTTCCAAAGGAGGTGCGCTGTCTGTGAAAACTCACAGTGATAGTTTTGGTTGTATGATTATTTTTCGTTGTTTCATTTCCCTTTAGACGTTGTGTCATTGTGCTGCTTACTACAACCTCCCGATGATCCCTTGTTATATAATATTAAATAGTTAATTTTTTCTATCATGTCTTCCGTGGCCTTATCTTATGGAGAAACCTGTTTCGGCTATTTGCCTGGCCTCTTGGCCACACCTTATTGTGTTTACCTAAGCCTATATATCTAAAAACACTGATGGTGTCACTTTTTAACATGTTTCAAGCTTATGGTGATCCCCACCATAAGCATCATCTTAACATTGTTTGGGGTGTTTTCCTGGCCTCGATGCACATCTAATTTCTTACATATATGAATTCTCCCATAAGATTTGTGTTGCATCCTGAGATGTTAAAAAATACTCAAATTCTATTGTTCTTAATGTGAATGATGTTTTATTATTAGAGTTCCAAGAAATGAATATAACATTGATAAGTAATACACCTACATAATTTGACTCTCAATCAGTAGTTTCAACTACCTAGTACCACTTTTAAAAACAAAAAATATAAAATAAATATCTTTATCATACCATAATCCAAAATCAAGAGTCTATTTTTTATAACATAAGATAAATTTCTATAATGTGAAGGACAACTACATAGGATTTATTTGGAATCCTAGCCGGAAGATGCTGCCCCATGGATGTCTCTAGACCGGGCCATCACGTCGGGGTCACGCCGCAGTCACACCGCGGTCATGCTATGATCATGCCATGGTCACGGGCGTTCATTCCGCGGTCACTCCGCGGTCACGCCGCGGTCACGCCGCGGTCCTGCCGCGGTCACACCGCGGTCACGCTATGGTCATGTCGTGGTCACTCCACGGTCATGCCACGGAAATGCCGTGATTTGGCCCTACTCTAGGACAAATCCTCGCGGTAGTTCGTATTCCTGCCGGAATTTGATGTATGATACCTAGATAGAGTTTTAGATACATTACCCTTACATAGTTATTGGGGAGTGAGGTGATAGCCGGAATGTTTCCCCGCTTCCTCCCACTCTCTTCACTTTTGGCCAGAGGATGCTGCCCCACAGATGTCACTGGACCGGGCCAACACGCCGTTGCCACGCCGATGTCACACCACAGTCCTATCACAATAATGTCATGATTTTGACCTGTTCCAGGATGACACCTCGCAGAGGTTCGCAGTCCTATTGGAATTCTATGCATGATACCTAAATAGAGTTTTAGATACATTACCCACCACTAGTTAATGGGGAGGGAGGGGACTGCTGGAATGTTGCCCCGCTTCCTCCTGCTCCCATTGCTCCTAGCCGGAAGATGCTACCCCATATATGTTGCTGGACTGGGCCAATATACCGATGTCATGCCACGGTCATGCCGCAGTCAATCCAAGGTGTGGTGTGGCCAGCACCACTCAAACTGTCTCACTTTTCTTTGAAATGGACAACATTTTAAGTGAAAACAATAACTGGCAGACAGAAAATCGACCAAACGCATTCGTATTATATGGATACTTTAGGAAAAGGATTCATGGGTCATTTTTGATGTGTACAAGTCAACCCTGCCTCAATACGAGGCACGGTGTGGCTGGGACCACTCAAAGTGTATTTCATTTGTTTAAAATGGATAGGCTTTTAAGTAAAAACAATTGGAATACGGAAAACCAACCAAATGCTTTCAGATTGTATTGATACATTATAAAAACAATTCATGGGTCATTTGCGATGTGTAAGAGTCAACTTCACCTCAATACTAGGTGCGGTGTGGTTGTCACCACTCAAAGTTTCTATCTTTTGTTTCAAAAGGACATCATTTTAAGTGAATACAAAAACTGATATACGGAAAACCATCCAATGGAATTTGGATTCTGTTGAAACTTTATGAAAACTATCCATGGGTCATATGTGACATGTACAAGTCAACTTAGCCTCAATATGAGGGCTAGTGTGGTCGAAATCACTCAAACTACCTCACTTTTATTTGAAATGGATAGGATTTTAAGTGAAAACAACAACTCACATACAGAAAACTGACCAAACACATTCAGATTGTGTTTATACTTCAAGAAAACAATCCACGGGTCATTTGTGACATGTAAGAGTCAACCCCTCCTCAATCTGGGGCACAGTGTGGCTGAAACCACTCAAAGTGTCTCTCTTTTGTTTAAAATGGATATCATTTTAAGTGAAAACAACATCTGACATATGGAAAACCAACCAAAAACATTCGGATTTTGTTAAAATTTCAGACAACGTTCCATGGGTAATTTTTGACATGTACAAGTCAACCCTGCCTCAATCCAAGGCATGGTGTTGCCAGCACCACTCAAAGTGTCTCACTTTTTATTGAAATGGACGACATTTTAAGTGAAAACAACAACTGACATATGAAAAACCAACCAAATGCATTAACATTCTGTTGATAATTTAGGACAAGGATCCATGGGTCATTTGTGACGTGTATGAGTCAACCCCTCCTCAATCCAAGGCACAGTGTGGCCGGTACCACTCAAAGTGTCTTTATTTTGTTTAAAATGGATACGCTTTTATGTAAAAATAAAAATAATACGTAAAACCAAAGAAATGAATTTGGATTGTATTGATACTTTATTTAAATGATCCATGGGTAATTTTTGATGTGCATTAGTCAACCCGCCACAATCCGGGTTGTGGTGTGGTCGTCACCCCTCAAAGTGTCTCTATTTTGTTTCAAAAGGACATTATTTTAAGTGAATACAACAATAGACATAGGAAAAACCGACCAAAGGCATTCAGATTCTATTGAAATTTTAGTAAAACAATACATCGGTCATATATGACGTGTACAAGTCAACCCCGCCTCAATCTGAGGGTCGGTGTGGCTGGTACCACTCAAACTCTCTCACTTTTATTTGAAATGGATAGGATTTTAAGTGAAAACAACAACTGGCATACGGAAAACTAACCAAATGCATTTGGATTGTGTTGATACTTTTGGAAAATGATCCATGGGCCAGTTTTGACGTGTACGAGTCAACCCCTCCACAATCTGAGGATCATTGTGGCCGAAAACACTCAAAGTGTCTCTCTTTTGTTTAAAATGGACATCATTTTATGTGAAAATAATAACTGACATACAGAAAACTGACCAAATGCATTCGGATTTAATTTAAACATTTGGGAAATGATACATGGGTCATATTTGACTGGTACGAATCAACCTCGCCTCAATATGAGGGCCAGTGTGGCCGGCACCACTCAAACTGTCTCACTTTTATTTGAAATGGACTGGATTTTAAGTGAAAACAACAACTAGCATACAAAAAAGCAAACAAACACCTTCAGATTGTGTTTATGACTTAGTAAAATGATCCACGGGTCATTTTCGATGTGTACGAGTCAACCCACCTCAGTCCGAGGTATGGTGTGGATGACACCAGTCAAAGTATCTCTCTTTTCTTTAGAATGCATATTCTTTTAAGTAAAAACAATTGGTAGACGGGAATCCAACCAAACACATTCATATTGTGTTGATACTTTAGGAAAACGAACCATGGGTAATTATTTATGTGTACGAGTCAACCTCACCTCAATCTAAGGTGTGATGTGTCCGACACCACTCAAATTTTCTTTCTTTTGTTTCAAAAGGACATCATTTTATGTGAATACAATAACTGACATACGGAAAACCAACCAAAGGAATTAATATTATGTTCAAACTTTAGTAAAATGATCCATGGGTCATATGTGACGTGTACGAGTCAACCTCACCTCAATCTGAGAGATGGTGTGGCCGTCACCACTCAAACTATCTCTCTTTTATTTGAAATGGACAGGATTTTAAGTGAAAACAACAACTGGCATACGGATAACCAACCAAACGCATTCAGATTATGTTTATATTTTAGGAAAACGATCTATGGGTCATAATTGACATGTACGAGTCAACCCTACCTCAATCCAATGCATAGTGTGTCCGACACCACTCAAAATCTATCTCTTTTGTTTAAAATGGACATCATTTTAAGTTAAAACAAAAATTGACATATAAAAAACAACACAAATGCATTCGGATTCTATTGAAACTTTATTAAAAAGATCCATGGGAGATTTATGACATGTACGAGTCAGCTTCACCTTAATTCGAGGCGTGGTGTGGCTGGCACCACTCAATGTGTCTCACTTTTCATTGAAATGTCAACATTTTCAGTGAAAACAACAACTGCCATACGGAAAACAGACCAAATGCATTTTGATTCTATTTATACTTTAGTAAAAGGGTACATGGGTCATTATTGATGTGTATGAGTCAACCTTGCCTCAATCTGAGGTATGGTGTGGCCGGTATCACTCAATGTGTCTTTCTTTTGTTTAAAATAGATAAGCTTTTATGTAAAAACAACTAGCATATAGAAAACTGACCAAACGCATTCGGATTGTGTTGATACTTTATTAAAATGATACATAGGTAATTTTGGACGTATAAAAGTTAACCCCACCTCAATATGAGGCGTGGTGTGGCTGGAACCACTCAAAGTGTCTCTCTTTTGTTTCAAAGGGACATCATTTTAAGTGAATACAACAACTGAAATACTTAAAACTACCAAAGGCATTCTTATTCTGTTGAAACATTAGGAAAACGATCCATGGGTCATATTTGATGTGTATGAGTCAACCCCGCCTAAATCTAAGGGCTGTTGTGGCCAAAACCACTCAAATGTTCTCAGTTTTATTTGAAATGGATAGGATTTTAACTGAAAACAACAACTGGCATACAGATAACTGACCAAACGCATTCAGATTATGTTGATACTTTATGAAAATTATCCATGGGTCATTTTTGAAGTGTAATAGTATAGCCTACCTCAATTAGAGGCACGGTGTTGCCGAAACCACTCAAAATGTCTCTCTTTTGTTTAAAATGGACATCATTTTAAGTGAAAACAACAACTGGCATACGGAAAACTGACCAAATGCATTCGGATTCTATTGAAACCATAGGAAAATGATCCATGGGTCATATGTGACGTGTAAGAGTCAACCCCTCCTCAATATGAATCATGGTGTGGATGGAACAACTCAAATTGTCTCTCTTTTGTTTAAAATGAACATCATTTTAAGTGAAAACAACAATTGACATACGAAAAACTGACCAAATGCATTTGGATTCTATTGAAAATTTAGGAAAACGATCCATGGGTCATATGTGACATGTAAGAGTTGATCTTGCCTCAATACTAGGTGCGGTGTGTCCGACACCACTCCAAGTGTCTCTCTTTTGTTTAAATGGACATCATTTTAAGTGAAAACAACAATTGACATATGGAAAACTGACCAAATGCATTAATATTCTTTTGAAACATTAAGACAATGATACATGGATAATATGTGACGTGTAAGAGTCATCCCTACCTCAATATGAGGCGCGGTGTGGCCGGTATCACTCTAACTATCTCTCTTTTGTTTAAAATAGACATCATTTTAAGTAAAAACAACTGGAATACAGAAAAATGACCAAAAATATTCGGATTGTGTTGATACTTTAGAAGAACTATCAATGGGTCGTATGTGATGTGTACGAGTCAAACCCACCTCAATTCAAGGCATGGTGTGGCTAACACTGCTCAAAGTGTCTTACATTTATTTGAAATAGAATAATTTTAAGTGAAAACAACAACTAGCATACAGAAAACTGACCAAACACATTCAGATTCAATTAATACTTTATAATAATGATTCATGAGTCATCTATGATGTGTACGAGTCAACCTCACCTCAATCTGGGGTATGGTGTGGCTGGTATCACTCAAAGTGTCTCTATTTTATTTGAAATTGATAGGATTTTAAGTGAAAACAACAACTTGCATACTGAAAACAGACCAAACACTTTCAGATTGTATTAATACTTTAGGAAAATGATACATGTGTCATTTTTGACGTTTATGATTCAACCCCACCTCTATCTGAGGCATGGTGTGGCCGGTATCACTCTATGTGTCTCACTTTTTTTTAAATGAACAACATTTTAAGTGAAAACAACAACTGACATATGAAAAACAGACTAAACGTATTTGGATTGTGTTGATACATTAGGACAACGATACATTGGTCATTTTTTACGTGTACAAGTCAACCCTGCCTCAATCTGAGGCACGATGTGGTGGAATCCTACTCTGATCAACAGATCACACCACACTTGATCCAATTTCAAACTCTTATTCAACTCTAATAAGTATTTCTGAGACTATTCTGCCTACTAGAATTTTATAGAGAGGTGGGGGGCTGTGCTGGTTGGGGGGTTGTGCAGGGGTGAGTTGAATTACTATTGGAAGAGTGGTTGTCATATGAAGATTGAAATGGGTTCAAATAATGTTTGAGTTATTGAAACTGTTATTCAACTCTACTGGAAGATTGTTGTCATATAAATATTGAAATAGGGAATTGTAGTACATGACTTGGTTGGAAAAGTTTGACGGTTTTATGTGTTTTTTGTGCTATTATAGGTGTTTTTATACTGTTTTAAGTCTGTTTGTACGTGTTTTTTGTGCTATTTTTTATACAGGTGTATACTAGAGGGGCTATGGGAGTGGCTGTTGTGCAATAGTTCTGGAAATACACAATACCAACGGTTTTAAACTGTTGGTATACATTGAGTGAAATTTAAAAATTTTCCCAATGGTTTTAAAACCATTGGTATAGTGTTTAGTTTTCAATATATACCAATGGTTTCAATGAAACTATTGGTAAAAATTCTATACAAACATATACCAACGGTCAGCCTACAACCACTGGTAAATCAATACATACAGTGGCCAATACCAACAATTTAGATCAAACCGTTTGTATAAGGCTTCCCTCATGGCTTACTTCCTTATGGTTTGGAAAACCGTTGGTATAGGCTATACCAATGGTTTTCCATCCTATACCAACGGTTTAAAACTGTTGGTATAACCTTCATTTCCAGTAGTGTATGCTTGTTATTTTACCTTTCATGTAATTGTTTTTTAATGTGAGGTTGGAAATAAGTATTTTGGATAATCCTAATGGTTGAAATGAATTATGTTAGACACCGGATATTATTGTTTAAGGCTAAAACGTTTTTTATTATTATTTATGGAATGTTATAATAGAATAGTTTTATAAAAAGGACACCATGATAGATGGGTGACAAAACATCACGTCGGACAAGGTTGTAGGAATTGAACCCCCAACCAAAGTTCAACAAGACTCTATCACCTAAAACTAGTCTACAAGAATTCCCTAGTTTTTATAAATTATTTTTATTTTATTTAAGTAGTATGATAGAAGATGTATATGTCCATTTTTTGTAACAATATACGATTAATCTCACCATAGATGGACTTATGTATATTTTATATTTTGAGCTAAACTTTTTGTGATAAACACATATGGAATGACTTATCATTATTTTTATCTGCTAACAATTAAGAAATGAAAAATTCAACTTTAATTCTTTGAATAATATATGAAGTTGAAATTGTTCAAGGAATGACCAATGATGAGATTGTACTAAAATCAAGTATGTATTTCATCTCATGTTCTTCAAATTTAGGAAAAGGATCTTGAAAAGCAAATTTTTATCCTATTACCTTCTTATCCTAGGAATCAGATGGTCCCTTATATCATCGCGTATTTATGTCTTTCAAGTAGTTAACTTTATCCAAACCTTATTCTCTATCACTATCCATCAGAACATGAAAGTTAGATTTCTCTTCCATATCCATGTTTTCACTTACCACCTATGTTATCCTATGTGGAAACCTAGTGGTGAGTTACTTTGGGTAACCGTTATGTTTCTAACTTTACTTTTTAAAATAAAGTTTTAGTATCCCTTTTTTTGGTGTGGGTTTCCATGAAAAAACATTCAAATAGTAATCCATTTATAACCCCGACGAATTTTGAAGGAGAAATTCATTTTATGTGGTTTATAATGTGACACCTCAATAATTTATGAGATAGATTATTTTAATTTCTTTGATGTCTTGTGTTTTACCCTACAAAAATATTAGATTTTGTTATACGCAACACTGTATTATATTGTCGTATACACAATACTATACTTGGCTTGTGTTATACACAATTTCATGTTCATTTGATAGAATTAATTTTACTCAACATTGAAAATAGATTTTTTTAATGTATAAATGAACTATGTTTGGATTATGTTATACACAACACCAAATAAGCTTTCACTGCATGAAACACTGACTTGGCTTACGTTATACGCAAGATAAACCTTCCTCAATAGGTTGCGTTGTACGAGATACTGAGTTTCACTAAACAATGATATATTATTAAAATATTATTATTTAATGGGAAATAATCTTGCCATTATAAATATTATTACCAACATTTTTAATTTTCTATAACATTAGAATTCATCTTACACATTTTCTAGAACATGATATGGAACAAAATCAATTTTTCGGATAAAAGAATTATTTTTCACAAAATGAAGTTTTACCGCCTTTTAATGATGTGCCTATTTTAAATATATATTTTAACACTTTTATAATTTAAATTTGAATAAATAAACTTCTTTTTTCGAATCAGGGCATAAAAATTTATTTTTTTTGATTTTTTGGTATTTTTCTGATAAAATTCAAATATCAATGAATAGTGAAAACTACTACATTTTAATTTGAAAACGCATTTTTATCTAATTTATTTATATTTTTATATTGTAATTTTAATTATTTTTAATGTTTAATTGGATTATATTCTTATTATTCAATCCAATTTTGGGTATTGGAAGTAATTTCACTTTTAAATTGGACATAAACACAACTCAATCTTTTGATAGTTATTACTTCTTAAAAACCTGCTTTTTGGTTTTGACAACGAGAATTAATTTTAAATTAATTACTGAAACTTCTAGTTTTTTAATTTCGAAAAAAGGATTCTATATTATGAATAATAAGATTCAAATTGGGTAAATAAATACCTTTTATTTTTTGACATTATGAATAGTAGCATCAGTAATTATTTTATTTACCATGGTTAAAGGGTAAATATGGTAAATAAGAGTAAAAATATTACAATAATACTGAACTACCATAACACATGTCCTAATATTATTGGATTAGATATTTCCAACCATGGACATCCTTGGGTCAATTTTGGGACCCCATGAAACCACTTGGATGTGAAAATGACATTTTATAAGAATTAATTTAAGGTAAAGAGAAATATAACATAAACTTGTATATTATTAATAAAACAATTTTAATATGGGGTTATACATACCTTAAATTCAAATATAAATATTAATTATAAATATAATAATATTTTCTACATCCTGTTATTTTATTTATATTTTTTAGACACCAAATAAATACATTTATTTACGACACAATGATGATGTAGTGATTACCTTATTAATGAATGATTTAAATAAATGATATTATAAATATTAAAATAAATTTATTTTGAAACTTTTTATACCATAAATAAATTTTATGGATGGTTATAAATTTTTATATTTAAATTAATAATTTTTTTCAAAATAATCAAGTTGTTATGGATTTTTAAAAAGTCATGATATGAATAGTATAAAAATGACATAAATGAATTTTTTTAAATACATACTATTTTATTAAATGATAGAATAGTTCTAAAAATATAAGATTTGTGCAAATTACTTTTATAATCTTTAAATTTTATTTAATGAACATCTTTATGTTCAATTGGCATTTTATAGTAACTATATGAACTATATAGTATGTATATACAATAATACATGCTAATAGTAAAATTAGTAAACTAATGGTTAAAGATAAAAGCTAAGGTTAAATTTGAGAGCTAAATTTGTCTAAAACATATTTTTTGATAGGATTTAGAACAATAATCATCTTATCTTCTAACTAAATGTGTTTTTTACAATTTTAAACCTAAAAATTATTTTATAATAAAATAATAATTCAATAAATTTCTAAAGTGTCCCTCCTCCTCTCATATAAAAAGAAATATCCTCCCACATTTCCCCACACCACCATGAGCCTTATAACTTGACCAAACCATGCCCATTACTCCTTTAAACATTCATAGTTAATGTTTTTATGTCCATGTTTTCTAAAAAGTTAATCTTTATTGCCCCTAAGAAGATATCCAAAGGAAATCCAACGAAGAAGAGGTAATTGCTTTACCAATTCAATTCAATTTTTCTTCTTCTACTACTTCCTATTTTTATGTTTATTCCATAATAAAGTAATAAATACAGTATATTATACATTCTGATATGTTATTATAATAATTGGACAACCTTATACCTATTTTTACCCATCCTTCAAATAACAATGTCACCATGTGTGCGTACGTAAAGCCTACCATCTCCACGTTGTGGGGTAATTTGTTATTCAAAAACAATTTATTAGGATGGGTATAATCCTGAGTATAATGGATTAAAATAATGAATATAACATGATAAATGGTTCTTTATAATTAATATACCATCCAATTACATATCATTTAACTATCATGAGAATGATATCGTTGCTCTTGTGTATGCACTGCCTACCGTCTCCACAACATGGTGAGATTCATTCTCCATGTTAACAATTAAAGAATGATTATAAAATTTATACGATGAGTGAAAATAATAATTATGAACATAATATCATGAAAAAAATACATCCTATTCTAAAAAACATGACTTACATAGAAAAAATGGAATGCGAAAATGAAGTAGAAAGCACCCAAAATAATTGTAATCTTGGAATACTATTAACAAAATGAAATAATAGGATCATATATGATATCATAAATATGGATATGGTCCTAGTATAATTTAATAACATGATTTAACCATTATAAAGGTTGTTAACAAACCTTAAAATAATAATAATTACATGTTAATGGATAATTTTGTAATCCCATTTTTTATCAGAGATTGTTTATACGTAACAATTTACTAGGGTATATTTATCATCCATGTCCATGTTTTGTAAAAATATTTTTTTTAAATTCTTACAATTATTATAACTGTTTTTAAATTCATTTTTATACATTCATTAATTTTACTTCATGGTTTTTAAGGAATGTTTTCTTTTTTACCATATGAGGTACTTTTTTACTTTTCTTACAATAGTACGAGGAGAGTTTTTTTTAACTTATACAACATGACTGAATTTTTACCATTTCCTGACACCTTATTTCCATGAATATTACTCTACATGGTTTCATGTTTATTTTTAACAAAAATATATCTATTAAAATGGTGTGTCATTTTGTTAAGAGAACACATTTTCTAAAATGAAAGTATATTTTCCTCACGAATTAAGTTCAAGTGTTTTATCAAAATTATTTTCTATCAAAGATGACATATAATTTTGTTTATGTCCCTAATATTACATTTATTTGATTGTTTTTATGATGGAATTATTTTTATGAAGTCCATTTATCTTATATGTATTATGTTACGATGAAATGATGTTTAAGAATCCCATTTTATTTCATGGCTTATGCTATGATGAATGATTTATCTTTTGTGGAACATGTAAGAATGATATTAGTGTGAGATTGGTGGGACCTGTATCTCCCTCAAATGAATTTAGTAAATATTTATATCTCATGAGATAGACATGACTAGAATGGAATTTAAATCAAGTTCAGTAATACATGGCTGGAACAGCACGTAAACCTGATTCAGTAATGGACTTTGTCCACTCTGATGGTCTTAGTAGAAATGCCTTGGCTACTATGGAAATCATATTATGTGCTTATTATTTTTCCAAAATTATATATTTTATTCCAATGGTATTCTATCATGGTTAATGTTCCTTTATTATCTATGCCTTATGTACTTCCATGATTTATTTCATGACTCAAGATTTTGAGATTTAAACTTTATGTTTATGTTTCTACGTTCAAATGTTTATGGTTTTTTTATGTTCTCCATGTTTACCCTTAATAATAAAATGAGCTCACCCTTTTTATTTTTTCTTTTCCCTAGGATAGAAAGAAAGGTTTTAGGAAGGAAAACTGAAGGGGAAGGTCTTTATGGGAGATTTTGAATATCTTTCACCATGATAGAATATTATGTTCAAGTTTCCAAAGACACTAAACTAATATGGTCTTTGGGCATATTTTTTTATCATGCATTAACTTTTTTGAAAAGTAATGTAATGGACATGGACGTCAATCTTGGTACATTATAGATATGCTGCAGACCTTTCACCCAGTTAGAATATTTTGTTCCATGTTTTCAAAGACACTAAAAAATTATGGTCCTTGGAAATGTATTTTTCTAATGTGTTGAATATTGATCTAAAATGATGTAATATTCTTGTATGTTAATCTTATTTCACTATATTCGGTATTGGAGGAATGGTTTGGTTAGCCTTTGAAAACATGGGTGAGATGACTATAGTGATATACATAGGGAAATTTCTAATGGTATGTCTAGGGTTGTCTCTAAGGATAAGCCTAAGGAATTATAGATTTAAAAGTAGGTTTAATGATTTATGAATCATGTATGTAATTTTTCATGATTATGTGGTTTTCTACTTAGATAATTGTTTCTCACACTATGATTTTTGGTCTTATACAGTAGGGGGGAACTAGAAGGTAATGGTTTAACATTGAATGTTTCAAATTTGGAACGTATGAGCATTATAAAATCGATGTCCTATGTGGAAATTTAATGAAGTTAATCTTGAAGGTAGTATGAGTTTTGGTTATACTAATGAAGATAAAGAGACCGTAAATGACATGTGAATGGTATGGGATGTTCTTCCATTATTATTTACATTAAATGTGATAATAATTATCAGATTAAAGTTGAGTAACCTTAATACCTTATTCATATTTCATATTCCAGGAAAGTGGTATTTAGGAATAAGTTGATAAAGCCTGAGTAATGTTTTAAGAATAAAATTGGATGATTGAAGTGTAAATATTTTGAAATTAAAATATTATGTTATATGAGTCATGATGTATATAAGGATTGTTTTTCGAAATTTCTTTAAGTATTTTCAAGAATGTGTTAAATGATATCGATGAACTATAGAATTAATTTAATGGAAAGGTTATATTAAGTGAAGGAAATCCTAAATATTTTAATGAGGATGATAAAGTGATATTTTATATAGATAAATAAATGATTATGTGGGTAAATTAAATAGGATATTATTTATGACGTTAGAACTGATAAAGGATTTGTTGAAAAAGTGGTCCATGTTATCACATATGAGGTTTAAAACTTCTTGTATTTAAGGAATATATCTAGTAATATTTAGAATAAAGAATAATGCATGTTTTTCAAAAGGATTTTTGATAATTCAGGTTATTACCATGTTTAAAGAGAATACATTATAAAAGTATTCATATGATAGTAATGTGACAATGAAGTGAAACCTGATAATATATGGGGGATTAATGTTAAGCTAATTTAGTTACCTTCATTTCAAAGTTATATATTTCCATCTTTCATAAGGGTTACGTGGTTGGACATTTATGGAATTGTTTATGTTAAATTCGGATGAGGTTTTAGAGATTAAATTATTATCTCTCCAAATAATGATTTCAAAATATTAGATAACCTATACTGAACTTTATTCTATGCAAATAACTACAGATAAAAGGAGTGACTTATCATTCTATATATGGATCATATGATTCACTAGATCTTCACAAAAATTAAATTCATCTTCATTTGTGGAGTAAGAGATGATTTAGAAATTAGCCAAGAAACAACCAAAGGGTGAGATTGTACTGAAATCAGGTAAATATAAATTTTCATGAAAATTCTTCCAATTTAAGAAGAAGCTTCCTGATATAAAATTTTGTCCTATTATCATAATTTTTTATGATATGAGTGACCTTTTTAAATCCTATTTGGCTTATGGATTTATAATTGTTAACTTTCTTTTGAAAATGTTCTCTATAAATTTTCATCAGAACAAGATTTTTAGATTTTTCTTCCATGTCCATGTTTTCACTTTCCAACTATGTCATCCTATGTGGAAACCTAGTTATGTGGGTAACTATTATGGTTCCATATTTCCCTGTTTAAATACAGTTTTATTATTCATTTTTACAATGTTTGTTCCTATTAAAGGAACATTCATGTATTAAAACATTGATAACCTAGAATAATTCATACAGACAAATTCATTTTAATGGGGGTAAAATGTATCACCCTGTGATTTTGTGAAAAAAAATCTAATTAATTTAATCATTTCGATATTTGTCAACACTAAATATTTATATTATTATAGAAAAACACTTGGTTAGGCCTGCGTTATACACATCACCAAGATAACCAGTCACTATAAATAATACATAGATTATGTTGTGTTATATGAAAATAATGTCTTCCTTGTGTTACACACAATACTGAGCCCCTTATAATTCTTATTTTACACAAAAGGCATTTCATTATGGAACAAAAATATACTAGTAATATTATTATTAAAATATTATTATAATTGTCACCTATCCATTAGAATGTAAGATGTGAATGAGATTTCCTAAATTATTAAAATATGGTTTACTCATGTATAAAAAATTAATCATTTTTTATAAATTATTTTTAAATGAAGTTAAATACTATTTGAGAATAAATAAATACATTTTCTAAGAAAATTATTTTTCAACATATAAACACCATTATATCTCAATAAATTAAAAAAACCACATTTGATGAATGTTTTCAATAATATATATATATTATATATTAAATAAATATTTTTTATACCCATCTAATATATATTATATGAATAATATAAGTATAAATTCAATTATATGAATAAAATAGCTATTTTTTTAAAAGCTAGTTTTTCACCTTTTAATGGAAATCCTATTTTGAAAATAATTTTTGGGAATTTTATAATTTTTATTGGGAAAAATAGACTTCATTTTAAAAATCTGAATAGAAAAATGTACTTTGGATGACTTTGACATATATTTCTGAAATATTTCATTTTTGGATAAATAGTGAAAAATACGGAATTTTCATTTAAAACTGTTTTTTCATCTAATTTTTTTATATAGTAAAAATAAATTTTAAATGTAGTTTAAAGTATATTATGATAAATTATACATTAAATAATAAAATTTATGTTATTAGAACAAATTTAAAATTAATTGGATATAACAAAATTTAAATCTTTTTAACTTTTTCACTTTGAAAACTTGTCAACTTATCTAGTCTAAATGATTAATCTTAATTTAATTTATTTCTCTTATAAGATTAGAATTTATAAAAAAAAATATTCCATATTTGAAATCATAATAATTTATAATTTATTATAATTTAAAATTTTCTTTTTTTCAAAATTATTAGTGAAAGTAATTAAAATTAATTACAATGATTAAGGTAAAAACTAGCTTAATTAATTTTTTAAACATATAAATTAGGGTTTAAAAAAGACACTACACTTATATAAAAAAAATTTTATAGACATATTTATACTATTACACATATAATAATCTACAATGTTCCATTTTTAACCATTTCGGGAAAATTAAAAGGTGGGAAGCACATAATTCTTTTTCAGAATACTTAATGTGTTCTTTTACACACTTATAAAATTCATCCTCCACGCCCCCTCTCTTCCCACTTATAAATCCATTTTTGTCACCAAAAACAAGCCCAATTATCCTCCAAAATTAAACCATTCATCTTATAATCCTCCATTTCTATATAAATCTAATCGAGGAATCTCTTTAATGGAAACCAAATATAGTTACCAAAAGAAGATGTAACATCCTTCCACAAGCTCTTTGGTATTATTTTCATTCCACACACCCTCAATTATTCTTATACCATGGATATATAATAACCACAGTATCCTAACTAAAATTATATGTTTTTCTTCTAGTTTTTATACATTCACTAACACAAACATTCTTCTAATGGGTAACAAAATTATCGTTCTTCTCTACGGTGAACTACCGCCTCACTAAACGATGATTTTTTTTCCTTTACAACCACTCATGGTTGGAAAATATGTTCAAACGTTGTGTTTATATATTATATATATATGATAATTATTTTTTCTTCATAATTATGTAATTTTTATATATCACATACCTTCATTCTTTCCATTTTTTGTGAATATGATAACATCATTTGTGCATGTATGGACTACTACCTCCTCAAAGCGAAGTCATTAATTCACACTTTAAATGAAATAAATTAAGGACAGGTTTAGTAAAATTATATGATATATATGAAATAATAATTATCCATTAAATATAATATATATACACATATAGGTCATTTACTTTCATTCTTTCAAATGCGATGATAAAATTGAAACAATGTTTATGTGTATGTATGGTTTGCATTCTCCATGAATGGTGTGTTACATTTCATATTTAAAAATTTAATAGATTACAATATATATTTATATAATTAATATATATTATATTTAAACCATGTTTTATATTCTTGAAATAAGTAAATAATTATCTAACTAAGTGGATCAAGAATGACCAGTCAAAACATATACAAAAAAACAGAGTGGTTATTACCTGAATCATATTACTAACATAGAATTTTTGATAAAAATGTTAAATTATGTCATAATTAAATAATATATGGAATTATGTATAAGAATATTTTTTATG
Source organism: Viscum album (assembly GCA_963277665.1). Lineage (NCBI taxonomy): Eukaryota > Viridiplantae > Streptophyta > Magnoliopsida > Santalales > Viscaceae > Viscum > Viscum album. The sequence goes on from OY728136.1 coordinate 67,403, forward strand.
GTATGTTTATAATAAAATTATATTTATTATACATGATATTTAAACATGTACAGAGAAATTCAAGAATTGAGGTAAGGGTTTTCTCGTCTAACTTTTATTTCTGTGTGATATATACTATATTCACCCCATATTTTTATTGTGTGGTGTATATATTTTCCTATAAATTTTTATATAATATATTTCTTTTGTTTAATTACATTAAAATTCTCAATTTCTTTTTTTCTTTCATGAGTTTTACGGTTCAAAACTTACTAAATTGGTAAAGTAATTTTGTCCCAATTTGCCTTCTTTGTGACAGATGTCATGTTATGATCCTATTGTATTTTATGAGGTTTATATAATACAAAATGACATGTTATATAATTAATTTAATTTAATTATTTAATTTTTTTATTGATTTTATTCTTTCATGGGGATCATGATTTAAAAGTTACTCATGTATTAATGGGATTTCAAGTCTTGCATTTATTTCTTCGAGACTTATTCCATATTCACCACTCATTTATTTTGTATGGTGTATGTACTTCCTGTGAATATATTATATGATTATTATTTTTAAATTTGTCGGTATTTATATATCTATTTTATGATCTATATTTTTTGGGATTTATGGTTCAAAAGATACCAAATCTATAAAGTAATTGCCTCTCAATTTGCCTTCATTGAGAAATGTGCCATATTATGAGCCTATATTTTTATAAGACGGGTATATATTTCCATTTTAGAAGATATATAATGAATATACATATTTAAATTATATTATAAGATTAATTTAATGTTATTATTTCATTGGTATTATAATTTAAATGTTTCAAAGTGGTATGGGATTCTTTGAAATGTTCCAAGATTATTTTATGCAAGAAAAGTTTAAAATGATCCTTTAAAAATTATTTTCCATATAAGATGAAGTAATTTGATATATATTATTATTTATTTGGGATATGATCCAAGGACACCATTCTTATTATTTCTTTTAATTTCTTATGATTATGATGGCATTTTGTTTATGAAACCCATTTTCCTTCTATAGGTTATGCCATGATAAAATGATTATAAAATACACATCTTTTCATGGGATATTCGATGATGAAATTATTGTGAAGTATGTATATTTTGATCAGTTTATGAGATGATAAAGTGTCTATAATATACATTTTTGTTCATGGGTTACGATATTATATTTATGAAACTCATCTTTTTTCATCGGTCATGATATGATGAATTTTTTATTATTTTGTGTCATGTAGATGTATACTTTTATTATATGAAGGGTGGGAATATATATCCCTATGACTCATTAGGTAAATATTTATATCTCATGAGTATGACAGTGTGATAATAAGTAGTGAACTCAGTTCAGTATGATAGGGCTAGAGTGAGGAGTGAACTTGTTTCAGTATGACCGAACTAGAATGATGAGTGAACTATCTTTACTGTGACAGAGATAGAAAAAGAAGTGAACGTGGTTTAGTATGTTAGGGCTGGAATGAGAAGTGAATTAATTTCAGTATGATATGGATGAAATAATAATTGAACTTAGTTTATTATCATAGGGATGGAACAAAGAGTGAACTCAGTTCAGTATGATAAGCCTGGAATGAGAAGAGAAATTTGTACAGTAGTACATGGATGGAATAGGAATTGAACCTTTTATAGTAATATAAGGCTAGAATAAGGAGTGAACCATGTTCAGTAATTTAATATCTCAACTAATATGGTCTTTGGAGTGAACTCTAACTACTAATATGGTTTGGGGAGTGAACTCATTCCTCTAATATGGCCTTGGAATCAAGCCTTGACTACTATGTAAATAATATTATATGTTTATGTGTGTTCCAGAATTCCATTTCTTATGATTATGTTATTATATCAAGGATTAACCTCTTGACTAACTTATGATTCATGTCTTATTAACTATCAATATTTATTCCACTATTAATGTTTTTGTTCTTTGATATGCAGTATGATTTTCCTTGTTTTCTTCATATTCTCATACCCTTATTCTTATGTTATTTTCATTTATCTCCTTTTATTTCTTACCATTATTAAGAATTTGAGATAACCCCTTCCTTATGTTTCTATTCCCCATATTATGAAGAAATATTATTAGAAGGGGTACTAAATGGGAAGATCATTAATGGATATGTTGATAATCGTTCACCAAGTTATAATATTTTGTCACATGTTTCCAAAGAAAATAAAATATTATGATCATCAGACATGTATTTTTGTAATGTGATAAAAACCCATATAAAATTATTCAATGTCTGTGTTTGTTAGTCCTGGGTCGCTATAACTCACCCCATGTTTCATACTCTATGACCATAAACTAAGAGTCTCATTAGTATGATATTCAAGACTTTGAACTAATAGCAATCATATGGTCCAAACAACATGACCTTAAAATATCTATAATAGGCCCAAGAATTATGAAATTAAATCCCATTTTCAACCCCTATTTTCAATGTTGTATTTCTCTAAACAGATGCCTGAAATCCACAATGTGCCACATCAACCTATGATTCAACCCCATAAAAAATCTCGATGCCTCATAATAAGAGATGATTTTTACACTATTTTCGATCAAGATGCCTCACATGATATGTACAAGATGACTATAAAATCTTACCCCACATACCAAAAATGGGATACCTCATGGTAATTGTGGGATACCCCATACTCCCTCATTATAGAGGATCATCCCTATAAGCATCGGTCTCTTACCAAGTCGTGTTTTAGAACTAAATGTCTCTTGATTCCCATTTTTATGGGATATTTAGTGATGATAAGACTTCTCATATTTTGGACTAACCATGAGTTTATCAACCCTTTGTCCCTTAGGCCTCATTTATGGTGTGTGATCCCGTTTTCCAACATTCAGGTTAGGTATTAACTCCTTCAATACTATATCGGCACCCTTAGTTACAGTGTTATTCCAAGAAACATGAAATTAAACTATTTTCTCCATTTTTCCTTGACCAAGATTTATGACCATAAATAATATCTTTTTTCCCTGATACATAGGTGGTGTGGGGATTACATGGATCATTCACACTGAATTTTACCTCTTTTCACCTCAAAATAGTCCTTGAAGAGAACACCTTTGACATCCTTGCATCGCAACTTTAAAATAATTTCCCTTGGTTGAGACAACATGAACTTAATCAATGTGCATTTAGTTATCAGATTTCTTTATGTGGTGTAGGTACTCCTTAGATTATTCACATAGATTTTTAATTCATTCATTATGAAAAAATCATTGAAATTCCCTCTATCTATGGTCCAGACCATATTCCCTTAAACTATGTGTATTCACCTTCATAACTACATCTAACTTGATTCCCATCCTCATGGCATATGTAGTGATTCCTAGACATTCTGTTTCTCATCCAGGACATATATTCACCACCGAACAATCCATTATTCACTGTGTAATCATATAAAAATGTCCCACGATCCTCATTATGGGTATAAACCAAATTCAATTACCTTTACCCATCACCAAGTTGGGATTCACTAACATATTGATATAAGGAAGGGACGTCCTTTGAACACATTGTTAAATTTTAGCATTACCCTAAATATATTAGGGATGCCTTATATCCTTGTATGACAGGATCCAAAACCATTATTCGAAAGGTAATACACCTATCGTCATTAGTCCTCATCCAGGATGTGTGTCAATCTAGGGCAATGTTTTTGCAATATTTTTGTGGTGAAGGGTCCCTTAGATCTTCCATTCATGTCTAGTTACCACTCTTTGTGACACATTGCCCTATTTCTGGGAACATATGTTCTTCTTATAGTCCAATAAGTACGAACATAAACTACTTGAGACCTTACCTTCGTTTTTTATTGGTATGTAGGTCATCCATTCTCTCATTCATGTTGGTTTACCACTATTTCATTCCATATAAAATGATTTAGAGAATCACATGTTCCAAACATTATGACCTTAAACTAAGATAAAATACCAGGTCTGAATTTCATGACACTAAACTATATTTTATTTGTCACAAGTGAGTTTTATGCAAAGAATGGTGGCCTACTAGGACTCACCATTCTCATTGGATAACCTTCCTTGGACATCGTTTATATACCTTTGAGACACTACCCCTTTAGTCCATGGAACATGACCTTAATATTTTTTTCATGTTCCATGCCATATAACCTTAAAATCTGTAAAATTTCCTAGTCACATGACATTAAATTGTGAGACATATCCTGATGACATTATGATAAACTATACAATACCTCATTCTCACTATTTTACATGACACTATGTTCTCAATTTCAATACCATATAATGTTAAATTGAATGTTTATCATCCTCATTACATGATGTTAACTAGAAAGGAATATTATGCCCTCACATGAGAGGTCCTCTCCTCTAGTGTTGTTCATCTACAACTTCAATCATATTATTTGGTTTTCTCTTGGCCTCTGAGATTATGCTCTACTTGAAGATCAGTTTGACTTTTTTCTCAAACTGATATGCCTACACCAATGTGCTCTAATCCATAGTGGCATAATTCCAAGAGTGTTGGAAATCATTTTAACATTCCATCACTTCATTTTCAGGCTTCACATGGCCCTTATTTGGGACCTCATCCTCCTCCATATATGAAAGGACCCCCTAATGAAATATTTTCCATCCTACTATCCAGGGTAAACACCTTTGAGGACTTTGGACGACTTTTTGAGACAGGTTCCTTGTTTCAAACCTGTTCAAAATCCGGCCCTCATTTGTCTTTCCCCACCCAAGGCTAAGATATATGGATACTGTTTTTTGAAAATGGACAACAGCTATCCTCCATCATGATTCCACCCTCCTTTTATTTTATATTTTTGTAATTTTGATTCACACTCCCCATTCCCCATTGTTTGAGTTGAAATTAATGCACCTGGCATTACCCTTTTCATTCGCAAGAGAACATTTGAAAAGATATTTGGTTGCTCAGAGGACCTCAATCTCTATCAATAGCCTATCTCATCCCAAACACTCTTAGTGGTCATTCAACCATAGAAAACCTTGAGTGATTTATGATTATCCAAAATTCTCATTTGGATGAGAAATCATATGATCATCCCAAGATTCTCCCATCGAGCATGGATCATGTGAGCTTAGGGATTATCATAAGATCTTTCTACAAATATAATTGAAATCTGACAAAAAACAATGAAATATTTCCCAGAATGCAGAAATCAAACAAACCAAAGATTCAAAAGGCTATCCACATATTCGAGCCCCTACTTTTCCCATTTCCTTGAGTGTTTCACTCCCGTAATCAAGTGTTCATGCTCGTCCATCATTTTGTTGGTGGCCACTAGGGTATACTACCATCTCACCATTAATTATTTCTTCTTATCATCCTTGTATCAGGAATATTTAATTCTGATCTACTTATAGTTAATCTCATCACAACACTCAACCTCTTCTACCTTCGCATCATCCTCCTTTCCCTCATCCGCCATCAGCTAGGCCCTTAGGATGTTGACAAATTCCGCTTGAGTATCACTGATCACCACACACTCATGGGATAGCCCCACTAAATGGGTAAATCTGTTCCTCCACTACTTGGGAGCCCTCGTATTTGTGCTTCTTCCAAGTAAAGTTGAGAACCTAACATTTTACATGTTAACTATCAACAAGGAAGTCATGGGAAATCATGTAAGAGGTGTTAGAGTCCCCCCCAAATATTGCTTAAGCTAGCCAATTTGTGGTGGAGAAATACCACCCGAAACTGAAATTATTCTATCTAGGAATGGGGGATGAAGTTATGAACACTCCTTCATGCTAGGTAGTGGATGATCCAGTTATCCTCTATGATTTCAATCTTGGATTCTTCAATATCTTTTGGAAGAATTGGATCATAAGGATGGAAGATCACCAGTATATCATCAACTAGATCATCATGGTGTATGTTTTTTGGTGTGATTAGAAGGGGGTTTCCTCCTAGGAATATCTCTTCACTATCACCTTATCCAATAGCAAAAACCTTCTTGTCACTTTTTGGAACTGATGAGGTGGAAACCATCATCCAAGCTTCCTCGGCTACCCATGTTGGTGGCACAACTCTATATTTATCTCATGTATCCACAACCAATGGAAATTCTGGGTAGAAACAGCCAATGTAGCCTCCCCAGTCACCACCAATGTTGACACAATCACCACTTACCCCATACCAATTTCATCTCTTTTGGCCACCTCTTGTGGTGCCTCCAAAATCATATAATCCACCATAGATAATTTCTGTAGCCCTACCATTAGTCCCATATCAACCCCCTCCACTGAGAGTGTGATCTCAAATGTCCCATATAATAGAACCTCTATGGTTGTCCTGACCACTATAACCTCCCAAGCCATCTACATTAGGAGAGAAACATCCACCACCACCAAATCATCCTCATGAGCTATTAATGATTGTTTTAGTGCTGGTGGATGAGTCCCGAGTGTCATTGAACCTCCATGTAAGGTTCTCTCTTCTACTACTTCTTATGTTGCAAGTGAAGATGGTTGACCACTCACATCCAAAATGATAGGAAGGGTCCCCACCCTCTACCCTTTATGAGATGAGGTTCCCTATGCCTTCCCATGAATATTGTTGTGGAACTATCCTTCTTTTCTAGTCCATGATTCTTGTATAAATAAAAATAGTATCATGTAATAGTTTGGGTATTGAGTGGTGTTTGAAAGCATGTAAAGATCAGTGAGTTTACTTAGTCAAAAATAGATCACATATCCTCTTCTGAGATCTGGTAGGCATAAATCCCCTTAGATTCTTCCAATTCATCACCTTCAGTCACACTAGAATCTTTACAACTTGTAATAGTGGATAAAGGTGAATAAATGCTCATCAGTGACTTCACCCGATTGGTCAGAGGACCCATGGTAACCCAAGAGTAAATTATGTCCTCAAACTCCACCGTGTATTTTATCTCTTTAGTTTGGGGATGTAGAAACCTTACCTTGAAATGACCATTCTATTTATAAAGATCCCCTCAATTATGAGATATTTTCACACCCCCCAAAGAGTGGTGATATACATGGGAAGTCCCTAGGCATACAAGGAATTATAATTTCGGACATCTCTGAGAAAAATTGAGTGATATACACATTTCCTTATCGCTTGGACATGCACCCTCAGGATATCCCTAGAGGTCATGCCTTCTTCCTTTAACTTTCAATCCAGGAGCATCAAGCCTGGTGATGCTCATCCCTCCATGGCACCTACCTGTCCAGGACCAATAACTAATAGACCGTCTGCTTCTATTCTTCCCATTTGGCCAACCCTACCACCTTGGGATGCATCGAACGTCTCTTTACCCCATATCCACAATCGAAGGTCCACCCATTCATTGGGTTGGGTGTCCCACTACCTCAGACTGACCCCATGATATGTCCTCACCCAACTTTGTGTGTGCTCATGATTTGTCAAATTTGTATTAGTGGGTGCTGGAATATCATTCCACACCATTCCATCCTCAGGTGTAAACATGCACCAAATATTCCTCATCGTTGAAGGGTCGCACTCATAATGCACCTCTGAGTACTCATATTGTGTTACCCTCTATTGAAACCTAAACCATCTATCAAACTGGTGTAGATTTTATGGTCCACTGATTGACTCATAGTTGACTCTTTCTACTAGTACCCCACCTTGAATGTCTAGGAGGTACGATCTCTATTCAATGATCCATGTGTCATCATTGTTCACCACCAACATTAGTAAGGGGAACAGATGAAATATAAAGTTCTCTACTAACCCAACCTTATCCACCACTTTCACAAAACCCGACTTGATTAGGAAAAATCCTATGATGTTCAAGATCATCTTTTGAAATCCAGTTGTCAGAGGGGAAATGGGGTTTGGCTACACATAACCTCCCATATGTAAAGCCACCAAACTGTACAGAAAGTGTAAGTGCCAACACACATGTATTGTAGTCTTACCTTTACTAATATTCCAAAGTACATTATATAACTTTAATAGTACTAGGAAAACAAGGTTGACATGATTCCTCTTCACCAAAATCATTTCCTTTATGAAGTTTCTTGGCGTCACCCCTTGTGTGGATCCCGTAATGGGTGAATCCAACATAAAATGAGAATTGTGATGAACCCCACCAGCCTAACTATAGATTTATCCTGGGTCTTGATAATGTATCCACTTATCCTCCATTAGATCACTTTTATAATCTACTAGTAAGATCTGTACTTTAATGATATCCAATAGGACATGTCTGCAACCTTGTTTGTAGTTTCTTTACTATCTCTCCACCATTAACTGGCCCTATCACAGGTTCATTCCAAATGTATTTGAAAAACTACATAAAGGGAATGTACCTCATATCTGGATTTTCTTCAGTGGTTCCCTACACCAAATCTAGTAACACCTTTAAAAAATATGAAAGCTACTCTTGATCCCTCCATACATTCCCTATAAGAAAAAACTCATTATACATCACCCCCTTGATCAGGATCCTGAAAATTTAGAGAATTTCCCAAAGGATGATGTCAAACTTCACATGATAAAAATAAAATATATTATACCCTAGTGACCATTTAATCATCATCTCAGGTGTAACTTATTAAGGATAGTATAGATGGGATTTTGAATCTTAGGCTACATCATAAATTACTTCTAGATTCACCTATTCTTGGAAATCAGTGTATGACATTAATTCATTATGGTACCAGGCCCACTAATCGGTAAATTTTCCATCCCTAAAAAATCCCATTCATTATTAATCCATTCTTTGGATCCCCCAAACCCACTATGAGGATAATTTGAAACAGTGGTGGGGATCCCTCATCCCCTAGATTCTCAAAATCAATATTGTTGATGTGGTAGTAGAGACAGTCTTCTATAAGTGTAACATGCTCTAACTAGATATAGCCTGCAATATCTCTATATCACTGGTACTACCATGTTATACCTATTAACTAGTAAGCTAACTCAACTCTATTTTCCACTTGAATGAAGACACCATATCTCTGTTTGAATCCAATGAGAGAGATCCTCTTTCAAATAGTATATTCTTTATGAGGTTCTATGATAATTTTGAGTAATGATTCATGGTTCGAGAATATTTGGACACACTCGTTCATCATAATATTCCCCTCAATGTCTTCTTTAAGAGAAACATCATCATTGGATCCCTAAGTGCAATGGGATTCAATACATCATTGATCCCCCACACCATATATTAATAGGTGTGTGTCGGCATAGCACTACTTAATGGCCTTCATGCATGTGATAATCCCACCTAATCTCCCTGAGCGTACTTCATGAATGTGCAGGGTGAGTGAGTTTCATGAAAGGATTGATTGTCAATTTTCTGTGATTATCCTTCATAATGTTACCCACTTATCCCCATCAGATCCAATTATTATGGGGAATAATTTGGTGTCCAAATATACATTCAACAATAATATTTGAATAAGAAAAATCTAGTTTAGAGAGTATCCCATAAAAAAATGGAACAAAATTTCTCAACAGAGTACGTTTCAAAAATCTATAATCATTTTCCAATGGTCAGATCTCGGTAATATCTTTATTCATGTGTTTCCTTTATGAATTCATGATGTTTTTTTAGTGAACCTATGTATAGTTAGTTTTAGATCCTTGGAGTTATTTGTGAACATGTGAACGACTGTTGGTGTCTTCGTGAGTCTGAATGAGATGCATCAATTAGAGAATCCCACAAAACATAGCATAATTAAGATATTTAGTACAAACATAAGCATAAGAAAATATTAAGATGTTGAACAAAAAAATTTCATGCTTCATGTTGTGAATAATAAAAATGCTCATTATCTATGCTGTGAATAAAAAATCCCTTACTTCATGTTGCGAACACAAAAAATGATCACGCTTCATATTGTGAATTAAAAAAAATCCATGTTCCATGTTATGAATAAAAAATTATGTTATTAACATCCTTATATCATTAGATATAAATTCTTTAAACCAAAATATTGAAGGGATATATAGGACCCCACCCATCAATCACCCATAAATATTTGTTCCACTTTAAAACAACATATAATCATATCATTAAAACCCCATAAAATAGTAATGGGTTTTTTAAACCATTTAGAAACATCATGAAAAATGTACCTAATAATTAATTGGATATCAAAATACACAATTCAAAAAATGAATCGTATTATAATAACATATATAGGGTAATCAAAACATTACTTTATGAAAGGTAACCCTTGGAGTGTAAATAGATGTCAAAATAAAAAAGTTTTCAAAAAACCTTATAAAACATTTATGTACAGATTACATTAAAAAATGAACATATATAGAATACTTTTTTAAATCATATTATAAAGAGACAAAAATAAAATATCTTTGAAATGAAATTACTGTTATAAAAAAACATGGAGTGGAAGATAAAATATATGATTTTGAAAGGATGAAAAACATTTTGAATATTATCAAATGCCTTTTTTGAAAAACAAAAATGTAAAAAAGATATATTAAAAATTCCATTTTAAATTAGGATAAGGTAATTATAATGGTCACAGGAGTAAGAAATTATTTTTGTTTCAAAATAATAATGTAAGAACATTTGGGAATAATAAACATGGAAATAGAGGAAAACTAATCTTTAAAAGAGATGATATTTTTTATTAAAAACATTTCACTTTTATGAGAATCAAATTCATTGATAAAGAATATTTCAGTTTAAAACATCATTTTTCCTTGATAAAAAAGATGAAATATCTTATGAAATAGGATATATTAATATTTATCAAATATGGAAGAATAACGCTCAATGAATAACATTTTTACTCCCTAAAATGATATATGAGTTAACTAAATCCCTAATCGATATCATGATTCATGATTAAATGGAAATTTATACTGGGGATATGTAACATACCAATCTATGTCACTCAATTAATAATAACTAGACCAGTTTATTATGTGACCTCAGGAACACCTCCCTAAACATTATATCCCACTAACTAGTAGCGGTGGTCTAAAAGGTACTATGGGGAGGCTATAACCCCATGTGTTAGAGTGCATAATATAATATACATTAAATATATATCATTAATCATATTCATATAAAGTGTAATAAATAAATATAATAAATACTAAAAAAATTGAAATCGTGTAAATGCCTTGATATCCATGCCATACATACAACTGATTTTCCATGTGTTCGGTAACATATATATAGTTGAATAAATGTAAACAAAGATGTTGTCTCTCAACAAAAATGGGTCTTATGACACCCAAAGTTCCATGTAATAATATGAACTATCCTCCTCATTTTATCCATATCTATATCTTGGATTTTTCCTACAACCAAGAGAGAGTCTTCTCAGCTACCCAAGTGACGTGGTCTTCTAAGAAAGGTGTGAGTAGAAAACATTGTATAGAACCACCAATATAGTCCCATTAAAACTGTGAATTTAGTGATATCCTAAAATAACATGATCATATAGAATAATAAATACTTTTTATAAATATAAATAAATAAATAAATAATTTTCAATCCTTAGTTATGTGACCCGGATTGACCATACCTACTTCAGAATGTGTTGGGGTGTCCCTAAGTATATCATAATGATTATTCTAGACCAATAACATGTAATCTCCAAATCCATGTTAGAATAAACTATATCTTTTTAAATTTAGGGAACCATCTAATGGTAGTCCAAGATTTTGAGCTCCAAAAACATGGTATCTCCAATACAAAGCATCATACCCATGGTAGCTCCAACCGTATCATCACAACTCTAGGGACACATCCCACAACATTACAAACATGAAACCACTAAATCCATGTAATATACAATAGTATAATGGATCCAAATCAATGTAATCCCAACCCAACCCTTTCAACTTTTGGGTTCCACCCCATAGTAGTCAAAACATTAAACCTCCATGTCCCTAAAAGCTACAATCAGATACCCTCTTCAAATCCATGGCAGTCAAAATCATATAACATCTTCTTTGAGGGATTATTAAATAACATGATAAAAAACACCTATATTTCATACATTATAACACCTAATAAAAACAAAATAATATTGGCTGGATTAATGACCACACCGAATGAAACTATACATATCCCTTTAGATTGACAAGTTTGGTATAGGTTATAAGGTGATATAATCTATAATTTATACACAAACCCAAACACATAATAATAGGGTTATTTAGTCAAAGGTATGCCCAATCAGGTCCCATGAGTTTTAGCGTAGTTGAGTTACCCTCGCATGGGTCCTCATTATTGAACTATGTCTTGGGTAAACACATAATGCTCAGAGGGTGTCACACTCTATCATAGTCAATAGGGTAGCACAACCTTGTTCACTATATGTGTTGTGTAACTTTGGAAACATATTGAGATATTATGCATGACCCATCTCATTCCTCAATGTCTCACTAAGTCATTCCTCACTAACACAAATTTGATACACCTAGGGTCCGTCCACCTAGGTTTGTTCATAATGAACAGTGAAGGATCACACAACCTAATTTAATACTATAAGCCCAATAGTTATAATATATCATTTGGTACCTTACTAAGATCAATCAGGATAATCATCAGAGGTCAACTAACACCTTTTTTTGACGTTTTCTAAGGCTCTTTCATAGGGATACCCCATTGCATCCATTTTAATTTAAAATAAGGACCTCCCTTTGAGGGTCCTAATATCAAGACCAACTCAAAAAAATCCATTAACTCATCCATCGGTGACCAAGGCATCTTGATAGAGGCCAAGGTCTAATAATTGTCCTTAAATATTTATATTTTCCAAGGGATATCACTAATTTAGTTGAAAGATAAAATTAATTAAAACTATAGGTGGTGTATTTACCTAAGTCCCAAAAATTGATTAATTAGGTCAACACGTTAGTGGAAAGACAACATGTCATAATTCATCCAAACAAAATAATAAATGAAACACAATATTAGTATCATGACCACAAACCTAATTTTGGATCCCTTTTCATTTTTACATGAACAGAAAACTCACTGATTGACCTCAACCAAGCTATCCTCGCCTCCATTGGTCACCACCCATGGTCTTAGGAAACTACTCCACACCAAAGCATCACATAAAATTAATTATAGTCATTTATAATTAATTTTTTCTTTTTAACAAAAATAGAATAACAAACAATTTCCCACCAGATGTCATTGTCATGTCGGAACAACATCCAATGACTCCCTAAGGCTCACCCATACTTTCAATCCCATATGTTGATCAAAATAACAAATTAAAAATTAAAAATTAATAAGAAATTATGTTTTATTTAAAATTAAAACCATAAAAAAATTATTGTTGTGCTGAACCATGGATGAAACAAAAAATGGAGTCACCTTAACAACATCTCAGGATGACCTCTTTTTTGCTAGAATGAAAGACCCATGAGAATCGGGTAATTCCCCCATGATCCAGTTGAATTTAACATGAATTCCTATATATGGTATATGAAAATTAGAAAAGAGATAATGTAATATCAATTACGGTTAGAATATTCTTACAAAACATACAATTACTTTTAAAATGAATCAATAATCTTCAGAAAATAAAGGGGGATAAGTTGGTGAATGGTCGGGGTCATCCATCTTATATGAACAAAAAAAATGAAAAATGAGATGGGTGGGAACTCTTAAAATATAGTGTGAAATGGGTATTTTTATAAAAAAGATACCCCCACCAACTAGTCAGTACTAGAAAACTAGATAGTTGGTGCACCCAACGGGCTACCAAACCCTTGACCAAGCCACAAATGATCTGGTTTCCTACCAGCAGCAAGTCAGTGACTGTAGGCTGCAGCTCTGGACACCTTTCCCTCTTTTAGAGATTCATGTTTCCTCAAATCACCATTAAATCATCCTTCAATGTAAAAAATGACTATTTTTTTTCAGCCCTTGTAGTTATCTTCTAAAGCTTGAATAAAAATCATGCCCTTCCACCAAATGAGAATTCAAAATTCTTTTGACTTCCAACCACCCATATGAACAAGAGGCCTTGAAATATCCATGTCATAGAACTTCACATCCTTGAAAAGTTCAATTGGTCATAGAAACATATATCTTGACCTACAGTACCACAAAACTGGGCAAGGCCAGCGCCACCCCTTTATCAGCGCTAACGAAAAAGCACTGATAAAGGGGAGGCCTTTATCAGACCTAAAAAAAGCACTGATAAAGGGTCCCTTTATCAATGCTAAAAAAAGTGCTGATAAAAGCACCCCTTTATCAGTACTTTTTTTAGCGCTGATAAAGGGGCCCCCTTTATCAGCGATTTTTTTAGTAGCGCTGATAAAGGGGGCCCTTTATCAGCGCTTTTAAAAAAAAGATGATTAAGGGTTCAACTTCAAAATAAATTAATTAAAAATAATATATTAATATATAATTATTAAAATATTGTTATATTGATATAAATATGATATATAATTATTAAATATATTTTAGATAAGTATAAATATACATTTACACTTATTATACTTAATATATAAGATATTTAGTGAAAATGGTTTATAAAGAAATTAAAAAAATATTTTTAATTATTAATTTTCTAATTATTATGGAGTAATAGTCCTTTAATAACAATTTTAAGACTAAAAAAATTAAAAAAATTAAAAAAAGATCCAAAATATGTTGAAAGCGCAACTCAAACATTAAACGGCCATAAATTTTTATCCGTGTGTCCGTTTGAGCTCTACCACATATCAAATCGAATCCTGTGATGATATCTACGTCGCTATGACATGGACAAGCCCCTGTCAAGGTTTTTTCGAGGCCAAAAGAGGCCAATAAGGCCTCTAAAACATATTTTTTAGTCCGGGTACCTTGATTTTTTAACATTTTATGGATTTTCAGCCTCGTTTAAGGGGGTGTTATTGGTTTTTTTTGTGGGGACTGAATTTATTCCAAGGTATTACATTCGTATTGATATTATGTCTTTGAAATTTTATCATTTTTCATAACGCACTACTATTTATAATCAAATATATAACTATATGTACATATTTTTTACATATTCACACCTAAGAATTAAATTCTTTTAAATAAATAATTAAACATATTTACATATAAAATATATTAGCTTTATCTAAATAATATCTAATATCCATTTTATTTAAAATAACAATATATGAATATTTATATAACTATATATTAATATAACTATATATATATATTAATAAAAATATATATATATAAATATAACTATATATATATTAATATTAATATAACTATATATATATATATATATTAATATAAATATATATATATATTAATATAAATATATATTACTATATGAATAAATATGACTAAATATATATATAAATAAATATATATATTATAAATAAGAGAACAAATCAATATAGGGGAGTTGTAAAGTCTAGGTGCGCAGGGGGGAGGTCTCGAGATCAAATCCGGGTGGAGGCAGGGGCGCGCGTGCAAGGGTGATTTAGAGGGGATAGCACTGATAAAGGGTGTAGGCAGTGCATGCGGGCACTGGAGGGTGTGGGAAAGCACTAATAAATGGGGGTCCATGCGCTGTAAACCCCCCCCCCCCGAGATTGGAAGTATTTTTTTTATTTTTTTTATTTTTATCATTGCTAAAAACAAGCGCTGATAAAAGGGGTATTTATCTGCGTTTTCTGAAGCACTGATAAAAGGGACCCCCTATCTTCACTGGCATTTATAGCGCTTTTTATAGCACTGATAAAGTCCATTTTTAGCGCTGAAAGAATCCATATTTTTAGTAGTGCTATATGGGTCATTAATTTACCATCAACCACCCATTTCCCAGATCGAAACCCTAAACGCTCTTCAAAATTGAAACCTCAAAATTAAGTGAATTAATCCACCAAAACATAATCCAATAATCATAACCATTATTTAAACACTAGGATGTTACTTTCCAAATATAATCCACCTAAAAACACTAATGGTTTCACCATCCAATTCATCATTAGGCCGATGGAACTCCGTGCTATAAGCTTCATCTAATAACTTCCATACTTTTTTGGATCCTTGACCATCAAAATTATCAATTAAAACTCTATACCCAGATTCCAACACCACTCCCATAAAAATTCCCAACTCATAGAAAATGAACACACATAAATACACTGATCAGATACGAGTAACCATCCTTCCTAACAAATTTGAATTCATAGTGTTAGTGCCTCCACTACCCATGCGCAAAATTAACATTCCTTATTTTCTTGATAATCCGTGGAGAAAACTAAAAAAATATCCATTATATACACAACGATTCAAACCATAAATTTTTTGAATAACTATATCCAAATACATGATAACCTATCAAAAGAACCTCCTCTAGCTGACCTCTCTCAAAGATGCTCATCCTCATCCATCGACAATCCTCTAAGACACCCAATCATGATAAATTTATTCCTTGTGGAATCTCACAATTATCAAAAAATTCGAATTAAAGTGCATTCCCATATTCTGGGGAGATTTTATAGTTAATTCCTTAACCATCCCAAAATAATCATTGCACTGTATTGGGTCCCAATTATTTAAAAACCTTAGGTATAACCATTCTTGGATTATATTAGACTACATTGATCTCAATACTAATGATTGGACTCCCTCTAGTAAAATTCCTTAATTCAAACTTTTAATTCATCAAGGAATCCATATTAATTCTGACCTGTTGATTTACAAGTATCAAAACACTAAAATGATCATCTAATTAGTGGTACTGTACTAAAATGGACCTTATCACATGAGGGTTATCATATCTATAATTTATATCATATTTACTACAGTAGAAATATCCTTATTAGAACACTACTAGACTGAAGACCTAAAGTCGGTGACCCATATCCTATCGATCACCAATTAAAATGGCCATACATGCCCAACCTTGCTCATGCCAAATTTCTATCATGAACATAAATTTACTACCAATTCACATCTCATGGGAACACTAACCATGAATTCATTTGATATATATTCCATAATAGGGTCCTCTCCCTATAGTCATCGATGGTGAGATCCCCACCATATGGTTTCCTTAATACAACGCCTCGTTCATAAACTCCATTGGTTCCATTTCCAAAAATGGTTGCCACCCATCTCAAGAAACAGAAACCTACTTATATTCCCAAGATATTAGGGCCATAATAAACTCAAAAGAAATTCATTTGATGTTATCCATCTTGTGGTATTTTCCAATTAAAAATTAAATAGTTCTTATATGTAACCATCATGGATTAACTCAAAATCACTTAAACATAATTTTCAAAAACTCTCATGTCACTAAAATAACATGAAAACAAGCACAAATCACCTCCAACATGCTTTTTTAATCAATCTTAACAACATAAAATGGGTGTATTCTCTGTTATAGCCTGATTACATAACTCGTCTCATCCTTCTAAGCATAACACATCTCGAAGAACATGCTATATGTGCTCCCTAGAATTTCAATCTCAATATACCAGGAGAACCCATAGGAATACTCTAAAGAATAGGGCATAATAACACTACCATGTTCTTTCACCTAATCTCCCATCCTTCAACACTTTTCATGATTTCATGATTCTACCTGTACTTTAACCATGTTACCAAAAGCACATCCAATGCACTAGACCTTGAGGTTCCTTTTCCAATAAATCAAAGGCATCACCCTACCTATGTATTATACTCAGTAACACCACCATTCATTAATCGAGTTAATGGAATTTTACTCCCACATTTCCTCTCTGGAAAACCCCTCTCTTGAGTTTCCATCACATCAAACAAAACTCATCGACTCACCAAACAACACATTATATATCATTGTCTCTTGGACCAACCACCTAGTATATACCAATGTTCAAATAGGTAACATACTCAAGGGAAACATCTCATGTTCCAAAACACACACTCGAGGTTCTGATATAATATAATCTAATAGCATATGCCAAAGCCATCTTCCCACAAAGGCACTAATTCTCATGAGCATCCTCACACTGGACTATACCATGGTGAATCACAACTCACCAGTCCTTACTAACATAACCAACATAATCATATTAGAAATTAAACATCTAGGAAATCATAATGACACAGTTTAGTTATGTATTATTTCATTCCAATATATATTTTAAAACATCATATATTTTTTATAGGAACATTAAATAACCAATCCTATATAAAAAATCACTCTCACATGATATACATATAAATACTTAATTACCCTTACTGACCCCATAGGATATATGCTTATCTCCTACTGAAGGGGTTATACCATCATCATCACCATCAATCATCTCACTATAGGATCTGTAATCCTTTCCATGAAAGTAAAATACATGTGTAAAAGTAGGCCCAGCTGAGTAGAAATGACACCATGTAATTATATGGGAAACATTATATGATCATTAGTTGACACTTTGAACAACTGAGCCTCATTCTTCAGTGATAAAGACCATACATGTTGGCTACTACATTTCATTTGGATCTTATATATCTGATATGATGCATAAGATTCCTCTCACATCTATAAGTCGAGTGAAAAAATCCATATATGGCCTCTTTCCAGTGGGAAAAGTGCTAAAAATCTAATAACTAATAAACATCAATCATCATTTTCATTAAGATAGATTAAAATCATAATAACCATAACATCAAAATAAAAGAACATCACTCACATATCTATGGTAAGCTAAACTTCCACCAAAAAAGTTTTTAGTGGTGTGTTAGTCTGAGTTTCATCACAAACATTGATATCTTCTATGTGTCAAGTATACTAACTCCAAACTCTAATACAATTATGTTATGTCAAACCCTATCTCACACTATGAATAGTAATCATATTGGTTTACCACATGACCTAACACCCCCCACCCATACACTAGAGGTGGACAATAAGTAGTAGGGGTATAGGTATGTATTGTGGAAGGGTTATAACCCCTATTTAGAGTGTGGAATATAAATTAGGTGGAAGGGGAACAATTAAAACTAAACACCCATATTCTTTAAAGGTGGGTCATACCACTAAGGGATATCTAACCCATCAAGATTTTATTTATATATTAAATATATATAGGTTTTTATAACCTTTAGTACATGGCCCATAGGCCCCTAATTTGATGGCCCAAATTCCTTCCTTGCATAAGTATATACATGGGTCTACACCCCTTTTCTACACTATGCTTGCATCACCACCAGCCTACATCACACCTATGTAACTTCCCCTATGTTAGGGCCTGTGTCAGTTCCTATAAAATAAATCCCATAATAGGTTTTCAAGGATTTTAACACTGGTCTTTTGGATGCAGGATTCCAGGGTTTACTACTTAGGATCCACCCCAACAGCTAGAGTGTGAAATAGAATATAAAATAAATAATTATTCTTTATCAAAATACTTAAAATAAAAATAAAAAAAATATAAATAATACTGATAATAAATGAAATACATTATAGTCTCAAACATCTATACCATACATACAAACGATCTCCCAATGGTTTAGTTATATATATAGACCAAAATAAAAGAAAATAAAGATGATTGACCCTTGAAAAATACTAACTATATCATATCACAAGACCCAATTTCTCATCCAACCTATACTACTCAATAAATATTCAGCCACAGCAAATATTATGTCTTCAACAATGTAAAATTCTTCTTGGGCACGTAGGTGTCGTGGCTACCCAAGTACAATGTGAGTAAAAAAATCGTCCAGGAACCACCAACAAAGTCCCATACATTCCAAAATTGTAGTGATACGTGAATATGACATTCTCAGATAATAACAATAAATACACTATAGAAATATAAATAAATTAATTGAATATCAACAATCCTTAGACTTATAATCATGATCATCCATACCTACTTAGGATATTTTTAATATGTATCTGAGCAAGTTGTTATAACCTCTCCAATTCAATAAAATATGGTCTCCTAATCTATGGAATTCCCAACTATATCCTTATTAATCCCTTGATCTATCCCAAAATAGTCCAAACATCCAAGCTCTATGTCTGTAATAGCTCCAACATTGATCTCTAAATCACTGACAGGTCCAACTATAACATCATGACTCGAAAGACCCATCACATAATAGTGCAAACTTATTATCTCTAAATCCTTGGAAGATCCAACTATATACTAGCTCCAAATCCATAGAATCTATACAGTATCCTCATGAATCTAGGTTTCCATCCCATGGTCACACAAACATTTGAGCTCCAAATAAATGGGAACTCCAATATCAAGATCAAATCAATTATAACTTAAATGTTATACCATCGCTAAATCCATGGAATCTAAACTATATCACATATTCAAAATTTATTTATTCTATAACATACCCAAAAACACATAGAGGGCATATATTAAAACACCTCATCAAAAAAGAAAAGGTGATATTCATATGACTAAACCTTACACCATTATCCATCCCTCAGGCTAACATGTTTGGCATGTGTTTTAAGGTGACACCCACTACTATCTCTACCCAGTACCAAACACACCATCTTAGTATCATTTAGTCAATGGGGGTACCCGATCAGATATCCCAGTTCACATCATATCTTAGGTACCCTCACATGGGTCCTTGGTCTTGAACTATGTTTAGGGTTTACACCCTATGTTCAGAGGACATCATGCTTTGGCATCATTAATAGCGTAGCATGGCCTCAAGGGATAAATGGGTTACATCACATTCGAAAAACTTTGAGATATGGGTTATTTCCCATTTTATTCCTCAAGGTATTTCTAGATTGATCTTCTCTGATAACCCAATTCCAGTATATCTATGGTTTATACACCTAGGCTTGATCATAATGAATGAGGAGGATTACTCTCCCTAGGTCAAGACTTTAATCCCAAAAACTCTAAGATATCCCTTTTGTACTTACTAGGCCCACCCAGTCCAATCATTAAAGGTTAACTCACACATCCTATTTGAGGTGTTTAAGTCTCATAGAGGTAGCCAACTCATCATAATAATTTAAATTTACTATTAATACCTCCCATGGGAGTGATGGTATCAAGGGTGACTTGAAAATTTTTAAGGACCACATCTATCTGCGGTTGAGGAATCCATCCAAATCACAAGGGTGCGTCATGGCACTTGGCGATGTATAGGGTCTAAGGGACCTCATTTAATTAGTTAACCAACTCAATTAATTATAATTCTATGTTTTATATTTACCTTAGGCAATTGACTTGATTAACTATGTCAATGAATTGGTGTTGATATTTCATGTCATGATGCATAAAAAAATGATAATTATACTATATAATGATTTTCATAAACACCTACCTCATTTTAAATCCCTTTTTTATTTTCATAGTGGTTAGGAACTCACTTCATGGCCTCACCCACACTCACCTTAGCACCATAGATCACAAACTATGCTTCAAGGAACTTGAAACACATCATGGAATCATATATAATTACTTCTATCAATTTATAGTTAATTTTCCATTTTAACCAAAAAGGAATAACACTGAATTCATCACTGAACTTCTTCGTCATGTTAGAACAACTTCCAGTTGCACCCTACGGGTTCATATCACATTAATAGTCCTACATAGAGTGAAATACCTAATAAAAATTTAAATCTATTGTAAATTTAATTTAATTTAAATGTAATACCATTGAAAAATTATCATAAAATTGAACCATTGATGAAACAAATAATGGTGGAACCCAAAAATCATCTTAAGACAAAACCTTAATAAGAAGATTGACATCTCAATTAGAATAAGGAAATTCCACAATAAACTAATGGAGTCACCAAAAAATATGTAGCTGAAGAAGATAAAAATTATAATGGATAGAAGGGAATATTAATGAATGGTAAATGAGGGTGAAGTCGTCTAAAAATAATTAAAAACTCATTACAATTTCCCCAAAACAAAGGGGGATAAATAGGATAAGGGTGGGGGTTGGTCGACTCATATGAACATCAAAACTTCCAACTAGTGGCTTACCAGTGGATAGCCAGTGGCTATAGGCTATTAACTAATCCACCGGGTTCTAATTTTCTTTTTCTTGTTTCCTCAAAAAACCATTTGATCCTCCTTATATGTGAAAAAAACACATGTTTAAATTATTTAGACCCAAAAAATTCTATTTTAAACCCGGATAAAATCATAGGTTATAATTTTCTCAACTTATAAAAAATATGTTCAAGAATAACAATCATAACTCAGTGCATGAAAATTGATTTTCAAAAAAACAAATATGGTTACAATAATTTAAGAATAAGAGGTTTACCATGAAATTTAATTTCTAGTTTAATAAATTGGAATATATTCATTATAATTGAATAAAATATTTTATTTAATGTACCATATAAAATAAATTATGGTGCACAATATCAAGCATGTCCCATGGAGTTGAAAATGGGAAAAAGAAAACCCTTACATTGAATTCTAACACAGTTGATCACACTGTAACCACATATATTACAAAAGAACCATATTAATAACCTAATTCATATCTATAACCTATTATAAATTTAATTTACATTTATTCCTTTTATATATCTTACTTAGTTATTATATATTTTTAATATTAGGAGTATGTAATCTTGATCGTTTTGAACTATTTTCATAATAACAGCTTTGTTATTTATTTTTATCCTAAATATTTTCATTCCCATATAATATATGTAACTACAATTTATTACTTATTATAGTTTATGAATTTATAATTTTACTCTATAAGAGTTTTATTTATGTTCATTAATGTTGAATTCATTGATGAGATTGTTTCAATGATTCTTTGTACAAGAAGGTTGTTTTCTTAAATAATAAATTAAATTCTTATATTAGTATTTCAAAACAAATAAATAATAATTTAAATATTTATATAATTTATTACCCAAATTTAAATACCCCTATATTTTAATTATATAAACTTATAGTATTGTCAAGTTGCGGGTTAAACCAAACCAAATAAAAAAATAATATAATTAATGGATGATTATAAAGTGATTTGGTTTTAATATAATTAAAATATAAGAATAATGATCTTATTTAGTGTCTATTAGTGAGATATATCATAATTTTAAATTATTATAAAAAAATTATATCCCATAAAAAGTTATTTCATAGTATAAAGAAATCAATTTTCTCTTGTATAGCTCTTTTGGATTGTTGAATTGAACATGGTTATTTTTTGGTCATATTTTTAATAGGTTGTACAATTTTTATTTATAGAACCTTAATAATTTCATAGAGACCATATTTATTCCTTAAACCCATTCTTATGACCATCAATGTAAGGTAGTGATGAGAAAACAAAAAATTCATCATTCTATGGAGGCGGTATTCCTCACATACCAATGGATAATTATTATATTTTCCCTAGAACAAGGAACAAGGGGGCATATTTTGTCATTTAAGAATCCTAAATATGCCATATACTTTAATATTTTATGTTAAATTTTCTATTAGGACCATCCTTTAAAGGGTGTGAAGTAAATTGAGCATGTTATTTCATGGAAGTAGTAGTCCCCACAATGAAAGGTTAACGATTTCATTTTATTAACTATAAAATAATGATATTAATTTTTCATTTTAATATAGTTTAATGTTCTTTTGGGACTAATTTTGTGTAATTATATAGAAATGATAAATGTTTATTAATATTTATCTCTCTAAATGAATGTTTCATTTGAAAAAGTTGGTAACCATTTGAAGGATGGTATTTGGAGGATAAAAACCCCCTTGAAGGTTTCTAGGAAGGTTGATAATAATTTTGGGTATAATTTGATCCTTAATAATTGGGTTTTTGTTTAAGCCCAAGTGAGGAGGTGAGTACCCCTTCTATTGTGAAAAGAGATGGCACTTTTTTGAATACCAAAAACAAAGTCCAAAAATTGGAAATCACTCTATAGTAATGTGGCTCCAAAATTAATAAATAATGGAAAAAATAAGTGATTATGTATATCAATTCCTCAACAAAAAAATCTAACACATATTTTAAACAAGTTTTAGGTCTTCTAATTTGAGAATTTTACTTTTACAATTTTATATTATAGTAAGATAACTAGTTATTACCTAAGGTAACTTAACCTTTAATACCAAAATTAAATTCAACCATATTACATAATTTAGAGCTAATTGTTCCAAATTTCAAATAAATTTTATTTTATAAAATTTATAAAATTGAAAAAATTAAAATACGAATAATAAAAAAATTTAAAATAATTTTTTCAAAAATATAACTTATGTTCAAAATTTCAAATATGGTTTTGTAAATTAAAAAAATTAAAATTATAAATTCACTTATAAAATATACTTTTGTTCTTTTAAAAAAGGTTTTATGAATTTAAAATTTATAATTATATTATAAAAATGCCTCAAAAGTCATGTTATTTGTAAAAATGATATTTTTCACTATTCACCTAAAAATGAACATTTTTAGAAAAATTAAAAACATTCATACTAAGATAATATTGACATGTTTAATCAAAAAATAATGTTTCTTTTTAAAATTATAATTCTAAAATTCGTAAATTATATATTTAATAAAAATGAAATATATAAAGAAAAAAATTATATTAAAATGAAATTTTTAAACATCACTTGTTTTAAATCATATTTCATATAAATTTATAAATTATTTCATATTGATATATTCGTTTATAAATATAATTAGTACCTATTATTATGTACTTACAACTTTGATAAATTATGTTTATTATGGTAACATACAATACCCCCTTCAAGTGTTTTTCAAACAACATTCTTTTAAAATATTAATAAAAAAACATAGAATATATAATTATTTATATTGATTATTATATATATATATCTACTAATGATTATATTATTCGTGTAATTTTAAATTTTTAACTATTCATTTTAGTCCTTTTTTATTAGTTAAATTTTTTGTGCTACATAATCTATTGAAGATAGTGTTAATTTGAAGGGTTCGAAATCTTGAGCCACTACATTCTTCCCCCTCAAATAAATTTCTTCCTCCCAATTTTAATTATTATTCACGAATGAAATTCGGTGAGGGAAATCTTAACATATACACTATTCATGATATAACTTTTAATATGAAATCTTCCTTTCTCACTTTGCTAATACGAGTTTACCTATCTTTACTTAAATAACATAATTAATTCTTACAATCATGTACCCAGTATATATATAACCTAGTCATATCTTCTCAATTATAGAGCATTCCCAAAACCATTTTAATCTCTATGATAATAATCCATAAAGAAATAATATATTCCATTTAAATTTTACTCGAATTTAACCCTCAAATATATTTACCACAAGTTTATACAGTCACAAACTAGTAAATATATATCATAATCATAAAAAATGATCTAAAATTCATAAAAAATATCATATATCAGTATTTAACTAAATTAGTAATCAATTATATGGTTATCAATACAATATAACTCATTTTCTCAAAAAAAATTAATCAAGCCTTTATTTCCACAAAATCACAAATATATTAAACCTAAATATTTTTGATACCGCAAGCATGTGTTCTTGAATCGGTATCCCCGAAAATATAACCTTGTCATAAAATCACTCTTCAAGGTAATTGAAACCATTTAATATATGGTTTGAAAACTTTAAATAAAATCTAATAAAACCAAAATTATTAATATAATATAAAAAATAGTTAGATCATAATATAAATATTAAATCTAAATCCCAATATGTATTATCCATTAGAAAATTTATTTAAACATATTGTAATTAAATTTTAGCAATGTCGCACTGGGGTCATGCTATAACTATATTGGTTCTTCCTATGTAAATTTTAGTTTCATTATCTCATACTACATTTGTAGAGTCCCGAAGCTTGAAGTACATAGACATTACATTACGTTTGCGGAATACTTAGTACATAACAAAAACAGACACACAAGGACCGTAATAGTTTAGTGTCTTTGGAAACTTGGAACGTAATCTTCTAATCGTGGTGAAAGATCTTCAACATCTCCCATAAAGATCTTCCCATTTTTGTTTCCTTACCTAAAATATCTCTTTTAATCCTAGGGGAAAAGAAAACATAAAAAGGGTGAGCTCAAATGCTTAGTAAGGGTAAGCATGGATAAAATAAAACATATCATATACATTTGAATTTAAAAAAACATGAACATTAAAAATCTTGAGCAACGACATAAAACATGGAAGTACATAAGGCATAGATCATAATGGAACATAAATCATGATAAATAGCATGGGAATAAAACATATAATTTTGGCATCCATTAAGAACATGTAATGATTTCCATAGTAGCCAAGGCATTGCTGCCAAGACCATCTTAGTAGACAAAGTCCCTTTCTGAATCGAGTTCACTCCTCGTTCCAGTCCTATAATACTGAACCGGATTAACTTACCTTTCCAGCCATGTCTATCTCATGAGATATAAATCTTTACCCAACTAATTTGAGGTAGATATAGGTCCCATCCATCTCATAATGAAATCATTCTTACTTGTGCCACAAAATAAACATACATCATTCATAAAAACCCAATAAATAAAATAGGTTTTATAAACATCATCCCATCATCACATAATCCATATAAAATAAATTGATATCATTTCATAATAATAAAAGTGAAACCATGTAAATCATAAAGACATTATACTTGAAACATACACATATGAAATAATGTTATCTTAGACGAAAAATGGTTTTGATAAAACACTTGAAATGAATTCTTGAGGAAAATATCCTTTATTCTTCAAAATCATTTTCTTTTCACAAAATGCCATGAAATTTTAAAAGAATATAATTTTGTTAAAAATAGTCATGAAATCTTTTGGAAGAATCTTCATAAAAATAAGGCTTTATAAAACCATAAAAATCATTTCATGCCGTATACGTTAAAAAAACATTCTCCTCGTACTTTTGTCAGAAAAGTCAAAAAGTACCTCGTAACGTAAACAAAAGAAATATTCCTTACATACCATGTAGTAAAAGTCAATAATGGTTAAAAAGGATGGAAACACTTTTATAAAACATGGACATGGATGATAGAAATAACCCTAGTAAATACTTACGAATAAGAAATCTCAGATAAAAATGAGATTTTCAAAATTATCCCTTACCTTAGGTCCGATTTGCTTCGTAAGTGTCTTAACCTCATATATAATGATTTAAATAATGTTATTGACTTATTACGGAATCATATTAATTGTTATGATATCATATATGGTCCACTTATGACTTTATATTACCTGTTCTTTTGTAAATTCCATGTTAAAGAGCATTTTGGGTAAAATCGTTTCATTTGTTGTCCGTGTTTTGACTCGTAATTATTCATATGATTACTTAGATCATGATTAATTACATCCATAATGTAAAACATGATTTATATATAATATATATTCATAATATACATATATATAATAGATCGATAAATGGAAATAAATACATCATTCATGGAGACGGTAGGTCGTACGTACGCATGAACATTGTTTTCGTTTCCTCATTGAATTGAATGGAATTAATTGGATGACATACATACATATATATATATATATAAATCTAGTATCATTATTATGTCATATATGTCATGATTACTTATTATTTATAATTTATAATCATTTATGAATGGTTAATCATTGAGAATGAATCTCATCGCGTCGTGGAGACGGTATTCCGTACGTACGCACGAGCGATGATATCGTTCCCATGATCGTGGAATTTTATTGGAGTGTATGTATACTATTACAGAATCAATATCACTTTATAATAATCATATATAGTTATTATTTACACCATTATACCCATCCAAGTAAAGTGGTGGTGGAAAATAGATTACACCACGGTGTGGAGACGGTATTCCGTACGTACGCACGTGCGGTGATTTCTTTTTCCATAGGATGGATAGATGGTGAAATAGCGTTGTTTCATACATATAATAACATATCAGTATATTAGTGATACTGATGTTATTACTTGATAATTAAACAACCTAAGAAGAAGAAGTGGAAGAAGAAATAAAGTTGAAAGAATCGTTAACGGACATTACCTCTTCTTTGAAGCGCCTCTTTGAGACCTCCGCTTAGGGCACTAAAATTGGTCTTTGAAGAAGACCATGACCTATAAGATGTTTATAGGGAAGTGGGTAAGTTAAACGGGCAGGGTTTGGCCGATATCGAAGGTTCAAATTGGTGTGAGGAGGAGAGGGAGGAGGTGCCCTTTTATAAGGGTGGAGAGGGGCACCTTTGGAATTCTTAAAAATATTAATTTATAATAAGTCTAACCCCACTTAAAAACCTCCAAAAATGACTCATATCCAAATATTAGATGGTATAGGGTTGTAATATCATCAACAAATAAAATTTAGACATGTTAGGAATTTATTTTAAACATTATCAACTTGATTTATCCTTATTTAATCAATTTAATTTTATTTATGGTAATAACATTCTAAATTTTAAATTATAACAAACCATTACTTATTTGTTGTTAATTGTCCATAATTGGATACATTACAACATTTTATACCAAATAAATTTATATTTATAATTTTTAAATATTTTTGTGATTTTTAAACAATTTTATAATATGTTATTTTTATAAAATAACAATAGTGTCAATTTTGACACTATTCATTTATTTGAATTTAGATAAAATATATACAAAATATATGTTCAAAATAAAATCTTTAATAGATTCATAAAAGGTCATATGTATCTAGAAAATTAGTGTAGCACATTAAATAGTTCATAGAATAGTTATTTAATTATTTTTAAAAACCATTTATTTCGTTTATCTATTAATAAAATAATTACTACAACATTTTTGTATACTTATTTAATATAATTATTTGTTGCATAAAAAATAAAAATAAAATCCTATAATGAATATAAATATATTAGCTTTCACAATAATACTTTTACTAGAATTTATCATCTTAAAATAACAATATTTAAATTGTTATATTTATTAAATTATGAAGGTGACAACTTTGGCATCATTTAAAATAAAATAATATAAGTGTCATAATTGCCTTAATAAGGATCCAAATGGTCAACAATTCGGCCAGTGGATGATTAGGGTTTATATATTCACTAATAATAAGTATTGTGCAGATTTTTGGGCCTTTTGATATGTATTACTATTTCAATAAAAACTATATTATTTATTTTTCACTAAATAAATAATTTCTCTATCATTAATGTTTCACTATTAATGACAATTATTTAATCCCAAAAAATTCTAAATAAATTATCATGATGTAGATAATTTTATTATCTTTCTGGAGAATATTCATGTTTGAAGTTTTATTATGTTTATCACTAAATTAAAATTATTATACTTATAATATTTAAGAGAGTGACATGTTGTCACTTTCTTTGGTTTTAATAATAATTAAATTCTTTTCATGGTCAAAAGTCCATAAAATGAATCTAATCCAGCCCTTAAGTGATATGGGTATACATTTAGCCATCCAATAGAATTTTGACATGTTATATGGTAATTTTATAATATTATATTTACCCTTAATTACCCGATTTACCTTTAACTATGGTAAAAAAAAATTACCGTAGTTACTATTCATAATTCCAAAAAATAAAAAGTATCCTATTAACACAATTTGGACCCACTGATTCCAAATATGGAATCCATTTTTTAAAATTAAATATACAGAAGTTTCAGAAATTAAATTAAAATTAATCTCGTTGTCGAATGAAAACGGGTTTTTCTTTAAAACATTGCAAAAGATTGAATTGATTTAACCTACAAATTGAATGTAAAATCAATGATAATGACATACATTATATTAAATGGTAAAAATATATTCTATTTATACTTTAAAACCACTCAATATTATAATTATCCATATAAATTATTACGATGAAAAAAGTTGTTTTTAATTAAAATATAGCGTGTTTTTACTATTCATTAAAATATGAAAGTTATCAGAAAAATATCAAAACATTATCCAATGTAAATTTTTATATCCTGATTCAAAAGAAGAATTTTATTTTGTCAAATTGAACTTATAAACATGTCAACAACTAGATTTAATGTGGGTGCACCATCAAAAGGTGGCAAAACTACATTTTTTTAAAAATACATATTTTCCCCGAAGTTTTTTTTTGTTCTTATACCATGTTCTAGAAAATGTTTAAGAGGAATAATAATGTTATAAAATTCAAAATTTTAGTTAATACTATTCATAACGGTTAGTTCATAATAATATTATAATAATATATCATTGTTTAGTAAAACCCGGTATTGCATACAACACATGCTATCGAGGAAGGTCGTGATTGCATGTAATGCAAGACAAGTCAGGGTTGCGTGTTGTGAAAGACTCCTTTATTATTTCTTATAATAGAATCTAACCATATTTCATTTATACATTGAATATATATATATATATACCCTCAATGTTGCGTAGAATGACTATTATAAAACGAACTTGAAATTATGTGTAACACAATCTAAGAATAGTGTTGTGTATACTTCAAGCTAATACAGTGTGGCGTATAGCACAAGATAATATTTTTGTAGCATAAAACACATGACATAAAATATATAACGACCCAAACATTACATAAATTGTTAATACTTCAAAATTGAAGCACACTTATTATAACATATGACAAAACCAGAAAGGACCGTATAGGTATAGTGTCTTTAGAAACTGGGAAACATAAACAACTGGTTCATAAATCTTCTACAGTGTCTCCCATTTATTTCATCATATCTAGGGTCCCTTTTAGCATATTCTACTTAATATCCATCTTCCTGACCTGGGGAAACGAAAACATAAAAGGGTGAGCTCAAATGCTCAGTAAGGGTAAACAAAAGAAATATCGATCACATCATATACATAAGCACATAACTTTTGGAAATCTTAACCTGCAAAAGAGATCATAATTTCATAACATGGGGTAAATCATGGCAGTGAAATGTAATCAAGATAATCATAACTTAAAACATGATACTTTGTGGCATTCACACATAATCATAGAGAATCATTTCTTGTTAGTCAAGACTCATTGCCAAGACTATCTTAGTGGACAAAGTCCCTTTTCTGAATCGAGTAACCCTCGTTTCAGTCCTTTTTCACTGAACCGGTATAACCTACCATTCCATCCATGTCTATATCATGAGATATAAAATCTTTACCCAATGCATTGGAGGGAGATATAGGTCCCACCCATCTCATAATGATACCATTCTTATGTGTGCCACAAAATCATAAACCATACATCATAACATAACCCATGTAATAAAAAATGGGAATCTTAAACATCATGACATCATAAAACAATTCATATAAGATAAAGGAATTCATAAAAATAATTCCATCACAACATAATCAAATCAATGTAATAATAGGGATAAAAACAGAAACCTTTATTATCTTGTATGGAAAATAATTTTGATAAAACACTTGAACTCCATTCTTGAGGAAAATATCCTTTCTTCTTCAAAAACATTTTTCCTTTCATAACATGTCATACAACTTTAAAATAAAAGAAGTTGATTAAAAATAAACTTTAAAACTTGTAAAGGAAGATTCTTGGAAATAATGTTTTAAAAATCCATTCATACCGTCTAAGTTAAAAAAAACATTCCTCTCGTACTTTTGTCAGAAAATTCAAAAAAGTACCTCGTACGAAAAACGACAAAAGATTTCATTCATATCTTTTACTAAAAACTCACCGAAGGGTAAAATTGGATTTAAACAATTATAGGTGGATGGAAATAATATTACATATTGAGGAAACATGGATGTGGATGATAAAATACACCCCAGTAAATACCAAAGTATAAACAATCTCAGATAAAAATGAGATTGTGATATTTCCCTTACCTTAGGTCCGATTTGCTTTGTACGTGTCCGAAGCTCCTGTATAATGGTTTAAATAATGTTATTGAATTATTCCAGAATCATACATATTGATATGATATCATATATGGTCATATTCTTAGCTTCTTATTAGTAATATTTCATTGTTACTTGTTACTCGGGTCTTTATTGCCTTTTGTTCTTATGCGTGTTTTGTCGAATAAATTCTTATTCTTCTTTT
Organism: Viscum album; assembly: GCA_963277665.1. Taxonomy (NCBI): domain Eukaryota; kingdom Viridiplantae; phylum Streptophyta; class Magnoliopsida; order Santalales; family Viscaceae; genus Viscum; species Viscum album. The sequence goes on from OY728136.1 coordinate 99,426, forward strand.
AAGGTTATAGATACCTTATATCCAGAATGGTATTAGTGTAACATATATCATATTTATTCATTCAATTCATTTATATAATTACTATGTAATGATGATCATGTAGAACGAGTCGCATCACATCGTGGAGACGGTATTCCGTACGTACGCATGAGTGATGATATCATTCCTATGATCGTGGAATTGTATTGGAGTATATATATATTATTTCAGTATCAATATTACTTAATAATAATCATAAATAGTTACTCATTACACCATTATACCCATCCTTGTAAAGTGATGGTGGAAAATAGATTACACCACGGCGTGGAGACGGTATTCCGTACGTACGCACGCGCGGTGATTTCATTTTTCCGTAGGATGGATAGAAGGTGAATTAGGGTTGTTTCATATTTATAACAACATATCAGTATATAAGTAATACTGATGTTATTACTTTATCATGAAACAACTAAATAAGAAGAAGTTGAAGAAGAAAGAAATTGAAAAGATCGGTAATGGATATTACCTCTTCTTTGGAATGCTTCTTTGAATCCTCCACTTAGGGAACTAAGATTGGTCTTTGAAGAAGACCAGGACCTCTAGGATTATTCTAGGGAAGTGGAGAGGATACAATGGCAGGGTTGGGCCGAGCTTGAGTGCTCAAATTGGTCTGAGGAGGAGGGGGAGGAGGTGCCCTTTTATAAGGGAGGAGAGGGGCACCTTAGGAATATCTCAAAATATTATTTTATATTAAAGTAAAAATCGGTTTATAATGGTTCAAAAGGGTTTTATTTCGAAACTAAAGTGGGGATGGGTCGAAATCCTATCAACAAATAGGATTTAGACAAGTTTAGGGTATTATTTTAACCTTTTCAATTAGGTTTAACTCTAAGTTAAATAATTTTACTTTTACCATGTCTTTTTGTTTTCTTTCACTATATGGTTAATACACTTACTGTAACATGTCAAACGAACCCCAAATTGTTTATTATTAATATATATATCCTTATCTAAGTCATTTGGCCGAACCATAGATTTTTAGGAATAAAATAACAATCAATAAAATAATATTTAATTTAAAAACTATTTTGTGTCAATTTTGACACTATTTGATATATGATTTTTGTGAAAGTCATAACAGAATTATATGTTAGAAACAAGTTGATTAAATCAACACTAATATATCATAGTAACCGAGAAAATTATTGTAATTCATAAAAAGTCTCAAATTACATTTATTTTGGTGTTTATAACATCAATTATGTCAATATTTCATAAATAAGATAATTACTCCATCATCATTGTGTCATAATTAAATTAAATTATTTAATGTCTAAAAATTATAAATAAAATACCATTATGTAGGAAATCGTTTTATCTTTCTAATGAATATTTATTGTAGAATTTATCTTATGTATAACCCCATATTAAAAATGATTTACTTATTAAACATTGATTTTAACTATTTTAACCCTTCTTTAAATAAATTAATAATAAATGTCCTAATCTAACCCAAGTGGGCCTAAATGGTCATATTTTATTCCTATGTTTGTTTTTGGTCGAATTACACTTATCCAATAGAATTAGGACATGTGTTAGGGTAATAGTAATATCATATTTACCCTTAGTTACCCTATTTACTATTAACCGCGGTAAAAAAAAGTAAAAAGTTATTATTCACCAAAAAATTATTTTTATCTCATTAAACCACATTTTACTTACTGATATCAACCGTGTCTGTCGGATTTTCGAAATTCCATTCACAGAAGCTGTAAAATTAAGTTTTATGCAAAATTCAGTTTTTAACCTACCACTTAGTGGTTTCACTATTCATCAAAAATTGAAAGTTTTCAGAAAAATACCAAAATTTCACCCTAGGCTAATTTTGGTATTCCGAATCCAAAAATGAAGTCCATTTTGAAACATAAAATTTATAAAATTTCAAAAAGTGGTTATTACTATTCATAACGGCTAGTTTTAATAATATTTTAATAGCATATCGTTGTTTAGTGAAACTCGGTATTGCGTACGACGCAAGCTATCGAGGAAGGTCGCGATTGCGTGTAAAGTAATCCAAGAAAGTGTGTAGTGAAAGATTCCTTTGAACAAAATATTACTCATAAAAATCACGGGTGTTACATTCTACCCCCCTTAAAAAGAATTTCGCCCTCGAAATTCGTCACTTTGTAACAAACAGATGAAGATACTTCTCCCTCATCATATCCTCAAGCTCCCATGTAGCTTCTTCAAGTTGGTGGTTCCTCCATAAAACTTTCACCAAGCGAGTGGTCTTGTTTCGTAGGACTTTTTCGCTACGATCCAGAATCTCTATCGGCTGTTCTTCATAAGAAAGATCTTGCTCCAGCGGTACAACTTCTGAGCTGAGTACATGTAAAGGATCTGGTATGTACTTTCTCAGGAGAGATACATGGAACACATCGTGAACTTGAGATAGATTCGGTGGAAGCGCCAATCGGTAAGCTACCTACCCAACATGATCCAGTATTTCGAAACTACTGATATATCTAGGGCTCAACTTCCCCTTCTTTCCAAATCTCATAACCCTCTTCCAGGGAGATATTCGTAAGAACACTTTATCACCCACTTCAAACTCTAGGTCTTTTCTTAGGTTGTCGGCATAACTTTTATGTCGACTCTGAGCTGCTCTTATGTGTTGTTGAATAGATCTGACCTTTTCTGCCATTTCATCAACGAGATCAGGTCCTAATAGTGTTCTTTCCCCAACTTCATCCCAGAAAGTTGGTGTCATGCATTTCTTTCCATAGAGAGCTTCATAAGGAGCCATCTGAATACTGGAGTGAAAGCTATTATTATAAGAAAATTCCACCAAAGGTAGGTGTTGATCCCAACCTCCTTTGGAATCCATAGATCAAGCTCTCAACATATCTTCTAGGGTTTGAATTGTTCTTTCAGACTGACCGTCTGTCTGGGGATGATAAGCAGTGCTGAAACTCAACTCTGTATCCAGAGTATGCTGAAGACTTCGCCAGAACTTCGAGGTAAATCTCGGATCCCAATCAGATATAATAGAAAGTGGTACTCCATGCAATCTTACCACTTCCTTTACATATATCCTGGCAAGCTGATCTAGAGAGAAATCCTCTCTAATAGCAATGAAGTGTGCAGACTTTGTAAGACGATCAACTATGACCCAAATATCATTATTTCCTTTGGATGTTTTAGGAAGTCCTGTGACAAAGTCCATAGTGATGTTTTCCCATTTCCATTCGGATATGGGTAATGCTTGTAACATCCCCCTTAGACTTTTGTCTCTCAGCTTTAACTTGTTGACAAACCAAGCATCGAGAGACATATTCAGAAACATCTCTTTTCATTCCATCCCACCAGAAGTACTCTTTCAGGTCCCTATACATCTTCGTGCTTCCAGGATGAATAGAGAATGATGAACTTTGAGCCTCATCCAGCAGCTCCTTCTTTAATTCAGGGATGGGAGGAACACAAACCCGATTCCTGAACTTTATTATCCCATCACAATCAAGGTTGAATTCAGGAACATTTCTCACCTTCTTTTGTAACTCTACATCTTCTTTCTGAGCCTCTTTAATCTTCACATGTATAGATGGTTGAACATTCATTTGAGAAAGATAAGATTTCCCCCCTTCCATTATAATTCCAAGATCCATCCTTTGTAAATCCATAAATATTGGATCTTTTGTGATCCTCATCATGGATAAACTAGCATGGTCTTGTCGACTTAATGCATCTGCCACCTTGTTTGCTTTCCCAGGGTGGTAATGGATTGAGCAGTCGTAATCCTTAATCAGCTCCAACCATCTTCTTTGATGCATATTCAACTCCTTTTGTGTGAAAATATACTTTAAACTTTTATGATCAGTATAAATATCACACCTTTCACCATAAAGGTAATGCCTCCAAATATTTAATGCAAAGATTACCGCAGCCAAGTCCAAATCATGTGTTGGGTAATTTTGCTCATGGATTTTCAACTGTCGTGAGGCATAAGCTATCACCATATCATTTTGCATAAGAACACACCCCAATCCCTTCTTGGATGCATCACTGTATATCACAAACCTTTCTCCACTACAAGGTAGTGTGAGCACAGGTGCACTGGATAACCTTATTTTCAACTCCTTGAAATTCTCTTCACATTCTTCCGTCCAGAAAAACTTAACTCCTTTCTGAGTCAACTTGGTGAGTGGATTAGATAATCGTGAAAAATCCTTTACAAAACGTCGATAATATCCAGCCAAACCAAGAAAACTTCGGATCTCAGTTACTGTTGTTGGTCTTGACCATCTTTCGATAACCTCTGTTTTTGCTGGATCCACAGATATCCCCTCTTTTGAGATTATGTGACCCAAAAATGCAACTTTTTGAAGCCAAAATTCACACTTGGAAAATTTGGCATAAAGATTCTCCTTTCTCAGGGTCTTCAATATAATTCTCAAGTGATCTTCATGCTCTTCCTTGATCTTTGAATAGACAAGAATATCGTCTATAAAGACTACCACAAATTGATCAAGATAGTCTCTAAAGACTTTATTAATTAAATCCATGAAGATAGCAGGGGCATTAGTAAGACCAAATGGCATCACTATAAATTCATAGTGTCCATACCTTGTACAGAAAGTCGTCTTTGGTATATCCTCCCTTTTGAACCTTAATTCATGATACCCTGAATGAAGATCAATCTTGGAAAAGTATTGAGCTCCGCGTAGTTGGTCAAATAAGTCATCAATGCGTGGGAGAGGATATTTGTTCTTGATAGTGATCTTGTTAAGTTCTCGATAATCAATGCAGAGTCTCATTGATCCATCTTTCTTCTTAACAAATAGAACAGGTGCTCCCCAAGGTGACGCACTAGGGAGTATGAATCCCTTATCAAGATTCTCTTGGAGTTGCTTCTTCAATTCCTGCAACTCAATTGGGTCCATTCTATAAGGTGTCTTTGAAATAGGAAAATCACCCGGTACGAGTTCTATTGAAAACTCAACTTCACGATTTGGTGGAAGACCCGGTAATTCTTCCGGAAAGACATCATCAAACTCCCGTAAAATGGGAATATTCTTAATCGTGAGTTTCTCACCAACCATTTGAGATAAATAACCTTCATTTAGTGGAATCAATACCCATAAGATGGAAGAAATTTCCACTGGAAGGTTATGTTCATCCTTGCATTGACAGACGATCGTAGATTGATCTGGAATATGAAATGTGACTTCCCTTCTTTGGCAATTGATATGAGCTCCATGTAGAGAAAGCTAATCCATGCCAAGAATCACATCAAATTCCACTAAAGGAAGGATCACAAGATTTGCAGGAAGCACTTTCCCACAAACTTCGATCGGAGAAGAATTATAAAATTTTGATGCGACTGTTGTTCCATTAGGTGTTGTCACAGCTAACTCAACATCTAATTGTCGAGGTCAGACGGTGATACCCTTAGAAAATTTTTCAGAAATAAAAGAGTGGGTGGATCCAGAATCAAATAAAACATTTTCTACTTTAGAGTGGATGGTAAGTGTACCTTTCACCACTTCGTTATCATACTCCACATCGCTGATAGAAATTGCATGTGACTTTCCTTTGTCTTTAGCCTTAAGATTTTGTTGACGTCGACCATCATCATCAACCCTTGGATTTGGGCATTGATTGGCATAATGCCTCATCTCCTTGCTCTTGAAACATTGAAGTGTAGTAGGTTCATTCTGTGTATCCCTTCCTTTGTTTGCATCATTAGACATCTTCTTCCCATTTTCGCGGCATTCAAATGCCTGATGACCTTACTTTCCACATTTGAAACATTTACTTGTCCCTTTAAGACAACTCCCTCCATGTTTCTTTCCACACTTTGAGCATAAGGGAAATCTCATCTTCTTTTCAGTGTGCTCTTTAGATTTTCCTTTGAATTCCATCTTCCTCTTCTTATCAAACCCATGTGACTGATGGGTTACTCCAATCTACATCTCGACTTTGAGAGCACATCGAATGATTTCCTCGTAGCTATTGAAGTCCCTTATGGCTAACGCCCTTCGAAGACTTGGTTTTAAGCCACTAAAGAATCGATCGATCTTACTCTCAGGTTGGATAATAATACCAGAAGCGTACCTTGCAAGTCTTGTAAAATTTGCTTCATAGGTACCAACAAATTCATCATCCCTCTGCTTCAGTTCAAGAAACTCTTTCTCCATCTTTGTTCAGAGAATACGAGGGAAGTACTTATTGAAAAATAAGTTCTTGAACTCGTCCCATTCCATCGACTCAATTTCATCCCTTTGCCTCGTATTCTTAATAATATTCCACCATTGATCAGCATCTCCTTCCAAACGATACACTGCTAGGATGACTTTATCATGTTCAGAACATTGAAGAACTGAAAATATCTTTTCAGTAGTACTAATCCATTGTTCAGCAACTAATGGATCAGTAGACCCGCTGAAAGAAGGTGGACGCTGCCTCATGAAGGATTCAACAGAATGTTGCTCCTTCCTTTGCTCGTTTGGAAGTCCTACATGATTCATAGCTTGAGAAAGTTGTGTGATCATGGCTACAAGATTTTGCATTCCAGCTCCCATATCGTTGGGTTGCTCAGGGGGACAATCATTTCATTGCCCATCGCATTCCGCATTAACACGATTCCTTCGGGTTCCAGCCATTGACTAAAACCAAGAAGAATAGTGTGAGCAACACTAATTATAATAGGAAAACCACATAATCAAGAATAAAATTTCACACTTAAGGTCTTATCCTAGGGTATTCATGGCCATTTCTAAAACACTAAGATTGTGTTCTATGCTTAGACTTATCCTTAGGGTTCTTACAAAGACTTTCACGTCCTAGTTTCCAAAGGTTGACTATACCTTTCCTCTGATACCAACTATAACGACCCATACTTTACATACATTGTTAATACTTCAAAATTGAAGCACACTTATTACAACATATGACAAAACCAGAAAGGACCGTATAGGTATAGTGTCTTTAGAAACTGGGAAACATAAACAACTGGTTCATAAATCTTCTACAGTGTCTCCCATTTATTTGATCATATCTAGGATCCCTTTTAGCATATTCTACTTAATATCCATCTTCCTGACCTGGGGAAACGAAACCATAAAAGGGTGAGCTCAAATTCTCATTAAGGGTAAACAAAATAAATATCGATCACATCATATACATAAGCACATAACTTTTGGAAATCTTAACCTGCAAAAGAGATCATAATTTCATAACATGGGATAAATCATGGCAGTGAAATGTAATCAAGATAATCATAACTTCAAACATGAAAACTTGTGTAATTCACACATAATCATAGAGAATCATTTCTTGTTAGTCAAGACTCATTGCTAAGACTATCTTAGTGGACAAAGTCCCTTTTCTGAATCGAGTAACCCTCGTTTCAGTCCTGTTTCACTGAACCGGTATAACCTACCATTCCAGCCATGTCTATCTCATGAGATATAAAATCTTTACCCAATGCATTGGAGGGAGATATAGGTCCCACCCATCTCATAATGATACCATTCTTATGTGTGCCACAAAATCATAAACCATACATCATAGCATAACCCATGTAATAAAAAATGGGAATCTTAAACATCATGACATCATAAAACAATTCATATAAGATAAAGGAATTCATAAAAATAATTCCATCACAACATAATCAAATCAATTTAATAATAGGGATAAAAACAGAACCCTTTATTATCTTGTATGGAAAATAATTTTGATAAAACACTTGAACTCCATTCTTGAGGAAAATATCATTTCTTCTTCAAAAACATTTTTCCTTTCATAACATGTCATACGACTTTAAAATAAAAGAAGTTGATTAAAAATAAACTTGAAAACTTGTAAAGGAAGCTTCTTGGAAATAATGTTTTAAAAATCCATTCAAGCCGTATAAGTTAAAAAAACATTCTTCTCGTACTTTTTTCAGAAAAGTCAAAAAAGTACCTCGTACGAAAAACGACAAAAGATTCCTTTCATATCTTTTACTAAAAACTCACCGAAGGGTAAAATTGGATTTAAACAATTATAGGTGGATGTAAATAATATTACATATTGAGGAAACATGTATGTGGATGATAAAATACACCCCAGTAAATACCAAAATATAAACAATCTCGGATAAAAATGAGATTGTGATATTTCACTTACCTTAGGTCCGATTTGCTTTGTACGTGTCCGAAGCTCCTGTATAATGGTTTAAATAATGTTATTGACTTATTCCAGAATCATACATATTGATATGATATCATATATGGTCATATTCTTAGCTTCTTATTAGTAATATTTCATTGTTACTTGTTACTCGGGTCTTTATTGCCTTTTGTTCTTATGCGTGTTTTGTCGAATAAATTCTTATTCTTCTTTTAAGGTTATAGATAACTTATATCCAGAATGGTATTATTGTAACATATATCATATTTATTCATTCAATTCATTTATATAATTACTATGTAATGATGATCATGTAGAACGAGTCGCATCACATCGTGGAGACGGTATTCCGTACGTACGCACGAGTGATGATATCGTTCCTATGATCGTGGAATTGTATTGGAGTATATATATATTATTTCAGTATCAATATTACTTAATAATAATCATAAATAGTTACTCATTACACCATTATACCCATCCTTGTAAAGTAATGGTGGAAAATAGATTACACCACGGCGTGGAGACGGTATTCCGTACGTACGCACGCGCGGTGATTTCATTTTTCCGTAGGATGGATAGAAGGTGAATTAGAGTTGTTTCATATTTATAATAACATATCAGTATGTAAGTAATACTGATGTTATTACTTTATCATGAAACAACTAAAGAAGAAGAAGTTGAAGAAGAAATAAATTGAAATGATCGGTATTGGATATTACCTCTTCTTTGGAACGCTTCTTTGAATCCTCCACTTAGGGAACTAAGATTGGTCTTTGAAGAATACCAGGACCACTAGGATTATTCTAGGGAAGTGGAGAGGAGAAAATGGCAGGGTTTTGCCGAGCTTGAGTGCTCAAATTGGTGTGAGGAGGAGGGGGAGGAGGTGCCCTTTTATAAGGGAGGAGAGGGGCACCTTAGGAATATCTCAAAATATTATTTTATATTAAAGTAAATATCGGTTTATAATGGTTCCAAAGGGTTTTATTTCGAAGCTAAAGTGGGGATGGGTCGAAATAATATCAACAAATTGGATTTAGACAAGTTTAGGGTATTATTTTAACCTTATCAATTAGGTTTAACTCTAAGTTAAATAATTTAACTTTTACCGTGTCTTTTTGTTTTCTTTCACTATATGGTTAATACACTTACTATAACATGCCAAACGAACCCCAAATTGTTTATTATTAATATATATATCCTTATCTAAGTAATTTGACCGAACCTTAGATTTTTAGGAATAAAATAACAATTAATAATATAATATTTGATTTAAAAACTATTTTGTGTCAATTTTGACACTATTTGATATATCATTTTTGTGAAAGTCATAACAGAATTATATGTTCGCACAAAGTTGATTAAATCAACACTAATATATCATATTAACCTAGAAAATTATTGTAATTCATAAAAAGTCTCAAATTACATTTATTTTGGTGTTTATAACATCAATTTTGTCAAATATTTCATAAATTAGATAATTACTGCATCATCGTTGTGTCATAATTAAATTAAATTATTTAATGTCTAAAAATTATAAATAAAATACCATTATGTAGGAAATATTTTTCGCTTTCTAATGAATATTTATTGTCGAATATATCTTATGTATAACCCCATATTAAAAATGATTTACTTATTAAACTTTGATTTTAACTATTTTAACCCTTCTTTAAATAAATTAATAATAAATGTCCTAATCTAACCCAAGTGGGCCTAAATGGTCATATTTTATTCCTAAGTTTGTTTTTGGTCGAATTACACTTATCCAATAGAATTCGGACATGTGTTAGGGTAATAGTAATATCATATTTACCCTTAGTTACCCTATATACTATTAACCGCGGTAAAAAAAAGTAAAAAGTTACTATTCACCAAAAATTATTTTTATCTCATTGAACCACATTTTACTTACTAATATCAACCGTGTCTGTCGGATTTTCGAAATTCCATTCATAGAAGCGGTAAAGTTAAGTTTTATGCAAAATTCAGTTTTTAACCTACCACTTAGTGGTTTCACTATTCATCAAAAATTGAAAGTTTTCAGAAAAATACCAAAATTTCACCCTAGGCTAATTTCGGTATTCCGAATCCAAAAATGAAGTCCATTTTGAAAAATAAAATTTATAAATTTTCAAAAAGTGGTTATTACTATTCATAACGGCTAGTTTTAATAATATTTTAATAGCATATCGTTGTTTAGTGAAACTCGGTATTGCGTACGACGCAAGCTATCGAGGAAGGTCACGATTGTGTGTAAAGTAAGCCAAGAAAGTGTGTAGTGAAAGATTCCTTTGAACAAAATATTACTCATAAAAATCACGGGTGTTACATTCTACCCCCCTTAAAAAGAATTTCGCCCTCGAAATTCTTCACTTTGTAACAAACAGATGAGGATACTTCTCCCTCATCATATCCTCAAGCTCCCATGTAGCTTCTTCAAGTTGGTGGTTCCTCCATAAAACATTCACCAAGCGAGTGGTCTTGTTTCGTAGGACTTTTTCGCTACGATCCAGAATCTCTATCGGCTGTTCTTCATAAGAAAGATCTTGCTCCAGCGGTACAACTTCTGAGCTGAGTACAAGTGAAGGATCTGGTATGTACTTTCTCAGGAGAGATACATGGAACACATCGTGAACTTGAGAGAGATTCGGTGGAAGCGCCAATCGGTAAGCTACGTTCCCAACACGATCCAGTATTTCGAAAGGACCGATATATCTAGGGCTCAACTTCCCCTTCTTTCCAAATCTCATAACCCTCTTCCAAGGAGATATTCGTAAGAACACTTTATCACCCACTTCAAACTCTAGGTCTTTTCTTCGATTGTCGGCATAACTTTTCTATCGACTCTGAGCTGCTCTTATGTGTTGTTGTATAGATCTAACCTTTTCTGCCATTTCATCAACGAGATCAGGTCCTAATAGCTTTCTTTCCCCAACTTCATCCCAGCAAGTTGGAGTCCTTCATTTCTTTCCATAGAGAGCTTCATAAGGATCCATCTGAATACTGGAGTGAAAGCTATTATTATAAGAAAATTCCACCAAAGGTAGGTGTTGATCCCAACCTCCTTTGGAATCCATAGAGCAAGCTCTCAACATATCTTCTAGGGTTTTAATTGTTCTTTCAGACTGACCGTCTGTCTGGGGATGATAAGCAGTGCTGAAACTCAACTCTGTATCCAGAGTATGCTGAAGACTTCGCCAGAACTTCGAGGTAAATCTCGGATCCCGACCAGATATAATAGAAAGTGGTACTCCATGCAATCTTACCACTTCCTTTACATATATCCTGGCAAGCTGATCTAGAGATAAATCCTCTCTAATAGAAATGAAGTGTGCAGACTTTGTAAGACGATCAACTATGACCCAAATAGCATTATTGCCTTTGGATGTTTTAGGAAGTCCTGTGACAAAGTCCATAGTGATGTTTTCCCATTTCCATTCGGGTATGGGTAATGGTTGTAACATCCCCTTAGACTTTTGTCTCTCAGCTTTAACTTGTTGACAAACCAAGCATCGAGAGACATATTCAGCAACATCTCTTTTCATGCCATCCCACCAGAAGTACTCTTTCAGGTCCCTATACATCTTCGTGCTTCCAGGAAGAATAGAGAATGATGAACTATGAGCCTCATCCAGCAGCTCCTTCTTTAATTCGGGGATGGGAGGAACACAAACCCGATTCCTGAACTTTATTATCCCATCACAATCAAGGTTGAATTCAGGAACATTTCTCACCTTCTTTTGTAACTCTACATCTTCTTTCTGGGCCTCTTTAGTCTTCACATGTATAGATGGTTGAACATTCATTTGAGAAAGATAAGATTTTCCCCCTTCCATTATAATTCCAAGATCCATCCTTTGTAAATCCATAAATATTGGATCTTTTGTGATCCTCATCATGGATAAACTATCATGGTCTTGTCGACTTAATGCATCTGCCACCTTGTTTGCTTTCCCAGGGTGGTAATGGATTGAGCAGTCATAATCCTTAATCAGCTCCAACCATCTTCTTTGACGCATATTCAACTCCTTTTGTGTGAAAATATACTTTAAACTTTTATGATCAGTATAAATATCACACCTTTCACCATAAAGGTAATGCCTCCAAATCTTTAATGCAAAGATTACAGCAGCCAAGTCCAAATCATGTGTTGGGTAATTTTGCTCATGTATTTTCAACTGTCGTGAGGCATAAGCTATCACCATATCATTTTGCATAAGAACACACCCCAATCCCTTCTTGGATGCATCACTGTATATCACAAACCTTTCTCCACTACAAGGTAGTGTGAGAACAGGTGCACTGAATAACCTTCTTTTCAACTCCTTGAAATTCTCTTCACATTCTTCCGTCCAGACAAACATAACTCCTTTCCGAGTCAACTTGGTGAGTGGATTAGATAATCGTGAAAAAACCTTTACAAAACGTCAATAATATCCAGCCAAACCAAGAAAACTTCGGATCTCAGTTACTGTTGTTGGTCTTGACCATCTTTCGATAACCTCTGTTTTTGCTAGATCCACAGATATCCCCTCTTTTGAGATTATGTGACCCAAAAATGCAACGTTTTGAAGCCAAAATTCACACTTGGTAAATTTGGCATAAAGCTTCTCCTTTCTCAGGGTCTTCAATATAATTCTCAAGTGATCTTCATGCTCTTACTTGCTCTTTGAATAGACAAGAATATCGTCTATAAAGACTACCACAAATTGATCAAGATAGTCTCTAAAGACTCTATTCATTAAATCCATGAAGATAGCAGGGGAATTAGTAACACCAAATGGCATCACTATAAATTCATACTGTCCATACCTTGTACGGAAAGCCGTCTTTGGTATATCCTCCCTTTTGACCCTTAATTGATGATACCCTGAATGAAGATCAATCTTGGAAAAGTATTGAGCTCCGCGTAGTTGGTCAAATAAGTCATCAATGCATGGGAGAGGATATTTGTTCTTGATAGTGATCTTGTTAAGTTCTCGATAATCAATGCAGAGTCTCATTGATCCATATTTCTTCTTAACAAATAGAACAGGTGCTCCCCAAGGTGACGCACTAGGGCGTATGAATCCCTTATCAAGATTCTCTTGGAGTTGCTTCTTCAATTCTTTCAACTCAATTGGGGCCATTCTATAAGGTGTCTTTGAAATAGGCAAAGCACCCGGTACGAGTTCTATTGAAAACTCAACTTCACGATTTGGTGGAAGACCTGGTAATTCCTCCGGAAAGACATCATCAAACTCTCGTACAATGGGCATATTCTTAATCGTGAGTTTCTCACTAACCATTTGAGATAAATAACCTTCATTTAGTGGAATCAATACCCATAAGATGGATGAAATTTCCACTGGAAGGTTATGTTCATCCTTGCATTGATAGACAATCGTAGATTGATCTGGAATATGAAATGTGACTTCCCTTATTTGGGAATTGATATGAGCTCCATGTAGAGAAAGCCAATCCATGCCAAGAATCACATCAAATTCCACTAAAGGAAGGATCACAAGATTTGCAGGAAGCACTTTCCCACAAACTTCAATCGGAGAAGAATTATAAACTTTTGATGCGACTGTTGTGCCATTAGGTGTTGTCACAGCTAACTCAACATCTAATTGTCGAGGTAGTACGGTGATACCCTTAGAAAATTTTTCAGAAATAAAAGAGTGGGTGGATCCAGAATCAAATAAAACATTTTCTACTTTAGAGTGGATGGTAAGTTTACCTTTCACCACTTCGTTATCGTACTCCACATCGCTGATAGAAATTGCATGTGACTTTCCTTTGTCTTTAGCCTTAAGATTTTGTTGACGTCGACCATCATCATCAACCCTTGGATTTGGGCATTGATTGGCATAATGCCCCATCTCCTTGCACTTCAAACATTGAAGTGTAGTAGGTTCATTCTGTGTATCCCTTCCTTTGATTGCATCATTAGACATCTTCTTCCCATTTTCGCGGCATTCAAATGCCCGATGACCTTACTTTCCACATTTGAAACATTTACTTGTCCCTTTAAGACAACTCCCTCCATGTTTCTTTCCACACTTTGAGCATAAGGGAAAGCTCATCTTCTTTTCAGTGTGCTCTTTAGATTTTCCTTTGAATTCCATCTTCCTCTTCTTATCAAACCCATGTGACTGATGGGTTACTCCAATCTACATCTCGACTTTGAGAGCACATCGAATGATTTCCTCGTAGCTATTGAAGTCCGTTATGGCTAACGCCCTTCGAAGACTTGGTTTTATGCCACTAAAGAATCGATCGATCTTACTCTCAGGTTAGATAATAATACCAGAAGCGTACCTTGCAAGTCTTGTAAAATTTGCTTCAAAGGTACCAACAGATTCATCATCCCTCTGCTTCAGTTCAAGAAACTCTTTCTCCATCTTTTTTTGAAGAATACGAGGGAAGTACTTATTGAAAAATAAGTTCTTGAACTCGTCCCATTCCATCGACTCAATTTCATCCCTTTGCCTCGTATTCTTAATAAGATTACACCATTGATCAGCATCTCCTTCCAAACGATACACTGCTAGGATGACTTTATCATGTTTAGAACATTGAAGAACTGAAAATATCTTTTCAGTAGTACTAATCCATTGTTCAGCAACTAATGGATCAGTAGACCCGCTGAAAGAAGGTGGACGCTGCCTCATGAAGGATTCAACAGAATGTTTCTCCTTCCTTTGCTCGTTTGGAAGTCCTGCATGATTCATAGCTTGAGAAAGTTGTGTGAGTATGGCTACAAGATTTTTCATTCCAGCTCCCATATCGTTGGGTTGCTCAGGGGGACAATCATTGCATTGCCCATCGCATTCCGCATTAAACACGGTTCCTTCGGGTTCCAGCCATTGACTAAAACCAAGAAGAATAGTGTGAGCAACACTAATTATAATAGGAAAACCACATAATCAAGAATAAAATTTCACACTTAAGGTCTTATCCTAGGGTATTCATGGCCATTTCTAAAACACTAAGATTGTGGTCTATGCTTAGACTTATCCTTAGGGTTCTTACTAAGACTTTCACATCCTAGTTTCCAAAGGTTGACTATACCGTTCCTCTGATACCAACTATAACGACTCATACTTTACATACAGTATTAATATTTCAAAATTGAAGCACACTTATTACAACATATGAAAAAACCAGAAAGGACCGTATAGGTATAGTGTCTTTAGAAACTGGGAAACATAAACAACTGGTTCATAAATCTTCTACAGTGTCTCCCATTTATTTCATCATATCTAGGGTCCCTTTTAGCATATTCTACTTAATATCAATCTTCCTGACCTGGGGAAACGAAAACATAAAAGGGTGAGCTCAAATTCTCAGTAAGGGTAAACAAAAGAAATATCGATCACATCATATACATAAGCACATAACTTTTGGAAATCTTAACCTGCAAAAGAGATCATAATTTCATAACATGGGGTAAATCATGGCAGTGAAATGTAATCAAGATAATCATAACTTAAAACATGAAACTTTGTGGAATTCACACATAATCATAGAGAATAATTTCTTGTTAGTCAAGACTCATTGCCAAGACTATCTTAGTGGACAAAGTCCCTTTTCTGAATCGAGTAACCCTCATTTTAGTCCTGTTTCACTGAACCGGTATAACCTACCATTCCAGCCATGTCTATCTCATGAGATATAAAATCTTTACCCAAGGCATGGGAGGGAGATATAGGTCTCACCCATCTCATAATGATACCATTCTTATGTGTTCCACAAAATCATAAACCATACATCATAGCATAACCCATGTAATAAAAAATGGGAATCTTAAACATCATGACATCATAAAACGATTCATATAAGATAAAGGAATTCATAAAAATAATTCCATCACAACATAATCAAATCAATGTAATAATAGGGATAAAAACAGAACCCTTTATTATCTTGTATGGAAAATAATTTTGATAAAACACTTGAACTCCATTCTTGAGGAAAATATCCTTTCTTCTTCAAAAACATTTTTCCTTTCATAACATGTCATACGACTTTAAAATAAAATAAGTTGATTAAAAATAAACTTGAAAACTTGTAAAGGAAGATTCTTGGAAATAATGTTTTAAAAATACATTCATGCCGTATAAGTTAAAAAAAACATTCTTCTCGTACTTTTGTCGGAAAAGTCAAAAAAGTACCTCGTACGAAAAACGAAAAAAGATTCCTTTCATATCTTTTACTAAAAACTCACCGAAGGGTAAAATTGGATTTAAAAAATTATAGGTGGATGGAAATAATATTACATATTGAGGAAACATGGATGTGGATGATAAAATACACCCCATTAAATACCAAAATATAAACAATCTCGGATAAAAATGAGATTGTGATATTTCCCTTACCTTAGGTCCGATTTGCTTTGTACGTGTCCGAAGCTCCTGTATAATGGTTTAAATAATGTTATTGACTTATTCCAGAATCATACATATTGATATGATATCATATATGGTCATATTCTTAGCTTCTTATTAGTAATATTTCATTGTTACTTGTTACTCGGGTCTTTATTGCCTTTTGTTCTTATGCGTGTTTTGTCGAATAAATTCTTATTCTTCTTTTAAGGTTATAGATACCTTATATCCAGAATGGTATTAGTGTAACATATATCATATTTATTCATTCAATTCATTTATATAATTACTATGTAATGATGATCATGTTGAACGAGTCGCATCACATCGTGGAGACGGTATTCCGTACGTACGCACGAGTGATGATATCGTTCCTATGGTCGTGGAATTGTATTAGAGTATATATATATTATTTCAGTATCAATATTACTTAATAATAATCATAAATAGTTACTCATTACACCATTATACCCATCCTTGTAAAGTGATGGTGGAAAATAGATTACACCACGGCGTGGAGACGGTATTCCGTACGTACGCACGCGCGGTGATTTCATTTTTCCGTAGGATGGATAGAAGGTGAATTATGGTTGTTTCATATTTATAATAACATATAAGTATGTAATTAATACTGATGTTATTACTTTATCATGAAACAACTAAAGAAGAAGAAGTTGAAGAAGAAAGAAATTGAAAAGATCGGTAATGGATATTACCTCTTCTTTGGAACGCTTCTTTGAATCCTCCACTTAGGGAACTAATATTGGTCTTTGAAGAAGACCAGGACCTCTAAGATTATTCTAGGGAAGTGGAGAGGAGAAAATGACAGGGTTTGGCCGAGCTTGAGTGCTCAAATTGGTGTGAGGAGGAGGGGGAGGAGGTGCCCTTTTATAAGGGAGGAGAGGGGCACCTTAGGAATATCTCAAAATATTATTTTATATTAAAGTCAAAATCGGTTTATAATGGTTCCAAAGGGTTTTATTTCGAAGCTAAAGTGGGGATGGGTCGAAATCCTATCAACCAATAGGATTTAGACAAGTTTAGGGTATTATTTTAACCTTATCAATTAGGTTTAACTCTAAGTTAAATAATTTAACTTTTACCGTGTCTTTTTGTTTTGTTTCACTATATGGTTAATACACTTACTATAACATGCCAAAAGAACCCCAAATTGTTTATTATTAATATATATATCCTTATCTAAGTCATTTGGCCGAACCTTATATTTTTAGGAATAAAATAACAATTAATAATATAATATTTGATTTAAAAACTATTTTGTGTCAATTTTGACACTATTTGATATATGATTTTTGTGAAAGTCATAACAGAATTATATGTTCGAACCAAGTTGATTAAATCAACACTAATATATCATATTAACCTAGAAAATTAGTTTAATTCATAAAAAGTCTCAAATTACATTTATTTTGGTGTTTATAACATCAATTTTGTCAATATTTCATAAATAAGATAATTATTGCATCATCATTGTGTCATAATTAAGTTAAATTATTTAATGTCTAAAAATTATAAATAAAATACCATTATGTAGGAAATATTTTTAGATTTATAATGAATATTTATTGTCGAATTTATCTTATGTATAACCCCATATTAAAAATGATTTACTTATAAAACTTTGATTCTAACTATTTTAACCCTTCTTTAAATAAATTAATAATAAATGTCCTAATCTAACCCAAGTGGGCCTAAATGGTCATATTTTATTCCTAAGTTTGTTTTTGGTCGAATTACACTTATCCAATAGAATTAGGACATGTGTTAGGGTAATAGTAATATCATATTTACCCTTAGTTACCCTATTTACTATTAACCGCGGTAAAAAAAAGTAAAAAGTTACTATTCACCAAAAAATTATTTTTATCTCATTGAACCACATTTTACTTACTGATATCAACCGTGTCTGTCGGATTTTTGAAATTCCATTCACAGAAGCGGTAAAATTACGTTTTATGCAAAATTCAGTTTTTAACCTACCACTTAGTGGTTTCACTATTCATCAAAAATTGAAAGTTTTCAGAAAAATACCAAAATTTCACCCTAGGCTAATTTCGGTATTCCGAATCCAAAAATGAAGTCCATTTTGAAAAATAAAATTTATAAAATTTCAAAAAAAAAGTTATTACTATTCATAACGGCTAGTTTTAATAATATTTTAATAGCATATCGTTGTTTAGTGAAACTCGGTATTGCGTACGACGCAAGCTATCGAGGAAGGTCGCGATTGCGTGTAAAGTAAGCCAAGCAAGTGTGTAGTGAAAGATTCCATTGAACAAAATATTACTCATAAAAATCTCGGGTGTTACAAAATAAATTTAGGAGAATACTTATCATAAAATATCGGGTTGTTACATTCTACCCCCCTTAAAATGAATTTCGCCCTCGAAATTCGTCGGGGTTATAAATCCTTTACTATTCATAGAAATCCACATCGTAAAAAGGAATACTGAAACATAATTTTAAAAACTAAAGTATGAAACGTAATGATTACCCAATGTAACTCATCACTGGGTTTCCATGTAGGAGAATATAGGTAAAAATATGGATATGGAAGAAAAATATAATCATCAAGTTATGATGGAGAGTGGTAGAGGACATGGCTATGAAAAAGCCATCGATCACAAAGCCATAGATTTGTGATGATCTAAGGTACCATCTGATTTATCGGATATAACGTCACTAGGGAAACATTTTTGGTTTTGAAGATCATTTCTCTAAAGTTGATGAAATTAGAATTAGAAGAAATACTTTTGTGATTTTGGTACAGTCTCACCGTTGGTCGTTCATTGGACAATTTCCACATCATATTTTAAAGAAATGAAGTTGAATTTGTCATTCATGAAGTGTTAGCAGATCATGTGATAGAATGATGGGTCATTCCATCTGTCTCAAAACAAGGTTATAAAAGTTATCAAAAATACATAAGTCCATCTATAGTGAGATTAATCATATATGGTTCCTGAAATGGACTTATACTTCATATATCATACTGCTTAATATAATAAATCTAGTTTCTACTAAACAGGGACTTCTTGTAGGCCAGTGGTAGGCGATAAAGGCCAGTCGCACTTCAGTTGTGGGTTCGATTCCCATAGCCTTGTCCGACGCGATGGGTTGTCGCCCATCCTGCAGGTTGTCCTTTTTCTAAAACTACATTACTATAACATTCGATCAATAATATCGAAAAAGGTTATATCCTTAAACAATACTAACTTATGTCCAACATAATCCATTCCAATCTTTAGGATTATCTACAATACTTCGGTCCAATCTCATAGTATAAAGAAAATGATTACATAAAATATCATCAACCAAGCATGTGAATACCATCATTTATCCCCCATATATCTTGTTGGTCACATTCCAATCATGTGAATACCTTAATCATGTATTCTCTTGAAAAATGAATACCCATTAAACCTTAGTGAAAACATAAATGCTGTCAAAAGTTAACTCTTTCCACATACCAAAATCCAAAAATTCTATATACTCAAACCATGATATAACCTTCTCCTTATATCAGTCATGAGCTCATTAATAGTATCAAACATTTAATTTTCTCTTTATCCCTTCATTATGCGCATATCATCTAATTTCAAAAAATATCTGAATAATATTTCATGGTTACTGGTACCATTAATCATATACTTTCAAAACTTAAAGAAATACAACAGTGTAACAATCCTTATATGTCTCTTTATTCCATAGTACCATGAGATTACTTATACAACATTACACTTGATAAACATGTAATCATTCCACTACCTTCTTAAACCATTGACTAAACTTCAACAATTCTTTCATCGTACATATCATTTGTAGTCTCTTCATCATCATCAACATAAATACTACCCATACGACTGTACTGATTCCCTTCATGAGACTTTCCCTTAGGGAATTGGTTTGCATAATGCCCAGACATTCCACATTTAAAACATTTAACCATTGTTGATGTCGTAGCAATACCATTATCCTCATCCATGGTGTTAACTGAACCTTTTCCTTTGCACTTACTGGCTTTGTGTCCATATTTTCCACACCCAATGCATCTTCCAGTTCCATTGAAACATTCTCCTTGCTGCCTCTTCCCACATGATTTACATAGGGGAAATTGACCTTTCTTTCCTCTATGATCATCATGAAACTCCATCTTTCTCTTATTATCTGTGTCGGGAAACATACAAAAGTTGAGATTATTGATCATATTATGAGATTGATGATGAGGCATAATAATGATGTTTGAACTTCCAAATCCCGTTTTATTTGGTTTCTCATGAAGAATATCATTCCATTGTCCGTCATATCATCCATTATCATGAATCTTCCTATTTCCAGCCATTTTCTAAAACCCAAAAAGAATAGTGTGAGAGGCATAAATCATGCTAGGGAAAATAAAATAGTAAAGGGGAAGCACCATGAAGATCTGACATCTTAGGTTAAATTATAATATCGTTACCGTAGTTCTAGTACTATATCCTATACGTATACTAATCCTTAGGGACATCCCTAGACATACCGTAGAAATATCTCTAGGGATCTCAGTAACGTTTTCGCATCCTAGTTTCCAAAGGTTGACTAAACCTTTCCTCTGATACCAACTGTAGAGACCTGAAGCTTGACGTACATAGACATTACATTACTTTTGCAGAATACTTAGTACATAACAAAAACAGACACACAAGGACCGTAATAGTTTAGTGTCTTTGGAAACTTGGAACGTAATATTCTAATCATGGTGAAAGATCTTCAACATCTCCCATAAAGATCTTCCCATTTTTGTTTCCTTACCTAAAATATTTCTTTTAATTATGGGGGAAAAGAAAACATAAAAAGGGTGATCTCAAATTCTCAGTAAGGGTAAGCATGGATAAAATAAAACATACCATATACATTTGAACTTAAAAAAACATGAACATTAAAAATATTGAGAAACGACATAAAACATGGAAGTACATAAGGAATAGATCATAATGGAACATAAATCATGATAAAATAGCATGGGAATAAAACATGTAATTGTGGCATCCATTAAGCACATGTAATGATTTCCATAGTAGCCAAGGCATTGCTACCAAGATCATCTTAGTGGACAAAGACCCTTTCTGAATCGAGTTCACTCCTTGTTCCAGTCCTGTAATACTGAACCATATTAACTTACCGTTCCAGCCATGTCTATGTCATGAGATATAAATCTTTACCCAATGCATTGGAGGGAGATATAGGTCCCACCCATCTCATAATGAAATCATTCTTACTTGTGCCACAAAATAAACATACATCATTCATAAAAACCCAATAAATAAAATGGTTTTCATAAACATCATCCCATCATCACATAATCCATATAAAATAAATTCATATCATTTCATAATAAGAAAAGTGAAACCATGTAAATCATAGAGACATTATACTTGAAACATACACATATGAAATAATGTTATCTTAGATGAAAAATGGTTTTGATAAAACACTTGAAATGAATTCTTGAGGAAAATATCCTTTCTTATTCAAAATCATTTTCCTTTCACAAATTGCCATGCAATTTTAAAAGAATATAATTGTGTTCAAAATAGTCATGAAATCTTTTGTAGGAAGCTTCATAAAAATAAGGCTTTATAAAACCGTAAAAATCCTTTCATGCCGTATACGTTAAAAAAACATTCTTCTCGTACTTTTTTCGGAAAAGTAAAAAAGTACTTTGTAACGTAAACAAAAGAAAGATTCCTTAAATACCATGTAGTAAAATTCAATAATGGTAAAAAATGATGGAAACAATTTTATATAACATGGACATGGATGATAGAAATAACCCCAGTAAATACTTACGATAAGCAATCTCGGATAAAAATGAGATTTGCAAAATTATCCCTTAGCTTAGGTCAGATTTGCTTCATAAGTGTCTGAACATCCTGTATAATGATTTAAATAATGTTATTGACTTATTACAGAATCATATTAATTGTTATTATATCATATATGGTTCACTTATTCCTTTATATTACCCGTTCTTTTGTAAATTTTATTTTAAAGAGCGTTTTGGGTAAAATCGTTTCATTTGTCGTCCGTGTTTTGACTTGTAATTATTCATATGATTACTTAGATCATGATTACTTAAATCCATAATGTAAAACATGATTTATATATAATATATATTCAGAATATACATATATATAATAGATCAATAAATGGAAATAAATACATCGTTCATGGAGATGGTAGGCCGTACGTACGCATGAATGTTGTTTTCGTTTCCTCATTGAATTGATTGGAATTAATTGGATGACATACATATATATATATACATAAATCCAGTATCATTATTGTGTCATATATGTCATGATTAATTATTAATTATAATTTATAATCATTTATGAATGGTTAATCATTGAGAATGAATCTCATCGCGTCGTGGAGACGGTATTCCGTACGTACGCGCGAGCGATGATATCGTTCCCATGATCGTGGAATTTTATTGGAGAGTATGTATACTATTACAGAATCAATATCACTTTATAATAATCATATATAGTTATTATTTACACCATTATACCCATTCAAGTAAGGTGGTGGTGGAAAATAGATTACACCACGGCGTAGAGACGGTATTCCGTATGTACGCACACGCGGTGATTTATTTTTCCGTAGGATGGATAGATGGTGAAATAGGGTTGTTTCATATATATAACAACATATCAGTGTATGAGTGATTCTGATGTTATTACTTCATAACGAAACAACCTAAGAAGAATAAGTGGAAGAAGAAATAAAGTTGAAAGAATCAGTAACGGACATTACCTCTTCTTTGAAGCGCCTCTTAGAGACCTCCTCTTAGGGCACTAAAATTGGTCTTTGAAAAATACCAATACCTCTAAGATGTTTATAGGGAAGTGGGTAAGTGAAATGGGCAGGGTTTGGCCGAGATTGAAGATTCAAATTGGTGTGAGGAGGAGAGGGAGGAGGTTCCCTTTTATAAGGGAGGAGAGGGGCACCTTTGGAATTCTTAAAAATATTAATTTATAATAAATCCAAACCCACTTAAAAACCTCCAAAAATGACTCATATCCGAAGATTAGATGGGATAGGGTTGTAATATCATCAACCAATCAAATTTAGACATGTTAGGAATTTATTTTAAACATTATAAACTTGATTTATCCTTATTTAATCAATTTAATTTTATTTATGGTAATAACATTCTAAATTTTAAATTATAACAAATAATTACTTATTTGTTTTGAATTTTCCATAATTGGATACATTAAAACATTTTATACCATATAAATTTAAATTTATAATTTTTAAATATTTTTTTGATTTTTAAACAATTTTATAATATGTTATTTTTATAAAATAACAATAGTGTCAATTTTGACACTATTCATTTATTTGAATTTAAATAAAATATATACAAAATATATGTTCAAACTAAAATAGTTAATAGATTCATAAAAGGTCGTATGTGTCTAGAAAATTAGTGGAGAACATTAAATAGTTCATATAATAGCTATTTTATTATTTTTAAAAACCATTTATTTGGTTTATCTCTTAATAAAATAATTACTACAACATTTTTGTATAATTATTTAATATACTTATTTGTTTCATAAAAAATAAAACTAAAATCCTATGATGAAGATAAATACATTACCTTTCAGAATAAAACTTTTACTTTAATTTATCATCTTAAAATTACAATATTCAAATTGTTATATTTATTAAATTATGACGGTGACAACTTTGGCATCATTTAAAATAAAATAATATAAGTGTCATAATTGCCTTAATGAGAATCCCAATGGTCAACAATTTGGCCGGTGGATTATTAGGGTTTATATATACACTAATAAGAAGTTTTTTTCAGATTTTTGGGTCTTTTGATATGTATTACTATTTAAATAAAAACTATATTGTTGATTTTTCACTAAAAAAATAATTTTTGCATCATTAATGTATCACTATTAATGACAATTATTTAATCCCAAAGAATTCTAAATAAATTATCATGATGTATAAAATTTTATTATCTTTCTGGAGACTATTCATGTTCGATGTTTTATGATGTTTATGACTAAATTAAAATTATTATACTTATATGATTTAAGAGAGTAACATGTTGTCACTTTCTTTGGTTTAAATAATAATTAAATTATATTCATGGTCAAAAGTCCATAAAATAAATCTAATCCGACCCTTAGGTGATATGGGTATACTTCTAGCCATCCAATATACTTTTGACATTGTTTTAGGGTAATTTTATAATATTATATTTACCCTTAATTACCTGATTTACCTTTAACTATGGTGAATAAAATTTACCGTAGTTACTATTCATAGTTCCAAAAAATTAAAAGTAGCCTATTGACACAATTTGGACCCACTGATTCCAAATATGGAATCCATTTTTTTAAATTCAATATACAGAAGTTTCAGAAATTAAATTAAAATTAATCCCGTTGTCGAAGGAAAACGGGTTTTTGTTTAAAACATTGCAAAAGATTGAATTGATTTAACCTACGAATTCAATGTAAAATCAATGCTAATGACATACATTATATTAAATGGTAAAAATATATTCTATTTATAATTTAAAACCACTCAATATTATAATTTACCCATATAAATTATTATGATGAAAAAAGTTGTTTTTAATTAAAATATAGCGTGTTTTTACTATTCATTAAAATATGAAAGTTATCTGAAAAATATGAAAACTTTATCCAATGTAAATTTTTATATCCTGATTCAAAATATGAATTTTATTTTGTAAAATTGAACTTATAAACATGTCAACAACTAGATTTAATGTGGGTGCGCCATCAAAAGGCGGCAAAACTGCATTTTTTTAAAAATACGTATTTTGCCCGAATTTTTTTTTGTTCTTATACCATGTTCTAGAAAATGTTTAAGATGAATAATAATGTTATGAAATTCAAAATTTAGTTAATACTATTCATAACGGCTAGTTCATAATAATATTATAATATTATATCATTGTTTAGTAAAACCCGGTATTGCGTACAACACACGCTATCAAGGAAGGTCGCGATTGCCTATAATGCAAGACAAGTCAGGGTTGCGTGTTATGCAAGACTCATTTATTATTTTGTAGAACAGAATCCAAACATATTTCATTTATACATTGAATATATATATATATACCCTCAATGTTGCGTAGAATGACTATTATAAAACGAACTTGAAATTATGTGTAACACAATCTAAGAATAGTGTTGTGTATACTTCAAGCTAATACAGTGTCGCGTATAGCACAAGATAATCTTGTTGTAGCATAAAACACATGACATAAAATAAATTAAAGAGAATACTTATCATAAAATATCGGGTTGTTACAACATTACCTAATAAATTACTATAATTATATAAAAACCATTTAAAATGGCTTATAAAGAGAATGTGACTGAACAAAGTATTTCACCTGGGAGTGTCTATCCAGGTGTATAGTCTTAGGCCCATTCATCATGCAATAGAGTGGATATAGTGTCAATGTTAAATCAATATTTTTCCGGGTTACTACCCAAAGTTTTATCTATTAAAAATCTAATCCACTTTATAATATCAAGATAACAATGCAATTTATAGGAAACCACATAATCTCTACTTTACAAAAGGTTTAGGATGTTATTCTATACATTGACTTATCCCTATGATTTTAAATAATTCTCCCTCACCCTAATTTCCAAAATATTCAATATTACTTTAACTAACCTAAAGTATTATGTATACCATGGAAATTATAATCAATATTAACATATAATCCTTTCAAGGCTTGTCAAACTCTCAATTTATCCTCAACCTATATCATTATAATCTCAAAATTAATCTAAACCCTATTATGATATGAACTATATTAGCCCATAGATGTGACCATATAAATTACATTACCTTGAGTAACTATTAAGTTACACTACATGCCAAAGAAATTTTAGGTTTAAATATTTAGAAAATTATGATAAATCATTAGCTAACAAAACTCATGTCCTTTAACAAATAAATATTTTTCCCATTATGAGAGAAATTCTATAATCTATGATTATTCTTCAATATCTCTAAAATAAAATCCACATAAGAAACTCATATAGATATTATATAATTTTTAGATCATTATAACCTTGTGTATGGACACAAAAAAGATGGTTTATCTCAGATAATCAATATGGAAAAACATAAGCATTAGTAAGAAAATATCATAAGCAAGTATAATATGATCATATGCATATAAATAGGAAACAAAAGAAACTTATAAAAAATCATGAACCATAAATAATTTAATAAGGCTTGGAATATCACATTACATGAATCAAAAGATCAGGGAAACATGATCCTTGAGAATATATGCACAGTAATATGGCAAGGAAATATAACATACCCTTGAAACCTAGCATAAAAAATAACTTTAGAACAAAAATAAGAAAAGGGAAACTATAACATTGTGTAAAACCAAATATCTATTCCTTATGTTGTGAACAAAAAAATCACACTCTTCAATTTATGAACAATAAAATCCCAATTCATTAGGTTTTGAACCACCAAAATGTTTAAAATTCATAGTATGAAAAAAAGATATGTATTCTTCATGTTGTGAATGAATAAAAGTTCCACACTTAACATACATGTCTAATAAGAAATAAATTCTTAACCAATGCATTGGAGGTCTATATATGACCCCATTCACCAACCATCAATAAATATGTGTTCCACTTGAAAAAAAACATTCACCATATCGTAAAGAACCCACAAAAATGGGTATCTTAAAATTTAATGAACATCATATAACATGAACTTAATAAATCATAGTATATCAAAAATATCATTTTCCAAAGGTAAAAATATCATAATAACACAAATAAGGTGATAAAAACATCACTTCATAAATATAAAACATTTATATAAATTAGATGTAAAAATAAAAAAAATCAAAAAACATGTTAAAACATTGAAGTAAAAATTAGTTTCAAAAACAATTGTGAATGAAATGGAATAATTTTGAAATACTTATTATAAAGATTTTAAAATAAAATAACCATGAAAATAAATAATGTTCATCAAGAAAATATTTACTATGTGATATAACATTTTATTTTAAATGAATGAAAAACCATTTGAATATTTTTAAAGGACTTTATTGAAAACCTGCATCATAAAAGAGGTAGAAAAAATTTCATTTAAAAAGAGTTGAAGGTAAATATAGAGTTAAAATTAGTAAAAAAAATTCTATTTCAAAATAAGAAATTAATAATATTTTTAGGAATAATAAACATGGAAATGAAGGAAACCCCATCTTTAAAGGATAATATAATTTTTTTTCTTAAAAATATTTCACTTTTATATGAAATAAATTCAATAATAGAACTTTTTGTGTTAAAAACATCATTTTCACTGGATATAAAAGAGTAAATATCTTATGATATAGTAAATATATGGATTTATCAGACATAGAATATTGAAACTCAAGGAATAGATTTTTAAATCAATGAAAATAAATTTGAGTTAACTAAATACCTTATGGATGTCATAATTCTTGAAGGGAAATTTAAAAAGGGTTTATGTAGTAGAAATGTAAATCACTGAAAAAATAAAGATAAATTTCCACATAATATAATGAAAGGGTGTAATTTACCCTAATTATTTAAAATATTTTCAATAAAAACAATCATAACTCAATGAATAAGTGTTGAGTTTCAAAAAACACTAATGGTAATGGTAACATAAGAATAATATGGGTTTCATGAAATTGAAAATAAAGTATCATAAAATGGTAGATATTCATTATAATTGAGGTAAAAAAAGTAAATTAAAGACAAAATATAAGGGAAATTATGGTTCACATTATCAAACATGTCTAATATAGTTGAAAATGAGACAAAGAAACCCCTTGTTGGGAGATCGTTTAAATGATTCATAGAAAATGAAGGGTGTTTTAATAAATAATGAGTTAAATTATTATATTCGTATTCCAAAACCAAAAAATATCATAATTTAATTATTTATTTCATATAATAAATAAAATTAGAGTCTCATATATATCCATTTTTTACATTTATATCATTATTAAGTAGGTGGTTAAACTAACCCGTAAAAGGACATTCCAAAGTTAATGGATGATTTTGAATTGATTTAGTTATAATAACATTAAACTAAAATCATAATGATCTTATTTATTATTTTTAGTGTGTTATATTAAAATTTTAAAATATTATAATAATTTTATAACCTATAAAAAGTTATTTTATACTAAAAAGATTTCATTTTTCTCTTAGAACACTCTTTCAGATGGCTGAATTTACCATGGTTTTTTTGTTAATCTTATTTTTAGTAGGTTGTACATTTTTTCATTCTGTAACCTTAATAATTTCATAAAAATATTATTTATCCCTTAAAATAATTATAATTACCATTCACATATGTCGAGGATGAAAATAAAAATGGAAATTGATCGTTCAATGGAGGCGGTATTCCACATGTATGCAAGGATGATTATTTCATTTTCCATAGAATAAGGAAAATGAGTAATGTTCTATATCATTTTAGAGTATAAATTAATCATTAAAAATCATACTTATGTGTTAAATTCTTTATTAGGATCATCCTTGTATGTTGTTGAAGGGAAAAAAACATGTCACTTCTTGAAGTCATTATTCCACACAACACTTGGTTAACGATTCCATTTTTCTTAATAGAAAAGGGATAAATAGGGTTCATGCTTGTACCATAATTATAAAAATATAAAAATATAATAATTATACTGATTTTATCATTTTAATACTTTTTAAATTAATTTTATGAAGTAGGGATCATAAATAATTAAAAATGAGAGAAGGCAAGAAGAAATGTATGCCTCACTACTTGAATCATCTCCATTACAAAGGAGATTAACTTTTGAGGGGTGGAATTTTGAGAAAACTAGAACCAAATAAAGGTATGTGGGAACTTTTAGTAGTGTTTTCGGAATAATTTTTATTGAAATATGTGGGTTTTTTGTGTGGGTTAGTGTGGATATGAATGTCCCTTTTATAAGTGAAAATGGATAAAATTATTTTAAATACTAAATAGTTTCAAAAAATGGGAAGTCACATGAAAGGAAAGTGGCTCCAAAATTTATAAATAATGAATTTTAGAAATTTTAATATAGATCAAGGACACTAATACACATTCCCGCACATGTTTTAAACTTTTTTTGGATCTTTTACTCTTAGATTTAAATATTTACCATTTTATCTTTTTCTTTGCTAAATAGTTTTTACCTAAGGTAACATATTTTTAAGACAAAACATAAAATGAACCTTATTAAAAAAATTGGACATAATGATTCCAAATTTAAAATAAATTTTATTTTATTAAATTTATAAAAGTGATAAAAAAAATTTGGATACAAAATGTATAATGTATTTAAAACATTTTTTAAAAAATATTTCTTATGTTTTAAAATGTAAAATATGGGTTTAAAAATTCAAACTAAACATTATATAATTATGAAGTCACTTATAAAATATATATTTTATCTTACAAAATGGCTTCAGTAATTTTCCATTCAAACTTGTTTACTAATAATTTATAAATTTCATGTTAAATAAAAAAAATGGTATTTTCACTATTCAGCTAAAAATAAATGTTTTTAGAAAAATATAAAAAAAAATTATAAGATAATATTGGAATGTTTAATAAAAAAATGAAGTTATTTTTTTTCAAATTATAATTCTAAAATTTATAAATTATATTTTAAATAAATTTTAAATATATAAATAAGAACAACTTTTATATAAAAAATGACCTTTTTAAAGTTTAAGTGTTTTCAATCTTATTTCTAATAACATTAAAATAATGGATAATGATATATTAATTTATAAAAAAAATTACATATATTAATAAAATTTTAAACACTATCAATTTAGTTTATCATGGTGATATAATATATCTCAATTTTAAGAATGGTTTTTTAAAAAGCAACCTTTGTAAAATATTAATCAAATAATATACAAATATATAACTATTTTATTATATTGTTATATTTTTATCGACAAATTATTAATAAATTCATGTAAATTTTAATATTTTGTAGTTTATTTTAGTCGTTTTTTGAATTAGTTTGGTGTTATGTGTGACACAGTCTATTAAACATAGTATTAATTTAAATGGTCTAAAAACATGATTCATCATAGTACGTGTCCTTGTTATTCCATAATTTTACATGGAGATTCTATTGACCTAATATTTTAACATATGATTGCCTATAATTAAGTCAAATATTTTCAGAAGCTTACTCCACAAGAAACATGTAAACCAAAATGAAACTGTGAGATTTTTAGATTATTAAAACATAACCATTGAATTAGGATGTATGAATAGGAGTTACAAAATAATAA
Organism: Viscum album; assembly: GCA_963277665.1. NCBI lineage: Eukaryota > Viridiplantae > Streptophyta > Magnoliopsida > Santalales > Viscaceae > Viscum > Viscum album. The sequence goes on from OY728136.1 coordinate 130,366, forward strand.
AAATATATTAACATATATATTTATAAATGTTATTGTCTAAAAATTTACTTAATTATTAATTATTTCTAAGAATTTTTTAATATAATTTACTTTTTATTAATGAAAAATATGTATATCATTTTTAAATGAGGATTTTAATATAATTTTTGTATTAATTATAGAATTATTAATGTTTTATAGAAATTATTAATAGTAACAACTATTATTTTAAAAATTTTGTTTTCCTATAAAATAGTGTTTCATTTTATTTTATGATTTTATTTAAAATTTAAAAAAGGAAAATAAAATAAATAAAATTTGACAAAATAGACTTCATTTTTTGATTTACTATGTCAATATTAATTTGGTAACAAATTTTCTTTCTAAAATAATTGATTTTTAAATTAATAGGGATTTTTTTAGTTTATTAATACTGTAATTTAATGAAATTATTTTAGAATAATGTTGTGACTGTTTTTAAAAAACTTTTTACTGTAAGAAATATTCAAAAATTTAAAATTTATTATTTTAAAATTCTACGTTGATATATAAGACTCGCACTCAATATCATAGAATGTTTTGGTAATATTTCAACAAAACTATTTTCCATATATTAATTTTAATAATATTTCCACATTTTTGAATTAGTTTTTAAAATTATATTAAATTATATTAAATAATTTTTTAATGATATTAATAATTATAATGTTAATAGAATAAATATAAATGATAATTTTAACCTGAACATAAATCTTATGCTTAAAATACACTTGTTCTAAAAATGGTATTGTAAAAGTTAAAAACGCCAATACTACAATTAATTTTAATAAATATAGAAATTTTATTATTTAGTAAAAAAAGATAAATATATGAAATCATAATATTATTATTATTAAATAATTTCAATTTGATTTTTGTCCATTAAAACTAGTTTCCATGGGTGAAAGTGGAGTTATCGTGGTAAAGGTAAATTAAGGTAAAATTGGTTTCAACCTTGTAAAAGTGGATAAAATAAGTAAAAAATGGTTAATATTTCATGGTGAAGGAAGTATCAAATTTATCTATATCCCGAAACCATTATTTTCTATCTTTGGAGCCTTTGTCTTTGAATAATGGAGTGATAACATTGAGAAATAATGAGTTCTTACTAAATTTCTATTTTTTCACTTATATATGAAGACCACCTCCTCCCCATTTCTCCACCCATTAAAACTATTTGGCTCAACAGAAGTTATACCCAAGTATCTCCTCAACTATCTACCCATTATTTTGATTCCATGGTCTCAAATAAAGTCCAATCTAAAGACTATTAAGGATTTACCAAAGGGGGAGCATACAAGGGAAGGAAAATATTGTCAACCCAACTATTCAAAGTTATATTCTTCTTCTACACCCCTAAACTACCCTCTATTAAGGATGGTATCATAACACTATAAATTTCAAAATTCTGAAATTTTATTATACTAATATACAATTCATTTTATACTTTCCACAAAATTTATTATAAAAAAGGAAAACATCATCATGTGTGTGTGTGCAAACTACCGCCTAAAGGAATGACGTATTCAGTTATCCATCATCGCCTTAAATGGAAGGTTAAAAAGAAAATTTAATAAAATATTTTGATATTTCCACACCATTAATATTTTATAATTATAATATAATACAATCTATGGGTAATAATAATAATAATAAATTATTGTAACTTTAACCGGCTTAACTGGACTTATCAAGGTACCTTAATTTGGATATATTTTGGGATAAACTATAAAACTATATAATTATTATTTAAATGTAATAATATAGGACTTAAACCTAAAAAATTCTAGATATCATGATGTTTTTTTAAACTATTTAACACGGACAACAAATCGAATGTGATATCAAGAAACTAACCGTAAAACCCCAAGTAACCCACATAAGGGAAAATCATATTAAAAATAAGTACTAAAAGTAAATATATAGAACCTATAAAATTAAAAATGGATTTATAAGGGTAATGGTTATATATATGATGAAGTTAATTTAATTATTTAGGATGTTTAGTTCAAGGTCATAACGCTTTCAGATGTAAGTAAGTGTTTTTATATCGATTTATATTCTCTGAGACATGTTTTTATGTTAGGAACCAATTTATTATCTGTATTGTGTATATACATAACAAGAATAAATTTTGGTATAATAAATTATGTAATTCATAGTATTTTTCTAACTATAGAATTTATAAACTTCCAATGATTTTTTAATCAAAAATTTATAAATCCATAACAGTTTCATCTCAAAATTTCCATCTCTAAGACACATTTTCTTTTTTGCACCTAATTTTGTTTTAAATAATGTGTATAATACCAATTGGATATATAATCTCATGTTTTATATTTATTATTGGTATATTAAATTCATATTAAATCTCTATTTCTTTCAATTTAGTTTTATTAAAACCTTTCTTAATCCATAAGGGTTCTTTCGCAATCAGCCTTCATTGAGGAATGCTTAGATATTATAAAATAATATTTATTTTTATGGGGTATCTATCATCCCCATGACATATAATATCAGTATTTATTATTTATCATTAAAACATTAACTTCCATTCATACTCTTCTATATTGTGGGCTATGATTCATGTCTTCCTAAAAATAAAAGGTACTTTTATAACTCAATCTAATTTCATAAGTTATAATGTTTTTAATTCAATTTCATCATTAATTTCAAATGGTAAACCCAATTTATATCTTGGTAGATAAATTTTTATTCAATTATTCATTATTGGGGAGTTATAACCATTTTTTATAATTTAATTATGTTAAGAATAATTTTCATCTATTTAAACAACGGTTTCCCTCCTTTTCTGTAATTTCCCTTCCCACCAAATTTCACCCATTTAATTGAAAATAAAATTTAGCGTTAACACATATTAAGATAAAATTTTCCTTATAATACTTTTAAAATAAATTTTTTTCATCTTATTTCATGATGTTTAATTTCAACAAAGATGTTTTAAAACATAAAATGGGATCTTCTATACCTCCATTATGACTCTCTGGTAAGGCATTCCCTTTCTTTTTCTTCATTTCTATGTCATATTATTCTCATGTACCAATTCTATTTTTTTTATATATGTACCTTATATATATACCTGGTTTAATATATTTTTCACAACTAGGGTTAAACATGTTTTTATTTGCCTTCAAATCCCCACTTTGGTGTAAACATGATTTAAAAGAACTTTCCAATTTCCGATCTCATGTCAAGAATCATCCCAATGAAATGTTTTAAAACATTAAAAAAATTTAAAACTATAAATATTTTATGTATAACCCTCTTAGTTTAATTATTTTTTATGGAAAATTATATTCTCTTTCCTTCTTTAATAATATCCTTTAATTATTTTATAAAGTTTCACCAAAGTGGTTCTCATTCATTCTTTTTTCATTATATAGTTTTCATGAATTTTCTATATTGTAAATTCATGTTCAAGAACTATGTTCATTTTCTACATATTATTGTTGAAAATTACTTAATTTCGTCTCCTATTATGAATTTATTTGATTTATCATTCAGTTATTTCTTAATAAAATATTTTCAAACCCACATTCTTCTCAAGGGTTTTATCATGATTATGATTTATGTATTGTTTATATTTTTTTTCTATGTCCCACATAATCACATACATATTATGATGGAGATTAGCATAATTTTTTATGTGTTGTTCTATTATATCCCTCTAATGAATTTGGTAATGAAAATTTCTTTTGAGATACCATGTATGGTGCAAAGGCGGTTACCCTAAGCGCACTGTGTATATCCCGTTGATCTAAGCACACCCTGTATGGATCACTAGAAGTAACCCTAAGAAAACTATGTATGGGTCATGGGAGGTTAGCCTAAGAATACAATTTTATGATGTTCATTATCTTTTGTTTCGATATTGGTGTCCATTATATACCTCAAATGCATTGGATAATATTAATGTCTCCTAAGATGTCATGTATAGTGTATAGCCAAATGGCCTAAGCCCACAATGTATGGTGTACGATTGGATAACCTTATAAAATTATTTTATTATTGTTGTTATAAAAAGAATATGATGATTACTTGGTGGTTAGAAAATATTATTTAATCCTGACAGTTATCCTTGGAATATTCTTATGACATCATGTTTCATGATGTTTTCAACTAATTATGATTCCATGATCATATGCTTTCATTTATAGATGTCATGTGTTCATGATTATAATCATTCTCTTTATGATATCATGTTACTCTTCTTGAATCTTATGTTATGATTTTCTACAATATCTATTCCTTTATTGGTCTTATTATCTCAACCTTTTCCTTATGTTTTTTCCATGATATCTCATGCAGTTCTGGAGGACTTATGGGAGTAGAAGCGCCATTTAATGATTTATAATGTTGTTGTTTTTATTTTTATGATGTTTTATTTATGAATATAATCTCACAAATACATTATACCTCTTGATTCTCATTGTGTGTTTTTTGGAAAAGAATGTTAAATATGGTGAGATAATATTGATTTGAGTCTTGGGTCATTATAATTAGTGTCAAAAAAAGGTCTAGTTATTTTATGATATTAGGATGGTAAAACCTTAGGGAATACCTAAGGATAATTATAATGTATAATTATAAGTATAATACGAAATAATATTTTTTAAAAGTATATAATCTGTGGTTTTTCTATTATTACATCCCTATGTGGTTATTAAAAGTTGATATGGAATCTAACCTAGATGTACCTTGAGGTTATAACCCCAAAAAAATTTGTGTCGGATAATAATTTAATCATCAACTAGTTTATGGAAAAAGGCCTCTCCTAGGGTATATGATTTTTTGAATCATATTCTCTTTACTAACATCAATAAAGGATTGATTTATTAGTTACTTTCAGGGACTAGGTTGAGATGTTTAAGAAAAAAACAAACGGTAAACTTGGATGAATATTAAAAGATATAAATTAAACAAAGGATGTTATAAGTTGATCCAAAAATGATATTGTTTAAATTGTGAATGGACTATGTTAAAAAATAGTGACATACAGATTAAACTGTAAGAATTATATGCTAAAATGATTGTATTATTAAGTGAAAAATCTTCAGGTTAAATTCCCCTTTAGTTATCTTGGAAACTTCTCTTATAATGATGATTTTTCATCACATGTGTCGAACCATTTTGTTTTTAGTGATGTCTTAAAAAATAAATAAACAAGATAATCTGGATTTCAAGGGACAAGGTGAAGATTACCTCAATGAAAAACCCACCAGAGTGGGTCTTAGAATGTGAAACCTTGTGATTATAGAAGACCAACTATTGAGAAAATTTATTAACCTCGTAATCATATTTTAAATCATAAACCCACTAAAAATATTAAGGATGGAAACTCATAGAAATTAATGTAATGAAATAATGAAATAAGTAATATTCAACAAATTATGTAAAAAATATGGAAGGAAGAACCAAGGGAATTGCCATAAGGGGATTGAGAAATATTGTAATTGTGGTAAAGGAAGGAATAAAACAATAAGACCACTCCAAATAAACTAGAATATAGTTATTATTTTTTATCCATGTTTTTTAACAATGTGGCTAATTTAGCAATGTGTTTTGGAAACATTTAAAAACATGGATAATTTAAAATTTATCATCATTTTTAAGAAAACATATCTAATTTTGAATTGTTTTTCAAAATAATCCCTAAATTTAAAAATTTTCATGTTTTCTATAAAACATGTCTAATTTAGATAGTTTTTTAAGGAAACATGGTTAATTTTAATTTTAGTGATGTTTTTAAGAAAACATGGCTATTTTAGTAACCTTTTTACCACTATTTTAAAACATTCTTAATTATATATAAGTATAATTTAATTAATTTACATATATGTATATATATAAATATATCTATGTGTGTGTAATTATATAATTATATATATATATATTTACATTTATAAACAAATACATTAGTATATATTTAAATATCATAATATATATAGAAACAGACAAGGCTATTTTAGTGATAGTCTTACCAGTTTTTTAAAACATGGGTTATTATATATATAGAATTATAACAATATTAGTTTAAAAATATCAAAATACAAATTCATAATTATAATTATATATTTTCATATATATAAATTTATAATAATTTCAAAATACATAAACATATATTTAAATATCATAATATATATAAGACATATAAATATAAATAGATAAACACACACACAGAGATATATATATATATATATTCATAGACACAAATATAAATACATATATGTGTGTGTGGGTGTGTGTAAACACACACATAAACATAGAAACAAATTGTAATGACCCACGAATTCTCATTGGCTTGAGAGTACAAAGAGTCATTACTGGGCCTTAAGTGACATCCCCAAGACGCCAAATCCTTGAAATAAATTATGAAGGGTTTCAAATACATGTGGGGGAATATTTACCCTTTAATAAATAAAAATAACCAACCATAAACAAACATTCACTATACGATTCATGAACAAATGAACAATAACTCAACAACTTCATATATCTCAAAACCACATCAAACTGTTACACAACAGATGACCAAACTAGTATCAATGTAAATATAAGATAAAATACTATAGACTCTAAAGAGACCACAAGACTCCATGCCCCACAAGCTATAAGCTCCATGATCACCAAACACACAAATATCATGAGGTACTTCTAAAAATGTGGGAAACATTAACTTTTCCATTACTCCAAAAAATTGCATCTGCAAAAACACCAAAGTGCCAAAGAAACGGTGAGTATAAAACTCAGTAGGTTTTACCCTAATTAATTCCCTACTCATGACAGTAGGATAGAAAATTTATCCACATTTATATAAAACTGTACATATAAAACAATTTAACAAATCAATTTATAACCAAATATAAACATATTCCAAAAAATGTTTGCAACCAAGTGAAAACAAAACAATATGAAACCAATTTCCAGCAAGTTATTTTTCCAAAAAACTAATTAAAAGCTTTAAAAACCATTATTCTTCTGATTTGGAATACCCATTTCCATAGTCCATAACACACCCACACATTCATGCTTCGTTTGAAAGTTCCATACTCATGAGCGGTCTCTTGTCCTATTACCTTGGGTCCCAATGACACACGCCCCCAATCTAGGGTCATGTCCCATGTACCCCAATTGTAATCGTCTCTTTTTAAGGGACCATTAATCATGAAATCACACTAAAACCATTTATCCCAAATATTTCCATTTCCAAAACAAACCACTTCAAAAAAACTGTACTTTAATTGAAAACAAAATCAAAAATTATTTAAAAGGAACATTTAATTTCAATAAAACATACCCTTTCATTGAAAATAATTAAACCCATTTATGTTCCATCAATCTAAAAAAATCCCCTTTTTAAATTCCATGTTCTAAAACCAAGAACCAAATCACTCATTTAAAATAACTAATTTTCTATATTTCCCAACCATCACTCAAGAAGGTTTCCAATAAGTGTTCAACAACCAAATCACAATCAATTCAACACCGCACATTCAATTTGATAGAATCTCAATCTGTTCTATTAAGTATAGTTGATAAAGAATCCTATTAACTCAAAGGTTTTGATGAAAACCACAACGAACGAAGAATTCTCAAGAAAACTGAGTCGATTCTCCAAGAACCCTCCTTAGATCTCTATTCATAACAATAATGAGACCAAATATCATCATATTTGGAATCTAAACACCTAGATCTACCCATAACAAGAATTTATCTATGAAACATAGAGAATAGGAGAATTTGATCTAAGTATATCTAAGAAATTGAACAAGAACGAAGAAGAATGATCCCATATCTCAAGAATATAGCTTAGATTCTCCAAGGGAAGCCATAAGATCACCTCTGGAATGATTGGTGAACCTTATTTGGCCTTAGGAGAAAAAAAGAACCTATTTATGGACGATTTGAAAAAAAAGATCCATTTTGAGGCCAAAATGTGTGTGATCCACTATTTTAGGATCTCGCTTAAGTGCCGGCACAATTAGTTCACACAGTTAGACAAACTGTGTGCTAACTGTGCGTTAGACACTACCTAGGATGTCCCTTTCATGTCTTCGTTGCATGGTCTCTCTAATTGTTCTCTAACCATGTGGGAGCCACTTACTCAAAAAGATCAACTACGCATAGTTTGGATGCACGGTTAGACAACCCATGTGTCGCCCTTACGACTTCCCCTTTTCCACAAAACATCATTCAATGTTCTCCTGAATCTCCCATTCATCACCCTTAACTTTATAACCATGAAAAGAAACATATAAGTGTTATATACTAGAAAACGGGGAACTAAATTCTCCCCACCATTGTTTTTTCCATCCTTAGAAAGTAGAAAACCCTCACCAAACTGAAAGAGTTACGGCCGCTACTCATTCACTTCCTTTTCATGTTCCCAAGTCTCTTCTTGAATCTAACCATGCTGCCATAAAACCCACACTAGACCAATGTTTTTTACCCACAAGACTTTCTCTTGACTATCCACAATAGATAATGGGTTATGTATCAATGAAGCATTCGGCACTAGGTCAACATGATCCCATCTGATCACATGGTAAGGATCAGGCAGATACTTTTCCAACTGATATTCATAGAACACAATATGCACCAAACTGAACCATGGTGGTAATTCCACTCGATATTCCATCTCTCCAACCTATTCCAGTATCTATAAAGGGCCTAATTATCTAGGATATAGCTTTTCATGCTTCCCAAAATGATGATGTCCAAGCCTTGGAGATATCCTCATGAAGAAATTATCACCCATCGCGAATGACAATGGTCTTGTACGGTGATCTTCATAAGATTTCTGACGACTCTGAGCCATCTCTATCCTCTTTCTGATCAACTAGATCTTCTCTATTATTTCTTGGACAAGGCTCGACCCAACTACTAAAGTTTCACTTGTTTCCACCACACATAGTGGAGAACAAAAAGGAAACACTTACAATGCTTCAAATGGAGTCATGTATATTTAGTCCCGATAACTGTTGTTGTATAGGAACTCCACCAAGGGTATATTCTCCCCCCATAAGCCACCAAAATCCATTACACAATACAGCAACATGTCGTCCAACATTTTTATTGTCCGCTCAAATTACCCATCTGTATGAGAATGATACATTGTGCTTATTTTCAACTAAGTCTCAAGAGCTTGTTGTAATGATTTCCATAAATGAGGTGTGAACCTCAAATATCTTTATGATACTATTGAAACTAGTACATCATGACTCTTTACCCCTTATTGGATATATATTTTTGACAGATCCTCCAATGTATGAGTTTCACAAATAGGGATGAAATGGGATGACTTAGTAAGAAGATCCACTATCACCCATATGGAAGGGTGTTTTTGAACCGTTCTTGGAATACCTGTAACAAAATCCAATGCAATCTGCTCCCATTTCCACACTAGGATAGGTAAATACAGTAACCTTCCTACTAGTCTCTAATGATCTAATTTAAACTATTGACAAGTTAATCATCATGAGATGAACTCAGCCTCCTTCCCTTTCATGTCACTCCACCAAAACGGTGCATTTAAGCATTATACATCTTCTATGTACCTTAATGTACAACACATCTTGAATGGTGGTAATAATGAAAGAGTTGTTCCTGGAAAGCCATAGGTACAACCATCTATTCTCTAAAGAACAAAACTAAACTCCCATCAAGTTTACATCCCTCAATGGTCTCCCCACCATTGAGTTTTGAACTCATAACTACACATTCTACATCATATGTTTGTGCCTCTTTGACCATATTTACCAAATCATGAATAAGATTGGTAGAGAAGAAAACTGCAACATCACATCTGTTTTCTCAATCAACATGAATGTCAGCTAGGACCGACATCATATTCCATTCATCTGAAGCATATTTTTCCAACTGAGCATATGAATTTCTACTCAATGCATCCGCAATAGAGTTCCCTTTCCCTGGTGATTAAATCAAGTCAAAGTTAAACATCTAGAGGTACTCCATCCATCTCCTTTCCCTCAGATTCAAATATCACTGTGAGAAAATGTGTTTCAAGATTTTTTGGTCCATAAAGACAGTGATTTATCACCAAAGAGATAGTGCCTCCATGTTTGCAAGGCACAGAAGACCACATCTAACTAAAAATCATGTGTTGGGTAATTCTTCTCATGCACCCTCAACTGTCTTGAACCATAAGCAACCACTTGGTATCCTAGCATGAGAACACAACCTAAATATGATCCCAAATCATCACAGTACACCACATACCCCTATCTTGATTCTAGAAAAATCATGATAGGTGCGAATGTAATCTGAATTTTTAGATCATGGAAAGAATTTTCGCATTCCTTTGTCCACTGGAATGGAGAATTCTTCTTTTTCAGAGCTTTAATTAGTGATTCTAGACATGAGAAGTCATGAACAAAGCGTCGGTAGTAACTAGATAGACCAAGAAAACTTTTTATCTTGAAAATATACTTTGGTGTATACCACAAGATAACAACTTCTATCTTTTCAGGATCAACAAAAATGACATTTTCATAAATTACATGTCCAGGAAAACGTACTTCCTGTATCCAAAAATCACATAATGATAATTTTGCATACAAACGGTGATCACTAAAGATTGAAAATATTGTTTCTAGGTGCTCCTCATGGTCATCCCTTGTCTTTCAATACCCCAATATGTCATCGACAAACACCACAACAAAAGAGTCAAAATATTTCTGAAATATCTAATTCATCAAATCCATAAAGACCAATAGTGCATTTGTTAGAACAAAAATCATGACTATATATCCATAGTGTCCATATCTACTTCTGAAAGCTGTCTTTGGAATATCCTCCTTCTGAAATCGCAATTGGGGACATCCAAATCACATGTCAATCTTGGAGAACCACTGAGCTCCACTTAAATGATCAAACAGATAATCAATGTATGGAAGTGGATATTTTTTCTTTATCATAACTTGTTTAAGCTTACAATAATCAACACACATCCAAAAATTTCTATCTACTTTCTTCACAAACAAGATCGGTGCTTCCCATGGAGATGTACTTGTTTGAATGAAACCATTAAATTCCAGCTCCTCCAACTTCACTTACAATTCCCTTAACTATATTGGTTACATCCTATAAGATGGATGGAAAATAAGACTAGTCCCCATAATGAGATCAATCATAAACTCTACTTCCCTTATAGGTAGTAACCCTGAGATGTTCATGGGAAATACGTCTAAAAATAAATCCACAGCTGCTGGAAAATTAATTTCATTGATCTCTTACATTGATGCCAAAGTCAACGTCGCCAACTGATAAGAGAACGTTCCCACCATTAGTGCCAAAAATCCCTTTTCCTCTTTCTTTACCATCCTCTCTCCTCTGAAGAGATTCTAAATGTCATCCTCAGTTGTGAAACTGACTTTTATCCTATAATAGTCAATGTGATCCTTAAATGCTGTCAACCAATATATTCCCAAGATTACATCATAGACATCCATGCCCAACAATTGAGATGTTCCATTTCATCTCAGCTTCATCAACATTTATAACACATGATCGACACATAAATGATGGACATTCTCCATCACCGAGAGAAGTTTTCTGTTTTAAAACGGAAGACATCATATCCAAATTTAAACATATCAATTCAACAGCATGAGAAGAAATTAAATAATGAGATGCACCTGTATCGAAGAGCACCTGCAGAAGGGTATAATTCAAAAGAATCCTAACTATCACCAAAGATTGTCCATCTTGATCATTTACCATCATATGCTCATCTCCATAAAATTTCTTTGTCGTTGCACTGTTCTCCTTATTTCCTAACTGAGATTGCACTATTTGAGGAGTCAGGGTATTTAGATAATAAACATTCATATCTTTGTTCTGTTGATGAGATTGATTTTGTTATCCTCACCCTGTCGAAGAAAACGATGCTTTTGATGCCTAAGAAGTCTCTCGAGCACTAGACATTTGGGCACTGCGACAATAGCACTGAAGATGCCCCATATTGTTTTAATTAAGACATTCTCTACGTTATGTCGTACACTCTCTCTTTATGTGGTCAAGTGAACCCCACTGAAAGCAACCTACTTTTCTTTGAGGACATGGAGGGAGGTTCACTGATCCCACCGTCTTATCTTCCACCTTAGGAATAGGTGTCCCTTTTCTGATTTCTCCCAGCAGTTGAGTTCTCACCTTTCCCTGTAGGTATCAACATTCCTCTTCCTATCAATCTCGAGATATCACATTCATCCACAGTCTCTTTGTTCACCATATCTGGGTAATTATTAATATAGATCACTGCAATCTTTGATCAAATCTCCTTACTTAGCCTCGATTCGAAGATGTTTTCCTTCAAAGACACACTTGCCGCAACCTCTGGTGAAAAATGGACTAAATCCATGAATTTACCTATATACTCTATTTCTCAAAAAAAGATGTCTACTCTATGATAAAGAGGCTCTCATTTAGGCTGAATAAGTCCTTCATTTTCTGGATCTTGAACGTATGAGGATAAAAAAAATTTTAACAATTCTTCAAAATCCTCCCAAGTAAGGCCTTCATCCAATTTAGCATGCATCGTTAAATCCCACCACTAAAGTAAAAGATCCTCGATCATGTAGGTCGCCATCTTGACCTTTAGCTCTACCGATGTGCCTATGAAATCAAAGATACAATTCATCCTACTAAGCCACACCTCTACCTTCTCAAGTTTAGCATCACCCTAGATGTTCGGTGGATTCTGCTTCATGAATGGGATGGTATGATCCACATGCCTTGGCTCATTCCTCTGGTTTCTTGTATCCACAGCATGAAAATCTTGGATGATACTCTGAACCATCTCTTGGTTCAATTGTGGTTCAAGTACAACCACAGTCTCCACTGCTTCATCGGGTTGGTTTCGGCGACGCCAACCAGGTTCTATTGTCTAAACCAACAACAAACTCTATCAATCTCAATTTCTAGAAACTGATGGCTTAGAATTTCAAATTCTTTCACATCACTATCACAACATTTTTTTCCAAAACAACCTTTTTCTTTGTTCATCTATTTTTGAAAACGTTTTTCAGGATTTTTGAAAATTAAACCATTTTCAAAATACTAAATATCCTTGTTTCAAAATCATTCATTTGGAAAAGAATTTCTGAATTTTTCAAAAATTTAGAACTTTCCCAAAATCATACATCATTCCTCACAATGAGATATGAAATCCTAGTTTTAATTCATTCCTCTATAGTTCATTTCATTCTCATCTTATTGGATAAACCCATGATAGTGATATTTCAAACATTCTAGAAGTGTATCCATAACACATATGTACCCAACACCCTATTAACATGAAGTTCATCATAAACGGGTTAGCTATGTCCTTCTATGATATCCATTTCATGTTCCAAAAATCCTACTCATGTCTAGGACTCAAAAATAAGGAATATATTAAAAGTAATTACAAATCCAAGACCAAGAACACAGATGATTTGTACCACAAGGGAAGGACCAGACTGATACCATTTGTAATGACCCGCCAATTATCATTGGCATAAGAGTACAACGAGTCATTACTAGGCCTTAAGCGACATCTCCAAGATGCCAAATGCCGTAAATAAATGTAAAAGGGTTTCAAATACAAGTGGGGTATGATTTTCCCTTTAATAAATAAACCAATAAAACAACCACCATAACCAAACATTCACCATATTATGCATGAACAAATAAAAGACAACTCAACAACTTCATATATCTCAAAACCACATCAAAGTGTACAATATCATAAGGCCAATCCATTATCAAAGAAAACAATAGATAAACTATTATAGACACTCAAGAGACCACAAGACTCCATGCCCCACAATCTACAAGCTCCAAGATCACCGAACAACCCAAACATCACGAGGTATTAATAAAAACGTGGGAAACATTACCTTTGACCCTATCCCAAAAAATAGCTTCTGGAAAAGAACCAAAGTGCCAAAGTAGGGGTGAGTATAAATATCAGTAGGTTTTCCCCAATGAATTCCCTACTCACGCCACTCGTATAGAAAATTTATTCACATTTATATAAAACTAAGAATTTACCAAAATAGTTTATAACCAAATATAAACAAGCTCCAAAACCATTTACAACCAAGTGAAAACAAAACAAAAAGAAACAAATTTATAGAAAGTTATTTATTTCATAAAAATAACTAATAAATTCTTTAAAACACTTTATTCTTATCATTTTTCATACCCATTTTCCATAGTTCGCAACATACCCACACATGCATGCTTCGTTTGATAGTTCCATACTCATGGGCAGTCTCTTGCCCAATTACCTTGTGTCCAAATGACACACCACCTAATCGAGGGTCACGTCCCTTGTACCCCAATGGTACTCATCCCTTATTAATGTCCTGTTATGCATGAACTCACACCAACACCATTTATGAATAATATTTTCATTTCCAAAACAATCCACTTCACTAAAACGAAACTTTTATTGAAAACCAAAGCACAACAAATTTAAATGAAACATTTCATTTCAATAAAACATCCCATTTTATTGAAAACAACTAATCCCATTTATGTTAAATCAATCAAAAAACATCCCCTTTTTAAAAACCATTTTTTAAAAACAAAGAACTAAAGCACTCATTTAAAGTCCCCAATTTTCCAGATTTCAAAACCATCACTCAAGAAGGTTTCCAACAAGTGTTAAACAAAAAAATCACAATATATTAAACACAACACATTAAATTTTAAATCATTTAAAAAATTTATACTATGTGGATTTGATAAATAAGTCTCATACCTCAAAGGTTTTGACAAAAACCACAACGAATGAAGAACGCTCAAGAAAAACGGGTCGATTCTCCAAGAACCCACCTTAGATCTCTCCTCCTAACAAGACAAAGATCAAATATCATCATATTTGGAAACCACACACATTGATCTACCCATAATGGTCATCTATCTACATAACCAAGAGAAGAGGAGAAGTAGATCTCATTATATCTAAGAAACCAAACAATAACGAAGATGAACGATCACAGACCTCAAAAATTTGGCTTAGATTCGCCAAGAGAACCATCATATTGTCACTAGCATGATGTCAGAACCTTCTCTGGACTTAGGAGAATAAAAATACAGATTTATGTTCACTTAAGAGGAAAAATGATTCATTTAGAGGCTAACTATGTGAGATCCACTTTTATAGGATCTCACTTAAGTGTCTGCACGGTTAGTTCACACAGTTAGATAAACCGTGCACTAATCGTTTATTAGCCACTACCTAGACAGACCCTCGCATGGTTTCATTGCACATTCTCTCTAACCGTACTCTAACCATGTAAGAGATACTACAACAAAAGGACCAATTGTGCATGGTTTTTCTGCACGGTTAGACAAATTTTGTGTTACCCATGTGACTTCCCCTTTTCCTTAAAACTTCATTCAAAGTTCTCCCAACTCTCCAATTCATCATCCTTAACTTTATATCCATGAAAATAATCAAGTAATGGTTATATACCAGAAACGTGGGGTGATACAAAAAACATATATAAAAAGACATAGATATATATATTTAAACATACACATACCCAGATATATATATATATATATATATTAATTAATTATTTAAATATTAACATGGATTTTAGCCTATCCCATATTAGAAAAATGATGTGGTTGAGGTAAAAATTTGGTGTTTCAGTTTCATAATATTCTATACTGTTAATAAATATTATATATATATATATATATATATATTTAAATATATAAATATATTAATATATGTATAAATAAAGGATAATATACTGTTATATTCAAAAATCCTTTTAGTGAGTTGGTCCAATTGTGGCATGTCGGTTGGTCGGTCCTACCATTTATTCTCTTGGGGGAGAGCTCGTTCGGGTGGGGTAGGGGAATAGGTGATGTTGGTGTGATGTCTAGATTTTTGGGTGGTGGTTACATGGTGCCAAGGGAGAAATGTGGTCACTAGGTATGTGTATTCATCGTGCTGAGTGGTGGGTTACATATATAAATCTTGTTTCACTAATTAGCTAAGTTTATAAACATCTCTAATTAGCCACACCTAATTTTGAAACATTATTTAGAAACATAGATAAATTAATTTCATATGTTTATAATGAAGATGATGGGAAAAAATTTCTAATGCATGTTTTTCTATAGTGGATTTTGATGGAAAAGGAAGGATATAGTAAAGTATGATAATATTCAACTTAAGGATACACTAACGATTTAAGGTTTTAGATGGGAGGAATTTTTTCACTATGAAACCTAATGCACCAATCCAAGGGTTAAAATTGATTACAGAAACAACCCACCTCCTAGATCATGTGGATAAAGAAATCCTATGCAATAACTTCTGTTGTGGTAGATAGTGATTTTCACTCTAGATTTTCCACCACCTTATGACATGTAAGATTTCAACTATTAGGTATTTATCTATAAATATAAAATATATAGGGGAATAATCTTTTTTATCCATGTTATTTGGATATTTTTTATGGTTTTAGGAATGTGACACCCTATTAATTTATCTCTTCTTCACATAGTAGGATTCTATTACGAATGTATTATATCTCTTTACCAAGATCTCGTATCAAATTACATATAGGGAAATATCACTTCATTTCATAAATAAACCCATGATCAAGTACTGGTGTAAGTTTAATTAAGATATCTCAATTAAAATCCATCATATTTGTTTTAAAATAGTGAGGATGCAATTTATTAAGAGGGGGAATGTAAAGACTGGATATTTTAATAAAAGTTTTCCTTTAATGAAGTCAAATTTATTTAATTTCATTCACCACATGAAACACCGAAATAAAAGAAAACATTGATATTTCTATACATTAAATACTACTCAATGAATTATTAATAATTAATAGAAGTAAATATATTTTGAAACAATTTAATCTATATTTTTATTAATGTTATTTTATACAAATTTACTTAATTCGTTATTATGTTTAAGAATTTATCTTCATATATGAAGTAAATTTTAATAAGGAAAACTAATTTTTTTATTGTAAAATGATTATTTTAAAAAAAATATAATATTTTTGTACTAATTATAGATTTATTAGTGATTTTTTGAAATTATGAATAACAGTAACTATTATTTTAAAAAAGTTATTTTTCTATAAAAAAAATTTCCCATTGTATTTTTTTATTTTAAATAAATGTTAAAATAGAAAATTATAGAAAATGAATTTGAAAAAAAATAAACTCAATATTTGGTTTTATAATTTCAATATTTTTTTTTGATTAATTTTTGTTTTTTTTAAAACAATTTATTTCTGTTGAAGAGTGAAAATTGCCAATCTTTCAAATACTTTCACTTTTCTGGCATTATTATAAAATTATCCCATGAATATTTTTTTAAAAAAATTTACTATAAAAATATATATTTCATACTTTAAAATTAATTATTTTCAAATAATATATTGATATATGAAACCCATGCCCAACCTATTATAAAATTTATGTAATATTTTAATGAAAGTGTATTTTGACTATTTCTTTTAATAAACTTTTCACATGGTTTGATATGTTTTTTAACTTATTTTAATTTTAATTAAATAATTATTGAATAATAATAAATATTTTAATGTAAATATAATCAATTACATTGATAATTTTATCCTATACATAAATCTTATTTTTAAAAATACACTTTCTAACAATGGGTTTTTAGGCATTGTATGTGATAATAGTAAAATTAATTTCAAAAAATCATGGAAATTTTATTTTAAAAAATCGATTAAATATTTAAAAATATAATTTTAAATTAATTAAATAATGTTAATTTAAATATTTACCTTTAAAATTGGTTTCTAAGTGTTAATGTGGGGTTACCACGACAAGGGTAAATTAGGGTAAAAATGTTTTAAACATTGTGAAAGGTGTTAGCACATGTGAACAAATTGTATAATAATAAAAAGTGGAGGGATAATTATATTTATCTCTATACTGACAGCATTATTGTGCATTTTTTCCATTTTCCTTGAATAATGGAGTGATGGAATTGAGAAATAATGAGTTTTTACAAAATAACATTTATCTACACTTATAAAATAAGACCACCTCCTTCTCATATATACATGGATTGACCAAATATATACCATGGTATCTACTAAAAACCCTACCTACACCTCTAAATATATTTTTTCCCCAAAATACCTAGACAAAAAGTCTTAATAAGTTACCCAAGGTGTAACTTCCTAGAGAATGGTAATACTATTGAACAAACTTTTCTATGTTCTTTTATTATTCTACACCCATCAAGTACCCTTTATTCATGATGGTATGATAACTAAAATATATTAATATGCTAAAATTATATTATACTTATAGAATATCCATTTTATACTTTCCTATAAAATCATTAATAAAATGGAAAACATCTTCATGTATGTGTGCAGACCACTCCCTCTATGAATGATGTGTTCAATTTTCCAGCACCGCCTTAAATAGTAGTTTTAAAAATGTTTTTAATTAACAATATTTTTACACCATCAGTATTATAGAATGATAATATATTAAAATCTATAATTAATAAAAATAATAAACAATTACTTTAACTTTAACTACTTTAAATAGACATATCAAGGTACAATTTTTAATTATGACCTTTTTTGGGATAACTTTTGAAATTGTATAAGAATGGTTATAAAGGAATAAAAAGGGACATAAAACTAAAAAATTGTAGATATATATAATTTATTTTACAAAACCTCTTACCGTGTCTATTAATCCAAAATTGATATAAGTAAATTAACCAAACAACCCTAAGAAACCCTTGTAAGTGAAAATCATGTTAAAAATAAGTACCAAAAGATAATATATGGTACTTAAAAAAATATGGATAAATAAGCCTCTTGGGTATATTTATAATGAACTTAATTTAGTTATTTAGGTCATTAAGTGCATCTTTAGAGTTTTTCCATACATAGGTAAGGGTTTTTATCTCAATTTATCTTTATTAAGACATGTTTTAATGTTATGCACCAATTTATTATTTCTATGGTGTATATACCACCCAAAAATGTATTTTGGAATACTAACTGATTTTATTAATGGTATTTATATAACCATATGATTTTTCAATCTTCCAATGAATTTATATTCAAAAATTTCTAAAGATATAAGGGTTTCACCTCAAAATGTCCTTCTTTGAAGTATATTTTCTTTTATGCACCTAATTTCTTTTAAATTGAGTGTATATTTCTAATTAGATATATAATCTCATGGATTATCATTATTTATTGTATTTTAACATAAAATTCAATATCTTTTTCTTTCATGGGATTATTATTAGAGAATTTCTTAAGTCATAAGTGTTTCGTCACACTAACACTCCTTTAAGGCATGCTTTGGGATTATGCACCAATATTTATTTGTATTTTTAATATACTACTCTTGAAAACTATAATATCATGTATTATTGTTGAAATATGAAAACCTAACTTCCATTCATCCTCTTGTTTATTATTATTCTATTATTTATGTCTCACCTAAAATATAAGGGTCTTTCATAACATAATTTTATTTCTTGAGTTATAATGTTTCTCATTTAATTTATTATTTCAATTTTTGTAGTATACCCTATTTATATCTTAGGAGATCAATTTTGATTCAATTATTCCTTACTAGTGAGTTATAAAACTTTCTTAAAATGAAATATGTTAAGAGTTATTCACATCAAGTTAAGTAACATGATCTTCTCCATGTCCATAACATCCCTTCCCGCCAATGTTATCCCTCTCAATTGGAAACCTAATTAAGTGTTGAATAATGTTAACATAACACTTGAACTCTCCAAATTTCAACAAAAGTTTTATTATCTTATTTTTTATTTTTTATTTCAACATATGAGTTTTAAATCATTAAAAAAGATATTCTTTAGCTACTTTATGACTTGTTAGTTATGCATTCCAATTATTTTTCTCCCTTTTTATTCCATATTCTTCACATGTATATATTATATTTTTGTATACATATAACATAAATATATACCTAGTTTAATATCCTTTTCACTATTATGATTATACAAGTTTTTATCTCTCTTCAAAATTCTCATTTTTATGTAAACATAATTTAAGAGAAATTTTCTATTTAAGATCTCGTATCAAGTATCACCCCCTTATAATTTTGTTAAACCGTGGATAGTATCTAAAAACACTCTAAATTTTACTGATAAACATCTTATTTCAATTATATTTTAATGAAAAATGACATGATTTTTCCTTATTTAAAAATAACCTTTATGTATTTCATAAATTTTTACCCAAGTAGTTAAATTTCATTATTTTTTCAATATACATTTCTAATGAATTTTCTATATTCAAACTACATATTCAATTACTAATCTCCTTTTGAAATTAAAAA
Source organism: Viscum album (assembly GCA_963277665.1). Taxonomy (NCBI): domain Eukaryota; kingdom Viridiplantae; phylum Streptophyta; class Magnoliopsida; order Santalales; family Viscaceae; genus Viscum; species Viscum album. Next base: position 150,778 of record OY728136.1, read on the forward strand.
TGCTAAAAAAATATTTCATTCCCTTCTTGGTAATCTATGTGATATAGCCTTCAGTTATTCTTTAAGACAAGATTATTAAATCCACATTATTATCATAGGTTTTATTATGTTTATTATTTATGTGTTATATCTATTTATTTTTATGGAATAAATAATATTGTAAAAATTATGATGGAGGTTATCCAAAGTTGTGAAGGGTGGGTATTTTAAATCCCTCTAATTCATTGGGTAATGTTAATGTCTAATGATATTCCATGTATGATGGATAGGAATTTAGCCTAAGAACACTATATATAGTACATGGGTGGTTAGCCAATATATCGTCATTATTTATTCATAGTGGAAATATAAAGATGTATATAGATCTTATAGAAAATTTTTATTAGGATAACATGAATAGATATATTGCATAGTATGTATCTCTATGAATTTTATGCCAACAAGTTATAGTTCAGTGGTAAAAATATAAGAGGGTGTTATAAATATTACCCATAACAATTTGGAAATAGGAAAATACTACCATGGATTTCATCACAGTACTCCCTAGAACATATAAAGGGTAAAATATAAATTTTCCTACAGTCAATCACATTATAAAGGAATAAAATTTCATTAATATAAGAGAATATTTTTGTCTTAATAAACATTCCCAAATATACATTAATGAAGTTTTAAGGTTACCTGGAGTACCACATTCCATTTTATCTTATCCGGATTTGATGTTTACCTATAAATTTTGTAGAAGTTGTTTGTACTCTCTAGGTGTGAAGTTGTATTAACTACTAAATATCTTTCTCAGATAGATAGTCAGTCTACAATAACTATTCAAAACCCGGAGTATATGTTAATATCTTTATCTATAAATTTAAATTGTGGTTTGGATCAACACCTTTCTACAATCAAATTCTCTTTTAACAATATCATTCACTTGAGAATTCAGATGGATCCTTCTGAATCCCTCTATAGAAAGAAGTGTAGAACTCAAAAATTCTGATATAATATTTTATAATGAATGATATTGGGATGTAAGATAGATGAGTAAATGGTAAAGGAGGTTATAGTCATTTAGTATCGCATCATGGTAACTCAGAGTTGACAGAAGGGTTATGATGAATTTCGTTAGCAAGATCTGTAATTTGAAGTTAATGAAAAGTTATTCCTATAAATTTCTTCAGGGAAAAAAGTAATGAGATTCAAAAATAATGAAAATAGTATCCCTACATATATTTTCCCCTTTTATATTCTTGATCAAGTATGGATGATTGATTATTACATGGCACATATACCGAATCTCTCTCAAGTTCCTGATGTGTTCCATGGATCTCTCTTGAGGAAGTAAATACTGAATCCTTCACATGAACTAAAATCAGGTTTTATTTTGAAAGAGCATGATTATTCATATGAATAATGACCAGTAGAAATATTTGATCATAGAGATAAAGTTTAATGAAATAAGACTACTCATCTGGTTAAATTTCTTTGTATTAATTAGAAATTCAAGGAAGCTACATGGAAACCCAAGGATGTGATGAAGTGTAAGTATACAAATTCTTTTTTATTAGAGTGATATACTTTTGTGGGTAAAATTTATTTCATGGGGAATAGAATGTAAAACCCTAAAATTTTATATTTATTCCTTAGAAATAAATTTGATGTATTCAATAACTTTCTTCTAACACAACCCCATGAAAAAATGGACGATAATATATTATCACATTTAAAACCTTGTAATTAAATTAGAAAGTTTGAATAAGATTATAAAATATATGAAATATAAGCATATATATATATATCCATCATTAAAATGTTTTTATTAATTATTAATAAATTATCATTAATTTTATAATAGAATCATTTCATGATTAATAAAATGATTTTTCAAAAGAAATGTGTTTTTTTAGGTGTTTTGAATTTTTATATAAAAAATATGTTGATTACTATTTAAAAGTGAATTAGTGAAATTTATTGGTAATATATGAATAATAATACATAAGGTAGTTATATAATGGTTAGTAATTAAGATAAAATCATCTTAAGGTAAAAATGAGTTATTTTTTGTAAGTCTATTTTTTTATGTGTAATGTGTTTTTATCTTAATAAATTTAATAATTCAATATTTAATAATTATTTTAAATAAATTTATTGAATATTTATTCAATAAAATATTTTAACATTCATATAATAATTTTTACTAGGTAAGGATTGAATGTAAATCCAGTTTTATGTTAAAAATGCATTTTTTTCTAAAAACTGATTTTATTCTGTTTTGAACACTTATATTTAAGATAATTTCTTCTAATTATTGAAATTGAATTCAATAAAATTGAATAAAATTGGGAATAATTATGTCCAAATTTTTCAATGAGTAAACTTTTATTCTTTTCTTAATGAATATTAAAACCAGAAAAAAAAATTATTACAAAAGTTAGGGTTAAAACGGGTTTAACGGGTGTTGAACTAAGATATAAGGTTAAAAATACCAATTAAAATTATCTAAATATTCTTAGTTTAATATATTTAAACCTTATATTATCCTAAATTATAATTAATGTACATTTTAATCCATATTCACAAGAATGTAACATTATATGATTTAAATAATTTAAGTAATTCCATGTGTGTCCCTCCCCTCACTTATAAAATAGAACCTCTTATCCTCCCTTATTCACAAAATTTAATCCCTAAAACTCTGAAAATAATAACAAAAAAACATTAAAATATTAATTATATTCTATATTTATCTCGTTTTCTTACCCTAAGACCATCCCTAAAATACTTAAGGTGTAATCTATTGGAGGTCTCTCAAAGGAGAGGTAATCGTCATACCTGACGCTTTCAATGTTTTTTTCTAAATATACTTCATATAAATCTTATGTATCAGTCATAAAATAACGAATCAAATTTCATAAAAATAATTATATTTTATAATGATTATGTAAAAACTATTTACCACCTCATTATCATTAAAAGATAAATGAATGTATTGCTCATGAATACATATGGACTACCACCTCCACATAATGATACGATTCATTTTCCATTTCCTCCTCACATTAATGGATGTAATGATATATTTAATAAATATATATGATATGTATTATATAACAAAAATTAATGAAAAAATATTGTTTTTCATTCTTTATTTTCATTAGAATATGAAATAGGCATTCAAGTGTACGTATTGACTACAATCTCCATAAATAGTGTAATTCATTTTTCTATGTGTAAAATTTATAGAGGGATATAAATATGTATATAATTAATATATATGATATTTATATGATTATTGAAAACATTTATATGATTTAAAAATGATCAAGATGCAAGGTCCATAACTTCTAAATCGAAACATACATGGAAAATGAAGTAGTTAACAGCTAAAATGATGATAAGGGTGAAAGATTATTAACTGATAGTTCATAAGATGTTTTAAGTAAATGATGTAAAGTATAAAAATTATGAATATTTTTTTGAATTATAATAAATTTAAATTTATAATACATGAGGTTAAAAACACTTATGAAGAAAGTGAGACCTGAGGTAAGGGTTTTATGTTACAATATCTCTTTTTACTGGGATTGTTTATTCTTAAATTTAAAATTATTAAATTATATGATGTATCAATAATAAATATCATTTATTTTATTATCCTATGGTTATTTATTTTTATTATAATTTTTATTTTCATTTTAATCTCTCTCTAAGTAATCATAAGTCCAAAATAACATTTTTATGGAAAAAAGATTTTTTTCTCTATTTGATCTGGAATATTTTTCTTCCATGTCAATATTATATATAAAATGTTTTAAGGAATAATTTTAATATTCTCAAATTATTATCTAATTAATTTTTAATCATATTTTAGTTTTAATAAAAATAATTAAAAGGAATCTTTTTTTTTTGTTTTCTGAATGAGTAACTTTTTACCAAAGGTATGAACATAATCATTGTTTTGTCATATATCGCACTAACGGCATGTCCGACCCTCGTGAATAATATTTTATTTCAATAATATTTATTTTTTTCAGGATTATTTTCAGAAAAAATGTGTTTCCTAATAATATCTAATTTTTTATATTTTAAATAAGTGGTTTCAAAATAAAAAAAATGATATTTTCTTAAGAAATGTTCCAGCGGTCTTTTAAAGATATTTTCATCTATAAAAACATCCATTAATGATACTTATGAATATATATGTTTATGATCTAATCATACCATATTTATTCATTATATTTGTTTTTTATGGTTACAATGATGATATATTGATTAAATATATTTTCTTTTATATATGTTAATCTATGGCAAAATTATAAATGTTCTCATGATCTTATGGAAAAAATATGATTGGATTATGATAATGTAATGGGTTGGTTTGTCATATCAATCCAATTAATTGTGTAATGATTAATTATTTATGTGATTAAAGGATACATGGGGGTTATCCCAATTAAAAAAAGAGGGAACGCAGGTTGTTATACTAAGCCCAATGTAGGTACATCAGTAGTGAGCACAAGACTAATATATAATGAATGTCTTAATGGGTAGCCCTGATATAAGATTTATATGATTTTGGTTTTAAAAAAAATTGTTATTATAATCTCTTTTACATGTTCATATGACTATGATATGATCTCATCATCTTTGATTCTTCTATGATTCAAGTCTTATGATTTTCCAAAGTCATGTTCCATAGTTATGATATATGAACTGTTAGGTTTGATTTTAAAATTTTAAGCTCATATTTTCATACCCATATGATCGTTTAATATTTACATATTATCATTTAAAAATAACCCTCGTGTTTACTATTATTAAGTAGTGAGATCACCCTTTATTTTATTTTCTTTCTTTGGTTATTAATAAAGGTTATAAGTAGGGTATGACTATGAAGCGCAATATATTAGAAGAACTTTATAGGAGATATTGAAGATCATTCAGGAAATAATAATACTATATATATATATATATTATTCAATGAAACAAAAACCATTATAGTTTTAAGGTATGTATTATTATGATATATATTGGATATTCATCTAAAATGATGTAATAATTTTATATGTAATTGTCGGTTCCCCTTAGCACTGGTCCTCACCAATCATTTTCATATGATACTACCATCTCAGAGACCATGATATCGTCATTGTACACACACTGTATATATATAATGTAATCATATGATGACGATCCATGTTGATTATAAAATACTCATATGGTTATGTTATATAGAATTACACAAAAAATCTATATGGTAAACCATCATATAGATTGTTCTTGACACTTTATGTTACCAAACTCAGTATCTCAATCACCCATAAGGGGTTAATCATGAAGGAATTAAATGTCTTTATATGTATACTATGGTTCTCTATGCATCCCTTGTATATATGGACTATATAGTCATCGTCAAGTAGAATCTCACTAAAAAATCCACATAATTTGTCATTAGAAAAAGTATATTACGGTCTAGCTAAGTAAAATAACACTTATATTTTCTATTGGAAAACACAATAAAATTTATCATTGAAAATTTGAAGTGTTTAACCCTATATAATTAGTGATTTCAATCATAATAAACAACACATATATCATGTGAATCCTAAATTCCTAGAATACTTCATGTGCATAGACCTCTTGACAATAATCTAACAGCCAAAAACAATAACTACTAAATCCAAAACATTAGTGTCTCATTCTAGATAAAATCAAATTACTATAAATTTAGAAACCAATAATAAAAATATTATATCCTTATTAATATAGAATATCAATTGAATTAATTATCACTAATGCATTATTCTAAGGTCCATCACAAGATTTGACACATCCCTAATCACTATTTTGCTTATCCCTAAATATTAAGAAAAAGAAAAATAATCTCTGATAGCACTTTTTGATGACCCAAAATACAACCACCAATAATTGGTGTCTAGACTTGGGGTCTCCACATGACCTCAATCTCATCTACCCATACACCTAAGGTTATTGGATAATTTTAATAGGGTGTTACCTTTTGGATACCATACCCTAATATCAGAGTAAAACATAGTGTAAATAACAAAATAGTATCCATCACTCATAATTATAGTATATGGAAGTAATAAAAAATAACATGCTACATCAAATGAAATGTAGAATCACAAAATCATATATACACACATTCATACCAACATAAAATAATGTATGGCCCATTTGGTTGATCATACCTGAAATGTAAATAAAAGCATAAAATAAATAGGCTCTACTACCATCATGAAGTCTCGTCACACCCATATCTTGAATCCATAAATGTTACATAGATTAATATTCTAATTTAGTGCATTTATCCTATGATAACCCACGAACAGTGAAATCTTTTTAGGATCCAAAGTGCCATGGCTGCCAGAGTTGGGTGTGACTACAACCTCGCAGGGAACCTCTAAATGGGTCCCAATATAACCCACCAAGTAGTGCATGCGCATGTGATATTCTAATATGGATAAATAAATAAATAATATCTAAGAGTAAATAATAACCACCATTGATCCTTGGGATTTAAAATGACACTCAAGATTAGCTATATCTACATTAGCTAGTGCTATAGTGTCTCTAGGAATAATACCATTCTTAATATCTAAGTCCCAACTATAACCATTCTATAAGTAGTAGGTGAATTCCTCGATTATAGGAATTTAATACTTAGAAATACAACAGTATTAGACATAAATTATATTCATAGGAACTCAGCCTGTGAATTCCATCATATCTGGAATGAGACGATTCCTATGATGTTATCCTAATAAATCCATCGTATCAAACACAAATCTGATTCCAAAGAGTTGATTATAGAAAATTCAAGATGTATCAATAATAAAACCAATTCCTAGGAGTTAAACTTAGTAAATCCAATAGTAACATGTATAAGATGAATCCTAGATAATCCCTTGGTTTTTAATTAATTTCATATATAAAGAGATGAATCCCATGAGTCTTGGTATTTCCATCATATCATTTGTAACTATAAAATCCTAAGAATCCTAAGAAATAATTTCAATTGAAAAAAAAATTATTCATAAGAGTTAATCATAGAAAATCTAGTAGCATCAATTAGAAGCTGATTCCAATGAGGTCATCCAAGGAAATATTGATATACCTAAGGCTTCAATCCTAGATGATAACCTATGAATTAAATCATAAAGACATGATTTAATTCTATCTCTCCCCTGATATATCATGTAATCATCACTACAGCCTCATCAAGCTTACACCATTGATACTTAGGTTCTAAGTTAATGCTTAAATTCTACAATAGATACTCTCTTATGTTAACCCTCACTAGTTTTAATATATCACTTCCACATCCATGAGGACCCGTAGGCCATACCACATTGTAGAAACCCTAATTACGTTCATTAATACCAATCTCATATCTCAAGATAATCTCATCTCTAACAGGGTATAATATCCCTCCACAACATAATAATCATATCAAATTCTGACTGGATTCCAAGAGAGGCCATACAATATCAATTTAAATAAATGTAAAATGCTCATTTACCTATCTACAGTCATTATAGGTCAATCCTCAAGCACCAAAGTTACCCATAACCTTATCAAGGTATACCCACTCAATATCTCACACATAATTGGGAGAGGAACACTAACCCCACTCATTATCCAGCTTAAATGAAGGTTTTAAGGGACCTCACGGTCCCAACATAGCCTACTCAGCCAATTATTCCCATTCTTCACCAAGCCATGATGATTCTCAACCCGGAGAGTGCTCTAGGACATGACTATTTTCTTGGTTTGTTTTACAGAGCTGTGTGGGATGAGGTCAAAGGTGACATTGTTATAGTAGTGCAGGATTTTTTCAGAAGAGGATCTCTCCCACGGGTTGCAGCTGCCATGACCTTGGTGATAATAACGAAGGATAAGGACCCCTCCTCCCTTCTCCACTACCGGCCTGTGATAATGTGTAACTTCACTTAAAAAATCATTTCGAGTATTCTTAACACGAGGCTGGACATGCACTTACCCCGTTGGATTTCAATGGGGCAACATAGTTTTTGACATGGTGTTAAATTCAAGGGGTTATAGCCCTAGCACAGGGGATGATGAGGGACATTAATGCTAAAAATCATAGTTCCAACATGATCATAAAATTGGATATGAGAAAGGCATACAATAGACTTGATTTGTGTTTTGTGAATAGGGCCTTAACTTGCAGGGGCCTATCCTCCAAGGCCTTGTACATCCTCTTCAGATTCTTTAGTTCTCCATGGATGAAACTTTCATTCATGGGGAAATCGCATTGCTTTTTTAAGGCCACTCGTGGCTTACAACAAGGCGACGTGATCTACCCAACCCTATTCATCCTTATGACGGACATGCTTAGTCATATTCTGAATAGAGGAATACTCATTGCTAGTATACTTCTTTATCAAAGGAAAAAGAACCTTCCTCCCATCTCACATTTGATGTTTGAAGATGATACAATGATCTTCTCAAATGTAGGAAAAATATTCGTGTGTGGCATTAAAATGATCCTTGAAGATTATTATTATTATTGGATTGTTCAAGTGATCAACCATTCCAAGAGTAATTTATATTAAACAAGTGTGGATCTAGTCACATGAACCTTCTTTGCAGCATCAGGGACATACAGTCTGGTCATTTCCCAATGGAATACATTGGGGCCCCTATTTCGCCAGGAGGAATGCGTATTCAGGACTTTGACCATGTGGTGAGTAGAATTATAGGGTGCATCTGGAACTCGAAGATCAACTTAATATCCTTTGGAGGGTGCATTGCACTAGTTAACAGTGTGCTGGCTACTATCCCGGTGCATGCGATGGCTTCCATTTTGGTGCCAAATGGGGTGATCAAAGCATTTGATAGGATCCTGGATAATTTCTTATGGGATGCTCCTTCCGAAGAGAATAGGCACTGGTTCTCATGGGGAAGAATCGCACATCCCAATCAGAAAGGCGGTATTAATGTTAAATGATTGAGTGAAACACTTCATTCCATGCACGTAAAACTCACTTGGGAGGTCGTGGAGGTCTGGTCCCTATAGGGGAAGATCATGTCCTACAGTTACGATAGTACCATGGAAGCCGATAGCGTGCAAGGATCTCTCCTATGTCATTCGGTCTGATCCCTTATCTCGAACCTCCAACAGCACTCCCGGTGGGTTTGGGAAAAGGCAGTATTCTTTTCTGGAAATAGCACTAGGTAGGATCAGTTCTTGGTTTCCCGGGGTGTCTTTCCCCAATGATTACCATTAAGGAGGTGAGCGATCATCCTGGTTTCATCAAGGCCGTGCTTGACAAGGATAAGCTAGTCTTTTTAGATTCTATCCTAATTAACTCGGAGACGGACTTATGTGTGTTCACCCCCTCTCGGTCTGGTAAGTTCAATATCAAGGATTACTGAAGGATCTCAACCATCCAGGCTCAACAGGATAGCTGGAAGGACCTTTTCTGGTATAATAAGCTTCTGAGCAAGTACAACTTTAGGTTTGGCATATAAGGAATCACATTATTTCATCGGACGAAGGAAATAAGAAAATTGGTGTCAATAAAGCGTCGTGTTTTCAATGCTGTAAAAACAAGAGAGAAGAAACCACAAACCATATACTTTTTGAAGGGGAGTGGGTGTGAGGTGTTTGGGACTCTTTCATAGATTTCACAGCGATCCATTCGCCTCATCATCAGGACCTTCTGTTCCTGGAGATGGGGTTTCAGGAGACTACAGATCCCGAGAGAGCAGCAAGGTCAATTATCTTCAGTGCTGGATGCTGGTGCCTCTAGCAAGCTCTAAACAAGGACATATTTGAGGGGACTTCCTCCACAGGACGTTCCATCATCATGAGAAACAAGAGCTTATTGTTTGATATGGTCTCTCTTGTTGATAATTAGCATGAATCGTCGTCCCTCTGTATCCTACAGGCTCGTTCCCTTCCAGCCAATACTCCTATATATAGAGCATGAGGTCGCTGGATTAAATGGGTTCTTCCAACAACTGCCTTTAAACATAACAAGGATGGATCATGCATTGTGGGAGCCATGAGAGGTGGTGGAGTGGTTCACAACTTAGGAGGGAGTATTTTCCTTGCTTTAACGGTGCACTATGGTGATGGAAGTGCTCTTTAGGAGGAGGCGAATGCAGTTCTCATGGGGCTGAGTCTTTGCAAACAGAATAATATTGCTCTATCTGAGGTGGAAACAGACTCAAGGATAATTCATGATTCCCTACTGGGAACAAGTTCCACCCCCTGGTCAGTCTTATACATCATTAGGAAATGCAAACAGCTTCTCAAAAACTAGGTTCGAGTCACCCATACCTGGAGAGAGGGGGAACAAAGTTGCAGACTTCCTTGCCTCTCTTGTAGCCTCGGGCTCCTCTGTCACTTTCATTTCCAATGAAACCACCCTTAATCTGAAGGGGGTTAATCTTATCCTACGGGACACCCTGGGTATTCATTATTTCAGACCCCCCCTAATCTGGGGTCCTCTACTATTCCTTTCCTCTTGTTTTTGTACTCTCTTCCCTTGATTAAATATTTAATGATTTGTTGTAAAGACCCGTAAAATTCAAGGGAAATTTTTTCTTAATTTTATTTGGAATTTTAAAAGAGCGCGGTTTCTAACGACACCTGATTCCGAGGCCTGGTGTGCCCGGAATCAATTTCCGAAGTTCGGCTCGGGTACGTTCAGCGAACGAACGAGCGTGAATTTCTAACTTTTGAACCGGTGCTCGGAATCAAATTCTGAGGGCACCGATGAACTCACAACGCCGGTAATCTCTTAAGGGAGCCTTTACCGTAGTTTCGTTTGTGCGGGTGAAGAAGTTAATTAATGGGGTTTTTATTAAAAAGTAAATAAAACTGTTGAATCAATTTTATTTCATATCAAGGTGGTTATTTTCTCCCATGGGATTTTGGTGGTGGGGCCCACATCCACCCAACTTCCCATGTGTGGTTAATTGAAATTGTGGGGCCCACACAAACCCCCCACCTTTTCAAATCCCTTAATTCTTCTTAACCCCTCACCTTCCTACCTCCCCATTAACTCACTTTCATTAATTTTTTTTATAACTTGTTATAATTAATAAGGTGAGTTACTTAATTTCAAACTCTTGAAATTCAAATGGTTAGGTTGTATTAATAAAATAAGGCTTGGTCTTATTTTATTATTGTTAGAGTTTTTGCCACCTTGAGATGATTGGGAAGCATGAAGTCTTCTTCTTCTTCAACCTCGACGAAGAACATGAAGAACATCTCGGACTCCGACAAAGAACATCGTTCTTCAATGAGGAACATCTCCACCGAAGAACGCGACGTCTTCTTCCAACGACGTTTCCTCTTCGAACGCACCCCGACGACAACGGAATCGATGTTTGTTTTCCGAGACGCCCGACCTCCGCGACGCTCGTCTTCCGCGACTCGTTGACGTGCACCGTTCTTGAATCCGAGGTAGGGGTTTTATTTAATTATTTGTTCGTGAATACCAATTGATGATCTTTGTGGTTTAATACCAATTGTTATCGAATAACGCAAGGGGGTCGGACCACACAAACACGGCCGACCCTCCTCCTTGTTTTCATGTTGGTTCCTTTGTGGTTGGTACGGAAAAGCATGGTGTCGTCGCACCACGCGGATTCATGCGGAAGGATATGCACGGTGTCGTCGCGCCGCGCTGTGGAAAGAAATTAAAGGATGCGACGCTGTCACGCCACGTGGAAGAAAACCGAAGATGCCATGGCCGGATCGGGGCTGCGGAGGAGGGGCACGGTGCTGTCGGACCGCGCCGGACGACAGGGGCTGCGGCCGGTTCCGGGCCGCGGCGGAGCAAGGTGACCGGCGGCTGGACCGGGCCACCAGCGTCGGAGCTGGAAGGGGACCGGCCATTTTCGTTCGCGTTGAGCAGGAACCGGCCGGCCAGGTCGGGCCGGCCGGAAGGGGAGGAGCCGGGGGAATTAAATTCCCCTGGATGGATATCCAAACGGCACCCAAAAATGGGGGGCCGCGGTTACACAGGGGGGCAGGCACCCCTCCCCCCCCCTTTTCCGAAACGGCTCGGCCATTGGCCGAGCCGGTAGCGCGCTGGGTGCGCTATGCCCAGCCGGGCCGACCCGGTTCGGGCCAACCGGGGGGTCTCGGGCCGGGCCCGAAACCCCCGTTATCGGACTGTTTGGGTTCAAATGCCCATAACTCGGGCTACGGACCTCCAAACAACGCGTGATCAGCGGCGATGCGATCCTTGGATCGATGCGGTCGTTTTGGTATATCGCACTCAAGGTTTCATAATACTTTGTGTTCGGCCGGGATGGTTCGTACACGAAACCAACCGGGCCCTCGGAGCGGAAACGCTCATGTCTTGAGCTACGGACGTCCGATTGACGTGCCGTCGACTTTGTTGTTTTCTTCTAAGTGAGACAGATATTTTGGCATACTCCGCCCAAGGATTGGACGCGGGTGGAGAACGGTCGGGTTGGTTTTGCCTTAAAAACCAACCGGGCCCCTGGGACGAAAAAGCCAATAACTCTCAGACCGGTCGTCCGATTGACGCGCCGTCTGCGACGTTGAGTTCCTGATGACGATACGGAACTTTTGGATACATCAACTTTGGACTATGTGTCAGTTGATGTATCAGCCTCTCGGCTCGTGGAGTGGACCCTCCCGAACGAGCTTGCTGTGTGCGGGAACCCTAGTGCTGGCTGCGACTGCTACTGTGATGACGACGACTGTACAGAGATCCTCAGTGGATTCGACGGCGATTACTACAGCACTCAGCAATCCTATGTGGATCAGTCCTACTGATCCTGTGTGGGTTCGATCCTGTGTGGGTCAGTGCTCAGTGGTTCTGTGTGAGCCAGCGCCTACAGATCCTGTGTGGGTCCGATCCTGTGTGGGTCTTTGCGGGGGTTAGTACCTATCGATCCTTTGTGGGTCCAACGACTTAGATAGATCAGTGATCATCTCTATCGTCTTTCGAAGAAGTATTACCTGTGTGAGCTGAATCCTGTTTACTTTCCTGTGTGGATTTTGTTGTACTATCCTGTGTGGATTACGTTTTCTTTCCTGTGTGGAATGCGTATACTTTCCTGTGTGGACTAGGTTGTACTTGGGGTCGGAGGTTGGAGCGTATTGGAATTGATGACTTAGGTATATGTATGGGAATATACCTAAGTAGTGTCGGTTGTTACTTCGTGATTGTATCTTTCCTTTGTGGTTTATCCTTTGTGAATTTTGGGAGACCTTCGGGGGTCTCGGGGTCCCTACTGAGTAGCTTATACTCACCCCTGCACGGGCTATGCCCGCACTATGTTGTGTTGGTTGCAGACGACGGAGAGCGTTGATCGTGGTTGAGGCTTGCAGAGCAGGACGGTACCTGGAGGTGGACCACTGGGCGGGACGCACTCGGAGCGGACGGCGGGACCCGAGGAGCAGTGGAGCTATCTGTACCCACCCTTCAAGTGGGATTTCCAGTGGACAGCTCTGTGTAGCGGATTTTACTTTTCAGTTGTTTTTTTTCCTTTCTAATTGTACTTTACTTTCAGTTTGGGTTTGTATACTGGCCCACTTACTTTCCGCACTTACAGTTGTTCTCAGTTTTTACTTAGTGTTTACTTTTTCCACTTGCTTACTCTGTGGTGCTTGTTTACTTTAAAAAGGAAATGCCTTCCCTTTTTACCGGGATTTATGCCTTGGTGCTAGTCGCCAGCCCCTGGCCTATGGAAGGCGGGCTTGGGGTAGTCACGGCACGGGCCCCGAGGACGGGTCATGACAAATTGGTATCATAGGAGTTCGGTTCTACCGCGGACTCTGATCTTTTCTATGTGAAAAAATAGTGTTTACTGTATTGAGTGTGGTTATCAGTCCAGGGAGTCCAGTGTTGGAGCGGCGGCCGACGTATCCGTACACGTGGACCCTGACTTCTGATTTCCGACTTAATGCACGAAAACATTGATTGCATGTGTGTGTCAAGTTTTCTTTGTGATTACTTTGTATCAGCTCACCAGGTATACTGTTCTGACCATGGCGCACCTGTTTCCCTTTTAGGATGGCCCCACGATGGCAGCCAGCTAGGGTTCCGAGAGTCAAGCGTGACGACAGCCCACCGAGCGACGAGGCCTCGGTGCATGGCCCTTTGTCAGTAGTGGCACCGGCGGTAGCTCTACCCGCCGAGCCACCGATGCTTCCAGCACCAGTCGCTGACGATGCACGTCGCCTCAATGCACTGCATGAGTTCTAGCGCCAGCAACCACCCAGGTTCTGTGGGGAGACGGACCCCCAGGCAGCCGAGGACTGGCTGGAGGTAGTCGTACGAGTTTTCAGGCTAGTGAGGACACCAGCAGACCTCATGGTGATCCTTGCTGCGAGCCTACTGCACACAGTAGTGGGCCGATGGTGGAGCTTCATGCTCCTGGTGCACGATGAGGCATCTTTACTTTTGACGGACTTTGAGAGCCTCTTCTGCTCAGAGTTCATCCCAGCCACCCTCCGTGTGGTGCACATCCAGAAGCTTCTTCAGATGCGGCATGGCATCATGATGGTCGCTCAGTACTCGGCGAGATTTACTGATCTCTCGCGCTACTCGACCGACATGGTACGAGACCCATTCTTCCGGGACCGGACATTTGAGTCGGGATTGAGACACGAGATCAGGTAATCGCTGATCTCCCTCAGCATTTGGACTCAGACAAGAGTACTGGAGCAGGCCCTTTTGATCGAGAGCTTTCTTGCTGAGTCTACACCAACACCGAGACCCACCGTAGGGCGGCACGTAGCAGAGTCTTCTGCAGAAGGCAGTCGACGGATGACTTTTGGGTCCAGGCAGACCAGACCCTCAGGCAGACGACCTCAGGACACTGGCTCAGCAGTGCGGGGCACATTGCGCGGAGTCAGTCTTTCGAGAGGTAGACAGTGCTACTCGTGCGGCGGGAAGGGCCACATGGCTCATGATTTCCTGACCCGCCGTGCCGAGGAGCAGCAGACGGTTGAGGGACCACCGAGGCAGAGGCAGAGGGTCGACCGTGGTGGTCCTCAGGGAGGAGGCGGATGAGGCAGAGGAGATGGCCAAATAGTAGGTGGTGGGTGACGCTTTGAGGCTCTACCACCACCACCAGCAGGAGGTCCACCCCCGACCACAGGGAGCTGGCGGGAAGAGATAGGCACAGCTCCAGGAAGCGTAGGCCTATGACCACTGCGTGCCCGAGATGATTTTAGGTACTATCTCTATATATTCCACCCTTTCTGTAGTACTTATAGACCCAGGAGCGAGCCACTCTTTTATAGCCGCTTCCCTTGTTCGGAGCTCAGAGATTCCGATAGAGCCATTGACTCGATCCTTATGGCTAGAGACTCCTACGGAAGCAGACTCGACGATTACGCACTGGTGCCGACAGTGTGAGCTTACTCTAGGAGGCGAGAGCTTCGGCTGGGATCTTCTTGTAGCAGCGTCGAGGCCTTACGACGTCATCTTGGGCATGGATTGGTTATCTACGGTCCATGCACAGATTGGCTGTTTTAGGCGCAAGTTGCGATGTGTGCGCACCGACGGGAGTAGGTTCACCTTCACCGGCGAGAAGGGAGCCTTTGCAGCACAGGATGGACTTCTGTGGAGGAGAGGATAGCCCATCACTCATCAGTTGGCTAGCCTCATCCTAGGATCAGTTGACGTGCGGATTCCTGGTTTTCCTGTAGTGGTGGATCAGTTTGCAGACGTCTTCCCCGACGACGTTCCAGGGATACCTCCTCATAGAGAGGTAGACTTTTATATTGACCTGTACCCCGGGACAGCCCCGATATCGACTCCAGCATATCGGATGTCCCCCGCCGAGCTTTTAGAGCTACGGGTACAGTTGGAGGAATTGCGGAGCAAGGGGTTAATCTGACCCAGTGTTTCACCCTGGGCTTCCCCGATATTGTTCGCCAAGAAGGCGGACGGGAGCTTGCGACTTTGTGTTAACTATCGTCTCCTGAACCAGGTGACAGTGAGGAACAAGTATACGCTACCGAGTATTGATGACCTCTTTGAATAGCTAAAGGGAGCACGGTGGTTCTCGAAGATAGACCTCAGGTCAGGCTATCATCAGCTCAGAGTTCGAGACGAGGACGTGCAGAAGACGACCTTCAGATGTCGGTATGGCCACTATGAGTTCTTGGTTATGCCATTTGGAGTAACCAATGCTCCAGCAGTGTTCATGGCCCTCATGAACAGGATCTTTCATCCATACCTCGATCGATTTGTCTTGGTCTTCATTAACGACATTTTGATTTACTCGATGACTAAGGAGGAGCACGCCTTCCACTTATGGGTTGTACTAGAGACACTCTGAGAGCACCATCTTTATGGTAAGCTCTCGAAGTGCCAGTTCTGGATACGTGAGGTCCACTTCTTGGGGCACGTCATCTCTGAGGCGTGAGTTTCAGTGGATCCTGCGAAGATCGAGGCAGTGTTAGCCTGGGAGCCACCCAAGAGCGTGACGGAGGTGTGGAGTTTCATGGGACTAGCTGGATACTACCGGAAATTTGTGCCAGACTTCTCCAGAGATTCGGCACCACTCTCAGCTTTGACAAAGAAGGGGAAACCCTTCGTGTGGTCAGACAGATGTCAGCAGAGCTTCCATGTGCTGAGACAGAGATTGACCAGTGCACCTATCTTGAGGTTGCCTGAGGAGGGAGTAGGGTATGTAGTCTACTGCGATGCATCAGGGACCAGACTCGGATGTGTCCTGATGCAGGAGCGGGCAGTGATCGCCTATGGATCACGTCGGTTGAGGCCGCATGAGAAGAACTACGCTACCCATGACCTGGAGTTAGCAGCAGTGGTCTTCGCTCTGAAGACGTGGCGACACTATCTGATGGGCGAGCGCTTTACAGTCTTTTCTGACCATCAGAGTCTCAGGTACATCTTCTCGCATAACGACCTAAACCTGAGACAATGGAGATGGCTTGAGTTCCTCCAGGACTATGACATTGAGATAGTCTATACTCCTGGGAAGGGGAATGTGGTAGCCGATGCCCTCAGTAGGAGGAAGGGCATTCAGCTACTTGAGGAGGTGACAGACCAACAAGCCTCTTTGTAGATATCCTTCATGGGTAGAGATGGAGCAGCCTTCCTTCAGTCTCTCATAGTCACTCCTCCACTACTACAGCAGGTCAGAGAGGCACAGCGTGGGGACGCTGACTGTGAGATGCGGCGTGCACAGATATCCCCAGGACAGGCACCTGATGGTTTCTCCTTTGGAGCAGAGCACGACATCCTTTTTAGAGGACGTACCATGGTACCAGTCGCTTTACAGGAGGAGGTACTGAGAGAGTTTCACACTTCTCCTTTGGCGGTACATCCTGGAGTGGCGAAGATGTACTAGGATCTCAGGCGACAACACTGGTGTCCGGGCATAAAGAAGGTTGTGGCAGAGTTTGTTTCTCGATCCCTCACCTGCCAGCAGGTGAAGGCTAAGCACCAGGTACCAGCAGGCTTGGTACAACCCTTGGAGGTTTCGGAGTGGAAGTGGGACAGCATATCGATGGACTTCGTGACTGGACTTCCACGTGCTTCCAGAGGACAAGACTCCATTTGGGTGATTGTCGACCGACTCACCAAGCCAGCTCACTTCTTACCCATCAGAGAGCAGGGCTCATTGGAGAGCCTGGGACGACTTTACGTTCAGGAGATTGTTCGTCTTCACGGTGTGCCATCATCTATCGTCTCCTATTGAGATGCTCGCTTTACTTCCCGGCTTTGGAAGGGGTTCCAGGAGGCGTTCGGGAAGCAGCTACGTCTGAGCACATCCTTTCACCCTCAGACGGATGGTCAGAAGAAGAGGACCATTCAGACTCTCGAGGACATGCTCCGCGCATGTGTCCTCTACTTTGGTCGTAGCTGGGAGGACCACCTAACTTTGGTGGAGTTTGCGTACAACAACAGCTACCACTCCACCATTGGGATGGCACCGTACGAGACGTTGTACGGACGACCTTGCAGATCTCCTTTGTGCTAGACAGACCCTGGGGAGTCAGCACTTGTGGGACCGAAGATAGTCCAGGCCACGACAGAGAAGGTTCAGGTCATCCAGGAGCGGATGAGGACAGCTCAGAGCCGGCAGAAGTCATACGCTGACAGGAGGCGGAGGCCACTAGAGTTCGGGGATGGCGACCACGTCTTCTTGCGTGTCTCAACTCGATGTGGTTTACAGAGATTTGGCTGAGGCGGAAAGTTATCTCAGCGCTTCATCGGACCCTTCTAGGTCCTCATCAGGATTGGCGAGGTGGCTTATCGCCTGGCTCTACCACCTCAGTTGCACCGGGTGCACGACGTCTTCCACATGTCTCAGCTGAGGAGATACGTGCACGACCCGATGCATATCATTGACCATGGGGAGCTTGACGTTGACGATGAGGAGACTTTTGCGGAGGTCTCAGTGGAGATCGAGGATCGACAGGATCGGGTCCTACGTGGATGGTCGATTCCTTTAGTGCGCATCAGATGGCAGCACATGAATCTCCAGGAGAGCACTTGGGAGCGGGAGGCTCAAATGTGTGCTCAGTACCCACATTTGTTTCCCTAGTTATGATGTATCTTTACGGGGACGTAAATCCCTGAGGTGGGAGTAATGTAAAGACCCATAAAATTCAAGAGAAATTTTTTCTTAATTTTCTTTGGAATTTTACAAGAGCGCGGTTTCTGACGGCACCTGATTCCGAGGCCTAGTGTGCCCTGAATCAATTTCCGAAGTTCGGCTCGGGTACGTTCAGTGAACGAGGGAGCGGGAATTTCTAACTTTTGAACCGGTTCTCGAAATCAAATTCCGAGGGCACCGATGAACTTGCAACGCCGGTAATCGCTTAAGGGAGCCTTTACCGTAGTTGCGTTTGTGCGGGTGAATAAGTTAATTAATGGGGTTGAATTAAAAAGTAAATAAAATTGTGGAATCAATTTTATTTCATATCAAGGTGGTTATTTTCTCCCATGGGAAGTTGGTGGTGGGGCCCAGATCCACCCAACTTCCCATGTGTGGTTAATTGAAGGGTGGGGCCCACACGAACCCCCCACCTTTTCAAATACCTTAACTCCTCATAACCCCTCACCTTCCTACCTCCCCATTAAATAACATTCATTAATTTTTGACAACTTGTTATAATTAATAAGGTGAGTTACTTAATTTCAAACTCTTGAAATTCAAATGGTTAGGTTGTATTAATAAAATAAGAATTGGTCTTATTTTATTATTGTTAGAGTTTTTTCAACCTTGAGAGGATTGGGAAGCGTGAAGTCTTCTTCTTCTTCACCCTCGACGAAGAACGTGAAGAACATCTCAGACTCCGATGTAGAACATCGTTCTTCAACGAGGAACATTTCCGCTGAAGAACGCGACGTCTTCTTTCAATGATGTTTCCTCTTCGAACGCACCCCGACGACAACGGAATCGACGTTTGTTTTCCGCGATGCCCGACCTCCGCGATGCTCGTCTTTCGCGACTCGTTGACGTGAACTGTTCTTGAATCCGAGGTAGGGGTTTTATTTATTTATTTGTTCATGACTACCAATTGATGATCTTTGTGGTTTAAAACCAATTATTATTGAATAACGCGAGGGGGTCGGACCGCACAAACATGGCTGACCCTCCTCCTTGTTTTCGTGTTTGTTCCTTTGTGGTTGTTACGGAAAAGCGTGGTGTTGTCGCACCACGCGGATTCATGCGGAAGGATATGCGCAGCGCCGTCGCGCCGCACCATGGAAAGAAATTCAAGGACGTGATGTCGTCGCGCCGCGTCGAAGAAAACCGAAGACGCCGCGACCGGAGTGTGGCCACGGCGGAGGGGCGCGGTTCCGTCGCACCGCGTCGGATGACAAGGGCCATGGCCAGTTCCGGGCCACGGCGGATCAAGGTGACCGGCGGCCGGACCGGTCCACCAGCGTCGGAGCCGGAAGGGGACCGTCCATTGCCGGTTTCGTTGAGCAGGAACCGGCCGGCCAGGTCAGGCCGGCCAGAAGGGGAGGAGCCGGGGGAATTTAATTCCCCCGAATGGATATCCAAACTACCCCCAAAAATGGGGGATCACAGTTACACAGGGGGGTAGGCGCCCCCCCCCCCCCCACCCCCTTTGCCGAAACGGCTCGGCCACTGGCCGAGCCGGCAGCGCGCTAGGCGCGCTGTGCCCAGCCGGTCTGCCAGGTCGGGCCGCGCCGGGCCGGGCCGACCCGGACCGGGGCGGGTCAACACAGTTCGGGCCAACCGGGGGGTCTCGGGTCGGGTCGGTCCGGGCCCGAAACCCCCGTTATCGGACTGTTTGGGTTCAAATGCCCATAACTCGGGCTACGGACCTCCAAACGACGCGCCGTCAGCGGAAATGCGATCCTTGGATCGAGACGGTCGTTTCGGTATATCGCACTCAAGGTTTCGGAATACTTTGTGTTCGGCCGGGTTGGTTCGTACACGAAACCAACCGGGCCCTCGGAGCGGAAATGCTCATGTCTTGAGCTACGGACGTCCGATTGATGTGCCGTCGACTTTGTTGTTTTCCTCTAAGTGAGACGGATATTTTGGCATACTCCGACTGAGGTTTGGACGCAGGTGGAGAACGGTCGGGTTGGTTTTTCCTTAAAAACCAACCGGGCCCCTGGGACGAAAAAGCCAATAACTCTCAGACCGGGCGTCCGATTGACGCGCCGTCTGCGACGTTGAGTTCCTGTTGACGATACAGAACTTTTGGATACATCAACTCTGAACTATGTGTCAGTTGATGTATCAGCCTCTCGGCTCATGGAGCGGACCCTCCCGAACGAGCTTGCTGTGTGCGGGAACCCTAGTGCTGGCTCTGACTGCTACTATGATGACGACGACTGTACAGAGATCCTTAGTGGATTCAACGGTGACAACTACAGCACTCAGTGATCCTATGTGGATCAGTGCTACCGATCCTGTGTGGGTCTGATCCTGTGTGGGTCAGTGCTCAGCGGTTCTGTGTGAGCCAGCGCCTACAGATCCTGTGTGGGTCCGATCCTGTGTGGGTCTTTACGGGGGTTAGTAACTATCGATCCTTTGTGGGTCCGACGACTTAGATGGATCAGTGATCATCTCTATCGTCTTTCGAAGAATTATTACCTGTGTGAGCTGAATCTTGTTTACTTTCCTATGTGTATTGTGTTGTGCTATCCTGTGTGGATTACGTTTTCTTTCCTGTGTGTAATACGTATACTTTCCTGTGTGGACTAGGTTGTACTTGGGCTCGGCGGTTGGAGCGTATTGGAATTGATGACTTAGGTATATGTATGGGCATATACCTAAGCAGTGTCGGTTGTTACTTCGTGATTGTATCTTTCCTTTGTGGTTTATCCTTTGTGGATTTTGGGAGACCTTCGGGGGTCTCGGGGTCCCTACTGAGTAGCTTATACTCACCCCTGCACGGGCTATGCCTGCACTATGTTGTGTTGGTTGCAGACGACAGACAGCGTTGATCGTGGTTGAGGC
This sequence comes from Viscum album, assembly GCA_963277665.1. Taxonomy (NCBI): domain Eukaryota; kingdom Viridiplantae; phylum Streptophyta; class Magnoliopsida; order Santalales; family Viscaceae; genus Viscum; species Viscum album. The sequence goes on from OY728136.1 coordinate 172,243, forward strand.
TTGCAGAGCAGGACGGTACCTGGAGGTGGACCACTGGGCGGGACGCACTCGGAGCGGACGTCGGGACCCGACGAGCAGTGGAGCTATCTGTACCCACCCTTCAGGTGGGATTTCCAGTGGACATCTCGGCGTAGCGGCTTTTACTTTTCAGTTGCTGTTTTCCCTTTTGAGTTGTACTTTACTTTTAGTTTGGGTTTGTATACTGGCCCACTTACTTTCCGCACTTACAGTTGTACTCAGTTTTTACTTAGTGTTTACTTTTTCCGCTTGCTTACTCTGTGGTGCTTGTTTACTTTACAAAGGAAATGCCTTCACCTTTTACCGGGATTTACGCCTTGGTGCTAGTCGCCAGCCCCTAGCCTATGGAAGGCGGGCTTGGGGTAGTCACGGCACAGGCCCCGAGGATGGGTCGTGACATTTGTGTCTAAATCAGCTCGATAAATCAAGCTTAATCTCAACCAAGTCTAACCGACCATCACCAACCCATATGATGCCCTAAATAATTCACTAAGGATTAGATAAATTAATTATAAAAACATATAATTAATTGAAATTTTTATTATTAAATAGGAATTGTGCATAAAAATTCATTGTCATCACCTTCTCATCGAAAACACAAGAAATAGAGTGCAATTTACTATCTACATTAACTTAATCCTAAACCACCAAAAAACCCCAACTCTAATGATTGATTCAATAAACAATTTCTTTAATTTAAATCAATAACCCTAAGAAGAAAAAATTTTTATCAAAATTATTTGAAACAATGTGTAAGATTCATCTCGATACATTCTTTATCCATGTTGAGAAAAATACACATCATTAATGAGGATTCCACTTTTCTCTTGTGGAATCATCTTAAAAACATTAATATAAATCAGCTAAAATTAGTGGAGGAACAAGGGAAGGAAGAACAAAAAAGGTTAAAGGATAATTTCATCTTAAAATTTTGAATAATCTCTATCATAATCCCACCCTAAAACCTAGGCATCGATGATAGGAGGGGGAGGCTGACCCATGGTCTATGTGAGAAAGGGAGTGGAGAAAGGGATGAGAGGGAAACAAGAAATTTCCCCATATTTAATGAAATATGGTTAATTTCCTATTTTAGATGCATGGTTTATATAGTTAACATTATCTAAATCCAACCCCTTTTCATGGTTTGGTTGTATGGTTTTCTTGACCATGTGTTAACTGTGAATTTCCACAGTGATACAAAATTAAAAAAATATTGGTTTTTATATAACTGTAGATAAATCTTACATAAGTTCTATAATCTAAAACATTTCCTATTGTTTCCCTTCATAGTTTCCCCTAACTCTATTATAATCATTCACTAGAATAAAATCATTCAATACTTCTAAAATTCTAACTGAATCTCCAATATAATAACTGGAGACATATCTTTATCATTAGTTCATATCTGAAAACCCTACCTCGGGGTGCTCTAACTCTTGTAATTTCAATAATGATATCATTTCATAGAACACCAACTATCTTTATTAAAAATTCAAATTTATTCTGAAATTCATAACATGGAAAGGTGTTGGACATTATAGATACAAAAAAAATGAAACAATATGGTAAGTACTTCCTACCTCAATATTTAGGGAGCTCACTCACTACTCTATTCCACATAAATCAATCCCAATCCATCAATTACCTTAAATGAGACAAAAATACCTATAATTAGTTATCTAACATAAAGGAAGGAGAATATAAATAGAAACCCACATCTAGGGAATAGAAAAGGATGGAATTACCATACAATAACTAAGATGGATTTTGGGGATCATTTATAATATGAATAATGGTTGGAAGAGTTCTTACAAACAAGTAGGGTCCTAAAAAAGGGTTTTGGTCAAATGAGGTTTTATAGAAGAAGAAACTGTATTTTTAAATGAGTTAGATGGAAAATTATAAAATGGAACCTAAAATAAGTAGTTTGGCCACCGAATACCCGATCAACTTGTATTGGGTACTCAGTGCTCAACCAGCCATCTGAAAAAAAAACCAACTTGATTGGTGACCTCCGAGCCATATAGTTATATTTCGTAGAACATTAGGAACCTAGGGACTATGCACCAGGTACGTAATACCCTCCTAAAACATTTTGTATAGTGGCGTCTCTGGTACCACTCTCAAAAATACTCCTGATCCACAAAACCCAAAAACACATCCCACAACACCCATAAATAAATAATTTAGATAAAAACAATCCTTAAATTCATACTAGATGTTTGAGGGTCACTAAAATATTCTCATTCTTTGCCTCTAATTGGTGACATGGAGATTGAAGACCCACCTATGAAAAGTACCGAAAACCATGTAGTTGATCAAAAAAATCATCTATTTTTGGTTGGGCATACCATTTCATGATCATAATCATATTTCTTTCTCATTAATAAATGAAAATACACATTTATTCATCCTCATTCTTGAAAAATAATACTTATATAGCCCATAGTGAAGCAAATGGTTGTATAAACGCTTTACCAAACTCTCTTTTCATGAGTTATTCATCTCAACCAATTAAGAAGGTCCAATTGTACGGGGTCACTTGGATATGGGTAGAGTTTCATGTTTATTATCTAATGAAAACATAAACACTAGATCAATAATAAGACTATTCAACTCTTTGGGGAATACACCAGTGTATTATATTGCAATGTTCATGTCCTTAAAGATAATAATTTTCTTTCTCTAGATCATTTTAAATATATATTCTTTCTTATAATGTGATAATATTCATGATTAAAAAGGATTTTACAAATGTGATTCATTATTCTCCTTTAACATGTATATAATTTGAGGATACTTTGGGATATGGAAAGCGATTTCCCACCCTGGAAGTTAATATTGTATCTTTATAAGAACATTCCTCCCATGCCTTATATGACATTAAATTATACCAATGAAATTATAATTATATTTTTAGTTGGATTATTCTCGTAAATGTTAAATTGGGAAAAGCTATATACTTGGGATGCAATAATTTCACCACACGGTGTTTTCACTAATAACTCAACTACAATGTATTGAGATGGTGTTTAAATATTTCTACTAAAATTTTGTGACAAGAAATAATGTATGGAAGTTGAATAAAATAGTAAATTATCCATTCTCAAAATAATATGAGTGTTTTTATTACCACTTATCTTTCAAATCCACATCAGTGGTAATGATAGGATATGCTCAGCCTGGCTCCCTTACCTTTTGATATTACTATCATTGGTTGTCATTAATGGACCTTAGTTTAATTCATTGACCCACATAGTGTCTATTTTTATTATTGTTAAAACACCAGACTATTGGCATAGGATTGATCGAATCATTCCTTTCTTACATCAAATTAATTTCATTTCTCAAATCCCTTCAGTATTCAAGTAACACCCAAAGATTTTAGAATAAATTTTCAATTAAAGTAAATATGATGTGTTTGATAGCTTGTAATGCATAAAACATTGAGCATAAGTGAATAACGATTTATTTATACACGAAATGGATAATATTACTATATAGTTAAATAATACTAAAAAATAAATTACTTTTTTAAATAGAGGGGTCAAATTCACATAAGGAAATATAATTGATTCTAAAAAACAGTTATGAACAATTTTTTATATAGTTTTGTTAAAATAAATATTTTTTACGAATGTTATAAATAAACTTTATTGAGAAAATATAAGTTATAATTAACAAAATAATTAATTACATCCGTGAAATTATTATGAAATGATAAGGAATTCTATATTAATAATTATTATCTAAACAGATTTATTTTTTTATAAACATTTATTTTATCATATATGTTTTTATAAAAGATAATTTCTATTATTTAGAGAATTTAAATTATTAAAAAATTATTCTTTATACACATAAGAAAATGAAAAATAATTTATACAATAAATACCAATTGTTTATTAATGAAGATAAAATCATTTTAACGTAAAAAGAAATATCTTTCAAAAAAACTATTTTTTATTTGCTAAATATTTATTTTCATTAATAATTAAATTAAGCACCATTGATGAATGTTTTTAAAAAAATTATATAATATATTTAATTAAATAAACTTAAGATCATACATCTTTTTTTAATAGGTATGGAATGAGCATAAAATCATTTTTATGCATAAAGATACATTCTTTTCAAAAAAAATGTTTTTACAGGTTTTGTAGAGAGATATTACAATTAATTTCAAGCAACCTCATAAATTTAATATGATTAATATGATTCCTTAATTGGAATAATAATTTCAAAAACATTATAAGTTCAAATTTTTTTTAATTAATAATGAGTAGTTACCATGGTTATAGTTAGGACGGTAAAGGTTTAAATGGGTTAAAAGGGAATAAACTAAGGTATAATGCTTCCAATATCACAAACCATTTATATTTATTTTATGGGTTTAGTATATTTATACCAATCATCACCTTATATTTTAAATTATACAAATTTGGATTTAATTTCTCAATGAAAATAACATTATATTATTTTCAATTTTAAGGTATTTACAAGGGTGTCACTCCCCTCATTTATAAAGGGGAACCTCCTCTCCTCAAATATCCATGAAAGCACAATAGATCAACCAATATATACCCAAATAACATACTAGATAAACTAAAGTAATTTTATAGGTTATTGTATCATCAAAATACAAACCTAAGTAGGATTAAGGTGTAATTCAATAAAGGATACCCATGGAATATGTAATTATATTCATAGTGTTTATTCAAGTTTACATCTTCCTCCACATCCTGTAAATATATTTTATATATAATAACATGGATAAATCATTAAAATAAATATATTGAAATTTTATAATTTTAATTTAATAATAATTATCTAATTCTTTCCCATATATTCAAAATGAAAGCACTGTTCATTTGTATATGCGGACTACTGCCTCCTTTAAGTGATGCCTTTAATTTTTCATCATCACATATCATGAATGGTTATATAGATCGATTTAATTAATATATGTGATATTTTTGACATAATTGTTATTCTTTAAAAATAAATTATTTTCCCCATTATTTTCATCTATTGAAAAATATAAACATCATCCATGTGTACCTGTGAACTACTACCTCCACCAAGTGATGTAATTCATTTTTCATCACCACATTATGTGGATAGTTATAAAATTTTATATAATGAAAACTTTGATATTTAAAAAATGATTAATATTATAGAGGTAATAAAACCTTGACCAAGTTGTAAGGACTAGAATTTCCAAGCTGAAACATACATGAAAAATAGAATAGATGACACTTGAATTTTGATTATAATGATGACTTTTTAATAAATGTGTAATTATAAATTATAATGGATAGATATTTAATCATGTAAGTATGAATATCGTTCTATTATTTTATTTATAATAAATAAAAATTTATTATATACTAGGTTTCTATGTGTAAAAATCATGTAAATACTTGAGGTAAGGGTTTATGATTAAATATCACTTTTTATTGGGATTATTTATATATAATTTTACATTATAGAAAATTGTATGTTAATTATATTATAACCCCACATATTGTATTCCCCAAATATTATTTATTATGTGTTATGTATTCTTTCCATTTTTCACCTTTTTTTACTCAAAAATACAATATTATGTTTGAAAGTAAATACAACTTTAATTCTATTTTTGGGTCTATAATTTTTATATTCCATGTAAATTTTTTTCAAAAAAAATTATTAAAGTTATTATCTAATTATAAATTATTATCAATTATATATTTCAATAATATTTTAATTTTCTTGAAAATTTTGTTAAATTAAACTTAATGTTGTTTTATGAGTTGGTAATTTTTTACTTTCGTAATAAATGTGTGAAAAAAATTTAAACATTTATCACATGAATGGGTTTTTCAACCATAATGAATTTCTTCATCATAAAGATTAATTTAAAGGTTTCAATGGTTGTTCAAATAAAATCACATTTCAATTGATCCATTAATTATTTAGTTGTCTTTTATAGATTTTATGAAAATTAAAATATTTTTTCACTTGTTTTTTAAAGCATATTTATAAAGATTTTATAAAAGTTTTTTTAATCTATGTTAACATATTTATGGATTATTATGATTTTTTGGAATATTCAAAAATAATACAATCCACTTTAGTTCAATATATTAATTATTATGTTGATGTTTAAAGGATGTTGTCATGAAAAATTTTCCTTTCAATGGGTTAATTTATAAATTATAAAATTTTGAATGCTTTTATGATCTTATGGATAACATATATATGGTGTTAATTATGTGATGAGTGGAAAAAAATTATATAGCCTTCTAATTCATTTAGTAAATATTTATATCTCAAGAGATAATATTAATGGGAATGGGGAGTGAACCCAATCCACTATGGGACATAGTCCACTAGGTTTATGGAAATAGGGAGAAAACCCAATTCATAATGAGAATCTATCCACTGTATTATCATGGTATGACTAAGGAAGTGATTTTATATTATTATGTGAATTCCACAAACTTATATCTTATTCATATGTTATACTTGAATGTATCCTGATTGATTTTTGATTATACCTCACTCTTATTGGGGTACCAATAGAACCCCTTGGTGATGAGGATGAGTTAGCTAGTGATAAGGATGTGGAGATTAAATTTTTAATGATATAAGATCTGAACTATTTGTTATAATTAGATATGTTTAATGTTATCCAGAAGGAGACAAGGAAGGAGCATGTTGACCTAAAGCTTCTCCAACATTCTAAGGAATAGTTTCTAAATAAATATTTCAATATAAATGTTTCAAAGAAATTATTTGATAGAATGTATGAGGTATTGATTCAATATGATCTTAGTCATTTTAAAATTTATTGTATTAGAAAAAAAGATCAGGTATTGGATCATGGAATCCATTGGAGGGAAATAAATTTAGATGAATATATTTAGACCTGAGACAAGTTGCCATACCACATTGAGTATCTTGTCAATGATTATCCATAAATGAAGGTAACCTCTATTAAATAGAGATTACATAGGGTGATTAATTCCAAAAAATTAAAAAAAATTAGAATATCTTGGTACTTTTCTATGTGGTTTGAAATTTGGTGCTACATGTTAAATTAATTTGTTCCAACATTCCCACAAAACTGTAATGAGAAACAAAAATTTTAAAATAGAAATTAGAAAGACATAGTGGTGGTATTAATGATATTAAACTAAACAATTTTATTATATATTTATTTTCTAAACTAAACCATCCTTTATGGTTCTTGAGTATGTATTGTTGTGGGAGTTATTTAATATTCATATGAAATGATATAATATTTATATAAGTGATGATGAGGTTGAATCGATTAGTATCAAAGTAGGGTTTAGTTATTTTTTATATTAGGTTATGATAAATGAGAGGATATAATCTATAAAAACCTGTGATAAACCAAAGATATATAGCAAGAACTTAAAATTGTCATAGGCTGATGTGAAGGTTCTATAATTTATGATATATTAGTTAGTATTTTTTTAATATATGATTTCACACTCAAATTTTTTATTCTTAAATTTGAAAATATTATTTTTTGTTTTCAAAAAATGATAAAAATTGGAGTAATCTTCTTAAAAATTAATTTTATAGCTATTTAAATGACTATCCTCGTGATAAACTAAATGGAATGGGTTTTAGACTAAAATATCTTGTCAAAATTATCACACAAATCTCCCAAAATATGAATTATAACATGAATCGTGTTGAACTTACAAAAAACTAATGGAAGGAATAACTCAACATTGATCCTTTTATTCATTAGTTTCCACCTTCCATTAGTGGGTCCTCTAATCCACTTATTTTTTATAAATATATCAATGCTATAGAAATGATATTTTTAGTTCTTTAAAAATATAATTAGAATTTTATTTTTGTGGTATATCATTTAAAGGTGAATGTAATCAATGGTGGACTCTTAGCAAGAATATAATGTGAGATAATTAAATTGAATCCATAAAATGGAATGAGTATAAGAATATATTTTTCAATAATTATTTTCCTTGAACTCTTTCCAATAAAATTGAGGGGTAATTCATGATACTTAATAAGAAGGATGAATAATCTATCAGTTACTATAGGGAAAATTTTAAGACATTCAAGGTAGGAATCCAGTTTTATCATCAAAGAAGAAAGAAAAATTGATAAATTTATTAGTGGTTTAAGACCATTTCTAAAAAATTTATTGGGTATAAGATAATTTTATATGTATAAAGAAATCATTTGATTAGATCTAAAGTTAGACAAAAAATATTATAGGCCCTCATTTTTCTCAATGTTTTAGGGATAAGAAGAGAAAAAAAATTTCAAAGATATTCAGAAAATAAAACCCATGGAGGAAAGAAAATTAATCCTTATCTATGATGAAAGTGTGGAAACAAGTGTAGAGGATATTCTCTTAAGGGGACAAGTAAATGTTTTATCTATGTAAAAGAAAAAAAATAATGATAAAGTAGTATAAATAGGTTATATAATGAAATTAATAGTGATAAATCTCATCTAAATGTGTCATCCATACTCCAATGATATAATTGGAAGAAGTATATACATTACTCCAACCAGTGCATGAATCCAACGGTTAATATGACAATCAGCCTAAAAAACATTCTAATGAAAACTAAAAAAATGGAATTCTTATACAATTACAAACTCTAAAGTGGGTCACAATAATGAAGGGGTGAAAGGTTAATTTATCATCCAATTTAGAACTGTAAATGACTTATACGATTTTGGTTCTACCCACTATTTTTAGCATGAATAATTTGAAAATATTTTCACAATATCACCTCAATTGTTATATATTCATTTATCAATTAAAACTCTTAATAGTATGATGTTTGAATCTAAAGTTCATAGCTCCTATCTGATTATCCATATAGTATAATTTAATGTAAATTTGTGAATTGATAATCTCTCTCTATATAGATCCCATATCAATTATTGGGAAAGGAAAGTCATATTTTATATCATTAATAAACCTATGATCATATATTGATATGAGGATCAAGATGAACTTCTTTTGAAATTTACTTCTATTATATATATCTTACTACCTATTCACGAGGGGTGTTTAATTAAAATTGTTTGGGTGAAACCAAACATTAATGATATTATTATTATTTGGTAATATGTTAATGTATTTCCTAAAGACTTACCTAGTCTTCCCTATAATTTTGAAGTTTAGTATTCATTATAAATCATACCATTTGATGACCATATTTCAAAGTATCTTTATAGAATGGCCCAAATTGAGTCTTAAAAATTAAAGAAGTAGCATTAGGAGAATACGAAAAGAGGAGCTATATGACCTAGTACATCACCATGGGGTACACCGATTTTTATTTTAAGAAACAATATGAGTAAATTCATATTTACATTGATTATCAAAAATGTAAAAATATCACTATCATTAAATGTATCCACTAACTTGTATTGATGACATGTTTAATCAAATATATGGAGCTTAATTATTTTTTATGATTGATCATGAATATGGATATCATCGATTAATGGTAGAGGTAAAAGATATACCCAAGGAATCCTTCCATATGAGCTATGGACATTATGAACTTATTGTAACTCCATTTAGAATTACCAATGCCCTCAATATCTTGATTAATAAAATGAATAGTCTTTAGATATTAACTTGATCATTTTTTGGTAGAATTTATATACTAAATTATCATTTAATTCAATATTAATGTAGAGATAAAGATCATTAGATGAGTAATAGCCCAATAAAACTATTTTGACTAAGATCTATAGTTATTATATATTGGTTTGATATTATAAATCAATTTTTATTAATTCTTCATGTCAATAAAATTCACTGACAATGTGGGTTTGGAAGGGAGCCAACTTATTTTAGACAAATGAATGTGAAAAAGATTTCCCTGGAGATGAACACATGGTTGTTTATTGAAAATATTATTACACTAAATTATAGTAGATAAGGGTTTTTGATATACAATAATGAATCAAATTAGAGGTCGGGGTGTGATCTCAAATTTAATTACATGGTAGTGGTGTATGCCTCATGAAAATTGAGGTTTCATGATAAAAAATTACTTAACTCGGTATTTGGAGCTATAAGTAGTAATTTTTACAATGAAAATATGGATTAATTATCATTATAGTGAATTTAATGATATATATATATATATATATTGATCATAAAATCATGAAGTATATATTAACACATGAATAGTTTAATATGTTATCAAGGAGATAGCAGGAGTTGATTAAATATTATGCTTTATCAATAAATTATCATCCTGGATGGTGAACAAGGTAGTTGATACTCTGAGTTAGATGTATAATGTTATCATTCCATTGATTGGGGTTGAAATAGGTATAATACTTATGGATTTGAAATGTATGAACCTTAAAATATATAGGGAAGGATATGAATTATATCTTTCTCAAATGAATGATGAACCATCCATCCCTTTTAATATTAAAGAGTTATAGAAAGAAAATTTCGAACTATAAAACAAGGTAAAGAATGTTCTAGAGTTAAACCATGACAATGATGGAATAATAATATTTTGAAACTGGTTATGTTTTCCTTCAAAATGAAAATTGAAGGATGCATTTTTGGATAAAGCACATATGTCATTATTCTTTATCCATCATATAAGTACACAAATGTATAGAGATCATAAAGAGGATTTATAGTGAAAAATTTTAAAATAGAAATTGTAGAGTACGTATGATGATGTATTTTATGTTATCAAGTTGCAGTTGGATCTCATATGTCTAACGAGATAATTTGACCATTACCCATACCTTTATGGAAATGGGGAAATAGCATAATAGAACTCCTCACAGAACTACCCAAAACATCTAAAGGACATAATTTAATTTGTGTTATAGTCAGTCACCTTATAAAATTAGAACATTTTATTGCTATTAATGAATATTTATAACATGATCAATCTTCCAATGTATACATTAAATAAGTTATCTAGTTGCACGGAGTACCACTATAGATTGTACATGATAAACATCCAGGGTTTTCCTAAAATATCCAAAAAATATAAAGAATTAATTGAATATGGTTTTGAACTTTACCTCTAAATATCCTCCTCAAAAAAACAATCAATCTAAAAATACCTTTAAAACCCTAGAAGTTATACAGATAAATTTATTTGTAGACATTAAAGCATGTTGGGCTAAACAACTTACTCTACTCAAATTATCTTATTAGAATATATCAAACTCAAATATTAAGATTTATTTTAAGGAATAGCTATATAAAAATAAGTAAATAACTCCAAAATTATGGGATGAAGTTAGAGAAAAAAAAATTTTGAAACTGAGATAGCTGAAGAAACTGTATAGATGGCTAGAGGCATTCATCCGAACATCTTATCATCTCAAAGTTGATAGAAAAGTTATGATAACAATCATTATTGAGATATAGAGTTAAACTTTTGTGATAAGGTATTCTTATAAATATCTCCTTATAAGAAATTTATGATATTTATAAATAAGGGAATGCTTTCTTAGGATATATTTGTCCCTATAAGATTCTTGATTGTATCTGGATGGTATCTTATTATATGTAAATTCTATTGAAACTATCAGGATTTTTTCCATGTATCTATATTATAGTAGTACATAATTAATCCTTTACATGTATAGAACTCATAATTTTTACCACCTGATTATAATGTTCTTATGAAGAACAACCATTTGAGATTATGGATTAATGAAATAATGTATTGTAAAACATGACCACCCACTTGGTGAGAGTTTTATGGTGAAGCCATAAATTTGAGGAAGATATATGGGAACTGAAGGATGTAATGAGGTAGAAGTATTATTATCTATTTACATTAGAATAATATAATTTTGAAGAAGAAATTATTATAATCGTTTAGAATGTAACACCCTAAGATTTTAGAATATGTCTTATTTTAAAATAAATTTTATGTATTTGATAGGTTGGGATGCAAGAAAAAACAAATTCAAGTGAATAATCCTTTAGCACTAAAAAATAGATTAAATTACTAAATTTTAAAATGATATTGATAAATAAATTACTTTTTTAAAAATTAGGTATAAAAACACATAAAGAAATATAATTTATTCTAAAGAGACTATTTTGAACTATAATGATATTCATTGATATTAAATTAAATACTTTTAAGGAATGGTATTAATAAAATTTACTTATAAAATTTAAGTTATAATTAATAAAATTATTTAATTACATCCATGAAATGGTTAATAAATTATAAGGAGTTCTAGTTTAATAATTATTGGCTAAATAGAAATGTTTTGTTTACAAATATTATTTTTATCATATATATTTTATTTATAAATTAAATTTTATTATTTGGATAATATAATTTATTAAAAATTATTTTTTATACATGTATAAAAATGAAAAATAATTCAATCATTTATTATCAAATAGTTATAAAATAAGATAAAATCATTAAAGGAAAAAAGATACATTTTTCATAAAACAGCTTTTTATTTTCACAATGTATTGTTATCTTAATTATTAAACTAATCACTATTTAAAAACGATTTTAATGAAATGTGTAGGTAATATATCATATAAAACAAATTAACATTCAGTTACTTGTTGTTACTAATCAAATAATGATAATAAATTAATTTTTACCCCAAAAGAAACATTTTTCTAAAAATAGTTTTCATATTCTTTGTTTGAGGATATTAGAATTAATTTTTGAAGCCTATATAAGTTAAATATAATAAAAATGGTTAACTATTTTTAATTATAATGTAAAAAAATTATATGGATAATTTTATTTTTAGTCATAATAAATAGTAACCATGGTAAAAGTTATGTTATATTGGTAAATCCCAAATGGCCCAAAGGCCTTATTTTTTTTATTGACTTTTGATAACCCTCCTTTCAAGGGATGAGGGGAAACTTAAAAGGCCCATAGTCTTAGAGATTACATGACCCGTAGGCCTTAGGAAATTATTCAGACAATACTTGGAACTCCTCCCCCAAGCTTCTTTATTTTGATATAAGATCTCCACCTTTACATGAATATTCAGCTAGGCTTCCCATGCAAGCATAGGATGGTCCCGATAGCAATTCCATACCCTCTCTTTCTGAAAAATCCTCTTAGATTTGTCTCTAGTGAATGCACCTACTCTGATCCCCATCTGGATTCCGCTCCTTGTAGAGTATGTCTGGTCATTAAGCACAATTTTTGGTATCCTAAAGGCCTTGAGGTGGCATGAAAGCCTTACTGGACCGAAGACCTTGGATGGACCAAAGGCCTTAAAGGACCTGAGGCCCAAATAGGTCGCCTGAAATCCCAAATGGATAAATAGTTCCGGCTTCTACAATACCTAATAGTATCTACTATAGTACATGCTACAATGACTGCTAGATTTCCTGCTACAGTACTATTATAGTATTGCTACAAACTGCTATATTGTCTTCTAAAGTAACCCATAAATATTCCTCCCACCGGTTTTGAACTCGGGTCTCTTGGATTCACTTTTTGAGTCCTCACCAACTGGGTTGAGGCTCTTGTGTGTTATATTGGTAAAGGATAAAATAGATTAATAAGAGTATATCTAATGGATAATGCTTCTAATAAAATTAGAACCTTATATTTATTTGACTGGTTGAGTGTAATTATACCTCCCCTTAAATTATATTCAAAATTGGGTGTATTTTGTTCCAATTTTCCATAATAATGACTATATTTTTTTTAATGAAAATGGTATTTATAATGGTGGCCCTCCACTCATATATAAAAGGGAACCTACTATCCACACTTTTCCACACACTTTCAGAAAATTACATTAACCAATCACTTCAAAACTGTAACGTCGCAACCCTAGAAGCCCAGATTCAGTGCATTATTTTACAAAATTGGCATGATTACAAGGAATCAAGTCCCGAAGGACCGATCAGTATAGCAGTCTTGGAAAATAGATTACATAGATTAACTTTACATTACAATTTCAAACATAAAATACTGAATATATAGTTCTTTAAGAATTCCATTATTCCCTTTATCTTAACCCAACATATCAATCACAATACACTTCTTGGAATCCTATAAAAAATAATAAATTAAGAAATTGGTGATCTCAGATGCTCAGTAAGGGTAAATATATCAGAAACATTCATAAATAAGAATAAACATTTAATGAAATGTATAATACTAAAACACAAGCCTCTTAAACTTAGACTTCATCATAATGTGGAAATGATAAATGAAATAATTCCATATAATTATTCACATTGATATTCTACTAGTCGAATAATTACATGTAATATCAATAGCCAATTTCATAATGATGGAATTCATAATGCTAGACTTCATAACCACATAGTCAAGGCCTTGTTCCAAGTCTATAAATAAGATTTTGTCAAGGCCTTGTGCTAAGACACTAGGTTGTCTCTTTAGACCAACCGATGCATTGAGCATGTATAGCGGGCTCCACCCATCACTTACTAACTCCAATGCATTCCTTATATGAAAGGTTGAAACATAACATAAACATTTGTATTAAAACTAACATAAAAATGATAATACTTTAACCATAAACCATGAATGTAATAAAAATAACACATCCATAGTCAAACATATCACAAAACCTTTAATACAATATGGAAGATTTGTATCATAATGAATGAACTTCAAACAAGTGTAAAATCCATCAAAGGATGTTGGCATAGATGAAATCAAAACTACTTGAGGGAAATATAATTTTTTTGGAAATAATTTAAAAGTCAAATAATTTATAAAGGAAGACATTTAAATAAATTTTTGTATCAAAGTTTCACATACCACTTTGAAACTTTAAAAAGAATTAAAATTTTAAAATAATGATGTCCATAAAAAGAAACCCTTAAAATCATTTTGAAAACATGGATATTAATTAAAAAGATTTAGGAAAATAAATATTTAAAATATTTAGAATGATGATATAGTTAAATATACCCTTCCATAAAACCTTAAAATATTCATTTTGAAAACATTTTTATTATATGTGGACATTGATGATAAATATGTCATAGTAAATACTTACTCATAAACAATCTCAGATAATAATGAGATTGAGGAATTAAACCTTACCTTGTACTTTTCCATAGTCAAGGGTAGGTTAAACTCTTGTATAATGGTGAAATCATTGTTATTAAATTATAAAATGAGCATATAAAATAATATGATATCAAATATGATCTTCTAATATTGCTTTGTTAATGATATTTCAGTAGTATCATCGTTCTATGTGTTAATTGATTTGTTTTCCTTTATATGATTTGTTACTCAAGTCATGTTTGTTATGGATAAGAAGTATAATATTTTTATCCAGAATTATATCAAGTCTTTAAATATTATTTTAAATAATCAAATAAAAATTAGTCTTGAATTTTTATGATGGGGAATGACATCTCTTCGCGTCGTGAAGATGGTAATTCGTACGTACGTGCGAGAGACCATATAATTATTTTGATGGAAATATCGTATATAATGGGTTGTTATATCATATATAAATAAAAATTAACATGTTATATTTGTTATTTACATTAGTTATACTCATTATTATACCCATCCAAATAATTTAGTGTTTGAATAACAAACTACACCACGACTTGGAGACGGTATGTTGTACGTATGCACGTATGATGACATTGTCATTTATAGGATGGATAGAATAATGAATATGGTTGTACTATATTTATAATAACATAAAATTATTTATAAGTTAATGGAGTTATTATTTTGGTATGGAAACAACAAATAAAGAGGAAGTGGAATAAGAAATGAACTTGAAAGAGGGTGGTGAAATTATTACCTCTTCTTTGGGTGTTTCCTTTTTAGTTGATCAAAAGAGATCCTTAGGTTGTCTTTATAATCAAAGTAATGACTATAGGTTTATTTGAGGGATGTTGGTAGGATATTTGGTCATGGTTTGGCTGAGCCAAATGGATTTGGAGGTGTGAAATTAAGATAAGGATAAGTACCCTTTTATAAAAGAGGTGAGGGTCACTTTAGAAAATGTTTATAATATTATTTTATTATAAAATCATTTTAGTTTTATAATGGATCCAAATTAATTTATTTAGAATCTAAGGTAGATATGGGTCTAAAAAATCTCAACCAATATGTTTTAGACAAGTTTATATTACCATATTTACCTTATCTTTTAGATTAAACTAATAGTTAAATAGTTTAACTTTTACCGTGTCTTGTATTCTTGCACAATATGGTTAATAAAATTAATTTAAACATCCAATAGAACCTAAAGTAATTCATTAATGACATATATAATATTATTTTATCCTATTTTCCGAAAAATATATATTTAGGAATATTATATAATTTAATAATATAATATTTGGTTTAAAAACTCATTTATGTCAATTTTAAAAAACTTTAGTATTTAGTTTTGGTGAAAGTCATCACAGATTGATTAGTTTGAATAAGATACATTGAATCAAACCTAACATGTCATATTCACTTATAAAATTCTAGGATGTCATAAAAATATTGAAATTATATTTATTTTAATATTTATAATACCATTTTTTTCATTCTTTCATTAATTAGGTAATTACTGCATTATCATTTTATCACAAATAAATTTCATTATTTAATGTTTAAAATTTATAAATAAATTACCATGATGTAGGAAATATTTTTATCTTTATAATGAATATTTATAGTCGAATTTATATTATATAAAACTTTATATTGAAAATGGTTTAGTTAATAAACTTTGAATTTAACACTTTTAACTCTTCTTTAAATAAAATATTAATAAATGTCATAATCTAATTCAAGTGGACCAAAAGGATCATATTTTATTCCTATTTTTGTTTTTGGTCTAATTTCACTTATCCAATACAATTAAAACATTTGTTATGGAAATTATAATATCATTTCTGCCTTTAATTACCCTATCTACTTTTAACCGTGGTAAATAAAAGTCCAATGTTACTATTCACCAAAAAAATCATCTTATTAAACCAAATTTTACTTAAAAATGTCAATAGTGTCTCTCATATTTTTCAAATTCAACTCACATAAGTGGTAAAATTATGTTTTATGCAAATTTGAAAATGCTCCTAGAAGGTGGGTAAAAGATGGTAAAAAGTTCAATAAAAAATTATACATCTAATTTTATTATAAAAAGACTCCAATGAATTACATTGAACTTTTATAGGTATTATATATCTATTTTGACTTAAAATAAATTTAAATAAGATAAATAATTATTGAAATAAGAAGTTGGTTTTAAACAATAATGTAGTGTTTTTCACTATTCATCAAAAATTGAATGTTTTAAGAAAAATACTAAAAATTTACCCAAAGATAATTTTGATTTTACGAATTCAAAAATTAAGTCTATTTTACCAAATTAAAAACATTGAAGTTTCATTTTTTAATTTAAAATTAATTCCTGTTGTCAAAACAAAAATGCGGGTTTTTTAAAAAAAAGTAAAAACTATCAAAAGATTACCATGTGATTATGTCAAATTTAAATGTAAAAGTACTTATAATGACTTGAATTGTATTAAATGATAAAAATATAATCTAATTATAATTAAAAACCATTCAAATTCATAATTAAACACTCTAAATTATTTTTATTAAAAAAGTTGTTTTCAATTAAAACATAGTATTTTTCAGTATTCGTTAAAATTAGAAAGTTATCATCAAAGTACCAAAAAATTATCCAAACAAAATTTTTATGGTTCTCTTCTAAATAATAATATAATTTCATTAAATTGAATATATAAAAGTGTCAAATATTGGTTTAAAAAGGGTTCCCCATTAAAAGACCGAAAAATTGCGTTTTTTGAAAAATAATTCTTTTATCTGAAAAAAATGAATTTGTTCATATATTATGTCTAAGAAACACATAATATGGATGTTAAAATTATATAGAGTATATAAGATTCAAAATTCAGTTAATACTATCCATAACTTCTTTTGGAACGGATAGTTTGGTATGTTGTGGTGTGCTCGAACTCGGTGTTTCGTGAAGTGAAAACTATTGAATTACTTTAATGAGATAACATACTGTGAAATATTTGGGTGTTACATTCTCCCCTATTTAAATAAATTTTGTCCTATAAATTTGAAATTGTTCTTAGAAATTAAATGGTTAAGATATAAAAATACCTTTCTTTAAAACCCACATCAGAAATAGGGTTAATAAAAATTAGTCTTAATAAGAGGGAAAGGGAAATGAAAAAGTCACCACCAAATTATGATCTCTATTAGAAGAACATTTGTAGAAATTAGGGACACATAATTTTACGGAAAACTTAAATATTTATAGGGGGTGATTGAGGTCATTAATCACAAACAAGTGTAAAATTGAGGGCCTCAAAGCCATCAATCTAAGATGATGTAAAATATCATCAGTTCAACAAAACATAAGGTATTATGTTAACATATTTTTGGTTTTAAGATCCCTTCCCTAAAGTTTAAGAATTAATTTATTCATATAATAATAATATATATATATATATATATACTTTACAAGTAGAGTTTCATCCTTCAACTAATTCCTACCACAAACTCATCTTTCACACCAAAAGATAATAGAGTTCAAAAATATTCTATTTATCGAAATCATATAGGGTTCCAAAAAATTGAATTTATAATTTATTTATCAGACCATTTAAAAAAAGGTATATTATACAAACCAGTACATCACATAGTCTAGTGGTAGGTGATGCACAATTATCTCCCTTCGGTTGTGGGTTCCAGTCTCGCGGTCTTGCTGGACGTGACAGGTTGTCGACCGACCTCTGGGCTGTCCTTTTTATGAAAATACAAAAATAATGTCAAGATATGATTTAACCTTAACAATTGTATCCAATGTAAATATTAATCGATTCCAAACTTTAGACATATCCCAAATACTTTTGTCCAAACTCACAGTCCAAAATTTATAAGGAAGGTAAACACAACAAAGATCATTTTTACATTTAATAACATAGGAATACCTTCTTCATGTATTCTTTTAAAACACTGTAACACCATGAATTTACATAAAATTATATTGAATACATTCATGCTCGCTTATTCCTTATAGAATACTAGATATACTCCTTCAATCCAAAAATGTTGTAAACTCCAACAATGATGGAATATACAAATCATTAATCATTTCCAAGGATGTCAATAATATCCAATATAGTTTTTCCAAATCAATCATATATTATTCTAGAATTACTAAATTAGTATAAAAACTATATTAAGGTTTATCTTTATCTCAAACATATTTTTTCCAAAAAAATTAACTTGTTATTGAGTCACTTTTCTTGGTTCCACACAATCTCAAGTCCTTAATGAAATATTACTGCAGTAAAAGCCTTATATACTCTATTATTCTTATAACATGTATATAATTAATACAATACTCGAATGAAACAATACTTTAATAACAACGTAAGAACTCTAATCATTCCTCTTATTCTTCGGTAGTATCATAACTTTATTATTATCCAATAGCAGCATTTGGGGTATACTCTAATGATTTGGGCATTGATTCGCGTAGTGTCCCAACTCCTTACAGATGAATCATTGTACATTTGAAACCTTTTTCTTACCCTTTAAACCATGTACTTGGTGTCCTTTTTCTTCACACTAACAACAAAATCCCATTCCCTTCAAGAATTTACCAAGTTGATTCTTTACATAGTTATCACATATGGGAAAATCCTTCTTTCCCCTCTTCCCTTTATCCATATTTCTCTCTTATATCCTTTTCTTCTCTTATTTACCTTAAAATCTATATGACTCAAGGAATTCTTTACTTATCTTATTAACACATGATACTATTTCTCTATATGATGAGAATAAGTGGGAGAATATTACCCTTCTAAATGTTGTATTAATACCATGAAAGATATTATTCTTATTAATATTTTGATCATGTGTATTGATGGAATTCTCATTCCTTTTACTAGGTGCCAATTCTAAACAATAACATATACTAGGTTAGTTTATGAATCGCAATGCATAATTAAAAACTTATAAAATACTTAACGTAAATTGAAAAGATTATGCATATAATCTATAATCATAAAATAATTTTCTTTTTGGAAGTATTTACTCTTAAATCATTCATAATGGATTGTAATAAAAATGTGAATTATCCTAAGAAGATCCCCCGAGACTGTCATAACCAAGAGGGCAGCAAGGCCCATTATCATGTAACAGGATACCCCGAGTCAATCCTGAAACTCCTTGTCAGAGTTTTCACTTCTAGGTACATCTGTTCCAGATCCGCCACTACCTACTCGTATCCATATAGGGATGTATTTCTTGGAAAATACACTAAATCTCTATATTACCAAAATTCGAGGAAGTTCTTCTATACTAATCCTCAAAGTTTATCTTAGGGTAATGTGCTCTAATCAGAGTTTATCTAAATCTAGTTTCCATGGTTTTTATTAAACTCCCACTGATACCAACTGTAACGCCCTGACCCCAGAAGCCCGGAGTCGGTGCATTATTTTTAAAAATTGGCATGATTACATGGAATCAAGTCCCAAAAGACCGATCAGTTTAGTATTCTTGTAAAATAGATTACATAAATTAACTTTACATTACAATTTAAAACATAAAATACAGTATAGAGAGTTAATTGAGAACACCATTATTCCCTTTAGCATAACCCTACATATCAATCATAATACACTTCTTGGAATCCTGGGAAAATAAAATATAAGAAAGGGGTGAGCTCAGATGCCCAGTATGGGTAAATATAGTGAAAACATCCATAAATAAGCATTAACATTTAAAAGAAATGTATAAGACTAAACTACTAGACTTTTGAACTTAAAATTCAACATAATACGGCAAAGAAAAATCAAATAGTTCCATTTACTTATTCACATGGATAATATACTTGTCAAATAATCACATGTAATATCAATAACCAATTTCATAATGATGGAATGCATAATGCCAAACATCATAACCACATAGTTAAGGCCTTGTTAGAATACTACAAATAATATTTTTTTAAGGCCTTGTTCCAATACACTAGTTTGTCTCATGAGACCTACCGATGCATCGAGGAGCTATAGCGGTCTCCACCCATCGCTTACTAAGTCTAATACATTCCTCATATGAAAGGTTGAAATATAACATAAACATTTGTATTAAAACTAGCATACGAAATGTTAATACTTTAACCAAAAACCATGAATGGTATAAAAATAACACATCCACAGTCAAGCATATCACAAAACCTTCAATATAATATGGAAGATTTTTATCATAATGAATCAACTTCAAACAAGTGTAAAATCCATCAAAGGATGTTGAAATAGATTAAATCAAAACTATTTGAGAGAAATATCTCTTTTTTTATTTTTAAAATCATTTAAAAGTCACATAATTTATAAAGGAAGACATTTAAAAACATTATTGAATCAAATTTTCCCATATCACTTTGAAAATTTCTAAGGAATTAACATTTTAAAACAATTATGTCCATATAAATAATCCCTTAAAATCATTTTGAAATCATGGACATTAAATAAAAAGATTTAGAAAAATAAATATTTAAAAAGTTTAAATTTATGATATGGTTAAATAGACCCTTCCATAAAACATTAAAATATTCCTTTTGAATACATTTTTATGAAATATGGACATTGATGATAAATATTTCCTAGTAAATACTTAGTCATAAACAATCACGGATAATAATGAGATTGGGAAATTAACCCTTATCTTTTACTTTTCCATAGTAGAGGGAAGGTTAACCTCTTGTATAATGCTGAAATCATTGTTATTAAATTATAAAAGAACCATATACAATAATATGATATCATATATGATCTTCTAATATTTCTTTGCTAATGATATTTCACTAGTATCATCGTTTCGGGTGTTAACTGATTTGTTTTCCTTTATATGATTTATTACACAAGTCATGTTTGTTATAGATAGGATGTATCTTATTCATATATATAATGATATCAAGTCTTTAAACATTATTTTTAATCATAAAATGAAAATTATTCATGAATTTTTATGATGGGGAATGACATCTCATCGCGTCGTGGAGACGATAAGTTGTACGTATGCCCGAGCGAGAATGTCATTCCTTTGATGGTGAAATCGTATATAATTGGATGTTATATAATATATAAAGAATAATTAACATGTTATATTTATTATTTACTTCAGTTATAGTCATTATTATACCCATCCAAATAATGAAGTGTTTGAATAACAAACTACACCACAGCGTGGAGACGGTAAGTCGTACATACGGACGTATGGTGAATTTTTCATTTATAGGATGGATAGAATAATGACTATAGTTGTAATATATTTATAATAACATCACATTATGTAAGAGGTACTATAGTTATTATTTTTTTATGAAAACAACAAAGAAAGAGGAAGTGGAAGAAGAAAGGAACATGAAAGAGGGTGGTGAAATTATTACCTCTTCTTCAGGTGTTTCCTTTTGAGTTGATCAGAAGGGCTCCTTAGGTTGGATATAAAATCAAATTAAGGAATATAGGTTTATGTGAGGTAATTTGGGAGGATAGTTTGGTAGGGGTTGGCCGAGCCAAATGGCTTTGGAGGTGTGAAAGTTAGAGAAGGGAATGTACCCTTTTATAAGAGAGGTGAGGGTCACTTTTGGAGAAGTTTCAAATATTATTTTATTATAATATCATTTTCGGTTTCTAATGGATCCAAATTAATTTATTTAGAAGATAAGGTGTGTATGGGTTTAAATCCTCTCAACCAATAGGTTTTAGACATGTTTATGTTAGCATAATAACCTTATCTTTTAGATTTAACTATTAGTTAAATAGTTCAACTTTTACCGCGTCTTCTTGTATTCTTACACTATATGGTTAATAGAAATACTCTAAACATCAAAGAGAACATAAATTGTTTCATTAATGACCTATATAATATTATTAATTCCCTTTGGAATAACCTTATATTTTTAGGAATATTATATAATTTAATAATATAATATTTGTTTTAAAAACCCATTTATGTCAATTTTGACCATATTTAGTATTTGGTTTTTGTGAAAGTCGTCACAACTTGATTAATTAAAAAAAGATACATTTAATCAACCCTAATATGTTATATGAATCTATAAAATTAGTGTATCTCATAAAAACTTTGAAATTATATTTATTATAATATTTATAATATCGTTTATTTGATTCTTTCATTAATAAGGTAATTACTGCATCATCATTGTGTCGTCAATAAATTTTATTATTTAATGTCTAAAATTTATCAATAAAATACCATAATTTATGAAATATTTTTTGGATTTCTAATAAATATTTATAGTTGAATTTTTCTTATCTACAACCCTATATTAAAAATGTTTTAGTTATTAAACATTGAATTTTTCACTTTTAACGCTTTTTATATAAAATAATAATAAATGTCCTAATCTAATCCAAGTTGACCAAAAGGAGAATATTTTATTCATAAGGTTTTTTTGGTTGAATTATACTTATCCAAAAAAATTAGGACATGTTTTAGGGTAATTATAATATCATTTTTACCTTTTATTACCCAATTTACTTTTAACTGTGGTAAATAAAAGTCAAAAGATATTATTCACCAATAATTATTTTCATCATATTGAACCACATTTTACTTACTGATGTTAATATTGTCTCTCATATTTTTGAAATTCAACTGAAAGAAATAGTAAAATTAAGTTTTATGCAAATTTGCAATTGCTCCTGGAAGGTGGGTAAAAGACGGTAAAAAGTTAAATACAAATTTATCATCTAATTTTATTATAAAATGACTCCAATGAATTACCTTTAGCTTATATACTTATTATATATATATATTTTTACTTATAATTTATTTAAATAAAATAAGTAATTATATAAATAAAATTTTGGTTTTAAACAATAACGCAGTGTTTTTCACTATTCATCAAAAATTGAATGTTTTATGAAAAATTCCAAAAATTCACCCTAAGGTAATTTTGATATTCCAAATTCAAAAATGATTTCAATTTTACCAAATTCAAAAAATAGAAGTTTCATTTATTAATTGGAAATTAATTCCCTTTATCAAAACCAAAAAGAGTGTTTTTTTAAAAAGTAATAAAAATCAAATGATTGATATATGTTTATGTCAAATTTAAATGTGAAATTACTTATAATGACCTAAATTGTATTAATTGATAAAAATATAATATAATTATACTTCAAAACCATTCAAATTCATAATTTAACACTATAAATTATTTTGATTAAAAAAGTTGTTTTCAGTTAAAACATAGTATTTTTCACTATTTTTCAAAATATAAAAGTTATCAGGAAAGTACAAAAAAAATTATCCAAACTGAATTTTTATGTTCCTATTCTAAAGAATAATTTAATTTCGTTAAATTGAATATATAATATTGTCAAATATTGGTTTTAGAAAGGGTTCACCATTAAAAGGTGGTAAAATTGAATTTTTTGAAAAATAATTATTTTTTCTGAAAAAAATGAATTTCATCTTATATTATGTCTATGAAACACAAAATATCAATGTTAAAATTATATATAGTATATAAGATTTCAAATGCGGTTATTACTATTCATAACCGCTTTTTGAACGGCATGTTTGGAAAGTTGTGGTGCGCTTGAACTCGGTGTTGCGTGTAGTGCACTCTATTGAATTACTTTAATGAGATAACATACTATGAGATCATGGGGTGTTACAAAAACTCTCTTACTTGAATTTGTAGTTTTTTGTAACCCGTAATGGCCAACCTAATAATTCTTAAGCTATAATCCAATGGAGGATACTCAAGTAAGTCATAAGTATATTAACTGAGTTCTTTCAAGTTTATTTCTACATACACCTCCTATAAATCTATTATATTCATCATAACATGATTAAATCTGTGAAATAAATATACATAAATGTTATTATGGTTATTTAAAAAAAAATCCATTTCTCATTCATCTAATGGAAAAAAGGAAGTTTCTTTTATGTGTATGTGAGGACTATCGCCTCCTTGAAGCAATGCATTTAATTTTTCTCCCCACCTCTCAAGGATGGTTATATAGATATCTTAAATTAATATATATTATATATATTTATTATTTATTATTTTGGAAATATAAATTATTATTTAACATCCTTTCCACTCATCTATTGAAAAATGAAAACATAACTCATATGTACATGCGGGCTACTGCCTCTGTGAAGTGATGTCACTAATTTTTTCATCACCAACTTACACAGAATGTTTTAAAAGTTATTATAATGAATAAATATAATTTTTATGAAATGAATAATATTATAGATATGATGAAAGCATAAAATGGTGTATATAATGGAATATATAAATAGAAACATGCCTGGAAACCAAAACTATTGATGCTTGAATATTGATTTTAATGGATAATTGTCAATAAATGGGTAATTTAGATTATAATGGAATGATATGTAATAATATATGTATGAATATGGTTCTATTATAGATATATAATAAATATATCTTTATTGTGTAGGTTTTTAGAACATATATGAAGAAGTTCAATACTTGATGTAAGGGTTTATGATTAAATCTTAGTTTTTATTAGGATTTTTTGTAACTTCCCTAACTCTAATAACCTAGATCTGGTGCATTACTTTATTAAATTATAATAAGATACAAGGAATCGCATCTCAAATGACTAGATATTTTAGCAGTATTGGTAAACTGGATTTATACATGATACCCATTTTATATTTAAAATATAAAATAAAACATAACAAAAATAAAAATATCAAAATCCATGAAATATTTTCAAATGAATAATCATTATAACATGGGTAAAGTAAAAAAATAATGGTGAGCTCAAATTATGAGTCAAGTTTATATATATCAGAAGTTATCATGAATCAAAAATGCATAATCAATATGGAAAGTAAAATTACTACACACACATTCCATTTAATAAATAACTTGAAAATCATAATTACATAATGTATAATGAATATAGAAATGTAAATAACATAAATAACATTTCATTTAATCAATGAATTGAGAATGAAACACATCTAGAGATAATATCATTTAGAAAATATCATGGATAATAATAACTGAATGTTTAATGAAGGAAGTGTTTAATCATTAGAAATGATATTCCTAGGAACATTATACTACTACTATCAAGACCTTTCACAAGGAATTTTAAAGCTATAGGTAGAATCTCATTTTATTTGTCCAAGTGATTTTTCTAATCAGGCTTGTTGATGCATCAAGGGGCTATCTATAACTTGATCCCACCTATAATTACATGTCCAAAGAATTCCTCATATATAAAATAATCAATTTAATTCATGAATAATATTCTTTACCAAAAAATATCATCATTGATTAAGGAACACCAATTTGTCAATATTTCCTTAGTTAATCAAACAACTTTAAAATTAAACATTGTATGTCAGAATAGTATATGGGTTATAAAATATTTATATCCATGATATAAAGAATACGGATAAACCTGAACTAAAAATTTAACTATCGTGGATAAATATATAATCATGTTAAATACATAAAAGGTGCATTATATACACCATTAATTTTTAATTAATTGTGATATCACATTTCTAAGAAGATGTAAAAAGACTATATATAAGAAACTAGGTCTATTAGATTACAATATGCCTCACGGAAGATAAATCTAATTGAAGTCCCATACCTTGAGTATGAATAGTCACATAAATTCATTACCTTCTTTAATAATGAACATATGTTAATTATTTACTTGATTAATAAAAAATTTCAAGTTATTTATTATTTTTATTTTATTTATTACCATGTTATATACAATTACTTAATCAATTAAATTTATGTTAGGTATTTTTGATGATATTTGACTTATATGTCAATAGAGAATTCACAAGGATGACTATTAGTCTAAGAGGTCATTATTTAAACATATCCAGAGTAATAATAATGAAATAATTGTTCTATTTATATTAAAATTATACTTTCCAAACCAATAGTGAAATATGTTTTTGATAAATTAAGTATGTTACAATCATGTAGACATTAGTCCATATGTACATATGAGTAACATTTATATTTTTCAACCATAATTATTGAAAAAGGTAAGTAATATTTTATATATCCATAATGATAATAATATCATAAATTTCTTATACTATCTTTAAATATAATTATATCTATCATACCTTTTTGGTGATGAAAAGAGAGTGACATTGCTTCGTGAAGGTGGTAGTCCACAAGTACATGAACAACATTATCATCTTTAAATGAGTTAAAAGGAAAAACATATAAGGACATATTATCTTTATAGAAATATAAATACATTATGAATATCATAATTACATAATTTATATCCAAAATATTAATTAACATTATCTTTATTACCTTCCTTATAAAATTTTAGTGAGAAACAAATCACATCACCTCGTGAGGTGGTAGCCCGTCGTACACACGATATATGTTATCGTATCCCAATAAAATGGGGATTAAAAAAGAAAATATAATGTAATGAATTTAGTGGAAAAATATGTTATAAATATAATATATATATATATATATACTTTATATCCATCATCATACCCAATCATGATAGGTGATGATGGAAACCATGTTATATCAGTTCGTGAGGTTGTAGTCCTCCATACACAGGAGTGATGTTATCATTCCCCATTTTGGTGGGAGATAATATGAATATAGTTCATTAACTTAACATAAAAAAATATCATTATATATTATATACTAGTTTTTTAATATAATAATAAATTAATAATATTTCATCAAGTATAAAGTAGAAATAAAACAAAAACATAAAATTATGAATTTCATCTCTTCTCAAAAGGCCTCTTTAGGATTATACCTAAAGTATTTCTAGAATGAATTTATGACCAAAGGAATGTTTAAATTATTTTGGGATGGAAGTTTGGAAGTGATTATCATAGGTATTTTCTAAACTAAAAGGTTTTGAAGTTGTCAACAATAGAGGAGAGTGGGTGGCCTTTATAAGTGAGGTGAGTGGAACACTTATAATTTTTAAAAATAGAATGGTGTACCCAAATTTTCACATTCCCAAAAGGTCAAATATTGAGTATTATCACTAAATATACATTATAAAGTCTAAATATATCCATAATGTATATTTTAGATATTTTTAGGTCATTTTAACCCATATGTTGTTTAGTTTAGCCCCTTAGTAAACTCATTATTACCTGAACCCTGCTAATTAATTTTTACTATTTGTGATGAGAAAAATAAATATGAACTTATTATAAAATATAAATTTTCATTTTCATAAATATGAAATCAATTTTTTCAAATTTAATTCATATAATCGGTGGAATCCTATTTAAAATTATACTTGTAGATGCAATGAAAAGTGGGGTTTCATAGAAGAAATTCTCCTAAATATTGCACATTTAACATAAAATTTAAATATTAATTTTATTAAAATGAGATAATATAGTTTAATTTTAATATAATTTAACTAATTTAACTTTAAAACTAATTTAAAATTTAATTTAACTATGTAAATAATTTAATTGAAAAAGCAGTTTTTAAATAAAAATTAGTATTTTTCATTATTCATAAAAAATGTGACTTTTCAAAAAATCAACAAAGAATCAACCAAATATATTTTTTATATGATAAATGTTTAAATGATTTTGATTTCATCAAATACATTTTAAAAAATTTTCAATAATTAATTTAATCATCAGTTTGCAAAAATCGATGAAATCATTTTCTTTAGAAATAGTTTTCCAGAAAATATTTCTTTTTCTGTAAAATGATTATTATTTAGTTTCTAATAAATATATATCCATTTAATTAACTAATACATTAATAAACTATATAATTCTCATAATTTATTTATTACTATTCTTACCTTCCAACTTAAGGACTATGTTATAATGGTCATGTTTGAATAATATTTTAAATGAGTATTTTCATTTAAAACTAGTGTTGTGTGCATCACAAGCTATTGAAGAGGTTGAATTTATTTAAAAATAAATATATCATAAAGTCTTGGGGTGTTATATTTTCTTATAATCTTGGTGTTTCATGTCTTACACTCTATTAAATATGAAATTGCTAATTTAAAATCTTATGGTATTACATTCTACCCCATTATAAAAAATTGTATCCTCTCAATTTAATATTGATCTAGATAATAAAGGGATTGAAATTTAAAAATATGTTTTTGGGAACCCACATCCTAAAAAGTGTTAATAAAAAATCATTATTATAATAGATAAAGGGAAGTATGAAGGATATCCAAAATAACACATTACTAGGTTCCTATATAGGAGAACAATTCTAGGAAATTAAATCCTATACATTGAAGAGAATGATAATGCCTAAGGATTAATAGAGAGTGATAGATATAAGAGTTAACAAGAATGTAGGTTATATATTGAAGTTTAATTACAATAATACCATAAATCTTTTATGAGTTATGGGAACATTTTATTCATCATAAATCAAGGTACAATGAAAACATTTTTTTTTCAATATCCTTTCCCTAGAGTTGAGGAATATATTTTCCATCTAGACTAAGAACATAATAAAATATAGTTACTTTATATCTTTCTATAGGTACAATTTTACCATTTTGATATGGTTTGATCAGTTTGGAATTTATCTCTTACTCCAAGAAATAAATATCCAATGGGAATTTTTCTTCCTGAAGTACTAAAGTTATCAATTAATAGATCATTAGCTCAATAAAAGAATTACAAGTCATTTATCACGCCTATAGATATTTTCCATGGCCAAAATGGTTAGAAAAATTTATCCAATAACACCAAAAGTTCAAATTAATCTATTCCATAAATAGTTAACTAGACGACTTTTCTAAAATTTTCTATCCAAATTCAAAGTCCAAAATGTTTTAAAGAAGTTCACTAAAAAACATAATATTCTATATATAATATAAAGTGGCTCTTAATTTCACATTATAAATATGTGAATACCTTCATCACCATAAAAACATAATGAAAACATACATTATTCCAAATATTAAATCTTATGTTTTTGAATATATTCTTTCAATCAATACTTATAATGAACTCCATCCAAGATGCAATAAACCATCAAACCTCTAACAAATTTCATGGACCCCAACACTATCACATGAACATTTCATTGTAATCTAAAAATTAAAATTATATTATGTTTTATCCTCCCTCAATAATGTGTTTTATATGAGGTTCAAATTTTCACTGAATCACTTCTATTGGTCATCAGTAACATTCAACATATGGTCTTCAATCCTTTATAAATTAGTATTTTAGTCCAATACTTATATATTTCTTGATTATTATAACTAGAATATCATTGATAAGATATTCCTACAACATAACTCTTGAATATAAAAAAATAAAATTAATCATGAAACTTATATTATGGTAATATCATAATATTTACCATTATATCTTTACTTATTTTGAGGTATATTCCCTTGACTCTTTGGTAATTCATTTGTGTAGTACCCCATATCCTTAAAATAGAAGCATGGAACATTGTAAATTTCTTTCTTTCACTTGAAATCATTAGAATGGTGTAATTTCTCTCTATAAATTTTTCAAACTCTCATTCCCTTCAAGAAAGTACTAGAGTGTTTCTTTCCAAAATTTTCACATGATGTAAAATCCTTCATCACCTTCTTCACCTTATCTATTTTTCCTCTGTCTTCCACTTCTTCTTCTTTTTCCTTAAATGTAATAGTACTAGAGAATTATTTCATTGACATGATAGTACATGAAACTATATCCATATATGATGATATTTTTTAGGAGAATAGTTTCCTTTGAAATATTTTATTCATCCCTTCAATTAAATGATAATTTTTATTCATTGTATTACATGCCTTGATATGGTACACATTTCAACCACTAGGTGACATTTTAAAACACTGTAATACACTAGTTTAGATAATAACATTAAGAAAAATAATATATAATTCCAAAACATGTAAAACACATTAAATATAATGAGAAATTTATGTAATGATAATCTTATAATCATAGACATGGTTTCATTGGGGGTATCGTTATTTTCAAATCCTTCATAATATTTTGATTATAAAATATGAATTATCCTAATTATACTCTGAGGAGTTTCAAACTAGGTGCGCATTAAGGCCTATTTTCATGAACTAGTTGATGATCTAGTCATGAACAATTCAACCTTTTCTGAGTTATTACCCCTAGGTTTCTCTGTTCTAGATCCACGCCACCTTTTAGTATCTATAAAGATATTTATTACTATGAAAAACCACATAACCTCTTCCTTAAAAAACATTAGGATGAACTTTATAACTTATCCTTAAATTATATAATGGGGTTATGTTCTATGTTTTCCATAATCTAGTTCCTAATGTTTCTACTAGACCTCCCTCTGATAGCAACTGTAAGGCCCCCAACTCTAGGAACCCAGAGCCAGTGTCTTACTATATTACCTTCGCATAAGATAAAAATATTTGTTTCCACAAGGACTAAATAATTTTGTAGTATTAGTAAACTAGATACATATATAACACCCATTTTATATTTTGAATATAAAATAAAATATTACAAAATAAAATTCTCAAGATCCTTGAAACTCATTCAACAGATTTATCTTAATAACATGGGGAAAGGAAAGAAAAAAGGGTGATCTCAAATATTCAATAAGGGTTACATATAGTGGAATATAGTATGAATAAATAAAACATAATTAATATGTAAAGGTAAAAAGCTAAATAATCATATAATTTAATCAATAACTTGAATGTCATAACTAGATAAGGCATAATCAATAAGGCAAGGAATATAATTTAAAACACATTCCATTTTATCAATAAACTGAGAATGAAATGCATCGAGATATAATATCATTATTAAAATATCATGGATAATAATAACTTAATTATTAATGGTGGAATTTTTTAATCATTATACTTCATGTTATCATGAAAATGAAACCTCTACTATCATGAACTTTCATCAGGCATCTTAAAACTATAGTTAGAAGTCTGTTTAATTTAGCCAATTGATTTGTCTCATGAGACCTGTCAATGTATCAAAGGGAGGTCTATAACTAGGCCCCATTTATAATATCTTGTCCAAAGAGTTACTAAAATATAAAATATTGTATTTAATTCATTAATAATATTCCTTATCAAAAAATATCCACATTGAGTAAATAACATATATTTGTCAATATTTCCCCTGTTAATCAAATAACTTTCAAATTAAACACTATATATAATAATGGTATATGGTTTAGAAAATATTTATATCCATGATAAAAATAATGTGTATTTAATTAAATACAAACATTATACATAATTAAAAAATATATATTTATGTTAAATATGTAAAAGGGTCTGCATATACTCCCTGTAAAATTGAATAGGTACATATTGACAAAAATGACTCAATGAAATGGAAAATGAGGTGAAATACCCCTCAATGATCATAACGTTGAAGTGAGAATTTGTAAAGGAATAGATAATATATATCAAATTTATATCCATATAGAACAAGTGTAAAAACAATATAATATAAACAAAATTAACTATTCACATAACCTTATAAAATCAAATGAAAAATAAGAAGTAATATAACCCAATGAAAATAAATTGGGTTATGAAATTATTTACCACTTAGTAAATTTCATGTAAAATACCCATGGTTGAAATAATTAAATTTGAATCTTAAAATATATTGGACTCACCTATTTTGATAATCTGAAATCATGTTTTATTTATATAAAGAATATTTTTTCTCTTATAGGACAATCATTTATGTGAAAATCATGTTTATATCAAAGTAATAATTATGTACTTTTAATCTCACTTCTCTCTTGTTTAAGCTCACAGTGCAAAATTTATCTAAGAGAAAAGGACATCGAGGCAAAGGTCACCGATGAAATGGTTACTGATGAAAAGTTCACCGATGTGAAGGTCACCGATGCAATGCTCACCGATTCAAAGGTCACTGATGCAAAGGTCACCCATCAAAAGGTAACCAATGCAAAGGTCACCAAAGAAAAGGGAATCAATGCAAAGGTCACTAATGCAAAGGTTACCATTAAAAAGGTCATCGATGAATTCTACTGATGAAGGTTACCGATGAAAGGTTACCATTGGAATGTTTACTGATGAATGCTACCAATTGCCACCTACTGTTGAAGCCTACCATTGTGAAGGTTGTTGTTACTAGTCTACAATACTCTTATAATCCATACTTTTTCGAATTCTTAAGTTTTTTCTAATTGTCATATTTGGTAAATTTAATACTTCTAATATTAATTAATGTTGATTGTAGACATATAAAGAGACTGTATATGGGGACAGTAAGAGGTATGAGAAAGATCAAATGTGATGTACTTATCTTTATTATCAGGCCTCAAATATAAAAGAGAAGATTGAGGAAGAAAAAATGGGTGTGGTATGTGAAATGTGTGTCTGTGCATGTGAAAGGGGCTTTCTTTCTAGATCAAAGAAGAACCATTCAACGCTTACACTGTGAACCCAAGAACATCAAGAAGATCATTTCAAGAGAACAATTTCAAGGATTCCTTTTATGCCTTATTAAATCTCAATCATCACAAGAAGTAGAACACTCAATTCCTGAAAGGTAGTACCTGGAGTTACAACACACTGTTTTAGAGAGAACTTCCAGAGAAAAACTTAAATAACAAATTATTCGCCCTAAGGAGTCAAGAGATGAACTGCAAACACATAGAGCTTTCTAAACTCAATCTTATAATCTTAGCTCTATTGTGTTTCGTCATTTTACATTTCTGAGAAGTTTGTGTCTGTTTGTATTTTACACACACTATATCTTGTGCTTAACCTAGAGGATACTAAATATCCTCACATAAAACATCACTTACATATTATTTCCCACATATAACTATGGAAGAGACCATGTGTTGACTATATTGTTTATTTGTCCCATGAATAACTATGGTAGTGAGTGTGAACCCTGGACAATTTGTGAAAACTATTTTAAAGCCTGATACAGGTTGTGTATCAAGTTCATTATTAATATAAACTTCTTAGTGGTAGGTGATCATTAAGTGGAGAGGATTAAGTCTCAACTAGATACTGAACCTCTTGTTTAACTTCTCTGTGCTGAATAAGTTTTTTATACTCTGTTTTATCTATTTTTTTCTACTTATAACTGCTAAAGCATAAAACTGTATTGCATTATCTTTAATATTTAGCTTTGGTTAGTGTGTGTATTGGTTTAATTTAGTAAACCTATTTCACAAGATTAATAAGTGTTTTACACAGATTCACCTGAGGAATAATCACCCTTTGAGAAACTTGTTGACCAACTTGACATTTATTTTTCTACTTCCTTAATTAACTGATCCATTTAAAAATATGGGGGATCTTTATAAAAAAAATTAATAGAAAGTTTGATTAGGAACTCAATTCACCACCCCCCCCCCCCATCTTGAGATTCCACTCTGACCAATATTTGGTATCAAAGGGTTACATTTTATTACTACTATATGAAGTCTTGTGCAAGTTGTAAGATTCTTTAACTATGATTTTATTTGTATCTTAAGGATCTTAAAATTTCTGCCATATCTAAATTTTTAGTTCATTAAAATTATAATTAACAATGGATAACAGAGTTGAGGGTGATGCTACAAAAATTCCACCTTTCTTTAAAGGTAATAATTATGCTCAATGGAAATTAAAAATGAAAATGTATCTAGAGATCATGGGAACAGATTTCTGGGAAACAATTGAAGAACAACATGCATTGCCTTCTACTTCTAGGGACACATTTTCTCAGTTGAATAAAGTCACATATAACAACAAATATAAAGCAATGAATGCATTGTATTATTCTCTAGGTGATAAAAAATTCGATAGAATATCTTCTTGTAAAACTGCATATGAAATTTGGGATACTTTAGTCATTTCTCATGAGGGAATAACAAATGTTAAAAAAAATTAGATTAAATGCCTATACTATTAAATATGACAATTTTAAAATGAAGACTAATTAAACTATCTCTAAAATGTATCTCAGGTTCAATGAAATAGTGAATACCATGAGTCTGCATGGGAAACCAGTTGATAGCAGGGATCAGATTATGAGATTCCTTCGATACTTACCTAACAGATGGGGAGGAACTTTTTTTCATATTTGACAATCTTGTGACATAGGAAAGCTACCTGTAAAAGAAATAATTGGAAAAAATATGATGTATGAATAATGTCTTAAGGTAAATCAAGAATCTGATGAAGAACCAAGAAATAAATCTATAACATTCAAGACTGCTACCTCTAAGAAAAAAGACAAAGAAAAAGTTCAATCTCTTATAGACATTTACACTAGTGAAGACTCTGATTCTTATAGTGATGATGATATGGATCATCTAGCTAGGATATTCAAGAAGTTCTACCATAAGAAGATGTTATTTATAAAATAAAACTATAAAGGAAGGTATGATAATAATGGATAGTGTAAAAATGACCGAAAATGGAATGACAACACCAATGAGATTGTCTGTAATGAGTGTAAACAAAAAGGCCATGTGAAAGCGGATTTCCCCAAGCTAAAATTTAAGAATAGATATGAATGAAAGGGAATGGGATATAAAAAGGCAATGAAATCTACATGGAGTGCCTCAGAAGATAGCCCAAGTGAATCTGACACTTCATATATTGAAAAAAACAAACATGAAAACCTGTATTTCATGACAGAAATAGCCGAGGTAACACCCAATTTCCTTATACCAAATTCTTACTATTATGGGAATGAAAGTGAATCAAATAATGATGAGAATATAACTAAGGATGAAATATTTGAATACTGTGGAATTCTTGAGGATCCTTTAATAAACTCAAGGATAAATACAATTTTTTGAAAAGGAAACATGCTTTAAATGCCAATTATATGTCTGACTTGGATTTTGAAAAAGAAAAATGTGCTCAACTATTAAAATAAAATACTAAACCTAAATTATCAAACGATAAATTAAAAAGGTATTTGGGAATTTTTACTATAGGTAGAGATAACATGACTCAGTTGCAATAGAAACAAATTGCTCCAAAATACACAACTAGTATAAGATATCTACCAGGACAGAGAAAGATTGTTAAAAATAAATTTCTTCCGAAATCTGGACACTTCACTGCCAGCTCATGTTCTGGACCATCTTCTGAAAAACACTTTTCTGAAGGACCTAAAAAGGTGTTCATGTCTCAAAAAATATCTTTTTATTATAGGAAACTGGTGAGACATGTACGGGTTCACAAATATTTACTTTCCAACCTCTCTGGACCCAAGAAAATCTGGGTACCAAAGTTACCCTGCACGTAATCTATTTTGTAGGAAAATTTTCTGAAGAGCTCTTATAAAACTCTATGGTACTTGGATAGTGGATTTTTAAGACATATTATAGGAGACTATTCATTCTTCAAGATCATAATTAAATTTAATGGTGGACATGTCACATTCTGTGATAATGATAAAGGGAAGATCATCAGCTTAGGAAAAATTGGTAACCTAAATTCTGTATTAATTTCAAAAGTGTTTTTTGTTGATGGGTTAAAATAAAATTTACTTAGTATCTCTTAGTTGGGTGATGATAGATTCAATGTTAAATTTGAAAATGATGCATGCAATGTTTTTAATTCAAAAAATTATTTAATATTTACTGCTCTTAGAAATGAAAACATATATGTTGTTGATTTAAACTCTTTATCTAAGAAAAAATTTCCAAGTTTAAATGATTTTCATAAGGAATCCTGGTTATGGCATAGAATATTAGGACACTAAAATGTGCACTCACTTAGGAAAATAACTAGGAAAGTCATAGTAAGAGACTTTCCTAAATTGGAATTCCCACATAACAAAGCTTTTAATCCTTGTCAAAAGGGAATGCAACACAAAGTTTCTTTCAAACCAAAGAAAGAAGTTTCTACTTCTCAACCACTTAAATTGGATCACATGGATTTGTTTAGACCATATAGAGTTTCAAGTATAAATGGGAAGGACTATGCTTATGTTCTTATAGATGGTTTTTCTAGATATACTTGGGTATACTTTCTAGCTCACAAAATTGAAGCATGATCTTACTTCATTAAATATTCAAAGTCTATAGAAAATATTATTGGACTTAGAATTAAGACATTGAGAAGTGATCATGGCCATGAGTTTGAAAATCAAGAATTTGATTCTTTTTTCTCACAAAATGAATTTAATCACAATTTCTATGATCCTAGGACACATCAAGAAAATGGAGTCGTAGAAAGAAGAAATAGGACACTTCAAGATATTTCCCAGACTATTCTAAATGAGTATAATCTACCTATCTATTTTTTGGCTGAAGCTATTAATACAGCCTGTTACATTATCAATAGAGTCTTAATTAGACCTATTCTTAAGAATACCCCTTATGAGCTCTATAATAATAGGAAGCCTAAGGTTAATTACTTTATAGTTTTTGGTTACAAATTCTTCATCCTTAACACTAAATACAATCTTGACAAGTTTTCTTCCAAAAGTAATGAAGGAATTTTACTAGTTTACTCAACCTCTATTAAAATTTATAGAGTATTGAATAAGATAACCCAATGTGTGGAAGAATAATTTCATGTAAAATTTGATGAGACTAATCCACATGAACCCAAAATCTCTATAGAAAATCTTGAGGATGATATGTCATTTTTAAACCTTAATGATAAGGATAGTGAACCCTTAGTGAAAACAACCAGTTCTAGAAATTTTCCAGAATTGTTGCATTGTGAATCTGATCCAATAGACAATCATGAAGAGTCTAGTTCAACCATTTATAGAGGTATTAAAACTCTCAAGAATCATTCTTTGGGTGATATCTATTAAATAGTAATTAAATCAATTTGAAATAAATAAGGTTTGGGAATTTGTAGAAATACCTAAAGACACTTTGACCATAGGCACTAAATGTATTTTTAGAAATAAAGTTGATGAATCTGGAAACATAGTTAGAAACAAGGCTAGGCTTGTTGCATAATGATATATTCGTGAAGAAGGAATATATTATGAGGAAACCTTTTCACATGTAGCTAGACTATAAGACATTAAGATACTACTTTCTTATGTAGCTCATCTGAATTTCAAAATTTATCAAATGGAAGTCAAAAGTGCATGTTTAAATGGGTAAATATTTGAGGATGAATTTTTTGAACAACCCCCTGGTTTTACAAATCCTTATATTTCAAATCATGTTTTTAAACTATCCAATGTTTAATATGGTTTAAAACAAGCTCCAAGAGCTTGGTTTGACAAACATAGTTCTTTTCTTATTTCAAAAGGTTTTATTAACGGAATAATGGATCCTACTATTTTTATTAAAATTATTTCTAAAGATTTTATAATAGTACATATTTATGTTGATGACATTATAATTGGATCCTCTAAAAACTATTTATGTATTGATTTCTCAAAAATGATGCAAGATGAATTCGTAATGAGTTTAATGGGGGAAATTTAATTTTTTCCATGGATTTAAAATTTTTCAAAATAAAAATGGTGTTATTTTAAATTAGAGTAAATATACTAATGATATTTTGAAACTTTTTAGTTTGGAATGTAATAAAGGTAGTAATACACCTATGAGTACCACCTTTAATTTGGATGCTGGTGAAACTAGTAAACCAATGGATCAAACCAATTACAGAGGTATGATTGGGAGTATGCACTATCTTACTGCTAGAAGACCTGATATTATGTTCCGTGTATGCATGTGTGATATTTTTTAAGTCTATCACAATGAGTCTCATTTAATTATTGTTAAAAGTATTTTTAAATTTCTCAAGTATTCTACAAACTTAGGACTATTTTATCCAAGAGGACAATCAGTTGATTTAATAAGTTATTCGGATGATGATTTTTCTGGTTAAAAGTTAGATAGAAAGATCACCTCTGGAATATGTCACTTTTTAGGAAAGTCACTAGTATCATGGTGTAGTAACAGACAAAATTTTGTTGCATTATCTACTACTGAAGCTAAATACATATCTGCTAGCAGTTGTTGTGCTCAAATTCTATAGATGAAACACACATTACTAGACTATGGATATCCATTCAAACATGTCTCTATACAGAATGATAGTACAAGTGCTATTAACATCTCTAAAAATATAGTATCTCATGTTAGGACAAAGCACATTGATGTGAGACATCACTTCTTGATATATCACTATCAAAGAGGTGATATCACTCTAGAATTCATTGGCACTGAACATCAATTGGCTGATATTTTCACAAAGCCTTTGAATTATGAGAGGTTAAATTACATCAAACATGAGTTAGGTATGATAAATTGTTAAGGTATAGAACCTCACTGTTGGACCTCACTGTTAGACCTCACCATTGTACTTCACCATTGGACCTCGCTATTATGACCTCACCGATAAACCTCACTGATAGACCACACCGTTAGGACCTCACCAATAGACATCACTGATAGAACTCACTAAAATACCTCATTGTTAGGACCTCACTGATAGACCTCACCATTAGGACCTCACCAATATACCTCGTCGTTAGGACCTCATTGATAGACCTCATCATTAGACTTCACCATTAAGACCTTATCGAATACCTCACTGTTATGACCTCACAAATAGACCTCATCATTGTCACCTTACCGATAGTTGAAATTTTCAAGGACGTAGCGTTTTCTTTGCCAAAATCTAAAACGTTTTCTATTTTACTTATTTATTTAATCAGATCTGTTTTTCAATCCCTATGTTATAAAATTAAAGAAAATACCACATTTTGATCCACTTCTCTCCTGAACCTCTTGCAATCTAACCTAAGAACCTCACCCTCTACTGAAACCCTCGAACCGCTCTAGATTGAAAGGGAAAGACTGAAGCAACCATTGGTTTGTGATAAAGGAGATGTGCCAAATCCAAAGAGACCTCGAACTGAGTCGAGTAGTGGAAGCTAGATAGTGTAAAATCTGATCAACTATCATCTGTCGAAGAGGGAAATCGTGGTTTAAAAAGAGCAATGTTTCGAAAGGTTTCTAAAAAGAATATCTTTAGTGCTAAAGGTACTTGAAGCTCAAGGTTGGGTCAAATTCTTTGAAAACAACAATGGACCCTATTACTCGACATTAGTGAAGATGTTTTATGAATTTTAGAAGTTCGAATAGACTAAGGATGAGAACAGAATGTATTCAAGGGTAAATGGAGTAAGTGTAATCTTATCCTCTATTGAATGGGCTGAGTTTCTGAGAGTACCACCTGAAGGGATTTATGATTACCACTCAGTAGTTGTGCCTCCTTCTATAGAGTTTTTCTGTTATGAAGAAGCCTTAACCGAACTAACAGGGAGTTGGATCCCTAGGAAAGTCATTTCCACTGAGATGGAAGGAGAGGACAAGCTACTCTTTATTATTTTCTAGCATGTCTTGAGTCCTAGGAGAGGGGTCTTTTCTACTGTGAAGTATCAGGACTTATTTCTGTTGTATTTGTTCAAGCATAGACAGAAGATAAACCTATGTAGGCTGCTAATTATTCAATTAGAAGATATAACAAAGCCTAGTTCAAAGACTAATACCTTGTTTCATGCCGGATTGATATCCTTGATGTTGAAGGTGAAAGGAGTTGCTGGAAACTAGGAGGAAATACTAGTAGTAAGGGACAATTTCTACATTACACAGGTAATCTTCATGTTAATAAAGATAAATTGAAACCCTTGGAAAATAATATGGGTGCATGATGAGGCTAATCTATATGAGGAATTCAACCATTCTACTCATCCTACTAGGCCTAAGGATAAGGGAGATCTTGGTCTAAAGCCTCATGAATTAGAGCCTATATATTCAGAATAAGAAGAAGAGGTTGTAACTGTGTAAGAAAAAGAGGATTCTACTATAGATGTCAAGAGTGATCCTGACCGTCCCTTAAATCCTTGTGTTAATATTGTACCCATTGGTGAGCTCAGTCTACCAAAGAGATTTCCTAGAAGGGAGACAGACCTAATGGACAATGATGATGATGATACTAGTGAAGAAGAAGTGGTGTAAAATGTCTTAAGATACATTAGAGAGACCACATATGAGGATGAGAATATTGAATCTAGACATAATGACTTTGAGACAGCTACTGGTGAAAGTGAATAAGAAGGACTAAGTATCGGTCCCATAATAGGGAATACGGAAATGGTTGAAAGATTTGATGAATAGGTTGCTGATTCAGTTGAAGCAAGAATTGTTTTGGAAGTTGTTGAAGATTCTGTCGAGGAAGTGGCAGTGGACCCTTCTGTTGATGTAGAAAATAAAAGAGGTATGGTTGTAGTGAATGTGGTTGATCAGGAGATTGCTCCAAGTGAGGGGGAGGAACCTATTACCCCAGGTTCAGTTTATGTTTCTCATGGGATAGAAGACTGGTCATAAGACCCTTGTTTTGTGGTTTTGGGTTTATCCAATGGAGATTCTGAAGATGACCAGCCTATCAGAAGTCCTCCAATTCCTATTGTTTCAGAAACTACTATTCTGTAGACAATGGTTCTTTGGCCTTGATATTATGTAGAGAAGGATGATTTGTAATAAATAAAATCATATATGAAGAGTCACTTTGATGAGATATTTGTTGGGTTACAGAGGTCTATGAATCACAATCAAGAAGTTGTAACTTCTACAGTGGAAAGGATAGTTTCTACCTCTCACTCTATCCTACTACAAGAAGTAAAGGACTATCAGAATTAGATCAGAACCTTAGAAGATAATATGGAATCAGTGAAGCTATCTATTTCCAGTTTAGAATCCTATATAGATTTAAGGGCTCAGGTGGAAAAAGATATTCGATATGTCAAAAGTGTGGTTCCGAAAATGATCACTGTGTTTCAGGACATTAAGAAGTTCATGGAGACACATGATAGTGGACAAGATTATGATGTGAAGAGGCTGATCAGTGGGCTGACCAAATCCTTTAAGGAGATAGTGGCATTTATTATGGCACCTCTGTGTGAATTTGCTTCATTTTTATCTACTCCTCATGTTGATCTAGAAGCTTTCAGTTCAGTTGCCAGAGAAGAAGTAGAGAATTTCTCTAGTGCTAGTACCTCAGAACCTCATTCTATGACTCAGGTCATTTCTACTACCAGATAAATTCATAACCTTACTAGAAATTCTTTAAGTGAAGCTTCCCAGGATTATAAAGCCATCAAAGAGTAAGTATATTTCTACTTTAAAAGGTTGTATACTAAGCATCATATGGATGGTAAATTCATGTTTTTGTTGGAGAACATGAGGATTCCACCTGTCACTCAAGCATTTAAAGATAGGGTTGGAAGGCTCAGATAGTTGAATCCTTCCATAGAGAAATTCATGGAGAATAAGGATGATTTTATTTCAGCTATGGAAATAGGAGGAAGTATTATTATGGATTTTAGAAATCTTATTCTACCCTTCCTCCATGTGAACTACACTCCCATCATTGTTCCTACATCCTTGCCTTCTACCGTGACTGCTTCAGGATCTACCGGTGCTTCACTAATGATGACTCCTACACAGGCCATCAAAAGTATGACCCCTATGATTCCTCAGAGATCCACTCACTACAGGTCTACTAATGCCTCTGTTACAACTCCTCCAACCCTACTGACTGACATACATAGGCCTATCCATCTATCTTTTGAACTTTCCTCCTCTACTTCCAAAGACAAAGTTCCCTTGGACATTTATGATGTGGATTGAATGTGGGATGTCTTATTTGATAGGGACCTTTGTAACATTTTTTTGTATATTTTACTATTGCTTCATTAATGGAAAACCCTCTTCTGTTTATTTTTGTAATTTATTCTTTTTTTTAATCACAAAGGGGGAGAAACAGTTCAGGTTACAAGTTAGGTTTAATTTTTAAGCTACCTAAACTGAAAGGAGGAGGTTTTTTTAAGTTTAATTTTCATATATATACTATCTATATTTTCCCATACACACCTCTACATATATTAGCAAATTTTATTATTCCTAATTCAGAAAATATTGACATAAATTTTTATTATCAAAAAGGGGGAGGCTGTTGGACTCACTAGTTTTGATAATCCCAAATCATGTTTAATTTATATAAAGCATCTTTTTTCTCTTATAGAATAATCATTTATGTGAAAATCATGTTTATATCAATTTAATAACTTTGTAATTTTAATCTCACTGCTCTCTTGTTTAAGCTCACAGTGCAAAATTTCTCTAAGTAAAAAGGTCACTAATGCAAAGGTCACTAATGCAATGGTCACCATTGCAATGGTCACCGATGCAAAGGTCACCGATGCAAAGATCAACAATGAAAAGGTCACCGATACAAAGTTCACTGGTGAAACGTTCACTGATACAAAGGTCACTGATGTAAAGGTCACCAATGCAAAGGTCACTGAGGCAATGGTCATCAATACAAAGGTCACAGATGCAAAGGTTAGTATTGGAAAGGTCACCGATGAAGGCTACTGATGAAGGTTACCGATAAAAGGTTACCATTGGAAATTTTACCAATGAAGGCTTCCAATGTGCACCTACTGTTGAATCCAATTGTTGTGAAGGCTACCGTTACCAGTCTATCATACTCTTCTTCTCCATACATTGTCAAATTCTTAGGTTTTTTCTAACGGTCATATTTGGTAAATTTAATACTTCTAGAATTAAAAGAGAATACCAAGGAAGAAAAAAGGGGCATGGTATGTGAAATGTGTGTCTGTGCATGTGAAGGATTTTTCTTGCTAGATCAAAGAAGAAGCATTGTATGCTTAAACTGTGAACCCAAGAACTTCAAGAAGATCATTTCAGGAGAACAATTTCAAGGCTTCCTTTGGTGCCTCATCAACTCTCGATCAACACAAGAAGAAGAAAACTCAATTCTTAAAAGCTAGAACCTAGAGTTGGGGCACTCTGTTTTGAAGACAACTTCCAAACAATGAATCGATAAACAAATTCTTCACTCCATGGAGTCAAGAGATGAACTACAAACATATAGATCTTCTTAAACTCAAGCTTATAATCGTAGCTCTATTATGTTTCCTCATTTTACATTTCTGGGAAGTGTGTGTGTGTCTTTATGTTACACACACAGTCTCTTATTCTTGAACTGTAGGATACTGAATATCCTCACATAAAACTTCACTTACATCTTGTTTCCCACGTATAAATGTGGATGAGACCATGTGTGTTCTGTATTGTTTATTCTTTCCGTGAAGAACTGTGGTAGTGGTTGTGAACCCTAGATAGTTTTTGAAAACTGTTGTAAATCCCGATACAGTATGTGTATCAAGTTTATTATTAATATAAACTGCTTGGTGGAAGGTGATCACCAAGTAGAGAGGATTAAGTCTCGGCTTGAGAATGATCCTCTTGTTTAACTTCTCTATGATCAATACGTTTTTATACTATGTTTTATCTATTTTTCGTTGCTTATAACTGCTAAAACGTAAAACTGTTTTTCATTCACATTGACAGTTAGTTTTGGATAGTGTGTGTGTCACGAACCAAATCGATCGCCACCAAAAATGGCACCAAACCCTGCCCGTGACAAGGCCCGAAG
The DNA here is from genome assembly GCA_963277665.1 of Viscum album. NCBI lineage: Eukaryota > Viridiplantae > Streptophyta > Magnoliopsida > Santalales > Viscaceae > Viscum > Viscum album. The sequence continues at coordinate 216,788 of OY728136.1, forward strand.
GGCGTTCCCGATCCCCATAGGCTGGCACAAGTGCCCGGGTATCATAAAATGAAAATTGGGAACGATTTACCCGGGTTTATAAACATAAAACAACAAAAGAATCCAATGAAACAAATCTGGATTTTTCAAACCAAACAATCTTTTACAGAAATTCAGAACTGAATTACATAGCTTAAAACAACTCAAAAGGTCTATACCAAAGGTACAAAACAAAATAAGGATAGCCCAAGAACCCTCATGGCAAGGGGCACCGCCTTCAAGCCACCTCCACAAAACTTCACCCCCAAGGACCTGTAAGAAACCCGAACCACTGGAACAAAAAATTGTACGCAACCTGCGACAACAAAAATAACCAAGTCTACTTACACCCAAGGGTGTAAGTAGGGTGTAAGCCAATGCCCAGTAGGATACCACCACTAAGAGATTCCATGTGATAAACATTTAAAGATGAAAAGCATGCATGTTTTCAAAAACATGAAAATCTAGTTACAACACTACAAGAAAACTGCCGTTTAGCGGTGGTTTTTTCGCGGCGGTTTTATAAACCGCCGCGCAACGCGTTTTCGGGCCGCCATTTCGCGGCGGTTTTAAGAACCGTCGTGAAAAAACCACCGCTAAATGGAAAAAAAATTATTATTTTTAAATTTAAATTTATTTTATTTTTTAATTTTATTTGAGAATTAGCGGCGGTTTTTAAAAAAACCACCACGAAATAGCAGCGGTTTCGGTAAAACCACCGCTAAATGAAATGAAAAAAATAAAAAAAACGTGAGAAACCCCGAAATCACTAAAACGACCATAAATTTTGATCTGGGCGTCCGTTGAAGCGCCACGACCAGTCAAATCAAAGCTCATGAAGAGATATAGAGGCACATATAATCAAAACCATGAGACGGTCTAAGGTGTAAAAGATATTAGAGTTATAAAAAAGTTGAAAAAAGTTCTCCAACTTCAAACGACCATAACTTTCGCTCCGGGTGTCCGTTTGGGCTCTACCACATATCAAATCGAAGCCAGCGAAGAGAGCTACGCAGAAATTCAACACAAGAAAGCTTCTGTCATGTTTTTAAACCTCAAAAACCCCTCCGAAGGCCTCCAAAACCCTGTTTCTGTCACCGGTGTCCCGTCGAACTTGTCTTCAAACAGACCTAACTTTCGATCCGCGTGTCGGTTTGGCCTCCCCCACCTGCCAGATCATAGCTCGTTCCATGAGCTTCAGTTTGACTAGTCGCGGTGCCCACATGCACTCCTAGATCATATGTTATGGCTTTTTTAGTGGGTATCGGGTTTGTTATGTTTTTCAATGTCTCGTTTCTAGCACTCATTCTCCGTCAGCTTTTTTTAAATGGTCATAACCTCCGATCCGTCTGTCCATTCAGACTCTTTCACCTTTCAGGTTGAAGTGCGTTTCAGGATCTTTGATTTGACAGGTCGCAGATCTAAAACGGACTCTCGGATCATAAGTTATCTCCGTTAATGTGAGTCCAATGTTTTTGTCTCTTTATGACCGTTTTAACGGGTTTTAACGGTAGCTCCATTTATTACTGTTTATTTGGGTTTCCATGACTTTTTATCTTTATCAATGGTTTTTTATGGGTTATTATGATGATTATGTTGAATTATTAAGGAGTTTTCTAGAGTTGTCACGAGTTTTCATGCATTCTCATTTTTTCTAATGCCTCATTCTTCAAATGTTTCTCCATCCTTTTTCATGCGTTTTCATGATTTTTCATCCCTTATCACGTCTTTTCATACTTTTTCATGTGTTTCCTTTATTATTTATTTTTTATAATATACATTAATTTATTTATTATCTATTATTTGTAACTGGTTATTTATTATTTATTATTTATTATTTATTATTTATTATTTATTATTTATATTTATTTAATAGTTATTATTTATTAGTTATTAGTTATTATTTATATTTATTTATTATTTATATTTATTTATTATTAATATTTATTTATTATTTATTATTTATTTATTATTTTTATTTATTTATTATTTTTATTTATATTTATTTATTTTTATTTATTATTTATATTTATTTATTATTTATTATTTATTATTTATTATTTACATTTATTTATTATTTATATTTATTTATATTTATTTATTATTTATTATTTATATTTATTTATTTATTATATTTATTTATTATTTATTGTTTATATTTATTTATTATTTATTATTTAGTATTTATTTATTATTTATATTTATTTCTTATTTATTATTTATATTTATTTATTATTTATTATTTATATTTATTTATTATTTATTATTTTCTATTTATTATTTATTATTTATATTTATTTATTATTTATTATTTATTATTTATTATTTATTATTTATTATTTATTATTTATATTTATTTATTAGTTATTATTTATTAGTTATTATTTATTATTTATTATTTTTATTTATTTATTATTTATATGTATTTATTATTTATATTTACTTATTATTTATTATTTATATTTATTTATTATTTATTATTTATATTTATTTATTATTTATTATTTATATTTATTTATTATTTATATTTATTATTTATTATTTATATTTATTATTTATTATTTATATTTATTTATTATTTATTAGCTATTAGTTATTATTTATTATTTATTATTTATTATTTATATTTATTTACTATTTATTATTTATATTTATTTATATTTATTTATTATTTATATTTATTATTTATTATTTATATTTATTTATTATTTATTGTTTATATTTATTTATTATTTATTATTTATATTTATTTTTTATTTTTTATTTATATTTATTTATTATTTATATTTATTATTTATTATTTATATTTATTTATTATTTATTATTTATATTTATTTATTATTTATTATTTATATTTATTTATTATTTATTATTTATTTTTTATATTTATTTATTATTTATTATTTTCTATTTATTTTTTATTTTTTATATTTATTTATTATTTATTATTTATATTTATTTATTAGTTATTATTTATTGGTTATTATTTATTGGTTATTATTTATTATTTATTATTTATTATTTATTATTTATTATTTATTTATTATTTATTATTTATATTTATATTTATTTATTATTTATTATTTATTATTTATTTATTATTTATTACTTATTATTTATTATTTATTATTTATTATTTATTATTTATTATTTATTTATTATTTATTATTTATTATTTATATTTATTATTCCTTATTCCTTATTTATTATTTATTATTTATTATTTATTATTTATTATTTATTATTTATTATTTATTATTTATTATTTATTATTATTGAGTTTATATTTATTATTTATGTATTATTTATTTTTCCAATTACTATATATAAGTATATTAAATTCTGTTTATTAAACACATGGCGAGCTCACTGGAGTGGTAAAGTCTTTGGAAAATATGCAAGAGGTTAGGGGTTCAAATCTCACCAAACGCAGAATTTATTTATATTGCATGGGTATGCATGTGCATGTGAATGGGATGTGCATGCATGGATAAATAAAGTAAATAAAATAATACTAAATACATAAATAAATAAAATAAATACGAAATAAAATAAATAATTAATTAAAATAAATACGAAATAAAAATAATAATAAATATGGAAATAAATAAATAAATAAATAAATAAATAAATAAAATAAAATAAAAAAATAAAAAAATTGCCGCTAAAAAACCGCCGCGAAACGTTCTGCGACGGGTTTGAAAACTGCCGCGAAATAGTTTCCCGACGCACGATTTAGCGGCGGATTAAACCGCCGCTAAACGAAAAAAACAGCCGCTAAATGCCTTTTTGCCGTAGTGCAATTTCTAAAAGATGCAACTTTGAATAAAAACAGTTTTCAAGTGGGCTATCATTAAGAATAAACACTTTTAAAAATAATGTCAACACTAGTGAATTTTCCAGCCAACTATACCGTATGCCGATGGTAAGTACAAAGCAAATAATGAGCACAAGAAATAGGAAATAACCCCTAGGCACTAGCTAGTTGTGGGTCCCAGGTACCTCGTATCTCGGTGAGAGTAACCATCACAAATATCAATTCTCGTGCACGAGCCACTAGTAGGGAACATACACATAACCTAGTGGTCCCCAATCATCATCATCATAGTTTAGTTAGAGTTGTAAGCGTCAATCTTGCTAAGTGAAACTGAGGCCAAACCCCACGGATTCACTAGCATACTAGTACACGTCCACCCACGTAGATACCCAGGTTTTCCCCTTGTGCTGAAACAAGTTCAACAAGTCAAGAAATACACATTGAACATGAAAATATCATTTCCACAACACAAATTCACCATACAGCCCATATGTATACCACACAGGTCACAAAAATCCATTTTTCATTCAAAATGATTTTGAAATCCGAATCACACCAAAATAGCCCACAACACATTTCACATTTCTTCAACACTTCCACAAAACCATTAAACAATTTTATAAAATAATTATAAGATATTTAAACTCATATAACAGCCCACACACATGGAAAATAACACTTCTTTCATAATCAAAAATTCAATTTTTTTCACATCAGACTCACACAAAACACTCCACATCCCTTTCACATCACTTTCACTCCTCATTATCTCCTTCAAACAATTTAATAAAATATTTCCAAGATGATACATATCACATAACAGCCTTTTCAAAAATGAAATAGACCTTTTAAAAATATACTCCTACCAAAACAGTTTGCTGATATAGTTTCACCTATTACACAACCCAATAAACCATTCAAAACTTTCATAAAACAATTATAAAGAGTATACCCAAACTTTGCACATAAAATCCATTTCAAAAACCTCTTTTTAAGCCAAAAGCACACTAAGACCCTACCAAAACAGAATTGGCAGCCCAATCAACATGTAATAATCCTCTTTCAAATGTTATATAATCACCTTGAATAATATCACAAAAGATACCCATGAGAACACACAAATCCATAAAACACTTTCAAGGAGTATAACAAGGTTATACAAATAAAACCATTCAAATACACCCCCTTTTTAGGCCCACATGGAACTATATCATTGCCCAACCATAATTGTCAGCCCCTTTCAACAACTAATAAATCACTTCCACATTTTACAAAACTACCACAAGAGATAACACATGAAATAGATTTGAAAAATACACACTTCAAGCAAAAATGTAACTTTAAAAACAAATTCTTTACTATTGCTACCAAAAATGGTTTTCTCATAATGCACAGAACATAATGAACATGTAAAATTATTTAATCAAGAAAACTAACTCATCATTAAATGGTTATCCACGGAATCACCTACCGAATGTGTCGAAACCCTCAAATATTGGGGCGAAACATCAACCGCACGACCGACGCACCTCAAGGAAGTTAAAAGAAACCTAAAACCTCAATATTTCACCCAAAAATACAGTAATTTAGAACCTAGGAACGAACCCTAACTTCTAAAATTTTTATAATTCAAGAATTAGGGAAGAAACCCTAAGAAATTTGAAAGAGGAAAGAAATAGACTCACCTACTTGAAGTATCATGAATTCATCACTCCAAAAACAATAGTTTTTGATATTGAAAACAGCCAAAATTCAGGTATTGTTCGAACAAGATTTAGGAGGTAATTTAGGAACTGGAATGGAGGGAAAAGAGTAAGAATTGAGAGAGTTAAGAAGGGATGAAGTTACCTCTTCAATTCTGGCCAATTTGAGACACCCTATGAAGATCAGCCCTAATTAGAGATTTCAAAGAGCTCCAAGGAGGGGGGAAAGGCGATGGGAGCTCTTCTGGGTTTCTTAGGGTCGAGGGGGAGGTGGAATCACTGAAAAAACGCAAATAATGAAGTAGATATAAAAAAATAAAAAATTATTTTTAATGTAGGAAATGGGCTTTCAGGAAGGCCCAATATCTTAAATAAAACTCATATCCACCATGATTATGGATTTATAAAGGCTCCAAATTTATATTTTGGTGTTAATAGGTCAGTGGAGACCATTTAGGAATTGGAATGAGGGAAAAATATTAAAAAATGAAAAAGTTATAAAGAAAAAATATTTATTTATAAATCTGGAATTGGGAACACGATTTGGCCCAATTCATTAAAACTCATCTATTTCTCCATAAAAACTTTGGAAACCATCAAAAACAAATAATGAAAGGAAAATAAATGAAATTTAACTTCAAAATAAGTCATGTATGTGACAATTCTCTCCACCATGAAAACATTCCGTCCCCGGAAGGCTACAGAAAGGCCGGATACGAAATCCAAACCGAATTGATAAACCAAGATGTACTCCCTTTCCAGGTTTCACCCCCAAAGGCCAAAACACCTCCATTGATGAATTAAGGAATGAATACTTCACAAAAAAATCATAGACCAATTTCCTGAAACAATCAATCACATTCAGGCTTTATCCCAAAGGAAAACTCCTCAAACACTATTCGAACAAGACTCAAGCAATTCACTCAAACGAACAACAACATCGAACAAGGTTACACATACATTGCTATAACTAAACCATTGGGCACTCTCCAATCTCAATGGTTACCAAAGGAAGATTTAGGTAGCTTGATAGATCTGAATGAGACTACCTACCACCAATCCTTTACCATGGATAAGTCTAAGTTATTGGTACGGGGAAAAAAATTAGGCTCCCCACCATAAGAACCAACAATCTTAATCGACCAGCATAGGCCGGTACATAAAGACCCCAAAATATAAAGTTTCGGGACGACCACATGGTTAGTCTACACGGTTTGGGAAACCATGAACTACCAGTGGATATTCTTCCATCTACATGTTTTTTTTGGGGGGCATGGTCACTACTAACCAAGTGCAAACCCTGTGGTCAACCTGTCTAGACAAACTTCATACCTTTCTCTAAAGACTCAATGGAAACCAAAGGGGGAGGGAATAACATTTGGTGATAACATGGGTACAAGGCCCTCCACCTATTTCCACCGAACATGAATAGTAGAATAAATATGATGACACCATAGGTTTAAACTCTTCTTATCTTTCATATTGAGGATAGGACTTTGAACAAGGGTTTAAATGACACTGGGGTTTCCCCTGACTACGTGCCAGCTTCTCTCCGGGACCTATGGCTGGAGCTAAAAATATTGGAACATCTTCGGCCTCACAGCTAGTCTTTGGAAACCACCTGAATGATAATTCTTCTTTCGTTTCAAACAAAAACTACACCGCAATCCCTGATAAGGTTTTCCAAGACATAACACATTCCAAACTCACTTTACCCTAACTCGATATTTCACTGAAACAAGGGATTATAAGATTTACACACATCACACCTTGTTTGTTCGGGTGAGAAACAATAGAATTAATGAACACTTATACTCACCTTCCTCTAAAATGGAATATTTTTTTTAATTTTTTTTTTCATGGGAGTCATTCTCCCAACATAATAGAGACTCTCAGATGATTGCCCAACTTTCACCTTTACAGTCAATCGAGCACATGACATCACAAGGAATCACCGAACATGACCATTGCGACTGATATAAATAATGAATAGAGGGGGAACTTGTACAACATCCCCAAACAACACACAATTCTAGAAAGTGGCCATAGTATCCTCTCATGACTAGATTTCCCACACTAGTAGTTTGACATGAACTCCTTCTTCGAAGAGACTATAAAGGACCGATAGTTCTTCTTAGACACTATCCAAATACTCATCCATGCTAACAACCCCAGAACACTTCCACCTTCGAAAAATTAGGAAACTTAAGAGGCTATGGTCACTTTCAACCATCCATAATCAATATCCCACTACAAGAGGATACACAAAACCAATAAAGGAAAGGGTGTATACTCAATCTAAAAATCTCAAGAAATAGATTCCTTATATTGATCAACTGGAGGATTTTCCAATGGAGAAACAATCTGGGTTGCGCTTCAGTTATGAATTAACCTTTCATGGGGGCGTACCTTATCCAATGAGAGAGCCCAAGGACCCACCAAATCTGGTCCATTGGTCAAAACAAGCCATAAACCAGCTCCAAACACATGAAGGGAACCACCGTAAAGGAATTCCAATGCATTTTTCAAAAGAGACCACTAATTTTCCCTACAACACAGCTTACCGACCAAACACAAACCCAAAACACAGTTTAAACATAAAGGGTTCTTAGAATCAAAACATCCCACAACATCAACATTTTCAAAAACCCATAATACAAACCATACAAAAATATTCCTCAAGACATCATGTTTTTCTTTAAAAGTAATTATTTGAGAACAAACAGTTTAGTAGTAAGCATATCCACCAATGGTACCCCATGTGCCTCACACATGCAGGTTTTTGTGCCACACCAGACACCCTCCTCATATCTGTCCCAGAACTCATCCAGTCGTGCCATCAACCATCCATCATCCCATATATCCCCATGCATGTGGTCGCTAATGGAAATACCCAAGGTTAAAAAAAAATTCTTTCCACTTTTCAAAACCAAAACGGTCAACCAACACATCCTTTTTTCTCATAACTTCTAACCACGAGATCAAAATCCCAACTCAAATCTTACAAAAATTTTCAGAAAGTCACAACCATTTATAAAATAACTCACTTTCAAGATATTCACATCAATTTCAAAACATCTCATCCCATTAAAAAACACTCTGATTGTTTAGAAAACTCTATTGGAAACACTTTTCAAAACCAACTTCAATATAGTTTCTGGTTTCAAAGAGGTGTAAGCGCACCATTTTAAATTTCAAAACAATTATGAAAATTCAGTTCCTCCATTTTATAAACCAAACCATTCCCTCTTTATTTGAAAATCATTTCACAAAAACTATACACTTCTTAAAACCAAAGTGCCAAGATTTCAAAACCTAAGCACAAAACAGTGCGAGAGGAAACTAGTTTCAGTGGGTGACTTGGAAATATGGATGGCGGCCATATTACAATCACTTCACATTCATAGAGAGTGTTCTAGGGAATATCCTTGGCTCTACATGGCTTTCCAGGCCCTGCGAGCTCACTAGGACCATTAACCCAACTCTCTTTTCATTTCCCTTAATCATCATCGAACCAAGAAAACTGAAGGACTTAGATAAATCTCCACTTCTCTTGGAAACATGAATCCCATTATGAGGTGTGGTGATCAGGCACACAACCCATAACTAGAATTCCATGTCCCAAAAATCCTAACTACAGACTATCCTGACTATTCCCCAAATAACATGACCCAAAGAGTTAACCTGAACCTCCTCAGATACCATTTTGTCACGAACCGAATCGATCACCACCAAAAATGGCACCAAACCTAGCCCGTGACAAGGCCCGAAGGGCGTTCCCGATCCCCACGGGCTGGAACAAGTTCCCGGGTATCATAAAATGAAAATTGGGAACGATTTACTCGAGTTTATAAACATAAAACAACAAAAGAATCCAATGAAACAAATCTGGATTTTTCAAACCAAACAATGTTTTACAAAAATTCAGAACTAAATTACATAGCATAAAACAACTCAAAAGGTCTATACCAAAGGTACAAAACCAAATAAGGATATCCCAAGAACCCTCATGGCAAGGGGCACCGCCCTCAAGCCACCTCCACAAGACTTCACCACCAAGGACCTTCTAGAGACCTGAACCACTGGAACAAAAAATTGTACCCAACCTGCGACAACAAAAATAACCAAGTCTACTTACACCCAAGGGTGTAAGTAGGGTGTGAGCCAATGCCCAGTAGGATACCACCACTAATAGATTCCATGTGATAAACATTTAAATACGAAAAGCATTCATGTTTTCAAAAACATGAAAAGCTAGTTACAATTTCTAAAAGATGCAACTTTGAATAAAAACAGTTTTCAAGTGGGCTATCATTAAGAATAAACACTTTTAAAAATAATTTCAACACTAGTGAATTTTCCAGCCAACTATACCGTATGCCGACGGTAAGTACAAAGTAAATAATAAGCACAAGAAATAGGAAATAACCCCTAGGCACTAGCTAGCTGTGGGTCCCAGGTACCTCGTATATCGGCGAGAGTAACCATCACAAATATCCATTCTCGTGCACGAGACACTATTAGGGAACATACCCACAACCTAGTAGTCCCCAATCATCATCATAATAGTTTAGTTAGAGTTGTAAGTGTCAATCTTACTAAGTGAAACTGCGGCCAAACCCCACGGATTCACTAGCATACTAGTACACGTCCACCCACCTAGATACCCAGGTTTTCCCCTTGTGCTCAAACAAGTTCAACAAGTCAAGAAATACACATTGAACATGAAAATATCATTTCCACATCACAAATTCACCAAAAAGCCCAAATGTATACCACATAAGTCACAAAAATCCATTTTTCATTCAAAATGATTTTGAAATCCGAATCACACCAAAATAGCCCACAACACATTTCACATTTTTTCAACACTTCCACAAAACCCTTAAACAATTTTATAAAACAAATATAAGATATTTAAACTCATATAACAGCCCACACACATGGAAGATAACACTTCTTTCATAATCAAAAATTCAATTTTTTCAAATCACACTCACACAAAACACTCCACATCCCTTTCACATCACTTTCACTCCTCAATATCTCCTTCAAACAATTTAATAAAATATTTCCAAGATGATACATCTCACATAACAGACTTCTCACAAATGAAATGGACCTTTTAAAAATATACTCCTACCAAAACAATTTTCTGATATAGTTTCACCTATTACACAACCCAATAAACCATTCAAAACTTTCATAAAACAACAATAAAGAGTATACCCAAACATTTCACATAAAATCCATTTCAAAAACCTCTTTTTAAGCCAAAATCACACCAAGACCTTACCAAAACAGAATTGGCAGCCCAATAAACAAGTAATAATCCACTTTCAAATGTTATATAATCACCTTGAATAATATCACAAAAGATACCCATGAGAACACACAAATCCATAAAACACTTTCAAGGAGTATAACAAGGTTATACAAATAAAACCATTCAAATACACCCCCTTTTTAGGCCCACATGGAACTATATCATTGCCCAACCATAATTGTTAGCCCCTTTCAACAACTAATAAATCACTTCCGCATTTTACAAAACTACCACAAGAGATAACACATGAAATGCATTTGAAAAATACACAATTCAAGAAAAAATGTAACTTTAAAAACAAATGCTTTACTATTGCTACCAAAAATGGTTTTATCATAATGCACAAAACATAAGGAACATGTAAAATTATTTAATCAAGAAAAATAACTCATCATTAAATGGTTATCCAGGGAATCACCTACCGAATGTGCCGAAACCCTCAAATATTGGGGCGAAACATCAACCGCACGACCGACGAACCTCAAGGAAGTTAAAAGAAACCTAAATCCTCAATATTTCACCCAAAAATAAAGTAATTTAGAACTTATGCACGATCCCTAACTTTTGGAATTTTTTTAATTCAAGAATTAGGGAAGAAACCCTAATCAATTTGAAAGAGGAAAGAAATAGACTCACAAACTTGAAGTATCCTGAATTAATCACTCCAAAAACAATAGTTTCTGAAATTTAAAACAGCCAAAATTCAGGTATTGTTCGAACAAGATTTATGTGGTAATTTAGGAACTGGAATGGAGGGAAGATAGTAATAATTGAGAGAGTTAAAAAGGGATGAAGTTACCTCTTCAATTCTGGCCGATTTGAGACACCCTTTGAAGATCAGCCCTAATTTGAGATTTCAAACAGCTCCAAGGAGGGGAGGAAAGGCAATGGGAGCGCGCCTGAATTTCTTAGGGTCTAGGGAGAGGTGGAATCACCGAATAAACGCAAATAATTAAGGAGATATATAAAATATTAAAAATTATTTTTAATGAAGGAAATGGGCCTTCGGGCATGCCCAATATCTTAAATAAAACCCATATCCACCATGATTATGGATTTATAAAGGCTCCACATTTATATATTGGTGTTAATAGGTCCGAGGAGACCATTTAGGAATTGGAATTAGGTAAAAATATTAAAAAATTAAAATGTTATAAAGGAAACAAAATTTATTTGTAAATCTGGAATTGGGCACATGGTTTGGCCCAATTCATTAAAACTCATCTATTTCTCCATAAAACCTTTGGAAACCATCCAAAACAAATAATGAAAGGAAAATAAATGAAATTTAACTTCAAAATAAGTCATTTATGTGACAATTCTCCCCACCATGAAAACTTTCCATCCCCGAAAAGCTACAGAAAGTCCAGATACGAAAGCCAAACCGAATTGATAAACCAAGATGTACTCCCTTTCCAGGTTTCGCCCCCAAAGGCCAAAACACCTCCATTGATCAATTAAGGAATGAATACTTCACAAAAAAATCATACACCACTTTCCTGAAACAATCAATCACATTCAGGCTTTATCCCAAAGGAAAACTCCTCAAACACTATCCGAACAAGACTCAAGCAATTCACTCAAACGAACAACAACATCAAACAAGGTTACACAAACCTTGCTATAACTAAACCATTGGGCACTCTCCAATCTCAATGGTTACCCAAGGAAGATTTAGGTAGCTTGATAGATCCGAATGAGACTACCTACCACCAATCCTTGACCATGGATAAGTCTAAGCTATTGGTACGGGGAAAAAATTAGGCTCCCCACCATAAGAACCAACAATCTTAATCGACCAGCATGGGCCGGTACATAAAGACCCAAAAATATAAAGTGTTGGGACGACCACATGGTTAGTCTCCATGGTTTTGGAAACCATGAACTAACAGTGGAGATTCTTCGATCTACATGTTTTTTTTGGGGCATGGTCACTACTAACCAAGTGCAAACCGTGTGGTCAACCTGTCTAGCCAAACATCATACCTTTCTCTAAAGACTCAATGGAAACCAAAGGGGGAGGGAATAACATTGGGAGATGACATGGGTACAAGGCCCTCCATCTATTTCCACCGAACATGAACAGTAGAAGAAATATGATGACACCATAGGTTTAAACTCTTCTTATCTTTCATATTGAGGATAGGACTTTGCACAAGGGTTTAAATGACACAGGGGTTTCCCCTGACAATGCTCCAGCTTCTCTCCGGGACCTATGGCTGGAGCTCAAAATATTTAAGCATCTTCGGCCTCGCAGTTAGGCTTTTGAAACCACCTAAATGATAATTCTTCTTTCGTTTCAAACAACAACTACACTGCAATCCCCGATAAGTTTTTCCAAGACATAACACATTCCAAACTCACTTTACCCTAACTCGATATTTCACTGAAACCAGGGATTAGAACATGTACACACATCACACCTTGTTTGTTCGGGTGAGAAACAATAGAAGTAAAGAACACATTTACTCACCTTCCTCTAAAATGGAATATTTTTTTTTATTTTTATTTTCAAGGGAGACATTCTCCCAACACAATAAAGACTCTCATATGATTGCCCAACTTTCACCTTTACATTCAATCGAGCACAGGACATCACAAGGAATCACCGAACAAGACCATTGCGACAGATATAAACAATGAATAGAGAGGTAACTTGTACAACATCCCCAAACAACACACAATTCTAGAAAGTGGCCATAATATCCTCTCATGACCAGATTTCCCACACTAGTAGTTTAACATGGACTCCTTCTTCGAAGAGACTATGAAGGACCGATAGTTCCTCTTAGACACTATCCAAATACTCATCCATGCTAACAGCCCCAGAACACTTCCACCTTCGAAAAATTAGGAAACTTAAGAGGCTATGGTCACTTTCAACCATCCATAATCAATCTCCCACTACAAGAGGATACACAAAACCAATAATGGAAAGGGTGTATACTCAATCTAAAAATCTCAAGAAATAGATTCCTTATATTGATCAAATGGAGGATTTTCCAATGGAGAAACAATCTGGGTTGCGCTTCAGTTATGAATTAACCTTTAATGGGGGCGTACCTTATCCAATGAAAGATCCCAAGGACCCAACAAATCTAGTCCATTGGTCAAAACAAACCATAAACCAGCTCCAAACACATGAAGGGAACCACCGTAAAGGCATCCCAAAGCATTTTTCAAAAGATACCACTAACTGTCCCTACAACACAGATTACCGACAAAACATAAACCCAAAACACAGTTCAAACATAAGGGGTTCTTGGAATCAAAACATCCCACAACATCAACATTTTCAAAAAACCCATAATACAAACCATACAAAAATATTCATCAAGACATCATGTTTTTCATTAAATGTAATTCTTTGAGAATGAACAGTTTAGCAGTAAGCATATCCACCAATGGTACCCCATGCGCCTCACACATGCAGGTTTTTGTGCCACACCAGACACCCTCCTCATATCCGTCCCAGAACTCATCCAGTCATGCCCTCAACCATCCATCATCCCATATAACCCCATGCATGTGGTCACTAATGTAAATACCAAAGGTTAAAACAAAAATTCTTTCCACATTTCAAAACCAAAACGGTCAACCAACACATCCTTTTTTCTCATAACCGCTAACCACGAGATCAAAATCCCAACTCACATCTTACAAAAATTTTCAGAAAGTCACAACCATTTTTAAAATAACTCACCTTCAAGATATTCACATCAATTTCAAAACATCTCATCCCATTAAAACAAACTCTGATTGTTTAGAAAACTCTATTGGAAACACTTTTCAAAACCAACTTCAATATAGTTTCTTCTTTCAAAGTGGTGTAAGCGCACCATTTTAAATTTCAAAACAATTCTGAAAATTCAGTTCCTCCATTTCATAAACCAAACCATTCCCTCTTTATTTGAAAATCATTTCACAAAAATTATACACTTTTTAAAACCAAAGTGCCAAGATTTCAAAACCTAAGCACAAAACAGTGCGAGAGGAAACTAGTTTCAGTAGGTGACTTGGAAATATGTTGGTGGCCATATTAAAATCACTTCACTTTCATAGAGAGTGTTCTAGGGAATATCCTTGGCTCCACATGGCTTTCCAGGCCCTGCGAGCTCACTAGGACACTTAACCCAACTCTCTTTTCATTTCCCTTAATCATCATCGAACCAAGAAAACTGAAGGACTTAGATAAATACTGACTTCTCTTGGAAACTTGAATCCCATTATAAGGTGTGGTGATCAGGCACACTACCCATAACTAGAATTCCATGTCCCAACAATCCTAACTCCAGACTATCCTGACTCTTCCCCAAATAACATGACCCAAAGTGTTAACCTGAACCTCCTCGGATACCATTTTTTCAAGAACTGAATCGATCGCCACCAAAAATGGCACCAAACCCAGCCTGTGACAAGGCCCGAAGGGCGTTACTGATCCCTATGGGCTGGCACAAGTGCTCGAGTATCATAAAATGAAAATTGGGAACGATTTACCAGAGTTTATAAACATAAAACAACAAAAGAATCCAATGAAACAAATCTGGATTTTTCAAACCGAACAATCTTTTACAAAAATTAAGAACTGAATTACATAGCTTAAAACAAATCAAAAGGTCTATACCAAAGGTATAAAACCAAATAAGGATAGCCCAAGATCCCTCATGGCAAGGGGCACCGCCCTCAATCCACCTCCACAAGACTTCACCACCAAGGACCTGCTAGAAACCCGAACCACTGGAACAAAAAATTGTACCCAACCTGCGACAACAAAAATAACCAAGTCTAATTACACCCAAGGGTGTAATTAGGGTGTGAGCAAATTCCCAGTAGGATAACACCACTAAGAGGTTACATGTGATAAACATTTAAAGACGAAAAGAATGCATGTTTTCAAAAACATGAAAAGCTAGTTACAATTTCTAAAAGATGCAACTTTGAATAAAAATAGTTTTCAAGTGGGATATCAGTAAGAATAAACACTTTTAAAAATAATTTCAACACTAGTGAATTTTCCATCCAACTATACCATATGTCGATGGTAAGTACAATGTAAATAATGAGCACAAGAAATAAGAAATAACCCCTAGGCACTAGCTAGCTGTGGGTCCCAGTTACCTCGTATCTCGGTGAGAGTAACCATCACAAATATCCATTTTCGTGCACGAGCCACTAGTAGGGAACATACCCATAACCTAGTGGTCCCCAATCATCATAATCATAGTTTAGTTAGAGTTGTAAGCATCAATCTTTCTAAGTGAAACTGAGGCCAAACCCCACAGATTCACTAGCATACTAGTACACGTCCACCCACCTAGATACCCAGGTTTTCCCCTTGTGCTCAAACAAGTTCAACAAGTCAAGAAATACACATTGAACATGAAAATATCATTTCCACATCACAAATATACCAAAAAGACCATATGTATACCACACAAGTCACAAAAATCCATTTTTCATTCAAAATGATTTTGAAATCCGAATCACACCAAAATAGCCCACAACACATTTCACATTTCTTCAACACTTCCACAAAACCATTAAACAATTTTATAAAACAATTATAAGATATTTAAACTCATATAACAGCCCACACACATGGAAAATAACACTTCTTTCATAATCAAAAGTTCAATTTTTTTCACATCACACTCACACAAAACACTCCACATCACTTTCACTCCTCAATATCTCCTTCAAACAATTTAATAAAATATTTCCAAGATGATACATATCTCATAACAGCCTTTTCACAAATGAAATGGACCTTTTAAAAATATACTCCTACCAAAACAGTTTGCTGATATAGTTTCACCTATTACACAACCCAATAAACCATTCAAAACTTTCATAAAACAATTATAAAGAGTATACCCAAACATTGCACATAAAATCCATTTTAAAAACCTCTTTTTAAGCCAAAAGCACACCAAGACCCTACCAAAACAGAATTTGCAGCCCAATCAACAGGTAATAATCCACTTTCAAATGTTATATAATCACCTTGAATAATATCACAAAAGAGACCCATGAGAACACACAAATCCATAAAACACTTTCAAGGAGTATAATAAGGTTATACAAATAAAACCATTCAAATAGACCCCCTTTTTAGGCCCACATGGAACTATATCACTGCCCAACCATAATTGGCAGCCCCTTTCAACAACTAATAATCACTTCCACATTTTACAAAACTACCACAAGAGATAACACATGAAATACATTTGAAAAATACACACTTCAAGAAAAAATGTAACTTTAAAAACAAATGCTTTACTATTTCTACCAAAAATAGTCTTCCCATAATGCACAGCACATAAGGAACATGTAAAATTATTTAATCAAGCAAACTAACTCATCATTAAATGGTCATCGACGGAATCACCTACCGAATGTGTCGAAACCCTCAAATATTGGGGCAAAACATCAACTGCACGACCGCCGCACCTCAAGGAAGTTAATAGAAACCTAAAACCTCAATATTTCACCCAACAATACAGTAATTTAGAACCTAGGAACGAACCCTAACTTCTGGAATTTTTATAATTCAATAATTAGGGAAGAAACCCTAAGCAATTTGAAAGAGGAAAGAAATAGACCCACCTACTTGTAGTATCCTGAATTAATCACTTCAAAAACAATAGTTTCTGAAATTTAAAACATCCAAAATTCCGGTATTGTTCACACAAGATTTAGGAGGTTATTTAGGAACTGGAATGGAGGGAAAAGAGTAAGAATTGAGAGAGTTAAGAAGGGATGAAGTTACCTCTTTAATTCTGGCCGATTTGAGACACCCTATGAAGATCAGCCCTAATTCGCGATTTCAAAGAGCTCCAAGGAGTGGGGAAAGGTAATGGGAGCGCGCCTGGGTTTCCTAGGGTCTAGGGGGAGTTCGAATCACCGAAAAAACGCAAATAACGAAGGAGATATAAAACAATTAAAAATTATTTTTAATGCTGGAAATGGGCCTTTGGGCAGGCCCAATATCCTAAATAAAACTCATATCCACTATGATTATGGATTTATAAAGGCTCCAAATTTATATTTTGGTGTTAATATGTCAGTGGAGACCATTTAGGAATTGGAATGAGGGAAAAATATTAAAAAATTAAAAAATTATAAAGGAAACAAAATTTATTTTTAAATCTGGAATTGGGCACACAGTTTGGCCCAATTCATTAAAACTCATCTATTTCTCCATAAAACCTTTGGAAACCATCCAAAACAAAGAATTAAAGGAAAATAAATGAAATTTAACTTCAAAATAATTCATGTATGTGACAGTGTGTATGTGTTTAATTCAGTAAAATGGTTTCAAAAGTTGAAGAAGTGGTTTACCCTGATTTACCGAAGGACTAATCAACCGTTGAGAAACTTGTTGACCAGATAAACATTCATATATCTACTGCCTTAATTAACTAGGTTGTTTCAAATTTTGGGGGATAATTATAATAAATTCTTTAATATAAATTTTAAGTAGAAACTCAGTTCACCCCCCCCCCCCCCACTCTTGAGATTCCTCTCCTATCAACAAAATACTCTGAATTTTTAATTAGTCATGAAATTGCTTATCAAATGGGTAGTATACCCACCATATAAAATAAATTAGTTGAATAACATTACAATATTCCTCAATGAATAGAAATAGTGATAAAGTCCCTTACCTTGAGTCTGACTCGTCATGTACGTTCTTTATTTTAAAAATAATAAACAAATGTTAATTATTTACTAGATTAAGAACATTTTTAAAGTTTATTATTCATTTTATTTCACTTATTACCATGTTACAAACAATTACCTAATCAATTATGTTTACATTAGGTGTTTTGATGATATTTTACATATACATCAAAAATGACTTTAGTAGGTTGATCGTTGGTCTAAGATGTCATTATTTCAATATATACAGAATAATTATAATTAAATAATTATCATGTTTATAGCTAAATTATATTTTTACACCAAATAATTAAATATTATTTTCATAAATGAAGTATATTATGATCATGGATATGGTAGGTCGTGCGTACGCATGAGTAATGATTTTTTTTTCAACAATCATTATGGAAAGTATTAAGTAAAATTTTACCTTTAATGAATTATAATAATATCATAAATAACATATTATTTCCGTAAATATACTTATATATATCATCCATGTGGTTTGTTGATGAAAATAAAGTCACAACACTTCATGAAGGTTGTAGTCCACACGTACATCAATGACGTTATCACCTTTCAGTGAGTGAAAATGTAAGAAATAAAATGATATATTAAATTTTAATAATGATAAATATGTAATTAAAATTAAAATTTTCATGTATATCACATATACTCATTAACCTTATCTTTATTACATTCCAATAAAAATGTTAGTGAAAAATGACTCACATCGCTTCTTGAGGTGGTAGTCCTTTGTACACATGAATTACATTATTGTATCCACTGCAGAATGGAAAGTAAAAAAATTATATATGGAATAATGAATCCATAGGAACAATTATTTTATAAATGTCATATATATGCTTTATATCCATCATTATACTGAACCATGAGAGGTTTTCATGGAAAACATTCACACTGGTTAGCGAGGTGTTACTCTGCCATACACACGAGCGACGTTATTGTTTCCCATTTGAGGAAAGAATATATGGATATAGGTAATTAAATTTACATAATAAAATCATTTTATATTCTAGATAATTTTTTAGTTATATAAGAACAAATTAAGAATATTTTAAACAGGTGGAATAAGAAATAAAATAGAAATGCACAGTTAGGAATCTTACCTCTTCTTAGACCACCTATATAGGATTATACCTAAAGTATACCTAGAATGGATTTATGACCACAAAATGGATTCTATGATGATTTTATGGAATTTGGGAAGTGATGTACTTAGGTATTTTGGAACCAATATGGTTTAAATGTGTGAAGAATCTTAGATAGCAGGTGGCTTTCATAGGTGAGGTGAGTGGAAAACTTATAATTTTTTTAATGAAGAAGGTGTACCCATTTTGTTTACAAGAAAAAAGGTTAAAATAGATTATTCTCGATAATTAGATATTATAAGACCAAAATAGTTCGGAAAAATATATTTTATACAGGATTTTTGGTCATTTTAACCCTTATCCTTTTGGTTTAACCCCCATGTAAACCCATTTTTACCTTAACTACAATATTAAAATTTTACTGTTTTCACAATTAATTATGGTAAAAAATTAAGATAACATAATTATAAAATATATGTTAATATTATTATAAATATTTAATCCATTTTTATAAATTTAATTCTCAAAATTGGTAGAATATAATTTAAAATTATACCTATAAATGTGATGAAAATCAGGATTTCAACGAGGAAATTCTTGTATATATAGAAGGTTTTAATACCAAATTTAAATATTAAATTAACTATAATTACCTAAAATTGTTAATTTTTAATATAATTTAACTAATTTTACTTTAAATATAATTTGAATTATAATTTAACTTTGTATTTAATTTAAATTGAAACACAATTTTAAAATAACAATCAATATTTTTCACTATACATTGAAATACGAATATTTTCTAAGAAATCATAAAAATTCTTCCTAATATAATTTTGATATTATAATTTCAGAAATGGATTCAAATTTTTCAATTAAATTTCATAAAATTTTCAAAAAAAATTAACATAAGTCTGTAAAAAATGACGAAACCATTTTCTTTAAAAAAATATTTTTTCAAGGAATATTTCATTTTAGGTCAAATGATTCATCTTTTATTTATATTAAATACATATACATTTAATTTATTTTATACATGTATAAACCATATAATTATCATAATTTATTTTTTACTATTCATACCATTCAACTTAACAGCTATACTATAATGGTCAAGTGTAAATAATATTCTAATTGAGTGTTTTCATATAAGTTCAATGTTTCTTGCATCACAAGCTATAAAAGATATTTAATTTATTTGAAAATAAATATATAATCAAGTCTTTGAGTGTTATGTTTTATTTTATTCTTGGATTTATGTGTCATACATTCTCCCAAACAAGATGTTCCTATTTTAAAATCTGTGAGTGTTATATTTTTTACATTTCAATTTAAATTTTTGAAAATTGTATATTATTTTTCTTATAAACCAAATTTATTTTCATATAATATGGTTATTTTTGAGGTTTTAAAGTATTATTTCCACTTTCTCCCTCTCTAACACCGAAAATACTAAAAAAAATGTTTTTATGAAAGGATGAAATTATTTCTCCTTTTTGGCCGAGAATTTTTGTCTTCCATTACTATGCCATTAAAGATTGTTTTGTGGAAGTTATTATCAAGTTTCAAATCATTAATAATGGTATTTTTATACTACATTTTACTTTATTTACAATTATTTTAGAGGAATCATCTTTTCATTTTTGTAAGGGTTCATTTTTTTACCTTCTTTACAAAATTATGAGAAGAATTTTTTTAATAGTTTATAGCATGAATGTCTTTTCCACCTATAGTGTCCTTTATTTTTTCATGAATTTTCCTTTACATGATTCAATTATTTTTTGAAGAAAATATAATTCCCATTGTTATAGTATTTTTTTAGTTTTTTTAAAATTTATCAAAAGAAATAGATAGTTTCTCTTTTCTTTAAATCATATTCCTAATTATTTTGTAAAATTATTTTTCAAATATATCAATATCTTTATGTAATATTTTTTTTTGATATGCTCAAATTATTCTATTCACTTTATTTCACTTGATTTCTTCTGATGATGATGTTTCAGGGATGATTTCATGAAATATATATCTTTATATAGTTCAATTAAACCATGATTAAATGATAAATCTCTATATTATATTAAGGCATACATATATATGGTTTTTATTATGTGATGAGTTGTCCAATAATTATAAATCACTCAAGGCCTTATTTAAATCTTGATATATCGTGATATAATATGATAGGTAATGTGGAGTGATCTTAATCCCTTATAATACTCTAAACACTATGTTTATGGGAATGGTGATTAAACCCAATGCACTCTGGGACTCTACCCACTGTGTTATAATGGTCTTAGTAGTTAGAATTGACTAAGGAAAATATTTTTTAGGCTTATGTGTATTCTAAAAAATAATTTATTCTACATATGATATTTTCTAATGGATCATGAATGATTATGGATGATTATATACTCTTATGATTCATCAATGTTGTTATGAAACAATTCTTATTCTATGACTCATGATTAATGATATATGACCTATTATGTAATGTTTTTTAATGTTATTGTCATATTCTCATACCCTTATGCTTATCTTATGATAACATATTATCATCAATTGATATCTCTCATGTTTATAATTACTCTTCATCTAATCTCACCCTTTAATGATTTTCCATTTCCTCATGTTATGAATAAAGGTTTTAAGTATGACATGTCAAAGAAGGGTACTATGTGTGAAGAACATTGTGGGACATGTTGAATTTATTTTATGAAATAAGTTGATTATGAATTTATTATGAAAATAAATTAAACCATTATGGTTATTTGGAATTTATTTTTATTATATGTATTGAATAATAATATAAAATTATGTAATATTTAGGTAATTGATGCTCATTTTACATTAATTAATTAGCTTTACACCCATATTTTCCACCCTTGAAATATATCCTCTTTATTTTTAGGTAGCTTCCAGGATGCAACATTCCACACATTTGAAATGAAGTTACTTCTTTAGATACTTGTTTTTTCCCTTGTAATAATTTGAAATATTTTATATGCATATTTACAGAAATAAGAACTTAGACGACGTGTGATTCAGAGGCCCAGCGTACCCAGAATAAAATTTAATAAAAATATTAAATATATTTTATATTGAACGTGCTCATCTTCTTAATAAAAATGGGATAACTCTTAAATGGAATCTAGGATCATAAAACAAGGACCATGTTTGAATATAGAACCAGTTTTTTATCCTTGGTGCGAACTAAAATAGGTCAGTGTGGAGCTTTTGGACTTCTCAATTTTTTGTGGTAAATTTAATGAAATAATTTATAAATTAATTAATTTGTTTTAACACAATGAAATGTTCAATAAGATTTTATCCATGGATAATCCTATAGATTTATCCACATAATCCCTAGGAGGATTCCAGAGATCGTTCTTCCCCCTTCATTAGTAAATCACCTCAGATGATGTCTAAACACTGGATCAGAGTAGGTAATATTTTGTGAATGAAATTTCATCCTTCGATCATTGGTGAGTGTGCTATTCAATAATGAATGATCCAATCTCTTGTAGGACACATAAATTTTTGTTGTTTGTCATCTTTGATTAAATAGATTGAGTGGATTGACCCCTTCAATCGATCTGCACCAATTTTATCATAATAAATAACGTAATTATAGGTTTATTTTGGTTATTTAATTGATTTCTAAACCCATATTAGTGTTCGTGATAGTTGTCCAAGAATTATTGGGAATTTATTTTTTAAACTTTTTCTATGGTGCCTTTTGCTCCAATTTCATTATGTTCATCAATGGTAGGACCCCTCAGTCCCTATTTGATATTATCGAGTGGTACCAAGCTTGATTGGACCCTTGAAATCACGATAGATCAATGAATGAGGTATGGATCAATGAAATAAAACTATATCTGGGGTCCTTATGGCCCAAGGATTATATTTTTGGATGATATATTACTGATTAATCGAATATAGAAATCATGGATACATCGAAATGCATGATGGAAACTTTAGTGGGTTGTGAGATTCGATTTCTAGTGAATGATAGACAGAAACAATAATTATGGCTTGGTCGACTCATCCCAAATGGATTCCATGCGGGTTCTACGATGGAATGACCAGATTTGTGCTGTGAAAAGCAGATCTGAGATTTTGGATAAAATCTTACTACACACCATGTACAAGGATAAACAAATATCCTGTAGCACCATAATTATGGTGGCTATGGTTTAAAAAAATATAAGGATTACATGGCATGTATCCCTTCTACACACTGTGTACCCCTTCCCAGGATGTGAAATACGTGTGGAGGATCACACTGGAAGGATCTCATGTGGAAGTACATGGTAAGGTACATGGTTGTGTACCAGAGTACACAGACATGAAATATTAACATGGGTAGCACCCATGTGAAGCAACACATCATGTACTAAATTACATGAACACGAAGTCAGTACATGGACACGAGAACCGGTACACAGACATAGACAGAAGGACACGCCTCGTTCTAGATTATTCTATACATATCATGTAGTCCACCTACACTGCCTATACTAATACATGGGTTGTGGGACATGTGACGTCCAATGACATGTCCAGGTGATGAATCAGGTACACACATCATGCGGGTCCCCTCACACATCATGTACCCCAAGTTTCCTTTTATGGACTTTTCAAGGTTCGATATCTCCTTCATTTAGACTCAAATTTTGGACCATGAGTATCCTAACCTAATTGTTTTTTCATTTAGAATGTAATGGTGGAATCATTTGTGGATTTTCATGTACAATGAAAAATTTTACAGCTACTGTGCTTATTGAGGCAACACCTGATGATGGTAGTGATCATGTAGGATCACCAAAGGCTTCTTCCAAGTGGAACCCCCTAGCGAATACCACACGGATCACCAATGACCATAGTTGAACCCCTCTATTATACTAGGGTTCATGTCATCAACCTTTTAAGTTGACCCCCCTTATCAGATAGGGTTTGTCTTCTTGATGGCTAAAGTGGAACCCCCTTTTATAACAAGGTACGTGTCTTTAACCTTCCAAGTGGAACCCCCTACCGGGTAGGGTGCAAGTCCTCGATAACTAGAGTGGAGCCCCCTTGATGCATCAAGGCTAGGGTATTTTACCTATAGATTGGACCCCCCCCCCCATCATCTTGGGTGTAGATCCTCTCCCCACTAAGTGAAACCCCCTATCAGCATAAGGTGTAGGTCCTTGTGACACTAGAGTTAAACACCCCATTAGCATGTGCATGGGTTCCTCTATGGATATTTAGAGAGTAGACCCCACTGAAACAATAGGGAATGGGTACTCTACTTCATGTTTATGTCCCCTAATCTATGAGACACAGTGAGGATACATTGCTTCACTTGGATGGTTAGTTCTGGTAAGACACATGAGATGTTGGGCATCATTGATGGACTTTTTGAACTATTTTCTACTCTTTTTATTTGGTTGAGATGTGAGATGGAGATTCCATTACTCTATCATTTTGGATTATTGTGACAGAGCAGATATATATTCTTCTATATTCACACCTTTTATTTGGTTACTCTTTTTCTATGGGAGGCAAATATCTGTGGGATATGCCATGTGCTTTCTGTGTTTAGCTCTTCATGGTTAGATGAGTCTGCTCTCCTGCAATAGATAGTAAAAAATCGATGTGTAGTTCATCTTATCACCATGTTGAGACCTTTGTGTTTTGATAAGTTTAATTTCACTCTTATTTTTGGTTGAACTATTCTCTTTGACTGTACTATGCACTTACTATCTTACTTTACCTATTGTATCTCTAACTTCTCCCCCTTTATCTTTTTGGGTGTCCAACAGGGTATTTATATACCTACCTCTGTATGGGATTTTCATGCATGTTTCATGTCTTATGAAGACATCAGATTGGTAGGTGGTGACATCAGAGGTTCTTAGGTATGCTTGGTACTTTGGACAATATATGGTGGTTGTAGCTTTGGATTCAGGAGATAGACTCTCTTGGTAGTTTACTTTTCTAGTTTTTTCAGGTTGGGATATATTTATGGTTAGGCATGTATTTTTTTCCTTTACTTTTCGGTTTTCACTATCATACTCTTGTACACCCTAGATTTTATGCATTCTTGTTTTAATTTTTAGAAGTTCTACATCCTTCACAATTTCCACCTTCACTTTTTCGTCGAGATGATTGTGTGTGTGAATACAGGTACTTAGAAAAATTCCTCTCTAAGTTCAGATATTTCTTCAGTGCTGGTCGCCACCCCCCTTTCTATGGAGGTGGTTATGGGGTAGTCACAACATGATCCCCATCTTGTGTTGGTTCTTGATAGACTAGTATGATATAATGATCATTCCATGGTATGTTGTTTGGACTGGTCCCCATGAGAGTATTTTGTGAGGTTTACTGAAATAGAGTCAAAGTGTCTCGTCTACAGCTCTCGAGCAATATAATCCAATGATGGTGTGGGTAGCTTACGTATCCATTCACCAGGACCTTGAATACATGCTTATCGACTCAGCATACTGAGACATTGGTTGCAGGTATCAACTGTATATGATTAATATATGATTGAATCTTTGAATGTCCTTCTTGATTTAGCTCTCCATTTTTTTTTATATATGTGTGTGTGTTTGTCTGTGTCCTCATTTGATAGTGGTAAATCTTGATAGATCCTATGAGGCATCCATGATGATATCCATCCAAGATACTATTTTTGGATCATGATGATGATATGATGAGTGATGTGGCATCAGTTCAAGGTCCACCCCATATCCAAGTGGGTAGGTAGCATAACCTCCACCTATCAAGTAGTTGATCGTTCAAGTAGAGAAAACTGAGGATGAGTCTTGGAATAGAGAACTCTATGAGCTCTAATAGTAGAGTCTACAAAGGTTACATGGTGATCCAAATCCTTAGGAAGTAGAGGATTTTCTAGAGTTAGTTGTTTGAGTCATCAGGCTCATCCAGACCCTGATCGATCAGGTAGTTACACTAGTAACAATCCTTTTCCATAGAGTAGTTGGACACTGGGGTAAACTTGTTACACAGATGCAGGATGAGTCAGCACTCTCATTGAACGACTTATAGTAGTTGTTCCATGATGATTAATACCCCTCTTATTTTCTCTTAGTTTAGATTTAGGATCTTATAGATCTATATAAAGGATGGATGATGGTGGCTGAGTACACAATAAGGTTCACATACAATAATTGGTACTCCCTTGACATGAATGGAGATGGATACTTCTGCGAACGAATTTTTGAGAAGGAACTCTATAGAAAGATCTATTCCAACATTGTTTCCTTGTGCATACCCACATATATTGGGGTGATAAAGTGGACACTACTTATAGATAGATTTAAGTCATAGGGATTCTAGATAACAAGAGCTAGTAGTGGGCACCACTGATCTGAGTTGTCTACAGCTGCTAGAAAATTCCAGACACCAAAATCTCAATGCATGAGATCTCCCTGTGATCAGAATCAGGTATATGATCTAAGAAAACCCAAAGTTCTAGGGAAACTATGAGAGGGTTGGTTCTTTACTTGTGATGGGTGAGGTTATATAGTGCAATATTGTGTGACCAGACATGCTGAGAAGCACTATAAGATAGCTGACAGACCACCCCGGTATGGGAAATTTCATGATCAAGGATCTCCCATGTGATAGAAGGGTGGTCCCTAAAAAGGGTCAGGTGGAAGAGAAGTTTTCAGATCTATTGTTGGTGGATGATGTTCTGATATCCTTCCACCACCACCAATAGGCATCCAACATCAGGCTAGGGGAGCTGGTGGTTGTGGCTGTAGATAGCTATAGGCTTTGAAGAATTATAATCCTGTATCACACAAGATTATTTGAGGTAGATATGTGTTTATTCTAATCTTGATTTATAATTAAAAGAAATATTTTCTAGTCATTACATTATCTCTATGATCCCGATGTGAGATCTAGAGCTCCCATTTGAGGTGATATCTGATCAGCTTTTTCTTGAGGTTCTTACAAGGAATGATTCTTATGTATATTTTATTTTCTGGTAGTGTGAGCTATTCCTTATCGGAGAGAGGTTCACTTGAGATCTTTTTTATATCACGATGGAACTATATTATTTTATCTTGGTTATTTAATGGTTATTTTTAGTCCAAGAACAGATTTACTATCACCATACAAAATTCAGATTCCTACACACTGATAGATATTCTGAAGGGGGAATCACATCTTCCTTTTCCAGGTACAGAAGCTAGTCCCAGTCACATTTCAAGAGAAGGAGATGTGGTATTTATACACTTCTCCACCAATTCTACTTACCAGTATTAGGAAGATGTATAAAGACCTTATGCAACATTTTTGGTGGTCACACAAGAGATGAAGTGTAGTTTAGTTCATCTCTCAGTGCCTCAGCTGTCAGTTGGTGAAAGCTAGGCACTAAGATTTGGTAGGTCTATTGTAGTCCCTTGAGATACTAAATTATAAATAGTATGGCACATCCTTGGACTTTGTGATAGAGATTCCATGCATAGTGAAGGTCCATGAAACCATTTGGGTAATAGTTGACTAACTCACGAAGTCGGCAAACTTACTTTCTATCAAGGAGTAGAGTTCAGTGGAGAGTTTGGGACAATTATAAATACATAAGATTTTTCAACTTCATAGGGTTCCCTTGATGATTATCTTAGATCATGATTTGTGGTTTACTAAACAATTGTAGAGAGTCCTACAAGATTAATTTGGGCCCCAAATAAGGATCATGACATTCTTTCACCCTCAGACTAAGGAGTAGACCGAGCGAACTATATCGGTAATGGATAATATACTAAGGGATTATGTCTTTGACTTTTTTTGGATCTAGTAGGATAAACGTACCTTGGTAGGGTTTCCATAAAAAATAGTTACAACTCTACTATCAGCACGGATCCATCTGAGGACCTATACATGAGACCCTACAGGTCACCTTTATGCTCAACATAGATTGATGATGCATATCATGTGGACCCATAGATAGTGGAGGTAATGAAGTAGAAAGTCCAAGTTATCCATGAGTGGATAAATATAGCTGAGAGAAGACATAAATATTATGTAGATCTCCATCATACACCCTTGGAGTTTGATGAGGGACACCGTTCCTTTCTAAGATTCTACCCACTATGAGGATTGTGTAAGTTCGGCCAGGGAGGCAAGCTATCCTCATGGTTCATCGGGCCATTCAAGATCATGAATATGGTTGGTGTGGTTACCTACCCCATCGCCTACCCCCACAACTGGAGAGGGTGCATGACATATTCCTTGTGTCATAGTTGAAGAGATATTTGTATGACCCTATTCATGTCATTGATTAGGGTGAGCTAGACAATGAGGATGGATCAACCTTTACAAAGACCCTGGTGGTGGTTGAGGATTTATAAGAGAGGATTATACATGGAGAGCCCATCCCCTTGGTCCACATGTTGTGGAAATATAGGAATGTTCTAGAATGTTCCTGGGAGTGGGAGAGCTAAGTGTAGGCTCAATATCCTCAGTTGTTTGTTTAGTTCTTTATTTTCAAGGATGCAAATATTAAAGAATATAATGATGTAGAAACCTAGTTTTTTCCTTGTAAGAATTTTTAAAATTTCTATATATATTTATAGATCTAGGCACTAAGATGACATGTGATTCTAAGTACCGGTATGCCCAAAATTTATTTTATAAAAATATTAAATATATTTTATATTGCATGGGTGAAACTTCTTAAAGAAAATGGGATAAATCCTAAATCAATGATAAGATCATAAAACCAAGACATCTATTGAGTTCAAAACACTCTGTTTAACCTTAGAGTGACCTAAAATTGATCTACATTGGTTTTTTGGAATCCCCGCTCATTGGTGGTACATTTAGTGAAATAATTGTTTATTTATTTATATATTTTCTTTGAACAGAATGAAATGTTCTATAAGAATATCACCATGGAGAAACTTCTAGGGTTAGAAAAAAATCCATGGATGATTATAAATCTCCTCCAACCTCTTTGGTTGGTAAATCACCTTAAATAATTATGAAATGTCAGATCAGAGAAAATCAAAGCATAGAAAATGAAAAGACATCCTTCAATCGTTGTAAAGCACATTTTTCAATGATGAAATATCCAATATCTATTTAGGACATTTAAATTTGTGTTTTTACCTCTTTTATAAAATATATTTCTCTAATTGACCCCTTCTATCGATCTATGTGCATTTTTGAATAAAAATGTGCCTATGTACTAGTTTATTTTGGTAATTTAATTGATTTCAAACCTCAGATCATTGTTCTTTATTGTTAGCCAACAAATATTGTCCAATGATCCTTTAAACTTTTTTTGTGGGGACTTTATATCTAATTTTTTCATGCTCATCACCGAAAGGCCCCTACGGTCCCAGTTCGACATTGTCGAGGGATATTGAGCAGGATCAGATCCCCAAAATCATAATAGATTGATTAATGGGGCTTCAATTGATGAAATAAGACCAGATCTAGGAACATTGTGGCATAAGGATTATCATTTGCATGAACGGTTTCAGATTAATTGAAAGTAGAAATCTTAGCATTGTCGTAATGCATGATAGAAACTCTTATTGGGGATAGGATCTGATTTATGAAGACCAATGGTTGGAAAACACAAATCACAACCCGATCCAATCATCTCATATGAATTTGAGGTGGGATCTAAAGTGGAACAACACGATTCGGGGTGAAAAAATTGGATCTGATATTATAGATAAAATTCAACTACACGCTTTGTATAAGGATAAACACATGGTGTGTAGCCCCATAAGTATAGTATCAAGGGATTGAGAAATGATAAGGATGACATGATGTGTATCCCCCCTACACACTATGTAACACTTACCCAGATGGAAAACCCATGTGGATGACCACATGGGAGGGATCCTGTGTGGAAAAACATATCCAGGTACACGACCATCAACCTGAGTACACAAACATGGCTATATCACACAGGTGGAACTCCATAGGATGCAACACACCATGTACAAAAGTACATGGACACATGTTTAGTACAGAGACATGGGGTCTAGCACACTGACACCGCCAACATGACATGGTATGGTATCGGTTAGTTTGGATACATTGTTTGGTCCACCTACCTGGTGTGCACTAGTAAGAGGTTAGG
Source organism: Viscum album (assembly GCA_963277665.1). Taxonomy (NCBI): domain Eukaryota; kingdom Viridiplantae; phylum Streptophyta; class Magnoliopsida; order Santalales; family Viscaceae; genus Viscum; species Viscum album. The sequence continues at coordinate 247,539 of OY728136.1, forward strand.
GGATATGTTTCGACCTAGGACACAACCATCATGTGGAGTGGGACCATATGCCATGTGGGTCCTCTCACAAGTCTTTCATCCCTAGTTTCCTTTTTAGGAAACTTTAATATTTCATATCTCCTTCTTTTCGACTCGAACATTGGTCAATGAGTTTCTTATCCATAGTGTTTCTTCACTTAGAACAATATGGAGTCCTAGGTTTGTTGATTTAGAGGTACAATGTAAAATATTACTAGAACGATGCTTACTATGGAAACACCCGAAAACAGTAGTGAACTGTTAGGATCAACATATTCTTGTTTTGAGTAGAACCCCTACCAGATAGGGCATGGGTTCTCGATGACCAAAGTGAAACCCCCTATTATTCCACGGAGTGGGCCCTCGACCTTCTGAGTGGAACCCTCTAATATATTGGGAGTAGATCCTTGATGACCACAGTGTAACCCCTCCTATACCTGGTTGTGGGTCCTCGACCATCCTAGTGGAACCCCCTACAGGGTAAGTCATGGATCCCTAAGGACTAGACTGGAACCCCTTTGATGCACCAAGGTACGCATCCTCAAAATATAGAGTGTAACCCCCCCCCCCCCCAACTTGGGTTTGGGTCCTCTACTCACCATTTTCAACCCCCTAGTAGCATATGGAATGGGTCCCCATGACACTAGAGTGGATCCCCCATCAGATGGGTGCAGGTACTCTACGAATACTTACAAAGTGAAACCCCCTGACCTATTAGGACAGGGCCCTATACATAGATTTTTTGGCCCCTCATATATGAGACATAGTGATGATATGTGGCTTGACTTGGAAGGTTAATTTTGGGTAGATGCACGAGATTTTTGGAATCGTTGATGGGATTTTGGAGCCATTGGTTACTCTTCTTCTGGGGATGAGCTGTGAGATGGAGATCTCCTTACTCTCTAATTTGGATTCTTTTGACTGAGCAAATATTTTTTTTATATACATTCCTTGTATTTGGTTATGATCTTTCAATCTGAGGTGAAGATGTGTGGGGTATTCCATGTACTTTCCATGTTTAGTTTCTCATGGTTGGTTGAGTCCACTCTCTTACTATAGGTGGTGAAAACTTTATATGCACTACTACAAAAACAGGTAAGGGAAGCGCCACCCTTTATCAGCACTTTTTTTAGTAGCGCTGATAAAGGGGGGATTTATCAGCTCTTTTTCCTAGCGCTGATAAAATTTATATCTAAATAATTCACGAAAATAATATATTTTTATATAATTATATTTATATTGATATAAATATAATATATATTTTATAAATATGTTTTAGATAAGTATAAATATACTGTTACATTTAATATATAAGAAATTTAGTGAAAATGACTTTAGAATATTTTAAATATATTATTAATTAAAAATTTCTTATTTATCATCGATTAATAATAATTTAATAATAATATAAAGACACAAAAAATCAAAAAAAAAGAATAAAAGATCTAAAATGAGTTTAAAATGTAACTCAAACTTCAAACGGCCATAACTTCTGATTCGGGTGTCCATTTGAGCTCTACAGCATATCAAATCGAATCTTGTGACGATCTATACATGCTAGTGGACAAAGGGATCCTTCAGTCAAAGTTTTTAAGGCCCAAATATTCTCATAATGCCTCCAAAACTGAGTTTTTAATCGGGATACCCTGATTATTTAACATTCAAATAGGTTTAACTTCTGATCCGAATGTCCTCTAGGCATGTACCACATATCATATCAAATATTGTTTCATTTCTTGGATTTGAAAGGTTTTAGAGTTGAAATGGACTTCTGGATTAGAAGTTATGGTCATTTTAACATTCTATGGCTTTTCAAAGACACATATATATGTATTTATTCATTTATATATATATATATATATATATATATATATATATATATATTTCTCTGTGTGTGTGTCTTTGTGTGTGTGTGTGTTGTATATATGTATGTATGTATGTATTTATTTATTTATTTATAAACACACATAAAAACATATTTTATAAATGTATTTAAAACTAAACTTATAAATATATATTGATATACAAATAAATGTATGGATAAGAAATTATAACTCTATATATATATAAATTAATATACGATTAAATATATATTTATACTAATATATGAATAAATATATATGTATTAATATTACTAAATTTATTTATATTAATATGAATCGATATTAATATACGAATATATATAACCATATATATATATAAATATAAATATATATTAATATAAAAATCAATATATATGTTAATAAATGAATAAATATATGTGTATTAATATAACTAAATACATTTATATTAATATGAATCTATATTCATATACAAATAAATATAACTATATATATAATTAAATAGAGAAAAAAGGAAATGGATTAGTGGTAAAGGTGAAGGCCCGCAAGGGGGGAGATCGTGGGTTCGACTTTGGGTGGAAGAAAGGAGCTGCACACGGGCATGTTGGGTGATGCGCAGGTAAGGTCAGCATGTGGGAGAGTGGGAGGGATCTTCCTAGCACTCATAAAGGGGGGGTGGGAGGTCAAGTGCTATTAAAAGCTCCTCCCCACACATTATATATTCTTTTTTATTTTTTTGAAAAAAATCAACTTTTATCAAGGCTAAAAAGGCATTGATAAAAGGTGTCCTTTATCAGATCTAAAAAAAACACTGATAAAGGACCCCTTTTATCAGTGCTTTTTTTAGCGCTGATAAAGGACACTTTTTATCAGCACTTTTTTAGCACTGATAAAAGGGACCCCCTATCTTCGCCTCGATTAACAATGCTTTTTTAGCACTGTTATTGCACAATTATAGCGCTAATAAAGGCCATATTTGTAGTAGTGATGTAGTTCATATACTCTTCTTGTTGAACCTATTATGTTTGGACTAGGTTAATTTCACTCATCTTATGGGTTTATCTATTCTATTTGATTGTATCCTGAACCTATTGTCTTTATTTTCATGTTGTACCTCTTACTTCTACCCTTTAATGTTTCAGGGAGTCCTACTTGGTATGTATATATCCACCCCAAAAATTTCTTTTCACATATGTTTCATTCATTATAAATATGATGTTCATGTCAGTGTTGAAATCATAGGAGGTTAGGGATGCCTGGTACGTAAGACCACATATGGTGTTTGTAGCTTAGGATTTAAGATATGGGATCTCTAAGAAAATTACTTTTCCAATTTTTTTAGTTTGAGGAATATTTCTAGTTGGGCATGTATTTTTCCCCTTTACTATTCATTTTTCAAAGTTGTACTCTTGTACACCATAGAGGTAATACATGCTTGTTTTACTTTATAGTAGTGTTGCATCTTTTACTCTTTCCCTATGCACTTCTACACCGAGATAGTTGTGTGTGTATGTAAAAGTACTAAGGCTAAAGTATCCCTAAGTGTAGATATTCTATCAACATTGGTTTACACCCTTGGGCATATGTTGGTGGACTTGGGGTATTCACTACTCGAGCCCCAACTTAGGTTGGTTCATAAAAATTTTAATCTTTTTCTCTCAATGAGATTTATCAATTAAACATCCAGACATAAACTCTACTCATATTTATTTATAAACAACCCAACGTGAACATTGATATTAGCTAATATTTATCCCTACCCTAAGTTCACATTATACTATTTCTATATAGATATGAAAGTATCACATCCTTAAATCTTTTTAAAGATGTTTTTTAAACCATTAAAGAATATATTAACCTTTTTATCAGAGTTAATAAGAAAAAAAGAATAATACCTTGCAAGACATGTGAATATTACCTCATAATATTTTATTGATTCATCCTACCATTCGTTTAGCCTATGAAAATCCCATACTATATTAATTTCTAAGGTGTGAGGAAAATAATTATTGAAAAATATTGTACTTCATTCTTCTCATTCCATAAATTTGATGTTATCCTTGGTATTAGTATTCTTTCTTAGTATCCACTATTGATTAGATTATACTTATAAGAGATATATATTTAGTTTAATTTTTTCTTTCCCAAACAATTATAGGATGGAAAATATTTTCTTTATGCAATTGATCCCATTCTACATGATTTGGGGATCAAAAGATCCACCAAAGGATGTAGGTTTTTTTCATAAATTACTCACCCACAACATGATGTCTCTTAGGAGAAAAGGATGCTCTATGTGGTTCAAGTAATTATTCAAATTCATATTTTTAAGAAATTGCCTCCATGAGGATCTTTACTCCCACTCCCATCACATTAGGCAAATTGTCGGGAAAATCATTACATTGTTAGTTACATTGGTTTTTGACATGATTCATTCTATTCATAGAAATTTACTAAAAATTTAAATCTAGGCTTGAGTATACTAAAATGAAAAGGTATATAAAAATAAAACTATGAACATTAGAAGAATAAATCATAAATGGATTGTATATCCTCACTTATTTCTTCCAAGTTTCAATCTAGGTAATTTATGGTGGATTTCCTAATAGTTTTTTGAAATCAATCCCTATAAATAATTAGACCATTCTATAATACCAAATATAATTACTTGTATCTAATTCACATTTTAATACATTATTTTTAATAGAAATATTCACAAATATTCTCTGAAATTTAGAGGTCCAATGTCTTTGGGAGATTGGGACCATAATATAACATTTTCTAATAAAACCATTAAGATTACTTTTCTACCTTCTTAATAGGATACTAATTGTATTCCAATTTCTATCACTATATTTTATACTCTAGAGTTATACATAATAATATTAAGCTAAAAGGACTAATAATGAAATAAGTAAATCCTGATAATGAAGTATAACATATGAGTAAAGATCCATAAAATGATATTTTAAGAGAAGAAAATTATATAATCACATTTAAACATAGAGTAAAGGAAACAATATTATAAGATCGTGTAATCTTAATAATGTGACATGGGTATAAAACTTTTCATCATAAACTGAAATTGACGATCATTACAAAAACATTAAAACCTTATGTGTTGGGACAAAAACCCAATGAACGATATATAGTATCTTATGAGATGTAAGAATTTACTAATAGAATTAGGAATCATATAATTATACTTTTAGCTATTACATCATAATATTTCATGTCTATATGGTCCATATAGAGATAAATCATATAAAATTTATATGTATGTGATTAAAATCATAAGAAATAAATGGGTTATATAATTTGGTTTAAAAAAATAAGCAATGATATATCATAAAGATCCATATGAAAAGACAGGATTAATGAATTTTTGTAAATTTATAATTGATTGCATTACCAAATTCATTAATATATGGCTCAACTAAAGATAAATCATAATAAAGTGTTGATGAAATAGGTATGAAGATGATCCCCATAAATAGTGGTTTAAGAAAGGGTTAAAGAACCCATAAATAAGGTAAGAGCGTTGATTTTTCTTTAAAAATAACAATTAAAAATTATATTTTACATAAAATAATGATTAATTTTAGAAATCCATTGTGATATAATTCATTAAAATAGTGATACTTGAAAATGGATTACAAATACAAAAGTTCCATTTTATCAGGTTTTCCATAAATAAAATATGAAGAAAAATGACTTAACAAATTAATATATTTAGAAAATAATGGTATATAAACTATGAGTATATGGAAGGAATATATATAAATATAATATAAAATTTATATGTGAATAATATACAGGATAATAGAGATTAAGAGCGAGAATTATTAACCAAAAATAAAAAAGGTGGTTTGGAAGTTCCTTTAACTCGGGTCCTTTATCAACTTAGTATATGTGTCTAAAATTATAAATAATAAAATACAATTTATAAAATAATTTATTAATACCTTTTTTATCTTTATTTAATTTTATTTTATTTATTTATGTTTATTTATAATCATTTTATTAAAGATTTTTATTCATTTCCATCATGTGAGGGATATTTTTTTCCGATTCCAAGGTGGTATCATCATATTGGTAATGGAAGAGTTCATGTTCAAAGATTCCATTACCCCAAAAGTGAACTGGTAGAGAGTTAATGTCTTTTTAAAATTTAGAATACCCCCAAAAATTAAAAATTATTCTAACATGATCATTGTTCATTGTGTATAATTGTTTTTGTTTATTGGTTAGTTATTTTAAATGGTTTTTATAGACATAATGGACATAATTTTTTTGTTTCGTGTTATTCTTATTTTCCCATCAAAAAATATGAACCATAATATAATACAATTAGTTAATTTATAGTTAACCATAATATTATTTATTATAACCATATTTTGATTTTTGTAATAGTATTTTAAAAACATTATCCTTATAAGCGGTTATACCGACCACGAATGGAAGTTATTTTAAAGAAACGCCTATTCTTTTCATTATATAGTTTTAACATTCATATTATAGTTTAATAATGTAATTAATTTTTTTAAATTTAACCTCATCTATTATATTAATAATGTTTAAGTAGAATAAATAAAGTATTTGAAGGAAAAAATAATAACTCTGAGTTCTTACCATATGCCATGGGATGAATCCATTATTATTCTCCTTAGGCCATCAAAGGGTGGTATTTTGATGATACCAAAACCTAAAAACACATGTATAAGAGGGTAAGATATTTAATTTTTTTATTAATATAGAAATATAATAATCTTAAGGTTTGAAAATTAGTGGGGTGATGAGGGGTGTTATTTATATGAGTAGACGGGTGTTTTTCAATAAAATATTAGAATATAATATTATTTTTTCAAATAGTTATCAAACATGTGATTTTATAGTAAGGTTATTATTACTTAATAATTAATGGGGTATTATAATACTCATCTAATTCCTCGAAACCTCAAAAAAAATTCATATGTCTCTATTAAAAAATATGGTATTTATGCGGTATTTTAATATTTACCTATCTATTTTTATAATCAATAAAAGTACCAAAACATCACCCATACCAGATTTTTTTATATTGATTCCAAAAATGGAATCCATTTATCCAAAATAAATTTATAAATTAGAAAATTTTAATATTTAATTCTTTTATAAAAATTGTGGTGTAATTAAAAAATGCCAAACAAGATTTACTACAAATACATACTTTTACCCATATTAGGTTACATTGATTGAGTAAGTATTTTGGGGTATTAAAATAGTTATATTTACTTATATAATTTATATTAAATTATATTTATAATTTTAATTCGGCATTTACCATAATGTTCATTTTACAATTCCAATTTATAGGGTATTATTCTTTTGGTCTTGTTAATATTCTCGAAATCAAATTTCAAATGTTCATATAAATTTAAACATCTAATAATTACCTCTTATTTACACCATTATTCATTCACTAATTATTCTCTCATGTTTCTCTGTACATTACATTGAAAAAATTAATCATATTTATAATAAAAGTTTATTTTTTACAACGCTTTTTTAGGGGCATGGTAATTTTAATATACATAAAAATACTAGAGTTTAAAACATTAAAACTATTAATTTATTGTGTATATTATATCATTGTACTATTTAAATTTATGGACTTGATTTATACTTCATTTTTATTGTGTTGTGTTGATGAACTAAAATAGATTTCATTTTTTATGGGTTGTGTGTGGCTTATTTATACTATACTATATATAGAACACATATATATTTAGGAGAAAATTTTCATGCCAAAAATCATATTTCCTTACATAAATACATTTAACGATAAAAATGGAACTAAAAATATATTTTAGGAATATCCTTCAGTCTCGATTGGGGAAGACAATACCTATAGCATAGATCTATCTTTGAAAACTACATTTTCACCCTTTATCTGATAAAAAATTTAATTATGGGAAAAGGTTATTGGTTTTATATATTTACTAGATTTAACCTTCAGTAGACCATATAAAATCATAAATGTTTATTCGATTTCTTGGTAAACAATTTATCACCTAAAGGAGAAGTGATCGTTCAAATAAATCCCTTGAACTAAAACTCCTCCAATTGAATTTTCAATTACATACCATTTTCAATGTGAATATCCTTTGGGATGTTTTTATAACAATTTTTTTCTTTTTATTCAGCTTAATTTTTTTAAGAATGTATTTTTTAATAGGTAAAATAAAGTTGCTGAATGTTTGTTAAGAAAGATAGTTATGATTTTACTAAAGGATGTTCAAGAAGTCTGGTTTAATTTTCCTAGAATCATTCTAACTAAGTCATACGATGTTATTTTGTTCATTCAAACTAACAAACATTATCAAGAAGTCATGATATAAGTTGATGTTTTGGGATGGGAGGATAAGTAGAATTGAATTTGAGACAAACATTACAAAATGTAAAAATGCATTTTTTTTCATACAAACACTATAGATGAATATATTAATAAAAATATTAGAATTTAAATTTTTTTAGTTTGTAAATTTGGATGATTTCATGAAGTCATAAAATAAACCAGATCATCAAAAAAATCCTAATTGGATGGAAGGTAATATGTGCGGTTTTGTTGAGTTTATGAGGTTTCATAAAATGAGAAATAAATAAAAACGAGGAGTAGTCCAAGAAAGAAAAGTCATATTTCAAATTTATTATTTTTAAATTCAAAAGGATAAATAATAATGATAAATTAAATCTTTCAACCAGAAGAATAATGTTTCTTGGGACAAAATTCTTTAGAATTTTCAAAAATGTATTCAACCATCCTCAGTGAGTCAAGAGAAACAGAAAGAGGCATATGAGTTTCCAGATGGGTAGTTTATATGATGTCTAAAGAGAATATATTTTTTACAATATGAGTGAAGTTAGAAGTTATAAATTTATGAAGTATTCTATAGTAGTAAATATCATGAGATAAATAACTAGTAGAAACACATTCATCATATGAACTTTTGTGAAAGAACATTATCATATGAACTTTTTATGAATTTGAACATCGAGTAATAATTTCTGATAAACTAGAATATAATGTATGAGATAATGAAAAATTGATCATATAGAGAAAAAACAGATATATCACATGAATATTTACTTATGACTACATCTTATAAACAAAGAATTCAGAAAACAATCATATAAGTGGATTTTTTCTAATCAGTTGAAACATTCTCTGAGATATTACTAGACAAATAGTTCAAATGAATGGATATATTTGTGGATGATTTCAAGGATTTATAAAGATTTATATAGATATATAAAGTTATGTAAATTTGAGTAAGGATCAAAACAATATATAATTCAAAAATATTCATAATTATTCTATAAATTTTGAGAAGCATCTATGTGAATTAAATTCAAGTGGGAATAATTAATTTTCGAATTCAATGGGTGAGAAAAAAAGTTTGGTTTCACAATGTTTTTCTAATGGTAGAACCTATATAAAGGGGTGTAATATAAAATGTACTTGACACTATTCATATGTTTAGGAATCAAAAAAATTGTAGAATTTGTGTTATTCGGACTTTCCAACTGATGTTCAATTTCATATTGAATAAAATCAGGAAAAAAAGTTTTTTTCAGAAGCATCGAAAAGGTTTTAGTTCAGAGATACTAGATGTAGAAATCAGAAATAGATTATGTGTATAGTCTTGAGTCATAGTGGTTTTGATATTAATATTTATCTCAGGTTATATATCATTCATATTTTTTATTGATTAGAAATAGACAGACATTCACCAGACCTATAAAAGGGAACATTTTTCATATTGAGAAACTTGGTTTGAATTTATGGAATATCATTTTTAAGAAGATGATTTTATGAAGTATCATACTTTTTTTAGGATCATGTTTTTTAACAAAATCTTTGTAAAATAAAATTATTCATTATAATCATACCTATTAGGAGATATAAGTACTCTAACATGAGTTAGCTCGAATTTTTATTTACTTTTTTCTAATTGTGAATTTCTAGGGACTGATGGGAGTCAACATAAAAAGGACGTAGGTTCTCACAATAAGATCAAACCTTGTAAATATTGTGTGCCTTATTAACTTTATTATCATTTTATTCTTGTGATATTGTTATAAAAATTGATAAGTAAAATAAGTCTAATAAGTTATGGGGGATAAATTTCCTAAAATGTAAATTTTTTATAAATACAACTACTAATTCACCCCCACCCAAGTAGTTCAAACATCCTATGAAACATTAATTGTCTTGATAGGGAATGTTATATTTTTTAATCATCATGATAAATAATATCAATTCAATCAAAAGAAAATGTATTCTTGTATTTTATGGAAACTTTTATCATGTTTTGAAACATAATGTGATTACATATCCTCTATCTCTTGGCTTAGAGGATATTTTTGCAATAATAATTTGGTTTCCACCCATTGAGAAAAAATCTTTGATGACTTTTTCAGGAAATATAATCATTAAGGTTGATGAGAAATATAGAAATTAAATTATTATACATTTATCATAAAATTTTTTCCTAAAGGTGATGTGTCTCAAAGAAATTAAGGAAACTTTACAAATAATCAAAAGAAACTTTTGATAGAAACACCAATGTGAAGGAGTAAAAGTTACAAATCTATAGAATAATGTTTGAAGATAACAAAATGAGAGATGAATAAACTATTGATGAGAACTTAAATCGAGTTAAAGAATTGTTTATAACATCATAAAATTTAGAGATATCTCCAAATATTATAAAAATTTTATGAAATTCCTGAGAAACATCCTTGATATGTTTTATTCTAAAATATCTTCTTTAAATATAAAGATGATTTATATTTTGATGAATTACATAAATTTCTTATTGCTTATGAAATGAGTAATTCTCCAACATGAAAAACTAAGATCATATTAAATGTATTTTGAGGCTATAAGGATGTCAAGAATCCAATATTTTGATATGGTTAACCATATTGATTTTAAAGATAATGACGATAAATAAATGAATGAGTAAATCATGTATCTTATCTTTAAAAATTATCAGAGATGTATAGAATATTATGGAGGTATACTTCGACTCAAATGTTTCAAGTGTGGAGGAATTGGTAATTTTTCTATGAATTCCCCCAAGATGAATTTTGGTGAATGTGTATATCATTTTAAAGAAAAACCTTGGGGGAAGAATTTTAAAAAAATTCTAAGGAAGATAAAAAGTACACTAGTGATAATAAAAACATCACTGGAAATGGAATAAGTATATTAAGTGAGAATTTATAATGTCACTCTACTAAAAAACATTCTTTAGAATATAAATTTTTAGAAACTTACTATCAATTAATATGAAATTTATAAAACTCTATAATAAATTCTTGAGGTTGAATGTACCATGATTGAAATGAAAAAAAAATTTAAAAAGTTTTTATTGATAATAGTTTATTCAAATCAAGATACTGATAAATCTCACTCTAATAATCAAGTGAAATCCTTACACAATAAATTTAAAAGTTCATCTAAATTTACAAAAAATTATAGTGTTTGAAATTTTCTAGGAAAATATTGGATTGAGAATTGATTTGAGAAAACCATCAAGTTATCAAAATTTTATAATGGTCTCTGTAAAACAATTACCCATGATTGGAGGAAATAAAAAGTACAATATATTACTAACTATGGAAAAATAATTATAAGAAATATTTTATTTCAATAGAAGATCAAGATTTAGTGGATATTTTTATTTTTGTGGTCTATTTATCCACAAATATTATAATTTTTCGAAAAAAATTTATCTTCCTTGAATCATGTAATAAATTATGATTATAAACAACATAAGAAAAGTTTGTGGCATTCTTAAGCTGTAGGAAGGCAGAAAAGAAAAATCTCAATGTGTTAGAAATTTTTCATTGAAAACCCAATTTTATTTTCTGTAGGAATTATATGGAATATGCTAACAATATGGACACTTTAATTAACAATGTAAGAGAAATTATATTGAAAAAGTTTCATATGTGATGAAAGAAAAAGAATATTTAAATAAGAAATTTGGAGAAATATCCTTTTTTAGACAACATTGAAATCAAGAAAGAGGAAAAAACCATGTATTCTTAGTAGTGGTTATTCCTCACACATGATATGTGATATGAAAATCTAGAAAATATAGAAATGTATTAAGAGGGTTAGTTAATTTTGGTAACAGAGTTTCATTAAAAATAAGAGGAATTAAAACGTGTGAGATTGAGGCTTATAAACAGAAATCTAAGTATGTTTTATATATTGATGGTATCAAATAAAATTACTGAGTTTTATCCCACTCTATGATTATGGTATGGAAGTGATATTTAAGATAACAGAAATTTATTTTATATTAAAATGATTGTGAGAAGAAAACCCACCAATGAAACATAGATAACCCTCATGGGGGATGCAAATGATGTTGGCCAAGGGTATCCCCTGGGGTTAGAACCTTACTCTCTAATGGAAGTGATATTTAGGAAATACTCAAGTATCATCATAATTTTGGATGATGGAAAAGTTCTTACCATGAAAGAATGAACCAATGAAAATCTCTTTTATATTAGAGATATTTTAAACTCATGGTATCTGAGTGAAAAAATTGAAACAGATTGTGGAATCACTGACTTTGGAATCATGGTCTAAAAAGTACGGAAAAAAATTCCCAAATTAGATTTTATAAGAAACATACCACTTCTAAAAAGAAAATATGATTATATTTTTACAACATGTCAAAAAAGGATGATGATTGGTAAATTCAATAAGAAAGTTGAAATTATATCTACCAGACCTCTTGAGCTTATTCACTCATATCATTATGGACTGATGAGATATCAGTCAATGAAAGATTATTTTATACTTTATAAATTTTACTAATGACCTCACTCCAATGAAAATCATTTGTTTTATAAAGCATTAATCTAACAATTTAAAGATTAATGGATATTTTAGAATTGATATTGAGATATAAATTGGTGTTTATATATTAAGTTAAGATATGATAATAGAAATGATTACTCGTGTAATTATTTTGAGACCTATCTAAATAATCATAGAAGAAAACATAAATAAAATTCATTATATACTCCTAAATGAAATAAATTTCTATATAGGAGGAATATAAGTTTTCTTAAAATGGGAATAAGTATGCCAATTGAGTATGAAATTTCTAATTTTTTATAGGGAGAAGCTATTAGTTATTTTGATTGTGTGAAGAATATATTTTTGTTATAGCCATAATCTAACATGGAACCTACAAAATTTGGTTTAACAAAATCCATTTACTAAATTATTTTAACATTTTTGGGAGTCCATTCTTACTTATGATCAAAAATATAGATCATGGAAAATTTGATGAAAAACCAAAGAAGTAATTTTCCTAGGATATTAAACCTACATAAGAGTTATAAATATTGTAAAAAATATTTAAAAAAATTGGCGGGTTCTTAGTATGTTATTGTTTTTGAAAATAAAACCCCCTAATAATGGTTATTGAAAATATTGTGGATGATCAATTAAATATATTCAATGAGAATAAAAAGGTTAATATGAAAGTGATCCAAAATATGTGAATGGATATTCTGAAGAATCGTGTGGTGAGGAAAGTTAAATAAAAATAAATTCTATAAAATTTCATACTCTACAAAAACTGGTTCAATATTAGAACATTTTTGGGAACTAGAAAGATCTGGTTTAAACTAGAATAAAATTGAGATTAGAAAATAAGACATCACTTATCTCATAGGTTAAACTATAATAAGTCTTCAAATTAGTTGGACATAGAGAATGGTTTCATGCTTTGAATATAGAGTTATATTATATTGAGAATAATGATACATGGGAACTTTTTCCATGAACAACGGGAAAAAAATTTTATTGTGATGAATTGGGTGTACATAAACAAGCTAAATAAACATGATAATGTTTCAAGAAAGAAATAATAAATTGTTTGTAACCTCTATTCATAGGTTAATGGTGTATATTTTAAGGAAACTTTTCCACCATTATGATATTATAATCTATTATAATGTTTTTAACAGTGGATACACATTGTTGTTATAAATTTTATTAAAAGGATTTCAAGTCATATTTCTTAAATAGAGAGATTAAGGTAGAAGTTTATATTCATCAACCTTGTGGGTTTCTACTTGATAAGTATTGAACCAAGGTATATAAGTTAAATAAGGCCTTGTTTGTGTGGAAAAATAGTCCATGTTCCTAGTACTCAAAATTTGAATTTTTTTAAAAAAGTTTAATTTTTCTAAAGGGAATGTTTATATCAACATATATGTGAAGTAAATGAACTCATGTAAAATTATTATTGTTGTTTTTATTGATGAAATAATTTCTATAGGAAAAAATGAAAACTCTTATAAATATTTTTCTAATGAAATGAAATAAAAATTTTAAATGAAAATTCTCAGGGAATTATTGTTCTTTTTCTGCTTACAAGTGATATAAAGGGAAGTATATATTTTCATATCACAAGAAAAGTAAACTAGGGAGTTATTAAAAAAGTCTAGTATAGAGTATTTTAAAAATATTTTAAACTTATTTTAGTTAAAAATATGATAAGTAAAGATAATTTTTGGAAATGTGTTAATCAGAACGATTTTCAAAGGTTGATAGGAAGTTTTCTTTGTCTCACAGATTCAAGGATAGACATAATTAATGTTGTTTCTTTATGTGAAATATATTAGAGTGATCCAAAAAAATCACATATTTTAATATAATGGGTAATTATGAGATATCTCAAATGAAAATATTCACATGGGAATTTGTATAAAATAAGTTATGATTTAAATTTTCTTTAACATACAGATGTTGATTGTGTGGGAGATTACATTGATATATAATTAACTTCAGGAGGGAAATATTTCATATGAAAATGTTTACTGAGTTGGAATAGTAAGAAATAGAGTTCAGTAAACTTGGTTATATTGGAATCACAATATATTTCCATAACCCATTCTTATATATATATGATTTGGATAAAAGCTTAGTTAGAGGATTTAAAAATAAATGTTTCTAAACCATTGAATATTATTTGTGATAACCATTATATTAATTATATTTACAAGGAACTTGGACAAAATTAAATAATAAAACATATTAGCATAAAATAATACTTTTTAAAATAGAAATTTGATGTTGGAATGTTATACTGGAATAAATTTTTATAAAATTTCAAATTTTTTGTGTTTTCAAAAAAAAATTTCTATAATTAAGGATAAAAATTCATGTTCAGCCTCTACATAAACGATCCTAAAATTATTAAGGTGACCCCCCCAACCATTATCTGTATTATGTTAATAACGGGGGAGTGAATTTACAACATTCTCTTTAAAATTGGACAGTAAGATTTATTATAAAAAGTATAGAGTAATTAAAATTCTTTCAAAAATGAATCTTAAGTTGTGGTTATCATAAAATAGGGGATAAGAAAAATAGATATAATAAAATTAGAGGGGTTATCTTAACATGGACACAAATGTTTTTGTCATCAATATATATAATTCTCTCAAAAACATTAATTTATCCATTAGTTTAGTTCTAGTAACCTCTCTATGAAAAATTCTATGTTTTGGTAAATGTAGTGAAAAATTTTGTGTAATGAAATATAATGAGTTGTGAATGTTATTAAAGAAGTTTTTCAAAAAGTAAAAAGCTTAATATTGAAGATCCTTTGTGATGATTTATTAACAATGTTTGGTGTTTTTTGAAAACATACTTTTTATCAGATTTTCTTTATTAATTAGTGAAAGATTTTTTTTAAAAGATTATTAAGACTATTTGTTATGAAGTCGCTGAAGGAAATTTAGGAAGTTTCATTAACATTTTTGAGAAACATTATAAAAGTTATATGTTAATATGTTTTTAATTCAATGTTTCCAACATCGTGAGAAATTCATGGTATAATATGTAGTTTGAAAAAGTGAAGATAAATACAACTGAATTTGATAGGAATTTTACCGGACATACAACTGTAATTTTCCAGAACAGTATTCAAAATAATGTTTTTAATAAGGATTTATATAGTATTAAGTTGCTAATTTTGTAAAAGGATAAGTTTTCACAAACTCAATGGATGAACCCAATCAAAAGAAAAACATGATCAAAAAGAAGTTAAGATGTTTCTTTACTGATTTTATGAGATTTTTTAAAATGAGAATGAAATATAAAGGTGGATGATTCCATGAAAATAGAAGTTATATTTCATGTTTTCTTCTTATAAATTCAAAGGGAGAAAAAAATAAAAAAAATGATATTTCCAACCAATTAATAATGTTTCTTATAGAAATGGTATTTAAAAGTTTCAACATTGTATTTATCCATATTTAATGGTTCAACCAAAATAGATTTAGGTATATGAGTTTTTGGAATGATATTTTGTATGAATTCCGAACAACATTGTTTTGTTACAAGATGAGTTAAGTTCAAAGTTATAAAGTTATGAAGTGCTTTGTTGAAGAAAATTTTATCAAAAAAATACCCGGCAGATAAACATTCAGTAGATAAATTTTTTTGAATGAATTGAATTGGAAAAACATTTTTGAATATGTTCATCGAGAATGAATTTCTTTGAAACTGGTGTCTAAATTCAAATTTGAAGAACTATTTATTATATAAAGAAAACACATATCCATCAAATGGAGGTTTAGTTATAAAGTCGTCAAATAAACTTGATATCTAAACAAAATAAATTGGATAAGCAATGTTTTTTTAATTAAATTAAATTCAACTAAAGAGATTATCATATGAACAATTATAAGGAAAGGATAGATTTTTTTCCAACTTCAAGGAATTTTGAAGAGATCCATAAGAATCTGAATTTTAGGAAATTAGATGAAGGATAAAAATTATATAGAATTTTTCATTTTTCATGAATATTATTGAAGAGTTGAGAAGAATTCAATTAACTTTATTTTAGAGGTAATGATTAATTTTTGGAATTCAGTGAGCATGGAAATGATTTTGGAATCTTGCCTTCTCTGTCTTGGGAGAATATATATAGACATGTGAAAATTAAATTTACAGGGCACTGTTCATACATAAAAAAAAGTTGAAACTCTAAATTTTTTTGTTACGATAAGTTTTTAATCAAACATCACCATCATTTTGAAGAAGTCCAATGCAAATTTTTTTTATCAAAAGCATAAGATAGTGTTTTAGTTTATATAGTATGGGTATAGAAATCGGATAGAGTTTCCATGAAGTGGTTGGATGTGTAGTAGTTTTGATAATCAGACAGATCTCAGGTTACATATCAGGTGTACGTTTCATTGAGGCACAAAAGATTTCCATTCACTGGGTGTAGAAAATGGTGCATCATATGTACATTTTCATATGGATAAAATCATAAAGACATTCTATATGAAAATTTGTGTGGATATGATTTTAGAAGGACACATACTTTTTTTTGTGGTTAATGTTTTGTAAGAAAGAAATTATAAACTGATGGGAGTCAGTATTATAAAACCTATTAGGATATATAATTATTATAATGGTAGGTGGCTCAAAGTTTTATTCATTTCTTTCTAATAGTCAATTTCCATGGATCTATGGGAGTTTCCAAGGCAAAAATATGGGCTCTCACACTAAGTTCAAACCTTGTAAATCTTGTATACCCTGTTTAATTTCTTATCTTTTCATGAATATTCTATTTTTATAAATATTGATAATGACAATAACTCTAACAATATTTGAGGGATAAATTGTATAATGATTGAAATTTTCAAAAGTACAACCACTTATTCAACCACTTCACCCACCCCCGTTATTGTGGTTCAACGATCCTAAGGAACATCAAGTGCCATATGATATGGTGGAATATAGATATTTTTTCTTTTCCAAGAACCAACACTTTATATATTTCCATACCTATCTTATAAGGTATCACTAAAAATATCTACGAAACACATCAGATAAATGTTTAATCACTTGAGGTAAAACATGTAGTATTTCAGCCTCTACTACTCCATGAACCCTGCTAGTAATCTCAACAGTAACAGCACCAACCTTCTCCCGATTCAACCCTTCACAAAAAGTTTAAAATACTAACTATCCATTGAATTTATACTAAATCCTTGTCAGATAATTGAAATACACATGCCTTTAATAGAAATCAATTTGTTCTTAAAAGTAGTTTAACTAATCCATGCTAAAGAAAAGGTAATGACCCAGGTTTTTTCCTTTAAATAAATATTATGTTCTATGGTTTTCTCCACACACAACACTAAAAACAAAAAAAAAGATCATATTATGGTAGTTGAAGAATTATATTGTATAAATAGTGGTAACAGAATTATTTAATATATATAAATGAATATATATATATATATACATATAAGAACAAAAAAAGAAAATTCACCTTAAACATAGAACTCTATTAGTACAATTATGAAGCTAATAAAATATCTTTTTATTATAAAAATATATTTTATAAAATTGAAATTTTTCTATGTTTGATAAATATATATACGATTGTCACTAATTTTAGAACAATAGTTAATATACCGAAAAATGATTCCCCATAAAAAACAAATTTTCATGATAATTAAGGATTTTACTTTAAAGTTAAATTTATCAGTTTTAATATATTAATTTGAAAAAATTAATATGATTATTGTATTTATCATGGTCATATTATCTTAAGATCCATTTTTGGGATTTTATTAAAATAATTTATTTTTAGGTGAATAGTGAAAAATATCATTTTTTGAAAATACAGTGGCTTTTGTAACGCCTCTTTGATATAAGAATAACCCAAAACATATAAAACCATTTTATTAACCAAATATATGGAATTTAAGTAACATTATGTATTTTTAAATATCATTATTTAATTAAAAACCAATATTTGGTATTTTAAAACATAAGTAATATTTTCTTAAAAAATGTATTTGATATATTATACATTTTTATTCTAAAATTAGTTTTTTAAATTGAATCAAATTAAAGCGATTATAGATTATAAATAATTGGGTCTAAATTAATTTAATAAGTGAAACATTATTTTTAGGCATAACTATTATGTTACCTTGGGAAAATATTAGTTACCCTAGTAAAATGATTATTTCTCAACGAATTAATGTTTTCAAAATATTATGTATTTTTAAATTTAAATGAATCAATTTTAAATTAAATCTGTAATATAGTATTAAAAATTATATAAAGTTTTATTGATACTCATTTAAAGGGTATTCAATGTTAAATAAGGATAAGAAAATTTAATTAATAAAATGATATTTTTCTAAAATAATAGGTTTTTCAATACATTACTTGTTTTTAATAGTAGTTA
This sequence comes from Viscum album, assembly GCA_963277665.1. NCBI lineage: Eukaryota > Viridiplantae > Streptophyta > Magnoliopsida > Santalales > Viscaceae > Viscum > Viscum album. The sequence goes on from OY728136.1 coordinate 266,704, forward strand.
ATTTTATCCTATTTATAAATTGAAATAATATTAATAGAGAAAAAATTAATATTCACTGCGTCAATATTTTTTAATTAGGGTCAAATTATATTTTTATTAATAAAATAATTTACATGATTAGTATTTAATTAAGAGTAATAAGTCATTAAAAGGATAATCTAAGGTGGCTTGAATTTTTTAAAATTAAATTGATCGTTAGACCTTTTGGAAAACATTTCCTAGGTTTTCAAGTCTTAACTACATTTATTACTCATATTACTTCACCTAAATCACCTAACTTTCATTCATTTCTATTATATCCCTTTCTTACCATTCATCTTCATGTAAAAGTCCCTCTTAATCTATAAGGACCCGGCTATAAACATTACTTAATCTTTAGTTTTGGTCGAGAAATTTATTTCTTTCACATTATGGATCTTTTTAAGTTTAGAGATTTACAGAATTAGTGCATAAATCATGCATTAAAAACCATAAAATAAAAAGTTGATACTTTTGAATAGTGTCCATTTCTCCCATAATATAGAAAATTCAAAATAAATCATCATCACTTTTATGAAAACTCTTCATGACATTCAACATGACTTCTTCCAATCCCTTACTCATCCTTAAGTCCGATGAAAAAATTAAAAAATGTGGAATGAGTATAAAAAGATCAGTAATGGATATAAAAATAAGGAAACCATTATTTCATTGATAAACATTAAAACCCATGAGAAATTTATCATAATGTAATACTTTTCACCCTTGATAAGTCTTAAAAACTTTCCTTGGAAAATAATATAATTGCTTACTCTTTTTATAATAATAATATTCCTATAAACCCATAGAAAGCATAGAAAATTCATAAAGTTATCTTGGGATATTATAATAATTTTCAATCTTATAAATATAATAACCTTGTGGTCGACTTCTATACATGTCACTCTTACAAATGAAACAGTCATAAGGCTGACATCCATACGAAATGTATTGGAGGGATATCACAAGTCCACCCATCATTGGTTTATCATAGAACCAATCATAATTAGTTTATCACGTAACCACCCATAAAATTTCTAACAACCAATATAAAATCATAACACAAAAAATAATGAATTTTTTAATATGTCACTCATAATATTACATTTTCACTCTCAATAAAAAATTTGATATTATTAAAATAATCAATGTGTTTTCAAAATTAATTTTAAATAATAAAATAAAAAAAAAGATTAATAATTATTTTTATTTAATAAAACATGTAATATTGTAAAGTAATCTAGAAATAAAATAATAGTCATATTATCATAAAATTCATAGTCACTGTTTACATTAAGAGTAGAACATTCCTTTTGTCATTTAACAAAATGTTCCGTATAAAACAAGTAAAAAGATTCATTCTGAAAACCATTGAATGAAATTAAAAGTATTTAAAATTAATTTTATAATAATTTTATATCTATATAAATAAATATGTAAAATAATACCAAGAATATTGACCTAAAGAAAATGATTTCGAAATTAAATCTTTAAAAATTCAAATTGTCTCATACCACTTTGAAAATTTAAATCAAAAGCCCCATGAAAGAATGAAGTTTTCTTAAAAAATTAAATAAAATTAGATTAACTAAAATCATGATATGATATGTCAATTTTTTTTTATATAAACCTCATAAAATAGGGTGAGTGTATAGCATCAAAATACGCCTCACTGAAAGGAGATTAAGACAAAATCCCTTACCTTGATCAAGTCTTATCACATGTGTCTTTATCTTCCATAACAATAAATGTATCTTGATTATTTACATTATTCATAAACCTTTTCAAGTTTATCATTGCATTTATTTCACTTATTAAATTGTTTTATACTACAAATTAAACAATTAAGTTAATATCGGGTGTTTCGACCATATTCAGTTTATATGTCACGATGGACTTTGATAGGAAAACTATGGTCAAAGGGGTCATTATTAAAACATCTAAATAATAATAATAATTAAATAATTATAATATTTATAAATCATATATAATTTTAAAACCAATCATTAATGATGTTTATGAAAAATGAACCAATGTTACAATCATGCAGACAGTCGGTCGTACACACACATGAGTAACATTCTCATTTTTCAATGATTGTTATGGAAAGAAGGTAAGTAACATTTATCATTACATATTAAAATTTATATCATAAATACCATGTTATTTAATCACATATAATTATATATATAATTTTTTTTATGTAAACGTAATCACACCATGTCAAGGAGGTGGTAATCCACATGTCTATGAATGACGTTATCACTTTTTTAGTGTATGGAAAGGATAATAATGAAAATAATATATTATATTTGAATAAAGATAATTATTTAATAACATAATATAGACATTATCTATGTCACATATTTTAATTATACCAATCCTTAATGTATTCCATGTATAGTCTGAATGTATCACATCTCTTTGAGGAGGCAGTAGTCCACACGTCCACAAACGATGTTATCATACTCTCACAAAATGTAAAGAATAAGGGAGTGTATATATAAAAATTACATAAGTTTGAAGACATTAAAATTATATTATATATATCATATAAAAATAGTGTTTAAATCATAATTCTCATCCATGATAGGTGGTAAAGAAAAAACAAATAACATCGTTCCGTGAGGCGGTAGTCCATTATACACACGAACGGTAATTTTGTTACCTATATGGTGGAAGTGTGTGTAGGTTTAGGTAAACCCATAACAAAAAAAATATTATTATATTGAGGATACTTATTTTATTATATAATAATTTAATAAGAATAATTTAATGGGTGGTGGTAAATGAATGTTGATGAGTGTTACCTCTTTTTCGGGTAACTCTGTTTGGTTTTCCCCAATGGACTTCCTTGGTTGGATTTATACCCAAAGTGAGGACTATGGGGTTAGTTCCAGGATTATTTTATATTTTCCTTTTAATTTTTTTATGAAAAAAGGGCTTGATAGTTTTTCATAAATAGGGGTGGGTGACTGCCTTTATATAGTGGAGGAGTGGCCTTCTTGTAAATATAAAAAGGTAAACACTATTCAGATGTCTCCCTTACATCATGTTCCTATAATAATGATCAAAACTATATAAAATAGGGTATATAGCTGAATAATGTCCATGAAATAGGATTTGGACAAGTTTCTAGGTCAGTTGGACTCTTAATATTAATGTGTAACCACAAAGTAAACACATTTTTACGTTTATCCTTTTAATTAATTTTAATTGATTTAACTAATATATTTGATCAAAAAACTAGGTTTACCTTATTATAAATTATAAATTATTCTTAGTCAAAATATTGAATCAATTTTTTCAAATTAAAACCACATCATTGGAAGAAATCAATTTAAAATTTATCTCGTATATGGGACGACAAAGCGAGGTTTTAAAGTTATAATGTTCAAAAGTTAGTTAAGTTTTTAAATTAAAAATCACTATGAAAATGATTTTAATAGACTAAATAGAATTTAATGATATTAAATTTATCTAATTATACTTTAAAAATTATTAAAAATATAATTTAACTATATAAATAAATTAGACAAAAAATCACTTTTCAATTAAAATTCAGTATTATTAACTATTCATCAAAATATGAAATTTTTCTAAAAAATACCAACAATTCATAAAAGTTTTATTTTGATTTAACAATATAAAAAATGAATTTTATTTTTTAATTAAAAATTTATAAGAATGTAATTTTTTAGTTTTAAAATATGTGCTCGATTAAAATGCGATAAAAATGCTTATTAGAAAAATAGAGCATTTAAGCGTAAAATTGGATTCATTCTTATCTTATGCCTATAAAATAAATTAGATGAATGTAAAAACATTTTAGAAACATGTATAAACATAATACAACTATTAATATTTATTTCCTCTTATAAAATGTCTATAATATAACTACCATATAAAAAATAACATTAATAGTATATTGTTGTTTGGTATTACTCATTCTTGCATGCAACGCAAGATTTTGAAGAAGCACATTATTGTGTGTCATGTATGCTATTAAATATAGCAGCCTTTTTAATATAAAATTTTTATTTTAATAAAAAATATTAATAAATATGAAAAATACTTATTCTACCATTACCTGGGTTGTTACATCCTTCCCCTCCTTTTGGAAATTGTGTCCTCTCAATTTTATTCACTTTTTAAATATGTGGGGATATTATACCTCATAGAATTTTAAGCTTATCATGTTGCCTCTTCCATCATATATTTTTTCCTAAAACCTTAACCTATTGAATTACCTTATTGAGGAACACTTTCTCTCTATTTTCAAGAACCTGAAATGATTGTTCCTCATAAGAAATATTCCCTTCCAACTGGTCTACTCTAGGGCTAAAAACATGAGATGAATCTGGTACATACTTCCTTAACATTGAAACATGAAATTTTTTTGTACCTAAGATAGACTCTTAGTAAAATAAAATTGGTAGAAAAATGATCCAAAATTCTCTAGGATTTCATTTAGTCCAATGAACCATGGACTTATCTTCCCCTTCTTACCAAAATGCATCACACTTTTACAAGGGGGACATAGAAAAACATGATCACTTACTCAAAAGAAAGATATTTCCTCCAATTATCCACATTAATTTTCTATATTCTCTAACATTTCCTCACGTGTTTCTGAATCCAATGAACTCTATATGATGTCTTCTCACCCAATTATAGTATCGTCAATTTTCATTTCACCTGCATCATCCCAAAACGCTAGTGTTTGACACCTCCTTCCATAAAATGACTTAAAAGGTTATATCTAAATAATAGAATGAAAATTGTTATTATAAAAAAATTCAACAAAAGAAAGATTTTTATCCTAAATTCCCTAGTTATCTAAATAGAATTAATTAATTATATCTTTAGAGGTGTGAATCATCCACTCATATTATGCTTTAGATTGAGGATGAAAAGTTAAAATAAAATTTAATTCATTAACCAATAACTTCTAAAGTCCATTATGAAAATTATATGTGAACCTTGTATCATGGTATAATAAAATAGATAGATAAAATAATTACAATATGAAAATATATTTTAGATACAGTTGAGAAATATGATCTAAAGACATTATATCTTGAATGGGAATAAAATGTGCAGATTTAGTTTATTAATAAAAATAACCCAAATAATATTATTTACTTGAGAAGTATTTGAAAATACTACCAAAAAAATCCACTAATATGTTCTCCCATTTCCACTCTGGTACTGTAAAAGGATGAATCACCCCTTTCAGTAACATTAATTTTGCTTTAATCTAAGAAAAATTCAAAAACATCATGGTAAATTTAACAATAAATCTTTTCATTCCATCCCACTAGTAATAATTTTGAAGGTCTCTATACATCTTAGTGTTTCCTAGATGAATGGAAAATGGAGAATTATAAGCTTCAATCAAAAACTCTTTCCTTAACTATGAATCACAAGGAACAGATAATCATTTTCCAAATCAGAAAACACAATCTTCATCAATATTAAAACTATGAAAATTGCAATTCTTAATGGATTCAATATTTTCTTATAGAGATTGGTTCACCTTTTGAGCCATGTAAATTCTTTCTAATAAAGTTGATTATACTGAAACATAAAACAAAAATATAGGATATCCCTAAATCTACAAACTCTAGTACATGACTCATAAAATCTGAAACAAATGGGTCATATTAAAAATGTAACATGGTTAATGTAATATTAACATTTCTACTCAAAACATCGGACACCATTTTTGTTTTTTCTGGAAGATAATGAATTTTAAAATAATAATCTTTTATAAGTTCCTTAAATCTTATTTTTCTCACATTCAACTCTTTCTGAGTGAATATATACATCAAAAAAAATTATCAGTATATATTTCACACTATACTCCAAAAAAATGATTCCTTAAAATTTTTTAATGCAAAAATAATAGAAGTGAATTACAAATCGTATGTAGGGTGATTTAAATCATTAGTTTTCAAATAACATAACTCATAAGAAATTACCTTGTCATTCTAAATTATGAATAAACCATTCCCTTTTAATTAAGTATCACTATAGATGATCAAAATAACCATTCTATTAAAAAGGTCCAAAACTGGTACATTGACCAATCCTCTTTTTAGTTTCTAAAGAATTGAGCAATGTTTTCAACAAACCATCAATAATAGAAAACTAATCCAAGAAAGATACTAATATCTATGACATTATTAGGTCTTGTAAACTCTTAAACAATTTTTATTTTTATGGGGTTAATAGTTATGAAATATTTAGAAATAATATGACCACAGATTGAAATTTATTGAAATAAAAATTCAACCTTACTCAGATTACCATAGAGTTTATTTTCATCAAAGTTTTAAATTATAATCCTTAATTTCCTTTCATGTTACTTATGGATTTTAGAATATACCAAAATATAATATACCAACTGATCCAAAAACTTATGGAATACTCCATTCATATGATTCATAAATACAGCGGGTGGATTAGATAACCCAAAATACATTAATAGAAATTCATAATTCCCTTATCTCATCAAAAATATTGTCTTCAGAATACAGTCTTCCTTCACCTTCAAATGATGGTACCCTAACCTCAAATCAATATTTGAGAAAACATTCATCTACTTATATATAATCAAACAAATCATCTATAAAAGGAAAATGATATTTTTTCTTAACATTTATGTTATTAAAGGCTTTATAGTCAATGAAAAGTCTCATAGGACTATCTTTCTTTTTCATAAATAAAATGGGATCACCCCTTAGTGAAGTTCTCACTCGAATGAAACCTTTATTAGACAATTATTGAAATTGGTTTTTCAGTTCCATACATTCTACTTGATCCATTCGATAAAGAGGGTTTAAAAATAGCCTTAGCATTAGGAACTAAATAAACAATAAATTCAACTTCCTAGTTTGGAAAACACCTATAAAATCATCAGAAAAAACATCCATAAATTCATTTACTACTATGAAGTCACTGATCAAAAATATATCTTTATTTTAAACAACTTGAGCTAAAAAAAATCAATTTCATATTTAATTATTTTTCTAGCTTATTAGTAAGTTATAAAAGGTATAAAATCATTGAATAAAAATTTCTTTGATTTACAATCTATTCAATCATGTCAAACTGAAATCCAGTCCTTACCCAAAATGATATCAAAACACACTATGGGAACTTCAAAAATATTTATAAGAAATAACCTCCCATTAATGATAATAGGAACATTCTTATAAATCATGGATTATATAATAATCTCACCTAGAGTTTTTACCAAAAGTTATATCTTAATTTCATGAGGTGATATTCCTAATATTATATCAAATTTCTCATAAATGAAAAAAATACAATGATGCAGAGTCAAAAAAAATATTTTCATGATATGAATAAACCATTAATGTATGATTCACCTATTCATTTGATAGAATTACATCAACCATAGAAGTATTAAAATATTTTTCCATGCCCTTTTTCTTTCGATACTGATGGACTCCAACCTAAGTAATCAACTATAGACACACATTGTCATTATTTCTGAACTCATTGCAATTAAAAAAATATAACCACTGGATTTTAATTTTTTTCGTGATATTATTCTATTTAATCATGGTACATATGATAAAACATACTACAGTTTAATCACTTCTTAAACATTGAAATAAATTCTCCAAGATTCTTTTTACCACACTTTTCAGAAGATGGGAATTTGGTTTTCATACCTCTAAACTTCTTTAATGAATGATTTCCAATTTCGTACAAATGATTCAACTTATTTTTATTATTTTAATGGGAGACATGATCATATAAAAACTCCATTTCAACCTTCTCATCATATCAAATAGGTTCTTTGTTGCTCTTGAACTCATGATAATCCAATTAGCTTTGATATATTGGCCTTAATCATGAGAAAAAACAAATTATATTACTATAAATATCTCAGATAAAATTTGTGATGTGGCTCCCCAGTTGAGTGAATTTTTATTCATATGAAGCAACTGAATCTTACTACTTTTTTCTCAATTCTAGGAATTCTTTATCTATCCTATATTGAACATCCTTATGAAAATATTTATCAAGGAAAATATTCATAAATCCACACCATTCCAGGGAATTAATCTCTTAAGACTCCCTAATATTCTTAACCATTGACCACCACTATTTGGATTCACCTTCAAAATAATAAGTTGAATGTGTTTCCTTTTGGTGATCCGAACAACCAATGACCTCAAATATATTTTCTATGGCTTTAATACATCCTCCGGCTAACACTGGGTTAGATGATCCTTGGAATGATAGGGGATGTTGTTGCATAAAATGATCTATTATCGTCATATTCTTCTATGGTAGATCTGGTTTATCTCTTTCATAGACACCACCACTATTTATATCTTATTTCAACTGAGCCATCACTCCAACAAACTACTCAATTCCAATTCCAACCATTTGAGGATGTAGATTCAAAGGTATAATTTTTTTCTCAGTGTCTTCCCACTATAACATCCTTGTTTCCCTTAATAAAAACCATTCTAAAAAAGCATACTTTAGATAAACCCACATGATAATATTAAAATTCTATATCGATTCACATTAACAATAAACTGAAATATTTCAAGTGAATGATACTAATATCAACCTAAGCTGTAATGTTTTCTGAATCATTCCTTTGATACCAACTATAAGGCCATGGAATTAAGCATTACATAATCTTGAGTTTTAGACAAAAATTTATTTCAATCACATTGAAAATATTTTATGGTTTATAGTTTCATATAATTGGACAACAACTCATATATAATAAAATCATAAAATACAAAGTTGGCACTTCTAAACAATTTCCATTTTTTATAATCTAAAACTTTTAAAATAAAGCATGATCACTTTTATAAAAAAAAACACAGATTTCAACATGATTTCTTCCAATAACTCATTCATCATTAATTTATATGAAAAACATTAGAAATTATGGGATTATATTAAAAATCTCAGTATTTTATATATAAAAAATAAATAAATCATTAGTCCATTTATAAACATTGAAACCCACGAAAAAATTATCATAAAGTAATACTTTTCACCCTTAAGAAGTTGTAAATAATTTTCTTTGAAAATAAGGTCATTTATTACCATTATTGTAATCCCAAGATTACCATAAAATACATAGCAATCATAGAAAACACATAAAGTTTCCTTCAAATATTATTATACTTTTCACTCTTGTAAATGGAATAACTATGCATTCGACTTCCAACATTTCACTCTCACAAATGGAATAGCCATACAACAAACTTCAATACCCAAAGCATTAGAGGGCTGTCATAGACCCACCCATCATTGGTTTATCATTGAACCACCCATCATTATTTTGTCACATAATTACCCATAACATTTCCAAGTACCATTATATAATCATAACACATAAAATAATGTAATTTTTAACATGTCACTCATAATATTTCATTTTCCCTCCTAAGAAAACATTTCATGTTATTTAAATAATAAATACATTTTCAAAACCTATTTTAAATCAAAAATGAAAAGAAGGATTTTCATTTAATAAAACATGTAATATTTTAAATTAATCAATAAATAAAATAATAGTCATAGTTATGTAAAATCCGTTCTCTTCATGTACGTTAAGAATAGAACATTACTTTTGTCATTTAACAAAATGTTCTATATAAAACACATAAAAGGATTTATTCTGAAACCCTTTGGATGAATTTCAAAATAAATTTAGTTTTACTTTATAATAATTTATATACATATAAATAAATATGTAAAATAATATCAATAATATTTACATAGAGAAACTTATTTTTAAATTCAATCTTTTGAACATTCAATGTGTCCCATACCAATTTGAACATTTAAATCCTAAGCCCAGTGAAAGAATAAAATTTAACCAAAACATTAAATAACATGATAATAAGTAAATTCATGATTTTATATGTAAAAAATGTATGTATATACAACTCATAAAATAAGGTGGGTGTATAATATCAAAATATGCCTCAATTAAAGGAGATTGAGATGAAATCACTTACCTTGAGTCCAACTTATCACGTCAGTCTTTATCTTTCTGAATAATAAACTTATAAAAAAAATTTACTTGATTCTGAACATTTTTAAAGTTCATAATTAATTTTATTTCACTTATAGCATTATTTATACAACCACTTAAATAATTAAGTTTATCTCTGTTGTTTTTACAATATTTTGTTTATGTATCAAAAATGACTTTAGCAGGTCAACTGTGGTAAAAGGGATCATTATTAAAACATCTAAATAATTATTATTATTATATAATTATCATAATTAAACATAAATAATAATTTTAAAAGAAATCATAAATGATGGTTATGAAAAATTAACCAATGTTACAAGCATATAGACATTATGTCTTACACACAAAAGAGTAACATTTTCATTTTTCAATGATCATTATGAAAAGAAGGTCTGTAACATTAAACTTTCCAAAATTATTTTATTATCTTAAATTCCATGTTATTTAATAATATATATATATATATATATATAATTCTTATGATGTAAAATAAATCACATCGCATCGAGGAGGCTGTAGTCCACACATCCACGAATGATGTTATCAGTTTTTTTAGGGTGTGAAAAGGGTAATAACAAAATTATTTATTATATTTCTAGAAAGTTAATTATGTAATTAATATCATATATATGTAAATTACATAAAATATTACTATTTAACTCATCTTTGATACATTCCTTGTAAAGTGTGTACATATAACATCGCTTTGAGTAAGCGATAGTCCACATGTCTATAAACGATGTTATCATACTCCCAAAAAATAGAAAGCATGAAGGTATATACGTATAAAAATTAAAGAAGTATGAATAAATCATAAATATAATATATATATATATATATCATATAAAAATAGTTTTCCATCATAATTCACAACCATGAGAGGTTGTAAAGGAAAAAATGAATGACATCTTTTCATGATGTGGTAGTCCCCCATACACAAGAATGGTAATTTTGTTACCCATTTGATGGAACTATTTATAGGTTTAGTTTGAACAATTAAAATAAAATAAAAATATCAGTATATTTATTATACTAAGGTGGTTATATAATCATAGAATTATGGAAATTTAATGGGTCTAGAAGTAAATAAAACATAAGTGCACGTTGAATAATATTACTATTTTTTTGGGTAACTCTTTTTTCTTTGCACCAAAGGGATTCCTTGGTTTCCTTTCTACCCAAAGTGAGGACTATAGGGTTATGGAAGGGATTTTGGATATTATTTGGGATTTTTTTGGATGATACAATAGGTTTGATGAAATGGGGGAGGGTGAGTTCTTTTTTATAGTGGTAGAGGAGTGGCATTATTGTTAATATAAAAAGGTAAACACTATTAGGAGGTCTCCCTTACATCATGCTCAACATATAATGATAAAAAACAATCCCAAGAGGGGATATGGTCAAAATATTTTTATAAATGGGTTTTTAGTAATTTTATAGGTCATTTTGACTCTTAATATTAAAGTTTAACCACTAAATAAACACATTTTTACCTTAATCGTTGTATTAATTTTAATTACATTCACTAATAGTTTTGTTAAAAAAATAAGTTGACCTAATTTTAAATTATAAATTATGATGATTGAAAATATTGAATACATTTTTTCCATATTCCAACCACATAATTAGTAAACATTAATTTAAAATTATTCTCACGGACGGGATGAAAAAGCATGTTTTTAAATTAAAAATGCTCAAATGTTTTATAAGATGTTATATCTAAAATAAAAATGAAAATGATTTAAATGACCTAAAGTTTATTAAATGATATACAATTGGTATAATTATACTACAAAACCAATTAAAAATATAATTTAACTGTATAAATATATTATTAAAAAAATTAGTTTTCAATTAAAATTTATTATTATTTAATATTCATCAAAATATTAAATTTCTCAGAAAAATATAAAAAATTCACCCAAATTTAATTTTAATATTTTAATTTTAAAAAATAAATTTAATTTTGGTGTAACATCCCAATTAAATAAAGAAATATGAAATTTTCATATTTAATAATATTTTTGAATTAAAAATTAATTTTATTTTAAAGGGGATGTTATGTTCGATGGCATGCCCGATACGCAACAACAGGTTTCTTTGAAATCTTACGTTGCACACTAATAATATAATATTATTATATTAAATGGTTGTAAACGCCTAGTCTTTTTATTAGTGGGAATAAATAGAACTAACTATAATATGATTATAAATATTTGTTAAATGTTTTTACATTTATCCAGTAAATGTTAGAGGCATAAAATGTGAATGAATCCAATTTTATGCACAAATACTCTAATATTCTTTAAAAGGTCGATTTACCATCTTTTGATGGAAAACCATTTTAAAATCTTGTTTTTGTCACTTTTATATGTTATATTTGACAGAAAAATATTATTCTTTAGAATCTGGACCTCAAAATATAATTTGGATGAAATTATGGTATTTTTCTAATAAAGTTCATTTTTTAATGAATAGTGAAAAACACTGTATTTTAATTCAAAACTGCCTTTTAATATAATTTATTTGTATAGTTATATTAAATTTTTAATTGGTTTTAAAGTGTAATTATGATATATGTTTAACATTTAATCCAATTATGGACATTAGAAGTAATTTCTCATTGAAATTGGACATAAACAAGTGTCAATCTTTTGATAGTTATTTCTTAAAAACCCACTTTTTGTTTTGACAGCAAGAATTAATTTTAAATTAATTTATGACACTTCTGTGTTTTTAATTTGGAAAAATTGATTCCATATTTGGAATCAGGAGGTCCAAATTTTGTAAATAGGTAACATTTATTTTTAGACATTATGAATATTTAATTCAGTAAATATTTTATTTACCCTGGTTAAAAGGTAAATCTGGTAATTAAGGGTAACAAATTAATATTATAATATTATTAAATTACACTAAAATTTTTCCTAATCCAATTGGAAGATACATATCCTACCAATTTCATCTTTGATTTGATTTTGGGACCCCAAGGGGCCAATTGGTAGTAATAATGACACTTTATTTTAATTAACTTAATGTAAAGGCAAAAATGACATAAACAAATATCTTTTAGTAAATCAATTTTTACATGGGGTTATATAAGTTATATATTAGACTATAGATATTAATGTTAAAGCTAAAAATATTTCCTACATCATGGTAATTTTCTTTATAATTTTTAGACATAAAATAAATTAAATTATTTATGACACAATAATGATGCAGTGTTTACCTAATTAATTAATTAAATAAATAAATAAGATTATAAAGATTAAAATAATATCCAAAACCTATTGGATTCTTATTGGATAATTTTATTTCTACCATGAGTCATATTATCTTTTAAATTAATAAGTTTTGGACATTTAGAAACCAATAATCATTATATAATAAAATAATATTTTCACACTTTCCTAAAGAGCCCCTCCTCCCCCTTATAAAAATCCCTCATCTCTAGCCCATTACTCACTTGACTAAAGCCCCTTGGACCATCCAAAAACTACCCAATTAATCTCCTTACATCCCTCTCTTCCTCCTAAAAGCCTTCCCCTGGGCAGAAGGAAATTCAAGTAAACATTTTGGTTCAAACCAAAAAGAGATACCCAATTAAAAGGTAATGTGTTCTCCTAAGTTCTTTTGTTTTATTTTCCTTCTCCAACCCCCTAAACTCTATTTACTAATATCTTTTATAATTGAAAAAGTATCCTAAATACACTAGGTTATTGTTATTAGAAGTATTCTAACTACACTTACACACACCTCCATCTAATGGGTAAAGAACATATTGTTTCTGTAGACGGTGAACTAACGCCCCACGAAACGATGATTGTCCAATTACCTCCTACCACCTCTTATTGTGTCCATTAATATGGAACTATATTTATATGTGATATATATTATATTTATATTGTTTCTATTCTTCTTTATTTTTCATTTATATTATACCTTTATGGTTTCCAGAGTGGGTGAATACGATAATCTCATTTGAGGAAGTGCGGACTACCACCCCCTCAAAGTGATATGACTCGTTCATTCCATATGTGGAACTTATAAAGGATAGAGTTATTGAAATTGTATATGATATTTTTAATATAATTATAACATACCTATGTATCATTATGTTGTCATTCCATTAAATAAAAAATATAAATAAAAGTAACGTCCATGCGTACATAGGGCTTACCGTCTCCATGAACGGTACATTTCATTTCTTATCTCTAAATGTTATGTACTTTTATAAATAAGTATATATACAGGATATAAATGATATATATGATATATAAATCATGAATATCATTCTTGATATAATGGATTTTTGACCACATGAACAAGTTTTAATTATAAGAAGTTCATTTTTGACTCAAGTATGAAATATCGACAAAAAGACTCCTATAAACATAAATGATTACATAATGTTTATAACATTATAATAAGTGATATAAAATGAATAATAAACTTTAAAAATGATCTTATTAAAGTAAAAATTAACGTTATTCTATTATTCATGATATTAAAAAATGAACAGGTCAATTCAGACACGAGGTAAGGGACTCCGTCTCAATCTCCTTTCATTGAGGCATATATTGTTTTATACACAACCTTATTTTATAATCTATATAAACACCTTTTAATTTTCATTTAATTCAATGGGAATATTTTTCTACGAGGCATTTTACTAAACGACAAAAAGAATGTTTTTTATCATACAGGGTGACAACGATCTTTTTTCCGCTGCAAGTATTATTTGATCTTTAGCTTCCTTAATCAGTCATAATGTTTTTAAAAGAAAAATAAATTCCATATAATATTTTATATATTTTGGTACTGAAAATGGTTTTTGGATTTATTATTTCAATGTCTTGTTTAATATATTAAAAAGATATATTGTAATTACAATTTGAGAATTTTATCTTTCCTTTATGCTTATGTAATGTGTTAGGATTATATTATGGGCCTTGGGCATTGTTTACATACACGAGTGGTTCCATGATAAACCTAGGGAAGGTGATCCCAAGATAGATCTCCAATGAATTTGGTAACATAATAGCGGTAAATGTGAATGTTTCTCCAAAGAGAGTTAGGGAATATATTGTTATGGGTATTCTAAATGTAACTACCTACCTAGCTGGGATAGCTACAATGTAATTATAATTTGGATGCCACAAGTTACCTTTATGATTTATTATTTTTATTTGTTATTCATAAACCTTATGATTTCATGAGTTATGTTAAAGAGCTTATGTTATGTAAGTAACGACGAAATAATGTTTTCTTTCTTTGTTATATAACCCTTTCTAAGATTTTTATGCTCATCTCAAGTTTTGAAATGATTTTAACGGGACTTAAAGATGAATAGGGTCAAGGATGGGATCAAGGGAAAGTCATGTTGTCTAAAACATGGAATTGGACATGACACTTTTTTTCAACAGTTTTTATTTTATGAAAAAAAGGAAACTGAGTAGAAGTGTCTACTTTGTAATTTTGAGATATAATGTAATAGTTATAGCCTAACTCTCTAAAACTCTAAACCTAAAAAGATCCTCAATGTGAATTATTCATTTAATTCAAGATTTTGTAATGTATTAAGGTTGTGACCTTATATTTGGTATAAGGGATCGGTTTAGATAACTTTAGAAGTTAAAATATTGTTAAATTAATGTCCATAAATTAATTTATGGTTTTATTGAAGTGATATAGCATTTAAAGATTACCATGTTGCTTCTCGTAAGATATTTCTATGTTCATAATGGTTTCCCACAAATAAAACAGGGAATTTGTGAAGGGATAACATCAAGAGGATGGAAACCTTCAAAATCAACAACCTTAGATGGTCGGAATCGGAACTGAACAATTTTTTGCAGTGATGGCACAGTTGACTCAGGCTATAAATGGTGGTGTTATCCATGCATAAGATCATCCAGATCAACCACAAAGGAACTTGTCAGGAGTGGAGAATTTCATGAGGCAACATCTCCCATAATTCATAGGATCATCTGACCCTATTCTAGAAGAAGGGTGTATTAAATCCTTGGAGAATATTTTTGATGTCATGGGATGTTCAGAACATTCAAAGTTTAGTCTTTTTTTTTACCGTTCTGAAGTTGAAGCTGATCAGTGGTAGTCGATGGTAAAAAATATCAGGGATAGTGAGGAGATTGATGCTCTTGATTTGGATGAATTCAAAGGTATATTTCTTGAGAAATATTTTCCTAAGGTTGTTCGTATTTGGATGGAAAACAATTCTTGGAATTGAGGCAGGAGGATGACTCAGTGCCTACTTATGAAGAAAAATTCACTCGACTGGAAAGGTATGCTCTAAATTTTATATGAGATCTTGATAGTAAAATCAACTATTTTTATTCAGGATTAAATCCAAAGTATCGAAGGGATTTAACTTCTCATGAGTTTAGAAGTTATGAAAAACTTGTTCGATGTGCGGAGAAGGTGGAAGTTGAGTTTTTTGATGATCAAGTTTTCTTTGAAAAACAACAGAATAAGAGATCAAGGTGGCATATGAGAGGGGAGAACTCTACAAAAAAATTTGATGGTAAGAAACTTAAGTTTACAGTTGGTGAAAATTTTGGTAAAAAGAATGTTGGGGAATGTCTTTTGAATTCTTTTAAGTGCTACTAATGTGGTAAAATGGGACATAAAGCTTTTAATTTCACTGAAAAAGATCAGGGTAATGGTACGATAAAATCTGATTTACAGTCAGTAAAATTGTTTTATATACAATGAAATGGGTCATTATGAAAATGAGTGTCTAATGAAGAACTTAACTAAGGGAAAATATCCAGAATACAAGAAGAAAGGGGTGGGGAAATCCTTTGCAACTACTTCAGCATATGTTGGGCCATCAAATGAAGTAGTATCAGGTACACTGTTTGTTTGTTCAGATTATGCCAATGTGTTGTTTGATTCAGGTTCTACAAATTCTTTCAATTCTGATAAGTTTTTTTAGTAAATTGGTAATTTCATATCAAGATATGAATCTTGAATTTATGGTAAAAACACCGAGGAAAAATGTTGAGAAAAAAATAAATAATAAGAACATTCCTATCATTGTGCGTGGAAATAATATACCTGAAAACCATATAGTTTTTCCTGAAGTAAAGATTTAGGTTATTTTGGGTATGGATTTGATTTCTTTTTATCATGCTAATATTGATTGCAGAGCTAAAGAGGTTTCTCTTTAGACATAATTTCAGTTTGTGTACAGGAATAAACCATTACTTTTGATAACATATCAGGAATCTGAGAAACTAGTAAATGATGGAAATGACTGTTACCTTGAAAATATCATAGAAAGCAAAGGAATTTTTCATATTAATGATGTACCAGTATTAAATGAGTACCTGGATGATTTTTTAGATGATTTTTCTGGTATTATACCTGATTGGGAAGTTGAATGTACTGTTGACTTAATTCCTTATTCTCATCCAATTTCAAAACCCAGTTATTGAATGGATCAAATTAAACTTTTAGAGTTAAATATTCAATTTCATGAGTTATTAGATAAAGGTTTCATTCGACCTATAACATCACTATGGGGTGCTTCTATCTTATTTTTTAAAAATAAATATGGTTTAATGAGACTTTACATTGATTATAGAGCATTGAATATCATCACTGTTAAGAACAAGTATCCTTTGCCTCATATCAATGATTTGTTTGATCAGGTCTAGGGAGCTTAGTATTTTTCAAAGATTGATTTGAGTTCAGGGTACCATCAATTGAAATCAAAGGAAGCAGATATTCCAAATACCGAGTTTCATACAATATATGGCCATTATGAATTTTTAGTTAGGCCTTTTCCATTAATAAAAGTACCTTCTATATTCATGGATCTTATTAATAGAATTTTTCTTGAGTTCTTATATAAGTTTTTGGTTGTGTTGTTTGATGATATTTTGGTTTATTCTAAAAGTAAAGAGGATCATGAAATTCATTTAAGGGTTGTCTTGTAAACCTTAAAAGAAAAAAACCGCTTGGGAAATTCAACATGTGTGAGTATTGGTTACAACAAATTTCATTTCCTGGTCACATTATTTCAAAAAATGGCATAAATGTTGATCCTTCTAAAACAAAAGTTGTTAAAGAATGGCCAAGATTTACAAAAATAACAGAGATCCATAGTTTTCTTGGATTGGCAGGTTATTGCTGGAGGTTTATTGAGAATTTGTCATGGTTATCTAGCCCACTGACTAAGTTAACTTGAAAAGGTGTTAAGTAAGTTTGGAAAAAATAACGTGATGATTGTTTTTAGGAATTGTAAAGAAGATTGATGAATGATCTAGTTTTGGCACTACCTTCTAGAAATGGGGAGTTTATTATCTACAATGATGATTCATTGAATGTAATTGGTTGTGTCCTTATACAGAGTGATCAGGTAATTGCTTATGCTTCACGTCATTTGAAACCTCATGAGTTAAATTTCCCTACACATGATTTGGAATTGGCTGATTTTGTTTTTGCTTTAAGAATATGGAGGAATCATTTGTATGTAGTAAAATGAGAAATATATACTGACCACAAAAGTTTGAAGTATATATTCACTCAAAATGAAATTAACATGAAACAAAGGAGATGGTTGGAATTGATCAAGGATTATGATTATACGATCCTTTACCATCCGGGAAAATAAAATAAATTGGCTGATGCTTTGGGTAGAAAATGTAATGCTTCATTAAACATGCTACGTTTGAAATGAGATCCTTTGGTTTTTGAATTAATGATCTTTGGAATAGAAGTTTTTGGTGTAATAAATTCCTCTGTTTTGTTTCATGTGTCAATGAAATCATCTCTATCAGACAAAATAAAGCAAGCGTAGAAGGAAGACAATGAGTTGCAGAAAAAGGTAGATTTGGTTCAGAAGGGTAAGTTGCCTAAATTTAACATTGATAATGATTGTATTTTGAGATTTGGAAAGAGATTATGTGTGCATTGTGATTCACAATTTAAGAATGAGTTGTTATGTGAAGCTCATAATTCCCTATTTTCAGTTCATCCTGGCAGTACCAATATATATAGAGATCATCAGGAGTATTACTCCTGTGATGGAATGAAATGAGATATTTCTGATTTTACTATAAATTTTTTGACTTGTTAGCAGGTTAAATAAGATCAGTAGTTACAGAAAATGATGCTACAGCCTTTACCAGTTCCAGAGTGGAAATGGAAAAATATATCCATAGACTTCATTGTGGGATTACCAAAGACATCTCGAGGTAATAATGCAATTTGGGTTTTTGTTGATTGATTGACTAAATCTGCTCATTTACTTCCTATTCGAGATACTTTGTCTCTAGATAAAATTTATTGGTTGTATATTAAATAGATTCTTAGGTTTTATGGTGTTCCCCTATCCATTTTATCTAATCGTGATCACAGGTTTACTTTTAACTTTTGGAAAGGCCTTCAAAATCCATTGGGTACTGAGTTAAATTTTAGTACAGCTTTTCATCCTCAATTAGATGGGCAGTCAGAATGAAAAATTCAGACCATGGAGGATTTTCTATGTGCGTGTTCACTGGATTACCAAGGAAGCTGGGACCAACATCTTTATTTGGTTTAATTTTCTTATAATAATAGTTTTCACTCCAGTATACAGATGGCCCTATTTGAGGAATTATATGGGAAGCGGCGTCGAACTCCAAATTTTTTAGATGAATTCGGGGAAAGGAATCTAATGGGACCAAAATTTGTAGAAGAGAAGGAATATAAAGTTTAGTTAATTCAGAAGCGCATGAGAATAACTCAGAGTAAGCAGAAAAGTTATGCAGATTACAGAAGGAAGGATCTCTCTTTCGAGGTATGTGATCATGCCTTTATCAAAATTTATCCATGGAAAAGTGTGATGTTGTAAGAACCTAGTTTTTTCTATAAAAGACATAAGAATATTCTTGATGTTATTCTAGAGCATCACCCTCAGATGGCGTGTGATTACGAGCCTCGGTGTGGCTGGAATTAAATTTTCAGTGTGTTCACACTGGGCATGACCAATAAATGGGATAACTCTTAAACGGTGTTTCAGATCCTAAATCTGAGAGTACGGGTGGTCCCTTAATGGATTTTTTACCCTAGTAACAACATAAAACATGTCATCGCGGGACGTTGGGACCCCTCACCCGTTACCGGAACGTTAAATGGATAAATAAAATAATTAACTTATTTGTTTAATGGTTAATATCAGGTATCTCTTAAGCTCGGATGGAAAAACAGAAGGCACCATTGAGTCTGGAATGTGTTGTTTACCCTAGGAGGGGTGTAACTTCCACGGGCATGGGCCTTTTGTGAAAAATGCCGCTAGGGGCGTTTTCATAATTTGGCGGCCACGGGCGTTGAGTATAAAAACTTTTGAACAGGGCCTCAGATTAAAATTTTGAGACTGTCGTTGTGCTTGGGATGTGGTTTTTACCAAGGAGAGGCTTAACCTCGACCCCGCTGAGGGTTCAGGTACGGGGCCTACGGGCCGGGAGTTTAAGTGATTTCTATTTAAACACTTACCCCCCCCCCCCCCCCCCTCTTTGTTTTTCCCCCCTGGTGAAAACCCTCCCAAGGAATGAGGAACTCCTCCTCCCCTCCACCTTTCCAACGAGGCGCGGTAGCTCCGGCGGATCACCGGTGAAGCTCTGGGCTACGCCAAATAAGGTAGGTAGTCGTTGTTTTCAGTTTTTAAATCTTGAACCACTCTTTGAATCCCAATTATAGCATTAAAACGTTGTTTGATCTTCGAAAAAACCCATGTATGCGTAGTACTTTTTCCATGATTTCCATCGCCTGTTTCGGTTTGTAATTTCGAGTTCTGAGGAGCTCACAAATGTCCGCCGAAGATCAGCGGGTTTAACGGTGTCTTCTGGTGGTTTTTGAGTTTTTTCAGCCAGAATTGAGGGTTCCGGCGGCGGTCCAGAGAGCGTCAAGCGGGGAAGCTCCTTCATGAGGTTCGGCAGAGCGGTGGTCAGTGGTGGCTTTAGTGGGTCGATTGGCGGTGGGCTCCAGGTGCGGCGGCGTGGGCTCCCTTCAGCGGAGGTGGTCGGGCAAGCAGCGTCGACACGACGCGGCAGCTCCAAGCGGCGAGGCCGAGCCCGCCGGGGTGCAAGGGAGACCAAGGTCGCGGTGTGCGACCCATGCGGGGGGACAAAGACCCTATGATCTATGAGGCCACAGTCTAGGACCCATCATGCGAGTCCCTTTCTCCGGTTGGGCTGGTAGCAGCACCCCCACCTCGTGAGCAGCAGACAGCTTCAGCAGAGCACACTGAGCTTGACCGCAGGTTGAACGCGCTCTGCGAGTTCCAGTAGCAAAGCCCGCTGAGGTTTAGTGGTGAGCTAGACCCTCAGGCAGCAGAGGTTTGGCTAGAGATGGTGGTTCACCTTTTCAGGCTTATGCAGACGCCGGTAGATCTTATGGTGGCTTTGGCCGCCAACCTTTTCCGTGGAGCAGGTGGGCGTTGGTGGAGTCTGGTGACTCATTTTCTTGATGAGTCATCGTTTTGATGGGAAGACATTAAGTTGTTGTTTTGTGAGCAGTTTTTCCCCTCCTGTTTATGCTCCGTTCGGATTCAGGAGATCTTGTAGTTTCAGCAGGGAGGGATGACGGTGGCCGAGTACGCGGCTAGTTTCGCATACCGTGCACGTATTTACCCGGACTTTGTCCTTGACGGAAACTTCTGAGCGCGGAAGTTTGAGTAGGGTCTCCGTCGAGAGATTCATGCTATCATAATAACCTTGGGCATTCCCACTTATGTCGAGGAGCTAGAGAAAGCGCTGGTGATAGAGAGCTTCCTGTTGCATTCTATAGTTGGTGGTGGCCGCAGGCTCGACAGAATTGAGACGTCTGCCGTAGCTAGCGGGCATCGGCATGCAGAACCTCGACACAGGTGGATTTATGACAACCGGACTCAGGGGCGTGGTCATACACCATAGTGGCACCGAAGGGCACCAGTGAATCCTGGAGAAAGTCGGTTCTATGCTTGCGATGGCCGAGGTCGCCTGGCGTGGGACTTCCCGGCCAGGAACGCTGAGAATATCGGGCAGGCAGCAGGTGCACCACCGCAGAAGAGGCAGCGCCATGATCGGAGTAGCGCCCAGTGAGGTGGTGCTAGTAGAGGAGTATGAGGATCTGGTAGTGGGGGACTGCTTTACTAGGTCTTCCCATCACCACCAGGTCGTCCACATCAGGCTTCAGGAGCTGATAGTTGGGACCATGGACATCCACGAGCTTTGGATGTCTACGATCCTGCAGAGAATGAGGTGATAAGAGGTACGCTCTACAGCTCTTCTACTTTTTTCAGTAGAATTGTTAGACTCTTTGTGTGAAATTATTTTTCTCCATGCTCCTTGCTTGAGTTGTTACAAGGGTGACACAGGGCATTGGTGTAACCCTATGTCAGAAAGGTAGAAGGTGTGGAACCTTTCTCTCCAGCCGATGGTAGCAACTCCCTCTCTTTTTGAGCGTGTAAGAGAGTCTTTGTCATGGGACATCAACTGTGACATCTTGTGTGACCATATATCCTTGGTTGTTTCACCATATGGATATTCTGAAAGAGGGAATCACCGGACTTTTTCCTAGGTCCAAACGGTGATTCCAGTCAGGGCGTGCGACATAGGGGTTTGGTCAGGGAGTTGAGCTACCCCCGAGAGCCTTCGGTCTGCTTGAGACTATGAGAAGGGATGGCGAGGTTCCTTACCGCCCTGCACTCACCCCAAAGGCTGGTTTGGGTGAAAATCATCTCCCACATGGCTCACCCGAGAAGAAGTGTGCATGCTCTTATGCACGTCATCGGCAAGGGTAGACCTCGAGTGAATAGATAAAGTCCTTTGGTCTGTTTGCAGTGACATGGGACTGTGCAAGAGATCTTCTGGGTATGGAAGAGCCAGGTGTGGGCTTAGTACCCTGAGTTTTTCCCTGGTTTTTCTTTTCGGGGATGAAAATCTTGAAGTAGGGAATGATGTAATAACCCAATTTTTGCTATAAAAGACTTTGTAATGTTCTTTATGTTATTCCAGAGCAGTGCCCTCAGACGGCGTGCGATTCTGATCCCCAGTGTGACCGGAAATAAATTTTCAGTGCGTTCACACTGGGCACTCCAAATAAATGGGATAACTCTTAAACGGTGTTTCAGATCCAAAATTTGAGAGTACGGATGGGTCCGGAATGTATTTTTTATCCTAGGAACGACATAAAACATGTCGACGCAGGACGTTGGGACCCCTCGCCCATTACCGGAATGTTAAACAGATAAATAAAATAATTATGTTATTCGTTTAATTGTTAAACTCAAGTATCTCTTAAACGGTAGCTCGGGTGGGAAAAAAGAGGGCACCGTTGAGTCTGCAACGTGTCTTTTACCCTATTAGGGGTGTAACTTCCGTGGGTGCAGGCCTTCTGTGAAAAATTCCGCCATGGGCGTTTTCGTAATTTGTTGGCCTCAGGCGTTGAGTTTAATAACTTTTGAACGGGGCCTCAGATTAAAATTTTGAGACCTCTGTTGTGCTCGGGAGGTGGTGTTTACCCTAGGGGAGGCTTAACCTCAACCCCACTGAGGGTTCGGGTACGGGGCCTACAAGCATGGAGTTTAAGTGTTTTCTATTTAAACACTTCCCCCCCCCCCTCTTTGTTTGTTTTCCCCCTGGCGCAAACCCTCCTAAGGAAAGAGGAACTCCTCCTATCCTCCACCTCTCCGGCGAGGCGCGGAAGCTCCGACGGATCACCGATGAAGCTACGGGATACGCCCAACAAGTTAGGTGGTCGTTGTTTTCAGTTTTTAAATCCTGAACCCCTCTTTGAATCCCAATTATAGCGTTAAAACATTGTTTGATCTTCGAACAAAGCCCATTTATGCATAGTACTTTTTCCAAGCTTTCCATCACCTATTTCAGTTTGTAAATCCAAGTTCCGAGGAGCTCACAAACGCCCGCTGAAGATCAACGAGTTTAAGGGTGTTTTCCGGTGGTTTTTGAGTTTTTTCGGTTGGATTTGAGGATTCCGGCAGCGGTCCGGCAAGCGTCAGGCAGCGGCAGCTCCTTCAGGCAGTTTGGCAGAGCGGCGGTTGGAGGCGGCTTCAGTGGGGCGGTCAGCTGTGGGATCCATGCGCGGCGGCGCGGGCTCCCTTCAGCGGAGGTGGCTGGGCGAGCGGTGTCAGTGCGACGCGATGACTCCAGACGGCGAGGCCAAGCCCGCCGGGGCGCAAGGGAGACCGGGGTCGCGGCGCGCGACCCCAGCGGGGGGACAAAGACCCGCGCCCTCCAGGTCTTCACGCAGGACGACCAGCTCACAGCCGTTCTGAGTGTGGACCACAGGTCCACGGCCGGCCCGCATGGCTAAGCTGCAGGTCGGCGCGGGCCGGTCCAGGCCGATCCAGCCCAAGGGGATTCATCCCCCCTCTTCGGACGCCCGTAATTTTCATTATGGGTGTTCGTTTTGTGTGTCGTCTACGGAAGTTCCTTCCTAGCGTCGAGATGAAATTTTTGAGATGGTTTCGGAAGTTTTTAAGTCCCAAAACAAGGGGCCTCAGAGGCGCGACACACCTTTAAGGGAATTGGTGTTCTTCTGAGGGTTCTTGTTTTGGACGGTGCGGACACATCCGATGTCCGAATTGAGTGTCGTCAGTGGCGTTACGACCCTGGCGTTGAGCCAGATATTTCCAGTGTGGTTTTGGGCGTTGAAACTGAAGTTGATACGTGGGCCCCACGGCCCGTCTTTTGAGCTGCGAGCCGCGTTTCACAATGTTTTCATCGGACGTCCATTCGGGGCGTGCGAGTAGTCGATCCTGAGTGTTTTTTTGAGGGCATTGCAATGGTGCAATCCACCTGCTTTAATTCAGCACACTGGTGCAGACCCCGAGAGGATCGTTTTGGGAGTTGGCGGTGATTTCCAAATTTATCACCGGGTGTCCGTTTTGGACAAGTGAATAGTCCATCTTGTGTACTTTTTCAAGAGGATCACAACGGTGCGATTCGTTGGCAGTGCTTTGGGACCGGGATGCGGGTCCCACGCAGCACCGCTCATGTTCGGCATGTCGGAACACTTCTTTTTCTCTGGATATCTGTTCCACTCAAGTGAGCAGTCAATTTGACATGTCTTCCTGAGGGGATCGCAATGGTGCGATGTGCCCGAATGTTTTTGGGGCCGAGGCTCAAGATCACGGGATTTTGTTCGGGCATAAAGCGGTGTTGGAAGACTATTCCATCAGATATCCGTTTGAGGCAAGTATGTAGTCTATCTCGCATTTTTTTCCACGAGGATTACAACTGTGTAATCTGTTCAGGTGAGCGGAGCCTCTTACGTGATCTTATTAAATGTGAAAATATGAAGTGTGTTCCAGTGGCGGTTCCTCTTGTTGTGTTCGGAAGCAAACCCTAGGCGTGTGATCGCTTTCACTCCCATGTGAGTGAAGCAATGCTTGAAGTGATGTAGTTGGTCATGTCTGGGCTGATGTGGTGGCAAGTTTGAGTTGTTAAGTTTATGCCCTTCGCGTTGACGTTGGGTTCTGTGTGCACAATAGCCTTTGGGCTGGAAATGTGGTATACTCTGGGAGTATACATGAATTCTTGGAGGTACATGTGGTTGTTTGTTCCTAAGAACGTTTGTGCGCTGGGTTGGAGTTAACTTGGGGATACACGTCGTGTGGGCCCCATGTGCATGTTGTGTTCTACTTTGCGTACCTTTGACCTCTCGTGACGTAGTGGGTCCCTCTGTTCTCATTTGTCTGACCATCCGGGTTGAGTTTTCCCCTGGTTCTGTTCTCGTTGTTTGACCAGAAGGGTTGAGTGGTTTTCCCCTGGTTCTGTTCTTGATGGTTTGGCTGGCAGAGATGGGTTGGTTCCTCTGTTTCTTCATCTGTGATGGGTTTCAGTATCATACCCCTTTCACCGGACTGTGGCACCATTTACGACTACGTGTGCTCGTATAGCATGGGTGTTTTTCCACTTTCTGGGATGAGTTATCTTGGTCCGCTTCGATAGTGACTCAGCGGATTGGAGTGTCATCTCCCTGAGAGGGCAGGGAGTTTCTCCCATCCCTTAGTTTTCCCTGGTATAGTTATTTTGGATTTGGTGTGACTAACACATTACGCAGCCACCGATCCTCTACCCAGGAGGTTGTTTCCAGTAGGGATACCAGTGTGGTACCATCCAGCAGGGATGGCTAGTGAGGTTACCATCCAGCAGGGATGGCCAGTATAGTAGTGTTCACCGAGCAGTACCATCCAGCAGGGATGGCCAGAGCAGTTCCGGGTTTACCTCCAGTGGGGCTGGGAAATGGTCCTCGATTCCGGGTTTACCTCCAGCTGGGCTGGGAAGTGGTCCTCGATATCGGGTTTACCTCAAGCTAGGCTGGGAAGTGGTCCCCGATGATGGTTTCGAGCCTCCCTCTAGTGGAGTACCCTTTTACAAGACTGGGCGTTGGGACTCATCGACGACATTAGACGGGTCTCCCTCTAGTATATTACCCTTTTATGGGATTGGGTAGTGTGTCACCCGTCGACTTTTTTCGGGTCTCCCTCCAGTGGGAACCCGTCGACTTCTAGGGATTACCCTCAAGATGGGCTAGAAAGGGGGTCACCTGTCAACTTTGAGGAGACCTCTTGACTATGGGGCAGTGACGAGGCGTGGTTTGATGTTCCCCAGAACCCTGAAGTACGAGGGGCGCTTTCCCCACCAAGACGTGTCCTTGAGATGTGACCTAAAACCATGTGGGTGAGTCAGTGTCGCCCAAAGCAGTTAGTGTCAAGGTGCGGTGATTTGAGCCCCTTGACTTGCAGTTTGGGGCTGGCATACAGGATGCTAGGCATCGATGGTGTTTACTTATGGGACTATTGGCTACTCACTTTCTTGGGCTGAGGTACATGATGGAGATCCCCTTACAATCTTGTCTGGGCTTCTTGATTGATCATATGAATATGTGTATACTTTGTTCCAGTACCCACTTCTTGGGTTTTGGTTACTCTCCTTCCAAGAGAGGCGAAGACGCGTGGGGTATGCCACATGATTTCTGTGTCTAACTTGTCATGGTTGGACGAGTCTACTCTCCTACTATAGGTAGTGAAGACTCGACGAGAAGTTCATCTTCTCACCGCTTCTTTCTCCTTGTGTTTGGATGAGTCTACTTCCTTCTTCTTGTTGGGTTGAGTTGTACTCTCTACTAAACTCTCGGTTGTACTCCATTAATTTTCCTTGTTTGATCTACTACTCACCCTTTGGTACCTCCTTTGTTTCTCCCTCGAGCCTTCGAGGTATCCTACTGAGTATTTTTATACTCACCCCTGCTTGGGCTTTTCCCACACTTGGTGTGCCCTTGCAGACGACCGACAGGTTGGTCATGACTTCAGCAGAGCCTAGAAGTGTGGGAGCTTGGACCACATGCAGTCGTTATAGTTTGGTTCTAGGTGTGGGAATATCCCAGTTGTTTACTTTTGTTTACCTGTTGTCGGGTTGTGGCACTTTTCTGGTTGGGCGCGTGTTTTACCCTTTTCGTTTTTTTAGTTTACCTCCAGCACTTGCTTTGTACTATTAGAGGTCGATGAAAATTTGTGGTTCATTTATAGCAGTTGGTACTTCACTCTCTCTCTCTCTCTTACTCTGCACTATTGTATTGAGTGGGCTGCGTGTGTGTGTACAGGTATTCAGGCAAAGGACTCCCTGAGTTTTTTAGCCTTCGGTGCTTGTCACTAGCCCATGGCCTATGGATGCGGGCTTGGGGTAGTTGTGGCTCGAGCCTAGTTAGGGTCGGGCCGTGACTGATGTGTTTTGGTATGAAAGGAAAGTTGAGTCTGAGGTTCATTGGACTTTCTAAAATCCTAGAGAAATTTGGATTAGTTACATACATAGTGACTTTACCTCCAATTTTATCCCAGGTACACAGTTTTTTTCATGTTTCAATGCTGAGAATGTATACTCCAAATCCATCTCATGTTTTGAGCCCAGAGGTAGTTCAGTTGGAAGAGAATATCTCTTAGAAGGAACAACCAGTCCAGATTCTTGAAAAAAGAGAGGAAGTGTTGCAGAAGAAGGTAATTAATCGGGTAAAGTTTTTATGGAAAAACCATATAGTTTAAGAGGCAACGTGGAAATATGAAAATGCTATGAGTGATAAATACCCCCATTTATTTGATAAGTGAATAAAATTACGACGGCGCAACTTCCAAAAGGGGGGAAGGATGTTACATCCCACGTCAATAAAGAAATATGAAATTTTCATATTTATGAATATTTTTTAATTAAATATTAATTTTACTTTTTAAAGGGGAAGTTATGTTTGATGTCATGCCTAATACGCAACAATGGGTTTCTTTGAAATCTTACGTTGCACACTAATAATATAATATTATTATTTCAAATGGTAGGTAACGCTTAGCCGTTGTATTGGTGGGAATAAACAGAACTAACTAAATTATGATTATACATGTTTGTTAAATTTTTTTACATTTATCCAATAAAATTTAGCGGATTAAAATGATAATGAATCCAATTTTAAGCACAAATACTCTAATTTTCTTTAAAAGGTCGATTTACCACCTTTTGATGGTGAACCCTTTTAAAATATAGTTTTTGTAACTATTATATTTTCTATTTGA
This sequence comes from Viscum album, assembly GCA_963277665.1. Classification (NCBI taxonomy): domain Eukaryota; kingdom Viridiplantae; phylum Streptophyta; class Magnoliopsida; order Santalales; family Viscaceae; genus Viscum; species Viscum album. The sequence continues at coordinate 295,347 of OY728136.1, forward strand.
CAAAAACATATTATTCTTTATAATTGGGACATAAAAATATAATTTGGTTGAAAGTTTGGTATTTTTCTGATAAAGTAAATTTTTTAATAAATAGTGAAAAATACTGTATTTTAATTCAAAACTGCCTTTTAATATAAATTATTTATAGGGTTATATTATCTTTTTAATTGGTTTTAAAGTGTAATTAGAATATATTATTACCATTTAATCCAATTTTGGTCATTGGATGTAATTTTACAATGAAATTGTACAAAATCAAGTTTCAATATTTTGATTGTTATTCCTTAAAAACACAGTTTTTGTTTTGACAGCAGGAATTAATTTTCAATTAATTTATAACACTTATGTGTTTTGAATTTTAAAAAATGGATCCCATATTTGGAATATAGAGGCCCAAATTGTATAAATAGATAAATTTTATTTTTAGAAATTGTGAATATGTACTTTAGTAAATATTTTATTTTCCAGGGTAATAGGTAAATATGGTAATTAAGGGTTAAAGAATAATATTATAATATTATTAAATTACCCTAACATGTGTCCTAATCCTATTTTATTATACCTATCCTACCAATGGGAATCCTTGGGTCGATTTTGGGACCCCAAAGGGCCAATTGGGAGTGATAATGACACTTTATTTTAATTAACATAATGTAAAGGAAAAAATGACATAAATAGATATCTTTTAGTAAATCAATTTTTACATGGGGTTATAAAAGTTATCTCTTTGACTATAAATATGAATTTGAAAGATAAAAATATTTCCTACATCATGGTATTTGTTTTATAATTTTTAGACAACAAATAAATTAAATTATTTATGACACAATAATGATGTTATGTTTACTTCATTAATAAATGATTTAAATAAATAAGATTATAAAGATTAAAATATTATCCAAAACCTGTCCAATTATTATTGGATTATTTTATTTCTACCATGAGTCATCATATCATCAAAATTAATATTTTTTGGTCATTTATAAACCAAAAAGCATTATATAATAAAATAATATTTTCACACTTTCCTAAAGAGACCCTCCTCCCCCTTATAAAAAGCCCTCGTCTCTAACCCATTACTCACACCTATCAATCCCCTTGTCTCATCCAACCTTTTCCCAATTAATCTCCTTAAATCCCTCTCTTCCTCCAAGAATCCTTCCCCTAGGAATAAGGTAATTCAAGTAAAAATTTTGGTTCAAACAAAAAGGAGATACCTGATTTAAAGGTAATGTCTTCTCCTAAGTTCTTTTGTTTTATTTTCCTTCTCCAACCCCTAAACTTTTTTTATTACTTTTATTTATAACAAAAACAGTATACTAAATATAATAGTTTGTTTTTATGATAATTATTCGAACTAAACTGACACACACCTCCGTCTATTGGGTAAAGAACAAATTGTTTCTATGGACGGCGAACTAACGCCTCACGAAACGATGATTATTCAATTATCTCTTACCACCTTTTATGGTGGCCATTAAGATGTAAATATATTTATATGTGATATATATTATATTTATATTGTTTCTATGATTTTTTATTTTTCATTTATATAATACTTTTATGGTTTCCATAGTGGGTAAATACGATAATATCATTTGGGAAAGTGCGGACTACCGCCCCCTCAAAGTGATATGATTCGTTCATGCCTTATGTGGAATGTTTAAAGGATTGAGTTAATGAAGTTATATATTATATTATACTATAATTATAATATACCTATGTATCATTATGTTTTCATTCCATTGAGTATGAAATATAAATTAAAGTAGTGTTCATGCATACGTACGACTTACCGTCTCCATGAACGGCACATTTCATATCTTATCTCCAAATGTTATGTACTGTTATAAATATATATATATACTTGATATAAATGATATATATTAAATCTACATCATTAAAATAATTCTGGATATAATGGATCTTTTACCACATGAACAAATTGTAATTATAAGAAGTTCATTTTTGACTTAAGTACCAAATATCAACCGAAAAACTATTATTAACTTAAATGATTACATAATTTTTATAAATTTTTAATAAGTGATATAAAAAGAAAAATAAAATTTAAAAAATATCTTAAGAATTTATAAATTAACTTTAGTTTATTATTTAGGATATTAAAGAATGAACTGGTCAATTCAGACACGAGGTAAGGGATTTCATCTCAATCTCCTTCTATTAAAGCATATATTGTTTTATACATGACTTTCTTTTATAAGATGTATAAACACATTTGACTTTTCATTTCATTCAAATGTAATCTTTTTATATGAGGTGTTTCACTAAACTAAAAAAAGAACGTTTATTTTTAACGTACGTGGTGAAAACGACCTTTCTATAACCGCGGGTATTATATGATCTTTGGCTTCCTTAACATGTCGTAATGTTTTTAAAAGAAAAATAAATACCATATACTTATTTCTGTATTTTGGTATTAGAAATTGTTTTGGGATTTATTATTTCCTCCAATGTCCCCAAGGGCTTCATTTTTTATTGATTTTTGATATTCCACCTTTCAACGGGTGAGGTGGAACACTTACAAGGCCCATAGGTGTAAGTATTAATGGCCCATAGACCTTAGAGGAATTCATTGCCCATAGGCTTTAAACATTACATAGAACCCAGACTAACTACTTGGAACTACTCCTACCCACCATCATCATCGTGAAATCATCTCTCCACCTTCACATGGTTGTTCGGATAGGTTTTCTTGTGCATGCATAGGCTTGTCCCGATGGTAGGTGCTATACCCTCTCATTCTTGCATTCTATTTAGATTCTGCTATGGTGAAATCTCTTTACTCCTCCTCCTTCTGATGCTTTTTCCTTGTAGGTTGTCTGGTTTGCATCTGCAGTTAAGGTGGCATGAAGGCCTTGAGGTGGCCCGAAGACCTTACTGACCCGAAGGCCTGGGTGGCCTGAAGGCATTAAAGGACTCGAGGACCAAATTGGTGGCCCAAAGGCCCAAACGGTGGAATATTCTTGGCAGCTACAGTGGAAAACAGTGCCAGCTATAGTCCCACTATAGTACCTACTATAGTTCTTCACATTTCCTGTTGGAGTACCTTCTACAGTACTACTACAGTACCTACTACAGTACTGCTACAGTGCCCTATAAATTATCCTCCACTTGGATTTCATCCCGGGTCTCTTGGATGCACTTAAGGAGTCCTCACCAACTAGATGAGGCACATGTGTTTATTATTTCAATATCTTATTCAATATCTTGAAAAGATATATTGTGCTTACAATTTGGGAATGTTATCTTTCCTTTATGCTTATGTTATGTGTTATGATTATATTATAGTCCTTGGGCATTGTTTATGTATACGGGTGGTTCTGTAATAAACCTTGGGCGGGTGAGCCCGAGATAGCTCTTCAATGCATTGGGTAATTAGACGGAGGTAAATGTGAATGTTTCTCCTAATATATTTAGAGAATATACTATGATGGGTATTCCAAATGTAACTCCCTATGTAGCTATGATAGCTACAATGTAAGTATGAAATGGATACCACAAGTTACCATTAGGATTTATTATTTCTATTTGTTATTAATAAATCTTATTATTTTATGAGATATGTCACAGAGCATCTGTTATAAATGTAATGATGAACTAATGTTTTATTTCTTTGTTTTATAACCCCTAATGCGCTTTTTATGCTCATCCCAAGTTTTGAAATGTTTTTCACATGACATAAAGATGAATAGGGTTAAGGATGAGATCAAGGGAAAGTCATGGTGTCTAAAACATGGAACTGAACATGACTTTTTTTCAACAATTTTTATTTTATGAAAAAAAAGAAACGGAGTAGAAGTGTCTACTTTGTAATTTTTGAGATGCAATGTAATAGTTATGTTCTAACTATCTAAAACTCTAAACCTGAAAATATCCTCAATGTGAATTATTCATTTAATTCAATATTATGTAATGTTTTAAGGCTGGGTCCCTATATTTGTAATATAAAAATTATCAAATTTTCAAAAAAAAAATATTTAAAATAGGAACATCGTTAAAAGTTAAAAAAATTTCTTTTCAGGAAAATAGTGATTTTAAGAATAAAACTGGATTTATTATTATCTTATGCCTATAAAATATACTCTATGAATGTAAACAAAATATAAACATGTGTAAACATAATATAGTTAGTTCTATCCATTCCCACCAATACAATAGCTATCTGATGGATACCATATTAAAAAATAATATTAATAGTATATTGTTGTTTGGTATAACTCGGTCTTCCATGCAACACTAGATATTAAAGGAACTCATTATTGAATTTTGTGTATTATATTGGAAATAGAGTCCATTTTATTATAAAATTAAAATTTAATTCCTAAATATTAATAAATATGAAAAGGCATTATTTTAGCATTACCTAGGTTATTCCATCCTCACTTATAAAAGAATAATCACTTCCACTATTTCAATAATCAACTATTATTTAGAAATTTCATTGAAATATTATCAAAATATCCTATAATTTAAGTAATTTAAATTTCATAATTCCCATTTCCACTATATTTTATTCTAATTCCCTCAAATCTAGGGCCCTCAACAAGAGGATGTTTGGGGTTTCAAGGTATGTATCACCTCATAATTAACATTTCATTCTTATTCTTTCCTTTCTAAACTAATTATAACCATATTATAATAATAAAATTATCATAATAATTATTTTATTGATATTATATTATAAATATAGTATAACAATTAATTATTCTATTCAGTCTACTATGAAAACAAGAATCATCATTAGTATGTGTACATGAATTATCGCCTCCATAAAGCGATGCTTTCAGTTTTTCGTCACCACCACTCATGGTTGGCTATAATGGTGTTCTTAGTGAATAAATATTATTTATATATATGATTATGGAAATATCCTGTAATATCCACCTCTATCCCTCTCTTTTTGTGAGTAATAGAAACACTAATCATGTGTTGTGTAGACTAGCACCTCCATGAAAAATTATTTTTACTTTCTTCTAGTTTTCAATAATTATCCAAAAATATAAAAAAATTGACCTAAGTAATAGATATATCAAAATAATATCATTATTATTATGTTATAATTATATTATTTCAAAATAATCACATCTTTAACCGTAATCACTAGTTGAGTTCAAGCGTGTTCAATATTGGGTCAGTTTGACCACCTTCTTAGATAATGATATGAAATGATATCATGGATGATTATGAAAACATAATTTATGATATAATACATAAATATGTAAATAATTATTTTTCTTGATTTTTAAAATGATACAAAAATATTTAACTCAAAATTTAAGAAAACGCACTTCATTGGCTGAAAATCACCGAAGAAAGTTTTTTGTCAATTTCATCATATAGGGAAAAGACAAAAGTATTTAAGAAATAAATTTTAAAATTCATAAATAATTATAAATCATCCATTATAGTAACATAAATGAAATTTTAATTATGATATTTGTAATAATAACTAACATAGACACCACTCCTATAAAACTATTATGAACGGTCCAAACTATAAACACCTGATGTTGAAAAATAGAAAAATAATAACAAATATACATATAGATAAATATTAAAAATGAAAATAATAAATATTTTTAGGTATAAATATGGTTTTAAAATTAAATATTAAGATACTTATGTTTTTTATGATGGTTGTTAGAGTGAATTCCACTAAGTGGGAAAATAAGATAAGGGTTTCTTTGTCTCAAATTTCAATCCCTTGAGACATACTTATACTATACGCCATGTTACAATTTTAAATCAGTAAATACTTATCTATTTTCATTTTTTATAATTATTTCATTATATTTCATGATGTATAATTTTTTCCTCCTTGTTCATTCTCTCTATGGGTTTTGATTCAAAAGATAAAATGGTTTTAGGGGTTTTCATCTCAACTTCCCTCCATTGAGATGTGTTTTAATGATTTCCAATAATTTATTATTTATATGGTGTATATACTCTCCAAGAATTTATTTTTACATATTAAATTTTTTAATAAATTTTATTTACATAAAGAAATTATTTTTAATAATTCAGTGTCTTTTGATACAAAAATAACTAAATTCTTAAGGGGTCTTTCATAACTCAATTATATTCCTTAGGTCATAATCAGTCATCATTGTATATTATATTTTATGATTTATATATATTATCCTATGATAATTTTAGGTTGTATTACACCTTAGTGTTTGTGTAAGTCATGTTTCACACAAAATTATTCTTCCATTATTTTTTTAATTTTTTCTTAAAATGTATTTTTGTTAATAATAATTCCCATTACTTTTAATGTATTGTTCTCTCATTTCCATATTTTTACTTCCCACTAATGTCATAGTTTCCCTAGTAGAAGTTCAAACTATTTTAATATCAAATTAATCATTAATTACTCTTATTTCATTTTAAATAAAATTTTTTGGTTTTTCTTTTTAAATGATGTGGGTTTCAATAAGGCAATTTAAAAATATTCAAAAGGTTTTTCTATCCTTAAAAATAAAAGGTTTTACTATACACTCCAATTTTATTTTGATAAAAATATTTGTATTAATAAACTTTTTATTAATTGATATTATTTTCTAAATTAAATTTTTTAAAATTATTTTCTAAAATAACTTTTCAAAAACATTGTGTTTTTCTCAAGACTTCATTATTAAATAATTTTTTAAAGGTAAAAGTTTTTAAAAGTATTTTTACTTCTCTTTTCTGAAGAATTTTGTATTTTCAAGGATATATTATATTGACTTCTTTATAATACAGTTTTCAAGAATTATTATATGTCCCTTCTAAAAAATAATTTTTATAGTAATAAACACATCATCTTTTAAAAAAAATTAAAAATGTTTGGTGAAAACTTTTGTATTTTCACTTTAATTTTTCCTCCAAGGTTTTTCACCCATGAAGTGATGTTTTGATTAACCTTCATATTTTAATATGTTATAAATTATTTTAGTAATTTATATTTTAATGTACTGTGATTTCTTAAGTTCATGTTATTCTACTGTTTTAAGAACCCATTCTTTTCACATGGATTATTTAATATATGATGATGCTTGATTTTAATTGGCCCACATATGTATGGATAATGACAGATGGGGTCATATATCACTCTATAATGAATTAGTTTAACTTTGTATATCTATATATATTGAGGAATTTACATAATGGTTTTTTCCATATTGGCATTTGCATGATTTTTTGCTCACATTTTCAGGAAGAAACCTAACGAGTTTGATCGCATAGGCATGAGCATAATGAGTTTTCTCAAACAGGTTTTCATATTATTTTTCTTATTATAAATTTTAAAGTTGTTAATAATGTTATTCCAAATTCCCAAGTTTCATATTATGTTAGGTTCATTTTACATGATTCATTTCATTTTCATAAAATTCCATGTTTCCATCTTCATGCCTTCTTTTTGGATGTATTCCACACTTTTATATCAAGATTATATGTTTTAAGATTAATAATATGTATTTTTATTCATTTCATATATTTTATGCTTCCTAAATGATATTTTTGTGATCTTATGTTTACCTATCATGTTTTAGTATTATGATGCATGGTCTTATTATCTTTTTTAATATATTTATATATCCTTCTTATTCCCTTTCACATGTGTGATATAATACCTTTTGATATTTCATTTACATTACTGAGAATTTGAAATCCTCCATTTATTATATTTCCATTCCCTGTGTTATGAAGATGATTATTTTAGTTTAGATATCTATAAAATGGTCTATAATATCATGGTTATAGAGACATATTCATAATTGTTGTAAAATAATATATTTATGTAGCTAGTCCCAAAGACACTAAACCTTTTAGTCCCTGGGTTATGTGACTTCTTGCGAGATGTATTATTTATATCATGAGATTAAGATATTATTTATGTTATGTTTAGTTTGGGTCGTTATAGTTGGTTTTATATGAGATTTTGTGTTTTTTTCGGGATTAGTTTAGTTATTTTTGGGATTAGTTTAGATAACCACAGTAAAAACCTCAGATATGAGTCTATGTATAGAATAATATCCTAGAATATTTGTAAATTATTGATTCTATGGTTTTACTTATATATATATTTGTCTATATACTATATTTTAATGTAGATACAGAACATATTCACATAGGGGTAATCACCCTAAAATGGGTTGGTAGAGAATTCTCTCAATAATTACTCTGATGCATGATGATTTCACCTAAGACTACACACCTATTTTTCCACTCTTGGGGGATATTATAGGTTATTTGTCTATCTATATTCATTTTTTTATCATGTGTTCATTGAAAACCACTATAAATGATTGATTTCCTAGTTATTTATAGGTATTAAGTTGAGAAATATAAGATAAACCAACTTAAGGTGACCCAGATAAAACTAAGATTGATTTAGGTCAAACTAAAGGAACTATAGGCCGACATGATAATGTAAAATAACAATAATTATTAAGGTTAAATTCCTTTTATTATTATGATAATTCTCATGTATTCATAATATTTTTTCACTCATGACAACCCTTTTTAATTTTAGTGATGGATAGAGGTAGAAGTAACCGATTTAACCATAGTTGTGAAGGAAAATGGGATGATTACCTCAATAATAAACCCATTAGAATGGAATATAGACTAATAAATAATACAATTATTCCAAAACAACTATCATAACACATGACTAACAACATAAACATAGTTGAAATCAGAAGTACAGTAAAGAATAAAAGGATATAGGCTTATGAAAATTTAGGCAATGAAGATAATGAAAGAAATGATATTCAACAAACTATATATCAGAAATATTATAAGAATAAGCAAGGTAATTTCCTAAAGGGAACTGGAAGATGTTTTACTTATAGTACAAGAGGGCATCAAGTATCAAACTATGGGGAAAATGAAGAGTTCAATTTAAAAGATGAAATGAGATAAAATTCATACTAGGGAACCACTAACAACTCAATATCCTATGTTCAGATAACTCGGTAATTATTCAAGTTAATTCCCTAATAAAAGTATTGTTGAGGATGGTAGTAATCCATAACCTCTATTACCCAAGGAGTAAGGAATAAAGTATGTAATGACTATTGATGAGGATAATAGTGGTAATTAAGGAGTTAACTTACCCTCTACCATATATTAATGGATTTATTCTAGTATTATCATCCCTATTATTTCTAGGATGTTTTCTTAGAATATCAACTCACAACACTCGGTGATTCATTTTTATGGAGAACATTTAATGGTATGATTATTATGTTTGTGAAAATAAACTTCGTGCAAGTCATAATACCCTCCTGAAAAAATTGGACTCAATTTTTGAAATATAATTTCTACCAAATCTTTGACCCTACATTAATTACTATAATAGGTAAAAACACACTCTAAATAAAAAATGACCATATATCAGCTCAAGGAAAATTATGAATTATCCAATAAGTTAACTGATTCCTTCATATGGGTCTTAATACCTTGTTATGAGATGTATTTCCTTTATGTGGTTTGGGGAAATAAGTGTTTTATACTCTTCTCTATGATATTGAGGATCGTATCTTAGGTCATGTTAATATTTTTTCCACCATCATCAATTCATGCAAGTAAATGATAATTAAATTGTGAGGACACAATTCATTTAAGGGGTGGAATGTAACAAACCAATATTCTCACCTTAAATAAATATTTTTTTCTCTGGTTTAGTCCATAAGAAGAACAAAAAACCAAAAACAAATATATCCCATCCTATGGTTTCAAATAATTAGGAGGTATAAATAGAGGTAACATAATTATAATATATATATAAATGAATATATAAATACATAAGAACAAAATAAAATAAAATTCACTTTAAACATTAAACTCAATTACTAGAACTAAGAAACTAATAAAATATATTTTTATGCTTAAAATTTATTTTATAAAATTGATATTTTTATATATTTGATATATTTATGATTCGCACAATTTTTCAAAGAAAATTTAATATACCAAATAAATTATTCCTCATAAAAAATAAGTTTTTCATGATATTTTATGATTATATTTTAAATTTAAATTAAATAATTATAGGAATTTAATTTGATATAATTAACATAATTTATGTATTTATCATGGTTGTATTATCTTAATATGAATTTTGGGTATTTTTCTAAAATATTTTTTAGGTGAATAGTGAAAAATACCATTTTTTTAAAATATCATGGAATTCTTAGCATCACATGGATATAATAATAACCTAAAAATTATGGATACTTTTTTACAAAATAAATTTCTTTTATGTAAAATTATATATTTTAAAATAATATGTTTTAACTACAAATCTATATTTGATATTTTAAAACAAAAGAAATTATTTCTCAGAAATTATTTTAAATACACTAAACATTAGTACTTTAAAATTAGTTTTTATAATTCGAATGAAATTACATGGATTTTAAATTTAAAGTAAGTGGTTATAAAATTATATAATAAGGTTCATATAATATTTATGCATAAATATTAAGTCATATTTGCTAAATATCTGGTACGCCGGTGAAATAATTAATTTTCAAAGAATAATACTTTTCTAAATAATAGGTATTATCAATATTAAATGAATAAGTTCTTCATTAAATCTAGAATATTATGTTTAAACATATAAACAAATAACTAACAGGCGTTTATTTTTTAATTAATTTTAAATATGAATAAGAAGGATTAATGATTAAAATGAAATTTTTCTAAAAACAATTCTTCTAAACGCATTATATGTTTTGATTTAATAGCTAATTTTATCATATGTAGAAATTAAATTTGGATAAAGGGATCCCAAAATCATATTGATCAAATTTAAATTTTTTAATAAGGGTCTAACTATATTTTTAGTAATAAAATAATTTAGATGATTAATATTTAAATAAGAGTAATAAGCGTTTAAATAACGAATCTATGGTGGCCCGAATTTTTCTAAATTAACAAAAACTTTACAACATACAGAATACATTTTTTCAGATTTAAATTACTACCTTCATTTCTTACCATAATTTCTTCACCTATCCCATATTCCATTCCTTTCCATCCTTACCCCTTACTTACCATTATTTTCTATATAAATTTCTTCTTCCTTACATATAAAAGGGGGAACACTTCCACCATTTCAATAGTACACTATTATTTTGAAATTTTCTTTGAACCCTACCCAAACATACTACCAGTTAATTCCTTTAAATTTCCTATTTCTCTAAGTCTCCACAAATATTCATAATTCCCTCAAATCTATGGCCTTTATCAGTAGGAAGTTTAAGGTCTCAACGTAGGTATCATATATTTCTTAATGTTTCATTCTTATTATTTTATTTCTAAAAAAACCATAAAAATAGTATAGTAATAAAATAAAAAAAATGAGTGTGTTGGGATGTTATTATAATAATGGCTCAATCATTATTTATTCTCATCCATCTACTATGAATAACAAAAATTATCTTGGTGTGTGTGTGCAGATTACCGCTTCTATGAAATGAAACTTTCAGTTTTTCATCACCACCTCTCGTGAATGGTATAAATGATCAATTACTATCATATTTCATCCCTATCTTTCCGTATGTAATAGAAATGTTAACTATGCATTGTGCGGACTCCTTCCTCCATGAAGAATCGTTTTTTTTTCATTTTTCTTCTAGTTTTCATTTCATTATCCAAAAATATTCAAAAAAAATAACCATAATAAAAATATCAAAAATAATATAGTTTTTATTATGCTATAATTATATTATTTCAAAATAAACACCACCTTAATAATACTCACAAATAATGTTAAAGTTTGTTCAGGATTGGGTCAGTTCGACTCCCTAATTGATCAATTATTTGAAATTATATCATAGATGATTATGAAAACTTAATTTTTGAATAATATGGAGTAAATTTTTAAATAATTATTTTTTATTATTTTGGTAAATGATTCATAAATATTTAACGTTTTAATGAATAAAACACTCATCATATGTTGAAAATCACGAAAAATGTTCCTTGTCAATTTCATTTTCTAGGATAAAGACTAAATTATTTTTAAAATGAAATTTAAACTTCATAAATCATTATAATTAATGAATTATATTAAATTAATGAACTTTAAATTATAAATTTTTTAATAATTACTAACACAAACATCCCTCCTAAAAACTACTGCAAAAAGTTAAAAATATAAATACCCATTGTGGAAAAATAGGAAAATACTAACTAGTATAAATGTAGATAATAGTTATAAGTGAAATTTATAAATAGTTTTTAAGTATTTATATGATTATAAAATATTATATTAATATAGTGATGTTTTCTTAAAATAGGTTAGATCCTATCCTACTAATAAGGGAAATAATGTAAGGGTTTCTTTGTCTCTTATTATAATCCCTCGATACATGTTTATGTTATACACCTTGTTTCATTTTCAATGTTGTAAATGCTACCCCAATTTCATTTTGTATCATGATTCAATTATATTTAATTATTTATAATTTTTCTAATGTTTATTATCTCTTGGGATTTTGATTCAAATGATACAATGTCTGTAAGGGTTTTTGTCTTAATTTCTCTTCATTTAGACATGTTTTAATGTTTTACACCAATTTTTTTAATAGTGTATATACTGTATAAGAATGTATTTTTATATACTCCATGATTTAATCCATGAAATTTACACAACCATATTATTTTCAAGAATAATATCTTTTGATTCAAAAATTACTAAATTCATAAGGGGTTTTTTTGACTCAATTATCTTTCTTGAATCATAATCACGGATCTTTTTTAATTATAGTTGGGGATTGGGTTAGTGGTAATCACCCCGTAATCCAACATGAAAAATGGGGGTTCAAAACCCATTGAGTGCAGGTACTGTAGCAGTTCTGTAGTAGTACTATAGTGGTCTTTATAGCAGCAGTGGCACTGTAGTGGCGGTAGGTACTGTGTGGAACTGTAGTAGGCTGGTACTGTAGGAGTACTATTCACAGAATGGGCCATGGGACAAAAAATTGGGCCTAAGGGCCATGTAATGGGCTATATTCCCACCGGGCCTTCAGTCTTTGTAATGGGTCTTCCTCTACCCAGTTAAAGAGGTTTTTTCTTTGATTTAATAATAAATGAGGCTTTGGCCCCAAACTTTTAAGAAACACATCATTTTTTATTTTATTTAGTGATTGATTTATTATAACCTATACTGATTTTAGGATATATCCCACCTTTTTTACTGGGGATATAATGTTTCATGCAAATTTCTTCTTGATGATTTTAATGTTATGCTAAAATGTAATTTTTTAAGAATAATTCCCATTACTTTTAAAGGATCATTCTTCCATGTCCATTTTTTAAAATCCCACTAATGTTATATTTCCCCTAGTTGAATCTCAAACTATATTTATCTCCATTAGACCTTTTCTTCACCTTATTCAATTTTAAATAAAAATTTCCTTTTTACTTTTTAAATATGTGGGTTTTTTACAACGTTCTTTCAAAATGTTTGAAATATTTTTCTATGCCTTCAAAATTAAAGATTTTATCTTCCACTTGATATTTTACTTTGTTAAAATTTATATATTTATAGTGTTCCCATTATTAAATTACTTTTTAAGGTTAATGTTTTTAAATTAGTTTCAAAATGAATTTTCAAAAACTTTATATCCTTTTCAAGTCTTCATTATTGAATATTATTTTTAAAAGTAAAATTTTTCAATGTATTCTCACTTATCCTTTTTGAAACCCTCTATATTTTCAAGGGTATTTTATTTCGACCTATTTATAATTATTTTTTCAAGAATTATTTTATTTTACTTATCAAATTTTTATTTTTATAATTAAATTTCACATCATATTTTATACAAGTGTTTAAAAAGTTATGGTGAAAACTTTTAAATTTTTCTTTCAATTTTCACTCCATGATTTATCTCCCATTAAGTTGTCTTTAGATCACCCTCCATATGTAATTATATTATAATTCCTTTTAGGAAATTATATTTTGATATCATATTATTTCTAAAGTTCATATTATTTTAATTTTTATGAAACTGATTCTTTTTTCATGGTTTATTTAAGATAAGGTGATGATTGATTTTAAGTTACAATGATATGTATAGATAATGATGTGTGAGGCTGTATATCATCATCCAATGAATTAGTTTAAGTTAACATCTCATGAGATATTTTGGAAAGGAAATTACTATTTTGTTTAAATAGGTGTGGGGATAATGAGTTTCTCACATTTTTAGGCATGAATATAATGAGTTTTTTCGCATAGTTGTGGTTATAGTGGATTTTATTTCACATATTTTTCTAAGATTATGTTTTTTCCACATTTTCAATTTTTCAGAAAGTTATGTCACATTCTCAAGTTGTTTATCAAGTTATGTCAATTTTAAATTATAAATTTCATTTCCATGAAATTCCATGTTTCATGTTCATGTCTTTTATTTTGGATTAATCCATACTATTATATCATACTGACATGTTTTTTGATTAATGATATGTTTTTGAACCATGTAATATATTTTATGCTTCTTCAGTGATCCTTTTAGGAACTTATTTAATTCTATCATGGTTTATGATTATCATACATTGTACTGTGATATTTTATTTATATATATATATCTATATCTTCTTCTTATTATCATTCATGTTTTAGATATAATAAATTATTATATGTATTTTCATATACTAGTAATTTGTGATCACCCATTTCATATGTTTCCATTACATGGGTCATGAAGATGATTATTTCATGTGAGTTGCTAATAAAATGGTTTACAAAAACACGGTTATGATGAAATATTTTCAAGTGTGTTTAATAAAATGTATATATAGTTAGTATAAAATAAACTAAACCTTCTAGTCCATCAGTTATGAGATTTTTTGTGAGATGCATTATTTAAATCATGAGATTAATGTTTTTTTGTCATGTTTATATTGATTTTCTTAATATAAAATCACGAGAGATCATATCAAGAATACATAAATACTACAAATTCTTATATGACCCCACTATAACATCACAATTTAAACAACACCATCTAATTTTGAATAGATTTCATAAAATAGTTTCAATGATTATTATCTTTGAGGGCACATCCACACTCAAATCTTGGAGAAATTTTGAACATTCAAACATAAAATAATGATTGGTACCTATATCAAATAATACATAAGAAAGTTTAAAATATATTAAAATATTACCTTGCACTATTAATGGTCCCATGAAATAAATTGTGACTATTCAACTATATATATTTTATGTGCTCCCTTTGAATACCCTAATAAATGTAAACTATTTAAAAAAGATATTAAAATCAATTATAAACTATATCCAGAACCTTTTCCTCCTTTCCCATACGAATATTAAAGTGGTTGACTACTACCTATTAATTAAACTTGAGATTTATGGGTCTATTATTATTGATAAATAATAATATTTAAGTAATTAAATTATTAAAACCATTACATATTCTAATACTATCCCCAAAAGTGTCATTTTTTTCATTATATGGAAATACATTTTTCATGAGCCCTGCAAAACAATACCAATAACCTAAAATTGGAGACCTTCATGATTTAGGATTATAAGAAGTTCTTTGACCTAATGTATCCTAATAAGATCCACCCAACTCAAATCTTCCCAACATCACTTCGTCTCACCAGAAGTCCCATTATATGAGGTGTTCCCTAGACAAGAACTTCTCATCCCACACTTACTTTGAATTAAGATTCATCCCATACAACCTTCTTCCAAACATTAAAAAATATATATTCGTAAAACATCATTATCTTAATTTACAATGCTTCTCATATACTAATCTAAAATATTGATGCTTTAAACACCTCATCCATATTCACAGAAAGTGAAAAATGAAGAAGTTCAATGAATATATAATTATTTTTTATCAGAGACTATATAATCTATTTAAGATCCATAAATTATCAAGTTTTAAATAAAAGGTGTGTATTTAGATATAAATATTCATATAATAATTCTTAGAAACCCTTTTAGGGAAGACCTTGGTCATTTTTTACCTTAACCATCACATCCCACCATCAATGGCCAACTCCTTGAAGAATAAAGGTAGATAGAAAAAACCCAACAATATTATAATGTTTTAATAATATTTATCATATGATGTATTTCATCCACCCATTACATGGATTCATTAGGAGAAACATAATTCTAGAATGAAGAGGGGATTATATTTGAAATCCCTTATGCCATCAATAGTTTAGGTTTCCCCTCCATGTGTTATGTATCCAATTGATTCAAGTATTTGATTTACCAACTTAGAGAACTTCAAGGTTGATAAGTGGTATTGAGAGTAAGTCTTCTATTAAAGAAAGAATAAAATTATTGGGGGTTGAAGATCTAGGATAAAGGTGTTATGATTTAATATTAAAGAAGCTCCTATTGAGTGTGGTATTCTTCTAGAGAAGAAAAATTATAGATGGTTGAAGTAGGTGTGGTTATTATGTTGGATTTAGTTTTCAATGAATAAATCATAGTCAATCATACTAATTTAATGAATTGGGGGAATTTTGGAAGATTTAAGGTTTTTGGGATTGATATGAAGTAGTTTGAAATAAATATAGAATATTTTGAATTAAATTATTATTATTGGTTCTCATAAAAGAAAAATGGGATACACTTTCTCATAAGATATTTTTGGTAACACCATATGATATTCTGAGTCATTGTATGAAGTATTTTCTATGGTTAAGTCACTTCTATTATGTGTAAGATATTTATTTTATACATAATATATTATATGCTTGTAAGAAATTTATTTCACGTATGAAAATTATGTTACATGTAACAAATTATAAGCCTGTAAGATATTTATTGCATGAAATAATGATAAATTATTCATATGATATTTTAGTTGGGTATAAGTAATCTAGGGCCCAAGAAAGGTAATTATCCTACAATATCTTATTTTAGGGTTTATCATATTGGGACTCTATATAATTTTGAAGATTAATTGGAGTCATATTTCCTAGATTCTCAACAGAATTTAAAATAAATGTTAAGAGACTTCATGGAATGATCATGATGGTTTATATCATATTTAACTTTCTCAAAGGATAATATAATTAAGTCAAATAATAAAATAATTAATTATATATATTAAATATAATGAATCTAAATCATGATGCATGTTGGAAAAATTTTGATGATATAAATTGAGGAAACTCATCATAAAATTGTATGAAGATAAATATCAGAGAGATATTGGTTATGTGATATGAATATCCATGTCCATGTCATATTAACCATAAATTTACATGTAGTAATTGTTTGTTATTTTATTCTGTTATTATAGGATGAGAGAGAAGGAAAGATTAGTATTGTTATCCTGGATGAGTAATAACCATGTCTTCGGGGACTTTAAATTTAATTTATATGTGATAGTTATAAATTCAAAAAACAAGAAAAGAAGGATAATATTGACTATAAATTTCATTCATGCGCTATATATGAATATGTATTCATTTAAGAAGTAGGATATTGTGAGAGAGAAAGTTTTTAACAAACTAGGGAATAAAGACAGTAGAATTCAAGAGAGAATGTTTTAAAGAAGATCATGTGATTTGGTCATGAATTTCAATGAAGGGAGATATAAATAAGAAGTTCTTGATAACATATATTTTGAAATAACTCATTCATAATAAATATGTTGATATTATTTGTTCCATGAAATTGTATTCATAATAATTTATGATGTTTCTTGAAATAATAATTGAATAGAATAAGAAGAAGAACTTGGTGCACCCAAAAACATGATAATAGTCTACTAGAGGAAGATTTATTAGTTTTTACACAAACTGTAATGCATGGGAAGAATTTTTGGGATTCCCTGAAGTATATTTGAATGTTAGCAAAAGATGATTTTCTTGGTTATAACCTTCTTGACGTACACACAAGGGAATTATAATTGGTTGTGTGTTCCCAATGAGTTCTAAATCACATCTAGGGTTGGATTTCTTAGTCTAATAAGTGAACCTTAAAAATAATTGTGATCCTTATTTTGTTCGGAATTGGATGTGTGTGGATAGAAAAATATCAATCATCCTAAAATTTAGAGAATGTTGTTTTTGAAATAAACAAAAAAAGTAAGATCAGTGATTCACTCCCCCTAGTGGTCTCCTAAGGATCCCACATGTTATTCCATGAGTGATATAGTAGGAAGATTATGTTTATTCGCTCCATAGAGTAAAGCAATTGATTGTGAAAAAAATGTATTATTGAAAATTTATGTAAAAAAAATATAATGTTTTTTTAAGAATAGGTAACTTAAAATTAATATCAATATAATATTAATAAAGTAATAATCCCATAACCTCTCACATATCTTTGATTTTATAAATTCATTCTATTCCATGAATTGAATATACTTTGAAAACTTCTAAAACATAAATTAATGGTAGGAATGAAATATTTAACTACCAATAATAATAATTAAACTATATAAAATAGATAAATTAATTGAATAAATTATCTTAACTTAATTAATGCTAATAAATATATTAGAAAACATCATTTATTTATTATATATTTTTTAGTAAATACATATCTTAAACAAATTCTAAAAATATATTAAAATAAAAGAAAATATAATAATATATCAATACATCCTTCAAGTTACTACCTATATACATTGACACATGATGCATGAGACTCTAAGGAATTGAATTAATTAAATGATAAAGTTAAAAAAACCTCTGAATACCCCATGTAACTCAATATTAAAACCAAATTATTCTATCCAAACATATTTATGGCTTACTTACTAATCCATGAAAATATTATCTCTTGTATAATATCACTCCCACTAGCCCTTAATTGGTTTTGATACCATCTTTGTAACTTATCCAACTAAGAAACCAGATCAGTACCAAAACGAGTTCCTGAAAACACCTCAGTCACACCTCCTAATCACCATATGTGGGTGTAAATGTTGAGGTATTAATAACATAAATTAGGTGATGGTTTTAGATATATAAAATAGAACTATATCATTGAAGGGTCCAAAAGAAATTTCATAATGACCATTGAAAATACCGGATAAATAGAATATATCAACATTTCTATCACAAGTACTTGTATATATATGTAACTATTATAAATGGATAATAATATAAATAAATAAAACTATATGTAATGTGACACTATAAAAACCCAATCTAAAAATACTCATAAAAAAGCATCCAAAAATAATATACCATACTTGATATATATATAATCAATGTGTGATAAAAAACACTAAAGTGTGAAAAAGAAGAATCTTGGGTTTAAGAAATCCCTTATGGTATTCCCAAGGATAGACATGTAATTTATTCTAGAATATCCATCAAAAGATTCAATATGATCCAATAAAACTCCATGCACTAAGTTATATGAACTCCCTTGCTCCAGTGCCTTACCCTTTTTTATATCTTGAACAAAATGTACCAAATGAAACCCATAAGAAAATTATAAAGACACAAGATAGACATATCTTGATTTCACATCATTCCTAAAAGATAAACATTAAACTTCACAATAAGTCCATAATACCAAGAATGGGAGGATTACTGTCTTTCATGTTCTGCTATATATAACTTATTTTATGATACTTGTAGACATTTTACCACAATTGAGTCCAAATAGAAACCCTTATATAATCCTCATAAGTTATACTCAGATTTATAACTTGGGTAATAGAAACATAATAAAGGGGTGATCACAACCACTCAGTAAGGAAAAATTTATCAACATGTAATCAAGAGTTATATCATAATATTGTGAGAAAACATGAGCAGTGCAGAAATATATTATTAAAATGAACATGGAATAATAAATATTTTCCATAAGTAGTGATAGTAGAACATGTAATCTCAAATATAATAACATGTACCATGCCATAAGAGTGTGATATAGGAATGGAAAAATGGAATAAGGAGATGATATCATAAAAATATGAAATTATATATTTGTGTCAAAAATTTCAAACATGACATCATAATCATATGTTAAGGCTCACCACCAAGACAACATAACATATTAGTCTTAGGTCAACTGCTCAAACACCAAACATGGTATGTCATGACATAATAAGTATAAGTTAAGGATCACCACCAAGTCAATTTAACATAGTGTTCTTACAATAACTACTCGAGAACCATACATGCTATGTCATGATATCTTAAACATAATTCAAGGCTCACTGCCAATAAAACATTACATAGTGATCTTATTCTAACTACTCATTCACCATACATGGTATCTCATTATATAAAAAATCACCCTATGTATTAGAGAGCTGTCATAGTTAATGCTTAATATTTACAATCTGTGAATGAATTTGTGTTCCCAAAGAGAAAAAAACATACATCAATAAAAATCAAGACAAACTCCAAGATAAAAAAGTGGGTATTATATCTAAATGGATAACTAATAGCTCTAATCATAATCTTAGTAATCATACTTTAATGCCTAAAATGAATTGACCTTATTAAATAATATTATTATTCTGGTATAAAATATAAAATCCATATTTTAGATTTAATTTCAATAAGTAATAAAAACTAATTTTTAATTTAAGCAAACAAAAATAGTTTTTAGAGTAAAATATTACTTAGGTTTATAAAAAGTTAAACATGGGTTTTATAAGTTCAACATAGTATTTTTAAAATGAATCATTTTAATCCTTAAATATATTTTTATTCTAATAAAAATATAGATATGTTTTCTAAGTAATACATACTTAATGATAAAGTTATAAACATTATGATATTAGTAAAAGAAATTTTTTATTATTCCCCTAAAAATTATCTATTTTAAAAAACAAATCACCTTAAGATATTTATTATATGTTGAATCTAAAAATGGAATTGATTTTAAAAAATTAAAATTCCAATGTTAATAAATTTATCTTTTAAATGAAAATATAAAATATAAAGAAAATTCAATTTTATTAAAAGAGATTTTTTTTTGTGTTCTTAATTTTATTTCATTTCAAATTATAATTTAAATAATTTAAATTTATTTTTTGATATATAATGGTATAATAAATTTTTTTAATTTAATATATTAGGATAAAATATAAAATACATTAATAAAACATTATTTGAAAAATAGTACTTTTATATTAAATAATATTTATGAAATACCTTTAAAATTAGTTATTTATATTCATAAACATTTGATTTTACTAATCCATTGAAATTAAAATATTTATTTAAATATTATAAATACATAATATCATACATTAATAACAATAATATTATTAATAATAATTAACATGAAAATATTATTTTTTATTATATTTTATTGTTATATTTTTATATCATTTTTTATTGTTAGTGAATTATATTATTTTAAATTTACTAATAAAAATACACAATTTTAAAATACCTATTGGATATATGTATATCAGTTGTCCAAATTTCCAATGACCGTATCTCAAATGACCAAATTTATAATAGTCATATTTTGATCCTATATATAGCCTTACTAAACACCATCATAAAATCCACACCTCTTAAATCAGATATCTCATTTTTATAGTTTTCATTTTATATCTCATAATATGATTTCACTTTTCATGATGTTATTCCTCATTATAGGTTATATTTTTTTATTTTTGATCTTCAAGGGTGAATATGATCCATGAGATCTCCTAGTATTCAAATTTTAATTTTTTATATATATTTTCCCATTTTATCTTATGATATTTTAATAGATATAATAATAAATAGTGAGTAATAATCCACAGTGTGTAATAATTAGTTTCATGTGTTTTTTTAATACTTTATTGTGAATGTATAAAGTGTTTTAATTTTAATTTATATATTATATGACTTGTTTCCAAACCTATTTAAATTCATTTAAAAAATTAGAAAAAATGGTTTTAAATTATAAATATATGGTTTATGAAATTATTTGCTTTCTAAAAATCTAAGGTGTTACGTTCTCCCCCTTAAAAAAATCACATCCTCACAATTTTAATTATCACTTACTAATAAGAATAACTAAGGGTGTCTTAAATACAATCATGGAACAAGATATAGTTTCTATATATATAAAATATTTTTTATACTAGGGAATATTAGGTAACATATATTTTCTCTCATAATACTAATATATTATGATTCTCAAAAAAAATGTTCCAAATATGCCTTTATTCTAAGTGCTATGAGTTTCTAGAGACATACCATCCACAACTTCATTCTCAAGATCCTATTTCCATCAAAATTTTAAAATAAGAATAATTATGATAATATCCAATTAAATCAATGTAAATGATTATATGAATATTAAATATCAATCATGAGAGTTATTTTTCTACGAAAATCTCATTTTACCCTATAATACTTTCAGTTAAACTATGATATAGTTGGGTCAACCATTTACTCCATCAATTTAACCTAAAGTATAATAAGATATTTTCTTATTATATTCTATAAAAATATTATAAAAATGTGTATAAACCCTTTATAATCATTCATGAAGATAATGTAAATTAACTGAAGCATATCCCTCTGGAGTTTTTTTTCTTGGTGTGCAATACTATGTACACTCATTTCACACTAAGTGAATTTTTATTTTATGAACAACTATAATTTTTTAGGGTGATTACACCTAGGTGAATCTATACCAGAATCGAATCCACCTTTCAGTATCTAGATAATAATGAAATTTATAACAAAACCATATACTCAAAACATTACCAAAATATATAAATATGTTATCCAAAACATTAAATTATCCTTTATATTTATCCATATGTTTTTCACTAAATTTTTATTATCCTAATCCCAAAAATTGAATAAAATAATCCTTAAAAATAATTAGACTCTACTCTAATACCAACTATAAAGACCCAATTTAAACATATCTTTAGTTTTCATCATTCATATACATATCACAATACACACAAAATCCCATGAATGGAAGGTTTAGTGCCCGGGTGGATTAGATATATAAACAAATTATTTTATTATTATTTTGGATATAATGAGAACCTTCCCCAAAGGAAAAGTCATATTTATTGAATAAAAACAATATTACAAAAATCAGAACAAATATTTCTTACGATCATTTTTTAAAAAAGAGAAAAGCTCATTAGGAACATTATTTCACCATATCAACTTAAGAGAAGTAACCCCTTTACAAGATATCAGATCAACCAAATAATTTTCCTTATGATATGTGTGTGTGATAAAATTGTTCATGGATTATGGAACATCCTTGAAATTTATCCATCTTTCAGTCAATTTCCATGATAAATGAATGATACCATTTCTGATAGCCTAAAAAATGGAAGTGAAGTCACACTCAATCCACAAATTGAGATATCCTCGGTGATTTTCAATATAAACCACATTGATAATACTAAGAACTTCATTATCAAGAGATGTAGTGACACCATAAGGACCATAAAAGCATCCCATGACATCACGACAATGATTTCTAAAAATTTCACAAAAACCATAAAAATGTGGATTTCCTTTTGATGCACCAACAATGTTTCATTTGAAACATCCCAAAAGTGGATAAATACATATGACTTTAAAGGTCCTAGGAAGAGGTAAATAGTTACTTGAAATTCCAAAAAAAATAAGTACAGAGAAATCATGGATTGAGTTATCACAATATCCATTTTGGCATCCATTTCTGTATTTCAAAACATGGAAAATATGGACCAATGTCAACTGAACACTGAATGTAGTTCCACCGTGAGTCCTTTATTCTAAATACTCCAAATATAGTGAATGAAATAAAATATGTCCATTTGAAATATGTTTTTCAACTGATGTGAATGAGGTATGAAAATAAAAGAATGTAAATGATCTTGAATAATGCATGTCCTGGGAATATTAATTTCAAAATAGTTTACTACAATTGTCCACAGCACAGAGGAAGTATCAAATCCAAATAATAGGTGATAAATGTCCTCTCTATGCATATTACATAGTGAAATACTAGATAAATTACTAATACCATCATCCTATAAAAATCATTAGTAGGCATCTTTTATTTAATGAGTCTCTAAGTAATAGATTATTCAGATGGAAAAATAAATATTCTACTCAAATCCTTAGCCCAATTGTTATAATCCCCTTTTACAACCTCAGGATAAAAAACATTGGATAAAATTATCCCATTATAGAAAGGTTACCAAACAATATAATCATCATCGTTCATGAAATTACAGTTAAAACCAACTCCTTGATACCAATAGTAAGCACAATCAATAAAATTAAAATTGCACTTTGATCGACACATGGGTGCCAAAAGAAGTATCATGAGAAAAAATATAGTTGAGAGGAGTCATACCATTATGGTTATCTAACCAAAAAATTAATGATGATTTTATATTGGCTAACCAATGAAAATTAACATATATGATGGAAAAATATTCTTAATATTGGGATAAATAGAAGGATATAAATAATATAAATTCTCATATTTGAGACTTTTTAAGAAGCATGATCTTAAAAAATCAAGAGACTTCGACTTCTCATTAATAAGTATCTACAAAAAATTAGCCAGAAATGCATCATTTACTTTTTTTGATATTTTTAATTTAAATACCTCCAAGATCAATTGGTTTATATAATTTATTCCAAGTAACTGTCAATGTTTTCTATGAAGAATTATTCAGATATAGAAAACAAAATTATGGTTGTATTGACACTCTTAATAAGTTACAACATCCATTTATAAACAATAAATGAGTAATCAAATTTGAGACAATCACATATTTGTCAAGGATAACCCTCCAAGCCATCAAGAGTTTCTTGACCTTCCAAGAAACTAGCTGATTACTGACCTGTCTAACAATTAAAGAAAAACATTTGATGCGTGTTTCCACAAAACATATGAACGCCAATAAAAATGAAAGGAAACACACCTTCTATAATTCCCAACTCTTAAATTATGTCAACATTTCTTGATAGGGTGACATTTTTTCCAAAATATAAAAATTAATTATTCCAACTTATCTCCTACACCAAATCTCTCACATAATGAATGAGAGTAGATTTGATGTAATTGTTGTTTCTTTTGTTACCTTAAGTGAAAAGAATAATTTTATTACCATAAAATAAGTGAGTGGGAGTGGGTTGTAATGATAGTGGTGATGGAGGTCAGGTGATTGGACCGAGGAGTCAACTTCAATTGTTCCACTATGCTCGATGCATCTATTCCATTGTAGGTGACAATGATTCTTTTGGACTTGATTTTTGAATATTTTAATTTTGAAAGTGGGTTGATGGGGTTTTTATGTAATCAGTCATTGGTTTTTCCATTAATTGTGAAAGGAATTTGGGTTCCTAATATCCCCTTAAAATTGGTTAATTTTAAAAGTACCAAAAAATCCTTTTGGAGTACGAGGAGTGAGTGGGAGGAGAAAGTGCTCTAGATACTCTGATAGACTTTAGTTTATTATAACTTTATAAACTGAGAAGGAACCTACATAAGTAATCTTAAGAAATATATTATATTATGGATGAGATAGGACCACCTATCCTGACACCTATGGTACATGTGAGGTATCCCTCTATGGATTCATCGACAAGTATAATGATATGCCATCATACAAGGAGAGTTCTGACCCAATTAATAAAAATTACATAAAATCTGATATTTCTTTAAACATTACTGATAAAACCCCAGTCTAATGTGTCAAAGTGATTTTTAACATCAATATTGAGAGAAATTTTACCACCTATGGTGGATTTTATAAGAAGATTGATGCACTTAGAAGCACTAAAAAAATCAATATAGTTCTACCTTTGATGCACCAAAACTAGTTTGGAGACATAATTATATTGGAAATACAATAGAGTGTATTGGTAAGAATTTTACCAATGATTCTATAAATGGTTTTAACAAGTTTCATAGGTCTGTAAAGTTTAAACCCATTTTCAATGA
Source organism: Viscum album (assembly GCA_963277665.1). Taxonomy (NCBI): domain Eukaryota; kingdom Viridiplantae; phylum Streptophyta; class Magnoliopsida; order Santalales; family Viscaceae; genus Viscum; species Viscum album. Next base: position 321,265 of record OY728136.1, read on the forward strand.
AAACATTTGAATGAGTACTTTAAATTAATCATTAATTCTTGATGTTAACAACCCAGCCTTAAAAAAATACTAACAAGAAAAAAACATCACAATAAATAATCTCCAAATAAGCTTGAAAAAATGTTTTTGTGAACCCATATGTTCTTGGTGATCTTACAGGTTTTAGTCCAAAAATAGCATTCTTAATCTCAAATTCAAGGGGAAGAGAAATAAATTTTTAGTTTTCCTCAGCATTAAAAAGATTGGTAATAATATCTTCAATAATATCATTACTAGTATTAGTACCACCAAAAAAGTTTGTATAGAAAGAAAAAACATGGGAAGTAAAGTCCTTTATTTTATTAAGAAACTCCCCATTATCATTAATAATATCCAAGGATCTATTGAGCTTCCTAACTCATTGGATATATTTTAAAAAATTATTATGATCACCTTCCTTGAGATGTTTTATTTTAAAAGACTCTCTTTGCATGAATTTTTTGAGATTTAAGAGATTATTGATATCACGTATTATATTGTTATCCTGCTTAAGACCTACTAAAAAATCATCACTAGTATGACTCTCTTGAACAATATAATGTAAGGATTCCATCTTAGTGATATTTTGTTTTAGGTGGATAAAGTTATCAGGACTCCAAATGTTCATACTTTTATTAATAAATTTTAGATTAATAACATAAAATAAGGCATTATACTTGTGGTTTAAGTTGTTCCATGTGTCTTGAAATTATTTTTTACGTTTAGGATTCAATGTACATTCATTATCGAATCTGAATTAAAAGGTTTGTTTAGCCTCTCAAGTAAAAATATATACCAAAATAGAATGGTGGTCTAAGTTAATTCTTCCAAGAGTAGAGCATATAATGGGGACCCAAACATCAAGTGCCACCTCATTAACAAAATCCCTATAAAATATATTGGCCACAACATTATTCATGTGATTCCTAAAATGAGTATATCTCTCACCCACAATATTGACTTAATACTGATTTTTATCATCTATACATTCCCTAAAATCTCTAGTTGAAGTAGAAGATTTAACAATAACTAATTTTGCATTTAGATTAAGAATAGAATTTATATCTTTAACAATAATCATGGAATGATTCATTATGCTCCTTCAAGTGAGTATATTTAGCCATATATTTCTTCTTTATTTATAACCATTGTAATAAAAAATTAAAGAGAAATATTGAGTCATTCCAAAATAACTATAACTAAGAGTAACCATCTTCTCAGCAGAACTGCTAGAAGAGACACTATCAATTCTCTAATGGTAAAAAAACACAAGGCCTTTTTATGTTATTAATGGATCTATTAGTACCAACAAACCGATATCCCATCTTTTCAAGAACAATAAAATTCTCATAAAAACCCCTCTTGGGATCTGCAAGACCAAGAAGATCTGGCTTGTGCTTATTTATAAAAATCCTAAGAGAAATAATTGTCGTAGGATTGAAAAAACCATGAAAATTAAAAAACATAATCCTAAGTTAAATTTTTATTTGATGCTAGATTTCCCATTATTCTTACCAGAAGAGTGTTTTGGCCTATATGATCTCATAATTGAGAAAACTTGCTTCCCATACCTATTTATAACAAAAATTTCCATTCATGGAGTTTATGTATTGGAATATCCTAATACCATTTCATAATCAAGAGTGTAAATGCTCTTTACACTAACCTCGAAAGTGATACCCAAACTGATATTAACTTAATCAGTTATATATAAATTAAAGACTTCTAGAACTAAAATTCCAGCTTTCCTATCAGAATTTTCAATAAAGATAGATTTTTTTCAGAAATTTTCATCAAGGTTTGAACCTTTTTGAGATTAAGAGGGATCAAACCCATTCACCTATTGGATTTACCTCCCATGAGGTAAATTATTGATTTTTATATTTTCTCCATTGGTATTCAATGGATGTACCTCCTCCAAAATATCATTATATAGTGGAGTCTGCCCAATCCTAGAGACGACATGGAGACTTATAGAGTCCATAGCTTTTCCAATAGAATCAGTAGTAGCCTTGAAAGGGTATTTGTATCCTGATTAGTTATACATGAATTAAAACAATCCAAAACTAAGAGTCTATCATTACTGTCCACTTCTTAGCTGAATACCCCCTGAGATAAATTATTGTCTTGGATATTTTCCCTAGTGGAATTTACAGGTTGTCCCTCCTTTAAAATATCATTAGATACTAGAGTCTGCATAGTCCTGGAGAAATCATAGAGACCGCCTATTCTATAATTATTATAGGAGATTCAACTCCATCCTTGAAAATGGTGTCTCTATCTTCCTATATAGATAATAAAATATAACAATTATTACTATGGGATATTAAAATAGGTTCCTATATGGTAGATATACTACGGATATTATCATCCTACAATGATTGGATAATAATTTTAATGTCTCGAGACATTATAATATAGATGGACTAATCTTCAAAGTACATAATTCCAGTACTATCCGCACCACAACCAGTAGGGTCATCAGGATTATCAAAATTCAATAGAGTGTTAGCTTCCTCTTCCTCTACAAGGTCATCCTGTGATTTTCCATAGGATCTTTTTAATACAAAATCACTTTTTTTATTTTTCACCTGTTTCTAGATTTAACATTTCATCTAGGATAACCCTTTTCAATAAAAATAGATTTTAATTTGTGTTTATTGACCTCTTTTCATCCATTAGTATCTAGAGGAGGCTTTACTTGTTTCTTAATAACTCTGAAATTGGAAATTTCATTACCAACAATCCTTTATACTTCGCAAAAGGGTGGAATATATTTACATTCAACCTTTAACTCATATTTTTTTCCATTTTCAATGAATAATATCACATATATAAGTTTTATATCAAAATTGGAGTCAACTAAAACTCTATCATATAAACCCAACCCACCATTGAGAGTTAATTGATCAGTTTTCAAAGGCACACTAATAAAATAATCAATATCATTTAAGATTTTATGATTCCAAAACACCCACTTTAAGCTAGGAATTCAAACTCAAACTTTATCTATAAAATTCCTTTGATTGAAGGGATTGAAATTGATATCCCACTCAAAGATCCAAAAAATTACAAGATTCATATGGAAACATTCAATATTTTGAACTGAGCCAAGATCATTCTCATTAAACATAATAATAAGAAAGAAACCTATTCTAATCGGAATAACCTTCAAATAATTCCCTCCCCAGCAATGCACAATTCTTGATTTTAGATAATATTAAGTCCATCGATCACCCCCTTTGAGTTTGTGACACACCTTAGAATATATAACTTTCATAAATTATGTCTTTTATATAGGGCCTATAGATTTGCAACAACTGAGAAATTCCCATCCTTTTTTCTTTTGAAAATAGATAGTATAGGAAACTCATCCTTGGAAGGTTCCATGACACAAAGAGCATACATAAAAGTGATTACCTTTCTTTTATAAATCTATAATACCCCCACTAAGATATAGGTTATAATAATTCAGCTTCCTTCTCTATGAATATTCAAAAACTATGTCCTTGAAATAACTCTCCCAATCTAGATAAAATGAGTCGATGAACTAGGAGAATAATTAAATAAAAGAATAATCATCATCAATTTCCACTAAAATGAATGAATAAATTCATAAAATAATCACCTTTACCATGACACCATGATCCATATTTATGAATGTTATCACTCCAATTATTTTATGATAATTTAAAATATTTATCCATCAATGAGAAAAACTAGACTCCCTTATAAACTTCCCCAAATTTATACTCATCTTTACAATCCAGATAATGGAACTATAAGAAAGGGGTGATCTCAAAATATCAGTAAAGGAAAACTTATCAACATTTCATCTATGAGTTAGATCATAAGAATATGAAAAAATATGAGTACAGGAGAAATATATTATTTAAAGTAAAATGAAACAATGAAAGTTTTTCATAAATTTTGATAAAGAAACAGTTAATCTCAAATGTGAAAAAAATTCACATTGTCATAAGAGTGTGAGAAAAGCATGGAAACATAATGATGTGGCTTAAAATTGATACATTTTGTCCACATCCAATTGATTATATTTTATTTATTTATTTCAACTAAATGATTATTTAATTATAAATATTTTATTATTGATAACATTGTGTTTAAAATATAATTCCATGTAAATGTTTATGAAATAAATTATTTTTTGTGCTTAATTCTGTAAAAGTTATTTGATATTAATTTTTATAAAGTTTTTATAATTGTTTTTTTGTTGATATTAATGGAGTTTTATTGAAATATTATTTGAAATGTTTTGAGCGATATGATTTTGGAAATAAAATATTTAAAGTACCCTATTTATAATTTTGAAATATTTTTTTAGAAAGTGATCAATTATTAATTTTAATTTATGGAAATTTTTTGTTTGATTAGTTGTGGTGTTTATTTTATTTTTGAAAAAAAATCCTTACATTATAAATTTAATTTTTACTTATTTATTTTTATCATGGCATAAAATTTTCTTAGGTATTCTTAACTTGAAAAATTCCAAAAGCTGACTCGTATGATAATTTTCGAAGCTTTTCACGTGACCTTTTCCTTTAAAAAATATGAAACGTTTTGACCATAATAAATTTTTGCGACATTATGATAATATATATATCCAAAAATCCTTATTCATATAATATTTTTTAAAGGATAATATGATGTTTCCCTTTATAATTTTTTAGGGTCTACTAATAATCAACCAAGATAAGTTGTTCAAGATTGAACAACCCACTTCTCTTTCGAGTCAGGATCATTGAAGAAGACATATTTGAAACCAAAAGAGGAGTTTAAAAAATATAAACCAAAATTTTAATTGAGTTCAAGCTTCCTCAAATGCGAATTGAATCCTAGAATTCAAGCTAGATCTGATGCAGAATAAAGAAAAATGATATACAATAAATCGAGTGAAAACCAGATGTGATGTTTTGAGGATGTGTCACCAGCGAAGAATCCTGATGAAGGAACTAAAAATTGATTAAGGTTGTCAATAAAACCTTGTTGAATATAAAATTAAATGAATAGTATCAAGATCATTAAATATGAATGATTCAAAGAATATATCTTTAATGGGATCTAAGGAAAACAACTCAAATATTTGCTAAGTTGATGATGGGTGTGTTAAGAATCATTCAAAGTTGAAGTTAATTTTGGGATTGATGAACCAGTTACACTAAAAATAGTAATTAGAGCTTTTCACTGAAATAATTGAAAACTATGATGAGTTATTGAGCTCATTGATTGGATTTTCACGTTTGGAGGGTACCTAGAACCTCTAATGTTTGTAGTTATGAGGTGGTTAAATTGTAAACCATATGTGTTTGATAAAATCCCAAAAATAATTCACTGATCATTGGTTGATTCCTCAAAACTATCCAGAATCATCAATTAATTTCATGTTTCCTAACTGCAACTTTGATTTTCAAGGCTGTTGAAATTTTTTGGATAGATGAAAATGGATGATGATAATTAATTTATATTCATATATCAAAATTTTATGTCCGAGTTGGGTTCTCAAGTGATTGATAGATTTGTATTTCTAGTGACTGAAAATCTAGAAGATATAAGGAATAATGAATGTAGTATTTTTGAGAGTACAGGTTCTTGTTGATCAAGATTAACGTGCATGCATTAATTTGTTTTGAATAAAATATTATTCTCACATGGAATCCATAGGAAAAAATACATGAAAGAATCACCAAGCGATTCCATATATATAATCAATCATTGTGGTTTTATTAACTGAAAAAGATTAAATTTTTGAATATATTTAGGAGTCACACCTGAAAAAAAAAACATTATTTATTATCGAGAGAATGGATCTGGGGGAAAGAACAAATCTTGAAGCGAAGGTTGATAAATGAAAGTTAGATAAAATAATAAAAACTCAAAATAGAAGTATATTTATCTCTCTCTCTTCTTTTTCACTATAGTGATATTTTTTATTTAGTAATTTTATTTTCTTCAAACATGAGTATGTAAATTTTTTATTCATTGAACTCCATATAAATATTGCTAAAATTTTGACTAATAAGTCTTGGATTCATGATAAAATTATTTATCTATGTTCAACTTAAACCAGAATAGTTGGTGACTAGGGCTTCATATCTATAGGTAAGTCCAAATAGAAGTTTGTGACCAAAATTATAAAAAAATGAAAATGAAATTTCTGAAATAAAAAGGATATGGTGAAGATATGAGACCTGAACTAGAGGAAAAATTTTTGAAGCAGCAACAATGATGTAAACTAGAAAACATATTGATTCTGGGTAATTTAACTTAACTAAATTTATGTAAAATAATTTCTATTAATATTTGATAAAATCACAATTATTAAATCACGTTCATAGTTTTTTTTAGTTATGTTGTTCACACACTTTCTTTTATCATTCTTAATGGATATAATACACTAATTTTCAATTATTCTCGTAGTAAGGAGGTTTTGAAAATATTAAATTTGACGATATAAATGACCATGATTATCAAATTGTGGCATCATTGTTAGGGATATCACATGAAACCAATATTAAATTAAATTCTTGAAAAAATATTAAAATTGGAATTTTTCTTATTAATCACTATTTTATGTATTGATTTTAAAATTACTTTCACTTTTTACTTTTTGGAATTTATATAGGGAATACATCTTCTAATTCTGAATTAGAAAACATAATTCTATAATTAAAAAACATTGTGGTTCCCTTAAGATAAACATACCTAAAATGGAAAATATAGAGGTTGATTGAGTTGAAAATTTTAATGTTAATCCAAATCCACCTCAACCTGGAAACCATGGTGTAAGGAGTCCTAGGATTAGGGAGATCCAATTGATTTATATGTATATAAACCATTTATGTGTATGTATTTACCAAATTTTTATAAATTAAGAAATCAAGAAATCATGCCTCTCTATGATTCCATCATTTAATGGCTTGACCTTTGAGGATTCAATAGAAATTATTGCATATTTTCTATAGTTTAGTCCAAAAATTATTGTTTAGTGTAACACCCTTCCCCTCCTGATGAATTACTACTTAGTCTTAGGTGACATCCCCAGTATACCAAAGGTTGTAAATAAATATGAAATACTTTAATACAATTGGGGGATGATTTTCCCATTGAAAATAAAACAACCACAACTAACTTGCCAAAACCAAAAAACCTCTAAATGAAGAATGAAACCAATTTAATAAAAAAATACAACAACACAAAACTATAACAGAGCCCATATCAAAGTACAATGTGAAAACCAAAAACCAATATCAGATTATAAAGCAGAATAAAAAACCAATAGAACTCAAAGACTCCAAAGATACTAACTCAACAACTCTGAACATGCTCCATGTTCGTACTCCACAATCCATGGTCAAAGTATCATGATACATTACTAAAGAAATTAGATACTTTTCCTTCACCTATGTATCGATAAATGAAATCTAAAAAAGCACCAAAGTTCCAAAGTAGGGGTGAGTAATAAAACTCAGTAGGTTTTCCCCAAATGACTTCCCTACTCACACCACTAGGATAGAACATTTTAACACATTTATATAAAACAATTTATATAAAAAACATTTCTAACAATTTAAATCAAATCCAATCATTTTCTCCACAAAATATTTTTTATGGAAACAACTAAAAAAGTCCTTCAAAAAATTTTAAAAATATATTTTGCATAACCCTTTCCAAACTACATATCCACACTTGTATGAATAGGTGAAAGTTCCATATTCATGAGTGGTCTCTCATCGATCTACCAGATTTCCACAAGGTAACCATATATCAGTGCAGTAATGGTGCATAACCCTTCCACAAGGTCACATCAATGAAAATGAACAAACTCCAACTAATTATGTGAAAACCATACCAAATATATTGAGCCAAACCATTTCAATAAAACAAAATTATTATTGTAAAACATTCCAAAAAACTGTTTTCATGAATCAAACCAAACAAAAATTTTAAAAATAATCCTTTTAAAACTTTGAAGCAATGCACTTTCCAAAAAAATAAATTTCTACACAAAACATCAATAAAGAGGGTTTCTACAAAAAATTTCACAAAAAAACACAACAAATTTCAACCAATTAAAATAATTTAAAACTAAGACTTCGTGTTATAATAATAGTAATCAAGAGGGAATCCATCTACCTCAAAATTATTTTTAAAATAAAGAATGGCATAAATTCTTCAATAAAATAAGATAAAACTCTAAAACCAAGCCTTTGATATCATTACATATCATCAACGCCACCAAATATCATAATTATTGGCATCAAATAACATAAATATATACCCAAAGTATTGGATTTATGAATCTAATATATGAAATAAGAATAGATCAAAGAAAACTACCAAGAGCATAGACTTACCAATTAATATAACCTTTAATGAACTATGATTTTCCAATGAATCCCTCTCGAATCAAAGGGAAGAGTCTCCATAACCATTGGGAAGTAAAGAGATCATGTTAGGGTAAAACCAAGGGAAATGATCCATTTAAGAGAAAAACCAAATCTAATCAACAATTTTCAGATCTAATTTTCTTCTGCATGGTTAGGGTTCATGGTTAAGAAAACTATGTGCTACCCTCCCAAATGCCTCTTTCACCAAATTCATGGTCTCTCCTAGGTAACTGCATGGTTGGAAAAAAATATTCACCTAATCATGCACATACCCAGATCCAAATGCCTCACTTTGCACTATTTTTTGTGGTAGTTTCATGGTTTTTACTAATTTTTCTAAAATTATACACCACCATAAAATCCACCAAAACATTCCAAAATTCGTCAAACCCTCCCAAAATTCATTCAAAAACTATACATACGTAAAATAAAATAAAAAAATGTACTTAATTAAAACCAAGGATTCTAAATTCTCCCTCCCATTGGTCTTTCTTTCCCCAAAAATTATAAAACCACCATTTACCTAAAATATTTTGGGCCACTGCTCGACCATTTCCTTTTCTCATTCCCAAGTTTCTTACTCAATCTGACCATGTTACAATAAAACCAACACTAGAATTCTGATTTTGCCATTCAATAATTTCTCTTACCTATCCATAATATATATCGGCATATGAACCAATGAATAATCTATCTATAGGTTAATGTGATCCCATAGAATCACATGGTTAGGATCAGGATGATACTTTTTCAACTAAGATACATGAAACACATTATTCACTTCAATAAACCATGGTGGTAAATCCAAATGATATTCCACCTCTCCAACCCATTCAAGTATATATAAAGGGAATATGTATCAAGGAGATAACTTTCCATAATTTCCAAAATGATTTTGACCAAGACTTGGGGAGATTTTCAAGAATACATGATCACTCACCTCGAATGACAACAGCCATCGATGATGATCAACATATGATTTCTGAGTAATTTTATCCATATCCATCATTTTCATGGTCAATTGGATCTTATGAATTTTCTATTTCATAATACATTTCCCAACCAGTGAAGTCTCATCTACTTCAATCCGACAAAGTAGATAAGGATAAGGAATCTCATACAATTCTTCAAAATGGTCCATATGTATTGAGGCATGATAACTGTTGTTAAATGATAATTCCATTAATGGTATGTTCTCCTACCATGGGACACCAAAATCCATTACACAAGACCAAAGCATACATTACAATGTTTGTATCATCCTTACGGATTAGACATCTATCTAAGGATGATATTTCGTATTCATATTCAAATGAGTCCCATGGTCTTGCTGTAAAGATTTCTTGAAACGAAAGATATACTTAGATCTCTATCTAACACTATCAAAACTGGTATTCCATGCCTTATTACAACTTCTCATACATAAATTTTAGACATGTACTCCACCGTATGAGATTCATGAATAGGGATGAAATAGTCCAACTTTGTGAGCTGAAACACTATCACACATATTAGAATCAAGTTTTCAAACCATTCTTGAGAGAACTATAAAACAATACATGGATATTGTCTCCCATTTCCAAACATGACTAGTTTTAGACAACAACATACCTTCTTTTAATTGATTCTCTAAGTTAACCTGCTGATAGGTGAGGTATCTCGAAGAAAACTCATCCACCTTCTTTTTTATGCCACCCCACCAAAATTATGCTTTCAATGACTTATTAATCTTCTATATTACATGATGAATATCCCATATCAAATGGTGGTAAGCATGAAGAATATTTTCCTGATAAGACAAAGTTATTACTATCTAATATCTGAACCATAATAGTGAACTCCTCTAAAGCTTCCACCCTTCAATGGTCTCCCCAAAATTGGGTTTTGAACTCATTTAAACACATTCTAAAATGATTATTATGCCTCTTTAATCTTATCCAACAAATCATGGAAAAAAGAAATTGGGAAGAAAGTTGTTTCATTACCTTGGTCTTTTCAATCCAAGTGCATATCGATTATCGACGATATCAACAGCCACTATTTTGAAGCCACATTTTCTAACTAAGAATACAACTTTCTATTTAATGAATGTGCCACTGAATTTCCTTCACCTGGTGTATACATCAATTCAAACTCAAACATTTCGATATACTCCATCTATCTTCTTTTGTTGATATTCAAATACCTTGTTGATAAAATGTTTTTCAAGATCTTGTGATCCATAAACACGATAAATTTTTCACCAAAGAGGTAATGACACCAAGTTTTTTAAGTATAGAATATAGTTTCTCACTCTAAATCGTGTGTTGTGTAGTTCTTTTTCAAGAAACCATAACTTTTTTCATTCAAAAACAACAACACGTTCTCCATTCAAAATAACACATCGCAAACCTAATCCTAGAGCATTACAATACACTATGTACCCTTGTCCTGATTTCTAGAAAATTCAAGATTAGTGTTGATGTAAGGAAAACATTATACTCTATAATAAACTTCTGAAATTCCTCATTCCATTGGAATGGAACATTTTTCCTTTCCAAAGTTTTAATCGGTGAATATAGAAGTGAAAAATCCTGAAAAAACATTAGTAATAACCAACTAATCCAAGGAAATTGTGTATATCAATGAAATTATCTGGTGCTTTCCAAGAGATAACAGCCTATATATTTCCAAGATCCACAGAAAAACCTCTTTTAGAGATTACATGTCCAAGTAAATTTACCTATTGTATCCGAAAATCAGACTTTGATAATTTGGCATATATATTATGATCCATCAAAATTCCCAACACTATCTCCAAGTGTTGTTCATACCCATACCTTATACTTTATACACAAATATTTCATCCACAAAAACCTCTAAAATATCTAATTAATCAATTTCATAAATACTAATGGTGAATTCATATGACCAAAATGTATAATCACATACTCTTAATAGCCATATATACTCTTGAAATCATTTTTTGGAATATTATACTCTTGAACCCACAATTAGTTATATCCCAATCGAAAGTTAAATTTAGAGAACCACTATGCTCCCCTCAATTTTTTGTACAAAACATGAATGCATGGATGTGGATATCAATCCATTATTATAAATTAGTTGAGATTATGATAATCCATGTACAACTGAAGAGTTTTATCAGCCTTTTTCACAAACAAAACTGGTACTTCCCACCGAGACATTCTAGGATGAATGAACCCTTTGCTTTCCAACTCTTCCACCTAGATTTTCAATTCACTTAATTATATTTGTGTCATTTGATAACATAAGAGGTAAATAGGACTAGTCTATGTTAAGATATCAATTAAAAACCCTAATTATCTTATGGGTGGAAACCTTGATAAATTTTTAGGAACAATATCTGTAAACTGATCAATAAATGTCGAAAAACCATTATTCTTGATCTCATTCATTGATGAAAATTTTAAAACTACCAACTGGTATGATATCATTCCAACTTCTGGTTCAAACAATTCTATTTCAGCTACATTTAAATTTTAGTCACCTTAGAAGAGATGTTCAACACCATAATCAATCATAAAACTAACTATTTAGGTATAACAATTGATGTAAAATTTGAACATATTAAATCAATCCATACCTTGGATTATATCATAGAAATCCATCTCAATTATAGAGAAATAAGAACTTAATTCTTCTCCATCAATAGTTATACAACATGATTTTCAGATAATGGTTTTCCATTATCTTTGACTAGTAGGATATTAAAGTTTCAAAATAGAATACATCATCACACCATTTAAGCTGAGAAGATAAAAATCATGATAAGAAATAAAATAATTTGATGCACCCATATCAAAAAAATCTTGCATAAGGGTAAAATTAAAAAGAGTCATACCTCTCACAATTTATGTTCTATATTGATCATCCAAACTAACATTCTTATATCCATATACCTACATACTCATTGTAATTTTTTCTTTACTTACCTATTTATATTTCCCATGCTAATAAGTCATAGTATTCATGAATCACTATGGATGGCTTGTTTATTCTAAAAATAGGTATTCTACTTCCCTTATCCCATCAAATCTTATGAAATCTACAAAACATGAGATGTTTCCTTATAAGAAAACCTTGGATCATTGCAATAATAATGTTGAATATGGACCATCTAGTTGCAATTGTGGCATAGTCTAGGTGGTTCCATGCAATCTCGCTCCATGTGTTCAAACGATCTACATTTGAAACATCCATATTTACTCTTTGGTTTTGGAGTAAGATTCTTTGATCCAACTATCTTATTATGATTCATTCCACTACCTCGAAAATAGGTTTCCCTTTTCATCTTGTTCCCAACATTAGAGTTCCCACCATTTCTTGTAGGTATCAATAGGATTCATCAACCCATAGTTCTTGAGATTACCCTTTCTACCACCATTTATCTATTGACTATTTCTACATAATACATTATATAGAGCATGAAAATATTTGATAGAATTTCATGTCTCAATACTGATTAAAAAGATCTTGCCTTCAAGGACACACTAGCAGCAAATTCAGATGAAAATGGACTAAATTCATAAATTTAGCCATATACTCTATCACTGAGAGATTCTACTTCTTTAAGATGAAAATTTTAATTGTTCAAGAAATCATGAACATGTGAGTAAAGAACTATTTGTTGAACATTTATTCAAAATCCTCCCATTAAATTCCTTGGTCTAATTTATCATGTACTACTAAATCCCACCACTGGTGTGCAATATCTTCTAGAATATACATTGCCAACATAACTATCATCTCTATTGATGTGCCTATGAAATAGAAAGTTTGATTTATCCTATTCATCCAAACCCATGCCCTCTCTAGATTTTAATCAACCCAAAATATGGGTGGGTTCTACTTCTAGAACTAAATGGAATGATCCACTTACCTTGGTTCATCCCTTTGGTCCCCTCTATCCATGACTTGAAAATCCTAGACAATACTTTGGACCAGTTCTTGGTTCATCTATGTATTAGGTGTGACCACATTCTCGGCAACTTCTTTTGATTAGTTTTTAAATGACAATCGAGTTCCATTTCTATAATAAAGAAAATTCTATAATTCTCATTCTCTATAAATTGAATGATTTGAAATTTTAAATTATATTTCCAAAATTCACTACTTTTTCTCTTCAACCCATTTTTGAAAAAATCATCCATTTTTTGAATGTCAAACCATTTTTAAAATACCACAACTATGTACTTTTCAAAATATCATAATGGAAAAAAAATTCAACATTTTTTAAAAACCATACCTTTTGCACAAAATCATAAATCATTAATCAAAATAAAATATTAACTCCTTGTAGTAAGTCATTTATATTAATTAATTTCATCCTCTTTCCATTGGATAATCCCATTAAAATGATGTAACAACTTTATTAAGTGTCTCAAAACACTTATATACCCAAATCCTTGGTAACTGGATGTTTAGTATAACTAGGTTATTTTCACCTTTTTATGCTCTACATTTCAACTTCTAAAATTCATACTCCATTCTATAATCTCGACTCAAGGACTCATAAATAATGATTTTGAACTCCAAGACTCAAAACACTACAACTGAAGAATCGAAAAAAACTGATACCACTTGTAACATCCCACCTCTCCCCATTGTCTTGATTCAAAATAGAAATACTTCTTGGCCTTAGGTGACATACCCAAGACACTGAAGGTGGAAATAAATTCCAAGCGATTCAATAAAATTGGGGAATAAATTTCCCTTTGAAAATAAAACAACCACAACTAACATACCAAATTCATACAACCTCTAAAATATTCATGAAACTAGATTAATAAAAAAAGAAAAAAATAGAAAACTATACCATAAACCATATATGAGTAAAATATTGAAACCAAAAACAAATATCAAAGTATAATAGGGAAGAAAAAACCAAAAAAACTCAAAGAAAACAAAGGCACTAACTCCAAATATCCAAACAAGCTTCAAACTCCAACTCAACAATCCATTCTCAAAATATAATGATGCATAACTAAATAAATGAGATACTTTTCCTTTACCTGTGTCTCGATTAACATAATCTACAAAAGTGATAAAGTTCCAAAGTAGGGGGTGAGGAATGAAACCTAGTAGGTTTTCTCCAAATTAATTCCCTACTCACACTATTAGGATAAAACATGTTAGAAAATTTATATAAAACAATTTATATAAAACACTTTAAAACATTTTTAATTGTTTAAATCAAAACAAATAATTTTATACATAAAATAGTTTCCATGGAAACAACCAAACAAGACATTTAAACCATTTCACAAGTCTATTTGGTATAACTCGTTCCAATCCACACATCAACACATGCATTCCGAGGTGATCGTTCCATACTTATGAGTGGTCTAATGTTGATCAACCAAGTAGTCAAAAGGTAACCATATACCAGTTCCCTAATGGCACATTCCACATATACAAGGTCATTTCAATGTAAATGAACACATTCCAACCACGTAGGTCAAAATCAGTCAAAAACTATGTTTCCAAACCATTTCAACAAAACAACATTTTTATTGTAAAAAATTACAAAAAAAATATTCATGAATCAAACCAAGAAAACGTTTTTTAAAATAATTCTTTAAAACCCATGAAATAAAGAACTTTTCACAACAAGTAATTTCCAAAAAAGCCATCACTAAAGAGGGTTTCTACCAATATTTTCACATAAATTTCACAATGAATTTCAATAAATATGAAAAAAGTTTGAAATTAATAATTCATGTTATAATAATAGGAGTCATGATTGAAGTCACTTACCTCAAAAACTATGGATAATATGAAGAATGGAAAAAGGTATTCAATAAAATGAGTAAACAATCCAAAAACATGCCTTATATATTATTCCTTATCATCAAAAAACCAAAATATGATCATTATTAGCATAAAATAAAATATATTTTTTCCAAAAATATTATATTTATGAATAAAATAGAGGTAATAAGAATATATCTAAGAAAAACCACAAATAATAAAAACTTACCAATCAATTTGACCTTCAACACAACAGGATTTGCCAACAGATTGCTCATGGGTTGAAGGGGAGAGTCTCTATAGCCATTGGGAAGATAATGATTCATGTTAGGGTTAACCTAGAGGAGAAATAAATACATTTAAATAAAACATAAATCATATCCACAATTTTTTAATCTAATTTTTTCATTTACTATTAGGGTTCACGGTTAGGGAAATTGTGTTCTAATAGTAAAAATGCCTTTGTCACCAAATTCACAGTTTCTCCTAGGTGGAATCATCATTTTCCCAAACTATGTTCTGGACTTTTTTCCTAACTAGATCTATCCAATTCAATTTTCATAGTTTATGTAGGAGTTTCACAGTTTTTTCTAAGCATTATCAAGTCGTGCACCTCTAAAAAAGCCCCCAAAACATTCCAAAAGTCCTCCAAATCATTCGAAACTTCACCTAAACACTCTACATATATAAAATGCATAAATAAATGGATACTTATTGAAACTAGAGGTTATACATTTAATTATTTCCCTTTTTACTCAAGGGTAGGTCTAGGATATGATTTAAGAACATTGATGAGGAGATTTCTAATACCTGATATGAGTCGTTTAATTCTTTTGTTTCTAATTTTTATCTTAGGAATACCATCATAAAGGTGAGGAATAAGATTTTGGGTTTTTTTCAGGATGTGGGAGATATTTTTCATGTGACATGGGATAGGTTTATACCATTTATTTGATAATTTCCTATCCAAAAAAAATTCTCTTCACCTACTTATGGATTCTTTCTATAATAGTTTTACACTATAGAACCAAAATCTAGTGCATCAGTCATGTAGTGGAGATTTTCCAGAGCTGGATATTGATGAGATCAAAAATATATTTGATAAACTACCCCTAAATTCTCAACATAAGTGTACTAATAAGAGAGTTATTCATAGTTCTATAATAAGCATTTATACTAATTTAGTTAATGAATAGTTACTTAGGGTGCAGTGTTTTAATTGTGGGATGTATGGTCAAAGTCAAAATGTTTCTCCAAATTTTGATCCCTAAATATATCATAGTTACAGTGCTCAATTTATGGATTATAATTATTGTAATCGATCTAACAATGATCCATTTTCAAATCAATTTAATGACATCTTTAATATTTACACAAAAGTTTCTTACAGAGATCGAGGAGTGATTAAACAACCTAAAACCCCTAGATTTCCACAAAAATATAGACCTCAATTTCAATATCAATATATAGATGATTATTAAAATTCTCAAGGTGAATTAAATGGTTTAATGATATAAAATTCATGAGAAAATTATTCCTTAAAAAATATACAAATTTATGATTTTAGAACATGGAAGTTAAAATGGGCCAACCTTCATGGGATTTGACTTTGAGAGATAAGGGAAAGATTCCCAGAATAACCAAACCTAATCCTCGAGAGAATAAAATAGATGTAACCACTATATCTTGCATTATAAACATGAGAACAAGCTAAGGTATAACCAAGGGTATGTTAAAAATAATGAACAAGTTGAATGTGGAAATAAAAATATATAAATATAAAAAAATATAAAAAATTGGACAATAATGTCCAGCCTAAATCAAATGAAGAATATAATCTTGAAAAATCCGAATAAAAAAGGAAGCAAAGTGGGAACTCATTGAATATGGTAATAAAAGGGTTAGGTTTGAGTATAAGTAGTGTAGTCAATATATTTCAAATAATTATGCCCCTCCTATAACATTCCCTCAAAGAATTAAAAATAATAATGAACCTGACTATTTGAAATTACATTAAATTTTTATAATTTGGAGCATCAACTTGACATTTTTGGAAGCTTTGAACCAAATCCCATAAAATTTTAAGTTTCATAAATTTATCATAGCTAAAAAAAGGATTTAGGGGATTATGGAACCATTAATATCATTGAGGATTATAGTGAAATTTTTCAAAAATAGTTACCTACAAAATTGAATGATGTCAAAAAAATCATTTCTTATAGAATAAGTGAAAGTGAGTAAATAAATTCTCTTTGTGATTTATAAGCTAGCCTCAACATTATTTTTTACTCCTTATTTATTATTTTATGATTTATGGAATTGAAACCAACATATGTTTATCTATAGTTAGTCGATTAGTCACATTCTTATTCTTATAAAAGGGTGGATGATTTGTTAGTTAATGTATTAAACCTCAAATTTACCAATTATTTTCAAATATTTTAGATGGGGTGTGACAATAATTTTCCAATAATTCTAGTAAGTCTTTATTATCCACTTGTAGGGATACTATATATGTTCTAAAACATAAAATTACCATGAAAACTAGTGAGTATAAAAAAAATTTCCATGATTTTAAAGTGCCTTGACTTATGGTAGGTTCAAAACTAATAGATGTTGCAGAGGATGTTTTTAAATATGAGGTTAGGAGGGAAATTCATCACACTTATTATGGTATTACCAAATAATTAGTAGTCTTGGTAAACTAGAAACATACGTAATATCGTTTTTACTTTGGGGATATAAAATAAAACGTATCAAAAGAAAATTCTTAGCATCCTTTTATCTCATTCAAAGGATTCATCTATGAAACCTGGTGAAATGAATCAAAATATGGGTGTGCTAAAACTATGAGTCATGGTTACAAACAATAGAATCTTTCATGAATTAATAAATCATAATAAATTTGAAAAGTAAAATAATTGAACACACTTTTTATTCAATAAATAACTTCAATAACATAACTTGATAAGGAATAATAAATATAAAAATGTATATAACTTAAATAAAATTTCATTTTGTAAATAAATTTAGAATGAAATTAATTCATAGATAATATCATTGCGAAAATATCATGGATAATAACAAATAAATTATTAATGAAGGAAATATTTAATAATTATATGTCATGTTCTCCATAACATGATACCTCTATCCTTAGTACCTTTCACAAGATGGTTTAAAACTAGAGATATAATATCATTTAATTTGTCCAAGTGATTTGTCTCGTGAGACCTGTTGATGCAACGAGGGGATATCTATAACTAGGCACCATCCATAACTACATGTCCAAATCATTACATGTATATAAAATAATCAATTTAAATCATGAATAATATTCCTTTTCAATAAATATCATCATTAAGTAAAGAACACAGATTTACCAATATTCCCCTTGTGAATTAAATAACTCGTAAATTAAACATTATATGTAAGAATGGAATACAGGTAAGGAAATATTTATATACATTATACAAAGAATAGGGATAATCTTGAACTAAAAAATATCCATCATGAATAAATATATAATCATGTCAAATTTATTAAAGTGGAAATATATAAATCATGTAAAATTTAATTGTTTCATAATAATAAAAAAAATTCAATGAAATGGGAATTGAGACAAAATCTCCCACAATGATCATATCATTGAAGTGAGAATTAATCAATTAATAGATTATGTGTATCAAATTTATACCCACATAGAAAAATTATAAAAACATTATTAGATAATCAGAAGTTATTAGACACATAACTTTAGAATCTCAAAGGAAAATGACGAATTAAAATAACCCAATGAAAAGAAATTGGGTTATGAAATTATTTAACACATGTTAACATTCATGTCAAACCCCCAAAGAATAAATAATTTAAATTGAAACTTAAAATACCATGAATTATTATTTTATTGTGATATTACATGTCAAAGTCACAATATACTGGCCACTTAAAAGAAACTATGTCCATAACATTACAATATGCCTCAATGAAGATAAATCGAGATGAAGTCCCTTTTCTTGAGTCTGACTCATAATGTGCATTCATTATCTTCTTGAATAATGCACTTATGATAATAATTTACTTTATTTTAAACTTTTTTGAAGTTTATTATTCTTATTATTTTATTTATTACCATTTTATATTATAATGGCCCAAACCTCTCTAATCCATTACTTTGGGAAGCTCTGGTGTTTGAAGTGTTTTGGGAGGTCAAGGTGACTCATTTTAGGAGTTTACCAAATTTCTAGTTTTTCTAATGGTAGCTCAAAATGGTGAGTCGCAGTAGTGAGTTAGATTTTTGAGTCAGGATCGGTGATTCCGGAATGGAACGTTAGAATAGTGACTCACACTGGTGACTCACAATGGCAAGTCACTAACGATAGTTCACGATGGTAGGTCATCATGGTAGGTAACCAGTGGTGAGTTATCTAATGGTAACTCTCTTAATGGTGAGTCTCCTGATGGTGAATTATCCAACAATGACTCATCCAATGATGATTCACCCAATAGTGACTTATCTACCAGTATCTTATCCAACGGTGAGTCGCCTAATAGAAACTCATCCATTGGAAGATCATCACCGATAGCTTGCACTAATGGCTCATCCACTAGTGACTCATCCACCTATGACTCATCAATTAGTGACTCATCCACCAATGACTCTTTTTCACTAGTTTTTCATAAATCTATAATTCTGCAGTTTTTCCAGTTTCTTGCCTTTAATGTTTTATTTTATGTAAAATGAATTTAATACCATATTTAATCTATTTTGGAGATATTTCAAAACATATCTATCCTATAAAAACCAAAATATTCCATTTACTTTCAATGTACATTGTCTTGGTCAACATATGCCTTTAATGGCATTTAAAAACCATTTATCCCATTGATATAGGATATGGCCTTCCAAAAGACAGTATATTTTGTCACTTGTGTGTTTTCATTTTCAATTGTTATGAGACATTCCCAAAAACTTTATTCCCCAAGGATTTCATTGTTGTGTTGTATCCATTGGATCCCATTTTCCTTGTAGGTTATTCCTGCTTCCTACACACTCCCTATTTTAGCACAATAAGGAAGTGATGAACATCTATTCTTTGAAGTATCTTTCCCTTAATATCTCTTTTATATGTGCATCATGTGGTGTTTTTTTATCAACGTTTCATGAGAAACTATTTGAATTTGTATTTACAAAGATAATTAAACTACCTAAGATCAATATGCAGGGGTTGGGGAAAAGAGATGTATGATCTTCTTGTTATAAATTTTTGGTTTTTGTTGTAAATTATAAGGGATATATGACCACAGAAAATCATGTTCATTGTTGGTCCTTGTTTGCACACCTATGATGGCTTGAGAATGCTTATTGTAGGTCTTCTTCTGAACAATTTTATGTATATGAAATTGATTAAACATGTAATATTGTCTAATAAATGGATACTCTGAGATCAAAATTCTTCTATGATAATCTTGAAAGTTAAGAAGTGGAACTAAAGAACGGATCCTTGTCAAATATGAATATTTTTTGTTTGGTTTTTGTGGTGGTATGGTTGTAGGCATGGATATGTGTTAAGGGTTGGTTCGAGTGGTGTAATAGAATCTTAGGTTGAGATATTTTTTGATTATGGAATGGACAGGATGTGTTATACAGTAAGGTTATGATCAGGTTATTCTATGTTTTTGTTTCTTGATTTGATGCATGTGGTGTGGTTATGTAGTGGGGATGCCGGGAAGGGTTGTGATGTGATGTGTTTTTGGGTGTGTCTATAAGTTGGTGGTTTGTTCTGATGATAGAATGGATTGGGCAGAATGACATTAAATAATTATAATGGGAGTGGTTGGTATGGGTAATTCTCCTAGAGTTTATCCATGAGTAGTATGCCAAAATAATCACTCAGGGTCTCGAGATAGGTTTTTTTACGACATGAATGGGTGTTAAACAGAGTGAAAATATGAAGTGGGTTAATTTACTGTGGTTCTTCTTCCTCCGTGTGACTTTTTTTGGGTGGATTGTTATTTTTTGTGCTAGGTAGTTTCCCAAGAAGTTATGTAATGAAGAAATAATGTTTTTAATAAATAATGAAAATTGGTTAAATGAATTGGCTGGGGGTATGTTTTGAGTTATGACTTGTTGTGTGGTTGTGCATTTAGATGTATTAGTAGAAGTGGTATCGTGAGTTTTTTGTTGGTTGAAACCCCATAGGTGGGGATTGTAACACCCCAAGCTTCCACGGTACGTTTCCCTTCGAATAATGTAATAGCGTGCATTGTACGCAACTTCGAGATTCTAACACAAACAACCAATCAAACTAGCCGTTATGAATAGTAATACCTACTTTTTGAAATTTTATAAATTCTATCTCTCAAAATGGACTTCATTTTTGGATTCAGAATATCGAATTTATCCTGGGTGAAATTTTGGAACTTTTCGGATAACACTTATATTTTGAGGAATAGTGAAAATTAATAAATTTTAATTAAAAACAACTTTTTAAATAAAAATAATTTATAGTGATAAATTATATTATTGAGTGGTTTTAAAGTATAATTAGAATATATTTTTACCATTTTATCCAATTGTGTTCATTAGAATTAATTTCACTTTGAAATTGGACCTAAACAATTGCCAATCTTTTGATATATATTGTTTCTTAAAAACACGCTATTTGTTGTGACAGCGGGAATTAATTATAAAATTAATTAACGCAACTTATATGTTTAGAATTTTGTAAAATATGCATCATTTTTGAATTCGGAATATCAATTATAGCTTAGGGTGATATTTTGGCATTATTCTGAAAAACTTCAATTTTTGATGAATAGTGAAACTACTAAGTGGTAGTTAAAAGAACTGAATTTTTCATAAAACATAATTTTACCGCTTCTGTGAATGGAATTTCGAAAATCTGAGACACAAGTTTAATATCAATAAGTAAAATGTGGTTCAATGAGATGAAAATATTTTTTGGTGAATAGTAACTTTTTACTTTTATTTACCACAGTTAAAAGTAAATAGGGTAATTAAGGGTAAAAATGATATTAATATTACCCTAACAAATGTCCTAATTCTATTGGACAAGTTTATCTCGACCAAAAACAACCTTAGGAATAAAATATTATCATTTAGGTCCACTTGGATTAGATTAGGACATTTATTATTATTTAATTCAAAGAAGAGTTAAAAGAGTTAAAATCAAAGTTTATTTACTAAAACATTTTTAATATAGGGTTATACATAAGATAAATTCTATTTTAAATGTTCATTATAAATATAATAAGATATCCTACATAATTATATTTTATTTATAATTTTTAGACATTAAATAATTTAATATATTTATGACACAATGAGGATGCAGTAATTACCATAATAGTGAAAAAGTAAAATAATTGATATTATAAATACCCAAATAAATATAATTTGAGACTTTTAATGAATTAAACTAATTTTCTAGGATAATATGACATATTAGTATTGATTTAATTAACGTTTTTTGAAGTAATCATTCTGTTATAAGTTTCACAAAAATCAACTATTGAATAGTGTCAAAATTGACATAAATGAGTGTTTAAAACAAATATTATATTATTAATTGATATTAAATTACTATAAGTTTAAGGTTAGGCAAAAAGACTTATATCATGATATTTTTATCATTAATGGACCACTTGGGGGTCTCTTGGATGTATATAGTAAGTTTATTAACTATATAATATAAAAATACAAAGTGACATGGTAAATGTCAAACTAATTAACTAAGAGTTAAAACTAAAAGATAAGGTTAATATAGTGACCCAAACCTGTCTAAATTCTATTGGTTGAATGTGTTTAGACCTATATCCACCTTAACCTTTTAATAATAAACTTTGGAGCCATTATAAACTGAATATGAATTTATTATAAATTAATATTTCTAGCTTTTCCAAAGGTGCCCCTCACCCCTCTTATAAAATGGAACTCCCCCTTCTCATTACTTCACACCTTCAAAGCATTTTGGTTCGGCCAACCCCAGCACAAATACTCTCTAAACTTCCCTCACTAAAACCTAGAGGCCTTAGTTTGATCAGAAATCCAACTTAAGGAGCCCTTTTGATCAAATCAAAAGGAAGAACCCGAAGAAGATGTAATGATTTCACCACCATTTTCCAAGTTCCTTTCTTCTTCCACTTCTTCCTTCTTTGTTATAACCATTATAAAATAATAACTCTAGTATATTATATATACTATGATTTTATTATAAATATGGTACAACCATATTCAGTATTTTATCCATCCTTTGAATAACATGTCACCATACGTGCGTACGTACGGCTTACCGCCTCCACGTCGTGGTGTAATTGTTATTCAATAAGTTATTGTTTGGATGGGTATAATAATGATGTGTAACTCATGTAAATAATAAATATAACATGATAATGATTCTTTATATATGATATACCATCTAATTATATATTATTTTAATATCAAAAGAATGATATTGCCGCTCGTGCGTAGGTACGGACTACCGTCTCCATGAACGCGATGAGATTCATTCTCCATCGTATCCATTCAAGTATAATTATCATTTGATGATTTAAAAATAATTTGTAAGGACTTGATATCATTATGGATATGAATAAGATATAACCTATCCATGAAAAACATGTCTTACGTAACAAAACATATAAAAGAAAACAAGTAAGTTAACACCCGAAACGACGATAATACTAAGGTATTATTAACAAAGCAATGTTAAAAGATCATATATGATATCATATTAATATATATGATTATTTTATAATTAAATAACAATTATTTCACTATTATACAGGAGGTTAACCTATCGTCGACCAAGGAAAATGTACAAAGTAAGGGGTTTCTTATCTCACTTTTAATTCCGTGAGAATTCCATTGTTCACCACTTATTTATTACATGTGGTGTGTGTACTGCCCATGTTTGTATTCATTGTGTAATATACTTTAATTCATGTATATTTACATCATCACTGTATGATCCTTATTTCATGGGTGTATGTTTCATAAGTTACCAAATTTATAAGGGAATTTGATATTTCAATTTCCACTCATTCGGCTTTACGCATACTTCATTGATTATTTTACTCCAAGATTATGTGTAGAATCACTATTCATTTTATTATGTCATAATTTCCACTCCCCTTTCTGTGGATATAATTTTTATACACATAATCACTCCATTGATAAATTCTCAAGTCATCGGTACGAACTTGATAAGAGTAATTTTTACTCAATCTCAATTTGTTGAGATAAACATCCAATTCATTGGTGTTGTTTTTACAAGATTATGTGTGAATATCCTTTGATTATTTTACACTGAATATACAATCATATTTAGTGTATTTGTCACACATAACTATGTCATTGATTTATCCTTAACCTAAGGATACGGCCTTTATGAGAGATTTCATATCAACTTAAATTCCATTGAGAATTCTTTGTTGTTATACACCAAATCACTTTTATGTGGTGTATATAATGTACTTTGACATAGTATATCATGAATCCCTTTATTCTCATGATATTACAATGTTTTTATTACCTCAATTATTTTTATTCAAGTGTCTCTCTTTTGGTTAGAATCTCTAACTAAAATAACATTTTTAAATGTTTTAAAGACCTATTCTTCTAAATCTTGCTCATTAATGTCCATGTTTTAAAAAATGGTTTTAAGGATTTATTTATATGGACATTAAAGTTTTAAAATTAAAATGCCTTTTGAAAGTTTCAAAGTGGTATGGGACACTTTGATTCAAAAATCAATTTTTAAACGGCTTCTTGAAAAATAGTGTGACTTTTAAATGATTTCAAGAAAAAGGGGGATATTTCTCTCAAATAGTTTTGATGATTATTTTCATCTATGTCAACATCCTTCATTATTCTTGATTGATGTTAATGTGATACAATACAATCTTCCATATTGTATCGAATGAGTTATGTTTGACTGTGGGTGTGCTATTTTTATACCATTCATGGTTTGTGGTTAAAGTATTGACATTTCGTATGCTAGTTTTAATACAAATGTTTATGTTATGTTTCAAACTTTTCATATGAGGAATGCATTGGACTTAGTAAGTGACGGGTGGAGCCCGCTATAGCTCCTCGATGCATCGGTAGGTCTCATGAGACAAACTAGTGTCTTGGGACAAGGCCTTGAAAAAATCTTATTTTTAGTCTTGGCACGAGGCATTGGCTATGTGGTTATGATAGTCTGGCATTATGTATTCCATCATTATGAAAGTGGTTATTGATATTGCATGTGATTATTCGATTAGTAGAATATCCATGTGAATAAGTAAATGGAATTGTTTCATTTTACTTTTGCCATACTATGTTGAGGTTCAAGTTTAAAAGGCTTTTGTTTTAGTTATACATTGCCTTAAATGTTTATTATTATTTATGAAAGTTTCCGCTATATTGTTATCCTTACTGGGCATTTGAGCTCACCACTTTTCTATGTTTTATTTTTCCCAGGATGTGAAGAAGTAATTTATGAATGACCTGCAGGGATAGTGTGAGGGGATAAGAGTGTGGACTATGGAGACTATGTTGTTGTAGTTTTCATTTTATGATGCAATGTAAACCTTATGAATATATATAGTGTTTCCAAGGCTATTAAACCAATCAGTCTTTCGAGATTTGATCTTTCTTATGATCATGACAATGTCATGTAATAATGCACTGACTCCGGGTAACTGGGGTCGGGGCGTTACAGTTGGTATCAGAGTAAGTTTAGTACAAACCTTGGAAGCTATATTTAGATAAACTCTGATTAGAGCACGTAGACCTAAGATAAACTTTGAAGATTAGTATAGAAGAACTTCCTAGAATTTTGGTATTGTAAATATTTTGTGAGTTTTCTGAGAAATACATCCCTGTCTAGATACGAGCAGGTAGAGGCGGCTCTGGCACAGATGTACCTAGGGGTAAAACCAGAAAACACCTCTTTGAGCTAGACTCGAATGGGAACTGGTGCACGACAACGGGCCTTGCTGCACTCTTGGTTACGACACTCCCGGGGGATATGCTTAGGATAATTTACATTTTCTTTACAAACCGATTTAAAGTATTATATATATAAGATGAGAGTAAATAACCTTGGTTAATCCTAATGTGTTTCACATTGAGAATATGGTGACATGTTAATCTCTAAATTATTGTATGACTACTATTACTCACACAATGCTTTCTGGTTTTATTCAATGGATGGATTCCAAGGAAGTCATAGTGACTTTGAGAATGATGTACAAGGTGGGAACGGTGGTGGAAATGAGCAACAAAATGGAATGTTGATAGGCATAAAAGATATCGTCTTTATGCCAAATTGATTTTACAAAAATAGGATCAACAATATATATATTAACCAATTACCGGACTCAATAAAGAAGAGAAACGTGATGAATGATAAGAGCTCCAGTAGTGGAGACCATGGAGAAATAAATCCTCAATTTCCATCATGTAGGAAATGTGGAAGGAGACACCCAGGAAAGTGTCTCAATGGGACAAATAAATGATTTACGTGCGGGAAGGAAGGACATAAAGTGAAGAATTGCCGAAGAAAAATGAAGAGTACTATGGAAGAAGATAAAAATGGTCCCAATAATCCATTTACAGTCATTTGCCGTAAATGTAGGGGACCTGGCCATTACCCGAGTGAATGTCCTATTCTATAGGATATTTTCTTGATCAGAGAAGAAGATATGTGGAAATAAATGGTTGGATAAATGTTTAAAAATTATTAGTGATCCTTGTTGAAGGGTTTACTTTGTAATAATTTTCTCTTGTATTTGTAAACCTAATGTTTGCCATGTGAGAATGATATTTATAGAAGAATTATCTTTTATCTTGTGGATATAGATATAAATAACCATTTGGTTTTATATGATCATTGGGTTTGAGGCAATTACAAATTAATATAATTTTGGAAGAAAATGCAAGGTATGAGATAAAATTTGTGGTTAAATTATGTTATGGTTATTTTGAGAAATTTATCTCATTTTGGTAATGATATAAAATATAGTTTTTGAAAAAGGACAACACGTAGACCGTGTGACAACTCGTCGCGTCGGACAAAGCTGTGGAAATCGAACCCACAACCAAAGTGTGATTGGGATTTATCACCTACCACTGGACTACGTGAATTCCATGGTTAGTGTGACTATTATTTTTAGTTAAATGATTTTATTGATCAATAATAATTTGATTTGGTATCTTATGTCTTATCAAATGAATACCCTTAGTATAGGTAAATGATTTGGTGATTAAGTGATAAATGTTATTTTGAAAGTTGTTCGCTTTGTTGAGAACACTATATGCCAAAGGAAAATACAGTAGTATGGGATTTCATTTGAGGAGTAATGGTGGATTTTTATCTATGTTTTGATTGTGGCTTTATAATGATTTGGGTTATTTATGGAAATGATTAGGTTAATTACATTTAAGTATGTGACTTTAACAGTAATTAATGTCATTTGGAGATAAATTTTAATGTGGAAGACTACATTCTTAATAAGTTTTGGTTTTCAATATTAGTTTTCATTATATTAAAGTATTTTAAGGACAATTGATTATTGAATGGTATTTATTTAACTTTGGGGTATTGTTGGTTTAATTTTGAAAATTAAGATTAGTGTTTATTTCTCTCAAGAAATATCCTTTTGGGGGATCATTAGATATCGTACTAACCATTTTGGTTTTGATTAATATCTAAAGAAAATGTAAATATATAGTTCATCCTGCATGGATCATGTGATTCAATAGAAGTTTATTCTAGCTCTTCCAGTGTGACCAAGTCTTCTTGAATACTCATCGTT
Source organism: Viscum album (assembly GCA_963277665.1). Taxonomy (NCBI): domain Eukaryota; kingdom Viridiplantae; phylum Streptophyta; class Magnoliopsida; order Santalales; family Viscaceae; genus Viscum; species Viscum album. Next base: position 349,293 of record OY728136.1, read on the forward strand.
TAAAAAAAGTGAGTTAGTGGTGGAAATTTATTAAAGAATGAAACTCTACTTAAAATGTAAGTATATATCTTTATATTCTTATTCAATATCATAAATGAATTCCTCATCCTTATGTAATGGAACTTAAAACAAAAAAATGTTGTTTGTTTACCTTCCTACTAGGAGACTAATGGTCATTTGTCCCAACACAAGTTTGTGGTTTTCTTATTGTTAACTTTCTCCTGATCATAATTTCTATCCCTCTCCATCAGAACTTGAAACTTAGTTTATCATCCATATACTTGTTTTCCTACATGGAATCCGAGTATGGGTTATCTTGGTTGACCTTTATACCTCTCTTTCTTTCTTTTAATGTGATAGTTTTATTGACTCTTTTTCCGATGTGGTACTTTCCATTATATTCCCAAGCACAATTTTAAAAATTGTGAGGATGAAATTTATTGAAGGAGGGGAGAATGTAACACCCCAAGCTTCCACGGTATGTTTCCCTTCGAATAATGCAATAGCGTGCATTATACGCAACTTCGAGATTCTAACACACCACAACCAATCAAACTAGCCGTTATGAATAGTAATACCTAATTTTTGAAATTTTATAAATTCTATCTCTAAAAATGGACTTCATTTTTGGATTCGGAATATCGAATTTATCCTGGGGTGAAATTTTGGAACTTTTCGGATAACACTTATATTTTGATGAATATTGAAAATTACTAAATTTTAATTAAAAACAAATTTTTAAATAAAAATAATTTATAGTGATAAATTATATTATTGAGTGGTTTTAAAGTATAATTATAATATATTTTTACCATTTTATCCAATGGTGTTCATTAGAATTAATTTCACTTTGAAATTGGACCTAAACAATTGTCAATCTTTTGATATATATTGTTTCTTAAAAACACGCTATTTGTTGTGACAGTGGGAATTAGTTATAAAATTAATTAATGCAACTTATATGTTTAGAATTTTCTAAAATAGACATAATTTTTGAATTCGGAATATCAATTATATCTTAGGGTGAAATTTTGGCATTGTTCTGAAAAACATCAATTTTTTATGAATAGTGAAACTACTAAGTGGTAGTTAAAAAAACTGAATTTTTCATAAAACTTAATTTTACCGCTTCTGTGAATGGAATTTCAAAAATCTGAGAGACACTGTTAATATCAAGATGTAAAATGTGGTTCAGTGAGATGAAAATAATTTTTGGTGAATAGTAACTTTTTACTTCTATTTACCACGGTTAAAAGTAAATAGGGTAATTAAGGGTAAAAATGATATTAATATTACCCTAACACATGTCCTAATTCTATTGGACAAGTGTATATCGACCAAAAACAACCTTAGGAATAAAATATTATCATTTAGGTCCACTTGGATTAGATTAGGACATTTATTATTATTTAATTCAAAGAAGAGTTAAAATAGTTAAAATCAAAGTTTATATACTAAAACATTTTTAATATAGGGTTATACATAAGATAAATTAGATTGTAAATATTCATTAGAAAGATAATAAGATTTACTACATAATGATATTTTATTTATAATTTTTAGACATTAAATAATGTAATATATTTATGACACAATGATGATGCAGTAATTACCATAATAGTGAAAAATTAAAATAATGGATATTATAAATACCCAAATAAATATAATTTGAGACTTTTAATGAATTACAATAATTTTATAGGATAATATGACATATTAGTATTGATTGAATTAACTTTTTTCGAAGTAATAATTCTATTATAAGTTTCAAAAAATCAACTATTGAATAGTGTCAAAATTGACATAAAAGAGTTTTTAAAACAAATATTATATTATTAATTGATATTAAATTCCTAAAAATCTAAGGTTCTGAAAAGATACTTATATCATGATAGTTTTATCATTAATGGACCACTTGGGGGTCGATTGGATGTATATAGTAAGTTTATTAACTATATAATATAAAAATACAAAGTGACATGGTAAATGTCAAACTAATTAACTAAGAGTTAAAACTAAAAGATAAGGTTAATATAGTGACCTGAAACTGTCTAAATTCTATTGGTTGAATGGTTTTCGACCTATACCATACTTAAACTTTAAATAATCCACTTTGGAGCCATTAGAAACCAAATATGAATTTATTATAAAATAATATTTCTAGCTTTTCCAAAGGTGCCCCTCACCCCTCTTATAAAAGGGCACTCATCCTCATTAATTCACATCTTCAAAGCCATTTGGGTCGGCCAAACTCTACCCAAATACTCTATAAACTTCCTTCACTTCATCCTAGAGACCTTCCATTAGTCAAAAAGCCAACCTAAGGATCCCTTTTGATCAAATCAATAGGAAGAACCCGAAGAAGAGGTAATGATTTCACCACCCTTTTTCAAGTTCCTTTCTTCTTACACTTCTTATTTCTTTGTTAATACCATTATAAAATAATAACTACAGTATCTTATATATACTGTGATGTGATTATAAATATGGTACAACCATATTCATTATTCTATCCATCCTTTGAATAACATGTCACCATGTGTGCGTACGTACGGCTTACCGTCTCCACATCGTGGTGTAATTGTTATTCAATAAATTATTATTTGGAAGGGTATAATAATGATGTGTAATTCTATAAATAATAAATATAAAATGATAATTATTCTGTATATATGATATACCATCCAATTATATATTATTTTAATATCAAAAGAATGATATTGTCGCTCGTGCGTACGTACGGACTACCGTCTCCACGAACGCGATGAGATTCATTCTCCATCATATCCATTCAAGTATAATTATCATTTGATGATTTAAAAATAATTTTTAAGGACTTGATATCATTCTGGATATGAATAACATACAACCTATCCAGGACAAACATGGGTTACGTAACAAAACATATAAAAGAAAACGAGTAAGTTAACACCTGAAATGACGATAATACTAAGATATTATTAACAAAGCAATGTTAAAAGATTATATATGATATCATATTAATATATATTATTCTTTTATAATTAAATAAAAATTATTTCACCATTATAAAGGATGTTAAACTACCGTCGACCAAGGAAAAAGTACAAAGTAAGGGGTTTCTTATCTCACTTTTAATTCCGTGAGAATTCCATTGTTCACCACTTATTTATTACATGTTGTGTGTGTACTGCCCATGTTTGTATTCATTGTGTAATATACTTTAATTCATTTATATTTACATCATCACTGTATGATCCTTCTTTCATGGGTGTATGTTTCGTAAGTTACAAAATTTATCAGGTAATTTGATATTTCAATTTCCACTCATTCTGATTTACGCATACTTCATTGATTATTTTACTCCAAGATTATGTGTGGAATCACTATTCATTTGATTATGTCATAATTTCCACTCCCCTTTCTGTGGATATACTTTTTATACACATAATCACTCCGTTGATAAATTCTGAAGTCATCGGTATGAACTTGATAAGAGTAATTTTTACTCAATCTTGATTTGTTGAGATAAACATCTAATTCATTGGTGTTGTTTTTACAAGATTATGTGTGAATATCCTTGGATTGTTTTACACTGAATATCCAATCATATTCAGTGTATTTTTCACACATAACTATGTCGTTGATTTATCCTTAACCTAAGGATACGGCCTTTATGAGAGATTTCATCTCATCTTAAATTCCTTTGAGACTTTTTTGTTGTTATACACCAAATCACTTTTATGTGGTGTATATAATGTACTTTGACATAGTATATCATGAATCCCTTTATTCTCATGATATTACAAAGTTTTTATTACTTCAATTGTTTGTATTCAAGTGTCTCTCTTTTGGTTAGAATCTCTAACTAAAATACCATTTTTAAATGTTTTAAAGACCTATTCTTCTAAATCTTGCTCATTAATGTCCATGTTTTAAAAAATGGTTTTAAGGATTTATTTATATGGACATTAAAGTTTTAAAATTAAAACTCCTTTTGAAAGTTTCAAAGTGGTATGGGACACTTTGATTCAAAAATCAATTTTTAAACGGCTTCTTGACAAATAGTGTGACTTTTAAATGATTTCAAGAAAAAGGGGGATATTTCTCTCAAATAGTTTTGATGATTATTTTCATCTATGTCAACATCCTTCATTATTATTTATTGAGGTTAATGTGATATAATACAATCATCCATATTGTATCGAATGAGTTATGTTTGACTGTGGATGTGCTATTTTTATACCATACATGGTTTGTGGTTAAAGTATTGACATTTCGTATGCTAGTTTTAATGGGAATGTTTATGTTATGTTTCAAACTTTTCATATGAGGAATGCATTGGACTTAGTAAGTGACGGGTGGAGCCCTCTATAGCTCCTCGATGCATCGGTAGGTCTCATGAGACAAACTAGTGTCTTGACACAAGGCCTTGGAAAAATCTTATTTTTAGTCTTGGCACGAGGCCTTGGCTATGTGGTTATGATAGTCTGGCATTATGAATTCCATCATTATGAAAGTGGTTATTGATATTGCATGTGATTATTCGATTAGTAGAATATCCATGTGAATAAGTAAATGGCATGATTTCATTTTACTTTTTCCATACTATGTTGAAGTTCAAGTTTAAAAGGATTTTGTTTTAGTTATACATTGCCTTAAATGTTTATTCTTATTTATGAAAGTTTCCGCTATATTTTTATCCTTACTGGGCATTTGAGCTCAACCCTTTTATATGTTTTATTTTTTCCAGGATGTGAAGAAGTAATTTATGAATGACCTGCAGGGATAGTGTGAGGGGATAAGAGTGTGGACTATGGAGACTATGTTGTTGTAGTTTTCATTTTATGATGCAATTTAAACCTTATGAATATATCTAGTGTTTCCAAGGCTACTAAACCAATCGGTCTTTTGAGATTTGATCTTTCTTATGATCATGCCAATGTCATGTAATAATGCACCGACTCCAGGTAACTGGGGTTGGGGCGTTATAGGGATTGAGTATTTGGTATTATATATACATGTATATATATATACATGTATATATATATATATATATACATGTATTTCCTTTGTGATTTATATATGCACACCACCCTAGTTGAGCACCATGTTATGAACACCCCCATTCCCATAGGGGAGGGTGTCCTTCTTAAACATCATGGTGGGAGGATGGATGGTTGTCCACCCCCTCTTCCTTGCTCCCTCTTCTAAGCAGTGATAGCCCATGTTTCTCTAGAAGGGTTGCGTTTCATGTGGATTTGGTGTGTGCATGAGAGTTTTGTTTCCTAGGAATCTTCAAGATGAGATGTGTTTCTTCCAAGGAGTCTTTTTGATGAGATGAGATGTGTTGTGGCCCAAGTGTGTGTATGCGCGATGTGATGTGTTATGTGGTATAGGTGTGTGTGGTTGGGATGTGTTGTGGTGTGTGGCCTGGGTGTGTTTGGGTAGGATGTGATGTGGTGTGTGGCCTAGTTGTATTCAGGAGTGTTGAGATGTGGTTCTTTCAAAAGAGATAGGAGTTCCCCGAACGTTTGTCGTTAGGGTGTGAGAGCAGCTAATCAGTTGGAAAGTGGTGTCGGGTATCCTACTATCGATGTGCTACTATATTAATTTACATTACTTATGTTATTTGGTTATCATTCCTTGGTGAGGTTGGGGTGGCTAGTATACCTTGTTAAGTGTTTTTGGGTTCTGTTGTTTCCTAATAGGGGCATTAGTATGCTTCCTCCACTTTTCCATGAGATACTTTGGTTTTTCCTATGAAATATATGTGTATGCTCACCCTACATTATAAAACTTCTTTCAGGTTTCTAGTAGGTATATAGGGATCATTATGGGTGTTATTAGCTCGTACTTTTGGATAGTTGTTGTGTCGTTTCTTAGCTTTACTTTTGGTGCTTTCTTTGGAGTTTATTTGGATTTGTATCATTTTTTAAACATTCATGTGGTATGGTTTTGGATTTATTTTATATATATTTATTGGAGTTTTTTTGAGGTTGATACATCTTATATACCAATATTATTTACAATAAAAGGTTAATACCTCCCATTTTGTGAGATTTGTATACCCTTGGTGGTGGTCACCACCATGGGACCTACTGGAGGCAGGACTCTGGGGGTCATTATCTCCCTTTCTTTATTGTCAGTCTAGGAGGGGAAGATTTGGAGGGAGGGGTCATGAAAGAATGGTATCATATGTTATGTTTGATAGATATAATGAAATTTAAATATAGTAATAGAGAGGATTGCATGGATTGGTAGGGAAACTGTGTTAGGTGATCTTGGGGCATGAAATATTCCAACAAATACTGTCCAAGACATAGGATTTTAGGCCCCCCGTGATCCATTTCAAGGAAACTGATTATACTAAATGGCCAAGTGAGGCTACATTATTTATAGGTTATAGATCCTAATAAAGGTACATGCAACATAATGACTTGTGTTCTTGTCTAGATTGGGTGTTTTTTTGGAATTTTAAATGGAAAATAAAATGAGTTAAATGATTTGAAATGAATTTTAAATAAAAAAATCATACTACTCGGGCTTAGGAATTCTTCGTTTACCCTTTCAGTTATGGCACCCAGTCATCATCCGCATGTGGATTTGGTAGTTGAGGCTCAGTAGGCTAACCTGGTTGATCAGAAGAGGGTTGATCCAGTGGAGGAGGATGACTAGTGGCATAGAACGTTAGGTTCTTTCCAACAACAGACCTTGGGAAATTATGAGGGTAGTGTTTCAATCATGAAGATGGAGATCTGGCTTGAGGATCTTGAGATCACCTTTAGTTTAATCAAGGATGTGATGGAGTAGTGGATTCTTCTGGTAGTGATCCAAATATAGAGAGTTGTGCATCAATAGTGGATGTTGTACCTATGGGGGAGGAAGGAGGCTGATGTTCTGTTGACCGATTTCAAGAAGGAGTTTTGATCATAATTCCTTTAATTGACCATGAATACTAATAAGAGGTGGGATTTAATCTCTCTCTCTCTCTCTCTATTAGGAGAGTATGTCAGTATGGGAGTTGGGGATAATTTTTAATGATCTTATTTCTTCACACCGGATCTCTTTTTAGATGAGGAGTCTCGTACGAGATGCCTATTGGAGGCACTTCATCCTTATATCTAGTACGTGGTTACTCCCATTACATTGTCGATGTACTTGGAGATCGATAATAATGTGGACGTGATTGAACAGATGCACTCATGAGGAGGTATACCATGATAGGGTATCCAGTAGGTTTCCTCAAAAGGTTGTGATACCAGTAGTAGGTCTCAGGCACTATGGCCTTCAAGGTTTCAAATGGCATGGAGTTAACCTCAAATATTTCCATTTCAACCTTCTAGTCCTCATGCCTTTTCCATTGTCTTGGGTTCGATGTGTTTCATATTTTTAGTATGTGTAAATCTTCATAACTAGTGTCCAATAGCCATTCAAGCCTAGTATTGTGGAGCCGTATAGGTTTGGCACCAGCCTCAATAGAAATTTTTGGCTAGGATGTTTCAACAGTAGGGACAGTAGGCTCATTCTCTACTGAGGGGAGACAGAGTAGGTAGAGGCTGACCTCCGGGTGTTCCTTAGGGACCTTGACCAGAGCATGCTCATAAAGGAAGTTTTCAGTAGAGGGGAATAAGATATGGGAATGGTTAGTTACACATAGTATAGGTTGCAGATCGAGCAGTGCCAGAGATCATCTAAGGTACGATCATCTTGTTTAGTACCCTTTTTTATGTTTTGTTTGATCTAGTAGCTTCACACTCCTTTGTTGCACCCAGTCTAGACCATGCTCTAAGACTATACATATAGAGTCTTCCCATTCCCCTGGTATTGAGTACTCTAGTCGGAGCTTAAACCAACTGGTTTGATGTGTGTTAGGTATGTATACTGATGATGGGTCTACATCAGTCCAATGGGGATCTCTTCTTACTATAGATTCCACAATATGATGTCATTATTGGAATCGACTATTTGTATTCCTTTTATATTTTCATCGAATTATTTTTAAGAATAGTTGTGTTTTCAAACATAGATGGCATGCGTGTGGATTTTGTTGGTGAGTAGATTTTCCAAGAAGGAAGTCAGTGTGTGGAGCCTCTTCTTTACTTGTTTGCCAAGATTTCAGTTGAATCGGTTGATGCTAAGATGGTAGAGGTTCCCAGAGATTTTGGGGAATTATTAGATGTTTTTACTAAGGATGTTGTGACTCTACGCCATTGACGTGACATTGAGTTTTTGATAGACTAAAAGTCTGGTGCTTGTCCAATTTTGATGGCTCCATTCCAGATGGAACCTTCTGAGTTGTGGGAGTTGAGGATACAGATTGGTGACCTTATGAAGAAGGGATTTATCTAGCCCAATGTATCATCATGGGGTGATTCATTTTCTTTTGTTCAAATAAGACAGATGGTGGTCTAAGGTTGTGTATAGATTACCAGAGGTTGAATCAGGTGACAGTCAAGAACCATTACCCTCCCCAAGGATAGAAAATCCTTTCAACAAGCTAAGAGGAGAAAGTTGGATTTCTATGATAGATCAGTGGTCTAGATATCATAATTTGATGGTGAAGGAGGTTAATATCCTTAATATTGGTTTTAGATAGAGGTATGGGACTTTGAGTTCGTAGTCATGTTTTTTGGTGTTATGAATGAACCATTCGTGTTCATGGTGATTATGAACTCTTTATTCCATGAGTTACTAGACCCGTTCATTATTGTATTCATCGATAACATATTAATCTAATCAAAGTCAAAGGAGGATCATACCGAGCATCTCGGGACAGTCTTGCAGGTCCTTAGACACCACCATCTCTACGGAAAGTTATCCAAGAGCATGTTCTGGACACAAGAGGTACATTTCCTTAAACATGTGGTGTCACGGCAGGGTGTATGAGTATAACCATTAGAATTTGAGGTAGTTTTTACTTGGTAAGAACCCAATAATTCTTCATAGGTTCATAGTTTTTTTGATTTTTCATGCTATTATTCGATATTTGAACCTGATTTCTCTAGAGTTGAAACTCTGTTGACAGCTCTAACTAGATAGGACAAGGCTTTTGTGTGGAGGGAGCAGTGCCAAATAGCGCTTAGCTATCTGAAGGTGAAGTTGTTCATTACATCAGGGGTCTGGTTTCTAGAGTATGGTGTTATGTTCAAGATTTTTTGTGATACTTCCCATCTAGGCTTGGGATGTGTGTTGATGGAACAATGAGTATTTATCTCTTATAGGTCTAGAAAGTTACGTATCCATGAACTCAACTGTGCCAATCATGATTTAGATCTAGTAGAATTTGTGATTGTGATGAAGTTGTGGTAACATTACCTCACTGGGGAGTGCTTTGTGGCCTTCGTGAATCACAATAGTTTGAGTTATACCTTTTCCTAGTGAGATTTGAACTTGTGATAACAGAGTTTGATAGAGTTTCTTCAGAACTATAATTTCAAGATCCTCTAGACCTTAGGAAATGTTGATTCTATGGTCGATTCCTTGATTAGTAAGTCGCAAAAGGAGGTAATTTAAGAATCTGCGGATTCTTGGAATGGGATGGAGGATATGTCAGCCTTACACTTGGATACAATGGTGGATAGTGGAGGGGGATATTTGTTTCAAATGATGGTGGAGTCTTCTCAAATGTAGTATGTGGAGGAGTATTAGTGGGGAGACTCAAATGAAGTGGATTTTTGAGATTGTGTTAGCCATGGTGATGCTATATAGGGATGGTCAAAAGATGAAAAGAATCATATTTTGTTCTATGGTAGGTTTTTTATTCCAGTTTCTATGCATATAGGAGTTCTTTTTGGGTTTCATAACTTACCTTTAGTAGTAAATCCAGATGTTTTCAAGATGTACCGTGGCTTGAGGATGCATTTTTTGTGGCCCAGGATGAAATAGGTTGTGGCAGAGTTTGTGGCAATGTGCTTGGTCCTCCAGAAAGTGAAGCTCAAGCACCGTGTTTAGGTGGTTTGTTGAAACCCTTGGATATTCTGGAGTGGAAGTGGTATGAAATCACAATGTATTTCATAATAGGGTTACTCAGAGCTCAAGGATTCTATTATTCTATCTGGGTAGTATTGGATCAGCTAAGAAAATCAGCTCACTTCTTAGCGATCAAGGATTCAGTCGTAGTGGATGCCTTGGCAAAGAGTTATGTGGATGAGGTGGTGAGGATGCATGGGGTTTTGAGATTCATTTTTGTAGACCAGGTTACATGATTTACCTCAGGATTCTATATGGGATTTTAGAATTATTTTGGAACTTAGTTATTCCACAACACCACCTTCCACCCTCAGAAAGATGGGAATATAAAACAGACTTTCCAGACATTGGTGGATATGTTTCAAGAATGTGTCTTGGACTTTAGTTTATCTTTGGTGCGACACATTCCCTTGGTGGAGTTCTCTTATAATAATAGTTATCGCTCTTCCATTATCATTTCTCCATTTGAATATTTTTATGGAAAAATTTTTCATTCATCTTTGTGCTAGATAGAGGTTGGGGAGATAGTTGTTTGTGGCCCTCAGGTAGTGCAGAGCACGATAGATAAATTTAAGCTCGTTCATGAGAGGTTGAAGGTATCACAGGACCGGAAGAAATCATATTTCAATTGTATGAGGAGTCCCTTGCAGTTAGAGGTAGGGTACCATGTGTTCTGGATGGTTTCTCCTCGACATGGAAAGTAGAAGTTTGGTAGAGGGAGTAATCTTTATCCTAGGATCTTCAGACCCTTTCAAGTGTTGGGGTAAGTTGGTGATGTGGCATTCTAGTTAGCACTACCAACACAAATGGAGAGGATCTATGACATCTTTCACATCTCTCAACTATGTCAGTACCTTCACATTTACTCCCATTTCATTAACTAGGGAGAGTTGGATATCAAGGGAGACGCAACGTTCGTGGAGCAGCCTAAAGAGATGCAAGATCATAGAGAGAAGGTTCTATGTGGGTAGACATTCCTTTGGTTCATGTGTTGTGGAGGAATGGTGGCCTATGGGAGAGTACTTAGGAGAGAGAGAAGCACAAATTCTTTCCCAATACCCATAGTTTTTCTGAGTTTTTCCTTATTCCATTTTTCTTTGAAATGTAATGTTAGAACCTTGTTTGTTTTGAGATGATTTGTTTCCTTGTTCTATGATGTTTGATAAATTCTTGACAGGTTAAAAGGGTAGGACTTGATTCCTAATCAAGATGAATTAATTGTGATGTGATTAAACCTATGAAGTTGAGTTAGTGCCACCCCGAGTGGATAGTATCTTAACTTGGGGGAACGAATTCCTTGATTCATGTTTTCAAATAGTGTGGTTTTTGTGCTTGTATGGTGTGCCTTGTGGTTGTTTGAGTTAATAGATATCAGAGGAGGTGTTCTTAGAGGAGGAGGTTTCAACTCTAGTTTTTGAATAGCATAGGGTAGTTTATTATTGAATGTTGATGTGTTTGGTTGTTATAGGTGTTTCAAGTGTAGAGGAATCCTTCAGAGGTATCTCTTGGGGTGGTTATTAGGACCCCTCTTTCTTCTCAATTTGGTTTGGAATTATCAAGGGTGAGAATAGTTTGAGAGGTATCTAATGTAATGCCCCAGAGCTCTGCAGTCCATTACATTGATAAAATCCAGTGTTTGAAGTGCTATGGGAGGTCAAGGTTCCTTATTTCAATAGTTAACAAATTTCTAATTTTTTTCGATGGTGACTCAGAATGGTGAGTCGTAGCGGTGAGTCAAGACCTGTGAGTTAGGAATGGTAAGTCAAAATGGTGAATTGCACCAGTGACTCACAAAGGTGATTCACTAAGAGTAGTTCATGACATTAGGTCACCAACGGTGAGTCATCCAATGCTAACTCACCCAATAGTGAGTTGTCTAATGGTGACTCATCCAATGGTGACTCATCCAATAGTGAGTCACCCAGCAGTGACCCATCAAATGATAACTCATCCAATAGTGAGTAACTCAATGTGACTCATCTACCAGTAGCCCGCACCATTGACTCATCCACTAGTGACTCATCCTCTAGTGACCCTTTTCTAGCAGTTTTTCAAAAATCTAGAATTCTCCATTTTTTCCAATTTCACCACATTAATGTTTTATTGGATTTAAAATGAATTTAAAACCATATTTAATAGTTTTTTGATCTGTTTTGAATTGTATATATCTTTAAAAAACATAATGCTTCCCTTGACTTCCAAACCACATGGTCATGGTCAAGATCTTCCTTTAATGGCTTTTAAAACCCATTCCTCCCATTGATATTGGATCCGACCTTTCTAAAGATGAGATCAATTGTTCCTTGTGTGGTTTACCTTTATCTTTGTGTGATACATTCCCAAAACCATTCCTCCTCAAGGAGTCGTGCATTGTGATGTAGTCATTAGATCACATTCTTTCTAGAGATTATTTCTTCTGCCTATGAACCCCCTTTTTTGGTGCAACAAGGATGTGATGATCATATATTCTTTGAAGTAGGTTTCCATTTGTCTTTCTTTTATATGTGCATCATGTGGGATGGGTGTATAATTGTGTCTTGAGAACATGATTGAATTAGAATTTATGAAAATAATTAAACCGACTAAGTTCAATATACAGGGGCTGGGGAAAAGTGATATATGATATTGTTGTTATTTATTTCTTTTTTTTTGTTGTGAATTGTATAGGATATATGCCTACTGAAAATCATGGACCTTGGTGGCCCTTGTTTTCACCCTAGTGATGGATTGAGAATGATTATTATTGGTCTTCTATTGAACAATTGTATGTATATGAAATTGATTAACCATGAATGCTCACCTAATAAATGGATTCCCCAATATAAAAATGTTTCTAAGATAACCCCAGAAGTAAATAAGTGGAACTAATGAATGGATCCTGGTTAAATCTGATTTTTTTAATTTGTGTGGTGGTATGTTTTTTAGCATGGTTGTGTGTTATGGGGTGGTTCGGGTGGTGTAATGGAATCTCATGTTGAGAGATTTTTTTATTGTGGAATGGATTGGAAGTGTTGTATAGTAAGGTTGTGATCAAGTTGTGCCATGTTTATGTTTTCGGATTTCATGGGTGTGGTGTAGCTATGCAGTGAAGCTACCGAGAATGGTTGTGATGTGATGTGTTGTTGGGTGTAGATATAATTTGGGGGTTTGTTCTGGTGATAGGATGGATTAGGCCGCATGAATTTGAAGAATGATGTTGTAAGTGATTGGTATAGGAAATTATCTTAGAGCTTCTCCATGATTTGCATGCCCAAAAGTTCACTTTGTGTCTCGGAATCAGTTTTGTTATGACATTAATGGGTGTTAAACATAGCATAAATATGAAGTGGGATAATTTACTGTGGTACTTCTTCCTTTTTGTGACTTTTTTATGTGGATTTTCATTTTTTTTGCTTGGTGGTTGTCTGAATAGTGATGGAATGAATAACTTAATTGTTTAATAAAGAACAAGAATTGGTTAAATGAATATTCTGGGGGTATGTTTTGAGTTGTAACTTGTTGTGTGGTTGTGAATTTATAAGTATAATTAGAGGTGGTATCATGAGTTGGTTGTTGGTTTAAAACCCATAGGTGGGGCTTGAGTGTATATTATTATATATATACATGTATTTCTTTTGTGATTTCTATATTCACCCCACCCTAGTTGAGCACCATGTTCCAGAAACCCCATTGTCACGGGGGGGGGGGGGGATTTCTTTCCCATACATCATGGTGGGAGGACGGATGGTTGTCTACCCACTATTCCCTGCTCCGCATTCTAGGCAGTGATAGCCCAAGTTTCTTCAGGGGGGTTGTGGTTTTTGAGGCCCTGGTGTGTGCAAGAAATTTTTGTTTCATAGGTGTCTTTAGAAAGAGATATGTTGTTCTTCCCTTGTGTATTCGGGATTAGATGAGATGTGTTGTGGCCCAGGTGTGTGCTGGAAGGATGTGACGTCATATGTGGACCAAGTGTGTGCGAGCAGGATGTGATGTGGTATGTGACCCAGGTGTGTGCGGGTGAGGTGTGATGTAGTATATGTCCTAAGTGTTTGTGGTCGGGTTGTGACATGGTTCTTTCAGAAGAGGTTGGAGCACTAGGACGTTTTTTATTTGTGTGTGAGAGTGGCTAATCAGTGGGAAAGTAGTGCAAGGTGCCCTACTATCGATGTGCATACTATATTACTTTACCTGACTTGTATTATTTGGCGAGTGTTCCTTGGTGAGGTTGGGGTGGCTAGTATACCTTGTTAGGTGCTATTGGGTTCTACTGTTTCCTCATAGGGGAATTAGTATGCTCCATCCACTTGTGCACAAGAGACTTTGGTTTTTACTACTATGTATATTTTTATACTCACCCTACATTATAAAACCTCTTTCAAGTTTCCAGGAGGATTATAGGGACCATGTTGAGTGTTACTAGCTCATACATTGGGACAATTGTTCAGTCACTTCTTAGCTTTACTTATGGTACTTACTTTAGAGTTTATTGGTGTTTTTAGAAGTTATTTTTTAAACATGCATGTGGGATGGTTTTGGATTTTTTTTATATATATGACTTAGATTTGTTTTGAGGTTGATGCATCTTATCTCATGATCTTGTTTACTATAAAATTGTAATGCCTCCAATTTAGTGAGATTTGTATACCCTTGGTGTCGATTGCCACCTCGGGGCCTACTGGAGCGGGACTCGGGGGGTCATTATCTCATTTTATTCATTACTAGTTCAGGAGGGGAATATTTTTAGGTAAGGGGTTGTGACATATATACCATTACCTATTCAATTAAGTTTATGTTGGGATTTTTGATGATATTTGACTTATATGAAAAAAAATGACTTCAATAGGTTGATTATTGGTCTAGGAGGTCATTATTTCAAAATCTCCAGAATAATAATAATGACATAATTATCATATTTATAGATAAATTATACATTTAAAATCAAATTTTAAATATGGTTTTTTAGGAATGATATATTTTACTATCATAGTGTTGGAAAGCTATATGTACAGATGTGTAGCATTTTTATTTTTCAACGATCTTTATAGAAATATGGTAAGTAATGTTTTATCTTTCAAAAATCATAATAATATCATCAATACCAAATAATTTATTTAAATATACTTATATATATCATCCAATTTTTTATGAAAATAGATTCACATCGCTTTGTGAAGGTAGTAGTCCACACATACTTGGACGATGTTATCGTCTTTCGGTCAGTGGAAAGTTAAACAAGAAAATGAGATATTATCTTTTTAGAATGATAAATTTTTAATTAATACTGTAATTATATCATATATATATCACAAATAGTTACTAATATTATCCTTACTACCATCCATGTAAAGCGTTAGTGAGAAACAAATCACATCACCTCATGAGGTGGTAGTCTGTCGTACACATGAACAGTATAATTGTATCCCCTATGGAATGAAAAGTAAAAAATTTATATATGATATAATGAATCCATAGGAATGATTATGTTATTAATATAATATATATATAATTAATATTCATCATAATACCTAAACGTGAGATGTGTTTATGGAATACGTGTCACGTTGGTTCACAGGGTGGTAGTCCTCCATACAAACGAGTGATGTTATTATTTCCCATTTGAGAGAATAGAATATGAATATAGTTCACTAACATAACATAATAAAATACCATTATTTTTTACCTAAATTTTTTTATATAATTACAAATTAATAATATTTTAAGGAGTATGAATAATAAATAATTCAAAAACGTATAGTTGGGAATTTTAACTCTTCTTGAAACACCTCTTTAAGATTATACTTAAAGTATTCCAAGAATGATTTTATCAAAAAATGAATTCATCTAGGATTAGGATATTGAATTTTTGTAGTGATTTTGGTAGGTATTTTTTAAACCAAAATGGTTTTAAGGTGTAAATAAAATAGAAGAGTGGGTGTCCTCTTATAAGGGATGTGAGTGGCACACTTGCAATTTTTGAAAATAATAAGGTGTACCCACATTATTCATATTAAAAAAGGGTCCAAAATAGATTTTTATTGAGAATTATACATCATCAGGTATACATAATCTCATAAAATACATTTCAGATTAGTGTTTAGTTCATTTTAACCCTTATATCTTTAGTTTAACTCCCGATAAACCCATTTGTACCTTAACCGTGCTAATTAATTTTTACTATTTTCAATGTTCATTATGGTAAATAATCAAGATTAACATATTATAAAAAATAAATTATTATTATTATAAATATGGAAAGAATTATTTTCAAATTAAATTCATGGAATTGGAGGAATCCAAATTAAAATTATACCTTTACATGCAATGAAAAGTTGGTTTTCAAAGAAGAAATTCTCTTATGTAATAGAGATTTAATATAAAAATTCAACATTAAATTGACTAAAATGAACTAAAATAGTTAAATTATAAACTAATTTATATAATGTGTCTTTAAACCAAATTTAAAATTTAATTCAACATTGAAAATAATTTAAATGGAAATATAGTTTTCAAATATAAATCATTATTTTTCATCATTCATCAAAAAATGAAACATTTCAGAAAAAAACCCAAAAAATCACCCAAAGAAAATTTTTATTTAATGATTTAAAAAATTAAGTTCATTTAATTTAATAAATTTTATATAAGTTTCAAATATTAATTTTATCATAAGTTCACAAGGATTTGTGAAACCATTTTCTTTAAAAACTGTTTTTTAAATAACATTTCTTTCTCGATAAAATGTTTTTTATTTTATTTATAATCAATATATTTATTTTTAATTTTTTCATACATGTATAAAACATTTAATTTTTATAATTTATTTATTACTATTAAAATCCACCAACTTAATGCCTATGTTATAACGGTCATGTTTAAATAATATTTTAACAGATTGTTTTCATTTAAACAAGATGTTGCGTATATCGAAAGTTATCGAAGAGAATGAGTGTATTTAAAAAAATAATATATTAAAATTTTTTGGGGTTTTGTATTTTATTATAATATAGTTATTTCTTATAATGCACTCTATAGAACATTATGTTTCTATTTTAAAATCTTAGGGTGTTACATTATACCACCCCCCTAAATATATTGTATCCTTACAATTTAATCTTGATATCAGTGATCAAGGGTTTGACATTTCAAAAAAAATATTGGTAGCCTGCCTCATAAAAAGGTTTAAAAACAACATAGATAAGAGATAAAGGGAAGTATGAATAATATTCCAAATAACACATTACTAGGTTTCTATGTTGGAGAACATTTCTAGTAAATGAAAACATGGACATGGAAGAGAATATTAACACCTAAGGATTAATAGAGACTGACCGAGATAATATATAATAAGAATGTGGGTGATCCATATAAGGTTAATGACCATAAAACAATAAATCTGTAATGAGTTAAGGGATCATTTTATTCATAAAAAATAAATCTATTGGGATAAAATTCTTGTTTCAAGATCAGTTCCCTGGAGTTGAGGAATACTTTTTCCATCTAGACTGAGAACATAAGAAAATATAGTGAATTGATATATTTACATAGGAAAACTTTAAATTGTTTATGTGGTTAAATCAATTCAGAATTCATCTCTTACTCTTAGAAATAAATATCCAATGGAAAATTTTATGCCTAAAGTAATAAAATTATCAAATAATAGATCATTAACTCAATAAAATAATTACAATTACTTTCTCATATCTCTAGATATTTTCAAAGACTAAAATGGTTATAAAAAGTTATCCAATAACACCTAAAGTTCAACATAATTCATTCCATAAATAGTTAACAAGATGACTCATCCAAAAAAAATTCTATCCAAGTTCCAATTCAAAAAATTGTGAAGGAAGGTCACTAAATCAATAATATATTCCCTAGGAAAAATAAGATGGCTCTTAATATCAGATTCCAAATATTTGAATACCTTGATCAATATAAAAACTAAATGAAAACATAAATTATTTTAAATATAAAATCTCAACTTGTCAAATATACTCCATAAATCAATACATGTAGTAGACTCTGACCAATATGACATAAACCACCAAAACTCTAACCAATTTCATGGTAAAAAACACCATACCATAAAAATATCATTTTTATCTCAAAATCAAGAACATATTAAGGGTTATCTTCCCTCAATAATGTGTTTTATAAGGGATCTTACTTTCCATTGAATCACTTTTATTTTTCATCAATGCCATTCAACAAATTCTCTTAAATACATTAAGAAATAATACTATAGTAAAATATTTATACATTTCAGGATTCTTATAACTATAATATCATTTATAAAATACTCATACAACATAATTATGGAATCTAAACATAAGCACATTAATCCTTAAAATTTGTCTATGGTAATAGGATAAGCATGGCCATGACCCCTTAACTTCTTTTTAGATATATTTCTTTGACTCTTGGGGAATTAATTTGTATAGTTCCCCATATCATTAAAGTTAAAGCATTGAAAATTTTAAATTTCATTCTTTCCTTTATAATCATGATTATGGTAGAGTTACTCTACAAACTTTTATAAAACTCTCATTTACTTTAATAAAGTACCAGAGTGTTTCTTTCTAAAATAATGATATGTTTTAAAATACTTCTTTATCTTCATCCCCATATCCATATGGTTTCCTTGTCTTCCAATTATTATTTTACTTCCCTTCTAAGTCATAATATTTAGATAATTATTTCTCTAACATTAGGGCACAAGATATTATGACCTTGTATGATGAGAATTTTTAGGACACTAGTTCCCTTTGAAATATTTTCTTAATCCTATCAATTAAATGATCATTATTACTCTTTGAATTTCATGAATTGATATTGTTCCCATTTCCACCACTATGAACAACTTCTAAACAATGTAATATGATATATTAGATAACAACACTATGAAACATAATTTATAATCCAAAAACTAGTAAAACAATTAACATAAATTGAAAATTTTATAAAATCCTAATCTCATAATCATAAATACGGTTTCTTTAGGGATATATTTATTTTCATATCCTTTATAACATTTTGTGAAGAAAATGTGAATTATCTTAATTATATCCCCTGAGAGTGTCAAAACAGATGAAAATTAAGGCCCATATTCATGCACCAAGTGACTATTGGGTCAATCCCAATGCACCCTTTTCATATTTATTACCCCTGGGTACCTATGTTCAAGAACCATGTCCACTTTTAGTATCCAGAAAGAGATGTATTTATAGTAAAAACAACATAACCTCTTCCTTACCAAAAATTTATGATGTTCTTTATTACTTATCATTAAAGTATATAACATGGTTATGTTCCCTAATATCTGTTTTCTATAATCTAGTTCTCAAGGTTTATACTAGACCTACTTAAGAAACCAACTATAACATCCATGGCTCTAGTAACCCAAATCTAGTGTCTTTATTACACTAGTATAAGGTACAAGGAATCGCTTCCCAAAAGAATGAATAGTTTAATAGTATTGGTAAACTAGATACATTCATGGTTTACATTTTATATTAGGAATATAAAAAATTAAAACAAAATAAAATGATCATCATCCTTGAAACTCATTCAAAGGATTCAACTTCATAACCTTGGGAAAGAAAAAGAAAAAGGGATATATCAAATATTCAATAAGGGTTTTATACAAGGGAATCTTGAAGGAATAAATAAAGCGTAATCAATACAGAAAGTTAAATAACTGAATAAACATATCATTTAATAAATTTCCTGACTATTATAACTGGGTATGGAATAATCAATAATGAAAGGTCAAAAATTGAAAACACATTCCATTTAATCAATAAACAGATAAGGAAATGCATCAATAGATAATATCTTTTCAAAAATATCATAGATAATAATAACTAAATTATTAATGACGGAAATTTTTTATCATTATAATTAATTTTCTCAAGAACATGATACCTCTACCATCAATACCTTTCATTAAATGGTTTTAATGTATAGGTATAATCTCCTTTAATTTGGCTAATTGATTTTTCTCATTTTACATGTCAATGTTTCGAAGGTAATTCTACAACCAAGCCCCACCTATAATAGAATGTCCAAAAAATCCACATATATTAAATAATGTATTTAATTAATGAATAATATTACTTTTCCAAAAATATATACATTAATTAAAGAACATATATTTTTCAATATTTCCTCAGTTAATCAAATAACTTTCAAATTAAACATTGTATATAAGAATGGTATACTATTTAGAAAATATTCATATCCATGAAAAAAATTGTATTTCTTTAAATTGAAACACTATCTATAATTAATAAATATATATTCATATTTAATATTTCAAATATTTCTTATATACACCATGCAAAATTTAATAAGTTCATATTGAAAAAAACTTCCCAATGAAAAAGAAATTGAAATAAAATACCCCATAATGATCATAATGTTGAAGTGAGAATTAATAAATGAATAGATTATATGTATCAAATTTAAATCCATATATAACAAGTAGAAAAGAAACATAACATAACTAAAAGTAATTATACACATAATATAATAAAATCAAAGTCAAATGAAGATGTAATATAACCCAATGAAAATAAATTAGCCTATGAAATTCTTTACCACTTGGTAACTTTTATGTAAAATCACCTTAGATGAAATAGTTAAATTTTTAACATAAAATACTGTAAATTATTAAGGTATCACTATATTACATTTAAAATTGTTAATATATACAAAACATAAAATAAATTAGGTGTATAACATTATAATATGACTCAATGAAGAAAAAGAAAGATGAAGTCCTTTATCTTGAGTCTGACTCGTCACGTACGTTATTTATATTCAAAAATAGTAAAATTATGTTAAATATTTACTAGGTTATGAAAAAAATGTCTTTTTTATTATTCATTTTATTTCACTTATTACCATTTTATATAAAATTAATTAATCAATTAAGTTTACATCAGGTGTTTCGATAATATTTGACTTATATGTCAAAAATGAAATCAATAGGTTAGTTGTTAGTCTAACATGTTATTATTTCAACATATAAAAAATAATAATTATGAAATAATTATAATATTAAAAACACAATTATAATTTTAAGAAAAATAATTAAATATGGTTTTGATAAATGAAGTATAATATGATCATGTAGATGGTAGGTCGTACGTACGCATGAGTAAAGTTTCAGTTTTTCAATGATCATTTTGGAAAGGATTCAGTAATATATTATCTTTAAATAATGATTATAATATCATAAATGAAAAATTATTTCTTTCAATATATGTATATGTACAATCCATGTCTTTTTGTGGTGAAAATAGAGTTGCATCACTTCATGAAGGCAATAGTCCACACATACATTATTAACGTTATCATCTTTCAATAATTAAAAAGGTAAGAAATAAAATTATTAATTATAATTTCATAATGATATTAATTTAATTAGTATCACATTTATTTAAATTATATCACCTATATTCATTATCTTTATCTTTTTACCTTCCATGGAAATCGTTAGTGAAAAATTAATCACATCGCTTTGTAAGGCAATAGTCTGTCGTACACACGAGTGACGTTATCATATCCCCTATGAAATGGAAAGTAAAAAAAATTGTATTTGATATAATGAATCCATAGGTATAATTATTTTATAAATATTGTTTTTATACTTTATATCCACCATCATACTAAACCATGAGATGTGCTGATGGAAAAGTTTTCACATCAGTTCGTGAGGTGGCAGTCCATCATACACATGAGTGATGTTATCGTTTCCCATTTGAGGGAAGAGGATATGGGTATAGATAATGATCTTAATAAAATAAAATCTCTATATAATTAATTTAATTTTTTATTATATAAGAATGAATTGAGAATATTTTAAATTTTTTTAGTAATAAATAAAAAAAATCATGGTTAGGAATTTTACCTCTTCTCAGACCATCTCTTCAGGATTATACCTAAATTATTCCTAGAATGGATTTTTGACCAAAACAATGCTTCTAGGATGGTGGAATGTAATTTGTGAATTCATTTAGGTAGTTATTTTCTAATCCTATATGGTTTTAATATGTAAATAAGAGATGATAGTGTGTGCCTTTTATAAGTGAGGTGAGTGGAAAACTTGTAATTTTTAAAATGAAAAATGTGTACCCATATTTTTAACATGCCACGAGAGTCCAAAATGAATTATTCTAGGGAATTAGATATTATAAGGCCTAAATATTTATAAAAAATCTATTTTATACAATATTTTAGGTCATTTTAACCCAAATATTTTTTGTTTAACCCCCCAGTGAAACCATTTTTACCTTAATCGTGGTAATTAAATTTTACTATTTTCACTATTAATTATAGTAAAAAATTATGTTTTAATTATTATGAAATATTTATTATTTTAATTCTAAAAATTGAATTATTTTTTCCAAATTTAATTCAAAATTTTTCAGAATCTAATTTTAAATTTTAATCACAAACAAAATGAAAAGCAGGTTTTCAAAGAAGAAATTATCCTAAGTATAAAAGGTTTTAATAAAAAATCAATATTAAATTGAGTCTAATGACCAAAAATAGTTAAATTTTAGTATAATTCAAATAATATTACTTTAAAAATAATTCATAATATAATTTTACGTTGTATGAAATTTAAATGAAAAGGTAGTTTTAAAATAAAAAACAATATTTTTCATTATTCATCAAAGAATGAATCTTTTTAAAAAAATACCTAAAATTTACCCTAAGATAATTTTTATATTATAATTTAAAAAATATATTTAACTTTCTAAATTAATTTTTCTAATATTTTTAAAATTTATTTTCATCATAAGTGTGAAAGAATCAATGAAACCATTTTCTTTAAAAAAGACTAGTTTTTTAGAAAACTTTTCTTTTTCTGTAAAATTATTCTTATTTTATTTATAATAAATATATATGAATTCAATTTAATTTATAAATTTATTATCCATATAATATTTATAATTTATTTCTTATTATTCATACCCTCCAACTTAATGGCTAGATTATAATGGTTAGGTTTATATAATATTTTAATAAAGTATTTTTATATGAACTTAGTGTTGCAAACATCACAATATATTAAAGAGATTGAATATATTTATAAATAAATATATCATAAATTCTTTGATTGTTATATTTTCTTATATGCATGGTGTTTTGTGTTATAAATTCTATCTAACATGATATTTTTATTTTAAAATCTCAAAGTGTTTCATTATTTATATTCCAAATTAAATTTTTTAAAATTTTATATTCATTATCTTAAAAACCCCACATATTTTCTTATACTACAGTTAGTTATGAGGTTTTAAATTATTTTTTCCACTATATCCCTATTTGGAACTAAAAAATACTGGAAATAATTCAGGTAAAGCTGAACTTATTTCTCCTTTTTAGTCGAGAATTTTTCTCTTCCATATTCATGCTCTTAAAATTTTTTATGGAATTTATTATTTAATTTTAAATGATAAATAAAGGTATTTTCTATAATCATTTACTTTCATTACAAAAATTTTAATGTAATATTATTTTAATTTTTATAATGGTTCATTTAACTTTCTTTACGAATTATGAAAAGAATTTTTTTAAAATGTTTACAACATGAATGGATTTTCACACTATCATGTCCATTATTTTCCATAAAGGTTTCCTTACAAGATTCCATGTTTTTTAAAATAAAATAAAACTCCCATTATTCTAGAAATTTTTTTAGTTTTCTTTTTAGAATTTATCAAAATAAATGTATATTTTATTATTTTTTCAAAGCATATTCTTAATTATTTTATAAGAGTATTTTTCATGTATATCAATATCTTTAAAGAATATTTTTGGTGATATGCTCAAATGATGCCATTCAATTATTTTCTCTAGATATATTATAATGATGATGATTTAAGGATGATTTCATGAAACATATATCTTTATATGGGTTAATTAAAACTATCATTGAATGATAAATATTCTCATGATTTTAATGCATATATATATGTATATGGGTTTTATTATGTGATGAGTGGTACCATAATTATAAATCACATCCAATGTGTTGGTTAAAACATGATATCACATGATATAATATGGTAGGTAATGGTGAGTGAACCTAATCCACTATGAGACACTGAACACTATTATTATGGGAATGGGAAGCGAACCAAATCAACGATGGGACTCTATCCACTATGTTATGATTGTCTTGGTAGTCATAATTGACTAAGGAAATGATTTTTTATGCTTTATTGTATGATAAAAACTTATTTTTTAGGCTTATGATATGATCTCATGGATCATGATAAATTATTGATGATTCTATACTCATAATATTTATTTATTTTTTATGATAAATCTATATTCC
Organism: Viscum album; assembly: GCA_963277665.1. Lineage (NCBI taxonomy): Eukaryota > Viridiplantae > Streptophyta > Magnoliopsida > Santalales > Viscaceae > Viscum > Viscum album. The sequence goes on from OY728136.1 coordinate 373,576, forward strand.
ATGACTCATTATTTATGATCTATGACTTGTTGGGTATGTTTTTGTATGTTATATTCGTGTTCTTATACCCTTATTCTTATCTGATGCTCACTTATTATCATCTATTGATATATCCCATGTTTAAAAGTATTGTTCATCTAAGATCTACCTTTAATATGTTTCCATTTACTTTGGTCATTAAGAAAGGTTTTTAAGTGTGTATTTTCTAAGAATGCCATAATTTGAGAAAAACTTTGTAGGATTTGTTGAAGATATTTCTAAAATTAGTTGATTATGTATTTACTCTACAAATAAATTAAACTTTTATTGTTATCAAAAATTTCTTATTATGATATGTATTGAATATACATAAAAATTATATAATTATTTTTTATGTGATTCTCATTTAAACTTAATTAATTAGTTTTATACCCTTATTTTCCACCCTTAAAATATATCTTCATTCCTTTAAGGTTGTTTCCAGGATGTTGCTTTCCATGAATATGAAATGTGGGTAGCTTAATATTTTTCCCTCAATAAGATTTAGAAATTAATTCTCTAGATTTAAAATCTGTTATTATCTATTTATTCACAAACCCATGAGAACTTTGAGATTATATAATATTTATCTCTACCTTAAGGTCATAATATACTATTTATGTATAGCTATGAAAGTCTCACATAATTAAATATGTTTGAAGATGTTTCTTATAACCTTTAAATAATTCATTAACCTTTCAATCAGAGTTAATAAAAATAATACATTAATACCTTACAAGCCTTGTGAATATTTCATCATAATACATGATTGATTCATACTCCCTTTCTTTGAGCCTATAACAATCCCTTTCCATTTTAAATTGTAGGGTGTGAGGAAAAAATTTATTAAAAAATACATTCTTTCATTCTTCTCATTCCATAAATTTGATTTCATACTATTCTTAGTATTCTTTATTAGTATCCACAATTGATCATATTATCTCTATAGGTGATATATGTTTAATATAAATTTCTCTTAATTGAATCATTAGAGGATGGAAAATATTTTCTCAATATAATTGATCACTTGCTTCGTGATTAGGGGATCAAAAGATCCACAAAATGAGGGATATTTTGGTTGCATAAATGACTCTACCACATATTCATATATATTGGGAGAATAAGGGTTCTATATGTGGTTCAAGTTATTATTCATAACTTCATACTGTTAAGAAATAACCTCCATATGGTTCTTGTCTCCCACTCCCACTCCCATCATATTAGGCATCTCATTAATAAAATCATTACACTGTCAGTCGTATTAGTTTTTGACATGATTCCTCTTATTTATATCTATTTACAAAAAAATAAAATTTATGGATGATAATACTCAAATTAAAAAGAATATAAAAGTAAAACTATAAACCTAGAAATAAAAACTCATTAATGGATTATATATCCTAACTTGTGTCATTCAGGTTTCAATATAGGTTATTTGTTGTGCATTTCTTATAAGTTTCTCTAACTCACTACCTATAAATAAATACACTATTCTATAATACTCAAGTATAATGACATGTATCTCATTCAAATTTTATTACATCATTTTTAATAGAAATATTCATAAGAAAACCCATAAATATAAAGGTCAAATGTCTTTGGGAGACTGGGAACATAATATAACATTTTCAAATAAAATAAATAATATTAATTTTCTACCTTGTAAATGGGATGCTAATTATATTCTAATTTCAATCACTGTATTTGATAATTTAGAGATATACATAATAAAATAATTGAACTCAAATAACCAATAAGGGGATGATTAGATTGAATCATGATAATGAAGTATAACGTATGAGTAAAGAGAAATTACATGATATATTAAAAGGGAATAAAATTATATAATGACATTTAGACATGAGATAAAGGATACAATATTATAATATCCTGGAATCTTAATAATTATACACAAGTATAAAACATGTCATCATAAACTTAATTTGAGGCTCATTATCAAAACATTATAACAAATTGTGTCAGGATAATTGTCAGTGCACCATACATAGTATCTTATGAGATGTAAGAATTTAGTAATAAATTTTGAAACCATATAATTATTTTCCAACCAATTATCTCATAATATTTCATTTATATACAGGACATATAGAGATAAATCATATAAAATGTATAAGGATGTGAAAAAAACATAATAAGTAAATGGGTTATATAATTTTGTTTCAAATAATAACCACATGACGTATCATAAATATCCATAAGAAAGTAAGGGGTTAATGAATTTTTTAAAAAATTGATAATTGAATAGATAACCATATTCATGAAGATGAGTATCAAGTGAAGAAAAATTACATAAAAGTGTTGAATATATAGGTATAAATATGAACTCCATAAATAATGTTATAGTAAATTGTCAAAGAAATGATAAATAAGGTAAGATCATAGGGTTTTATATAAAAAAAGAAATTATATAGAATATTTTACTTAAAATGATGCTTAATTTTCGAAGTAAAAGGTTGTAAAATCATTTAAATAGTGATACATGGAAAGTAATTATAAATAGAAAATTTCTATTTAATCAGGATTGCTTTAAAAGAAAAATTAAGAAGAGGACATGAAAAATTAATATATTTAGAAAATAATGGGATATGAATTAGGAATATATGAAAGAAAAATATTCAAATATCATATAATAATAATATGTGAATAAGAGAGAGGATAGTATATATTAAGAGAGATATATCTAAACCAAAAATAAGAAAGGTGGTTTAGAGGTTCCCTTAACTGGGGTCCTTGATTCACATTGTATATGTGTCTAAAATTCTAAAAAATTAATTTAAATTTACCAAATACTTGGTTAAGAACCTTTTTTATGTTTCTGTCATTTATATGTATTTATAATCATTCTATTAAATTTTTTTATTCATTTTTATCATCTCAAGTATACTTTTCATCGTTCCAAGGTGGTATCATCATATTGTTATTGGAAAAGTTCATGTTAAAAGAGTCCATTACTCCAAAAATTGAATTATATTGATTTAATGTCTTTCTAAAGATTAAAATATTCCCAAATATAAAAAATTATTCTAAAATAATCATTTTTCATTGAGTATAAATGTTTTTGTTTTGTTGGTTAGTTCATTTATATGGGTTTTCTAGACATAATGAACTTAGTTTTTTATTTCATTTTATAATTATTTACCCATTACAAAATATGAGTCATAATATAATACAATTACTTACTTTATAGTTAACCATAAAATTATTTATTATAACCATCAATAAATATGGTAATAGTATATTAAAAACATTATCCTTATAAGCAGTTATACAAACCATGAATGGAAGTTTGTTTAAATAAAAAACTATTCTTTTCATTATATGGTTTTAAAAATAATATTTTAGTAGAACAATATAATTTATTTTATGAAATATAACCTTGTTTATTAGATTTTAAAGAAGTTAGTATAAGAAATAATGGAGTGTAAAGAAAAAAAGTTACTAGGAGTTCTTATTGTATGCCTTGGGATGACTTCGTTGTTAATATTCTTTGGCCTTCAAATGGTGGTATTTTTATAATAAAAAACCTAAAAACATGGTTAATATGGTAAGAGATATAATTTGGTATAAATTTGTAAAGATAATAATTTTATGTTTTGGTGATAATTGGGGTGATTAGGGGTGTTATTTATATGAGTATATGGGTGTTTTTGAATAAAATATTATAATATAATATTAATTCCTCAAATAGTGACCAATATTTTGATTCAATACTAAAGTTATTATGACTTAATATTGAATGGGATATTATAATACTCATCTAAATTCTAGAAATCTCAATTTTTTCATATTTCACTATATAAAATATGTTATTTATATGGTATTTTACAATTTATCGATATATTTTACTATTCAAGAAAAATAAAAAAAAATCATCCATACATGTTTCTTCATGTTAATTCCAAAAAATATATTCCATTTATCTGAAATAAAATTATAAATTAGAAAATTTTAATATTTAATTATTGTATAAAAATTGTGGTGTAATTAAAAAATGTAAAACATGATTTAATAAAAATGTATACTTTTACCCAAATTATGTTACATTGATTGAGTAATTATTTCATGGTATCTAAATAGTTTTATTTAATTTTGTATTTGATGATAAAAATTATTTATATGTTTAATTCATAATTTACCCTAACGATTATTTTATAATTTCAATGTTTAAGACATTATTCTTACTATCTTGTTTCTATTATGGAAATTGAATTTCTTGTGTTCATATAATTTTAAACATCTTGTAAATACCTCATATTTATATCACTATTAATTGACTCAATATTCTCTCAATTTTTTCTATACTTCAGTTAAAAAATTTCAATTATATTTCTTAAAAAAATTATTATTTTCAATATTTTTTATTGGTGTGTTAATTTTAATAGGCCACAACACACTAGATTTTAAATCTTTAAACCTGTTATTTTCTTGTGTTTATTGTATAAATGTACTATTTTTAATTTATGGACCAGATTTATAATTTGTTTTTAAGGTATTATGTTGAATAAATAAAATAGAGTTCATTTTTTATGGTGTGTATGTGACTTATTTATACTATACCATATATGTAACACATATATATTTAAGAGGAAATATTCATGTAAAAAAAGTATTTCTCATTCAATAAAAATTGTTAATGATGAAAAAGGAATTGAGAATCTATTTTAGGAATATCCTTCAGTGTCAATCAAGGTTTATGATACATATACTATAGATCTATATTCGAAAACTACATTTCAACATTTCACTGATAAAAAAAATTATGGAAAAGGCATAGTGGTTCTACATATTTACTATATTTAACCTTCAGTAGTCTTCATACAATCATAAACATCCATTAGATTTATTTGTAAAAAAAATTAGATGACCTAAAGGAAAAGTGCTCGGTAAATAAATTCATTCATTGAAAACTCCCACAATTGAATTTTCAATTACATTAATTTCGTTTAAGATAAAGATCCATTGTGTTGTTTTTCAAAAAATATTTTTTATTTTTTGGAAACTTACTTTTCTTATGAATGTATATTGGTAATAGTTGAAGAGATATATTGAAATTTTATTAAGAAAGTTTATAATGAAGTTACTGAAGGAAGTTTTGGAATTTTCATTAACTTTGTTAAGAATATTTATAATTAATTCAAAACAAATTCTATGTTGTTCATTCAAACTATCCAAAATCATGATTAATTCATGATATAAGGTGATATTTAGGGATGGGAAGATAAGAACTACTGGATTCTGAATGAACCTTACCAGATATAAAAATGCAGTTTTTAGAAGAAGAAAAATTATAGACGAAAATTTTAATATGAATTATTTTCATTGTAAATTGTTGAGTATGTAAAATTGGAAGTTTTAAAAAATTCATAAAACAAACCTAATAAGAGGGAATATAATATGAGGGTTTTTTGAGTTTATGAGGTTTCATAAAATGATAAATAAATAAAGAGGGGAATAAGTCCAAGAAAATAGAATTCATATTTCATGTTATTATGTGTAAATTAAAATGGATAAATAACAATGATAAATTAAATCAATCCACTATATGAAGAATGTTTCTTATGAAAAAATTCTTTATAATTTTTAAAAATATAGTCAACCATATTTATTGATTCAAAAGAAATAGATAAGGGTAGATGTGTTTCAAAATATGTATTTTGTACTAAGTCTAAAGAGAATATTTTTATTATAAGTCAACTGAAGTAATAAGTTATTAAGTTATAAAGGGTTATACAGAAGGAAATATCATTAAAAAAATATTCAATGGACCAGAATTTAACATATTAAATTTTGTTAAATAAATTTATGAGATGAAGTTTCATTAAACAGTTATATAAAAATAACTTTTCTAAATTTCTAAATCATACAATCATTTCTAAGAAACTTGTATATAATATCCGAGTTAAATAAAAATTGATCATATAGAGAAAATGATGATCCATCAGATGGAGATTTATTTATAAATACATTATAACAAAAGTATTCGAGGAAGAAGGTGAATAAGTGTAGTTTTTTAATCAGATTAAACATTACCTAAGAAATTAATGGCCAAAAAATTCAATGTAATGGAAATTTTTTTATTATTTCAAGTATGTTTGATGAGTTCTATAAACATTTTAAGTGAAGTAAATTTGAGGAAGTGTCAAAACACAAAATAATTCAAAAAAAATCTAAATATTTTGGAAAGATTGGTAAGTATATAATTGAATTTAATTAAAGTGGTAATGATTAATATTATGAATTCAATGAGTGAGAAAACAAGTTTAGTTTCCCACCTTTTCTATATTGGGAGATCCAATATAAAAGGGTGTGATATAAAATGTACTTTACACTATTCATATTTATCAAAATCCAAAACACTATAGAATTTTTTTCAATCTAAGTCTCCAACTAAATTTCACTTTCATTTTGAAGAAGAGAATCAAGAAATTTTTTGATAGAAGCATCAACCAAAGATTCAATTTAGAGAAACTAGATGCAGAAATTAGAAAAAGTTTCCATTTATATTTTTGAGGAATAGTTATTTTGATAATCATATATAGCTTAGTTTATATATCAGGAGTAGATTTTATTTAGGGGAAATAAATATACATTTACCATACATATGGAAGGTGACATCAGAATAACATTTTCAGGTTAATAAAATTGGTTGGACTTTCTGGAAGAAACTTTTTAGGGAAATGACTTTTCAAAGTATCATATTTTTTTTATTACTCAAGTTTTTTAAGAAAACATTTTAAACTAACATAATTCATTTAATCATACCTATCAGGACCTATAAATAATCTAATGAGAGTTAGCTGATAGTTTTATTTACTTCTTTCTGATAGTGAATTTTTATAGACCGACTTGAGTCACCCTATAAAATATGTAGGTTTTCACACAGATTTAAAACATTGTAAATCTTGTGTGCCTTGTTTACTTTATTATTTTTCATTCTTGTGATATTATAATAAAATGTATAAGAAAAATAACTCTAATAATTTAATGGGGATAAATTTCTAAAAAAATTAAATTCGTAAAATTTCAACCACAAATTCACCCCCCCCCCCCCTAGTAGTTATAAGATCCTAAGAACTCAAATTTGTCTTATAGGGAATGTTACCTTATTAAATCCTTATCATATATAATCTAAATTCAGTCAAAATCAGAGGTATTCATTTATTTTAGGGAATAAATTTACATGGTTATAAAACTAAGGTGATACCATATCTTATAACTCTTGTATTTTAGGATACTGATGCAATAAGATTTGGGTTTTCACCAATTGAGAAAAATTCTCCGATGGATTTTTCTAGAAAGAGAAACATTTTGGTTTATGGGAAATATAGAAATTATATTCTTAATTATTTATCAATAAAAAATTCATGAAGGTGATGGGTGTCAAAATATTTATGAAATCTTAAGAAATAATCAAATTTATCTTCTAGGGAAACAATAATGTGAAATAGGAAAAGTTACAAATCTGGAGAAAAATGTTTGAAGATATCAATATGAGAGATGAAGAATCTATTAATGAGTACTTTGATAGAGTTAAAGAATTTTTTTAAAATACCAATGGATATGGAGAAATCTTGGATGATTATAAAATTTTTATTAAACTCATTAGAAACTTCCTTGATATGTTTGATTCTAAAATATCTTCTTTATAAGACAATATGATTTAATTTTTGATTAATTACATAGAATTATTATTGATAATTAAATAAGGAAAGCTCCAACATTCAAAAATAAGATCAAGGATGAAATGGGTATTGAATCTATGAGAAATTTAAAAATCTAATATGTTGAAATGGGTGATAATATTTATTTAGAAGGTAAAGAATATGAGGAAATTAATGAATGGATCATGTCTCTTATCTTAAAAAATTATCAGATTGGTAGTGAAAATTATGGAGGTATACATCCAAAAAAATTGAGTGTGAAGTAAGAGGGAGATTTTCTATGAATTTCCCCATGAAGAATTTTTTTGAATGTGAAAATCACTATAAAGAAAAACCATAGTATAATAAGTTTAATGAAACATATTAGAATGATAATAAGTACACTGGTGGTAAGAAAAAGTTCACTAGAAATGGAAGAAGTGTGTTGAGTAAGAAATTTGAATCTAACTCTGCTGAAAAAAATTATTCAGAATATGAATTTTTTGGAAACTTTTAAAACCATATTTTGAAATGTTTAGAAAATATATGATTATTCAAACAGTGATGAAGAATAAGGAGGACAAGAATATTAAAGGGAATATGAGCTCAGATCATAACGCGTGGAATTTATTGAGCAGAATACTAAACTCAAGAAATAAATCATAATAATGAATAAAAAAAGTGGAAATAATGATAAAATAAGGAAATATTTTCTTAAATAATAATATGATTATATTCATGAGATTACCAAACTCAAACTAAATTTTTTTTAACAAGGAAATATAGTGGAAGATCATGGTATGAAACTTGATACCAAGGAATATGAGGTTTATAAAACTCAGTCAAAAAATATTGAGGTTGAATTTAACATAATAATAGTGAGTGAAAATTTCAAAAAGGATTAAAAGATAAAATTCGAATCATCTCAAGCTACTGAGAAAGATCACTCTAAGAATAAAGTGACATCTTCACCAACTTAATGTAAAAGTTCATCTGATTTTACAAAAAATGATCGTGTGTAAAATTTATTTGGGAAATCATGGATTGAGAAGGGAATTGAGAAAACCCTCACATCAGCATAATATGAGAATATTTTTTATAATAAATATTACCCATGATAGGATGAAAAAACATAAAGATGTTATGAACCATGGGAAACTAATTACTATATAAGACTGTATTTCTATAAAAGATTGAGATTTAGTGGATATTGTTATTGTTGTGGTATATTTATCTACAAAGCATATAATTTTTGTGACAACATGTATATTATTGAAATCATTTATTAAATAAGGAGGAGAAACAACAAAAGAAAAGTAACTTTCTAAATCCACAGGAAGTTAGAAAATTAAAATCTCAAGATACTAGACAATTTGAAATGCAAAACCAATTTTATTTTCTAGAGGAAGTTTATTGAAGATATGAACAAGATAGCCACATTGCTGAAGCATTTATGATAAATCTACTAGGAGAAGTTTCATATACTATGAAAGAAAAATAATACATAATGAATAAATTTGGAGGAAAATTCTTTTTTGAGACAACACTGAAAGAAATAAAGAGGAACAAACTATGTATTCTTGATATTGGTTGTTAATCATACATGAAAGGTGATATTAAAATCTTGAAAATTTAGAAAATTAACAAGGAGTAGTCGATTTTGGAAAAGTAGGTTCCTTAAAATTAATATGAATTAGAACCGGTGATACTGAGGCTCATAAACTAAAATCTAAGGTATTTTTATATATTTATGGGTTCTAACACAATTTAATGAGTGTTATCCAACATTGTGATGATGTTAAGTATGTGATATTTGTTAAATACTTGTATATCATCATAATTTTAGATTATAGAAAATTTATTACTAGGGGAGAAATAACTAGTGAAAATCTATTTCATATTAAATAACTTTGTAACTTATGGTATTTGAGTGAAAAAAGATGAAAATAGGTTGTGGCATTACTAGATTAGGAATATTTTCTTGAAAATTATGAAGAAACTTTCTAAAGTAGGTTCTTTAAGAAACCTAACACTGTTGAAAATAAAATAAGATGATATTTTCACAACATGTTATAAAGAGAAGATGATTGGTCATGTCAATAAGAAAGTTGAAATTGAATCTACCAAGAATCTTGAGCTTATTTACTCATATCTTTGTTGACCGATAAGAAACTAGTCAATATAAGAGGATTTTTACTTTATCACATTTATCAATGATTTCACTCAACTAAAAAACATTATTTTTATAAAGTATAAATCAAAGGCTTCAAATATGTCCATATAATTTTGAATTTATATTATGGGAGAAATGGGTGTTTATATATTTAGTTGAGAACTGGTAACATAAAAGAGTAATGAAATCAATATTTTGAGACATATCTAAAGAATCATGGAATCAAATGTCACAACCCATACCTTGGGGCCCATGCCATGACTACCCCAATCCCATCTTCAATAGGCCAGGTGTTGGTGACAAGCCCTGGAAAAGAATATCTATAAAATGGGAAGGCATTTCCATTAAACCTACACACACAGAGACCAGGTACACAATAATAACAAACCACTTAATATAACTTCTAAAAGTAAAAGTGTGAACTAAAGTAGAATGGGCCAAAATACAAACTCAACTAAAAGAAAATATAGCAAAAGGTAAAAACATCTCTAGAGGTCATCTACCAAGGATACCGCCTTAAGATTAGGTATAGCTTGTCACTGTGTCTCTCTATGTAAACCGGTCACCTCCATGTACCGTCTAGTCTTGGATCCCAAATCTCGATCAAAGCTATTTGTCATGTACACAAGACACAACAAGGTGCGGGTGAAGCCTATGTTGGTGTGAGTATAATAGTACCCAGTAGAGACCACGAGTCCCCCGAAGGTCACCCAGAATTTGACATGAAAAACCACAAGGAATGAACTCAATCAAAAAGAAAAAAGTAAAAGAAAATTCACACCATGTATATAACTTATATAATAAGAATAAGTATGATTAGTGGTAAAGATAAATCATCTTATTCCATTGAGAAGTTTCACATCTGAACCACAAAAAATCATTCTATTGTCGATCCACACAGGGTCATAAGTCACTGATCCACATAAGGTTGTAAGTCATCGATCCACAATGAGTTTTAAGTCACTGATCCACTACGAGCTACTCTAGGGCTGGTCCTCATAGGGTCGTGCTACTGCTGATCCACATAGCGTCATAATTCATCAATCCACATAGGGATGTAATTCGTAGAACCACATTGGGCCGTATGTTTTTGATCCACAAAGGTCCTCTCTAGGGCTAGTCCCTGTTAGTTCGCACTACTACTAATCCACACAGGGTCATAAGTCATCGATAGACATAGTGTCGGAAGTCATCGATCCACATACGGTTATAAGTCGTTGAACCACACAGGTTTGTAAGTCGCTGATCCATGATGGCCCACTCAAAGGATGATCCTCATTAGGTCACGCTACTACTGATCCACACAGGTTCGTTCTGATGTTGATTCAAAAAGGGTCGTTCTGATGTCGATCAAAAAAGGGTCGTATGTCACTTGATAGCCAAGCATATTATTTTCGCACTTGGTGTTCTTGATTTCCGTAGATTCTATTCCTCAAGACTTCGGTCGTACAACAACTGCCACAAAATCACACTAATAAGTAACCTGAATAACTATCTTATCATACGGGTTTCAATGCAATAGATGGTGTGTCGATCGAACTCCCAGTCAGTATTTTATAGGCATTTTTGTATTAAGGGCCTGGTTGGATTCGAGTTCGATCCAACCCGATAGTACTCCAACTTTCCCCAAAACTAAAGTGTAGTATCTCAAAAGTACCACCTTGTCCCAAGGTTTCCATCACCAAAGACAGTTCTTCAAACCGGCGTCTATTTTATGAGTTATGCCCCTTTAAATGTAACTACATCAAACTGGGTGCAGGACCAATCGGACCCGGTCGGACCGACCCAACCAAACCCAGACCTCTCCGGCTAGACCCGGTCCGGTCCACTGGCTGGGCGCAACCTTCCAACTGGGCATGGCCCCGGTTCCCACAAATGGATTCGAGTCCTTTTGGGTTTTCCAACAGTGGTGCCAGGTTGGTGCAGCCCTTCCAGCTAACCGGTCTGGTGGACCGGTCAAGGGCAGCACCCGTGGACACGGGTCTTACCACGGTCAGAGCTGCGACATCTACTCCATGGTACAACACCCTCCATCAATGTGGTCCACATTAGTCGGATACCCCCTCTCCATCACAGCGCCTTCAGGCCCCGCCACTGCTGCGTCGGTGGTGTCACGCCGGTGGAACTTCCACAGGCCACCGGTTAAGCTCTGGTGGTCCGATTTTCTTATCGTCTTCACCTATGAGCCTCCTGGTACACCACCTTCACAGTGTAGCCCTCATTTTCACATTTCCATCAATTTGAACATTTACCTAAGAAGAATGCATCAAAACCGAGTGTAGCGGAGGGTCCAGGCCTTGTTCGTTGGCCCGTGCCCACTACATTAGTGTTTTAACAAGGGAAAGTAATCAAATAAATACCCAAATTAATTTCTCATAATAACCACTCACATATTTAAACAAATCACAGATCAACCTGTTAGTTGGTTTATCTATTTTTGTCATATAATTCAAGAATAACGTAGGTTGAATCAATAATTAACTTTGAATAACCAAAACCCCTACCTTGAACACGTTGTATTTGGCTGATGATGAAGGAAGAGAATCTACTTATTGAAGACGTTCTGTGGAGTTCATTGATCTTCAGATAGAATCCTCAATGGCATTGTTCATTCTTTGTTAGAGAGGATTTCCAATAGTTATTCATTGAGAGTTCTCCCACAGTCACCCAAAATATTTTACCAACCTTTTGTTTTAACATCTTGTTAAGGTGCATAACTCTTAGTTCATTAAAGTGGTTCATTAATGAACTGTAATTAATTAAGCAATTAATTTCCTAAGCTTGCATTTACACAATCAAGTGTAATATGTTATTAAACAATTTCATTTAATTTCTAGTTACCTTGTGGTCCTACCACTGTCACTCAATGGTTTAAAAAAAGCATAAAATAACCTTTAGTTATTTTATTATTATTTTTTGAAAGGCCTGAAATTTAACTTTTCCATATGATCCATGCTGGTCAAAGTAAAGTTTCCCATAAACAAGTCTTAGTGCTACGAGTCCAATGGTGTCCTCATATTTTTAATCTAAGAACTAGTTCCAAATATATAAATTCTCACACACATGTTTACTGAACGTAACTTAAAAAATGTTCAAAATTACTTTCTGGGCTCTTCAGGCCTCGGAATCACATGCTGTCAATTTTTCTAGTCTCATAATAATTCCATTTAATTAAAAAATATATATGGAATTTATTGGTCTTTACATTCTCCCCACCTTAGGTATTTTCATCCCTGAATCCACAACAAATTATAGGAAAAAAAATGGGGATACTGAGCACGAATCTGAACCTCCCACTCCCATATGCTTTCCTAGAGGTTCTCTTGCTTACACCGAACACGCACCAGAGGAATAAACCATCCACGAAGGACCCGTTCATGTCGATCCTTTATCTCCGCTGGAAACTCTGTAAACATCGCCACATCATCAATGTCTAGCTCGCCCCAATCGATGACTTGTGATGGATCATGCATGTATATCTTCAGTTGCGACATGTTGAAAATGTCGTGCACCCTGTGCATCTATGGGGGAAGAGTTATATGGTACACCACCTCTCCAACTCTCCTAAGAATCTGAAAAGGATTGATAAACCTTGGTTATATCTTTCTTCCCCATCCAAATCTCCACAAACCTCATAGAGGGGAGACCTGAGGGAAAACATGACCTCCCTCCTCAAACTCTAGGGGTATCCACCTCCTATCATCATAAGACATATGACTTCTCTATTCAATCTTCATCCACTCCTGGATGATTTACACATTCTTAGTGGTAGCTTGTACCAACTCTGGACTCATAAGTACTGACTCCCATGGGTATCTTTAGCATATAGGTGATAATTATGGTATCATGTACAAGGCCTCAAATAGTTCCATGCAGATGGTGGATTTATAGTTGTTGTTTTACGCGAACTCCAGCAAGGGAAAGTGATCCTCCCAACTACATCCAAAATCAAGGATGCAAGCACAGAGCATTTCTTCAAGCATCTGTATGGTCTTCTCTGTCTGATCATCATTCTGAGGGTGAAAGGTGGTGCTCAAGCATAGCTGAGTTCCGAATTCCTCATATAATCTCTTCCACAACCGGTATGTAAAATGAGGGTCATGATCTGAAATGATCATCAATGTAAACCTATTATTCCATAATATATCTTGTATTTAGAGGCTTCCCAATCCATATAATGATCCCTGCTCTCTGATGGGTAATAATTGGGACGACTTGGTGAGTCAGTCAATGATCACCTAGATGGAATCGTGGCCCATAAACATACGTGGTATCCCTTTCATGAAGTCCATGGAGATGTCATCCCACTTCCATTCAGGAACCTCAAGTGGATGAGTCAATCCTATTGGAACCTGGTGTTTATCCTTCACTTACTGGAAATTGAGGCATCATGAAACAAACTCTACCATTAATTTCTTCATCCTTGGCCACCAGTACTGACGTTAGAGGTCCTATTATATCTTTTCCACCCCATGATGTAATACCAATGGGGATGTGTGGAACTCCCTAAACACCTCCTCTTGTAGCATTACTGGAACCATGGTGTGTCTATTGAAAAGTATGACGTGCTCCCCACCTTCAAAAAATTCTTTAGAAGCCTGTCCTAAGGATATCTGAGCGCGTTTGGTCTCACAGTCAACATCCCCACGTTGTGCCTCCCTGACTTATTGAAGGATTGGGGGAGTGACTGTCATATAATGGAGGTAAGTTTCCAAATCACTATCCATTAAGGATAACTTCAATATGGCTAGCTACTCTTTCTCCTCACTCAAAAATTGTAAACTAGACCACCTACTAAGTGTGTATGCCACATCAATAACCTTCCTAGGAGTGTAGACTATCTCAAATTCATAGTCCTAGAAGAACTCTGGACATCTTCGTTGTCTTAGGATAAATTCTTTCTATGAGAAGATATAACTGAGACTCTTGTGATCAGAGAAGATAGAAAAATGTTCGCCCATCAAGTAGTTCTGACACATCTTCAAGGAAAGGACCACTGATACAAACTCCAGGTCATGGGTAGCATAGTTCTGCTCATGTTGTCTCAACTATCATAAGTCGTAGGTGATCACCGCTCACTCCTTCATCAGGAAACATCCTAGTCTAATCCTTGATGCATCGCACTAGACTACATACCCCACTCCCACTTATGGTAGTCTAAAGATGGGGGCACTCGTCAGTCTCTACATTATCTCCTGGAAACTCTACTGGTATATCTCTATCCACAGGAAAGGCTGTCTATTATTTATCAAATCATACAAGGGTGTTTCTACTCTGAAAATGTTAGGTATGAATCTTTGTTAGTACCCAACCAACACCAGGAATCATCGTACCTCATTCATGCTCCTGGGTGGCTTCTAAGAAATCACTTCCTCTATCTTTACCAGGTTCACTCCAACTCCAGCCTTTGAGATAACGTTTCCTAGAATGTGGACCTCCTGTATATAGAACTGGAACTTCGAGAGCTTACCATAAAACTGGTGCTCTCATAGTGTATCCAGAACTACCTATAGATGAGTGGCATGCTCCTCCTCTGACTCTTATTACACCAAGATGTCGTTAATGAAGACCACCACAAAGCAATCAAGGTAAGTCTAGAAGATCCAATTCATGAGTCTCATGAACACTACTAGGACATTGGTCACGCCTAAATACATCACCAAGAACTCATAATGGACATATAGGCATATAAAGGCCATCTTTGGTACATCCTCATCTCTTACCCTGAGTTGATGATAGCCTAATCTGAGGTCTATCTTTGAAAACCACCGAGCTTCCTTCAGTTGATAGAAGAGATCATCAATCCCTGGGAGTGGATACCTGTTCTTCATGGTCACCTAGTTCAAGTGTTGATAGTCCATGCAAAGCCTCAAACTCTCATCAGCCTTCTTGGTGATCAAAATCAAGGCTGCCCATGAAGAAACACTAGGCATTATGAACCCCTTCCCCTGTAAGTCCTCCAATTGTACCATCAACACACGAAGATCCATGGGAGCCATTCGATATTCCGGTGTAGATATCGATGTCATCATGGGGTATAGGTTGATGTGTAATTCTACCTCTCTCTGAGGAGGTAGTCCCAAAACATCCTCAAGAAAGACATCAGCATATTGGTCCACCACTACAGGATAGCTCAGACTTCTCTTGTCAAATTCTCCTGGGGTAAGGCTAGCCAATTGAGGAGTGATCAATTGAACCCTCCTCTAAGAAATTCCATCTTGATCTGCAAAGGTTCCCTTCTCACCCGTGAAGAAAAACCCAGTTCCATCCTTGCAGAAACACCACACTTTTCACCTAAAAAAACAATCGGAGCATGGACTATAGATAATCATTCCATATCCAATATGACATCATAAGTCCTCAATGTTGCTACTATAAGATCCTAGCCTAAGCTCTCACCTCCTAGAGTAATATCACATTGTCGACACTAGTTTGTAATCATCGAATCCTCACCTGTAGGAGTCTCTAATATTAAGGATCGAACCAATGGCTCCATCAGAATCTTCAAGCTCCAAACAAGAGTCGTTGAAATAAAATATTGACTCACACTTCTGTCTACAAGAACTACATCTTGGGTAGAGTAGACACAAATAATACCTTGAATCATATCTCGAGTGTTTTGGTCTTATGCCTCAACTACCTGAAGCTGAGATCATACCTATCCACCTACTCCGTGACGTCAGGGTGGACCACTAGGAGGTGGTGGCAGTAGAACCACAAATCCCCACCCACCGCTAGTTGTACGACCAACTCCTCTGCCATGTATGATACCCTACAGAACTCCCTGCTTGAATCTATGCCTCTGCCTCAGTGGTCCCTCAAACATCTACTGATCGTCAGTGTGGCGGGTTTGGCATTTGCGAGCCATGTCACCCTGCCCACCACATTAGTAGCACAGTCTGCTTCTCTATTGACCTCCTCTGTCATGTCAGCTCTGCACCTCTAAACCTATATCTTGGGGTTTTTCACAAGAATTTCTGGACTACTTGGGCCTCGGCGTTATCCACCTACTACCTGCAACAGATGACTCATCTATGTGTCATCTGGTGGTGTCTCTCTCTATCGGTTTCTGCTCATCTAGGAAGTTCTCCACCAGAAGTACTCTCTCTATCACTAAAGCCTACGCTGGTATGTTGAGCAGTATCATCGGCACTCAAATATTCTATCAGAGACCATGTTCAAAGATCTGTGACCAGAATAAAGGGTCCCATACCATGTTGGTGGAGTAGCGGGAGAGGTCATTGAATCTTGCCGAGTACTGGGCTACTATCACGCTGCCCTTCTGTAAGTGTAGGAGCTCCTAAATACATACAGAGCATAGAGTCATTGGAACAAAATCCACCCTGAAGAGGCTCTCTAAGTTTTACTGGGTGATTTTTGCCTCATTGTGCAACTTGATAGTCAGGTTCTACCATCTCCCTAATGTTCCCTGAAAGAGGCTAGCAGCTAGGATCACCATCTGGTCTGCTGGTGTCACATATAGGTAGAAAACTCTAGCCACAGCCTCCAGCCAGTCCACTAATACCTGAGGATCCATCTCACCTCAAAACCTTAGAGTCCTCTACTGTTGGAACTCGTGTATTATGCTAAGTCGGCGTGCATTGGTTTTTGGTGGGGTTGGTGGAAACTTCTTCACTACGGGTTGTGGTTGTAGATACCCGAAGCCTGACATACATGGACATTACATTACATTTGCTGAATACTTAGTACATAACAAAAACACACACACAAGTATCGTAATAGTTAAGTGTCTTTGGAAACTCGGAATATAATCTTCTAATCCTGGTGAAAGATCTTCAACATCTCCCATAAAGATCGTCTTTTTTTTATACCTAAAACCTTTCTTTATATCCTGGGGAAAAGAAAACATAAAAGGGTGATCTCAAATGCATAGTAAGGGTAAACAAAAGAAATATCAATCACATCATATACATAAGCACATAACTTTTGGAAATATTAACCTATAAAAGAGATCATAATTTCATAACATGGGATAACTCCTGGCAGTGAAATTTAATCACAATAATCATAACATAAAACATTAAAATTTGTGTCATACACACATAATCATAGAGAATCATTTCTTGTTAGTCAAGACTCATTGCCAAGACTATCTTAGTGGAAAAAGTCCCTCTCTGAACCGAGTCACCCTCGTTTCAGTCCTGTTTCACTGAACCGGTATAACCTACCATTTCAGCCATGTCTATCTCATGAGATATAAAATCATTACCCAATGCATTGGAGGGATATATAGGTCCCACCCATCTCATAATGATACCATTCTTATGTGTGCCACAAAATCTTAAATCATACATCATTGCATAACCCATGTAATAAAAATGGGAATCTTAAACATCGTGACATCATAAAACAATTCATATAAGATAAAGGAATTCATAAAAATATTTCCATCACAACATAATCAAATCCATGTAATAATAGGGATAAAAACATAACCCTATATTATCTTATATGGAAAATAATTTTGATAAAACTCTTGAACTTCATTCTTGAGGAAAATATCCTTTATGCTTCAAAAACACTTTTCCTTTCTTAAAATGTCGTAAAATTATAAACTAAAAGAAGTTGATTAAAAATAAACTTGAAAACTTGTAAAGGAAGCTTCTTTGAAATAATTTTTTAAAAATCCATTCATGCCGTATAAGTTAAAAAAACATTCTTCTCGTACTTTTGTCAGAAAAGTCAAAAAAGTACCTCGTACGAAAAACGACAAAAGATTCCTTTCATATCTTTTACTAAAAACTCAAAGAAGGGTAAAATTGGATTTAAACAATTGTAGGTGGATGGAAACAATATTACATATTGAGGAAACAAGGATGTGGATTATAAAATACACCCCAGTAAATGCCAAAGTAAAAACAATCTCGGATAAAAATGAGATTGTGATATTTCCCTTACCTTAGGTCCGATTTGGTTCGTAAGTGTCCGAACCTCCTGTATAATGATTTAAATAATGTCATTGACTTATTACAGAATCGTATTCACTGTTATGATATCATATATGGTTCACTTATGACTTTATATTACCCGTTCTTTTGTAAATTCCATGTTAAATAGCGTTTTGGGTAAAATTGTTTCATCTGTCATCCGTGTTTTGACTTGTAATTATTCATATGATTACTTAGATCTTGATTACTTAATTCCAGAATATAAAACATGATTTATATATATATATTCAGAATATACATATATATAATAAATCAGTAAATGGAAAGAAATACACCGTTCATGGTGACGGTAGGTCGTATGTACGCATGAACGTTGTTTTCGTTTCCTTATTGAGTTGAACGGAATTAAGTAGATGACATACATATATATACACATAAATCCAGTATCTTTATAATGTCATATATTTCATTATTATTGCTTATATATACTTTATAATCATTCTTAAATGGTTAACATGGAGAATGAATCTCATCGCATCGTGGAGACGGTAGTTCGTACGTACGCACGAGCGATGATATCATTTCCATAATTATTGAATTGAATTGGAGTGGATGATATAATATATCAGAATCATTATGATGTTATAATAACAATGTATAGTTATTCTTTACACCATAATACTCATCCATGTAAGGTGTTGGTGGAAAAACAGATTACACCACGGCGTGGAGACGGTATTCCGTACGTACGCACGCGCGGTGATTTCGTTTTCCGTAGGATGGATAGATGGTGAATTAGGATTGTTTAATACTTATAATAACATATCAGTATATGAGTGATACTGATGTTATTACTTCATAATGAAACAACCTAAGAAGAATAAGTGGAAGAAGAAATAAAGGTGAAAGAATTGGTAACGGAAATTACCTCTTCTTTGAAGCACCTCTTTGAGACCTCCTCTTAGGGCACTAAAATTGGTCTTTGAGGAAGATCAGAACCTCTAGGATGTTTCTAGAGAAGTGGAGAAGAGAATTTGGTAGGGTTTGGCCGAGCTTGAAGGCTTAAAGTTGTGTGAGGAAGAGAGGGAGGAGGTGCTCTTTTATAAGGGAGGAGAGGGGTACCTTTGGAATAACAAAAACTATTATTTTATTATAAAGTCCATTTCGGTTTTAAATAGCTCCAAATTGATATATTTCGAACCTAAGGTGGGGATGGGTCGACATCCTCTCATCTAATAGAATTTAGACAAGTTTAGTTTCCTATTTTAACCTTATCATTTAGATTTAACGTTAAGTTAAATAAGTTTACTTTTACCGTGTCTTCTTGTGTTCTTATACTATAAGGTTAATAAACTTACTATAAGCAGCCAAACGAACCCCAAGTTTTTTATTATTAATATATATAACCTTATCTAACTCATTTTCCCGAACCTTAGATTTTTAGGAATAAAATAACAATTACCAATATAATATTTGTTTTAAAAACTATTTTATGTCAATTT
Source organism: Viscum album (assembly GCA_963277665.1). Classification (NCBI taxonomy): domain Eukaryota; kingdom Viridiplantae; phylum Streptophyta; class Magnoliopsida; order Santalales; family Viscaceae; genus Viscum; species Viscum album. The sequence goes on from OY728136.1 coordinate 393,839, forward strand.
TGACACTATTTAGTAATTGATTTTTGTGAAAATCATAACAGAATTATTAGTACGAACCAAGTTAATTAAATCAATACTAACATGTCATATTTAACTATAAAATTAGTGGGATTCATAAAAAGTCTCAAATTACATTTATTTTGGTGTTTATAACATCATAATTGTGTCATAAATAAATTAAATTATTTAATGTCTAAAAATTACATATAAAATACCATTATGTAGGAAATATTTTTAGATTTCTAATGAATATTTATAGTCGAATTTATCTTATGTATAACCCCATATTAAAAATGTTTTATTAAATAAACATTGATTTTAACTCTTTTAACCCTTCTTTAAATACATTAATAATAAATGTCCTAATCTAATCCAAGTGGGCCTAAATGGTCATATTTTATTCCTAAGTTTGTTTTTGGTCGAATTACACTTGTACAATAGAATTAGGACATGTGTTAGGGTAATAATAATATCATTTCTACCCTTAATTACCCTATTTACTTTTAACCATGGTAAAAAAAAGTAAAAAGTTACTATTCACCAAAAAATTATTTTCATCTCATTGAACCACATTTTACTTACTGACATCAACCGTGTCTCTCGGATTTTTGAAATTCCACTCACAGAAGTGGTAAAATTAAGTTTTATGAACAATTCAGTTTTTTTAACTACCACTTAGTGGTTTCACTATTCATAAAAAATTGAACGTTTTCAGAAAAAAAAAACCAAAAATTAGGCCTAAGCTATATTTGATATTATGAACTCAAAAATGATGTCTATTTTACCAAATTCAAAACATATCAGTTGCATTAACTAATTTAAAAATTAATTCCCGTCGTCAAAACAAATAGCGTGTTTTTAAGAGATAATAACTATCAAAAGATTGAAACTTGTTTATAACTGGTTTAAATGTGAAATTACATCCAATGACCATCATTGTATTAAATTGTAAAAATATATTCTAAATATACTTTAAAACCACTAAAATTAATAATTTATCACTATTAATTATTTTGATTGAAAAAGTTGTTTTTAATTAAAATTTAGTAATTTCCACTATTCATCAAAATGTGAAAGTTATCCGAAAATTACCAAAATTTCACCCTAAGCTAATTTCGATATTCCGAATCCAAAAATGAATTCCATTTTGAAAAATAAAATTTACAAAATTTCAAAAAGTGGTTACTACTATTCATAACGGCTAGTTTTAATAATATTTTAATAGCATATCATTGTTTAGTGAAACTCGGTATTGCGTACTACACACGCTATCAAGGAAGGTCGTGATTGCGTGTAATGAAAGGCAAGTCAAGGATGTGTGTTGTGCAAGCTCCTTTTGGTGTAGCGTACAACACAAGACATTAATGAAATTAAAAAGAATATTTTTCATAAAATCTCGGGGTGTTACATTCTACCCCCCTTAAAATGAATTTCGCCCTCGAAATTTGTCGGGGTTATAAATGGTTTACTATTCGAAAGTTTCTTTAATCGAAACCCACATCATAAAAAGGAATACCAAAACCAATCTTTAAAAACAAAAGTATGAAATGTAACGGTTACCCAAATAAACTAATCACTGGGTTTCCACATAGGTGAAAATATGGATATGGAAGAGAAATCTAACCATCATGTTCTGATGGAGAGTGGTAGAGAACATGGCTATGGAAAAGCTAGCAATCACAAAGCCATAAATTTGTGATGATCTAAGGTACCATCTGATTCATCAGATATAAGAGCACTAAGACAACATTTTTGGTTTTCAAGATCATTTCCCTAAAGTTGATGAAATTGGAATTAGAAGAAATACTTTCCTGATTTTGGTATAGTCTCACCGTTTGTCGTTCTTTGGAAAATTTCCACTTCATATCTTAAAGAAATGAAGTTGAATTTGTCATTCATGATGTGTTAGCAGATCATGTGATAGAATTATGGTTCATTCCATCTCTTTCAAACAAAAGGTTAGCAAAAGTTATAAGTCCATCTTATGGTTAATCGTATATGGTTCCAAAAATGAACTTATACTTCATATATCATACCACTTAATAAAATAAAACTAGTTTCTACTTACCAGGGACTTCCTGTAGGCCAGTGGTAGGCGATAAAGGTCTGTCACACTTTAGTTGTGGGTTCTATTCCCACATCCTTGGCCGACGCGATGGGTTGTCGCACATCCTGCAGGTTGTCCTTTTTCTAAAACTACATTATTATAACATCACATAAATAATATCAAAAAAAATTTCTATCCTTAAACAATACTAGCTTATGGTTAACATAATCCATTCCAATCCTTAGGCTTATCTAAAATAATCCGGTCTAAGCTCATAGTATAAATAAAATGATCACGTGAATGCCATCATTTATCCCCATATATCATAAGATATGTTTTTTTGGTCACATTCCAAACATTCAAAGTCCTTAATCATGTATTCTCTTGAATACCCATTGAACCTTAGTGAAAACATGAATGCAGTTAAAAGTTAACACCTTCCATATACCAAAATCCTCAAAATTCTATATACTCAAACCATGATATCACTTAGTCCTTATATCAATCATGAGCTCATGAATACTGTCAAACATTTCACTTTCTCTTTATCCATTCAATATGCGCATATCATCTGCTTTCGAAAAATATCTGAATAACCTTTCATGGTTACTGGTACAATTAATCATACACTTTCAAAACTTAAGGAAAGACAACAGTGTAACAATCCTTAGATGTATCTTTATTCCATAGTACCATGAGATTACTTATACAACATTACACATGATAAACATGTAATCATTCCACTACATTCTTAAACCATTGACCGAGCTTCAACAATTCTTTCATCTCACATATCATTTGTAGTCTCGTCATCATCATCCACATAAATACTACCCATACGACCATACTGATTCTCTTCATGAGACTTTCCCTTAGGTCATTGGTTTGCATAATGCTCGTACATTCCACATTTAAAACATTTAACCATTGTTGATGTCGTACCAATACCATTATCCTCATCACTGGTGTTAACTGAACATTTTCCTTTGCACTTACTCACTTTGTGTCCTTCTTTTCCACACCCAAATCATCTTCCAGTTCCTTTGAAACATTCTCCTTGATGCCTCTTCCCACATGATTTACATAGGGGAAATTGAACTTTCTTTCCTCTATGATCATCATGAAACTCCATCTTTCTCTTATTAGCCGAGTCAGGAAACTTACCAAATTTTACTTTATTGATCATATTATGAGATTGCTGATTTGGCATAATAATGATGTTTGGACTTCCAAATCCCATTTCATTTGGTTTCTCATGAAGAATATCATTCCATTGTCCACCATATCCTCCATTATCGTGAATCATCTTGTTTCTAACCATTTTCTAAAACCCAAAAAGAATAGTATGAGAGGCAAAAATAATAATAAAGGGGGAGTAACATCAATATCTAACATCTTTGGTTTAATCTAATATCGTTACCATAGTTCTAGGACTATATCCTATACGTATACTTATCCTTAGGGACATCCCTAGACATACCTTAGAAATATCTCTAGGGATTTCAATAACGTTTTCGCATCCTAGTTTCCAAATGTTGACTAAAATTTTCCTCTGATACCAAATGTAGAGACCCGAAGCCTGACGTACATGGACATTACATTACATTTGCGGAATACTTAGTACATAACAAAAACACACACACAAGGATCGTAATAGTTTAGTGTCTTTGGAAACTCAGAATATAATCTTCTAATCCTGGTGAAAGATCTTCAACATCTCCCATAAAGATCTTCTTTTTTTTATACCTAAAACCTTTCTTTATATCCTGGGGAAAAGAAAACATAAAAGGGTGAGCTCAAATGCTCAGTAAGGGTAAACAAAAGAAAATCAATCACATCATATACATAAGAACATAACTTTTGGAAATATTAACCTGTAAAAGAGATCATAAATTCATAACCTGGGATAACTCATGGCCGTGAAATGTAATCACAATAATCATAACTTAAAACATTAAACTTTGTGGCATACACACATAATCATAGAGAATCATTTCTTGTTAGTCAAGACTCATTGCCAAGACTATCTTAGTGGAAAAAGTCCCTTTCTGAACCGAGTCACCCTCGTTTCAGTCCTGTTTCACTGAACCGGTATAACCTACCATTCCAGCCATGTCTATCTCATGAGATATAAAATCATTACCCAATGCATTGTAGGGAGATATAGGTCCCACCCATCTCATAATGATACCATTCTTATGTGTGCCACAAAATCATAAATCATACATCATTGCATAACCCATGTAATAAAAATTGGAATCTTAAACATCGTGACATCATAAAACAATTCATATAAGATAAAGGAATTCATAAAAATATTTCTATCACAACATAATCAAATCCATGTAATAATAGGGATAAAAACAGAACCCTATATTATCTTATATGGAAAATAATTTTGATAAAACTCTTGAAGTTCATTCTTGAGGAAAATATCCTTTATGCTTCAAAAACACTTTTCCTTTCTTAAAATGTCGTACAATTATAAACTAAAAGAAGTTGATTAAAAATAAACTTGAAAACTTGTAAAGTAAGCTTCTTTGAAATAATTTTTTAAAAATCCATTCATGCCGTATAAGTTAAAAAAACATTCTTCTCGTACTTTTGTCAGAAAAGTCAAAAAAGTACCTCGTACGAAAAACGACAAAAGATTCATTTCATATCTTTTACTAAAAACTCACCGAAGGGTAAAATTGGATTTAAAAAATTTTAGGTGGATGGAAACAATATTACATATTGAGGAAACATGGATGTGTATGATAAAATACACCCCAGTAAATGCCAAAGTAAAAACAATCTCGGATAAAAATGAGATTGTGATATTTCCCTTACCTTAGGTCTGATTTTCTTAGTAAGTGTCCGAACCTCCTGTATAATGATTTAAATAATGTCATTGACTTATTAAAGAATCATATTCATTGTTATTATATCAAATATGGCTCACTTATGACTTTATATTACCCGTTCTTTTGTAAATTCCATGTTAAAGAGCGTTTTGGGTAAAATTGTTTCATCTGTCATCCATGTTTTGACTTGTAATTATTCATATGATTACTTAGATCTTGATTAATTAATTCAAGAATATAAAACATGATTTATATATATATATTCAGAATATACATATATATAATAAATCAGTAAATGGAAAGAAATACACTGTTCATGGAGACGGTAGGTCGTACGTACGCATGAACGCTATTTTCGTTTCCTTATTGAGTTGAACGGAATTAAGTAGATGACATACATATATATACACATAAATACAGTAGCTTTATAATGTCATATATTTCATTATTATTGCTTATATATACTTTATAATCATTCTTAAATGGTTAACATGGAGAATGAATCTCATCGCGTCGTGGAGACGGTAGTCCGTACGTACGCACGAGCGATGATATCATTTCCATAATTATTGAATTGAATTGGAGTGGATGATAAAATATATCAAAATCATTATTATGTTATAATAACTATGTATAGTTATTCTTTACACCATAATACCCATCCATGTAAGGTGTTGGTGGAAAAACAGATTACACCACGGCGTGGAGACGGTATTCCGTACGTACGAACGCGCGGTGATTTCGTTTTCCGTAGGATGGATAGATGGTGAATTAGGATTGTTTCATACTTATAATAACATATCAGTATATGAGTGATACTGATGTTATTACTTCATAATGAAACAACCTAAGAAGAAGAAGTGGAAGAAGAAATAAAGGTGAAAGAATTGGTAACAGAAATTACCTCTTCTTTGAAGCGCCTCTTTGAGACCTCCTCTTAGGGCACTAAACTTGGTCTTTGAGGAAGACCAGAACCTCTATGATTTTTATAGGGAAGTGGAGAAGAGAATTTGGCATGGGTTGTCCGAGCTTGAAGGCTTAAAGTTGTGTGAGGAAGAGAGGGAGGAGGTTCCCTTTTATAAGGGAGGAGAGGGGTACCTTTGGAATAACAAAAACTATTATTTTATTATAAAGTCAAGTTCGGTTTTAAATAGCTCCAAATTGATATATTTCTAAGCTAAGGTGGGTATGGGTCGAAATACTCTCATCCAATAGAATTTAGACAAGTTTAGGTTCCTATTTTAACCTTACCATTTAGATTTAACATTAAGTTAAATAAGTTTACTTTTACCGTGTCTTCTTGTGTTCTTATACTATAAGGTTAATAAACTTACTATAAGTAGCCAAACGAACCCCAAGTTGTTTATTATTAATATATATAACCTTATCTACGTCATTTGTCCGAAAATTAGATTTTTAGGAATAAAATAACAATTACCAATATAATATTTGTTTAAAAACTATTTTATGTCAATTTTGACACTATTTAGTAATTGATTTTTGTGAAAATCATAACAGAATTATTAGTTCGAACCAAGTTAATTAAATCAATACTGACATGTCATATTAACCTATAAAATTATTGTGATTCAAAAAAAGTCTCAAATTACATTTATTTTGGTGTTTATAACATCAATTATGTCAATATTGCATTAATAAGATAATTACTGGATCATCATTGTGTCATAAATAAATTAAATTATTTAATGTCTAAAAATTACATATAAAATACCATTATATAGGAAATCTTTTTATCTTTATAATGAATATTTATAGTCGAATTTATCTTATGTATAACCCCATATTATAAATGTTTTATTAAATAAACTTTTATTTTAACTCTTTTAACCCTTCTTTAAATACGTTAATAATAAATGTCCTAAGCTAATCCAAGTGGGCCTAAATGGTCATAGTTTATTCCTAAGTTTGTTTTTGGTCTAATTACACTTGTCCAATAGAATTTGGACATGTGTTAGGGTAATAATAATATCATTTCTACCCTTAATTACCCTATTTACTTTTAATCGTGGTAAAAAAAAGTAAAAAGTTACTATTCACCAAAAAATTATTTTCATCTCATTGAACCACATTTTACTTACTGACATCAACCGTGTCTCTCGGATTTCTGAAATTCCACTCACAGAAGCGGTAAAATTAAGTTTTATGAACAATTCAGTTTTTTTAACTACCACTTAGTGGTTTCACTATTCATAAAAAATTGAAAGTTTTCAGAAAAAAAACCAACAATTAGGCCTAAGCTATATTTGATATTATGAACTCAAAAATGATGTCTATTTTTCCAAATTCAAAACATATCAGTTGCATTAACTAATTTAAAAATTAATTCTCGTCGTCAAAACAAGTAGCGTGTTTTTAGGAGATAATAACTATCAAAAGATTGAAACTTGTTTATAACTGGTTTAAATGTGAAATTACATCCAATGACCATCATTGTATTAAATTGTAAAAATATATTCTAAATATACTTTAAAACCACTAAAATTAATAATTTATCACTATTAATTATTTCGATTGAGAAAGTTGTTTTTAATTAAAATTTAGTAATTTCCACTATTCATCAAAATATGAAAGTTATCCGAAAATTACCAAAATTTCACCCTAAGCTAATTTCGATATTCCGAATCCAAAAATAGAGTCCATTTTGAAAAATAAAATTTACAAAATTTCAAAAAGTGGTTATTACTATTCATAACGGCTAGTTTTAATAATATTTTAATAGCATATCGTTGTTTAGTGAAACTCGGTATTGCGTACTACACACGCTATCAAGGAAGGTCGTGATTGCGTGTAATGAAAGGCAAGTCAAGGATGCGTGTTGTGCAAGATACTTTTGGTGTAGCGTATAACACAATACATTAATGAAATTAAAAAGAATATTTTTCATAAAATCTCGGGGTGTTACAGTGGTGGTGCTGGTACACCACCTGAAGGTACCATTACCGTAAGAGGGCCCTTCACGGAAGCCTCATCGCTCTGTGGGCCATCATCGTCATATCTCACTGGAATCCTAGCTGGTTGTCTATGTGGTGGAATCCTATAAAAAATAGGTGTGACATGGTCAATTTGTTATACCTGGTGAGATGACTTAAAATAAAAACATTTCAAAAAGACATGAAAAAGAGTTTTCATGTTTTGAGCTGAAAATCAGAACACAACGTCCTGGTGTATGGATAAGTCAGCCTCCATACCAACACTGGACTCCCCAAACTAAAAACTCATACTCAAAACACTTAACACTATTTCCCTATTGAAAATATCAGAGTCTTATTTCTTTGGTAGAACTGACCCCTTTGAAACCACATTGCCACGACCCATCCCCTGAGGCTCGTGCTATAAAAACCCAAAGCCTGCCTTCCATAGGCTAGGGGTTGGGGACTAGAACCGGAAAGGCATATCCCTAAAATGGGAAGGCATTGCCTTTAAACCTGTATACAAATAGACTAGGTATAAAACAAGAACAAACCATGTAGTATAACTACAGAAAGTAAAAGTGTGAACTGAAGCAGAAAGTGCTAGAATACAAACCCAACTAAAAGAAAATACATCAAAAAGGAAAAATAGCTCCAGAGTTCATCCACCAAGGATCCTACCTAAAGTGTAGGTATAACTCTTCATTGTGGCTCTCCACGTCCACCAGTTACCTTCGTGCATCGTCTAGTCATGGATCCCAAATCTCGGTAAAAGACGTCTATCGTCTGCACAAGACACAACAAGGTGAGGGAGAAGCCCATGCAGGGGTGACTATAACAATACCTAGTAGGGACTCTGAGACCCCCAAAGGTATCATAGAATTCCACTAAGGGAAGACCCCAAAGCATGAACTCAATCACAAAGCATAAAGTAAAAGACATCTCACACCAGGTATATAATTTATAGAACATGTACAATGATGATTAGTCATAAAGATAAATCATATTATTCCATTGATAAGTTCCACTACTTAACCATGAAGAAGTAATTCTATTTTTTGATCCACATAGGGTCGTAATTCACTGATCCACATAGTGTCGTAAGTCGTCGATCAACACAGTGGTGTAATTCATTGATCCACGACGATCTACTCTAGGGTTGGTCCTCGTTGGGTCACGCTACTACTGATCCGCACAGGGTCATAAGTCACTGATCCACACTGGGTCATAAGTCATCAATACACATAGGGTCGTAAGTCTCTAATCCATGAAGGGCCTTTCTAGGGCTGGTCCTCATTAGGTTGTGCTACTATTTATCCACAGAGGGTCGTAAGTCATCAACCAACACAGGGTTGTACGCCATTGATCCCCACAGTTTCGTAAGTCGTTGATCCACAACGGGATTCTCTAAGGTTGATCCTCGTCTGGTTGCGCTACTGCTGATCCATAGAGGGTTGTTCTGATTCTGATCCACAAAGGTTCATTCTGATGCCAATCCACAAAGTTTCATATGTCACTAGAAATCGAGCCACAAGATTTCCACAATTGGTGCGCTTGAGTTTCATAGATTCGGTTCCTCAAGCCTTCGGTGGAAACTCAAATACCATTAAGTCCCATGAAGTATTAACCCAAAGAACCGCCATGCCATAAGGGTTTCAATCCAACAAATGAAACATCGATCGGACATCCAGTGTGTATGTTATAGGCATTTTTTATACCGAGGGCCCAGTTGGATTCGAGTTAGATCCAACTCGGTCAAATGCCAGCATTCTCCAAAACTCATGTGGAGTATATCAAAATGACTACCTCACCCCAAGGTTTCCAGTGTCGTAGTGTTTCTTCAAAAAGAAATCTGGTTTAGGAGTTATTGCCCTTTAAACATTACTGGGTCAAACTAGGTCATGGTCGGACCGACCCGAACCGGTCTGGCTAGACTCGGTATGGTTCACCGGAGGGGTGCGACCAACCATCTGGGTGCGGTCCCTGCTCCCCTAAATGGATGTAGGTTCATCTAAGTGTCCCAACAGCAGCGCTAGGTTGGTGCTGCCGTTCCAGCTGGCCAGTCTGGTGGACCAGTCAAGGGCTGGACCCGCAGATGCGGGTCCGCTACCACCGCTGATGGAGTCAGGGCATCTCTTCCATGGTGTGCTGCCTGCCATCAACATGGCCAGAGTCGTCCAGCCACCCCCTGTCTTTCGCGGTGCATATGGGAACCGCCACCTCCTCACGGCCGGCGAGAGCTGGCCACCACCACCGGCACTTCCACAGGCCACCAGTGAAGCTCTGGTGGTCCAATTTTCTTCCCGTATATACCTACAAGCCTCCCAGAACACCACATTCACTGCGTGGCCCTCATTTTATCATTTCTGTCATGTTTAAAATTCACCCATGAAGAATGCATCAAAACCGAGAGCTGAAGAGGGTCTGGTCCTTGTTCATTCGCTTGTGCCCTCCGCGTTAGTGTTTTAACAAGGTAAAGTAATCAAATCAAAAACCCATATTAATTTCCCGCAATAACCACCCAAAGATTAAAATGAACCATGGATTAACCATTTAGTTTTTTGTTCCTTGTTCATCATATAATTCAAGAATGTTGTAGGTTGAATAAATAATTCACTTTAAATAAACAAAAACCCTACCTTGAACACATTGGATTCCACTAATGATGAAGGAGGAGAATCCTTTGTTCAAATACATTCATCAGCGTTCGTTGATATTCGGATCAAATCCTCAATAGTGTGGTTCATTCTTCATTGGAGAGGATTTCTGCCAGTGCATCGTTGCGAGTTCTTCGGCGGTCGTCTAAAACGTTTCTCCAACCTTTTTATTTAACATTAAGTTAAGGTGTTTAACTCTCTGTTCATTTATGTGGTTCATTAATGAACCAATTAATTTCCTGATCTTGTGGTTACACAACCAAGTGTAACAGGTTATTAAGAAATTTCATTTAATGTCTAGTTACCTTGTGGTCCCGCCACATTCTCTCAGCGGTTTAAAAAAGGATAAAATAATCGTTAGTTATTTTATTATTATTTTTTTCGAAAGGCCCAAAATTTAACTTTTTCATCCAACCCATACCGGTCAAAGTTAAGTTTCTCTTAATCGAGTATCTGCATTGTGAGTCTGATGGGGTCCTCATATTTTTAATCTTATCACTATTTCAAAGGATATAAATTTGTTCCCACACGTTTATTGAACGTACCTTAAAAAAAATTCAAAATTCCATTATGGACTCTTTGGGCCTTGGAATCACGTGCTGTAAATTTTTTCAGACTCATAATAATTCTATTTAATTAAAAATATTATACAGAATTTCTGGGTATTTATAGAAAACATCATTAAAAAATCCAAATAATCCTAAATAAAACGGATGGGTAGATAGGAAAAAATAGAGGTTTAGTTAAAATTGGAATAAGTATGTTGTCAGAGTATAAAATTTATATTTTTTATAGAGATAAGTTGTTTGGGATGTGTTTCATATAGAGAATAGATGTTTTTTTAGCTAGAATCCAGCATGGATCTCTATGAAATTTGGTTTAACAAAATTAAATGGTCAAGTATTTCAATGTTTTTTGGAGTTTCTGCTAACTAAATATCAAAATTTCAGATCTAGGAAATTTTGACGACAAAACTAAAGAATTAATTTTCATTTGATATTCATCCTATAGAAGAAGTTATAAATACTGGAACAAAAATTTAAACAAGTTGGTATATTCGTATGATGTGAATATTTTTGAAAATAAAACCTCATAATGGTTTTTGTTAAAAAAGCTTTGGAATATCAATTGAAGACTTCCAATAATAACAAAAAAATTAAAGAAAAAAATGATATAAAACATGTGACTAGAGATTCAAAAGTATCATGTTGTGAGGAAATTTAAACAAGAATAAATACTATTAAATTTTATAATCAAACAGAACTAGTTGAATATGAGAAAATTATTGGGAATAAAATATCTCTAGTTCAAACTAGAAGAAAGTTCAGATTAGAGAATTAAGCAGCACTTATCTCAAAGGTTGAACTATAATATGATTTAGAATTTTTTGAAAAGAAATAATGGTTTGATGGTATAAATGAAGAGTTATATTATATTGAGAAGAATGACACGTGATAACTTGTTCCATGACTAGAGTAAATGAATTTTATGGTGATTAAATGGGTGCATATAAACAAGCTACATTAATATAGGGATGTTTCAAGAAATGAATCAAAACTTGTATGTAAATTCTATTCATAGATGGAAGGTTTGTGTTCAGAAGAAACTTTTTCCCCATTATGATATAAGAATATATTATAATGTTTTTAATTGTTGTTTCACATTGTTGTTATGAAGTTTTTTAGAAGGATGTCAAGTAATATTTCTTAAATATAGAGATTAAAAAAGAAATTTATATTAAGAAACATGTTTGTCTTCTACTTGATAAATATAGAACCAAGGTATTTAATTTAAATAAGGCCTTGTACGTGTTGAATCATACTCCATGTTCCTGGTACTAAAAACATAATAACTTCTTGAAATTTTTTTAATTTTTCTAAAGGGAAAGTTCACAAAAACATATATGTAAATGAAATGGACTCAGGTACACTGATTTTTAGTGTTTATTTTTATGACATAATTTCTATAGGGAATATTGAAAATTATTATAAATATTCTTCTAAAGAAATGAAAAAATAATGAAATTTCAATTATCATGGAATTAATGTTCTTTATGTGTATATAAATTAAATAAATGGAAGGATATATTTTTATATCATAAGAAAATTATGCTAGGGAGTTTTCAAAAAATACTGGTATGGAGTATTCAAAAGAAGTTTTTACTCTTTTTTCAATTGGATAGAAAGATCAGTAAAGATGAAGCTGGGAAAAGTGTTAATCAACAATATTTTCAAAAGATGATAAGAAGTTTTATTGTTATTAAATATTCAAGTCTCAACATCATTTATGTTGTTACTTTATTTGAAAGATATCATAGTGATCCAAAAGAATCACATATTCCATTATAAATGATAATTATATGATATGTTAAAGGCAAATATTCACCTGGGATTTTGTAAAAAAGAATTTATGGTTTAAATTTTTTTAGATATACAGATGTTGATTGGGTAGGAGATTTAAATGATAGAGAATAAAATTCAAAAGAAAAAAAAATCTTGCGAGAATGTTGTGTGAGTTTTCATAGAAATAAATAGAGTTTAATGATTTTGATGATAGTGTAAGTAGAATATATTTCCACTATACATGCTTGTATATAGACAATTTGAAATGATTTTTAGATATAAGATTTGAAATTGAAATTTTATATAACATTACAGATTAATTTTTATAACCATTGTGTTATTTATCTTTCCAAAAATATTGAACAACATTCGAGATCAAAACACATTGATATAAAATATTTTTTTTTAAAATAAAAATTTTAAGTTGTATTGAATTTTTATAAAATATCAAATTGATGGTATTTTCACAATTTATTCTCTAAAATAATGGTTTGTGGAATTGAGGCTACAAATTTATGTTCAGCATCTACCAAAAACTTTCTAAAATTATTAAGGGCCACAGACCCCACCATGATTTGGATTATTTTGATAATCATGGAGAGAATTTACAACTTTATCCTTAATAGAGGAGAGTATTGTCTATTCTAAAAATGGTAGAGTGGGTATAAACCTCTCAAAAATGAATCTTAAGTTTTTTTTTCGTGAAAGTATTTAAATTTTTTTCATGATGAAAAATGATCAGTCGTGAAAGTTGTTAATGAAGGTTATCAAAAAATTCAAAGAGGGAGATTGATGATTTTTTTAATTTTTTTCTAAAAAAAATATTGTTGAAAAATTAATTTTGATGAGAATATTTTGGTAAGAGGTGAAGGAAATATATTTAATGTTTTTTATGAATTTGTTGATTTAATTTAAGAAGTTTCAATAACTTTGGTGAGAAAAATTCTAACTAAGTCGTATGTTAATATTTTTTTCATTCAATGCCTCCAAAATCATGAGGAATTCATTGTATAAGATGAAGTTTATTTAAGGGGAGATAAGTACAGATGAATTCCATATGAAATTTACCAGACATACAAATATAATTTTCTAGAAAATAATTTATAATGAGGTTTTTAATAAGAAATTATGGAATTTAAAGTTACTGTGTTTTTAAAAATAGTTGCTTTTACAAAGTCATTAGTTGAAGGAGATCATTAAAAAAACCTGATCTGATAGAAGATAAAGAGTTTTTTTCTGATTTATGAGGTTCTATAAAATGATTAATAAATAAAAAGTGGGAGTATTTCATAAAAAAGGAAGCTATATTTAAAGTTTTGTTTGTGTAAATTCAAAGGGAGAAATGAAAATGAGAAATTTGAGCATTCCATCAGAGGAAGAATGTTTCATGTGACAAAATTCATTAGAATTTTTGACAATGTAGTCATCCATATTCAATTGGTCAAGAGAAACAAATTAAGGTATATGGGTTTTTGGACATATAGTTTTTATGAATTATAAAGAGAATAGTTTTGTTATAAGCTGTGTGAATTTAAATTTTGTAAAGTTAAAGAGTATGTTATTGAATAAAATTCCATGGAATAAATATCCAATGGATAAACATTCATCAGATGACCTTTTTTGAAATAAGTCAAACATAATTTTTTTTTTGAATATGTCCACCAAAAAATAATTTCTGGGAAACTTGTATAGAAATTATAAGATAAGGAAAAATTGATCATATAAATAAAACACAGATCCATTGGATATAGATTTAATTATCAATTCATTAGACAAAAAAACTAATTAGATGAAAAAAATATATATGTTAAGTTCAAGTAATTAAAAACGTTTTTCTAAAGATATTATTATATAAATAATTCTAATGAATGTATAGATTTTTTTTGAATTCAATGATGTTTGAAGAGTTACTTAAGAATTTGAAATTTAGGAAGTTAGAGGAAGGATGGAAATATTATATAATTTAATAATGTTCATGAGGATTCTAGAAGAGTTTAGAAGAAACCCAGTGAATTTAATTTAATAGGTAATGATTAAATTTTGGAATTCAGTGAGTGGGAAATGAATTTGGTTTTCTACCTTTTCTATCTTTGGATAACCTATATAAATGGGTGAAAAGTACATGTACATGACATTGTTCATACATAAAAAAAGTTTAAATGATACATAATCTGTGCTATTATGAGTCTTCAATTGAACATTTCTATAATTTTGAAGAATATTATTAGAAAAAGTTTCAATTAGAAGCATCTGATAGAGATTTAGTTCATATAAACTGGGTAGAGAAATCAGAAAGAGTTTCCTTAAAGAGTTCTGAGGTGTAGTGGTTTATATAATTAGACAGAGCTCAGGTTATATATCAAGTGTAGGTTTCATTGAGGTACAATGGATATACATTCACCAGATAAATAAAATGGTGCATCAGATGGACATTTTCAAATGGAGAAAATCGAACGGGATTTCGATATCAAAATATGGGGGAGTTGATTTTACAAAGTTTCATACTTTTTATTGTGGTTCATGTTTTGTATGAAAAACATTATAAACTGATGGGAGTTAGTATAATCATACATGTTAAGATATATAAAGAGTATAATGGGAATTTGATCAAAATTGTATTCACTTATTTCTAATAGTGAATTTACATGGACCAATGGGATTCGCTATGGTAAGGATGTAGGTAATCACACTCTGTCCAAACCTTATAAATCTTGCATGCCTTGTTTACTTTATTATATTTTTATGCTTTTGATATTACTATAAATATTTATTATGAAAATTACTCTAAAAAGTTAAAGGGGTTAAATTTCATAAATATTGAAATTTTGAAAATTATAACCACTTATTCACCCCCCCCCCACCTACTTAGTGGTGAAATGATCCTAAAAAACTTCAAGATCCATATGATATGGTGAAATATTGATTGTTTCCATTCCAAGAAACAACTCTATAGATAATTCCATCATTATATTAGAAGGTATCTCTAAAAAATCCTCAACCAAACAAAGAAATGGTCAAACACTTGATGTAAACCATTTAGTATTTAACCTCTACTACCCTAATAATCATGATAATTATCTCAGTAGTAAAATCACCCACCTACTCCTCATTCAACCCTTCAGTTCCAGGTTGAAATTCTAACTATCCAATGAATTTATACTAAATCTAAGTTAGATAATTAAAAGACACCTACATTTTATAGATGTTAATTTGAGTTCAAAAGTGGGATAACCAATACATGCTAAGTATAATTTAATGACCCAAGTTTCCCATTAAATAAATATTATGTTCTATAGTTTTCTCCACACGCAACACCAAAAACCAAAAATAAATATAGATCATCTAATGATATTTGAATAATTAGTAGGTATAAATATTGGTAATATAATTATGAAATAAATATCAATGAATATATGTGTATATATATATATGTATGTATGTATGTATTTATAAAAGAAAAAAACAAAATAAAATTCACTTTAAACATCAAACTCAATTCGTACAATTATGTCGCAAATAAAATATATTTTTATTCTTAAAATATATCTTATAAAATAGATATTATTATATGTTTGATATATATATATATATAAATATATATATATTATCACTAATTAGAGAAGAATTTTTAATATACCAAAAAATGATTCCCCATAAAAACTCGTTTTCAAGATATGTTATGATTTTACTTTAAAGTTAAATGTCTCAATTTTAGGATATGAATTTGAGAAAATTGATATAATTTTTGGATTTATCAGGGTAATATTATCTTAAGATCAATTTTTTATTTTTCAAAAATAATATATTTTTAGGTGAATAGTGAAAAATACCATTTTTTATAAAAATATTGTAGCTTTTGTAACATCACTTGCATATAAGAATAACCTAAAACTTATGAAACTGTTTACTTTACCAAATATATGTCGTTTATGTAACATTATATATTTTAAAATTTTACTTTTGAATTACAAATCTATATTTTATATTTTAAAACATATGTAATATTTTCTCAAAAATTGTTTCAAATATATTATACATTTATATATTAAAATTAATTTTTTAAAATTGAATAAAATTAAATGGAATTAAAATTTAAAATAATTAGTTCCAAAATTATCTAATAAGTGCCACATTAGTTTTAGGCATAACTACTACATTACCTAGGGTAAATATTAATTACTCTAGTAAAATGGTAATTTTTTAAAGAATAACACTTTTCTATATATTATATATTTTAAAATTTAAATTAATCAATTTTAAATTAACACTATAATATGATTTTAAAACATATATAAAAATTTATTAAAACTAATTTAATGGTTAATCAATGTTAAATAAGGCTAAGAAAACATAATGAATAAAATGAAATTTTTCTAAAATAACAATTTTTTTAATAAATTATATATTTTGATTTAAAAGTTAATTTTTTCCTATTTAAAAATTGATTTAGTATAAATGGAGAAAAACTAAATATTCAACATGTAAATATTTGGTAATAATGGTTAAATTATATTTTAAGTAATTAAAAAACTGATATGATTAATATTTAATTATGAGTAATAAGTTATTAAATGTCTAATCTAAGGTGGCTTAAATTTTCCAAAATTATCATGACCATTAGAACTTCAAGAAAACATTTTCTAGGTTTTTATTCCTTACATACATGTATTGCCCATATTCTTTCACCTAAATCACCTAAATTTCATGCCTTTCCATTCTACCCCTTACTTACCATTTCTTTCTACAGAAAATCCTTTATTCATCATAATTATGTAGCCTTAAACATTACAAAATCTAGATTTTTAGCCAAGAAATTTATTTCTCTCACATTGAGGATATTTTCATGTTTATAGTTTTATATAATTTGGCCATAACTCAAACCAAAGAACTATAAAATAAAAATTGGACACCTTAGAATAGTATCCATTTTTCTCATAATCTCAAACTTTTAAAATAAAGCAAGGTCTTTTTTATAAAAACACTTCACAAATTTCAAAAAGTTTATTTCCAATCCCTTAATCATCCTTTAGTCATATTAAAAACATTAAAAATTGTGGGTTGAGAACAAAAAGGTTAGTAATGGATATAAAAATTAGTAAATTTTTATTTCATTGATAAATAATAAATCCCCTGAAAACTTTATCATAAATTAATACTTTTACCCTTAAGAAGTTGTAAATGTTTTCTTTATAAAATATTCTCATTGCTTACCCTTTTTGTAGTCATTATATTACCATAAAACCCATAGAAGGAATTGAAAACACATAAAGGTATCTTGGGAAATTATTATACGTTTTACACTAATAAATGGAATAACTATGTGGTCAACTTACATACATTTCACTCTTACAAATTGAATAGCCCTATGGCCGACTTCCATACACCATGAATTATAGAGATATAACAGACCCACCCATCATTGGATTATCCTGGAACCACCCGTCATTGGTTTATCACATAACCACCCATCAATATCCAAGTTCTATTATATAATCATAACACATAAAATAAAGCAATTTTCAATATGTCTCTCATAATATTTCATTTACACTCTTAGGAAAAAAATCAATGTATTAAAACAATCAATTTTTTTTTTCAAAACTGATTTTCAATTAAAAAAATACCCAAATGGAAAAGAATTATTTTCATTTATGAAAACATGTAATATTCTAAAGGAATCTAGAAATCAATTAATATTCATGGTAGTGGAAAATTCATTCTCGACATGTATGTTAAGAATAGAACATTCTTTTTTTTCATTTAACAAAACATTACCTATAAAAGACGTACGAAGATTAATTTTGAAAACATTTGAATGAAATTAAAAATATACAAAAATTTCCTTTATAATTATTTTATATCCAAATAAATAAATATTATAATTAATATCAAGAATATTTACATGGAGAAAAACATTTTGAAATTAAATCTTTAATCATTCAAAGTGTCTAATACCACATTGAAAATTAAAGTCATAAGAAACAAGACAGAATGACATTTTACAAAAACATTAAATAAAATGATATTAAGTAAATTAGTTATAGGATATTTCAAATATTCTCTATATACACCTCATAAAATAATGTGTGTGTATAACATCAAAATATGCCTTAGTGAAAGAAGATTTAGATGAAATCTATTACCTTGAGTCTGACATGTCACGTGTGTATTCATCTTCATAAATAATAAACATATGTATATAATTTACTTTATTCAGAACCTTTTTCATCTTTATCATTAATTTTATTTCAGTGTTTACTTTTTTTATTAAACTCATTAAATAATTAATTTTATGTCTGGTGTTTTGACCATAATCGACATATGTGTCAAAAACGAATTTCGTAGGTCGACTATGGTCAAAGGGATCATTATTAAAAACAACTCAAGAATAATAGTCTTGAAATAAAATATCATATTTATACATAAATTACACTTTTAAAACTTATCATGATTGATGGTTATGAAAAATGAACTAACATTACAATCATGGAGACGGTAGATCGTATATACGCGTGAGTAAAGTTCTTATTTTTCAATGATCACTATAGAAAGAAGGTTAGTAACATTGATCATTAAATAATGATAATTATATCATAAATACCATGTTATTTAATCATATATAGTTTTATATATAATTATTTTGATGTAAAAGAAATCACACCGCGTCAAGTTGGCGGTAGTCCCCACGTCCACAAATGATGTTATCACTTTTTTAGTGTTTTAAATGGGTAATAATGAAAATGATATTTTATATTTCTATAAAGTTAGTTATGTAATTAATATAATATTGATTTTATCTATTTCACATATGTTTATTATACCCATCCCTAATACATTCCATGTTATGTGTGAATGTATCACATCACTTTAAAGAGGCAGTAGTCCACACATCCACAAACGATGTTATCACACTCCCACAAACTAGAAAACATGAAGGTATGTATATATAAAAATTAAAAAATATTGAAGATATCATAAATAATATATATATATATATATATAATATAAAAACATTTTTTTCATCATATTTCCCATCCAATATAGGTGGTAATGTAAAAGACGAATGACATAGTTTCACGAGGCAGCAGTCCACTATACACATGAACGGTAATATCATTACCCATTTGATGGAAATGTGTGTAGTTTTATGTCTAAAACTTAAAATATAAACATATATATTATATTTAGTATACTTATTTTATTATATAATCAGGTAATAATAATAATTTAATGTGTGGAGAAATAAATAAAACATAAATGCATGTGGAAGAATGTTACCTCATTTATGGGAAACTCCTTTTAGTTTTCACCAAAGGGCTTACTTGGTTGGACTTAATCCAGAAGTCAGGAATCTAGGGTGGGTGTAGGTATGTTTGGAGATTATTCATTCAGGTTTTTGATGATCCAAATTTCTTGATATTTGTGAATTAATGTGAGTGGGTGAGTGCATTTATAGTGGAGGAGTGACATTCTTGAAAATATAAAACTGTAAACACTATTGAGAGGCCCCACTTACATAATGTACCTCCAATAATGATAAATATTAAATAAAATATGCTATATTTTAAAATAATTTCCAAAAAATGGGGTTTTACATTTTCCTAGGTCATTTAGACTCTTAATATTAAAGTTTAACCAGTAAGTAAATGCCTTTTTAAATTAATCATTGTAATTAATTTTAATTTATTTCATTTATATATTTGGTAAAAAAACTATGTTAACCATATTATACACTATAAATTATTCTTATCCCAAATATGGAATCCAATTTTTCAAAATTAAAACCACATAAGTGGTAAGAAATTAATTTAAAATTAATCCCACAGATGGGACGACAAAGCGGGTTTTTAATGTGGAAATGTTCAAATGATTGTTTTGTTTTTATATCTAAAATCACCATGAAAATAATTCAAGTATACTAAATTTTATTATAGGATATAAAATTGATCTAATTATTCTTAAAAACAAATTTGAAATATAATTTAACTATAAAAATAAATTAGATAGAAAAGAAGTTTTTAATTAAAATTCAGTATTATTTATTATTCATCAAAATATGAAACTTATCAAACAAATAAAAAAATTAAACCAATGTAAATTTTGATATTTTTATTTAAAATGTTAATTTTATTTTTTCACATAAAAATTTTAACAGTTTCAAAATTTATTTTTAAAACATGTTCACTATTAAAAGGCGTTAAAATTGATTTTTTGAAAAATAGAGATTTTAAGCATAAAATTGGATTCATTCCCCTATTATGAATATAAAATATATTG
Source organism: Viscum album (assembly GCA_963277665.1). Taxonomy (NCBI): domain Eukaryota; kingdom Viridiplantae; phylum Streptophyta; class Magnoliopsida; order Santalales; family Viscaceae; genus Viscum; species Viscum album. The sequence continues at coordinate 414,938 of OY728136.1, forward strand.
GATGAATGTAAAAACATTTTTAAAACATGTTTAAAAGTAATATAGTTTTTACTATTCATTATGGATGATAAAATGGCTATATGATAACTTTTATATTAAAAAAATATTACTAGTAGTTTATTATTATTTGGTATAACTCAGTCATTAATGCAACATAAGATTTCAAAGAAACTAATTCTTGAGTTCCATGTAAACTATTGGAAAAAATATAAATTTTATTTTAAATTTTATATGTAATTCATAAATGTTATTAAATAAGAAAAAGAATTGTTCTGTCATTACTTGGGTTGTTACATACTTCCTCCCTTTTTGAAATTGATTCTTCCCAATTTTATTCACTTATAAAATAAGTGGGGATATATTTCCCTCATAGATTTTTAAAATTCCCATATTTCCTCTTAAACCATATGGTTATCCATAAAACCTTAACTTGGTGAATTACCTTATTCCGCAATAGTTTCTCTCTGCAGTCAAGAACCCAAACTGGTTATTCTTCGTAAGAGTGATTCTCTTCCAACTAAACTACTCCAGGGCTCAAAACATAAAATGAATATAGTACATACTTCTTTAACAATTAAACATAAAATATGTTGTGTTACTAGGATAAAATCATAGGTAAATCCACTCATTAGGAAATAGGTCCAACTTTCTCTAGGATTTCATATAGTCTAAAGTACCACAGACTCAACAACCCTTTATTACCAAAATCTATCACACATTTCCAAGGGAAAATTTTTAGAAATACATAATCATCTACCTTCAAAGAAATATATTTCTTATGGTTATCCACATAACTTTTATGTCTTCTTTAAGATACCCTCATGTTTTTCTGAATCAAATAAATTTTCTATGTATTTTATTCTACCAACTATGGTACCATCAACTTCCTTAATATTACATCATCCAAAAACATTAGTGTTCTACACTGATTTTCTTATAATGACTCAAAATGTTCCATATGAATACTTGAATAAAACTGTTATTATAAGAAAAAATGACCAAAGAAAGATATTCATCCCAACTTCCCTGGTAATCCAATGAGAAAGAATGAATCATATCTTCCAAGGTATAAATCATCCACTCAGAATATTCATAGATTAAGGGTGAAAATTTATACTAAAATTTAATTCAATACGAAATGACTTCTAAAGTCATTTACAAAAATTAGATGTTAACCTTAGATCACGGTCAAATTTAATAGATAGAAGAAATTCATGTATCTTGACATTCAAATTTTAGATAAAATCAAGAAAGAAGATATAAATACAATTTATCTCAAATGGTATGTAAATGTGAAAATATAGTTAATTGATCAACAATAAACCAAATTACATTATTAATCTGAGAATTCTTTGGTGGTCTTACTAATAAATCCATCAATATGTTCTTGAATTTCCACTCCAGTACTGGAAAAGGCTGAAGAATACCTTTTGGTAACTTTTATTCTACTTTAACCTACTGAAAATTAAAACACATAATGTTAAATTTAGAAATATATATTTTAATTGCATCCCACTGGAAATACTCTCAAATTTCTCTATACAACCTACTAATACCAAGATAAATGTAAAACAAAGAACTATAAGCTCCAGTCAACAACCATTTCCTTAACTATGAATCAAAAGGAACACATAATCTTTTTCCAAATCATAAAACTACTTCTTAATCAATATTAAAATTAATAAAATTACCATTCTTAATAGATTACACCTTTTCTTAAGGATATTAATCCAAATTTTGATCCATATTAATTCTTTCATAAAAATTCAGCAAAAATCAAACCTGAAACAAAAATAGAGGATGTCCCAGCATCCACAACTTCTAGGCCATAATTCATCAAATCATTAACCAAAGGGTGGGTGATGGTGGGAAGACCCCAACGCTAGGATGCTCTTCCCCTCCTAGTGACGATGGCAGACCCCGCTCCAGCCCCTCCTCCCTCAGTGGGGGAGGGATATTTATTTCCCTTTTGGAGAGCAGGGACAACATTTCACCCCTTCTCCAACCCTGATTTTCTTCCCCCATTCCCGAAAGTTTCTTTAAGCCCTAATATTCCGGAACTCCTTGATAGCATCCCTAATCTTTAGCTTTCGACCTATTAATTCATAGAAAACTTTGCCATCCAAAACCTCACATTGGTTGCTCGCTTCAAGTTGAGAAAACCTTTGGTGGATGTGTTTGATGGGTTTATCATCAGCTCATGGGACCTCCAGGAAAGGGTGATTGTCAGCTTTCTTTATAGTCGCCACATCATGATTCGATTTGAATTCGAAGAAGACCTTATCAAGGCATGGTCGAGCACTCCACGTAACGTCAATGGGTCCTATTTCTTCCTCTTCCGATGGTCATTTTTATTCCATATGAATTTATATTTCCCATCTACTGCGGTTTGGGTAAGTTTTCCCAATCTTCCATTGTTGTTCCAGAATCCTTCTATTATTCGCATGATAGGTAATCTCGTAGGTAGATTTTTTTGCTCGGATAGCCGTACTGAAGCTGTTTTTCACTCGGTAAGTCCAAGGGTATGCGTGAAATTAGATGCATCTTGAAAGCCTTTTTATTATCTCTGGATTACTATTTGTGAGGATTATATGTGAAAAAAATGGGTCATCCATGAGATTTGGATAGACTTTTGCTCTTCAGGCGGTCATTTGGGTCATGCTTTGGAGGTCTGTCATATGGGTCTTACACTTCAGGGAGTTCATCACCATAGAATTAATTCTACTGTTAGGAAATAGGCTAGTGTGAAAGGTAAATGTCATGAAGTTAGTGTGGAAATTGGCCCGTCGCAGATGAGAATCGATGGAGGAAGTGGTAGGGAATTTCAGTCTCAAGGGTTGGTTGAGATGGATCAACCAAAAGGTGATTGTAACAAGTCAGTAGAGTTTATGAATGGGTTGTAATCATGGAGGAGTTCTAGGGAGATTCCAGATGAATTGGGGGAACTATCCAATCCCATGAGAGGCTCACTACAGCAGGCTGAAGTAGAGCATGAGGCAGGAGGGGTAGTGGGATTTCCTGCTGAGACTTTTGGTGCAAATAATGGTGTCTATCGAAGGGGAATGGGAGGTAAAATGGAGGTCATATAGCCTAGTGAGGGGGAATTCTCCTAGTATAATACTTCTCTGAGTGATGGTAGGCAAGCAATGGGTGAGACTCAAGTGGCTGGTGTTGAAGAGGACCCTAGAAGAGCATTTTGTGGGGAGATGGTCAGAGGCAGTGGGGACCTACACAAGGAGAGGAAGGGGTCTTCACTGGATGTGGTGGTCCGTAATTCAGATAGTAAGAAAGGGATTTACTTATTAGGGAACCAATATTCTATCCCGGTGAAGAATAGATTTGATGTCCTTAGTACAATTGGGGAGTGTATGGAGGGGACTGTTGAAGGGAGTAGGAGTACTTCTGCAGGGGAAATCATTCTGAAGAGTAATAGATGTAACAGGGGGAAGGTTAAGAGGGATTACTCCTCCTTACTTCCTCTATTGAAGACTCGGTCAGAAAAAAAAAAGAAAATGGATGAGAAGGTGGAAAGTGGGGCCATGTGCCAGAATACATCTGGCCAACCAGAACATTCCTTAGATCTACTTTGGTGTTCAGAGGATGAGGTGACATAGAAGGTGTTGTTTCTTAATGCCTCAGATGAGGAAGTGACCAATATGATGGGTCAAGACATTAGAATGAATCTAAGTATGGATTAATATTTCTAGGTTGACAAACAGGACACAATACTGGTTGGGGGTTTCAATAAGGGGTTTATCGGACTTGAAGAGTGTATAGAGGTCTAGGATAAACTAACCTCGTCATTTGAGGTTCTGTTAAGTGACAAGCCACTCACTCAGGTAATAGCTATTTCTTGTAAGTTTTTTATGGATATGGATTCCAGAAGAATTATATTTTTCTTCAATGATGCTTCTTTAACCTTCTCTTTGTAATTCTTGGTTTTCCACTCTCTCCTTTTTTTGTTTCTATGTAGAGGCTTACTCTCAGCTTGTTCTTCTAGAAATGTTTTGGTGTTTTTTTGTTTCTGGTTACATGGATCTGCTTCATATGGGGTTTAGAGCATAAGGTCACAACTTATGCATGGCACTTGGAGTGGAAGACTGAGAAGGTATGGCCTGGACATTGGTTCTATGCCCGTGCATCCTTGCACGGGACTGGTTTCTGAGTACTCATTCTTGGTGGGGGCTTAATATTGAGGTAGCTACTAGGGTGAGGCAGGGCATGTGTTTTTTGGGTTCTTTTATGTTGTTGTTTTGGTTGTGTTGTCAGACTCGGTGGTTATCACTTCTCTGTTAAAAGTGATTCAATAATCAAATAAAAAAAATGTTTTTCAGTTATTAACCAAAGGGTCACATTCTAAATATAACATGGTTAATGTAGCACTAATTTTTCTACACAAAGCCATGAACACCTTGTTTTATATTCCATAATGATAATGAATCATGCAATCATAGTACTTTATAAGTTTCAGCCATATTCTTTGTCTCATGTTAAACTATTTCTTAGTGAATATATACTTCAAATCATTGTGATTAGTATATATTTCACACTTCAATCCTTAAAAATGATTCCTTCAAATTTTTAATGAAAAAAACAATAACAGCTAATTTTAAATCATGTGTAGGGTAATTTAACTAATGAGTTTTAAAAAAATGAAGCTTAAGAAATTAAATTTTCATTATACATTATGACACAACCAAGTCCTTATAAATCATAACTATAGATGAAAAAATAACCATTTCTCGAAGGAAGGTCCAAAAGGGGGGAATTTACCAATCTTCTTTTCAGTTCCTGAACACAAACATCACATTATCCTATCCAGATAAACATAACTCCCTTTTGTTTCTACTTAGTTATTGGGATAGAGAACTGAGCAATTTTTTTAATAAAACATCATTAATAACCCACTAATCTAATAAAACTATGAATCATTGTTACATTAGTGGGTATTGGAAACCCTTCAAAAGCTTTTGTTTTAGCAGTTAATAGTCATTCTATCTTTATAAACAACATTACCAAGGGATAAAAATATTTTCAACCAAGATTCACCCTTAATCAACTTTCTAAATAGTTTCTTTTATTTTAATCGTTTAAAAACAATACTTAATTTCATTTTATGTTCCTTCTGGATTTAATAATATACCAAAATATCATCTATAAACACTACCACAAACTGATCCAAAAACTAATAGAAGACTGAATGCATAATATTTATAAATATAGTATGTAAATTAGATGACCCAAAGAGAATAAATACAAATTTATAATACCCATATCTCATATAAATTCTATCTTTGGAATGTTATCCCCCTTTAACTTCATCTAAAGGTAATCTCACCTTAGATCAATCCTTGAAAAACTCATAGCACCATGGATCTGGTAAAAAAACATATATATGAGGCAATGGAAAATTTTTCTTAACAGTGATGTTATTCAAGGCTCTATAATTAATGAAAAGTCCCATGGAACCATCTTTCTCTTTCAAAAATAAAATAAGGGCACCCCATTGTGAAGTGATGGCTCGAATGAAACCATTATCAATCAATTCTTGCAACTAGTTTTTTAATTCCAAAAGTTCTACTTGATCCATTCGATAAGAGTCTTTAGAAATGTGATTATAGTCTGAAACTAAATAAATAGTAAATTCAACTTCTCGGTCAGGAAGAACATCCAATAAAATAATCAGGAAAAACATTTGTAAATTCATTTACTACTAGGATGTCAAAAATAATAACTAGTTATTTATTTTTAACAACATGTGATAGATAACATTCAATATAATATTTAATTAATTTTTCATATTCTTGGTATGTTGTCAAAGTTATTAAATAACTAAATAAAACTTTATTGGATTTATAGTTTATTTTAACATGATAAACTAAAAGCCAATCCATAAAAAAATGAAATCAAACACAACTATGGGTAGTTCAGAAATATTTACAAGAAATACCATCCCACTAATGACAAGTAAAAGATACTTATAAATCATGGTTTATCTAATACTCATACCTTGATCTCTTACCAAAAGTTCTATTTTAATTTCATGATTTTATATACCAAATTTTCAAGAAAATTTCCTAGAAATGAAAAAATGTGAAGATCCCGAGTCAAATAGTGTATTGGAATAATTTGAATAAACTAGTAAAATACCTATCACCACTTAATTTTTTGGAACAACAAAACCATATTAGTAGAAAAATATTTTTCTACACCCTTCTGCTTTCGATTTTGATGGTCTCCACCCTGAGTAATCAACTTTGGACACACATTAGAATAATTATCTCACTCATTGTAAGTAAAACATCTTACCACTATATTTTCATTTATTTCTTGATCATATTCATTGAATTCATGATCTATATAATCAAACTTACCACATTAGAAGCACTTCTTGGACTTTTAAAGACATTATCCAGTATGCATATTACCATACTTCTCAAAAGATGGTAATTTTGTTTTCTTGCCTCTAAACTTCTTTGATGAATGCTTTCACACTGCCTAAATACTAGACCAATTATTTTTCCTATTTTCATGGTATACATTATCATCAAAATATTCCATTTATTCCTTCTCAGCACATCAAACAAGTTCCTCATTTATCTTGAACTCAAAAGAATCCAATTCCCTTTGATATCTCATATTTAGTCCTAGGTAAAATCTATTTATCTTACTAGAAATATATCGGATATAATTTGGGACATCACCAATTGACTAAAGTTTTATCCATATAAATCCACCAAATATTCCTCCTTTTGTCTCAATTCCAAGAATTTGTTTTCTATCCTATGTCGAACATCCTTAAAAAATATTTCTTAAGGAAAAAATTCTTAAATTCATACAATTCCAAGGAATCAATCTCATAACTTTCCCTGATATTCTTAACCTTTTACCACCACTGGTTAACTTCACCTTCAAAAGGATAAATTATAAGAGTTTCCTCTTTGTAATCGGAAAATCCCATGACCTTGAATATATTTTCTAGGTCTTTAATCCATCCTTCATCTATCACGGGGTTAGATGATCCTCTAAATGATGGGGGATGTTGTTGCAAAGAATGTTCTACTATCATCATGTTTCTATGAGGTATATCTAGTTACTCTCTTTCATGGAACCCCCCCCCCCACCATTTATATCATATTTCATCTGATCAATCACTACAAGAAACTTATCAATTCCAATTCCACCCATCTCAGGATATAGATTCGGAAGGATATTTTCCTCTATGAGCCTTCCCACCACAACTTCCTTGTTTCCTCAATAGAAAACCATTCTGAACAAACATACTTTAGATGAATCAATATGGTAATCCTAAAATTCTATATCAATTCACATTAACAATAAATTTAAATATTTCAATGGAATTCTACTAATATTAACCTAAACTATAAAGTTATCTAAACTTTTCCTTTGATACCAACTATAATGGATCAGCCTTAAAAATTACACAATATTTAGTTTTTGTCAAGAAATTTATTTATTTTACATTAAATAAATTTTTAGGTTTATAGTATTAGATAATTTGGTCATAACTTATACATAAATAACAATAAAATAAAAATTGGACACTTTTGAATAGTATCTATTTTTTCTATAATCTAAAAAATTTAAAATAAAGCATGATCCCTTTTATGAAAAATCATAATCACTTTCAACATGAATTATTCCAATATCCCACTCATACTTAAGTCCTATGGAAAACATTAACAACAAAATATTAGAATAAAAAGATTATTAATGCATATAAAAGGAAGTAAATCGTTAGTCCATTGATAAACATTAAAACCCATGAAAACTTTATCATAATGTAATAATTTCCTCCCTTAATAAGTATTAAATACTTATTTTTAAAAAATAAGTGCATAGCTTAACAATTTTTACCATTAAACCTATAAAAATCATCGAAAACACATAAAACAATATTAGAAAATTATTAGACTTTTCACTCTTATAAATGGAATAACCATGTGGTCTACTTACATACATGTCACTCTTACAAATGGAATATACATATGGATGACTTCTATACCTAATGCATTGTTGGGATATAATGGACCCACCCATAGTTGGTTTATCATATAACCAACAATCATTGGTTTATCACATAACCACCCATCAGATTTCCAATTACCATTATATAATCACAACACATAAAATAGTGAAATTTATAACATGTAACTCATAATATTTCATTATCACTCCTAATAAAAAATTTCAACATATTAAAATACTCAATCCATTTTCAAAACCCATTTTCAATAAAAATCAAAAAAAGGAAGAGAAATTTTACATTTAAAAAAATATCTTGTAAAGGAAGATATAAATCAAATAATAGTCACACTGGTTTAAAAGTCATTTTCTTCATGTACGTTAAGAATAAAACATTTCTTTTATCATTTAACAAAACGATCTTCATAAAACCCACAAAAAAATATTACTTTTGAATAAATTTGAATAAAATTAAAACTAAAATCAATTTTCATTTATAACCCTTTTATATCCATACAAATAAATATGTAAAATAATAACAACAATATTTACATAGAGAAAAAGATTTTGAAATTAAATATTTAAACATTCAAAGTGTCCCATAACACATTAAATATTTAAATAATCAGCCCCATAAAATAATAACATTTAACCATGACATTAAATAAAATGGTAATAAGTAAATTTATAATAAAAAAATTTAGAGGTTCTGTATATACACCTCATAGAATAATGTGGGTGTATAACATCAAAATATACCTCAATAAAAGGTGAATGAGAATAAATCTTTTACCTTGAGTCCAACTTGTCGCGTGTGTCTTTATCTTCATGAATAAAAAACTTATTATAATTAATTACTTGATTCAGAACCTTTTTCAATTTTATCATTACTTTTATTTCACTTATTACATTTTTTATATAGATACATAAAAAAATTAAGTCTATGTCGAGTGTTTTGACCATATTCGGTTTATGTGTCAAAATGACATTGGTAGGTCAACTATGGTCCAAGGTTTCATTACTAAAACATATCCAGAATAATAATAATGAAATATTTAAAATATTTATACTTAAATTATAATATTAAAACTAATCATGAATGGTTGTTATGAAAAATGTACCAATGTTATAATATTTGAGAATTTAGGTCGTACGTATGTATGAGTAATGTTTTCATTTTTCACTGATCATTATGGAAAGAAAGTATATAACATTTATCTTTATAGAATGATTATTATATCATAAATAAAATTTTATTTAATATATATACTTATATATATAATTATTTTGATGTAAAAGTAATCACATCATATATAAGAGGTGGTATTCCAAACATTCACGAATGATGTTATCACTTTTTTTAGTTTGTTAAAAGGGTAATCATGGAAATGATATATTAAATTTATTTTAAGGTAATAATGTAATAAATATAATATATATGTTATGTATGTCATATATTTTTATTAAACTTATCCTTAAAACCTTCCAGGTAAAGTTTTAACATATCACATCGCTTTTAGGAGGCGGTCGTCCACACGTTCACAAATGATGCTATCATACTTCGAGTAAATAGAAAGCATGAAGGTATATATACATAAAAATTAAAAAAAATTAAATAAAAAATAAATATAATATATATATAGATATCATATATAAATATTTTTTCCATCATAATTCCCAACCATGGGATGTTGTAAAGGAAAAAACGAATGGCATCGTTTCGCAAGGCAGTTGTCTGTCTTACACACTAACGATAATTTTGTAAACCATTTGATGGAGGTGTATGTAGATGTAGTTTGAACCATTAACATAACAAAATCTCAGTATTTTTATTGTGATTATGTTATTATATAATCATGTAATGATAATAATCAAATGAGTGAATATAGAAATAAAACATAAATGCACATTGAAGAATGTTACCTCTTTTTTGGGTAACTCCTTTTGGTTTGCACCAAAGGGATTACTTGGTATGATTTATTCCTAAATTTAGGACTCTAGAGTGATGGGATGTATTTTTTGAGATTAATTGGTTAGGTTTTGGATGATCCAAATGGCTTTATAGTTGTGAATAAATGGGGGATTGTGAGTGCCTTTTATAGTGGAGGAGGATTCGCATTCTTGTAAATATAAAAAGGTAAACTCTATTGGTAGTTATTACTTATATAATAAGCCTAAAATGATGATAAAAATTAGATAAAAGACGTTATATGGATAAATAATGTCCCTAAAATGGGTTTGGACAATTTTCATGGTCGTTTGGACTCTTAAGATTAAATTTTAACCACAAATTAAACACATTTTTATCTCGATCGATGTAATTAATTTTATTTGATTTTGAAAATATTTGTGTTCAAAAACTATGTAGACCTTATTAGAAATTATAAATTATAATTATTAAAAATATGCTATCATTTTTTCCAAATTCCAACCATGAAATTTGTATAAATTAATTTAAAATTAAACCCGCAGATGGGATCACAAAGCGGGTTTTCAAAGTTAAAATGTTCAAAAGTTTGCTAAGGTTTTATATCTAAAATGAAAATAAAAATGATTATGATAAAATAAATTGGATTAAATAATTTAAATTTTACCTAATTTTACTTTATAACTAATTCAAATTATAATTTATTCATATAAATAAATTAGATGAAAAAGCAGTTTTTTAATTAAAATTCATTATTATTTACTATTCATTAAAATATGTAGTTTCTTTGAAAAATAATAAAAATTTACCCAAAGTTAGTTCTGATTTTATTATATCAAAAATTAAGTTCATTATTTCATATAACAATTATAAAAGAGTAAATATTTAGTTTTAAAATAGGTGTTTCATTAAGAGGTGATAAAATTTCTTATTAGAAAAATAAATTAAAACTGGATTTATTCTTATCTTATGCCTATAAAATATATTTTATAAAAATTATAAAAATTATAAAAATGTTTAAATTAAATATTTTTAGTTATATTAATTCTCACCAATACAACATCTTGGCGATAACTGCCCTCTTAAAAAATAATATTAATAGTATATTATTGTTTGGTATAACTAGGTCTTTGAAGCAATGAGAGATTTCAAAGAAAATCATTGTTGTATTTCATGAATGCTATTATAAATAGAATACATTTTTTTGTAAAATTTATATTTAATTCATAAATATTAATCTTAGGTCCACTAGGCTAGATACCCTAAGAGGGGGGTGAATCAGGATATAACAGATTAAACAACTGCCCCTTGTGATGTTGTTTTACTGTTAGACAAAACCCTCTTCTCTATCCTTCCCGTTGCAGAGTATGAATAAACCTTAACGCATTCATAGGACACAAAAATATTTACTTGGTTCACCCTCACTGGGCTATGTCCAAGGAGCATACCCCAACAGTGTGATGATGTACCAATTCCACTATAAGCGCATTGCTGTTTACATGTTCAAAGCAGACTCACTATCCCTCCTGGTTTACAACCACTCACAATTTGAGTACTCACTACTCTCTCAAATGAAGTGGGCTCACTGCTTCTTCAGAATATCCACTCACATTTTATAGGCATGTAGGTCTCTTCATTATCTCTAATGAATTATGCATCCTTAACTATTAATAGATGCTCTGTTGATGCCCAACTTTCACCTGCAGATGAATCTCTCTTTACACCGGGTGCATCGGGAAACTCTAATTTTTACGCGCAACCTCTACACTGCCTTGCGCGTAATTCCTTGCTTTTGAGCGAAATCCACTTTTTGTGCAACATCATTTTTATGCACAACTACTAATTTTATGTACAACCATCTCCTTTTACGTGCAGCCTTTACTTTACGTGTAAACACTTCTTTTATGCGCAACAATCCTTTTTATGCGCAACAGACCTATTTTATGTGAAATATTTTCTTTTACATGCAAAAAAATTATTTAACGTGCAACCACATAACATTATGTGCAAACTTGATGTTTACACACAACTCACTTGTGTATTCCAATTTTGAATGTGAGAGCTCAGAAAATCTCTAAGTCTTGAGAATCTTTGAATGAGGGGGTCACTTCATATTTATAGGCACAATCGACCCCTATGCGAAAAACCCTTCTTTAGTGTGGAATGCACTTCGAGTGCAAGGAACACATCTTCTATGCAATACCGTTTTCATGCACTACTCCAATATTTCATGCACCTCATGCCTTTCCAATTTTTTAGCTTCTGATCTTGAAACACCTCTTGCTTGAAAAACACCAATCCTCTATTTCACGCATCACGCTAATATTTCGTGCACCATTTTCTTTTACAAACACTAGGAAAATATTTCGTGCACCACTTTCCTTTTTCATGCACCATGAAAATATTTCACGCATGAATTTCCTTTTTCACGCACCATGCAAATATTTCGCACACCACTATCCTTTTTCTCGCACAACACAAATATTTCGCGCACCAATTTCCTTTTTCCTGCACCACATAAATATTTCGTGCACTACTTTTCTTTTCCAGGCAACACATTATTTTTTCATGCACCTACCTTTTCCAAAAACACGTCTCTCCATTTTCTGATTTTCAAGCCCAAAAATTTGACAAACACTGGAAAAAAGTGCCACCTTGTATCTTCTCTTTTTGTACCACCTCCAGATCATCTATTCCTTTGTTGAGGTTCTTTAATCAAACATGTATATCAAAAACCATCTCTTGAACCCGAAAAATCACAATGTAAAACCCCATTGCAACCAATTATACATCATGGTCATCTTTGTGAACAAACTAAACACGGAGGCCCACTTGGTAAACAAACACAGTCACCTTAAAAATTATTCAATGATACCTTGAGTAATTGTTTCCCAATAATTAATAAATATGAAAAATACTTATTCTACCATTACCTAGGATATTACATCCTCACCTATAAAAGGTGGATTAGTTCCACCCTTTCAATTCTATACTCTTTTTTTGAAAATTACTATAAATCCTATCCAAATATACTCTAATTGATGTAATTTACATGTAATAATTCCCATGTTCACCAAAAATTATCCTAATTCTTTCAAATCTAAGGCCTTTAAAAGATGAATTTTAAAGTCTAAAAAAGGTATCAAATATTTATTAACATTTATTTATTATTATTTCCATTATAAACTAATATTAACATTATTATAATAAAAAAATAATCATCAATATATTTTATATTATATTATAAAAATGTTATAACCATTATTTATTCTCTTCTATCTGCTAATAAAAACATGAATATTTATTAGTACATGTCCATAGATTACTACCTCCACAAAGTGATGATTTTGATTTTTCATCACCACCACTCATAGTTAGTAATAATTATGGTATTGGTGAATAAATATGATTTATATAAATTATCTATGATTTTTAAAATATCACTTAATATACACCTCCACCCCTCTCTTTCTCTGAGTAGTAGAAACATTAATCATGCATTGTGCGTACTAGAACCTCCATGAAGAATTGTGTTTTCATTCTTCTAGTTTTTCTTTAATTATCCAAAAATATTAAAATATGGATAAAAAACATTTAAATATAAATATAATATCAATATTAATATATTATAATGATATTAAATTAAAATAAATACATCCTTAACCATTATCATGAGTGGAGTTCAAGCGTGTTCAAGATTGGGCAAGTTGGACTACCTTCTTGAATAATGCTATGAAAGTATATCATGGATGATTGTGAATACATAATATATGATATAATATTACATAAATATTTAAATAATTATTTTTTCTTATTTTTGGAAGTGATAAAATAATATTTAACTCTTTAATTAAGAAAACACCATTTATTGGATGAAAATCATTAAAAAATGATTGTTATTGATTTCATCTTCTAGGAAAAATACTAAAGTATTTATGATAGGAAATTTTAAAATTCATAAATAATTATAAATCATCTATTATATTAACATTAATGAAATTCTAATGATGAAATTTATAATAATAAATAACACATACATTGCTCCTACAGAACTACTATAAACAGTCAAAACTATAAACACTTGATGTGGGAAAATAGGAAAAAAACTAACAAATATATATAGATAATGATTATAAATTAAAATTATAAATAGTTATAGGTATTAATATGTTTTTAAATAATAATATTAAGATATTTATTATTGTTATACAGGAGGTTAGATCATAGTTAACTGAGAGATGAAACAAAATAAGGGTTTCTTTGTGTCAAAATTAAATCCCTTGAGACATGAATATACTATACACCATGTTTTATTTTTAAAGGTATAAATACTAACCCAATTTAATTTTTTATAATTTTTCTATTATATTTCATAATTTATAATTTTTTCTTCCATATTAAATATCTCTTGGGTTTTTGATTCAAAATATAAAAATGTTGTAAGGGTTTTTATCTCAACTTCTCTCCATTGATAAATGTTTTAATTTTTTGCACCAATTTATTATTTATATAGTATATATACTTTCTAAGAAATTATTTTGACATAATCCATGTTTTAATAAGTTTTATTTATAGAAACATATTATTTTCAACAATCTAGTTTCTTTTGATTTAAAATTTACTAAATTCCTAAGGGGTCTTTCAGGACTCAAATCTCTTCCCTAGGTCATAATCATCCATCATGGTATATTGAATTTTATAATTGATCTATTATAGCCTATGATAATTTTAGGCTGTATTACACCTTATTTTTTTGGGGAAATCAGGTTTCAAAAAATTATTCTTCCTTAATTATTTTAATGTTTTTTAAAATGTATATTTGTTAAGAATAATTCCCAATACTTGTAATGTACTTTTCTTCCACATCTATATTTTTAATTCCCACACATGTTATCTTTTTCCTAGTGGAATATAACAATATTTTTATCTCCACTCATCATTTTATTCCAATAATTTAATTTTAAATAAAAGTTTTATTAACATTTCTTATTTTGTGGGTTTTCGACAAGGTTATTTCAAAATATTCAAAAGGTTTCTCTATCCTTGAAAAATAAAATGTTTTATCATAAACTTTGCATTTTATTTTGATAAAATTTATATATTTATAAACTTTTGATTATTAAATATTGTTTTTTAAAGAAAATTTTCTAAAATTATTTTCTCAATATCTTTTCAAAAACTTTTTGTCTATTTCAAGCCTTCATTATTAATGTTTTTTTAAATGTAAATGTTTTTACATTATTTTCACATCAACGTTTTTAAACCTTGTGTCTTATCAAGGATATATTATATAGAACTCTTTATAATAATTTTTTAGAGAAGTATTATATTTCCCTTCTCAAAATAAATTTGATATTAATTCACACTTATTATTTTATAAAAATTTCTAAAAATGTTTGGTGAAAACTTTTGTATTTTCACTTCAGTTTTTCATCCAAGGTTTATCTCTCTGGGCATGGGAATTATTTTTTTGGTCATGTTTTCTGGCATAGACATAATGTGTTTTTTATAAGTATGGGAATAATGAGTTTCACACACAGGTTTTCCTATGATTAGGTTTATTCCAAATTTTCAAGTTGTTCATAATATTATTCTATATTCCAAAGTTCCTTATAAAATTATGTAAATTTTATAAGATGCATTTAATTTCCATTAAATGCCACATTTTCATGTTCATGCCTTATTTTTTGAGGTATTCCACAGTTTTATGTCATGGTTATATGTTTTCTGATTAATGATATGTTTTTTGATCTATTTCATATATTTTATGCTTCTTTAATGATATTTTTTTAATCTTAGGTTTATCCATCATGTTTTATGATTATCATGCATGGTCTTATGATCTTTTATTAAGATATCTATATCTTCCTCTTATTCTCATTCACGTTTATGATTTAGCGCTTTTTGATATGTCATTTCCATTAGTGAGCATTTGAGATCCTCCCTTATTATATTTCCATTCTATTTGTTATGAAGATGATTATTTTGTGTTAGGTATCTATAAAAGGGTCTTAAGGAGCATAGTTATATAGAAATGTTCACAGCTGTAATAAAAAAAGATTTTTATATAGCTAGTCCTCAAGACACTAAACCTTATAGTCTTTGGGTTATGTGACTTCTTGTGAGATATATTATTTAGATTAGGAGATTAAAATATTATTTATGTAATGGTTTTCTTGGGTTTCTATAGGTTGTATTAGATGAGGGTTTTATTATTTTTTGAGATTAGTTTAGTTATTTTGGGGATTAGTTTAGATTACCATAGTGAAACCCCTAGAAATGAATCTAGGTATATAATGATATCCTAAAATATTGGTAAATTTTTTATTCTGCAGTCTTCCCTATAATTATATCCCTATCTAGATATTATAAGTGGATTTGGTTATGGAACATATTCACATAGGGTTAATCACCCTGAAAAATGTTGTTTTATAATTGAGTCAGTCATCACCCTGGTGCATGCTGAGTGGACCTATGACTGAACACATAGTTTGACACTCTTGGGGGATATTCTTTGGTTGATCATGTGCTCATTACAACCCACTATTAAGGATTGATTTCCAAGTTATTTTGATACATTAATTTGAGAAATGTATGATAACCCAACCTAAAGTAACCAAGGTAAAACTAAGATTGATATAGGTCAAACTAAAGAGACTATAGGACAACATGATAATGTGAAATAAAAATAATTTTAAAGTTTAAATTTATTTTAATATTATTATAATTCTCTAGTTTTATTAATATTTTATCACTCATGTCAATCCTTTTTCATTCTAGTGATGGTTGGATCCAGAAGGAACTAAGTTAACCATAGTTGTGAAAAAAATGTGTTGATTACCTCAATAATCAACACATTGTAATAGGTTATAGACTAAGAAATATTATGTTTATTCAAAACCAACTATCCCAACACATGATTAACAATGTAACAATAGTTGAAATCCTAAATACACCAAAGAATAAAAGGATGAAGACTTTTGAAAAATTAGGCAATAAATATGATGAAAGAAATTATATTCAACCAACTATATGCCACAAAATTGGAATAATAATCAAGGGAATTTCCTCAAGGGGACTAGAAGATGCTTTACTTTTAATAAATGAGTCCATCAAGCGTCACACTATTGGGGGAAAATGAAGAGTTCAATTTAAAAGAGAAAAATAGAAAAATCTCATCTGAGCGAACCACTAAAAATTCAATGACTTATGTGATATCTTGGTAATTATTCAATTAAATTCCCTAATACAAGTATTTTTTAGGATTGTAGGAATCTAAAATCTCTTAGACCTAGAGAACAAAGAAGAATGTATGAAATGACTATCAACGAGGATGATAGTTATAATTAGGTGTTCACTTAACTTATACCTTAAATTAATAGATGTATTCTAGTTCTATAAACCCTATTATGTCTAGGATGTTTTCTAACAACATAAAGTCACTAACCTTAGTGATTATTATTTTAATGAAAATATTTAGTGGTATGATTATTATATTTGAAGAAATAAACTTTTTGAAAATAATAATATCCTCCTCAAATAAAAATTGACTCAATTTTTGAAATAGAATGGATATCATCACTTTGAACATAAATTTATTTCTATGATAGGGGGAAAACACTCTAAATCAACTATAACCATCTATTAGTGCAATGAAAATTATAAATTATCTAAGAAATAAACTTAATCCTCCACATGGGCCTTAATACATTGTTATAAAATACATTTCCTTGAAATGGTTTGGGAAAATAATTGTTTTATAGTCTTTCCTATGATATTGGGGATCATATCTTGAGGCCTGATAATATTTTTTCCAACATTATCGATTTCTACAAGTATATGATAATTAAATTATGAGGAAACAATTAATTTAAGGGGGTAGAATGTAACGACCCAAACTTTTCACCTTAAATAAATATTTTTTTTATGGTTTTCTACACATCAAACCCCAAAACCAAAAAAAAATATAGACCATCATTTTTTAAAAAAAAATTGGAGGTATAAATAGTGGTAACATAATTATGAAATATATATAAATGAATATATATATATATAAAGAACAAAACAAAATAGAATTCACCTTAAACATCAAGCTCAATTAGTACAACTAAAAAACTAATAAAATATCCTTTTATGCTTAAATTTTATTTTATAAAATTTATATTTTTATAAGTTTTATATGTTTATAATTTTTGCTAATTTTAATAGAATAGTTAATATACCAAAAAAATGATTCCCCATAAAAAATTCATGGTATTTAATGATTTTATTTTAAATTTAAATTTATTAAATTTAGGATCTTAAATTTAAAATTTTAACAACATTTTTTTGATTTTTCATGGTTATATTATTTTTAGATGAATTTTTGGGATTTTTTCTAAAATATTTTTTTTAGATGAATATTACAATATTCAATTTTGTTAAAATACTATGGATTTCATAAAATCGCTGGGATATAATCATAACCTAAAACTTATGGAACATTTTTTCACCAAATAAATTTATATTAATTAATATGATATATTTTAAAATATCATGTTTTAATTACAAAACCATATTTTATTTTTTAAAACAAAAGCAATATTTTCTCAAAAAAATTTGAAAAAATTATATATTTGTATTTTAAAATTATTTTGTATAAATTGAGTGAAACGAAATGGAATTTAAATTTAAAATAATTGGGTCTAAAATTATATAATAAGTTCCAAATAATTTTTATTCATAATGATTAAGTTATCTTGGGTAAATATTAGTTACGCTAGTAAAAAGATTATTTTTTAAAGAATAATACTTTTCTAAATATTATGTATTTATAAAATTGAATTAATAAATTATAATTTAAATAAATAATATTATGTTTAAACATATACAAAAGATAATTACCACTCATTTAATGGGTAATTAATGTGAAATAAGACTAAGAACACTTAATGATTAAAATGATATTTTTCTAAAAAAATAGTTTTCTCAACACATTATATATTTTTATTTAATAGTCAATTTGATCATATCTATAAATTAAATTAAGATAAATGGATACCAAATTATGATTCTTCGTATTGAAATTTTTTTAATAAGTTTCTACCTATATTTTTAGTAATAAAATAATTTACATGATTAATATTTAATTAAGAGTAATAAGTGTTTAAATGACTAATTTATGGTGGATTGAATTTTCCTAATTTAACTTGACCTCTAAAAGTTCCAGAATAAAATTTTTAAGATTTAAATTATTACCTTCATTTTATACCAAAGTTACTTCACCTAACTTATCTTTCATTCATTTCCATTCTTACCCCTTACATTCCATTCCTTACCAATGAAAATCCCCTCTTCCTCACATATAAAAGGGGGAACACTTCCACCATTTCAATAGTATGCTCTTATATAGAAATTTCCTTGAAACCCTACCAAAATATCCTCTCATTGAATTTCTTTACATTCCCAATTTCTCTTGCTCACCAAAAATTTTCCTAATTCTCCCAAATCTAAGGCCTTCATCAAGAGGAAGTTCAAGGTCTCAACATAGGTATCACATATTTCTTAACGTTTCTTTCTTATAATTTCATTTCGAAAAAAAAACCATAACCAAATTAAAGTAAAAAAATAATAATCATGATTGTGTTTATATGTTATTATAATAATGTTAAAATCATTATTTATTCTCTTACATCTACTAAGAAAAAAATATTATCTTAGTGTGTGTGCTCGAATTGCCACCTCCAAGAAAGGAGTCTTTAAGTTTTTCATCACCACCTATAGTGAATGGTATTAATGATTGTATTTGTGAATAAATATTATTTATACAATGTATTTATTATTTATAATTTATCAATTACTATCCACCTCCACCATTAACTTTCTTTGAGTAATAGAAATGGTAAATGTATTTTGTGTAGACTATTGCATCCACGAAGAATCAATTTTTCATTTTTCTCCTAGTTTTTATTTATTTATCCAAATATAATAAAATATTTTTCACCACAATTTAAATATAAAAAATAATATCATTATTATTCTATTATAATGATATTATTTCAAAATAAACACCACCTTTACAATACTCACTAATCAAGTTAAAGTGTCTTCAAGATTGGGTCGGTCGACTACCTACTTAAATAATGCATTAAAATTGTATAATGGATGATTATTAAAAATTAATTTATAATATAAAACATTTTAAATATGTAAAAAAATATTTTTAATTTTTTCTATAAATTATACAACAATATTTAACCCTTTAATTAATAAAACACCCATAGTATGTTGAAAATCACTAAAAAATATTCCTTATCAATTTCATATTCTAGGATAAAGACTAAAGTATTCATAAAAAGAAATTTAAACAACATAAATTATTAAAATAAATTAATTATATTAACATTAATAAAATTTTAAGGATTAAAATTTAAAGAATAACTAACACTAACATCGCTTCTATAAAACTACTACAAGCAGTTGAAACTATAAACACCTAGTGTGGAAAAATTGGAAAAAATAACTAATATAAATATAGATAATGACTATAAATGAAAGTTATAAATATTTATAAGTATTAATAGGGTTATAGAATATTATATTAATATCGTTATGGATTTTTATAGTAGTTTAGAGCACATTATACTAAGAATAGAGACAAGGTAATGGTTTCTTTGTCTCATATTTTAATCCCTTGAGATATTTTATTCTATACATTGTGTCTAATTTTCAAGGATGTAAATGCTAACCCATTTTAAATTTAAATCATGATTCCATTATAATTTATGATTTCCAATGTTTTTTTCAATTTTCATTATCTCTTGGGTGTTTGATTTAAATGATATAAAGGTTGTTAGGTTTTTTGTCTCAACTTATCTTCATTAATACATTTTTTAATGTTTGAAACCATTTTATTATTTATATAGTGTATATACTAGAAATAAATTTATTTTTACATAATCCATGATTTAATCCATGAAATTTACAAAACCATATTAATTTCAAGCTTCATATATATTTCTTTAAAAACTTAATAAAGTCGTAAGTGGTTTTCGTGACTCAATTCTCTTCCTTGGGTCATAATCAATCATCTTTATCTATTGTATTAAATATTGATATATTATAACCTATTATTATTTTAATCTATATTCAACATTTTATTTTTTAGAGATAATGTTTCATTAAAAAAATTTATTCCTTTACTATTTAATGTTTTTATAAAAAACATTTTTGTTAAGAATAATTACCATTACTTTTAATGGTTCTTTCTTCCATGTCCTTTTTTTAGTTCCCAAAAATGTTTGATTTTACCTAGTTGAATCTCCAAATTTATTTATATATAATAATCCTTTTATTCTATTTATTTAATTTTAAATAAAATTTGTCTTTATCATCTTTAAATATGTGGGTTTTTTAAGAAGGATCTTTCAAAACAATTTAAGGGTTTTTATATCCTCTAAAAATGAAATATTTTATCATCCATTCAAAATATTCCTTTGATAGAAATTATATCATTATATATTTTTCATTTTTAAAACTTTTTTATGGAAAACCTTTAAATTTAATTCCATGATATATTCATGAAAATTTTATATCTTTTTCAAGACTTCATTGTTAAATATTCTTTTTAAAAGTAAAATTTTTCAACATATTCTCACTTTTCCTTTTGAAACCTTTTATATTTTCAAGGGTATTTTATTTATAAATATTTATAATTATGTTTTCAAGAATTATTCTCTTTACCATATCAAAAATGTATTTTTGAAAGTAATTCACACATCATATTTTATAAAAGTGTTTAAAAAGTTTTTGTGAAAACTTTTGTATTTTCACTTCAATTTTCCCTCCATGGTTTATATCCCATGAGGTGATGTTTTCATCACCCTCTATACGTTATTATATTATAAATCCTTTTGTGAAATGATTTTTTTATATACTATGATTTATAAAGTTTATTTCATTTTAATTTTTAATAAACCTTTTATTTCTCTATGGGTTATTTAACATATAATGATGTTTGATTTTAATTTGCAAGCATATATACAGATAATTATGGGTGGGATCTTATATCACCCTCCAATTCATTAGTTTAAGTTTATATATCACGAGATAGTTAGGTAAGGAAATAATGTGATTGTTCATATAGGTATTGTCATTATGGTTTTTCTTACATTTTAAGTCATGAATATAATGAGTTTGTTCACATAGGTGTGGGTGTAATGGATTTTATTACACATGTTTTTTATTATTATGGGTGTTCCACATTTAAAAATTTTTCATAAAGTTATTCCTAATTCCCATGTTGTTTATCGAGTTATTTCAATTTTAAAAGATACATTTTATTTCCATTAAATTCTATCTTTTCATGTTAAAACCTTATTTTTTGAATTATTCCTCACTTTTATATCATACCGACATGTTTTTTATTAATGTTCAATTTTTCTGATCCATGTAATATCTTTTATTCTTCCTTAAGGATCCTTTTATGATTTTTTTGTGCCATAATTTTTTATGATTATATTATATGGTATTATTATCTTTTATTAAGATATATATTTATTCCTATTATTCTCCTTCATATTTATGATCGAATAACTTATGATATCTGTTTTCCGTAACTGAAACTTTGTGTTCATCACATTCTTATGTTTTCATTCCATGAGTTATAAAGATTATTATTTCATGTGAGGTGTTAAAGAAATGGTTTATAGGATCATTATTATAGTGAAATGTTCATAAGTGGTTTTTAATAATATGTAAATATAAATAATCTCTAAAACACTAAACCTTTTGGTCCTTGGGTTATGTGACTATTTGTGAGATGTATTATTTATACTTCTTGTAATTTTTTTATAAGATTACAATTTAAACATCATCAACTCTTTTTTAACCGCTTTCCTAAAATATTGTTAATTATTATTAGCTTTGTGGACACATCCACAGTCAAATCTTGAAGAAATGTAGAACATTCAGACATAAAATAATGATAGTCCAGTATATAAAATAATGAATATGAATGTTTAAAATATATTAAAATAGTACCTTGCACTATTAATGGACCCAAAACTTCATTTGTGACTACACAGATATATATATTTGACTTATTCCCTTTTACTACCCCAATAAAGGTAAACTATATCCAAAATATATTAAAATCAACTATCAACTATATCCATAAAATTTTCCTCCTTGACCATACTAATAATAAGGTGTTTTACTACTTAATTTTTATTAAACATGAGTTTCATGGGTCCTTTATGATTAATAGATGATAATATACAATTAATTACATCATTAAAATCATTACATATAACAATACTAACCACACAAGTGTCATTTAAGGAAAAACTTTATTTGTGTGCCCTATGCACCCATACAAGTAATAGAGAATGGAAGGCCTTTATGATTTTGGATTATAAGGAGTACTTTGATCTAGAGTGTCCAAATAAGATCCACACACCTCTAATATTTCCAACATCACTTCCTCTCACTAGACGACCCATTATATGCGGTGTGCCCAACATATAAACGTCTCATCCCACACTTAATTTGAATCTTATTTCATCCCATACCGCCATATTAAAAACCATAAAAAATATATATTGGTAAACAAATAATTACCTATATAGATAACGGTTCTTTTAGACCAATCATAAATTTTGAATCTTCAACTACCTCATCCCAATTCAAATAAATAGAAAAATAAATAAGATTAATAAATATAGAAATAGATTCCATTAGAGATGATTCACACTATTTAAGATCCAAAAATTATCATGTTTTAAATCAATTATGTTTATTTAGATATAATTATTTATAGAATAATTCCTAGAAACCGTTTTAGTTAATACATTGATCCTTATTTGCCTTAACTATTACATCCCAACATCAATGACCAACTCCTTGAAGAATAAAGGTGGCTAAAAAACCCAAAGAAATTCTAATGTTTATATGCTCTAGGATATATTATGTATTTAATACACCTATTCCTTGTATTATTTATGAGAAATATAATTCTATAGTGAAGGGGTGATTAGATTGGAAATCCCCCATTCCATCCACAGTTTAGGTTTCCCTTCTAGGTGTTCTGTATCCAACAGATTCAAGTAATTGAGATATCCCCTTAAGAATATTAGGTTTAATAAGTTCAATTGAGAGAAAGTCTTGTGTTAAGGAAATAATAAAATCATGGGGCTGTTGAAGATCCCAGATAAAGGAGTTATGATTTAAGATTTCAGGAGTTATTATAGAATGTGGTATTCTTCTAGAGAAGGAAAATTATACAAGGTTGAATTAGGTATGGTTATTAGGTTGGATTTAGTTTTCAATGAAGAAATCATATTCAATCATAATAATTTTGTGAAGTGAATGCCTTTTTGAAGTTTTATGGTTTTTTGAATCGATCTAAAGTAGTTTGGAATAAATCTAGAATCATTTGAATTAAATTATTATTATTGGTTCTCATAAAAGAAAAATGGGTAAGACATTCTCATAAGATATTTTTTCTACCACTTTATGACATTATAAGTCATTTTATGATGTTTTTTATATTGGTAAGTAATTTTTATTATGTGTAAGATGTTTATTTTATACAATAGATATCCTAAACTTGTAAGATATTTTTTGTGAATATTAAAATTTTGTTATGTGTAAGAAATTATAAGCTTCAAATCTATATATTTCATGAAAGAAAATTAAATTTTGACTATGATATTTGAGTTATATATGTTTCATCTAGAACTCAATTAAGATAATTATCCTATAAGATCTTATTTTAGGGTGTACCATATTAGTACTTTATAAAACTTTGAATATCAATTATAGTAATGTTTCCTATATTCTTATTAGAATTTAAATAAAGTTTTGGATCCTTCATGGGATGATCCTGATGGTTTGTATAACATTTAAACATCCTCAAAGGATCAAAAAATTAAGTCAAATGATACGAAATTTGATTTGTATATTTGAAATACACTTAATGGAATTGATAATGAATGTTGTAACAAGGTTGATGACATAAAATGAGGAAACACGTCATAAAATTGTATGAAGAGAAATAACATATAGAGATATTGGTTCAAAGAAATAAAAATCCATGATTGTGTTATATTAACTATAAATTTACAAGAAGTTATGATTTATTATTGCATGCAATTATTACGGGTGGAGATAGAAGTACAAAATATTTTTATTATCATAGATGAGAAAGTGCCATGTCTTCAGGGAGTGTAAATTAAAATTATATGTGATAGTTATAAAGAAAACATACCAGAAAATAAGAAGAATATTGAGTATAAATACCATTCGTACACAATATATGAATATATATTCATTAAATTAGAAGGATATTATGAGTGATTAATTTTTTAACAAACTATGAAATAAAGCCTACAGAATTAAAGAGTGATTGTTTTAAATAAG
This sequence comes from Viscum album, assembly GCA_963277665.1. Classification (NCBI taxonomy): domain Eukaryota; kingdom Viridiplantae; phylum Streptophyta; class Magnoliopsida; order Santalales; family Viscaceae; genus Viscum; species Viscum album. The sequence continues at coordinate 440,250 of OY728136.1, forward strand.
ATCAAGTGATTTGGTCATTCATTTCATTAAAGAAAGGTAGAAATAAGAATTTTTTGATTCCATGTGTTTTTAAGGAACTCTTTTCCTACAAAGATGTTGATATTAGTAGTTTCGTTCAATGATATTCATTATAATTGAAGAGGTTTCTTGAAAAATTACAATAATATAATAAGAATAAAAACTTCATACACCCAAAAACATGATAATATTATATTGGAGGAAGACATATTAGTTTTTAACTAAACTATAAAGTGTGGGAATATTTTTTCGGATTCCCAAAAGCATAGTTGAGAGACATTAAAACTTTATTTTCATGGTTATAACTTTCTAGATATACCCATAAAAGAATTATAATGGGTCATGTGATCTCAATGAGTTCTGAATCACATCTAGGATGGGATTTCTCATGTTAATAGGTGAGCCTTATAAATCATTATTCTCCTGGTGTTGTTTTAAATTGGATTTGTATGGATAGAAAAATAGAACTCATCCTAAAAAGAAGATAAGTTTGTTTAAAAACAAACATTGAAAAAATTATGATAAATGATTCACCCCCTCCCCTATTTTCCTTCAAAGGATCTCATTGGTGGTTCCATGAGTGGTATTCTAGGAATAAAATGATCATTATCTCTATCTAGTAAAGCATTTCAGGGTCAATACAATAGATTATTGAACATTTAAGTAAAAATCATATCATATTTCCTTCTAAGAATAAAAAACCTAAATGTAATATTAATGTAGCAATAATCAATTAATATCCCCATACCCTCTCTCATTCCTTTGATTTTATAAATTCATTCCATTCCATGTATTGAAAATAGTTTGAACACTTTTAAAACATACAATGATGATAATAAAGAAATATTGAAATAAAAATAATAGAAATTAAACCATCTAAAATATATAAATTAATTGAACAATTTATACTAACCAAATCATCGCTAATAAATAGATTAGAAAACAAAATTTATTTATTATATATTTTTTAGTAAATATAGATCTTTAAACATTATAAAAATAAATTAAAAACTCAGGAAATAACATAATATGTCAATATATTTTCCATGTTCTTACATATATACATTGACTCATGATGTATGAGACTCTAAGGAATATAATTGATTTAATGATAAAGTTAAAAAAACCTCTGACTACCCCTAGTAACATAGTATACCAAACTAATTATGTTATCCAAACATATTTATGTCTTACTTACTAAGCCCTGAAATTATTATCACTTGGATAATATCAATCCCACTATCCCTTAATTGATTTTGATACCATTTTTGTAACTTTCAAAACCTAAAAACCTAATCAGTTCCCAAACAAGGTCACAAAAACACCTCAATCATGCCTCTTAATCGCCATATATGGGTGTAAATGTTGAGATATGACTAACATAAATTGGGTGGTGGTTTTAGATATATAAAACAGAACTAGAACATTGAAGGATCTGACCAAAATTTCATCATTACCATTGAAAATTTAGTATAAATAAAAATATAAACATTTACATCATGATTAATTGTATATATATATACCTATTATACCTATATAATAATACAAATAAAAGAAAATATATGTAATGTGACACCTTACAAACACAATCTAATAATTCTCATACAAAACCAACCATAAATAGCATACCACAATTAATATATACATAATCCAAGTGTTATAAAAAGTCACTAAAGTATGAAAAAGGAAAATCTTGAGTTTAAGAGATCCAGTATGGAATCCCCAAGGATATATATGTACTCTTTTCAAGAATATACATCAAAATATCCAACATGATCCAATAAAACTTCATGCTCTAAGTAATATGAACTCCCATTCTCTAGTGGATTAACCTTTCCTATATCTTAAACAAAAGTAAATAAACTCAAACCAAAAAAAATATAAAGACCCAAGAAACATATCGTTATTTTACATCATTCCCAAAAAATATACATTAAATTTCATAATAAACACAGTATACCATGAATATAATGTTCAGGGTCTTTTATGATCAGTTATATAAATAAATTATTTCATGATTCTTGTGGACATTTCTCAATAATTGAGTCAAACTAGAATACCTTTTATACTTCTCATAAGTTATACTCATCTTCGTAACTTAAGGAAAAGATACATAAGAAAAAGTTTATATCAACCACTTGGTAAGGGAAAAATTATCAACATGTCATCAAGGTTTATATCATAAGAATATGAGAAAAGGTGATCCAGGGAAAAATATATTATTAAAATGAACATGTTATAATAATAGTTTTATATAATTCTTGGTAGTGGAACATGTAATTTCAAATATACAAACATGTACCATGCTATAAGAGTGTGAGATAAGCATGAATTTTTTTTTAAGGGAATGATATCATAAGGTCATGGAATTATTAATATATGGAAATAACATCAAACATGAAATAATAATCATAAGTTAATTCTTGCCACCAAGACAACATAACATAGTGTTCTTAGGTTAACTTCTCATACACCAAACATGATATGTCATGATGTAATAAGTATAAGTTAAGGATCACAACCAAGAAAATGTAACATAGTGTGCTTAGGATAACTGCTCGTGCACCAAACATTGTATTTCATGATATCATAAGTATAATTCAAGTCTCACCACCTTATCAACATAACATAGTGTTCTTAGGCTAATCTCTCGTTCACCATACATGTTATCTCATGAGATGAAAACATTACCCAATAAATTGGAGAGGTATCAGAGTGAACCCTTCATAATCATGAAATGTGTATGCATGTGTTCTAAAATAGGAAATGAAATCATACATCAATCAAAAACATGATAAACCCCATGAGAAAAAAGTGGGTTTTATAATATTATCTAAATTCATAACTAAAGGCTCTAATCAGAATCTTAGTAATCATACTTTCATGCCTAAAAATAAATTGACCTTACTAAATAATATTAACATGCAGATATAAAATATGAAATCCATATTTATATTAAATTTCTATAAGTAATGAAAATTAATTTTTAATATAATAAAATAAAAAAATATTTTAGAGTAGAATATTACTTAGGTCTATAAAATGTTAAACATGGGTTTTATAAATTCAACATGGTATTTTTTTTAAATGACTAATTTTAATCCTTAAATATATTTTTGTTATAATAAAAATGTTTATATTTTTTTCTATTATACTTACTTTATGATAAATTTATAAACATTATGATATTAGTAAAACTAATATTTTGTACTATTCAACTAAAAATAATTTGTATTAGAAAAATTAAAAAATCACCCAAATCTATAATTATATTTTGAATCCAAAAATGGAATTAATTTTAAAAAATTAAAATTCTAAAGTTACAAAATTTATCTTCTAAATTAAAATAAAAAATATAAAGAAAAACTATTATTTAAATTGATGTTTTTTAGAGTTATTAATTTTACTTCATTACAATTTCTAATTTAAATATTTTTAATATAATTTTTCATATATAAAGGTATATTATATGTGTTCAATTTAATTTATTAGGATAAAATATGAGAAAATAGTTATTTTAAAAATAATAATTTTATATTAAATAATATTTACCAAATAACTTAAAATGATTAATTTATATTCTAAACATTTAATTTTACTAATCTATTGATATTAATATCTTTATTTTAATCTTATAAATAAAAAATATCATAAATTAATAAAAATAATGTTAATAATAATACTTAAGGGAAATATTGATTTTTATTATATTTTAATATTTTATTTTTATTGTATTTTTTATTATTCGTGAATTATATTATTTTAAATTTGTTATTAAAAATACATAATTTCAATATTCATATTGGATATATTTATATCCAATGACCATATTTCCAATGACCATATATCTAATAACCATATTTATAACATTCAGATTTTGATCCTATGTATAGCCTTACTAAACACCATAATTATATCCACACTTCTTAAATCACACATCTCATTTCTATAGTTTTCATTTTATATCTCACAATATGAATTCTCCTTTCATGATGTTATTCCTCATTTTATGTTCTCCTTTTACTATTGATTATCTTCAAGGGTGAATATGATCGATAAGGTCGCCAAGTGTTGAAAATTTTATTCTCTTATATATATTGTCAATTTTAATTTATGAAATTTTAATATATGTAATCATCAATGGTTGAGTAATAATCCACAGTGTGTGATACTTAATTTCATGTTCTTTTGTTGTAATATTTTGATATGAATGAAAAAGTGTTGTTAGTTTAATTTATATCTTGTATGAATTATTTCCAAAAAAAATATTTAAATTCCATTTAACAAATAGAAAAAAATAGTTAAGAATTATAAACATATAGTTTATGAAAGAATATTATTCCTAAAAACCTAGGGTGTTACATTCTACCTGTTAAATAAATCATATCCTCGCAATTTTAATTATCACTTTCTAATAATAATAGCTAAGGGTAAATTAAATATAATCTTGACTCAAGATATAATTTCTAGAGGTATCAAAACCTTATTATCATAGGGAAGACTAAGTAACATATCTTTCCCATCATAATAGTAATAAATTAGGATTCTCAACAATTTATTACAAATATGATTTTATTGCTAAGTCCTATGAGTTTCAAGAGACATACCTTCCATAGCTTCATTCTCAAGATCTTATTTCCAAAAAAAAATATTACAACAAAATTATTATGATAATATGAAATAATGTTGTTGTCATGACCCGACCCAACGGGGCTCAAGCCGTGACTCCCCAAGCCCATCTCCAATAGGCCAGGGGCTGGCGTCTAGCACCGAGTGGGATATCACACACATGGGAGGCATTAGCCCAAGGTACATGTACACACGCACCCACAAACACCTCTATGCGACAGTGCAGAGATATATACAAAACTGAAAAGAAAAGCATGCATACAACTATCCCACAACCAGAGTACAACAAAAGTATAAAAGGACGAAACAGGACCCACCAAAGGAAAACCACAAAAGTGTCCAACCTTCTCATAATAAGGGGAAGGCGGTCAAAAGAACCACCGAAAATATCCTCGGCACTGCTCCGGTAAGACTCCACGATGACCCACTCACTCAGCTCCACCTGCTCTGGGTCCTCCTGGGACACTGTCAAAAGGCCTGTAGTCTGCACAAGGCACAAACACGTGCGAGAAAAGCCCATACAGGGGTGAGTATAAAAATACTCAATAGGAATCCCAAAAACCCTAAACAAAAGAGAGAAACTAAAAGGAAATAGTCCGCTCATCCCAGCTAGAGGGAACCCAGATGAGAGAAAAAATACATCTCGTGACCATCCTTGGCTAAACACAACTAGTCATCTCAATCCAGGTGTATGCCCATACATACAACTTGAACATCCAGATATACTCAGCTCACGCACCAAGCCACATGAGGTACCGACCTCATCACCAAAAATGGTTCACAACTATGAGAACACACTCCACGATCACTGTCATCCCAGATGACACTCGACCGAGAGATAGACTCCATCGGGTCCCACACAAACATCTCAGATGCTCACCTAAGAGATCACGCTCTTCGGATACTTTCATTGAGGAAACCCCACTGAAAAGACATAAACACCAAACTCTTCAGATAGGGGATCGCTCCCAGGGTCCACTAGGGGATGCCAGAACCCACACCAGTATTCGAAGATCTCACAAATAGGGGATCACGCCCAGGGTCCCCTAGGGGATACCATAACCCGATCTGGCATTCGTAGATCTCACAGATAGCGGATCGCTCCCAGGATCCTCTGGGGGATACCACAATCCGATCTGGCACTCGATAGAAACACGTCACTCGGATAGCGGATCGTCACCCATGTAAAGGTGGTCACAACAATACTGTAACCCTATCTGGTATAAATCATGATGTAGGGGATCGAAGAGACGATGCACCAACCCTACTGAAACCACGCGCTGATTATGGGATAGTATAACCCATGATACCGCAACGCTACTATAAACCACATGCCGAGTAGGAGATCATATACCCGACGATGCCACAACCCTACTGAGCATCGCCCACTGCATAGGGGATCATATTCCCTATGATGCCACAAACCCTACGGGGTTAACCTGCTAGATAGGGGATCGCCGCCCATGAATAAGCGGTCACAGCGATACCAAGAACCCGATCAGGGAAATGATGACAGAGGATCCCACTCCAGGCCCACCGGAGGGATTCCACAACTCTAATAGATTATACATCTCATCGAGAGGATCACAAACCTATACAAAGGTTGTAATGTCGCACGAACCCTTGTATTAATGAACCAAGGGAGTACCCTCAACCATTTCTGGTCTAAACGTCACTAACCCGAGCGACCCACCACAACGTCACACCATGCACCTTTAAGGCTAACACCAAGTCCACCATCGTGATCCACATAGAAAAACACACAGGATAGGCTGTTTACTCACCCGAAATAGACAACAGGGGAAAAATGAACTATTCACCAAAGCTAGACCGTGTGGGGCCCACACTACGATCCTGAAACTCATGAAGTGGATCATACCACTATGATCCCCTTAGAAAAACACACAGGATCGACTACTCGTTCGTCCCAAACGGACACACAGTGGAAAAGGTACTATTCACCAAAGATAGCCTAGGTGGGGCCCACAACTCGATCCCGAAACTCATCGAACGGTTTGCACCATTGCGATCATCTCGGAAAAACACATAGGATCGACTATTCATTCGCCAAAATCAGACTCCTGGTGAGAAAGTTGTGTTTCTCTAAAAACGCCCAAACCCGGCCTCATGGGGCCCGCACCCCAAACTCGGTCCCAACACCCAAAAACCAACAAGAAAATTTTTTCGTACCATCAAGGCCTCAACTCCACTAACGGCACGTCAATCGGACGCTCCGGGTAGAAGATACAACAGCCCAACGTCGAGTAATAATAAAATATTATTATTTTATTCGACGTTTCAGGCTCCCGGGCCACGATCCCAAAATGGTGAAACCCCCGAACCCATTTCAAAGGGCTCTCCTTATTTCCGGGGATGTGTTCCCACTGACGGCATGCGAATCCAACCCCTAGATTGCAAGCAACGGGGGTTTAAAACCCCAGTGTACAAGGAGAGGGTCGGATCGGCCGGTCCGGCCGGTCGACCCGGCCGCCGCCGCCACGGCTCAGCGCAGCGCGTGCGCGGACGACTCCCACTGCAGGGTCGCCGCTAATTAGCGGCCAGACTGCCACCCCTACGGCGGTTCGATGATTTTCCCGCGGCCTGCCGCCGCATCGGTGGACCTTCTGAGGGCCGCTGGGGGCACCCCGGGGGGTCCAAACGCGCATCTGAAGGCATCTCTGCGCCCCCTGGGACCGAATCTACACATCTGTAGGCTCAAAACAGATAAAATCCAACCAAAACGGTATCCGTGACTTCGAAACTCAAAACCTCTTCCTGTTGGCGGATCACCGAAGCTTCAGGTGCAGAACGACGCCTACGACGCGCTGGAACTCGATCTGCTGACGATCGGCACTGAAAACGGACGCTCGGGGCTCGATTTGACAAAGAACCGGACGTAGGTAGGGGGTTCGTCAGCTCCAGCATGTACAAGGGGTTGGGGGGAGATGGGTTTTTTTTTAATAAAAATCTCATTTCGTCTCCACGGCAACACACCTCCAACCCGGCACCCGGCGCCGACTAACTTATGTCGCGCCTCAGGTAAACACGGAGTTATGAACGCAACTGCGGACTCAGAATTATGATCTGAGACTCTGTTTAGGATTTATTTGAGCCGACACTCATAAATAATCTTTTCCATTTATTTATAAAAACGCCCCTGGTGGATTTTCTCATAGTAGGCCCTCGCCCGTAAAGTGTATACCCCGCCAAGGGTAAACGGCACGTTCCGGACACAACTGTGCCCTTATATTCCCATTCTGAGCTATTTTTTAGGAGATATCACACACCCTACACATGCATATTATAAAAATACTTAATATTTTTATAAAATTAATTTTGGTCACATCCGGTCTCAGAATCACACGCCGTCTTCGCGCCTAGCTCTAGATTAATTTATAGGAATATTCCAAAGTCTGACAAGGCCAGAACCCGAGTCGCTACATCCTCCCCACCTTAGAACTTTTCATCCCTGAAAATCCCTAAGCACGCGAAAAGCAACTAGACTCTCAACAGGGTCTCCCACACCGGGGAGTTCGCCAACAAACACCCCTGCCCGAACACATAAGTCAGGGGGACTCATCCACCACACCTCAACACTATCCACTATGGGTGGAACTGACTTGCCCACATGGTTTTTCTCGCTTCACAAAAATGTGTCTCGGTGGGGGATGGATCCCTCTTCCTCATGCATTTGAAGCCCGTCGAACAACACCCACACAAGGTCTTACCAACTCCCTGAACAAAACTTGAGCAAGTAACGGAAATGGAATAGTACAGCTAAACAATGTCTAACAAGCTACTACAGAAAGTATAAAGGACACAAGGCATACCTATATCCATCCACGGAGCCTCTGGGTCAACAGCCTCTAGGGAACACAGCTATCCTCAACCTCATACCCCAGCTCCCTGAGCTTGGCGTGGACCACCTGGGGTGGGGGTGGTGGCAACTGATACCACCTACCACCTCATGCTACTGCACCAGCTACGTCGCCACGTCTGTCACCCTACGGACCTACTTGCTCAAGACGCTACCTCTGCCAGGGTGTTCTGTCGACTGGCTCCCTCTCAGTAGAACGATGGGTCAGACATTCTCTAGCAAGATGTCCCCGACCATCACAAGCGTAACACCACCTCTCCTGCGGCTGACCAAAACTGGCCTGCTATCCCTGTGAGCCCTTAGCCTCAGATCCTCTATCCTGGGGTCGCCTCCTGAAACATCGGTCAGGCTCAGACCCCTGCATCTATCATCGTCTACCAGCTTCCTATGTCCCAACTGCCACAAGCCCAGCACTGATGGGCTGCATTTGCTCAGCCAGAAATCTCTCCACCACCAATGCTCGCTTGAGCACTCTAGCATATGTGGGCAGGCACAAGGAAATCAAACCTGCTCGGATGTCCCTATGTAGGCCCTGCTTGAAGGTATGAGCCCTAAAGAACAGGTCTCGGACCATATCCAGGGAGTATCGCGATAGGTCTGTAAACCTCGCTGAGTACTCTGACATAATCATACCCTCTTGCTGAAGCTGCAGAAGCTCTTGAATACGTACTGACCTCCGCGTCACTGGATAAAACTCTTCCCTGAAGACCCGCTAAAACTCTACCCATGTGAGCATCTCCTCATCATGGTACTGCATCACCAAACTCCACCATCGCCCGACCGAACCATACAGAGGGCTCGCCGCTAGGACCACCATCTGATCTGGAGGTTTCCTCACTAGGCGGAAAACACGGGTGACTGCTTCGAGCCAACCATCACCTGCCTAGGGGTCTGGATCACCCCGAAACCTCAAAGGTCGTTACCTCTAGAACTCTTGAAACACACTAAGATTGCGCGCAACCTCATCCTGCACTGCCGGCACAACCAGCTGCTCGACAGGTGGTGGCTCAACTGGCAGACCACCTGGAGGTCCAGCCTCAGAACCTGCGCCCTGGTCCACAGCCTCTACATGGGGCGGATCGTCACTAAAATCCCGTTGCGGAACCCTCGCTGGTTGTCATCATGGAAGCATCCTGAAATACAATCAAAATTCCCCATGGTCAAATATTATATCTGGAGAGATGACTCAAAAAGAACAAAGGAAACCCAAAAACCCAGTCCTATATTATGCATGCACCATTATGTCCCTATAACTAGTGTCCAATGTCCCAAGTCAAAAGGCAGGTTTTCAGAGTCCTGGTGTATGGATACATCAGCATCCGCACCAACACTAGAGTCCTTGTCCTGAAAGCCGAACTCAAAACATCCTAACACTGTCGTTATGCAACCCAAACCAAATGCACAGCTAGACTAGCTACGCTCTGAGATCCCAAATGTAGAACCTCCTCTGATACCACTCTGTCACGACCTGACCTAACGGGACTCAATCCGCGACTCCCCAAGCCCACCTTCACCAGGCCAGGGGCTGGAGTCTAGCGCTGAGTAGGTTATCACACACATGGGAGGCATTATCCCAAGGTACCTGTACACACGCACCCACAAACACCTCCACGCGATAGTGCAGAGATATATACAAAACTGAAAAGAAAACCATGCATACAACTATCCCAAAACTATAGTACATCAAAAGTACAAAAGGGAAAAAGAGGTCCCACCAATGAAAAACCACAAAAGTGTCCAATCTGCTCGAAAGAAGGGGTACGTGGTCAAAATCACCACTGGAAAGCTCCTCAGCACAGCTTCGGTAAGACTCCACGATCACCCGCTCACTCAGATCCACCTGCTCCGGGTCCTCCTGGGACACCGTTGAAAGGCATGTGGTCTGCACAAGACACAAACACATGTGGGAAAATCCCATCTAGGGGTGAGTATAAAAATACTCCGTAGGCACCCCAAAAAACCAAAACAAAATAGAGCAACTGAAATGAAACAGTCTGCTTATCTCAGCCAGAGGGAACCCAGATGAGAGAAAAACTCCATCTCGTGACCATCCTCATCTAAACACAACTAGTCATCTCAATCCAGGTGTATTCCCATACATACACCTTGAACATCCAGATGTAATTAGTTCACACACCAAGACACATGAGGTACCGACCTCATCACCAAAAACGGTTCACAACCAGAAGAACACACTCCATGATCACTGTCATCCCAGATGACACTCTTCCAAGAGATACACTCCATCAGGTCCCACACAAACATCTCAAATGCTCACCCAAGAGATCATGTTCATCGGATACTGTCACTGAGGAAACCACGCTGAAACAACATAAACACCAAACTCCACGGATAGGGGATCGCTCCTAGGGTCTGCTAGGGGATTCTAGAACCCACATCAGAATTCGAAGATCTCACAGATAGTGGATCATGCCCAGGGTCCGCTGGGGGATACCACAACCCGATCTGGCATTCGTAGATCTCAAAGATAGGGGATCACTCCTAGGATCCGCTGGGGGATACCACAACATGATCTGGCACTTGACAGAAACACGTCACTCAGATAGTGGATCGTCGCCTGTGTAGAGGTGGTCACGATGATACTGGAACCCTATCTAGTATAACTCGCGATGTAGGGGATCGAACCGACGATGCACCAACCCTACCAAAGCCACGCGCTGAGTAGGGTATCGTATAACCAATGATACCGCAACCCTACTATAAACCACATGCTGAGTAAGGGATCGTATACCCAACAATGCCACAACCCTATTGATCACATCCCACTATGTAGGGGATCATATTCCTGATGATGCCACAAACACTATGGGGTTAACAAGCTAGATAGGGGATTGGTGCCCGTTAATAAGGGGTCACAGTGATACCAAGAACCCGATCTAGGGAAACGATGATAGAAGATCCCACTCTGGGCCCACCGGAGGGATGCCACAACTCTAACAGATTAAACATCCCATCGAGAGGATCACAAACCTCTACGAAGGTTGTGATGTCTCACGAACCCTTTTAGGAACAAACCAAGGGATTACCCTCAACCACTGCTGGTCCAAACATCGCTAACCTGAGCAACCCACCACAACACTACACCGCACACCTCTAAGGCCGACACTGAGGCCACCATTGCGATCCACATAGAAAAAAACACACAGGATAGGCTGGTTACTCGCCCAAAACGGACAACCGATGAAAAATTCACTATTCACCTAAGCTAGCCCATGTGGGGATCACACTACAATCCCAAAACTTATGAAGCGGATCATACCACTGCAATCCCCTTGGAATAACACATCGGATCGACTACTCGTTCATCCCAAATGGACACCCGGTGGAAAATCTATTATTCACTAAATCCAACCCGGGTGGGGCCCATGCCCTAATCCTGAAACTAGTCGAATGTTTCATACCATTGCGATCCTCTCCAAAAAAACACACAGGATCAACTATTAATCTGCCAAAATCGGACTCCTGGTGAGAAAGTTGTGTGTCTCCGAAAATGCCCAAACCTGGCCTCAGGGGGCCCACACCCCAAACTCCGTCCCAACACCCGAAAACCAACAAGAAAAGTTCATTATACCATCAAGGCCTCAACACCACTGACGGCATGTCAATCGGACGCTCCGAGTAGAAGATACAACAGCCCGACGTCGAATAATAATAAAATATTATTATTTTATTTTCCGTTTCAAGAACCCAGGCCACGATCCCGAAATAGAAAAACCCCTGAACCAACCTCAAAGGGTTCTCCTTATTTCTAGGGTCATGTCCCCATAGACAGCACGGAAATCTGACCCTTAGATTTCAAGAAACAAGGGTTTTAAAACCCCTGTGTACAAGGACAGGGTCGGACCGGCCCCCGCCTGCCGACCCTGTCGCCGCCGTCACCTGCCACTCCGGCCGATGGACCACGCCGCTGTCGCGCGGTGCCGCACGCGTGCGGCCGAACCCCGATATGGGGCTTGCCGCTAATCAGTCGCAGGACCACCGCCCCTGCGGCGGTCTGATGATTTTCTCGCAGCTCACTGTCGCGGGCCGCCGCCGCCGGGGCCGCGCCGGCGGACCTTCCGAGGGCCGTTGGGGGCACCCCGAGGGTCCAAACGTGCATCTGAAGGCATCTTTTCCCCCAGGGAACGGATCTACACATCTTCAGGCTCAAAACATAGAAAATCCAACCAAATTAGGATCTGGGACTTCGTAACTCAAAACGCCTACCTGTTGGTGGATCGCCAAAGCTTCAGGTGCAGAACGACGCCTGTGAAGCACTGGAGCACGATCTACTGACGATCGGTGCTGAAAACGGATGTTCAGGGCTCGATTCGGAGAAGAACTGGAGGTAGGGAGGGGGTACGTTGGCTCCTACGCATACAATGGGTTGGGGGGGAGATGGGTTTTTTTTTATTTATTTTTTTTAATAAAAACCACATTTCATCTCCCCGCCATCACACCTCCAACCCGACACCCCACACCGACTAACTTAAGTCGTGTCTGGGGTAAACACGACATTCTGAACGCAACAGTGGACTCGTAATTGTGATCTGAGACTCTGTTCTATAGTTATTCAAGCCGACGCTCATAAATAAACTTTTCTATTTATTTACGAAAATGCCCCTGGTGGATTTTCTCACAGCAGGCCCATGCCCGCAAAGTTTATACCCTTCCTAGGGTAAACGGCATGCTCTTAACACAACTTTTCCCTCATATTCCCGTTCTGAGATACCGTTTAGGAGATATAAAACCCCCGACACATTCATAGTATAAAATACTTCATATTTTTATAATATTAATCCTAGGCACACCGGGCCTCGGAATCACACGCCATGTTCACGCCTAGCTCTGGAATTATTCATAGAAATATTCCAAATTCTTACAAGGCCAAAACCCAAGTTGCTACAGTTTATTTAAATGATCATATGAATAAAAAAGCTCAATCATAATAGTTCTTCTCCTACGAAACCCTCATTTCATCCTATAATACATTCATTTTGATTATTACATTTTTTTTAAAAAGACGTAATCATTAAAAGAGAAGATCCACAGAAGTACAATCACCTAACCATTGGGGAAAGTGATCCAGCCAGAGCTAGTCATTTTCATGAGTTCTAGATGCCGCCACCTGATGGGAGGCCTCATTTCCTTCCCGTTTTACAAATGAGAAGGTGCAAATTGTGAAGGACTCGTGGAGGGAAAGGATTTTCCTGATGAAAGAACCAAAAGGTTGCAAGCCTCCATCATTGAGGTTGATAGCCTTGATAATGGTGAGACAGTCTGATTCTAGTTGGATTGCGTCCCAACCACGATCTTTAGCGAACATCATCCCAGTGAGGATGGCGGCGGCTTCAGCCACCACGGGTTCCCATAGAACGTGATGTGAATCAATTTTGGCTACGATGGTCCACCCAAGATGATCTCGGGCCACAAGACCAAGACCAACAGGTCTATCCTTCGGAAGAGATGCATCCACATTAATCTTGAGAATCCCTTTCGATAGAGGGAACCAATGTGATGAAGAGGAAGGGGTCCCAAGGGGCTTTTGCTGTCCATTTTGATGTTGATATCCCGCAATCGATGAAACTGCATGATTAATCTAGAATTCAGGGGGATTGATGATGTGGTTGAAAATGGCATCGTTGCGATGCACCCAGATGATCCAGGCCAAAATGCAAATTGATCCCACTTTGTCTGGTGAAAAAGAGGAGCACCATCGCAATTGGAGAGAGGGGAGGTCTGAGACCACGTCCAGAGAGATATTCCTACAGGATCCCCATGTGTGTCGGACCTCTTTTTCCCCGGGGCATTGGGTTAAATCATGGAGGGGGACTTTGGGGTGTTCACGCAAAGGGGGCACAACAATTCGCTGGAAATATGACGGTGGACGAGAAAGTCCTTGGTCGTGAGGATTCCAGTTCACAACTTCCACCAGAAGTGGCGGATTTTAGGAGGGACATTAAGCTTCCACAGCAGTTCCCAGGGACTCCCATCACCTCCGTCTGACTAGGTACAGAGGGTGAGCCGATAGCCATACTTCACCGTATAGGTTCCCAAAATGTTGTTGGTCTAGAAGAGTTGGTCAAGGCCTGCATCCGGAACACAGGGGATACTCAGGATAAGCCTTTTGTCCCTTTTGTTGAACCACGAGTGAAGTTTTTCCATGCACCACCCATTCCCATTATTAGCAAAAATGAAACGGACAGTGGCCCTTTCAAAACCTGGTTGAGCAGGGGATGTAACCCGCACGCCGTCCGTATCACTCAGCCAGGGATCTGTCCAAACCTTAACTGTTGAGCCATTCCCAATCCTCCAACCCAACCCTTTATTCAGCAGACTTCATGATCCCCAGAAACTTCTCTAGAGGAAGCTAAGATGGGGGCCCAGATAGGAATCCTAGAAATCCTTGTGGGTGAAGTATTTAGCTCGGAGTACCCCTACGCAGAGAGAGGATGGGCGGACAATAAGGCACCATTCTTGCTTAGCCCGCAGTGCATTATTAAAGTGATAGAGGACCCAAAATCCCATACCTCCCTCCAATTTTGGTTGGCAAAGTTTATTCCAGGAGATCCAGTGGGTTTTATTCCTTCTATTGTTTTTTCCCCACCAGAAATTGGAAGTGCACGAGTGAATCTGGTTAACAACAGCAACAAGAAGTTTGAATAGGGACATGAAATAGCTGGGGAAAGACTGAAGAGTAGCTTTTATTAGGGTTTCCTTTCCAGCTTTGGAGATTCTATTTGGGGTCCAGCCAAGGATTTTTTTCTCAATGTTGTCCAACATAAATGAAAATATTTCTTTTTGGACCAGCGAATCACCATGGGTAGCCCGAGGTACTTCTGATGCTTCTCTACCATATGAATACCTGCAGTGACATAGAGTTATTCCCTTTTGGATGGTGAAACCCCAGAGCTGAAAGAGACTTCTGAATTGCCATGGTTAATTGTTTTCCCGCAGGCCCTCTCATACTAGTGGATCTCATGGCCTATAGAAAGGCACTCATTATGGGTGGCTCTAGAGAAAAGAAGACAATCATCGGTGAAAAAGAGATGTGACACCGGTGGGCTTTCACGGCACACCCTTTCCCCATGAATTGCATGTGAGGACGCTGCCCTGGAAATCAATTGTAAATCAATTGAAGCATATCCCTTGTGAGTTTTTTTGCAGGTGTGAAATCTTAGACATACTCATTTCATACTAAGTAAAGAATGATTTTATGCACAACTAGAATTTTTTAGGGTGATTACCCCTAGGTCAATTTGTACCACAGCTGCATCCACTTTCTAGTATCTGAATAGGGATATATTTTCTAATAAAATAATATACTCAAAACTTTACTAGAATATTAAGATGTTATCCAACACTTGGAATTGTCCTTTAGACTTATCTGTATGTTTTTCACTAAATTTCTCTTATCCTAATCCCCAAAATTAACTAAAATAATCCTTAAAAATAACTATATTATATTCTTATACCTACTATAAAGACTCAATCTAAACATATCTTTATTTTACATCATTCCTATACATCACACAATAAACACACAATCCCAAGAATGGAAGGTTTAGTGACTTTATTAGCTACATAAACAACTTATTATATAATTTTTTTGGTAGAATTATAACATTACCAAAATTAAAAGTCTCCTCAATTGAATAAAAACAAGATTAAAATTTTTTGAATGAATATTTTTTACAATAATCATTTTCCCAAGAAGAGAGATGCTTATTAGGAACAATATTGCACTATATCAACTAATTAATAGTAACCCCTTTATTATCAATCCCATCAACCAATTAATTTTCCTCAATATATGTATGTGTCATGAAATAATTCATGGATGAAAGTACATCCATGCAATTAGTCCATCTATTAGTCAATTTCCATGATTAGTGAATGATACCATTTTTTGATAGCATCAAAATGGTAGTGGAGTCACACTCAAGACAAAAATTGAGATATCCTCATTTATTTTCAATATCCACCACATGTATAATTCAAATAATTTTAGTATCAAGGGATTTGGTGATACCACAAGGACCATAAAATAATCTCATTGCATCACCATTATGATTTCTAAAAATTGCACTATAATAAGAAGGACCTAGATTTCCTCTTGATGCACAATCCATGTTGCATTTGATCCAGCCCGAAAGTAGAGAAATACACATGAATTCCAAGTTCCAAAAAGGATGGTGATATTTACCTATAATTACAAAACAATTAAGTACATAGAAATCATGAATTGAGTTATCACAATGTCTATTTTTTCCACTATTTTCATATTTTACAGTAGAGGAAAGATGGAGAAAAGTCAATTGAAAACTAAATGTAGCACCCCCCATGAATCATTTTATTTAGAATGCTCAAATTAGAGTCAATAACCTCTAATATTGACACTAAAAATATTTTTTTCAACTATTGTGAAAGAGGTAGAAAAATAAAATCAAGTAGATGATTTTAAATATTTCATGTGTTGGGAATATTAATTTCAAAACAGTATGTTGTTGTTGTCTATAGTGCTGAGTGCTGAGGAAGTAGCACATCCTAAAAATAGGTGATAAATAAACTATATATGTTGATGAAATATTTAAAAACTAAAGAAAATAATAATACCAACTTCCTATAAAAAATAATTAGTAGACATTTTATAGTGCATGAGTCTCCAAGTAATAGAAAATCTAGATGGCAGAATAAAGATTATGCTCAAATCCTTACCCAAATATTGGAATTCCCTTACATAACCTCATGATAAAAAACTTTTGATGGAATTATCACTATTATAGGAAGCTTACAAAACAATTTTAAAATCATCTTTCATGAAATAATAGTTCAAAAAAAACTCATTTATATCAATAATAAGCACATCTAAAGAAATTTCCAATTTCTCTTTGATCAACACACTGGTGTCAAAAGAAGTATCATGATAGAAAATATATTTGACAAGATTAGTGAATGTCCAATTATATAACCAACAATTTCAAAAAAAAATTATGATGGCTAACCAAATAGGATTAACATATATGATAGAAAAATATTTCTTGAGACTTAGCCAAATAGAAGAATACAAATAATTTAAATTCCAAACTTTTAGACTGTTTAAAAATATATATCTCAAAAAATTAAGAGAATTCAACTTTTCATTAACAAGTCTCCACATAAAATTATCTTTCAAAGCTTCATTGAATTTTATAGGATTTTTAATTCCAAGTCCACCATGATCAATTGTTTTACATCATTGATTCCAAGGAACCATCATAAGGTTTCTCTAAATAATGATTCCACTCAAGAAAAATATTTTTATAGAGGTATTAATACTTTTAATGAGTGCTACAAGCCATTTATAAACCATAATGGATTAAACAAATTTGATAAAATCATAGAACTGACAAGGCTAACCCTCCCAACCAACTAGAGTGTCTTTCCCTTCTGGGAATCTAAATGATTTCTGACTTGACAAACAATTTGAAAAAAAAAATCCAACGTATGTTTTTTCCTAAAATATATGGAAAACAAGAAAAACAAAAGGAAACATACCTTCTATAATCCCCAACTTTCGAATGATGTCCAATTTTATTGATGGAGTGACATTTTTTCCAAAATATAAGAATGAATTATTCTAACTTATCTTATTCCATGAAACTCTCTCATAATGAAGGAGAGTGACTTTTATTATCTTGATGTTTCTTTTATCACCTTAAGTGAAAAGGATAATTTCATCAGCATACAATAGGTTATTAAAAGAATCACGACCTCTAGAAATCTGATGGAATTGAGTTCATTATCACCTTCCATGTTGATATGTATCCTACTTAAGTAATCTTCTACAATAGAGAAGATGATGGATGAGAGAGTATCACCTCTTCTGGAACCTCTGGTGCATGATAAATAAACCTTAGGGGTGCCATTGATATGTACTAAGATGTGTACTAATCCCAAGAGAGTTATAACCTAGTTAATAAATATGCCATCAAATCCAAAATTTCATAAAACCTTAAAGATGAAACCCTGGTATAATGTGTCAAGTTATTTTTTAACATTAATCATGAGATACATTTTACCCCCTCTTGTGGATTTCCTAAGAAGATTTATGGATTTAGAAGCTGTAATATGCCAATCAGGAATAGTTTTACCTTTATTGAATCAAAACTATTTTTGAGTCACAATTATGTTGGAAATACAAGAGACCATGTTGGAAATAATTTTTCCAATGATTTTATCAATGGTGTTATCAAGTGACTTGAGTCTGAAAAGTTGAATCTAATTTGCATTGGATGATTTAGTAATGAGTTATAGAAATTAATCATTAATTCCATTTATTAACTTCCCACCCATTAAAAAATTACTAAAAACCCTACAAACATCACAATGAATAATCTCCCAATAAACTTGAAAAGATGGGTTTGTGAACCCATATGATCTAGTATATCCTTCAGAGTTTAGTCCAAAAATTACATCCTTCATCTCAAATTCAAGGGAAAGAGAAATAAGTTTTGAGTTCTCCTCAAAATTGATAAGTCTGGGAAAAATATATTCCATATGATCAATATTAGCAGTAGGACCATCATAAAGGTTCTTATAGAAAGAGAAAACATGGGAAACCAAGTTCAATATTTTCTTTGTCAACACCCCATTATCAATAAGAATAAACAAGGGTATATTGAGCTTCCAATATTTTTTAAGAGAGTTAAACAATTTGGTGTTTTGATCACCTTCCTTGAGCCACTTCATTTTAAAATCCTCTCTTTTCATGCATTCTTTTAGGTTTAAGAGATTATTGATATCATGTATGATCTTGTTCTTCTACTTATGACCTAATTAAAAATCATCACTAGTATCACTCTTTTGAACAATATAAAACAAGGATTCAAGCTTAGTTATATTTTCCTACAAGTAGTTAATGTTCTCATGGCTCCAAATTTTTGGTCTTTTATTAAGAAATTTTATCTTAATAACACAAGCTATGGAATCATCCTTGTAGTTTAAGGAGTTACATGTGTCTTGAACCACTTTTTTACATTTAGGATGCAATGTCTGGGCATTATTGAAACTAAATGGAAAAGGTGGTCTAGCATCTCTAGTAAAAATATTTACCAAAATAGGATGGGGACCTAAGTTAACTCTTGAAAGATTTGTGCATGTAATGGAGACCCAAACATCAAGGGACACCTCGTTAACAAAATACCTATCCAATATACTAGGAACCACTTTATTCAGGATCTTCCTGTACCAAGTATATTTAGTACCCACAAGATTGAATTCATGTTGATTGTTATCCGGAATAACCTTCTTTGAATTCCATTTCACCCACTATATAATTCCCCCTCTTCACATACCCTAGACCATAATGGATATTGAGAATACCCCTCCCTCTTGGTGGGAGAGGTACTTTCATCGGCCCTCAAAGTAAATCAACCCTCCCCCTTCTTCACCTTTTCAAATCATGATTGTCTTCCTTCATTTTCGTTGATCACCCTTAGCCCAAAAGTTCAAGAGTTGTTAAATGGCCTCCCATAAATGTATATTTTATCCCTAGAATTTATTGACGATTCTTCGCTATTGCATCTGACATTAATAGAATAGTTTAAACAATGACATCTATTGGTGAACTCTTTTGACCGAATCATGTTCAAATCTTATATTTTACTGGAGTGCACCACTATGGGTAACCTCAATTCCAATCATGTCACTTGATTTTACCAAGACTCTATGTTGAAGTGGATGTTTCAAGATTACCTATTGATTCTTTTTTGGATATTGTAGGTGAAGAGTTTCGGTGTAAGAAAATAGTTTTTTTCGAGTCATTGTATGATTTTTTTCTCACTGTGAAAGAAAATAGTGTATCTTTTGGTAGTGTGCTGGCATGAAAAGTCAAACTAGAAGATTTTTGAAGGTTTAAGAAATAATATTGAAGAATTTTCATCTAGTTACGGTGAAAACTAGATGAATCAGGATTTATTTGGAGTGATATTTGATCGAGGAAGTTTACTAGATGTGGTATTAAAAAAAATACATGAGGGTCGGGAGTCGGTAGGGATTGGTCTTAGTCCTGATTTCAATCCCACGGTCTAATTTGGAGCATTAAATGATACTTAAAAGAAGGAAATAGATATACCTCCTAACCCAAAAGTGGCAGATATCTATGATAGGTAGAAATATGACCTTGAGGGGTCTTTTCTCCAGGGGCAGTGGCGAGTTAGGTTAATGCAGTTGTAATGGATGTTGGAGATGATTTCTAAACTAATTTAGCTCCTTAAATTTTCAATGATGATGAAGGGGGTTATCTTGTTAGTGCAAAGAAAATTAGGTTGTCTCAAGAAGAAGGTAAAGAAGAGGAAAATGTTTGTGGGTTCAGGGGAGGCAATGGGGAGTTGGTGAAGGCCAGAGGCAGGATGAGATCAAGAGGGAGAAGTTTGAATATAAAAGTAATAAACCGCTTCAGAAAACTATAGGTTGAAGGTCATGAATTGGATAAAAGGGATGCATTTCCAGCAACCATTCAAACTCATATGTTAACACATAACCATTTGTAGGATCAAAGTCACCATGGAACTGGATCAGAGGATGATATTTTAAGCCAAGTCTCAATGGAAATTTTTGAGGAAGGACATGGAAGAGTCCCCCACAATTATAGGAGGATGAAAGGGAGGAAAGACCAAAGATATGTAGTAGTTTTTATTTTCTAAAAAGGAAATAATAATAAAGGACATAAGGACTATTCTCATTTACTGAAGCCAATAGAAACCTGATCTTCCAAAAATAATAAGGTGGTAGACATTGACCCCATGTCTTATGTGTTGGTTGACCAGGAGAGCTCTTTTACTCAGAACAATAAATATATTATAGAGTGCATTGAATCCAAGAAACCAATGCATGTTTACAATAATATGGACAATCTGATATCGGAGTAGGTGAGAGATAAGGTTACAGTCATTGTTAAGGATGATGTGGTCTAAGAGAAAAGGGAATCATGGGAGCTCATCCTTTATTCCAATGAAGATATTTTAGAGGAGGTATTAGAGTTAAAACCCACATAAAAGGATTAAAAAATGATATTAGAGAGAATAATAAGAGTTATCCTTAACCATGAGAAGTGTTCTTTGATTAAAAATAAAAATCTCAATTTGGGAAGTAGTTTCAATGAGAGGAGGATAGGTGTGGAATAATTTATTGCATCATGGGATAAGATGGCCTATAATTTTAAGAACTTATCATGGATGACTTAGACACAAAGGCACTTATTCTACATTGGAATATTTATATAGGTAAGGTTTCTAGTCAACTTAAGCTTTATTTTACTAATTTAGTTAGTACTTTTGGTGTGGAATGATTGTATGTTATGAACTAAAATAGTTTACAGCTTTTTCCTCAAAAGTAATTTGAGTAATAAAAAAGTTAATTTTTAGTTATTCATGGAGATATCTATCCTCTATGCATGCCCTGAAGTCTTTGGTTAAAGTATAATAATTCACCATAACTAATTTATCATCATGATTGAGAATGTAATTTAAATCTATAAGAATAATCAAAGAATCATTCATTTTTCTCCTTTAAGTAAGTATATTTATCCATAGATTTCTCCTTTCTTAATAAGTATTTTAATAAAAAATGAAGCAAAAAAATTGAGTCATTCTCAAACAAGTATAAATAAGAGTAACCATATTCTTAGCAGAACTTCTAAGAGAGACACCATCAATTCTCAAATGATAAAAACCCAATGCCTTTTTATGTTATTAATGGATTGATTAGTGCCATTCTGCTGGTATCCCATATTTTAAAGTATAAAAAACTTCTCAAAAACCCCTCTTAGCCCCAAAAATACCAAGAAGATCGGTCTTCTGCTTGTTTACAAAAATACTAAGATAACTAATTGTCTTAAGGTTGGATAAACCTTAAAAATTATAGAACATAATCCTCATTTAAATTTTTATTTTGAGCTTGATATCCCTTTCTTCTTACCACCAGAGTTTTTGTTCCTGGACGATATCCTAATTACAACAACTTGCTTCTCATCCCTATTTATGAAAAAAAATTCCTTAAATGGGGTTTCTATATTGGAGTATCCTCTTACCTTATCTTGATCATGATTGAAAATGATTTTTCAACTACCCATTGAAGTGGGACCCAAACTGATATTAACTGGATCAGTGCTATATGAATTAAAACCATCTAAAACTGAAAGTCCAGCTTTTCTATCATCATTTTCAACATAAACAGATTTCTTTCCAAAATTTTCATTAGGGTTTAAATCTTTTTGATATTGATAAGGATCAAACCTGGTTTCATATTGGATGTATCTTATTTGAGGTAAAATATTTATTTTGATATTATCTCAAGTGGAATTAAATTGATGTCCCTCCTCTAAAATATCATCACATAGAGGAGCTTTTCTTGTCTTAGAGACAATATAAAGACATGAAGAGTCCTTATAATGTCAATCAAAATCAACAGTATCCTTGCAAAGGGTATTTATATAATGATTAGTCCTAGAGACAACATAGAGACCTACAAAGTTTGTAGCTTGTCCAGTATAATCAACAGTATCCTTTCAAATGATATTTCTATTCTTATTAGTGCTTCATGAATTAAAACCATCCAGGACTGAGATTCCATCATTCATATACACATATTGGATACATCCCCCATGAGATAAAGTATTGGATTTGATATTGTCCCAATTAGAATTCATTAGTTATCCCTCATTTAAAATATCATTAGATATTGGATTCTTCCTAGTCCTAGAGACAACATGGAGGCCTTCATAGTCCATAAATGGTCCAAGAGATTCAACAGCAGCCTAGAAAAGGGTGTCTATGTCCTCCTATAAAGATAGAAAAATATGACAATTATCCATCATGGAGATTAAAAAAAGTTCATGTATGACATATATATTAATAAAATGATAATCCTACAAAGATTCGATAATAATTTTGATATATTGAGAAATTCCAATATAGAAAAATTCATCTTCATTATTCATAATTCTAGTACCATCCACACCACAACTAGCAGGCTCATCAAGATTATCATAATTTAAGGAATCCTTAGCTTCTTCTTGCTCTAAAATGGTATCCCAAGATTTTCCAAGAGTACTTTAATTCAAAATCACTATGTTATTTTGCACCCATTTTCCAAGTTTATTCTTTTTTTAGGCTCACCCTTGTAAATAACAGTAGATTTTCTTTTGTTTCTATTGACCTCTTTCAATGCATTAAAATCAAGAGGCGGATTTACTTGTTTCTGAATAGCTCTGAAATTAGAAATGGCATTCCCAATAATACCGCATACTTCACAAAAGGGGGGAATATATTCATATTCAACCTTTAACTAAGATTTTTTTCATTATAAATGAATCTTATCACGTCTGGATGTTTCATGTCAAAATTGGCATTACCCAAAACTCTATCATATAAAACCCAACTCACCATTAATAGTTCATTGATCAATTTTCAAAGGCCCTCCAATGAAATAATAAATATCATTTAATATTTTAAGATTCCAAAACACCCGATTAAATCCATGCATTATAACCTAAACTAGATATATCAAATTTGCTCTTATTGAAGGGATTGAAATTGATATCGCACTCAGAGATCCGTAAAATTTCAGGCTTCAGATGGATATTTCTAATATTCTATACTGATTCAAGATCATTCTAATTACACATAGCATTATGAAAGAAACCTAATACAATCAAAATCATCTTCTAATCAGTCCACCCTATTAATGTACAATTATCGATTCTATATCAGAGTAAGGCCATGGAATACGACCCTTTGAGTATGTGACATTCCTAAGAATATATAACTTACATAAATCAAGTATTTTATTTACGTCCACTGGATCTGAAACAACCAGGAAACCCCCATCCTCTGCTCTTTTGAAAATAATTGTTCTAGGTAACTCATCCTTTGAAGGTTCCATGACACGAAGTGTCTCCACAAAAGTGATTTCCTTAATTTTATAAATTTGTGACACCCTTCCAAGATTTAGGTTATCATAAGTATGTTTATTGATTTCTGAATATTTGAAAACTATAAATCCTTGAAGGAACACACCCAATCTGGATAAAATGAGTCCATAATCTACGATAATAATTAAATCAAATAAGAATCATCATCTATTTCTACCAAAATGCGTGATGAAATTTGCAAAAGATTTTCCTTCTCCATGAGATCACGATTCATCTTCACAAATGTAATAACTCAAATTATTTTAGGATACTTGTGAATATTTATCCATAATTTTACCACAATATACTCCCTTAAATACTTCTCTTAATTTATACTCATCTTCATAATCAAGATGATGGAACCATAAGAAAGGGGTGAGCTTAAATACTCAGTAAAGGAAAACTTATCAACATTTTATCTAGGAGTTAAATCTAAAGAATATGAGAAAACATGAGCAGGGGATAAATATATTATTTAAAAGGACATGAAACGATAAGAGTTGTCTATAATTTATGATAAAGAAACATGTAATCTAAAATGTAAAAACTTGTACCATGACATAAGAGTGTGAGATAATAATAGAAATATAGTGATGTGTCTTAAAATTGATACATGGTTTCCACATCCAATTGATGATATTTTAGTTATTTTTTTCAATTAAATGATCATTTAATGATAAATATTTTATTATTGATAGTTTTGTGTTGAAAATATAATACCGTGTAATTTTTTATGAAATTGGTGATTTTTTTCACAATTTTGTTAAAGTTATTTGATATTAATTTTCATATAATTTTAATAATTATTTTTTTGTTGATCTCAATGGAGTTTTATTGAAAAATTATTTGAAATGTTTTGAGTGGTCTAATTTTGGAAATAAAATTTTCAAAGTGCCATGGTTATAACATAAAAATGTTTTTTTAGAAAGGGATCAATTATTAATTTTTAAGTATTGTAATTTTTTGTGATACCCTGTGATGTTTATTGTATTTTGAAAAATATTTTTCTTTAAATTATTATAGGGAATTTTCAATTGTGTATTTTTTACATGGAATATAATTTACATAGGTATTATTAACATGAAATATTCTATAAGTTGACCCGTATGATAATTCTAGAAGCTTATCACATTCCTTTTTCCATTGAAAAATATGAATAAGGGTGGCCCATATGTTATTTTTGTTACATTCTCATAAGATAAATATCCTATAATACTTTTTTGTATGATTTTTTATAAAATATCATATTAGATTTACCTTTAGCAATTTTTTGGAACCACTAATAATCAACTGAGATAATTTGTTCAAGACTAGATAGCCTGCTTTGCTTCTGAGTTAGAATCATTGAAGAAGATGACTTTGAAACCAAAAGATGATTTCAAAAAAATCAACCAAAATTGTAATCAAGGTAAAGATTCCTTGAATATGAATTGAATTTAGGAATTCAATCAAGATCTGATGATGAATGAAGAATAATGATATATGATAATTCGATTATAAACCAGAAGTGATGTTTTGGGGACAAGTCACTAGCAATGAACCCTGATGAAGGCATTAAGAATTGATTGAGGTTGTCAAAGGAACCTTATTGAAGATCAGATTCACTAAATATTATGAAGGTCATTAAATATGAATGATTCATAGAATATATCTTTAAAGGTATCCGATGAAAACCACTCAAAGGTATTCCTGGTTGGTGATGGGTGGATTAAAAATCATTTGATGTTTAAGTTAACTCTAGGATCGATGAACCATTTACACTAAATTAAGAAATTTGTACTTGACCTTGATGAAATTGAAGAAGATGATGAGTTATTGATCTTATTGATTTGATTTTCTTGTTAGGATGGTACCATGAACTTTTAATGGTAGTGGTTGTGAGTCTGTTTAATTTCACACCTTATGTAACATCCCAACCTGGTACACCACACAGACGATGGTTGGACCGGTCTCTACATGACCTCAAGCATGCCTCCCCATATTCCAGAGGTTGTCGACTAGTATTGAGGTTGTAAGTATAGTTAGTGGAGAGACTATACCCTCTTATCAGAGCTATGCAGTGGTATAACAGAGTAAATAACAATCAACAGCAGAAACAGTAATAAAAATAATAAATTAGTGGAAGAAGGATTTATATAAATGAAAAAAATTGTCCAGTTCCATTCTATAAAACAGATGAATTCATGACATGGTATTGATACACAAATTAATGTAGTAAACAGTACAATGATATTTTTAATACAATACAATGTTGGACTCAGGTAAAGAAAATAACTAAAAACCCAAAGGCGATCTTTACCATCATCTTGAGCTCTAACTCAGTCCTTTGCTCCTAACTACCAGGTAAAAGAAAATAGAAACTAGCAAGGACCAAGGCCCTACGAACAAGAAAGGTCTACTCGGGTACCCCGGTACAATGGCAGCCCCAGTAGGGTGTGATTTATAAATATCAGTAGGCCGAAACCACTGGTGTCTATCCCAATCCTGACAGTGTGATATAAATTAAACAGGGTGAAAGCATGCATAAATAAAGTAATCAGTACAATGTAACTAAATACCCAAGTAACTGCTTCATTCCTCAGATGGTTTCTAGATATGTAATCAGTTCATTAATTGAATATTTCCAGTTTCTTTATAAGTCAAATGTGAGTAAGTCACCTACTGAGTCCAAGGAGTTTCCTATAAGGTAAATGGGGCTAAGCAATGATCGGGCCTGATGGGCTTTAACCACGGAACATAATTGTCAATGATGGACCCAAGGAGTGTATCCAAGGCATCCTGTGATGGTATTTATTAATAAAGTCCCAAGGTAATAACCAAGGAAACATATGCTAAGAGGGCCTCTAAACCAATAGTATTTGGGTTTAGCTAAGGGGTAAGGGTGTAATCCAAGGAGCGTAGTCCAAGGCATTCCATAATGAGGCACCTACCAAGTCCAAGGAGTGAATCCAAGGTAAAATGGGACTAAGTAAGGACTGGGTCCAAGGAGTGTATCCAAGGAACCTACTTTTCAATGCTGGATCTAAGGAGTATATCCAAGGAATCCGATAGTACTACAAGTGGGACCCAATGGTAGCATACTAGACATCCAAAGATAAGACAAGGAATGGGATCTAGGTGAGTCTTACCTTAGCAAGACTTCATTGAATTTAGAATGGGATACAAGAGTGATCAAGGTATTCTCTGATCAGAATCTAAGACAATCTCAAGCCTAGCCATTCTTATTTAATAAATAATTCATATAATAATTCATTTCAGTCCAAGAATTTCCATTCATTAGTGTAGAAAGGTTAAGTACCATTGCAACCATTTATTTATTTGTTCAAGCCTTTCCTTCCATTAGTGAGGACAGGTCAAGTAAAATTGCAGCCAAATATTTATTAAGTCCATTAAGTCGTATTCAATAATTAAGGTTCACCTCGCTACCTTCCATCAACATGGAAAGGGGTGATATCGACCTGCTGGCATTATTCAATTGGTTTTAATAAGGCCAGGTGATATACTCAGTATACTTTCCAATTCGCATTTCACATTTAATTTTCAATTCAAATAACTTACCTTATGCTGGTAAAGTGATGATAACACTTGGTACTTTACATTATGAAATTCATAGTATAAGTCAACCATTTAATATAAAAGTTCTTGCCTTTATAAAGGTCAATCCAAGACACATCCAAACGGCGGCCCGAATGTGTCAAAACACTAAATGAAAATTATGTAAAACATCACATATGGTTAATTCCAATTCAAAACTGGGCCAAGAACTTAGGTGGTGCCTTTCCCCTTTTTAATTATTTTAGGAAGGTAACTCTTCTTTTCCAATTCTATTAGGGTCATGTCCTAAATATTCCATATTAAAACTGTCACCAACTAAGCGGGGTCACCATCCAACTCGATGACTAACCCAGTCTGCGGCATGGTCCGAGGGGCATTCCTGATCCCCACGGGCTGTCTCAAGTGACCAGGTATCAAAACTAACACATGGGAATGATTTACCCGGATAGTAAACACAAAATAATTAACAAGATAAATAAACTAAAACTGAAAACAGATAACCAAACTGGACCTAAAATCAAATTTAAACGTTTAAAACTCTAACCAACATCCAAAGAGGAATGAAAATAGTATAAACTAAAACTTTAACTTGAACCTCCAAGAAACAAGAGAGTTGAAACATCCACACACAACAAACAACAACCTGTATGAGAAGACCAACAATGACCAAAACCCCCATCGCTAAGCATGATGTCACAACCTGGAATACACAAGAAACAAGGTCTACATACACCCAAAGGTGTATGCTGGGTTAGAAAAAAAGCCCAGTAGGATGTCACCCAATAAAAATATTCCATGACACAACAACTAAGAGATAATTTAACATGCTTATTTGAAACCATATTTTTAAAACGCTTTGTTTCTAAGGAAAACATTTAAAAGATGCAAGTGAAAATAAAAGAACAATGAAAGAAAAACCATTTCACAAACACTACTTTAAAATGGAAAATAAAATTTCTAAATGACATGCACATAATCAAGTGGTTCTCTATATGATGATGGAAGGCACCACGTCATGAATAGTAGAGCACTACAGTTGAAATCCCCTAAGGCAGCCAGTATGCGTGGTGTGCTAGAGACATCGTAAATCAGTGTAAAGGTGTAATAGGAACCACAATAATCAATGCTCTCATGCATGAGCCACTAGTAGGGAAACACTTCCATAACCTTGTGGTCTTCAATAATCACAAAAGTTCATTTAGTGTTGTAAATTCAATCCTTCCAGATGAAACCGGGGCAAATCGCTCACATGTCATCTAGCGTACTAGTCCTAATCTGCCCACCTAGGTACCTAGGGTTTTCCCCTGTGCTCAATTAAGTTCCACATTCACATAGTGTATCACTTTAAAATATTACAAATCAAAAAAGGCATTACATCATTAGACACCACTTTCAAAAACAAACTCCTCTTTAAAGATCAAATGGACAATAAGACCATTTCATATATAATTTGCATCACTTTTACAATTTAACATATATATCATTTAAAAACTTAATAAAAAAATTCCATGACACACCACAAGGATTTACAACAAAAACACACTAAAAATATACTTTTAAAACCAAGAACACACCAAAACCTTTTCAAAGTATAATTCGCATAACACTCACAAATTAATAAATCATTGAAATAATTAATAATACATTTCTAAAATGCACAATAAGGTTTTAACCTAAAAACATACTCAATTGATCTCTCTTAAAATAAAACATTCCACAAAACATTCGTTTTCCTTTTCCAAACCTAGTTAGCACCTCTTCCACAAATAAATACACCACTATAACAACTTAAAAAAACAACTTCAAAAACACCCCCAAATTCTTTTAAACCAAAAGAGGACAACAAATACAACATGTCAAATAATATGTTTTGAATGAAAAATCCCATTAAAATAGACACACTTCATCTTTCATATCCAAGACCAACTGCTTTAAAGAAACCACCATTTTTTTTACAAGACACCTTTTTTTCACTTCACACACACTAAAGAAAACCAAGCCAATGGCCAAGCTACTTTATAAGATGACCCATACTTTAAAATCCTTTCCAAAACAATATTTTCCCCCTTTTTCTTTTCACAAAAACAAAATCAAGGCAACACACCCAAAATGATTCTCTACACATTAAAAATCCATAGTTAAACATACACTACTCAATTTCTCTTGAAAACTAAGTTTTCACCAACCAAACAACTCCTAGAACCCATATTGAAAACATTGCTCCAAAACAACACAAATGTTTACATGCTAAGACCATTTTAAAATCAATTTCACACTCAACGTTTCTAAAAACTTATTTACATTGTATACAAAATTGATTAAATACATTGAGAATTTACCACAACAAGGTCAAAATGAAAAACATGATCATTTCTAAAGAAAGTGAAATTTTCATCATGCATGCCTGCCAAAAAAAGTTTAAAATTAATTTCGCACAACCTATAAAGCACAACCATTAATTTACACAACAATACAAATATAAACGACAAGACTACGAACTCAGAAATCCAATTTCACCAAACGAGCATGCCAAAACATTATAAACATAGATCACACCATTCAATTAAATCATAAAACATATTAAATTAACTAAACAACCAAATTAAATTATCTAAATGATTTCAAGTCATGGAACCACCTACCTTTGTCGCCGAATTTCCCACAAATGGGTGTGAAACTTCAATCGCATCATGAATGCACCACCTGAAGATCAAATTGAACCCTAAATCATACAACCGAACCAAAAGTATTCAAGATAGAACCATAAAACAAACCTCATACCCACCGGAACCAAACACACCAAAAACAAGAAGAGGAGAAACCCCAAATCAAAGAGGGAGAAGCTTACCCAAAAGGAGAAGATGCAACTGCACTACATGGGCTCAAACGGGAGGTCCGATTTCCAGAAATGGTTCGGCCAGTGAGGGGGGAGGGTTGCGCTGGCTAGGGTTTAGGGTGTTGGTGCGAGGGGGAGGCCAGCTGGGGAGTTGTGGGGTGCATCTGGTCTGGTGATCGAGGCATACGACGGCGGTGTTGGACAAGAGAGGAAGGAGGGTCGGTGTCCATGGGGTGTGGTACATCAAGAAGAGGCCAAGGGGGGTACGTGTGATAGGAAGGGGAAGGGAAAATGGGGGAGTCCGAACACTAAGGAAGAAAAGAAAAACCAAAATAAAAAAGAAGATAAAAAATAAATATATAAATAAATAAATAAATAAATAATATCAATAATAATAATAATACTAACTAAAACAAGAGTAATAATAAAAAATAAAATAACTTAATTGCCATCACAAATATAAATAATAATAATAATACTCAATAATAATTCATAATATCCTAAAATAATAATATTATCATTATCGGTAAAACAATTCCTTAAATTCTATCACACTTCTTTTTTTTTATTCTTCCACTCATTTAATTTTATTTCTTCATCATTAATTAATTTCATTTAATTATTTTAACATTAGGCAGGAATGCAGGGAACTAGGTAAGGCCGCACGGTGACCTAGGTGAGGCCGTGCAACTTCGACAGCACCGCGCTAAACACTGTCAAGGAAAAAATGCTCATTTATCATCTTAAAAGCACAAAACCCCAATCAGGCTCAGCCGGAAGTTCATATAAAAAGAAAAATAATAATTTAAAGCAGATAAAATTTTAAGATAAAAATAAAAATTAGAAACATGACACAGTTCAAAATTGGGGTGTGACAATTCTCCACACCATAAAGCTTTTCATCCCTGGAAAACCACAACTAGGCCCAAACCCCAAAGTAGAAAACAACACCCCCTTAAAGTTCAAAGAGTATCCCCACAAAAATCAAGTGAAAAAAGGAAAACGCATTGTGCTCAGAGAAAGTGACTCAAAGAAAACTTCAAGAAACTCATAAAAATACTTTCTGATATGTGTCGCCCAACCCAAAGATCTACAACACCGCTAGTTGATTAATCAAGAATAGAAACTCTCGCAATCATGAGAACTATCTTCACAAACCAAAACAACCCAGTCACCCTTAAATAAAGAAACACACCATTTGACTGGAACAAATAGACAAGACCAACCACATCCAAGGAGCACTCTTATCACCTATCACCAACTCATCTCTAGAAACATAACTAAAAGATCAACATGGGGAAGCCAGAAGGGGCTCCCTACTATAAGAAATTTATCAACGCTTGAGACAAGACTGAAAAACTGACAAGGGGAGGCCCGAACATACTCCCCACCATAAGAATAGGGTAAAAATAGTTTATTTTTGGTGAATTTCAGTGAGTCCCCTAACGGGTTTCACAACCATTGGCACCAATGAAAACACACAAACTCATAGGCTTCCTGAAACTAACTAAACACCCCACCAAACGGTGGGGAGGTTGGGGCCCAACCATCGGGCTATAAAACTATAGCTAAAGTCAAACCAACATCTCAACATCCCTAGATGATCACCATTTAACTTTGTGACTGATTTACCTAATATACCCCATAAGAACCACTAAAAGAAATTACATTCAGTGAGACGCCACCCCCCAGGGCTTTAAAGTAATGAGACGACCACACCTCCTCCTAGACACGGGAAACCTCACGCACCCATATGGGACGTTCGGAATGGAATAGATACAAGAAATGATTTAAACTTCTTTCACTTCCAACACCGATGATATAAATAAGGTCGGGGTCCCATACACTCTTGGGGTTCTTAACCACGCGCTAGCTTCACTCCGAGGCCTATGGTTGGAGCCCTATTGTTTGAAGCATCCCCTGCTTCGAAGTCAGGCATCGAGGACTCCTGAATGAAGCTTATCCTTTTCTTGGTTCCACAAGCAACCACACTGCAATCAAGACAACCCCTTCAGACAAAACACACTCCAACATTCATCTACCCCCTCATGGAACATCCAATAAGACATGGGTTTAGATGATGCACACACATCACCTCTTTACCATAACTAGGAAACCTTAAAGAGGAAAAAGACGTAAAAAAACACTCCCCGTTGAACAGAAATAAACAGAACTCCCTAAAAGGAGGACACACTCCTATGAAAATAGGTATTCAAGAAATATTCTATGAAATACACCATTTCTATTCAAAGAGAACTCACACTATGAGACGCCACCAAACATGATCCTTGCGGCTGATGAAATCACTATAAGCCTTTCGAGATGATGGTCAGCACCGATAACTTTGAACAGCCTTTACCCTTCCCTATTGGAATTCTTTTCACCGTTTCCAGGGGGAACCTTCAAACATGATAGTGTCAAACTTCATACCTGACGAGTCAGACAACTCAAAAGACCAAATCTCCCTTCAACTCCCCTCGCATATATCATTCTTCAGTGAGAGGATACAGTTAATCGAAGGAAAAAATGGATAGACATAGCACTATCACTAAAAATGAAGAGTCCTTACATTAATCAACTAGAGGGTTGGCCAACAAAGAATTACCCGTGGTCGCACTTCA
Source organism: Viscum album (assembly GCA_963277665.1). Lineage (NCBI taxonomy): Eukaryota > Viridiplantae > Streptophyta > Magnoliopsida > Santalales > Viscaceae > Viscum > Viscum album. Next base: position 473,738 of record OY728136.1, read on the forward strand.
ATCGCATATTAATGCTTTTTGGGGGCGTGCACTAGTCAACAAAGAGGACCATAGACCCAATAAAACTAGTCCAATGGTTAATACATACTTCAACACCAAATTTGTAGGGAAAACCACTGCAAGGGCTTCCCAAAGCACTTTTCAAAAGAAACCATTAACTACACACTTTCACACCAACTTACCAATAAGAATTTAAAATCAAGGCAAATATCTGTCAAAAAGGATTCCTAGATGGGAACGCTTAACATCCAACATTTCCAAAAAAAGGACACATCACACAACTACTCGTTATTAGAAACAATAAATTTTCCTTTAACAAAACTTTTTGAAAATAAACGAAGCATTTGGGTTGCACAAACACCAAATGTGTCCCATGGGCCTCGCATATTCATGTTCTTGTGCCGCACCGGAACCCACCTCATGTCTATCCAGGCACTCATATGCTCATGCCATTAACCATTTACCTTTTTGTATACACTCATAAATGTGGTTTCCCATGAGAGCACCAAGGATCAACACCAGACCTTTCCATTTTTCAAAAATAAACATTCAACCTACACTTTTCAAACCTTACAAAGAATTTTCTTTTAAAATATCATCATTCCAAAACATTTCTCAAGACCAATTCATGTTTACTTAAAAATCAGATTTCGACAAATTCAAAACAAAGAGATGAAGAACGATGCGAGAGGAGACTAGTGTCAGCGGATGACTGGGACATATGGATGGAATCCATACGCCAATCATGCCACCGCCACAGAGAGTATTCTAGGACAACGTCCCAGGCTCCACATGGCATGCCAGAACATGCGATCTCACTAGGACCACTGACCCTACTCCCTTTTTATTTCCCCTAAACAAGATTAATCACAAGGACTAACGACTTATACAAACATCAATTTACTCTGGTAACTCGATTCCTTCCATGAGGTGTGTTGGCTAGGTACCTTTCTCATAGCCAGAATGTCGAGTTCTGACACCATTAACTTTTGTCTAACCTGACTCTATCTCAAAATGACACAACCCAAAAATCAAACCTCCCTATGATACCATTTTTTCATGAACAAAGCGGGGTAGCCATCCGACCCGGTGCCCGGCCTAGTCTGTGACAAGGCCTGAGGGGCATTCCCATTCCCCACGGGCTATCACAAGTGCTCGAGTATCAAAACTAAAACATGGGAATGAATTAACCGAATAGTAAACACAAAATAATTAACAAGATAAATAAACTAAAACTGAAAACCAACAACCAAACTGTCCCTAAAATCAAATTTAAAGGTTTAAAACATGAACCAACATCCAAAAAGGAACAAAAAAATAAAACTAAAACTTTAACTCGAACCTCCAAGCAACAAGAGAGGTGAAACATCCACATACCACAAACACCAACTTGTACGAGAAGGCCAACAACAACCAAAATGTCCATTGCTGAGCACAATGTAACAACCTGGAATACAAAAGAAACAAGGTCTACATACACCCAAAGGTGTATGCAGGGTGTGAGAGAAAGGCCCAGTAGGATGTCACCTAATAAAAAGATTCCATGCCACAGTACCTAAGAGATAATTTAACATGCTGATTTGAAACCATACTTTTAAAACTCTTTTTTAGGAAAACATTTAAAAGCTGAAAGTGAAAAGGAAAGAGAACTGAAAGAAAAACCATTTCACAATTACTACTTTAAAATGGAAGAGAACATTTTTAAAGGTCATGCACATACTAAAGTGGTCCTCTGAATGATGATGGAAGACACTATGTCATGAATAGTAAATCACTGTAGGTGAAATCCCCTAAGGCAGCTAGTATGTGTGGTGCGCTAGAGACATCATACCTCAGTGTAAACGTGTCATAGGAACCCCAATAATCAATGCTCTCGTGCATGAGCCATTATTAGGGAAACACATCCATAATCAAGTGGTCTCCAATCATCACAAAAGTTTAGTTAGTGTTGTAACTTCAATCCTGGCAAATGAAACTGGGACGAACCGCTCGTGTCATCTAGCGTACTTATCCTAATCCACCCACCTAGGTACCCAGGTTTTTCCCTTGTGCTCAATTAAGTTACACATTCACATAGTGTATCACTTTAGCATATCACAAACCAAACGAGGAATTACATCATAATCCACAACTTGCACAACCAAACTCCTCTCTAAAGATCAAATTCACACTAAGACCATTTCAAATATAATTTGGATCACTTTCAAAATTTAATATATATATCATTTAAAAACATAATAAAATAATTCCATGAGATGCCGCAAGGCTTTACACCAAAAACAGACTAAAAATACACTTTTAAAACCAAGAACACACCAAAACCTTTTCAAATTATAATTCACATAACACTCACAAATTAATAAATTATCTAAATAAATAATAATAAATTTCTAAAATGTATAATAATTTTTTACCCTAAAAACATACTCAAATTATCTCTCTTTAAATCAAACGTTCCTCAAAACATTCATTTTCTTTTTCCAAACCTGGTTTTTACCTCTTCCACAAATAAATACACCATTGTAACAACTTATAAAAAAAGCAACTTCAACAAAACCCCCAAATGATTTTAAACCAAATGAGTACCACAAAGACATGATGTTAAAATAACAGTTTCAAATGAAAAGTCCCATTAAAATAGACATAATTCATCTTTCATATCCAATGCCAACCTCTTTTAAGAAACCACTATTTTTTTACAAGACACATTTTTTCACTTCACACGTGATGAAGAAAACCAAGACAATGTCCAAGATTCTTTATAAGATCACCCATACTTTAAAATATTTTCCAAAACAAGATTTTCACACTTTTTCTTTTCACAAATACAAAAGCAAGGAAACACACCCAAAATGATTCACTACACATTAAAAATACACATTTAAACATACACAACTCAATTTCTCTTGATAGATATGTTTGCACCAACCAAACAACTCCTAGAACACATATTGAAAATATTGCAACAAAACAACCCAAATTTTTACATGATAATACCATTTTAAAATCAATTGCACACTCAACTATTCTAAAAAATCATTTTCACCATATACACAATTGATTAAATACTTTGAGAATTTACCACAACAAGGTCGAAATGAAAAACATGATCATTTCTAAAGAAAGTTCAATTTTCATCATGCATTCCTGCCAAAAAATTTAAAATGAATTTCCCACAACCTATAATGCACAACCATTAATTTACACAAAAATACACATATAAACAACAAGACTTCCAAATAGGAAATCCAATTTCACCAAACGAGCATGCCAAAACATTATAAACATAGATCACACCATGAAATTAAATCATATAAGATATTAAATTAACTAAACAACCATTTTAAATTATCTAAAAGAAGTCAAGAAATGGAACCATCTACATTTGATGCTGAATTTCTCACAAATGGGTGTGAAACTCCAATCTCACCACAAACGCACTACCCGAAGATCAAATTGAACCCTAAATAAAACAACCAAACCAAAAGTATTCAAGATCAAACCCTAAAACAAGCCTCATACCCACCAGAACCTAAAACATAAAAAACAAGAAGAGGTGAAACCCCAAACCAAAGAGGGAAAAGCTTACTCGAAAGGATAAGATACAGCAGAGCTATATGGGCTCGGCCGGGAGGTTCGATTATCGGAAATGGTTCGGCCAGCGAGGGGGGAGGGCTGCACCGGTTGGGGTTTGGGGTGTCGGTATGAGGGGTAGGCTGGCTGGGGAGCTGTGGGGTGCGGCTGGTTCGGCGAGCGAGGCGTGCAATAGCTGTATTGGCCGAGAGATAAAGGAGGGTCGACGGCTGTGGGGTGTGGCGGACTGAGGATAGCCAATGGGGGGTTAGCACGATGGGAAGGGTAAGAGAGAATGGGGGAGTCTGAACCCTAAGGAAAAAAGAAAAACCAAAATAAAAAGAAGATAATAAATAAATAAATAAATAATATTAATGATAATAATAATACTAACTAAAAGAAGAGTAATAATAATAAATAAAATAACTTAATTGTAATCACTAATATAAATAATAATAATCCTCAAAAATGATTAATAATCTCCTCAAATAATAATATTATCATTATCAGTAAAATAATTCCTTAAATTTCATCACACTTATTATTTTGTTTGATTTTTATTTTACCAATCATTTAATTTTATTTTTTCATAATTAATTCATTCCATTTAATTAGTTAAACATCAGTCAGGTGTACAGGGAACCGGTAATGGCCACCCGGTGACCTAGTTTAGGTCGTGTGGATTCAACAGCGGCATGCTAAATGATTTCAAGTCCAAAACACTCATTTATCAGTGAAAAAGTGCAAAACCCCAATCAGGATTGGCCCGTATTTCGTATTAAAAGAAAATTGTTAATTTGAAGCAGATAAAATTATAAGATAAAAATAAAAATTTGAAACATGACACAGCGCAAAATCTGGGTGTGAAAAAAACTTAATATCAAGTCACAAGAATTATAAACATGATATTTCAAGAAAGAAATGTCCAATCACTACTTTTTAGCATGAAGGAAATGCACCTTTATTGAGGTGTTTTATTATAAAAACATTGTATTTCATATCACACAAATCAATTATCATCTTTATCATTTAAAGCATAAAACGTCATAAATTCACATTTAAGAGGAATTCAATATAAATACTTCACTTCATGGATTTAATTTCTAATAAAAGTGAAGTAATCCATTTATTAATGCATTTATAAAATTAAGGACATGGAAGAGGGACCCCACATAAAGTTGGAACCAAGTCATCCACTTTGTATCCTGGAGATTTCTAACTAAAATTAGTTGTTCCACCACTGAGTAGACACACCTTCATATACATGCAAGGACACCTAGCTCTAATGAACACACCTTCATGGCCATGGGTATGTGCAAGGGGATCCTTACGTATATGCTTATATGCATATACTAGTCGCCACTCACCAATACATGAATTTTTATATATATTCATGGGCACCCCTATCCACATATGTTTGTAATCACTACCATGGATATTTACAAACATAACAGGGGAATACACATACATATATTTACTTACCTATGCATACGTAGGTGAGTCACCCATGAATTGGAAACTCAAAACCAACAAGTAGGGACCAACGCACTCGAGTGTTAGGAACGAAACAAATCGAAGTGAAACTACCCGGAATAGCTCAACGCCCTCAGAAAAAAACCGGTGGACCAAAACCACCCGAAATGCCTCACCTTCGGTGGTGGTTTCCAGAACATGCACCCAAGGGTCCCGAGATACCTTTTTCACCAACCCAGAATAAGAGAAAACCAATAAATCTAATTAACCCACAAACTTAGGGTTTGTCCGATTCTCACCGGGAATGAAGAGGTCAAAGTGAAGCCAAAATAAGAAAGGAGAAGGGAGGAGAGGACTCACAGTGATGGATTATGTGAAGAAACGAGATAAATTCATCCAAAAACTGAAGATCATAAGAGGCCTGGAGAGGGGGTCATGCAGGTCAAAGGGGGAACCCCCTATGGGGTGAATTGAAAAATGATGGGGAGGGGTGTGAGGTTTAAGTGTTTTAATTTTATTTTCATTTTCATTTCATTTAATTTAATTCCTTAAAAACACTTTTCATCACAGTTTGACCCACACAATTTTCCAAACCATGTGCAAACCATGCAAATTCTACTACCTCTAATAAATACCCCTCATAGGCAAGGCACATGGTTTAGGAAACCGTGTGTAGATTGTGTGAAAATCCACTACCCCTTTTCAAACAGGTCTGCACGGTTACCTGCAGTGGGCCGCTCGGTTTAGCAAAACATTCACAAATTGTGCGCCCTCTTATGTCTTTTAAAACATGAAGTTTTTTGGGTCTGGAACTCCCGAAACTTCTCAATCCACTCAGGAAACTTCTCATGCCTTCACATAAGTCCAAAAAAACATGTATATGTGTTCCAACACTCATAATTAAGTTCTAAATCTCGATTTTAAATCTGAAACATCCAACAAATGAAAAAGTTCAAGAACTTTCATACTTTTTTCCAGTTCAAAAACACATGATTCTACATTCTACCCAACTTAAAAACATCTTATCCCTGAGAATCCCTTGGGAATGATGTAAACATCACCTGACATAAAAGGGTCGTGATGTTTTGTTCAAACTATTTCATTGTGCTCCCAACGCCTAATGCACCTTAAGTTGTTCATAATCATTCTGCACTGGATCCTTTATAGCATGATTCAAAATTCAAAGTTCAACTTAAACACAGAAACATAGCTTACTTAATCCCATTAACATAGAGACATGGTCACATAAAAGTATTAATAAACACTCGATCCATGGTGCTTCCCACCATAGGTCTTAACTTGAGGAAGGGATAATTTAATGCCATAGTGCCGCCACAGTCAGAATTTTCTTACAAGTCACAACACTGAGATTTCTTATGACACTCCTAGCATGATTTTGTTAAAAATAAATGATTGAATTCCAATCGACCTAATAGAACCGGTCAAGCAAGCATTCTCAAAAGATACTACCAACCTTAAACTCCCACATGCCTTCAACTAGAAATGTGATTTAAAATAGCTCCTTAAAACCATAAACATCGGACTAAAGGAAGAGAGAAAGAGTTGAGTCAATTGGCCTACTTATCTTGAAGAATTCTGGCTTAGGCGGCCGACACAATTCAAAAGAAACAGTAGGTGTTCATGAGTCCGAACAAGGCATTCCTACTTGGGAACCCAAGAATCACTTGGGACTTACCAATCCTTGATAAGAACCACACTTTAGCATGTAATGCTGACAAAGATCATCCAACAATCTCAACATCTTTTAAATATTTAGCACGGTGTAATACTGACGCTCTCTTATAGCATCAAGGATGACGTCAAGATAGGAGACATGATCGTCTCATAAGAAGAGTACACTAAGAGTTTTTAAGACAGGGTTTCCAATCAAACACACTCAGAAGATGGAAGGTAAAACAGTCTCACCAAATCAAATTTGTGATGTCGATCAAGCATTGACATGGTTTAAGACTTGCAAGCCTCAAGGGCATTCAAACAATAACCAACCATTTACTAATGGTCCTCTTAGGTTGTGCTCCTTTTACAAGGAAGGACACATTTACTAGGTTCATCATGACACTGACCACATTAGGAGTGTCCTAGCCATTGAAGGAAGTAAAACTAACCGCTTATAAGAGCGCTAGATTTATAACAACAATACTGATGTCTCAAAACACCTGAGTCTTACGAAACCCATTCTGAGTATTGGGATGAAACTGATTCTTTAACGCTCAATTATCTATACTAAAAGATCACATGAGACTATACTTAATAGTACAAGAAGATTTATTTCAAATTTTCATTTCCTCATACAACTATCATTCTAGACAATGTCGTAACCAATTTTTCCATCATCAAGAATAAGAGAGGGTCAAATGACCTACGAAGTGTCCGACCATGCCCGAGGCACATCTAAATAGTTGAAAACAAGAATTACTCAATGCTCAAACTCATATCAAGGTCAAGGAAGACATGAACAACCATAAAAATAAGGGTGTCACTAAAAAAACTGAAAGTCCTACTTGGGACAATGGCACCCAAACATCGCCAAAAGTGAGAAAATTCACAACACTAGCAAGACAAGAAATCTCTATGGGTGACACCTACCATGAGATATCCCCCTTATAAAGAACAAACGTAGACCCTAACATGAGTTCTTGCTAAAGGAAACCACTAGCCTTAAAAGCCAATTGTAAATCCATTTCTAAGGAAAATAATTCCAACATAAAGTACTCATGCTTCTATACCAAGGAAACTCAAACAGAAGTTCAAACTACCCTTGCACGAGGGTTTTAAATAGTGGACACTACTACATGTTCCATTTCAAAGACTCTTATATTTAATCACATTTAATCTTTAAGAATCAATGATTTAATCAAAACATAAAAGTACCATTTTCAAAACAAATCACAAGGTACTTGATTTTAACCAACACCCCAAGGGAAAAATAGACAAGTTTTATAAAACTTCCTTTTCAACCATTTAAATTTATTAATATACATCATATATTATGAAATTTATCAAAATAAATTCCTTTAAGTAGATAAGGTGACTTAGGAGGGTCCCATTTTAACTTGGGTTCTCTAAAAAGCAACCCAATAGAAATCTCGCATTTTCATTTAAGTTTAAACACCCAACCGATCATCTCATAAAAACATTCCCCAACTGACCTACTTGGTTCCAATTGAATTTTTAAAATCTAACCATTTGATTTTAGATCAAAGTTGATCCTCTTTCACATTTATAAGAATTTTACAAGGCCTCATTCCATCACATCAAATATAGGTTCTCATTTCCCAATTGATGAAGCCCAAATACAATCCATGGATTTAAAATTGGATCCTATTAATCGATACCAATGTTAATTCAGAATTTAACATGATCAAACATAACGGTCCAATTTATATGGGTGGAAATCTACCAACCTGAAAAGTATCCATACACTTTACATTTTGGCATTTTGATCCCTTTATTTAAAACCAAATTCACATAACAATTGAATTTATCTACCTTTTAAAATGTTTTAATTACATGTGTTACCTTTTTTGGCCATAAGGCATCCATAAACCTTATAACTAAAAAATTTCTCCTTTTGTAACCACAACCAACATACTTATCCAATGAAACCATTTACATATATAAAATTAAACTAGCTTGTCACTATAAGCATCTTACACAGAGCAACAAGCTTAAATCACAGAGGTATGCTATAATGAGTGGTAAGGATAGAAGTAATTCTAATCTATTACCTAACCAGGAATAAATATAATAATGGATTATCAATAAGGCACAAAATCATACTTAGCAGGCAATCTACTAATGCAACTACATGGGATGGAATTTATGCATGGAATGTGAATTTATAAGTTCCTAATGTGATGTATGTATGTTTTATCCTTTCCATAATAGGACAAGGGTAATATTCATAATTCCATAAATCATAAGTATAATATTTCACACTAATCAATTTTGGTGAAATCATATCAATTGCAACAATGAACAACATAAAAAGCAATCTCAGTCCTGGAAACTTGGTCATTCCCCGTATGTGGGGTGATCAGTCCCAGTAATGGATATTAACCAAGCACTGACACTTTCCTAGTCTTCTATCTACCAACCTAAATTAGTAAGACAAAAAGGGGAAAACCCCTCTGAAATGACTTTGTAACGTCCCAACCCAGCTCACCACTAAGACGGTGGTTAGACCAGTCACCACATGACCTCAAGTGTGCCTCCCCATATGCTAGAGGATACCGACTAGCAGCGATGGTGTAAGGATAGTCATTGGGGAGACTATACCCTTTTATTATATTTTTGCAATGGTATAATAGAGTAAATAACAATAAATAGTGGAAGCAGTAATAGAAATAATAAATCATCAGAAGATATATTTCATATAAATGAACAAAAGTGGTCAATGCCAGTCTATAAAACAGATGAATTCATGACATGGTATTGATACACAATGGAAAACAGTAAATAGTAAACAGTACAACATGATTTTTAATACAATGCATTGTAGGACTCAAGTAAAGAAAATAACTAAAAACCCAAAGGTGATCTCCACGAGCATCCTGAGGTCCAACACATTTTTTTATCCTAACTTCTTTTTATAATAAAATAACAACAAGCAAGGTACAAGGCCCTTCAAATAAGAAAGGTATGCTCAGGTACCCCAGCACAATGGTAGCCTGAGTAGGGTGTGGGATATAAATCTCAGTATGTAGGCACAACTAGTGTCTAACCCAATCTCAACAGAGTAATATAAATTAAATAGGGTGAAATCATGTATAAATAAAGTAAGTAGTAGAATGTAACTAAATACCCAATTACCTTCTTCAACCATCAGCTGGTGTCTGGGCATGTAATTAATTCATTAATTGAATATTACCAATTTATTTATAAGTCACAAGTGAGTAAGTCACCTACTGAGTACAAGGAGTTTTCTCCAAGGTAAAATGGGTCTAAGAAATAACCAGGACAGATGGGATTTAAAAATGTCACCTACCTATCAATACTATACCCATGGAGTATATCTATGGAATCCTGCGATGATATTTCATAATAAATTTACAAGGCAATAACCAAGGAAAAATAAGCCACGAGGGCTGCTAACCCAGTAATATCTGGGTATAGCTATGGTTCAATGGTGTAACATAAGGATGTAGTCCAAGGAATTCCACGATGAGGTGCCTACCGAGTCTAAGGAGAGAATCCACAATAAAATGGGGCTAAGCAAAGACTGGGTCCAAGGAGTGTATCCAAGTCACCTACTTTTTAATACTGGATTGAAGGAGTGTATCCAAGGAATCATGTAGTACTAAAAGGGGGACCCAACAGTAGTATACCAGGTATCCAAATATAAGACAAGGAATGGGATCTAGGTGAGTCTTAACCTTATCAAGTCTTCCATGAATTTTGAATGGGGTACAAGAGTGATCAAGGTACTCTCACATCCGAATCCATGACAAGCTCGAGTCTAACCAATCCTATTTAATAAAGAAGTCATATAATAATTCATTTTGGTCTAAGCCATTCCATCCATTAGTGTAGAAAGGTCAAGTAGAATTGCATCGATTTATTTATTGGTTCAAGCCTTACCTTCCATTAGTGTGGAAAGGTTAGGTAGCATTGCAACAATTTATTTATTAAGTCCATTAAAGAAAATTCAATAATTAAGGTTCACTCTCCTAGCTTCCATCAACATGGAAAGGGGTGCTACAAACCTGCAACCTTTATTCAATTACTCTTAATAATACCAAGTGATATACTCAGTATACTTGCCAATTCACATTTAACATTTAATTGTCAATTCAAAGAACTTACCTTAGGTAGGTAAATTGATGAGCATACATGGTACTTGCCATTATGAAATTCATAGGATAATTCAACCATTTAATATAAAAGGTATTATCTTTATAAAGTTAAATTCAAGGCACACCCAAAAAGTGGCCCAAATGTGTCAAAACACTAAAAAAAAGTTATGGAAAACATCACACATGGTTAATTCCAATTCAAAACTCTACCAAGCATTAGGTGGTGCCTTGACCCTTTTTAATTATGTTAGGAAGGTAACTTTTCTTTTCTAATCCCATTAGGTACATATACTAAACATTCCATATTACAATATAACATCAAGGTGCATGAATTATAAACATGATAAGTCAAGTAAGAAAGGTTTAATCGCTACTTTTTAGCTTGAAGGTAGTACACTTCGATTGAGGGGCTTTATTAAAAAAACATGATATTGCATACCACACAAATATTTTATCATATTTATAATTTAAATCATGAAACATGATAAATTCACATTTAAGAGGAATTCAATATAAATACTTCACTTTATGGATTTAATTTCTAATAAAAGTGCAGTAAGCCATTTATTAATGAATTTATAAAATTGAGGACTTGTAAAAGGGACCCTACCTTAGGGCGAAACCAAGTTGTCCACTTTCGCTCTTGGGGCATTCTAACTAAAAGAAGCTACTCCCCCACTGAGTACATGCACCTTCATATACATGCAAGGACACCTAGCCCTAACTCACACACCTTCATGGCCATAGGCTTGCGCAAGGGGATCCTTACGCATATGTTTATATGCATATACCAGTCACTACTCACCAATGCATGAATTTATATATATATACATGGGAACACCTAGCCCCATACATGTGTAATCACTACCATGGATATTTACACACATAATGGGGGAACCCAAATACATATATTTACTTACCTATGCATATGCAGGTGAGTCACCCTTGACTTGGAGACTCGAAACCAACAAGTAGGGACTAATGCACTCGGGTGTCAGTGATGAACCAAATCAAAGTGAAACCACCTGGAACAGCTCAACACCCTCAGAACAAAATTGCAAGATGGAAACCACCCAAAATTCATTTCCTTTGACATTGGTTGATAGAACACACACCCAAGTGTCCCAAGATACCATTTTTACTAACCTATAACAAGAGAAAACAAATAAATCTAATTACCCCACAAATGTAAGGTTCATCTGATTCTCACCGAGTGACTAAGAGGACGAAGTGAAGTCGTAAAAAGGAAGGACAGGGGAGGATAGGACAAACCGTGATGGATCGTGCGAAGAAACGAGAGACATCCAGCCAATAACTGATGATTGGAGGAGGCCCAGAGAGGGGGTCATGTGGGTCGAAGGGGGAAACCCCCTGTGGAGTGTGTTTCAAATTGAGGGAGAGGGGTATGAGGTTTAAGTGTTTTAATTTTATTTTCATTTTATTTTAATTTAATTTAATTTCTTAAAAAACTCATCAGCACAGTTTGACCCAGACAGTTTTCCAAACCATGCACAAACTATACAGAGTCTACTTCCCCCAAGAAACACCTCACATGAGATAGGCGCATGGTTTATAAAACCATACGTAGCATATGCGCAAAGACACTACCCCTTTTTAAAAAGGGATACATGGTTACTTATAGTGGGACACACGGTTTATCAAATCATGCACAAACCATGCACCCTCTATTGTCTTTTCAAACTTCATGTTTTTTAGGTCTATAACTCCCAAAACTTCTCGATCCACTTGGGATACTTCTTGGTCCTTCACCAAAGTCCAAATAAAACACTTATAAGTGTTCCAACATTCAGAATTAAGTTTTGAAGCTCAGTTTTAAATCTAACCAATCCAGCAAATGAAAAAGTTCAAAAACTTTCGTACATTTGTCGAGTTCAAAATCAAGTGATTCTAAACCTTAGGTGTTTTATGTAACCCTATTAATAATTCATTGATATTTGTAATATGCCTCAAAACCATTCATAATAATTACTAAATTTCATGTTGGATAATTACAACTTGGATTTACAGGGGTGTTGAAACTTTTTGGATGGATGAAAATGGATGAGGACAATTATTTTTTGGTTGCATGTCAGAATTTTATGTTGGAGGTGGGTTCTCAGTAGATGGAAATATAGGCCTTTCTAGTAATTTATAAGTTAGAAGTTTCTATTATTTATGAATGTAGTCTTATGTATATTATATGTACATAATGATCTAGATTCACCTGCATGAATTAATTTGTCATGAAAAAATATTATTATCACTTGGAAGTCATAAGAAAAAAATCATAAAAGACTCATCAAGTGATTCCATCTCTATAATAAAGTGGTGAGATTTTTCTTAACAGATAAAGATTAAACTTTTGAATATATTTATGAGACATTCTTGAAAAAAACATTGGCTATTATCAAGATAATAGAGCTGGAGGAAAGAAGAAATATCAAAGTTGTGGTTGAAGAATGAGAGTTAGATAAGAGAAGATTAACTCAAAATAGAAGATTATTTATCTAACTCTATCTCTCTCTTATTTTTTACTATAGCCAGATGTTTTTATTGAGTAATTTTATTTTCATCTATCATGAGCATGTAAATTTTTTATTCATTGAACTCCCTATAAATGGTTCAAAAATTTTGACCACGAAGTCTTTAATTCGGGATAAAATTATTTATTTAGTTCATTTTTAAAGTAGTACATTTTTTGAGAAGGGTTTCATATCTACGGGGAAGTATAAATGAAATTGTGTGACCAAAACTATCAAAAAAAACAAAAACAAATGAAATCAGTGAAATAATAATAATATGGTGAAGTAATGTGGTTGGAACTAGAGGAAAAGTTTGTAAAGAAGCAAAAGAGAATTAATCTAGACAACTACTAGATTTTGGGTAATTGGACTTCATTTAACTGATTTAAAATATTTTCTATTCCAATTTGATAAGATTGTAATTATTTCATCACATTCGTAGTTTTTTTGTTTTCTTAGTTATATTGATCACACACTTTATTTTATCCTTTATAATGGATACAATACCATACTTTTCAATTATTCTAGTAGTTAATATGTTGTATAGATATTAAATTTGACCACATAAATGCCCTTCATTTTCAAAAAAAAATCATCATTTTCGACAATGCCATGTGCGACTAATTTTAAATTAAATGGTTCAAAAAAATCTAAAAACTGTAATTTTTCTTGTTACTCACTATTTTATGTACTAATTTCAAACTTTGTTTTGAATTTACATAGGAGATAGATCTTCTATTAATAAATTAGAAACCATAATTCTAGAATTAAACAAACATTTTAGTTCCCTTAAGAAAAACATATCTAAAATGTAAAATATAGAGGTTGAACTAGTTGAAAATTTTAATGTAAATCCAAATCTACTTCACCCTATAAACCATCGTGATATCAGGATTTGGATTAGAGAGATACAATTTCCTTTTATGTCTATAAACCCTTTATGTGTAAGGATTTACCATAGTTCTATAAATTATGAATTCAAGAAATCACTCATCTCCATGCTTCCATCCTTTAATGGATTTCCCACTGAGGATTCATTATAATTTATTAAAGATTTATATAGTTTATTCCAAAAATTACGGTTGAGTGTAACATCCATCCCCTCTTAATTGGATTGAGTTGAGTCAAAATTACTACTTGTCCTCAGGTGAAATCCCCAAGATACCAAAGGCTAGCAAAAAATTCCAAATAATTCAATACAATTTGGGGGATTATTTTCCCTTTAAAACTAAAACCACCAAAACTAACATAGAAAATTCAAAAAACCTATAAATAATGCATGAAACCATAATAATAAAAAAATAGAACACTACCAAACTATACAATAACCCATATCAGAGTAAAATGGAGAAACCAAAAACTAATATCAAAGTATAAAGCAGAAGAAAAAACCAACAAAACTCATACACTCCAAAGAAACTAACTCCACAACTCCCAACATTCTCTAAGCTCTAACTACACAGTACATTATCAAATTGTTACAATGCATCATTAAAGAAATGATATACTTTACCTTTACCTGTATCTCAATAAGAAACATTGACCAAAGCACCAAAGTACCAAAGAAGGGGGTGAGTAATGAAACTTAGTAGGTTTTCCTAAAATGAATTACCTACTCATTCCACTAGGATAGAACAAGTTAGAACATTTATATAAAGTAATTTATATAAAAAAACTTTAAATCATTTTCAATAGGTTAAATCAAAGCCAATCATTTTCTCTAGAAAATAGTGTCCATGGAAACAACCAAAAAAGTCCTTCAGACCATTTCAAAAATCTATTTAGCCTTACTCATTACAATCCACGCATCCAAACATGCATGCCCAAGTAATAGTTCCATACTCATAATTGGTATCTTTTTTATCTAATAAGTCATCACAACGTAACCATATACTAGTTCCCTAATGGCACATTCCCCTTCTATAGGATCGCATCAATGAAAATGAACACACTCCAACTAATTATGAAAAAACCATTCCAAAAAAATTCCAAAACATTTCAATAAAAAAAAATTATTGGAAAAATTTCCATAAAACCTTTTTCATGAATCAAACCAAACAAAAAATTTTAAAATCATTTGTTTAAAACCATGAAACAAATCACTTTTCAAAACAAGTAATTTCAAAAAAAACATCCCTAAAGAGGGTTTCTACCAAGATTTACACAACAATTTCATAATAATTTTCATGTAATTAAAAAAATTTAAAACAAGGATTCAATTTCTAATAAGAGGATTCAATATTGAAGCAACCAACCTCTAAGACTATGGTGAAAACAAAGAACTCTGCAAATTCTTTAACAAAATGGGTTGAAACTCCAGAAACCCACCATAGATTGCATTCCCTATCATCAACCCAACAAAATATCATCATTATTGGTATAAAATAACATATATCTATCCCAAAAATATTATATCTATAAATCCAATAGAGGAAAGAAGAATATATCAAGGAAAAACCACCAAGAATTGAGACTTTCCAATCAATCTGGCCTTCAATGCACCAATATTTTTTTGTTGATTCCTCTAGGATTGAAGGGAAGAGTCTCCATAGCCTTTTGGAAGAGATAAATTCATTTTAGGGTAGAACTTGTGGGGAAATGAGCCATTTAAAAGAAAACCCAAATCAGATCCACAATTTTTAGATTTAATTTTTCTCATACAGAATTAGGGTGCACAAATGGAAAATAGGGCGCTAACCATGAGAATTCCTCTATACCCAAATGAAAGTTTACTACTGGGTATCCACATGGTTTGTTCAAATCTTGCACCTAACTGTGCACCTACCCAAATCCCACTACCTCACTTTACATAGTTTTTTGTAGGAGTTTCACAGTTTGTACTAACCGTGCTCAAACAGTGAACCTCTATAAAATCCTCAAAAACATTCCAAAATACCTCCAAACCCGCCCAAAATTCACCCAAACACTTTAAATACTAAAAATAAATAAATAAATGGTTTCTTAATTGAGACCTAGGGTGATAAATTCTCCTCATTGTTTTCATTTACTTCCCCATAATGTAGAAAATCACCATTAACCTGAAAAATTTTGGGCCATTGCTTGACCATTACCTTTTCTCGTTCCCAAGTTTCTTCCTTAATCTGACTATGTTTTCCCAAAACCCATACTAGACAAATTATTTTACCATGAAATAACATCTCTTAAATATCCAAAATTTGTTCCAATATATGAACCAATAAAGAATCCAGATCTAGGTCAATGTGATCCCATCGAATCACATAGTCAAGATCAGGCTGATACTTTTTCAATAGAGATACATGAAGCACATTGTGCACTACACTAAACCATGGTGAAAAAAACAACTGATATGCCACCTCACCAACTCATTCAAATATCTCAAAATGGATTATGTATCAATGTGATAACTTTCCCTTATTTTCAAAGAAAAAATTCTCAAGCCTTAGAGAGATTTTCAAGAACACGTGATCACTCTCCTCGAATGACAACGACCATCGAAAATGATCCTCATATGATTTATAATGACTTTTATACATATACATCATTTTCTAGATCAAATAGAACTTATATGTTGTCTCTTACATAAGACTTGGCCTAACCAATTAAGTCTCACCTATTTCCACCTAAAAAATGGAGAATGATAAGGAATCTCATACAATTCTATGTATCGAGGCCTGATAGTTGTTGTCATATGATAACTCCACTAATGGTATGTGCACCTCGCATGAGACACCAAGGTTCATTTCACAATCCTAAAACATATATTCCAATGTTTATAACATCCTTTCATATTGTCCTTCCAAATGAGGGTGATGCACCATACTCATTGTCAGCTAAGACCCAAGGTCTTATTGTAAGGATTTCTATAAATAGAATGTAAACCTCAGATTTTGATTCGACACTAGGAAAAATAGTACACCCTAACTCATTAACACTTCTTGGAAATATATTTTAGAAAAGTCCTACACCGTATGATATTCATGAATAGGGGTGAAATTGGCCAACATTGTGAGCTGATCAACTATCACCCATATGGAATCATATTTTAGAACCATTATTGGGAGACATATCACAAAATACGTGGATATTTTCTCCCATTTCTAAATATTAATAGGTAAGGAGTAAAATATACCTATTATCCATTGATGATATGCCTTAACCTACTGACAGGTGAGGCATCTCAAAACAAACTCATACACCTTTCATTTCATACCAACCCACCTAAATTGTTCTTTCAATGTCTTATAAATATTCTATATTCTAGGATGAATATCCCATCATGAATGGAGGTAATAATAAAGAATTATTTCTAGAAAATAAAAAGGTATGACCATCCAATCTATGAAACACAACAGTGAACTCATGTCCAACATCTATACTTCAATTCTCTCCCCACTATTGAGTTTTCACCTCATTAAAACACATTGTTAATTTGATTCTTTTTCCTCTTTAACCATCTCCACCAAATCAAGAACAAAATAAAATGATAATAAAACCACTAAATTACCTCAGTCTATATAATCCAAGTGCATGTCAATTATCAATTACATCAACTACCACTATTATAAAGCCTATTTTTCCAACTAAGAATATGAATTTCTACTTAATGAATTTTCCACCAATTTCCTTTTATTGGTGTATAAATCAAGTCAAATCCAAAAATTTAGTGATAATACATCCATATTATTTGTCTGAGATTCAAATCCCTCTATGATAAATTTTTTTTCAATCTATTATGATTTGTAAACACTATAAATTTCTCAACAAAGAGGTAATGACACCAAGTTTTTAAAGCATGGACTACAGCATATAACTTCAAATCGTGTGTTGGGTAGTTCTTCTCATACAATC
This sequence comes from Viscum album, assembly GCA_963277665.1. NCBI lineage: Eukaryota > Viridiplantae > Streptophyta > Magnoliopsida > Santalales > Viscaceae > Viscum > Viscum album. The sequence goes on from OY728136.1 coordinate 491,952, forward strand.
ATAATTGTTTTGAGCCATAAGAAACAACATGATCTACCTATATAAGAACACATCCCAACCCTAATCTTAAAGCATCACAATACACCACATACCCTTTTCTTGGTTCTAGAAAAATCAAGATTGGTGTTGGTGTAAGGTGAAATTTAAGTTCTTTAAAATACTTATGACATTAATCATACCATTGGAATGGAAAAAAATTCCTTATAAAGGTTTTCATAGGTGAATATAGTTATGAAATATCATGAAAAAAACATATGTAATAAGTAATTAAGCTAAGAAAACGTTGTATCTCAAAGAATTTATTTTGAATCTTCTAAGAGATAACAAACTCTATCTTTTCTGGATCCATAGAAACACCTCCTTAAGAGATTAAATTTACAAGGAAATTTTTTTATTATATAAAAAAATAAAAATTTGATAATTTGGCTTACATATGATGATATTATGAAATTTGAAACATAGTATCCAAGTGTTGCTCATGCTCATCCCTTGTCCTTGATACACCGATATTTCATCCACAAACACCACCAAAAAAGAATCTAGATACCTCTGGAATATCCAATTCATTAATTCCCTAAATAAATCTTGTGAATTTGTAAGACCAAAAGGCATAACCACATACTCATAATGTTCATATATACTCCTAAAAGATATTTTTATAATATCCTCCTTCTGAACTTGTAATTTTTGATATCCCAAATGAAATTAAATTTTAAATAACCACTAGTCTCCCCTCAATTGATCAATTATATCATCAATGCATGTAATTGGATATCTATTATTTATCATAACATGGTTAATCTTACTATAATTTATGCATAACCAAAGAGTTTCATCCATCTTTTTCACAAATAAGACATATGTTTCCCACATAGATTTAATAGTCCAAATGAACCCTTTTATTTCCAAATCATCCAAATGGAATTTCAATTCCCTTAACTCTATTGGAATTATTCGATAAGATATAAGATAAATAGGACTGGTCCCTAGTAATAGATCAATTATAAACTCAACTTATCTTGTGGGTGGAAATCTTGAGAAAGTTTTTGGGAAAAACATCCAAAAACCGATCAACAACTACTAAAAAATCAATTTTATTAATATTATCCATTTATTATAAGTTCAATTCTGCCAACTGGTATGAGGTCATTCCAACTACTGGTGCTAACAAGCCTATTTAACCAACCATTACATCTTAGTCTCCTCTAAAGAGATGTTATACACTGTCATTAGTCGTAAAACTAAGTGTTTATTTATGTAAATCAATGTGAGATTTGAATATAATCAACCAATCCATACCAAGTATTATATCATAAACATCCATATAAAGCATAGATAAATCCCAAATTCATTTTTCTCCATAAATAATTAAACAAAATTCTTTACAAATAACGTTACAACATTATCTTGGACCAAGAAGAGTTTTAAGTTTCAAAACAGAATCCATCATCTCAACATTTAACCTCAAAAGATCAACATCATTATAATAAAAAAATGAATGGGGTGCAGTTGTATCAAATAAATATTATATAAGAGTATAATTCAAAATAATTGTACCTATCACTATCGATGGTACAAATTTATTATCTGCAATAACTTTCTTAGATCCATATAACTACTTACTCACGGCACTTTATTCTTTATTTTCCTGTTGAGATTACCCTTGTTGAGGAGTCATGGTATTCCTAGAATCACCACGGCTAGTTCAGTTCTACTAACAAGAGGTATTAAACTTACCTCGTCTCATTGAAGTATACGACGTATATAAAACATGATATGTGTCCCTAATAGATGACCTTATATTACTACGACAATATTATTAAAGATGGACCATCTAGTTTCAATTATGCCATGCTCTAGGTTGTTCTATACAATCTCACTTCATGTGGTCGAATGAACAATATTGGAAACATCCAAATTTACTCTTGGGTTTTGGAGAAATATTTTTAGATCTAGCCATATGATTCTGAGACATTCCACAAGCTTATAAATAGGTGTCCCTCCTCTTTTTCCCAGCATTAGAGTTCACACTGTTTCTATAGGTATCATCATGCTTCTTCTATACATAGTTTCCAATATGTAACTTTATTCCACACTCTCTCTATTGACTGTTTCTATATAATTCATTATATGAAGAAAAAAATATTCGATCAAATTTCACGCCTCATCCCTGATTCATAAATGTGTGCCTTCAAGGACACACTAGTAGAAACTTTGGGTGAAAATGGTGTAAACTCATTAATTTACCTACATACTCTTTAACCCAGGTATTATCCTACATCCAGATAAAAAAAAATTCTTGAAATCTTAAATATGTGAGGATTTAATTTTTTGTTGAAAAAATCTTCCAAATCCTCCCACGAAATGCGTTGGTCTATTTATGCTAAACTGCTAAATCCCACCACTAGAGTGTAATATCTTCCAAAGTATATGTCACAAACTTAAATTTCAACTGTTTTGGTTTGGATAGGAAATAAAACATTTGATTCATCCTATTAATACACACATATTCCTTCCCTAGTTCTGAATAACCCTAAAATATGGGTGGGTTCTTCTTTTGGAATTGAATTGAATGATCCACTTTCCATTGTTCATTCCTTCAGTTCCCTCTATCCACAGCTTGAAAATCCTAGACAATACTTTGAACCAGTTATTGGTTCACCTGTGGAATAGGTGTATCCACATTCTTAGTAGCTTCTTATAGTTGGTTTCTTATATGTCTACCAGGTTCCATTTATATAATAAATAAATTATTTAAGTCTCACTCTCTAGAAACTAAAGACTTATAAATTTCATATTCTACCATATCACACATATCACGCTATGGCTTTCCAAAATTCAACACTTATTCTTTTCAAAACAATTTAAAAAAAATACACCATGTTTTGAAATTAAAACAATTTTTAAAATACCAAAACTATGTCCTTTTCAAAATCTTATAATAAAAAACAATTTAAAATTATTTTGAAAAAACATCTCTTTTATACCAAATCAAAAATCATCACTCAAAATGAAATACGCACTCCTAGTAGGAAGTAATTTCTATTAATTCATGTTGTGATGTTATTGTTGTATAAATATTTTGAAAATGATGTGACAACTCCTATAAGTTTCACAAAACACATATATACCCAACTCCCTATTAATTTGAAGTTTAGCATAAATAGGTTAGTTATGCATTTTCATGATATACATTTCAATTTTAGACAACCCTAATCCTTTATACCATCCCAACTCAATAACTAATCAAGAATTATTTTCAACTCCAAGATAGACACAAATGTTACTCAAGGATCTAATAAATTGATACCACTTTTAACATCTTTCCCCTCAACATTACCTTGAGTCAAGACAAAATTACTACTTAGCCTTAGGTGATATCCCTAAAAAACAAAGACTAGAAATAAATTCTAAGGGATTGAATAAAATTGGGGAGAGATTTTCCCTTTAAAATAAATCAACAACAACTAACTTACCAAAACCAAACAACCTATTAATTATTCATGAATCCGGAGTAATAAAAAAATAATATAACAAAAAACAATAACATAACCCATATCAGAGTCTAATGCAGAAACCAAAAACCAATAATAGAGTATAAATTGGAATAAAAAACCAAAAAAAACTAAAATAATCCAAAGAATCTAACTCCAAATCTCCTAAAATGCTCCAATATCCAACTCAACAATCCATGCTCAAAGTATCGTGATGAATCACTAAATAAATGAGATATATTTCCATTACCAGTATCTTGATAAACAACATCTAAAAAAGAACCAAAGTCCCAAATAGGGGGTGAGTAATAAAAATCAATAGGTTTTCCCCAAATGACTTCCCTACTCACTCTATTAGGATAAAAAATTGTAGCACATTTATATAAAAAATATATAAAACACTTTAAAAAATATAACAGTTTCAATCAAAACCAAGAATTTTCTCTACAAAAAAGTTTCCATGGAAACAACCAAAAAATTCCTTAAAACCATTTCACAAATCTATTTGGTATAACCATTTCCAATCCACACATCCACACATGTATGCCTAGGTGATAGTTCCATACTCATTAGTGGTCTCTCATTGATCTAACAATTCATCATCAGGTAACCATATACTAGTTCACTAATGTCATGCACCCCTTTCACATGGTCACATCAATGTAAATGAACTCACACCAACCAATTATGCCAAAAAAATCCAAAAAAATTGTACCAAAAAATTTCAATAAAACAACATTTTTGTTGAAATCCTTTCCAAAAAACATCCATCATGAATCAAAACTAATAAAAGTTTTTGAAATCATCCTTTTAAATTTTTGAAACAAAGAACTTTCCACAATAATAAGTTACTTCACAAACCATCACAAAAGATGGATTCTACCAATATTTTACACATTAATTTCACAAGAAATTCCAATAAATTAAAATAATTTGAAACCAATACTTCAAGTTCTAATAAAAATAGTTGAATGTGAATCATCCTACCTAGAAAACTAGGGGAAAAAAAGAAGAAAGACAGAAATTATTCAAAAAACCAGGTTAATACTCCAAAATCCCTCCTTAGATATCATTCCCTATAATAAAAAAACAAAATATCATCATGATTAGAACCAAATAACTTAGATCTATCCCCAAAAGATTATATCTATGAATCTAAGATAGGGAAGAAGAATATATCTAAGAAAAACCACCAATAATAGAGACTTACCAATAAATACGGCCTTCAACAAACCAATATTTTCCAACATATTTCTTCTAGGTCAAAGGGAAGAGTCTTCAAAGCCTTTAGAAATGGAGTAATTCATGTTAGGTTTGACCTAGGGGAAAATAAGAAATTAATGAGAAAAAATAGATCATATACCCAGTTTTTGGATCTATTTTTTGTTGTGCATGATTAGGTTGCATGGTTAGGCAAACCATGTGTTAACCGTGAAAATTACTCTATCCCAAATGAACAATTTCTCCTAGGTGGATGCGCGATTTAGAAAAATTATTTACCTAACCATGAACCTACTTAGAGCCCAGTTCATCACTTTTCATGGTTTTCTATAGGAGTTTCATAGTTTTTAATAACCATTCTCAAGTCATGAACCTATAGCAAATCCCTAAAAACATTCAAAAATTCCTCCAAACCATCCTAAACATCACCCAGAAACTCTACACACTTAAAATATATAAATAAAGGGTTAATTTCTTTAAAATGGGGGTGATACATTGGCATTGTTCCCTTTTTTCTTAAATGTGAGGTCAATGAGATGGTTTAAGAACATTTATGAGGATATTTATGATACCTGATATGAGTTATTTAATTCTTCTATTTCTAATTTTTATCCTAGCAATTCCACCGTAAAGGTGAGGTATAAGATTATTGGTTTTTTTAAGGATGATGGATAGATTTATCGTGATACATCGGATAGTTTTATAACATTACATAGATAATTTTTCAACCACAAAATGTCTCTCCACCTACTTATGGATACTTTTTGTAATAGTTTTACACCATACAATCAAAATATAGTGAATTGATTAAGTGGTGGGGATTTTCTAGAGCTGTTTTCTGATGAGATAAAATATATATTTGATAAACTAGCTAAAACTTATTAGTATAAGTACACTAGGAGGAGAGAAATTCATAGAGATGAAACAAACACTAAGACTAATTTAGTTATTCAATAGTCACTTATGGTGTAGTGTTTTCATTGTAGGATGTATGGTCATATTCAAAATGTTTTTCCCAATTATGATCCTTCTATCTAGACTAGTGGTAGTGCTCAATTTATGGATTATAAGGCTTATAATCTAGCTAACAATGATCCATTTTCAAATCAATTTAATTTCGTATTTAAAATATACCAAAAAATTTATTGGACAGATCAAGGAGTGATTAAACAACCTACTACCCCTAGTTTTCCACAACATTACATAACTCAATTTCAATATAAATATAGATATGTGTCTTAAAATTCTCAAGGTTAACTAAAGGTTTTAATTATATAAAATTCAGGATAAATTGGTTCCTTTAAAAAATATACAAATTCAGGATTTTAAAACTTAGAAGTTCAAATGGGCCAACATTCTAGGGATTTGACTTTGCGATATAAAGGAAAGCTTCCCATAATAATAAAACCTAATCCAAGAGAGAATTATATGGTTTTAACCACTATATAAGACATTAAAACTCACTAAAAAGTTAGGGTGTAACCACGGGTAAGTTAAAACTGATGAACAAGTTGAATTTGAAAATAAAAATCTAGAAATCACAAAATGTAGAAATTTGGAAAATAATGTCTAACCTGAACCGAATGGTGAATCTACTCATGAAAAATCCAAATAAAATTTTAAATGAAGTGGGAACTAATTAAATAAGTCAGTAAAAAGGTTATATTTATTGATAAGGAGGGTATTCAATCTATTTTAAAGAATTATGTCCCTCCAATAACATTCCCCCAAAGAGTTAAAAATAATGATGAACCTAACTATTTTAAATTCCTTTAAATTTTTATAATCTGTATCATCAATATGATTTTTTTTGAAGTTTTGAACCAAATACTATCATATTTCAAGTTTCTTAAAAGGTTACTAGTTAAAAAAATGGATTAGGGAGATTATAGAACTATTAATATCACTGAGGATTATAGTGAAATTAATCAAAAATGGTTACCTAAAAAATTGAAATATGTTAAAATATTTTTCATTTATTATATAATAGGATAATATAAGGAAATAAATTTTATTTTTGATATAGGATCTAGAATTTGTATTATTATTTACTCCTTATTTCTTATTCTGTGACTTAGGTAATTAAAACTAATGTCTGTTTCTCTATAGTTAGTCAATAAGTCACTTTCTTATCCTTATAGAAGGGTGGATGATCGGTTAGTTTATGTATGAAATCTCACACTTCCCACTAATTTTCTTACATTTTTTATGGTGTGTGACAAGAAAGTTCCAATCATTCTAGGAAGGACTTTCTTTTCCACTTATGGGGCTATTATATATATTTTAAAGCATAGAACGTCTATGGAAACTAGTGAGGATCAAGAAGTGTTGCATGTTTTTATAGAGTCTCCACTTATGGAATGTTAAAAATTCATAGATTTTGTGTCACATCCATGACTTATTTTAAAGATAAATTTCATTTAATTTCAATTATTTCTTTATTGCGGGTGTTTCTCATGCATTTTTTGAGGAAAGGGTGAGTTTTTATGATTTGGGCCAAACTATCAGCCCATTTCCATATTTAAAAACCAATTTTTTTTATTTTAAAAATCTTTCATTTTTTAATATTTTTCACCCATTTCACTTTCCAAATGGTCTCCCATAACCTATTAACACAAAAATCTCAATTTGGACCCTTTAGGAATCCATAATAATGGTTTGTTTGGGTTTTTATTTAAGAAATTGGGCTAGCCAGGAAGCCCATTTCCAGTTTTAAGAAGGAAAAAAATTTATTTAATATCTTATTCAATTTTTATGATTTTTCAGTTATTCCAAGTCTCACTCGAGACCAATGAACCTAGGCACGCCCTAATTATCTTTCCCACCTCTTTGGAGCTCGTATGCATCACGAAGTAGGGCATAACCTCTTAGGGTTTCTCAAATCTTCCAGATTTGAAGAGGTAACTTCATTCCTTCATAACTCAATAAATTCTTACTCTTTACCCCTATTTAAGTTCTCACATGACCTTCTTATATTTATTTGAACCTCACTAGAATTTTTTGATATTTTTAAATTCATATTCTAGTGTATTTGAGGCGATTTATTCAATATTTCTCACGTAAGTGGGTCTCCTTCATTCATCCTCCCATTTACTTAGGGTTTTTTTTCTTTTTCTTAGGGTTTCTAACAATTCTTCTTGATTTTTATAATTTAAAGAAAGTAAGGATTTAAACCAAGGGTTTGATCATGGATTTCTTGGCCTTTTATTTTGGTTTTAGGCTTGATCTAATTCCCTTGTGGTGCGGCGGTGATGTGGTTGGATTTTTGCACAAAGATTAGAGGGTTTTGATATTTGGGTAGGTGATTCCATGTGTATGAAATCCTTGTGACTTATATTTCTATGTTTATAATATTTTCATGTTTATCTCATTTTATTATTGGTGAAAAAATTGTTTTAGTGTCATTTGTAAAGAAAATGAATCTTAAGTTCCATTTTTATGTGAAATTGGGGTTTCATCATAGAAATATTTCAATGGTTAATTTGGGGATTCCCTATAACTACTTAGTTGATTTTATTGAAATTTATTAAGGCTTAAAATCATGTTTTTAATGTTCATATCCTTTGGTTTTTTCTGTGAAATCTTGTTTTTGGGACATTTGTTAAGTAAATGATTTTTGGGTACCAATTTGGTGTTTAATTGGGTGTTTTACATGGATATTTTATGTTATTCCTATCGGGTTTGTTTTATAACTCATGTAATGGGTTTATAGAAAAGTTTTGGGTGCTTAAAATTCTGTTTTGGTGAATGTGAGTATGCACATGTTGTTTAAAGTTGGGTTTTAAAAGGATTTTTGGGTGCAATACAATGCAAGATTTTGAGAAGTTTTTTTGAAAATAAAAATGTTTTGATGTGTATTTTAAGTGTTATAAAGAGTTTATAGTTACTGTATTGTCTGTATGTTACCATTAGTGGTGTTTTTATATGAAAATTAATGTATGTCTCATGCTGAAATTGTTTGAGCACAAAGGGGGGAGCATGGGTACCTAAGTGGGCGGATATGTACTAGTACGCTAGTGATCCGGATGGGTTTTGTCCCCGTTTCACTTAGAATTTTGGATAATTAAAACTCTAACTAAACTATGTGTATGATGTTTGGGGACCAATATGTTATGGGTATGTTCCCTACTAGTGGATATTTCATGGGAAAGAATTGTTACATGGATATTTTACATTGAGGTATGAGGTACATAGGGCCCGAGACTATCTAGTGCCAAGGGGTGTTCTCGGTTTTGGTGATCATTGGATTTGTGGTATTTACCATTGTCTTAGGTTGTGTTTGGATGTAAATTATAGTATATAACATTTATTATTTAAATTATTAAACATTATGAATGTTTCATTTTGAAAACTATTCACAATTGAAAGTTGCATTTCTTGGAATTTATCACCATTTTCCTTACATATCAAAACCGAATGCTTTTCACATTTTATTGCATAATATTTAGAATATTTGGTTGGTATGCTACATGTATTAGGCTCATACCCTACTTACACCCCTTGGGTGTAAGTATACTTTATTATGTTTGACACAGGTAAAGGCAAAGCCTCGGGTGGAGGCGGTTCGGGTTGTTAGTCCCACCCCTATGGTGCGGTGTTGTGGAGATAGCTCGTGGGTGATGACCCATTATCATGTGGAGTATTTTTGGCTGATTTTATATTGTTTTTATTTATGTTTGGACCTCTTGTAATTTATTTAAAACCATTTATTCAGATCTGGTTTCTGTTAAGGCTTGTTTGGAATGAGAATTTCATATTCATATTATTGATTGTTTTTAATGTTTTAAGCTTTCATACTGAGGTAAATCATTCCCAAACAAAATTTATTGATACCCAAGTACTTATTCAATCCCATGGGGATAGGGAAAACCCTTCGGTCCTTGCCATGGGTGGGATTTGGTGTTGGTAATAGTGGCGACCATATTCATTTCGTGAAAAAATGGTATCAAAGGAGGTTAATGTTTTGGGGTTATATTACTATATTTGGATGAGTCGGGATAGATAAGGGCTAGGACTATTAAGGATCAGGGTTTTGGTCATGAGTAGGGTGTCTGGACGGCACCTCTTATGGTAGACCTTGAGTCACCAAGGGACGTTGGAATTGTCTAATTGACTTCACTTCCAGGTGAGACGTGTGGGCTACAGACCACACATAGACATCGGGAGGGGTGGAGTAGTTTTTTATTTTATAATGTAATGTGTTTATATTGTTTATATTTGATGTATTCGATTAAAATTTTCAGAATTTTGGTATTAACTATAGTTTTTGTGACTGTTTCAATTTATAGAAAGATGACTCCCCGGAAGTCTCTCATGCGCCCACCAGAGGAAGCCGGAGAGAGTTCTCCCACACCAATTGATCAGAGGATAGTCGAGGAAATGGTCTGAGCTTTCAATGATTTGGTACAGGTACTGTCTCATTTCTCATTACTATTAGGGAAGAATATATGGGTCCTAGAAAAAATAAGGCTTAGGAGTTTCTGAAAAACAAGCCTCCTACTTTTCAAGGCAGTATAGAACCCCAGTAAGGAAAAGAGTGGCTCAAAAATATTGAGCGCATATTCTTGTTCTTGGACACACCCAAGGATACTAGGTTGAAATGTTCCTCCTTTTTTTGGAGGTTCCTAGCCTTAGGTGATGGGAATTTCTACTTCAAACTGGGAAGAATGAGCATATGTGTTGGGGAGATTTCAAGGATGTATTCAATGAAACGTACTACCCTGAGGTCTTGGAATATGCAAGGTCCTAAGAGTTCATGGATCTTGTTCAGGGGAATCATTATATCATGGAGTATGCCAACCGTTTCACTAAGCTGGTTTGGTATGCTCCTGAAATCGTCTCGAATGAACAAGTGAAGGCCTAGAGGTTTGTGAAAGGCTTGCGACCAGAGAAATACTCCCAAGTTTTCTTATTTAAGATGAGGACCTATGCTGAGGTCATTTTTTAGGTGTGTATGGTAGGTATTGACTATAAATAAAGGGCTGGTTTCTTTGGGTAAGTATCAGTAGTGGGCAATATATGCTCTTTAGAGAAGAAAAGGAAGTGGGAGGAATAGGGAAGAAGGGAGGTGGTAGTTCATGCCACTCTTCCAGGAAGTTTTCATCTATGGATTCTAATGTGATATCGGTTGTGTTCCACAAGTGTGGGATGTCAGGGAACATCTGACCAGTATGTCCAATTCCTCTGAATCCATGTTACCAATGCGGAGGTATGGGGAACTTGTAGCGCTTTTGTGAGGTGTCGTGTCCACTTCAGAGTGGGGCAGGGTCAGTGGCTTCAAGAGGAGTTCCAACACAGTCAGAGCCATCGAGGATAGGAAGATATCAATTTGGTGGCCCTTGAGGTAGTTGTAGATCATCTTCTAGATATATCCAGTTTAGGGCATAGCCACAGAGTAGCAGTCATCCTTAGGTAGAGACCAGACATCTCCATGTAGTGGATCAGGCACCAGCAGGGTCAGAGGTGGGATCGTCGATAGTTCAAGGTACTGTTATGATCACATCTTATATAGTTACTACTCTTTTTGATATTTGTGACTCAATTTCATTCATTTATTCCTATTTTGTGGACATGCCTAAATTTCCAACCGAGTTGTTGTCTTTTATGATGGAGTTGGTGAATCAGATGGGAAAGAAGAAGGAGCAGGGTCTTAGGTGCCTATCATGTGCGCTCTCCGTGTCAGGGATTGAGATAGAGTGATACCTCTTGGTCTTAGATATGGATCTTTTTTATGTGATACTTGGAATGTATTGGATAGTACACTTCCAAGCACACATCCATTGCTACATGCGGCGAGTGAGTTTCACGGAACCTAATGGGAGTTGTCGGGTTTTTCGTGTAGAATGGTATCTTCGATCGGGTCATACAAGACCTACACTCCTATATTTGGGAGGTATTATCTTCTAGTTATCTTCATTTGAGCTAGATAATGATGGTATTTCCCCTGAAGGTGCACTATCACATGTGGTGAATGAGTTTTTGGAGGTATTCACAGATGATTTTTCAGTTTTTCCCCTGAAGTGGGATGTGGAGTTCTATATTGATCTGGCACTAGGAAAATAGTTGATATCTCTTCCCTCATATTGTATGGCCCCCACAGAGCTATGGGAATTAAATATTAAGCTGGATGACTTATAATCCAAAGGATTCATTCTCCCAAGTGTCTCTCCTTGAGCCGCTCCTGTGTTGTTCGTAAAAAGGCTGATGGATCCCTCCGGTTGTGCATTGACTACCGGAATATGAATAAGGTAACAATTAAGAACAAATACCCTTTTCCCAGAATAGATGATTTGTTATATTGGTTTAAGGGGTCAAGGTGGTTCTAAAAAATATAATTTTGTTCGATCTATTCCTAACTTAGGGTGACAGAGGAGGATATTCTAAATGCAGCATTCCAAAGCAGGTACGAACACTTTGAGTATTTGTCCATGCCCTTCGGATTGACCAATGTTCTAGCGGTCTTTATGGAACTCATGAATAGGGTGTTCCATAAGTATCTCGATTATTTTGTCGTGGTATTTGTGGATGACATTCTACTATACTCTGGCTCTGAGGAGGAACACGAACATCACTTGTGGATCGTTCTGGGCACCTTGCGAGAGAATAACCTTTATAAAAAGTCATCAAAATGCATTTCCTGGATCAAGGACGTGAAATTTATTGGGAATTTGATCTTAGAGCATGGGGTTTCAGTGGACCCCGAGAAGATCAATGCGGTCATGTCATGTGAGCAACCGAATAATGTGTTCGATATAAAAAGTATCCTTGGCCTGGTTTATTATTACAGGTGATTCATTCAAGATTTCTCTCGTCTTTCTTCACCTATGACCACACTCACCCTAAAAGGGGTGAAGTTTTTATGGGTCCTATAATGTTAGGAATCCTTCGAGGAGCTGAATCGGAAATTCACTACCACCCTCGTGTAGATTTTTCCTGAGTCCAGGAAGGGGTATGTGGTTTATTGCAGTGCATCGAGTATGGTTCTTAGGTGCATGCTTATGTAGGATAATCATGTGGTGGAATATGGATCTCGTCAACTCTGGCCACACAAAAATAATTACCCAACCCACAACTTGGTGTTGGTAGTGGTGTTTCATGCTTTGAAGACTTGGAATCACTACCTCTTTGGGGAGAAGTTTGTGGTCTACTCTGATCACAAAATCTTGGCCTATAACTTCTCTCATAAGGACCTCAACTTGAGGTAGTATCATTGGTTCGAGTACATTTAGGGGTTTGACTTTGACATTGTTTATACCCCAGGAAAGGGAAATGTAGTGGAAGAAACCTTGAGTAGAAGAGTCCCAATGCGGTCCTTGAGGAATTCTAGTGATGATTGAAATCTGATGCCACTCTTTGCTCAGATGCATTTGGAGACCAAGGAGAAAAATGGGGGTGTATTACTGGATATCTTTCATTTGACTCCTCTGGTGGAGCTAATTCAGCGGGATCAAACTATTGATGATATTTTTTAGCAGTCAAACAGTTTCTTCATGGTGGGTAGATGTCCTCTAATTGGTCTTCATCTCTTGAGGGAATCTTATGCTTGAAGGGACATTCAGTAGTGTCGTTATCTCTGCAGAAGGGGGTGATGGAGGATATCCACCAGTCTCATTGGGTTTTCCATCCAGGTACCACTAAGATGTATTATGATTTCCTTCAGTATTTATGGTGGCCAATTATATGATGGGACATAGTAAACTTTATGTCGAGATGCTATACATGCCAGCAGGTGAAAACAGAGCATCATAGGCCCTCTAGTTTGCTCCAGCCATTACCCATTCCTACCTAGAAGTGGGAAGAGGTTTACATGGACTTCATTGTTGGCTTACCTCATACACCTTGGGGTAAGAATTCTATTTGGTTGGTGATGTATTGTCTGAAAAAATCAGCCCACTTCATTCCGATCAGAGATACAGCTAAAGTGGATGAGTTGTTCTGTTTGTATCTTCAAGAGGTGGTATGGAACCATGGTGTGCCGTCAGTAGTTGTCTCGGATAGAGACCCCCATTTCACTTCTTGGTTTTGTTAAGGCTTTCATAAGACCTTGGGGTATCATATTAATATGATAACTCCATACCATCCTCAAACGGATGGTCAGACAGAGTAGGCGAACCCGATTTTGGAGAACATGCTTTGTGCATGTGTTATGGACTTTGGAGGTTCCCAGGATAGCCATTTGGGATTGGTTGAGTTTTCTTATAATAATAGTTACCAATACTTTATTTGAATGGATCCTTTTGAGGTGCTTTATTTTTGGCAATGTTGGTCCCCCTGTGTTGGGCTGAGGTAGGTGAGACCTCACTATTAGGGCCCAGTCTAGTGCAAGAGATATATAAAAAGGTCAAGTTGATAAGATAGTGCTTATTGACATCTCAGATTATCTATAAATAATATGTTGACCAGAGGCATTGAGACCTATAGTTTTATTTGGGTGATAGGGTATTCTTGAAAGTGACCCCTCTTCTGGGCCATCGTCGATTGGGAAATGAAGAGAAGCTAACACCACGGTATGCTGGACATTTTGAGATCACTGAGTGTATTGGAAAGGTAGAATACTTGTTGGATTTAACTTCTCAGTTGAAATCCATCCATGATGTCTTCCATGTATCCCAGTTGAAGAAATTTGACCCAGATCCATCCCATGTACTTAATTGGGAGGAGTAGGATATAGATCCTGATTTATCTATTTTTGAGTGGCCGGTGGGAACAGTGGACTTACAAGAAAAGGTTCTTCGGAGAAATTCTATTACAATGGTTCGGGTTCTTTGGCAGTATGGGAATGATACACATGAGACTTGGGAGTGGAAGTTGTGGGTCAAGAAGGAGTACCCATTCTTGTTTTCTGATCAAGCTTCATGTTGACTTTTTGGGGTGGAAAGTCCTTCATGGTGGGAATAATTGTCACATACATGACTTATTTTAAAGGTAAATTTCATTTAATTTCTATTATTTCTTTTTTTAGGGGTTTCCCATGAATTTTTTGATGAAAGGGTGAGTTTTCATGATTTGGGCCAAACTGTGAGCCCATTTGCAGATTTAAAACCCAATTTTTTTCTTTTATAACTATTTTATTTTTTTAATATTTTTCACCCATTATACTTCAAAAATGGCCTCCCAAGACCTATTAACACCACTATTTCAATTTTTACCCTTTAGTAATCCATAATAGTGGTGGATTTGGTTTTTATTTAAGCAATTGGGCTAGCCCGAAAGCCCATTTCCAGTTTAAAAAATATATATTTAATAAATTATTTAATTTTTATGATTTTTCAGTGAATCCAAGTCTCACCCAAGACTACTAAACCTAGGAGATCCCCCATTCTCTTTCTCTCCACTTTGGAGGTTATATGCATCACGAATTAGGGCATAACCTCTTACGGTTTCTCAAATCATCTATATTTGAAGAGGTAACTTTATTCCTTCATAAATTCTTCAATTACTACTCTATTTACCCCATTCCTATTCTCACATGACCCTATCAGACTTATTTTAACCTGAATTTCATTTTTTGATGTTTGTAAATTCAGATACTGGTGTATTTTGGGATATTTCTTCAAGATCCCTCAAGTAAGTGGGTCTCCTTCATTCTTCCTCCCATTTTATTAGGTTTTTTTTCATTTTGTTTAGGGTTTATTCCAATTATTATTGATTTTTATAATTTAAATAAAGTTGGTATTAGAACCTAGTGTTTGATCTTGGATTTATTGACCTTTTATTTTGGTTTTAGGCTTGATCTATGTCCCTAGTGGTGCGGCGGTGGTGCGGTTGGATTTTTGCATAAAGATTCAAGGGTTTTGATATTTTTGGTAGGTGATTCCATATGTATGAAATCCTTGTCACATATATTTCTATGTTTATAATATTTTCAGGTTTAGATCATTTTATTATTTGTGTAAAAATTGGTTTTGGTGGATTTTTTAATGAAAAGGAATTTCAAGTGCCATTTTTACATGAAATTGGGGGTTTTTCATAGAAATATATTACTGGTTCATTTGGGGAATCTGTATAACTACTTGGTTTATTTTATTGAAATGTATTATGGATTAAAATCATGTTTTTAATGTTCATATCCTTTGGTTTTTTCTGCGAAATCTGGTTTTCGTGATGTTTATCAAGTAAATGATTTTTGGGTACCAATTTGGTGTTAAATTGGGTGTTTTACATGGAAATTTTATGTTATTCCTATCGGGGTTGTTTTATAACCCATGTAATGGTTTTATAGAAATGTTTTGGGTGCTTAAAATTAGGTTTTGTTGAATTTGAGTTTGAACATGGTGTTCAAAGTGGGGTTTTAAAAGGATTTTTTGGTGCAAAATAGTGCAAGATTTTGAGAAGTTGTTTTAATGAAAATCAAAATGTTTTGTTGTGTGTTTTAAGTGGTATAAAGTGTGTATTATTTTTATGTGACTAGTAGTTGTATTTTTATAGGAAAATTAATGTATGTAGAATTATGAAATTGTTTGATCACAAATGGTTAATCTAGGGTACCTAGGTGGGTGGATATGTATTAGTACGCTAGTGATCCATATGGGTTTTGTCCCTATTTCACTAAGCATTTTGGATAATTACAACTCTAACTAAACTATGTGGACAATTTTTGGGGACCACTAGGTTATGTTTATGTTACCTACTAGTGTCTTGTTCATGATAAAGGATTTTGACATGGATATTTTACACCGATGTACGAGGTACATAGGGCCCGAGACTATCTAGTGCCTAAGGGTGTTCCCGGTTTTGGTGGTCATTGGATTTGTGGTATTTACCATTGTCTTAGGGTGTGTTTGGTTTTAAATTATAGTATATAACTTTTCTTATTTAAATTTTTTAATATTCTGAAAGTTTTATTTTGAAAGCTGTTTATAATTGAAAGTTTCATTTCTTGGAATTTATCGTCGTTTCCTAAATATTAAAACTGCATGCTTTTCACCTTGTATTGCATAATATTTGTAATATTTGGGTGTTATTATGTTGGTATTAGGATCATGTCCTAACTACACCCCTTGGGTGTAATTATACTTGATTATGTTTGACACAGGAAAAGGTAAAGCCTCAGGTGGAGGTGGTTTGGGTTGTTAGTTCCCCCCTATGGTGCGGTGTTGTGGAGACGGCTCGGGGATGATGACCCCTTGTCATGTGGAGTCTTTGTGTCTGATTTGATGTTGTTTTTATTTATTTTTGAACCTATTTTACTTTATTTAAGACCATTTATTCAAATCTATTTTCTGTTATGACTTGTTTGGCTTGAGAATTTCATATTCATATTATTGATTATTTTTAATGTTATACACTTTCATACTCGAGTAAATCATTCCCAACCCAAATTTGTTGACACCTGGGCACTTGTGCCAGCCCATGGGGATAGGGAATGCCATTTAGGCCTTGTTATGGGATTGATTTTGTGCCGATATTAGTGTCAACCAGATTCCATTCGTGACATGTTGCAGAGGAATTTTGAAGATATGAGGTTAAGAAGGAAAATCATAACCCTTATTATGAGATTATCAAACAATTAGTTAATGGAAATTTTAATTCTTGTCTTGTTTAATATAAATCAACTCAGGAGTTGGAGAGATTAGAAAATATTGAGAGTCAAATTAGGAAACTCATTACTGGGGTCCATGAAGTTGTATGTCACAAACTATGCTTTTTTATAGTGTCTCTCATGTTTTTAATTGATGTTCACAGCCTTCACTTTTTACAAACCTAGATTCAGGTTCCTTTTCCTTTCAAACTAAGAAGTGTAAATCTATTCTATTCTCATTTTCAGAAAAAATGAGTGTTTAAATGCAATGATAAATTCTGTGGGTAGTTTTTTCCAACTTGAAACATAATATAAGTCATTCCAACTTATTTAAAATACTAAAATTGATAACAAAGTTAGTTTTATATATGGTTTTATGTAAAGATACATGGTTTTACAAATATTGAAATTGAGTAAAATTTTGAATTTTTTATGTTGAGTGCTCATGAGGGGTAAAATAGTCATTTTATACTAATAGGTGATCTCGAATAATTTTTCTAGACACTCTCTTAGTCCCTGAATATGGTTTTTACCCTATGATAGATGTTTGGTAGAATTTCAAACCTTTCAAATTTGGGCATAATATTAAATATTTAATTAATTAAATATTTAATTATTCGTGTGATTTCAGGTGTAAATATCTTATAGACAACCAATCGGATTGATATTCTAACTCTATGGTTGAGTCTAGAATTGGGGGTTTTTCTTAGGTGAGGTATAAACCTGGTTCATGTTTTATGACTCGAGATGAACATTTTAAATGGGCACATGATTTAATTAATTAATTAAATGAAAACGGTCCCCCCATAAACACAAACATTTTAGTATCCTATGCATGTAAGGAGGGAGGAGAGGGATTCTATCCCATGTGATGTCAGAACCAAGAGGGAAAGGGAAAGAGGTGCCTTTGGACTTCGTTCATGGTGGTAATCAAGACTAGATCAAGGTGTAGTGGATTTCGGGAGCAGTTTTGGACCTAGAGCTTTAGAATTTTGACCTTGAGGTATGAACTTTTTTAGTTTTAATTCTTGATCCCCATATATGTGTTTTTATGTTTTAGATCTTTTTTATGACTAATAATTACCCCTTGGGGTTGATATGTGCTTAATCAGGGAAAAAGGGATTTCTGGAGGTTCGTTAGGGTTTCCTATTTAGAAATCTTTATCACATTGTATATGGTTTTAATAACTTGCACCTTGTTTTATTTTTGATTGAATAAGATTTAGTTTTTTGGAATACATGTTGTTTAGTGTTACATGGCCATGTGGATAATAATTTCAATAGATTGAGTTTTGGAACTACAGGTTGTGTACTCAAAGTACATGCTATGTAGTGGGAAAAAGACGCTGGCCAAGTATATGGGTAAGAACCCCATTTAAGTGGGAAATGAACATGTAATAGTACACTATTATACCCTATGTATACCTTTTTAATGTATTATTACACATATAGAGCTCGGGTGGTCAAAGACCATGTGGAAGTACATGGCCATGTGTAAGGTTTGGGAGTACATATCGTGTACTCAGGGTACACATAGTGTACTCAATGTACACATCTTAGACTACTCCCTTATCACCTTTTGGGTGATTTTTCATCCCTAAAGTCAAAATTGGACACAATAGGGGTCCATTTTTTGTATTTTTATATGTGTAACATGATAGTATATCCTTTAAGGTGGTTTAAAGACTTCTAAAAGGTGGTTTGGAAAGATTATGTTATGAAATAGAGGTTTTATTCCATTAATTGAATCCAAATATCTTTTGAGAGTGACATATTGAATGAGAATTAGTAAAGTGTCATGAGAATGACTAGAGTATGTGGAATGGGTTCGCCAAAGTACTTTATTGGAGTTGGAATGGGACTATACCTGGTTAGTGGGACAGGGTTGGGACTCAAGGATACGGATAGGTTGGGTGTTCAGGACAACCTAGAGTGACTTGGATAGGAGATAGGTTTGAGTCCATATCCCATATAAGTCTTTCCATTTTAGGCCTATAAGGCCATGATATTTTAGAAAATGGGTTGTGGGATCTATTACCCCTAATAGTTTGGTTTTTTCCTAATAGAATAGTTGTTATAGAGGATCAAATGTGGGGTGCCTCTTCAATTTTAATAGTTATGAGCATCCTACGATAGATGCCTCTAATTACATGTTGAATAAAAGTACCCAAGTGGGTGACAATTGATAAACCGGTCCTGTATGTGTGTGTGGTTGGGGAGAGATGGTTGTGGGTGTAACCTAGAACTCGAACTGATGTGTAATCCAAATGTGGTTAGGACGATGAGAACGATGATGGGTGTTCAGCTAACTCTAATCATGTTCCTTTTATCTTATTTATATTTGAACCATGGAAAATAGTAAATTATGTAATGTTTCAGATATTGGAGTGAGTCTATGGACACCAATGGCTTCCATGTGGTTTAGTGTGTTCAAAATGATGCTCTAAATACTTAGTTAGAATGGTGGACATGGTGTTATACATATATAAATAATATTTGTGTACATGGTGTTCCATAGCTATGGATGATATTGGTGGACATTGAGTTATATGGATATTGATGAGATTAGTGGACATGGAGTTCCACATATATGTATAAGGTTGGTGGAAATGGAATTCCACATATATGGAATCCATTGATGGATATGGTGTTATATATATATGGTTAAGAATAGTGGATATGGAATTATGTATATATGGTTGAGATATCAGACTGATTCTCTAGAAATATGTAGTATATTATATAGATTAGGTGTCAAATTGTGGCTCTGAAACTGATTTTATATTTTATCATATAATTTACAAATGTAAAATCTTTTAAATTATGGTATACAAGGTGTAATGGTATGGTGAACTAATGTTTTGAATCCATGGTTTAGGTGTTGGATAGATGCTTTGAGCACTACTATTTTGATATATGGTTTAGGTTCTAGATTGATCCTCCAGAAACATTTTTTTATACAGGGGATATATTTATGTAACACACCTTGACTTTTAAAATAAATCAAATAAATTTACTCTTTTTTATATTTTTTATTATATACAGCCCTGACTTTATCTTTTATTACACTCAACACCAAGTTTAAATGAAACATGACATTCTATTAAAATATTATTATTATATATGATAGTTATCGTATAGTTTTTGGAATGGTGGGTATAAATAGGATTAACTAAATTATAAATATTTATGGCTTACATATTTATATTAAATCAATTAATTTCTGACCAATTAATTATAAAAAAACTATTTGAAATTAAAGGAAATATTTTTCTAAAAAGATTATTTTGTACATAAAAACATGTATTACCTAAATAAATTAAAAAAATAACATGTTTTGAATGATTTTAATAAATTTTATATATTATATATTCAATAAAATTTTTAAATTTAAATTTATGTGTTTTTCAGACAAGAGATAATAAAAAACCTATTTTATGCATAAAACTGTATTTTTTCTAAAAACAAAGTTTTGTCGCCTTTTGTGAAATTATTTTAAAATTAATTTATTGAAAATTTTATAACATTTATTTTAAAAAATTAAATTAATTTTTGAAATAATAATGTCAAAATTATCTTAGGTTTAATTTTTTATAATTTTCTAGTAAGATAATATTTTCGATCAATTGTTAAAAATACTGGTTTTTATTAAGAATTATAATTTATTTTAATGAATTTAAAAACATCCAATTTGTTTTGATTTAATTTTAAAAATAAAATTAGTTCAATTAAATTTCTATTAATCCAATTTAGGTCATTTAAATCAATTTTATATTTAATTTTGATATAAATAATTTAAAACTTTTGAATATTTTTTCTTTCGAAAACCACTTTTTCATCACCCGTATAGGATTAATTTTAAATTATATTTTTTCAATTATGTGAATATAATTTTTAAAAATATATTAAATTTTTTGAATCCTGATAATTTATATTATATAATAATTTCAACTTAATTTTTTACTATAAAGAAAAGTAGAAACAATAAAAATTAATTATCGTTGTTAAGGTAAAAATGGATTTACCTAGGGTTAAACTAAAACGATCAGAGTTAAATTGAAACAAAACTTAAAAAACACCCATTATCTGGTACTTTTATACCTTATATATTCTATTATTTATAATTTTCCATTTTTTATCCTTTTTTCATGTGAAAAACATGGGTACACCATTTTCTTTTCAAAAATTACAACTGTGTCACTCACCTCACTTATAAAGACCACCCCCTCTACTCTCCTCTTTACACTTCCAAAACCCAGTGGTTTAAAAATTTCCTTCCCAAATAATATTATTAATTCCATTATATCATCCTATAAGTCTTATTTTTGTTATAAATCCAACATAATAATCCTTTTTTTGTAAACTAAATGAAGTTTTAGGAAGAATATGTAACGTTCCTAATCGAGCATTTTATTTTATTTATTTCTTCATATCCTTAAATTACTATTAATTCATGATCATATAATACCATAAGTGTCCTAAATATAATAATATTTTATTATTTTAATTTCATGACCTAAATTATTGTTCTATTTCATCATATGGGTCATGAAATCATCATTTTCGTGTACGGCAGACTACAGCCTCCCTAATTGATGTTATTCATTTTCCATCACCACCTCTCAAAGCTAGATAGAATTATTCATTTATTGTTTATATAGGATATTTATGATATTATTATTATTATTGAATAATATTATCATATATTCCTTCTTACTTTCCATTGCATGGGAATATGATAGCTCTGTTCATGTATATTATCGACTACCGCCTCATGAAGCGATATGATTTGTCCTTCACATAAATTTACAAGGAAGGTAATAAGGATAGATTTAAATAGAAATATGTAAAATATATATGAAATAAATATTATTTTTTAATGTTAATATATTATTTACATTTATTTCTTTCAATCCATCGATATAATGGAAGCATCATTTATGTGTTCATACAGCCTATCGTTTTCATAAATAGATTATTTAATTTTATTTCTCTAACTTTTATGGATTAATATAAATAAATATATACTAAATATATATTATATTTATATCATGGTTAAAAATTTTCAGATTATGGAACTATGATCAGTGTCATAGGACCAAAAATAAAAAAATAAAAACATACACAAACCAAAGTGGTTATTATGTGAAACATGATTTTAATAAGGAATTATTAATAAATGGGAAATAAAAGTTCATAATTAAATTACATATAGTTTGATATATATAAATATGGTAATTTAATATATTTATAATAAAATTATAGTTATTATAAATTAGGTTTGAATGTGTATGAATGAATTCAATACTTAAGGTAATGGATTTTTGTCACACTTTTTACTTCTATGAGAAACATACCATATTCACCACCTATTTATTTTATATATTGTATATAAAATAATTGAATATATTTTATGATTATTATACTTAAATTTATAATTATTTACATATCCATTTGAATATAAATCTTTTATGGGTTTATGGTACAAAATTTACTTAAGCGGTAAGGGAATTTTATCTAAATTTGTCTTCTTTGAGATATACATTATGTTATGAACCAATAATATTTTGTGAGGTTTATATAAAACCCATTTGAAATGTAATATAATGAATTTATTTATTCTCATTATATTATATGTTTCATTTAATTTTATTCTTTCATGGTTTTGATGATTCAATGTTACCAAATTGGTAGAGGTTTTATGATATAATGTCGTCGTTTATCAGGATTGTTTATGATTATGTTTACGATGATAAAATAGTATTACCCATATCTCAATAAACTCATTAATTTTATTATCCTATGGTTATTTCATGAGCATAAATTTTTTACCTTCATTTTCATCACTTTATGTATGCAAGAGTTCGAAATAATTTTTTTAAGAAAACCCGTCTTTATTTGTCTCAACGATTGAAACCCCATTTTTCTTCCAAAAACATGTTTTATAAAAATGTATTCAAAAATTTTTATAAAATTATTTAAAATATTTATTAATGAAATTTTTACACTTGTTTTACTTTTTACAAAATATTTTTTGTGGAATCTTCATGTCATTTTCCAAGCAATGCCCATTTGTCTTTTACTAAAAATTTTAAAGGAATATTTGTTTTAAAGTGTATTAAATGAATGGTATTCTCTTAATTAATGACCAAATAATTATTTTGAGAGATTCCCTTATAAGTTTCAAATTTTATTTTCAAATAAAAGTATTTTCAAAAAAAAATATTATTTTTTTAGTTTTAAAAGTAAATTTTTTAAGAAAAGTTATTTTCCTCAAGAAATGTTCTGAGTGTATTTTAAAAATAATTTTCCATATAAGATGAAATAATTTGATGTTACTTGTGATTTAATAGGAATATCATCCAAGTTTATAGTTATTATTCTTTCTCTAAATGGTTTTTTTTTATAATGACAAGATGTTTATGAAACCTATTTCTTTTCCATGGGTTATACCATGATAAATTGTTTATGAAATCGGGTTCTTTTTCCATGGATTATGCTATGATGAAATGATAAAAGTTATAGGAAATATATTTATTTTCATGGTTTATGATATGATGGTTTTTTATAACATTGTGGTACACGCTTGTATGGTTTTTATTATCTGACATTATTTATGTTATAACCAAGGACGGTGGTTATGTTATAACCAAGGGAAGTAGTTACGTTATAAACAAGATGGCTGGTACCTATATCTTTACCCAATGAATTGGGTAATGATTAATTTTATATGAGAACAAAGGGTACATGTGAGGTTATCCCAAACCCAAATAGGGGTACACAAGAGGTTATAACAATCCCAAAATAGGGTACACAAGGGGTTATCCCAAGCCCAAAGTTAGTACATGGGTGGTTAGCTCTATCTTAACATGTTATTAATGTATTAGTGGGTATCCTTGACATAATATGTTTTATGCTTACGTGGATACCCAAAATATATTTACTATTCCAATTTTATACTCTCATGGCTCATGTTATTTGATTCCATTATGATTCATGTCTTATGAACTTCCACGATTTATTCCATGTCTCATGTTTATGATCTTTGCCATAAAAGGTATAGTTTTAATTTGTTATTCTCATTTTCTCATACCCATATGCTCATGTTATATTGATATATCCATTTTTTACCATTAATGAGAATATAATATCACCATTTAATATGTTCTTTACCCCAAGATTTGAAAAAGGTATTATGTATCATACATCTAAGAAGGGTGATAGTAATTAAGAACTTAGTGGGATATAATGTAGATCACTTATAGACCAGTTGTTTACGTGTCTGGTTTTATAAAGGCACTAGACCTAACTGATACTAGAGTAGATATTTATGTTATGTAATGAATATTTTTCTAATTATATGTAATATTTATGTATGATAATTTGGTTCTTTACAGTTTCTATTAGAGTAAGTTTTATTTAACCTTTTGAAACACAGATGAGAAAACTTTTGTGAGATACCTTGGGATATTTATAAGGATATATATAGTGATATAAAAAAGGATAATTCTTTGGATGAGTCAAAGTATAATAAAATTTCTTGAAATTTTGGTAAATTATAGAGTGATTGGTTTGCAAGAAATTTCATATATGTTTGGATACTACAAGTGGATATAGCTTTGGAATAGAGGTACCTTGGGGTAATAACTCTAAAAAGGGTGCATTGAGCTCGACTTGATCATCACCTTCTGGATGAAAAAAGGCCTTGTTCCACAACTATTTTGACACTCTTCAAGGATATTTCTTGGATATTCATAAACTCTTTACAAACCATCATGAAGGATTTGAATAATGACAATGATTGCCCTTGGTTAAGCCTAATGTGTCATATATTGAAAATAGGGTGTCATGATTTAGATACCATCTAAATAATTTTTTATGACTAAATTGTTTTCCACTACAATTAGTGTTTCTTACTCTATTCATTTTGGTTTTATTCAATAGCTGTAACCTTAAGAAATCATTTTAATACTAAATGAAATGGATAATGTAATGATTTTTCTCCTGATAAACTTAATGTTATGGGAGAAGGAATGTAAAAACTCATTGTTATTATCACATAAATTGATCAAGATATAAATCATAATGAGCATACAAATGATAAAATAATATAATAACATTTTTTAATTCCTTAATAAGGTAATTTCTACCCTCTTTTTTTGGGTCCACTGAAACACTAGTCACTGAGTAATGGATTATTACCAGTGAAAAGATATTTTCCATTATCCAGTGTTCGAAGAATGAAAAATTCATTTTTTCTAACTATCCTTTAGAATTTAAAATATAAAATTGGTGGAAACTTATTAAAAATTCAATTCAAGAGGAGGTAATTTAATCTATGGAATGGGATGAGTTTAAGAAGATATTTTTCTGTAAGTTCTTCCCTAGTACTCTATAAACAATGATGGAGAATAAATTTATCAAAACGAAATAGAAGTATGGTGAATCTATTGGTACCTATGAAGCTAATTTTACAAGACTTTCATGGTACACTTCTATTTTAATAATTATTACGGAAATAAAAATTGATTGATTATTTGGTGGCTTAAGAACAAATCTTCTAAAGGTGTTGGATATAAGTGACTTTATTAGTTATGAAGAATTCATTTGATGTGCACTAAAGGGAAAATGTAAATTGTAGATTACAAACATTATGATGGTTTTGATAATAAATAGAAGATCGAATCTCATGATAAATTGAATAAATCACATGGTGGAAAGATATTTTAATCACCCACTTTCCAAAAATGTGGTAAGGATTACTAAATTGAATTCCTGAATAGAAAAAATGGGTGTTACAAGTGTGGGAATCCTAGAAATTGAGAAAAATAATGCAGAAGTTATATAAAGAGTCTAGTAAATGAAATTAATAGATAGTGATATCAATAGAATATACCACCCACACTCTAAGGTTTCAAGTTCAAGGAGTTTGGGAATTATGTGAATCAATTTCCCAATCTAAGGGATAATGTGGATGATAATCCACAATAATTTCTAAAGAAAAATAAAAATGTGAATTTTTATAAAATCGCAATGCATTTAGTGAATCATGATAATTAGGGCACACTTACCATCCCATCCTTAGTTTTTAATTTTATGTTTGATTTTTTTATGAATGGGCCCTATGAAAATATTATTTTTAATCCTTTAGTGAAATTTCATGTGATTATCTATATCTACATGGATTCTAGATTAATGAAATCAAATTTTATTTTCTATCGGTGCAAGGATGAACTAAATATTATAATAAAAATGTTTTATATAATATAAGATCTTATATAAGGAATAAAGGGTGAATTAACCTTTTTAAATTTTTATTTCTCCATGTAAGATTAAAATAAGACTTTTGGATACCATTATAGGTTTGTGAGTTTAAGGTTGATCAAAAAAATAAATATTATGGAAACCAATTTTGAGGTTTTATGTGATATGATTTTATCAAGATTCAGAATATTTTAAGAGAGATTTATGTTAATAAAACCCTTTGGTTTTTTATATGTTTTAGTGATAAATTTATTTGAGGATTAATTCTTTTTCTGTTTGTGTAAAAATGATTAAATGTATTGATAACCTTTAGGGTATATCTTATATTTGATGTTGAGGTAATTATAGTTTGTAGTCTACCACCTTATGAAATCAAAAAAACTTCATTTATATCAGAGAATATTTTTATCATGATCTTATTTCTATAATATACATTAAGGAATTACTAAGATTGAATGGACTAATAAATTTAATTTCATCAAATGGGGATCTGAAGTTTAGCTTGATATTTTGGAAAATTATTCAAAAATATCTTGATATAGAGGTGCGTATCAATGTTACGTATCATTATCAAACCAATAGTTAGTCTAATAGAATAATTCAAACCCTGGAGGGCATGCTATGATATTTTTCTATAGTTTTTGGGATCAACAACTTACTATAGTTGATTTTTCTTTCAATAATAGATTTCACTTGAGTATTCAGATGGATCCTTATAAATCCCTTTATATAAAGAAGTGTAGAACTCCAACGTAATAGAATGAAGTCATAGAAATAATGCTATTGAGACCTGATCTAGCTGATGAAATTGAAGAGAAAGTTAGATCCATTAAGCAACACATAAGGTCAACAAAAAGTTTACACAAATGTTATACTCATAATCGATGATGTGATCTAGAATTTTAATTTAGTGAGAAGTTTTTTCTACTAATTTTTCCATGGAATAAATAAATGAAAAATAAGACATGGGTACATAAGTCACTTCAAAATTATTGATCATATCAGTACCATATCTTATCACTTGATGCTTTCATCGAACCTCTATCGGGTTCACAATGTGTTCCATGTATCTCTCCTTAGGAAGTATATACCTGATCCATCACCTATACTGAACTTAGAGGTTATACCGTTGGGGAATTATATTTCTTATGAGGTACAACCATTGGAAATTTTGGATAGAACAGAGAAAGTTATATGAAAAAATACCACTCAACTGGACAATGTTTTGTGGTGGAACCACCATCTTGAGGAAGCTACATGGGACGTGAGGATGGAATGAGGTAGAAGTATCCTTAGGTGTTGGAAAAAAAGTGTTGAATTTTTATAGAAAAATCATTTTAATATGGGTAGAATGTAACAATCTGAGATTTTTTGAAATATTTCTTAAAATAAATTAAATCTATTTTATATTTTCATTAAACACAACACTAGGTTTAGCTTGAGTTACACACAACACTGAGTTTAAACGAAATGTGGCATACTATTAAAATATTATTATTTAATGTGATATTTATCGTCTAGATATTGGAATAGTGAGTATGAATATGATTAACTAAATTATGAAAATGTATGGTTTAAATAAGTATATAAAATTAATTCCTTTGTGACCAAATAATTATAAATGAAAATTAAAACTATTTGTAAAAGAGGAAATCTTTTTCTAAAAAAATAATTTTTTTTTTCAAAAACATATTTTATCAAAATAAATTAAACATATAAATTTTAGTGAATTATTTTAATGAAATATATATATTATATATTCAATAAAAAAATTTAACTTTCATCTTATGTGTAATCTATATAATAGATAATAATAAATCTAATTTTATTCTTAAAAATTGTATTTTTCTAAAAAAACGGGTTTGTCACCTTTTTCCCACCCGTTTTAAAATTAATTTTTTGTCACTTTTAGAATAAATATTGAAATTAATGATATTAATTTTTTAAATCATCATTTCAAATTTATCTTAGGGTTATTTTTAATAATTTCTTGAGAAAATAAAATTTTCAATGAATAGTGAAAAATATTTGTTTTTATTAACAATTATCATTTCTTTTAAAGAATTTAAAAACATAAAAAAATGTTTAATATGGTTTTAAAAGTAAAATTAGTTCAATTCTATATCTTTTAATTTAGTTTAAATAATTAGAATCAATTTAATATTGAATTATGATATATATTCTTTATAAATTTTTGAATATTTTCTCTTTGGAAAACCAATTTTTCATCACGTCTATAGGACAAATTTTAAATTAATTTCTGCCACTTATATGAATTAAATATTCAAAAATGGGATCCATAATTTGAATCTGAATAATTTATATTATCTAATAAGTTAAAATTAATTTTTTACCCTAATGAATAGTAAAACTAATAAAATTTAATTATTGTGGTTAAGGTAAAAATGTATTTATCAGGGGTTAAAATAAATAGATAAGGGTTTAAAAAGACCCAAAACTTTTACAATAACCATTGGATGGAAATATTTCAAACTTATCTCTCATATTATCGATAATGGTCTATTTTGGATCCTTTTATCATTTGAAAAACAAGGGTATAGCTTTTTTCAAAAATTGCAAGTGTGGCACTCACCTCACTTATAAAAGGCCACCTCCTCTCCTCTCCTATTAACACTTCCAAAAACCATAAGTTTGAAAAAAAAATAACAAAATCACTTTCTTAATTCCATAATATAATCCTATAATCCTTATTTTTTTCATATATCCACGCTAATAATCCTTTTTGTACAAACCAAAAAAAAGTTGTCTAAAGAAGAGACAACATCCCTAATCAAGCGTTTTATATTATTACTTCCTCAACATCCTTAAATTATTATTAAAAAATGATGATATGATAAAATAAATATCTGAAATATATTTTTATGTTATTATGTTAATTTCATGACCTAAATTCTTCTCTTCTTTAGTCAAATGGTTCATAAAATCATCATTTATATGTACGACGGACTATTACCTCATGAACCAATGTTATTGATTTTCCATCACCAACTATCATGGATGGATATAATGATGTATTTATTAATTATATATTATATTTATGATATTATTATTCTTATAAAATAATTATATAACATATTCAATCTTACTTTCTATTCATTGGGAATACAATATCATTGTCTATGTGTACAGCGGACTACCGCCTTGAAAAGCGATGTGATTTCCTCTTCACATAAAATTTACATAGAAGGTAATAAGGATAGATTTAAATATAAATATGTGAAATATATACGAAATAAAAATTATTATTTAGTGGTGATATATTATTCATAATTGTTTCTTTCAATCTATTGAGAAAATGGAAAAAGTGTTCATGCATACATACAGAATATCCTCTCCATGAACGGTGTATTTCATTTTCTATATCTAACTTTTATGGATTACCATAAATAAATATATACTGAATATATAATATTTTAAAATAATTTATAAAATTTTGTAAATGATGGAACCATGATCAATGTAAGAGGACTGAAAATAACAAATCAAAATATACACAAAAAACAAATTTGTCATTATCTAAAACATGATTTTAACAAAGAAATATTAATAAGTGATAAATAAAAGTTCATAAGTAAAACATATATAGTGTGCTATATATATATATATATAATTTTATTTATTGTATGTATAATAAATTTATATTTATTATACATGTGGTTCAAATGTGTATAAAAGAAGTCGAGACTTAAGGTGAGGGATTTTTGTCTCACTTTTTACTTCTGTGAGACACATTCCATATTCATCACATATTTATTTTATGTGGTGTATATAATAAACATTAATGTATTTTATTATTATTATACTTAGATTTATTAGTTTTTACATATCCCCTTGAGGATCACTCTTTCATGGGTTTATAGTTCAAAATTTACCGAAGTGATAATGGATTTTTGTCTCAATTTGTGTTCTTTGACACATGAATTATGTTATACACATATATTATTTTATAAGATGTATATATATGACCCTTTGAAATGTAATATCATTAATTTATTTATTTTAATTATATTATTATTTTTTATTAATTTTATTCTTTCATGGGTATTATCATTTAATGTTACCAAAGTGGTAATGGTTTTATGATACAATCTCTTTGTTTATCAAGATTATTTATGATTATGTTTCTGATGATGAAATATTATGAACCATATCTCAATAAAGTCATTAATTTTATTTTAATATATTTATTTCATGAGAATACATGTTTTCCCTTAATTTTCCTCTCTTTTTGTACTCAAGAGTTCAAAATAAATTTTTTAATAAAAATCATATTCATTTCTCTCTTCGGCTGAAAACCACTATTTCTTCCAAATTCATGATTCCTAAAAATATTTTCAAAAATTATTTTAACACTCTATAAATGATTTATTAGAGTCATTTTTATCCACGTTTTAATTTTTAAAAAAAATTGAAAGTAATATTCATGTCATTTTCCAAACAATACCCATTTGGCTTTTACTCAAAAACAGAAAAGAATATTTGATTTAATTCGTATAGTATGAATGAAATTTTTTTCAGCTTTGAAAACTTATTATTTTTAAGGTTTAACTTATAATTTTAAAATTTTATTTTAAAATAAATTTATTTACAAAAAAATTATTATTTTTTTAGTTTTAAAAATTTATTTTTTAAAGAAATTTTATTTCCCTCAAGAAATGTTCCAAGTGTCTTTTTAAAATCATTTTCCATATAATATAACATCATTTGATGATAATTTTAATTTATGGGGGGTATTATTCATGGATACCAATATTATTATTTCTCTGAATGGATTATGTTTACGATGATAATATTTTTATGAAACCCATTTTTTCCCATGGACTATACCATGATAAAATGTTTAGGAAACCTGCTTCTTTTTCCATAGTTTATGCTATAATGAAATGATGAAATTTAAATAAAAACTATTTATTTTCATGGGTTCTAATTTTATAGATGATTTATGATATTTTGGAACACAAATGTATGATTTTCATTTTGTGATGTTGGTTATGTTTTAACTAAAAATAGTGGTTACGTTATAACCAACGATTTTGGTTATGTTATAACCAAGATAGTAAGACCTACATATTCCTTCAATGCATTAGATAATGATTAACGTTATATGAGATAAAAGGGTACATAGGAGGTTATCCCAATCCCAAAATGGCGTACACATGAGGTTATCCCAAGCTCTAAAGAGGGTACACCTAAGGTTATCCCAAACCCAACATAGGCACATGGGTGGTTATATCAAGCCTAACATGTTACGAATGTCTTGGTGGGTAGCCTTGACATAAGATTTTATATGCTTAGGTATGTACCAAAAATATATGTCTTATAATAATTTTATGCTCTCATGGATCATGTTCTCAGATTCTATTATGATTCAAGTCTTATAAACTACCAAGATTTATTCCATGAATCATGTTTATGACTTTTGATATGTATGGTATGGTTTTAAAATGTTATTCTCATGTTCTTATACCCATATTATCATATAATATTGATATATTCCTTGTTTACCCTTACTAATAATCTAATCTCACACTTTTTTATGTTTCATTTCCACAAGATATGAATAAATATATTATGTGTGATATGTTTAAGAAGGGTTATAGTTATTAAGAGCTTAGTGGGAGATGATGTAGCTCACTTATAGACTAATTTTTATGTGTCCAAGTTCTCAAAGTAATTAGAGATAAATGATTTTATCATGGATCATTATGTAATTTAATGAATATTCATCTAATAAGATGTAATATTTATATATGAGAAGTTGGGTCTCTATAATTTCACACAGATTCTCTGGGCATGGGTAAAACTTTATCATGGTATGAATACTTAGGAATGATTTGTCTAGGTACCAAGGATGAGATAATGAATTGTTTTTTGAGGGAATGATAGGGGATTCCTTAGATTAATATCTTGAATGATAGGTTTTTTGTGGGATAATCCCAGGGTTGAGAGGATAAGTTGGGATAACATAGATATAGATCCCACATGTTACTCAGGATGCATGGTAATCAAGAAATACTTAGAGACACCCTAACACTAACTGAAGCAGGTACCATTTATCAAATTCATGGACAGAAGGATCAGTGGTTGTTTTATCTGTATTTATTTTAGTTTTGTTTCGAAAAGGCTAAGAATATAGAATGATCAAGAACTTATGACAGTGGATTATAGGTTTTCCATTAGGAGTGTCCTAATGTGATTTATTTACCCCCCCCCCCCCCCCCCGCCCCTATATGTGAACATTGGGTTATGTGAAAAAATTATTTCTAAATTAAATTTTATCATAGATTTATGATGGATAAGATATAGTCCTACGTTTACATGATTGACTAGAGTTACTCATGTGGAGTCTAATGATTGGGCTGGAGTAGTTCGATAAGGTTTTGGGGGTTGGGTATATGGCACAGCTAGGAGTTGGTAGTAAATCCTGATGTATTTATTTTTTAGTTATTTATTTTGTATATGTGATCGGTCAGTGGTAAATATTTTTTGTCTTTATGGCATGGTTATTTGATCCTATACTATATTTCTTCTTATAATAGCATGCTTCTATTTCATCTTATTTATTCTTTTTTTATACTTTAATGTGCATTATTCTTAGTTATTTTTTTATTTTTTACTCTAATATGGAGTTATAGTCTCCAAAAAATACCACCTTAGACCTCCACTGGTAGTCAGAAACCTCTGTTATAGGAGGAGGCATGTTTGTGGTCTTGTGGCAAAATTTTCTGGCTATTGTTCATAGAGTGAGATGGGGAGGACATTACAAATTGGAATTAGAGGAGTTCATTTCCTTTTGTTTTACTATTTTGGATGTAGTCGAGTAAAGATATATGAATGTGTCGGATAATATTATGGATATCATATTGGTGTGTCGTGAACACTTATTTCAGTAGTAATCACAGGTTACCAAGGTTGGGATTGATATTTTGGTTTTTTATGTTATAGATTTATTTGATTTTCACATTGGTTGATGCATATGTTTTTTATATTTTATGGTTTATGATGTTCTTATAACTCGTGGATCATTATAAAGAGATCATTGGTTGATTTTGTCTCTTGGTCTATGGATTTAATATTCATCTCATGCATCATGATAGGAACATAGGATCCACATGTTATAGTCCTGCTAGTGTGTGATTCCACTGATAATAGAGGCTTAGTTATTTAAAATGTCAACAATTTCTCATAAAAAGTTTTTATTTATAATTAATAGGTATAATTATACTCAAATTGGATGAATTTTATAAAGACTTCCATTAGATGATAGGTTATGTGGATCTACGGTGGGATATTTGATGATGAGCACAATTAAGAGGTCCTCATACACAGCTTGTGCGGTGACCCTGGTGGGTCAACTTGGTATAGGTACCTAACTGTTGGACGCTTTTTGTGTGGATATTATTCAGAATTTGGTACTTTTATATGTGATTATGTATGTGTCATGGTCCTCCAGGGAGAAATTTGATTTGAAGATGCTCAAAAGGGAAGGTTTCCCTAGTTATTGGTGGTTGGTTTTGAATACGATATATTTTGTATGTGAGACCCTAGATAAAAGTGTTTTGAAATGTTTATGTCATTTGATTTTGGGATGAGAAAATTATTCATCCTTCATGAGAAGTGGCCTTCTGTGAGTTGGTCTAGACCATGGTGGTTAGACATGGAAACATGTGTGAGACTTGATCAAAAGGTCTAGGTGGGAGAGCCTAGTGACCTTATTTGGTGTTTCAATATTTTAGGGAGTTGGTTCCATGTGACATTAGAGGGTGACCTATGAGAGGGGTCGGCTAAGTTGTAAGTTCCTTTAGGTGCACAAGGAATGGGTATATGTTTTGGGATTCTATTAAATATTCATAAAGGGTGATTCCTAGTATATAGTTTAGTCATTTTGGATGCCTTTTATTTTCAATAAAGATCACATGTATACTAGTTCTTCAGACTTGTGGTTGGTCTCAATAGGGGTAGGTTTATTTAGGTGCCCTACCCCATGTAATGGTTGTGCAGGTGGGTTGGGACTGGTGTTTATGAGCTGGATGAGGAGTGGTGGATGTTCTTGAGTGTAGTGGTTAGGGAATTTGATCCAAGTTTTTATGGGGCATGAATTTCTTGTGTTGGAATATGTTTTCTTAGGTTACACAAGAGTGTGTGGATGTTAGGTGTTAATGAGATAATGGAGGCACGAACACAAGGTAAAGAACTGTGTCATTTGGTTCATTTATTGGGTGTTATGGAAGCATATGCTCATGATTCTTGAATTGAGAAATTGTTCATGAGTTGGATGTAAACTAATTTTATTTTGATGAGAGGATTGTGGGAATGGTGGCCCAAGGCCCTTAGGAATCAAGATGTTGTGGGAATGGATGAGTTTGTGGTGGTATTTTTTGACAATATAATAGCATACTATCAGTCTTGAGATGATCATAATGAATATATTTAAATCACCTTTAGTGCACTAAGAGAGAATTGGCTATATGCAAATATATATAAATTTCACTTCTGGTTTGATGAAGGGCTACTTGGGAGGTTTCTCTTATGGAGCAGTGTAAGTGAATTTGTATGGTGGAAAGTGCACCATTGACCATCTGTGAGTGAGGTCCTTATGATGGACCAGATGTTGGAGAGTATCATGGGTTACATCCTTATAATTTTAGAATGTGAGATAGTTTATTTTTTGATTCATTCCTCTGGTGAGAGTGATATAGAAACATTCAGTTCTGAGGTCCCGTACTGATTGGATAATAGATCATGGAGTTAATATTCAATTTTGAGGTGAAAATAAGGATACCCCTATAGTGGGAAGTATCATATCATTCATGGTGACATGAACTTTATATGGGTAGGGTGAAGGATGCAGTTGAAACCACATCAAGTGAGTTGATAGACTACTAAGGATGTGTTTTGATAGGTGATTCTGGTGGTGGGAAGTTTTGTGGATCAGAATCAGTGATTTCAAGTTGAGTTCTATGGTGGGAGCATTATGATACTGATAATGAATTTTAGTTGACTTTGATATGTATTATGATGAAATAATGTGGTCATGAAACATCTTAGTAGTATTTTTATGGTGGAAAGTAGTGACTTGACCTTATTGGGTTGTACCCCTTATCTTTAGAGTTGTATTGAGAAAATCAATTTTAATTCTAGATAAAACTCAATGAGTTTAAAATAAAGTGATGGTCAAGGTGAGTTTGGTTTTATAGTGGGAATACTACTAAGTCTTCTCAATTATGAGAAGTTTTATGGTGGGGAGGTCGTAAGGAACCATGATTTTCTATATTTTTAAATTGAGAAAAAAAATGAATTTTTACTTGCAAGTTCTCATGATGGGTAAAATGGTCATTTTACTCTAACATATGATCACATATAATATTTTTTACCACTTCTTTGGGACTTAAATAGGTTTTTTACCCTATAAAATGAGTTTGGTGGAATTCTGATCTATTTAAATTTTGGAAGAATATTTAATATTTAATTAATTAAATATTAAATTTTTCATGTGAGTTTGAGTGATGATATATTTTATACATAGAATCATGTTGATATTATAACTCTAGTATTAAGTCTAAGATTTGGGGTTTTTATTAGGCTTAACATAATCCAACTTTGGGTTCCAAGACTTGAGATGGTCATTTAAAATAGGCACTTAATTTAATTAACTAAAATAATTAAAACACTCCACTCCTTTATATTCCTACATTTGGTGGGAGGGGGAGAGTTCATATCCCTTTTAAACTATAATAATTGAGAGTTAAAGTAAAATTAGGTTCCATGGACTTAATCTATGGTGGATATTGAGACTAGATTGAGGTGCAATGGCTTCCGGGAGCTATTCTGGACCCGATGATTAAGAGTTTTTTCCATGTGGTAGGTCAGTTTTTAAGTATTTATCACTTATCCCTATATATGTGTTTTTTATAAGTTTTAAATCCCTTTTATGATTTCTAAGTACCCTTTGGGGGCCAATTATTGCTTAATCGGGGAAAAATGTGGTTTTAGATGGTTCACAGAGGTTTCTTGTTCAGAAATACTGATCACACAACATATGTTTTTAAGAAAAAACTACATGTTCCCTTTCTATTTAGGGAATATAGAGTTTTTTGAACTATAATCCATGTACTTAGAGTTCAATTCATATAGTTTTACATGTCAATATGTCCAAGAATTTCGTAAGATAGAGTTTTCGAACTACACATTGTGTACTCGAAGTACACACCATGTAGTGGGACATGACCATGTGACCAACTACATGGGGATACACCCCATGTGAGGGAGACATGTATATGTAATAGTATATATCCAAACCCCATGTATACCTTAGTCATGTAGTAGTACACGTCCAGACCCTAGGTGTACCTAGGTTGTGTATAAGTACATGTCCATGTTGGTGGTTTGAGAGTACATGTTGTGTACTCGGGGTACATGTTGTGTACTCGGGGTACATGTTGTGTACTACTCCCTTTTCACTTGTTTGAGTTTTATGGGTGATTGTTTACCCAAGAGTTATAATTTTACATAATAGGAGTCCATTTTCATTAATTTTCTACATATAATTTGATGGTGGATCCACTTGGGGATTTTTAGAAATTCTAAGATGTGGTTTGATAAGATTAAGTCGTGACAGAGAGGTCTTCCTCCAACAATTGAATACAACTATTTGATGAGAGTGATACATGGGATGAGACATGGGAAAGGGTCATGGTAATTATTAGAGGATGTGGAGTGGGTTTTAAATAGTCCTTGATTGGTGTTTTAATGGGATTGTACCAAGTTAATGGGACCGGGTTACGACTCAAGAAGGTGGATAGGTTGGGTGTTTGGGTTAATCTAGAGTGACTTGGAAAGGGGAAGGGATTGAGGACATCTACCATATATGGATTTACATTTTAGGCCTATTATTCCATGAGAATTTAGAGACTAGTTTGTGGGGTGTGTTACCCCTAATAGTTGTACATTGGCACGAGGACATATATATCTACTTACATGTTGTCTCAAAAGACCCAAGTGGGTGAGTGTTGGTAGATTGGCATTGTATGGGTGCATGTTTGGGTAGATTTGGTTATAGGCATCACCTAGAACCTAATCGATGTGTAATCCCAGTGGGTATAGGATTATGAGAAAAGGAATGGCTTTTCATCTAGTCCTAATTATGTTTCTTTTATCTTATTTATTTTTAAACCTTCTAAATTATTAAATAATTGAATGCTTTATATATTGGCATGAGACTCCAAACACCGTTGGTTTCTGTGTGGTCTAGGATGTTGGAAATGATGATCTAAATATTTAGTTGTAATGGTGGACATTTAATTCCAAAGATATGGGTAATATGGGTGGACTTTTAGTTCTATATATATGGATATGGTTGGTGGACATGGAGGTACATAGATATAAATGATATTAGTAGAAATGGTATTCCGCATATATGGGTGATATTGGTGGACATGGAATTTCATAGATATAGATGATTTTAGTGAACATGGAATTATATGTATATGGTTTATAATTATGTACATTCCATTTCAAATATGTGGTTGATATGTTTGAGTGATTCTCCAATCATGGTTCATATACTATATGGATTATGTGTCAAACTGAGGCTATAGAAACTGGTATTATACTTTACATTTTAAGTGTCATACTGACGCACTTGAAAAAAATGGTATACTAGGTGGATTGGGATGGTTTACCGACACTCTATGTCTATGTTTTAGGTTCTAGACTGATGCTCTATGAACTAATATTTTGATGTATGTTTTTAGGTGTTAGACTGATGCTCTTGGCACTGTTTTTTTTATATAGGGGTTAGATGTTAGACTGACACTCTTATTATTGGTAGAAATTTAACATGGTATGAATACCTAGTAATGATATGTACAGGTACTAAGGATGAGATAACAAATGGATTCATGAGTACATGATATGGGTTTCCTTAGATTAGGATCCCAAATGATAGGATTTCTATGTTATGAGTCCATAGGGTCGAGAGGATGGGTTGGGGCTTCCATGGATATGAATACCTCATGTGAATTTGGATGTATGATCATTGATATGTGGTCATAGACACCCTATAACTAGTCAAAGTAGGTATAGTCGATCAAAGTCACAAACCTAAGGATCGACGGTGTTTCTGTATGTCTTTATTTCAGTTTTATTTTGGCTAAGCTGAGAATATGGAATTATCATGCACTTATGATAGCATATTATCAGTTTTCATTTGGGGGGCCAAATGAGATTTATTTCTCACCCCTATACGTGATCCTTAGAGTGTGTGCAGACCATATGTCTGAGTTCTGGTTGAGCATAGATTTACAATGGATAGGGTATAGGCATGTGGTTTCATGATTGAGTGGACCCACTCATGTGGAGTCTAAGGATCATGATAGAGTAGTTTGATAAGGTACTAGAGGTTGGGTATATGGAATACCTTGTAGTTTATAGTAGATCTTGATGTATTTATTTTTCAGTTGTTTATTTTGAATATATGATTGGCCCAGTGGGTGGTTAGTGTTGTATTTATGGCATGGATTCTTGAGCCTATACTATATTTCATATTATTATACCATGATTCTATTTTAGTTTATTTATTATTTCTAAGTAATATTATTTGTATGATAATTAGTTATTTATTTAAGTTTTTTCACTCATGTCTGGGGGTATACTCACCTCACAGTACCCCCTTAGAGCCTCGCTGCTAGTCGGATGCCTCCAGTGTATGATCAGGTGTGCCTGAGGTCTTCTGGAAAACTAGTCTAGATACTATTTAGACTGAGTCGGGGAGGGTCATTATAGATCGTTAGTTCTATTCCTAGTAGAATGATTTTATTTGATGATAATTACTTTGTATTTGGTCTTAGGGAATGTTTAGGGAATATTTAAGAATATACTTATGTGTCAAATAATGGTGTTGTATCTAAAATTATTATCGGAAGCGAGAAAACTTCTAAAACTATTTCCATTTTTCTGGAAAAATTAATTTCTTAAGTGTAGGGAATCATTTCGGGGAAGAATTTTCTATTTATAGTAAACCTTTCTGGACTATAGTATTTAATATTATATTTTGTGACTGAAGTTTTTAGCCATGAAGCCACTAGTGAAAAGAGTCTTAGCCCTAAAACCTTATAATTTTTGTTATAATCTTGTAGGATACTGGTTTTTTTAAGACCTAAGAGAACATTAAAAAAATTATATACAAAAAAATGAATTGAAAAACATCAATGATTCATACCCACTTAATGATCAGGGATAGAACTTTAATAGTTTCACTCAGGTTCAAGACTAAAAAATTATCACTACATGGGAGGCAACTAGTGGTTTTTAATTTTTTTAATTTTAATTTTCAAGTAAATTTCTATAAATCTATTTCGTTACAAATATGAATCCACCATTACTCCCTTTGTAGTGATTGTGTGTTGATGGAGTGGTATTTTAGTAGGTTAGGTTTCTGTATAAAGAAACCTAGTCGACTTACTATAGGTCAAGATACCTTGTAATGGAAGTTGAAGTGACAATGAGGGTGAACTATTGAATAATGAAATTTTTTCAACCGGACTTATGAATTTTATTCACTAATATAAAGAGATATAAATCTTGAACAACCTTTATCAATATCCCTTTAAATTTTTCCCTGATTAGAAACTTTCTTGAACATAAATACTTGGATTATTATGTTTTATATTATAATCTTGTAGGTTTTAAATCTGGGTGGAAATATGGATTCTTCATAAATAAAATAAGGGAGTTTTTAGAATAAACAACAATGTTTAAATATTAGACATACTTAGGGAGTAATTTTTGTAATTTACATATTTTTATTGCTTCCTAATCTGTTTAAATTTTGTTATTGCTTTATGTTGTTAATTACCGAAAATTAATTTCTAGAGTTCTATGTTGCTTTTTATATTCTTATTAAAGTATGTTATCCATTGTTACTGTTAAATTTTTAGTGTGTTTTAATAGTTCATGTTCATGAAACTTTCTATGATCCTTTGAAAATAATTTTAGAATTCAAAATGTATTAGGATGCATAATTTCTAAATTTCATGTTCAGTATTAAACGATTCAATTTTGGACAACCGAATTCTAGTGCAAGTGGAAACTGTTGATTTGTATAGAAAAATGTTTTTTTAATTTTCTTGTGACCCTTTATGTGAATCATTCACTTTTTAATTGAAAATAAATTTTAATTTTTACTATCTTTAATGTTTCTCTACCTTAAAATTCAATATCGGGGACAATGTGGAATTTTAAGTGTGGGGGTCCTAAATTTTCTTAACTATGTTTCAATGTTGAACCCATAAAAAACATTAATATTTTTTTAGATTTACATTTTTTCAGGATTAAAAAACTTATTTTTAGTAGTTCAAAAGTTTTCTTAAATACATAGTTGTTAGTGCTATACTTAGGATAATTATCATTATTACCTCATGGGTTTGATTTGGTGAATCTTTTTCTTTCCCACTTGGAGAATTTTGATTTTGGTAAAATTTTAGAAGAATTTTATAAAATAACCATTGACTATGAATTTTTTAATTTGAATTAAACTCATAATATATGCA
Source organism: Viscum album (assembly GCA_963277665.1). Lineage (NCBI taxonomy): Eukaryota > Viridiplantae > Streptophyta > Magnoliopsida > Santalales > Viscaceae > Viscum > Viscum album. The sequence goes on from OY728136.1 coordinate 533,021, forward strand.
TCTAAATGGATTAATAAATAAAAATCCTCATCTAGGTTTGATTTTTTATTGTTTTATTTTTTCTTCTTTCTTCTTTTACTGTTGGATGGGTTATTTATATTATGTATAAAATTTATTAAATTATACCCATCAAATGGTGAGTCTATTTATTCTTAGTTCCTAAAATATATAATTCTATTCTCATAGAGGTATATATATGATTGAACTTTTATTTTTATGCAAATTGAAGTGTGTGAAATTCACATAAAAATTTTTAAATTCATTAATTTTTATAAAATAGTAACCAAATTTTCCCTGAGGAATTTAATATAAGATGGAAATTATCTTTGTGTTTGAGATATTCCGTAGGGGAAACAATTTTTAGAATAAAATATTGCTCAGATTTTAGTTTTTCATTTTTTTAGTTTAATTTTATTCCACTAATTTTGACTAATTATTTGCTTTAGGAAAAGAAAAATTCTAAGTGTGGGGTAATTTGATATGGCTTAAAATAGATACCTATTTTTCACATCAAATTGATGATATTTTGGTGATATTTTGTAAATAAATGAGAATTTAATGATAAATATTTGATTATTTATGGGTTTTTGTAGAAAATATAATTCTTTGAATTTTTTTGAAATTTTTTATTTTTTGTGATTAATTATGTTAAAGTTATTTAATCTTAATTTCCATACAATTTTAAGAGTTACTTTTGTGTTAACATCAGTGTAACTTTGTTGAAATATTATTTGAAATTTTTTGAGTGATCCAATTTTGGAAATAAAATATTCAAAGCATAATGGTTGTAATTTTAAAATATTTTTTCCAGAAGGGATTGATTATTAATTTTGAAGTCTTGTAATTTTTAGATATTTATGAAATTATTATTCTTTAAATTATTATAGTGAAATTTCAATTTTTTCATGGGATTTAATTTTTGTAAGATTTTTTAATATTTAAAATCATACAACCCTTTATCATGTGATATTTTTTAAAGGGTCATATTATGTTTCCCTTCACTGATTTTTAGGTACTAATAAAAATCAACTAAGTCAAGTTGTTTAATCCTAAACAACCCTCTTTTCTTTCAAATCAATATCATTAAAGAATAAAACTATGAAACCATAAAAGGGGATTTATAAATTTCAACTGAAACTATAATTAGGTTCAACCTGCCTCAAATATGAATTGAATCTTATAATTTGAGTTGGTTTTAATAATTAATGAAGAATAGTTATGTATGATTATCTGATTACAAACCAAAATTGATGTTTTGAGGTCAAGTTTCCTGTTAATAACTCTGATAAAGGAACTAAGAATCAATTGATTCTTTTGAATGAACCTTTCTAAAGTTGAGCTTCACCAAATACTATGAATATCACTGAAGATGAAAGATTCACAAAATCTATCTTTAAACAGGACTAAGGAATATGACTCAAAGTACTTGTAGATTAATGATGGGTGGACTAAAAATCATTCAATGTTAAAGTTGAGTCTAGGATTAACAAACCAGTTACAGTTTATAAAGGTTTGAGAACTCAACTTAGCATGATTTAATAAGATGATGAATTTTTGAGCTCATTGAATTGATTTATAGGTTTAGAGGGGACCTCGACCATCTAATGGTTATGGTTGTGTGGGTATTTAATCATGCACTACTAGTGTCATATGTAATCCCACAAATAATACATTTACCCTTGGTCAATTCTATATAACTGTTCAAAATCATTGCTAAATTTAATATTGGATAATTATGGATTGGATTTCCAGGAATTCTTATATTTATTGGATAGTTGAAAATGGACAAGAAGATATAATCTATTAATGCATATTATAATTTTGTGTCAGATTTGGGTTTTGGGTTCATGCCTATCTAGGGAATTTTAGTGATTAAAAATTTAGAAGTTTTGAGTAGTGATGAATGTATTCCTAGAGAGAGTACAGGTGTATGCTGAGCTAGATGCACGTGAGTACATTAATTTTTTATAAGGAAAATATTATCATTACTAGGAAGTCAAAATAAATAATTGGTGAAATACTCACCAAGTGTTTCCATATGGGAACTTAGGAAGTGAGATTTTTTTGATAGGCATTGATTAAATTTATGAATATATTTAGATGCCACATCAGAAAAAACATTGGCTATTTTCAGAATAAAAGAGTTTGTAGAAAAATAACTCTTGAAGCAGAGGATGGAGAACTGAAGTTAGAGAAGAGAATATAAACTTGAAAGAGAATATTCTTTATCTCTATCTCTCTCTTTTTTTACTAAAGCGAGATGTTTTTATTGAGTAATTTTTTTATTCTAGCATGAGTATATAAATTGTTTTAGGGAAATCAGATTGTAATGGACTGAGATTCTTTATATTTTATGCCTTTGATTTTCATAATTATTAAAGTGTGATTTGTGGTTATTTTTACCATTTTCATGCTCAATGAGTACCAATTCTATACTACTCTAAATAATTATTGGTGAAGGTATTAGAAACATTGTATTTTTATATTAACCAAAGAACTAAAAATAAAAAATGGTTGATTAAACTCTTTATCATTAAAAAACTAATTAGTTCCCTAGTTTTGATCTACAAGTCACTATTAAGGATATTTGACTAAGCTAAGTTGAGAAATAAGAAACAGATATGTGTTTTATCACTATTTCCTTTCATCACTAGAATAATTTACATATTCTCAAATATGAATAAAATATATTTTAAATAAATTCAATACAATCTAGTTGCCCTAAATATACCAATTTCCCTGTCTCATTTTTTATTGTTTCTTTTCCACCTTTTCCTCCACTTTAGATCATGTATCTTCACAAAATCGTCATCATTTAACTTTTTTTAATATTTTTTTTATAGTTTTGGTTACATACTTCCATTTTTCTTTCCATGTGGTATGATACCCTACTCACTCAATTTACAAGTTTAAGTAGGAAATAAAACTTAAATTTTGAATGAATCAATGACTTCATGGTAAAATGTAATAAGGGAGTCATATCATAAGTTCATGGAATAATAAATATGTGGAAACAATATCAAACATGACATCATAAGCATAATTGAAGGATCACCACTAAGAAAACATGCATAATGTGCTTAGGCTAACCGAATGTGCACCATACATGGTATGTGATGACATCATAATCCTAAGAAAAGGATCACTTACAATAAAACATAATATAGTGTTCTTAGGATAACCTCCCATGCACCATTCATGGTATTTCATGACATAATCAGAATAGGTCAAGGATCATCGCCAGGACAACATTACATTCAATGCTTAGGCTAACCACTTATGAACCATACCTGGAATCTCATGAGATTAAAATATTTTCCAATGAATTGAAGAATTTTCAGGCCACGCCCTTCATATTCATAACATGCACATTCCTATGTGTTATACAAGAGTAAAATAAACAATACAACAATCATAATCATGATAAAACCTATGAGAAATAAGTGGGTTTCATAATCCTATCTCAAAGTATAATTGAAGTATATATCATAAGGATTCCCAAAATAATAAGGAATTAAATCCTTATAGATATTTATATTCAAATAAATAATCATATTTTTTTATCACTAATTACTAATTTATAGATATTCACAAGTAATATTGGATAAGTAAGTATAAAAATTATCCACTCATGTGATGCTTTATGAAATGGGTAAAGGATATTTTAAAGAAGGATATAGGTTATTATTTTATATTAAACCATATTTTAACTAGGAGGTTTTTTCATAAAATAATTAGTATATTAAAAATATATTCATGGTTATAATAAATTTATAGAGGTGGTACTTTCCATGAAATAATAAATTGGAAATATACTTTAAATCAATTTCAAAGGATAGAATTCTGAAGGGAACATAAAACATTTATTATCCCTAAAAAAGGTAAATTAAACTAGGTGTATATTTAAGGAAAATATATATAGAATATGTATTAATCAAATGATAATAATATAGAGGAAAGGGAATAAAAATAAATAGAACATTTAACCCAATATCAATGTGGGTGGTTTGTAGGATTCATCACTTTAGGACCTAATTCATTCTGCATGTGTGAATAACATCTTTAATAATCAAATTAATTTTATTAAAAACTTTATTAATAATATTTACCATTTATATTTCATTTTATAAAGGTTTATTTATTATCATGTGTTTTTTATTTATTAAATTTCTTTCGCTTATGAAGGTTAGTTGAGGATGTTCATTCAATTTCTCAGAAACATTCTCAATATATTGACCATGGTAAAATGTGTTATAAATTAGATTAATAATATACATAAATTAAGAGTTTTATATATTTTATAATTACATTCTCTCAAAATTTATATAGTTACATGTTTTTTCCAAAATGGACTCAAATTAAGAAATGTGTTACAATATGTTCATTTTAGGATGTTAAGTTTTCTATGGGATTTTATTATTAATATCACTTATAAAATGCACAATATTATCTTTATATAATATTAATAGTGTTATAAAATTCATTTTTATACATTAAATAAATTTTTATCTTCATCAATGTTATGTGGTAAAGAAAAAACAAACACATCATTCCTATAGGTGATAGTTTGCATGTATACAAGACGACATCTTCAGTTGAGATAATTACCTCTCCCTTTGTATCTTGTCCCATGGGTAACACCTTAATGCTCCTTATCTTAGTATTTTAAAAATACCAATTATTATAGGATTTGGCGAGAGGTTTTAAGAGATACTCGGTAAGATTTTTTGTTAAGATAAATATTTTTAATGGGTGTATAAATGTGTTGGAACTTGTCACTTTTTATAAGTGAAGAAAATATCATTTTTATAAATACCCACTAGTTTTTAAACACTAGAAAGTCGTTATTCAAGGTTAAATGGATCCAAAAGTGGTAAAAATTAAAATTTTTTATGATATAAGGTATATAAATCCTTTACCATTCATATTCAAATATTTTTTAAACATGTTTCAAGCCTTTTCCCACTATATTTTTTATATTTTTACATTTTGTTTTTTACATTGGAAAAAAAATTTACCTAACAATTTTAAATTTTACTAAAAACATATAACCCATATTACGAAATTTTTATGTTTTAAACCTAAATTTAGTCTCTAATTATTCTAAATCAATGTCCAAATAACAGAAAATTAAATTTAAAATTAGAAAGATTTATATATAGAAAATCTATTTTGTACAACAAATGTTATTTTACCATTAAGTGTACATGATCATATAAAACATTAATTGAAAATAAAATGAGTGATGATAAATTTTTATATATGTTTTAACACAATACTAGGGTAATTATATAAAACATACCAATTTAATTTATTAGATGAAAATTACACACCATTAACAAAACAATTATTTAAAAATAACCCTTTCAATATTATCATATTCGTTATCTTTAGTCTTAGAAATCATACTTTTATTCCTAAAAAATGAAATTAACCTTATTAAATAATATAAAAAAGATAATAAAAAATATGAAACCCATATTTTTTGTAACACCCTAATATTTTTTTAAATATTTGATTCAAATTAATTTAATCTTTTTGATATTTTTTATTATACGTAACATTGAGTTTATCTTGCATTACACACAACAATGAGTTTAAACCGAACATGAAAAGTTCATAAAATATTATTATATGATAGATATAACCTATCAATTAGAATATAAGGTATGAATAGTATTAACTGAATTACGAAAATATATATTTTACACATGTATATAAAATAAATTCTTTGGTGACCATTTAATTATAAATGAAAATAATGAAATCTTTTTCTGAAAACTAGTTTTATGAAAACAAACATGTTTTACCTAAATAAATTTAACAAAAAACTTTTACTAAATAAAGTAAATAAAATTTATATAGTTTATATTTAATAAACATTTTAACATTTTTACTATGTGTTTCCTAAACAATTGATAAGAATAAATCTAATTTTACACTTAAACACTGTAGTTTTCTAAAAAACGGTTTTGTCGTATTTTTGGGCACTTATTTTAAATATATTTATTGAAAATTTTATAAAATTTATTTTAAAAAATAAAATTTATTTTTTAAATCATCATATTAAAATTATCTTAGGGTTTATTTTGATAATTTTCTAAAAAGAATAAATTTTTGATGAATAATGAAAAATACTGAATTTTACCTAAAAACTGCATTTTCATTTAAATTATCTATAAAGTTGAATTATATATTAAATTTGTTTTAAAGTAAAAATAATTTTATTATAAATATATTAATATAATTTATTTTATTAGAATCATTTTCATATTTAATTTTTATCTAAAAACTTTATAAACTTTTGAACATTTTCTCTTTGAAACCTAGTTTTCTCATCACGTTTGTGAGATTAATTTTTAATTAAATTTTCCAAAATAATTGAATTGAATTTGTAAAAATGGATTAAATATTTGGAATCATAATAATATATATTATATAATAAGTAAAAATTGTTTTTTTTACCAAAATTAATAGTGAAAAAAATAAAAATTAATTATTGCAGTTAAGGTACAAATGGGTTTACTGAGGGTTAAACTAAAAAGATAATGGTTAAAATGACCATAAAACATATCTAAAATATATTTTCTGACCATATTTAGACCTTAAAATTTCATATTCTCTATAATAATCCATTTTTATCCTTTTCCATGATAAAAACATAGGTACACCTTTTTGTTTTCAAAAAATTTCAAGTGTGCCACTCACCTCACTTATAATAGGTCACCCCATATCCTCTCTTATTTACACATTAAAACCCTTTTGGTTAAGAAAAAACCTTACCAAATCACTTAAAAATTTCCATAATATAATTATATAATCCTTATTTTTATCATAAATCTGACCTAGGAAGGATTTTGGTGCAAACTTACGGAGGATGACCAAAGAAGAGGTAATGTTCTTCAGTGAGTGTTTTTATTTTATTTCTTATTACACATCATTAAATTATTATTAAAAAATGATTATATTATCACCTCAGTATCTTACATATACTGATATTTTTTTATGTTAGTATCATGACCTACAACCATCTCCACTTTCATCAAATGGGTTACTAAATTGTCATTCATGTGTATGGTGGACTACCGCATCACAAACCGATGTCATTGGTTTTTCCATAACACCTCTCACGATTGGGTATGATGATGGATATAAATTTTATTTATGATATTTATAAAATAATTATACATTTTTAATTCATTATATCATATATATACCATTTTACTTTCTATTACTTATGGGATACGATAACATCGCTTGTGTGTACAACAAGATACCTCCTTACAAAGCAATGTGATTCGTTTCTTAATAACTCTTTACATAGAAGATACTAAGAACATATTTAAAGAATATATATGATATAAATTAAATAATAATTATATTATTGAAATATTTATCATTATTAAATGATAACATAACATTTTATTTAATACCTTTTCACTCACTGAAATATTATAATATCGTTCGTATACATGTGGACTATCGTCTTCATGAAGTGATGTGACTCTCTATTCACACCACAAGGATGATATGTATAAGTATATTTAAAGTTATAATATGATAATATTATAATTATTTAAATATAAAATATAACTTATCTTCTTTTTATAATTATCTTTGAAAAATGGAAATGTTACTCATATGTACATACGACCTACCATCTTAATGATTGTAACGTACTTCATTTCTCGAGACCATATTTCATGATTGGTATTAAAAGTATAATTTATGTATAAATATGATTATTATTTAATTATTATTATTCTGAATATTATTTAACAATTAACAACTTAATATCATTGAAAATAACAAATAAAAACATATACAATAAACAAAGCGGTTATTACCTGAAACATGATTTTAATAAATAATTGATAATAAGTGGGTAATGAATGGCCATAATTAAATCATATATGGTATAATATATATAAGTATGGTTATAAAAAATATTTATAATAAAATTATATATATTATATATTAGGTTTTAACATGTACAAAGGATGTATAGACTTAAGGGATTGATTGAGATTGGGGAGAGAACCGAATTTCGGATAGCGCCGCACTCCCCTGGTCCTCTCCCTCACTCTCTGCCCATCGTGTTCTAGGGTTTCCACTGGAAGACAGATCTTATCTCTACCCCTTCTTTCATTTTCTCCCCCATTGTCGTCCCTCTGACAGTGAGTGCTTTTCTATGCTTCCTATCCACCCCCCTTTCCCTCTCCGTTCTTGTTAGCAGCGATGTTTTTCTAGGATTTCAATGACATCAAATGCTGCATTTCTGCTTTTATCGCTAGATCAGTCGTGTTTTAACCCCATTTTGGTTTTATACGATAGAAATCAGGCGATTTAGGATTGTGTTTTGTTGGAGTTTGGTGGAGTGTTGCATCTTTTTCTTGTTGTTTTTTAGGGCTTCAAACGCTGTCTTCGCTACTCTTATAACCTGACACATTGTTTCGAAACTCCGTGATGGTTTTTCATGATGGTGCTTCAGTGGTTTGGGGTTGTGTCAGAGATGGCATTTGGTGGTGTCTTCCTCTTCGTCATGCGCTCCTTTTCCTCTTCTCTCTTTGTGGGTTCTACTTCCCGAGCTCCTGTTCTTGCGTCGTGTTCGTCAGTCCTTGACGACGGCTCTGTGGTTCGGTTCGATTTGAAGGTAAAATGGAAATGGAAAGGTTGATGGTGTATTTAGTGATGTGGTTTGAAGTTCCATGGGATTATTTATGGTGGGTTCTTTCTGGAGATGATGAAGGTGAAGATGCTCAGGGGTGTGGCTCGGGGTGGGTCGCTGCTTGACATTTGTGAATCGAGGCGGCTCGGTGGAGATTGATTCCTGGCGTGGGTGATGGATCTCTGTTGAGGTCCCAGCTGCTTCAGATCTGCTCTGGCTTCATAATTCCATAGCTCCACTCCCATTTGGTCTGGAGTTGTGGTTTTCGGAAGTTCTAGGAGGTGATCTTTGATTGTTTGATGGGTTTCTCAGCGGCTCATCGTCGTTGGTTGTGTCACTTCACTCGAGATGCTCATGGTGGCGGTTTGAGGCTGGCATAGTGATGTGATTTCTTTACCAGCAGCAGTGCTGGTTGCAGCTATATGTTGCGTTGGTATGTGATGTTGAAGATGGTGATCACATTTTGAATTTTGAATCTTGAAAATAGATTTGTGGTCAGTGGCAGTATTGATGGTTTGCAGTGGGCTCAAGGTGACTGCAATGTTTCATCTTCCCACGTGATGTTTTCTCCCGACGTGGTGTGACAATTCTTGGTTTGAAATTTGAATTTTGAATTTTTATGGGTGTTTTTGGCGCGGTCATCTGGTCATCTAGTTTCATTGGGTTTGATTCTTCCATTTGGAGGAATTGTGGTTGTGAGGTTCCCACTAATTCAAAAAGTGGTTTATTTTGAAAATGAAAAAAATGGATTTGGATTGAAACTAAGGGATTTATATTCTCAATTTTATATCTAGGAGACTTGTGAAAATTCACAACTAGTTTATTTTGTGTCATGTATATACTACCCCTTTAATATGTTATATCATGAATATACTCCCATTAATTATATTAAAATTTCCATTTGATGTTATTCTTTATTGGGGCTTATAATTCAAAAGATACCCAAGAAGTAAGGGATCTTTTTAACAATTTTCCTTCTTTGAGACATATGTTGTTTTATACACCTATCCTCTTTATGAGGTGTATATATGGCCCCATTAACATGTATCATAATGAATTTATTTATTCTCATGATATTATGTGATTCATTTAATTTTATACTTTCATGGGACTTATGATTCAAATTTACCAAAGAGGTCGGGTTTTTATATTGCAATCTCATCGTTTATCGAGATGGCTCATAATTATGCTTCCAATGGTGAAATTTTATGATATGCCTATAAATAAAATCATTTATTTTCTTATACTATATTTATTTATATATAATACATATTTTCCTTTAATTTTAAACTATTTATGTACTCAAGAGTTCAAAATAATACATTTAATAAAAAAACTATCTTTTTTTTCTCTATTTGGTCAAAAACTCTTTTTTATTACAAAATCGTGTTTTCTAAAAATATTTTTAAAAAAATTAGTGTTCTAAAAATTATTTAATAAAGATATTTTTACCCATGTTTTACTTTTTTACACAAATTTTGGAAATTAATCTTCTTGTTTTTTTCCTAACAATTCCTGTTTAGATTTTACTAAAAATATGTGAGGAATATTTTTTAACATGTATATATTGATTAGAATTTCCCACTGTCATGACCATTATTTTATTTAAATAATTATTTTTAAATTTTTGATTTATTTTCAATTAAAATGATTTAAAAAATATTTTATAAGATTTTTAGTTTTAAAAAGTGATTTTCAAAAGAAAATTATCTTCCTCAAGAAACATTCCAACTTATTTATCTTTAAAAATAATTCTCCATCTAATATGAAATACCTTAATATAATTTATGATTTTATAGGGATATGAACCAAGGATACCATTCTTATTATTTATTTAATTTTTTTATGATGGAAAGGTATTTAAGAAAGATATTTCTATTTCACGAGTTATACCATGATAAAATTCTTATCAAACTGGCTTCTTTCTCTACAGGTTATGAAATTATGAAATGATTAAATGATTATGAAACCTGTTACTTTTCTATAGGTTATGGAATGATGAAATGTTTGTGAATCCCATTTCATTTCATGGGTTATGATGTGATTAATTTTTTATGATCTCATGGAACATATACGTATTATTTTCAGTATGTGATGGGTGGGACCTATTTCTCCCTCCAATGAATTGGGTAACTATCTATATTTTATGATATATATAGAACAGGAATGGCGAGTAAGCCTAGTTTAGTAAGGGAATTTTTTTGTTATGATGGTCTTGGGAGTGAACTTTGTCTACTATGATAGTTTGGGGAGTGAACCCGTTCTACTATGATATCCTTGGAAGTGAACATTGAATTTTATGTAAATGATTTTCTATTCTTATGTGTATGTAAAAAATCTACATATTATACCAAATTTATGCTCTCGTTACTTCTATTCTTTAATTCCCTTGTGATTATTTTATTATGAAATTCCAATCTTTATTCCATGAATCAATATTATGATATTTGATATGTATGGTATGGATTTAAATGTATTTCTCATGATATCATACCCTTATAATCATGTTATACTTATGTATCTACCTTGTTTAACCTTACAAAGCATCTAAGATCTCCCTTTCTTATGTTTCATTTATCCAAGTTATGAAGAATAGTTTTAAATAGGGTATGTTTGTGAAGATTATTGAAGTAGAATATAGTTATGGGATATGTTAAAGATATTTCACCAAAATAGAAGATTGTGTACCTAGTATTCAAAGATACTAAACTATTATGGTCCTCAGGTGTGTTTTTATGTAATGTATTGAATATTAATTTAAAATAAATATTATCCCTATACAGAAAGTATGGGTTTCTATTCTTGGTATCAAAACAAATATTTATTCAACCTTTAGAAACTGTGATGAGAAAACTTTTATGAGATCCCTGGGGATATTTCTAAGGATATGTTTAGGGATAATTCTAAGCATAAGTTTAAGTATGAGTCAATTTATAGGAAAATTTCCTTGAATTTTATTAAAGGATAGAGTGTGTGGTTTTAAAGTAATTACATCTATTTCAAGATACTGAAAGTGGATGTGGATATATAATAGAGGTACCTAGGGGTAATAACTCCAAAAAGGGCACATTGAGATGGACTCGATCCTCACCGAGTGCACAATAATGGGCCTTGAAACACACCTAGTTTGACACTCCTAGGATAAATTATTTGAAAATTGATACACTCTTTATGAACTATCATGAAGGATTTAAATAGATGATGACTATAAATGACCTAGGATAAACCTAAGGTTTCATATATCAAAATGAATGTGTCGTTATTTAGACATCATATAAGTTATTTTCATGATTATTTGGTTTCCTATTATGATTAGTGTTTCTCATTCTATGATTTATAGTTTTAGTTAATGGAGGGAACCTAAAGAAACTGGGTAAATATTGAATATGATGGACACTTTTGTGATTAGAGGCCAAATAAGATGATGACCAGAGTGAATGATATTGTGATTATGCCTAATAATTTATCACTAAACATAATTAAAAACATAAACCTTAACCTGATATTTGACTCACCAATAAAGATAAGGATAGCTTCTATTTAGAGTTTCAAGTAGTGGATACCATAGAAGAAATAATATACAGTTTCTTTTATATAGAGAATGTGGAAAGAATCACTCAAGGTAATGTCTCGAAGGGATGAGAAGATGTTTTGGGTATAGAAAATAAGCACACAAAGAAAGTATCTTTAAAGTAAAAAAATGAAAATTTTGGTTAACGTAATGGATGAGAATAATAGTCTCCCTAAGTTATCATCAACTGTTGAATGTTTTAAATGGGGAAAGTATGGTCATTATTAAAATTGATATCCTAAGGGTAAATCTCATGAAGAGAATCAACAAGGTTGTACAAGTAATGGTTTTGTTGTTTATAATGAAGAGACTACGAATAACATGTGAAAGGAAAGAGTTATTAAGGAATAATATGACGACGCCAAGTTAATGATTTAAGAATAAAGTAGAATTATTGAATTGTTTATGCATTGGATTTCAAGAATTATGAAATATATAAGGATTATTTAGTATAAGTTCTTAATTAAGGATTTTAAATAATATTTTGAATGTTTCTAATGACCTGGAAAAGTGATTTAATATCATGGTGATATTCATGGAAAACACATGATTAAGGGAAAGATAACCATTATTATGTTCCTAATGTTGAGATAATTGTTTTGGTATAAATAGATTATTTATATGGATAAATTAACTCAAATAGTACTGAATTCCTTAGAACTAATTAATGATTTGTTGAAAAGGTGGTTTATGATATAATTTATGGAGTTTAAATCCTTTTTGTATTTAGTTAATATATCTAATAATCTTTGTTTTATGTAAGGAATAATAAAGCATGTCTATTTTCAATATAGTTTAATGGTAATTAAAGTTATTACCATGTTTTAGGAGAATTCATGATAAAGGTATTCACATGTTTTTTATGTGAAAATTAATAGTCACATTATGATATATGGGGGATTTATGATAATTTTATTTGGAGAAATTTAATTACATTATTTATAAATATTGAATTTTGGAAGGCTTATAAGGTTAAGTATTAATGGAATATTTTAAGTTAAACTTTGGATCGGGTTTTCGAGATTAGAAAATTAATTCACCTTATGAACATTTATCCATATTAGCTAACCAATGTTAACTTTTTTTTACTTAGATATAGAATAAATGACTTATCAACCTTCAATGGATATTATTTATTGCATTAGACAAAAAATCCATCTCTTAGAGTAAGAGATGGAGTGGAAATTGACAAAGTCATAACTAAATGATGAAATTTTCCTTATGAAATAAAAATATATCAAGTAAGTATATTTTCATATATTCTTAGTCTATATGTAAAAGTAATTCCCCAATATTACTAAAAGGATCTTGAAGTAAAATTTTGTCCTTCTATCATCAAGTAAGTACATTTTCATATATTTTTAGTGTTCTCTATCACTCTCCGTTATTATTCTATGTCCATGTCTTCACTTCCCAACTATGTTCTATTATTTATAAACATAGTATGTGTTATTAGAAATTACTTTCACACATACCTTTCTCTTTTTTCAGAAGATGTTTTATTGACCATTTTTATGATGTGGTTTTCTATGAAGGGATTTTCGAATGTTAAACCTTCGATGAATGAGATGAATTTTGAGGATAAAATTCATTTTTAAGGGAGTTATAATGTAACACCCTGAGATTCTTTGAAATGTTTTTTTCAATTAAATTTAATATTTTCTATATTTTTTATTACACATAGCACTGAGTTTATGGTACATTACATGCATCCGTAATATTAAAAAAATGTGACATATTATTAAAATATTATTATATAATAGATATCACTTATCCATTAGAATGGAATGTATGAATAGAATTGACTAAAAAATTAAAATATATGGTTTACAATTGTATATAAACTGAATTATTTGGTGACAATTTAATTAAAATTTAAAATAAAGATAATATTTTTTAGAAAAAACAATTTTTATGAAAACAATGTTTTAACTCATTGAATTAAACAAACCAATTTTGGTGAATTATTTTTATTAAATTTATATATTATATATTTAATAAATTTACCAACATTAATCTTAATTTTTTATAGATAATAGAAAATAAAAAATCTAATTTTATTCTTAAAAACTATATTTTTTTTAAAATATGTTTTTTCACCTTTTTGCGCACTTACTTTAAAACCATTTTTTTACAGTTTTAGAAAATTTATTTAAAAAAGTTAACTTCATTTTTTAAATCAAAATATAAAAATTATATTTGGGTGAATTTTTGATAATTTTCTAAAAATATTAATTTTTTGATGAATATTGAAAAATACATAATTTTAATTAAAAATTTCCATTTCCTTTAAATTATTTATAAATATAAATAATATTTTAAATTGGTTTAAAAGTAAAAAAAGAAATTTTATATATATTAATACAATTTAGTTCATTTAAATCATTTTCATATTTAATTTTGGTATAAAAACTTTATAAACTTTTGAACTTTTTCACTTTAAAACCCTACTTTCACTTTGCATCTGTGGGAATAATTTTAAATTAAATTTTTCCACTTATGTAACTTGAATTTGGAAAAATGGATCATATATTTTTAATAATAATAATTTATATTATCTAATAATATCAAATAAATTTTTACCATGATGAATTGTGAAAATAGTAAAAATTAACTACCACAGTTAAGGTAAAAATGGGTTTACCATAGGTTAAACTAAAAAAATAAGGGTTAGAATGACCTAAAAACTTTTATAAAAAATATTTTCTTTGTATATTTATACCCTATTATATCTAATACTCTATAATAACCCATTTTTTATCCTTTTTTATGATAGATTCATGGATACATATTTTTCTTTTCAAATAATTACAAGTGTGTCGCTCACCTCACTTAGTAAAGGACACCCCCTCTCCTCTATTATTTAAACCTTAAAACCCTTTTGTATCATCCAATACATGAAACAATAACTTCCAAACTTCTATAATATCATATTATAAGCCATATTTTGGTCATAATGACACCCTATGAAGTCTTTTCGTGAAAAACTAAGGAGAATACCTGAAGAAGTGGTAACATTCTTCAATGAGTGTTTTTATTTTATTTCTTCCTCCACCTGCTTCAATTTTTAATAAAACATGATGATATAATAAAATAAGTATATTAAATATACTGAGATATTTTTATGTTAATATATTTATCTAAAACCATCTCCACCTTCATCAAATGGGTTATGAAATCATCAATCGTGTGTACGACGGACTATTGCCTCACGAACTGATGTCATTCAATTTCCCATTTCCACCTATCACGATTGGATATGATGATAGATATAAAGAATATATATGATATTTATAAAATAATTATACCTATGTATTAATTATATTATATATATATATATTTACTTTCCATTCCATAGGGGATATGACAACATCGCTCGTGTGTAAGACGGACAACCGTCTCATGAAGCGATGTGATCAATTATTCACTAACGCTTTACATGGAAGATAATAAGGATAGATTTAATAAAAATATATAATATATATTAAATAATTATGATATTAATTAACTATTTATAATTCTTAAAATATAATATATCATTTTATTTCCTACCTTTTTATTCACCGAAATATGATAACATCATTTGTGTACGTGTGGACTACCACCTTCACGAAGCGATGTGGCTCTATATTTTCATCACCAAACCACATGCATGATATGTATAAGTATATTTAAATAAATATTATTATATTATTATCATTATTAAAGAAAAAAAATATTACTTACCTTATTTTTATAATTATTTTTGAAAAATATAAATGTTACTCATGCGTACGCACGACCTACCATCACCATGATCGTAACCTACTTCATTCTTCAAACCCATATTTCATGATTGGTATTAAAATTATAATTGATTTATAAATATTTTAATTATTTTATTATTATTATACTAAAACTGATAGGATCGTGATCAAATTAAGAGGACTTAAAACAACAAATCATGACATTTATGAAAAATAAAACAATTATTACCCGAAACGTGATTTTAATAAGGAGTCGATAATAAACAGATAATGAATGGTAATAATTAAATAATATATGGTATAATATATATTATTATGTTTATATAATATATATATATTTTTTATTTATTATATAGGATGTTTGAACATGTATGAAGGAATTCGAGACTAAAGGTGAGGGGTTTTTCTTCTCTCTTTTCTTTATAGGAGACATATGAAAATTCACTACTTATTTATTTTGTGTCGTGTATATGATTTAACTTTTACATTTTATATCATTAATATACTCCTTTTAATTATATTAAAATTATAATTTTATTTTATGCTTTATTAGGGCCTACGATTCAAAATATGACCATGTGGTATGAGATCTTTGTCATAATTTTCCTTCTTTGAGGCATATGTTATGTTTTGCACCTATCTTATTTATGATGTGTATATATAGACCCTATGATATGTAATAACATGAATTTATTTATTATCATTATATTATAAGTTTCATTTAATGTTATTATTTCATGGTACTTAAAATACAAAGTTACCATAGTAGTATAATTTTTATGTTACAATCTCATTAGTTATCAGGATTTCTCATGATTATGCTTCCAATGATGAAATTTTCTAATATACCTCTCAAGAAACATATTTATTTTAAATTATTATGTTTATTTCTATATAATTAATTTTTTAAATTTATTTTCCACTCTTTATGTTCTCAAGATCTCAAAATAAATTTTTTTTTAAATCATCTTAATTTATCTCTTCAGTCAAAAAGTCATTTTTCTTATAAACCCATGTTTTCTAAAAATGTTTTCAATTTTTTTAACATTATTATAATTATTTCCTAAATAAATTTTTACTCATGTTTTACTTTTTTATAAAATGTTTTAAAATAAATATTCATGTTGTTTTCCAAACAATTCCCATTTTTCTTTTACTAAAAATGTGAAAGGAATCTCTGTTTTAATGTGTACGACATGAATAGGATTTCCTAAAATCATAAAGATTATTATATTTGAAGATTAATTTATAATTTTTTATGTTTATTTTCAATGAAAATTATTTTCAAAATATTTTGGTAATTTTTTGTTTTAAAAAGTTATTTTCAAAGAAAATTTATCTTCCTCAAGAAACATTCCAAGTGATTTATATTTCAAAATCATTCTGCATCTAAGATGACATACATTGATGTAATTTATGTTTTCATGGAGATATAAACCAAGTATACCATTATTATTATTTATTTTAATGGTTTATTCTGAAAATATATTTATGAAACCCATTTCTCTTCCACTATTTATACCATGATAAAATTCTTATGAACCTCAGTTATTTCTCCATTGTTTTTGCAATGATGAAATAATGAAATTATCAGGAAACCTCTCAATTTTCCATAGGTTATGATATGATGAAATGTTGATAAATCTCATTCAATTTCATGGGTATGATATAATGAATGTTTTTTGATCTCGTGGCACACAAATGTATGATTTTAATTTTGTGAAGGGTGGGACCTATATCTCCCTCCATGAATTAGGGAAAGATATATATCTCATTCTATAGATAAGAATGGAATGGGGAGATAACCCTGTTTAGTAAAGAAATTTGTTTTTTATGATTGTATTATGAGTAATCAATTACTACTATGATGGTTTAGAGAGTGAACTCATTCCACTATGATAGCCTTAGCAGCGAGCCTTGATTACTATGGGAATTATTTTCTATGATTATGTGTATGCCAAAAATATATGTCTTATTCCATTGTTATGCTCTCATGGATTATGATGTTTGATCACCTTATGATTAATGTCCTATAAAATTCCAATGTTTGTTCTATGATTCAATGTTATGATCTTTGATATGCAAAGTATAGTTTCAAATGTTATGCTCATATTAGCATACCCTTGTTTTAATGTTATATTTATGTATCTCCCTTGTTACACTTACTGAGCATCTGAGATCACATGTTCTTAAGTTTCCTTTCCCTGAGTTAGGAATAAAGGTTTTAAGTAGGGTATTTTTTTGAATAGTACTAAAGGGTAAGATATTTATGGGATATTTTGAAGATCTTTCACCAAATTATAAAATTGTGTACCTAGTATCCAAAGTCACAAAACTATTATGGTCATCAGGAATGTGTTTTTTTAATGTATTTAATATAAATCTAAAAATATGTAATATCCATGTATTAAAATCATGGGTTTCTATATTTTTAGATTTAATTTCTATAAGTGAAGAAAGTTATTTTTTATATAATAAAATAAACATAGTTTTTTAGAGTAAAATATTACTTAAGTTTCAAAAACGTTAAACATGGTTTTTATAAATTCAATATATTATTTTTAAAGGAATAATTTTACTCCTTAAATATATTTTTAGCCTCATAAAATATTTCATAAGTTTTTTAAGTAATAATTATTTCTTGATTAAGTTATAAACGTTAGTATTAGTAAAAATTGTAATTATTTTAGTATACACCTAAAAAATTATTTTAGAAAAATAAAAAATCACCATAATATTATTTTGACATTTTTAATCCAAAAATGGCTTTATTTAATGAAATTAAAATTATAAATTTATAAATTTTAGCTTTTAAATGATATTAAAAATATAAAGAACTGGTTTTATTAAAAATTGATGTTTTTAAGTGTTCTTAAAATTATTTCATATCAATTTATAATTTTAATAATTTTAATAAATTTGTTCATATATAATATTATTTTAAATTTTCTCAATTTAATTTATTAGGATAAAATATACAACACTTTAAAAAAGTTCATTAAAAATATTACTTTTCTTTTAAATAATTTTTACCAAATACCATTAAAATTAATTACTTAAATTATAAAAATTTAATTTTACTAATCTATTTAAATTAATATCTTTATTTTGATCTTATAAGTGCATAATATCATACTTTAATAATAATATTTTTAATAATAATATGTAATGCATAAATATATTTTCTTGTAATATTTTAATATTATATTTTAATTTAATTATTTATTATTTGGGAATTATAATATTTTAAATTTAAAACTAACAGTACAAAACTTCAATATACCTATTGGGTACATATATATCCAGTGACCATATTTCAAATGAAAATATTTTAAATGACCAAATATATAATGGTCATATTTTGTTACTATATATAGCCTTACTAAAATCATTCATTTTATTCATACTTCTCATTTCCATAGTTTTCACTTTAGACCTCATAATATGCTTTCTCATTTAATGTTATTCTTTCCCATTGTAGTTTTTCTTTAGCTTTTGGTGATCTCTAAGTTTTAATATGGTCTAGGAGATCTCCTAGTGTTGAAGATTTTATTTTTTTATATTTATTGTCCCATTTTAATTCATGTACTTTTATTATATGTGATAATATATGGTGAGTACTAATCCCTATTCAATAATACTTAGATTCATGTTCTTTTATTATAATGTTTCACTATGAATTATTAATGTGTTGTTAATTTACTTTAAATCTTGTATGACTTATTTTCTAATCTATTTTAATTCATTTTAAAAAATAGAAAAACAATAGTTTAGAATTATAAACATATAGATTATGAATTCAAATAATTCCTAAAAACAATAGGTATTACAGAAATGTATAGGGTGTGAGTATATCTTACCTAGTATGTGGTCACCAACCAACCCCCTATAACCTACCATAAAATTTAGTGGATATAGTATAAGTATAAAGTCAATAATGATAAAAATGTATAAATCCATAGTATGATCATGGAATAAGATCTAAAATAATAAACTATATACTATGAGGGTTGGTTTCTAGGTTTCGAAAAATAGATTCCATCTCTATTCATTTCATACATACTCATAATTTATAGTAATAATTTATATGTAATTTTAAACTAGTATATATCTACCCAAGTTCCAAAGGCATCACTAAAGAGAATGAAAGTTTCCATAATACATTATCAGAGGTTAGGTAATGCCATAGCACAAACTAGAAATCCTTATTTATTATAACAAGAAGTGGATACATGTAGTATAATATACTGACACGCCATGTCTATATCTGAGTATATAAACACATAAGTATATTTTTTATTTGGATTACACATGTATATGGGTATCTAGATTACCCACACCTAATCAGGGTATCATTGCCAATAAATAGTATGAACATATAGAGAAATATATACAATCTAGTTTCTACCTTATTACATCATTCTACATATACATATAACACATGATAAATATTATTAACATTCTTGTAAAACCATGTGAATAGCATTAAAATCCCAATACTACATAAACAATTCAACGGTCTCATATTAATTTAACATAGGAAATGAATCAATAATAAAGTAACCAACTAGTGGAATTCAATAAGTACAAACACAAGAATGATACATTACATTTCTAAACTAGAACTGTTATTCAATTAGTTCGGGAATAAACAATTATCATTATGAATAAAATGGTTTTATATTCATTCTCACTCTACTTGGTTGCATTTCTACCTTATACACTACAATAGTATGATATTAAAGAAAAGGTAACCTACTAAAATGTGTTCTTAATCAAATCCCTATACCTAGAGAATAAATATATACTGCCACTTTTATAAGAAAACTAACATTGATAAGGGAAATGTATGAGTTTAATTTATATTAAGAAAATAAAATAAATATAAAAAAATGGAATTACATTAAATTCATCAATCCCTAGACTCCTTAATAGTCTGATTAAAAAACACAAAAAGGAGTTAATGATTTTTGTGACCTAAAAAGAACAGTTTATGGATTTGTCTATATCCTTAAAGGTATCTGGAAACAAGAATGAAGATGAGTACCCCTTATTTGGTTAGGTTAAATACTAGATCTTGTGATAGTTTGGAATCAATCTATATCTACTTTGATTCTTAGATTACTTAGAGAGTAAAGGAGTATGAGTAAAGGGTTTGAGGATGAGAAATGAAGTCCAAATGAATTTAAAAACACAAAAAAAAAATATGTGGGTTTAAATATCAGATATAAAATATAAAATTTTCTCCTATTCTAAAAAAACTATTAGTTTTTCTATCACGTACTGGATACAAGGACATCGAGTACACAGTGATGCTAATAGAATCACCCAAACTATCAAGTACCTGGTATCCCTTTACCAGGTACCTGGTGTTATTACAGTACATATACCTATCCCCATTTCTTCCCCCATCCTTCATATTAAAAATTTGTTAAACACTAAATTAAAACTTATATAAAATAAAATTAAATTAAATCACTAACTAGAAAATGAGGGTAATTACACATAGAAATGTTTATATCATTTTATAGAATCCTATAGTATTTTGTTAAAACATTTGTCTCAAAATGTTAATTCCCTATGATTTCTTATTAATCCATGTTCTAACATTTAAGATGATATATTAGTGGTATATCTACTAGAAAATAAAAGTAATTAAATTTATTTATTCTCAAATATATGAATATAAATGAAAACAAAAAATATACTACCCCTACTCACCCCACATGAGCTATGATTCTCTTCTCATCATGTGAAATGGTCGTGAACTAATGAAACTACATGGTGTATGAATTAATACCTAAAATATATTTTGAAAAAATTGTTATCATCACTTAATAATAGTCAATATATGATCATGGACTATGTGTAAGAGTGAATCATCCACCCACATACTTAGTTGGGCTCCATGGTCTATGTAACATCTTGAGTTTAAATATGCCTCTTCCATAACAACCTGACACAAACCAGTTGAACCCTAGAAGATTATGTTGTATTTTTTTTCAATACATATTCTAGTGAAATTATTAATGTGTTAATATTCAATTGAGATATGACAAGTGTTTTGGATATAAGAGAACTGTCTATAGTAATTTAGAAGGATCTTAATGTGTAGCTACTATGAAAAACATTGAGAATTATTGGTTATAATGTTGATATATATCTAGAATGAAATATAAATGGGTTTAAGCAATGGATAATTCATCCAAGAAGTTATGGAAGTGTTGTGTTGAAGCTAAAAATTGATAAAGGAAAATATACTACAAATAATTTCATAAGATAATTCAGCTACATGAGAATAATTGAAATTTGTACAAATTTTTAAAATGGATTTATCTTAAATGTAATTTATTTATATTCTCAAATGATATTCTTTCTTAGTGAATTTAATGTAAATATGGAAAGGGAATTTATCTTATGTAGAGTAATTCAAGTATTTTCAGTAATTTATAAGATATTTTTCAGTGTTCATAAGATAATTCATTTATGCGGCTAAGGCTTGGAGAAAAATTTGACAAAGTAATTTATCTTACACCTATAGTATTTGAGGATCCCATAATATAATTTATATTATGCATAGAATAAATTGATTTATTTAAGATAATTTATCTTATATTCATTTTGTGTTTTCATAATCTATATGTTTAGAGGAATGCTTTTGAAATTGAATGATGTTTTATGCTATGTTCATGAAACAAACATAATGATCATACATGGATCATGATTTAATGTAAGATAAATATTGAATCATCTGAGAGAAAATATGATAGTGTTGAGAAAGGTTCACACCATATTCAAAGATTCCACAACACCATACTTATATGAAAATATCATTTTAATTTATAGGTATATATTTTTTGGAAGATTTAAATGGAGAAGAAGCTTGAGATATTTTGAATATCACAATAAAGAAACAAGTCGAGTATTCATCTGAATTTTTTTTTTGGAATATTTGAATGAACCCTTGACTCAGAGATTATAAATTTTAATAATCCAAGTTGATCCATTATAAATAAATTTAGGTAACCATAACTGGATATAGAAATAATATTCACACATTATTTGGTGAATATAAATAAGAAGATATCAAGTAAAAACTGATATAATTCTAAGAAGATGAACTGATACACTATTATATCAATGGTGAAAAAAGAGAAATTAGAATATTTGGTGGAGATTATTCTATAAGGAGGAAGAATGTTCTCATTTGAAGCCTACATGGAGGCTCATGTTATCATTTATGATCACTCTTTAGAAGGATTCGTTTGTGATCTATTGATGTGATAATATAACTAGTTGATGGCCATAGATTGTACGAGTTCAAGTTCATACCCTTACTTAAATTCCTTTTGATAATAATAAAGTTATTGTGCATATTAGATAATAATAATGTTTTATTTAGTAAATATCCATCTTGAAAGAGTTAAATCTTATTAACAAACATTTTGTTTCAATCTATTTTCTATATCAGTGATTATCTTGAGAGATGTGCTTAAAAATATCAAGAGAGTAATGGATTTAAAATTTGTATACACACTGATTCACCCCCCCCCCCCCCCCCTCAATGTGTATCAACCTTCATGTGATCTAATAATTAGTATCAGAGCCTAGGTTCACTATATTATCTCTCAAGTACTTGATATGGATCAGTATAATTATTTTAACAATAAATGAATCCCAAAATTTTATGGAAAATGATTCCATTCATAAAAAGAGAGAATGGTTTCTTATATTCATTCATTATGGCTCGATGCTCTTAATCCTATTTAATTGAGATTTACATTTTCAGATGAAAACTCAGCATGGTCACTAACTAAATGAATAAATATTGAAAATGATGGGGAATCCAAAAATAATTTATTATCTTCTTGATCATAAAATAAGTTAACCAAGGTATTTGGATATAGAACTTATAATGTAATCTAGAGAAACTTCATAATTTTTATTAAGTAAATAAAGAGGTAAAAAAATAAAATATTCAAATTAATCAACAATAGTTTGAAGATGTTAGAGTATAGGAGGATGAAACTATTGATGAAAACTTTAATAGAGTAAATATTATTGTGATAACTATAAGATTATTTATATAAACTCTTGAAGGATCTACTATTGTGAAAAAATTTATGAGAATCTTCCAAATAAATTTGATATAAAGATCTCATCTCAAGAAGATATTGATCTTTATGACTTCTCCATCTATAAAATTCATAGTACTCTCATTAACTATGAAATTAGTATAGAAACTGCTCTTAAAAGAAAATGAAAGTGGGAAAAGAAATGTTATTTTAGTGAACTAAGATATTTTATGTTTAGAGAAAAACAATATGATTCAGATAAAGGATTAAACATGTAAGATTTTCCTGAAATTATTTATCTCATGATAATAAATTTCACAAGTGGTGAAAGAGGTAAGTATAGAGGTAAATTAACTTTAAAATGTTTTAATTATGGATAGTTTGGCCATTTTTCTATTAGTTTCCCTTTGAAATTTAGAATATAAAATGATTGTGATAAATCCTCCTAGTAGACCACCACTAAAGATTTAACTTATGATTAACCAAAATGAAAGAATATGTTTTTATTTTGTTCCATTAGAAATAAATTTTGGACAGCTTAAGAAGTCATTTTTGATATTGAAGTAATTAGTGATGAGGAAATTTCAAAATATGTCTCTCAATGAGTTCTTATATAGTAATAGGAATAAAAAATAAATTTATTAGAAGATAAATACAATGGTAAGTATGCCATATAGAAAGGAGAAACTACTTAGGAATATAGAATGAAAATTTAAACCAAGATGTGTTTAAAATAAATAATAAGGTTGAGAGAAGAAAACACATGGCTAAATGTTGGATCAGACAACAAAAAATACAAATTCAGGATAAAAAAGAAAAACTTATCAAAGATCTTGAGATAATGAATCTGGAAATTGAAAAGAATGAAAAAATAATTGAAGACATGTCCTCCACCATTATATTAGGGGAAAGGGAAATTGATAAACTCAAAAGTTAAAATTATAAAACCAAGAAGTGGGATGAGATAATTAAATACAATAAGAAAAAGGTTTTGGGAAAATGAGGGGAATATTTTATCTAATATCTCAATAAATGTACTTTGATGTATCCACTCATTCAAGGTCTAAAAATAGAGCAATATAGAAAACTATATCTCAGAATTATTCTCTATAACAGAAGATTTTAGGGATATTATTTGTGTTATGTAATTGTTTTCCATAAGGCTTATAACTTTTAGTATTATATTCCTCTTCCTAGAATGAGATATAGAAAACACTGGTGAGAAATCAATCAAGGAATCAATAATTTGAAAATAATGTTGAGATGTGAAACTAATTTGAATTATTTTAATCAATCTACGGAAGATGGGATCAAGAAGGGACACCTTATATGTGTGTGTTTATTTTATCCAATATTAGCTAAGTATGTGTCATAATTTTAGTAAAAATATGAATCAAATATAATTTGGGCAATAAGAAAATCTGTTTGAAGTTGTATATAAGGATTTTAAATAGGAAATATCATAGATCATGGATAATGGGTGTTCATATCACATGATAGGTGATTTAAAAAATATAAAAATGAGAAATATGAATAAATATTTTGTAATAATATTTCACTTAATATCAAAGTTATTAGAACAATAAACATTAGTAAAAATAAAATTAGTCCAGATAGTGTGTTATTTTTTGATAGACTAAATCATAAATTTTTGAGTGGAGAATAATTTTTTAATGCTTAAAATGAGATCACATTCAGGAAAAATATATGAATAATCAAAAGAATAAAATATAGGGTTATGATTAAAAGGGTTATAATAACCCCATGAAATATGTTTCAAATTGAGGGAGCAAGTCAGGTTGTTACGAAACCAAAAAAAATGGAAAATGAGTTATGGAATATAAGTAATGGTCACTTTATCCAAAATAATATAAAAATGATCTAAGAAGAATCCATGAGTAGTCTTACATTAATAAAATAATTCACCATCACTATTTGTAAAATATTTACAAAAGTGAAAAATGGTGAACAAGACCCATAAAGGATTTGAAATTCAAACTTCAAATCCATTTGAGCTGATTCACTCTGATCTATATAGTCTTATAACTAAAAATTCAACTAATAGAGGAAGATATTTCATAACTTTTACTGATTATTTCTTAAGTATGGAATGAATCATGTTCATGTCACACATGTTTTAGGCCTTATAAAGATTCAAGAGTTTTATAAGACTTCAAAATAAATATAAAGGATTATACTTAAAAAAAATTGAGATCAGATAATGGGAGTGAGTATTATAATAAATAATTTATAGAGTATCTCAAAAAATATGGCATCAAACATGAATACATTTCTCCATATACACATCAACAAAATAGAGTTAAATAAAGAAAGAATATAAGTCTAGTTCTTAAGGTTAAAAATATATTGGTAGAATATAAAACCTTAAGGTAATACTAGTTGTAGGCCATTACAACTACTAGAATAATTCATAATAGATGTATCTTAAGGATAATCTCATATATGACTCCCTATGATATGTAGTTTAAAGTGAATCCAAACATTAAACATTTTACATTGTTTGTAAGTCCTTTATTGATCAACAAAAAGGACATGAGTAGGGTAAGGTTTATGATAAGGATGGAGATGGAATATTTAGTTGGTACACACCAAATATAAAATATCATTGGTGTTACAATAATAAGTATGAAAGAATTATTGATAGTTATGACATCATAGTTTTTTATAATAAATAATAAATAAGGTAGACAATCATTATGAATAATGATGATGCTGTATTTAGTTTAGAACCTAATGAACAAAATGTATAATACACACAGGCAAAGATAGAGCATATAGAATCTATATTTACTTGTGATGAAGATGGAGAAGTAAAGTCTAAAAGTAAAAATACAAGGATAGGAAAACATATTGATGTTGATAACATCATTAGGGACCAGAATAAAGGCATGAAAATAACATGGAAGACATGGAAACTGTGGATAGCAGTTTTTTGTCAAAATTTGAACCCAGGATAGTTGAAGAAGCCTTAGAACATATAGAATGGATTAAGGATATGAATAAACTATACTATATTGAAAATAATGAAATATGGAAACATGTTCCCTAACCTCTAGAAAATAATTCTATTGGATCCAAATTGTATTTCAAAAATAAGATCGATAAGGATATTGAAGTATCTATAAAAAATCCAAACTTGTATGCAAGGGATACTCAAAAATTGAAGGGTTTGACTATCATGAATTTTTTTCCCAATTTCCAAAAATGAGTCCATCATAATATTTATTTCCATATAATCTCAGTAAAACGTCAAGATATTTCAAATGGTTATTAAAACATCATTTATAAATTTTGATATTGATAAGGAAGTGTATATAGAAAATCCCAATGGATTTATGCTTGATTCAGATGGTAGTAGAGTATGAAAGTTCAATAAATATTTCTATAGATTGAAGTGGGCTCTAAGATCTCATTATTCAATCTTAATGAATATCTTTAAGGTATGAGTTATCATAAATGGAGGGAAAATAGAAACTTGTATTTAAAGAAGATATACATTGCATCACTTTTTGTTATTGTGTATATAGATGATAAAATTTTTGTTAGGAATGAGTAAAGATTATTTTAGGATTCATCAAGACACATGGAATAAATATTTGATATTTCAATTCTTATAGTTCTTTTGATTACAAATTACCCAAGTAGTGGAATGTATTTTTTCTTTCATAAAATATATATACTAAAGAAATATTTAAGGATTTTGACATGAAAGAAGCTAAATGGGTTCCCATGCCTATTAAATTGGTTAAAAAGTTGAACAAGATGGTAAAGGGAAGACTATTAATGAAAAGAAGTTAAAATTTTTAATTGTAAGTACCATGTATTTGATATCCACTTGAGAAAATATTGTGTTTGTTTTCACACTTTTCACTAGGTTTTGATACAAACCTAAGGAATTTCATATATTAGCTACAAATAAGATCTTGATATACATTTCAAATAATTTCATATTTGGTTCAATTAATAATAATATGGGTGAGTTGGATCTGGGAGGATTTACTGATGAAAATAGGTCATGAGCTATAGAATATAGAAAATCTGGCGGTGCATTTTTTATTAGATAAAGTTATGTTTTATAGAATTCAAGAAATAAAACTTTAATTACACTAATATATATAGAAAAGATGATTATATGGTTACATCACTGATAGTAACATAGATGATATAGATGAATACACAGCTAAAAGACTGAAATTTTGATGTTGGTTATCTTTTTATCATGAGTTGTGACAATCAATGTGCAATTAATCTATCCAAGAATATGGTGCAGCACTCCTAGTAAAAATTCATTGATATTAAGTATCATTTTTAAAAGTTTATGGTTTAATAGGGAATTATATGAATGGATTTTGTCTCTTATAAATAATATTTGATATTATTCTTACAAAACCTCACACTACTAAACAGTTTGAGAGGCTCGTGCTATAAATGGGAGTGAATACCACTCCCTATCATTAAGATATTTCATGTTTTAGTTTCCTCCATCCTTTATTTCTCTTATTATTAAGGGGGTGTTTTTTATAGGGGGGGAATTTATTTCTCTTGGATATAATTTTTTCTAATGTGTGTTCTCAAAGGTGTATGAAAGAACCTAAGAAATATGATTTTAGATTACTTGAAGATATAATAAGGTTGAGTGGAGATATTATTCTAGATAATATTGATGACTTATTTAATCACTCGTGATTTGTACACTACTAAAAACAAGGTTTATCCAACGCTAGGGATTTAATAGTGCTTGAAAAAAGAATTGTTAAAGGCCCCCTTTGTCGGTGCTAGAAAATGTGCAATTAAAGATGGTCTTTAATGATGCTTTTTTAGTTCTGTTAAAGGGGGTCTTTAACAGCACTTAAAAAATTGTTGTTAAAGAGGTCTCTTTATTAGTTATTTTTTAATAAATATAGTATATATTTTTCAATTATGTTTTAGATAAGTTAAGTAAGCATTTACACTTAATATATAAGATATTTAGTGAAAATGCATTATAAAATAATTAAAAATATTTTTCATTTAATAATTTACTAATTATTATCGATGAATAGTCATTTAATATCAATTTGAAGGTAAGAAAAATAAAAATAATAATAAAATATCTAAAATAAGTTGAAAACATAACTCAAACTTCAAACGACCATAACCTTTGAACCAAGTGCCCATTTGGCCTCTTCCACTTATCAAATCGAATCTTGAAATGACATCTACGCCCAATAAACCTTGGAGACCCCGGTCACATTTTTTTAGGCCCAAAAGGCCTATGAACTGATTTTTTTTGTCGGGGTACCCCAATTTGTCAACATTTGATGGATTTTTACCCTTGTTTAAGAGGGTATTATTTTCTTTTTGGGTAGTGAATGAATTTATTCCCAGAGATTATATTCATATTGATATTATGGTTATGAAATTTTATTGTTTTTTATAAGGTAGTTTTATTTATAATTAAATGTACGCATATTTTATTATATTTACTAATAATATATCACTTGTATAAATACATATAACAATATATTTACATAAAAATGTATTCTAAAATATATAAAATAAATATTTATTATTAATTTTATTTAAAGTAAAAAAATATCCATTTTATTTACCTTATAAAAATGAAATAATATGTGTATATATATACCTATACAATTAATGTTTATATATAAACATTTGTTTGTCAATAATTAACAAATATATATGTATATGTATATTCTAATATATGTAAATAAATACATATTCTAAAAATGTATTTAAAACCATATCTAACCATTTTTTACAATATACAAATATATTTATAATGTTTATATATACATATATGTGTATATTAATAAAAAAATATATATTTATATTATATTCTAGTATATGTAAATTAATATAATATATAATATTAAATAAATATAAGTATATATATCACACACACACATGTATTTTATAATTTTATTTAAAAATAATTATATAAATATATGAATAAAATATATATGTGTAAATATATATATATATATCATTAAACAGACAACAAAACAATATGGTGTAGTCACAAAGGCATTCCATCTTCAAAGGAGAGGTGTAGGGTTCGAATCCAGGCAGGTGTGCATCAGTGTAAGAACCCGGGTTTTTAGAATGGGTCAAAATCCCAGCCTCGTTTGAATTTTTTTTTTGCTGGTTTCAGAGAAGTTTGGAAAGTCTGGGCAGTTTCTGGAAATTTCCAAAATACACATTGTGTACTTTAAGTAAACGTCGTGTATGTGTTAACCGAGAGACCGGCCGTGTTCTCACCGAGTACATGCCGTGTGATGACTGTGTAAAAGTTTCTTACTACACGGCGTGTATTTATAGACACGCTATGTATCCTTAACCGTGCAAGGCCAAGTACATTTCGTATGGTGCCCAGGTATAAATTTCAATCTACACAGCATGTAGTCTTCCTTGACATGTCGTGTAACTTTGCTCCATGTAGCGGCCAAGTTCTTAGTCGTGTGTTGACCGTGTAAATGGTCCAAGCTGTGTGGTGGACTCCGCCGAAGTCGTAGTACGGAAACACATCTACACAGTGTGTACTTTGGAAATACACGCCGTGTACTTTTATTTTTATTTGATCGTCCGAGACATCATCGCGTCTTATTTCTAGAAAACCATTCTTCTTCCTCTTTTAATGAACAGTTCTTTCGAGAACTTCCAAGAAAAACAAAAACCCTCCCAGAATCTCCGTACAACCTTTGTTCTTCGATCTGTCAGTGGAAGCAGGACCGCATCGAAAAGACTAACCTCGTGCACCCATCTTCATCCTTGATCCCTCACATGTTCCTCCACAGATTCCATCCAAACAGAATTGTCTGATTTTACGGTAACGTAGATCTACCGCGATTCAGACCGATTCAAAGGCTGATATTAAAGGAGTGTCATCGTACGAGTACGAGGTGGGTGGTGCATGCCTTCTTTCATGTTTTTTTAGACAATTGGGGGTTGCGACCTTCGGGCACAATGTGGGGTATTGAGTGAAACCCTTGTTTAATTATCTTTAATAGTTTATCTGTAATGTGGGATGCCCCTGGGTATTCCATGACCCTTCTTGTGCTGGAGTGAGGCCGGGTTAGAGGCCATAGCTCGTTTGGGGCAATTCAACCAGGGGTGCTGAAATGCGTCTGAATTGGACCATTATTTAAACTGCCATGTTTAGACTGTTTATTGAATATTTGAGTTAAACTGCTGAGTTTAATTGTTAAATTAAGAATGAGTTAGGTGTAGGTATGAGACAGCACAATTTAGTACAATTTAATTGTTTAGCAATTGCCTGTTTCAAGTGATGCTTTGAGTATAGTGATGAAATGTGTGATTTTGTCTGTGTTTGAACTGCTTTTTGTATTGGAAAAGTCTCAGATGTATTGTTGAGTGATGGGGATCACAGGTTGGGGCTTTTTCTCAGTTTATTTTTTGGTGGTTGCTACCACGGGATTGGTAGTCATGGACGTCGGGTGAGGCAGTTGGACTATCGGGTTGGGCTTTGGCCCGGGTTACTTGGATGGTGAGGCCATCAGACTTGAGCGATAGGTTCACAAGGACACGATGTGTCAGAAGAGTTGTGCCTTGGGAACTTATTGAGATGATTACCACTCACCAGGTACTTTTGAGTAGTGTGCACACAGATAGACTCTGAGATGAGGTGGTATGGCCACTCGCTGGGTAGAGACCCCCGGTAGATGTGCTTAGGTATATCTGGTTTGGGGGTTCTTTCCATAGGAAGCCACATGGAAGGTGAGGAGCCTTCGGGAGACAACTTTTAGGCGGTCCAGTTGGGGGCAGAGGCTCACCGCGATTTGAGGGCAGACATCGTTGTCCCTTCGGTTATTATTTGAGGACAGGTATCGTTGTATCTCTGGATATTGTGTCAAGGGAAGGTTGAGCTTCCGAGCTGGGTTACGATCGTTGGGCGTGCCTTCGGGACATCGGTACTTGAGACACATGGTGTCAGGTGGCATAAGGTGTCGGGCTATAGACCAGATATTCCAGTGTTGGCCGAAGTAGGTGACACTTCCTGGTGGCTGCTAAGCACCAAAGAAGTTTGTGTTTACTTTTGGGCATTTTATTGTTTACTATTTTTCTTATATAAGAATATCTACCTAAACACTTATAGTAGGTACACACCCCTGGGTGGAATCCTACTGAGACTTATCTCACACCCTACACGGGCCCTTCGGGACGTGTGTAGACTTTATGAAATTGTGTGCAGGTAGAGGGTCAGCCTCAGGAGATGGACTTTAGTACTGTTGGCATGGAGACTGCTATGGACCTTGAGTTCATACTTGCTGGAGTTACTTTGTTTAGTTTTCCCTTTTGTATCAGCATGCTTACCATATTATGTAGAAACTGTTGGATAGCCATTGGTGCCATTATATATTGAGATGTATGACTTGCTTTCGATGCAAGCCTTTCTTGTTTATAGTAGTAGTTGGTTTTATTCTTCCGCATGTTGTTCTGTTTACTTTCCGCTGTTGTTGTTTCTATATTGCTTTTGCTGATTTATTGATATTTGATATGTTTTCGCTATGCGGGTCTGGTTCGAGTCTTCTGAGTCGTTTATTTCTGCTGCACTTTTTTGTATTATACTCGGACCAGTACCATTTTTATTCCTCCAAGAGGGTATAGCCTCCCCACTATACCTATTCAGACCCTCGCTGTTAGTCGACAGCCTTTGGCGTTCAGGGGAGGTGCGCCTAAGGTAGTGACACCCGACCCGTTTGGCACTGTTTGGGTGGCTGCTCGGGTCTGGGTCGTTACAAAGTGGTATTAGAGGAGTTCTTGACCAACATTTAGTAGCATTTCTTTGCCGGCTACTAATGAGTTTGAGCCTTCTCTTTTATTTTCTATTGGTCTTACTATTCGGGATATGTTAGACTGAAGATAGGTGGTTGTTGGAACTGAATTTTGAACTCGTTCTTGGGTGCCTGCATCCCCATGTACGATGGAGGGATTGAGTTGTCGTGGGTGGGAATTGCTATTTGTTCTTGCTCAGATTATGTTTTATGTGATTTCCACCTCGGTGGCTCACTTGTTGTGTGATGTTATTGATTTTGATATGTAAACCTTGGCCGGTATGGCAAGGGTTGCTTTCTTGGATTTTGATATGCACATTTTAGGGTATTTCAATTTCATAACCGCACGTATTCTTTTTGAAGTGATAATACCATGTGAATAAAAATCAATTGTCATGCTAGGTATGATATTAAATTTGAATAGGTGAAACTCCTGATAGAATTTCTTGTTTATTGCAATGTGTATGCCATGCTTTGTATTTTGTAGAATTGCGTGTGCAGGATATTTGGGTCTGTCTCTTATGAGTGCAGGAAAGTACTATGGGTGAGGCAGTGTAACTATCAGGATTGGGCAACTCGGTCGTTAGGTTTGAGGCAACGTTGGTTTTTAGGATGGGCATGGCCCGAAGTACTATTGATACTTGGCTCTGTTAAGGGTGGGTAAGGAGGTCATGAGGCCGGGATACTATGGGACATGGGTTGCGGTGAGGGGGAGTAAGGGTAGTTGTTATACACTGCCTTTTACTGCTTTCCTTATCTGCATAGAATATATTTTTATATATATACATATGGGTTGTCTGACCATTTATGGTATTCAGCAGGTTACTCCTTCACGACTCGATGGAGCGTCAGGCAGGAGATGATGTAGTGTCGTAGAATCATGTTCAGAATCCAGTACAGGCAGAGCATGAGCCGCAGGTACAGGCTCAGGGACAGGATCAGGTTCAGGATCCAGTGCAGGTAGGGCAGCAGCTGGGTTTGGCAGCGTTCGGACCGTGTCTTAACGAGCATCTCCAAGCCAGCCTGTTACGTGTCTTACAGGGGATTGACAGAGGCGCGCAGGGTGCAGAGTCTTCTATGGAATATCTAACGTGGGAGTTCTAGTCGCAGCACCCGCCGCTTTTATGGGTGAGGGTGGTCTGCAGGCGGTAGAGAACTGCGTAGAGAGTATGCAGTTGATCTTCGAGCAGCTCGAGACGCCTCCAGGGCGGAGGGTCAAGCTGGCGACGTACATGCTGAGAGGACTGGCGAAGTGTTGGTGGGATGTACAGGTTTAGGCTTGTAGGCACGAGGGACTGGCATGGAAGGAATTTGAGGATAGGTTCTTCAAGCACTTTTATCCGGAGACGCTGAGGGCAGAGAGAGCTCGGGAGTTCTTGAGCCTTCAACAGGGAGATATGTCCGTCATGGACTATGCAGCTACCTTCACAGAGTTGTCCCAGTTTGCACCTGGTATGGTGAGTGATGACACGTCTAGGGTGAGGCTCTTCGAGAATGGCTTACGAAATGCCATTCGGGTTCAGGTAAACATCTTTAGGCTGGGTTTTTTCTCTGAGGCGGTGAATCAGGCGCTCATAGCCGAGGGCAACGAGAGAGAGAAATCTCATTTTGGCAAGGTGACAGTTTCAGGTGATGGTCCAGACATAAAAAAAGCGAGGTAGAGATGATTTCTAGCAGGGCGGTCAGGACAAGGACTCATTTAGGCCACCTCGTGGTAGTTCATCGGTGGTTTGATTTTAGTGTGGGCAGCCGGGACATGTTCGGGTTCAGTGAGATAGGCGCCTGAAGGAGTGCTGGGTGTGTGGACAGGTCGGTCATCTGGAGAGGTTTTGCAGATAGCCTTCTCAGACAGTCGGCAGGCAGGGACCAGGACAGACTGTGTCATCATGTGCTGGTTCAGGTTCGGTACTAAGAGAGGGTAGCCGAGGTTCGGCTGCACGCGGAGGACGTGATAGGGATAGTGGGATCCAGTTGAGGGTCCAGTGGCCAGTGACTAGAGCAGCACCACAGGGAGGCCAGCCATCAGCCAGTCGGGCTTCAGGCCAGGTGCACACTGTGGAGCTACCAGGGATTGAGTAGGTTGGAGAGCCGAAGACGATGGAAGGTACACCGCGGGTGTGGCCATGAGTTTCTTTGCTTTCTTTTGGCATGGCCTCTTGAGGCATGTCTGGTTGAGTGCACGAGTTGCACAGGTTACTTGTGGACTGACTAGAGACTAGTTAGTGGGATTAGCATCATATCGGATGCGTTATATATTTTATTATATATTTCAGATGCATAGCATCAGGAGCATCAAGGATGCAGGTTATGTGAGGTATTGTGGACATCGGGTCATCGTGGATGCGGGTTACTTAAGGTGCAAGGCACCGGGTTTTGATTGGAGAATCTATGAGATGCAGGACCTCTTGGATGTGGACGCCGATGCGGTGAGGGTTATTTTGGGTGTCGGAAGCGACACGTGATCACCGAGGAGGTGCAGGGGTGACGATGCGTCACGGAAGGACCATGGGTCTGGGAAATAGTTCATTGGGCCATGTTTGTTTATTTTGTTTTCTTTAAGCCTTGTTGGTTGAGACCGAGTAGGCAATTCCTAAGGTGGGGATCCCTTTAGTAATTTAGCCAGAACCTTGAGACCGGGGTAGTCCGGGTTGGTTAACTGGGATGAGCGTGTTCGGTGCCATCTCCTGGTTTCGTTCGGTAGCTCGGGGATGAGCTACGTTAAGGTGGAGAGTTTATAAGAACCCGGGTTTTTAGAACGGGTCAAAATCCCAACCTCGTTTGAATTTTTTTTTTTTTTGCTGGTTTCATAGAAGTCTGGAAAGTCTGGGCAGTGTCTGGAAATTTACAGAATACACGCCGTGTACTTTAATTACACGTCGTGTATGTATTAACCAAGAGACCGGTTGTGTGCTCACCGAGTACATGCCTTGTGATGACCATGTATAATTTTCTTACTACACGGTGTGTATTTATAGACACGCCATGTATCCTTAATCGTGCAAGGCCAAGTACATGCCATATGGTGCCTAGGTATAAATTTCAATCTACATGGCGTGTAGTCTTCCTTGACACACCGTGTAACTTTTCTCTGTGTAACGGCCGAGTTCCTAGCCGTGTGTTGACGTGTATGTGGTCCAAGCCATGTGTTGGACTCCGCCTAAGTCAATGTACGGAAACACATCTACATGGCATGTACTTTGGAAATACACGCCATGTAATTTTATTTTTACTTGATCATCTGAGACGTCATCGCGTCTTATTTCCAGAAAACCCATCTTCTTCCTCTTTGGACGATCTGTTCGTCCGAGAACTTCCAAGAAAAACACAAACCCTCCCAAAATCTTTGTACGACCTCCGTTCTTAGATCCGTCAGTGGCAGTGGGACCGCATCGGAAAGGCTAACCCCACGCACCCTTCTTCTTCCTTGATCCCTCACCTGTTCCTCCACAGATTCCATCCGAACGGAATTTCTGGATTTTATGGAAACGCAAATCTACCGCGATTCAGACCGATTCAGAGGCTGATATCAAAGGATTTTCATCGTACGAGTACGAGGTGGGTGGTGCATACCTTCTTTTGTGTTTTCGTATACAATTGGGGGTTGCGACCTTCGGGTTAAACGTGGGGTATTGAGAGAAACCCTTGTTTAATTATCTTTAATAGTTTATCTGCAATGTGGGATGCCTCTGGGTATTCCCTGACCCTTCTTGTGCTGAAGCGAGGGCGGGTTAGAGGCCATAGCTTGTTTGGGGAAATTTGGTCGGGGGTTCCGAAATGCGTATGAATTGGACCATTATTTAAACTGTCATGTTTAGACTGCTTATTGAAAATTTGAGTTAAACTGCTGACTTTAATTGTTAAATTAAGAATGAGTTAGGTGATCGTATGAGACAGCACAAGTTAGTGAAATTTAATTGTTTAGCAGTTGCATGTTTCAAGTCATGCTTTGAGTATAGTTATGCAATGTGTGATTTTGCATGTGTTTGAACTTCTTGTTGTATTGGGCGAGGCCCAGATGTAATGTTGAGTGATGGGGATCACAGGTTGGGGCTTTTTATCGATTTATTTTTGGGTGGTTGCTACCACGGGATTGGGCGTCTTGGACGTCGGGTGAGGCAGTTGGACTGTCGGGTTGGTCTTTGGCCCAGGTTACTTGGATGGTGAGGCCATCAGACTTGAGCGACAGGTTCATAGGGACATGAGGTGTCAGAAGAGTTGTGTCTTGGGAACTTATTGAGGTGATTACCGCTCATCGGGTACTTTTGAGTAGTGTGCACACAGATAGACTCTGAGATGAGGTGGTACGGCCACTCGCTGGGTAGAGACCCCCGGTAGATGCGGTTAGGTATATTTGGTTTGGGGGTGCTTGTCATAGGAAGCCACGTGGAAGGTGAGGATCCTTCGGGAGAGAGCTTTGAGGTGGTCAGGTTGGGGGAAGAGGCTCTCCGCAATTTGAGGGCAGACATCATTGTCCCTTCGGTTATTATTTGAGGACAGGTATCACTATTTCTCCAGATGTTGTTCCATGGGCAGGTTGAGCTTCCGAGATGGGTTAAGATCGTTGGGCGTGCCATTGGGATGTTGGTACTTGAGACACATGGTGTTAGGTGGCATATGGTGTTAGGCTATAGGCCAGAGATTCTGGCGTTGGCCGAAGCAGGTGACACTTCCTGGTGGCTGCTAAGCACCAGAGAAGTTCGTGTTTACTTTTGGGCATTGTACTGTTTACTATTTTTCTTGTATAAGCATGTCTACCTAAACACTTATAGTAGGTATGCACCCCCTGGGTGGAATCCTACTGAGACTTGTCTCACACCCTACATGGTCCCTTCGGGACACGTGTAGAGTTTATGAAATTGCGTGCAGGTAGAGGGTCAGCCTTAGGAGCTGGACTTTAATACAGTTGGCATGGAGACTGGTATGGACCTTGAGGTCGTACTTGCTGGAGTTACTTTGTTTAGTTTTCCCTTTTATATCAGCATGCTTACCTTATTATGTAGAAACGGTTGGATAGCCATTGGCACCATTATATATTGAGCTATATGACTTGATTTTGATGTATGCCTTTCTTGTTTATAGTAGTAGTTGCTTGTATTCTTCCGCATGTTGTTCTATTTACTTTCTGATACTGTTGTTTCTATATTGTTTCCGCTGGTTTATTGATATTTGATATGTTTCCGCTATGCAGGTCTGGTTCAAGTCTGCTGAGTCGTTTATTTCCGCTGCACTTTTTAGTATTATACTCAGACCAGTACCATTTTTATTCCTCTGAGAAGGTATAGCCTCCCCACTATACCTATTCAGACCCTCGCTGCTAGTCAGCAGCCTTTGGCATTCAGGGGAGGTGCGCCTAAGGTAGTGACACCCGACCCGTTTGGCACTGTTCGGGTGGCTGCTTGGGTCCGGGTCGTTACAATGAGGCTAGAAATTCATAAAGCACTAATAAAAGGGGTGGTGGGGTTAAAAGTTCTAATAAAGGGGGGGGAGTGTCGTTAAATGGGTATTAGAAGTGCTAATAAAGGGATTCAGGCTCATAGATGTCTAAAAAATATAATTTTACCCCCTTTACAGTGCTAAAAAACACTAATAAAAGGCATATTTTTCATCACTTTTTTAGTGCTAATAAATGGCCCATTTAACAGTGCTTTTCTAGCACTGATGAAATCCTATGGCTTTTAACCAAGCTAGTATTTGGTGCTTTTTTATCACTAATAAAGTCCTACTATAGCACTATTAAAGGCATCTTCTGTTGTAGTGGAGATTTCTCATGTAGACTTAGAGATGTTTGATTCATGATTCCTTTTATAATATAAGTTTGAGTTGATCCCTTATAGTTACTCTCTTTGTTTTTATTGTTAAGGTAAAGAGAAGGTCATTTTTGAAAACAAATCTAAATAGGTATATTGTTGAACCCAAGTGTATGATGTTGTATTTTTTTTCTATACATCCTCTAATATGGTGATTGATGTTCTGATCCTCAATAGAGATATGACAAGTGTTTTGGATCAGATAGAATTGTATATAACAATTTAGAAGGATCTTTATATGCAGTTTCTCTGAATAGATTTGAGAATTATTAGCTATAATGTTGAGATCTAGCCTAAATACAAGATATATAAGTTGAAGCAATGTGGAATACATCCAATAATTTCTAGAATTTATGTGTTGAAGCTAAAAAATGACAAATAAAAATATCATGTGGAGAGTCATGTAAGATGATTCAGCTACGTGAGAAGAATTGTGAGATTTCCATATTTAGTAATGTGATTTTTCTTAGGCGTAATATATTTAATTCCCATAAGATAATATTGCTTAGTAGATTGAATAGAAATATGGAAAAATCATTTATCTTATATAGATCCGTATAAGTAAATTCAGTTATGCATTATATATTTTGGGTCCCATAATATAATTTATCTATGCAGCTGGGGATTGGATAAAAAATAAAAAATCAATTTATCTTACACATGGAGTATTTGAGGAGCCCATAGGATAATTTAACTTATGTACAGAATAAATTTACATACATAAGATAATATTTCTTAGGTGCATGCTATGTTTTTATAATTTATATATTCTAAGAAGTGAATTTAAATCAAATGATGTTTTGTTATCTGTTCTTTAGGAATCCAATATCTTGATCATACATGGATCATGATTTAAGATAAGATAAATATAAAATTATCCAACGAAAAAGGTGATAGTTCAAAGAGAGTTTCATCCCGCAATCATAGATTCCATGTCACTATACATATATGGAAATATAAAATGAATTTGAAGTTGTGGATTTCAAGGAATATTTAAACAGAAATATTGAAAGAAAGAAACAAGTCGAGTGTTCATCTAAACTTTTAGGAAAATTTGAAAGAACCTTCAACTTGAAGATTATTAATTTGAATAAGTCAATACAATACATTGGAAATCAAGGGAGGTTACCATAACTGGATATAAAAATAAAATTCATGCATGATTTGATGAGTATAAAAAACAAAAAATTAAGTAAGACAAAATGAGATAATTCTAAGAAGCTGAACTAATACGCCAATGTATCTAATGTAAAAAAGGATATCTGGAAATACTAGATAGATATTGTTGTATAGGGTGGAATAAGATCGCCATCTGGAGTCCATTTGTAGGATTGTATTCTCATCTAGGATAACACTTCATAAGGAGTCATTTGTGCTCTATTTATGTGATATTGTAACTAGTTTGTGGTAGTATATTGTATGAGCTCAAGGTTATACGCTTGCTTGAGTTTCTTTTGATAATAAAAAAGGTGACTCTGTATGTGGGATAAATATCTTGTTTCACTTGGTACATACTCATCCATAAGAAGGTGAACCTCATTAAAAATATTTTTATTTCATTCTTTATTCTACATCAGTGAGTATCTTGAGAGTGGTGTTGAAAAATTTTGAGATATGAAGGGATTTAAAATTGGTATACATATTGATTCACCCCCACCCCCTCTTAGTGTTTATAACACTTCATGTAATCCAAAAAAATTCACATGTTCTTAACATTTAACTCCAACCTATACCTCAAGCAAATTATTTAATGTCATTATGTGATGACTTAATCCCATCGATACCCCTCCCTACGTTAGTGGTGAGATCATGTAGGAACCTTTAAGTTTGCCTCTAATAATCCATTGGTTATATACTAGCAATGAGGGTACAACCTCACAAATTGGATTCTTTAACCTACAGAGAATACAATATAATACTATAAATAAAGTAAGAAAAATCCCAATATTTTAAGATTATTAATGATCCAAAACTAACCAATACCTCAATAAAGTAAAATATATTAATTTTAGAAAATTAAAATGAATGAACTAGTGTACTCATAGAAAATAAAATTATAGCCCCCAAATATAGAAAACTCAGATATTATAATGCATCAATGGTATAATGTAGTGGATTCTAACTCCAAACTCAAATGAAAACCTTAAAACTAATCTAGTAGTGATCAATGTTATCACTAACATGATCAAGAAATACTATATATAATGGAAGGATGAGTATGTTCATATACACTGTAGAAAATCCATGTAGGTACTTTACAATGACAACAATTTATTATATGAATAAAAATAAAATAATTGAAATGATTACATGGAATTGATTCTTGGGTTTTAATTCCACCTATTAAGAAGAAATTTTCACTCTAAACTAGGTTACAACTCATCGTAGATTCTGTAAATAAGAACATAGTGTACAGTACATCTAATAAAATACATTACAAGTCTTTATAGTAATAATTATCTCTAAATAAACATATATTATGACACGTTCCATTGAAAATATAATTGGGCCCCATTAAACCAACTCTCAACTATTGTTTCCCACATCTCTGGCATCAAAAATCTATCACACACCCATTATCATGATCATGTTACATCTACATCCATATATAAAACTACAACACAGCACAATCAATCTAATTAGCGGGGAGGGAGAGGGCCTTCTACTCTATCCATCTATTCAGACTGCTCACTAATCTAGATGTTGGGTCACACCTAAGAAAAACACTCTCATTTGGTTGTTTTATATTGAATGGAACTTCCTTCAGTAACATATCATCACAAATACAATAATAATAATCAAATATATCCCAACCCTATATCATTAGCATCACCATAATTATTTATCCTATAATTTATGAACTCATCATGATCATAAGGTATTGGAACCCATACTAATGAATATCTAAGTGGAGTATCAAGATAACCAAATCTATATGACTATCTAAACATCTATTTATAACATCACCCTAGGATAACACCTATGGGGAGAACATGCATATCATATTATCACCCTTCGCTTAGGTAGACACCTCTAGGGAGAAAGATTATTGCACTACCACTCCCATATTAGGATGACACCAATAGAAAGATAATACACAAAGTCTATATATCATGTAATGGTTTTAAAAACTAAGCAAGGAAAGTATTGTCTAATGACCTATTATATTCTAGATAATTAAATTCACCAAACCCATAAAGAAACAAGTGTACTAAATTGTAACATCAAACCACCTTGTCATAAGTCATTTCCATCATCATAATTTGATCATTATATATATAAATAATATTTCCAATATAAGTTGTGTATATTATAACCAATGAAAGGATCATCAAGAGGCACATGAACACAAAATTTATCTCTTATGAATTTCATCATAGTTGGAGATTCAGATCACTAAATAGGGGATTCCACTATTTTATACTTAGAAAAAAAAATTAAGTGAGTACTCTTAAAAAAATTAGATCAGGTAATCATCAAACACAACATCTAATAATTTAAAATTCCAAAAACACCCTCCAAAAAAATCTCTATTGGATATAAAATATCTACTACCAGGATAAACATGGAAAAGGAGTGAAATCAGTAACACAATTATTAGATTTTTGAACAAGGATCACATCTATAATTTTTTTATCTTTGTGAGTATGGACATATATATATATAACATTATTATTATTATAATTATTATTATTATTATTTTAAATTATAAAAAAATATAACATATTTTAAAATAAAATTTTATAAATTTTTTTAATGTTTTGGTTATTATTATTTCTTATATATAAAAAGATAATAACCCTGAATTACTCACTTATAGTAGAGGAAAACTCATATTACAATTAAACTTTCCAATGTTAAATAAGAAACACATTAAGGCTAAATGTTTTTCACCAAAAACAATTGGTTATTCTTAATATTGATCCAGAGTTCCCAATATAAGTCTCTTGAGTTTTGTTCAAGATTAGTGAGAAGAGGGCCTTCAAAAAATTTAGAACTTCATCTCATTCTAACTATCATTTTTCAAGATTAATCCATTCACAGTTGACACTATTAATGAACATTTTCCTTTACTTTAAAAACAATATTTATGATTATTTAAAATATTACTTGATCACCTTATTGACTATCATAATATTTCTCCATCATTAATTTTTATAATAAAATATATTATTTTTCCCACTTCTATATTATAACATAACTGACTGAATGGCCTGAAGGCCTCAATTTTTATTTATTTTGGATAAACCCCATTTTAAGGAAAAATGGGGAAACCTCACATGAATTCAAAGATATGGATACATAAAAAATCCAGTACCAAAACAAGACTACTAGAAATGTCCCTCCCCAGCATCAACATCGTTATGGAAAGCCTCCACTAATACATGACTACTCAGCAAACTATCCCATGCAAAGATACACGGGCCTGGTACCTATGGTTGGGACATACCCTCTCAATCATCCAAATCCGAATAGCCATGCATAGTGGAAGATACCTGCTCTGAGTTCTCATCTGAAGCATTTATTTGTAGAAAGTCTGGACCAAGCCATCATCAAAAATAACAAACCATATAATGCTAAAATGATTCAACTTTCCCAACTGTAATGTCCTTAATCCAAACAAAACCAGAGAACCAAAGAACCACCATCACCAATATGTGGCTCCACTGCCTATAGCTCTCATTCTCATCATCAACCAGTAGTAAGAACAAACAACAATCCAATTTCATCATCCATATTTTGAATCCAAATGAAACCAGACCTGATCAAACTGTGAGTAAAAATCTACACAGCACACCTCAACCCCCACAGCCTTGTTTGGTAATGCCACATCTAATAATCGCTTCTATTAAAGCTAAAATCATAACCACAATGCCAAATTGGAGACCAAAAGCCGCTGAACCCTCCACTGTAGAACACCAAGATCATTGAAAATCTCAGATTCCCTCACACAAAAATCAACACCAAAGTACAGATCCCTGGAACCACCAATTCTTCCACAGATCAGGACCACCATCCTCAAAAATTCTTTA
This sequence comes from Viscum album, assembly GCA_963277665.1. Taxonomy (NCBI): domain Eukaryota; kingdom Viridiplantae; phylum Streptophyta; class Magnoliopsida; order Santalales; family Viscaceae; genus Viscum; species Viscum album. The sequence goes on from OY728136.1 coordinate 576,737, forward strand.
CTGCTTCACCATCACTTGAAGATGCTCAGCAACCCCGCCAGAAAACCAAACACCACCATGATAAAAAACCCAACTCCAACAATAATTGGCCATGAGTTGAACTGAAACAGTATCCAAATAAACCTTAAGATAAAATGAAACCCCAGATCTGGGCACAAAGCGGACTAAAACAAAAATCAAAATCAAAAAAGGAAGAATCAGAAACCATTAGCGGCGCGCCTGAAGAAAAACCCAGTCACAATCCAAACCCAACCCCCTCGCCACCAGCCAGGTCACCCACGAAGACCCTGACACCATCCAACACACATCCGGAGACGCAGCAACACCATCAAGCTTCAGTAGCTGGATCTTGACTGTTGGACCAACACCACGCCAACATGGATGCCTTATCCAACAAAAGGGAGTTGAGCGAGAAGCAGGCTAGCAGCAATGTAAAATTCTAAGACGGCCGAGTCCATGAAGCCGCACGACACCACCACGAAAAGAAGACGTTGTCACGAGCTTGCTGAGAAAATAATATGATCTGTGTGGTCTGAGTTATCTTCAATTATAACATCCTTATATACATTCTCCAAAAAAGGGTCCACTCTACAAATAAATAATTATTATTTTTTTATCACCATTAATAGATACTTTTTTGGCCTTACCAATGGATGTTATTAAAACTATATTAGTAAAAAAATGAGTAATATTTCTAGGGAGAAATTTTATTTATTTTAAAGTAAATTCATCTTCATCCATCATGGGATTTTTACCTTTATTATTTGGAGTTCCTGAAATTTTATAAAACTCAACTATATCCTAATTGGGAGAAGTAAGATATCCCCCACCTAAATTATATCTAGTATATATTAAATATCCTCTTTCACAGCCGCAGATTCCTTGGAAAGTAATTTTAAAAGTGAATGATTATATATAACTTATATAGAAGCAACCTAGTTTATTATTAGTGGTATAATATTTTTAGCAAGATCAGTCAACCCAGAATGAAAAAAAATCCCTTAAATAATCTATTCAATAACTATTTTAATATCTCAAAATTATTTTAACAAAGTAATTAATAGAATAAAAAAACATTATAATGTCTATAATCATATTAGTGGAGTGGGCTAGTTGTCTTCTACCCAGCCAGTACCCAGCTACCTGAGTGATTTATCCACTACATCACTAGACTATTGAATCCCATTACTATGGGTCATCCTTGGAAATCAAATCCATGAATTATTTTTTTTGTCTTATCACATCACAATTTACCATATCATCTCACCTTTTCCAGCTAACATAGTTTCACTAGAGACCCACACCTCTAGAATTTCTGAATAACTTCTTTAGTGACCACCAAAACTATAGCTTGACCCTTTCCATCCTATATCAATTTTGGGATACTATATTTGGTCTCTAATTTAAACAATAAATCCTTTATCATGTGGATCTACTATCAAAATGCTTAATCAAATCCCTTTCAATCATCTTGTTTCATTCCTCCCCAGAATGAAATTTTTATCTTCTTTTCTACTTTGATTAGAACATGTGAATTCCATTTTATTTTACTATTATTTCCTTTTTATTTTCCTAGAAAACTTACCCTATTTAGTCTTCTCACTCATTTTAATAGATCAAGTATATCCCTAGTGGTTATAATTTTGATAGTTTAGCATGACCTTAGACTGTGATTTTGGTTAGAGATGTGACCCATTCCACAGTGGGGAAGGGAGGTGCCACATATCTCCTTGTACAACTATGCTACTCTCTATCTTAAATTAATAAAAAATTGATTTCATCAATAAAAATATAATATTAAAAAACATTTCAACTAAAATTATAATATTTATAACTGACTCATAAATAGTAAAATAAAACTTTACAAAATTTCCTCTTCAATTGAACTATCCTTGATCCATTTGTTGAGATAATTTTAAAATTATATCAACTTGATAGAAGTGAAAATATAAAAATCATATTTTTAATTAAATATTTAAATATTAAAATAACCTCATATGGTCCAGGGTCAGGCCTAGATCAAAGTCAAAGTAGGACATGAAATTATACCCATATAAAATTAAACACCATGCCTTAATCAATAATACACTGGTGTCTTATTAATCTAATCTATGGTTTAAAATCTATTACTAATTTTCACTAAAACCAAAAAAAAATTAGATACAACATTTTAAATAATTAAATTCTAAATTATTAAAATCACTACAATTTAAAACTCTTTATATTCATATTAAACCTTCAATACATGATAAACATATTGATCTAAACTTAACAAAAAAATCATAAAAAAATTGAGTTTGTATACTATGAAAATTACCATTTTACCCCTCATGTGGAAGATTGACAAAATTACCTTGAAGTTTCACAAAATTCAAAATATATAATTTTATATTTTTATTAATTCACCCATTTATATTTTGGTTCAATTAACTAATGAAAACATAATTAAATTATATGTCATAACTCTAGAAAATTTCTTTTTTATTTCATGAAATTTCTCTTCAAACCCAATTAAAAGGATAAAAAATTATTTAAACCATTTTTTATGAAAATATCACATAAATATTTCAAATAAATTATCGTAAGAAACTCTAATGTTTCATTGATTTTACAAATCATTTGAAAAATATATAATTTCTTACCTAAATTCCCTTCCATTATTTGTTTCTTATACATCGATAAAAAACATCTTATAGATACCCTATAATATATAACCCAGAATAATTTTTCAAATTTCATCACAAAATACTACCTAAAATTAATTGAATAATATTATACCATTGTTATCTCTCTAAGAGGGTGATTCAAGATTGAAATCCTATTTAATGATTATATACCACCTCGTGAAAATCTTCTCGAGAAACCATGTGTTTCTTAATGGGGATATTGTTGGTTAGAGGTTTTGACCATATTTAAAAGAGATAAGGGGAGATATATTATATACGAGAAAGCGAATGGTTAGTGGTACATAAATAGTTTAGAGTTTTTAAGATTTGAGAGAAGTCTAAATTAAAGTAAAATTCTCAAAAACTAGTTTTTTAAAATAAAAAGATATAAATAATTTTAAAAATAAATCATTATATATTGCTTTTCTATGACATATATGATTATTTATTTCATATAAAAAATAATTTTTTTGTGTGTTTAATTGAATAGAACTACTTATGTAAAATATATGATATTTATTTTAAATAATAATCTATAAGATATATATATGATGGTTTTTATAAAAAATTATTTTAAATTTTTAATTCTAGGTATTTTCATGTTCTCTTATAAAATAATTTTTATATAACATCATAATAAATATGTTATCATATATAAATAACTATATTGTAGTGTTTGAAGTTTTTTAGGTATTAAATGGTTGTAGTGGATGTAGTATATGGGTAATGAATTGTATGTTATAATACTTTCACATTTCCTTATACAATGAATAATAATTTTGATATTATATTATTTTATCTGACAAGTTGGTATCTAAATAATCCATATTTACTTATATGTCAAGAATTAATCTAGATGTTTTATCCTTATATCCATCAGGAAGGTATCAATGTAACATTCATTGAGATGATATTTATATGGTTAGCTCAAATTATAAAAACTGAATGATAAAAAAAATTCATAATTCATATAATATTTGATATTAATAGTCAGTTTTAATTATAAAGATAGACTAATAAGTAATGATTCACAATTTATTTTGAATTGGTAATATTGATAAAGATATGAATTATATATATTATTTTAGATTAATATTGAAATGAACTATGAGGATACAAGATTTCATGATATTTTTAATACTATTAATGAATGTCAATGGGGTTTCTTATAAAGAATATGATTTGGTGATCAATTGGGAGTTTTTTTGTCCACTGGTTTTGATTATGTTACATTATTTTTTTCAATGGCATGTGATTTTAATTGTTCATTGGGTCTATTTTTTGGGATGATCCAATTGAGTAATTTATACTCACACACCCATTAGCACTCTTATTTATCATTGTTGTTGTTTTTCTTTGTAGAATATTAAGTGGAGTTGTTGTTGCAACTCTTTGAGAAGTGCCATATATTTTATTATTTATGAGTAGTTGGAGATTCTAGATGCATTATTGTCTATATTATAATGGTATCTATTACTGTATATTATTATTGTAATATGAAATTCATGTATTTTAATTCACCAATTTTATAGAATATTGAGAATTTATATATTGTAATATATATTTTTCATTTCATATAATTGGAGTATAATGATGGAGTTTATTATTTAAAGGGTAATGTATCCCATATTTTTTGTGTTTGAGCCTTTTTTATTAGACATTATCTCCTAGTTTTGGGGTGAAAACATAGAGTTTCACTCTTAATTTCATCATTAACTAAAGGTGGGATTGTCAAAAAATTGTTTCATGATGGAAAATGGAAGATTTGATATATCTAAGTTAGTATCCTATATACATGAAGCCTTATTATAGACTTTTTTATATTTCCCCATACTTTTCAGGAGTTTAGATTCATTAGAGGTTGAAACTATTTATTATAATGAAAATATAGTCAATGAAGATTTTTTTGGATGAATTTTTCCTTTCTTGTAAGGTCATTGGGATTTTGGTGAAAATAACAATAGAGTTTTAGTTTTAAATAAAATATCATCTACTCTATCAAAACCACCAGAGTTCTTATGTAGTCTATGATGCATCTCATTTTTAAGTGTAAGTTTGATGACACGGTGACAATATTCACATGCCCCACACAGTGGCATAGTCTATTTCCCATCTCATCAGCCTTTTATTAATGCCTTTATTAAACTTCAAGTGGTATGTTCTACTTAAAATTACTTCCTTTATAACTCTATATTAATTTCAATGAATTTTGATATTCATATCAAGACTTTATTAACTTTAAAAATAATATTTAACCTTTAAGATATTTAAGATAAGATATTTTTAATAAAAGAGTGTATAAATGATCATTAAAATAATAAAAATAAATGGTTCATTCATAATAACTACTTGTACTGATCACGGGACATAGAGATAAGAAAATTATTAATTTGTAAAATAAATTTGGATTAGATGTTTATTTTTTTAATCTATGTTTTATCAACATTGAATCAATTTTCAATATTCCCTAATTGAATGTCACAAACCATCCTGAATACCATGGTACACTGATACTCGAGCTGGTCCTAACATAGCCTGAAGGGCATTCCTGATCCCCATGGGTTGGTGACTAGCACTTAGTATCATATCAAGATCAAGAGGGGATGGTTTTTCTATAATACAACATAAGAAAAAAGACACAATTTAATATGTAATCACTTCTCAAGTAGATATTAATAGAATTAAATAGGTAAAAAAAACTCAAAAAAGTATATCATTAAAGACACGACATCTATCAAAACTAACTTAGAAATCCCATATAACAAGTGCATCATGTATCCACTGGTTACCTCCATCACTCTAGGTCCCACAAATAAGTACACTTATCACCTATAAGTAGAACATTACCTCTACTTGTACCTAGTATAACATAACCAATAAATTCCTGAAGTTAAATGTAGGTTGTGAGAAAAAGATCCTGGTATGATCCCACCAAATATTCCATAAGTAATTACATAATAAAAAACAATTCATGATTTCAATTTAAATAAAAAAATTCATGGAAAGATGTTTATATATTTTCAAAAAAACATGATTTCAACTAAAAATATGGAAGATATATCAAAATAGGCTTAAATTATTACTTTATACAAAAATTTTATATAAAAAAGTTGGTATGAAGGAAATAGTTCTATTAATAATGTTTTCTATAATCAAGTCATACAAAAAAAGTACCATACTAATAAGCCTTGAGTTACATTACTTTATGGCTATAGGATCCTCACAGATCACAATCATCATCACAGATCAAGCTATTTCTGTATACTAAAATATATATTCCAATAGGGCACCCATTATGGTAAATTAGTCAATTTCTCATTAGGATACCCATAGTGAGAAATCATGCCAAACTTGGTTTAGTTAGTGTTTTCATTATCAATCTATTTCTAGGGAGTTAGAGTCCTAGTGTGCATGTCCTAATCACCCACTAACTTCCTATTATAACATGTTCTTCAAACATCAATCAATAAATCATTTTAAATCATTTTATCATTCACTATTTTAATTTCCCAATTTCATTTTCAACATGAATTTTCATTTCAAAACCATATCATAGGTTTTTATCAAATTCATGCCTTTCCAAATTATATTTCATTTTAATCCAATTTTCTCAAGAATCAACATCGAATCATTTCATTAAATCCAATTTCAATTCAAGACATCATTTTCTCAAAATCCACCCAAAAAATTCTAATTCCATTGAAATTTGGGGTTTTCACAATTCAATATACTTTGTAAATCAAACATCAAATCATCTCAAATAAAAAAAATTAAATCAATTAAAACTCATTTAAAATAAATAAAGAAACATAGGGTTTAAATTATAGAGTATATTTGGTATTTTTAATAAAAAAATAGATAATAAAAACCCATGTGTATGGTTTTCTAGGTTGGTCCATGTGGTTAGCAGTAAACATGCACCCTAACCATCCACCCCTACTAGACTTTTGGATGGGGTGCACAGTTTGTCCATATATTTAAACTAAACATACACTAACTATGAAAAACCCACTATCCATAGGCCACATGGTATGTAGGGGTGGTGACAAGATTTAGAAAAACTATGCACCCCCTTTTAGTAGCCCAACCATGGCCACATGGTTTGTTGGGCTAAACTCCATGGTTTTTCCTAACTGTGCACCAACTGTGAATCATCCTAAAAAGATACATTTTTTTATGAACTTCACCAAAAAACAACCCAAGATAATCCCCTATCAAGGTATGATAAAAAAAAGGGTCAATAAATACATGAAATCATGTAACAGGATGCTACAACCTCCCCACCATAAACACTTTTTGTCCAAAAAAATCTTGTTAAGATGATTATATATCAAAGAGATGAGGTCACTTCTCTCTCATCTGTGAAACACACTACCAAGTATCATATGAATTAAAAACATTATACCATAGCACATAAACCAAAGTTATCACATTCCCATGAATAACCTTTGTCTCATAATCAACAATCCTGACTCGATGCTCAGCCATAGATTAATTAGGTTCAACATCAAGATATTCCCAATGTATGACATTAAAAGGGTTGGAAAGATACTACCTAAGCTGTGATACATGAAACCCATTTTTTATTGAAGTTAATTTTATTAAAAGTGGAAAATTTTAATCCACTTTTTCCACATGATCAACAATATTAAAAGGAACCACAATCCATAGTGAAATATTTCCCTATTTCCAAAGATATTGGGGACCCAAACGAGGTGAAACTCTTAAGAAAACCTAGTCACCAATTAAAAACTCAAAATTTCATCAATGAAAATCATCATAATATTTATATCATCTCTATATTGTCAATATTCTATGACTAATAAACTAAATCTTTATTGTCATTTATTGGACCAAACTCTATCCAACTAAATAAGTTTCACCAATCTCATTCCAATAGAGAGGATATATAGAGGTCATGTTATATAATTCCCCAAAAGGATATATTATGATAGTTTACTAGTAACTGTTATTATAATAAAACTCAAATAGTCTCAAATTTTCATCCTAAGCTCCACTAAAGTCAATAACATGTGCATGTAGCATGTCCTCAAGAATCTGTATATCTCATTCTGTCTAGAAATCTATCTGTAGATGATATGTTGTGCACAAATGTAATTGGGATCCCATTTCTTCCTTAATTAATATCCAAAAACTAAAAGTAAAATGGGGATACCAATCATAGACTATAGTAGAAGGAACTCTATGAAAATAGAAAATATCTTTCACATAGAGACTTCTCAGGTTCTCAATAGTTGTTGCATATAAAATGGGTAAAAGTGGGATAATTTGGTTAGTCAATCAATCAAAACCCATATAAAATTATTTTTTCATGGGTATGTGGAAACCCAACCACAAAGTCCATCGAAATTCCATCCCACTTCTAAGTAGGCATAAAAAGTGGCTGAAGAAAACCCAAATTTTCTTGGTACTCATCCTTGACTTCTTAGAAGGTATAATAATGAGAAACCAAGTCAGTGATGTCTTTCCCCATACATGGAAACCATAATTATCAGAAAATATTGTAGAACATATTTTTGGTACCTAACTTCACTACCCACTAATAATAATAACATACCCCCATCACATCCTTTCTCATAGGAGAAAGCATGACATACCAGTTCTCAAAAGAGAATAGCCACCCTCCAAAAATCTCCCCACTATAAATAGAGTCCCTAATACCATAAAATACAGCATCTAGTTGTTTATCCTAAATAATCATCTTAATAATATATGAGTTAAATTGAATGCTTTCCAAAACAACCTCAATGACATTCTACTAGACTCCCAAATGAAACTGAGCAAAGAGAGCCATAAAATTCCACTCTTTGGATGATTATTTCATGGCTTGGGTCAGAATCTTTCTTCTCAAAGAATCATCAAAGAAATTCCTCTTACCAGGGGTATAAGTGATGTCAAAATTGAAATATTTCAAGTACTACACCCATTTTCTATTCAAGGATAAAATAATTTCTTGAGAAGATATAACTCAATATTTTATGGTTGGAATAAATAGTAAACCTTTCTATGAAAAGGTAATTATTATACATATTAATGGAATGAATCATGGATGAGAGTTCAAGAACATGGGTTGGATATTTATTCTCATGTTTCATAATATTTCAGGAACCATAGGCTACCACGTGATCACCCTGCATAATAATACATCCCAAACCCAGACCTGATGAATTATAAAATACCACATAGACCTACCCAACCTCTAGAAGTGTAAAAACTACCAAAAAAGTCAAAATATATTTCAACTCATTAAAAAAAATATTGAATTTCACATACAAAAAGAAATTAATCCCTTTTCTGAATGAGAGTAGTCATTGGAGAATCCAACTTTGAGAAATATTTAAAAAATGGTAATATCCTACCGAACCATAGAATACTAAAAACATTACATGGTTTCTCCCATGTCATAACTGCATTCACCATCTTAGGATCAACTGAGATAAAATTTTCTGAGACCATGTTTTATAATAAATTCACTTCTTTAATCTATTAATTAAATTTTGAAATATTCGCATAAAGTTGGTGATCTCTCAAAATTTATAAAATTTCTCTTAAATGACACACATGATGTTCCTCAATTTTAGAGTAAACCAAAATTTCATCCACAATGACTACTATGAATGATTCAAGGTACTTATGGAATATCCAATTAATCAGTGCAACAAAAATAGTAGGAGCATTGGTTATACAAAACATGCATTACAAAATACTCATAATGGACATACCTACTCTTGGAGGTGGTATTCTAAATGTCAGATAATTTAATTATCAACTGGTGATAAATATATTGAATATTAATCTTTGAGAACCACTTTAACGCTTTAAAATGTTTAAAAATATCATCTATCTATGGTAACAGATATTTTTTCTTTACCATGACTCAGTTGATTTTTTAGTAATCAATGCATAGGTGAAGTGTTCCATTATATTTATTTAAAAAAATATTAGGTTCCACCCAATGTGATATACTCGGGTGTATAAATCCTTTATATTATAGATCATACAAATAATTTTTCAACTCTTTCAATTCATTTGGTTCCATATGGTAAGAGAAAATTGATACTGATTGAGTACCAATTACTAAATTAAAAGAGAAGTCCACCTTTATCACCAGTGGCAAGCCATAGAAATAATATGGAAACACGTCGGTAAAATAAAATACAACCAAACGTAGATATTATCTCAAATATTATTATTAAAATTCAAAATAAAAAACCAAAATTACCCTACCAAACTTATAAAAGGAGTTCCATATCTAATTTACATTAGGTCTCACTCTCCCTAGAAAAATCAACACACCCTATAAGGTGTAGTAAAGGAGACCCACTGAAGATAAAATTCAATATATGCCTAATTAGAAATCAACCAATCCATATTAAATTTATTGTTAATAGTTTTCATGTTGAGAACCTAAAAATTACAAGGGAGATTAATGTATGTCAATAAATTGAATACCCTACTCTCTTCCTTGCATGGGATATAGTAATATCCACAATATAAGACAAAATCTCCATGGTAAGGTTTAATAGGTTCACAATATGAGTCGATATAAATGAGGGAGATGCACCAGTATCAAACAAAGTAGTCACTAAAGATGAAACTATAGTGATGGTACCTATCATAGTTATTAGACCCACATTAGCTTTATCTAATGACTCTTAAACTACATGAATAATCATTGTTATGAATACCTGGGGATAGATCCCCTTAGTTATTGAATCATCTATTGCACCATAGTAATTTATGGTATTTATGATCCCATGACATTATGAAGAGAATAAAAATACATGACATCACTTATTAAGGTGACACAAGCTTCCACACAAACTACATATCTTGGGTGCCTTAGTGAAAACCTATTTCAAATGGCCAGCCTTTCCACACTAGAAGAAAGTCATATGACCTCTTCCAGATACTATATGAGGTATTAATTATGCCTAATGTCAAGATCCACCATGAGACAACTCATTATTTCTCTTTCCCTTAAACTAACTAATAGAACTACCACTATGAGAAAAAGAAACTACAATAAACCCTAACATACCATCCACATCAATGGTCTATCCATTACATCAGTATAAGAAGTGATATTTAGCCTAAAGAATTGAAATTGGATATCAAATCAAAGATCCATTTCAATTATTTGATATTTTGGTTTTTCATTCATCACTACCTCTGGAAAAAACTAACACTACTGGAATGGGAGGTTTTCTCTACGCTTATTTACCAATGGTTTGCTTAAACCGTTGGTGAAGAAGGGCCAGGACACCCTTTACCAACAGTTTTTAAAAACCTTTGGTAAACTTTTACCCCAAATACACTCGACTGCACCTCTCCCCTATTCTCGATAGAACCCTAAATCTACAGTGCTCAGCTCCTCTCGCGACTTCCCCCATCCTAACTACTGAAACTCCATCAGATTCATCTCAAATCAGGTATTTTCTTCTTTATACACATAAAATATTTAAGTGCTACCTTTTTTTATTGTTATTCATCTAATATTTTAATTTTAAGTTTTGATTTTGATGTGTATATAATTTTTTTGTGTTTTTATTTAATCTAGACTTTCTCCATTCCAATACATTTAATTAATTAAATATTTAACCCTCCATCGAAGAAGAAACATATCAAATTCATTGTGGTTGGATTGGATTCTAGATTTTCTAAGTATGTGTTTTTATGCTTTTTCTTCATCTTGTAATTAATTGTTACTTGGAAATTTATTTATATGTGCTTATTAATTTTTAGCAAATTTTCTATAGATTTTTTCCTTTAAATTCCTTGTGAAATATTATTTAACCCTATTCTCATTGAATTGAACAAGCTGTGAATTTGATGACTATAATTTTGACATCTTTCAAGTATTTATGAATTATTCAATTCCATGACTGTTTAGATTTATTTTCAAAGAATATTTAAAGAATGAATTGGTTAAATTGAGTCTTTGTCTTGAGTTTGTATTCAAAGAATGAAATAAATTGATTTGCATGAAATGAGTTGACCTATTTAATATTTTCTAAGTAGTTTCAAATGATTTAATTTGTGAAATGACAATGAACCCTCTTTGAATGATTTTTTTTTTGAAATGATATTTCTTTGGTAATATTAAATTAGATATTTATTCATGTGGAAATAGGTTGTAATCCCATGTTTTGAATTAATATTGAGAATTTTTAATTGTAAAATATCCTTTAATGCCTTTGGGATGTTTTGAAATAAAGTATTTTTTAAAGGCATGTTTAGAATTACATGTTAGTTTTTGGAAGGAAGTTGGTATATATAACCTTTCTAAATATTGAATTAAATAAGGGGTTTTTAATTGAATTGAATATTTTTTACCACTCAGTTGGAACTTTATGAAGATCCTCAATTGTAATAATTCATTAATGTAACTTGATAAATTCTTGTAATTACAATTGATGGATTTTGAAAATGGGTTTATTCACATCAATAGAGATTGGGGTGATATTGAGATATGATTTGAGGTATGAATAATATTATTGATATTGATAAGTATCCTCATTGTGATCCTTATAACTTCATTATCTTACTCACCTCTTTTGACTAGTCATGGTGACTTAGATAGTTAGATGGGAAAATCTATATTTATGATTCACTAGTGGACTCATACATCATCTAGTGGAATCCACTACTGGAAATCTGGGTTTTCCCAACACTCCTATACCAATAGTTCTTCAAGGAGGCCTTTACCAATGGTTTTATAAAACCGTTGGTAAAGGCAGACATAGGTGATTTAAAATGGATTTCGAAAGATATTTCAGAAATGATTTAATCTTGAGGAAAGTGTTTTATTAAAATGAGAATTTTTTTAATAAGGCTTGTGTAATGTAATTTGTTATAGTACACTTGTTATGTGATTATGTTTGGTATTTAGTAACACATGATATAACTGGTGTGTGAGAATGTGTTTTGAAGGAGATTACATGGTTGGTTCAAGATTATATTTACATTTTGATCCTATTAATGAGTTGTTTTAAAGATATTTTGAGATATTTACCTTATGTTTAATGGCGAAAACTGGGAGATTTAAAGGTGGTTCATGATTAAGACATATAATTACTACTAAACATGTGGATAAACCATGCATAGTAGTGAATTCTTGAAATGTTTGATGTTTTTAGTCCTTTTTTATTTGAAGTTTCTTTTGATGTTGATGTTTCTTATTAATACCTATGATGGGAATTTATTTTAGTTTCTAAATCGGCTGAGACTCCCCCACAATGCACAGTGTATGCAACCTCTACCCTTATTTAATCATTCTGTTTACACAGCCTATGCAACCTCTACCCTCATTTAATCAGTGAACACAAGTCATTAATTCAAGCCTTCATTCTCACTAGCATGAAAGAAATTTAATGATGTATACCCATCCTCACATTATTTCTTACCTTAGATAGTGTCCAACATATGGAATACAAGCTTTTGAATTCATCAGTTAACCAGGTTCATATATTCCATTTCCCCCAAGATGACTGTACTAATATAACTTTAGGGTCAATTAAATATGGTTCTCAATTTAAATTGTATATTATGTGTCCTTCTTGGCCAATACTCACTTTTATGAGGGTGGGGTGCTTTTCACTAGCCATGTTGGCTTGTGTAGACAACTATAAAAATGTTAGATAAGTCAAAAGTTTAATTCAGTAATGTTGTTATCATTGACATACTTTATTATTAATCTCAAATTTAAAAAAAATGTTTTTGTCTGTACTTTATGAAATTAAATCCTTTTACAATCCATGAGAAACCTATTAGGGTAGAAGTCTAAAATTTATTCACCCATGGGGTGCGCTTGACCTGGGGAAGTAATTGTGTAATGAAAGGTATGTCCATATAGGTGAAAATAATGAGTTATTGAACATGAGTGAATGATTTGGGATTCCTATAACACATAATGGGACCTGAGGCATGTGCCTATTATAGACTTAATGAAAATGAATATAAATAAATTTTAATTTAATTTTTGAGTACTTGTTCTTTACATTATTTTAATAGTTTACTACATCGACTAGAAACTTCTTCCTTTATCATTTACTTAAAAAAAATTCTATTAAAGTTCAATCCTATTGAATTGTTTATGACAAAATAACTTATATAACTTCTTTTTATAGAATGGACAAAAGTTGGATGTATGAAACCGATCGGATCTCACGCTATTTTCAAAACAATTTGGAGAGATTTATAGATTTTTCATTTCACAATGCTTCAGATAGTGGTTGCATACACTACCCATGTTCCAATTGTGTTGGTAGACCTTGGTTGAGCCATGAAGAAGTCAACTAACACATAACCAAATATATTTTTCAAGAAAACTACTTTGTGTGGTATCACAATGGGGATAAAATGAAATCTCAAATTGGTGATGATCGAAATTAAAGGACTGGAATAGAGAATTTGTTAGATGATTGGTTTCCGTTTATTCGTCATCATGAAAAAGAAAGTATTTTGACTCAAGAAGACTTTGATATGAGGACAGATGATGCATCTAGTGAAAATGATGATATTGATAGGGTGAAAAAATTGAATGATGCTGCCAAGACTCCAGTATATCAGCAATGTAATAAAATGAAAAGATGGAATTTTTAATCTAATTATTTCATGGGAAAACTATGTATGGGATTTCTAATACAGAAATCAATTACATTCTTACCCTCTTGAAGGATTTACTTCTAGATGATGCAGATATTCCATCAAACCACTATATGGAATGGAAGTTAGTTGAGGAACTTAGATTTTAAAGAAACAAAATTCATGATTTCCCGAAAGATAGCAGTTTATTCTGGGAGGAAACTGCTGAATGAAATGATTGTATAAAATGTGTCACATCCCGCTGGAAGTCAAAATATGATGGAACATCATCCCGCATTCCACAGAAAGTAATGTGGCACTTTCCATTGATCCCCATACTCCATAATATTTTTATGTATGATGACATATCAATAAAAATGATATGGAATAATACTGAGAGAAATAAGACTAATGATGAGTTGGTTCATCCTGCAGATGGATTTTCATGGCAGAGATTTGATGCTCAACATCCTGATTTTGTAGCTGACGTGCGTAATGTGAGGTTGGGTCTTTCATGTGATGGTTTTAATCTGTTTGGGCAGATGCTTACTTCACACAGCACATGGTCACTTTTTATACACATTTATAATCTTCCCCCATGGTTGTTTATGAAAAAACATTTCACTTTCATGAGTATACTCATATCTGGTCCTTCTGATCTAGGCATTGATATTGATGTACACATGAAACCTTTAATAAAAGAGTTGAAACTTCTTTGGGATGTGGGTGTGCGCACATACGATTCATGTTAGAAAGACATATTTCAGATGAATGTTGCACTTATGTGGATGATCAATGATTTTTTGGCTTATGCAATGATGTCTAGATGGAGAACGAAGGGAAAATTGTCATGTCTAGTTTGTATGAAGAATACAAGATCCAAAAGACTGAAACATCGCTATAGTTTTAGTTTTATGGGACATCGATGATTCTTTCCAAAGGATCATCCATATAGAACAAATCGTCGAAGATTTGATAATACTATAGAGACTGATGATCCACCTCAGTGTATGTCTGGAACTGATGTGCTTAATGAATTGAAAGATTTCATTTTTTCATTCAGGAAGGGTCAAATAAAATCTGGAAAGAGAAAGAATGTTTCCACTGATACCTGTTACAATTAGAGAAAGAGGAGTATCTTTTTTGATTTTCCTTATTGGTTAACCAATTTGTTACGCCATTGCTTATAAGTAATGCATATTGAAAAGAATATATGTGAAATTTTTCTTTCATTTATTCTAAATGTCAATGGGAAGACAAAAGATGATTTACGATCTCGGCGTGACTTGGTGGATTGGGGCATCAGACCAGAATTGCATCCTGTGCGTATCAGTGAAAATAAGTAGCAACTTCCATGTGCTTCTTATGTGATGACACATATGGAAGAAACAATTTCTAGAAGTATTAGAGACTATTAGAGTTCCTGATGGATATTCAAGAAACATATCTAAACAGGTCAACAGAATAGAGTGGAAGCTAAAATCTTTGAAGACTCATGATTTTCATGTTCTACTGCATGAGTTGCTTCCAATATCAATACGTCATATTTTTTCCAATAATGTAAGGGTGACTGTTATTTGGTTGTGCCATTTTTTATAGATCTTTTCACTAAGAATTTGTCCAAGTATTTCTTGTAAAAAATGTTGACAGATGCCCCATTAATTTTGTGTGAGTTGAAGAAAATATTTCCTCCATCATTTTTCATATGCATGTTGCGTCTAACTATCCATATTCTCACTAAAATACTTCTCAGAGGACCTGTTTCTTTTTTTTTTATGTATCCAACTGAAATAAATATGTACACATTAAAGTATTATGTCCGAAACAGGAATCATCCCGAAGGTTCTATCATGAATGGTTACTTGGCTCAAGAATGTATGGATTTCTTCTCAATGTATTTGTCTGATCTTACTACAATAATGAACAAAACAATGAGAAATAAATAAGAACAGTATGAGAAAATTCAACCCAATTTTCCATCACTTCCTCAAATAGGAGGAATTCCTGGATTATATACATTGAATAAATTAAGCAATGAAGAGCGAGAGATGGCACATCGCACAGTTTTTTTCAACTGTGATTTGTTCGATGACTATATCAGGTAACTAAATTGAATATGTATATCTTACATATATATCTGTAAAACTATTCATATTTTTTATCTACAGGGAACATAAAACAATGATAAATAGAAAGCATCATTAATTATCTTTGAGAAGGAGGGAGACTTTGCATAGAAAAGATTTTTCTTCTTGGTTAAAATTGAAGGTAAAAATATTACTGTTTAAAATAATTATATCAATATTTAATTAAGTTTAATAGTCATTTATATTGCAGGTATTGAGTTTTTCCACTGACTCTGTCACTGAGGAAATAGGAGCTTTGGCTTTTGGTCCTAATACCGTTTTTCGTGACTGTAAATCAATTGTTATCAATGGGTACAAATTTCTTATCACTGAACAAGGAAAGAACATGAGAACACAACATGATGGTGTTATGGTTACTGCCACAATAGATTGTTATGCTAGTGCATCAGATAGTAGACCACGATTTCAAAATGTGGGTTATTATGGAGTCGTTGAGAAAATAATAATATTGGATTATTACTTTCATGGATGAGTCATAATGATGAAATGTCATTAGTTTGATACGATGATGAGACAGATCACATTTATTGATGATTGTGGATTTCGAGAAATTAATATGACTCACACTCTTGATACCGAAGAACCATATGTGTTGGCATCAATGGCTAAACAAGTTTTTTATGTCAAAGACTAACTTCAACCTTAATTTGGTGTCATAGTTGAAGTAATTCCAAGACATATTTTTTATGATGATGATGATGGAATTAACACTTTCCCTAGTGCCATTGGAACCAATCCATTTATTTCTTTTGATGACTCCAATAGCTCAATTGTCAGAGTTGATTGTGAACCTCAAGTTGTGGTTGAAAATATATAGAATCATTCTTCCATGTTCTCAATTATTTTGGTTTACCTCGAATTGGATTATTAAGGTTGGTAATATTCAAATTGATTTAGTATTGATCACAAATATGTTTTAGCTGACTTGACCGTTATGTGAATTTTCAATGTTTATTGGTTGCAGTTTTATTTTAATTTCATTTTCTAATTTGGAATTGAACTGTATTCAAACCTAGTCAAACAATATTTATAACTTGGTGAACATTACAACTTGTATGATTTATTAAATACATTCAAGATATTCTAAAAAAATTGATAGCTAAATTACCAATGAATCCCCCTATTGCCTCATATATTTAGTTTTTTGGGTTACACATTAGTTTACCTTTTCTAATTAATTACATATTTGTTTTCAAAAGTAGGAAATGCATCCAATTGAAGAGAGGTGATGGAAACAAATTATGGAGAACAATCGTCGAATGGCGCATAAGGGCATTCCAACATTAGTTCATGTAGTGAGTACTTTATTTCAAATATATATATTAAAAGAATATATAATGTCATGTGATTAATTTTTTTGTAAACATTTTTGTAGGATCCACCTATATGTCGACACTTATTTGATGAGGAGCTTAGTGCTAGTCCTAGTACTCAGGCAAGTGGTACGAGGAGGGTTTATACGAGAGGTGGATGAGCAGCTCCGCGTACCCGACTAGACCCTGCACCTCCCACTGACATGTCATCCTTCCCACATTCTGATCCTGGTGTGTCGTTAGGGACACACGGGATAATTAGGCCTCCCATGTTTTCGCCACCTTTTTCATCTTCTGACCCATCTTTTTCATATCCCATGATGATTCCCACTTCCCATCCAGAATCTGGTCATACAGTTGTGCCATCTTCTTTTCCTTATACTTCTGTCTCTCTGAGCTTCTATATTCCATCTTCTTCGACTCATGTTCCACCATAGGGTGTTCCATCAGTTTATGTGGATCCAGCGGTGCTCATTGATCAGACTGGTGCAGGTATATTTATAGAACCCTAACAAATTTTTATAGAAATATTTATTTTCATTATAACATGTTTTGATAAAATATTTGTTTTTCATTCATGACAGATGCATTTACTGAAAGGAGGCGGGGGTGGGAGTGTACACACATGTGTACGGTGTGGAACCGCCACACACAGGTTATGGTGGATTACAATGAAGACAGCCAAATGGTTGAGAAAACAGGGCAGCAATGTCAGAGTTTCTTGGCGACGCTTTCCAAATACTCCGACATCATTCCCGTCAGCCCGCTATCGTGGAGACATTTTCCAGATGAGGTCAAGGATAGATCTTGGTCAGAGATATGGGTAAAAAATCTGTTTTATTTAATGCCATGAATTATTTTTGTATTTATATGAATTAATATTTTGATGTCATTTTCGATTTAATTTTCCCGATGGTGAGGGTGCACGACTAGCACATCTAAAGGATTTAGGTGAGATTTGGAGAGCCTACAAGCATAAGTTGTATATTGGCTGGTTTTTTAGGGTTGGAACTGAGTTAGAGGCGGTACCAGTCGTGGATGATTGTCCTATAGAGCAGTATCGTCAGATGATTACTCATTGGACGACTACTCAGTTTAAGGTATTAATTACATTTGATGTATATAAATAATAACATTCATGTTTTTCATTAATATTATCTTTTGCATTATCGAATTTTATTTAGGAATCATCTGGAAAAAAAACATTGATGCAAAAAAATACCTCCACACACTGGGACGTACTATGATGCCAGATCATGAGAGGAAGTAGGTATGATAATTGTTTATAAGTTTTCATTAAAACTTACACTTTATTTTGTTTCCTCAATTATTTAATCATTTGCTAAATTTTTCATATAACTTTAGTTTTCAATGTCATTGTAGAGGAAAATACATATATTTAAGGATGTGTGCCTCAAGCAAAACTGTTTTGCTCGAGTAGACGAAAAAATGATGGAAGTGTCGTCAATGAACTGACTCATCTGTATATTGTAAGTTTTAATCTGTTGATTTTATATTTTAATATCTATTTTTTAACTTAATAATATATTTATATTTGTAATATGCTACTTTAGAGGCCCTTGATGCCCAAGAACTAGACAATTTTGTGCCAACTGATCACTTACATCAGGTGTTGGGAGAGGAGCATCCTGGCAGAGTACGCTGCTGACCTAGGATAGCCTAATGAGGTATTGGCCCTCCTCAGGTATGATTTGTAGTGCCACCGAGCTGCAGCAAGTTAGGGCACAGACAGAACAGGCTGACAAAAGGGCCATAGAGACGACAGAACAGTCTGCAAGGGAAAATAGTGCATTTATGAAATTTATTGAAGTTCTACGTCCAACACTTCCACCAGAGGCCAGCCTAGCTTTTAATGAATATATGTCGTCAATACATTCTATATATGGTGCACCATGTGACAGTATAATGGTGGTCAAGATGATTTCCAGCCTGATGATGATGATGGCGAGGAGTCTGATGCGGAAGAGGACAGAGAGGAGGAGGGAAAGGTGGATGGCGAGGGCGAGGAGGAGGGCAAGGAGGAGGGAGGTGAGGAGGGAGAGGACGATGATGGGGACAACGATGAGGACGAGGATGAGGGTGATGATGATGGTGATGATAGTGATCATGGTGTGGGACAAATTGATCTGTTACATTTTTTACTAATATTACAGAGATTTGATGTTTAATCTATTCTAGTTGTTGGTTTTATCTAGACCCGTAGTATAGAATTAGAGTTGAGTTATTTTTATTTATTATCTGTTTTCATGGATGTTGATGTCTTTTAGTGGTTGCGGTGTATCTTGAGCATGTTTATAGAGTTTTGTGTGTTTGGGAACTCCCTGGATAGCTCCCCTCCTTCCTGGACCCTAGAAAACACCCCACTATCCTCCTTGGACCCCGGACAGCCCCCCCCCCCCCCCCACCCTCCTCCGTGGTCCCCGGACAGCCCCCCAGACAGCCACCCCACCCTCCTCCCTGGACCCCAGACAGCCCCCCGGACAGCCTCCCCCCCCCCACCCTCCTCCTTGGACCCCGGACATCTCCCCGAACACCCCCCACACAGTCACCCCACCCTCCTCCTTGGTCCCCAGATATCCCCCCAGACACCCCCCGGACAGCCCCCCCACCCTCCTCCCTAGACCCTGGACAGCCCCTCAGACAGCCCCCCGGACAGCCCCCCCACCCTCCTCCTTGATTTCACATCCCTTTTTTTCTCTGATCATGCAATGTTATTTAGGATTATTCCATTTTTTTTATGTCTTTAATTATATGAATGTCTTGGTAATCTTATTAGCTCATGCTCAGCAAATGCATGTGATGATATGCTTTAATTTTAATACAAATACTTGTTGTACATTCTCCATGTTATGTGAATTTTGCCTTGTTTTATTTGGTTTACTAGTCAATTGTTAGGATAAGACATGGGTTACATGTTAAGGACTCATGGACGAACTCGTCATGCTCAGGGAATTTAGACTTGAAATTCTAGGATGTATGCTTTGGTTTCTAGGTGACACTACGGGAAAAAGGGGTTTTTGCGACGGGTTATTTGCGACGGGTTATTTGCGATGGGTTATTTGCGACGGGTTATTTGCGACGGGTTATTTGCGACGAGAATAAATCCCGTCGCAAATAAACTTATTTGCGACGGGGGTATTTTCCCATCGCAAATAACCACTTATTTGCGACGGTGAAATCTCACCCGTCGCAAAAGGATTGGCGCGCAAAGCGTGCCAAACCGCGGGAAATTTATTTGCGACGGGTGGTTACCACCCGTCGCAAATAACCGGCGGCGGTAAAAACTATTTGCGATGGGAATATACCCCGTCACAAATACCCGATGGCGGTAAAAACTATTTGCGACGGGAATATACCCCCCGTCGCAAATAGTATGTCGGCAGGTTAATATTTGCGACGGGTCTCGTCGCAAATAACTATTTAACCATTGACCGTGATAAATGCGGGCTCAAGTATTTGCGACGGGTATCCTGTCGCAAATACTCCCGTCGCAAATAATCTAACCTATAAATACCCCCACCCGTTTTTTTCCATTCATTCTCAAATTCTCTCAAAACTCTATTTTTAGAGTTCACAGTTTCTTAAGTTTAATTTTTATTTCCAGATTTGATATTGATGTCTTCAACAGTTATCGGAGATCAACCTCAGATCAATTTTAAAGGTATTTATTTTCTTTTTAATTTAATATTTAATTTAAATTTTTTATTAGTTTTATTTATTTTTAATTAGTTGTAATTTAATTGTGTTTATATTGTTTTGTTATTTAATAAATTTAAATTATTAGTATTAATTGTTCATAGTTAATGGTAATTAGTAGTAATTAATAATAATTAGAAATAATTAATAATAAAAAGTAATAATTAATAATAAATAGGAATAAACCTCCCCCATGCGCGCATTAACCTTTACAACTAAGCTATTTCATTTTTTATACATTTAATGATCTATCTATATATATATAGTTATATTTATTCGTATATTAATATAGATTTATATTAATATAAATATATTTGGTTATATAAATAAATATATATATATATATATATATTCGTATATTAATATATATTTATTCTATATATATATATATATAGTTATAAGTTTTTATTCGTATATTTATTTGTATATTAATTAATATATATTTATAAGCTTAGTTTTAAATAAATTTATAAAATATGGGTTTTTATGTATATGTATAAATAAATAAATAAATAAATACATATATACAATAGATAAACACACACACACACACATATATGTATAGTTATGAATGAATACATAGGAATGAGGGGGTGAAAATCCACCGAGAATGTTAAAACGACTATAACTTCTAATCCGTAAGTCCGTTACAACTCCACAACCAGTCAAATCGAAGAACATGAAACTATCTTCGATATGATATGCGGTACATGCCAAACGGACATCCGGATCGGATGTTATAGCCATTTTAATGTTTAAACGACCATAACTTCTAATCCATAAGTCCGTTTCAGCTCCACAACCAGTCAAATCGAAGAACATGAAACTCTCTTCAATATGATATATGGTAGAGGTTTATCGGACATCGGGAGCAGAAGTTATAGCTATTTAAAGGGTGAAAACCCGGGGTACCCCGACTAAAAACTCAGTTTTTGAGGTCTTCTGGGCCTTTTTTGGCCTTGAAACAACCTTGGACGGGTTCCACCTTTCCATTACGTTGTAGAGATCGTCACAGGCTACGATTTGATATGCTGTGGAGCTCAAACGGAGTCCCGGATCAAAAGTTATGGCCATTTGAAGTTTGGGTTTCATTTTTAACTTATTTTCCATCTTTCATTAATTTTTTTATTTTTTTTATATTCAAAGAGTTATTAAATGACTATTAATTGATAAAAATTACATAATTACTAATTAAAAATATTTTTTAATTTATTTTATAATCCTCTTTTACTAAACATCTTATACATTCATATTTGATTTTCATTCTTCCTTTCTAAAACATATTTAAAAAATAAATATTATATTTATATCAATATAAATAGGTTTATTGATTTATATAATAATAAATAAATTTTTAAAGTTTTTTTTAATTTTTTTATTATTATTTGCGACGGGAATATATTCCCGTCGTAAATACTTATTTGCGACGGGCCCGTCGCAAATACCCGCTTCGAAGCAACCATTTGCGACGGGAATATGGCCCGTCGCAAATACTTTTTGCGATGGGCCCGTAGCAAAAGATTTTTTTTAAAAAACCAGAAATCTATTTGCGACGGGCCAATTTCCCGTCGCAAATAAGTGTTTTTGCGACGGGCCTGTAGCAAAAAAAAATTAGTTGCGACGACGTTTTCTGCAACGAGCAATTTGCGACGGGGCCCCATCGCAAAAGGCTATTTGCGACGGGATCCCATCGCAAATATCTATATTTCCCGTAGTGTGAGGGCTACCAGGATGGTTTCTATTACTCATGAGTGATATTGGTTCCTTGAAGATAAACCGGGGACATGTTTGTTTTTCAAGATGGTAATACCTTGCCTTAGGTGTGGATGGCACCACTAAAAATGTCTCAGGTTTATTTGAAATAGACAACATTTTAAGTGAAAATAACAACTAGCATATGTAAAACCGACCAAAAGCATTAGGATTGTGTTGATACTTTAGGAAAATGATCCATGGGTCATTTTTGATGAGTACGAGTCAACCCCATCTAAATCAGAGGCGCGGTGTGGCTGGTAGCACTCTAACTGTGTCTCTTTTGTTTAAAATGGATGGGATTTTAAGTGAAAAGAACAACTGGCATATGGAAAACTGGCCAAAAACATTCATATTCTATTGATACTTTATCACAACGATCCATGGGTCATATGTGACATGTAAGAGTCAACCTAGACTCAATTCGAGTCTTGGTGTGGTCGGGATCACTCTAAGTGTCTCTCTTATGTTTAAAATGAACAACATTTTAAGTACATACGAAAAACTGACCAAACGGATTCTTATTGTGTTAAGACTTTATCATAAAGATCCATGGGTCATATGTGACATGTACGAGTAAATACCACCTCAATCTGAGGCATGGTGTGGTCGGAACCATTCAAAGTGTCTCACTTTTGTTTGAAATGGATAACATTTTAAGTGAAAAGTACAATTGACATACGGAAAACTGACCAAATGCATTCGGATTGTGTTGATACTTTAGGAAAATGATCCTTGGGTAATTTTTGACGTGTATGAGTCAACTCTTCCTCAATCTGAGACCCAGTGTGGCCGGCACCACTCAATGTGTCTCAGGTTTATATGAAATGGACAACATTTTAAGTGAAAATAACAACTAGCATACGGAAAACTGACCAAACGCATTCAGATTGTGTTGATACTTTAGAACAATGATCCATGGTTCATATGTGATGTGTAAAAGTCATCCATGCCCAAATCTGAGGCACTATGTTTCCATAACCACTCAAAGTGTCTTTGTTTTGTTTAAAATGGACATCATTTTAAGTGAAAACACCAACTGACATACGGAAAACTAAACAAACACATTCAGAATGTGTTAAAACTTTAGTAAAACGTTCCATGAGTCATTTTTGATGTGTAAGAGTCAACCCCGCCTCAATCTGAGGCCCGTTGTGGTCAGCACCACTCAAAGTGCCTCATGTTTATTTGAAATGGACAACATTTTAAGTGAAAATAACAACTAGCATACAGAAAACTGAACAAACGCATTTGGATTGTATTTATACTTTAGCACAATGATCCATGAGTCATATTTGACATGTAAGAGTCAACCCAGCCTCAATACGAGGTCTGGTGTGGCTGAAACCACTAAAAGTGTCCCTCTTTTGTTTCAAAAGGACATCATTTGAAGTGAAAACAACAACTAACATACGGAAAACTGACCAAATGCATTTAGATTCTATTTAAACTTTAGGTAAACGATCCATGAGTCATATTTGAAATGTAAGAGTCAACCCATCCTCAATACCAGGCTTAGTGTGGCTAGTACCACTTGAACTGTCTCTCTATAGTTTAAAATGGACAACATTTTAAGTGAAAACAACAACTGACATACGAAAAACTGACCAAATGCATTCAGATTCTGTTGAAACATTAGGAAAACGTTACATGATTCATTTTTGATGTGTAAGAGTTAACCCCGCCTCAATCTGAGTCCCGGTGTGGCCAGCACCACTCAAAGTGTCTCAGGTTTATTTGAAATGGACAACATTTTAAGTGAAAACAACAACTGACATACAGAAAACAGACTAAACGTATTTGGATTCTATTGAAACTTTAGGAAAATGATCCATGGGTCATGTATGATGTGTACATTTCAACCCAGCCTCAATCCGAGGTGCGGAGTGGCCGACACCACTCGAAGTGTCTCTCTATAGTTTAAAATGGGCATCATTTTAATTGAAAACATCAACTGACATATGGTAAATCGACCAAACGCATTCGGATTCTATTAAAACATTAGGACAATAATCCATGGGTCATATTTGATGTATACAATTCAACTGTGTCTTAATATGATTCACAGTGTGGCCGGGATCACACTAAGTGTCTCTCTTTTGTTTAAAATGGATAACATTTTAAGTACATATGGAAAACCAACCAAACAGATTCTAGTTGTGTTGATACTTTAGAAAAATGATCCATGGGTCATATATGACGTGCATGAGTCAAACTCGCCTCAATCTGAGGTACGGTGTGGCCAGAACCACTCAAAGTGTCTCTCTTTTGTTTAAAATGGATAGGATTTTAAGTGAAAACAACAACTGACATACGGAAAACCGAACAAACGAATTCGGTTTCTATTGAAAATTTAGGAAAATGATCCATGGGTTATATGCCATGTAAGAGTCAACCCATCCTCAATCCAAGGCGCGGTGTGGTCGGCACCACTCAAAGTGTCTCTTTTTTGTTTCAAAAGGACATCATTTTAAGTGAAAACAACAACTGACATACGGAAAACCGACCTAACGCATTTGGATTCCATTGAAACATTAATACAATGATCCATGGGTCATATTTGATGTGTACGAGTCAACCCCGCCTCAATATGAGGCACAATGTGGCTAAAACCACTCAAAGTGTCACATTTATTTGAAATGGACGACATTTTAATTAAAAACTACTGGCATACGGAAAACTGACCAAACGCATTCAGAATGTGTTGAAACTTTAGCACAACAATCAATGAGTCATATGTGACATGTATGAGTCACACTCGCCTTAATTAGAGTCATGGTGTGGCCAGAACCACTCAAAGTGTCTCATTTTTTTTGAAATGAACAACATTTTAAGTGATAATAAATCACATACGAAAAACCAACCAAAAGATTTTTGAATATTTTGATACTTTAGGACAACGATCCATGGGTCATTTGTGATGTGTACGAGTCAACCTTGCCTCAATCTGAGGCACGGTGTGGCCGATATCACTCCAAATGTATGTATTCTGTTTAAAATAGACATCATTTCTAGAAAAAACACATTTAAATGTGTATGTTTAAATGAATTATGTATGTTTAAATGAATTATGTATGTTTATAATTAAGTTATGAATTCTGATTTAATTGTGGATGTGTATAGTTCCAGATGCGTTATATGTTACATTTGTATGAATTTGTTCTGTATATGTATGTGTTAGTTGGTTATTGTAGGTACAAGGAGATTGGTGAATTAACAGTGCTATGAAAATTGTAGGCTGTTGTGCAATTTTGACAGCATAGCCTATGCCAACGGTTTCAAACCGTTGGCATAATATTCATAGAAAGTTTTTACCAATGGTTCAAAGGGAACCGTTGGTAAAAATACATTCCCAACCATTGGGGTAGGCTAATTTTTCTAACCTATCCCAACGATTCTATGTAAACTATTGGGAAAAGCTATCCCAACGGCTTACTTACCAACAGTTCACAGAACCGTTGGTATAAGGTATACCAACGGTTCTCTGGCCTTTCCCAACAATTCAGAGATGTTGGTAAATCCTCCTTTTCCAATAGTGTGAAAAATATTAGAAAAATGGTTCACATGCTATATCATGATCTTTTCACCCTACTAGAGGCTGAGGAACTCCATATATTTCACCAAGACTATAGATTTTTTATAGAATTTATCTATGAAAATAACTCTAAATTCCTTCCACTCAAGGCCCTCATGTTTCTTCTTCATCACCATTGAATCCCACTTTATCTTACTATGACCCTTAATATTGAAGGCACCACTCTTCACTTTAATCAAATTAGGTGTTTCTAAGAACTCAAAAAGTATCTTGATCTTCTTCAACCAACACATGGATTCTTGAGGGTCATTATAAACTAGGAAAGATGGTGGCTTCTGATAAATAAACTCTTGATCATGATCTCTCCATTCATTCCTTCAAGGTCCCATAACTAGATTTTCAATGAGAATGAGTGTAGGTGTATATCCCAAAGCCTGGACATTATGCACCATCGCCTCAACAATATTATAGTCCACAAGGAGGATTCACCTGTTTTGGTTCACCAACATGTCCCTCTTATAGCTTATTAAAATTTGTTGTGGAAGGATTTTTTTTTTAAAACATCAATAGAAAACACTGAAATATCAACATGGATACATATATCATCAACTCAATCATGATTTAAAAGGATATTAAAGCACTCGGATCAACTGGTAAAAGACTAGAATCAGATCAATCATTCCTTAATGACACTTTTCCCAAACACCCATTGTGACTTAAGGAAGATTATGATGAGAGATGTCCAGTAACTTACTCAAAACTACCCCCTAAGTCCCAAAAATTCTACCTCCTATATACCAGGACATCCCAAACTGTTTACTAACATTAAGGAAATACTTAAAACCAACACCTTTAATACCATTTTTTCATGTACACTCCTAAATTCCTAGGTACACTAATACCCGATCCAATCCTCACATAGCCCAAAGGGCATTCCAGATCCCCATGGGTTGGAGACCAACACCCAGAATCATATGACGATCAAGAGGAAATAGTTTTTTCACAAGATAGATAAAGACAAAAGATAGAGGTAGGTATTTCTGCACTCCTCAAAAAGAAAGTACTACAATCAAATAGGTAAAACGAACCAAAAATAGTATATAATCAAAGACACAACATCTATAAATACTAACTCATAAATCCCATATAACAAGTGGATCACATCTCCACTGATTACCTCCATCACTCTAAGTCCCATGAATCAAGTACACCCACCATCTCTAAGTGGCGTATTCCCTTTAATTGGACCTAGAATAAGATAATCTATAAATGCCTCAAGGAAAAGGTAGGGTATGATAAAAGATCCCAGTAGAATACCACCAAGGATCCTGTAACGACACGAAATTTTGAATAAATCTTGTTTCCTAATTTTGTGTGTTATTTTATTTTATACTCAAAAAAAATTCATTTGATAACATGAGTATAATTAAAATTAGACCATTGGGTTTCGACTGTTATATGACCATTGGTCAATATGACCGTTGGAAACTAAATGTTTCTATTATTGTCTCTAAATACAAGTGATCTTGGTTAATTTATATAGAAAGAAGAGTTGATGGCCTCATCCAGTAGTCTCTGGCCAATCGAAGCCCATCTAACAGAACTTGGGAAGGAGGTAGCACCACTAGGCTTTACTCTGGACCAAACCCAAGCTGAACTTCATCATGTGAAGCTAGAATAGAATCTCATTCGTGAGAAGTTCAAACTGATATAAATTACTACTCGTGCAGTGTTGGTCGAGCCACCCTCAGATTCTCTCACCTTAGCACACCTTACACTTAGGTCATATGCTGGGGTTATAAGGGGCTATGTAAGGAGACCGTAACTGCTTTGTGTAATCCTTTGAGATAAATAAAATTGTTTTTTCTTCTTATTGTGAAGTTTGTAAATTTTGAAATGTCCGGATAAATGTAAGATGTATATTATTTATGAATTTGAAAAAAAGGATATTTTAAAATATTTTTGTAAACCTTAAATAATTAATGATGTGTAATTATTTTCAAAAAAATTCCTTCTGTAAATGTGTTTAGTAAGAAATTTGGAGTAATAAGATCAACTTAATTTTTTCTGAATAGTAATTTATGAATAGTGATTTTACGCTTAGGATTAGTAATGTGACCAAATGGATTAGTAATCTCACTTAAAGAAAGTATTAATATAATATAGGCACCTTGATTAAGTAATGTGATTCAATAAAATAGGTAAATAACTATTTCAGGAAGTATTAGTCAAGTATTATTTTTTTCAGGTGAATAGTGTTTTTTAATTAATAATTAAATTAAAATTTTTTATAAAATTATTTTCATAAAATGGACTTTATTTTTGAATTCAGAACATCGATATTATGTTAAGGTAATTTTGGGGGATTTTTCTGAAAAAAATGAATTTTCGGTGAATAGTGTTTTTATTTTAAAATAAAATTAAAAATATTTAGAAAATTATTTTTATAAAATGGATTTTATTTTTGAAATCTGAGCATCGATATTTGGTTAAGGTTAAATTTTGGGATTTTTCTGAGAAAGTTGAATTTTCGGTGAATAGTGAAAATACAGTTTTAAGTTATGGGTGTTTAATGACATCGTTAAATGATGTATTAAGTATGTAATCAATATGGTCGACTTATTAATAGTAATATAAGGTATGAGGTGTCCCAAGTGGCCTATACCATGGGCAAATACCATGGGAAAGCCCATGGTTTTGTCAATACCACCAATGAGGTGTCCCTTGGCCATTAATGCCTTGTCCCCTCACTTCCCCTATAAATACCAAGCCATTCTCTCATCCTTTCCATTCCAAAATCCTCCTCAATGAAGTTAGGGTCTCCTTACCTCCAAATGAGTCCTCCCAAGGTTCCCTCAAGGCTTCCAAGGTCCCAAACTTCAAGATTTCAAAGTTACTCTTCAAGGTAAGGGATCTTACCTCTCTCTTTCTTTCCAAGTACTCTCTTTTTTGTCATTTCTTTTATGATCCATGTTCTTATGATGGAGATGTTATTTTATATTCATCCTAATGTCTTTTTCATATTCATATGATGAGATATCCCCATCTTTCTCTCATCAATTCATTTTAAGAATGTTTAAGTGGCGTCGTTAGGCTGCCGAATTTTTTAAGGGATTCTTTCACCCTTCCCATTTTCAAGATCTATTTTCATGTCAAGTCTTTCATGTTCCTTTTTATTATGTTGGGGTATGATATCTATATCTATCATACTGATATTTTATGTTTATATTATGAGAGACCCTATTTTATCACATCAATTCATTTTTTGAAGTTTTAAGTGACGTCGTTAGGCTGCTGAATTTTTCATAAGAGAAATCTTATTTTTTCCTTTCAAGTATTTCATTTCATATGGTATGTATTTAAAATTTTATTACCATGTTCTTATATCCTTTATATTTTGTACCTATACATTTTATGGATCATTTATGAGTGTGTGACCCATGTCCCCTCTCTTTTCAATGTTTTCTAAAACCCTGTAACATAGCAGTTATGCTGCAGAATTTTCGTCTCAAAATGTCTTTCTATTTTTCTCAAATTCTTTTATTTTATTAGGTGAATAATAAAAACTCTTTATTCTATAGGGGTATTCACATATATATCAAAATTTTCTATTTTAAATTCTGTTATTTACATACATGAGACCCTCTTTCCTTTTCCGTGGGTTTAAAGTGACATAAAGATCACGTCTTTAAAGAAGTTTTTAAGATGTTATGATTATGAAATGAAACCCATTTATTTTATGATATATGGGTTATTTATGAAATATTTGATGATGATATATGTGGCTCACATGATAATAAAGACAAATTTTAGGGTGCTCCCTGATAGCACTCCAATGCATTAGGTAATGATGTAACCATTAGAGATTACAATTTTAACGATACCTTGGTGAATAACCTTGGTAATTTAAAATGACACCATGGGGATGGACCTTGGTGATATATTCATGATTTTATAAGTTAAATGTTGTAGCCACATCTTAAAGTTATGAATTATGTTATTTCCATTATGATATGCCTCATGATCTCTTTCTCATGTCTTATGGTTATTTTTCATGACTTTTGATGTATCTTAAGTTCTCATTTAAAATGTTTCCCTTGTTTCCCTTATTGGGCCTCCTGCTCACCCTTTCCTTTGATTTATGCTCCTAGGTTAGGATATGTTGTAATTAACTTAGGATGAACAAATGAAGAATGCTTTCAAGTGTTTAAGAAGAATGTTTTTTGGTGTCATGTATTAAGTTCCGGGTTTCCAAGACACTAAACCTTAAAGATCCTCGGTTTTGTATAATGTAATGAAATTTTATTTGATAAAAAGGCAGAATTCTATAGATCCCATAAGAAATTGAATAACAAAAAACCATTTATTCTTTAAATTTAAATAAAACAAATAATGGAAATTCATTTAAATATTTTCCACAAAACATGACTTCAACTCAAAAGTTAGAAGATATATCAAAATATAATTAAATGAAAATTTTATATAAAATATTTATATAAAATAGTTAGAATGAAGAAAACACTTATATAAACAATAACATATATAATCAAGTTAAAAAAACAACACATTATGCTCATATGACCTAAGTTATGTTAGATTCTGAAAATAGGATCCTCACACTTCTCAATAGTCATCATATCTCAAGATATGTGTGAACAACCAAATATACACACTAATATGGGGGATATTGTGGTAAATCAATCAGTATCCCATAATGGGAAAACAAGCTAAACTAGGTTTAGTTAGTGTTTTCATCATCAATCCATTGTTATGGAGTTATATTCCTATAATTCTTGTCATGATCACCCACTAACTTACTAGGCTCCCATATGATTTAAATAATCAATCAATAAATCATGGTAAAATCAATCATTTCAAATCATTTCATCATTTATAGATTTAATTTATGAAGTTTAGTTTCAATATGCCTTTTCATTTCAAAACTGAATCATAGGTTTTCATTAAATTTATCCTTTACAAAATCAAATTTAATTTTAAGACGGTTTTCTCAATGATCAGCATCGAATCATTTCATTAAATCCACTTTTAATTCAGGCCAACATTTTTCTCAAAATCCACCCAATAATTTCAATTCCATTGAAATTGGGGGTTTCAAAATTCCATTCCCTTCATAAATCGAACAAAAAATAATCTCAAATTTTTATTTTTAAATAAATTAATAACTCATTTCAAATTAATCAAGAAAAATATGGTTTCAATTAAATGGTAAAGCCTTATAGAACCACTTACCTTTAATCACGCGATCAAATCAACACCCAAAATGGGAACACCAATGAGAATGAGGATTCACCACTCTCAAATGAAGATAAAGTTTAGAGGGATAAAACCCAAATCAAGTGATAAAAAACACATACCGGAATGGGATTAGATCTTCCAATGGCACATCAATTCAGAAGACAAGAGTGTGGGAGAGCCAAGGAACCCTCTATAGAGCCTATAAAAGCAAAAGAAACTAATTTAGGTTGATTGGTGGTGTTTATGAATCTTAAATAGGGGTCCCAGTATTTTTGATAAAAAAATATGCGGAATATAAAATCATGTGTATGATTTTTTGGGTAGGGCGGCACGATTAGTAGTAACTATATACCCTAACAATAAACCCCGACTAGACTTATAGATAGGATGCACAGTTTTTTTACATGGTTAAACTAACTATTATCCAACCATACAAAACCCATTATTCATAGGATACACAGTTTGGAGGGGTGGCCATACTGTTTGGACAAACAGTGTGCCCCCTTCTTGTGGATCAACCTTGGCTATATGGTTTTCAAGGACAAACCACATAGTTTTCCCTAACCATGTACCAACCATTCATAACCCCAAAATTTTCCAAATCTTTCTAAAATTAACAAAAAATAACCTAATACAATCCACTATCAAGGAATGGTCAAAACAAGGTTCAAGAGATACCTGAAATTATGTAATGGGATGTTACATAAGGAATCATGATAATGAAATACATCAAACCCACATTTATTTTTGTTGAAGTATATTATGGTATGTTCTTAATGTTTCGATCCACTATAAAAAAAAATTCCCAAGATTTTACTACTTTAATTTACTATTATAATGTGCTTATAATAATAATCATAAGATAATTAATAGGGTAAATTTTATTAAGAATCATTTAATTGGTGTAGATATTTTTAAAGGACTCAATCGCTACAATATATAACTATAATATGATACAATAAATGATCCAATAGTAATCAAAAAAAATAAAATGGGTAATGCACAATAGTGAAATAAAAAAAGTCATAGTGGGTCTTTTAACATAGGTTTTTCAATAACCAATATTGGAAAAAATTAATTTTTTCTATTATATAATTGATGTTAAAATCCTTTCTAAAAAGTTTTTTCATGTTGGTTACCAAAAAACTGATGTTAAATATTTGTTTATAATGACAATTTTTTGAAAACTGGATGAAAAAATCATTTTTAAAAAATTAAAATACACAAATAGCGGTTACATATTTATTTATCCTAATGATCAATTTTTAAACCCTAATCTCCAAGAGTCATTAACTCCCTCTATTATGTATCTTCATCCTATTATTATTGTTCCTCCAACATTCCACAAATGACAGATAAATCCTCCTTTACCATTCTACTACACCTATGTCATCGGTCCACCACATGTCATTCCCCATTCCGATATTTGTAAGTCCTCAATATTTATTTATTTTTATTTTTATTATCTCATTATTTTGAGAATAGATTTATTTTAGGAATCCTAATTGACTTAAAAAATCATTTTACTTTACATTCAAAATTTAGTTATTGTTTTATTTTTGGTACAATTTCAAAATTTCGTAATTTATTTAGATATTGTTTTTTATATATTTTGATTTAAGTTATTTTTTGTTGATTTTTTGTTACATTCATTATTAAAATTCATTATTAGATTATTTGAGATTATAATTATTATGTAAAACTTACATATATATGTTTTTATAAATAAATATATTTAGACATATAAACATATATATAATATAAACATGTAAACATATAAATACACACATGTATATGTGTATGTGAGTGTTTATCTATATATTTTTATGTTTATACATATTTAAATATGTAAAAAAAATTATATATTTATATATTTAAATGTTTATGTGTGTGTATATATATATATATTTACGTATCTTTATACAATATACAAAATCTCTATATACGTATCATATATAATTATATAAGTAAATGTATGTTTTGTGTGTGCAAGTATTATAAATTATTGTAATTTATACATTTTTATCTAAATTTAATGTAATATTATTGTTTTATTTGTTATGGTAAAATATTATTATTTTATTTTATACACAACATATATATACATATCATATATAATTATATAAATAATTTTGTGTTATGTGTGTCCATGTAAGTTTTATACATTATTATATTTTATATTTTGTTATTTAAATTTAATGTAATATTATTGTTTTATATTTTTATATAAATAAATGTATGTTATATACATATAATATATATTTATTTATATAATTACATATGATACATATATGTGTTTATATATATATATATATGTATGTATATATAAGTAACATAAAACACACATGCACATATATATTCATGTGTGTTGGTTTTAAACATTGTTACATTTTATATGTAGATACTTAAATTTAATGTAATGTTATTGTTTTATTTGTTTATATAAATAAATGTATGATGTGTGTGTGTGATTTATATTGTGTGTGTGTGAGTACATATATTTATTATATATAATTATATAAATAAATGTATGTTATATTTGTATTTGTGTGTGTGCATAAGTTTTTTACATCTTTATATTTTATACTTTTTTATTTAAATTTAAAGAAATATTATTGTTTATTTTTTATGATATGAACATTAAAAACCCAAATACATGTTTTTTATTAAAATTTTATAAATACATCCTTAATTTTTTAATTTTTGTTATAGGTAATTAATATATCTTAATTGGATAAATTTGTGGAGAATATGTAAAAAATATAAAAAGGGGGTTGAAATTTTCTTGAAATTTATTAAAAAGAATATTAAAAACTAAGAAATGTGTTATTATCCATGCATAAAGTGTTTGGATATGAAAAAATTAGGTTCTATAGAAATTAACGATCATTTTATTTGTTATTATTTTAATCTAAGTCGTAGCCATTGGATATATATTGGTGAAATAATAAAGAATTAAAGATCTAACAATGATTAATATTTCTAGTATGAGATAGCAGATCATATTGATGATATAATTCATGATATAGGCTTTGAAACCATTGAAAAAAAATTAATGATAGAATTACTATATAGAGATACTAAAAACCATTTTACCCAAGTTATACTAAATTTTTATTATTATAAATAGTTATGTGATTGGTTAACTTAAATAGAGATATGGTTCGAGCGATAAGAGTTTCATTAAATTACTTAATCCTTTTAAGGTGATAATTCTAGAAGGAAACGATCTTCCTGATTTCAATTATGATGATAAAAAATATTATGCTTGGTGAGAGATGGGTATAATAAGAAACATGATTTCCATGATGATTTTCTATTTTATAGGAAGGAATATTAAGTGTTGTCAAAATTTTCTAAATGTTTGAAATCATTAAATAAAATGTATAGAATATCTAATTGGGATTTTTCTATAGGGTTAGATACTAAACCTCCTATTAAATAAATCTTATATCTTCTAATAATTCCCCATTTGAAGCTATTATTTACAAATTAAAATTAACAAAAGTGACTAAGATGACATGTATATGAGAAAATATATGATTTAAAACTACGTCACCCAGTAGATTCGCCATAACATAAGTGATTTGAACAACAGTTTTTTGATTTTGTAAATAAATTTAGAAATCCTAGATTGAGACTGTGAAAAAATAGAATTAATCTATATCAGAATTTTAGTATCCAACATAGTTCATACCCATTTATGTTATTATTTTACAACATGTCCATGTATATCTATATGAAGTATAAATATGTTATAATGACCATGATTATTTCTTAACTAAAACATCATGGAAATGAAAGTGATGTTATCTTTTCACCATTTATTGATGAAAAGTGTTATAGGGTAAGATTTTAAAGTATTTTATTTATAGAAAATAGAGTATTACCATATACATGCTATGATAATGTTTACTATTAATAAATTCCATGAATGTATAAATTTATCTTGATACAGTTTTAAGGGACATAAATCTTTTAAAATTTTCAAAGAATGGACTTCATATCATCAACCACATAATAAAATCAAGATGGTGTATAAGGGTCAAAAAAAATTCAATGGATATCCCCTATTAAAGATTAAAAAAGGAATTTAATGGTTTACTAGAGCATAATATTTCCCCATAACCATTTTTAACTGAAGAATATTATGACAAGGTGAAAAAAATAAGTATTTCATTTGAAAAGACATAAATATTGGGTAATGAAACGAATACACATAAGAAATGGTATATATTATTTAATATACCTAAATGGGTATTTTTTAATGGAAAACATGAAATTTTTGTTATGAATGTTGAAAAAAAACCCATATGTGGCAATTTTATTAGAACATTATTAGATGTAAAAGGAAATACTAAATATAGATTTCATGAAATATTGGAAAAAATATCCATGGGAATGTGTATGAACTTATCTTCCATTATAAAAGGAAAAAAAGAAAATACTTACCTCTTTTTTATCATATATAATGTCCTATATTTCCAATTAATATTATTATAAATTTTCTTTCTTAAAAAAAAAATCTACATGAATTTATTTATCTTTAATGATATAATCCAAACATTTATAAATACATTTATCACCTAATTGTTTTTGCTTATACATTTTTCAAGCATAGTAGAATTTTATTTATCAAAATATTTTTTAGAAAAATGGAAGGCTTCAGGCTAGGTGATGTCCCATTTCATCTTGTGTGGCTGTGGGGCTCGAACCTACAACTAAAAGGAAAAGGGGGCATAATGTCTACCACTAGCTTTTGTGTTGTCCTACTTCCATTTTCCATCATTTGTATATATATGATTATATATATTATACTATAATCAAGATTATTTTTACATATATAGTTTTATAACTACATTACTTTTTAGTTATATCTTCATATCATTATAGTAATTAAGTTATTATAATATAATGGTTAACATATTACGATCCATGTTTTCAAAGTCACAGAGTTGTAACATATTGAATGTAATGTAATATAACCTTTTATATGAAACATATTATGAATGGTTAAATATAATTTTTACACTAGAATAATACTTTATCAGTAATTTTTAATTAAATTATATCTTATTTAATTTCTAAATAGTTTTTATCATATTCTATGTATATAGTTTATTAGTCAAAAATATCCTTTTAAAATGATAAGTAACACGTTTTATAATAAAATAAAATTATGTAATATTTAATATTTTTATTTTATAATTTGATTCTTATTATGTATATTTTATTATTGTCACAAAATTTTATAAAATATTGACAATATTGTTTTTTAATAAAATTATAATAGTCATTGACATGGCATTGAAATTATAGTGTAAAAAGTTTTTTACACTAAAATTATTTTCTAATTTATTTATTTACATAATAAATAATAGATAATGATAAATATAGATAATGATAAATATAGATAATGATAAATATATATAATGATAAATATAGATGTAATCACTCAAAATAAAAGAAACAGTTTCTATTCTAAATAAATTGTATGTCCATGTATTATATGATTGTATTTGAAAGTTCAATTACTAAATTTTGGAATTTTAATTTTATAAAAAGGAATTAATTATTATAATAATAATGTTTAATTTAGTTTAGGGTGAATTTTTTATATAAATCTGATGAAGTTTATTTTTTTGGTGAATAGTAAAAAATATAGTTTTTGTGAATACCGAAACTTTTATTACATCATCATGATATAAAAATGAAATAAAAACTTATGAAACCTTTTTATTAACCAAGTATTATTTTAATGAGTAAAATAATTCATTTAAAAATAATATATCTAATTTATAAATTTAAGTTTAATGTTTTCAAACCTAATTTATATTTTATTCTAATAAAAAACTATTTTTTGTTCTGTGAATTTATTTGAGTGGTTGGAAAGTGAAATTAAGTTTTGGGTTGATCTAAGTATCAAATTACCCACATGTTGTTAATAATGAACCAAAAAAATCATTTTAATCATAAGTTCTCAAGTTTTTTTGGCCAAAATGATTAAATAATTAATATTTTAACCTAAAAATAATCTTCTCTCAATTAAAAAAATACCCCCTCTCCTTTCCATTGGAAAACCACTTCTCATTAACTTATCAAAGCCCAAGATCTACCCATTTCACCTCTCCTAAGTCTCTTAGTCCCCATATGGAATTTTTTTATGTAGTAAACACCAAGCCTTCAAGGCATTAGTAATGGAGAAAATCTTCAATGAAAAGATAACCTTGATTATCATTCATTATTTTCTTTCTCTTATTATTTTTAATCCCCCAATAAATTTATGTTTTTATGAATTTAAAACCATTTCACATATAATTATATAATACATTAATATTACAATTATAATAGTATAATTTTTTAATCAATTTATAGATTATACTCTCTCACCCTCCCTTTTAATATGTTCTGATAAATGGATTGTTTCATCTGCCTGTGAAGACATTGTCGATGCATTACTTATCACCGCCTACATGAATTTTTAGTGTCAATTATGTAATATAAATTTTTTTAAATGTATTATATTCTTATATAAATTATTTTTCAATACTATAAATTATAAATAATAAAAATCATGAAATCAAAACAAAATAGGATAATTTAAAAGAAAATATGTCTTCAATACTTTCTCTCCTCAAACCAAATAGTAATAAATAAATCCCAATGATTATAACTAAAAAAATTATAAAAAATTAATATAATTCACTTCTAGATCAATTTTTTAATCAATATATGTTTATTATGCATGATTCACAAATGTGAATAAATAAAATGGGACCTAAGGTAAGGGATCTTCTGGCCACCATCATTACTTTTGGGTTATGCATTCTCTTTTTTTTCTCCCTTACCTATGTCATATTCTTGCTTACTTCTTACATATTATATATATATTTTCCTTACATATATAACTAGTCTAATTTATCTTTATTTTTTGGATAATACATAGTTTTCACGTTCCTTTCTCAATTCCTTCTTTTAAGCAAACCAGTTTAAGGGGAACTTGTTTATTCCATATCTATTTGAATATACCACTTGATATAATGTTTTTTAAACTTATATTATTTCTAGAAACACTTATTTTTTATGTAAAACCATTTGGGTTCATTTTTTTAAGTAAATTATTATTATCTTACCCCCTTTAAATACTCTTTACCCATTCTCTTAAACCCCACCTTAAAAGGTTCATTTTAAAACTTGGTTTTTCACTTGTTTTTTACCTATTCACCTCACTTAAAATTCATTTTCATAAAGTATGATTATTTATCTGGTTATGAATGTATAGGAATTATTTAATACCTTTTTTCAAGGTAATATTTGTGATATTCTATTTGGTTATGCTCTATGAAAAGATTATGTGAATCCTTTCCTTTTCAAGGGGTTTTCATATGCTTATACCCTATATATGACTTTCTTATGTGGAACATGTGTGAATGTACATGTTATTAATGTGATGGGTTAGGAAATAATTATATATAGCTACAATTTATTGGGTGATATTTTTATCTTATGATATGTAATGTATGGGATCAGGGAGTAAACCCAATACACTATGGTAATCTTTCCACTTTGTTATATTTTCTTAGTAGTGTGCCTTGACTCATTCATATGATGTCATGTTTTATGTTATTTACTCATTATTATATTTCCATGATCCTATTATATCTACATTTTTATATCAAAACACTTATTTTATGATTCATTACTTATGATCCATTTTGTATTGGGTATGAATCAATATGATGTGTTTTCTGCCTTGATTATGTTCACATACTCACATGTTTATTTTTTACTCGCTTATGATCTTTGATTTTTTTTTCACTTACATTTACCCTTACAGAGTGTTTTAGATCACCATTCTTTTTTTTTATTTTCCCCAAGTTATAAATAAGAGTATTATATATGAAAACTTATATATGGGTATCTTGTGTGGAGCATTTTTTTGAGATATTTTGAAGAATTATTGTAAAATAGGGAATCCTTGGTTTATGGGAAAATTTCTCATTTGATGGGAAAGATATGAGTTTTTTTAGTTAAATTCTTTTCAAAATTATATAATCCCTTAAATCAAAAAGTTATTGTGTATATAATTGACTCAATATTTTTTATTTATGTTATAATTATATATAGTTTAAGTTTTTTCCACTTCAGTCAATATCAAAACTAGTGTGTATTGTTTTCTAGCACCCAATAAAAGAGTGTCGGTCTGGAGAAACTTATTTTGTATTAGAGAAGGGTTTAAATAAATTTATATATTATTATGTCATTATAAAATAATAGTTTAATAATTTTAATCCCATTTTTATGTCTTATGTGATTGTATTTTAAGGTGATCAATGATGTTCTGGGAGTTATTTATTGGGTTTTCAGAAGAATACATGATCGAGGTATAGATAGACCTTGTGGTTTTTATGTAATTTTATGTCAAGGAAATTGAGTTTATTTTGTGAAAATATTAATATATTTTTGGGAAAATATATGATTAATTTATATATTGATTGTTATGTGTTTAACATTGTTTGGGGATAATGGTTAAGTTGAATTTTGGGAATCATAGGTTTCTATGAATTTTGGGTTCATGATATAGTATGAATGATATTGATAAATTTAGGTTTAATTATTATTAAGAATTAGTACTATAATACATTACTATAAAACATAAGGATAAGTATAAATATAGGAAAATATCTTAAAATTTTGGTGAAGCATAGAGTGTATGGTTTCTTAGAAATCACATCCATGTCTGGATACAGTCTCTAGAAATAATGAAAGTAGGGGTAAACCCTAAAAATATTTGGTTTAGTATAAACATGATATTCACTCGGTGAATGATAAGAGGTCCAAACTATGCAACTAGTTTCACTATTGAAGGGTATATGCTTTGTATGTTTCACATTCTCTTTACAAACCATTATAAAGGATTTGAATAAATTATTACATCTTGAGTCATAACTATGTTAATAATACCATTATCTATTTTCATCAATGATAAAAATTAAAATTGTAAGGATGAAATTTATTTAAGGGGGTATAATGTAACATGACATATTTCTAATGAATATTCTTACAAATTTTCCTTCTTAAAATATAAATGTAAATTCTTAATTAATTTATTTATTTTTATCAATATAAACTAAACATTTATACCCATATTTAACATATAAGTTTCTTGGTTATATATTTTTCAAGTATAATGGAATTTTATTTATTAAAATGTTTTATTATAATAAGGGAAATCCATAGTTTTGGTGACATCCCTTCACATCTAACAAGGTTGTGGGGCTCGAACCCACGACTGAGGGGTGATAGGGGAGCAACACCAATAAGTATCCTATGTTTTATACTAATTCCATTTTAAATCCATTTTATATATAATTATATCTATTTTAATATATTTATAATTATTTTTACATATATAGTTTTACAAATAAATTTCTTTTTTAGTTTTCTTTTCATATGATATTAGCAATTATGTCTTTATAATAAAATGGTTAGCATAGTATGATACATGTTTTCAAAGCCATAAAGTTATAACATATTGAAAGTAATTCTATATAAAATTTTATTTGAAACATATAATGAATGGTTAAATATAATATTTTCGCTAAAATTATACTTTATCATTCATTTTTATTTACATTATATATTATTTAATTTCTAAATGATTTTTATAAAATTCTATGTACATATTTTATTAGCAAAAAATATCCTTTTAATAAGTTAATTAGCATGT
Organism: Viscum album; assembly: GCA_963277665.1. Classification (NCBI taxonomy): domain Eukaryota; kingdom Viridiplantae; phylum Streptophyta; class Magnoliopsida; order Santalales; family Viscaceae; genus Viscum; species Viscum album. Next base: position 618,460 of record OY728136.1, read on the forward strand.
TTTATAATATAATAATATTATGAAATATTTAAAATATATATTTGATGAAGTGATTCTCATTATGTATAATTTATTATTATCACAAAATGGTCATAAAATATTAATAATATATTTTTTTAGAAAAGTAAAATGGTAACTGACATAAGATTATAATCATAGTGTATAAAGGTTATTACACTAAAACTATTTTATCAATTATGTATATAGAAGCTACATACTACTTAATTAGAAGAATAATTTCATAAAATTTAAATTTTATAAATGTATAAATAATTAATTATCAATCATATAATAAATAATATATAATAAAAAATATAAATGTAGTCACTCATAATAAAATAAATAGTTTCTATTATAAATAAATTATTTTTACATGTATTGTATGATTTTATTTAAAATTTAAATTTAGAGATTTATAATTTCAACTTCATAAAAGTGAATTCATTTTTTGAATCATCATTTTGAAATTATCGTAGGGTGATTTTTAAGATTTTTATAAGGAAGTTTATTTTTTATAATAGTAAAAAAAATATAGTTTTTACAAATACCGTAACTTTTAAGATGTCGTCAACATGTAATCATGACTTAATTTTTTTTAATTTAATGACCCTCACCCTCCAAAGTTAACCCTCCAATGAAATCAATGAATAAAGATAGATATTGACCCCTAAAACAAGCCTCCAATATGTCATGGGTTAGTAACTAGCACCGAGAGTATATTAGTCACACATATGGTAGGCATTACCCTCAATAAGATTTAACGAGTAAGTAATAAGATATAAAAAAACAATAAAACACATATAAGAAAGGAATAATAATAAATCTCAATATAATATATGATAAGTTTAGTGCTTGAATGTAATGACATACAACTGAAACAACTAAAAATACAAAAACAAATCCTAAAAAACGACTATGAAGCTCCAACATTTCCTGAACAACTCCTCAATATAGTAATGTCTATCCCAATCACAAAATATCTATAGATAAACTGGAAAATAGTTTATATATATATAGGGTGAGAAAAACATGTATACTCAGTAGGATCCTCCTTAAAACCTCTCATGTAAAATCTAAAAGAAGTGTACTAAAGTCCAGTGAATAAACAAATGAAACTAATTCATCACCTAAACATGTATACTATTATATTTCCATTTTCAATATAGCTAACTCACAAAATAATGCATATAAGAAAATAATTCTATATAGAAACCAAATATATAATTGAAGGTACCCTTCTTCCACTTCTACACTGGTTTGTCTCTCCCATGCCCTGATGGTTATGTCCTTGATCATCCCTCTTATAATTCATCTTTAACCCTATATAATAGTATCACAACCATTACTACATCCTATATATCTCTAAATCTCATCATCATCATATCCCAATAGTGACCTAGTGTATTCCCCAATTCATTACAGCTTGTATACCTACATTTTGCATCAAGCTATCATAGATCATGCGCATACACTCATGGGAAGCTAAAACCACCATTCAAAAATATTAATATGTGTTGTACCTCAATCCATTATATCCCCCACATAAATGTATAGTAAAATTTTGAACCAACATATAACTAGTAAGAACAGACCATGTACCATAATCCATTATGACACGGGATATGCCTACTCATCTACGTCTAGAGAGAGATCATGGGAGAGGGAGAAGTCAACTATTCGTTCTATCACCATCTTGAATATTGGAGAAAATACCCCCTAAAATATTTGGGTGTAAGTTTCCATACCAACATGGATGGGGTAGCGTATTAAATTATAAAATATAGGATAATTTCACATAAAACCACAATAAACGAATTTTCCAAGCCTTAGACTCATCTGTTGTTATCATCACACAAGAACCTCATCTACCACAATTATGTTCTACGTATCAAATAATAATACAAGCATCAATCTCAATGTTAATTAATTCATTATATTTTAATTAATATCATTCCATTTTCATTTCAAAATTACCATTTTAATCCTCTAAGTTAGGTTTTGATGACACTATTTATTATTTACTTATATTCTCATTTATTACATTATCATTTGTGAATAATATAAACCAACCATGTTAATTTATTAGTTTAATTATCAATTTATAATCATCCATGCACTCTAGGACTTGACCTAAGCTACCACTTAAAATATGTACTCATAGTGTATAGCATAAAATACATCTTATAGTTGGAAAATGATTATATAAATAACATATGGATATCCATCCATCAAGAAAGAATTGAGAAAGAATTAATAGTTAATTATAAAACCTTTCTTTAAACTCATCTAGATAACCCCAATGTCTCACACCATTATGTATAATATATTTGGTCTCTCTATCACTGATACTGACCATCATTGTAACCCCAGACTCCAAGACAATTATTCAACATATAATCAACCATAAATATATCCCTGGGTCTCTGGCCCATTACTCTTCAAATCATTCCAACTATCAAACAGTCATAGCAACACTCTAATAGAATACATACATATTTAAATATATTTTCTACACACAACAAAGGTATTATGATCATGGCATCGAGGCATTGAGGCCTTCCACAATAAAGATGATCTCGTCCAACCCCAACCATTTATATTTAGAAAAAAACCATTTTAATTCCATATTAAATTATTCATTTTATTATAGATAGTTTTTTCTATAATAAGGAAACCTAATGAGGTAGATAATTATAACTATAAATCAACATAACATGCTTCTGTCATTATTTACATGTTTAAAAAATTCTAATATGATTTTTAATTATACTTATCATGCCACTTTAATTAAAATTATAACATCATACATCTTTATAAAATTTAACAATTTCTAGAAATTAACCATACTAAAAAACAACAACAAAAATACACCCAAGTAGATTTCATACACTCTAGTAGAAAAAGAGGCCATAATAGCATATCAAATAACACGGTAATCACAATATCCGACCTTTAATTTAATTCCCATGAAATTAAAAATTAATTATCATTAACATAAGTTGACCCAAATTTCAATTTCCTAATATCTAAAATTATAAAATAATCCTAATCATAATTTATTAATCAATTAAATACTATAGTATGATTTCATTTTATATTATGTTTGTATTTATATTTCTATCTCTTAGATAATTTCTATAATTATTATAATTATTCTATAGCATGAGATAACATTAATTTCCATTTATGAAATTATCATCAACATTTATAATATATTCAACAATTTTTTATAGATTCTAGAGATAATCAAAATTATTTATAGAAAATAATATTATTTCTAATTCAATTATTGAATTAATAATATTATATTAACAACATTACACTACATCTGTTTATCTAAGGAAAGAAAAAAACAATTCTAAGAAGCATTTGATTTAAACATTATCAAAAATTATTTAATCTACAAATGATAATCTCTATATTACATAAAATATAAAATTCACTATAAATCATGTGATAATTTTCCTATTTCTATTCTCTACTTTCCATAATAATGAAATTATTATTATCACTATATAGAAAGTAATTTATATATTCTAAAATATTATAAATAATTTATAGAATATAATTATCATGTTTCTCACTCTAGTATAATTTATAATATAATAATATTTATTGAATTGAAGGTTATTTAAGGATATAAAATAATAATAGTAATATCGAACATATAATTTCTTGGTTTATAAAGTCTTTTCACCTTAAGCTACTACATGAGACATCACTAATTTCTAATATTAATATTATCCTCAACAATATTGATAAAATAAAACATGTGATTTTCTAGATTCTTAATACATTCATAATTATTTATAGTTTGAAATATTTTTCTAAATAAATTATAGAAATAAGAACAACGATAGATTAACAATGTTCTTCATGTGACTTTATCTTTATCCTCTTCTTATATGATTTTCCACAATCTTATTCAATAAACAATTTTCATGTGACTAATAGATTTTATCTTCCTTATGGTTAATCACACTAATATACTTAGAGTAATCTAAATCATGATAAAATCATGCTTTCCCAAATCAAAATAAAATTCATAGATCCCCTAACTGGATAATATGGATTTATGCGACTACTTAACAAGAATGGAATAGGGATAAGGTTGAGCACATAATATGGAACTCGTGTAATAGACTTGAATGATTTTTATAATACTCACAAGACTCAAAATATGAGGTTAGGATTTCCCGAACTCTATGATAAGAAGGAAATCGAATGAGTTAAAGAAGAAATCTCTTGTTTAATGGAAAATAGAGGGTCCTATAAATATCTTTGGAAACTCTGCTAGTCTACCAAATTTAATTCACATTAAATTCTATTACTATTTAATTAACTTCACAACACTCATTTAACAACTCATTAAATAAATCCAGTTATGATTTTATCAAATATTTTATGAAAAATATTTAAAACCATGATTTCATTTTCATTATTTCCATTCAAAAAGTGAAAAGGGTATTATATACTTGAAATAGGATAAGAAATAAGTTTCTAGAAAAACATGTTACCCTTATGCAAGATGGTGCCTCGGTGTAAAGGTAATATGATTTACCTTTATATAGTGAACAAATTCTTGGATTACCTTTATGTGGGTTATGAAAATAATGAGCTACCTTTATATAATGAGTTCAAAATACAAGATGCATTTTTATATCTTTAGAAAACTCAGAATAACCCATATATGATCTTAAGAAAATCAAGTTGGCCTTTATGTAGGGTTCAAAAATGAAATATTACTTTTACACAACTAAGATTCTAACCTTACATAGATATTATAATTTAGTATTTTTTATTTACATAGCATATAGGGGCAATTATACCTTTATATTTCCTTTAAAAAACTTGACATACCTTTACACAGAAGGGTTATTTACATAAGGTTAAATAAATACTTGAAAAAAAAATCAATAAAATAAACTTATAAGTAATTATAAAGGAATTTATTATTAATTCCTAAAATTAAAAAATACTTCGAAATAAATTTTCAAATTTAAAAAACCAATTTTTATAAAAAAAATATTTAATTTTAAAAAAATCATAAACCATTTCAAACTAATTTTAAAATAGATTTTAAAATATGAACACTCTCTCAAACCATAAGACACCCATAATGATAATGGAAAGGCATAGGAAAATAAAGACCCTTAAATAAAACCTTTTATTAACTAAATATTAATTTAAGTAGTAAAATAAGTCATTTAAAAATTATATTTTGAATTCAGAAACCAATATTTGAAGTTTGGAACCTAAATTATATTTTATTCTAATAAAAGACTATTCTTAGTTATCTATATTTAATTGAGTTGTTAGAAGGTAAATTTTGATTTTGTATTTATTTAAGTGTTAAATAACCCTAATTTTATTAATAATAAACCAAAATATTTATGAGATTCATCACTAATCCAAAATATTTAGCCTAAATGTTAAAATAATCAATATTTTAACCCAGTGAATAATATCACACTCCTCAAGTATAAATACCCACTCTCCTTTCCCTTAGAAATCCACTTCTCATTCACTTATAAAATACCAATATCTACCCATTTACCCTATCCTAAGTCACCTAGTACCCTTATTTAATTTATATAGGTACTCAACCTCAAACCTTCTAGGATTTAGCAAAGTATAAAATCATCAATGAAATGATAACCCTGATTCTATTTCATTATTTTATTTCTATTATTATTTCTACTCTCCCAATCAATTTACCTTTATATACCTTTATAAACCATTTAAAAATAATAATATAACTTATTAATATTATTATGATACTAGTATGATTGTTTTAATCTATTTATAGCATATAATCCCCCTTCCCTCACTTTTGGAATGCCCCAATAAATGGTCGGTTTCATCCACCTATAAGAATATTGTCAGTGGTTTAATTTTAATGGCCTACATATATTTTTAGTGTAGATTATATAATAAAAATTTATTTTAATTTATTCAAATATTTTGGAAATAATTTTATAAAATTGTAAATTAAAAATAATCAAAATCAAAAAAATTGAAACAAAACAGGATAATTTAAAAGGATACATGTATTACAAACTTTCTCTCTTAAAAAGAAATAGTAATAAATAAATCCCAATTATTAAGACTAAAAAATAATGAAAAAAAATAATATAATTCAATTTTTTATTAATTTTTTAATCAACATAATTTTATTATAAAGGAGGTGTAAACATGATAAAGTAAATTGGGACCTAAGGTAAGGGATCTTCCAACCACCCTCGTTGCTTTTGAGTTACACATTCTATTTATATTTATCACTTACCTATGTCCTATTATTATGTAATTATTCCATATTCTGTATATAAGTTCATTAAATATATACCTAGTTTAATTTACCTTCCTTTGTTAGTGATAATACATATTTTTCATGTTCCCTTATCAATTATTTATTTTAAGAGAACCTATTTAAATGGAACTTTTGTATTTATTATCTATTTTCATGTACCACTCCACCTAATGTTTTTAACCTTATATGGTTGTTATAAACATTTTTTTATAGAAATAAATTTAGGTTCATTTATGGTATTAAGGAAATTATTAATCTCTCACACTCTTTAAAAACTATTCACCCTTTTACTTAAAACCCCGCTTTAGAGGTTCATTTCTAAACTTGATTCTTCACTCATTTTTTATGTCTTCAATTAACTTGAAATTCATTTTCTTGAAATATACTTATTTATTAACTTATAAACATACAATAATTATTTAATCCATTATTTCATGGGAATATTTATGATATTCCATTTGATTATTCTCTAAGATAAGATTATGTAAACCATATCATTTTCATGGGTTTTTCTTATACTTATGACTTATATATGATTTCTTTATTTGGCACACATATACATACCCAAGTTATGAAAGTGATGGGTGGGACCATAATTATATAGATCTTCAATGCATTGAGTAATGTTTTGTATCTCATGAGATTATATGTATGGGACTAGGGAGTAAATCCAATTCACTATGGGACTTTTTCCACTGTTATATAATATATTGGTAGTGAAAATTTATTTATGCTTATATTATTAGGTTTTATGTTATTTACACATTATTATAATTCCATGATATTATGATATATGCTTATTTATTACAAAAGTATTATGTTATGAATCATGAATTATTATCCATGTTGTTTCAGTTATGATTTCCTTATGATGTGTTCTTATACCTTGATTATATTCTCATACATATATGTTTATCTTATTCTCACTTATGATATTTGATTTTTATTATTTATTTTTATCCTTATTAATCATTTGAGCTCACCTTTATTATTTTTTATTTTACATTAGTTATAAAGAATGGTATTTCATATGAAAATGTATAGATGGATATATTTTATGGATTATTTTTTACAAGATATTGAAGAGTTATTATAAAATAAGTAATCATTAGTTTAAAGGGAAAATTCCCATTTTATGAAAAATGTATGTGTTTTTATGTAAAAAGATTTATTGGTTCTCTAAAACTCTAAACATAACATATATTTTGTATGTAAGTAACTCAAAATCTATTATTGATATTGTAATTATGGATTTTTTAAGTTTGGGTCACTTCAGTTAGTATCAAAACCATTTTGTAAAGAATATGTTTTTTAGCACCATATCTGAGAGTGTGTATATTGAGCATCTCATCATCTGTTATCCAAGAGTGAACATTTAAATTTTTTTAATTTTTTCATGGTATTAAAGTACCTACTGGTTATTCTTAAAATGTGAATAAATTAGTGTTACTGAAGGAACATGAGTTAATAGACATAAAATCTCATTATTTTTTATTGATGTTACAACTGTTATCAGTTGCACTATGTGGTATACTATCAATTCATATTAGAAAGGTTATAATTAAGTTGTATTTATTTTTTAATTCCATTTTTATAGAATTCATAAATCTAAATTTATTGAATATGTTGGAGAATGAAAGTTTCATTAAACATTTTCAACTATAGGTGCACTTTCCCCTATTATTTTTTGATATAATGGTACATTGAATGATTTATTTTGTGCAAGAGATATGGCTATATGAGCTAGCATATTTACTTTGGACGTATCATTTTGAACAATATTTAAAAATTATGATGGGATATATTAATAGTACATATTAATCATAGGCATGTATTTTATATATATATATATATATATATATATATGAGGAGGTTTTTGGGTTTTATACTAACAACTTATATTAAGTGGAGTATGTCAGTCTCTCGATAAATTTCCATATTCCATTAAATAGTGACGGTAAAGGGTTTTGGCTTAAAATTAAAATTAATGTAATGTGATGAAATAATTAAATCACATTTATACATTTTAAAAAACACAGGTGAGGTTCCACCTTATATATTTTATCTAAAAATAAATGCTAAATGGTTGATAAATGAAAACAAAATGATATTTATCAAATGTTTTAATGAGAATGTCAGTAATGATTTATCTCTATCAAAAACTTGGAAATGATTATCTTGGTTGCGATGTGTTAATGTGTCTACATGGTATATTTTTTATCAATAGTTATAAATTTTATTAAAAATAGAACAATAATATTACTATTAAAAATAAATTAATGTTCGTTATTGAATCAATTCATTTTTTTAATAAAAAAAATAAAAAACTAATTTATGCTTCAAAAACATATTTTAGAGTTTTGAGGATATAAGAGAAATTTATTATATTTAACTATGTTGATAATAATAATGGTATAAATGTAATATCCTTGACTCCATAATCCCAGAGTTGATGCCTTATTTATTACATTGGCATAGATACAATATTCAAATCCCAAAGGACCGAATAGTTTAGTAGTTTTGGAAAACTAGATTATATACATGATACCAATTTTACATTGGTAATAGAAAATAAAACATTATAAATAAAAAATAAAACAAACTACAACCTTAAAAACTCATTCAAATATATCCTCTTCATAACCCAGGGAAAGGAAACAAAATAAGGGTGAGCTCAAATGCTCAGTAAGGGTCAAGTATAGTAGAAGCTATCATGAATCAATAAGAATAATAAACATGGAAAGTTAAATAAATTATCTCAAATTCCATTAATTAATAACATGATCATAATATGGCAATAATAAAATATGATCAAATAATTCCATATAAATAAGCACATGAGCTTGGAACTTGACTATGGATATTCTAAATAATCGATTAATCACATAGAATAAAAATAATAATGAATGAATAATTTTGGATGTATGAACTATCCAGATATATCCTTAAGATAGTTACTATTAATATATATCATCAACATAGTTTAATTATTTAGGTAAAAACCCCTTAACAATACAGATTTATCCTCAATATATTTACTGTTATGATCTATCCTCAAGACAGTTTAAATATGTGGGTTTAAACCGTCTGATTTGGACAACTGATTTGTCCCATGAATGAATAACATTTAAAAAATATTAAATATCATGAGAATAAATAAAATAATGATATAACATGTTAATGGGGAATTATATAGACCTCATAAAATAATATAGGTTCATAATATCAAAAAATGACTCAACAAATGAAAATTGAGATGTAGTCCCTTATAGAGATCATATAATTAAAGTGAGAATTAATAAAATGAATTTATTATGTGTATGCAATATAAATCCACATAAAAATTTTAAATAAATAATAATTTAATCAAAAAAAGTCATTTCTTACATAATATTATAATTACATAATCAATGAAGTAGAATTTTAATCCAATGAATGGAAATTGAGTTAAGAAATTCCATACCACTGTGTTATTAGTCGAATCATATGTCCCATAAAATTAATAATTATAAAATGAAACATTGAATACAATTAAGATAAATATATTAATGTTATAATATATCAAATTGGTGGTACACCACACAAAATAAATAAGTGGGGAATAAAAAATATCTCACACAAATAAAAGTGAGATGAGAAACACTTACCTTGTGCTTTTTTTAGTTGAAAATGATTTAAACTCATATATAATGGTATAAATAATTTTATTAATTTATAAAAAAATCATATTAATATTTATTATATCATATATTATTCTCTAAAATCATATTATTATTCGTTTGTTAATAATATTTGGTTATTACCCATGTTTTGGGTGTTAACTGATTCATTTTCCTATGCAAGTTTTATCGTGTATGTCTCAGTTCTTGTGTATAGGATATAGTACCTTCATCTCAATAATTATATTAAGGTAATAGATATCATATATATTAATTATATACATTTTTATAATAATTATAGAATGGTTAACTTGTAAAATGAATCAATCACATTATGGGGACGGTAGGTCGTATGTACGCACAAGCGGTGGTATCATTCTCATAATGATGTAAGGTTAATGAATTTTATGGTATATTAATTTTTAAAAAATCAATATCATATCATAATTATTATATATATCCATTATTTTAATCATTATACACTCCCATGTTAAGTGGTGATGAAAAAAATGACACCACAGCGTGGAGACAGTAAGTCATACATATGCACACGTGCTGTTTTTATTTTTCATAGGATGGATAAAAGGTAGAATATGGTTTTTCTATAATAATAAAAAAATTTAAAAATATATATGATATTATATTTATTAATTTATCAAGGAAACAACACATCAATAGGAAGTAGAAGAAGAAATAAACTTGTAAGATTCGGTAAAGATGATTACCTTCTCTTCGACAGACTTCCTTTATATCTCCTCTTAGGGACACTATAGTTTGTCTTTTAGAAGGATGAGAACCTATAGAAATTAAATAAGTGTGCTTATAAGATAAATGGGTAGTTTTTCTTCCATATATATGGTTCTAATTGTATTAAATAAGTGAAGGAGGAGGTTCCCATTTATAATTGAGGTGAGGGGCACTTTCGAAAATTCACAAAATATTAAAATATAATAAGGCTATTCTAGAGAAAAAGGATTCCAAATTGACTATAAATGAATAGGGTATAAAATTTTCAACCAAATATTATCCAATTTTAGGTTATTTAATATTTTTTATATTTTAAAATAATTTAATAAAATATTAATTCAATAAAATATCATTATTGTCAAATTAGATACTATTCATTTGATTTGACTTCAAATATACAAACTAGAAGTGGGAATTCGAATATAATAATTTAATACCTCTATAATATATCCTATAGATCTATAAAATTTTTATACACATTAATGCATCCCAAATATATCAAAATTAATACTTTTAAAATCAATTATTTTATTTTTCTCTAAATTAAATAAAAATTGTATTAGCATTGAAAAAGAATTTAATGTAATTATATAATTTCTAAAAATTAATTATAAATTTATATAATTAAAATAATTAAATTTAAAAAAATAATCATTTAGGTTCATTCATAAATTGATTTTTTTCTATGTGGACACATAAAAGATATTAAATACAAAAAGAGTGACATTTTCTAACTATATGCGATTTAAATAATATATAAGTCATTTTCATGGAAAAGTATCCATTAAGCAACTAAAATTATATCTTAAGGTGATAAGGGTAGAATAAAATTCATCCAATATTTTTTATACAAGTTTAGTTTCTTGTTATACCCTTATCGTTATGTTTTAACCCTTATTTAATCCCTTTAACTCGTATTGTGACAACATGGATTTTTATTTTTTTAGTGTTAATATAGTTAGTATAAAATGTAAAATAACACATATATTGATAATTTATTAAATTTTAAAAATTATTCCAATAATTTGGTAGAATTTAATATTCTTATGAGTTTTATATCATTTAATAAAATATTACTTATTTTAAAATATCATTAAAGTAAATTTTGATACTATTAATTACTTTGACATTTACAAAAATTAATAAAACAAGATATCTTCAAAAAAATCTTTTAATACTTCCCAAATATTTTAAGTTCATCTACAAAATTTTTTAATGACATTAATTATCTAAAATTGTATTTATTTTAATAGTTTTAATATCATTTGTTTGATATTTCCAATAATAAAATAATAATTTCATAATTGTTGTGCATGAATTTAAGATAATTATTTATTCCATAAAAATTAAAAATAAATTATCATGATGATTATATATATTTTATCTTTCAAAATACAATTTATGGTCAAACATATCTTCTAGATGATCATATATTAAATATGTTATACTTATTGTAAACATTAGTGTGGCAAGTCTGACTTTTCTTAAAATAAAACACTAGTGGCTCCAAGAGGTCATCAATTAGGCCCAAGTAAGCTTTTAGTTGAAAATAAATCATAAAATAAAATTATTACAAGTCTTAGGATAATCCTTATCATAATTTTTTTACCCTTAATTACTCGATTTACCCTTAATTGTGGTAATAAAAATTACTAAGTTTACTATTTATATTATCCAAAAATAAAATGGACCTATTTACTACATTTGGACCTTATGATTCCAAATATTAATTCATTTTTAAAAAATAAAAACACATAAGTGGCTAAAATTAATTGAAAATTAATTCTATATATAAGGCGAGAAAGCAGGTTTTTAAAGTGAAAGTGTTCAAAAGATTAAAATGTTTTTATATCCAAATTAAATATAAAAAATATTTAATTTAAATTAATTATATTAATAGATGTATAATTAATATAGTTTTACTTTAATAAAAATTTAAAATATAAATTAACATTATAAATTATTTAGATGAAACGTCAGCTTTCAATTAAAATATAGCATTTTTCACTATTAATAAAAAATAAAACTTATCATAAAAATTTCAAAAATTCACCCGAAGAAAATTTTAAAATTACTCTTTCAAAAAAATTATTTCATAAAATATAATTTATAAATGTGTCAAAAAAAAATTTAAAACAAGTGTTACATTAAAAAGATAAAAAATTACCTTTAGAAAAATATAGTTTTTTATGCATAAAATTGGATTTATTCTTATCTTATGCCTATCAAGTCTACTGTATGAATATCAAAAAAATTAATTGAATATATAGAATATATAAATTTCATAATGTGGTTAATATTATTTATTCCTGTCAATTTAACTACTAGGTTGTTATAAAATTTCATTATTTTTTTATTCTCGGTGTTGCGTGCAACATAAGCTATCAATAAGATTAAATTTAAAAACAAACATGCCATAAAATATTGGGGTTTTACATTATTACCTCCTTTAATAAATTACTTCCTATCAATTTTAAATTTTACTTCAAAAATCAAAGTTCTGTGCTTGGAAATTTTTTTGTGGGGAACCCACATCGTAAATAGGGTTAATAAAAAATCCTCTTGAGAATAGGGAAAGGAAAATGTGATGGTGACCAAAAAATTAGTATTTAAATTAGGTGAAAATTATAAGGATGTGAAAATGTGGATATGGAAGGGAAACCTAACTCTCAAGTTCTAATGGATAGTGATAGAGAAAATTTTCATTAGAAATTTAACCATCACAAAACCATAAATATGTGATCGGTTAAAAAACCATTGATTTCTCTGAAAGAAAAGTAAATGGATAACATTTTTATTCCAAAATAATTTTCCTAGAGTTTGGGTATTATTTTACTATCTAGATAAATCACTCAATAAAACTTAAATGATTTATTTTCATGTAATAATATCATCTTTAGGTTGTGCTTCGGTCTATTTTCACTTAATCTCTTACGCTAGGAAATGGATGTTCAAGATAGTTTTTTTAATTCCGGAAGCACTTTAATGAATCATAAGATCCACACATCATTACTTAATCCTTTATATGTTTTTTGAAACCAAAATGGTTATCACATGTTATCAACAAACAATAATATCCAAAGTTCGACATAATCCATCCATAAGTACTTAATCTTAAGACTCATCCAACATATGTCTGTCCAAATTCAAACACCAAAATTTTTTAAGGAAGGCCAATAAATTTCCAAAATCAATGTAACATTAGATTCCCCAAATAATATAACGTATCTCTTTTTATCAATTATATAAAAACCTTTATCACCTTAAAACCTTAATGAAAATATCTATGCTTCCAAAAATAAAATCTCAGGTTGTTGAATATATTCCTTTAATATAATCATGAAGTAAAGCCATCAAATATAACATAAAATATAAAATAAATAACCACATTTATGGTCACATTTAATATCCAATAAACATATATTTATAATTATTATATTAAATTAAGAACATAATAAAGTTATCTACCTAAAATCATGTATTTTCTAGAAGACCAACTTATTATGAAATCACTTATCTTGGTTACTAGTACTATGCTTCCAAATCCTTAAAGAATAAATATTACAGTACAATCCTTAATAAATCATGATTCTTATAACTATTCCATAACTAATAAGATATTTCATGAATCCAAATACAAAATAACTTTAATATTTCTACTTAATTCTACATTTCATCATCTTATTCTTTAATACCTCCTTCCTTTAATTTTTCATTTATAGTATCTTCATCATCAGCAGTATAACCATTACTTGTATAACCTTGATAATTATCTTCATGAGTTTTCACCCTGGGACATCAATTTTCATAATTCTCATACTTTCCATATTTAAAACATTAAACCATTTATGATTTATTATGGACACCATTATTCTCATCTATTTAGTTAACCAAACTTTGAATTTTTCTTCCAAAATTACTTTCTTTATGTCATTTTTCCATCCCACAATATTTTCCCATTTCTATAAGACATTCACTTGTGTTTTTCATCTCACATTCTCGACATATAGAAAACTAAATCTTCTTTCCTCCATGGTATCCACCACCTGAGATCTCAACGAAATCTATCCTTCTCTTATTTGGTGATTCCAAGAGTTGGTTAAAGTTCTAATTGTTAATCATTATAACTAACTAGGAAGAATCATAGTATCCTTCACTCCATTCACTATCAACACATTGTTGATCACATTCATCATTAACCCAGTTCCTTCTGGTTTCATTCATTGACTAAAACAAAAAATTATTGTGTGATGAACACTAATTAGAGTGGTAAATCACATAGTCATGAATAATAATTTATAGGATATCTAAATCATAACACTTTCTCCTTCTATAAATCCTCATATTTAACTTACTTTATCCATTGTCATTACCAAATCTATAGGATGATATCTTATACTTAGACTTATCCTCAAATTCAATCATAGGGTTATATTCCCTAATCTATGTTTTCCTAAATCTAGTTCCTAAGGTTTTTACTAAACTTTCTCTAATAACATCTATAACAACCCTAACTCCAGAAGTCCAGATCCAATTCCTTATTATATTACATTAGCATAGATATAGGATTCAAATCCCACAGTACCAAATAGTTTAGAAGTTTTGGAAAACTATATTTCATACATGATACCCATTTTATATTGGAAATAGAAAATAAAACATTATACATGACAAAATCTAATAAACTGCCTCCTTGAAAACTCATTCAAATATCTCATCTTCATAACCTAGGGAAAAGAAGCAAAATAATGGGGAGCTAAAGTGATTAGTAAGGGTCAATTATAGTGGAATATATCATAAATAAATAAGGATAATAAACATAAAAAGATAAATAAATTATCAAATGTTCCATTAATCAATAACATGATAATAATATGGCAATAATAAAATATTATCAAATAATTCTATATGAATAATCACATGAGCTTTGAACTTGACCATATATATTCTAACTAATCAATTAATCACATGGAATAAAAATAATGATGGAATTAATAATTTTGGATGTATGAATTATCAAAATATATCCTCAATACATTTTAAGTATATGGGTAGAAACTTCTAAACTATCAAGATCTATCCTCAAGATAGTTACTATCAATATCTATCCTCAATACAATTTAAGTTTTTTGGGTAGAAACCCATCTAATTTGGACAACTAGTTTTTCCAATGAATGAATAAAATTTAGAAAAACATTAAATATCATGATAATAAATAAATTCATGATATAAAATGTCAAAGGGGTTTTATATACACCTCATAAAATAATATAGGTTCATAACATTAATATGTGACTTAATGAATGAAAATTGAGATGAAATACATTACAAAGATCATATAATTTAAGTGAGTTTTAATAAAAGGAATAGATTAGGTGTATCCACTATAAATCCACATAAAAAATTGTAAATACATAATAAGTTAATAAAAAATCATTTCACACATAATATTATCATGACATAATCAATTAAGTATAAGTTTAACCCAATGAATGGAAATTGAGTTAAGAAATCCCTTATGACTTTATAATCGGTCGAATTGTATACCCTATAAAATTATTAATTATAAAATGAAATATTTAATATCATTAATATAAATAGATTCATGTTATGATATATCAATATGTTATTACACCACACAATATAAATAAGTGGTGAATAGGGAATATCTCATAGAAATAAAAGTGAGACGAGAAACCCTTACATTGTGCTTTCCTTTAGTTGAACGTGATTTAACCTCATGTATAATGGTTTAAATAATGTTATTAATTTATAAAATAACCATATTCATACTTATTATATCATATATTATTCTATTAAATCATCATATTTCCTGTTTGTTAATAATATTTTGTTATTACCCTTGTTTTGTGTGTTAACTGCTTCATTTTCCTATTCATGTTTTGTCATATATGTCCCTATTATTGTGCATGGTACATAGTTTATTCATATAAATAATTATATTAAGGTCATATATTTCATATATATTTATTATATACATTTTTAGAACCATTATTTAATGGTGAACATGGAAAATGATTCACATCGTGTCGCGGAGATGGTAGGTCGTACATACGCACGAGCAGCAGTATCATTCCCTTAATAGTGAAAGGGTAAGAAAGTGGATCATATAATAATTTTTCTAGAATAAATAGAATATATTAATTATAATATATATCCATTATTTCCATAATTATACCCATCCATGTAAATTGGTTATGAAAAACAAATTGCATCACAACATGGACACAGTAATCCATGTGTATTCTCGCACGGTGCTTTCATTTTTCATAGGATGGATAAAGGGTGGAATGTGATTTTTCCATAATAATAATAACATATAAACATATATATGATACTGTATTTATTACTTTATTATTTAAAAACACATTAATAGTAAGTATAAGAAGAAATAAACTTCAAAAGACTTGGTAAAGATGATTACCTTCTCTTCGGCGAACTTCCTTTAGATTGCCTCTTAGGAACACTAAATTTGGTCTTTTGGAAGTAAAATAAAGTCAAGAACTTAACTAAGTATTTTTATAATATAAATTGGTTGGGTTTTTTTGATATATATGGCTTAATGTGGTGTAAATAAGTGAATGAGGATGTGCCCTTTTATAATTGAGGTGAGGGGAACTTTCAAAAATTCCCAAAATATTAAAATATAATAAGAATATTCTAGAGACAAAGACTTAAAAATGGACTATAAATGAATATGGGATAAAATTTAGACCATATATTATACCCTTTTTACTTGTTTAATATTTTTAATATTTTTAAATAATTTAATAAAATATTAATTCAATACATATAATTATTATCAAATTTGATACAATTCATTTAATTTGACTTCAAATATGCTAATAAAAAGTGTGAATTATAATATAATTATTTCATCCCTATATAATATATCCTATAGATATATAAAAAATTTTATACATATTAAATCATCCCAAATATATCAAAATTTAAATTTTAAAATTTATTATTTTATTTTTCTGTTAATTAAATAAAAATTGTATTAGAATTGCAGAAGAATTTAAGGTAATTATATAACTTATAAATATTAAATATAAATTTATATAAATAAAATAATTTCATTAGTATCAAAATATAAATTTATTTTCATTCATATCTTGATTTTTTTCCTATATGGATACATAAAATATATTAAATACAAAGAGAGTGACATTTTTTTAACTATCTTCAATTTAAATAATATACAAGTACTTTTCAAGTAAAAGTATCTATTAAACAACTAAAATTAGATATTAATCTTATAGGGTTATAATATTATTCATTCAATAATTTTTTTCCAATTTTAGGTCATGTTTAAACCCTTATCCTTTTGTTTTAACCCTTATTTAATCACTTTAACTCTTATCGTGACAGCATGGATTTTTACTCTTTGAGGATTAATATAGTTAGTATAAAATATAAAACCACCCATAAATGGATAATTTATAAAATTTTGAACCTTATTCCAATAATTTTTATGAATTTAATATTTTTTGAAATTTTATATCATTTAATAAAATATTATTTACTTTAAAATATCACTAATGTCAATTTTTAACACTATTCATTACTTTGACATTTACAAAAAAATAATACAACCATATATATTCAAAAGAAACTCTTTTAATACATAAAAAATATGTCAAGTTAATATATAAAATTATTTTAGGAAATTAATTATCTAAAATTATATTTATTTTAATAGTTTTAATATCATTTATTTGATATTTCCATTAAAAAGATAATTACCGCATCACTATTGTGAAAGCATTTAAGCTAATTATTTTTTCCCTAAAAATTTAAAATAAATTACCATGATGAAGATAAATATTTTTTATTTAAAAATAATATTTATGGTCTAACATATCTTCTGGATGACCATATATTAAAAAAATATACTTACTAAAAACATTAGTGTGATAAGTTTGACTTTTCTTAAAATAAAATATTATAAGGGGAATAAAGTCATACAAGTGGCACCAATAGGTCATAAATTATTCCAAAATATTATTTTTTTTGGAAATAACTCATTAAATAAAATTATGGTAAGTTTTAAGATAATTTTATAATCCTTATCATAATTATTTTTACTCTTAATTACTCGATTTACCCTTAACTGTGGTAATAAAAATTAATAAGTTTACTATTCATATTTTCCAAAAAAAAGGACCAATTTACTAAATTTTAAAATTATGAACCCAAATATGGAATCCTTTTTCAAAAATTCAAAACACTTAGGTGTCCAAAATTAATTAAAAATTAATCCCATAGATGGGGCGAGAAAGTGAATTTTTTAAAAGTGAAAATATTCAAAAGTTTGAAATGTTTTTATATCCAAATTTAATATGAAAAATATTATAATGAAATTAATTGTATTAAAATATGTATAATTGATCTAATTTTACTTTAAATCCAATTTAAAATATAATGTGACATTAAAAATTATTTAGATGAAAAGACAATTTTCAATTAAAATGCATTATTTTCACTATTCGTCAAAAAATAAAACTTATGAGAAAGATACCAAAATTTTACCCTAAGAAATTTTTGAAATTAAAATTTCAAAATTGTAGTTTATTTTTTAATTATAATTTTTAAAAGTGTCAAAATATAGTTTTAAAACAAGTACTTCATTAAAAGGTTACAAAACTACCTTTAGAAAAATATAACTTTTTATGCATAAAATTAGATTTATTCTTATCTTATGCCAATAAAATATATTATATGAATGTAAAAACATTTAATTGAATATATATTAAGTATACGTTCTATAATATGGTTAATAATATTCATTCACTCTAATTTGATGTCTAGATTATTATAATATTTCATTATTCATTTATGTTGGGTGTTGCATGCAACTTAAGCTATCGAATAGATTAAATTTAAAAAGATACATGTCATAAAATCTTGGGGTGTTACAATAAAACATGATAATTTTTTATTTATACTTGTTAATTTTAAAATTTTAGTTCTAAATAAGAACCATTAATCATGGTGATGCATGAGAAAAAGATATTTTATATTGTTGATCTAGTAAATGATCAGTGGTATATCATTTTGTAAAGTAAAAAAATACATTTGGGAGATGATAATGTTGATGATTTTCTAGACTTATATGATATTCCACCATATATTACATGATTACCTGAGGATAATTATGACTATGATATAGACATGGTCCATGCTATATAAAATGATCACATATAAAGTATATGGGAAATCATTCCATTGATCTTTTAATAATTCATTTAAATACTTATTTTTTATGTTATTTAGTTAAACATGCACATATAAAAATAAATAAATTTTTTATGTTAAAAATTTATATATTCATATGTTCATCAATTCTTACATGTTTATATTATCTTTTATATTCATCATTTTTAAGCATATAATTTGGGTTGAAGAATCATGACATGATCATTTTTTCATGGATAATTCCTTACATTCATCATTTTTAAATACATTTTTTCTATAAACTATTTTATATAGAATAATATTTATATTTTTCTTTCAATTATGAACATTTAAATATTTACTTCTAATATCAATTTACTTATATTCAAATATATACATATATATATAAAATTTCATTACATTATCATTAATCTATTTTATTAAAGGATATGATGGAATAGGAATGTCTATTGGGGCATGTGTGTGTCTCTTCATATAAATAAACCTATTATAATTAAATTAATTCATGAAATTTAAATTATTTTTGTTGAAATTATTTATAGAACTATATATCCTACTACTATTTATCATGTTTCTTCTTTAGAGAATAAGTCACCCAATGCTGGTAGATATGGGAGTATAGATTTACCAAAACTTTCACTTCACCATTAGATGAATAAAAGGTTACAAGTTTAGTTTGATGATAATGGTAACCCAATAGGGATAAATACAAAATATTTTAATATTTTCATTTCATTGTGAATTTTAGTTAATATCAGTATCTTATATCCTAATTAGTGTCGTGTCAAACAGATGACATAGGATCGGTTGTGGGAGTGTGTAATGTTATAATATCTCAACTATCTTTTTTTCAATGGTCTAAATTTTATATATTTCATATAAAAAATATTTTATCTATTTAATTAAAATTTAAATTTTAAATTCCTTATATAAAAGTGATTAATAATCGATGTTTGTTTTTTATATTAATTAAACTGATAAATTTTAAACCAAAATATAATTTGGATTATATTTTTGGGAAGAAAAATAATGAAAATATACATCTCAAAATTGGGTTTCTATATTTAGATACATGAGAGAAGTTTATCACCAGTTGATAGGAGGAATACTTTCTAGTATGTTAATTAGTGTTTATAAAATCAATTCAATTAACTATTTTAATTACTTAATGAATTATTTTATTTCTCTTATTTAACAGGAATCCAAGAAATATGGGTGAAAAATGTATACCCTCAAACTTTGTCACATGGATGCTATTTGTTACAACAGCAGCAGATGATTGATGAAAATTTTGAGGAATTAAGAGAAAAATAATGTATCTTTAAATTAGTTCATTTTAATCTTCCATCTCCTCCTATATGTTGTAAGAAAATATAAAATTATGATAATAAAAAAGTATAATTACTTTAATAGTAAATTTAAGGACATGGCTTATAATATTGTGAGAAATTAATTATTCTTTATTGAAAATATAATTTCAAAATTCTTTATATTTTTATGGAATTTTCATATTTTATTTTAAGATATTATTCAAGATAAACGAAAAATGGGACCTATATCCTTGAGGGTATTGACATCCCTTAATGATTAGGGAGTTGATGATTGATTAAAGTACTCTCATGAAGATAATTGAAAAAGGGGGATATATGAGTTGTTATAAATTGAGTCATGGTCAATGTATCATTTTTATTACACTAAGATTTGGATTACTCTCATATATACCATTTTATCTTATGGAGTGGTTTTTAGATAACCTTCACATCAGAGGCATTATATTAATTATTTCTTGAACCTATTCATTTATGAGATTTGAAGGTGATTTTTTATTTTATTTATTGAACACATGCTCATGGGTGAGTTGGAAGATATTAGATATTAGTTTTAATAAATTATAATAAAGGTTTCCTAAGTATGATTAAACAATATCATGAGGGTGATGATAATACTAAAATTATTTGAGGATGATTGAAGAATTTAATAATATTTAGACAAACCAGTCCATATAATATATTTTTCATCATCAAGGATATGAGATAGAGGGTAAGTTTACTCTTATAAAAAGAGTGAAATTATATAACATAGAGTTTTATAGTGATGATATTCCTAAGGAGTTAAAGGGATTATATTATTTCATAAAATTTTGGGCATGAAAATTTTATGAAGCACTAGTTTGGAGGATGAATAGAGTCACACCAAAATATAGTGACTCAAGTCGTGATGGGGGAGGTCACAACATAGTTTTTCAGGCCAGGAATATCTAGTGTTTAACTGGATCTGAGGATACAAGTAGATCATTCCATATTGAAGGTATACACATCACAAAGAGACTATAGATTTTATATATCTATTAAATATTTAGGATGAGTTACTTTCCATATCTTTTGGATTTGTTGGCCACACTATAACCCAGGAATTCATGACGCAATGCATGAGAAGTCTATAAATCTAAAGAGTCTCACCTAAACCAAAGTATAAATAAAAGGAGATAAGACTCTAATATAATAAACCACCCATTATATATATATATATATTTTTATGAAATTTATTAGAATAAAAAGTTTTTACACCTAATTATAATTTTGTAGGCACTTGAGGTTTGGAAGTGAAGTTTGATCAACTTTTGGATGCTCATCTTTCTCCCTTATAATTGGAGTTCCAGACCATATCCCTAGTTCTTTCCTTGTTTTTCTGATAATAAAATTATAAATTATAATCCTATTAAGTTTTATGTTGTATTTATTATCAATGCATACATGGGAATGAGAATTTTATGTGTCTAAGAATGTTTGGAGAAGTGTTGAGATGGATGCAGATAAATTTTGTAAGTTTCCAAAGCTACTGGTTCTTAAATAATTCAAAAAGGACTCAATACATAAGAGTAACTCTGATAGTGCTCTATATACATAAGTTTTTTCTAGACCTTTCAGGTTATTTTAAATTTGTAAAATTATTCCATACTTAAGAGTCTCTCTATGTTATAGATTGAGAATTTATAAAATTTGTTAGGATTTTACACTATAATATGTAACATATTTCATATAGTATATAATATATTCAAATGATATTTAATATATACTAGTGAAATGAAAATTGAAAAATTACCTAGGTTTATACACTATTATACATAACATATTTTTAATGATATATAAGATTTTATACCAATTGGTAATATCTATGAGATAAGTAAAAATTGGAAATGTAATAAAACTCATAATGATACATAAAATATTATGATTGATATGTAAGATATTTCAAATAATATTTAAGATATTACAATTAATACATAATATAATCTATTATTATATAATATACTATCTAGATAAATTTTATCAAATGGAAATTCATAAGTGTCATCTACTCAAACATAAGAGTTACTCTATTTCCAAAATGAAATTTGGAAAAAATTAGGGTGACAATGATGATATATAAAGTTTTCAAGATTAACATAAGATAATAATTGGTATATGTAATAATTACATTTATGTTTAAAATTATATAGAATATAATATTGATCTCACTAAATGGATATGTAAGATATTTTATTTCTTATGTAATGTTTTTTATTTTTAAGAAATATAAGAACTTTGGACATTTCAAATTTGATGATATTGTATTGATCTTTGATGATTAAAATATCATGATTAATGTTATAAATATTATTCAATCAAACGTTTTTAGTGATAAATAATGAAGAATATTTATTAGTTGGACCACAGAAAAGAATATCATGTCGTAAATTATTCTGTGGATGAAAAATAGGTCAAAGCCAATTCTGAAAATTCAGATGCAGACATGAACCAAGATGAAATCCATGTATTAGTTAATGATAGAGAGAGTTTTGTGAGAAAGATTCATGTCATAGTTTTATATCATGAAATTTAGGAACTATTCTAGAATTACATGATAGAATTATTCATGCTACAATAGGATATGTCTAATATAGCCATGAAAAGTAAAAAGAAGCATGTGTCGTGAGAGTATCATTCATGGTGTAATAATATTGTTTCATGTTATCATACAAAAATGGAATTAATGTATATATTTATGGGATTTTTAATGATAAGTATATAATATTATTTTATATTCCACTTGGAGAATAAATACCTAGTCATATGGATATATTATATGTGATCTTTTTAAATGAGTTTAAAGACTAATAATTATGGAGGTTTGAAAACCAAAAAACATAGAGGATTGAATTTCTAAGTGTAAATACCTGGCCCTAGTTACCCAAAGTTAGTGCATTATTATATAATATTGGAATGATCATAAGGGATCAAATCCCGAAAGACTAATCAGTTTAGTAGCCTTGAAAGTACTAGATACATACATAAGTTTTCCATTACATTATGAACTGAAAAACAAAAATAGTTTGTCTCCTTTGAACACACTCATATCCCTTAGCGTATCCCTACAAGTTAGTCATAATATACTTCTTCTCATCCTATGAAAAATAAAAAATAGAAAGGGGTGAGCTCAGATAGTCAGTAAGGATAACAATACAGCGAAAACTTTCATAAATAAGCATAAACATTTAAGGCAATGTATAAGACTAAAACACATGACTTTTAAACTTAAACTTAAGTATAATATGGAAAATATAAATCAAATAATTCCTTTTACATATTCACATGGATATTATATTAGTCGTATAATCACATGTAATATTAATAGCTAATTTTATAATGATGGAATGAATAATGTCGGACATCATAACCCCATGGTCAAGTCCTTGTGTCAAGACTACAAATAAGATTTTGTCAAGGCCTTGTTCCAAGACACTTGTTTGTATCATGAGACCAACCGATGCATTGAGGGGCTATAGTGGGCCTCACCCGTCACTTACTACGTCTAATGCATTCCTCATATGAAAAGGTTGAGACATAACATAAACATTTGTATCAAAACTAGTATACAAAATGTTAATACTTTAACTATAAACCATGAATGGTATAACAATAGAACATCCACATTCAAATATATCACAAAACCTTCAATAAAATATGGATGATTATATCATAATTAATCAACTTCAAACAAGCCTAAAATACATCAAATGATGTTGACATAGATGCAATCAATCCAAAAACTATTTGAGTGAAATATCTCTTTCTACTTTGAAATCATTTAAAAATAAAGAAAAAAATTATTTTGAAAATATTCTTATAAGATTGAAAGGTAATATTTGAAGGTGTTATAATGGAGGAAAATAGTCACACCTGCCGTATAAGTTAAAAAAACATTCTTTCCTTAATTTGTAAAAAAGTTCATAAAGTACCTTGTTTTGAAAATGACAGAAAGATTCATTTAAAAAAATTATAAAAAGTAAAAAAATGGTATAAATGAATTTAACCCATATTATATTAAATATTGAAAATTTTTTGAAATACATTTTAAGAAACACGGATGTGGATGATAAAGAAGTCTCAGTATATACTTACGTAAAAACAACCTTGGATAATAAATATATTGTAAAATTAACCCTTACCTTGTACTTTTCCTTAGTAGAGGGTACGTTAACCTACTTTATAATGGTGAAATCATTATTATTAAATTATTAAAGAACCACATACATAAATATGATACCATATAAAATCTTATAATATTTCTTTGTTAATGATATTTCAGTAGTATCATTATTTTGGGTGTTAACTGATTCATTTTCCTTTATATTTTTTGTTACATAAGTCATGTTTGTTATGTATAGGATGTATTTTATTCATATAAATAATGATATTAAGTTCTTAAATATTATTTTTAAACATAAAATAAAAACTATTCTTGAATGGTTATGATGGGGAATGAAATCTCATCGTGTCGTGGAGATGGTAAGTCGTACGTACGCACGAACGACAATATCATTCTATTAGTGGTAAAATCGTGTGTAATTGGATGGTATATTATATATAAATAATCATTAACATGTTATATTTATTATTTAAATAATTTATACATATTATTATACCAATCTAAATAATGAAGTGTTGAATAACAAACAACACCATGACATGGAGACGGTAAGCCGTACGTACGCACATATGGTGACTTTGTCATTCATGGGATGGATAGTATAATGAATATGGTTGTACCATATTTATAATAACATATAATTATGTAGAATGTAATGGAGTTATTATTTTAGTATGGAAACAACAAATAAAGAGGAATTGGAAGAAGAAAATAACTTTGAAAGAGGTGATGAAGTAATTACCTCTTCTTCGGGTTCTTCCTTTTGATTTGAAAAAAAAGGCTCCTTAGGTTGGATTTATGATAAACGTAAGGCCTAAATGTTGAATTTAGGGTAGTTGGGAGGATATTTTAGCAGGTTTTTTCTGATCCAAATGGCTTTGGAGGTGTGAAATTAGGATAAGGTGAAGTACCCTTTTATAAGAGAGGTGAGGGTCACTTTAGGAAAAGCTTGAAATATTATTTTATTATAAAATAATTTTCAGTTTCTAATGGTTCCAAATGGATTTATTTATATTATAAGGTGGTTATGTGTCTAAAACCTCTCAAAAAATATATTTTAGACAAGTTTAGGTCACCATATTAACCATATCTTTTATATTTAACTCTTAGTTAAATAGTTTAACTTTTACCATGTCTTCTTGTATTATTATAATACATGGTTAATAAGCTTACTATAAAATTAAAAGTGAACATAAAGTGGTTAATTAATTACATATATATAATTATATAAGTCCTTTGGATGAACCTTAGATTTTTAGGACTATTATATAATTTAATAAAATAGTATTTTTTTTAAACACATTTATGTCAATTTTGACACTATTTTGTATTTGGTTTTTTTTAAGTCATAAATCTTGACTAATTCGAAAAAAAATATTTAATCAAGCCTAATATTTCATATTTACCTATAAAATTAGTGGATGGCATCAAAACTTTATAATTATATTTATTTTAATATTTATAATATCATTTATTTGATTCTTTCACTAATAAGGAAAATATTGCATCATTATTGTGTCATAATTAAATATATTTATTTTATGTATAAAAATTATAAAAAAATACCATGATTTATGAAATATTTTTAGATTTATAATTACTATTTATATTCTAAAATATCACTTATATAATCCCTAATATAAATTGTTTTACTAAAAGATATTTGTTTATATTACATTTTCCTTAACTTTAAATTAATTTTTATAAAGTGTCATTTTCACTTAAAAGTGGATCCATGGGGTTCAAGAATTGACCAAAGTATGACCATGATCGTACATGTATCATAAAATAGTGTTAGGACAAGTGTTAGGGTAATTTAATATTATTTTAATATTATTTTTTACCCTTATTTACCGGATTTTCCCTCTAACCATGGTAAATAAAATGTTTACTAAAGTTACTATTCATAATGTCTAAAAATAAAAGTTACCTATTTAAACAATTTGGAAATTTTTATTACAAATATTTAATCCATTTTTCCAAATTCAAAACATAGAAGTTACAAAAATTAATTTGAAATTAATTCTCGTTATCAAAATAAAAAAGCGGGTTCTTAAGAAGTAAAAACTATCAAAAGATTGACATGTGTTTATGTAAAATTTAAATGTGAAATTACATCCAATAACCTACATTATATTAAATAATAAAAATTTAATCTAATGATAATTTAAAACTACTCAAATTTATAATTCTACATTATAAATTATTTCGATTAAAAAAGTTGTTTTTAATTAAAATTTAGTATTTTTCACTATTCGTCAAAATATGAAAGTTATCATAAAAATACCAAAAATTTACCCCAAGATAATTTTGATATTTTGAATCCAAAAATTAAGTCCAATTTTAAAAGTAAAATTTATAAGTGGGTATTACTATTCATAACTGCTTTTAAAACGGCTAGTTTGATAGGTCATGGTGCGCTTGAGCTCGGTGTTGCGTACATCGCACGCTATTATATTATTCAAAGAGAAAAGTACTGTGGAAGCTTGGGGTGTTACATTCTTCCTTCCTTCAAATAATTTCATTCTCTAAATTTCTAGAATACCACTGCATAAAAAGATTCGGGTCGTTCTTCATCACAAGTTCCTCAGGTTCCCACATTGCCTCTTCCATTTTATGGTTTCTCCAAATAATTTTTACCAGACGAGTCGTTCATTTTCTCAATACTTGTTTTCTGGTATCAAGAATCCTGATAGAATCTTCATAATAAGATATATCGGGTTCCTGTTCTATTTCTTCATAGGTGATTACATGCATTGGTTCAGGCATGTACTTTCTCAACAGTGATATGTGGAATACATCATCAAATTTGGAGAGACTAGGCGGCATTGTCAAACGATAAGCTATAACTCCAATTTGTTCTAGAATTTTGAATGATCAGATGTACCTGGGACTTAATTTACCCTTCTTATTGAATCGTATAACACCCATCCATAAAGATACCTTCAATAAAACATGATCTCCTACTTGAAATTATAAATCCTTTCTTCAGTTATTGGCATAGCTCTTTTGTCTACTTTAAGATGCTTTGATGTGGGTTTGGATAATCTTCACCTTTTCCATTGTTTCCTCAACAAGTTATGGTCCTACGAGTTTTCTTTCACCAACATCATCCCAACAAGTTGGTGTGTGGCATCTCTTTACATATAACTCTTCATATGGTGCCATCTAAATACTTGAGTAGAAGCTATTATTATAGGAAAATTATACTAGAGGTAAATACTGATCCCACATACCTTGAAAGTCAAGTGAGAAAGATCTCTACATGTCTTCTAAGGTTTGAATAGTATGTCCTGATTTCCCATCACTTTGAGGGTGGTAGGTAGTGCTCAAACGAAGTTTAGTATATAGGGATTTCTAAATACTTTTCTATAATCTTGATGTAAAATGGGGATCATGATCAAAAACAATCGATATGGGTACACCATGAAGTCTTACAACTTCATTAATATATAGTCTTGCTAAACGTTCAAGTGGTAAATCTTCTCTTATAGAAATAAAATTTGTTGACTTGGTAAGATGATTAACAATGACCCATATTTTATCATTCCTTCTAGGAGTCTTTGGTAGCCCCATGACAAATTCCATCTTAATATCATCCCATTTCCACTCAGCTATGGGAAGAGGTTGCATGACTCCTCCAGGATGTTTTCTTCTAGCCTTCACCTTTTGACAAACCATACATCTTGACACATAATCAGAAATCTCTCTATTCATGTTGTCCCACCAAAAATGTTCCTTCAAATCTCTATACATCTTAGTGCTACCAAGGTGTATAGAGAAATTGGAGCTATGAGCATCATCCAAAAATTCCATTTTTAGATCAGGTATATCGGGAACACAAAGCCTCCTCCCAAATTTCATTTTTCCATCTTCATATATGAAGTCAATCAATATCCCCTCATTCACAACTTTAATTTTATTTTTAAACTCCTCATCATTAGTCTAAGAACTTTTTATCCTTTTTAGTTAAGATGTTTTGGAAACCATTTGAAAAGGTATCAATGTTTCACCTTCCATGATTATTCCCATATCCATCTTTACAAGATCCATGAACATAGGATCCCTATCAACTATCATCTTATTTATAACTCCATGATACTTTCTGCTCAAATAATCTACCATCTTATTTTCCTTCCTTGGGTGGTAGTGTATAGTGCAATCATAATCCTTTAGTAGTTCAAGCCATCATATTTTACTCATGTTGAGTTCTTTCTATGAGAAAATATACTTCAACCTCTTTTGATCGGTATATATCTCACATTTTTCACCATATAGATTGTGTCTCTATATCTTAAAAGTAAATATTACAGCTTCTAACCCAAGATCATGAGTGGGATAATTTTGTTCATGAATTTTTAGTTTTCATGATGCATAGGCAATAACTCTATCATTCTGTATAAGGACACAACCAAGTCCTTTCTTTGAAGAATCATTATAAATAACAAACCCATCATTCCCCGATGGTAGAGTCAAGATAGTAGCACTGCTAATATTCTCTTCAGTTATTTAAAACATTATTCACACTCTTTTTTTCCAAAAAAAATAACCCCTTTATGTGTGATCTTGGTTAATGGGTTAGCCAATCGAGCAAAATTCTAGACAATACACTGATAATAACCTGTTAAACCAATAAAACTACGTACCTCAGTTATACTCGTCGGTGTTGTCCATTCTTTTATTGCTCATGTCTTAGAAGTATCAATAGATATTCCATCCTTAGAGACAATATGACAAAGAAAATAAATCTCCTAAATCTAGAATTCACACTTTCTAAACTTCCCATATAATTCATTTCTTCTAAGAGTATTTAGAATAGTGCACAAGTTCTTTTCATGATATTCATATATTTTGAAGTATACCAAGATATCATTAATAAATACCACTAAAAAGTCATCAAGATATTCTTTGAAAACACTATTTATTAGATCCATGAAAACATAGGGTGCATTATTCAGTCCAAAAGGCATTATTGTAAACTCGTAATGCCCATACCTGATATGAAATGTTGTATTTGGAATGTCTTCCTTCTTCATGCACAACTGATGATATCCAGATCAAAGTTCAATCTATGAAAAATATTGAGCTCCATGAATTTGATTGAATAAATAATCAATGTGAGGTAGGGGATACTTGTTCATTATTATTATAGAATTGATCTCCATGTAGTCAATGAACAACCTCATAGATCATTCTTTCTTCTTAACAAAAAGAATATGTGCTCCCCATAGAGAAACACTAGGGAGAATAAATACTTTATTACTCAATTCCTCTAGTTATTTATTTAATTCCACTAATTCCAAAGTGGCCATTCTATAAGGGGTATTTGATATGGTCCTTGAACCAGGAATTAAGTCAACGGAAAACTCAATTTCTCATTTTGGAGGATGTCCAGGTAAATCCTCTGGAAACACATCAACATATTCTTGCACAATAGGTACATCCTCTATTTGAACATTCCTTTCCTCACCCATAGTTATTTCACTCTATTCCTCCCCAATAATTGAATTTAGTAGAGCTACTGGGGGTGGATCTAGATGAGAATCTTATGGTGATGTTTCTGCCCTAAATATAAGTTATTCCTTATCATCATTAAAAAATGTAACATACTTCTTCTTACAATAAATTTTCACATCATGGTCTGAAAGGCAATCCATACTAAGAATTATATCAAATTAAATCATGGGTAAGATGATGAGATCAGCAAATAAAGCATGTTTATATGCCATAATGGTAACTAATTTAAAAAACATTGTTGCAGTGATACTTCCCTTAGGAGTTTTGACTAAAAACTACCTTGTTAAATCAAATTAGAAACATCAAGTTATCTTGGAAAATTGAGATGATATGAAAGAATATGATGATACAGAATCAAATAAAGCATTAGCTAAATCTACAGAAATGATTAAAGTATCGGCCACCACGTCATTTAGAACTTCAAACTCTGTAGTTGTGATCGCATAAGCTTGGACTTTCTCCCTGGTAATTTTCTGAGGTAAGTTTCCTTAACGCTTAGGACATTCATTTTAATAATTCCCCATTTCTTTACAGTTGTATAATTCAACATTGACAGCCTCTTTCTTCCCCTTGTAATCACAAGCTTAGTGGCCTTTTCCTCCACACTTGTAACAGACTCCCATTCCCTTCAGGCAAGTACCAGGGTGTTTCTTCCCACATTTACTATAGTATATAAATTCAACTATTCCCTTATTCCCGTTATTTCTATTTCTAGAGTGTTCAGAATATCTATTCTTCTCTTGCTTTAATTTAAAGTCATAATACTTTGAGAATTCCTTTTCGGTCTTAATAGCACATGATGTTATATCTTCATACGACAAGAAGTATTGTGAGACTAATTCTCGATAGAGAAATGGTTTTAACCCATAAAATAATTGATTAATCTTACTTCTTGGCTTACGTATATAATCTACAACATGACTCACTAACCTTGTAAGGTTTTCCTCATACTTTGCAACATTCTCGTCCTCTTTTTTCCTCAGACTCAAAAATTACCTTTCCATATCCGCTCGATGTTCATGAAGAAGGTATTTTTCTAAGAAAAGATCTTTAAACTACCTTAATTCTATATTTGATACTTCTTCATCCTCTTTTGGGTTTTTAATTAATGACAACCATTGATCTACATCTCCTGTGAGGTGATAAACTACCATGAAAATTTTTTCCCTTTCGCTACTCCCCAAAGCATGAAATATTTTCTCTAAGGACCTTATCCATTGTTCATCTACAAATGGATTTGTAGTCCCACTTAATTTTTGTATTTGTTTACTTATGAAGAATTCTAACATTGATCCTCCATGTTGTGAATCAGGGTGCTCCATACGGGTAAGGTTATTATTCATAACCTGAGTGAGTTGACATGGTATGGTTATAAGCTGTTTAGCACCAGTTGTGTCACCAGCTCCAATATAATTATCTTGAGTAGGAGGGAAATCCCTACATGGATTACATGCGTTGATATGGTTTCTATTCCTTCCACTAGGCGCCATTTTTAAACAATGGAATACACTAGATTAGTTTATGAATCGCAATACATAACTCAAACTAGTAAAATACCTAACATAAATTGAACAGTTTATGCATATAATCTATAGTCATAAAAAAAATTTTCTTTGAGGAAGTATTTACGCATAAATCCTTCATAATGTCTTGTAAATAAAAATTGAATTATCCTAATCATATCCCCTAGGAGTGTCATAACCAAGAGTGCAGCAAGGTCTATTGTCATGCACTAGTTCACGTTCGAGTCTAGCTCAAAGCGGTGTTTTTGGGTCTTACCCCTAGATACATTTGTGCTAGAGATGCATCTACCTGCTCATATCTAGACAGGTATGTATTGCTTGGAAAATTCATAAAAAACTCTACATTTTCAAAATTCTAGGAAGTTCTTCTATACTAATCCTCAAAGTCTATCTTAGTTTAATGTTCTATAATCAGAGTTTTTTTAAATATAGTTTTCAAGGTTTGTAATAAACTTCCTCTGATACCAACTGTAATGCCCTGACCCTAGTTACCCAAAGTAGGTTCATTATTACATAACATTTTCATGATCACAAGGGATAAAATCCTGAAATACCAATCAATTTAGTAGCCTTAGAAGTACTAGATACATACATAATTTTTACATTACATTATGAACTAAAAAACAACAACATTGTGTCTCATTTAAACACACTCATATCCCTTATATTATCCCTAAAAGTCAGTAATAATATACTTATTCTCATCCGAGGAAAAATAAAACATAGAAAGGGGTGAGCTCAGATGATTAGTAAGGATAAAAATATAGTGGAAACTTTCATAAATAAGAATAAACATTTAAGGAAATGTGTAAGACCAAAACACAATCCTTTTAAACTTAAACTTTAGTATAATATGTCGAATATAAATCAAATAATTCTATTTACTTATTCACATAGATATTCTACTAGTCAGAAAATCACATGTAATATCAATATATAATTTCCTAATGATGAAATGCATAATGCCGGACATCATAAACACATAGTCAATGCCTTGTGCCAAGACGACAAATAATATTTTCTCAAGGACTTATTCCAAGACACTAGTTTTTCTCATAAGACCTACTGATGCATCGAGGGTCTATAGCGAGCCCCTCCCATCACTTACTATGTTCAATGCATTCCTCATATGAAAAGGTGGAGACATAACATAAACATTCGTATTAAAACTAGCATACGAAATGTTAATACTTTAACCATAAACCATGAATGCTATAAAAATAGAACATCCATAGTAAAACATATCACAAAACCTTCAATAAAATATGGAAGATTGTATCATAATGAATTAACTTCAAACAAGCGTAAACTCTATAAAAGGATGTTGACATAGATTAAATCAATCCAAAAACTATTTGAGTGAAATATCTCTTTCTTTTTTGAAATCATTTAAAAGTAAAGAAAAAAAATTTTTGAAAATATTCTTATTATCTTTCAAGTGAATATTTGAAGGTGTTATAATGGCAGAAAATAGCCGTACTCACCGTATAATTGAAAAAAAATTATTTCCTTAATTTTTCAAAAAGGTCATAAAGTACCTTATTTTGAAAACGACGGAAAGATTACCTTCAAAACAATTTATAAAAAGTCTAACAAGGGTATAAATTACTTTAACCCATAGTATAGGAAATAGTGAAAATGTTTTAAAATACTTTTTAAAAAACCCAGGTGTGGATGATAAAGAATCTGCAGTAGATACTTATATAAAAACAACCTCGGATAATAAAGATATTGTAAAATTAATCCTTACCTTGTACTTTTTCTTATTAGAGGGTAATTTATCCTCCTGTATAATGGTTAAATATTTGTTATTAAATTATTCAATAACCACATATATAAATATGATATCATATATGATCTTCTAATATTTCTTTGTTAATGATATTTTAGTAGTATCATTGTTTTGGGAGTTAACTGATTCGTTTTCCTTTATATGTTTTGTTACGTAAGTCATGTTTTTCATGGATATGATGTATTTGATTCATATCCAGAATGATATTAAGTTCTTAAACATTATTTTTAATCATCAAATGAAAATTATTCTTGAATGGTTATTATGGGGAATGAAATCTCATCGCGTCGTGGAGACGGTAAGCCATACATACGTACGAGCGACAATATCATTCTATTTGTGGTGAAATAATATGTAATTGGATGGTATATTATATATAAAGAATAATTAACATGTTATATTTATTATTTACATAATTTATACTCATTATTATACATATCCAAATAATGAAGTGTTGAATAACAAACTACACCACGACGTGGATACGGTAAGTTGTACGTGCGCACGTATAGTGACTTTTTCATTCATAAGATGGATAGGATAATGAATATGGTTGTACCATATTTATAATAACATCCCAATATGTAAAAGGTAATGGATTTATTATTTTATTATGGAAACAACAATGAAAGAGGAAGTGGAAGAAGAAAAAAACTTTGAAAGATATAATGTTGTAATTACCTCTTCTTTGGGTTATTCCTTTTGATTTGTACAAAAGGGAACCTTAGGTTGGATTTATGGTCAAATTAAGGCCTCTGTATTTAATTGAGGTTAGTTGGGAGGATATTTGATCATGTTTTTTCTGAGACAAATGGATTTGGAGTTGTGAAATTAAGATAAGGGGAAGTACCCTTTTATAAGAGAGCTGAGGGTCACTTTAGGAAAATCTTGAAATATTATTTTATTATAAAATAATTTTTAGTTTCTAATGGATCTAAATGGATTTATTTCGAGGATAAGGTGGGGATGGGTCGAAAACATCTCAAAAAAATATATTTTAGACAATTTTAGGTCACCATATTAACCTTATCTTTTATATTTAACTCTTAGTTAAATAGTTTAACTTTTACCATGTCTTCTTATATTGGTATAATACAAAGTTAATAAACTTACTATAAAATGAAAATCTAACCTAAAATGGTTAATTAATGAAATATATATAATTATATAAGTCCTTTTTTCTAACCTTATATTTTTAGGACTATTATATAATTTAATAAAATGGTATTTGTTTTAAAAACTCATTTATGTCAATTTTGACACTATTTTGTATTTGGTTTTTGTAAAAGTCATAAAAACTTGATTACTTAGAAAAAAATATATTGAATCAACCTTAATGTTTTATATTTACCTATAAAATTCATGTATGGCGTCAAAATGTTTTAATTATATTTATTTTAATGTTTATAATATCATTTATTTGATTCTTTCATTAATAAAGAAAATATTGCATCATTATTGTGTCATAATTAAATATATTTATTTTATGTCTACTAATTATAAATAAAATACCATGATGTTGGAAATATTTTTAGATTTATAATTAATTTTTATAGTCTAAAATATCACCTATATAAACCCTTATAAAAATTATTTTACTAAAATATATATGTTTATGTTACATTTTCCTTAACTTTAAATTAATTTTTATAAAGTGTCATTTTCACTTACAAGTGGCTCCATGGGGTCAAAAAATTGACCCAAGAATGACCATGTTTGAAAATATATCATCCAATAGGGTTAGGACACGTGTTAGGGTAATTTAATATTATTATAATATTATTTTTTACCCTTATTTACAGGATTTACCCTTTAACCATGGTAAATAAAATATTTACTGAAGTTACTATTCATAATGTCTAAAAATAAAAGTTACCTATTTACACAATTTGGACCTTCTGATTCCAAATATGGAATCAATTTTTCCAAATTCAAAATACAGAAGTTTTAGAAATTAATTTAAAATTAATTTCCGTTGTCAAAACCAAAAAGCGGGTTTTTAAGAAGTAAAAACTATCAAAAGATCGACATGTGTTTATGTACAATTTAAATGTGAAATTACATCCAATGACCTATATTATATTAAATGATAAAAATATAATCTAATGAAACTTTAAAACTACTCAAATTTATAATTTAACACTATAAATTATTTCGATTAAAAAAATTTAATTAAAATTTAGTATTTTTCACTATTCATCAAAATATGAAAGTTATCATAAAAATACCAAAAATTTACCCAAATCTAATTTTGATATTCCAAATCAAAAAATGAATTCCAATTTGAAAAATAAAATTTATAAAATTTCAAAATGTGGGTATTACTATTCATAACTGCTTTTAAAATGGCAAGTTTGATAGGTCGTGGTGCGCTTGAGCTCAGTGTTGTGTACATCGCACGATATTGTATTATTCAAAGAGAAATGTATTGTGGAAGCTTGGGGTGCTACACTAATATTGAAGGGTTTTCATATTATAAAATATGAAAACAATTTTTATGTGAAATTCAAATAATATAAAAGGATAAGATAAGGGAGAGATAAAGCTATTGAATATATTGTATATTAAAGATAAATAAAAAATGGAAACCTAAAATTATCATCACTAAAGATGTCCTTTTTTGTGAAATAAAAGTATATAACCAATGATAATATGAGTGATTTTATTTTTTAATTGAATAATAATGAGTGGATATATCGATAGACCAACTTATACATTATATAGTAATTATTATATAAGGTGAAGATGGAGAAGAATTGGAAAAATAGTCGATGATATCTCTATATCATAAGGACTAGAATATTGAAAAATACTTAAAGATTTATATGCAAGTTATCCTTGAATATTTTTGCACAACTAAGGAATTATATCATAATATTTTTGTTAAGAGGGGAATTTTATTACCTACTAATCATAATTCAAGAGAAGACAGATAAATCTAGTATCTGGGGAATGACTAGTTAGTCCCAAATCCTAAGAAGAGTGTTAGTAATTTATTACATGTAATCTTATTATTTCCAGACACCAAAGGGTTTAAGTACATCCCCTTACCATATTATTGATAAAAAATATCAGTCATGTTTTTGTGGGATAACAACCACTTTATACTAAGAATTAGCATATGCATTTTGAGTCAAACTCATAAATACTTGTATGCCTTATTTTTTGGTTACAAGATTTTATTACCTACATAGGAACTAAGAGACAGAAAAATACAGATATATCCATTAACCAAATAGGTGTATAGGTAAAGATTAAAATGTTTTGATTTGAAAAAAAATCAATCACATTGATTCCCCCCCCCCAAATGTGGTTGATCAAATTCTGGTGGAACAAAAATATTGTGCACAAAGGGGTCACAACCATTTTTCATGAAGTATTTTCCACTTAATAATAATGGTGAGTGAGGCATATAAATCTCTTATATCATATGAGTTCTTTCTATACCTATCTCTCATCATCATATCAGCATCTTTGAGATCCAATATCACTAACTAATGATGGGGAAAATGTTATTTGAGAGTTAATGTTTTTTTTTTGACAAAAGAAGACGGATCCATTAATGATGGAGATCAGCTGAAATACAGGAGCATAACCACGAGGGAAAATGATTGAACCACAGCAAATCCTCGTAAGGAGGGCCAATGCCTGCCATCTTGTGAGCGGCTTCATTCGCTTCCCTTCTAATAAATGAGAAATTGCAGTAATTGAAGCCTTGTCTCCGCGAGTGAATACACCGGATAATGGGGCTGAAAAGTTGAAGCCCGCCGTCAGTGAGATTGATGGCATTGATAACAGTGAGACAGTCGGATTCGATGTGAATGGAATCCCAACCGCGATCTTTTGCAAAGTCTAGCCCAGCAAGGATGGCGGCGGCCTCCGCGACTGAGGGCTCCCAAAGTGCATAACGTGCTTCGTATTTGGCGGCGATGAGATTTCCCAGGTTGTCTCGGGCCAGTAAACCAAGTCCAACTGGGCCATCCCTAGGGAGAGAGGCATCCACATTGATTTTAACCGTCCCTTCTGGTGGGGGGCACCAATGTTGGGGAAGAGGAGGGGGGGTTAAAAGTCTTTGTTGTTCAGGGTGGTTATGCCAGACAGCAATCCAAGACAAAGCCCGGTCAATCCAAAATCTGGGGGGCCTTCGGAAATGATTGAAAATGGCCTCATTCC
Organism: Viscum album; assembly: GCA_963277665.1. NCBI lineage: Eukaryota > Viridiplantae > Streptophyta > Magnoliopsida > Santalales > Viscaceae > Viscum > Viscum album. Next base: position 656,872 of record OY728136.1, read on the forward strand.
GCCTATTCCAGATAATCCAAGTCAAAATGCACAGGGCGCCTGCTTTAGCCGGCGAAAAGGAGGAACACCATCGCATCAGAAGAGATGAAGGATCTGAGGCGGCGTCCAGTCTCAGCTCTAAAGTTGATCCCCAGCCATTCCAAACCTCCTGAGCCCCGGGACATTGAAAAAGGGCATGGAGAGGGGATTCAATCACAGAGGGGCAGAAAGGGCATGAGTTGTCGTTTGAAAAGTGTCTGTAGACAAGGAGGCTCTTAGTTGGGAGGATACCAATACACACCTGCCACCAGAAAAAGCGAACTTTAGGGGGAACATAAAGCTTCCAAATAGATGTCCAGGGCCTCGCATCTCCTTCTGTAATTTGAGAAGAAAGAGCTTGCCGGTAGCCAGCTTTCACTGTATACTCTCCTGAGCTGTCATTTGTCCAGAAGAGATGATCTGGCCCTGCGTCAGACACACAGGGAATACTCAGAATGATTCTCCTATCCCTCTCATTAAACCAGGAGAAGAGTTTTTCCAGACACCATCCCGCCCCTTGATCATCAAAAAGACAACAGACTGTGGCATGTTCGGATCCTGGAAAAATAGGGGATGACGCCTTCGTGCCTGTCTGATCAATAAGCCAGGGATCAGTCCAAATCTTGACCGTACTACCATTCCCAATTCTCCAGCCTATTCCTTGCCTCAGCAGATTACGACCACCCCAAATGCTTCTCCAGAGAAAACTGGGTCGATAGCCAAGATGGGAATCCAAGAAATCCTTATGTGGGAAATATTTAGCCCGGAGAACTCGCGTGCATAGGGATGAAGGGTTATTAATTATACGCCAACCTTGTTTAGCCAGCAAAGCATCATTAAACAGAGAAAGGTCCCGGAAGCCCATTCCGCCTTCAGATTTTGGTTGACAGAGAGCATTCCATGCGATCCAATGGACTTTATTTTTTCCGTCCTTTCGTCCCCACCAGAAGTTAGATGTGCTGGATTGAATCTTTGAGAGCACCACATCAGGGAGTTTAAAAATAGACATCAAATAGCTGGGGATAGATTGAAGTGCCGCCTTGATGAGGATTTCCTTCCCGGCCTTGGAGATTTTTTTAGGGGTCCAACCTTGTATTTTTCTTTCAATTCGATCCACAATAGCTGAACAGATTTCTTTCTTTGACCGTCCAACCACCGTCGGGAGCCCAAGATACTTCTGGTGCTTATCGACCCCAGGAATGCGTGCTATAGAGAAGAGATCTTCTCTTTTCGGCTGAGGGACTCCAGAGCTGAAAGAAATTTCTGATTTACTCTGGTTGATCATTTGTCCTGAAGCCCGTTCATACTGTTGTATCGCCTGGCAAATTGCAGTACATTCATTAGGGGTAGCTCGAGAAAATAGAAGGCAATCATCGGCGAAGAAGAGGTGGGATATCGGAGGGCCCTTGCGGCATGCTTTCGCCCCATGAATTATGGAGAGCGAAGCTGCCCTGGAAAGGAGGCTAGAAAACACATCAGCCACCAAAATAAAGAGGAAGGGTGAAAGAGGGTCTCCCTGGCGAAGCCCACGGGATGGGGAAAAGCCTCGGGTGAGCACCCCGTTGACATTAATACAGAAGGAAACTGATGAGACGCATTGCATGATCATGTCTATCCATTTCGAGCAGAAACCCATCTTGAGCATCACCAATTCGAGGAAGTTCCATTCCACTCTATCATAAGCCTTAGCCATATCCAATTTCCAAGCCATGATCCCTCTCTTTGCTCGTGTTCGAGTTTTCATGGAATGGAAAATTTCATGAGCAATAATGGCATTATCAGTGATTAACCTCTTTGCCACAAAAGCACTTTGGTTCTCTGAAATGACGTCGGGTAGCCAAGGACGCAACCGATTCGCCAGGATCTTCGAAAAGATCTTATACGATACATTGCACAGACTGATAGGTCGATAATCCGAAACCCCTTGCGGATTTTTCATCTTGGGAATGAGGGTAATAATAGTTTCATTAAGAGAAGACAGGTCCCTTTTCCCCGCCCAAATGTCCCGCATCAGATTGCATATGTCTGGACCAATGATATGCCAGTAATTCTTGAAAAAGAGGGCGTGGAATCCGTCTGGTCCCGGGGCCTTCGTAGAGTGGATTTGCTTTAAAGCCTTAAGAGTCTCGTCATTCGTCACATCTTTAGAAAGCTGTCTATTCATATCATCAGAAATCACAGGTTTGATGCAGTCCTCAATCTCAGGAGAAATGTTAGAATGGCCTGCAGAGAAGAGCGTCTGAAAATAGCTCAGGAATGCATCTTGGATTCCCCCTGTGTCAGACACTTTACTACCATCTGGTTTTAGGATGCCAGAAATAAAGTTTTTTCGGCGTCTTGCTGAAGCCTTCTGGTGGAAATAACGGGTATTAGCATCCCCTTCTGTTATATGAATATCACGCGCTCGCATAGCCCAAAAACCTTCCTTATTGCGCAGGGCAACATCCAGCTCTCGTTGGGTTTCACTAATTTTGGAAAGAATGCTACTAGACGGGGGTTTGCTGAGAAGATAGCCAATCTTCCTTTCAAGCAAATTGCATTGCCGGTCCGGGTGACGGAATTTAGAGTAGCTCCATGTCTTCAGATCAGACGCCACTCGTAGAAGGTTGGTTCTCAGATCAGCTTGCCCATTCTTCCAGCCTGAACGGATTACCGCCTCGCACTCGGGATAATTTGACCAGAAGCTTTCGAATCTGAATGGTTTCCTGGGACTAGTAACGTGCTCATTATGGGTGCAGTTAATGACAATTGGGCAGTGATCCGAACAGTTGAACGTGAGGTGTCTGATATGGTACATTTTGAAGAGGTTCATCCAATCCATTGAGCCAAAGAATCTATCCAGACGTTCAGCGATTCGATTTCCGTCTGAACTGCCTCGGTACCAAGTGAAAGGATTACCCGTGTAACCCAGGTCCATCAGCTCTGCCTTAAGGATAGCATCATTAAAATCAGACATAGACGTGGAGGAGCGCACAGCTCCACCTTTTTTCTCCTTCTGGAAAAGGATCTCGTTAAAGTCCCCTCCAAACAGAATGGGGCTTGGCAGATCACGACGGAGTTTTCCAAGAAGATCCCAAGATTTCCACTTTTCAGACTGGGAGGGCCAGCCATAGAAGCCCACAAACGTCCAGGGGGGGTTGTGGGGAACACAGATGGATGCAGCCACATGGCGCTGGGAAAAAGATAGGAGCCTAACATCGACGTTATCCTTCCAGAGAAGACATAATCCCCCTGAATGACCCTGTCGGGGAACCGGGAAACAACCCTGGAAACCGCATTTTAGAGCAAGATTTGTGATGTCCTTGTTTTCCAATATGGTTTCGGACAGGAAAACCATATCAGGGCGACTTTGAGCGCAATGGCGCTGGAACATACGAACCGTTCGTGGGTTGCCAAGCCCACAACAGTTCCAGCATAAAACAATCATTGCTCTAGGCGGGGCCGGGCCTGACCCGCCTCCGCCTTTGTCTCTTGTGGGGTTGATGACGTACCTGATGCTTTCCTCCTTTTGGGAGGACTGGTGTGCATACCACTGGACTCGATTTTCCGTTTCAGATCTCCTGGTTTGGGATTCCCTGGGCAATCGCTTTTACCACCGCCGCGTGCCCTTCTCCAGGTTCTACGAATAACATGTCCCGAAGGTGAGGCTTCAGTCATCCCAGAATCAGCTTGCAGAAGGGCATCAGCTGGGATCCGATTTGGACTCTGCTCAGCCTCAGGCAGATCCAAGGAAACATGTTTCTGTCTCGGGAGTTTCTCTGGAGGTTCTTTTGGTTTAGGTAGCGGCTCATTTGAAGTAAGGAACGTTAAGTTCGGTGCAGATAAAGCGAAGTCGGAATTTGTGATACCCTGAATCAGGTGACTGTCTTGCCGGGCCCCATCATTGCCTCTGCCGATAATCTCTTGGGAGGCGTTTCCATTTCCCCTAAGCTCAGCTGGGGAATCCTTAGGGAAGACAGGGGGTCCCATCCTTATAATAGAAGGTTGTCCAGATTCCGGTCGCCTTAGATGGGCTGCAATGAGACGGTCCCGATCTATTTGTCTTTCCGCCTCAGGAATATATGCCTCTCTGTGTGCTTTGGCCCGGAGCCACGAACCATATTGTAGGGTAATATTTTCGGCGGAATTCTCTGGCTTTGCCCCGCACACTTTCTCAATGTGGCCGATACGTCCGCAAAGGAAGCAAAAGATTGGTAGTTTTTCGAATTCGAACGAGATCCAGGTGTTGGAATCATCAATTTTCAGGAACATACCTCGCATTAAGGGTTCAGACACATCGATCTCAGCCTTTATTCGAACCCAGGGTCCCCATTGTATGGGGTCCGAGCAATCCCACTCTAGGAAGTGACCGATCCGGTCTCCAATTTCTTTCATCACATGTGTTGATCTCCCATGGAACGGTATTCCTTTAATTCTTACCCAGAACGGGGATCGGGTAAGTGTGCAGTTCTGAATCTCGTCTCCCCCTTTAAATTCCTCCATCAGAATGAGATGATTGTCAAAGGACCAAGGTCATCCTCTGAGGACTTTATCTTTGTCTTTGTCACTGAAGAACTCAAAAACAAGGAGTTTGTTCTCAATTTCCCGAATGGCTACTCCAGCTTCCAATTTCCAGATATTTTGAAGGGTGGTCCTGAGGGCCTTTAGATTAAATGGTGCCTCGGTCGCCAATCTTCCGACCACCAATAAAGCCATACGTTTTGACAAAGTGTTGTCTTCATTTCTACGGGTTGCAAGTGGCTCTTTTTCTTTGTCTGTCAATGTGAGGTTCTTCCATTGATTCAGCAGATCCGTCTCCATGTGGAGAGCCACGAAGACTCCTAGGGAGGGATTGGCCAAACAGAGGTCCCCTATCCAAGGGGTATCAAGCCCAAAGGGGTCCCCGGCCCAGGGACTCCGGCCCAATCCTAACCTCTAGGAAGGAAGCAACAAAAAGAATCACAGGCCGGCTTTAAGCGGTAATTCACACAGGTCCGGCCCAACCCAACGATTTCTCTGTTCAGGCACAGCCCGATATAAGTCCTCCAGTCAGGTGCGGCCCGAAAGCTCCGTGCCACTTATTTGTTCCGTGCCAGCCCTATACGACCCGATCCTCCAAGCTGGGGAAGACCACAAGCCGCGCCAAGACCTGCGCGGCCAAAAACAAAGCGTTGGGGAGGACCGCAAGCCGCGCCAAGACCTGCGCGGCCCAAATCAACGCGCTGGGGACAATCTCGCTCCACCTCCAGCCCTGCGCGGTAGTTCCCTTCGCGCTGGGAAGAGCTATCTGGTTTCGCGCAAGTCCCCTCGCATATGAATAATTTCATATTTCAATAAGTCATGTAGGGTAAAAACCCACCTGTTTAAGAATGAACCAACTATAACTTAGCTAAGTAAGAGTAAATATCTCCAACAAAATCTCAATTTCCAATACACTCTAGTGTGCTAATGTATTCTCATGGTTAATCAGTAAATCTAATGTTCCAACAAAAACTCATATTCACCTAAATAATCTCAATCCGCAACACTAGCTGGGGGTCAACCAATACATTGTTGTAATCCAATATAACCTCGGTTTTCTCCAATAGATCCTTAGACCTTATACTGCAAATTCAAATCATTATATATTTAATTAAACCCTATATATAGGTGTTTTAACCCAATTCAGTGGGGATAATCAGACTAAAATCCAATTAATGGGTCAAATATCAAGAATATGTGGATAACATGAAATAGGGAATAATATTTCTTTTCAAGTTGCTTTCCTAGAATATAAAAATCATTTGAAATTTTTCAGGTGGAAGTAGTTGATTAATGGTGAAGTTATATTGTTCCCATGTTCTTAAATAATAGGAAATTTAGGATCCTCCTATAATTTTCTAAGAACACACTGGCCAAACCCATACATTTGCACTCATTTTCAATTACATCTCTTCTCCTCTATAAATTCTCAAACACCCATTTGGAAAAGGGCCCCTAACTTGGATAGTTCCTTTACATTCCACACTTCTATCTCCACCATTACCATTTCTACACTTAAAAAACGTCCTCTATATTTCAATCTCCCATCATCCACCCACCTTCAATTAGTTTGACATAGTTAGATCCCGTGGAGTAAATTCTCCAAACACACTCATGATGGGATTAAATTGTATATATAGTTTTTTGTTGTTATTAACATGATAAAATATTATTGTTATTTGGGGAATATAGTGGATGTGATTTTATTTGTGTTTTATGCCTCTTGAACCCTGAATATTCATTAATCATGTTTTTGTTCCTGATTATTTTAACTATTTTATATTAGTTAAATGATTTGAGAGTGAGGAGGATGAAGTGAGAGTGAAATCCCAAACCATGAGCTCATGTTATGATCACTACGTCCAGATGGATGAGAGATCTAGAGGTATAGTGGAAACATAATCATAGACAAATCAACTTAATCACTTATCATGAAGGACAAGTGAAACCTCATGTAAAATTTTAAATTTTTTAGTAAGGCCTTGACTACTATGAAACTGGAGTAAAATGGATATGTGATGTTTCAAATGTGTTTCTATTCAAAATTATTATGCATCACATAGATGATAACTACCCTAATTTACCCACTCATATTGAATTTCATTAACAATCCAAGTAATTTATTAATAATTTTCACTAATATATACCATACCCCTATACACACACTTTAATTATAAAATGATAAAAAAAATTAAATATTATATGTCTACACCCACAAAAAACCCCTATCGCATTCTATTTTTCAATTATTATTTCATAAGTAGATTATTTAATTGATCAAAACTTATCCCTTTGTTTGTTTCAATTACTTACAGAAACAAATTTTATTTGTGCTCCAACAACAAAAATATTAATGTTTTTGGGGATAGGTTTGGTTGATTCATTGAGTTTCATTATTTTATTGATAAAAATTACAAAAATATAAAAATAAAATAAATATATAAATTACCTATTTATATTTTTTCAAAATATATTTTCATTATCCCTAAGTATTCATTATAGAAATACTTGTTTTAGTTATAAATTGTGTGAATTTAAAGGACACATTCATACTAATTGAGAAACTAATTTTTTTACTAAAGTACACATCAAGGGAGAAAATTACAACACACACAAGGAATGTAAATAGGAGTAGAATAGATTATTACTTGGTTATTTTACTCTAGACAACCCCAAAGAAACATATACATATAGAATTTCCCCCTTGTGCAACCAAAGTTGAAAGATCATGAAATACCCAATGTGTGTGGGAGTCAATCATGCACTAAGCTATCACATAAGGAAATAGAATATTTTTGTCAAGAAACATAAAGTGCAGTTCCTTTTAATTTTAAATGAATCAAAAAGAGAGTTTTTCTACAAGTTCATTAGATAATTCATCATGGAAGTCTACACATTTCCTCCTAAGGGATTAACTGATGATGAGTTATATTAAAAAATATTTTATTGCTTGATGTGGGAGGATGATATATGGTTGTTGAATCAATAGAGTTATATATTCCATTAATCGGAATTTTTAAAAGGTTAATTTTAATGAAGTTACTTTACAATTGAAAAAATCATGAAATTTAGAAGAATGATCGTCAACTTCACTCCGAGAGAAAATGATAAAATCCATGAAGCATGGGAAAGGTTTAAGAGTTACTACTAATAATTCCCAAACCATCAAATCACTATCTCATTACTATTGGAATATTTATTTGATGGTATCATATTTTATGAATAAGAATTAGTTAACATGGATACTAGAGGTCATTTTTAAAACAAAAACTCCATACAACTAAAAGGAATGTTCAAAAAAAATTCAAATCATTCAAGAGAGAAGGCAATGATATTGAGAAGAATTAAGAAGATAAAAGAAATAATCCACTATAATGTGCATTAAAAACTTGAAAAACTTTTAAAAAAATTACAAGTGTTTATGTGAGGGAGCCTAGAGAAGGAAGATGGGTATTACTCAAGTGAAATGTTTGGGAGTGGATGAAATCGGTATAGAAATTATAGAATTCCATCAACTATATCAATCTTTCATGAAGAAAAATAAATAAAAATCCTATTATATCAGTCTCAAAGGGGTGAACAAGGTTTAAATTCAATTAATCAATGTTTATGGGGGAAATCTCACTCATGTTTTACGGATAAATCCTAATTCCAACAGGGTTAAATTTTTATTAATCACCCTAAAAATACTCATTTCTAAAAACAATTAGAATAATATTAGTTCAATCACATGAGGGCTTATTTTAGGCATCAAGAGGAATTAATTCAAGCTAAAAATAATGAAATATATAGGGGTTTAAAAGAAAAACAGAAATTAAATCATGATCATGTTGCAATGTTTTAAAATTCATGCTACTCTAAAATGAGGAATCAAATTAATACACAGTAGAGGGAGAAAAATATCATAATGAAAACTAATAATTCAGAATTAAATAGAAAATTTCAGACTAATTTTAAGAGAAATGTTCACATTAATTTGAGATAGACCATGGAACTCATATTATCTTGGAACATCTTTACAAATTTAATCCAGATTTTTTAAAAATAAAGAAAGGGTGGATGAATTCATCAAAATTACTAAATACCATATACTAGAAACATAATTAAACTTATCTTAGATAGACTCAAGGATTTATAAACTCTATAAAAACACACAAGCATTCCTACAAAAAAATTAGTACTAAGTGGAAATTATATAAAGGAAATAAAGTGAGGGGAACCAAAGGATTATATAAATAAAAGATGAATTCAACCAGTTGGAATATATCTTAGAACTCAAAACAAATAATGAGAAGAATATAGAAGATTAAAACCTATTGGAAGGTGTCTATGAGTTTTGTATAGAGAAATATCACACTATGAATTAATCTACACTTGAAGAGGACCTTAAGAAAGGTAACCCACATAAATATTTTTATGAGATATTCAATGATGATGAAGAGGTGGGAACTCCAACAATTGAACAACTTTCTACAAAAAATTTAATTTGAGGAAAGAAAGTAAAAAATATATATTATGAGCTACCAAAAGTGGAGAAACCAATTGAAATTTCATATTTTGTGAAAAAAAAATTAGAGAATAAAATGGAGAATAATCAATTTGAATTTTATATCAAAAACCCCTTTGAGATAGAAATTATTGAAGACGAACAACCAAAATGAAAGTGAAAATAGATTGGGATGGAATTAGATATTTTAAAATATACCTGGAATAATATGGACCAATTTTTCTAACACCTCAAAGAGACTTATAAGTGAAAAATAGAGTACTCACAGACATTGGAAGCTCAATTTCAGACACAAAAAAATGCTAAAATAAATGTACAGAATTGGGAATTGATGTCCAATGAAGAGGAAAATAAAGTGGAGAAAGCGACACTTAAAGATGTGAAAAAGGAAAGGTTGAATGAATATTTATTAAAAAATTAAATGTGGAACCAAAATAAGTCATAAGGTGAAAAAAATAAGATTGTCCATTAAAGGATAAATTTTAATTCTAAGGTGGAAAATTTTAAGAGAAAGGGTATAATATTGAAGTATAATTACATGAAAAAATATTCCAAAAGATTTTGGTAGATCTAAAAACACTAATAATCAAATTTAAATCAGTGATAGAGGATATACCTAGGTTATCACTTGAAAATAACTAATAAACATGGGATCATGGATAAACTTTAAAAGAAAAAGTCAGGATAAGACTATCAAATAAGTGCTTCTTGGTAGGTAATTCAAGATTAATATTTTCTTTTCTTTATTTTAGTAAATTTTAGTTGTTTTTACTTAAATTAAACTCCACCACACTGAGTTATTACCTAAAATTTTACAATATTATAATAAAAAATAAGGGTGGAAAAGTTTTGGTGATCAAATTGGAAACACACATTACCTAGGAAAAATAAGCTTTGTTGGAAGGGGTGGTTTTTTAATCACCCTTATTTTCATTTCCATCATGCTGAAATAGTTGTTTAAATTCAAAATTTCATCTTAATTATTGTACATGCACAGATCATACATTCAAAACCAAGTATATGTGAAGAGAAAATTGGTAGTGTGTGGTTTATTGAGAAAAAAACTTGAGTAAGATATGTCCATCAATCCTTAAGGACACAAAATCAACTTAAGAACATTAAAACTCTTAAAAACACTTTATCATTTAGGTTTAATAAGAAAAAAATTAGTTTTATTAAATTTTGACATATTTTTCATTGGATTGATAAACTGAACCTTGAGTGGTTTATTTTTTCTAAACTTGAGTAACACTTCAATAGTTCACCCTAAATAACAATTGAATAAATCATTTGAATAGAATTAGTATGAGAAACTTGGATCCAAACTAGATTTTCTTAAAATGTCATAGGATAAGGGTATGTAAGTAAAAAAAATAAAAAACCATCAAATAAGAGTAAACTGTTTTATGAGATCTAGCTATGATTACCTTACTTTCATGTTATGACTATTACAATTGGTCTTAATGGATGATTTCTATAAGTGATGGTATATTTCATAGCGAATAATACTCAATTAATATGTTTATTTCACATATCATGGATAAAAATGTTAAAAATGTGCTAATTTTTTCAGAGTGATAAAGGAGAAAGTGAATATTAAACTCATGTGAACAAGTGTAAAACGATCTTATCTAGTTGTTTCATAGTAATTAATCATTGATTATGTGAAATTTTCAAATGAAATAATGAACTTATTTGAGGCAGAGTTGAAATAGTGCTTCATTTTTACATTTAGATCCAAATAATTCCTTGATGATTATAATTTAATAATTTTGGACTTGAACTCTATAAGAGAATAATTTTTAATGATATACTTGTTGATAGAAATTACTTGAGCACAAGGATTAAGTTTTGGGGAATGTTGATAGTTTATTTTTTGTCATTTTTTCACTAATTATTTATAAATATTGCATTTAGTTTTTGAGTTTTATTAAAAAAATCATGTAATATTTTAAAGTTTTTATTATTTTTGGAATAATAATTAATTTCTTAAAATTATACACTTTAAATTTATTAAAAATTTAACATTATTGAAAAAAAATTAATTTTCACATGAGACATTGATTTGGGAAATTATTTGATTTGAAGGTTTAAAGTGGAAAAAGTTAAGGTTGTATGTGATTAAATGAAAATTCTTCAATGTTGTGTAGGAGTAAATTAGGATAGTAAACTACTATGTATGAGTAAATATGGGAGGGAAATCCCTTTTTGAGAGTAACTTCAATGCATTCTCAAGATCAAACCCCTCTTGTATGTATTAACTAAAGGATCCATTCCTTTATAAGAGTAATAGGGAAACTATGTAGTAACCATAATTTCATAAGAGTAAAGGGGAACTCACATATGAATAATGTAGTATTTTAGTGGGTTGTGTAAGATAAAAACACACCTATGTAAGAATGAACTGGCCACATCTTGTCTATGAAAGAGTAACCCCTCTAAAGGAATCTCAATTTCTGAATCACTCTAGTTTTTCGAAATATTCTTAGTCTTACTCAATTAATATCATGTGCCAACGATAGCTCATATTCAACCAATACAATCTCAAGACCCAATTATATCTTGGGATCAATAAATGAATTTTTATGATCTGGTATAACCTTGAACTTATCTAAAAAATCCTTAGACCTTATTCCAAAAATTAAAATGAAGTTGAATTCTTGTAAACCTTAGATACAAATGATCATACCCCATTCATTGTGGACAATCAATCTAAAATCCAATCCATTAATATAATATCAATAACATGTGTAGCACATGAAATAGAGGAGTAATATTTCCATTCAAGTTTTTTACCTAAATCAGATAAATAATTTAAATAATTGTAGGTGGAAGCAATTTATTTAAGGTAAAGTTTCATTTTTCCCCCAATATTAAATTATAACATATTTTTAAACCTATTTTAATTTTGTATGAACATACTATAAATATCCATTAATTATCACTAATTTCCCATTTCATCTCTTCTTCTACTCTATAAATTCACATTCACCCATTCAGCCAAGGACCCACTTCCTTAGATAATTCCATTCCATTCAACACTTTTATCACCTCTATTTTCATTCACACTCTCAACCATATTCCTCTATATTCCAATGTACTATCATCCATTCACCTTCAATTATTAAGGATGATGGTTTTTGGAGGAACATAACATAATCATGGAATCAAAATATATAGGATCAAAAGAGTATGTATTTATCTATAAGAGGGGGGTGAATTGTAGTTTATAAAATAAAACTTACACTTTTTCTTAACCTATTTAAGAATGTATTTAAGAAAAATACTCTCTCTGATATACTTTATATTATTATATTAAGAAAGTGTTTATAAAAAACTATATAAAACATTCTTAAAATATGCACAGTGGAATTTATAAGCTTGTAAAATAGGTATAAAAACCTTATAAAGTACTTAAGAAAACTTATAGAAAATTAATAAAAGTAATACCCACATGTTTACCTTCCATGTAAAGGAAGTTAATAAACTTGACTTAAGGTATCCATGGTATTCTCATTATTATAAAGTTTTTTCTTCCTTAACTAAGAAATCCATCAATACAAAGATTAGAACAACTTATCTTTCCCTAGCCTAGAGAACCCTCTATCAAAAGATCAGACAAGCCTCTATCTTCTTTAACCACAAAATCTCTCGATCACACGAGATAATATAATGAAATTACAAAAAAAAAATTATTAAGGCATTTACAAAAATTCCTTACAACAGATTCCTTAATAAAATTCCTCTCTAAAATATTACAATAAAGTGCACTCAATGTTAAAATATGATACTAAAACATTAAAGAAACTTTATATCATCATATTTTTAAAAATATCTAAAATATTTAGTTGTGAAAATATTCTTTTTACTTAAATGCATCTCTATTTATAGTCACACTCCCAATGTTCATATTCTGTATATCTTAGAGTTGTTTTCAATGACATCGAATGAACTCTTTATTCTCTTAAAAGGTTCAGAATGGCTTCTCCCTCCAATGGTCATCTTGATAAATCACAATTACAATTTTTCTAGATTTTATTTGATAAAATGATAAATATTCATCTAGTGGAATGTATAAAGTTTTTTTTGGTGAGATTTATAAAGTTTCTTCTGGAAATCATTCCTTCCTTTATCTGATGAAGTCTATGTGGTATATATAATAAAAATCCATCTGATGGAATTTATTATACATTATCTATTGTACTTTATAATCCATCATCTGGTTAATGTTATATTCATATGACTAATAAAAAAGTTCATGTTTGTCAGATAAGGAAGTTTCACCCATTAGTAAAGTTTTTCTCATTATGATAAAGAAACATTCATATAAAAAAATTATTAAGAACTTTCTAAGTATAAAAGTTAGAAATATATAAACTTTTAAAGAATTTGATTGTTATTTAAAAAAAATAGGTTAAAAAGTGTAGAAATAATTCTCTTGACTCAATAATCTCTCTCTTTTTAAAAAGAAAAAAAATCTAAATAGAAAACTAAAGTTAAAAAACTTTAAATACTTACTCTCTCTAACTTTCATAATACTTTTCACATTTTTATAAAAATTTATAACTTTATTAATATCACCCCCTTTGTATGAAAGTTCAATTTTTCCTAAACCATTCTCCTTTTTTTTCAAAACTTTATATACTTTCACTAAACTTTCTCTCAAAGGTTTAACCCTTTTTCCCCTTTTTTGATTTTCAAAAACAAATATGAGATAGAAAGTGTACATGAGGTGTTAGGAAAATAATTCTACATGAAACAATTTTTATGAAAATAAATATATAATTCAAGAATATAAGAAACAAATTCAACCAAAAATATAAGGAAAAAATTTCATCCAAAGTTATTGGAAAAAAATCATCTAAAAAATATAAGGCTTATAAACCATAAAAGATATAAATCCAATGTGTTTTTGTTTGATTATTAAAAATATTAAAGAGTTATAAAAAAATAAATCATTATTAGAAAACTTGTTTATGGTAACTTTCATCATATTTGCATCCTCCTCGTATTTTTCAGATTCAGCAACAATAAAATGCATTCTCTCAACTTCTTCTTTAAGAACTTATAACTTCTTTTTATCATTCTTAGGATTTATAACTTCTTGTTCAAAAGTTTTAATATTCTTTCCATGTATGTAAAAATTATATTTTTTATTTTAAAATTCTTCATATTTTATAATTTTTAGAGAATTAAGATTATCAGTATCCCTAGAACATTAAAAACATTTTAATTGATACTTCTTATAAGATTTGAAATAGATTTTGTAGCCTTTTATACCATAAACTTGTTCATCAATGAATTTAATATTTGCTTCATTTTTTTTGGTCCACTTGATAACATCCTTTAACTTCCCAAATTTTACATTTGATTTTCCTTTAAAATCATTGCACTTGCCCTTATATTGAAACACTATCTCATCCAATTTTTTTAAAGATCTTGAGTTTTCTAATAAATATACTTTACCTTAGATATATTTACACCTTTCTTGTATTTATAGAAATGTTTTAATTATTCCTTAAAGACAATTTATTACTTAATTGAAGTATTTAATTTTCATTTCTATTCATTTTATACTTGTGTTATGAGAAGATTCTATGGAATTTAAAGAAAAATCTATAATAGATAGAGCAGTAGGTCTAGGAGTTCCAAACTTTTATTTTATTTCAATATATTTAAATTGTGAAGTCTTCATAACATAAACTTATTTATCAAACTCAACTTTTTCCTATGATTTAGTTTTATAATTTTTTTGTTCTTCCTATGAATTTTATTCTTTGTCTAAAAAAGAAATATAAATATCTTTATGAGACTCAGATGATAAGGAAGTTTAGGTCTCAGAAAACATCTCTTTAATATCTAAATATTTTCTCGGCTCCTTAATAATCTCTTATTCTATTATCAATTTTTCCTTTAATTATTTTTAATAAATTTCTCAACTTTTTCAAATTTAACTTGAGTATTTTTTGAATGACTTTTGTTAATAGAAACTAATTTTTCTTTTCTTTTTTAACTACCTCAGGTTCATTTGAAACTTATTTCAGTTTAAAAATAGACTAAGTAGGAATGTACTAGGAAACAGACTATGGAATATACTAAGAAATGGTTTTAGGAAAAATTGAATAACTTTTTTTGTGTAAACTTCAACTCCTGATATAATTTTATTGATTCCATTTAAAAAATTCCTAACAATATTTTCTTTGCTTTCTTTTTTTCTTGTCTCTTATTCTTTTATTATTCCCAGAGTTCTTAAAAAAATTACTCCTTCAGAGCTAAATCCTTATATTTATCTAGTATTAAGGATGGAATATCATCAATCTTATCGATTTTATTCTTAACATATCCTTAAAAAGCTTCATCAAACATGGTCTTAGACTTATTTCTTAGCATGGTAGGAGAAACTTCACCATTTTTCCTTTTTTTTAATTTTTTATTTAATATTTTTAGTTTCTCTAGTGGATTCATATTTTTCCATTTTATCAATAAACTTCTTCAAAGAATGTGTATAAACAATCCTCATCATGTTCACAGTTTCTTCACTGATATAGGAGGTATTATACCTGATTGGAGTTGATTTATTCTTGATATTTTGAAATTTTAAAAAATTTACCAAACACTTATTAATGAAACTTGGGTAGAGAATTATATTCAAATTTAGAGACCCTACTTTCACTGCATCAATATAACTGAACAAAAAATTTATTGTGTTCAATTTCTTCATGTTTCATAAAAAATACAAAACATAGATATCTTGAAATTAGAGTGTTAATATCTATACCCTTTGTCTACAATTATAAATTCTTTTACCCATAAGCAATTTATTCTTGTATCTTTCGAAATATGAGAAACTTTCCTTACCTTTTCTTATCAAGCAAAAAAGAGAAGTTTCATATCGATATTTTTTAAAACACCCTAACTTCATGGGTAACATATGGGTTACAAGGTTTGTTTCACCTTACAAGGGAATTTAAAATAATTAAATAACCTACTTGATACTCAAATTATATGAATTTATAAAATAAGTAAAGGTAAAAACCTTTAATCCATCAGTTTCATTAAACTCATCAGATTCAAAAAATTCTCCAACTGTCTCGGAATAGTGTAAATTGAAATCATCCTTATAAATAGTAAGAGATTACTAAAATTAAAATATGTCACATATTTAAGTAAGGAAACATATTTTTTATACCATTTATTCTCAATCAATATTTCCTTAAAAGATAATCTATTAGAAAAACTCACTTGAGGATTCCATAAACTTAGTCATATGAACCTTTAATCCAACATATGAACATGAAAGAAATGGATAGTGGGAAAATCAAGGCACTGAAATATATCCAATGAAATATATTTATAGTGAAGATTTTCCAACCCACTTATTATTTATGTATATTTAAATATAGAGACAATTCATGTTCTTTAGATCTAATGGATTATATTTAAAACCTCAAAAAGATCAATGGTTGATAATGTTTCCTGAAATATGAATAAAATATTCGAACTTTAAAATTTTTATAACTATTGGTATAATTTTAATGAGACAAAAAATTATTATAAAGAAAATTAGAACTCTAAAATTGATTTTTTTTAAAAAAATTATGAAAATTATAAAAATTATAAGACAGATTATAAAAATAGATAAAAAATTATAACAAAAGACTTATATTTCGACTCTTGGAGAAAGAAAATATGTAAAATATATTATGAATGTTTTTTCAGTCATACAGTCTTCTTGGTTTTCTAAAATAAAGAAAGAGTATGTCTCATAGTATTTTCGATGGATTTTAGTCTAATGAAATTTAATATGTTTCAAAAAAATTGTCTATAAATTTTTAATGAAATATTATTCGAAACTTTTAAGAAAATATTTTCTCTAAAAAGGAAAAGGAAATTTTGTCTGTAAAAAAATTAAGGAAAAACATTTTCTGAAAAATTTTAAGAAAAAACATTTTTTGAAAAAAAATTAAGGAAAATATTTGAGGGAAAAAACTAATTCAAAACAAATAAAAAAATTTAAAACATAGAAAAATGTTCTCCCTTTTTAGGATAATTTATTACTATAAGTATATAGGTATAAAATAAGTAGATAAATGATAATTTTATGTTTACCATTTCTATATTATGTTTAATATATTCAAATATATCATAATTAATGGATTTTGTAAAGTTATTAGAAAGTTATTATTTCATTTCTTTGAATTATAAAATGATATCTATTTTCTGTGTGTGATCCTGAAGGAAATGATGTCTTATATCTATTTTCTTAGCTCGTGCATGATGTGATGGGATTTTTATTAATTATATGACACTTGTGTTATCAGAAAATGTATGAGTTTTTATAAAACTCATGCCAAAGTTAGTGAGTGTGTCTTATATTCACAACATTTGAGCACAATAACTTTTAGTTGATACGTATTAAACTTTATCAATGGAATTTTTTACTGAGTTTTGTTTCTTGCAATACCAAAAAACTAAATCCTATATTAATAAATGACATGTTATAGATGTAATTTTTCTATCCATTTTATAGCCACCAAAGTTAGCATCTAAAAAAATTTCTATTTCAAAATCATTTACAAAAGAATAAAATAGTTTAAGATCTATGGTTCCCTTAAGCTAATGAAAAATTCAATTTATAGATTTAAAATGGGATTATTTTGGATTATCTTAAAATTTTACACATAATAATACAAAAAATATAAAATATTTTCAACTATATACAAGATATAGTAAACTACAAATCATTCCTCTAAAAGTATTTTGACTAACTGGTTTCTTATATTCAAAAAGATATAAAGTTTTTGAGGTTCTGATAAGGGTAATAATACTTTTAGTATTATTGTACCCAAACTTTTTAAGAAGCTATTTTATATAATTTTGTTGATATATAAAAGTTCCTTTTAGTTTTTGAGAAATTTTAAAACCAAGGAAAAAGGTTAGTTAACCAGTCATGCTCATTTCAAACTTAGATTTCATAAGATCCAAAAAGGAATATGAAAGAGATTTTTGAGTTGAGATAAATATAATGTCATAAAAACAATTTGAATAGTGGTGGTTTCCTTAAAAAAATTAATAAAAAAGTGTGTGATCCATAGTTCCCTTAAAAAATTATTTTGTAACAAAAATCTGGTAATTCTATCATACTAGGCTCTTGGGGATTTTTTTATTCCATAGAGTTCCTTAGTCTAAAAACATTATCTGGTGATTTAGTGTTTCTAAAACAAGGTGTTTATTTTATATAAACTTCTTATTTTACATTTCCATTAATAAAATCACACTCACATCCATTTTATAAAGATTAAAATTTAAAAATGCTACATAGGATAGAAGAGTATGAATAGATTCAAGTCCGACCATTAGAGAAACAAATTATTCATAGTTTATTAATTCTTGATGATTATAACCATTTTTAATAAGTCTTTCCATATTACTAAAAATTATTCCATTTTTATAATTTTTATTTTGGAAAACCAATTTTACTCTAATTATAGGAAAATATTTAGGGTGGTCTACTAAATTCCAAACTTCGTTCCTCTCAAATTCATTAATTCCATCCTACATTGCCTTTATCTAATATTCATTACATAAATCCTGATCAGGGGTATTTGGTTCAAATTTTTATAAAAATTAACAATGTTAACATTCATTTTTTAAGGAACTTCTAGTTTTTATAGGTTAATCTACAACACCAATGATATTATTAGTGGGATAATTCCTAAGGATTGTCTAATTTATTGTATTTTTAAAACATCTTTCTTAAATAATAAGTTGGATCAATTCCTAAGGAATAAATTCATAAAGTGTTTCTTTATTTTTTATCTCTTGAGAATAATTTTACAACATGTTTTGAAAAATATTTTTATAAAAAAAATCATCTAACGATGTGGCTTCAGGTTATTTGAAAACATTAGGGTTGGTTTCATCAAATTTCACATGAACTATTTCCTCAATAGTACTTCTATTTTTATTAAAATCTCTATAGTCCTTATTAGTTATATAATATCTAAGGAAAATTCCTTCATCATCTTTTGGTGAAAATTTATATAAATTATCTTTGGTATTAAAAATGAATGCTTTATATCCAAAAACTATGTAGTAATAAAGTTTTGGATTTCTTCTTATCCACAAATCATAAGGAATTTTATTAATAAAAGATCTAATTAAAACTCAATTTATAGTATAATAGTCAGGACTAACTATTTCACACCAAAAAAAATAGCAATTGGATATTTACTCAACATGGTTCTAGATATTTCTTGAATAACTCTATTTCTTCTTTTAATTAACTCATTTTTATGTGATGTTTTAGAAGATGAGAAGTTATGTACAATGCCTATATCGATTATAAAAAGTTTAAAAATAAGAATTTAAAAATTATCTACCATAATCACTATGAATAGTTACCAAAGGTATATGTTTCTAGTTTTTATCACAGGCTAATAATTTTTTAAAATGGAAAAATGCTTCTGGCTTTTTCACTATAAAATAATCCCATTTATATCTAGTGTAGTTGTCAACTAAATCATATATATAGTATATTACACCAATAATTACAGTTTTTTTGACCAAATAAATATTTTTCACTGACTATAAATCATCAAGATTTGATACTTTACTAATAGATTTAAATTTTGACTTATGTTGCCTTCCAAATTGATAAGTATTAAAAACTTCAGAAGGATAAAGTTTAGATCTATAAAATCAATAGAAATTACTTTATTAGAAAGTTTGGATATATTTATAACATTAAAATGTTATAACCTTCTATTCAATAACAAATATTGATCTTTCACTATACTAAGTAAAAGTTAGATCTTAGATTTTAAGGTCTTTTAATTTTATTATGTATACATTCACATGTCTATCAACAAAAAGAATAAATTTACCATATAAACTTTTAATAGTACATTTATCATTCTTAAAGTTCAAAATATATCCTTATTCACATAATTGACTTATTATAATGAGGTTATGATTAAGTCCTAAAATAAATAAAAAATATGAAATTAAGGTTTTTTCAAGAAGAAGAATATCACCTATATCTTATATTTATCCTTGAGAATTATATCCAAATGTAAATTTTCCACCTTTCATCTTGATAATATTCTAAAAGAGTTTTTTTTCTAGTCATATGTTTGGAACATCCACTATCTATGTACTATATATTATTGTTGTTAGTACACATCTTGTTTTCCTGAAATAAAAAAGATAAACTTTTGGTACGCAAACTTTCTTGGGTACAATGTTATTAGAAAATAAAACTTTAGGGATCCACATTTTTTAAAATTTATTATGTTTTGTATATTATAATTCATTATAAATATATGATCTGTGAAAATTAAAGTATTTCACCTTTTTTAATGAACACTTATTCTTCCAATGTTCACCACTCTAACATTTTATACAAAAGGGAGCACTTTTTGGAACAAAATAATTTGTTTAAAAATGTGTTTTTGAGTTTCAAAAAGTAATCCTAGATATATTTCTATAAGGTATCATCTGTCTATATATATTTTCAAAAAAAATTCCCTATAAGTAAAATTTTATTAAGTTTCTTTAGAATAAATATATCAAGATTTATTTTTACAACTAAATCTGTATTTTCATTAGATGAAATAGAACTAGATTTTTTATCCAACACTTTAGTAAGATATGAAATTTATAAGGAAAGTTTTGAAATTATTTTATTTTATTTATAAAGTTATGCTTATTATTTTTTAATATTTTTATACACTTACTTTTTTTTCTTAAAAGTAGAATGTATAGATACTTTTCTAAAGCTCGGTAGAGTTTCCCCATCATCATATGTAATATCTTTTTCTTCATCATAAAAATTAAAACATTCATCATCTAAATATATATAATTTGTATTCAAAGTTGAATTGGTTATGTATTAACATGATACCTTATCAATAAAGTAATATTTAGTCTTTGGAATATTTTCATAGAAGCCTATTACTTTCTGATTATCACTGTTATTATCAAAATAATTATCAGAAGAACTATCTCATCCATTTTCACTCCAAGTGACAGAAATTTTTAATATTTTATTACCTTTTTTCTTATATAAATTTCTTTAAATTATATACTTCTCATCCTTTTTATTCAATCTAGGATAGTCTGGTTTTATATGACATAGTTTCTTTCATTTATAACATGTCAATTCAGAAGAGTCTTTCTTCTCACTTTCTTCTATAGGTTTCTTCTTGTACTTATAACGAAAATAATTTTTGTTGACATTTTTTTTAATCATTTTGGAAATATTATAAAGTTTATTTTCACTTAATTCTGATGAAATACTTTCAATTTAAACTTTCATTTTTTCTTCTTTTAGTATTTTGTAACTTTTTCAGAAAATTTGACTTTCTTAACTACTGTAAATATAAAGTCAAAAGAAACCTCATTTCTCTTTTTCTCTTTATCTACATCTCTTTTGAACTGTCCATTATATAGCATGATAGTTCTAGTAAGATCATCCAAACTAATATTTGTAAGATTCTTAGTATCGTATAGAATTGTTCTTTTAGATTCTCATTCATTGGGTATGATATCAATTATTTTATCAACCAAATTTTCATCAGTTAAGTATTTATCTCAAGGTGATTGTAGAATATTAACAATGTTCATAAATATTTGATTCATCTTAGATACTGATTCTCCAAGGAATAAATAAAAATAACTATAATCTACTCTTATCATAGATCTTCTAGTTTGTACTACTTTATTAGTGCCAAAGTGAGTAACTTATAGTTTCTTCCAAATGTTGTTGTATTCTTTACACAAATAACTCTTACTATATATTATTCTAATAATTGAGAATAAAAAAATGTTTCTAACTTAATAGTTGATCTAATACTCAGTTATCTCATTTTTACAAATTGGTAATTTCTTTATCAGGAATATAATAATTACCAATCATCATAACAAATTTCTCAATGTTGGTATTTATAACAAACATCTTCATATGATCTATCTAATATTAATAATCAGCACCATCAAATATTGGTGGTTTTCTTTGATTCATATTTTCTAATGTACTAACAGAAAAAAATTCCATCTTAAAAACAAGTATACTCTTTTCTATAAAAACATGTTATTTTAAACATTTTATAACAGTAGAAAACTCCTTTAATACTAAATGTAGGATCAAAAGAGTATGTGTTTATCTATAAAAGGAGTATGAATTATAGTTTATAAAATAAAACTTATAATTTTACTTAACCTCTTTAAGAAATAATTTCAGACAAAGACTCTATCTGATATACTTTATATTATTAGAGTAAGAATGATTTTATAAAAAACTATATACAACTTAATAAAACATGTACAAAAGAATTTAAAAAATTTTAAAGACAAGTATAAAAAACTTCATAATGTTTTTAAGAAAAAATTATATAAACCATAAAAAACGAATATCTACACTTTTACCTTCAGTGTAGAGTAATTTAATAACCTTTACTTAAGGTATCAACCATATTTACCCTACTATAAAGGTATGTCTTCTTTAAAAAATGAATCCCTTGATTTAAGGATCGAAAAAAGTTATGATTTACTTTTTTATACTTTATATGCGCTATATAGTGAATGTTATATCCATATGTATGATCTAAAAAATTCATGTTCTTATGGTAAGGAAGTTCCATCTATTAGTAAATTTATTCTCTATCTAGTAAAACAAATTTCTTACAAAAACATTATTAAGAACTTGGGAACCATAAATATTAGAAATGTATAAAATTTTAAAGAATTGTATTTTTATTTTCAAAAAAAAATTGTAAAGTGTAGAAAGAATTATTTCAATTAAACAGGCTAAAACCATTTATAGTTCCTAATATATCATCATGAGTCAACATACATCATGAAGAACCAAAAATATAAATAAGTGTACTTGAAATGAAACAAAATTCATCTTTGTCATTCTTAATAGAGTATACTTGATCATAATCACCTAGATATATCCAATAGACTCACTATTCTAAAGGGATAACACTAAACAATAGAATCTTAATATGCTATGAGAGGACCCCCAAGCACCAAATGTGTTCTATCACCTTCTCCACAAATATAAATGGTTAATTATATAGAAGTGAGGGTTTTTTATAAGTATTAACAATGATATCCATCTTTAATGGGGGTATCTCATCCTTTTATATAGGCTATATTTATTTAATGAAGGGAGTTGAACATAGGTTTTCATCATATGACAGTTGATATGCATTACCCATAACACACACCTATTAATAATACTATAATTTGAACATTTTAAATGATTTTTCATGCCATAAATGAATCAACCCATTGATTTGTAACTGAAGCAAACCATGTGGGAAACTTGGTAGAATATGTCCACTTTATATACTATATTTTAATATTATCATACACTATAATGGATACATCTCATGCCTTATATGATATTAGTATATCATAATCTATGACATGCATCATATGCATATAGTGGGTTTTGATTGAGGGTATATCATAAAATATGATATACCAATTTTATTGTATTTTCAAGAATTTCCCACTTTCACTAAAATCACATAAGGGCTTTATTAAAAACTTCATAACTGATTACAAATCTATTCAAACTCTTTTGGATACAGTTTATCAAATTCTCTTCATTTTGTAAAAAAACAATTTTATTAAAATTCAATCCTTATTCTATAGCCTAACTATGTGACCCTATGGGACTTTGTATCATTGAAAACAAATATTAAATACCAATTTTATATATATAAGCAAAGAGAAACCTCTAGAAAATAATTGGTGCTTCTCAATCTATAAAAGGTTCTAGTTTGATCTCAATCAAACATACTCATATCTTTTTATGAACTTGTCCACCATGAGATGTATTTTATATATCATATATATACCTATATAATCCATTTTTTCATGAAATCAATTGAACAATAGACATGGAACATGTCACTAAACTAATAATGGACATTAATTTCATTGTTCTAGTTCAATCAAAGTATTAGATATCTTTTCTCATCATACGATTGGACAAATACAATCTTTATTAATCCCAAACTAACCACATGATTAGTAACATACCGAACCACCTCTTGATTAGCAAAGCCTAAAGGATTCTATAAGAAAGTTATCAAAGTATAAAGGTTTTAATACTTGGTATATTTACAACATTAGGTAATTTGGATTCATAATAATAATACATACATAATTATATCAATGAGAATATAATATTCTATGTGAAATACTTTGGCAGTTCAGTCTAAATAATAAGACTTGACTTATTATATCATGTGTTTATTCTTTGCATCACATATACAACTCTTTGTATCATATAAAAGATTATTCTCATGCTAATATTAATATATCATCACAACCCATAATTCCCTCTAATGATCATCGATTAGGGAAAACTCAAATTCATACTTTGAGAGGGTAATTATCATTTCACTTCCAGAAAAATATGCAATCAACATGAATGAATAGTAAAGTGGATATTTCTTATTTCATAACATGATTCATTTCATATTCATAAACCCATTTAAGACTTATTAACAAAACTATACATAATATCTTATCTAATATATAATATATGATAGACTCTCATATCATCATTATGTTTTCTTCACTTTCAGGGGATTTGTTAAACTCTCTATGTGACAACCTAATAAAACCCTCCCACTAAACTCTTTAGAAGTTAACATCTATAAAATAAGATTTATTAAATAATGATGAGACTTAGTAATAATATTCATGATGTTCAACACGTTAAACATATTCAAACTTATTACCTTCACAACATCAAACATTATGATTTCAAAAACATATGTTTTCTACTTAAAACTATTTCCAAGTTCATCATCACCATCATCCTTGAACCCTTTCCATCAAAAATTTCACTTGAAATATTTTGATAAATAATTTAACCATTTACATTATTACTTTACCAATACATCGTAAACTTACTTGGGATATAGTTATATTCACTTCATTATAGTAACAAAATATAACTATTTTCATTTATATTTAACAGTATACCCCAAACTATTTAGGATAATAAGTGAAATTTGATTTTATAATATTTTATTTTTTTAACTTTGAACTTCTATAAGTCTAGTCATACTTCCACTAGTCTCTTAGACACTATATTTTCTTCATAATATCATGCTAAGATTCAAAAACTTATTTGTGTATAGTAAATAAAAAATATTATCTTTAATGTAAATATTTAACAAATAAACTATTTAGTTCATATAACATATGGTATACTATGTTATTGGAGAAAAACTTTATAATGAAGACTTTATTATTTAAATTATTATGTTGATAGGTGGTGGGAATAATTTCCCTTGTATTGCAAAAAGCATCTAGATAAATATTTTTATCTTGGAAAAAATTAACCTTGTCACATTTTCAAAACATTTTATAGAGTAAAATGAATCATAGACCATATATATTGAATCCATTATATCATATTTTTTATAATATAACTTTTCTAACAAACAAATTTTCTTAAAATATAATAGAAATTAGATGTGCATACACATCCTTTACTTAGATCCATCTGAGCTTGATATATTCCATTTAATTAAAAACATTGACGTAGAAAATCTTTCATTTTTCACTTGAATGAAAACTATGATCACTGTCAATTATTCCCTTGATTTTTAACACTTGTATATTTACAAAAATTTTAAAGTATAAACTTGGAATCATATGCACTTTAAAACTGGAGAATTGAAATCTATAACATTAATACATGATATGGACCTTTCATGGAGTTTATCAAGATCCTTTAGGTATTATGAACAATTCCATTATGTGGAAACATTATCCTTCTCCTTCCTTATAACTCAAGTTTTCAATTACCATGACTCACTGCTAAAAGAAATGTTTTTTGGGATCTCTAACTAACTTTTCCTCTTCTATTTTAAACATATACCCACTTGTAGGGTATACAAAACACTAAAACCCAAACATCACATGCCCTAGTTCATATATTCTCATAATAATGAGAAAATAGAGTAAATATTTCCATAACTCTTTCATATTGGCTGGAAATTTCCATTTGAAATAATTCCACAACCAGAACAAGCCTTAATAAAACCTCTAGTCTCACTAAGTCATTCAGCATACCCAATCATGTTGATTATATATGAGTGGAGACTAAAGTTCCTTATATCATTATTCATTTAATTATTTTAAAACCTTAAGTGAATCATTATATGACTCTGATAATAATATAGATACACTTGTCGAAAAAATTCAACACTTGGTTACTCCTAAAGGTTTTCTCGAATATATAGAATTTTTTTTTAACTTAGAACTTTTATTAAGTTACATGTGTAAGGAATTTATTACATTAATATTATCCTTTTAAAGGATTATTTAAATAAAAATTTTGATGATGAAGATGAAATTATCTAAAAAATAATCTCTTATCATATGATTATCACATTTTACATCTTCTCATCAAGGACTTTTAATGAAAGTACTCCCACTAAAAATGATGAACCTATACATAATATCTATTTAATTATCCAAGTCCCATATTTCACTAAATAATGAGTATTTTATGGAATTTAACTCACCACTTAGTTATTTAGGTATTCCAAAATTTCCAATAATATCACATATGGATCTTTGATACTTGAGTGGAAAACTTCTTGTCTGGATCCATTATATGGATATAAACTCAACTCTATTCCTCTGATATTTTAACTCCTAGAGTGTCCCAACTAATTTTCACTTAAACATCACAACATTATTTGATTACCAAACTCTTAGGGTCATCCACTTCCACCATCCCTTACACAAGATAACACATAGGAACCCTTTTATGGAAAAACCTAACTAGTTGGATGATCGAGGTCTTGACATGTGCTATTTTGGAAGGAATTTGACACTTATTATTTGAGGTGTTTTAATCTCACTATCTTATCTAATGTTATTCCATTTATATGTATAAATTATCCTAATGATTTAGTTTTAAATAATATTCCTTCCACCAAAACAATATGTTCAAACCATATTGGTGTGTAACTCTTTACATAACTCACACTTTGTGTTACTCACCCATAAATATGATCCAAACATATATAAACATATCTAAATGAATCATATTCATAAGGAGTATGAAATTTTCATGTAAATGTTTAGAATTATGTGAAATTAAAAATACCCACATGATTATTCCTATAGACATAGATAGAAAACCCATGCATTTATAGAATAAGGCATAAACCTTCAGGTGGTGGAAATTCTAACCCAAAGTACCTCAAACTAAGGACACTTTACTCAAGAGTGATATCAATTCCGTCATAAATCTAACACATAATACGTATAAAATATATTCAACAACTAAATTAAATCTAATAAATTTAATTGAAAATCTAATTCAAGGTATATGAAAACTAAAAAAAATTATCATACTAAGCATGTAACTCTTTAGATGCATGTATAATAGATTAAAATCATTTTAAACACCATTAAACTAAATAATACATCACTATTCATAATATAAAAATTATATCAATGAATAAAGTAGGTAATAATCTTAAATAAATAAAAAAAATCATAAATTTAATCATGAGATATACATTTATGAAAAATCATTAATATAGTTAAAAATAAACATTTTATAATTTAGAAATCCTTATTAACATTCCTTAATTTTGAATATAAACACATTATATTCACTTCCTAATATAGACTCTTTAATATTATCCATTATATGTTATTTACATAAAATAAATTATACTTAAATTTCTATTAGGTAAATTATTTATATAATGAAATTATCTCACATTATTTATTATTTAAACCTTGATCAAATTAATCATAAAAAACTATTTCTGATTTAGTTTAAATAATTTCTTCTAATAAGTCCTTAAATTTGAACAATTGAAAGTTAATAATTATGAATAATTAATAATTTTAAAAAAAATATATTTTTGGAATTATTTTTTAATTTATAAAAACTTTATAAATCACATGTATAATTTCAATATAAAAACTTCATATCTAAATTTTAATCTATTCCATATAAGTTTCAATAATTTAATATACATCATTTATATATTAAATCAATAACCATTCCATACCATGCAATATTTATTTTCCCGTGTTTTATTCCACTAGGTATCTATAAGTATCAAATTTTCAATTAAATTAATCCATACATAATATTAAAATTATATAAAAAATTTATATATATAAATATTTAAAAGGAATAAACAAATAATAAACATATTATTTATTTTTCAAACATGAAATATTAAAATGAATATTTTATATTTTATTTAGGCATATAAATCTCTGGTTTATAATGCCTAAAACTTATCATTTATAAAATATTTATGAACTATAATAATTTTTATCCAAATTATTAAATTTATTCATTTTTTTCATGAATCATATCTTATGATTGATAGAGGGGAATTATCAGTAGTGAGTTGTAAATAAAATTAGTGAGTTCCCTTATATCTCATTTCTATGATAAAGGAAATTTTCTTATGTATGAGGTAAGGGGTAACTCTTGTGTATCGTCTTTTCATTTTTGTGGAAAAATGAAATCAATGACATATAGGATAACCCTTATATATCACTAACCCTTTCATACAACTATATATTCTCTTCTGTAATAAAGTAAAATATATTGTATATATGGTAACACTTACACATTGAGTAAACCTTCTATGTTACCATATATCCACTTTTACAGCGAAGATAAATATATTAAAAATGGGAAAGTTTCTTACATATGGGATCTAATGATATAACCCTGACACATTTGGTCATATTTGATGATATATGTTATATCATTATTATGACACAATTATCCATTTTCATGAAACTAAAGTTTCTATCATAGCCTATGATATCACGTATATCATAGTTTATAATATAAATTAAAAATGGGTTTTAAACATATTATATCTTACAGTATATATCATTTATACCCTATGACTAATAAAAATAGAATTATGCATTATGATATCCTATATCATAAATCTGAGTAGAGAGAACTAATGATTAACACTCATCCATGTTATATAATACATTATGGTATGGCCTCAAATAGATTATGATGAACATGTTATTCATGAAAACAATAAAATAACATATTGATTCATTGATGATAACTGCTTTGATACCACTGATGGGGTGAACAGAACACCTTCCCTCATATGAACATGTCCAATTTGAAATTCATATAAACATATAAAATCACTCCATTTACCCAACACTTAGTTATGAAACTCTTTATATTTGTAATGGATCCACTGGGTAGAGATCATCACTTCATTAACACTCATGCATGAAAATTTCCATGAATCAATTAACTCTTTAACCTTTTATCTAATACCATTCATGGGTTTTGTAGTATTATCACATGATCATGGAAATGGAAAAAACTCATTTAACATGCCTAATATATCATTATTTTCATTCACCAGCTTGAGATCACTCATCAATTTCCTGTATATAGTTTCACATTACCTCAGGTGTACCTCCACATTTGATATAGGTTTCTAAACAGTGATGGGGGACTAAATCATATATTAGGGAGTCTATATCCTCAAATCAAAGTTAAAAACAATGTGAATAACAAAACATAATACACAAAACTAAATATAGTATGCACAATCACTCATAAATCATGTTATAAAAAATGTACCATATATAATCATATAGGCATACACTAATTAATCGCACAATGATCAGATAATATATACAAATAAACAAAATAGAACAAATTATACAAGATGATTTATTAACATCCATGAACGTCAATTCACCCGAATCTATGATATCCTATAAAACTACTCCTTCTTGATCGACTACACACCCTATACTTAACCTTAATACAAATATAAGGTATGAACATGCACCATAGTACTTGTATAGAATGTGAGAAATGCATCTTATTTAGGTATCACCAAGTTTTCCTAATATATTTCATCATATATGTGTGTGTGTGTGAGGAAAATAAATTACATAAATTAATATCCATGTAGGGTCATCATGTCATAACTAGAAAACCATGAAACTTGACCATATCTAATTGTTCCTATGTTAGAATCCACCTCGTTCCACCACCACCCCATGCAAACACATCAAATCATTGTGTACTAACTAGGATACTACAACTCCTAAATATTCCTACTTTTTCCATTTCTATAATCCAGTCACCTCATACACAAGTCATGACCCATATTCAAATACACAGGGTAGAATTCTCATCAAGTATCCAAGAAAATACCCCCAAGGAAGGATGTACTAAATAGATCTCAACCCATTCTCATACAAGGAAGATAACACTCAAATGTAACTTGATTCCCCATGGGAAAGGGTGAACTAATAGATCGTAACCCATTACCTCATCAGGGAATGGGGAACTAAAAATATTTAAGCATCCTCTTTTTATAGAAGTTGTTGTACTGAAAAGTTCCCAATCCTCCTCCCCATATAAAAGTGGGATCTCTGAAAGTACCTAACCCTCCTTAATTTATAGTAATTGATTCACTGAATAGATCCCAATCATCCTTTTATTATAGGAGTGGGTTAACTAAAAGTACCCAACCCATTCCCACTCAGGGAAGGGTTCAATATAAGACATGGTCCATCCCCTCTTCTATAGGGTAATTCATCTATTCACATCTTACATAAAATAATTAAAAACATGTATAAAATGCAAAATAAGGAACATATCTTATCTTACAACATCTCTACCTATTCATAGGGCACTAGTCGCTTAGAACCTAGACCCACATCCTAATTCTCTCCTCAACATCCCTTTTTTCTCATAGGTTCGTCTCCTTAGACCACCCCTATCACTTAATCTTATCAAATTAAGCCTTTCATCCATCTCATCTCACCCATAAGGGAATCCACTGGGTCCCTCAGACACCACTCAGTCTCTAATCAACAGCATCAAGCCATATCCAACACCCCATGATGTTACCACAACCCATAAGCTTTACCTAACTCTACCCTTAGAATTTTGGTCCAAAAATCATCAAAATTTCACTCATAGCTTGGTCCCACTAACCCAGTATTGTCCTGATATATTATACTCTAAACCCCTTGGAGTCCTAATCCCAAGTCACCAATAATTCCCATGATCTTCCCATGGGTATCATCTTATATATCCTGTAGTATATCTCTCAATCCATTACTTGGAAGAAATCACTCTTCATCGCACTCTATATAGTCATGAAAGTATCATACTTCTCATGGATCATGCTAAGATTCCACTTCACCCTCATGAGAGTATCCCTCATCATGTGCGATATGTATGGAAACTTCACCCATAACCACTAAGCCTAACCCTCTCATGCATTCCCAGATAGCTCTAGAAAACTAACCTAGGTTACCTGAGTCTCATCTCACATCATGGGACCTATATTAGGTCTCTCTCCAACTCAACAATAACCTTCTTTCCTTGGTGACATAATCTCCAATAAATACCATATTACCCAAAGTAAAAAAAGGATCATTTACCACATCTCTAATAGGATCAATTCAATCGTATATTTTTCTCAAGGTAACTCTTATCCTCTATCCCTTTTATCCAAATTCATAAAAACATTCATACATGTGTACTCCTATATAAACATGCATGTAGTTTTTTATTAAAGGGACCACTTGCCTCAAACATGGAATCATCATCCTTGTGATGATTCATATCTCCTTATCCAATATCATATATGATCAAGCCACAACTTCTAAATAATTAATTATAAAAAAATTATAATTAATTATTCAATTTAATCCAAAGTGTTATAATCACCAAAAAACTCATTGGGAATCATGGAATCATCAAAAACACATGAAACCTCATGTGTTTGTACTTCTGAGATCCACTCTATCCATTTTGAGCAAAATTTACATCAAATTGGGATGATTTTGTTATTATTCAATGGAATCTATAATGACCCAAATTTTTCAATGGAATCCCTTCTTAGAATTATTTCATATAATAACATGAAGTCACAACACAATGAACTACTAAGTAATATGTGACCTTTAATCAAAATGTGGTCACTTGTGTGTTTTTAATTTCAAAAAACGATCATCTACCATTGTGATCAGTAAGTGATTTTGAGTCTAATAAGACAAACATAATTTTTGATGAATAGTAACACACCCTTATGACTAGTAGCATACCTTTATGAATAGTAATGAATAGAAAATAGGCCAAAAAATAGAAAATTCATCCATGAATGTACAAATACAATTTAGACATCGTAAAAGTGAAAAAACAATCATAGTATAAGAATTGGAATTTTTGTATGTCAAAAATATTTTATTTACAATTTTATGATTAATTTAATAATTTAAAATGGAAATTTATTTTCATAAAATTTAATTATAAATTGTCACTTTATTTTCTTATTGTTATAAGATAATTTTATAGGACCTTGATTAATTTTTCAAGGTGTTATAAAATGAGTTATAGTTTTAATGCTGATTTTGTTGAATAAATTATGATTTTATTTAAAAATTAAATTAAAAATATTTAGAAAATTATTTTCAAAAAAATGAGTTTATTTTTAAATTCTACACATTGAAAAATTCTTAGGGTAAATTTTTTGGATTTTTCTAAAATACTTGAATTTTTCGTTAATAGTAAAAATATAGTTTTGAGTTTTCGGTAGGATTCATGACATC
The DNA here is from genome assembly GCA_963277665.1 of Viscum album. NCBI lineage: Eukaryota > Viridiplantae > Streptophyta > Magnoliopsida > Santalales > Viscaceae > Viscum > Viscum album. Next base: position 689,546 of record OY728136.1, read on the forward strand.
ATAATGATGTAATAATTAATAAAAAATTATGTTAGAATTGTGTACAGTAAAATAATATATGAGGTTTCCCAAGTGGATAATACCATGGGAAAATTCCATGGTCAAGCCCATGGTTTTTCAAAAACCACTAATGAGGTGTCCTTTGAAATTAATAAAATAATTCTCTCTCTTTTACAATAAATACCCACTCTTACCTTCTTTTTATTTCATTCCATATCCATAATCCTCCAATATCTGGTGGTTTTACCTCCATATGAGTCCCCCCAAGGTGTCCTAAATCCCCCAAGGTCCCAACCTTAAGTTTTAGGAGTTACTCTACAATGTAAGGGAACATTTCACCCTCCTCTTTTAGTCAACACTTCTTTTATATTATCTCTTTGAATTTAAATTTTCATATGTTGGGGTTTGATTTAATATATCCCTATTACTTTCCTTTTGTTTTCCATATTATTAGATACTCTCTTGGCTCTCATCAATTCATTTTATGAAATTTTAAGCGACGATGTTAGGCTACCGAATTTTAATAAGGGATCACCCAACTTTTCTTTCATTTTCAAGTTCATGTCTTTTCTTTTTCTCACCTCCCTTCACCCAAATGGTATAATAACTCTATTAATATGAATTTAATGTAATTTTTTTATTCTAATAGGATATTTCATTATCATCTCTCCTTTACCCATCTTTTTTCTTGAAAGAAATGAAAATACCGTTTGAGATGTGTTAATTTAGCACATTCCAGGACAACAGTATATCAATTTCTATTATCATCTTTAATTATGGTCATGAAACCATTTTTTTATGGTTGAACAAGATTATTATATATGTAATATATCTTATTTAAGGTTCTGTAATCCTTTTTTACAAATGGTATTATTTTATAAATCAAAACATGTTCATTGTAATCAAACCCACCGATTAACCAAAATGGTTATCACTAAGGTTTTACATAATAACTCATCTTCACTCCCAATAACCAAATGAATTTTTATAACCATATAATCTCCTTGATTTTAAATAAAACTTCAATTTTTTAAAACCACTTTCATCTTACATGTTTATCCAAACATGAATATAAGTGAACCGATCATTAAAACCAAGTAAGCAAACGGACTCGAAAAATGAAATTAAAACTCATAACCAAACAAAATGGTTATAAATAAGATTAAAATGATTATACTAAATATTATAAATATATAATATGTTCTTAAGTTATTAATTAATAAACCTAATTTTATTATTCATGTCATTAAGTTCAATCAAAAATCACCATCGGATTTAAGGTAAGGGATCCTCTCTATTTCACTTTTATTCAAGATTGTCCTCTATGATATGACCTTTTATGTGTAATTCCAAGAGATGGGGTATGATTAATCACCTCCCCATACTATAATCATGATTTATAAAATATGATAAATCCCTTTATCTCTCATTAATCCCTCTTAAGTACACCCAATATCGTGTCGATAATCCGTAAGGAATTCTACCCAAACCACTTTTATTCCTTCAGGTTGCTCCAAAGTTATTTTACCCAAATGAATTTGTCTTTTATTTTTATGTAAAACTTATAAATAATGTTTATATGCTCCAAAACTCATGTTATAAGATCCATCACTCATTTTATTTTGGGGATATACATGTTTTTAAGTGATTCCATCCTTAATTCTTCCTGATAAGCTAACCTATTTTAAGGGAACTTCCCAAATTTTTACCCAATTTCAAGTGCACTATATCCTATGTTTTAATCCACCATTTTCTTTATAATATTAGTTTTTTATTATTAAAACCTTCTTGGTTCAATTATGGTTTTATATACAAGATTTTCCTCTTTTCTATTTTAAAAGATCTATAGTATTTTCCTTAAAACCGCACAAAAAAATGTTTTGATGCTAATACATTTACATCAAGTTGTCACTTATATTTGACATCACTTGAAATTATATATGCCTACTTTACCTTATGAATTTCCATGTATTTTCTAATTCCTTTCTTTCATAGACACTTTCATGATACTCTCATTGTTTATGCTTTATGTCATGATTGTGGTACCCAATTCTTTCCATGGGTAACCCTTATGTTTATGTAATATTGATTATGTGTGATTATTTATGTGGAAAAAATATTCATGAAATGTAAGATTCATGTGCCTAGATAGTTCTCCAATTCATTGGGTAAACTTAAGTCTCATGATATGTTATGTGCAACAGTATTGGCGGTTATCCTTGGCTTGTGCTACTATGCGAAACACGATTGGCAGTTAGCCTTGGCTCGTACTACTATGGGAAATGGGATTGGAAGTTATCCTTGACTCATATTAAAGAAATTTTTTATGTTTCTATCACATTTCTATGATTACATGTTTATATGAATCCATGTTTATATGTTATGATTCCTTATGTTACATGTCTTTTTATTTATTTATGTCATGTTCCTAACCCATGTGTTATGGATTTATTCTTATTCTTACTCCCTTATTGGGATTTTAGATCATCCCTTTGTCCATGTTTTACTTGGGTTATCCTATGAAGATGTATGAGCAAAATGTTAGTTAGGGGATCTTTATGAAGACTAAATAAAGAAATGTTTTTTTAGTTCCATTTTTTCAGTTTTTTGTTCCTAATCTTTCAAGACACCATACTTCACAATATTTTTCTTGTACTATGATGTATAATTATGATTAAAATAATGTAATGTTATATGTAATAGGATAGGGTCACTATATTTGGTATCAAATGATGGTCTATTTATTTTTTGAGATTAGTAATAGAGCAATTTAGAAGGAAGCTTAAGGATGATACAAAGTATAAGAAAACATACCTAAATTTTAGTAAGTATAGATTGGGTGGTTTATCAAGAAAATATGTCCTTGTATGGATACAAATAGGTAGACGCAGATCTGGCACAGATGTACCTAGGAGTAAAAACTTCGACAAGGAGTTTCAAACTTGACCCAAGATATCCTGGTACTTGACAATGGGCCTTACTGCACTCTTGGTATTGACACTCTTGAGAGATATGACTTGGTAATTCATGAGCTTGGTACAAACCATTTTTAGGGAAATAAAAAAAACATAAGAATATAATATAATAAATAGATCAATGATAACCTAGATTGAAACATATGCAATCACAAGTTAGGATATACTTCTCCTTTAAAATTTTATCCCCTTATATTCAAAGTTTTTTTATACTCAATAGCTAAGTATTAAATCCCTATAATTATACATTCTTTTTCTTAAGATAATGGTGGGAAATAGAAGAACATGTTCCAACAATCATTGTAAAAGGGAATGTGAATAATTCCCAAATGATATGCTTGATATGATGATAACAGGTGCTCAAAACTTCATGGAAGTACTTGTTTAGTTGGATCAAGTTATGAATAATAACTTGAATCATGTGGAACTCCCTCCTCCTCTAAGAAAAGAGCAATTTTACATAGAATCCTTCATGCAGAAAAGGCCTCCCATGTTTAGTGGATCTTCTGATCCCCTTATCACAGAACAGTGGATTAACTCCATTGAAAAGATATTCTCCATCCTCTTGTGCTTGTAAGAAGAGAAAGTTGAACTGGTGGTCTATTATTTTGATGAGGAAGCTGATCGGTGGTGGACACTGATCAAGAATACAAAGCTCCAAGAAGAAATTGATTACATGAATTGGAAGGAATTCAAGAGGATGTTTTTCAATAAATATTTTCCTCAAACCCTCCATCTCAAAATGGAAAGAGAGTTCCTCAGACTCAAGTATAAGGAAAATTATTCCATTGGTGCGTATGAAGAAAACATTACAAGGCCTTCAAGGTATGCCTATGGCTTTTCCATAAACATCGAAATCAAGGTGGATAGCTTATTTGGCGGGAAAAAGTCGAGTCTATGAAAGGTTTTGGTGATTCGAGACTTCAAAAGTTATGAGGATATTGTCTGTTGTTCTCTCAAGTTTGAAATGGAGATTGGATACTCTCAATGGTTTCATGGACCCAGTGACAAGAAGTGAAAATGGAGAACAATATGCGTGGTTCAACAAACAAATCCCATGATGTAAAGAAGCCCCAATATCCCACTTGTAAAATTTGTGGGAAAAAGCATCCTAGGAACTATATAAATAGAACCAAGAGTTGCTTCTGAGGTGGAAAGTTTGGTTATCTGGATAAAAACTTCTGAAGGGATATAAAAAATCTCGCTAATATGGAAGAAGAAAGGAAGTTTCAGATCAAAGCTCATCCAGTGTTGTAGTATTACAACTGCAAGGAGTATGGGAATTATGAAAACAATTTTTCTAATCCAAGGGTTGTTGGAGGAAATCAACAACAACCTCCAAGGAAATAAGGAAGGTTTTATGTTATCACTACTACTGAGGTGAAGCCGGAAAACGATGTGGTGACAGGTATGCTAGTTATTCATTCAAGAATAGAGAACATACTATTTGATTCTGGTTCTATGAATTCTTTCATATCTTGAAAGTTTAGTAGAACTATTAAACCACCACCTCAAAATTTAGAGGAAAGTTTATATGTGAGAATAGATAATGGGTTAATTATTGCATCCATGGTTTATAACTCCTCCTCGGTTAATGTTTGTGGACTAAACCTACCAGAATGTCTCATCATACTTTCTTTTGTAGTGTTCAATGCAATCTTGGGCATGTATTGGAAATCTTTATACAAGGCCAACATCAACTTTTGGAAAAGGGAGATCACTCTTCACATCCCAAGGAATCCTCTGATTACTTACAAGTGTAAGGAAGAAGATAAATCTCCTTTATAATCATTATCTCAAGTGTGTATATTTTTGCATTATGAGCAAACATATCTAGCTCAAATGATAAATAAAAAGGAGAGAATCATGCTTAAATATATTCCCATCGTGAGGGATTACACTGATGTATTCCCTGAAGAGTTTCCTGGTCTTCCTCCTGACTGAGAGGTTGAGTTCTCAATTGAACTTATCCCTGGATCTCTACCTATCTCAAATACACCATACAGAATGGCCACCGTAGAGATGGAAGAGAATAAGAAGCAGTTACAGGAGAATATGGAGAAGGGTTTTATATACCCTAGTGCTTCACCATGGGGTGCCCTATTCCTCTTTATCAAGAATATGGATGAATCAATGCACCTCTTCATTAATTATAGTGAGCTCAATAAAATCACAATAAAGAACAAGTATCCACTTCCATGGATAGATGACTTATTCAATCAGCTTTGTGGGGCCTGTTATTTCTCTAAGGTGGACCTTTGGTCAGGATATCACCAATTAAAGGTGATAAAGGATGATATTCCCAATAATGAATTTAGAATGAGGTATGGACACTATAAATTCATATTGATTCCCTTTAGACTCACTAATGCTCCATAAATTTTCATGGATTTAATGAATAGAGTCTTTAGAGATTACCTCGACAAATTTATGGTAGTCTTTATTAACTATATTCTGATATACTCTAAGAGCGATGAGGAATATGAGGATAATTTTAATACTATGTTAAAAACTTTGAAAAGGGAGAATCTATATGAAAGGTATAGTAAATGTGAGTTCTGGATAGAGGAAGTATCATTCTTGGGGCATGTTATCACCAGTAAAGAGATATCTATGGACCCTTACAAGACAAAGGCAATTGAAGAGTATCCTAGGCCAACTTCTGTGATGGAGATCCATAGCTTTCTGGGTCTATCTGGGTATTATCGACGATTTGTGAAGAACTTTTCATGATTTTCAAACCCAATGACCAAGTTGACACAGAAAGGAGTAATGTTTTTCTGGACTCATGAATGTGAAGACTGTTTTAAGGAGTTGAAAAAGAGGCCACTCACTGCACCAGTACTCACACTCCTAGTAAGTGGAGAACTCCTTATGGTGTACATTGATGCTTTAAATAAGGGATTAGGTTGTGTGCTGATTCAAAATGATAAAGTGATAGCTTATGCCTCAAGGTATCTGAAAATCCATGAGCAAAACTATCCCATGCATGATCTGGAGTTGGCGGTTGTGATCTTTGCTTTGAAAATATGGCGGCATTATCTCTATGGGGAGAAGTTTGAGTTATATACTAATCACAAGAGTCTTAAATATAAATTCACACAAAAAGAGACTAATATTCACCAGCAAATATGGATAGATATCATCAAAGATTATTACTTCTCAATCTACTATCATCTCGATAAGACAAACAAGGTAGCAGATGCTCTAAGTATAAAGAATCGTGAAACTTTATCAATGATGAGATTTGAAAAGGATTTGGTATTCTTAGATTTTTAGAGGATGGACATGGGAATCATTAAGGGGGGAACATCATCAATCCTTTCTCAAATGATTTCTCAACCATCTCTCATGGAGAAAATAAAGTATGCTCAAATAAATAATGTGTAAATTCAGAAAAGGGTGGAAGCTATCAGAAATGGGAAATCCTCTGATTTTAAAATTGATGAGGAAGGATTTATAAGATTTGGATCATGATTATGTGTACCATATGATCTATAGATAAAGAATAATCTTTTTAATAACTCACAAAGACCGAGCTTCTCTTTTCACCTAGGGAGGACAAAGATGTATCGAGATCTCTTAGAAAAATTCTTGTGGGACAATATGAAAAGGGAGATTGATGAATTTATATCAAAGTGCCTAGTATGTCAACAATTTGAGGCTGAAAGACATAAGTGTAATGGGATGATGAAACCACTACCCATACCAACATGAAATTAGGAGAACATCAACATGGACTTTATCACTGGACTTCTAAGTAAATCTAGAGGAAATAATGCTATATGGGTCATTGTGGACCGTCTTACAAAGACAGCTCACTTTATCGCAATTTGATATAACTTCTCATTGGATCAACTTACATGGATTTACATCAAATAAGTGGTAAGGATACATAGAGTACCACTATCTATTGTATCCAATCATGATCCTAGATTCACCTTGAAGTTCTAGAAAATTATCCAACATTCTCTAAGCACTGAATTGAACTTCAGTATGGCCTATCATCCTAAAATCGATGGCCTATATGAGTGAACTATTAAGAAAATAGAAGATATTCTGAGAGAATTTCTATTGACTTCAAAGGAGGATGGGACCAACATCTTTCACTGGTTGAATTCTCTTATAAAAATAGTTTCCACTCGATCATTCAAATGGAACCATATGAAGCCGTTTATGGGAAAAGTTGCAGTACACTGGCGTGTTGGGATGGATTCAGTGAGCGTAAGATGATAGGACCTAAAATGGTTAAAGAAATGGTGGAGAAGGTGAAAACCATTCAGCAGCATATCAAGGCATCCCAAAGTCAACAGAAGAGTTATGCAGATAATCGTTGATGAGACCTTGAGTTCAAAGTTGGAGACATGATATTTCTATGCATATCTTTGTGGAAAAATGTCATGAGGTTTAGAAATAAAGGGAAGATAAGTCCCGGGTACATCATCCCCTTTGATATACTTGATCGAGTTAGTGTTATGGCCTATCGACTAGCACTTCCACCTACCATGTCCAAAGTACACGATGTCTTTCATGTATCCCTCTTAAGGAAGTACATACCAGACTCTTCACATATACTCTCTTCAGAGGTGGTACAGTTGGAGGATGATCTTTCTTACGAGGAGCAGCCAATTAAGATTTTGGATCATAGAGACAAAGTTCTACATAACAAGACTACTCACCAGGTCAATGAACTAAGGCAAAACCATAAGTACTAAGAGGCAACATGGGAACTAGAGGAAGCAATGAAGGAAAAGTGCCCACATCAGTTTTTGACCTATAAGGTAAACTAAAATTTCAAGGGTGAAATTTCTTAAGGGGGGAAGAATGTAATGGCCCAAAGTTTTCAATGGAATCCCTTCTTGTAATTATGTCATATAATAACATTAAGTCCCAACACAATAAACTGCTAAGTACTATGTGACCTTGAAACAAAATTTTGTCACTTGTGTGTTTTTAATTTTAAAAAATGGTCATCTACAATTGTGATCAGTAAGTGATTTAGAGTATGATAAGATAAACATAATTTTTTATGAATATTAACACACCCTTATGAATAGTAGAAAACCTTTTTGAATAGTAATGAATAGAAAATTGGCCAAAACAATATAAACTTTACCCATGAATGTACAAATACAATTTAGACATCTTAAAAGTGAAAAACGATCATAGTATAAGAATTGGTATTTTTGTATGTCAAAAATATATTATTTAAAATTTTATGATTAATTTAATAATTTAAAATGTGAATTTATTTTCATAAAATTTAATCATAAATTTTTACTTTGTTATCTTATGGTTATAAGATAATTTTATGGGACCTTGATTAATTTTTCAAGGTGTTATAAAATGAGTTAAAGTTTTAATGTTGATTTTTTTGAATAAATTATGATTTTATTGAAAAATTAAATTAAAATTATTTAGATATTTATTTTCAAAAAATGGAGTTCATTTTTGAATTTTACACATTGAAAATGGTTAGGGTGAATTTTTGGGATTTTTCTAAAATACTTGAATTTTCTGTGAATAGTAAAAATACAGTTTTGAGTTTTCAATATGTTTGATGACATCATAATGATGTAATAATTAATAAAAAATTATGTTCGACTTTTATAAAGTAAAATAAGATATTAGGTGTCCTAATTGGCTAATACCATGGGAAAATACCATGGGAAAGCCCAGGGTTTTTCAAAAACCACTAATGAGGTGTCCTTTGAAATTAATAAAACATTCTCTCTCTTTAACTATAAATACACACTCTTACCTTCGATTTATTTCCTTTAATATACATAATAATATAATATATGGTTTTTTTACCTCCTTAGTATTCCCTACAAGATGTATTAAATCCCCCAAGTTCCCAACCTTCAAGTTTTTGGAGTTACTCTACAAGGTAAGGGAACCTTTCACCCTCCTCTTTTAGTCAACACTTCTTTTATGTTATCTCTTTGAATTTCCATTTTCATATGTCGGGGTTTTATTTTATGTATCCCTATTACTGTAATTTTTTTCTATGTGATTATATACCCTCTTGTATCTCATAAATTCATTTTATAAAATTTTAAGTGACGCCATTAGGCTGCCGAATTTTAATAAGGGATCACCCAACTTTTCTTTCATTTTCAAGTTCATGTATTTTATTTTTCTCACCTCCCTTCACCCAAATGGTATAATAACTCTAGTAATATGAATTTAATGTGATTTTTTTATTCTAATAGGATATTTCATTATCATCTCTCCTTTCCCCATATTTTTTTTGAAAGAAATTAAAATACCGTTTGAGATGTGTTAATTTAGAAAATTCAAGGACAACGGTATATCAATTTCTATTATCATCTTTAATTATGGTCATGAAACCATTTTTGTTATGGTTGAACCAGATTATTATATATGTGATATATCTTATTTAAGGAACTATAATCCTTTTTTACAAATGGTATTATGTTATAAATAAAAACATGTTCATTGTAATCAAACCCACCGATTAACCAAAACGGTTATCACTAAGGTTTTATATAATAAATCATCTTAACTCCCAATAAAAAAATGAATTTTTATAACCATATAATCTCCTGGGTGTTCAATAATAACATACAACTTCAATTCTGTAAAACCACTTTCATCTTACATGTTTATCCAAACATGAATATAAGTGAACCGATCATTAAAACCAAGTAAGCAAACGGACTCGAAAAATGAAATTGAACCTAATAACCAAACAAAATGGTTATAAATAAAATCAAAATGATTATAATAAATATTATACATATATAATAGGTTCTTAAGTTATTAATTAATAAACCTAATTTTATTATTCATGTCATTAAGTTCAAGCAAAAATCACCATCGGATTTAAGGTAAGGGATCCTCTTCATTTCACTTTTATTCAAGATTATCCTCTATGATATGCCCTTTTATGTATAATTGCAAGAGATAGGGTATGATTAAGCACCTCCCCCATACTTTACTCATGATTTATAAAAGATTATAAATACCATTATCTCTCATTAATCCCTCTTAAGTACACCTGATATCATGTCGATAATCCATAAGGAATTCTACCCGAACCACTTTTATTCCTTCAGGTTTCTCCAAAGTTCTTTTAACCAAATGTAGTTGTCCTTTATTTTTATGTAAAACTTATAAATACTATTTATATGATCCAAAAATAATGTTAAAATATCCATCACTCATTCTCTTTTGGGGATATACATGTTTTTAAGTGATTCCCTCCTTAATTCTTCCCGATAGGCAAACCTATTTTAAGGGAACTTCCCAAATTTTTACCCAATTTCAAGTGCACTATATCCTATGTTTTAAGAAACCATTTTATTTATAAAATAAGTCTTTTTATTATGAAAAGATTCTTGTTTCAATTATGGTTTTATATAAAATATTTTCCTCTTTTCTATTTTAAAAACTCTATAGTATTTTCCTTAAAACCGCACAAAAAAATGTTTTGATGCTAATACATTTACTACATGTTGTCACTTATATTTGACATAACTTGCTATTATATATTCCTATTTTACCTTATGAACTTCCATGTATGTTCTAATTTTTTTTTCATGGACACTTTCATGATACACCCATTGTTTATGCTTTATGTCATGATTGTGGTACCCAATTCTTTCCATGGGTAACCTTTATGTTTATGTAAGATTGATTATGTATGATTATTTATGTAGAAAACATATTCATGAAATGTAAGATGAGTGTGCCTAGATAGAACTCCAATTCATTGGGTAAAGTTAAGTCTCATTAGATGTTATGTGCAACAAACTTGGCGATTCGCCTTGGCTTGTGCTACTATGGGAAACGAGATTGGCGGTTAGTCATAGCCTGTATTACTATGGGAAATAGGATTGGCGGTTAGCCTTGACCCGTACTAAATACATGTTTATGTTTCTATCACATTTTATGATTCCATGTTTATATGACTCTATGCTTATATGTTATGATCCCTTATGTTACATGCCTTTTTATTTCTTTTATGTCATGTTCCTAACCCATGTGATATGGATTTATTCTTATTCTTATTCCCTTATTGGGATTTTAGATAATCCCTTTGTCCATGTTATCCCCAAGTTATCCTATGAAGATGTATTAGAATAATGTATATTGGGGGATCTTTATGAAGACTAAATAAAGAAATGTTTTTTTAGTTCCATGTTTTCAGTTTTATGTGCCTAGTCTTCCAAGACACTAGAATTAATGATCCTTGTCTTGTACTATAATGTATAATTATGATTAAAATCATGTAATGTTATATTTAAAAAGATAGGGTCTCTATAGAATCAACATTGAAACTCTATCCCAAATTGTCCAAATTAAATTTCTTCAAAAGTAAACAAAAATGAAGGGTAATGTAAGGAGATACTCACTGTAAACTATCATGGAATCACCTCAAAAACTAACCCACTCCAAGGGGGTTGAATGGTAGGAAGTAAGGGGAAGGATCCAATTGAAATGTCCCTCCCTGATGCCTCTCTCAATCTAAAAATGAATTTGGGTTATAATGATAAATGAATTGTTTTCCCTCTTAAAAAATAAGGTGTAAGGTCCCTTGTGGCATGGCCATAGGGGGATATGGTGCAAGTACACTCACCTGGGGTTCCCTTATAGTAAAACCTAGTGGGTTGTGATGAAAAGGCCCAGCCTTGAACTATGATTGTGGTGCAGTGACGGGATCCGTGGAGTAATCGAACTTCCAAGGAATCCTGATGGTCCTTCCTCCCACACACCCTCCACGGTGTAGCCTAGGATCTATATAGAATCACTCCTCATGGCCTCAACTGACTACCTTTCCTCTTGGGAACCCTCCATGGTGTATCCCACTAGTTGTTACACAACTCTATTCCTCTCTTTGGAATCAAAATCATGTGACACTCATGAAACCAAAACACCCCTAGGTTATGGTTTGGTCTATTGGTTTTTTCCAAAATTAGTAAAGGGGTCACCCTGTCCCTAATTCAACATTCACCCAAGAACCTGAAACACATATAAGGTCTCAATACACCTCCAAAGATACCTCCTGGAGAAATTCCAACCCTCATAATTCTGATCAGATTCCCAATTCTCAAAATATCCTCTTATCCAGGACAAAAAATAAATTTTTTAACTGAATTTTACAACCCATGAAAACATAGATCATTAAAACTCCCTAGTATAATGATTCTCATACTTGAGAGGTCGTGATGGTCCTATAACCATCACTACCAACCTACCTTTGTCATCAATTAATCGCAAAATCATGATGTTCCATTATTGAATGATGAACAAGATTCCACTATATAACTCCAAACATCAAGGCGCACTATTAATCATAAGTTGGGATGCCCACTCATCACTATCTCTAACACCAAGGAATTTATCAACTACACTTGTCGATCTAAAGATATCACAACATATTCAATCAGTCTATTCCTATACTTATGGTGTTCTCCACTATAAGAAACTACTTACAAAGGCTAATTTTGGTTCATTGTGCTCCCCATAATAGAAATCACCTATCAAAAATGCACTTCCAATAGTCTATTGACATGATTGGTGAAATTACGACCTCACCATACCCAATTATATGAAATAATAATGGATGTTTTATATCTGGACATATCCCTTAAAAATTATCATCCACACCCACTAATGAATTATCATCTCCCAAACAGGTTGCCTTAATCCTTAGAGGCATCAAAAACTCATCCAAATGGACATACCAAAGTCTAAAGCAAACACTCAGTATTATTACATGGTTAGGTCTTCAACCACCCACACTAGTCATTGTGCTTTCACAACGAACATCGATGCACCAATGATCCAACTCTCTCTCAAATTGAATCAACTACAGCTCAATACTGATGCTAACTTCCATACTTTATCTAATAAAACTTTTAAATATTAAATCTAATATTCAATAAGGTAATGGATAAAATTGAATTTATCTACCCACCAGCATCCCAGTTCCATCTCAACTGTCTACTAACCTATCTCACCACACCCACAACATGTCTAATAGATGGTCGTTCCTTCATGACCTATAAAATGATCCCCACCATAAGCTTTTCCTTTTCATTTCTCCACTAAACCAAACTTTCAATATTCATGGCCCACATTTTATCCATTACTAAATGTAATAAATGAGCATGCTCATCCCACTCATACTAGATCCCCAACCTAGAATACCAATCACTACCCCATTCCCATCTCACTAGGAATATCATCTACAATGCTCATCCAATATATATCCACAATGATGGTCACACCCTCCAACATCCAATGATGTGATCCCCAATATATTTATTTTTCCACACCACTCCTCAAACATAATGCATAATGGATTCCAACATAACATTTGTGTCGCTCCTCTTGACCCACGCTCACCCATCCCTAATAACCCATGTTAGGGACCAAATCAGATCAATCATACCATGATATATTGATCCATTCATGATGTTACCATCTATTATATACCCAACACATCCCATTATCAATGAAACTCTAGGTTTCCATGCCTATAATAATCCTATTGATCACATCATTTCTCAACATATACATGGTTATTCACTGATATACAACCCAAATGGGCATTGTACGTATCTAGATCACACTTTCCCTACATGAATCAATTTTTTCCATGAAAATTAACACTGATAATAACTCTACCCCCTAAGGTGGATAGAATCTCTAAATAACCCTCTCATAGGTTCTTACCCACTATCTATCCCAATCTGATCTGATCCTAATGGGTGTACACTCTCATACAACCCAATCACACAACCTGACTCATGATCTCATGAGTTTTATCCCATAAAACCTAGGACCACATGCCTAAACCACTAACTATGTGATCCTTCGTGTCAGTCTCAACTAACTAAAGACATCCACAATTCTTCCTTCCCAATAGTCTCGAGGAATATCACCCATGATAAGGCATACTATATGATCACCCACCACCCGAGCATCATTCCAAAGCTATGAAACATCCATTCATGATTCTACCATGGGGATCAAGAGTGCATCCCAAAATAAATAGGTCTATCCATCCAAACAATAATTCCCTCTCACCCACCCTCGATACATAAATCACTCAAAGTGCTTCACATCCTAATAACCCAATGCATTTAAAAATTCCTTTCCTAAACCCTCAAAAGGGTATCCACATCCTCAAGGAAACCCATTCGCATCCTTAAATCATCTCTCGGTCATAAAATGTATTAACTAAACCACCAAGGGTTACTAAACATCTCATGCATTAAGGGATTTTATATTAATTATTGGAGATCTTCTTATCATAATATCTACATGTAATTCTATCAAAAAACCACTCATGAGTAAAAATCAGGGTCTAGATGAGTAGAATTCCACCAATAAGTTATATGAGAAAACACCATATGATATTTTGTTGAAATTTTAAACAACTAAACCTCTATCTTTATAAAAACCAATCACATAGAAGAAAACATATGACATTGAAACCCTACATGCTGAATATGATTCATTTACACAAAACACTTGACAATGGGCCAAGATATAAACCAAAAAATAGAAATCTTCAATAAACGCATAATATTTTAAAAAATATATATATCATAATAGTAAAAACCAAAACTAAAATACTATAACCTTGGTAACCAAGAATTTCCATTGGAAAAATTGTTTAGTACAAAACAGTCTATGTTCCATTATAATCTTTGACACAACCCTATTCTTCATCTACCATATCCTGAATAGTAATAAAAGAAAATAAACGTTTTTCCCATTTTGTCATTCCCCAGCCTAAGACTACTCATCAGTTCCCTATATGGAGCTTCACATGACCTCATTCATTCCCCTCTATATATAAAAGAATGTCTACTAGTGGAAAGGGCCTAAATCATACATTATAGAGACAATAACTTCGAATCAGAGTCAAAAAAATAGTGAAAATAACCAAACATCATCCATAATAATAATCGTAGTATGATAAATCTATAAAAAATCATCAAATATATACCATATTGAATCATATAATCATATTCTAACTTATCACCCAGTAAGGTGACCACATAAAAAAATAAACAAAACAAAATACAAAAGAATCACTACTACCATCCTCGATCCTCACCTCACTAAAATCTTTGATACCATATCAATATGATATATCCTGATCCACTGCACACTCTTTTCTTAACCTAAAAGCATACATAAGGTCTAAACATGAACCATAGTTTCCATGAAAGGTGTGGTAAATGCATCTTAGTAGGGTCTCACCAAGTGTCCCTAATATATTCCATCATATATATGTGTATGCATGATGGAAATAAATGAAATAAATTAACATGTGTGTCAAGTTATAATGTGCTAACCAAACCACCATAACACCCAAACATACCTACTTAAGCCTAATCTATAATCAACCATGTTCCTCCACCATTTCACATTCACGTATCAGGTCATTTTATGCTAAACAAAACACCATGAAAAAATGACCATACCTTCTTCAAAAATTTATAGGATCTATTTTCCTTGTACCAAGTCCTAAACAATACCCAAATACTAGAGACATGTCTCTCACCAAGTAACCAATCCAATCCCCTCAGGGAAGGCCACATTGAATAGATCTCAGCCCATTCCCACTTGGGAAAGGGTGAACTAGAAAGTACCTAACCCAATCTCATATAGAGAAGGGTGAACTGATAGAACCCATCCAATTCCCTCATCAGGTAAGGTTTCTATGAAATTACCCAAACATCCTCCTTTGATTGGATTGGGTTTACTTAACAGATCTTAACCCTCCTCCTCCTATAGAAGTGGGTACACTGAAAGTACCCAACCCTCCAACTTTCACAAGAGTTGGAGAAAAAATAGATCCCAACCCTACTCTTCTTATAGGAGTGGGTTCAGTGAATGTATCCAACCCTTTTCCATTCATAGTAGTGAGTATGATGAATATATATCAACCATCCTCCTTTTACAGGAGTGGTTGCACTAAAATTACTCATCCCATTCTTGCTTGAGTAATACCTCGTTGTAATACTTAGTTCATCCCCTATCCCATAAGGGAATTCTTCCATTAAAATTTGACATCACATAACTAGGAACACATATACAACACCAAATAGGGCACAAAAATCGTGTCATAATCTCTCTATCTCATCCTAAGTAGCTAGTTACTCAAAACCTAGCCCCATATTCCACAACTCACCTTAATTCTCTTATAGACTCACAAGCCCATCTCCTTAGATAATAACATTCTATAAATATTATCATGATGAACCCAACTTCAATATCATCTTTCCTATACAGAAATTCACTAGGTCCCTTAGATTCTAATCAGTATCTTCTCACTAGAACCAAGTAGTGTCCAACAATTTGTGGTGTTCCCACAACCCATAAGCTCTACCCAACTCTAAACTTAATAGGTGATCCTAAAAACTCATCAAAATCCTACTCATATCCTAGTCCCATAAACCAAGGAATGTATCAATCCATTCCACTCTAAACCCCATGGAAACCCAATTTTAAGTCACCAATAAATTCCATGACCCACACCTACGTCTCATCTCACATATCCCTTAGGAAAACTCTCAACATGTAATTGAGAGAAAATCCCTATCTATTATAACCTATTTAGTATCAAATGGATCATCCCACTCATGTTTTTTTTCAAGATTATACTTCACCATCATGATTTTTTGGACCAAGTTGGAAAGAAGTTTTTTTTTGTAAGCTGAAAGAGTTTTCAATGAAAGTGTTTTATTTTGTTGTCAAAGGAAAAGAAATCACCTCACTTTGTAAAATTTAGTGATCAAAATCACAATCATAATAAAATTATTAGACACAAAGTGATTAATAAATTCTATTGTATCGTGAAAAAAAAATCTAAGAGAAAAGGTTCATCAAGCTCACCTTGGACTAGAATAAAAATTTTGATCATAATGAGGAATTGTATCAGATTCTGAATGACTCTGATAAAAATTGGATGATGCTTTGATAATATTATAATTATAATAAATCATAAGTTGTATAGAAAAATCATGATCCTAACCTTATGGATAAAAGAGGGATAATAGGTGGTTTTAATCATATTGAAGTTTGGTTGGAAAGAAAGAAGGTTTTGGAAGATTGGAAAGTTATAATAATTTCCGATATGAGTCAGACGATGAAATTTAAATCCTAAATGTTCTCATACGCATGAGTAAGTTAGGATGACAAGCAGGAGTTTATGGAAGAAGAAAGTTTTTGAAGTTGAATTTTTTCAGTCTCAGTTCATCAATGTGATATCACCAGACACGTAATTTCTTAAAGGTTGGGAAGTTTTGTTTAGAATGTAAGAAGATAAAGATTATGTTTTTTAGCTAGACCAATAAGGCCCAAGATAAAAAAATTCTAAGAAATATGTTAGTAAGGAAATAATTTTCTACTGACACTGGTTCATCAGATGTGGCATGCCATCGATCATCGGAGTAAACCTGACATCGATCATCAGATGTGGTGATGGTTGCAAAAGGGAATTAGTGGAAGAAAATTTTATTGAAGATTATCAGTAAGTGGATATTGTTGATATTTATGATAAATTATGAGTTGTTGGGATTTATGAAAAATGGGATCATATATCAGTCAACAATATAGAAAACCGTTTTCATCAAGATGAATTGTTTTGTGTCATGTGGATCAAGAACGAAAGAATAACTATGATATGTTATCAAATGGGTTAAGATTCATCAAAAAAAATATGATGTCGAATCATCTTACAAGAGGTGACACTGATCCATCAAAATGAAGTAGAGACTAATCAATCAGGAGCATAAACCGATAAAATTCTTCAGAAACTGGACTTCATTGAATGCAGGATCATTAGTCTGAGGAAAAGAAGAGGATATTAGTTTGAAGAGTTTTGAAAAAGTTTTGTCAAAGGGGGTTTGAAAAAATGATGACTTTAAATCTAATTCATAAGTTTTTATAAGGAAGTATAGTTGATATGGAGCAACGTAATGAAGAATCTACTATTGTACGTATATCTCTATCACAATAATGAAATTGGAATTACAATCTAAATCATACTAAAGAGTTTTTATAAAGTATAAAGTGGGATGAAGTTGTGAGAAGATTTTATAAGTTTCAAGAAGAATCAAGAAGAGTTGAGAAGTATTTAAGAATTAAAATATTATGCCTAAATGAAAAGTAAATTAAATTTTTGAGAAATTTAGTTAAGTAAAAAAACTTTTTAGATTCCTACCTAAACCAATTTTTGTGCACCTATAAAAGAAGGAGAGTAATTTTTACTTTCTTTTGAATCAGAACACTATTTACATGCAGAGGAAGAGAGATAAGTTATGAAGTTTTAGTGAGAAGGAGTTTTTAGATAGATTTTTCTTGGGGAAGATTTCCAGACATAAGAAGAAGAATGAATATTGGATTTAGTGGTTACTAGATCAGACTGAGAAATCTAACTGGGATTTCCGAATTGACATAGAAGAAATTCAGAATTATTTTAGCAGTATTATGGTAGAGTTATATTTTCGTACTGAGTAATCAAACTAAAAAATTAGATTGAGATATTAGACTAAGTTTCATTACGAATTCCAGATAAGTCCTTACCTACTACTGGGTAGGAAAGTGAATAATTTTTTTGAAGATTAAATTTTTGAAATTTGACAAGGCAACATAGTAACATTTTTTGAAGCAATTGGTGGAAGTTTTTAAACTTTTTACACAAATTTTTATTAAATAATTTCATGATACTTGAAGAAAAATCACTTTTGTATTGAACATAGAGCTACACAAGTGTAAGGATATATCCTACTTATTATATCCACACAAAAAGAATTTTTTCTAGTGGATTGTGAGGTATTAGATTGTTTCTAAACCATACCAAGGATGTAGCTACTCTTTTCAAGTAGTAAACCTTGTAAATTATTATGTTCCTAGGGATGTGTGATTATTTTGTTTCCAAAAAATTTAAAAATATTTAATATGAGGTGAAGTTTTTTTCAAAAGGAAGGAAACTTAAAAGAAAAGGATATCACTGATCCCCCCCCTTAGTGATATATTGGTCCTAGCCAGGAAATATCAAGTGGTATCAGAGGGAAGGTTCCCTTCGTTTACTCTTTGCTCAAGTTTTTCAATAGAAGTAGTTATGGAGAATATATATTATTTGAATAGTTATGGGATTCCAATCTTTTATGGTAAGAACTATTATGTCTAGAAAGATAGAATGTTACCTTATATTATGTCTCTTGGGTATGATGTTCTTGAAGCTGAAATAGATGTATTTCCTCATATTGATGAAAAAGATCCTCTTAAATCTATTTACAAGAAGAATATTGAGAATTGTGGGAGATCTAAGAATGATCTACTCTCATCACTTTCTGAAATTGATTTTCTAAGAGTAAAGGGTGTTACTACTACCAAAGGTATTTAGGATAAGCTAAAAAACATTTATAAATGCAATAAAAAGTGAATAAGGTAAAGTTACAATTCTATATATTTAAGTATGAATATATCAATATGGGTGAGTATGAATCCATTGGTGAAATATTTTCTAGGGTTAATGAAATTGTTATAAATATTAGATGTCTTAGTGAAAATTCAGAAAACTATATTATTGTTGAAAAGATCTTGAGAATTCTTCCTAACAAGTTTGATGTTAGATTTTCCTCGATAAAATATAGAGATCCGGAAACAATGTCTCTAAATTATTTTCATTATACTCTCATTACTTACGAAATGATAAAGGATAAATTTATTAAGGGTAAAAAAATTGATCATGAAATATATTTAAAGGATACCAAGAAATAAAATCCAAAGAAGATTCTTGAAGAAGAATATGGAAATTATAATTTTAAAAATGAGCTATGTAAAAAACTTAATGAATTTTTATCCTTGTTTTCTAAAAATGTGAAAAGGGTATAGGTAAATTAAAAGGGAAACTTACCTTGAAGTGTTTTGAATGTGGAGCCATTGGAAAATTTGTATCTAATTTTCCTCAAATAAATAAATAAGAGGATATAAATAAAGATGGTAGAAGGAAGAGAATATCATGGAATAAATAGGGTGATAAGGATAAATCTTAATCCAAATGGAAAGATAAAAAGTTCTCCAAATCCAAAAGGAGAAGTATTTTGTCTAAAGATGATGAAGATGAAGGTAATGAGGCTAAATTCAAAAGGTATACTAAGAATGTTGGAGAGAATAATTTCATTTCAATAGTTAAAAATGAAGATTTTAGAAGTAGTAGTTCTAAAGAAGAAGAAACCATATTATAATTTCATCTAAAAGAGTAATTGAAAGAATCTATGAGAAATATTGGAAGGCTTGAGAAAGTGATCAGAAAATTGAAAAATGAAAGTTCTTCAAAAAACATTAGAGATTGTTTTCTTAATGTGAACATTAAGATACTAGAAGAGATTAATGACTTGAATAAATCTATTGATAAATAAAATAATTATAATTAAAATCAAGAAGTTAAGATGAAATCAAAATAATAATAATTGGAAATTGACTAAAAAATTATAAATCTAAATAAAGGGTTACAAGTTTCAAGAACTCCATATATAAATTTATTTAAAGTTCTAAAAAGGGTGAACTTAATAAGGATAAAAAGTTACCTTCAAAGGTTAAGAAGAAATTTGAAATTGTTTCTAAGAAGAAGAAAGCTGAGAAAGTTATGTACGTGTCCAAAATCAATAAAGTGGAGAAGTAAGAAGTTTCTAAAAAATATGATTCTAAAAAAGTTCCTACAAATTATAATTTTGATAAGGTTAAAAAGAAAATCAAACTGAAGGAGGTCCTAATTGATAATAGAAATTTTGGGACTAAACAAAGTTCTGATGTTAATTAAATGAAGGTTGTTGAGAAACATGCTCACAACTCCAAACTATATGTAAGTTATAGAGGTAATTATTCTTTCTATGGATATTGTTAGTATTAAGGTTGATTTGAACATATGAAAAATAGGAATTATCTTAATCAACAACATTACTACTATTCCACAAATTACAGAAGTCAAAGTTTGAGGGGGGTTAATCCTCTCAAAGGAAGAATTATGAGAATGATGTTTCGAAGAAACCTAAGAAGGTTAGTGTGAAAGTTGAGAATATATTCCAACCTTTGGAAACTATTTTTAAAATATGTGAACAACCTGTACATCTTTCAAAAGGTTTTCTTATTTTATTACTGTCACAAAAAAAATTCTTAATAATTCTTATAAGATGGATATAAAGAAAGATAAATGGAAAAAGAAATATCTTGTTGTAGAAACCACTCTCAAAGCTAAAAAAGGAGAATGAACTTGGATATTGGATAGTGAGTGTTCTTATAATATGATAGGATACTTAAAATTATTGAAGAATGTGAAAGACTTCAAATAATGAATAGTGACATTTGGCAATGATGAATCTCTCAGAATCAAAGGTGTTGGATCATCTATCATTGGAGAAGAAAATTTATAGTCCAAGAAATATTTGTTTATTAATGGGATGAAACACAACATGCTAAGTGTTTCAAAACTTTGTGATGAAGTTAAAAAAATTATTTTTAGAAAATATGGGTTTGTTGTGAAAAGAGAAGAATATGGAAAGATAGTTACAAGATGATAACGTACAAGTGGAAACTTTTTCCAAGTTGGTGCGGTTCAAAACTCTTATTACCTGAGTATGATAGAATAAAATCAGTTACAGCATAAAAGGATAGGACACATGTTTTAGAGAAACATTATAAAGTTATCAAAGAGAGATAGTGTATGTGGTGTTCATGAAATGTTAAGAAGGAGATATTGGTGCTGTAAAAAAATTTAAAAAGGAAAGATATCATGGTCAGACCCAATTCAGGGCTCAAACCGCAACTACCCCAATCCCACCTCCATAGTCCATGGGGTGGTGACCAGTGCCAAAGGAATATTTAAACTCATAGAGGCATTTTCCTAAGTACTTTTATGCACACACACAGCCATATTGATACAGAAGTATGTAGGGAAAGAGTAAAAGATGCAGTACTACTATAAAGTAAACCAAGAATGCATAACCTCTAGGGTGTACAAGAGTATGATAGTGAAAACTAAAAAGTAAAGGGGGGAATACACACCCAACCAGAAATATATCCTAACATGAAAAAAAAATGGGAAAAGTAAACTACTTAGAGTTCCCTGCTCAAGATTTCCAATCTACGACCACCATACACGATCTAAAGTACTAGGTATTCCTAAGCTCTTATAATGTCACCGTTGACCTGTCCATCATCTACATAAGACATGTAACATGCAGGAAAATCCCATTTAGGGGTGATTATATGCATACAAAGTAGGAAACCTTGAAAGATGAAGGGGGTCTATAAGAGATAAAATGTGAAAATAAAGATAGTGGATGAAAGATACAGTGAAAGAGAACAAATCGACCCAAAAAGAGATTAAAATTAACCTCATACAAGAACAAGGGGATCAACATGGTGAGTAGATAAATTGCACGTCGAGTCTTCACCACTATAGAAAGAGAGTGGACTCATCCAACCCTGAGAAGATAAACACAGAATGCACGTGGCATACCTCATGTGTCTTCACCTCCCATGTAAAGAGAGTAACCAAATACAAGGTGTGGATATAGAAGAATATATATATGATCATTCAAAATAATCCAAAATGAGATAGTAAGTGGATATACATATCACAACTCAACCCAGGAAAGATAGTATCCAATAGTTCTAAAATTCCATCAATGATACACATCATCTCACACGTCTACTCGAAAGTAACCATTCAAGTCAAACCACACATCGCTATTGTATTGCGCAGTCGAGTAGGAACAAACTCAAAGTATAGGAATCATGACCTAGTATATTAGGGGGGTTCCAGTCAATAAGTATCCATAGAAGACTCGTGCCTACACTGATGGGGGTATCCACTCTAGTGTCATGAGGACATGCGCCCTATGTTGATAGGGGGTTTCACTTGGTAAGGTAGAGGAATCGTGTACGTGCTATTGAGGGGTTCCAATATATGGGTCAAGGACCCAAACCATGGTGTGATAGGGGGTTCCACTCTATTCATTGAGTAATATCTCTCTATCTAATAGGAGGTTTCACTTAGAAGTTGAGGACTCGAGCCCTGATGTGATAGGGGGTTCTACTCTAGTCATCGATGACTCATTCCCAACTCGGTAGGGGGTTCCACTCATAAGGTAGTTGTAGAGGACTTGTGACCATGTTGATGGGGGTTCCACTCTATAGTTTGAGGACTCCACTTCCCAAATCTAATGGATGATACAACTCAGTTTTTCAATGGTGATTCTACCTGATCACTGTGGTCGTCAGGCATCACCTCAATAAGCGTCATGCATAGAACATTTCACATCATATCTCAAAATACACAACTGAGGACACCACTACATTATATGTGTAAAAATAATTAGGATAGTATACTCACAAGATAAAATATGATTCCAAATGAAGTATATATGGAACCTTGAAGTTTCCTCGAAAGAGGTCAAGGGGTACACAATGTGTGAGAGAACCCACACGGCGTGTGGTCCTGCTTCACTGTCTGTCCATGTACCTCACCAACACATGGATCCCCACTATGTAGGATTACACGTTGTGAAGGTGGACTACACGGTGTGTCCAAGCTACTTGGGACCAGTTTGCATCATTTTGTCCACGTCCGTGTACTGGACACCGTGTCTGTGTACATGATCCCATGTCCATGTACTAACCCTGTGTTCATGTACACGGCCATGTACATGGCCATTTAATTCCACATGGGATCCCTCCTATGTGATCCATAACATGAATTATCCATTTTTGGAATGGGTACACGACGTGTGATAGGACTATACATTGTTTCGTCCTTAGCTTTTCCAAAACCCTAGTCGTCGCTGTTGAGGAGCTACACATCGTGTGTTCATCCGTGTACATAGTGTGTAGTCATGTTTTCTCTATAAATCTAAATCTAATATTTACATATTGAATCAAGTAATTCCACCATAAATACCTCCTCAAATATATCTAGGATGAGTGGATCTGACTGTGATTCGTCGTTTCTGGCTGTCGTTCACTAGGAATCAGTCTCCAATTGAGTTCATGAGAACTTGCACATTGCCGTATGTCCTGAAGCCTCTACTTATAATGATTAATCCATAAATCTTTTGAAAATATTCTTTATATCCTTAAAACACTCCAAATATATGCTATTTTCATTTATCCTTTCCTCACATGTGATTAAATCACAGTTATTGGGGTCTGATCAGGCTCGGTACCACCTGAAAATGTCGAACCAGGATAGTGGGGTCCAACTAGTGAAGAAAACAAAGAAAATCATGTGTAAAGTCACAATAAAAAAATTTAAACATCGTTGTCTAGTATTTCTTTGTAAGAGATCAAGAAAAGGTATTTAAGGTTTGAAACCAATGAAATGATCAAATTAAACATGGTATATAGGTGCATGATTAGGTCACAATTGGTGTAGATTGATATAAGGGGTCGATCTACTCAATATATTTAATCCAAATGGTATAAAAACACCAATTTAAGAGTTATACCTAGATATTGGATTGATCATTGTCAAATAACATGCCCACCAATGATTTGAGAGGATTTTTTGTGTTCACTGTGTCTTGGTCTGCTCTAATCGAGCATTTCTTTGTCGTCTGAGGTGACTCGCTAATGAAGGAGGAAGAAGGAGTTATGGAATCCTCCTAGGGTTTATGAGTCTAACCCTAGAAGATTATCTATGAAATTATATATATATATATACATTTCACTACATCTAAATTAATGAATTAATTAATTTAATAATTAGTTAACTCACTAATTGTACCATCAATTAGAAAGTATTCTGAACACCCCGATCCAACCCATTTTATGTCACTCCTAGGGTAAACACCACATTCTAGACTTAGCCATCATCTCGGTTTTCTGATCTGAGCTTCCATTTAAGAGTTATCTTATTTTCTTTAAGAAACTTCATGTGCTCAATATAAAATATATTTAATATTTTTATAAAATTAATTATGGGCACATCGGGTCTCAGGATCACACACCATATTAGCGCCTAACTCTATTAATATATATAGAAATATATCAAAGTCTTACAAGGAAAAAATCAGGTCTCTACATCATTCCATCCTTCAATGTTTTCATCACTAAAAAGAAAAACTAGGAAAACAGCTTGGTATGTTAATCCTGCATCTAGCTCTCCTTCTCCCAGTAACTCTACTACACATTCATATACTGACACAACATTGGGACCAAGGGTATGGTTCATCCATGTAGGTTCCTCTCCTACCAATACTCAATCACCATTGGGTGTTCCGCAAAGGTGGCTCCATCCTCGATGTCTAACTCACCCCAGTCGATGACATGCATAGGGTCATGCATGTATCACCTCAGCTACAACACATGGAAGACATCATCCACACACTCCAACTATGAGGGTAGGGTGAGGTGGTAAGAAACCTCTCCCACCCTCTTCACAATCACGAATGGCCATATGAACCTCAGGGATCGCTTGCCTCCCCAACTGAACCTCCACAACCCTCACCATGAGGAGACTCTCAGGAAGTTGTGATCTACCATATTGAAATCCAAGGGCCTGCTACGGTGATCTGTATAAGAATTTTATCTTCCCTGGGTCATCCACATCCACTCACAAATGACCTGGACTTTCTCTATTGTCACCTACACCAACTCTGGGCCCACAAGAGATGTCTTAACAATATTTTTTTATCCTAAGGGTGACCTATAGGGTCTCCCGTATATGGACTCAAAAGGTTTCATTATGATTTTATAGAGTGAACTATTATTATAGTCAAACTCTACCAAGGGTGGGTGATCCTCACAACTCCAAGAAAAGTCTATCACATAATCCCTCATCATATCATCTAACACCTAGATAGTGTTCTTAGTCTGTCCATTGGTATGGGGGTGAAAGGTTGTACTCATCCTCATTTGGTTCCCAAATTCCTCCTACAGTCCTCTTCAAAATCATGACATAAACCATGCTTCATGATCAGAGATAATCATTTAGGTCACCCCATGAAGTTGAATAATCTCTCGTATATACAACTTCCCCAAAATCTAAACTGAACTATGCTTCCTGATATAAAGGAAGTGTGTTGATTTCATGAGTCGGTCAACTATCAACTAGATGACATCATTTCCTTAACTGTGCATGGAATCCCTATCACAAAGTCCATGGATATGTCATCCCATTTACACTTCGGGATCTCAAGGGGCTATAAAAAACCTACCAGAACTTGGTGCTCAGCCTTCACCTGTTAATAGGTGAGGCACTAAGGGATGAACTTAGCTACAATTATTCTCATTCCAGGACACCAAAAATACCGTTGAATGTATATTTACATCTTCCCCACACTAGGATGTACAGCTAGGGGAGAAGTGTGGAACTCTCGCATCACCTCCTCCTGCATCGTGACTAGAACCATTATCCATCCCTAGAAAAAGATGATGTGATTCCACCCTTCAGAATATCCATAGGGTGAGTTTCCTATGGATATTTGATCATATAAGGCCTCAAAATCAATGTCTCCTAGTTGGGACTCTCTCAAATTTTCACAAAGTAGATGATTCAACACCATCGATGGTAGAAATGTTATACCCTCTAGCTCCTCTAGGGTCAGTTGTAGGGAACTCAACTGCTCTAAAGCCTCCTGCACTAAGCGGGTCTGGGACTTCCTACTAAGGGAATTTTCTAATATGTTTCCCTCCATAGTATTATAGAATATCTATAATTAATTATCCTACAATAACTCCAACCAGTGATGTTATCTCAGGTTCAAGTCACTCTGCATGAAGACATACCAGAGACTCTAGTGGTCTGAGTAAACCAAAAAGTGCTCCCCCAAAAGGTAGTTCCTCCACATCCTCAAGGTGAAGACTACTGCTTCCAGCTCTAGGTCATGAGTCATGTAATTATTCTTGTGGGGTCTCAACTACCTTGAACTATATGTGATAACTTCCTACCGCTACATCAATATGTAGTCCCCAGATCCTAAGGCATCATAATACACTACTTACTCTACACCCTCCTCCAGTAGTCTCAACACTAAAGCACTCATCAGCCTCATACTTCCTCAAAGGTCCTTTGAAACTTCTCAGACCATGTAAAAGGATTCCCTTTCCATGTCCAGGCAGTCAAATGGGTTGTGATTCTAGATAAGTCTGCCACAAACCTTTTTTAGTACCCCACCAAGACAAGAAAGCTCCATACTTATAACATGCTCTTGGGTGGATCCTAATAAATCATTGTATTGATATTTTCTAGGAACATGGCTAAACCATGATCAAAAATTAAATGCCTCATAAAGTTAACCTTTTGAATCCAAAACTAGAACTTCGAGATATTTCCATAAAGTTGGTGCTCTCAAAGAAAATCTAGGACTATTCTCAAGTGTTCTGTATGATCCTCCTCTGATACAGAGTAGAAGAGTATGACATCGATGAAGATAACAAAAGACTACTCTAAGTATTGATAGAAGGCATGGTTCATCGAATTCATAAACACGGAGGGGATATTCATCACACCAAAGGGCATCACTAGGAACTCAAAGTGTCCGTAGTGACATTGAAATGAAAACTTTGGAATATTAGTCTCGTGAACCCTCAACTGGTGGTAGACAGACTAGAGATCAACCTTTTAGAACCATCTCACAACTCAAAACTAGTCAAATAGGTCATAAATCCTCAAAAAGGGGTACATTTTCTTTATTGTGGGTGCGTTCAAGTGATGATAATCCACACAAAGCTTCAAGCTCCCATACACCTTTTTTACGAACAACACTGAGGTCGCCCAGGGGACACATTAGATCTAATGAAACTTTTCTCTTGATGGTCCTATAAATACAACCACATCTCCCGGAGCTCGGTAGGAGCCATCCAATATTCCATAGTAGATATCATAGTAGTTTGGGATGTAATTCAATGAAAAACTCCATCTACCACCATAGAGGTAGTCCTAAAATGTCCTCATGGAATATTTCCATGTAATACTCCATAACCAAAGGAACACAGATGCATGAATATCCTATTCCACCAAGGGATATACATTTCAATTAATGGGTGATGGGATGTAGTTTCCTACTCACAGAACCCACTTTACCTTCCAGGATACATCTCTCACCAGAAAAGGAGAATCCCATCCCATTAGAGCATAGAAATCTGACTTATCTATGGTGACAATCAATCTGGGATCAAACCATGGATATAAAATCTATACACAATATGATGTCATAGGGTTCCATCATGATGACCAAAAGGTTCCACATGAACCTTTCTCCACTAAATGATATCTCGCACTATCGGCAGATAAAAGATACAGAAGAAGTGTTCCTAGTACAAACTTCAAGATGAATTTTATGGGCTAGTGCTTCAACTGGGATCTCCAACTCTCACACCAGGAGTATAGAGATAAAATAATGACTTGAACCTATGTTTAATAATACTTAATCAATGGGTATAATAAACACATATCGTACCTCTAATCATCTCATGCACTGTATGATCATAAACCTCCAAATCATGTAGCAGTTCATGGCCCTGACTACTAGCTCCATGAGCCTAACGTGGGACACCTGATGGTGATGGTTTAAGTATATCATAACATCATCCACCACCCTTATATAATTTTTCTTCTCTTCCATCTCGGCCTCCCTGGGAACCACCCTATCCACACCAGGGAGATCCCTAATCCCGATGTTGCCTTTTCCATGGAGGTTCATCCGCTATCTTCCTGTATTGCTTGACATATCTATTCGGGCAGCCTAGTTCCATGTGACCTCACCCATCACAAGTAAAGCACTACCCCTCTCTGAGATACCCTAATCCTCTATGTTGCCTCTGACCATGTGCCTGAGCCTGATCACGGGGAGGTCTCCTATGTCGGGATCCTGACACCTAGTGTCTGCTATCACTACAAAAGACTCAGCTTTGTGGTTCCCACCACCAGCTCCAACTATCTGGTATCCCTCTGATAGAAATATCTCTATCACTAGTGCTCACTCTAACACCCCAACATAGGTGTTGATGCACAAGGGTACAACACTAGCTTGGATATCTTATTAGGGTCCCTGCTCAAACTTTCATGCTCGGAAGTATCCATCTTGGATAATGTCAAGGGAGTACAACATAAGGTCAGTGAACCTCACCACATACTCATCCATCACCATACCTCCCTACTATATATCAAAAATTTCTTGGATCTAAACTAAACATAAATAGGAGAGTTAGTACACCTCACTGAATAGTTACTATGAGAGTGTCGACTCGTCATGTATTTATGTAACAAGACTCCACCAGTTCCCAACTACTTCATGGAAAAGGCTAGATGCCAGCGCAACCAACTGATCTATTGGGGTCCAAACAAGCCTAAAGATAAATACCATCAAATCTATCCAATCCTCTTCTACCTAAGTATCTTCTCACCATGGAACCTCAACAACATCTGGCACTGGAACTTTTGGAGCGTGGTTATCTTGCATGCTTCCTCAACCTACTCTACTAGAATGATTTACTACTTAATAGGTGTTTTTTTTTCTACCTATCCACCTGTAGAAAGGGGGTTATAGGATGGACCCTGATCTAAGGCCTCATCACTCATTGGATCTTCATCATGATTTTAAACCGGTATCATGGTTGGCTATCATCGCAGAGGCATCCTAAAAGTTATCCATATGTACCATAGTCAGATGAGCATATATATAAAAAATAATGGGTAGATGACTCAAGAAGGATAATCAAAGATTCAATCCTATATGATTCGTGTACCATTGATCCCTGCAAAAAATGTCTCAATATACTGATGTAATGACCCGATCATTTATGAATAAAATTCCCTTTCTTTTAATGCCTTATGGATATATAAAACACATTCACTTTTATTATTGGGTTTAAATTACTGTTAAGTATCATTACCATTGATAATATATCCATTTAATAATGACCACACAACTAATATAAATATGAGGTTTTAGCAAATCCTTTCAACACAAACAAAGGAGAGAGTGGCCTCATCCAGTAGACTTGGGTCATACGAAGCTCATTTTTTGGAGTTTGTAAAGGAGGTAGCATCACTGGGCTTCACTCTTTACCAATCCAAAGATGAGATTTAATAAGTTAAACTTGAACAAAATAACCTACAGGAGAAGTTCAAGTTAATAGAGATTACCACCCGGGCGATGTTATCTGAGCCACCCCAAGAGTCTATCACCATCGAACACCTTACTATTAGGTATTATGTGGGTGTTATAATGGGTTATATAACAAGGTATTAGTTACTTATTGTGTAATCCCATTCTATAAATAAAATTTTTATTCCATCAATTCCTTTAAAGGAATAGTCTTTCTTAAAAAAATGATGAATTTAATAAATTTATTTTTCAGGTAAAAATGGTACTTTTGAGAAATATATACATTATTATATTAAACTATGGTTTTTATTAATAATATTAAAAAAATTCTTATAAATGATGATTATATCAGTTCCTTATCTATAAATTATTAGGTAATCAATTTGACAAGAGTTATATTTTTATACGATAAAACAGAAAGTGTATTTTCTAAAGAATTTGTTTTAAGAAATTAATGAATTTTTGAAATAATTAATATTTTAATAAAATAGTATTATCAAATTAATTTTATTAATAATAAATTATTATATAATTTTTATTAAGTCAAATGTAATTTTTATTAAGGTTTAAAATTTATTTTCATTAAAACCCATCAATTTTCAATAAATATCAGTTCTCATTTTAAAAGTGAAAATTCACATATTTAGAAAATTATTTAGATAAAATAAATATTATTTTTGGAATTAGGATGTTGAAATTATCCAATGGTGAATTTTTCATAATTTTCTGAGGGTCAAATTTTTTGGTAAAAATTAAATAATATATAAATATAGTGTGTTTTATGACCTCATAATGACCCAATAGTGATGTAATAAATACCATAAAAGAGATATTAGACCAAATATATGTTTTAACTTTAAAATAATGTGATTTTATATTTATTTTACTTATTTTATAATTCCTTAGTGAATCCTCCAAAATATATAACATATTTTATGATTTTAAGTTCATTTCATTAATAATGTGACTCACCTCCACATAAGAAAGGATAATATTTTAATATCTTCATCCCATGGACTTATAAAATAATTTTTTCCACTTTTCTTTGGAAAAAACCATGGGAAGGTTTCTATTTTTGAATATTTAATTATATAGATTCCAAAACCTAATTTGTGAAATATTAAAGAATTCTCCTCTGATTTCTTATATAAGCCCACCCAATATCCCACTTCTATTCACTAAAAATCCTTAGAGAATGTACCTAATCTGTAATCCCCTCTCTATAATTCCCCCAAGTCACCCCAAGCTCTCATGAATCCCCTCTTCAAGCTTTTGAAGTCACACACTCAAGTAAGGGTTCCTTCCTTTCTCATTTTTGTCCAAGTTTCCTTATATTGTTATACCCTTTTATTTTAAATTAAAAATGATGGGGTATATTTTCACACATCCCACATAATTCCATTATTATTTTTGAATGATTATATATCCCTTTCTCTCTCATTAATCCCTCTCATGTACACCCGTTACCAAGTGAAATTCCATAAGAGTTATTCCATTCCTCTTCTTTCTTCAAGTTTCTTTATTATGTTATGCTTTCTATTTAAATATTTCTCATGTTGGAACATGTATTTATATGACCCTATTACTTAAAATTTTATTTATATATGATTAGAGTCCCCTTTATCTCTCATTAACTCTTTTTATGAATTTTTATGTCACATTGTTATGCTGCCGAAATTGCACAGTGATTTTCCATGCCAAAATCGTCGTGTAGTGAATACCATATCCATTCCTATATCAAGGTTATTCACCTTTATGCACATATACATTTTTTATTTAGTACATACATGTATATATTTTACACTCCTTGATCATGTAATGAATTATGATGAAGAATGAATCCATGTTTTATTATTTATGTGGCACACTTAAGCATGAGAATTAAGTGAAAGTGATAGGTGTGCCCAGAATTATATAGCACTCCAATTCATTGGGTAATGTTTAGTATCATGATTATTCATGTTGGGATAGGGATTTACCTTATTCCTTTTAATACATTTGTCTACTATGTTGGGATAAGGGTTACCTGATTCTTTTATGTTTATGATGCAGTGTTTTAAGTTGTTGTCACATTTCCATGTTATGATGATAATGTTATATCATGATTTTATGTTCATATTTCTCTTATGATCCATTGATATGTCTATTGACTAACATGTATTGTATTCTTCATGTTATTCCTTGTTTACTCCCTTAATGGGCTTTATATCTCACCCTTTTCTTATGTATGTCCTTAGGTTATCCCATGCAATGCTAAGTATGAAGGAATATTGTGGTCATGTAAAAGAATTTTTCAATAAAGATGTTATATTTTATGTATTGATTTTTCATGTAATTTTCCTAATCCACAAATACACTAGACCTCTCGATCTTATAGGTTTTATTAAGTACAAGTTTATGTAATAAATCATTCTTAAGTGTGTAATAAAGACTAGGGTTGTTATAGCTGAGTTGAAAAGTATGTAGTTAGGGTCCTAGTGAATGGATACATTGGCCACCCATAACATCAATAGTCTCCCTGACCTAAGATCCACACTCGAGAAACTTTGAAAATGTTTCCCTAAACCCAACCAAATACTCTTAAGGGGGGTCATTCAAACAACATCCTAAGGAATTAACTTTTTATGATACTAATACATCATGACCCAATCAAATATAGGGCCCAATCTATGACTACCCCAAGCCCACCTCCATAGGACCGGGGTGGAAAATAGCACCTAAGGCATGTCTAAACTTGGGGAGGCCTTTTTCTATGTACCTGTATGCACATGCACAACCATATTGATGAAAAATTGTAGAGTCAAAGAGTAAAAGATGAAAAAATTCTATAAAGTAAACCAAGAATTCATAACCTCTATAGTGTACAAGAGTACAATAGTGAAAACTAAAACGTAAAGGGGGAAAATACACATCCAACTAGAAATATGTCCCAACCTGACAAAAACAAGAATAGTAAACTGTTGAAAGTTCCCTGCTTGAAATTTCTAAGTTATGACCACCGTACATAGTCCAGAGTACCAGGTATCCTTAAGCTCATTTTAAGTCAATGTCGACCTGCCTATCATCTACATAATACACAATACATTCAAGAAAACCCCATGAAGGTGTGAGTATATACATACCCAATAGGACACCCCAAAATCTAAATGGGGATTCATAAGAGATACAACAGGAAAATAAAGACAATATATGAAAGATACGGTGAAGGATGGCAGCTCAGCCCAAAAATAGAGTGAAAGTAACTTTGTCCAAGCATAAGGGCTCAACATGGGGATTTGATGAACTACACATAGAGTCTTCACCACCTATATCAGGAGATTATACTCATCCAACCATGTGAAGATAAACACAGAAAGCATGTGCCATACCCCATGTGTCTTTACTTCCCATGGAAAGAGAGTAACCAAATATAAGGTGTCGATATAGAAGAATATATATATATGATCAGTCAAAAGAATCCCAAATGATAGAGTAAGAGGATATTCATCTCACATCTCAAACTAGAAAGGATAGTATCCAAAAGTTCCAAAAGTCCATCAAAGATGACCAGAATATCAAGTTTCTACTTAGAAGTAACCGTCCAATTCAAGTCATGCCTCGTCACTTTGTTTCATAGTTGAGTGCGCACAAAATTGAAGTAGAGGACCCACACCCTAGTAGGTTAGGGGGTTCCACTCTGTAAGTACCTATAGATTACCTATACCCATGGTGATGGTGGGTTCCACTCTAGTTTCACAAGGACTTGCGCCCTATGTTAATTGGGGGGTTCCACTCGGTATGGTAGAATACCCCTGCCCATGATGATGGTGGGTTCCACTATATAGGTTGAGGACTCATGCCTTGGTGTTATAGGGGGTTCCACTATGGTCATCGAGGACATGTTCCCTATCCGATAGGGAGTTTCACTCTAAATTCAAGGGCCCACACCCCAATGCAACACGGGGATTTCACTCTAGTCATTGAGGACTCGCACCCTACCTAGTAGGGAGTTCCACTCAGAAGGTAGTTGTATAGGACTTTCACCCATGTTGATGGGGGGTTCCACTCTATAGGTTGATTACTCCACTACCCAGCTCTACTGGAGTGTACAACTTGGTAGCCTTTAGTGATTCTACCTGGTCACTATTGTCTTCGATCATCGCCTCAACAATCATTGTTCTCATAACATTTTACATTGTAACTTGAAATCCACAACATAGGTAACCATCATGTTCTATGTGTAAAAACACTCAAGATAGGCTTCTCGTGGGCCAAAATTTGAGTCCAAATAAAGGAGATATGGAACCTTAAAGTTTTTTCAAAAGAGGTCAAGGGGTACACGGCGTATGAGAGGACCCACATGACATGTGGTCTCACTCCACCACCTGTTCATGTCCCTAATTGGAACACAGTTCCCATTATGTGAGAGTAAACACCATACAGGTAGACTACATAGCATTTCCAAGATACCTAGAACCAGGTTGTGTCCTTTTGGTCATCTCTGTGTAATGGTCCATGTGTCTGTGTACATGACCCCATGTCCATGTACTAAACTTGTGTCTGTATATACTTGGGTAAATGAATGTGTACCTAGATGTGTACTTCCACATGGGATCCCACTCGTATGATCCATCACATGGTTTTTCCATCTAGGTAAGGTGTACATGGTGTGTGAGAGGACTACAAGTCGTGTCATCCTTAACTTTTCCAAAACTCTAACCGTTGTCATTGAGGGGATACACACTGTATGTTTATCCCTGTACATGGTGTGCAGTCAAGTTTTCTCCAAAAATGAATATCCAATATTTATGCCTTGAATTAGGTTGTTCCCTTATAGATCCCACCTCGAATCTATCTACGATTAGTGGATATGTCTGTGATTCATGGTTTTCGGCCATCGTTCGCTAGGAATCGATCTCTGATTGAGTTTGTGTGACCCTGCATTCTATCACACATCCTGAAACCTCCTCTTTCAATTATTTGGACATCGATCACTTTAAACGATACTCCATAGACTGAAAACACTCTATATTTGTGCTAGGTTCATCGATCTTCTCCTCTCATGTGATTCGGTTGCGGTTTCAGGGGTCTAATCGAGCTCGATACCACCTGGTAATGATGAACAGGGACCACGGTGTCCAACCTAGGAATAATGCAAATAAAATAGGGGAAAAGGAACAATAAAAAATTATTAAGCATCATTGGACAAGATTTATTGTTCAATGATCAAGAATGGGTGTCTGGGGTTAGAAACAAATGAAATAATCAAATTAAACCCATTACGTAGGCACATTCTTAGGCAACAATTGGTGCAGATCGATAGAAGGGGTCGATCCACTCAATATATTTAATCAAAAGGGAGTAAAAACACAAAATTGAAAATTATTACCTAGATATTAGATTGTTCTTCATCAAATAACATGCATTCCAATGATTTGAGAGGATTCATTACATTCTTTGTGTCTTGATCTGCTCTGATCCGGGGTTTCTTCATCGTCCGAGGTGATTCGCTAGTGAATGAGGAAGGAGGAGCTTTGGAATCCTCTCAGGGTTTTTGTGGCTAAACCTATAGAATTCTCCATGGAAATCTAGATATATACATTTTATTGTGTCAAAATGGATTTATGAATTAATTTAATAATTAATTAATTCACTGAACATACCCCCAACAAGTGAGGAGTCCAAATACTCCACACCAACCCATTATATGTTTCACCTAAGGTAAACACTGCATTCAAGACTCAACCATAGTCTCGGTTTTCTGATCTTGTCTTCCTTTTAAGAGTGATCGTGTTTTATTTATGAAACTGCACGTGATAAATATAAAATATTTTTAATATTTTTATACAATTAATTCTGGACACACCGGGTCTTGGAATCGCATGTCGTCTCAGTGCCTAGATCTGAAAATATATATATAAATATTTCAAATTCTTAAAAGGAAAAAACTAGGTCTCTAAAAAGGATTAAAAACTTTATGCATAAGAAAGTGGGAATTTATTCAAAATGGCCCCTAGACCTTATTCATTCAGATATTTTTGGAGCAATGAGAAAGCAATCAACTCATGGGTATAAGTACTCCATTACTTTAATTTATGACTTTAATAACATTACTCATGGTATGTATATGAAACATAAGTCAGATGCTCTAAAAATGATTAAAATTTTCAAGAGGAAAGCTGAGAAGTAATGTGATTATTCAATGAAGAAGTTGAGAACAAACAATGGTGGTGAATACAAAAATGAAGAGTTTGAAAGTTATCTTGAGTATCATGGAATTTGACATGATTACATTTCACCTTACACTCCTTAACAAAATAGTGTTTCTATAAGGAAAAAATAAAATTTTGTTTGAAATGGGGTGAACTATGTTACATGAACATGGTCACTCTCATTACTTTTAGAGACAATCCATGAGCTCAGCTATTTATATTCAAAAATAATGTTTCCATAGTCCAAGTTCAGATATGACTCCATATGAAGTGTTTTATAACAAAACTCCAAGTTTTAAACACTTAAGAGTTTTTTGGATTCCATGCATCATAAAGAAAAAAGGTAGAAACCTTGTAAATTTGGAGCAAAGAGGTGAATATGAGATTTTTATTGGCTATGCTCTAGAAGAAAGTGGATATAAATTTTTCAAAAAAGAAACGATAAGATTAGTTGACTCTATTGATGTAAAATTTGTTTAAAATACTGAGGAAGATTCTAAACAAACTCTTTTAGATAAGGAATATGAACAGGATGAAAAAAAATGTAAGGAGTTATGATAAGGATGAAAACAATTATAATCCTACTACAAAGGAAGAATCAGACTCGGTTGTTTCTAGTGATGAGGAAGAATCTCTAAAATCTCATCTCAAGATGAGGAATAAAGTGGAAGCTCAAAAAATTATTAGTGATTGACATCAAAATGTTCAAACAAGAAGAACATCAAAATCCATTACACATACTTATTTTTATTCAAAAGTTGATTTGAAATATGTGAATAAAGATTTTGATAATCCAGAATGGGTTTAGGATATGAATGAAGAGTTGGATGAGATTAAAAAGAATGATACTTGGGAACTCATACATAAACCAAATAAAAAAATGTTATCGATACAAAGTGGGTTTTTTGAAATAAGTTGAACAAATAAGTTGAAGTGATAAGAAACAAAAAAAAATATTATCATGAAAAGGTTACTCACAAATAGAGGGTATTGACTTTAATGAAACTTTTACTCTAGTGTAAAGGTTATAAAAAATCAGAATTTTTCTTACTATTTTTGCACAATAAAGTTACTAAAAATTTTATATGGATGTGAAATAATAATTTTTTAGTGGTGAACTTGATGAGGATGTTCATATTGAAAAATTGTGTGGCTTTATTATTGGGAAGGATGAAATTTATGTGTGAAAGATAAAGAAAACCTTGTATGGGATGAAACAAGCATCGAGAGCATGGTATTACAAATTGGATACCTTATTAAGAAATATGAGTTTTAATAAAGTAAGGGTTGATATTAATATGTTCATCAAATAAAGTAAGTAATTTTCCCTTATTTTAATTGTTTATATTGATGAAAATATCTTTTCTGGGAATAATGAAATAATTTTTGAAAGATTTTCTCAAGAAATGAAAAAAAAAATTGAGATGTCCATGTTGGGTGAAATAAAATACTTTATTGGGTTAAAAATATTAAAAATGAAGAAACCAATATTTATTTCTCAAGAAAAGTATGATAAGGAACTTATTAATAAGTTTGGCATGGAAAATTTGAAACCTGTTTCCACACTAATTTCAATAGGAACCAAGTTAACTAAAGATGGAGAAGGCAGGGAAGTTGACTCAAAAGTTGATTGGAAGTTTGTTGTATTTTTCTACCATAAGACCAAAAATTGTTTATGTTGTTAATTTATGTAAAATATTTTATAGTGGTCTAAAATAATCACATCTATTAGATTGAAAAATAATTCTTAGATATATCAAAGACACAAAAAATTTCAAAATCAGGTATCATATCTTAGAAAGTATTGACTTTTTTGGGTATTCAGATGTTGATTGGGTAGGGAATGTTGATGTTATAAGATCCACATGTGGTGGGGTTTTATTTTTGGGAAAAAGTTTTGCTAGTTGGAATATAAAGAAAAAAATTAGTGACTCTGATTATGGTTGAAAATGAGTATGTTTTTACCGCTCAAAATTCTACCCAACTTATATGGATGAAGACTCAGTTGGAATACTTACTTATTGAAGTGAAGTTTACCTTGGTCTTGGTTTGTTATAATTAAATTTCCATCAACCTTACAAGAAATTGGGGACAACATTCTCATTCAAAACATATTGATATCAAATATCATTTCATCAAAGAGAATGTGGAGAAGAATAAATTGAAGCTAGAGTA
Source organism: Viscum album (assembly GCA_963277665.1). Lineage (NCBI taxonomy): Eukaryota > Viridiplantae > Streptophyta > Magnoliopsida > Santalales > Viscaceae > Viscum > Viscum album. Next base: position 727,994 of record OY728136.1, read on the forward strand.
TGTTTCTACATCGGAACAAGTTACTGACATCTTCACAAAAACTTTACTCAAGGAATATTTTTATAAACTAAAGTTGATCATGGTCATCCAACCTCCTTCTGATCAAGGTTGAGGTATGTTTTTTTGTACCCCCTCTCATCTAGTCTTTGGATAGTGTTTTCAATGGGGGAATTGTTTCATAAATCTATCCATTTATATGTGCTAAACCTTTTAAGGAATCATGTATATAAGGAGAGTTGTGGGTAAAATATGAAATTTGAATGTAATTGTGTGAACTATTCTAATAGTTTGTTAGAGTGTTTATAGGAAACTTTTGTTTACAATTAAGTGAAATATGTGAAGAAATATGTGAAGAAAAACTGAATATGTTTCAAGAGACACTACTTTTAGATAGTATGGTTTTATTGTCAAGGATTATTATTTCAAATAATGAGTTATCTCACATAGGCTTAGAATTAATTGATAAGTAACCCATAGATTGAGGTTACAAATTTCAGTGATTTATGAACCTTGGTTGACAACAAAATCCAAAGGGTGGTTATTGGGACCGATTTGTAAAGAAGTTGTTTTTAGAAACTAAAAGAGGTTTGTACTGAAAGTGTTGTCACTTTTTTTCAAAGGAAAACAAATTACATCACTTCATAAAAGTTGGTTATTGGAATCACAATCATAATCAGATGATCAGACACAAAATTATTAAGAAATTTCATTAGATTGTGAAGAAGTTTTCTAGGAGAAAAGGTTCACCAGACTCACCTTAGCTCTGGAATGAAACTTTTGATTGTAATGAGGAAGTGTATCAGAGTCTGCATGACTCTGATGAAAATTTTATGATTCTTCGTTGATCTTGTAATTCTCATGAATCATAAGTTTTATAGAAGAATTGTGATATTATCCTTATGAAGTAAAGGGGGAGAACAATACATGCCAATCGTATTGAAGTTTGTTTGAAAAGAAAGAATATATTGTAAGACTAGGAAGTTATAATACTTTACAATATAAATCAGATGATTCTATGTTGATCCTAAATGTTCTCACAGTAAATATGAATTAATGACGAAAAGAAGTTTGTGGAAGAATAAATTTTTTAAATTTGAATTTTTTTATCTCAATTTATTGGTGTGAGATCACTGAACTCAAAATTGATTAAAGGTTGGGAACTTTTCTTCATAATGTAAGAATATGAAGATGTTGGTTTTAATTCAGACCAATTTTAATTCAGACCAATAATACACAAGATAAAAATCTTTGAAGAAAGATTTTGGTAAGGAAATAAGTTACTACTGACACTGGTTCATCGGATGTGGTGTGCCACTGATCATCAGAGTAATCCTAACATCGATCATTAGACTCAGTGATGGTTATAAAAGGGAATCGGTGGTAGAAATTTTTTTTAAAGAAGATAGGTAATTATATATTGTTGAGACCAATGAGAAAATAGGAGTTTTTGGGACCAATGAAAATTGATATCAGAGATCAATCAACAATGTAGACAACAATTTTCATCAGGATGAATTGTTTTGTGTCATTTGGGTTAAGAATGAAAGAATAACTTTGATGTGTTATCAAATATGTCAAAAGTAATCAAAAAATATGTGGTGCTAAATCATAAAGCTAGAGGTGACACTGATACATCATAATGAAGCAGAGACCAATCAACCGGGCATAGACACTGATAAAAGTCATCAGATGCTGGACTTTATCATATGAAAGATCATTAGTCTGAGGAAAAGAATAGGAGATTTGTTTGAGGAGTTTTGAAAAAGTGTTTTCAAAGGGGGTATGAAATTTTTTTGAAGATTTTGAATCTGGTTGATAAGTGTTGCAAAGGATGTGTAGTTAGTATAGAGTAACATAATGAATAATTGTTTCTCATACATATGTCTTCATCACAATAATTAAATCAGAATAATAATTAGAATTGGACTGAAGAATTTTCAGAAAGTTTTAAGTGAGCTGAAGTTGTGAGAAGATTCAAAAAGTTTCATGAATAATTGACAAGAGTTTAGAAGAACTAAAAAATTCAAATATTAGGCCGAAGTAAAGGGAAAATTAAAGTTTTGGGAAATTTTTTTAAGTGGGAAAACTTTTTAGATTCCTTCCTAAACCACTTATGGTGCACTTATAAAAGGAGGAGAGTACTTTGAACTTTTTGATGGATAAAAACCCTATTCACCTGTGGAGGAAGAAAGATAAGTTATGATGTTTTAGTGAGAATTAGTTTCTGAATAGATTTTTCCTGAGGAAGATTTCCAGAAAGTAGAATAATAAGTAATATCATATTTAGTAGTTACTATATTGGATCATGAAATCAAACTGGGATTTCTAGACTGAGATAGAAGTAGTTCATAATTGTTTTAGAAGTATTCTGGAATATTTATATTCCCAAACTTAGTAATCCTACAATCCTTTTTTTGAATTTTCTAAAAAAACCACTTTGAGGATAAGTGGGAACCTCACATTCCATAAATCCAAAACAAACACCCTAAATACCGAAATTCAGAACACCCAACGCCAAACCAAATTCAAAATGAGATTAATTTGAATTGGTAAGACTAATCACCTTGGGCCGCGAGTTCTAAGCCACGAGCCGCCACCGTCAGAAACATCAAGACCATCGACCATTGACCATCGTGTCGTCGTCTCCATCACCATGTCCCCTTCAAACATCATCACATCCACGTCCTCATCACAATGATAGCCACAAACAACCACACTGATAATCGGAACGGAATAGTCACCTTCAAATCCGTCGAACCAAACCAAGTCAGATGAAGAAATCGTAAAGCATCATCACTTTCGCCAGAAAAACTGAAATCCATTGAAAATCACCACTGTCATCATCATAATCCTATCGACTTCGTCGTCGCTTCCATCCAAACATCACATGTCGTAGATCGACTAAGGTCGTCGTATCACATAAAACGCAAAAACATGAATAGAACCAACCCAGAAATAGAACCATTACCGTACAAGCATAAAAACCTATCACCAATGTAAGAGATCTGAAAAACCAAACTAGATCCAAAGATATGCCGCAAACACTGACAGGAAAACCTTCAAACCGCCAAAGAAGAAACCAGGAAAAAACGGAACTGGGGATGAAACCCTAAAATCAAAAGAAAGAGGAAATTGGGGGATGAAACCCAAAAAGATAGGAAAGGAGATGCTGAGGAGAACCATGACTGCAGAACCGTTTAGCCCAAAACCTTTGAGTATCTACTGCTCCAGATCCGGCCTGGAGAGGAGCGGTGGAACGTGAGGTCAGAGCATGGTTAAGGTGGTCGGGGAAGAAACCATAGCACCTTCACCAGAGAGAAATCGAATAATGGGACTAGAAGCGGGAAAACCGCGAGAGAAAACATGTGGAAGAACCCTGGAAGAATCCATGCTGAGGAGAAGGAGAAGGCTGAGAGAGGAAAAACAGGGAGAAGAAACCCTAAGCAAAGGGGTATTTCTGGAGGAAACCCTAGAGACCGCGAGCATGGATCGAGCGAGAGAGAGGGGAGAACCAGGAGAAAGCGGAGTGGGTGGGAGTGAATATAATTACAAAGTCCATAGAAGTTCTTAACTATTACTGGGTAGGAAAGTGAAGAATTTTTTTTAATATTATATTTTTGAAAGTTGAAAAGTCATCACAGTGACATGTTTTGAAGAAATTGATGAAATTTTATTAACTTGTTACACAAATTTATATTACATAATTTTGTACTAATTGAAGCATATTCAATTTTGTATTGAACATTGTGATATATAAGTGTAAGGGTATATCCTACTCATTGTATCCACACAAAAGTATTACTTTCTAGTGTATTTTGTGGTATTGGATTGTTTCCAAACCATAAAAAGGAGGTAGATACTCTTTTGGAGTAGTGAACCTTGTAAATTCTTGTGTTTCTATGGTTGTGTGATTATTTTGTTTTCGTCAAAATGATAAATCTTTAATAGGAGGTGAAAGTTATTTCAAAATTAAAGAAACTTAAAATAAAATGATATCACTAATTTATCCATCCCCCTTTTAATGATACATTGATCTTTTCTGGGAAATATCAATGAGGGTGTACCTCATCATGCATGAGATGTACGACTATCTCACCCATCATATAAGGACTAATCCTATCATGCCTTCCCAAATAGCTCTAGGAAACTCATAGAGTCTACCCAAGTTTCATCACGCATCCCAAGACTTACCTGAGATCTCTCTCCCACTCAACAGACACCTTATCCCCTTAGATACATGTTCTTCAAGTGATCCCAAATTACCCAATGTGAAAAATATCACTTACCTCGTCTCTAAGAAACTCAACTTAATATGATATTCTTCTATTGGTTGATATCATTCCCTATCCCTTCTACCCAAATTCACAAAAACATGTGGGAATTCATACTCATGTATAAACATCCATATAGTTTTGCATTAAAGGGACCACCAACCATAAACGTGGATTTAACATCCTTGTGATACTCCACATATCCTCTACCAAGCCATTTTATACCTCATCCAATCTCACATCAACTTATGAGATCTTATCTTAACCTATAACATCAAAATAATTAATTATAATAATTTATAATTAATTATTAAATTTAATCCAGAGTCATAATCAATGAAAAATTCTATAAGAATATATACATCACTAAAACCACATGAAACCTCACATATTCATCCTTATGGGATCCCCTATAGCTATGAAAAGAAAAATCACCATCAAATAGGGATGATTCGACCATGTTTCACTGGAATCAGTATCAAAACCCTAGCTGAAATGATCCATATCAAAGGGATTCCAAAGGTAAACAAAAATGAAGGATATCATAGGAAGATACTCACCTTAAACCATCATATAATTACCTCAAAAACTACCCCTCCCCAAGGTATATCTATTAGGAGGAAGTGAATGGAAGGATCTAACCAAAATTTCCCTCAAATTATATCTCAACCTAAAAATAAAGGGGGTGATTAGGAAATGAATAGTCTTCCCTTATTTAAAAAGTTATGAAATAAATCCCCTTACAGTGTGGATATAAATTCCATGGCGGAAGTCCCCTCATCTGAGGTTTCCTTGTGGTACAAACCACTATGTTGCAACACAAACACCCTATAGTGACCCAAAATTTTCATACATAGGTATTACATATTTTTATATGAATATTAAAAACATTATACAAAAATATGCTTAAGGACTATAACAGTTTAGTTTATTTGGAGACTAAGTACACAATATTTTGATTCGGTGAAAGATCTTCAATGTCATCTATAAAGATCTTCCCATTAAGTAATCTTTATAGATATACCCTACTTAAAACCTTTCTTCATAACCTAGGGAAAGGAAACATAATAAAGGGTGATCTTGGATGCTCTATGAGGGTAAAAAAGGGGGATACGTAAGCATAACATGAACATAAGGGTATAAGAACATGATCATAACATTTGAAAACCATATTCTGTATATCAAAGATCATAATATTGACTCGTGTCATAAATATTTGAAGTTCATAATAAATGAATCATAATATAATCAAATAACATGATCCATGTGAGCATAGAATTTTCATAAGACATAGATTTGTGGTATACACATAAGCATATAAAATATTATGTCAAGGATACTCACCAAGACATTAATAACATGTTAGGCTTAGGCTAACCACCCAAGTACCTACTTTGTGATTAAGATGACCTCTCATGTACCCTCTTTCAGGCTTAGTATAACCTCTCGTGTACCCTTTGAGCTTATAAAACATTAATAATTACCCAATTCATTAGAGGGAGATATAGGTATCACCTATCACATAAGGAAAATCATATATGTGTGTGCCCTAATATCATAAAACATTCATTATATCCTAACCCATGAAATAAAAATGGGTTTCAAAAACATGTAATCATGCCATGGCCTGTGGAAAATATATAGGTTTCATAATTGTTTCATCATTTTAACATATAATAACCCATTAAAAGAATAATTATTCAAAAAAATCATCATGGAATAACCCATGGAAGATAAATGGGTTTCATAAACATCTTTTCATCATAAACATAAACAATTCAGATAAAGAATAATAATGGTATCCTTGGATCATATCCCTAGTAAATAATAATTAACCTCAATGGATGTTATCTTTAATAGAGAATGGTTTTGAAAAAAATAACTTGGAACTTTTCTTATGGAAAATAACCGTTTTTTAAATCTCTTTTTAAAACTAAACTTTATAAACTATTTTAGAAATCCTTTTCTTTGAAAATAAACTTGAAAACTTATAAAGTAAGCTTTAAAAATCATTTAAAAATTTTTTTGAGTAAAATGTCATTTCCACTTTGAAAAAAACTTCTTAAAACATAAAAATATTAAAATAAACTTGAAATATTATAAAGGAATATTCAAATAAAATAATGGTCATGATGGCAGTAAATTCTGTTCATATTGTACATGTTAAAACAAATATTCCTTTCAAATTTTTTATAAAAGATAAATGGGAATTATTTGGAAAAGGTTATAAAGATTACTTACAAAACATTTTGTAAAAATTAAAAAATGGGTAAAATTTTCTTTAATAAATAATTTAAGTAATTTTAAAAACATTTTTGAAAACATTTTTATAAAACATGGTTTTGGAATAAAATTGTTTTCAATTGAACAGAGGGATAAAGTTGATTTTTCTTAAAAACATTTTTTGAAATATTAAGTGCATAAAGAGTAGAAAATGCATGGAAACAAATTATTCTATATAAGTAACCATATTAAAATAAAATATATGAGTTTATTGAGATTTATATCATAATATCTCATCATTGGAAGCATAATCATGAGAAATCCTAATAAACAATGAGACTGTAACATAAAACCTTACCACTTTGGTGACTTTAAATCATAAACCCCATGAAAGAATAACATTAAATAAAAATTAGAATATCATGATAAAAAATAATGATATTACATTTCAAAGGGGATGTATATACTCCTCATAAAGAAGATAGGTTCATAACATAATATATGTCTCAAAGAAGGAAAATTGTGATAAAGACCCCTTACTGCTTGGATATGTTTTAAACCATAAACCCCGTGAAATAGAGATAGTAAAATGGATATTTAAATATACATAATTTTAATCATAATAAATAAAAAATACATCCATGTATATTATATACCCCATATATAAGAACCAAGTGGTGAATATGGCATGTATCTCAGAGAAGTAAAAAAGTGAGATGGAAATCCCTTACCATTTTAGTAATATTTTGAATCATAATCCCCAATAAATAATAGCATCAAATGAAAATTTTAATATCATTAAAATTATGAGATTATATATATAACATGTAAAATTGACATTATATACACCACATAAAATAAATGAGTGTGAATTGGCATATGCCTCCTTGAAATAAAAAGAGAATAGAAATCTCTTACCTTAAGTATCGACTTCCTTCTTACACATTTAAACAACATTTATAATAAAAATAAGTTTATTATAAATTTATTATATAACCATAATTAAATATATTATAACATATATTATTTACTTATTACCATTTATTATCCATTTATTAAAAATCTCTTGTTAAAATCACTTTTTGGGTAATAATCGCTTTGTTTTTTGTATATGTTTTGATTTGTTAATTTTAGTCCTCTTACTTTGATCATAGTTCCATTAACTCCAGAATAATAATCATGAAATGATTATTATATTTATACATCAATTATACTTTTAATAAAAATACTAAATATGGTTTTGATAAATTAAGTATATTACAATCATGGAGATTGTAAGTCGTATGTACACATGAGTAGCGTTTCCATTTTCCAACAATAATTATGGAAAGAAGGTAAGTAATATTTTATCTTTAAATAATGATACTAATATAATAAATAACATATTATTTATTTAAATATACTTATACATATCATCCATGTGGTGTGGTGATGAAAAGAGAGAGTCACATCCCTTCATGAAGGAAGTAGTCCACACGTACATGAATGACATTATCATATTTCATTGACTGAAAAGATAAGAAATAAAATGATATATTATATTTTTATAATGATAAATATTTCATTAATATAATAATTATTTCATTTATATTACATATATTCATTAATTTTATCCTTATTATCTTCCATGGAAAGTGTTAGTGAAAATGAATCACATCGCTTTGTGAGGTGGTAGTCCTCCGTACACACAAGCGACGTTATCATATCCCCTACTAAATGGAAAGTAAAAAAAATTATAAATGTTATATTGACTAGATAGGTATAATTAGGTTATAAATATCATATATATACTTTACAACTATCATCATACCCAACCATGAGACGTGGTAATGGAAAAACGAATGACATCGGTTCATGAGGAGGTAGTCCATCAAACACATGAATGATGATTCTGTAACCCATTTGATGAAATCGGAGATGGTTTTAGGTCATAAACTTAAAATCACAAAATATATTTATATTTAAGATAATTATTTTATTATATAATCAAGTTTTAATTAAAATTTAAGGATTTGGATTAAGAAATAAAATAAAAACTCTCGTTAAATAATGTTACCTCTTCTTCGAGTATCATCCTTAGGTTTGCACAAAAATCCTTCCTAGGTTGGATTTATACCCAAAATAAGGCTTCTGGGATGATATTAGGGAATTTTTTAAGTGTTTTTGGTGCGTATTTTTCAAACCAAAAAGTTTTGAGGGTGTGAATAAGAGGGGGTAGGCTATCCTTTTATAAGTGATGTGGGTAGAATACTTGTAATGTTTTGAAAATAAAAAGGTATACCCATGTTTTTCTCATGAAATAGGGATCCAAAATGGAGTATTCTCAATAATTAGACAATATAAAGTCGAAAAAAGTAAATAAAATATATTTAAAACAAATTATTAGGTCATTTTAATCCTTATATTTTTAGTTTAACCCCTCGGTAAACTCATTTTTACCTTGATCGTGGTAGTTAATTTTTATTTTTTCACTATTCATTTTGGTCAAAAATTAAATTGACCTTATTTTATAGTATAAATTTTTATGATTCCAAATATGGAATTCATTTTTATAAATTCCATTCCCATAAGTGGTAAATTTTAATTTAAAATGAATTCAGAAGATGCAATGAGAAAGTGGGTTTTTCAAAGAGAAAATGTTCACAAGTTTATAATTTTTTATACAAAAATTACAAATGAAAATTATTATTATTAAATAAATTATATTAATATATATATATATAATTGAACTAATTTTAATTTATAACATATTAAAAATATAATTTATCTTTATAAATAATTTAAATGAAAAGTAAGTTTTTAATTAAAATTCAGCATTTTTTATTATTCATCAAAAAATTAAACTTTTCAGAAAATTCTCAAAAAATAACCCTAAGATAATTTTGACATGATTATTTAAAAAAAATTAAAATAAATTTTCTAAAACTTTCAAAAATTAGTTTTAAAATAAGTGCGCAAAAAGGCAACAAAACTACTTTTTATAAAATTATGGTTTTTAAGCATAAAATTGAATTTATTATTATATATTATATAGAAACCACATGGGATAAATGTTAAATATTTGATTTAATATATACTATATAAATTTAAAATCATTCACCAAAAGTTTTTTTGTTTAATTTATTGAGGTAAAATGTGTTTTTTTCATAAAAAATAGTTTTTCATAGAAATATTTCCCTTATTTTCAAATAGTTTTTTTATTTTAATTTTTAATTAATTGTACACCAAAGAATTAGTTTTATATAAAAGTTTAAATAATATATTTTCATAATTTAGTTAATCCTCTTCATACCCTCCATTTTAATGTCTAAATGATAACTATCATATAATAACATTTAAATAATATGACATGTTTCATTTAAACTAAGGGTAGTGTGTAACATAAGCTAAAATCGGTGTTATGTGTAATGAAAAATATTGAAAAGATTAAATTCATTTGAAAATATCACAAAATCGCAAGGTTTTACATTCTACCACCCTTAAAATGAATTTCTGTCTCAAAATTTGTCTTAGACATCAAAGGTTTAACATTTGAAAAAATCCTTTATAGAAACCCACATTTTCAAAATGGTTAATAAAACATCCTCTTGAAAAAAGAGAAAGATATACACAAAAGTCATATGGAATAAAACATACTAGTTTTCTAAATAGTATAACATAGGTGAGAAGTGAAAATGTGGACATATAAGGGAAAACTAACACCTAAATACTAATGTATATTGATAGATAACATGGTCAGGAGAAAGTTAATGACCATAAATCCATAAACCAAAGAGGAATGAAAAATGAAATTTATATATTCAAAAATAATAATAATAAGACAACATTTTATTTGAAGATCCTTTTCCTAATGTTGGGGAATTCCTTTTCTCTCTAGACTTAGAATATATTAAAATATACTTACTTGATAATTTTTTATTTCATATGAACAATTTAATCCTTTGGTTGTTCCTTGATCAATTTCCACTATGTCTCTTACTCTAATAGTTGAATTTTTTTATGCCTGAAGCACTAAGTAAAATCCATAAATTAATGATAATTCATTCCTTCTATCTCTAGAAAAAAAAATTAACACTGGTTATCCAATATTGATAAATCATTATATGGTTAGGTAATACATTTATCTTTAAAACCTCATCCAAAGTTCAACTTAAACCATTCCATAAATGGTAAACCCTATGACCTTTCCAAAATTAAAAATTTATAAATAAGGACAACAAATTTCCCAAACTCAACATTAATCTTCCAAATATAATTAATCATCTCTTAATGGTCACATGCCAAATATGTGAATACCTTGATCATATATTCTTCTGAATCTTGGTAATAAATAGAATTACTATAAAACCTAAATAAAAACATGAATGATTACTCATTCCTTGAATAAAACCATAGATTATTGAAAATATTCCATAAATATAATAATGTTATAAACTCCATCAATGATAACTTAAACCACTTTTTCAAAAAATCCTTTCTCAGTTTCGAGGTCATCAATACTATCAAATTTAATTTATCCATATCAATCATCTATTTATCCAAAATAAACACCAACTTCTCAGCCTCAAGAATATATTAAGGGCTATCTTCCATTAATCATGTGTTTTCCATAAAATATTACTTTTCCATTAAATCACTTTTATAGTTCACTAGTATTATTCAACATATTCTTTCATATCCCAAATGAAAAACTTATTATAGATTAATACTTATATATTACATGATTTATATAACATGATTATTGAATTTAAATACATAATCACTTTCACTTACTTCACAAACCATTAACTATGCTTCATAATCTTATTCCTTAACACTTATTTCCTTTCATATGACATTCTTAGTCTCTTCCTCGTCAGAAATATAAACATTATTCATACCACCTTGATTATTCTCTTCATGAGTTTTCCCCTAGGACATATACTTGTATAATTAACATAATTTCCATGTTTAAAAAATTCATCCTTTAATAATACTTTAGTGAGACCAATATTCCCGTCCATTGTGTTAACCAAAATTTTCATTTTTCCTTTGTAGTTACTTTCTTTGTGTCCTTATTTTCCAAACCTAAAACATCTTATCATCCCTTTGATACTTTACCTTGAGTGTTTCTTACCACATTCTAGACATATAGGAAAATGAATCTTTTTTCCTCCATGGTCTCCACTACCAGAACTCTCAGCAAGCTCTATCCTTCTCTTCATTGGTGAGTCTAAGAGTTGGTTAAGGTGAAAATTGTTAATTATATTCCTTTATATATTGTTAGGAATAATCAAAATATCATTTATTCTATTCAACATCCCATTTAGATTCTCATCAGAAAATTGTTCATTACATTCAATGTTAACCCAATTCCTTTTGGTTCCCTACATTGACTAAAACCAAAAATCATAGTGTGAGTAAGACTAATCATAGTGGAAAACCACATAAACATGAAAAAATTACTTATAGGATGTCTAAATTATGAAACATTATTTTTAATCTATAATGCCTTAGGTTTATCCTAGGTAATTCTTATTCATTATATATTTAAATCATTCATGATGGTTCATAAAGAGTTTGTGAATTTCTAAAGAATATCTCATGGGAGTGTCAAACCAGGTGTGTAGCAAGGCCTATTTTTGTATACTAGGTGATAATAAATCCCAGTTAAATGTTCCATTTTTGAAGTTATTACCCCTAGGTACCTCTATTCCAAATCCACATCCACTTTTAGTATCCATACAAGGATGTAATTTCTTGGAAACCACTTGCACTATCCTTTACTAAAATTACAGGACAATTTCCTATACTTGGACTCATCCTTAGACATATCCTTAGGGACATCCATATACATATATATAGAAATATCCATAGGGATGTTACTAAATTTTTCTCATCTGAATTTTCAAAGGTTAACTAAAACTTTCCTTTAATACCAACTATAGAGACCCAAGATTTTCATACATAGACATTACATCTTTTTATATGAATATTCAATACATTACAAAAAACATACGCCTGTAGACCGTGATAGTTTAGTATATTTAGAGAAAAGGTACACAATAATATAATTTAGTGAAATATCTTTAATTCCTCTCATAAATATCTTCCCATTAAGTACTCTTTATAGATATACCCTATTTAAAACCTTTATTCATAACCTATGGAAACAAAATATAAGAAAGGGTGAGATCAAATGTTCAGTAAGGGTAAACAAGGGGAATACGTAAGTATAACATGAAAATTATGGTATTATAACATGACCATAACATTTTAAAACCATGACCTATATATAAAAGATTATAATATTGAGTCATGGAATAAATATTGGAAGTTTATAAGACATGAATCTTAAGAGAATAAAATAACATTATCTATGAGAGCATAACATTTACATAAGACATAGATTTGTGGAATACAAATAAGCATATAAAATCTTATTTCCAGGCTACCCACCAATACATTAATAACATTTTAGGATTAAGCTACCCACTTGTGTACTTGTTTTGATCTTGGGATGACCTCCTATGGACCATCTTTTGGGCTTAGATTAACCTTTGTGTTCACTTTGATCTCTTATAACATTAATCATTACCCAATGAATTGGAGGGTGATATAGGTCTCACCCATAACATAATTAAAATAATACATAGGTATTCCATGATATCATAAAAAAATTCATCGTATCATAACCCATGAAATGAAAATGGGTTTCATAAACATTTCATCGTACCTTAACCTGAGGAAAAGTGATAGGTTTCATAATCATTTTATTGTTTCATAAAAGCATAACCTTTGAAAAGAAGTGGGATTAATAATAATTACATCATGAAATAACCCATGGAAGATAAATTAGTTTTATAAACATATTTTCATCATAAATATAAACCATTTAGAGAAATAATATGAATTTTATCCTTGGATTATATCTCTAATAAATCATAAGTAACCTCAATGGATTTCATCTTAGATGGAGAATGATTTTGAAATAAAAATAACTTAGAATATTTCTTGAGGAAGATAACCTTTATTTTAAAATCAGTTTTTAAAACTAAACTTAAAAATATTTTGTAAACCATTTTTTTTAAATAAACTTGATAATTTATAAATAAATATTTAAAAATTATTTAAAATATTTCTTGAGAAAAAATATCCTTTACACATTGAAAAAAATATAAAACATAAAAAAAATTAAAATCCTTTTATATTAAAATAACCTTGAAAACTTATAAAATAATCTTCAAATCAAATAATGTTCATGATGGTAGGAAATTGTGTTCATGTTGTAAACTTTAAAACAAATATTTCTTTTACATTTTCGGTAAAATCCAAATGGGCATTGTTTATAAAATGACATGAAGATAACTTTCAAAACATATTGTAAAAATTAAAACATGGGTAAAAAATTATTTAATAAATAATTTTAATAATTTTAAAATCATTTTTGAAAATATTTTTAGAAAACATTTTTTTGGAAGAAAAAGGTTTTTGACTGAAGAGAGGAATAAAGACGTTTTTCTTAAAAATGTTATTTTGAACTCTTGAGTACATAAAGAGTGTAAAAAGAAGTTAAAAATGTATTATACAAAAAAATAAACATATTAGAATAAATTAAATGAGTTTATTTAGATTTAGATCATAATATTTCATCAGGGATCATAATCATTATCAATTCCAATAAATGATGAGATTGTAACATAAAAACCTTACCACTTTGGTAACTTTAAATCGTAAGACCCGTAAGAGAATAAAATTAAATGAAACTTATAATATCATGAAATAAATAAATTTATGATATTGAATGTAAAATTTTCTGTATATACACCTCATAAATAATATAGGTTCATAACATTACATATGTCTCAAAGAAGAAAAATTGTGACAAATATCCCTTAGAGCTTGGGTATATTTTGAACTATAAACCATGTGAAATAGAGATAAAAAATGGATGTGTAAATTTCCATAATTTTAATCATAATAAGTATAAAATACATTCATTTATATTATATGCACCACATATAAGAAATAAGTGGTGAATATTGCATGTATCTCACATAAGTAAAAAAATAAGAGGGAAATCCCTTACCGCTTTAGTAATATTTTTAATCGTAGTCTAAAATAAATAATAACATAAAATTAAACTATTAATATCATTAAAATGAGTATATAAATGATATAAAATGTCAAACGGTCATTATATACACCACACAAAAGAAATGACTGGTGAATTTTCATATGTCTCCCAAAAATAAAAGAGAGAATAGAAATCTCTTACCTTAAGTCTTGATTTCTTAAAACCTCCTATATAATAAATATAATTTTATTATAAATATATTATATAACCATAATTATATATATTATACCATATTTTATTTACTTATGTCCATTTATTACCCTTTTATTAACAATTACTTGTTAAAATCATGTTTCGGGTAATAACCGCTTTGTTTTTCATATATGTTTTGATTTATTATTCTTGGCCTTATTCTTTTGATCACGGTTAAATCCTCTAAAAAATAATAATCATGAAATAATTATAATATTTATTCATAAATTATACTTTTAATACTAATCATGAAATATTGTTTTGAGAAATAAATTATGTTACGACTATGGAGATGGTAGGTCGTACATATGCATGAGTAACATTTCCATTTTCTAAAAATCATCATGTAAGGGATTTAAGTGATATTTTATCTTTATATAATTATAATAATATCATAAATAACATATTATTTCCTTAAAAATACTTATAAATATCATCCATATTTTGTGATTAAAATAGAGAGTTGCATCGCTTCATGAAGGTGGTAGTCCACATGTGCACGAACAACGTTATCATCTTTCAGTGAGTGAAAAAATAAGAAATAAAATGATATATTATATTTTAAGAATGATAAATATTTCATTAATATCATAATTATTTCATTTATATCACATATATTCATTAATTTTATCCTTATCATCTTCCATGTCAAGCGTTAGTGAAAATAAATCACATCACTTCACGAGGTGGTAGTCCGGCATACACACGAGCGACGTTATTGTATCCCCTACAGAATGGATAGTAAAAAATTATATATTATATAATGAATAAATTGGTTAAATTATGTTATAAATATCATATATATACTTTATATCCATCATTATACTCAACTGTGATAAGTGGTAATGTAAAAATGAATGACATCGGTTCGTGAGGCGGTAGTCCATCGTACACACAAATGATGATTTTGTAAACCATTTGATGAAAGTGGGGATGGTTTTTGGTTATTAAATTAATATAAAAACATATAAGTATTTGTAATATACTGATTTTATTATATCATTATGGTTTAATAATAATTTAATTGTGTTTAGGAATAAATAAAATAAAAACACTCGTTGAAGAACGTTGCCTCTTCTTTAGGTATCCTCCTTAGGTTTGCATCAAAATCATTACTAGGTTGGATTTATTCAAAAATTAAGGATTATAGTATGATATTATGTAATTTTTTAATGGATTTTTTTAGTTATTTTCCAAATAAAAAGTGTTTGAATTTTTTAATAAGAGAGGAGGCGTGGCCTTTCATAAATGAGGTGAGTGGCACACTTGTAATCTTTTGAAAAGAAAATGGTGTATCCACATTTTTCTCATACCAAAAGTATATAAAATGAATTATTATAGATAATTAGACATTATATGGTATAAATATTTAAATATAATATATTTTTTACAAGTTTTTATGTCATTTTAACCCATATCTTTATAGTTTAACCCTCAATAAACTAATTTTTGCATTAACCATGGTAATTAGTTTTTATTGTTTTCACAATTAATTTTGGTAAAAATTTAATTTTACATTATTAGATAATATAAATTATTTTTATTCCAAATATTTAATCTATTTTTCCAAATTCCATTCATATAAGTGGTAGATTTTAATTTAAAATTAATTCTGTAGACGCAACAAGAAAGTGGGTTTTTCAAAGAGAAAATGTTTAAAAGTTTACAAAGTTTTTATATCCAAATTGGATATAAAAATTATTAAAATGAACTAAATTTTATTAATATAAATATAATTGAACTAATTTTAATTTAAAACCAATTTTAAACATAATTTAACTTCATAAATAATTTAAATAAAAAGGCAGTTTTCAATTAAAATTCAGTATTTTTCATTATTCATCAAAAAATAATATTATTAGATAATTATTAAAAATTTACCCTAATTTAATTTTGAAATTATAATTTCAAAAATAAAATTTATTTTTTCAAATAAATTTTCTAAAATTCACAAAAATTATTTTTAAAATAAGTGTGAAAAAAGGTGGTAAAACTGTTTTTTAGAAAAATACGGTTTTTAACCATAAAATTGGATTAATTTTTATATCTTGTCAAGAAAATACATAAGAAAGATGTTAAAATTTTTATTGAATATATAATATATAAATTTCATTAAAATAATTCAAAAAAATATTTAGTTAAAACATGTTGGTTTGCATAAAAAAATTCAGAGAATGATTTCCTTTATTTTCAAATAGTTTATTTATTTTTATTTTTATTAATTTGTCACCAAAGAATAAATTTTATATACAAGTTTAAACCATATATTTTTATAATTTAGTTAATACAAATCATAATCTTCATTCCAATGATTAGGTGATAACCATCATATAATAACATTTTAATAATAAGACACGTTTTATTCAAACTCAGGGTTATGTGTAACACAAGCTAAAGGTAGTGTTACATGTAATGAAAAATATCGAAAAAGATTAAATTAATTTGATAAAAAAATAAAAAAAATCTCAGGGTGTTACAGAACCACCCTTGGCCTCCAGCTACAATGCAGCACAGATCTACACGATGTAACTTCCCTTTAGGGGAAACCTGCTCACCCTACCTCTTAGGAACCCTCCATGGATCAACACTCATCGCGACAACACCCATCTTCTATACCTCCTAGTAACACTCTATAGTTTGGTCCACCCTCTATAGTGAAATTATCTTCCTCTCTTCATAATTAAACTCCCATGACACTCTCAACACCACAATGCCCTTAGGTTCATGAATGTTCTATCATCTACAACCAAAATCAGCAAAGGGGTCACCCTGACCCCAGTCTGTTGTTCACTCAAGTACACAAAACAACTATAGTACCTAAATACACCTCTAAAAACATATCTTGGATACATTATGACTCTAAAATTGTTTATCTGAGGCCTTATTCTCGAAGCATCCTCTACTCTATGACCAAAATTAAAATTTCCTCTGAATTTCTCAACCAGTAAATACATGGGTCATTACAGTCATGAATTAATATGTGATACGAAGAACATAAAATATAAAAATGCATACTTAAAATAAAATAAGCTCTATATCTATCTTTCTTGATGGATTATGTTTGATTGTAATCACCTAGAGACATCCAATAAACTCTTTCCCCCAAAGATATGACATCGGCCACTAGAATCCTGGAACACTATAAGAAGACCCTTGAACTACAAAGGTGTACTAGAACCTTCTCTGTATAGATAAATGGTGAATTGGGAAGAAGAGAAATAGTTAGCTAAGGCTTAATAATTTCATCCATGTCTAATAGCTGGATCCCATCCCTTTGTATAGGTTCTCTTCATTTAATAAATGGAGTTGAGTGTCAGCTACCATCGCATAAAATCAAGAAACGCATTACCCATAATTCATGCCTATTGAGAATATTATCATTTGAATGTTTCAAATGATTTTTAATGCTATAAAATAATCAACAGGTTGATTTATAACTGAAGTAAACCATGTGGAAAATGTGGTAGAATCCATACACTCTATATCCCATATCGTAATCATGTCATATACTATGATAAAGACATATCATGCCTTATATGATATCAGTATATTGTAATCTATTATATGCATCATATGAATATCACGATCTATGACTTGGGGTATATAGTACAATACAATATACCCATTTTAGTTTATTTCCAATAGAGGATCAAGTGGATCCCAAAGAGGAAATAGGCCAAGCACACTTATGATGGGGGTCCTTTGTCTCTCTGTGAATTTATTTGTCAATAGCATTCTTGGCTAGTATTATTTTCTGGGGAATGTAGAGTATGTGATTTTATCTATATTTTATGCCTCTTAAACCCAAGATCTACATTAATCATACTTATTTTCCTAATTATTTTAATCTATCCATCCAAACCAAATGTTTTTTGTATTTTCATAATAATAACTTTTATGGGATTAAGTGAGAACCTATAAAAATCATAAACCAAGGACCAAGAAATAGATAACCTAATTTTCAAAATTCAAATAATAAAAATTCAAAAACAAATAAAACCATATTCAATATTTAAACAGAAATAGAAGTCGTTGCCTTGAGTTACAGGTTATTTCCTTCAAATTAAAATCAGCAATGTGTACATGTCGTCATCTTGGACTATGTGCTTCCTTGATCCACACACCCTAACATTCTAAACACCATCATTATATCCATCTACACCAGTGATGCCACACTATTCATTTTCATCTATCCACTACACTAGAGAGAAAGCATTGGCAGATATACCATCGATTGAGTCATAACAAACCATGCCTCGAAGTCAAGACGCATACCACCAACTACTACATGGCCTCCATACTCACCATCATCGGATATTTTTGGTGAATTGAAAATGATAATAATCATAAAACATACCAAAATAAGTATGAAGAACCATTGAGAAATCCAAAAAAATGAAACTTCCTTCAAAAATAACTAAAAATTAACATCATCAACATGATTATATATAGTTGAAACCTTTAAAATTCAAATTCTATCCAACGTCAAGATTCCATCGAACCCCATACTTAATGAGAACAGTAAAGGGTGTAATGAAAATGACATAATATAAAAAATTAATAACCTAAGAAAACTTGAATTGAATGAACCATGGAAGAAAACATGCACCCTCTACCACCAAAAACACTAATCATTGAAGCATCTGATACATGTTAAATAAGGAAATTATTTCGATGCCACTTTGGGTAGGAAAGATTTACACCATTTCTGAGAGGATCCCTGAGGAAGACCCTTGAGATAAATCAGTATGATATCCACCACTGTGGTATTTATATAAAACTAAAAAGGAAAATGGGAAAAGCATTGATTTGTGATATAAGAAATGAATCAGGCTTTACAAGAATGATGGAATAGATCATGTATCTCGGAAGCAAGACAAAGAGGTGGGGGTAGGGTACCCAAGAAAAAAATAAAATGAAAGATGATGGAGGAATAATAACCATAGATGGTAACAAGAAAATAAGAACCAGAGGCTAAGAGTGGTTTCATCATCACCAAGGGTAGAAACCCTAGAAAGGAGAGATATATTCTTAAGGTAGCACATCTGGTGAGGGGGTGGAGTGAGAGTCGAACCCCAAACCATGCACTCATTCCATGATCACTAAATTTTTATATATGATAGTTCTATGGGTATAATGGGAACCTAATTATAGAAACATTACCTTAATCACTACTCATGGTAGATAAGAGAAACTTTACGAGGACTCTTGAATATTTTTAGTAAGCCTTTAAATACCATGAGAGTAGATTTAAAGGGATATGTGATGTTGAAAATGTGAATCTGTTGGAAATTCACTTGGTATACAACACAAGGATGATCACTACCCTAATTTAATCACTAAATTTGAATTTCATCAACACTCTTAATAACTTCTTGTTACTTTTTATTACCTTATACCATACCACTATGCACACACACTTTAGTTAAAAAAAATTACAAAAATATAACTAGACTCTTGCATGTTTACACATATAAATAGATATCCTATAATATTTGAACAGTCAATTCTTATTTTATATATATATTAGTGAATTATTCAAAACTTATCCCTATTTTAATCCTAGTTACTTTCTGGTAAAAAAAATATTTATGATCAAAATAATTCAATGCACCTTTCTATCCTTCTCCTCCACCTCATCATTATAACTTAACTGTGTACTATGAGTTTTGTATTGAGGATCCTTGTTACCATATTATAGTTCATCGAAGCATAAATTATCTGGGTGATTATGTACATCATCATATTATGTGGTTGGATCATCTCATAGTGATAATAAATGATGTTATTGATCAATCTGATCTAGATTCATTGCTTACTGAGGAGGTTTTCTTAGTTGTAAAAGGTCATGGAAATTTTTTACTCTAGTCAATTAGAATTTTTTAACCTTTAAAATATGAGGTATGTGATGCTTTTTATTGGGAAAAATGTTAAGCATACGCCCCTAAGAAAAATAAAAGATAAACAGTTATACACTTTTGTTCAATTAAGTCTTTGGATTTAAAAATATCATTTGAGATTATAATAATTTCAATTTCAAACAAAAATAAATAGTGGTGATTTAAGAGAAATTCAGAAATAAAAATAGAAACTAAATCTTGAATAATATTCATAAGATTCAAACATTATATATTTATCTCAAACAAAGAAAAAAAGAAGATAGAAATAATAACACATGATTTAACAAGTTTTTATCCTTTTGGGGGATACATGTATGGTAAGAACACAACTCACACACAGAGAGATTTTATTATTCTCAAAGAAAATATTGACAGAGTACAGTCTTAATAAGAAAGATTAAAACCAAGGAATAAAAAAGGGGTGCTAATAAAACCAAACGCATGGTTCTGAATGCCATGTTCTCTTTAATCTACGTTGGTAAAGCTGATAATGATCATTTTATCTCACACTATAGGAAGGTATCACATGGTTGGTATTGGATATTCTGGGATTAGGAACTCATCCACATGACTTTTCAAGGAAGGGTGTTGTTGAAACTCCACCATGAACTTCACACCAAGGGTGAACGTAGAGGGCAGAAAGCTCTAATGTCCAATATCTAAGGATGAAGAATGCACCAGAAAGATAGGGTTTCCAGAACCAGGGTAAGAGAAAAACTAGGTGTTGAGGAGTGAATCAGAATGAGTATCTCACAAAGGAAAATCCAGAAGGAGTTCATTAATTCCCTTAATAAATGCAGATGCCAACATAACTTCCTGACCGATCAAAAGTTGTCAGGAAGTCCTATAAAATAAAAAATAACCCATGAAAACCAAAAATTTAAAAATGAGCTTCACAACATAAGGGTAAATAATGTAACTATGTAAATTTCCCGTGTAAGGGTCGTACTACGTAAAGGTCATGTATAAGTTTCAAGAGGACCACACATAAAGGTGCACCATGTTTACATAATGGTTAATCCTAATGCGTAAGGGTACTCATGTAAGAGTACCAGTCGCATAAGGGTAGCATCCCATATAAGGGTACTTACATAAGTCTACCACCCCACATAAGGGTACCTATATAAATATTGGAACCACATAAGGGTACTTACATAATGGTACCATCTGTGCATAAGGGTGACCACGTAAGATTAGACCCCGTGTAAGGGTACTTATATAAGGGTAACCCAATGTGTAAGGGTGATTATATAAGGGAAACCTAAAACCACATAAAGGTAATAGACAACCATGTAAGGGTTCTCAAACCCACGTAAAGGTAAGGAAAACCTTACATAAGTGTAAAACCTTAAGATCTAAAAATAGTGATTGAGCATAAAAATAAAAGGATGATTAAAATTCACAATTTTTATGTATATAGAAACAAATAATAAATATAAGAAACAACTAACAAGGAAAATTTAAAATAAAAACACCTTTCACAAATATTCAGCATTTTCATTTGAAATTGGAAATATTCTTTCACATATTGTAATTGAACAGGAACCAAGTTCATTTTATCTAAAAAAACATGAATTTTGATAAAACCATAGCTTTAGTCAAAGTATCAGTTGGGTTATTATCATTATACATCTTTGTGATGCATATGGTTCCAGATTCATTGACATGTCTAATAAAATGTAACCTAACATCTATGTGTTTGGATTTACCATGAAAAACTAAATTTTTAGACAAATGAAAGTCGATTGACTATAAAAATAAACTAAAATAAAAAGATTGTTTAAATTGAGTTTAGAAATCAAACCCTTTAACCATAAATCCTCCTTGGAATCCTTTTTAAAGGAAATATACTCAACTTTGTGGTTAAAAGAGTAACCACATATTTTATATTGCATTTCCAATATATGGTTCCTCTATAAGTAGTGAATACATATCCAGTGAGTGAATTTATAATATCCACTTTACCTACATAATCAACATCTAAATATATATAAATTAGTTCATAATAATTTTCATTTCTAAAAAAACACAAATATAGGTCATAATTATATGACACATTTCTAAGTAACCACTTTAAGGACTACCAATGGGGTTTCCCTGGATTTTCCATGAATCTACTGAGAGTGAAAATATAAAAATATATGTTAGGCCTGGTGAAAATAATATAGTACATTAGGATTCCAAAAAATTTATAATAATGGATCTTTGTCATATATTCAATATCTATAACAGAAGTAGGGGCTTCAGACAATGAAATTTTAAATTGTTGGACAAAGGGAACATTAAATGGCTTCAAGGTGTAAAATCCCAGGTAATGATAGAATAATTATTTTTCATATTGATGAATTAAATAATGATTTTAATGTAAACTATTTCCAATAACATACATGACATGAAACAATTAGTTTCTTCAAAATCTTGTGTTGCATGTAATACTGAATTATACAAAATAATAATATACTATTAATATTATTTTTTTAATATGACAGTTATCACCTAGTATTTGTATCTGTAATAATGAATAAGAATAACTATATTATGTTTACACAAGTTTAAAAAAAATTACAATCATCCAGTAGATTTTATAGGCATAAGATAAGAATAAATCCAGTTTTATGCTTAAAAGCTCTATTTTTCTAAAAAGTAATTTTATCGTATTTTATTGACGCGCCTATTTTTAAAAAAATGAAATTTTTATAATTTTTATATGAAAAATTTAAATTAAATTTTTAAATCATAATATCAAAATTAACTTTGAGTTATTTTTTGGTATTTTTTTGAAAAGTTTCATATTTTGACGAATAGTAAATAATACTGAATTTTAATTGAAAACTGATTTTTCTTCTAATGTATTTATATAGTTAAATTATATCTTGAAGTGGTTTTAAAGTATAATTAAATCAATTTTATATAATTTAATCCAATTTAGTTCTTTTTAATCATTTTTATATTGTTTTTAGATATGAAAACGTAGCAAATTGTTGAATAATTTCACTTTAAAAACCCTCTTTGTCATCCCATCTATGGGATTAATTTTAAATTAATTTCTGCCACTAATATGGTTGTAATTTGGAAAAATAGATTAAATATTTTGAATCATAATAATTTATAATTTATAATAATTTCAAATTATTTGTATACCAAAAATATTAGTGAAATAAATTAAAATTAATTACAATGATTAAGGTAAAAATGTGCTTACTTATTGATTAAACTTTAATATTAAGAGTACAAATTACTTAGAAACTTGTAAAAAACACATTTTTTGGAAATTATTCGACCATATACCCTCTTTTAAATAATTTGGATTATTATTTTAGGTTCATGATATAAGGGAGACCACCCAATAGTGTTTACCTTTTTATATTTATAAGAATTATACTACTCCTCCACTATAAAAAGGCACTCACCCTCTCCCATTTATTCACACCTATAAATCTATTTGGCTCATAAAAAACCTATCCAAATAATATATCAACATCACTACCCTCACTATATACTCCTCAATTTGGTAATAAATCCAACAAAGGAATCCCTTTGGTGAAAACCAAAAAGAGTTACCTAAAAAATAGGTAACATTCTTCAACAAGCATTATGTATTCTTTCTTTCTCCACCTATTAAATTATTATTATTCCATGATTATATAATAAAATAAGTATACTATATATACTAATATGTTTTTATTTTAAGTTTTTTTCCTACACCTATACACACTTTCATCAAATGGGTAACGAAATTATCGTTCGTTTGTACGGCGGACTACCACCTTGCGAAACGATGTTTTTAATTTTTCCTTTACCACATCTCATGGTTGGGAATTATGATGGAGACACTATTTTTATATGATATATATATGATATTTATGATGTATTCATACTTATGTAATTTTTTTATACACATACCTTCATGGTTTCCATTTCATGGGAGTATGATAACATTATTTGTGGACGTGTGGACCGTCACCTCCTCAAAGTGATGTGATACATTCACACTTTACTTGGAATGTATTAAGGATGGTTTTAATAAAAACATGTGACATAAATAACATATATATTATATTCATGAAATAATTACCTTTTTTAAATATAATATATCAATTTCATTATTACCCTTTTTACACACTAAAAAAATATGATAACATCGCTCGTGGATGTGTGGACCACCACCTCCTTGATGCGATGTGATTCCTTTTACATAACAAGAATTATATATATAAGTATATATGATTAAATATAATGGAATTTTTTATATAATTTCCATTCTATAAAGATAAATGTTACTTACCTTCTTTCCATGGTGATCATTGAAAAATAAGAACGTTACTCATGTATATGTATGGCCTATCGTCTCCATGATTGTAACATTGGTTCATTTTTCATAACCATCATTCATGATTGGTTTTAAAAGTATAATTTATATATAAATATGATAATTATTTCATGATTATTATTCAGGATATGTTTTAATAATCACCCCTTTGACCATATTTTACCTACCAAAGTTGTTTTTGACGCATAAACCAAATATGGTTAAAACACCCAGCATAAACTTAATTGTATAAGTAGTTTTATAAAAAATGTAATAATTGAAATAAAATTAGTGATAAACTTGAAAAAGTTTCTGAATAAATTAAATAATTAACATATGTCTATTATTCAGGAAGATAAAGACACACGTGACAAGTCGGACTCAAGGTAAGGGGTTTCATCTCAATCTCCTTTCATTGAGACATATTTTGATTTTATACACCCACATTATTCTATGAGGTGTATATATAGCCCCTTTTGACATATACTATTATGAATTTACTTATTATAATGTTATTTAATGTCTTGTTTAAATGTTATTCTTTCATGGGGATAATGATTTAAATGTTCAAAGTGGTATGTGACACTTTGAATGTTTAAAGATTTAATTTCAAAATCTTCTCCCCATGTCAATATTATTGTTATTATTTTACATATTTATTATATAGATATAAAATTATTATAAAGGAAATTTTATGTCTATTTTTATATTTGGATTCCTATAAAATCCTTCATGTTTTTAAATAAAAAAATAAAGAAACAACTCTTTCCCTTTTTCTATGTATTTTGTTATTGAAAATGGGTTTTGAAAATGAATTGATTATTTAAATATCTTAAAATGTTTTATTGTGATTTAAAATGAAATTTTATCAGTGAAATATTAAAAATTGAAATATTTTATATGTTATGACTATGTAATGGTACTTATACATTTGATAGGTGGTTCCATGATAAACCAATGATGGGTGGTGCTATGATAAACCAATGATAGGTGGGTCTGTGATAGCCCTCCAATGCATTAGGTATGGAAGTCAGCCATATGGCTATTTCATTTATAAGAGTGACATGTATGTAAGTCGACCACATGATTATTCCATTTAAAATATTGAAAAGTATAATGATGTCCCAATATACCTTTATGTGTTTTTTATGATTTCTATGGGTTTTATAGTAGTCTTTTGATTACAAAAAGGGTATGCAATGAACTTATTTTAAAAGGAAAGTATTTACTACTTCTTAAGGGTAAAAAATATTACTTTATGATAAATTTTTCATGGTTTTTAATGTTTATAAATGGAATCAAGGTTTTCTTATTTTTACATCCCTTACTGAAATTTTTATTATCAAAAACCAAGCTGAGGTTCCATCTAACCCGACACCCAACCCAGTCTATGGCATGTCCCAAAGGGTGTTCCTGATCTCCACATGATGGAAACTAGTGATTGGGTATCAAAAATATGCTTTGAGAATAATTTAACCCATTATCATAATCATAAATAACCAAAAAAAATAATATCACAATAATAAATAACCAAATCCAAACAAGGTACAATAATTTTTAGATTCAAGGTTTAAACTTTAGACAAAAAACAAAAGTACTACAACTGTAAGGGAACAAAAAAACTATCCCAAAGCCCCCATGAAACAAGAGGTACATCACCCTCAAGCCACCACCACAACACCTGCACAAAGTGGAAATCTAGAAAATGGATCCACCATCACCATAAAGTATCTTGCCTTTATTTGGGTCGTATATAACAAATTTTACATACACCCAAAGGTGTATACAGGATTTGATCCAAATCCCGAGAGGATTCCACCCAAAATAAAAGGCTTTCATGCTATAACATTATAAGATAAATTAATATGCACATTTGCTTTAAAATATTTGAAACATTTCTAAGAAAACATTTTTAATCAAACCATTTTAATGGAAAACACTTTTAAAAAAACCTTTTCTAAAATAAGATTTATTAAAGTAATAGTATACACAAGTTTTACCATATACCGATGGATAACACTATGTCACATAGGTAGCATATCACAAGAGATAAACACGGGTAAATACCTATAGGTAACTAACACTAGTGGGATACTAGGAACCTCATATCTTAGTGAAAAATGGCATAGAAACCATAACCCATAGTGTTATCATGCATGATCCACTAGAGAGGAATCCATCCAAAGTTCTAGTGGTCTCCAATCATCATCATAATTTATTTAGTGTTGTAATCATAAACCCTACTAGATGAATCTGGGCCAAGCTGCTTTTGATTCAACTAGAGTACTAGTCTTATTCCTCCCACCTAGATACCTAGGATTCCCTTCATGCTCAATTTTCATTTCACACATCACAAAGATCACTACATTTACATGCACACACAATCAAGGTGAATACACATATCAAACCTCTATTTCTCATAATAAAAACCTCTTTCAAATTCACATGTACACCAAATCCACTTTAAAACATGTTTCGAACTACTTCAACAATCTATTAATCCACTTAAAAAAATTATAGAACGCATTTAAGAAACACAATATGGGATCACACATGAAACACAACCCATTTCTTTTATAAAACTATTTTTCAACACATACACACCTTAAATACTTTTGAAAACACATTTCAAACCACACAAATATTCCTCAAAACGTGTTTAAAAGCTAGATCAAGCATATCAAAATCATCTAATAATGCTAAAATATGTAATCACCTACCTCAAGCTTGGAAACATCTGGAAATCGATGTAAAACCACAAATGCACCTCAAGAGAACCCTATAAAGGAAAGATATAATAATAAACATTAATATTTAACCCTGATAATCAAGATTCAACCTGAAATTGGTCACCCAACCTGATAGAGAACAAAAGCCAAAGGAAGAAAGAAGAGAAACCCTAGAAAAGAGGAGAAATCAAGGGATAGAGGCACTTACTTGGAGATTCTTGGAGAAACCACACAAAATTCACCAAAAAATGAAGATATAAGGGAGAAAAGATAGGGGAGTAGAATCATAGGGTGAATAATCCTGATTGGGGAGGATTTAGGGTGTTTAGGGTTAAAAATCAAAGGGGGGAAGGGTAAAAATCCAATTTTTAATGACCTAGACAAGTCTCATGGTTTGTCCACAGTGTTTTCCAAACTATACAACAACCATGCACCCCTCACTATCCAAGATCTACCTACTGCATAATTATCCCACATGGACTGACTTACCATGCATAGTCCATGTGGTAACTTCTATCCAAAACCACCACATTCTACATAGTTACCTGGACAGAGATGCATGGTTTCCCTTAATCATTCACTAATCATGCACCAACCATGCACCACATGATATAAGGTCCAAATTTTTCATTTTTTTTCAAAAACACAAAGGAAACTAAAAGGGAAAATTTCAGACCAAATATAAATAGGAAAATACCTAAAAATGAAAACACGGATGTGACATTTATGTTCATCCTATGATTTTAATGTTTTTCATAGTACTTAAAGATAGTTAAAGGATTGGAAGAAGTCATGTTGAAAGTTGTGAAGAGTTTTCATGAAAGTGATCATGCTTTATTTTAAAAAAAATATTATGGTAAAAATGGATATTGTTTTGAAGTGTCCAATTTTTATTTTATGGTTTCGTTATGTATGATTTATGGCCTCATTATATAAAACTCTAAACCTGAAAAGATCCTAAATGTGAAATAAAGTAATTTATTGACTAAAACTCAAGATTATGTAATGTTTAAGTCCAAGGCCTTATAGTTGGTATCAGAGGAAAGTTTTAGATAACATTAGAGTTTAGGTTAATATTAGTAGAATTCCCTTGAAATATTTCACTTTATAGTTAAAGTGAATTTATATAGAATTTGAAGATTACAATATTTATTTATCTAAAATATGTTTGTTAGGAATGGTTTTCTATAGAGGAAACAAGAAAGTTGTAGTAGGAAGGCATTGATAGGTAAATATCCTTCCAAATCAGCATCCTGAGATGGTTTTAATTGGAATTGAAAAGTTTGTAGATGTGATGGATCAGTTGACATAGGCCATAAATGGTGGTGGTATCTACGCTAGAGAGTAACCTCATCTACCACAAAGGAACATGTCTATAGTGAGGTATTTCATGAGGCAAAATCCCCCATCATTCATTGGATCATTTAACCCTGTGTTAGCTGAAGGATGGATTAAATCCCTTGAAAAATATTTGATGTCATGAGTTGTTTAGATCACTAAAAGGTAACTCTTTAAATTTACTTTATTAAAGGTGAATCCGACCATTAGTGGTCAATGGTTAATAATATCATGGAAAGTAAAGAGATTGATTCCTTGGAATGGGATGAATTTATAAATATTTTCCTTGAGAAATATTTTCCTAAGGCTCTTCAACTTAGGATAGAAAAAAAAATCTTATTATTGAGACAAAAGAAGGAAGATTCAATGGATGCATATGAAGAAAACTTCACTCAACTGGAAAGGTAAATCCCATATTTTATCTGATATATTGATAGTAATATAAATTAGTTTTAATTAGTATTAAATCCAATATATCGAAGGGCATTAAATTATCTTGAGTTCAAGATCTATAAGAAACTTATTCAATGTGATGATAAGGTAAAAATTGAGTTTATTGATAATAATTTATCCCATGATAATAAGAAAAATAATAGGTCCAGTTAGAAATAAATGGAAAATCATTCATCAAATAATTTTAGAGGTAAGAAAACCAAATTCCCATCTTGTGAGAAGTGTGATAAAAAGCATCCTGGATAATGTCCTTAAAAGTCTGGTAAGTTCTTATGATGTGATAAGTTTTTTCATATGGATCATGACTACAAGGAAGATGATCAGGAAAGAAATGAAAAAGCATAAGTAATATGTTTTAGTTGCAATGATTTAAGAAATTATGCCAATGTGTGTCCAAAATTGATTACGCAGGGTGGAAACCATCAATATCGAAAGCAAAAGGGTGTGAAAAAATATTTTTCTACTACTAAATTTTATTTTGGGACATCAAATGAAGTGGTGATAGGTATTTTATTGGTTTATTTGAATTATTCCAATACTCTGTTTGATTTTGGATCTTTACATTATTTCATTTTTGAGAAATTTTCTAGAAAATTAAAAATATCTCCTCATGAAAGTAAGATATAACTTTTGGGAAAAACTATGAGTGGGAGTATTAGAGAAATCATAATTTATAAGAATATTATTATTTTTATTAGTGGGATAGTATTTCTTGAAAATATTATTTAACTAACCATAGTGGAGTTTGATATCATTTTGAGTTTGTCTTGGCTTTCAATTTATCATGCTAAAATAGATTATAAAGCCAATAAAGTTTTATTTAATGATTTAATACCTTTGATAACATACCAATAAGCTGATAAATCGATTAAAGATAGTAGTGAAAGTTATCTAGATCATGTTGTTAAAATAACTAAATAGTTATGATTAGTGAAATCCAAGTAGTAAATGAATTTAAGGATTTTTTTTCTGATGATTTTTCAGGTGTTGTTCCTGGTTGGGAAGTTGAATTTATTGTTGATTTGGTACCTGATGATAAGATTTTTTATAAATTGCCTTATTGAATGGCTCAATTATAACTTTTTTAATTGAAAACCCAGTTGTAATGAATTGTTTGATAAAGGTTTCATTCGGCCTAGCACTTCACCTTGGGGTGATCTTGTTTTATTTATGAAAAATAAAGATAGTTCCAAGAGACTTTACATTGATTATAGAGTCATGAATAACATAAATATTAAGAATAAGTATCTTTTTCCTCATATCAATGATTTGATTGATTATCTTCAGGGAGCTCATTTTTTTCTATGATTGATCTAAGGTCAGGGTACCATCAACTGAAGGTGAAGGGGGATGAAATTCCAAAGATAGTATTTCAGATAAGATGTGGGAATTATGAGGTTATAGTTATACCCTTTGGGTTATCTAATTAACCTAATGTATTTATGAATCTTATGAATATATTCTTCCATTAATTTTAGGATTATTTTTTGGTTTTTTTATAGATGATATTTTTGGTATATTATAAAATTCATGAGGAACATTAAAGTCACTTAAGGATTGTTTTAGAAACCTTAAAAGAAAATAAGTTATATGGAAAGTTGAGTAAGAGTAGATTTTAGTTGCAAAAAAATTCATTCCTTGGTCATATTTTTTCTAAAGATGGAATAACTATTGACCCTTATAAAACAAAATTTTTTGAAGAGTGGACAAGACCTACCAATGTCATAGATATTCATAATTTTCTTGGATTAGTAAGTTATTACCTATGGTCTATTGAAAACATTTCTCGATTTTATATCCCACTAACTAAGTTAACATGAAATGGAGTTAGGTTTATCTAGATAGGATAATGTAATGCTTGCTTTTAGGAACTGAAAATAAGATTGGTCAATGCCCTAATTTTGGCCATTCCAAAAATAGTGATTTTGACATATACAATGATGCTCCATTAAAAGTAATTGGTTTTTTCTAATGTAGAATGACAAGGTAATTGTTTATGCTTCACATTAGTTGAAAAATCATGATTTAAATTACCCTACACATTATTTGGAATTAGTTTTTATTTTTTTTGAATTAAAAATTTGGAGGCATCATTTGTAGGGAGTGAAGTGTAAAATATATAATGATCATTAAATTTTGAAGTGTATATTCACTCAGAAAGAGTTGAACATGAGAAAAAGGATATGGTTGAAACTTATAAAGTATTATGATTGCACGATTCATTATCATCCTGGAAAATAAAACAAGGTGTTTGATGCTTTGAGTAGAAAAATTAATGTTATATTAACCATTTTACATTTGAAATGTGACCCTTTGGTTAATGATTTGATGAATTATGTCCTAGAAGTTTTTGATGTAGGGACATTCTATATTTTGTTTCAGGTTTTAGTGCAGTCAAATTTTTCAAAAAGAATTAAGAGAGCTCAAAAGGTGGATTAATATTTAGAAGAAAAGGTAGGATTCATTAATAAGGGTAAGTTTCTTGATTTTAATATTGATGAAGAAGGTGTTTTACTATTTGTAAAAAGATCGTGTGTGCCTTTTGGTTCATGGTTGAGGAAATAGTTGTTGACTAAAGCTCATAATTCTCCTTTTTTCATTCATTCGGGTAGCACTAATATGTATAAAGACTATCGGGAGTATTACTAGTGGGATGGAATAAAAAGATATATTTTTGAATTTACTATGAAGTGTTTGACTTGTTAGAAGGTTGAAGTATAATGATAGTGACCAAAGGGGATGTTTCATCCCTTACTAGTGTTGAAGTGGAAATGGGAGAACATATTAATGGATTTCATAGTAGTATTTTCAAAGACTTATCAAGGTAATAATGTGATTTGGATTATTATTGATCGATTAAAAAAATCTACACATTTCCTTCCCATTAAAAATACAATGTATTTAGATCAGATTTCTTTACTGTATCTAAAAGATATTTCTAGGTTACATAGAGTTTCTCTCACTATTGTATCAGACCATGATATCAGGTTCACATAAAATTTTTAGAAAGGACTTCAAAATTAATTGGGTACTGAATTAAATTTCAAAACAGCTTTTCATTCTCAATTTGATGGACAGTCTGAGCGGATGATTCAGACCTTGGATGATATTATTTGTTATTTATCAATATATTATGAGGTAATTTGGGATCTATATATTTATTTGGTTAAGTTTACTTATAATAACATTTTTCATTCTAGTAGTCAGATAGAACCTTTAGAGGAATTATATATAAAGCGGTGTCAAACACTAGTGTTTTGGGATTATTTGGGAGAAAGAGAGTTGATGTGACCATAGTTGGTAGAATAAATGGTAAATAAATTTCATTTGATTCAAAAACTCATGATAATAGCTTAGAGTAGGAAAAAAATTAATGTAGATAACCAAATAAAATATCTTTATTTCGAGGTATGTGATCATGTATTTCCCAAAGTTTCTCTATGGGAAAGCATGATGCATTTTGGTAACAAGGGGAAGCTCAGTCCAAAATTTATTGGACCATATGAAATTCTGGAGAAAGTTGGATCAGTTTCCTACCAAGTGGATTTACCTACATGTTTATATAATTTACACAACATATTTCATGTTTCAATGTTAAGGAAGTATGTATCTGATTCATCTCATTTTTTAACCTATAAGTAGTTCAGTTGGAAGAGAATCTTTCTTATGATAAACAACCAGTTCAAGTTCTTGACCACAAAGAGAAAATGTTGTGCAATAAGGTAATTCACCTGGTTAATATTTTATGTAAAAACCATATGGTTAAAGAGGCAACATGTAAATCTGAAAATTCTATGAGGGAAAAAATATCCCTAGTTATTTGATAAGTGAATAAAATCTCAAAGACACAATTTCCAAAGGGGGGAGGATGTAATAGCCCAATTAATGATAGAATAAGTCTTTTTCATATTTATTAACATTTATGAATTAAATAGTAATTTTATAATATAATGGATGTTATGTATAATATCATACATGACACACAATAATGGTTTTCTTTGAAATCTTGCATTGTACGCAAGATTGAATTATACCAAACAATAATATACTATTTTTTACGACCCGTCCCAATGGGGCTTGTGCCACGACTCCCCAATCCTACCGCCAATAGGCTAGAGGCTGGTGTCTAGCACCGAGTAGGCATATCACTAACATGGGAGGCATTGTCTATGTATCTATACACATGAACACATCTCTAATCCCACAAAATGATGAAATTTAAAAACCGCTAAAAAACCAATGCATGCATACATATATATCCCACAACCAGAGTATGATAGGAAGTAAAGTAAAGTAAAATAGGGCCAAATAGATTCCCATCACAAAGAGTTTGTAAACAAAAGTCCAACCTGTAATTAAAGGTACTATGAATACTCTCTGAAAGCTTTAGGAACACACCTTGGTATGTCCGGTCTTACAAAGAACCATCTGGTCCTCATCCGCCTAGGAGTCCATCAAAAGGGCGATTATCTACACAAGACATGACATGTGTGGGCCAATCCCATTTATGGGTTATTATAACAATACTTAGTAGGACACCTTGAAACCAAAAATAAATATAGCAAAGGAAAGTATAGTCATATCTACAAAGGTATATGTCTACAGCACATATAATAAAAATATCCAGATATACTCAATACAAGACACACAGTCTAGAGGTAAACCGTAACCATAGTATACCATCCTTAGGATTTCAATTTGAAGATTATACGAAGCACTCATCCAAGAGAACACAATATTGAGTCCGATAGAACTGAAGAAGTCTGTTTGAGAGTTACAGCTTGTCAGGTCTCTCCATGAGGAAGATATATTGATAGTCCGAAAAGAATATGATGCACAGATGAGGATCAATTTCAGGTATATGGGGTAATACTAACAACTCAATCTATATTAACCTGCTAAGTAGAGGATCAGTGCCCATATAGTGTTGGTCACGTCAATACTAATAACTCTACCTAGGGCATGAAGATGAATATAGGATCCCACTCTAAGCCACTCAGGGGGTTCCAATAACTCTATCAAGGAAGTCATACTAAAGGGATCATAATCTTGGGAATAGGAAATGATTCGAACCAACATTCAGATAAATTATAAAGGGAATGAGCCATAACAAAACTTGTCCAATATATGGAGGAAAAGATAATCAAGCCATATAAAAAGGGGTACACTGCATGTATTAAGGGTACATGCCATGTCTCTTGACCTCAGGTATTTCCCGTATAAAATGGATTATATAATTCAACCTATGTCATGTATAAGAGTACATGACATGTGAAATGGTTACACGTCGTGTCTCTATATCCAGGGTCCACCGGTGTACTCCATCCATGTGCTGGTACACAGCGTTAGCCCGTGTATCCATGCCTATGTGTTAGTACACAAGGTAGCCCATGTACATGGTCCAAGCCACGCCGTGTAGGGGAGTACACGTCCTGTAGAAAACCCATGTACTCAACACTGTGTCTGTGTGCTCCTTCCAGTACATGTTGATTCATTCAAAGGGGGGATACATGTTGTGTAGTCAAGGACTATACATCGTGTGTGTTGGGACTTTCTAGAACTTGTCTTCTTCCTATCACTCACGCCGGTCGGTCTTCCAGCTTCTATTATGGTGGTCGGTGTCACGAACCAGATCTGGTCGCCATCAAAACCGACACCTGACCCAGTCCGTGGCAAGGCCTGAATGGTGTTCCCTATCCCCACAGGATGGAACAAGTGCCTAGTTATGATAAATAAAGGTTTGGTAATGATTTTTCCAATTTTAGAAACATAAAACAACAAACAAAGGCTAATAAAACAAATCTGAAGTTTTCAACCAAATCATTATTTACAAAGATTAATAATTGAATTACATAACTTTAATAAGATATCATAGACTATTAGAAGGAAATAAATCCAAAAATAATATCCTAATAACTATATCAAGGTAAAGGGACATCACCCTCAAGCCGTCTCTATAACACCGCACTAAGAATGACCGCTAGTAACCCGAATCATCGGCACTAAAATCTTTACCCAAACATGTGAGAAAAATTACCAAGTCTGATTACACCCAAAGGTGTAAGTAGGGTGTGAGCCTAATCCCAGTAGGATAACACCCAAAGCGATTCCATGTGATAAACATTTTTAGACAAAAGTTTTGCAAGTTTTATAAACAAAAATGCTTGTAACAATTTCAAAGTGATACAACTTTAAATGAAAATAGTTTTCAAGAGGGTTACTTTAAAGAATGAAAATTTATAAATAAAACACACATGATACTGAATTTTATAGAAAAACACACCATATGTCGATGGTAAGTACAATAAATCCATTGATCACTAGCTACAGGAACACCCCTAGGCACTAGCTAGTTGTGGGACCCTAGGTACCTCATATCTCGGTGTAAAAGTAACCATAACAAATATCCTTATTGTGCATAAGACACTAGTAGGGAAATACCCATAACATAGTGGTCCCCAACATTATCATCATAGTTTATTTAGTGTTTTCATCATCAAACTTGCTACGTAAAATAGGGACGAAACCACTCTGGATCACTAGCATACTAGTCCTAGTCCGCCCACCTAGATACCCAGGTTTCCCTCTTTGTGCTCAATCAATTTCCACATGTTATCAAATACCATTTGCACATAAAAATTCCTTTTCAAATTTATACACACACCAAACAGCCCATAACATGTCACATAATACTCTTTCTGCATTCAAATTCATTTTTAACATCATACTCACACAAAATATCCCACAAACTTATTTCACGCCTTTCTTCCAATTTAATAAATCATTTCAACAATTCATAAAACGTTTTCAAAAATTTTGACATCACAAATCACTAATTTACCTTTCAAAAACCCATTTTAAGAAAATACACCCACAAAAACGGTACATAAACATCCTTTGCACACTTTTTGTAACTCAATAAACCATTTACAATTTTCATAAAATACTTTCAAGAAGTATAATAAGGTTTTTCACATAAAACCCATTCAAAAACCCTGTTTTAAATACAAAATCACACCAATACCCAACCAAAAAAGAATTATCAGCCCTAGAAACATTTTATAAACCACTTTCATTCATTAAAAAATGACCCCAAAAGATATCATAAGAGTTATAAATGAGAAACACACAATTTCAAGTAAACATGGAATTTTAAAACCAAATGCTTAACTAAATCTACAAAAAAGTATTTTCGCACCACACATAATAGGTAAGAATCATGCTAAAAAATTTAAGCAAACAAATCTAACTCATCAAAATATTCTTACACATGGAATCACCTACCTTTTGTGCCAAAGACCCCAAATCATTGTGTGAAACTTAAACCGCACCACTGCCACACCGCAAGGGACTGAAAACAAACCTAAATCCACATGATAAAGCCAAGAAACTCAAAAATAAACTTTAGGTAAGAAAACCTAGCTACTGGACATTTGGAAATCCAAGAAATAGGGAAGAAACTCTAAGTAAAAGGAAGAAAACAAAGAAGGAATCGCTTACCTTGAAGAACCTTGAAGTTTCTCCACTAAAAACCGCACCAAAAATGGGTTCCATGGGAGCTTGAGGAGCTTGGATGACTCCCATGTATGCTAAGGTCGAATGGGGGAATAATGGGGCAGATTATGTTTATTTATAGAAGGTAAAAATTGGAATTACAAAAATATTTTTAATGTGATGGACACCCTGCATAGTTTGGCTACATGGTTTAGTAAATTGTGCGGCCAAACTGTGCGGTATGTTCTGTCAACCCAAAAACTTGCCATTTTACTCCAAATTCAAGGGGGTTCAAGGGGGAATTAAGGGGAACATAGGGGGGGTTAAATATGAGTCTAGGGATGGAAATATATTCCATGTAAAAGAGTAAATGATTCCCCAAAGTCTCAAACATGTCACACCCCATCTCCCGAGTAAAAGAACAAAAACTGGAATGAAATGAAAACTAAAAGCCCAGGTGTGAAAATTATACCCACCATAAATCTTTCCACCCCCGAAAATCCACATAAAGGTTAGATGAAAAAAAAACCAACACTATTTCCAAATTCAAAGGGGGTTCCCAATGAAAATGCAATAAGGGAACTATTATAAGGAAAAGAGGGCTATGAGTTAACTCGAGAGGCCAAGACAGACTATCCTAGTAAGGGTCACCCGCCCCCAAAAGCCAAAACACCTCTAGTTGATCAAAAAAAGGAAAGTTATACTATCACTGGCCAAAATTTACACCACATGCCTAAAACGGGAAACAAAATTGAACCACACCCTAAGACAAAACACCTTAAACCCTACTAGATGAAGCTCAAGCAATTTACCTGAAACAAATGACAAATTTGGATGAGGTCACCATAGCCTTACTTCAACAAAACCATTGGGCATGCTCAAATCCCAATGTTTACCCAAGAAATAAGTTGGTGATTAGATAGATCTAAACAAGATTACCTATCATTAATCCAACACTAAGAATAACCATTTTAAAGTGTTGGAAGATCAACACGGTTTGTCCGTATAGTTTGGGAAACCATGTGGTAACTATGCAGACCATTTTTTTCAAAGAAGAAAACTCGCACGGTTACCTGGGGTGAGGAGCATGGCCATATAGAGGTTGTGTGGTAGGTTTTGTCTCCTACCACATGGTTTCCTATTTGGGTGTATAGTTACCACTAATTGTATGCAAACCGTGCGTAGGGGACTACCCTCCCAAAAACATACATTTTTCTCTAAAAAATACAAGGAAATTTGAGGGGGAAATCTAGACCAAAACCTGAGACTGAACCAGAACACCAACACAGGGAGGTTCAGACAGACTCTCCACCATAAGAGACAACTTAATTTTCCAAGAAAAAACCAGCACAACAGTAGGGGAGGCCCGAACAGACTCCCCACTATAAGAACCAACCATCTTAACCAACTAGCACGATATGATACAAAAAATACCCCATAAGACCCAATCCCCAATGTAAGTGGGGTTGATCAATGAAACTCCAAACCAACAGAGACACTACAACGGTTCACCACACCAACAGGCATCATCATCCTTGACTGAGACCAACCAAAAATGAGATCAAAAAATCCTGCCAAGTTATTCATACATGAACAACCATACTGAGAGTTTCACCCATAGGGATTCAAGCACTAAGGTTTGAGGAAAAAAACCACCCCGCCTCCTTATAACCAAGGAGGAACTTCATCAATGACATGGATTATAGCCCTGAGGGATATGGTACGCACGTCACTATCCATCACATCAAACCACTTGGAATGAAAACACCACATCAAAACCTAAAATTGTATCCACATCCCACATCATAGATAGAAGTTAAAACAATATCCCTTACACCCCAAGGGTTTTCTGAGTATGTTCCATCTTTACTCTAGGACCTATGGATGGAGCTCAGATGATTGAATCATCTCTTACCTTGCATTCAAGCACTAAAACCCTCGAACGAAACTTCTTCATATGATGTCACAAGTAGCTACACCACGATCCAACCGCATAAACAGAACAAAACATGATAAGATGCCACCAAACATGACCCTTGCAAGTGACAGAAATATTACTGGGTGTGGAACCTTGAATAGAGTTCCAAGTAACATGAGATTACCACAAGCAACCATAACAGCCTCAAATGACTAGATTTTCCACACCAATGGCCTATCATGATCCCTTGCTTAGAAGATACTAATTAAAGGCCCATAGGCCCTCTTAGAAAGCATTTTTCACTAACAACCCCAGACCAATTTCACCTTCCTCACTAGAATCCACCTTCACCATTTCCAAATAAAACTTATAGGCACAAGAGTGTCAGACTCTACCTTTAATGATTTAAGAAACTTAAGAAACCATGACTTCATTCAACTCATTATGAATCCACTCTTACACTATAATAGGATCTGCATAATCTGAAAAATAAGAGAGATAAACTCAACCCCAAAACCCAAGAAGAGAGTTCGTACTTTGATCAACTGTAGTAATTTCCAATGGTAAATCACTCATGGTCGTACTTAATTCGTGCATTAACTCTGTATGGGGGAATACCTTAGCCAACAAGAATACCCAAGGAACCAACCAAGATGGTTCATTGGTCAAAACATACCACAACCATAATTG
Organism: Viscum album; assembly: GCA_963277665.1. Taxonomy (NCBI): domain Eukaryota; kingdom Viridiplantae; phylum Streptophyta; class Magnoliopsida; order Santalales; family Viscaceae; genus Viscum; species Viscum album. The sequence continues at coordinate 767,627 of OY728136.1, forward strand.
AACACAAGAGGGTAACCACTATAAAGGCTTCCCAAAACATTTCTCATAAAAGACAACTAACTAACACTTCAAACCATCTTACTAATGAAACACAAACCCAAAACATCCCACAATAACAATCCCAAAAATACAAAAGGACGCACCAAGTTATTACTAATTATCAAGACACAACATTTTCCTTCAAAATAATTTTTGAAAACAAAACAAGTTTGGTGGTTTGCACATCCACCAATGGTACCTCATGGGTCTCACACATGCATGTTTTTGTGCCACCACGGGCACCCACCTCGTGCCAACCTGGGAACTCATCCACTTTTCCTTACACATGACCCATGAATTTTGTCACCCATGAGAACACCAAGGATAAAAAAAAAGTTATTTCCACTTCTCAAAACCAAAACATTTAATTCCACTCAAAATAGAATTTCAAAACCCACTTTAAAATCATCCTTGTTTCACAACAAACTTCATTCCATCAATACTCATTCATTTTAAAAAAATTGTTTATAGTTTAAAAAAAAGTTTCCAAAAATTCATAAAAATTTTCAAATTTCCATTAATTTTGAAATCAAGATCCATTTCCAAACCCCACACATAAATTCCAAAACATTTCATTTCATTCAATACACTTTTTAATAGTTCAGAAAATCCCATTTAAAACAGATTTCTAAAACTTGACTTAACATAATTCATGCTTTCCCAAGAATTAATTTTAGTACACCACATGTTTAAATTATAAAAATACACTTACAATAAACTCAACAGCATTTAAAACAAGAGTTTTCTAGAATGATTTTCCAAAACCCAAAAGATGTAGATCCAAAATAAGGGAAAACTAGTGTTGATGGGTGACTCAGACATATGTTTGGTGGCTATATTCCAGTCACACCACTATCATAGATAGTGTTCTAGGACAATATCCCCATCTCCACATGGATTTCTAGGCCCAGCGATCTCACTGAGACCATTGGCCTAACTCCCATTTCATTTCCTAAATAACGAACAAGAAAAAGAACCAAAAGACTCAGATGAAACCCGAATTCCTCAGGTAACTAAAGTTCATATATGAGGTTTACTAGATAGTCACCTTACTCATAACTAGAACATCGAGTTCCTACAATCCTATCTCTGGTCTACCTAGACTCTTTCCCAAAAGAATATGACCCAAAAAGAACAAACCTGCCTCTGATACCATTTTGTCACGAACTAGATATGGTCACCATCAAAACTGATGCCTGAACTAGTCTGTGGAAAGGCCTAAAGGTCTTTCCCTATCCCCACGGTCTATCACAAGTGCCCGGGTATGATAAATAAAGGTTTGGGAATGATTTACCCAATTTTAGAAACATAAAACAACCAACAAGGCTAATAAAACGAATATGAATTTTTCAACCAAAACATTTTTTACAAAGATTAAAAATTGAATTACATAACTTAAAAAAGATATCAGAGACTACCATAAGGAAATAATTCTAAAAATAATTGCCCAAGAACCACCTCAAGGCAAGGGGGAATCACCCTCAAGCCATCTCCATGACACCGCACTAAGAAGGACTGCGAGTAACCCGAATCATCGGCACTAAAATATTTACCCAATCCTGTGACAAAAATTACCAAGTCTACTTACACCCAAAGGTGTAAGTAGGGTGTGAGCCTAATCCCATTAGGATAACACACAAAGATATTCCATGTGATAAACATTTTTAGACAAAAATCTTTCAAGTTTTATAAACAAAAATTCTTGTAACAATTTCAAATGGATGTAACTTTAAATGAAAACTATTTTTAAGAGGGTTTCTTTAAAGAATGAACACTTTTAAATAAAACACACATGATACTGAATTTTCCAACCAAACACACCGTATGACAACAGTAAATACAATAAATCCATTGAGAATTAGTTACGGGAACACCCCTAAGCACTAGCTAGTTATGGGACCCTAGGTACCTCCACTACTGAAAAAAGGGATTTTTGTGATGGGCTATTTGTGACAGAATCTCATCAAAAATGCTCTTTTACAAAGGGGTCCCATCTCAAATGGCTTGTTTCAAAAAAGGGCATCGCAAATATTATCTTTTATGATGGACTGTCCCAAAAAATTATTATTTTCAATGGTCAGTTACTCTGTCGCAAATAGGTTCAATGAGTTTTTAAAAAACTATTTGTGACGGGCCAGCCGCCCATCACAAATAGTTTTTCCGACTTTTTTAAAAACTTTTTTGCAATAGACCATCGTAATTAGTATTTACGATGGACCATCGCAATTAGTATTTGAGATGGACCATCGCAAATACTCTGAAAAATACAAAAAAAAATTAAAACCTTTTACGATGGACCATCACAATTAGTATTTGTGATGGGCCCATCACAAATAGTTGAAAAAAAATAAAAAAAAATAAAACTAAATAAAATAAAATAATATTAATAATAATATAATATTAATATAAATTAAATCCTAATATTAATATTATTATAATAAAATTATTTATAAAATAATATTAATAATAATAATAATATAATATTAATATAAATGAAATATTAATATTAATATTCATAAAATAAAATTAATTATAAAATAATTAAATAATATAATAATATTATTATTATTATTATTAATGAAATAGTAATATTAATATTAGTAATATAATAAAAACCTCGATATTCACAAAAATATAAAAATATATTAATTAATAAAATAATAAATAGAATAAAAAATTAAACAAATAATAAAAACTGTAATATTCGAGACATTATAAAAAACACACTATTTAAAAATTTAAATAGTTTATATTACAAAAAAAATATATTCAAATGTTTTATTATAAAATAAAAATGCATCACTGAGGGGGTTGGTTGTCTGGAGGAGATGGTGGAGGGAACTCCATTTCTAAACTGTGAGATAGACGTCACATGTACTCCATCTGTTGTGGCTCCTACTGATGCCGCCATCGACTCATCTCATCCTGCATCTCCAGCTGCTGTTTTTGCTATTGTCATAGGAACTCTTCCTTCTGCTACAGTTTCCACTGACGCATCTCCTCCTGCTCCCTACACATAGTCTCTATAAGCTCACTTTGAGCTCGTAGCTACTCTCCATACTATGTATGAGATGATGATGACTCTACCCAAGCTTCTCTTGAACTAGACCCCAACATCGTAGAGGTTCCATAAAAACCCCCATGGGTAAATTGAGAGCAGATACCAACAAATCATCCTTTATCTAAGTCATATTGGGTCACATGCATCCATACTGCCTCATCAAATCAGGGGGCACTGGTCTGACCATTAGTCTTGGCCTGATTTCCACTATGTGTTTGGGACATCGTAGATTCATATGAATCCTTCAATTTCAATTTAAAATTAAAATAGTTAAAATATTTTTGTAGTTAAATTTAAAACTCAAAAAGAACTTATATTGACTACAATCTGACGCTGGCGAGCACCTCTAATCTCTCAAGTGTCTAGATCACTATACATCCTCCTATAAACATCATACTCCATAATATCAGGTTTTGTGACTTCCTATATGAATATAAAATAATCCGTTTACATTTAAAGTTATATACAATATTTAAAACAAATGTACTTACCATATGCTCCCTATGCGTACTGAATGTACAACTACCAGCTCAATGTGTCACCACATGTCTCACCTGATTTTTCTGACCTATTGATGATCAATTCTGAAACCGCTAACTAAACCAGTGTGTATATAATCCATCCCAAACCAGAGATGAAATATAATCAGGTCAGTGGACACGACATGTCTCATCAAAATCTGTAACTCATGCTTTCTCCATTGCTTTCTTTTTAAAATTGTGTAAAACCTGAGTGCAACGCAGACGCATAGCTCCCTGTCATGCCTTCTAGATAGACTCATGCATGTTCTCATCAATAGAATATCATAAAACCTAAAAATAATTTATTATATAAATTTATTAATTAAATTAATTTCAAAATAAATATTATTTATTTACATATCATTCAATGCTCGAACATGCGGTGTTGTACATCAACGAGGATCTGATCTCATGATGCCCATGCATCATAAACATAATTGCACAATATAGTGCTCCCCTATCCAACATCTATATGCGTAAATATGTAAATAATGACAATTAATCAAACAATTAGAATATAAATAAATTAATGAAAACTAAATAAAATACACAGGTAAACATACCTCAGTGTGCGTGAATCAAACCCAATATGTGGACATCACTCGGAGATAGGGTCATGAATCATTAGTCAGGAAAGACCATGCCCTTTCTGAGTTCCCCCTAAACCAAAAGCATCCCAAGGGTCTGATGATTTGACATCCTGCTCATCTAAAGGTATATCGGCCTCCTACAACAAACTATATAGATCCTTGTCCATCTGAAACATGAAATGATTATTGTTAGCAAATAGTTGAAAACAACTATTATATATAGATGTATATTATATATGATTGTAACCAGCATTTAATTGTGTCAATTTTCATCTTCATCCTCATCTTCATAGCTATCGATATTAATGTATTCATCTTCCTCCTCAGCATCATCAATTTCCATATTAGTTTTAGTTTCATCATCTCTCGTCATTTCAAATTCAGTTGTAACATCATTAATATCATCATCACCATCGGCCCTTAACTATGGGGTGTCATCAATGATATTCATGTCTCTTTCTGAAAAAGATGGATTCAGAGTAGTTTCTTGACAAATTTCATTTCCATGTACTTTAGTAGAACCACATTCACTTTCATTAAACTAATTATCTCAAGATTTAATTTTTATTATGCTCCACCAATCACCCAACTCCCTTGAAGTAGCAAATTAATTTTCATAATAAATTTTATGTGCCTGATGAGACAATAAAAATGGTTCATTTACTATAATAATACTTTTATATTTAATATCAACGATTACATGGATTGGATGAACACACAAGCCTCTCTCAGTATCCAACCACTAACATTTAAACATCATTATGTAATGTTGTCCTAGATAACACAATTCAATGATTTCTTCCAGCATGTCGTAAAAGTCAACTCCAGTTTCTCTATAATGAGATCCTTTCAAGAAAACACCACTATTCATTGTTTTTTTTATTCCCCATATGCATGTGTATGAAATATAAAATCATTCACCACATATTCATTATAAGATTTAACCATTTTGGATGGTGGGTTACTCAATATACACAATCAATTATCAATTTTATCAGCATGTTGAGATACCTGAAAATTTTAAAAAAAATTATCACTATAACAATTATTAAATTGATTTTTTATGTGAAATAAAAAAAATTATGTTACCAGTTTTTGAAACCAGTGGGAAAAAATTGACGGTGTTCTTCAAGAGTATCTATTGTGATTTGTAGAAAATATTTCTTGATATGATTATCATATAACCTAAAAATAAATTAATATTAATGTACTATTACAAAAAATATAGAATAAGTGATAGGATAACTCACAGTACAAATGGTTTCATTTCTTCACAATTGAGCAGAATATATGTATGAGCTCTGTGATGTTCAACATCTGAAAGCTATCCTTCATGAACTCCACCAAATACAAGTTTGAGATGATTGAAAACTGATAATTGTTTGCTCATGGCATCATCAACATTTCCCTTATTATGGATCATGCAGTTTTGTTTTTAGGGATATTCATATTGAAATTAATGAGAGCAGAAAAAAGAAATTTTCTCTGCAAAATAAGTTTTTGCAATTGAGCCTTCAACTGATACTTTGTTACGTACTTTTCTTTCAATTTCTTCATGCATCTCTTGAATGGGTATGTTCATCGAAACTATATAAAACCTCCACATTTTGTTTCATGTGGTAAATGTAATATCAAATGTTCTACTGTGTCAAACAAACCTGGCGGGAAGATTTTTTCCAGTTTACATAAAATTAAAATGACAACTTCTTACAGTTTGATTACTGCATTGTAGTATGTTGTTGACACAAAAATTTATAGAAAAAAAATATTACATGACTGATAGTGCATCCCAAATAATAGGATTTAACAAACCTCTTAATCCAATCAGCATAAGTATTTCCATTAAAACATGATAGTCATGACTTTTCAATCCAGTAATATGACCATTTCTGACACATCTACCCAAATTAGAAGCATAACTATCTAGAAGTCTCAAATATACAATCCACTAACAAAATAATAAATTTCTCTCTTTGGACAGTGTATAAAATGCTTTTTGATTCATTAACTTCTATGATATGACATTTTCAAACAGTTCAAGTTTCAGTCACTCGTAAATTTGGGCAAAATCTAATTATGCCTTTACATTATCTTTGGTCTTACCTGGTGTATCTAGAATTGTATGAAATAAATTATCAAAACAGTTCTTCTCAATATGCATCACATCCAACATGTGACAGACCAACAAATCAGACCAATATGAAAAATCCCAAAAAATGCTCTGTTTTATCCAATTGTGCTCTTTTCCAAACCCATTAATTTTTTATTGGTTTATTGTTTGTCCAAATGTTATGAGAGGTAATGAAGAGACAATTGATCTTAACTCTATACCAGATATCATTATTAGAGGCCCATCTTTTTCAACTGTTCTTTTTCTGAAATGATATTTGTTTCTTCCAAAAGAATGATCGGTTGGAATAAATCTGCGATGACAGCTGAAAAAACAAGGTTTTTTTCCATTGATGAGCATAAACACTTTTTTTCTCTCATACAGTATAGACATGATTTTGGATCATGTGTACTCTAGCCATATAACATGTCATATGCTGGGAATTCATTAATTATCCACATCAATACAGCTTTCAGTATGAATTTTTTTTTTTTTGCAGTAACATCATATGTACTGACACCATTACTCCACAATGAATTTAACTCATAAATCAATAGTTTCAAATAAACATCAATATTCTTTTTTAGATGACCTGGAATTAATAAGGTCAAAAAGATATATGGCTCCTTCATCAACATCCATAGAGTTAAATTGTACGGAATTATAAAGACAGACCAACATGAATAATGACCACCATAAGAACCAAATGGACCAAAACTGTTAGTAGAAAGACCTAATCACACATTTCGGGCTTCTAAATCAAAAGACGGATGTAATTGGTTAAAATGTTTCCATAAATCACCATCAGATGGATAATTTAATCTTTTTCCAGTTGAAATGTCAGTTTTGTGCCATGAAATCAATGATGCTATGTTCTAAGACATAAATAAATGTTTCAATCTGGGTGTGAGTAGGAAATATCTCAATTTTTTTATAGGAAAAAATCTATATGTCCCTAGTTGATCTTATTTATACCGTGATTGTCCACATTTATGACATGTAGGACCCCGGGACACCCTGAGAGGGGAGGGATGAATCAGGGTGTCAACTTTTTCTTTTAAGAACAAGGATCTTGTTCCCACGTTGGTAGGAACTATTTAAACCTGTGTGATGGATATGATCAGTAATGAAACATTCACATGAAAAGATGTGACACAAAAAAATTTACTTGGTTCACCACTAAGGGCTACGTCCAAGGAGAATACGCCGACAAGTTGTCAGTCGTACCAAATTCCACTAATATTCACTAGTTTTGGATTAAAAAGGTTCGGGAACATTCACTCTGTCCTAGGATCACTGCCTTTAAAAATGTTCAGGGATAGCTCATTGCGTCCCTCGGGTCACTCTCATTGACTCCCCCTAGATCACTACCTTTGGTGAAGTCCCACTCAGTTTATAAACTTAAAGATCTCTTTATCAGATAGACATGAAGTTCTTTGTCTCCTGTTCAGCATGATACTTTTCTTGCATCAGGGTTCTGAGTTTATGCTCTTTTCAGTACAATCCTTCTTCTTTAGTGCAATGACTGGACGCACTAGATCCTCTTGTCTTTGTTTGCCTGAATCGCAACCACTTATGTGATTGCTCAATAAATGAAGCTCATCTTACTTGGAATTGTCAGAATCATTTCTCCATGTATGCATGAGATCATGCATGTATCATTTATATTTCCTCTTTAATATCACTTTGCGCTGAAGGTATCGAGAAATATTCCAGCTTTCGTGTAGCTCCAAAAAGACCAACGGGCTTCAGCAATACCTGGCGCGCTTCCCCAAGCCCAGCACACAAGTCTCTTGACGGTGCGCAAGTCTCGGCGCGAAAGTCCAAACTGGTGCACAAGTTCACCTCAACTACTTACGCAACACACACTTCTTCAACTTCAAACTTGCGCGACTCAATTCCTTTTACTACCAAACCACCTTGTATGCACTGCAAACAACTATCATGCAACTTACACTTGCGCGGCCTACACAACACTTGCGCTGCCAACACACCTACATGACGGGAGCTTTGATTTTCTCTAATTGTTGAGCTCATGCAGAATGAGGAGGGTTCGGCCTGTATTTATAGGCATTTGGACACCCTGCGCGACGGTGCACAAGCCTCCCCTCGACACGCAAGTTTCAGCGTGTAACTCCAACCGCCCTAGTCTCTGTCACGCTACTCACTTGCGTGACCAAACTAATACTTGTGTGACCCTCTTTCCTTTTCCATATTTTAAAGTTCTGATCTTGAAAAACAACAGGCACGCAAGTTCCCAATCCTCCAAGTAATCGGCGCGCAAGTCCTTTCTGTTGCGCTAGTCACTTGCGCGAACAAACCCAAAACTTATACATCCCTTATCCCTTTGAAATATTTTGATGTTTTGATCTTTAAAAACATATGGTGCACAAGTTTCCAAACCTCCAAGACCTCGGCACGCAAGTCCCTTTTCCAAAAACACTTTTCTCCATTTTTCAATTTTAAGGCCCAAAAATTTGGAAAACACTGGAAAATGAAACCACCTTGTATCTGCTCTTTTTGTACCACCTCCAGATCATCCATTCCTTTTTCGACGTTCTTGAATCAAACATTGATCATTAACCATAGCCCTTTAACTCGACATTCCACCATGAAATCTCCTTTTTAAACAAATTTTTGTGTCATTGTTTGCTTTGTCAACAAGAACAATCACCTAAAAAAACTTCTTTTCTATGATTTTCCTTCTTCAGCAACTCTTATTCTTTCATCACAAACTCCACTATCGTGATATATATCCTTTGATAGATCAGTTTTAGCATCATCATATTTTGATACAATGAGAAGTGCATGGCCATCTCATAATTCCAATCCCTTGCACATTGTCTTCTTCTTCAACTGTCATTCTCTACTTCATACAAATCATACAATTAAATTCTTCACGAAGTCTCTTGCATGGTTGTCATGAAATCATGAAGAGTTTCATGGTCTTCATCAATCGTCATGTCTTCTTCTTCATCCTCATATGGATTATACCTCACCATTCTTCACTGTTGTAAACAATGTGTCACCTTTGACACATGTTCTCTGAACTTATGATCAGTACAACAATCATCTGAATTTATATTCCTCCATTTCATTGGATTACGTCTTGATCTCCTTCATTTTGATCTTCGTTGACAACTAGTGACAAAAAATACAACCTTATACACAAAGTGGTTCCAAAAATCTCCCCCTTTGTATTATGTTGTCAATACCTTACATATCTTCTTAAATGAATTCATCAATGTAAAAATGAGAATCTTCTCTTCAATCAACTTTTCTTTTCAAACTTTCATTTCACTTTATCTCCCCCTTATTGACAAGAAATACAAAGATCATGGTAGGGAGGGTATCAATCTATACTTAAGCAATGTTTTATTAATCATTTCACTCTAAGTCTACTTGAGCAATGATCGATGTAGAAAATAAGAGGATTTGATTTAAACAATAAGTTTGTCCATTATTCACATATCATGATACCATATGAGATGAGAAATAATGTATTTTGACTTAAAGAATTTACCAATTTCATTTCAGGATAAAGAGATCAAATTTGATAGGGAATAATCAACCTGAAACTCCTGCACTCACATCAGCAAACAGATCAAAAACATTCAAGTGCAATTGGAAGGATAAGTGGCCTTGGGGCACCTCCATTCTTCGTATGTCACTAATAAATTCAGTTACTCCCCCTTTGTAGAATGATCTTTGTTCTGATTAACCAAGGGTGAGAGATTGATAAGTGACATACCTTTTCCAATGAAATGTTCTTCAAGAAATTTATAGATTAATTGCATTTAATACCAGCTGGAGTTGATACTGATTGAAACACTAATTTTGGAAGCTTCTTCATTTTTCTCCCCCTCAAGGGAAACACAACTCATCATCTTCATCAAGAGTTATCCTTCATCATCTTAATCTTTGAATATCAATTGAATAATCTTACAATGATGGAAAATTTTTCAGGTTAGCTATCAAGAGTTGACAACATTCACTATTTCTCAGGTTCTCCCCCTGAGAGCATGTTTCACCTTCAATTACCTGCATTATCAGCACAAATACAATACACAAATGATTAATGGAATAAGGTGGTTCCTCCTTGATTCATCAACATAAGTTGCATGGTTAAGGTTCTTTTCTCAACCAAATTCCCCTATTCACTCCAGTCTTCATGCCTACACATTTGAACATATGTTCTGATATGTGTTGATGTGGCATGGTTCCCTTCACATTTTCTTTTGCGTGGTATAGAGAATTATTCTGCTTAAAACCATTTTGAATGATGCGTTCTTACTCCTTTTGAGGACTGCTTCTTGATCTAGTATTAAGGTTAGACAACCTTTTGCAATGTGACCAGATTTCTTGCATCTCTCACACAGAACTTCTTTGGCACGTGTGTTTCTCTTGGTTTGCAATCTCTCCTACACTCTTTCTTCATCACGTGAAAGTTTTTTTTCCTTTATCACCATCCTTGTCCTTTTCATCTTCAAGTTTCCTCATTCTTTTCAAATCTTCTGGCCAGATGACCAATATGCCATTTGTAACTGTTACAGCTGGTTTGGATCTTCCACATGGGTTCATCTGAGTTTCATCCCACTTAGTTTTTCTTTTGGATGAATGACCCTTCAATTTCATGGATCTAAAATCCTGGGTCTTCTAAGCTTCCCTTCTTGAGATCTTCTTGGGGAAATGTGTGTTCACAATATTCTTTTGATTTCTTCCCAAGGTATTTGCTTCATACTTAGATGGAATCGGAGGTATTCTTTTCTTATCAACATTAAAAGCATGTTGAGATGGGCATGTACCTACCTTGTGACCACTGTTGTTGCATACATCACATATATTATCAAGAATTCCAAATATGTTTGCTATAAATAGATGCTTCTGGACCTGAAGATGTTTCTTCTTCTTCTCTAGATTTCTTCCCTTTGATACAAGATTTCTTTGTGCTTTTTCATTAAAGGGATTATACCAACAATCTAGTGCACAATGCCCAAATCTATTGCAGCACCAACATTGACCCACAAATCTTTTCTTCTTTATATCTTTTGTGTGAGGTTGCAGGTCCATCTTCTTATTTTTTTTTGCTCTATCTGAGGAACCATATTCCTCCTTTTTCTTTCCATCCAACCTAGCCATAGAAGTAGGTTTCTTATCCTCCCCTTTCCTCATCCATACTTGTTTATAATTTTTCTTCCAACCTGCACTTTTTGAAGGAACATATTTAAAAACAATAGTACAGGTTTGTATGGACGGTACCTTCACTTTCATAGCTACTTGTGATAGATCAATGAGTTAAGTAATGACCTTCTTATCACATGTTGGAGGTCTTTTGATAGTAGAATCCTCCAGTGATCATTGAGTACCAACAGCAACTAATTCTTGAGATGGATAATCAAGAGTTGTCATAATCTTTTTGTCACATGTTGGAGGTATTTCAGCTTTATAATCCTCTAATGAACATTGAGTACAAGCGTCACCTGTTTCATTCTTTTGTGAAGTCTCAATATGTGTCTTCTCAAGATTTTTCAATTGGGCTTCCAATTTTTTACTTTCAATATTTAGGATGATCTTCTGATCTTCAATCATGATCATCTTTTCTTCACAAGTCTTCTTCAATCTTTCAACCACATCTTCATGCATCTTAAATTTGTTTTGTAACAAAGATTCAAGTTCCTTGAATCTCTTGGAAGTTTCTTCCAAATAAAAACTCTCGACATCAATGGTCTTTTTCATCTTAGATTCAAGCACATGGATCTTTTTATTTAGAATCTTATTGACTACCTCTTTTTATTCAAAGACTTTAATCTGTTTGGTGAGCTTTAAGCATTCAAGAATTTTTCCTTCCAATACCTTTTCCAAATTATCAGCTTCACTTTCCAATTGGTTGATCTCAACCTGCATGCATTGAAATATTCTAAAAATAGAAGCAACTCTTTCTTTAGGAATATCATGCAGATAACTTATTAATTTCTCCTGATCACTTGAGATAGAAGTGTATTCCTTTCTTATGGTAGGAACCTGAGCCACCTGCTCGATACTTTCCAAGCCTGATATTTCTTCATTATTGGAAGGGCATGGAGAACTATACACTGCATATCCTTGGGATATGAGAGACTTCTTCAACTGATTCTTCTCTTTATTTTTCCTGTTTTTCATGGTCTTGCTGGATGTAGGCTTCTGCTCAAAAATGACTAAATCTTCATCAAGACTGCACTTCATTATTGACTTTAGGAAAGAAACTCAAATCCTCTTCTGAATAGAATCACTATAGAGTATCCAACATACGTGAACCTAGCTCTGATACCACTTGTAGGACCTCGGGACACCCTGAGAGGGGAGGGGTGAGTCAGGGTGTCAACTTTTTATTTTAAGAACAAGGATCTTGTTCCCACGTTGGTAGGAACTAGTTAAATCTATATGATGGATATGATCAGTAATGAAACCTTCACATGAAAAGAGGTGACACAACAATTTTTACTTGGTTCACCACTAAGGGATACGTTCAAAGAGCATATTCTGGAAAGTTTCTGGTCGTACCAAATTCCACTAATCTTCACTAGCTTTGGATTACAAAGTTTCGGGAACAGTCACTTTGTCCCAGACTCACTGCCTTTACAAAAGTTCATGGATGGCTCACTACGCCCCTCGGGTCACTTCCGTTGACTCCCCCTGACTCACTGCCTTTGGTGAAGTCCCACTCAGTTTATATACATGAAGGTCTCTTCATCAGATAGATATGAAGTTCTTTGTCTTCTGTTCAGCATGAGACTTTTCTTGAATCAGGGTTCTGAGTTGATGTTCTTTTCAGTACAATTCTTTTTGTTTAGTGCAATTACTAAACGCACTAGATCCTCTTGTCTTTGTTTGCCCGAATCACAACCACTTATGTGATTTCTCAATAAATGAAGCTCAGCTTACTTGGAATTGTCAGAATCAGTTCTCCATGTATGCATGAGATCATGCATGTATCGTTTAGATTTCCTCTTTAATCTCACTTTGCACTGAAGGTATCAGGAAATCTTCCAACTTTCATGCAGCTCCAAAAAGACCGGCGGGCTTCAGAAATACCTAGCGCGCTTCCCCAAGACTGGCGCGCAAGTCTCGGCACGCAAGTCCAAACCAGCATTCAAGTTCACCTCAACTACTTGTGCGACACACACTTCTTCAAATTCAAACTTGCGCAACTCAATTCCTTTTACTCCCAAACCACCTTGGACGTGCAGCAAACAACTGTCGCGCAACTTACACTTGCGCGACCTACACACCACTTGCGCAACAAGCACACCTGCGCGACGGGAGCTCTTATTTTATCTAAGTTTTGAGATCATGGAGAATGAGGAGGGTTTGGCCTGTATTTATAGGCATTTGGACACCATGTGCGACAGCACGCAAGTCTCCCCTCGATGCGCAAGTTTTGGCGTGCAACTCCAACTACCCTAGTCTCTATCACGCTACTCACTTGCGTGAACAAACCAATACTTGTGTGACCCTCTTTCCTTTGCCATATTTTAAAGTTCTGATCTTGAAAAACAACAGATGAGTAAGTTCCCAAGACTTCAAGTAATCGGCGCGCAAATCCCTTTTGTCGCGCTAGTCACTTGCATGACCAAATACAAAACATGCACAGCCCTTATCCCTTTGCCATATTTTGATGTTTTGATCTTGAAAAACATATGGTGTGAAATCTTAATAACCTCTAATACCTCATCGTGCAATTCCCTTTTCTAAAAACACTTTTCTCCATTTTTCAATTTTGAGGCCCAAAAATTTGGCAAACACTGGAAAACGGTGCCACCTTGTATATGCTCTTTTTGTACCGCCTCCAGATCATCCATTCCTTTGTCTATGTTATTGAATCAAACATGGATCGTTAACCACAGCCCTTGAACTCAACATGCCACCATAAAATATCCTTTTTCAACAAATTTGTGTGTCATTGTTTGCTTTGTCAACAAGCACAATCACCTCAAAAAAACTTCTTTTTTGTGATTTGACTTCTTAAGAAACTCCTCTTATTTCATCACAAACTCCACTATCGTGATATCCTTTGATAGATTAGATTTAGCATCATCATATTTTGATACAGTTAGAAGTGCATGGCCATCTCAGAATTCCAATCCCTTGCACATTGTCTTCTTCTTTAACCGTCATTCTCTACTTCATGCAAATAATACGATTAAATTATTCACAAAGTCTCTTGCATGGTTCTCATGAAATCATGAAGAGTTGTATGGTCTTCATCAACCGTCATGTCTTCTTCTTCATCCTCATATGGATTATAGCTCACCATTCTTCACTGTTGTAAACAATATGTCACCTTTGACACATGTTCTCTAAACTTATGAGCAGTACAACAATCATCTGAATTTTCATTCCTCCATTTCATTTGAGTAATTATTGATCTCCTTTATTTTGATCTTTATTGACAACTATTGAAAACAAATACAACCTTATACACAAAGTGATTTCAATAGGACAATTATCCAATAACTCATTTTCACCATAATATAAGATGCAGTCATTTAAACATGCATGAATATTATGATAACCAAGACCCAGATTACGAACCAGCCTCTTACTCTCATAGAAATTTATAAGCAACACATTTCCTTTAGGTATCAGTGTTTTTAACAAAGAGAATATCTGATCAAAACAACTATTTGACATTCCATTATCTGATTTAATAGACATAAATTTAGAAACTGCTTTAAACTTTCTTATATTGCAACCAGGATATAAAGCATCCTCAGTGGACCTCAACAACTCATATAAATGAGATGGTTCCAACTCATGAGTTAAATCAATATCATCCTGATTTTCAGTTTGTTGAACAGACGGACCTGCCACATCATGTACTAAATTTTGAAATCGTGCTGGATCTAGAATAAAATTATTAGTATCTTCTCTGGAACTACATTCCCCATGTTGATACCAAAAAACATAATCTAGTTGGAAACCAAAATGAAATAAATGACCTCTAACATTGTCAAATGTATCATACTTCCTCAGAGCACACATTTTTTACAAGGACACTTAATTTTCCCTTTTAAAACAAATTTTGGTTCTGATGATGCAAATGATAGGAAAGGTTAAACACCCTCAATATATACAGGATTTAAACCAGAACCGTTTGGATTCCTGTGCTGATTTATCCAAGCATGATCATCTAATAATGACTTTTTTCGACTTCCTCATTCCATATTTTTTTTAAAAATATGAATTAATTAGTTATTTTGTATAATTAGATATAAGATCAACACTATCCAAAAAAATAGAAGACAGTTATATTCTCTTTTCTAGAAATTTATAATAATTTCTATTATTTTATAGTTATTTATACAATTTTTTAATCTTTTATACTAATCTACACTCATTTATAAAAAATTATACTAATTACCACTAACTATTATTAATTTCAGGTATGTTGTACTAATTATTATTAATTACCGATGGTACAATTTCCAACGGATTGACGACAGCTTTTTTGCCTGATGACTCATCCCCTTGAAACTTTCTACGACTAAAATAACTATGAAAAGTCTGCTCCAACATACGAATATCCATTTTCATATGCACGAGGATAGAGAGAAAGTATGCCTCGACACACTGCTTTCCAGGCTCTTACATACAAAAATGAATATTCATACATCGAAGCACGCTTTTTATAGTGATTTCAGTCGCATAAAGTTACAAGTGGATGATTCATTGGGAAAAAGAGCCTCTTTTGTCTAATGGCTCACCCCCTTGCAACTTTATTCAACTTAAATCACTATAAAACATCTTCTATGACGTATGTTTGAGACGATTTTTCATACTTATTTTAGTGGGAGAAAGTTATAAGGAGATGAGGTGTTGATCAAAAGGAATGTAGCCAATCTGCTGTAAATTGTGCCATTTTATCAATATACTCGAATTTATTATGATTTATTACTAATTAATCCTAATTATTACCATTTTTTGCTAATTATTACTAATTATTACTAATTTTTGCTAATTATTACTAATTATTACTATTTTTTACTAATTAATCCTAATTATTACTAATTATTTCTAATTAATCCAAATTATTACTAATTATTACAAATTATTTCTAATTAATCCTAATTATTACTAATTAATCCTAATTATTACTAATTAATCCTAATTATTACTGATTATTACTAATTATTACTAATTAATCCTAATTAATCCTAATTAATCTTAATTATTACTAATTAATCCTAATTATTACTAATCAATCCTAATTATTACTAATTGATCCAAATTATTACTAATTAGAACTAATTATTACTAATTATCCTAATATTTACTAATTATTACTAATTAATCCTAATTATTACTGATTAATACTAATTAATACTAATTAATCCTAATTATTACTAATTAATCCTAATTATTACTAATTAATCCTAATTAATTGTAATTATTAATAATTAATCCTAATTAATACTAATTAATCTTAATTATTACTAATTAATCCTAATTATTACTAATTAATCCTAATTATTAATAATTAATCCTAATTATTACTAATTATTACAATTCATTTCTAATTATTAAAAATTATTACTAATTATTACTAATTATAACAAATTATTACAAATTATTACCAATTAATCCTAATTAATCCTAATTATTACAAATTATTTTTATTAATCCTAATTATCACTGATTATTACAAATTATTTCTAATTAATCCTAATTATTACTAATTATTACTAATTATTACTAATTAATACTAATTATTACTAATTATTACAATTTATTACTAATTATTACTAATTATTGATGATCATTACTAATTATTACTAATTATTGATAATTAATCCTAATTATTACTAATTATTGAAAATTAATCCTAATTATTAGTAATTATTTCTCATTAATTATAATTATTACTAATTAATCCTAATTATTACTAATTAATCCTAATTATTATTAACTATTACTAATTATTACAGTTTTTTACTAATTATTACATTTTTTACTAATTATTACTAATTAATTAAATTTATTAATAATATTTTGATAATTATTGATAATTATTACTAATTATTGATAATTATTACTAATTATTGATAATTATTACTGATTATTTCTAATTATTACAATTTTTTTCTAATTATTACTAATTATTACTAATTATTTCTAATTATTACAAAAAAATATAATTATTTCTAATTATTACTAATTATTTATAATTATTACTAATTATTTCTATTTATTACTAATTATTACAATTTGTTACTAATTATTACAATTTATTACTAATTATTACAATTTATTACTAATTATTATAATTTATTACGAATTATTACTAATTATTACTAATTATTACTAATTATTACTAATTATTACTAATTATTACTAATTATTACTAATTATTACTAATTATTGCTAATTAATACTAATTATTACTAATTATTACTAATTATTACTAATTATTACTAATTATTACTAATTAATACTAGTTACTACTAATTATTCCTAATTAATACTAATTACTACTAATTATTACTAATTAATACTAATTACTACTAATTACTACTAATTAATCCTAATTAGTACTAACTAATCCTAATTAGTACTAATTAATCCTAATTATTACTAATTAATCGAAATTATTACTAATTAATCTTAATTATTACTAATTATTTCTAATTATTTCTAATTATTACTAATTATTCCTAATTATTACTAATTATTCCTAATTATAACTAATTATTACTAATTATTCCTAATTATTACTAATTATTTCTAATTATTCCTAATTATTCCCAATTATTTCTATTTATTTCTATTTATTTCTATTTATTACTATTTATTACTCTTTATTACAATTTGTTACTAATTCTTTCAATTTATTACTAATTATTTTAATTTATTACTAATTATTTCAATTTATTACTAATTAACACTTAAATATAACTATTCATAAAAATAAATACTAAAAATATCTAAATCTAATTTAATTAAATTACATTTAATTGAAAAAATATATAAATAATTTAAAATAAATTAAATTAACTAAACAATAAAAAAAATAGATAAATACCTTGAAACTGAAGCTTTCGAAGTATCAAATTCACCGATTATGCTCCGATTTTAAAAGTTTAAACTATGAAAATTTTGAGAAGAAATTTTTCCAGAAGAGATAGAGAGAAAAGTTGAGAAAGGAGTAAAATGAGAGGAAAACAAATGGGGTATATATATGTTAGATTATTTGCGACGGGGCCCGTCGCAAATGCCCTCTACCTGCATTAATTACAGTGGGTCGTTAAAAAGTTATTTGCGACGGGACCCATCGCAAATGGGCACCTGCCGACAGAGTATTTGCAACGGGACAAGTCTCTCGTCGCAAATACTAAAAATCGTCGTCGGGTATTTGCGACGGGAATAGGATTCCGTCACAAATACCCTTGCTCGCAGTTTGGCGGGCATTTCGCGCCAAACCTTTTGCGATGGGTCCCCCCCCCCTCCCCGTCGCAAATAATAGTTATTTGTGACGGGCTAATTATCTTGTCGCAAATAACCCCTTTCTACGGGTTATTTGCGATGGGCCTATGACCCGTCGCAAGTGACCATTTTTCCGTAGTGCTTGTATCTCGATGTAAAAGTAACCATAAAAAAATAGCATTCTCGTGCAGGATCCACTAGTAGGGAAATACCCATAACCAAGAGGTCCCCAACATCATCATCATAGTTTAGTTAGTGTTGTCATCATCAAAATTGCTACGTGAAATAGGAACGAAACCACTCTGGATCACTAACATACTAGTCCTAGTCCACCCACCTAAATACCCGGGTTTCCCTCTTTGTGCTCAATCAAGTTCTACATGTTATCAAATACCATTTTCACATGAAAATGCCTTTTCCAATTTATACACACACCAAACAGCCAACAACATGTCACATGATACTCTTTCCACATTCAAATTCATTTTTAACATCATACTCACACAAAACAGCCCACAAACATGTTTCGCACCTTTCTTGCAATTTAATAAATCATTTCAACAATTCAAAAAACATTCTCAAAACGTTTGACACCACAAATCACCACTTTCCCTTTCAAAACCCCATTTTAAGAACATACACCCACCAAAACAGTACATAAACATCATTTGCACACTTTGTGTAACTCAATAAACCATTTACAATTTTCATAAAACACTTTCAAGAAGTATAACAAGGTTGTGCACATAAAACCCATTCAAAACCCCTATTTTAAATCCAAAATCATACCAATACCCAATTAAAATAGAATTAGAATCCCTAGCAACATTTTATAAACCACTTTCATTCATTACAAAATGACCCCAAAAGATATCACAAGAGTTACACATGAAAAACACACAATTTCAAGTAAACATGCAATTTTAAAACCAAAATCTTAACTAACTCTACCAAAAATGATTTTTTCACCACACATAATAGGTAAGAATCATGCTAAAAATGTTAAGCAAGCAAAGATAACTCATCAAAAGATGCTTACGCATGGAATCACCTACCTTTTGTGTCAAAACCCCAAATCGTTGTGCGAAAGTTCAACCGCACCACCACCACACCACAAGGGAGTGAAAACAAACCTAAATCCACAATATTGAGCCAAGAAAGTCAAAAATAAACCCTAAGTGTGAAACTATGGTTTCTAGACATTTGGAACTCCGAGAAAGAGGGAAGAAACTCTAAGGAATGGGAAGAAAACAAAGAATGGATCACTTACATGGAAGAACCTTGAAGTTTCCCCACTAAAAACCCCCATCAAAATGGGTTCCATGGGAGATTGAGGGAGATTTAAGGCCTCTCATGGCTACTAGGGTCGAATGGGGGAAGAATGGGGCGGATTAGGTATATTTTCGTAATGTCAAAAATGGAATTGCAAGAATATTTTTAATGTGTTGGAGACCCTGCACGGTTTGGATGCATGGTTTAGTAAATTGTGCGGCCAAACCGTTCGACATGTTCTATCCAACCAAAAACTTTCCATTTTGCTCCAAATTCAAGGGGGGGGCAAGGGGAAATCTAGGGGAACTTAGGGTGGATTCAAGAGGAGTCTATGGATGGAAATATAGGCCATGTAAAAGAGGAAATGATGCCCCAAAGTCTCAAACATGCTACACCCGGCTCCTGAGGAAAAGAACAAGAACCAGAACGAAATGAAAACTAAAAGCCCGGGTATGATACTGATTTCTCCTTAAAACTCAAGAACCAAGGTCTTTGATTCATTCCATCGCCAAATCGATGAGTCCCGTCTTCCGATCTGACTACAAAATGGATTAAATCACTGTTCTTTATTCTGCACCGAAGAACGCAAATTTAGGGATCCACCATTGTCTGAATCACTCTGTCTCTGTCATCACACCTCCTTCATATCATACTGATCTCAAATCTATGATATCGGATCATTATTCCAAAAATAAGGTGTGCAATGATCGATTGATCAGGATGCGTCGACTTACGGACCTAGCGAAGAATACCCGTGAAGAACAATGAACGGTGGGTGGGGAAGCACAAGAACCAAATAGAGGAACAAACCTTGATCGATGTTCATGTCGATATCAATCCATTTTTTTAGAACAAAAATAAAATAAACAAATGATCACAAAGATTAATCTCCCATCAAAACCCTAAAAAATAACCCATCTTGCAAATATGATTGAACTGCGGATCAATCTGTCTGTTGATTGGTCTGTGTTTTTCATTGAATTCAAGAATAGGGAAAATAAAATCAAAATCACATGTCTTGCCTCAATTTGGATTGATCGCTGGTGAAGAATGGAGATGTGTTGCGTTAGTTAGTGAGATCCTTCAAAATCGATGTGTGTCGATCATTGAACTGTGATTCTATCATCATTCGTCATAATGGATTCTTCATAGCTCTCTCTCTAAATCCTCCAGAATTTACAGAGCTATGTGGATAACCATGGAATTATAAAACAAGGATACATTTAAAGAATAATTAAGTCGATGTGTCAACACAACGGATTAAAATAATTTTATTAAATTGTTTTATTCATTTTACGCCTGTGACAACTTTTCCACCAAAGACCCACACCAACCAATGTTAGGTCGCACCTAGGGTAAAACCACCATTATGAATTCAATGGTTCCCTTGGATTTCTGATTAGAACACCTATCTATAAGATATTCTACTTTTTCAATAAAACCACACACATGTGTTATTTGATATTTTACTATTTTTCAAACATTTATGTTGGCTACACCGGACCTTAGATTCATACATCGTCTCAGTACTTGGTCTCAAAATTAATCCATATAATATTTAAAAATAATACACTGAAAAATCTTGAACATGACATTCTCTCCACCTTGGGGATTTACATCCCCAAAAATCCAAAACAAAGGCTACTCAAAAAATGTGGGTACTGAGCATGAATCTGATCCTCCCACTCCCAAGTGATCTCCTAGAGATTCTTCTACTGCCACTGGACACGAACCGAAGGAATCGATCACCCATGAAGGATCATCTCCTGATGATCCTCAATCTTCATTGGGTACTTAGTAAAAGTTTCTTCATCCTCGATGTCCAGCTTTCCCTAGTCGATAATGTTCGATGGGTCATGCATGTACCTCCTCAGTTGTGACACATGGAAGACATTTTGTACCTGGTCTAACTGTAGTGGTAGAGATAAGTGGTAAGCCACCTCACCAACTCTACACAGCATCTAAAAATGGTTGATGAATCTCATATATAACTTTCCACCATGGCCAAATCTCTATAATCCACATCGAGGTGAAACCCATAGGAACACATGGTCTCCTTCCTTGACCTCAAAAGGCCTCTTCCCCCTATCAACATAAGACTTCTGATAGATTTTTGTAGTCTTCACCCACTCCTAGATGATCTACACCTTCTCTATTGTAACTTGTACCAACTCCATGCCCATGAGTGCTAACTCTCCTAGGTCAGTCCAGTAAAGTAGTAACCTATAGGGTCACCAGTACAAAGCCTCAAATGGTGTCATATCGATGGTGGAATAGTAGCTATTATTGTATCCAAACTCCACCAGTGGTAGGTGATCCTCCCAATTATGGCCAAATTTATAACATGTAAGATGTTGTGCTCAAGAATAACTGGGTCACAAATTCCTCTTGTAATCCCTTCCCCAACTAGGATGTAAAGCGAGCATCATGATCATAAACAATCTTCGATGGATCTTCATGGAGTCGAACTATCTCCTAAACGTAGAGGTGTCCCAATCTCTCTACTAAACTATGCTCTTGAATATCTAGGAAGTGGGCTGAATTGGTGATTTATTAAATGAGCACCCAGATGTCATCATGTACCTTGGAAGTATGTGATAATCTCATTACAAATTCCATAGATTCCCCATCCCACTTCCATTCTGGAACCTCAAGGGGTTGAGCCAAACCCAATGGAACTTCAGTCTTCACTTGCTGACAATTAAGGTATCGAGAGACAAACTCTGTAACTCCTTTCTTCATCCATGCTCACCAAAACTAATGTTGGAGGTCCTGGTACATCTTTTCCACACCTATATGTATTACCAAAGGGGACATATGAAACTACCTCATAACCTCCTCCCGCAACACCACTGGTACCATCGTGCGTCCTCTGAAAAAAAAACAATGTGATCCCCACCTTTAAAAATACATCAAGAGCATTCTCTGTGGATATCTGAGCACATAGGGTCTCACAGTTGGTATCCCTAAGTTGTTCCTCCCTGACTCACTATAAGAGTGGAGGAGTGAAAACCATCAACTGGAGGTAAGATTATCCATCTCCATCCACAAAGGAAAACTGTAACAATGATAACTTCTCTGATGCCTTATTCAGTAATTGTGAACTAGATATCCTACTGAGATCATCTACTACCACGTTCCCCTTCCTAGGAGTATAGAAAATCTCAAATTCATAGTTTTGAAGGAACTCTAGCCATAAAATATGTCTCAAGTTAAGATCCTTATGAGAGAATATATACTTGAGACTCTTATGGTTAGAGTACATGATAAACCGCTCACCCGTCAGGTATTGTCTCCGAATCTTTGAAGCAAAGACTATTAATGCTAAATCAAGATCATGGATCACATAGTTCTGCTCATTTGGCCTCAAATAGTGTGGACCATAGGAAATCACCACTTTCCTCTATATTAGAACACAACCAAACTCAGTTCCTAATGCATTACATAACACTATGTACTCAACACCTTCCTTTGGAAATCTCAAGATGGGATCACTCAAAAAAATCTACCTCAATTGCTGAAAAGACTAATAGAACCTTTCTGTTCACATGAAAGGCTGCCCATTTTGAGTCAAAGATATCATGGGTGCTGATATCCTAGATAAATTTGGTATAAATCTCTGATAATATCCTGCCAAACCAAGGACTCTTTGCACCTCTGTCACACTCTTAGGTGGATCCCATGATAACACTACCTCAACCTTGGCTAGGTCTACTACCACTCCATCCACTAAGATAATGTGTCTCAAAAATTGGACCACCTAAATACAAAATTATAACTTCAAGAGTTTTTTGTAAATATGGTGCTCTCAGAGTACATCCAGAACTATCCTTAAGTGTATCACTTACTCCTCCTCATACGTCGAGTACACAGGGATATCATTAATGAAGACCACCATGAACCAATCAAAGTAAGGCTAAAAGATCTGGTTCATGAGTCCCATGAACACTACTAGGGAATTCTTCATGTCAAACGGCATCACCAAGTACTCATAGTGACCATAGTGACATCGAAATTTTGTCTTCGGTATATCCTCATCTTGTACTCATAACTGGTGATATCCTAATTGGAGTTCAACATTAGAGAACCATCATGCCCCTCTCAAATGATCAAAGAGTTCATCAATCCTCAATAGTGGATACTTTTTCTTCACAATCACCTGGTTCAAGCCCCGATAGTCCACACACAACCTCAATCTCCCATCTGCCTTATTGAAAAACAAAATTGGGGATGCCAAGGGTGAAACAGTGGGTATCACGAATCCCTTCCTTTATAATTCCTCCAGCTGCACCCTCATATCACAAATCTCTATGGGAGACATCTGATATGATAGTATAGATATTGATGTCGTCTCGGGGTGTAGATCAATATATAAGTCTATATCTCAGTGGAGAGGTAAACTTGGATCATATTCAAGAAATATGTCCTTATAATCTGCCACTACTACAGGAAAATGGGGACTCACAACATCGATTGCACCATGGGTTAGGCTATACAACTGATGAGTATTCGGATACACCCTCCTATGCATGAGTCCATCCTACATTTCCTAGGTTTCCTTTTCACTAACAAAGGAAAACATGGTTCCTTAACCGTGGATACACCGCACCCTTTTCCTAAAATAGTCTATCAGGTCATGAACTATAAATAACTAATCCATACCAAGAATGACGTCATAAGGCCCCGACGCTGCTACCAAGAGATTCCAATAGAAACTCTTGCCTTTAAGAGTTAGGTCGCACTGTTAGAACATGAGTGCGATCTCTGAGTCTTCTCTGGTAAGAGTCTCCAAGTGTAAGGGTCGAGTCAATGGTTCAACTAGAATCTATAAGTCTCATACAAGGTATGTGGAAATAAAGGAATGGGTAGAACCTATGTCTATCAGTACTGCAAATAAAGTAGAAAAGAAACAGATCGTACCTAGAATCATTCCTAGAGCCCTTGGGTCATAATCCTTAACCGCCTGTAGTTGTCCCCTCCCCTGTCCTCCAAATCCCTAAGCCTATCATGGACCACCTGGGGGTGGTGGTGGTAAGAAGTCGAAATTTCGACCACCTCATGCTACTCTCCAAACTCCTTTACCACATCCACCGCCCTATGGGTCTACCTGCTCCTACCACTGTCTCTGCCTCGGTGGTCTATCCACAGTCTCTTTGTCAGTAGTACGGCGGGTTGGACAATATCGAGTGAGATATCCCCTGTCGTCACATGAATAGCACCACCTCTCTCTAGGCTGACTAGACTCACCTTGTTAGCCTTGAACTATAGATCCTCTATCTTGGGACCTCCTCCTGAAATGTCTCCCACATCTAGGTCCTTGAGACTGACATCAGCTCCCTACTTCCAAGGTCTCTGCTCTTTCTTACCCACTACTGACTATCACTAGTTTTATCTGCTCTACCACAAAGATTTCAACCACCAAATCCCACTCAAGCACCCTATTGGGAATGTCTTGTCTCAACAATACTCTATAAATATTATTGATTTTGATGCTCACAAATACCCTTGTTTTTTTTACTAATGATTTTACTTTAAGTATATTTCATGGAATTAATTTTATTTATAATTATTATTTTGGAATTATATTCAAGTATTTATTTCATGAGAAATATTCATCAAATTGTTCAGAATTCTCTCAAACATATTATGGAAAAACTATTCACCATTTGTCATTTTTGGAATCACTGTTCATTCCCTACGCTGAAGAACGTAATGTAAGAAACATACCCTATGTTTGTATTAAAGCTTATGTTAAAGGATGATTAATCAACCTTACATTGGAATAAATGTATGGATAATGAACATTACATTTGAATGAAACTGTATGTTTTTCAAAGAGAAAAAGTATGGTTAAAGAACACTATGTAAGTCTGGAACCCCACGTTTGAGAAGTAAATGTATGGATCATCAATCTTACTTTTGTGATCAACCTTACGTTGTTAACCCTACATTTGGAAAAGATGAATGTATGGATAATAAATTCTATGTTCATAATTTTATGATAACAAGGATGAATGTATGGACCATCATCCCTACATTACGTAGTTTAACCCTACGTTTGTGGTTTTTTCATTTTATGAAGGAACCTTACATTTTCCTATTCAACGCTGTAAATTTGAATTTACCGTTTTTATCAGAGTTTTCTAAAATAGTCCTTGTGGAATATCAGGGTGATTTAAATATCAATTTAGACCGATTAAAATCTCGTTATAATTGTTTTAAATGATCATATTTATCATAGATTTTCTATCCTATTCTTAAGGAAAGTTATGACTACTATGACCTGTATTTTTGAATTTGAATTCTCTCGATTTATCAGGCATCTTTTGCAGATATGAAATCTTATTGTGAGATATATAATTATATATCTTTCTATGTTGGATGTGTGTGTATCTCTCAGTTGTGTTGATAATTTTTATTCTTTGAGTTTTCTTGTGAAAATTAATTTACAGTGCTACAGCGATCGACCATCTCAAAAACAAGAACTACATTTTGGTGATATACATGTTCAATTCTGGAAGCATGATGCCCTATTTTTTTTCTATTATTAAAATCAAAGATCTTTTGTGAAATTTAATCTCTTCAGACATATTTCAAAGATTACTATTCTTCTGAATTCTAAGATACATCTTTTGTTAGTTGTGTGTTGCTGCAAGTGTGAAGTTTAAACTATTTTATCAAATCAATCTATATTGATTATTTTGAATATCAGCTACTCGGTTTCAGTCATGGTAGAGTGCCATCTTCTCATGCTAAGATATGGATATTTTAATTCCCTGTAAAAGAACCATAAGGATCTGTATTTGTCACTAAAACTCATGAAGCGCACTCAACCTGCACACCTCATCTACTGGTACTACAGGTACCATGTTCTTATCTACAGGTGGTAGCATAATTGGTGCACCACCTATAAATAATATCTCAGGAAATGGTCTCTGTATTGAATCCTCATCACTGAGGGGGTCATCCTCATGATCAAGCTGCTGAATCCTAGCTGATATGCATCACGGAGGCATCCTGAAAGTAAACAAGATGTATCACGGTTGATGAGTATATCTAGAGAGCTGACTCAAGAAGGACATGTAAACCACAACTCATTCCTATATGATGCATGTACCATTGTTTTCCCTACAACCAGTGTTATCATGTACCAAGTAAAAAAATAGGTGATCAGAGTTCTGGTGTATGGATACGTCAGCCACCGCACCAAAAATGGATTCCTTATCCTGAAATATGAACTCAAAACACTTAACAATATTTCCCCAAACCAATCTTACAGACTCTAGATCCTAAAGTAGAACTGTCCCCGCCTCTGATACCACTCTATCACAACCCGTCCTAGTGGGGCTCATGTCATGACTCCTCAAGCCCACCTCTAATAGGCCATGGGCTGGTGACTAGCACCGAGTAGGCATATCACTAACATGGGAGGCATTTCCTATCTACCTCTACACATGCACACATATCTAAGCCCACAAAATAATGAAATGTAAAAACCACTAAGAAACTAATCCATGCATACATCTATATCTCACAAACAGAGTACGATAGGAAGTAAAGTAAAGTAAAATAGGGTCAAATACAATCCCACCATAAAGAGTCTGTAAACACAAGTCTAACCTATAAGCAAAGGTACTCGGACTACTATCTGAAAATTGTAGGAACACACATCGGTCTGTCCGATCTCATAAAGAACAGTATAGTCCTAGTCTGGATAAGACTCCATCAAAAGAGCAATATTTTTCATAAGACACGATGCATGCAGGCCAAGCCCGTGCAAGGTTGAGTATAACAATACTCAGTGGGACACCCTAAAACCACAAATAAATATAACAAAGGAAAGTATAGTCATCTCTACATAGGTATATGTCTACAACACATATAACAAGATTATCCAGATATAATCAATCCAAGACACACATTCTAGTGATAAAACACAACCATAGTATACTATCCTTAGGATTTTAGTTTGAAGATTCTATAAATCACTCATCTAGAAGAACACACTCCAGAGTCCAATAGCACTGATGATGTCTTCCCAAGAGGTACTACTCGCCGGGTCTCACCATGAAGAAGATACACTAATAGTCCAAAAATAATATGATACATATATGAGTATCACTATTAAGGTCATGGGGTGATACCAAAAACTCAATCTAGATTAACCTGCTAAGTATAGGATTGGAGCCCGCATAGTATTGGTCACTTCGATACTAAAAACTCCACCTAGGGCATGAAGATGAATAGAGGATCCCACTCTAGGTCTCTCAAGGGGGATTCCAACAACTCTATCTAGGAAGTCATGCTGAAGGGATCATAGTCCTAGGAATAGAAAATGATTCACACCAACCTTCAGGGAAAGGATAAAGGGAACGAACCATAATGAAACTTGTCCAAGATATGAAGGATAAGAGATTTAAGCCATGTAGAAAGGGGTACACGGTGTGTAGTAAGGGTACACACTGTGTCCCTTGACCTCGGGTAATGATCATGTAAAATGGTCTATGTCATTCAATCCATGTTGTGTATAAGAGTACATGGCATGTGGAAGGGTTACACACCATGTATCTATATCTGGGGTATGCCTGTGAACTCCAGTCGTGTTTCGGAACATGGAATCAACCCATGTATCTGTGCATGTGTACCAATACATGGGGTAGCCCGTTTACATGGCCCAGGCCATGCCATTTAGGCAACCCATGTATTCCACCCTATATTAATGTACTCCTTCAGGTACATGCCGAGTCATTCAAAGGGGGGATACAGGCCATGTAGTCAAGGACTACACGTTGTGTGTATCAGGTTTTTCTTGAACCTATATTCTTCCTCCCGCTCTAACCGGTCGATCTTTAGGCATCTTTTCTGGTGGTTGGTTCCCCTTGAAACTGAATATCTAAGGTTTTCGAGTCATGCCATCACCAAATCGACATGTTTCATATTCTAATCCGGCCACAAAAAGGATTAAAATTTCATTATTCATTCCACACTGAAGAACGTAAATTTGGGGATCCATCGTCATCTAAATAACTCTGTCTCTATCATCACACCTCCATCATGCTGTGTTGATCCCAAATCGGTGATATTGGATCATTGTGCTAAGAATCGGGTGCATAATGATCGATTGATCGGGATGTGTCGAGTCGCGGGCCAAGAGAAGAACGCCCACGACAAGCAATGAATGGGGGGAGAAAAAACACAAGAACCAAGGAGAGGAACGAACCTCAATTTATGTTCATATTGATCTCAATATTTCTTCATCAAAAAAAAAATAAAATAAACAAATAATCACAAAGATTAATCTCCCATCAAAACTCCAAAAAAATAACCCATCCCACAAATATGATAGAATTGTAGATCAATTTGTTCATTGATTTGTCTGTGTTAATCATGTAATTCAAGAATGGGTAAAAGAAAATCAAAATAACACACCCTACCTAGATTTGTATTGATCTTTGGTGAAGAACAAATATTTGTTGCGTTTGTTGGCGAGATCCTTGAAAATCGGTGTGCATCGATTATTGATCCATGATTCTGTCATCGTTTGTCGGAAAGGATTATCTAGAGATCCCTCTCTCTCAATATTCTAGAAGTTCTAGGGTTATGTGGATAACCCTAGAATTCTGACACAAGGATACATTTCAATAATAATTAAGTCATTGTGTCAACATAATGGATTAAAATAATTTTATTAAATTATTTTATTCATTTTACGCCCAGGATAACTTTTTCACAAATAACCCACACTGACCAATGTTAGGTCTTACCTAGGGTAAAACTACTATTCTGAATTCAATGGTACTCTTGGATTTCTAATTCAGGCACCCATCTAGAAGATATTCTACTATTTTAGGAAAACCAAGCGCACGTGCTATTTAATATTTTAATATTTTTAAAACATTTATTCCGAGCACACAGGGCCTCAAAATCTCATGTTATCTCTACACCTATTCTCAAAGTTAGTCCATATAATATTTAAAAATAATACATGGAAAAATCTAGTACATTACACTATTAATATTATTTTTTAATATGGAAGTTATCGCCTAGTTATTGTATCGACGGTTTTAATAAGACTAAATATTTTATGTTTACACATGTTTATAAATTTTTTTAAAATTCATCAAATATATTTTATAGGAATAAGATAAGAATAAATCTAGTTTTATGATTAAAATCTATGTTTTTTATAAAATCAATTTTATCACCTTTTAATGGCGCGCCTATTTTAAAACTAAATTTTAAAAATTTTATAATTTTTATATGAAAAATAAAGTTAATTTTTGAAATCATAATATCAAAATTAAATTTGGGTGATTTTTTTTATTTTTCTGAGAAGTTTCATATTTTGATGAATAGTAAATAATACTGAATTTTAATTGAAAACTGCTTTTTCATATAATTTCTTTATATATTTAATTTATATTTTTAATTTATTTTAAAGTATAATTAGATCAATTTTATATCATTTAATCTAATTTAGGTCATTGTAATCATTTTCATAGTGATTTTAGATATAAAAACTTAGTAAACTTTTGAACATTTTCACTTTAAAAACTCGTTTTGTCGTCCCATCTATGAGATTAATTTTAAATTAATTTCTCTCAATTATGTAGTTAAAATTTGAAAAAAAAATGATTCCATATTTGGAATCATCATAATTTATAATTTCTAATAATTTTGACTTATTTTTTGACCAAAAATATTAGTGAAACAATTAAAATTAATTACTGCGATTAAGGTAAAAATGTGGGACTATGGGCCATGTAATGGGATAAATGCTCACTGGGCCTTAGGGCTATGTAATGGGTCTCCCTCTAACTTATTTAAAAGAGGACTTTGCTTTTATTTAATAATAAATGAGGCTTCGACCCCAAACATTTAAAAAAAATGTGTTTACTTAGTGGTTAAACTTTAATCTTAAGAATCCAAATGACCTAGAAACTTTTCTAAAACCTATTTTATGGAAATTATTCAACCATATATCCTATTTTATATAATTTTTATCATTATTGGAGTCATATTATGTAAGGGATACCTCCCAATAGTATTTACCTTTTTATATTTATAAGAATGTCACTTCTCCTCTACTATAAAAAGGCACTCACCATCCCCTATTTCTTAACACCTATCAAGACCTTTGGATCATCTGAAACCTACCAAAATAATCTCCCAACATCCCTTTAATCACCCTAGATTCCTCACTTTGGGAATAAATCCAACCAAGAAATCCCTTTGGTGCAAACCAAAAGGAGTTACCTGAAAAAGAGGTAACATTCTTCAACATGCATTTATGTTTTATTTCTTTATCAACCCATTAAATTATTCTTATTACATGATTATATAATAACATCAGTATACTCAATATAATGAGATGTTATTATGTTAAGTTTTGGATCTGTACCTACACACACTTCCATCAAATG
The DNA here is from genome assembly GCA_963277665.1 of Viscum album. Taxonomy (NCBI): domain Eukaryota; kingdom Viridiplantae; phylum Streptophyta; class Magnoliopsida; order Santalales; family Viscaceae; genus Viscum; species Viscum album. The sequence continues at coordinate 799,102 of OY728136.1, forward strand.
GGTAACGAAATTTTCATTCATGTGTATGGCGGACTACCGCCTCGCAAAATGATGTCATTCATTTTTTCTTTACCACCTCTCATGGTTTGGAATTATGATGGATACACTATTTTTATATGATATATATATATATATTATTATATTTATGATTTATTCATACTTATTGAATTTTTATATATACATACCTTCATGATTTCCATTTCATGGGAGTGCAATAACATCGTTTGTGGACGTGTAGACTACCGCCTCCTCAAAGCGATGTGATACGTTCACGCTTTACATGAAATTTAATAAGAATGAGTTTAATAAAAATATGTTAAATATATAACATTTATATTATATTCATTACATAATTTCATTTATGTAAATATAATATATCATTTTCATTATTATCCTTTTCACACACTAAAAAAAGTGATAACGTCGATCGCGGACATGTGGACTATCACCTCCTCAATGTGATGTGATTACTTTTACATAATAATAATTTTATATATAAGTATATATGATTAAATAACATTTTATTTATGATATAATTATCATTATTTAAAGATAAATGTTACTTACCTTCTTTCCATAATGATCATTGAAAAATGAGAGAGTTACTCATGTGTAGGTACGGCCTACCATCTCCATGATTATAACATTGGTTCACTTTTTATAACCATATTTAATGATTAGTTTTAAAAGTATAATTGATATATATATATATGATAATTATTTCATTATTATTATTCTATATATGTTTTAATAATGACCCATTTGACCATAATTGACCTACCAAAATCGTTTTTGATACATAAACCAAATATGGTCAAAACACTCAACATAAACTTAATTGTTTAAGTAGTTGTATAAAACAATGTAATAAGTGAAATAAAAGTAATGATGAACTTGAAAAAAGTTATTAATTAAGTAAATAATTAACATATGTTTATTATTTAGGAATATAAATACACACATGATAAGTCAAACTCAAGGTAAGGGATTTCATCTCAATTTCCTTTCATTAAAGAATATTTTGATGTTATACATCCACCTTATTTTATGAAGTGTATATATAGACCAATTTGGAATATCCTATCATGAATTTAATTATTCTAATGTTATTTAATTTTTTTGTTAAATTTTATTCTTCCATGGGGCTTGTGATTTAAATATTCAAAGTGGTATGAGACACTTTGAATGCTAAAAGATTTAATTTCAAAATATTTTCTCCATGTCAATATTCTTATTATTATTTTAAATATTTATTATATGGATATAAAAGGATTATAAAGGAAATTTTATGTATATTTTTATATTTGTATTCCTCTACAAGCCTTCATGTTTTTAAATAAAAAAAACCTCTTTCAATTTTTCTGGGTATTTTGTTTTTAAAAATGGATCTTGAAAATTGATTGATTATTTCCATATATTAAAATGTTTTATTGTTATTTAAAATGAAATTTTATGAGTAAAATGTTGAAAATTTCAATCTTTTATGTGTTATGAATATGTAATTCTACTTGTACATTTGACGGGTGGTTCCGTGATAAACCAATAACGGGTGGTTCTATGATAAAACAATGACATGTGGGTCCATGATATCCCTCCAATGCATTGGGTATAGAATTTTTTTGTATGGATATTCCATTTTTAATAATGACATGTATGGAATTCAGTCGAATGGTTTTTCCATTTATAAGAGTGAAAAGTATAATGATGTCCCAAGATACCTTTATGTGTCTTATATGCTTGCTATGGATTTTATGGTAATCTTGTGATTACAAAAAGGGTAAGCAATGAGTTTATCGTCAAAGGAAAACGTTTAATACTTCTTAAGGGTGAAAAATATTACTTTATGATAAAGTTTTTATGGGATTTAATGTTTATAAATGGACTAATGGTTTTCTTCTTTTTATATCCCTTGCTGGGATTTTTATGTGCATCCCACATTTTTAATGTTTTTCACAGGACTTAAGGATGAGTAAGGGTTTAGAAGAAGTCATGTTGGAATTCATGAAGATTTTTCATAAAATATATCATGCTTTATTTTAAAAAAAAATAGATTATGTGAAAAATGGATACTATTCAAAAGTTTCCACTATGTATTTTATGGTTTTTTTGTGTATGAGTTATGGACTAATTCTCTAAAACTATGAACCTAAAAAATCCTCAATGTAAAAGAAAGTAATTTCTTGACTAAAACTCAATATTATGTGGCGTTTAAGGTTGGTTCCCTATACAATGTCCCAAGAAAGTACCTCTTTAGTATTTTCAAGATATAATGTGACGCCTTGACCTGGGAGCCACTGAACGATACCCCGAGCCGATTGGCCACATGCCCTCAAGCACGCCTACCTATATGCCAGAGGGAGCTGACTAGCAGTGAGGGTATGGTAAGTCAGTATTGGGGAGACTGTACCCTCTTTTATCATAATCAAACACTAATGAAAGAAAACAACAATAGCCAAGTATAGAAGCATATAAATAACCAGAATAATACCATGTCATATGATAGTCAAACAAGAAAATACAATGCTCAACTGGAAGGTAAAACGTGCTATGACAATGCAAGTGTCAAGTGTCTACAATGAAACTAAAATTAAAGACATAGTGAATCCGAAGTGGGTCCCAAACACATCTGGTTTCCTCTCCCATATTCCAATCCCAAACATCAACCTATCCCAGGGCCTTTCCCTTATCTTTTCCTACAACAACAAAGTATACTCGGGTTCCGATCAGGTGGCCCAAATAGGGTGTGACTACAACTCAGTAGGCCACCACCAATGGTTTCTAAAATGAGTTCAGTCAAAATATAGTGCATGAGGTTCTATGAATTAATAAATACAATGCATAATTAAACAGTTGTCACATTGTCATTTAATCCTTTATCATCACATTAGGCCCAGTTTCAATTCATGTTTCCCATTTGAATCATCATTCATTATTATTAATCATTTAGTGTAGGTCTCCATGCGTAGCACCCCAAATCTCATTAAGTGTAGGTCACCATTCCTATCTCCCCAAATCTCATTAAGTGTAGGTCAGCATGCCTATCACTCTATATCTCATTCGGTGTAGGTTTTCATGACTAGCACCCCATAATCTCAAGATTGGATAACTATTGGGGAGGAACTCCATCTCCATGTCCCAACTTCTAATTGGTCTAGAACGCCATGTATAGCACCACAAAAATCTCATCCATTTAATCAATATTTAATTCACAAGAATTATCCACATCATTCCATTACTAATCCAATGATTAGTTAAACATTTAAAAGGCCATTAGTTAACTAAAGAATTAACTAAGAACATAACCCATTAAATAATTCATCAATTGATTAATCAATCAACACAATTATCTTTCCATAATTAATTCTTCATAATTAATTATCCATATCAAATCTCAACTTGTCATAATTAATTCTCACAATTAATTATCTTTGATCAATATCATGGTAAATAATTAATTCTCACAATTAATTATCTTTGGTCAAGATCATGGCGCATAATTAATTATCACAATTAATTATCTTTGGTCAACATCATGGCACATAATTAATTCTCATAATAAATTATATTTGGTTAGCATCATGTCACATAATTAATTCTCACAATTAATTATCTTAACACAATAAATTAAATATCTCAATTAAAATATATTATCCATAACAAATCTCCAAAATTTCTATTTGGGAACCCCCCCCTGTTTTTTTGGTTATTAAATTATCAATTAATCACCAAGGAAATCACAATTCAATTACACATTCCTAATTACTCAAATTTAGAAAATCAATCATCAAGAGAATCTATAAAATCATAAACTCACATACACATATCAAAATAAAAACTATGGTAGTTCGATTTAGACCACCTACCTCGGTTTATTGATGAAAGTTAGCCCAATAGAAATCCCAAAAATCTGAGCGGCACAACGTCGTCAATAAAGCTTCAGATATAAATCCCTAAACCAAAATTAAGATCAATGGCATCAAGATCTAGAAAATATAGATCTATATCCAAAATCCTATATCTATATCTCAACTCATAGGTTTAGATCCATGGAAACAATGGATATATTAAATGAAAACAGAAAGGAAAGATAGAGGAGTGAACGGGAGAAGCAACGGGATGAAATTCACTTATCGAGAAGAGAGAGGATCTTCAATACAGGATTTTGATCTCAAAGAACGATGTTCAAATATCCTTAGAATCCCTTCAGAAGGCTCTGGGAACACCTATAATTTTTCAAGCCTGAGACAAGGTCAAGATATGGAAGTCTCAGGGGGTTCGGGTTGTTTTAAAATATATTTTCTTATATTAAATTCTGCGTGCACGGTTTCCTAGGTAGAGGCACGCGATTAGGTAAAAACGTGCACCAACCATGAAAACCCCTCTATCCAAGTTTTCACAGTTTGCATGGTTTATCAAACTGTGCGAAAACCTTGAAAACCTCTCTGTTGGCATGGTTTAGATGCATGATATTTTCAAACCGTGTGCAAACCGTGTGTACCCCACTGACCGTTAGTTTTTCTTAAAATTTTACCCAAACGTACCCCAATCCACTACCCCAAAACAAAGGTACTTAAAACCTCAAAAAGTACCTGAAAATACGCCCAAGATGAGTCCAGAAAAGGTCAGGATCTTACAATCTCCCCACCTTAAAATAGCTCATCCTCGAGCTTCACTCCCAAACTTCTCTAAGATTCTGAGCCAAAAAGATTGGGCCATTGAGCCCTCATGTATGCTTCTCGTTACCAAGTTTTCTCTTGAACACTTCCATGTTTCCATAACACGTGAAATAATATCATGGTCTTCCCCATAACACTCTCTCATTGTGACCGAGAATATGTATCATATGCTCCTCAAAGGATGGATCTACCTCGAGGTCAACCTCTTCCACATCAATCACATGAAAAGGTTCGTGGTGATACCTATGTAGTTGTGACACATGGAAAACATCATTCATAGCACTGAATTTCTATGGAAGGTCTAATAAGTATGTCATTGTCCTGATTCTCTCCAGCATCTCAAATAGTCTTACAAACCTGGACTTCGGCTTTCCTTTCCTCCGAATGTTGTGGTGACCCAATCTAGGTGACACCCAAAGGAATACACGATCTCCATATGTAAACTCTAGGGGTTATCTCCATCTATCAACATATGAATTCTTCCTACTCTGAGATGTAGCCATACATTTCTGAATCAACTACACCTGCTTCGATGTCTCCTGAATGAGACTCGGTCCCAACAACTCTGACTCACCTGCCTGTAACCAACATAGCGGTGATCTAAAAGGTCTACCATAAAGTGACTCATATGGTGCCATCTGTATAGTTTCCTAATAAATGTTGTTATAGGAAAACTCCACTAAATCCAAATGCTTATCCCAAGAAGAACCAAAGTCAAGTACACATGCTCACAGCATATCCTCTAACACTATATGGTACATTCTGATTGTCCATCTTTTTATGGGTGGAAGGTTGTACTTAACAAAACTTGTGTACCAAGTGCCTTATGTAAACCCTGTTGGAAGTATAAAGTAAAGCGTAAATCACAATCTGAAACTATATTTCATGGCACCCCATGAAAATGAACTATCTCTTGCACATACAGTTCTCCCAAATGTTCTACTGTAAAGTTTTCCCTTATAGGAAACAAATTTGTTACCTTCATTAATCGATCCACAACAACCCAAATAGAATCATTCTTCCTAAGAATCTTTGGAATTCCTACCATGAAATCCATAGTCACATCATCTCACTTTCATTCTAGAATAGACAACGGCTGTGATAGACCTCCAGGTTATGGATGTTCTGCCTTCACCTACTGATAGGTGAAACATCTCGTTACAAACCCTACTATATCCTTTTTCATTCCTGGACACCAAAACTGTCATCGTAGGTCATGGTACATTTTTGTCACCCCAGGATGTATCACCCATTTTGAGGCATTAAATACTCACATGAGTTCCTCTCGTATACTCATATGCACAACAACTAGATTTTTCACATAGATGATCCCATACTCATCTATTATCCAGTATGAAGGTGTCTCCTCACCTTCATGGATTTCCCTTAAGGCTAAACACTCTGGATCCTCATACTGCCTATCTCTGATCTATCTCAAGAGTGTAGACTCCACTGCTACAGAAACTAGAGTTCTCCTCTCCTGACTCTTCTGAACTACCACATGCATTTTCGCCAACAAATTCATCATCTTCCACTCTGCACTTGACTCATGTACCAACCAAGTATGAGTTTTCCTACCCAATTCATCAGCCACACTATTCCCCTTTCTGGGTGTATATGCCATTTCAAAATCAAAGGACTACATATACTCTACCCATATTCACTGCTGAAGATTCAAGTTTTGTTGTGAAAAGATATACTTCAAGATTTTTTGATCCGTAAAAACTATAAACTTTTCACCCAAAAGATAGTTTCACCAACACTTAAGATCATAAACCACTGCTACCAACTCGAGGTCATGCGTAAGATAATTCTGTTCATGTGGACTCAACTACCAAGACCCGTAAGAAACGACTAGATCCCATTGCATCAACACAGCTCCAAGTCCAATCCCAGAAGCATCACAATACACCATATACTCCTCACCTGAATCAGGTAAGATCAGAATTAGTGTTGATGTCAAGTGATTTTTCAACTCCTGGAAAGCATTATTGCATTATTCTTTTCAATCAAACTTTATCCCTTTCTTTTTCAACCCTAAAAGTGGTGCTTCCAATTGGGAAAAGTTCTGGATGAACCTCTTGTAATATCCAGTTAATCCCAAAAATCTTCAGATATCAAAAAAATTCTTGGGATGCTCCCAGGAAACCACTTCCTACACTTTTTTTGGGTCCACTACCACACCTTCTTCTGAGAATATATGCCCCAAAAAGTGTACCATGTCAATCCAAAATTGAAATTTAGATAGCTTGGCATATAGTCGATGCTCTCTCAGTGTACCTAGGATGATTTTGAGATGTTGGGAATGATCATAATGAGTCTTAGAGTACACCAAGATGTCATCCACAAATGCCACCACAAACTAATCTAAGTACGGATTAAAGATATTGTTCATCAAGGTCATGAATACTTTTGGAGAATTTTTCAATCTATACGTAATTACAACAAACTAATAAAGGTCATACCAACTTCTAAAAGCAGTTCTTGGTATATCAGAAGTCCAAAATCTCACCTGATGATACCCTGATCTCAGATTGATCTTTGAGAACACACAAGATCCCTTCAGCTGGTTAAAAAGATCATTGATATGCGGAAGAGGATATCATTTCTTCAGTCATTTTATTCAACTTTCAGTAATTGACACACAAGTGTAAACTCCCATCAGCCTTCTTTGCAAACAAAACAGGTGATCCCCAAGGTGAGGTACTTGGAAGAATAAACCCTTTATCCTCCAATTCCTCCAAATGTGTTTTGAGCACTTGAAGCTCAGTTTGTACCATTCTATAAGGTGGAATAGATATTGTCCCAGCCCCCAGCATGATCTCAATAGTTAATTTCACATCTTTCTCAAGTGGAAACCTTGAAAAGTCTTCAGGAAAGACATCCTAAAATATTTTTACCACTGTTGGAAGGACATATTGCCTACCAATCACATCATCCAGCAAAAGACTAGAAACTTGGGCTATGAGATCTTCCAATTGCTAAGTAATTGGACCAACTCGACCTACATGGATATCTCATTCTCCATGATGAACATATTGGTCACCCTTAGGAGATACAAAGGTCACTCTCCTATGGTAACAAACTATGTGGGCTCGGTATGTGACTAGACAGTCCATACCCATAATTAGGTTGAAGCCTGTTACATCAAGTACATAGATATCCCAAAGAAAACATTACTCTCCGATCTCTAGAGAACATAGACGGTGTTCCCAATGGCGTATCGATATTCATCACCCTACTTACGGAATCCATCTCCAATCTCAATTCATTAACAAGATTTGCAAATATAAAGGAATGAGAAGCTCCAGTATCAAACAAGGTTGTAGCTAAAGTAGAAGAAACAAGAATAGTACCTCTCACTATCGATGGACCAGTCTCTCTCTCCACAAGTGTAGGTTTCACTGCATGTAACTGTCATACCCCTCTTCCATGTGGTGTTGTCTGACTCCCTTGAGTAGAACTACTCTGCTGATATGGGCGCTCATACCCTAAAGCACCACGTCCACCACCTCTACCGCCTCTTCCAGTAGAACTCCAGCTACCAAACCTATATGGTGTAGAAGACCCCCTTCTCACACTCTGACTCTAATTAGTTTCTCCCTCAGTACCAGCTTGTCGTTTCTTCTTGTAGAACTTCTATAGGTTCTCTATCTTGCCACAAAACTACACTCCACTAGTGGTTGAGGATAATGTGTACGATAGTGTCTCTACTTACCACACTAGTTTAAAAGCACATGCGTAAGATCCAGTGAAACCATTCCTCATAACTATCCACCTTTCTTTCCACTATCCTGGATAAGGCTCTCGTAATAGTGCTTCTTACTCTCAGAAGGCACAATCCCTGATCGTCTAGTGATATCTACATATCCAGTATTGGAAACCTCCTTAAATTTCCCCTTTGAAATTTTTGTACCCCTCTCTCTTGGATTTTAATGATCACAATCACTCTTTTTGTTCTAACTTGTTTTCAAGTGTTTTTGTTGATAGGAAAAAGGTTGCCAAGGAGTTGGGCCAAGAAGGACTGAAAGTAGACTCTCTGAGTCTACCGGCCAACCGGTGGATTCCCACCGGCCGGCTGGTGGTCTCTGGCAGTAGCAATGGTTTCTGTCCAGAGCCACCGGTCAGCCGGTGTGAGCTCCCCGGCCAGCCGGTGGCTAACCACCGGCCAGCCGGTAGAACCTGGGCAGAGAGCTTGCTCTCTGTCTAGAGCACCGGCCAGTCGGTGGCTCAGGACCGGCCAGCCGGTGGACCACCGGCCAGCTGGTGAGACACCACCGGCCAGCCGGTGTGCCCAGTCAAACTAGCCGTTGGGCTTTGACCAGACTTGTACTTTTGACTCCCAATGGCTCCGAAGGCCTCTCCAACGGCTCCGAAGACCCCCAACGGCCATTTGGGTGTTCCTCTCCTATAAATAGAGTACTAGGAAGCCCCGAAAAAAATAGTATCCCACGGGAACATTTTTCGATCATTTGGAGAACCTCCGGCGCATTCCTTCAAGGATCCCCACCTGCTCCAACTCACTTCCACAACCAAGGAGCACCACCATAGAAGCTTGGGAGCGCTCTTCATCATCACCAATCATTACATTGGTGCCCAAGACTTCTCCTCTTTACGGTTTTTATTGTTTTATCATTTTGAGCATTATTTTGAGTTTGTGCATACAAACCCTTCTTTCTCTCATCCTCCCTTTGTTTGGGTTTTCACACCACCTTCAAGGTGTGAAGAGGTTAGTAAAGCCTTCCCTGTAAAATACTTGAGTCATAGGTGAGCTAGCCTTCACCTGTAAGAAGGCTAGTGGGTTTCTTGCTACAACCAATAAAAAGCAAGCTGTAATAGGTTTCTAGGCTTCCTTAAAGTCTAGTGGGTTTCTTGCTACAACCATTAAAAAGCAAGCTATCGTATAAATCTCTCAACGGTTGAGTTGGGAGTGGAGACGTAGGATTGGGATTTAGGCCGAACTCCGTTATCAATTTTGTGTCTTGCCTCTTTTAATTCCGCTGCGCTTTAACTTTTTCTTAAATTGTTAAACTTTTTTAAAAGGAAATTCACCCCCCCCCCTCTTTCCATCACTCTCCGTCCCAACAATTGGTATCAGAGGTAGTGTTTTTGTAATACCTTAACCGGTTTCAAATTCAAGATCCATTGTGATGGCTTCATCTTCTTTCGCCCCCGAAGGTTATTCATTGGGTCGTGCTCCTTTTTTTGATGGAACCGACTATACCTATTGGAAAACCCGCATGTCTACTTTTCTTAGAAGTATAGGTTATCCTATTTATAGAATTTTCATGCATGGTTACTCTCTCTCTTCTCCCGATGAATCCAAATGGACTCAAGCCGATATTAAAAATTTCGAGCTTGATGGCAAAGCCATGAACGCTCTTCATTGTGGCCTTGATCGTAATGAATTCAATCGAGTTTCCACATGCACTTCATCTCATGAAATCTGGAAACTTTTGGAGGTTACCCATGAGGGGACCAACAAGGTTAAGGATACTCGATTGGATATGTACCGTCAAGATTTTGAGTCTTTTACCATGCATCCATCTGAAAATATTACTGATATGTTTACTCGCTTTACTGATGTTTGTAATGGGAGAAAGTCTCTTGGAGATGATGTTTCTGTAGAGATGATGGTCAAGAAGATCCTTTGGATCTTACCAAGTTCATGGGCACCGAAAGTCACGGAAATCCAAGAAGCGAAGAATTTAAAAGAAATAACGGTCGAAGAGCTCATCGGATCCCTCCTGAACTACGAGATCACCATGAGGAGGAAAGCTGAAAAGGAAGGCAAACTCATCGAAACTCCAAAGAACATCGCCTTCAAAGTTCAAAAAGAAGAAAGCTCCTCCTCCTCATCTTCTTCCTCTTCAAGCGGCGATTCAGAAATCGAGAACCTTGCCCGCAAGATGCAAAAATTCATGAAGAAGAACAAAAAGAAGAAATCTCGCAAGGCTCGAAAGGAAGAACTCGATGAAAAATCCGAGCCCGAGGTAATATGCTATGGGTGCGGCAAGAAAGGTAATTATAAGCCCGATTTCCCACTCCACAAGTCAAGGGCCAAGCAAAAGGAAAAGAAAAAGGCATTCAAGGCCACTTGGAGTGATAGCTCCTCATCCTCCTCCTCCTCAAAAGACAACGGTAAAAAATGTCTAATGGCATTTCATGAGGTAACCTCTTCCAACTCCTCTTCCTCTTATTCTTACAATTCATTCAATCATTTATCTTACGAGGATCTCCAACATGCGAGAGATCAATTGGAGGAAGGTTTTCACGAACTTTCTTCCAAATTTATTGCTTTAAAAAATAAATTCAAAATTCTTTCTTTCGAAAAGGATCAACTTCTCAAAGAGAAGGAAGACTTGTCCCTCAAGATCCAAAACCTTCCCGATGTTGATTCTATGGAATCAACAATCAAGGATTTAAGGAAATCCCTAGATAAATTCACCGAAGGTGAACATAACCTTTCAAAGCTCCTTGGTTCCCAATGCATATCTAGAACCACCCAAGGGCTTGGATATTCAAAGCAATCTTCCTCTTCCCATGCTCCTACTATTTTTGTAAGGGGGAGCTCCCAATATAAATTTTGCAACTATTGCAAAAAGATCGGGCACTTAATTTACGAGTGCGACTACAAAAATGCCCAGTATGGAAGGCCCAAAACCATTTCCTTTAACGATGAATTTCATAGGAGAAGACCCACCACAAGACAAGTTTGGATTGAAAAATCCCTTTTAGAGAGTCTCTCCGGACCAAAATTTGTCTCGGTTCTAAAATCCTCTCCCCGGTGATTTGTTGTTTTTATTTAGGGGGAGTTAGGATCGTTTAAGCCTTTTTGTGTTTTTCTTTCAAAACTTTCAATTCAAAACTTTCAATTCAAAACTTTCAATTCAAATTTCAAAAATTTCAATTGGTTTAAAATCTCTATATTGTTTTTCAATCCTTTCCTTCAATCAAATTTTATGCCCCGTGCTATTTTGATAATCACAAAGGGGGAGATTTCCTTGGTTTATTGGGGGAGAAATTTTTCTCTCATGCTTTGCTTTACTTTTCAATTTATCCTTTAAAGCATGCCTTTCATTTCAGTCTTTTTCATTGCTTGTTTTGGTGATTGTGATCATCAAAATAGGGGGAGATTGTTGTACCCCTCTCTCTTGGATTTTAATGATCACAATCACTCTTTTTGTTCTAACTTGTTTTCAAGTGTTTTTGTTCATAGGAAAAAGGTTGCCAAGGAGTTGGGCCAAGAAGGACTGAAAGTAGACTCTCTGAGTCTACCGGCCAACCGGTGGATTCCCACCGGCCGGCCGGTGGTCTCTGGCAGTAGCAATGGTTTCTGTCCAGAGCCACCAGTCAGCCGGTGTGAGCTCCCCGGCCAGCCGGTATTGTCACCAGCCAGCCGGTGGCTGACCACCGGCCAGCCGGTAGAACCTGGGCAGAGAGTTTGCTCTCTGTCTGGAGCACCGGCCAGCCGGTGGCTCAGGACCGGCCAGCCGGTGGACCACCGGCCAGCTGGTGAGACACCACCGGCCAGCCGGTGTGCCCAGTCAAACTAGCCGTTGGGCTTTGACCAGACTTGTACTTTTGACTCCCAACGGCTCCGAAGGCCTCTCCAACGGCTCCGAAGACCCCCAACGGCCATTTGGGTGTTCCTATCCTATAAATAGAGGACTAGGAAGCCCCAAAAAAAATAGTAGCCCACGGGAACATTTTTCGATCATTTGGCCAACCTCCGGCGCATTCCTTCAAGGATCCCCACCTGCTCCAACTCACTTCGACAACCAAGGAGCACCACCATTGAAGCTTGGGAGCGCTATTCATCATCACCAATCATTCCATTGGTGCCCAAGACTTCTCCTCTTTACGGTTTTTATTGTTTTATCATTTTGAGCATTATTTTGAGTTTGTGCATACAAACCCTTCTTTCTCTCATCCTCCCTTTGTTTGGGTTTTCACACCACCTTCAAGGTGTGAAGAGGTTAGTCAAGCCTTCCCTGTAAAAGACTTGAGTCATAGGTGAGCTAGCCTTCACTTGTAAGAAGGCTAGTGGGTTTCTTGCTACAACCAATAAAAAGCAAGCTGTAATAGGTTTCTAGGTTGCCTTAAAGTCTAGTGGGTTTCTTGCTACAACCATTAAAAAGCAAGTTGTCGTATAAATCTCTCAACGGTTGAGTTGGGAGTGGAGACGTAGGCTTGGGATTTAGGCCGAACTCCGTTATCAATTTTGTGTCTTTCCTCTTTTATTTCCGCTGCGCTTTAACTTTTTCTTAAATTGTTAAACTTTTTTAAAAGGCAATTCACCCCCCCCTCTTTCCATCACTCTCCGTCCCAACAGAAATGATATCATGATTAACCACTTTTGAGAATTTCTTCAGCCTAAAGATATTTACCTAGGACTTAATTTCACACCTATGTCCATCTTGAAATTGTCTTGTTGAAGAAGCCTCATCTGCTGCTAAAGCTGGAGAAAAACATTGTAAATATGTTAAATGTATAGCATAATCCATTATGGACATGTTTCCTTGAGTTAGATGCATAAACTCTAAAGCCTTATCTTTTATTAGCGTCTATGAATAAAAGTGATTCAATAACTTCTCCAGAAAGTCCTTCCATAACATATCATCAGTCTGTCCAGATCGTACCTGAATGTCCAGCCAGCGTTTAGCTGGCCCCCGCAGCATATAAGCAGCCAAATTGACCCTCCTCCCAGCTAGAGTCTCCAAATGGTCAAGTATCATCTCTATGGATTCAATCTAGAATTCATCTACCTCAGGTCCTCACTCTCCAGTAAAAGTAGGAGGTTGTTGTAGCTGAAACTCCCTTATGAACTCAGACAAGATTTTTATAACCCTCCCTGGGTCTCTCTCCATGAATTACATGAAACGAGCAAAGTTCACTCAGAACTACTACCCTTCCTCCTTAGCTTGCACCAATGGTTTCTCAAGTTCCCTGTCTGGAAGTTCATTCTGGGCTATACCCCTCAATATCTCCCTCGACAAGGTTCGTGGAGACATATCTCTACAAATCCAAACACATGTCTTATGTCTCATAACGCAACCTTATAACATTTACGTAAGAGGAGAAACTAACAAAACAAGTTTCAACATGTACTTTCCCCATTTTTCTCACCACACGGTCAAAACTGAGGCCTTATTACTACCCTTAACCATCCTAATTCTAGGTCTTGGTTAACAAGGGTACATACATTTTCATTAATTAATTCAACCATTAATTAATAACATTATCTCAAATTAATTAATTCAAAAATTAATTAATTAATTATAGTCATTTAATCAATAAATGTTCTCATTAGACACTCATTTATTCTCATTTTGCATCATTATTTGAATCTCACAATAAGGGAAAATAGTTCAAATTCAATAACTTACCCATAACCCATTTTCCTCTGAGTGCCTAGAATGATGCATGTCACAACAACCCTGAGTGCCTAGAATGATGAATGCAGACTCAACTATCATACCTCTCTAGGCCATGAATCAAAATTCAATAATTTTCAAAACAAATATCACATCACACCACAAGTGCATCACCCAAGGTGAAATAATATTCAACTGTAACAACAAACAGCAATCACAACAATCCCACTCGGAGTACTAGGATTTTTCCTCATACGTGGGTTTGGAACTACCATGCATGAGATCATTACCAAGCCTAGAATCTTCCTAGTCTCTTGTCTACCTTTCCCAAAACAGTAAGACAAAAGAAGAGAAAAGAAAAGAAAACTCCTTTAATACCGCTTTGTGATGCTCTGACCCCAGAGCCACTGAATGGTGCCCCGATCCAGTTGGCCACATTCCCTCAAGTGTGCCTCCTCATATTCCATAGGGTGCCGACTAGAAGTGAGGTTTGTGTAAGTTAGTATTGGAGAGACTATACCCTCTTTTATAAGAATCAAACACTAATGGAAGCAAACAAAAATAACCAAGTGCGGAAGCGTATAAATAACCAGAATAATACCATGTCATATGATAGTCAAACAAGAAAATACAATACTCAACTGGAAGGTAAAAAATGTTATGACAATGAAAGTGTCAAGTGTCTACAATGAAACTAAAAGTAAAGATACAACGACTCCCAAGTAGGTCTCGAACCATGTCTGGTTCCATCTCCCATGCTCTAATCCCAAACAGCAACCTGTCCCAGGGCCTTGCCCTTATCATGTCCTAAAACAACAAAATATACTCAAGTTCCAATTAGGAGGCCCAAATAATGTGTGAGTACAACTCAGTAGGCCAACAAAAACGGTGTCTAAAATGAGTCTAGTCAAAAGATAGTGCATGTAGTTCTATGAAACAATGAATACAATGCATAATTAAATAGTTATCACATTTTCATTTAATATTTAATCATCACATTAGGCCCAGTTTCAATTCATGTTTCCCATTTGAATCATTATTAATTATTATTAATAATTTTTTGTAGATCACCATGCCTATCACCCCAAATCTCATTGAGTGTAGGTTGCCCTGCCTATCACCCAAAATCTCATTAAGTGTAGGTCTCCATTCCTATCAATCTATATCTCATTCGGTGTAGGTTTTCATACCTATCACCCCATAATCTCAAGCTTGGATAACTATTGGGGAGGAACTCCATGTCCAAGTCCCAACTTCTAATTGGTCTAGAACGCCATGTCTAGCACCACAAAAATCTCATCCATTTAATCAATCTTTAATTCACAATAATTATCCACATCATTCCATTATTAATCCAATGAATAGTTAAACATTTCAAAGGCCATTAGTTAAATAAAAAATTAACTAAGCACATAACCCATTAATTCATCAATTAATTAATCAATCAACACAATTCTCTTTCCATAATTAATTCTTTACAATTTATTATCCATATCAAATCTCAACTTGTCATAATTAATTCTCACAATTAATTATCTTGGATTAACATCATGGCACATAATTAATTCTCGTAATTAATTATCTTTTTTCAATATCATGGCACATAATTAATTCTCATAATTAATTATATTTGGTCAACATCATGGCACATAGTTAATTCTCACAATGAATTATCTTTGGTCAGCATCATGCCACATAATTAATTCTCACAATTAATTATCTTAACATAATCAATTCAATATCTCAATTACAATATCTTATCCATAAAAAATCTCCAAAATATCTATTTGGGAAACCCCCCCCCCCCCTTCATTTTTTTTGTGATTCAATTATCAATTAATCACCAGGGTAATCACAAGTCAATTCCACATTCCTAATTACTCAAATTTAGGAAATCAATCATCAAGAGAATCTAGAAAATAATAAACTCACATAAACATATAAAAATCACGACTATGGTATTTTGATTTAGACCACCTACCTTATTTTATTGATGAAAGTTAGCCCAGCAGAAATCCTCAAAATCTGAGTTGCACAATGTCGTCAGTCAAGCTTCGGATCTAAATCCCTAAACCAAAATTAAGATCAAAGGCATCAAGATATTGAAAATCTAGATATAGATCCACAATCCTAGATATAAATCTCAACTAATAGGTTTATATCTATGGAAACGGTGGAGATATTCCATGAAAAGATCAAGGAAATATAGATGAATGAATGGGAGAAGCAATGGGATGAAATCCACTTACCAGGAAGAGAGCAGATCTTCAATTAGGGCTTTCGATCTTGAAGAACAGTGTTTGTATCACCTTGGAATCCATCCATAAGGCTCTGGGAACACATAGAATTTTTCAATCCCGATCCAAGATCGAAATATGGGAGTCTCATGGGGTTTGGGTGGTTTTAAAATGAATTTTTAGATATTAAATTCCGCGTACATGGTTTCCTGGGAAAAAGCGCATGGTTAGGGAAAACTGTGTGCTAACCGTGAAGACCCCTCTATCCAGGTTTGCATGGTTGGCACAATTTAGTCACACAGTTTATCAAACCATGCACAAACTGTGCAGACCTCTCTGTTGGCATAGTTTAGACGCACGGTTTGTTCAAACTATGCGCAAACCGTACACACCCCACTGTCTGTTATCTTTTCTTAAGATTTCACCCAAACGCACCCCAAGACACTAATCCAAAACAAAGGTACTTAAAAACCTCAAAAAGTACCTGAAAATTCACCTGAGATGAGTCTAGAAAAGGAAGGGATCTTACATATAATCATTTTGGGACAAATAAAATAGTTTATTAGTTATGTCCCTTATAATTCCTATGCCTAATATCTATTTTTCTATTCCTAAATATTTCATCTCAAAAGTATTTTTCAATTAAGACTTAATGTGATTGATGAGTTTCATATTATTTCACATAACCAACATGTCATATATATAAATAAGTAGATAAATCATGTAATTTTTAACAATTTTAAAGTAAACACATGCATCTGGTGGATCCTTTTAAATTGTTCATCTAACAAAAAGTATCAAATTTTTTATACCATTTTCTAGAGGCCTATTTTAAACTATATAAGGATTTATTTAAAAGAAAAGATTGGTTAGGTTTAAATTAATTTAGATAACCATACGAAGGTTTCGTGAACAATTTCTCATTAAGTTCATCATATAAGAAGGAATTTTTCACATCCAATTATTCTATGTGAAAATCATTAAAATCAAAAAATCAAGAAGGATCTAAATAAAAGAATATTTTACAACTGGTGAAAAATATCAGCATAATCAATACCCTCTCTTTGAAGGTAACCCTTGTCCATTAATCCAGCCTTAAATTTGATTTTATTTTCATTAGTGTTGTCTTCATTTCTCTTGTAAATCCATTTACACCCAATAACCTTGACATTAGGAGGTCTATCAACAGTAGATCAAGTATGCTTTTTACTCAAAGATTTAATTTCTTTATGAATGGAATAGATCCATTCTTTGGAATATCTGTCATTCAAGTATTTATTATACGTTTTAGGGTCATTATTAATTATATCCTAGGCAATATAAAAGACAAAAGATGTCATATCATACTGGTCGGACTAAGAAGGAGGTCTAATGACCCTCCTAGATTTGTCTTGATTCGCATGATAATAACTATTAGTATTAGGAGGCTTAGAATCTGAATCTAAATCTGAACTGGACTCGCTTTGGGTCTCACTTTGAGGAACAGGTGGAGGAGGCTCATCAGCAACCTCAATATGAGTT
This sequence comes from Viscum album, assembly GCA_963277665.1. Classification (NCBI taxonomy): domain Eukaryota; kingdom Viridiplantae; phylum Streptophyta; class Magnoliopsida; order Santalales; family Viscaceae; genus Viscum; species Viscum album. The sequence continues at coordinate 816,913 of OY728136.1, forward strand.
GAAGGATAAGGATCAGCAACCTCATTATGGGTTGTATCATCTTTTTCATGTGTGAAAGATTTGGATTTAGGGGATCTAGACGCATGAAATACTACATCCCTACTAATTATACACCTTTGGTATTCAAATTTATCAACCCATAATTTATATCCTTCGACACCATCAGGGTATCCCACAAAAACACACTTAAGAGATCTTGGTTCTAACTTATCATTTTTAATGTGGGCATGGGAAGTACAACCAAATACTATTAAGTGGTTATAAGAAGGTGGTTTTTCATGCCATAGTTCATCCAAGGGTTTAAAATGGTTATAAGTAAATGGGAAACTATTAATCAGGTAGACTTTTATAGTGTAATCTTTTATCCAAAAGGATTTAGGTAGGCCTAAGCATGCAAGAATTCTTCAGACTCACTCAAGAATGGTTCTATTCATGTGCTTAAAAAATCCCATTCCATTGAGGGGTTTCCTTAATAGACTGGTTCTTAGTATATTCTCATATTGATAGAAGTGGATAAAATTAGTAGATAAGTACTCCAAACCATTATCTGTTCTTGTGAATTTAATCTTATTCCCAACATGGTTTTAAATAAGGGTTTTCCATGTTTTAAAGGTTTCAAGGACATCATATTTTTTTTAATATATAAATCCAAACTTTCCATGAATAGTCATCTATAAAGGTAGAAAATATAAACCTCTACCATGGGATATGGTTCTAGAAAGGACCCACAAATCAGAATGGATATACTTCAATGTTTTAGAATCCTTAAAAGAAGACCTAACAAAACTAATTATCTTATACTTACCCAAGATGAAATCTTCACAAAATGGGAGATTTCTTAGTGTAAAATTTTATAACAACCCTTGTTAACTCAATTCCTCTAATACCTTAGAGCCTACATGACCCAATATCCTATGTTATAGTAGGGTGTTATCAGAATTAATCATATACACACTGCCTATCTACCTTTAATAGGTCTTCCCATTCAACTCATAAATACCATTAACTAGGAATACTTTGATTATGGTTATATATTCCTTGGAGATCTTGAGGCTTCATAATTCAAACCTAAAGATGAATCCTTTTTGGTCTAGAAAACCAAGGGAAATCAGGTTTTTGTGAAGGTTAGGGACCCACCTAACATCTAGGAGGGTGATGAAAGAATGTTCAACTAATTATATAAGAACAAAACATATTCCTTTAACATTACACTTCTTGTTATTCCTTAAGATTACTTCTCCATATAATCACTCAACTAACTCAAGGAAAGACTCTCTATAAGGACACATGTAAAAAGAGCAACCTAAATCTAGAACCCACTCATTAGTGAGTGCATGTCTAGAAACATTTAAAACTTTAGCAGTATCATAAACATAATCCACTAAAAGGGACTGGTCAATAGGTTCATCAGCCTTAGGATTTTGTTTGGGTCTTCTACACTCAAGTCTTATATTCCTCGGATTACTACAGTTATAACACACAACTTTTATATCCCTAGACTTTGACCTAGGTTTGGGTTGGTTATTATTTTTGTCTTTCTTTTTACCTTTTTCTTTCTTTTTACCCTTATATTATGGCCTCCCTCTAGTAAATAGACTCTCAGGGTCACCTTTCATTTTGGGTTTAGAATGAAACTCCTCATAAATTAAAAAAGGGATTGGTCAAAGGTTTCATCAGCCTTAGTATTTTGTTTGGGTTTTCAACACTCAAATCTTATATTCCTGGGCTTACCACAATTATAACACACACCTTTTATATCCATGGACCTTGACCTAGGTTTGGGTTGGTTATTGTTCTTGTATTTCTTTTTAACTTTTTATTTATTTTTACCCTTATATTGTGGCCTCCCTCTAGTAAATAGACTCTCAACCTTAACTTTAATTTTGGGTTTAAAAAGTAACTCCTTAGAAAGTATAGAAGATTCAACCTATTCAAGGGTAAGAGAGTCACAGACATACATCATAGTTTTGACTAATGTGTTGTGGGAATTATCAATAGAAATCAAAATAATCATAGGTTTATCCTCATCATCAACAGCCACATTAATATTGAATAAATCAAGCATGATTTTATTAAACTCATCCAAATGGGATTTAATAGAAACACAAAAATGCATTTTAAAAGTAAACATGTGATTTTTTTTATAAATTATACCAATAAGTGAAGCTTTCATGTAAATTTTCTATAATTTAAGCCATGTACCGACAGTAATATATTCAAATGAAAATTCCCAAAGGAACTTGTCAACAAGAGATAGAAATATAGAACTATAGGCCTTAACAAGGATTTTAGGAGGGATGTCTTGATAAATAGTAGAGGTATGTACATCAACATTAAGGGACACAATTGGTTTCTTTGGACCATGCAAGGAATCTATAATCCCTTGTCGAACTAACATATCCCTCGTCTTAATTCACCATAAATTAAAATCATTATCACCATAAAAAAATTATTTCATACTTAGTTGTACCCATATGTTTAACTAAAGTCTATGATGCCACTTTGTTGGGGACAACATTAAGCATACACTCGAAGAAAAATCCAAGATCAATAGTTATACACTTTTGTACAATTAAGTCTTTGAATTTGAAAAGATCCTTTAAGTTTATAATAATTTCAATTGCAAACAGAAAGAAACAGTGATGATTTAAGATGAATGTGGAAATGAAAACAGAATCTAGAACATGAATAATATTCAAAAGATTCAAAAAATATATATTTAGTTTGAACAAAGAAATAAAGAAGATGGAAAGAATAACATGGGATTTAACATGCTTCGATCCCTTTGGGGTCTACATACATGGAAAGAACACCACCCACACACACATATTTTATTATTCTCAAATCAAATATTTACAGAGTGCATGCTTAACAAGAAAGATGCAAACCAAGGAATGGGAAAGGGATAATAACAACATTAGATGTATGGTTTCGTCCATCCTGTTCTTTTCAAGTTATGTTTGTAAATTTGATAATGATCTTTTGAGATCTCACTGAAGGATGGTCTTGCCTAGTTGGAGATGGAGGTTCTTAGATTAGGAACTAAACCATATGTCTTCACAAGGAAGGATGTTGTCGAAAATCCACCATGAACTGTACACCAAGGGTGAACACGAAGGATAGCGGGCCCTAATGTCTGATCTCCAAGGATGAAGAATGCACCAGAAAGCTAGGGTTTCTAGAACCCGGTGAGAGAAAAACAAGGTGATGAGGAGAAAAACAAGTTGAAGGAGTATCTCACAAAGGATAAGCCAGTAGGGGGTCATTAATTCCCCTAGAAAATGCAGATATCATAGTAACTTTCTGACCAATAAAAAGGCTCCACAAAGTCCTGCAAAACATAAAAACAACCACGCAAACCAAAAATTTGAAAAGGATTTGCACAACGTAAGGCTAAATAATCCTGTTATATAAAGGACTCGCGTAAGGGTTGCATTGTGTAAAGGTCCCGCATAAGGGTGAAGAGGCCCGCACATAAAGGTACACCAGGTTTACATAAAGATTAAGCCTGGTGTGTAAGGGTACTCGTGCAAGAGTACCGGCCACGTAAGGATAGTGCCATGTTTAAGGGTGCTTACATAAGGGTATCACCCTGCTTGAGGCTACCTACATAAAGGTCAGACCTGTATAAGGGTACTTGCGTAAAGGTATTATCCTCACATAAGGGTAACCATGTAAGGGTAGTAAGGGTACTTACATAAGGGTAATCTCATGTGTAAGGATATTGATGTAAGGGTAATCGAGACCCATGTAAAGGTAAGGGACACCCATGTAAGGGGACCCAAACCCATGTAAAGGTAAGGAAACCCTTACTTAAGGGTAAACCCTTAATATCCAAAAACAAATATTGAGCATAAAAATAAAAGGAAAATTAAAATTCACAATTTGCATGCATATAGTTTCAAAGTATAAATGGAAGAAATGATTAACAAGGAAAATTCAAAATGAAAACACATTAAATTCACATTTCTATATTTTTTATCTAAATTTTCTTTCAAATTACTTTAAATGTTTTCTTACATTTACCTTCTATATGAGTATCTGAAATATTAAGAATTATTACAATAAAACCAAAATTTTTGGGAACCAATGCCTTTGAATACTCCTCTGCATTCCCAAGAGCGAGTCAAATTATCAATGACTTTTTTTTATGTTGAATGATATTATACATTTCCAATGATAGATGACATGTATGGGAGAGGATATATGTTAACTATATTTAAGAAAGATATATTGGATCTTGTTATTTGTTGGTGGGTTCAATATAAACATGTTGCATGTGTTTTCCATGTAAGTAAATATTATTTTTAAATTTCATTTCATTATTTGAATATAACTTATAGTGATTCAATTTATTGTTTGTTTGATTAGGTATCTTCATACTATTTGAAAACAAAACTAGACCACTTTGGTTTATGGTTTCATGGATCTATAATACATTTCAACGGATGTGAAATACTTGAACATGAAAAATAGAATTGAATATATATCTCAAAGATTAATTAACAAAAATATTCAGTGTTAGTTCATTTCATTTCTTAACAGGTAATAAGACTTAGGTGATTGTAAAATACTTTTAATTACATTAGCATTCATGTTAGACTTTTCTATTTTAGTAGACATTATATGTTATGTGTAGTCTACTCACATGAATGCACAATATATTGGTTATATTTTTTTATGTGTCTATGGAGGTATAACTTTTATATTAGTTAATACAAACTTTTTATTTCAATTATTTATAGTTTTTCTTATTTTAAAAATCTTATTTGCAAAGCGTAGTGCCATCATCAAAAAAAGTGTTGAATGCGGTTATTATGTTTTACGATTCATTTATGAGATAATCATGATCAAAATGGTGACAAATTTTGACAAAGTTAGTTTCATAACAACTCTTATATTTTAGACCATTACATTGTACTATTAATGTGATAAGATTTTTATTTTTTTACAGTTTTTTGATTACATTGAATCGTATTCAACAAACAACCTAAACCATCTTTGAGAAGTATTTCGAGACTATTTTATCAGTATGATTAATTTGTAGATGTATAGTTTAATGTTTCTTGTATTTGTATTGGACTTTGTAAATGATGTCTTAGCATATATTTTGGAATGAGTTTATGTCAGCAATTTGGTACCATTGATGCAGTTAGTCTCTTTGGTTTTTCTGTTTACTATAATGGAGTATGCATCTATAACAACTTTTAAAAACATATATAGCTTTCCACATTGGTTATTATGATAATCAACATGGAAAACATTTTATAACATCCATTATTTTAATAACCAATGCTATAAGTGGTTTTTGACATCAGTTATTCTCATAACCAACATCGAAAGTCATTCTCAAACTGGTTTGGACTAGGCTTTCAATGTCAGTTATTATTATACTAGACATTGAAAACCTCTTATAACATTAGTTTATAGAACCAATGTTAAAACCTCATTTGCATCGACCAAAATATGTCAATTTTTAACCGATGCCAAAATCAAAAATAAAACCAACATTAAAGGGGTATTTTTTTTGGAAGTAACACCAAATAATATATGGCGATGAGTACGCTGAATATTTTGTTGATAAAAATACCAACAAGAATTTTATTACATTTTTATGGAGAAGTAATGTATCACTTGTCACATTTAATAAAAATTATACGATTTTTGATGAAATCCATTTTCACAAGCAACTTAGTACACTACCACAGAATCGGTTTTACACATCACCGCCTTTTTTTAGCGCTGATAAATGGTATTTTTATCAGTGTTTTTCTTAGCGATGATAAAAGGTGTATTTTATAAAAAAATATTTATCATTAAAAAGTATATATTAATATATAAATATATTTATATTGATATAAATATAATATATTTTATAAAATATGATTTATATAAGACTAAATACGCATTTACACTTAATATATAAGAGATTTAGTAAAAATGGATTATAAAATAATTACAAAATAATATTAATTAATAATTTGTTAATTATTATCGAGTAATAGTCATTTAATGACAATTTGAAGATAAAAAATAAAAATAATAATAAACGATCTAAAATAAGTTAAAAATATGACTCAAACTTCAAACGATCATAACTTTTGATCCGAGTATCCGTTTGAGCTCTACTATATATCAAATCGAAGCCTGCGACGAGCTCTACACCAACATAACTATGAGGGACCCCTATCACTATTTTTTCAAGGCCAAAAAAGGCCCCCTCCAAAAGTGATTTTTTAGTCGGGATACCCCAATTTTTTAACATTCGATAAAATTTCAACCTTATTTAAGGTGGTCTTCTTATCTTTTTCCGATGGAGACTCAATTTATTTTCAAGCCTTATACTCATGAGGATATTATGACATTCAAATTTTGTCATTTTTTCATAATGTATTGTTATTTATAATTAAGTGCACACATATATACATATTTGTATATATTTACACATAAAAATTTAATTTTATAAATAAATATGTAAACATATTTTCATAGAAAATATCTCTATAAATATATAAACCTTATCTAAATAAAAAATAATATTCATTTTATTTAAAATAAAAAATATATGAATATTTATATACCTATACAGTGTGTGTGTATTAACAAACTGATATATATTATCTATATATTTTAATATATGTATATAAATATTAATATATAATATATGTAAATAAATAAAAATATGTATAAATATATTTATAGATACAAATATAATATATATATGTATGTATGTATGTATGTATGTTGTAGATATGTTTGTATTTATTTATTTATTTATTTATACACACATAAAAACGTATTTTATAAATGTATTTAAAAATGATCATATAAATATATATTAATATACGAATAAATATATAGATAAAAAATATAACTAGATATATATATATATTAAATAAATAGATATATCATAAAATGGAGAACAAGGAGAAGTGGTAAGGGTCCAAGCGCGCAAGGGAGAGGTCTCGGGTTTGAATCCAGAGAGAGGCAGGGGCGCACGTGCGGGTGGGGTGAAGGGGGTGTCTAGCGCTATTAAAATGGGGTGGCAGGCCTAGCGTTGTTAGGGGGTAACGCTGTTAAAGTGGGGTTCAAGCGCTGATAAAAGGGGTGGTCACCTCCGATTCTGTTTTTTTTTTCAAATTAAAAAAATGACTTTTATCAGCACTGATAAAAGTTCATTTTATCAATATTTTTTTTAGTGCTGATAAAAGAGGCATTTATCAGCGTTTTTTTAGCGCTGATAAAAAAAATCTCCATTTTAATAGTGTATCGATTATCAGTGCTTTTTCATGCTGATAAAAGATTTTTTTAACGCCGTTAAAAACCTATTATGTAGTAGTGGTATAAAATAACTAAAATTTCATCACATTATTTATGATGAACAATCCATCCAACATAGATGCACCATCATTAAAACAGAAAATTTTAGAAGCAATTATTGACATAAATATTATTTAAAAAAAAACTACATGAAATGCATGGTTTTTGTTTTCATCTTTTTGTCACTTTGCAATGGTGCCTTAAGTATATTTATATTGAAAATATAGAAAATTCTATGCTCTTTTCAATGGAATTCACTAAAACTTCACCAAAATGCACCAAAACAGTGGGAGGCCAAACATGAATATGTGATGATCAAATCATATAAAAAAAATCATATGAACTTATTTATATTCATAAAAATGTAAGCTCTCAAGTTAAAATTGGAAACCATTTCCCAATTTGAAGACCACATAAAATCACAGGCCTCTCTTGAATCATGCCTTGGTAGCCTTGTGCGTGAAACAATCAACATTGCACCGTCCAACAGACCTCACCATCTCCCCAAGCCTGCAATTAAATACAAAACATCAAGATCCCCATGCAAGTTTTGTCAGCAACTATATATATCGATATCTGTGTGTTTTGTGTGTGTCTGACCTGTCAATGCTGTTCCTTGCTTTTTCCATGCGATCGGTACTGTTGCGTGCCTTGAGGATACTATCCAAGCTCCTCCTAGACTTCTCCTTCTTGTCGATGCTGCCTCTTACCTTCTCTTTGGCATCAACACTCAGACTCGACCTTTGCCCTTTTCCATGGCTCAGTCTCTGCCTCAGCTTCTGTTCCATGATGGGCCTGCGGCTACTCGCGGCACCCACGTCCACATTTTTTTCAGATTCATTGTTTTGAGGTTTGGGCAATTTCTGGATGGCTGATAAGAACTTTCGAAGATGACTCAGGTACTCTGGGTAGAGTTCCAGGTTGCAGTGATTCCCTCCTTTGAGCCACAAAGGCTCATACTTCACCTTGCAGAGCTCCCAGAGCCGCTTGCCATGCGAGCAATGGATAACCTCATCAGCTGTTCCCTGTCAAGAGAGAATGTCAACAATTTGCAGAAGGTTTTGTACCCAATGACATAAAAATGGTCTACCAAACAGAACCTTAGTTGTTATATTCTTTGGTTGCATCCCCCTGTGAAAATGAGAAGACCAGTTTGGACCCACTATCAGAAAACTCCAGCTATGATTCAAGGATTTCTTCTTAGAAATTAGACCAAGGCCCTGTTCGACATCACTTGCTGAAAAGAAAATGACCTTTTCATTGCTCCCATGGCAAGCAATGCTATGAAAATTTTCCAGTAAGTGTTGTCAAACGGAGCCTAAGCCCAACTTGCAATGCGATAGTGAAATCCAGTAATGAGAAAGTCTGTCGAAAACACAGCAAGCATGCTTTTAAAACTGGAAAACATCAACTGGTTAAAAACATCACTAATTTCATCTTCATTAAATCAGAGAGTGAATCAGTGTATATACAAAATCCAGGGTCTAAGCACTCACAAAACCCTAGCCAATGTGAGACAGATTCATAAAAATGGCATTTGGGAGGAAATTGACAAATAAAGCCGCAGAAAAGAACCATGGAAAGAAAACACTCACATGAATCACTAGAACTGGACAATTAACCAGTGGGATTTTATCAACATTCTGCAGGATAAACAAATTGAAACAGGACAACTGATCAAGGTGATGGGGTGGCAAATATCTGGAACTCATTAGGCACTAAGGATCACCTTATAGATATCAAACCAGATAGAGTGCTTCATCGGGTACATGACACGAAGGCCGGACAGGAATGGACTGTGGAGAATTACTGCCCGAAACTGGGCCGGACGAGAAGCCAGATCAAGGGTAGGTCCACTGCCAACTGACTGGCCATACAAGACAATGTCTTCCTTCACTACTCCATATTTCTCTTCAAGGCATTTGTAGGCAGCCTCTATATCAGCATATGTGTCCTGCTCACTGGGCTAAAGACAAGAAGAAGATAAGCTACTGGTCCATTTTAATAAGCACAGACAGATGGATTGAGCAAATCATAAAGAAAGTGCACCTTTCCAGAAGATTGTCCATAACCTGAGTAATCATACCTGTAAACACAGAAGAAAATCGTCCTGATCTTCACAAACACAGAATAAATTGTCTAATGCGCAGAAATTGAAAGCTCGGAGATGATTCAGTAATCTGCCAGACCAGAAACCACGGCTGATCCAGCTAACATGTTTAAATCGATCGGTAAGAGAGAGAAGTCAACTAACCCCAAAACATTGACGCAGAGGTGATCGCGCAGCAGGGAGAATATCTCGAACATCCGGCCGATATCAGCAGCATTGCCGTGGGAGTAGAGGAGGGTCAATGAAGCAGAAGGGTTCCTCAAGTACACGGCGACAATTTCATTCCCTCTCCTGGTCCGCAGTTTCATAACCTCAGCGTCGCGGCCGCCGCTGCCGCTGCCGATGATCCTCAGCCGCCCCGCCGGCTCGTCCGCCACCAGGCGGTACGACGGAGGGGCTGGAGGGAAGAAGGCGAACTTCGACACCATCGAAGACGTCGTCCCGCCCATCTTCACCAAAAACCCAAAACCCTTAAATATTAAATGGAGACGGGAATCGAGAGGGGCATCATGATTTGCATGGGTTCATTCATGGTATCAGGCCGATCAACTGTGAAGAGAAGAAGAAGAGAGAAATTCAATTACCAGACGGCATAAGCAGGAGATAAGGGGGGCCAAGGCACGGCTGCAGCGCCCATTGTTGGTGATCGACGGGATGGGATTTTCAGAGCAATGGAGGAAATGCAATCAAAATTTGAATGGAGCGAATTGCGGTTTCCAGAATAGGAAACATTATTTCCTGGGAGTCAAAATGGGTTGAAGAAAGGGAATCAAAAATTTAAAACCATTTTAATGGTAGGTATAGTTTTTCAATACAATGGAAATATAGTAATTAAGGCATTAATTAATCGGATTTTTTAATTTGATGTGATGAGGTCGGAAAGGAAACGAAGTTAAGGGCGCTTCCTTCCATTTCGTCTTTTTCGTATTTTATTTTACGATTACACGGTTCACTTGGCGGCTTTCGATTTGACGTTACCTCGTTATTGAGTTTTTTCTTGACCGGCATAATTATTACTTTTTTTAATGATTCCATAAATAAAATAAACGTTTCAAAAGGTAAAATTCCATGCATAGCCCGAGCCCCTTTCATATCATAATGTGCAATACATTACCACAGATGGACAATTTTACAGTATCGGTTTTTTATCAGCGTTGAATAATAAATGATAAAAGGTCTACTTTTATCAACTATAGTATAGTTAGTATGATAATTATTTTTAATAAAAAATATTATTAATATATCTATATGATTATTATATTTATATTCAAAAATAATGTTTGTTTATATACACTAATTATAAAACACATGTTTGTAATTAATATAAATATGATATATTAATTTTTTTTAATAATTCAAATATATATATGTATATAATGTTTTCAAAAAAAGTATTTATAAGATTATAAATATAAATACATATATTTATATTTAAATAATTATAATATTATAATATTTTTTAAAAAATATATATTTTTATTATATTTATTTATTTATTAATATATATATATATATATAATTATAATTATATACAAATATTTATAAATATATTTATTTATAATTGGAATTATAAATAAGTATATACTAAAATAATTATAAAATTGTAATAAATATTTTTAAATAATATATATTTATTATATTTATAATTATATATACTTATATATTAATAAATATATATAATTATATATGTATTATTGTAACGTTCCGAATCCGGGTGTCGCCTAAAGGTGCCCCGAACCCGGTTGGTCACATAACCTCAAGCGCATTTCTCCAAACGCCAGAGACTGTCAATTAGCAGCGAGGGTTAAGGTGTGATAATGCGGAAACTATGCCCTCATTGGTAGAATATACACAGCAGAAAGCAAATAGTAAACAATAGCGGAAGCAATAATACCATACAATAGAAATAACAACAGAAGACTGACGTAAATCCAACAAAAGCCACAATTTATATATATATGATGCATGACATATGTATATAAGAAAACAGTCAAACAAGTCACAATGCTGGAAAACAATACAAAACCAAAATACAAAAGAAACAGTAATCTTCAGCGGCATCGCAAGACTCACCTTGTCTCATGATCTTCAGCTCCTACAACAATCAAGTACCTGATGAAGAAGGGCGTTTGCTCTTATTTATACCTGCAATCATATAATCTGTTTGGGTCCAAAATATGACCAAACATGGTGTGAGGCGAATCCAACCACCAAAAAATATGTGTATAACTTTGAGTGAATGTATATAGCATACAATATGCAGAAATGAAGCAATGAACTAGGAAATACTCAAAAGTAACCAGTTTCCAATTACATTCATTTACATTTATTATTCATCATTTGAATCATGTAATCTTGAGATCTAGCCTAAGCTTTATACCCCCCTGTGTAATGGTAACAAACAAACCTCTCAGAAGACCATATAAACAATCAAGTAAGACCGAGTCCAAACCTGTACTTTGACTTGATAGACTCGCCCCAATCAGTCAATCATTCAATAACGACCCTTTGAGAAAGTTCTCACAGTCTAATCCATCTGGTCTAACATAACAACAATTCATTTAATAGCGACCCTTTGGATAGCTCTCACGATCTAACCCATTTGGTATAACATAGCACTAAACATTTACAAACGACAACCAGGGCAAACTCTCGCGGTCTAAACCCTTTGTCTAATATACTATCAAATAATTATAAACAACCAATTGGGCTAGATCTCACAGTCTAAACCCCTGAGTCGACGACCACCTGACAGCTCTCACAGTTATACCTCTGGGTCACATAACAGTAAAACATTCATAATCGACCCTACCTTGGGAAGCTCTCACAATCATATTCCTCTTGGTCAAACTTCCACAATGCATGTCACAAGCATTTCATATAATCAATAAAACTCCATCCCCATCAAACAAGGCATGGAAAACAAGGTACCTAACTTTACACATAAGCAACAACCTCTTTTTCAATCAATCAACCATAAGAGGTATTAAACGAGATTAAATTCCAATCAAGCAATACCTCAAACGTGGATATGCAGCACTTTAAGCATATATAAACCAAATATGAACAGCGAAAGGCACAAACCACCTACTTTGATGTCGTACGATCAATACTCTTGAACGTCACCCCTTGAATCAGCCTAAAACAGCGTAAATCTACAAAAAGACGAAAACCCCCAACCTCGAATAACTCACGAGAGAGGAGGAATCAATAAGAAATGCTCCAGGGAAATTAAGGACCCACCGGTGGGATTCCAACGCACTTGACAACGTCTCAATCGGAGGTCGGACAGAGAATCGAGAGGGGTTCAAAATTCTTCAGCCGTTCTGTCGCTCTCTAGTACGAGGAGGAGAAGATGTTTCTGAGGATGAGACGCGACCCTGCTCCGTTTTAACAAATAAAAAGAAAACTACACGGCGCGTTCATTAAAGGTGCACGCCGTGTAGTAGCCTTAATCGGCCCCGCCTTAAGCAGTCTGCGAGGTCACCACACGACCATGTACTCCGTCGTTACACGGCCAGTACGCAGCTGTACGCGGTACCCAGATACACACACTACGCCAAGTGGCGATTTTTTTCCCGTTTAGCGACGATTTAAACCGCCACTAAATCATTCTGTTGCGGTTTTGGAAAACCGCCGCTAAAACATGTGTCTGGAAATAATTAGCAGCGATTTTTTAAAACCGTCACAAAATGATTTAGCGACACTTTTAAACCGTCATTTTTTTTAAAAAAAATTAAAATTTTATTTATTTATTTTTACCCTACTCATGTCCATTTCCACGCACAAGTCCATAGACATGCACATGCCCATGTCATATATACAAATTCTGCGTTGAGTGAGATTTGTACCCCTTACCTCTTGCTTACTTTCCAAAGACTTTACTACTCCACCGTACTCTTCATGTGGTCAATAAATCGAATTTAATATACTTATATATATATATATATATTGGAAAAATAAATAATACATAACAAATAGATACACACTAAATAATCATTAATCATTAATTATTAATCAACAATGATTAATCAACAATGTTTAATCAATAATGATTAATCAATAATGATTAATCAATAATCAATATTCAATAATCAATAATTAATAATTAATAATTAATAATTACTAATTACTAATTACTAATTAATAACTAGAATACAAATGAATAATAAATAAAGAAATATATAATATAGAAATAAATGGTAAATAAAAAACAGTAAATAAAAAATAAAAAATAAAAAATAAAAAATAGTAAATAAAAAATAAAAAATAGTAAATAGTAACTTGTAAATACTAAATACTAAATACTAAATACTAAATATATAATATATAATGCAAAATATATAATATATAATATATAATATATAATATATAATATATAATATATAATATATAATATACAATATATAATAGATAGTATATAATAGATAATATATAATAGATAATAGATAATATATAATATATAACACATAATACATAATAAATAATACATAATACATAATATATAATAGATAATAGATAACATATAATACATAATACATAATATATAATATATAATACATAATACATAATACATAATACATAATACATAATACATAATATATAATATATAATATACAATGCATAATACATAATTGATAATATATAATATATAATCTATAATTTATAATATATAACATATAATATATAAGTAATGTATAAATAATAAATTAATTAAAAAATAATTTAATATATGATAAATAAATAAAAAATTAATAAAAAATTGATAAATAAATAAATAATAAATAATAAATAATAAATAATAAATAATAAATAATAAATAATAAATAATAAATAATAAATAATAAATAATAAATAGTAAATAGTAAATGGCAAAATAATAATTAATAATTAATAATTAATAATTAATAATTAATAATTAATAATTAATAATAACTAATCATTAATAATTGATCATTAAAAATTAATTATTAATATTTAATACTTAAACATTTATAAATAATTAAGAAATTATTAAGAAATAAATAATAAATAATTAATAAATAATGAATATTGAATATTGAATAAATGAATAATAAATAAATAAATGAATAATAAATGAATAATAAACTAATAATAAATTAATATTTTGTAAATTAAAATGAATTAATAAAGAATAAAGAATAAAGAATAAAGAATAAAGAATAAAGAATAAAGAATAAAAAATAAAGAATAAAGAATAAATAAATAAATATATAATTAATTAATTAATTAATTAATTAATAATTAATAATAACTAATAACTAATAATTCATAATTCATAATTAATATTTAGTATTTAGTATTAAATATTAAACATTTAATAAATAAATAAATAAATAAATAATAAATAAATAAATAAATAAATAAATAAATAAATAAATAAATAATAAATAAATAATAAATAAATAATAAATAAATAATAAATAAATTAATAATTAATGTGTACGCAATAAGTAAATAATAAATAAATAAATACATATTAAATATTAAATAAATAAATTTATCAATAAGTAAATTGATAAATAAATAAATAATAAATAATAGATAATTAATTAATCAATTAAGTGAGTAAATAAATAAAAAAAATAAAAAAAATAATTATATAAATCACAAAACGTTAAGAACTTCTCAAAACCCTAAAAATACTGAAATGACTCTAAATTCTGATCCGGGAGTCCTTTTTCTGCTCCATAACCTGTCAAATCGAAGATCATGAAATGAGTTTTGATATGATATGTGGTACATACCGAACAGACACTTGGATCGAAGGTTATAACCGTTTGAATTTTTAAGAAATCAGGGTCGACAACTAAAACCTCCGTTTCAGAGGTCTTCTGAGACTTTCTGGCAGAATAAAAATAGGTATAATACTATAAGAGTTGGTACTAGACCTAAATGGCATAGAGCTCATCGCAAGTTTCGATTTGATATGTGGTAGAGCCCAAACGAACACTCAGATTAAAAGTTATGACCATTTGAAGTTCGAGTTCGATTTTCGACTTTTGAAATTTAAATATTTTTTTTCCTTTCATCATCACATGATTAAAATCTCACTTGATTTTAGCTCATTTGATAAGCTTCGATTTGACTGGTTGTGGAGCTGAAATGGATTCCCGGATCAAAAGTTATGGTCATTTGATGTCGAAGTCTGTTTTTCAACTTATTGAAGATTTGTTTTCAGTTTAAAAAATATTATTAACTAATAATTATAAACATTTACTAATTGAAACATTATAAATAATTAAAATTATAAATTATAAATTATATTTTATTGTAAATAATAAATAATAATAATAATAAATAAATAAATATTTTTTAATTTTTTTCTTCAATTTTTTGGCGGTTTTGAAAAAACCGCCGCTAAAAAACTTAAAGTTTTTTGAAGAAATTTTAGAACATTTATAAAAAATATTTTAAAAACATTTAGCGGCAGTTTTTTCACGGCAGTTTTCAAAATCGCCGCTAAATTTTTGATCGAAAAAAAATTAACGGTGGTTTTGAAAACCGCCGCAAAAAAAAACGTCCCTAAAACACTATTTTCTTGTAGTAACGACGTGTACTCATAAGTACACGGTGTGTACTTAGAAAATTCAAATTTTTTCCTTTTTCCTAAAAAACAACCCAAAAATAAAGATCCATACATGAAATAAAGATCTAAGTTCTTACAAACTTTCCCCCTTAAAGCAATCCGTCCCCGAATTTCCCTTTCAAGGGTGGTGAAGAAGAATTTACAAACACTGGCCACTGCGATCGCACATCGGCCTCCCTCTCCCAAGTCTTGTCCTATACTCGCCCATGCTGTCATAGCACCCTGAACAGAGGAACAAACCGTCCATGAAAAACCTTCGTGCTGCAATCCACAATCCGAATAGGGTGCTCCTCGAATGATGCATCCACCTCCAACTCAATCTCCTCAGGTTGAAAGACATGAGACGAGTCTGAAAAGTAATGCCGTAGCTAAGAAACATGAAAGACGTCGTGCATAGCCCAATACCTCTGAGGTAACTGAAACCGATAGGCAACCGGTCCGACTCTTTCCAAAACCTCAAACAGCCCGACGTATCTTGGTAAAAACTTCTCCTGTCTTCTAATCCTCCTGTGTCCCAACCTTGGTGTGATGCGTAAGAAAACCTGATCTCTGACCTCGAACTCTAGAGGTCATCTCTATCGATCAACATAAGATTTTTGGCGAGATTGTGTAGTATCCATCCTCTTCTGAATCAACTCCACCTGGGTCTGTGGTCTCCTGGACAAGATGAGGTCCCAACATAGCTATCTCTCCTGCCTCCAGCCAACATAGTGGTGATTGGCATGACTTACCGTACAAAGCTTCATAAGGTGCCATCTGAATCATTTTCTGAAAACTATTATTGTAGGCAAACTCCACCACGGGTATGTGTCTCCCCCAAGAGCCCTCAAAATCTAGGACGCATGCTCGAAGCATGCCCTCCAAAACCTGAATCATATACTCGGACTGACCATTTGTATGGGGATAGTAAGCTGTACTCAGAAGTACCTGTGTACCCAAATCTCTCTATAGTCCCTGCCATACATGAGAAGTAAACCAGGCATCCCTTTCTAATAAGATAGAGTGTGGAACCTGTTGGGCAAAAATCTCTCAAGGTAACATTGCAGTATTTTTGGGTTGATTGTGTTTGTTGACAAAGCAGGGTTTCATGGACATTTGTCGAGTTTCCAAGAAGTTGTTGACAATCCTTGTTGACAAAGAATGATGATAAAGGAAAGAACGATCTGGAGGCGGTACAAAAGAGCAGTACAAGGTGGCGCCGTTTCCCAGTGTTTGCCAAATTTTTGGGGTCCAAAATTTGGAGTTTGGTGAGCATCGCGAAAAGTGGATTTCCATGAAGATCATAATTTCATATGGAAAAGGCATGAATTTCGCGAAGATGGGATGCATGGATTGGTTTTCGCGAAGACCAGAAGAATGGAGGCGGTGAGTCTTCGCGATTACGTCAAGCTTCGCGAACGGCAGAGGCTGAAGCGCATCGCGACGGTGAAGGGCTTTGCGAGGGAGCTTCGCGGCGAAGGCGTGAAGGAATGTTGGGCTTCGCGAGGGAGCTTCGCGGAGAAGTCGCGAAGGTATGTTGACGGTGATTCTTCGCGACTACGTCAAGCTCCGCGAACGGCAAAGTGCCGTGGTGCTTCGCGATTTGGACAGAATTCCGGCGGAAACTTTGGAGCTTTGCGATTTGAGATGACGTGGCGTTGACTTCGCGCGAAAGGGATGAGGGTCGGTGGAATCGCCTATAAATAGAGGCCGACCCCCTCGAGAGAAGTAGAGAGAATTTTCAGAGAAAATCCATTGCTCTCGGTTCGCGGAGGTGGTTCGCGGAGGCAGCGTGCTTCACGAAAGAGGTGCTTCGCAGCGGCTATTGTAGCTCCGCGAAACCTGTGAGCTCCGCGTTGGCTTACTTAGCTTCGTGAGGGCCGTTGCTTTGTGACGGCTTGAGCATCGCGAGAGTGCTTCGCGAGAGTGCTTCGCGAGAGAGCTTCGCGAAAAGGCAGGAGCTTCGCGAGGGCTTGTTTGAGCTTCACGAAATTGAGAGCCTAGCGAAGTTGAGTGCTTTGCAGAGGTCTTTCCAAAGGTAGTTTTCCCAGTGTTCAGAGGCAAAGAGGTATTCATATACGGATAAAAGTTGAACTTCAACAGAGCATCTACATACAGAGGAAGATGCATTCCTTAATGGAAATGAAGAGACCTACAGGTCTATAAACTGTGAGTTGATTCCCTTCACATAGCAGTGAGCTTAGGAAGAAGAAGAAGGTGATCCTCTCCACCGGTAGTGAGCCAGAGAGAGAGAAACAGGGAGTGACCCTTGGGAAAGCAGTGAGCTAACCCTAAACCTTGTATAGGCAGTGATCCTGGGCATAGAAGTGATCTAGCCCGAACATTGTAATCCACAGCTAGTGAAGTTTAGTGGACTTGGTACGACCGGAAACCTGTCAGCGTATGCTCCTTGGACGTAGCCCTTTGCGGTGAACCAAGTAAAATTGTTGTGTCCTGTGCTTGCTTTACTTTCTGTTTATATTGTGCAGCAGGAAAGAGAGAGAAGAGTGTTTTTCTTAACAGCGAAACAAGATCAGATCAGGCTTTAATTTTTAATTAGTCATACCCTGATTCACCCCCCCTCTCAGGGTATTCAGCCTAGTGGAACTAACCAGTGGTATCAGAGGGAAATGTTGACAGTTGTTCTTCTCTCAATGGAGGTCACTAATCATAGAGGGATTCTGATCTTCGACGGATTTAATTTTCAGATATGGAAGAATCGAATGCAACACTATTTCCGATCTTTGGGAATGGATGTGTTTTCAGCAGCTATGCATGGTATCACAGCTGATATTACTAGTGGTGCATTATCAGAAGCTGAGCACAAAGAGTTGGATGCTGATTCCAAAGCAATCAACACCTTAGGGGGAGCCCTCTCTAATCCCATATATACAAAGATGATGTCATGCAAAACGTCACATTCCATGTGGGAAAAGCTTTTGAATATTTATGAAGGGGATACAAAAGTCAGAGAGGCAAAGCTGCAAGTGTTGTGGAACAAGTATGAAGATCTCAGAATGAACCCGAATGAGTCTTTTGATGCATTCTTTGACAGGGTAAATGATGTGGTAGAAGACATGCAGGGTCTTGGAGAAATTATCGAAGACATTAAAATCGTAAAGCGCATCTTGAGAAAGCTTCCACCTCGATTCAATCTGAAAGTTTCTGTTTTGGAAGATAAAGATCCGAAAGAGATGACATTGGATAACCTACACAACACTCTTGTTGCATATGAAATGAGAAATGATGACAACGATGCTGTGGAAAAGGGGAAATCCAAAGAGGTGGAATTTAAGGCCATGAAGAGGCTCACTATTGAAGATTCTCAGGAGGAAGAAGAGTCAGATGAGGTGATGTCGTTCCTTTCTTCAAATTTGCAAAGAGGAAAAGGAAAGTTTAAAGGGAAACTTCCACTAGCATGCTTCCGATGCGGAAAGGTTGGTCATCTTGCTGCAAGATACCCTAAAAAGTTTCAAGAAGAAAGCGATGAAGATGAAGTTGAGATTCCCATGAAAAAATCTTCAGCCTACGTGAAAGGGAAGAAGCAGTTCAAGAGAAATTTCTTTAAGAAGAAGAATCTTCTTTCCCAAGAAATTGACAGTTCAGCTGAGTCTGAGGGTGAAGAAGTTGAAGAGATAGAAAACTGCAAAGATCGTGGAAAAAATGCGATGGTGGCTATTGCCAGTAGTGCTCTAGAAAAGAAAGAAACCGAAACTGATGAAGAAGAAGAAGAAATTGAATGGAGAGTTGACATGGAAGCTGAATTAGAAGCATCTCTTGAAGAGATAGATGTTTGGCGAGCAAAAACAAAGAAAGCCAACAAGATAGTACGTGATGCCAAACTCTACATGCAACAACAAGAAGAAGAGAAGTCTGAGCTTGAGAAAGAAATTGAAAATCTTAAGTCTTCCAGGTCAGAGTGCATAGAAAAGGTTGATGAGCATAAGCTCATGATTGAAGAGCAGAAAAGGGAGATCGATTGCTTGAGTCGAAAAGTGAAAGATCACGTCAAGCGTATTGAAGAGCTTGAAGAGGAAGTTGTCGGTCTGCGAAGAAAAGTTAAAGACCAGGAAAAACCTTTGAATCCCAACACATTCTTGGGAAATCAGGTCATTACAAAGACTGAAAAGAAGAAAGAAGAGCCTAGTTGTTCAGCAGGAAATAAGCTACAATTGAACTCAGAAGTTAAGGCTGATTCATGGCTTAATCAGAAACAAAAATCTGTGGCAGTTGAAGTTAGACCGGAAGCACCTGTCCCGAGATTGAAAGTGGATTTGAGCACAAAGCAGAATCAGAATACTCAGAGATCCAAAGGGGAAACTCGTAGTGCTGAAGTAACACGAAGGAATGCACCTTATATCAGGTGTTATTGTTGTGGAAAGATGGGACATTCACAGTATCTATGTTCCATAGCCAAAATATATCGAAGGGAACAAGAACAGAGATGGCAGCCAAACATAGAACGGTTTTCCAGAACATTTTTTGAAGGACACTGTTTTTGGTGCGGAGGATTTGGACACATGGCTAGGTACTGCACTCCGACCATTCAGAAAAATGTGCCAAAGCAGAATCAAAATGTTCGCAAGCAGCAGATCAGTAAACCGACAAGTGAGTTAAAAGTTCAGAACAGATTTGCAGTTTTGCAAGATGAAGTTGGTCCATCATACTTTGATAAAGAACAGAAGTCTCAATCTATGCCGAGTATGAAAGAAAAAGTATGGACCATGAAGAAGAAAACTGAGAAGGCCGTAGTTGCTGAAATTGCCCTTAAAGCATCAGATCGTTCTGGTGTTTGGATCCTTGATAGTGGTTGCACATCCCACATGACGGGTAATAAGGATCTGGTTACAAGCATAAAATATGACAAAGAAGGAGTTGTCAAATTTGGAAATGATGAAGGCCTGAAGATTGTTGGCTCAGGAAAAACCAAGTTTGGGGGCAAAGAAATAAGACATGCTGATGTCTTGGTGGTAGAGGGTCTCAGTCATAATTTGCTTAGCGTCAGTCAACTATGCGACTCTGGGCACTCTATCCTATTTACCAAGAAGATGGGTATTGTTAAAGGAAAAGATGGAATAGTCATTCTTCAGGGAAAACGAACAAAGGGGAATCTTTACCTGGTAGGTGGGGAAGAAGATTCATGCCTTTTATCCAGAGAAGAAGAAAATCAGCTATGGGATAAGCGACTTGGTCATCTATGTCAACCATCTATGGAAGATCTGGTAAAGTGTGATGCTTCTAGAGACCTTCCCAAACTATCACGTGATAGCACTCATACATGTGATGCTTGTCAACAAGGGAAGATCATCAGGAAGACATACAGGCCAAAAGAACAAAAAGCAACTGGAGTGCTCGAATTGGTGCATGCTGATGTATGTGGACCTATCTCACCACGAGCTATAGATGGGCAAAGATAATATGTTCTTTTCATTGATGACTATAGTAGAATGGCCTGGGTATTCATTATTACCCATAAGACAGAGGTGTTCAGTTGCATAAAGCAGTACATGAGGGAATCAGAAAAGATGCTTGGGCAGAAAATTCTGAAGTTTCATACTGATAATGGTACGGAATTTACAAACAGTCAGGTTGAAAACTATCTCAAGAAACATGGGATAAGGCATCAAGTTTCATCAGTAAGAACTCCCCAACAGAATGGAGTGGTTGAAAGGAGAAATCGGATCATCAACAACATGGACAGAACTATGCTTATTGATAAGGACCTACCAGATAAATTTTGGAAGGAAGCAGTTTTGACATCGGTCTATGTTTCAAACAGGTCCCTGTTATGTCCGAAGCAAGGGAAGACTCCGTATGAACTGTGGTACGGAAAGAAGCCAACGTTGAAATACTTTCAAATATTTGGAAGTAAGTGTTTCATTCTCAACAAAGAACATCATAGGAAGTTTGAGGAACGAGGAGATGAAGGGATATTCCTTGGATACTCAGGGAAAAGCAAAGCATATAAATGCTTCAACAAGAGGCTGGGAAAAATTGTTGAGAGCAATGATGTCACTATAGTTGAAAATGAACAGACTGCTCAACGACCCAGTGAACAGTTTCTGGATGAAAGTGATGATGAGGTAAGCAACACATGGGGAGTAGAAGTGGAAGAGGCTGACTCAGAAGAAGATACTGATGATGAGCAAGAAATTGTCAAGTCTGTATCTGCAAGGAAGCCAAAGAGTCGAGCTGAAATTGATAGCCAAAATATCATTGGTGATCAGACAGCTCCATTTCAGACTCGAAGAATGAAATCATTGCAGCAAACATCGTTTTTATCTCAGGTGGAGCCGGAATATTTTTCCGATGCAGCTGAAGATGAAAACTGGGTTCAGGCTATGAATGAAGAGCTTGATCAAATTGAGAAGAACCAGACATGGGAGATTGTTTCGAGGCCAGCAGACAAGAATGTCATTGGGACCAAATGGGTCTATCGCAACAAGATGAATGAAGATGGCACAGTGATTCGGAACAAAGCACGACTAGTGTGTAAGGGGTACTCCCAGATCGAGGGAATAGATGTCGATGAGACATTTTCACTGGTTGAAAGGCTGGAGACAATCAGATTATTTTTGGCCATAGCAGTGCAACGAAAGTTCAAAGTGTTCCAGATGGATGTCAAATCTGCATTCTTGAATGGTGTTCTATAAGAGGAGGTGTATATTGAGCAGCCAGATGGTTTTCTCATTCATGAGGATGAGAACAAAGTTTGCAGGCTGAAGAAGGCGTTGTATGGGTTGAAACAAGCACCAAGGGCATGGTACTCAAGGCTTAATCAGTACTTGAAAAAGCTTGGTTTCCAGCGTGGAGGAGTTGATTACAACCTCTATTTCAGCAATGAAAGTAATCAAAGGATGATGGTATTGGTTTATGTCGATGACATAATATTTGGCGGATCAGATGAAGCTCAGTGCAGACAGTTTTCTGAATTCATGAAAAATGAGTTTGAAATGTCAATGATTGGAGAGCTAACGTTTTTTCTTGGTCTACAGGTGACACAAGGAAGGAATGGAACATTTATTTCTCAATCTAAATATGCCAAGGAGGTCTTGAGAAGGTTTGGAATGGAAAATTCCAAGGAGATGAAGACTCCGGTTGCTACCCGGCTGAAATTATCAAAATATGAGGATGGCAAGGCAGTTAATATCACAGAATACAGGCAAATCATTGGAAGTCTGTTGTACTTAACCGCAACAAGGCCTGATATTGTTTTTGCCACATGCCAAGAGCGAGATATCAGAGCAATCCCAAGGAAAGCCACATGCTTGCAGTGAAAATAATACTTCGGTATATCCAGGGCACAGTGGATTTCGTCTTGACATATACTGATAAATCTCAGACAGAGTTATTAGGATATACTGATGCAGACTGGGTCAGTTCAGCAGATGATAGGAAATCAACGTCAGGTGGTGCTTTCTATCTTGGTGGATTGTGTATTTCTTGGCTTAGTAAGAATCAAGATTGCATTTATTTGAGCACCGCAGAAGCTGAGTATATTGCGGCCACTCAAGCATGCACACAGTTATTGTGGATGAAGCAACAACTTGAAGATATGAGAGTTGAAGTGAAGTCTCCGATCGGAATCCAGTGTGACAAATCAAGTGCTATAAATCTTAGCAAAAATCCTGTCCATCATTCAAGGACAAAGCACATTGAGATTAAGTATCATTTTATCAAGGAGAAGGTTGAGTAGGGGATCGTGAAGTTGGAGTATGTGCCTATAGAGCTACAGGTTGCAGACATTCTGACAAAGTCCTTACCCAAGGAAGCTTTTGAGAGGCATCGACTGGCTCTGGGAGTTCAGTCAATTCCCCACACTTAAAATAGTGGATGTGGAACCCCCCCTCTCCCCGAGGTATGATGTGTTTATCCCTAATATGCTGATATGTTATCTCTACTATGTTACAGACTACAAAGGAGTGTCCTTTGGGTTCGTTGACAAAGGGGGAGAAAAGTGTTTGTTAAAGGGGGAGAAAATAGTGATTGTTCAAGGGGGAGACAGTGCGGAGATTTGATAAATCATAATTGATACGGGGAGAAGCTGATAGGTGGAGCAGCTAGAAAGGGGGAGCAATGAGAAAGGGGGAGATTTTTAAAATCTGACGATGCTAGAAGTGATCGATCAAATAATAGATATCACGACATCTGAGGATTGTGATAAAAGCAGAACAGTGGTGTTGGAATAGTGTGAGACGGTGTCCAGCTATCAACAATTGGTATCAAATTAAGAATTCACCAATTGGTATCAGTGTGGTTCAACAATTGGTATCAATTTAAGAATTGGTATCAGGGTGGAATCGACAATTGGGGTCTGACATGAAGTGATTCATTGATGAACTTTTCATACTACTCTTGTTTCTCATGCCGAGCATTGCTCATGTGGGCTTAGAGTACTTGTTAAGTGAATCCTTGAATGCTATCAGAATCGCAAGAGGCGAATGGTGGTAGTGGCTGGAAGAAGACTCAGTGAGGTATCAAAGTGCAGAAAATCATTCTGAGCAGAGTTGTGAAGAGTTGTCAACAAACCCAAAGGGGGAGATTGTTGGGAAAAAATCCCTCAAGGTAACATTGCAGTATTTTTGGGTTGATTGTGTTTGTTGATAAAGCAGGTTTTCATGGACATTTGTCGAGTTCCCAAGAAGTTGTTGACAATCCTTGTTGACAAAGAACGATGACAAAGGAAAGGACGATTTGGAGGCGGTACAAAAGAGCAGTACAAGGTGGCGTCGTTTCCCAGTGTTTGCCAAATTTTTGGGGTCCAAAATTTGGAGTTTGGTGAGCATCACGAAAAGTGGATTTCCATGAAGATCATAATTTCATATGGAAAAGGCATGAATTTCGCGAAGATGGGATGCATGGATTGGTTTTCGCGAAGACCAGAAGAATGGAGGCGGTGAGTCTTCGCGATTATGTCAAGCTTCGCGAACGGCAGAGGCTGAAGCGCATCGCGGCGGTGAAGGGCTTTGCGAGGGAGATTCGCGGTGAAGGTGTGAAGGAATGTTGGTCTTCGTGAGGGAGCTTCGCGGCGAAGTCACGAAGGTATGTTGACGGTGATTCTTCACGACTACGTCAAGCTCCGCGAACGGAAAAGTGCCGTGGTGCTTCGCGATTTGGATAGAATTCCGGCGGAAACTTTGGAGCTTTGCGATTTGAGATGACGTGGTGTTGACTTCGCGCGGAAGGGATGAGGGTCGGTGGAATCACCTATAAATAGAGTCCGACCCCCTCGAGAGAAGTATAGAGAATTTTCAGAGAAAATCCATTGCTCTCGGTTTGCGGAGGTGGTTCGCGGAGGCAGCGTGCTTCGCGAAAGAGGTGCTTCGCGGCGGCTATTGTAGCTCCGCGAAACCTGCGAGCTCCGCGTTGGCTTACTTAGCTTTGCGAGGGCCGTTGCTTTGCGACGGCTTGAGCATCGCGAGAGTGCTTCGCGAGAGTGCTTCGCGAGAGAGCTTCGCGAGAGAGCTTCGCGAAAAGGCAGGAGCTTCATGAGGGCTTGTTTGAGCTTTGCGAAATTGGGAGCCTAGCGAAGTTGAGTGCTTTGCGGAGGTCTTTCCAAAGGTAGTTTGCCCAGTGTTCAGAGGCAAAGAGGTATTCATCTACGGATGAAAGTTGAACTTCAACAGAGCATCTACATACAGAGGAAGATGCATTCCTTAATGGAAATGAAGATACCTACAGGTCTATAAACTGTGAGTTGATTCCCTTCACAGAGCAGTGAGCTTAGGAAGAGGAAGAATGTGATCCTCTCCACCGGCAGTGAGACATAGAGAGAGAAACAGGGAGTGACCCTTGGTAAAGTAGTGAGCTAACCCTAAACCTTGTATAGGCATTGAGCCTGGGCATAGAAGTGATCTAGCCCGAACATTGTAATCCACAGCTAGTGAAGTTTAGTGGACTTGGTATGACCGAAAACCTGTCGGCGTATGCTCCTTGGACGTAGCCCTTTGCGGTGAACCAAGTAAAATTGCTGTGTCCTGTGCTTGTTTTACTTTCTGTTTATATTGTGCAGCAGGAAAGAGAGAGAAGAGTGTTTTGCTTAACAAAGAAACAAGATCAGAACGGGCTTTAATTTTTAATTAGTCATACCCTGATTCACCCCCCCTCTCAGGGTATTCAGCGTAGTGGAACTAACATAACCCCATGAAAATGTACAATCTATTGGATGTATAACTTTACAAGCTCATGAACACTGAAGGTTTCCTTGATCTGTAGGAAATGTGCAACCTTTGTGAGTCTGTCAACAACAACCCATATAGCATCATTCCCTCAAGGTGACCTTGGTAAACCCATTATGAAATCCATCATGATATCATCCCACTTCCACTCGGGAATGGGTAACTACTGTAACAGCCATGCCGGTCGCTGATGCTCTGTCTTCACCTGCTGATAGGTGGAACATCTCATAACAAAACCAACAACATTCTTATCCATTCCTGGACACCAATAATGATGATGTAGATCTCGATAGATACATCTTGGTGACACCAGGATGAACTGCTCATACCGAGGTATGAAAATCTCGCATCAACTCCTCACGTATATCTGCTGACACTCATACGCATCCATGAAAATGCAAAACCTCATCCTCGCCTAAAGGTCCATCTTGGAGTAGGGTCCTCACATGACAGACTCTCCCAGAGGACTAGGCATTCAGAATCTGATAGCTTCCTCATCCGCACTCAATCCAGTAGAGTAGAGGTAACAACTATAGAAGAAATAAACGTCTACCCTATTTGTTGTGCACCTCTGAAAGCATCTAAGAGAATAGATCCATAAGCTTCCACTCACTACTGGCCTTCTAAACTGCTTGTATCTGAGTCCTCCTGCTAAACGCATCAGCCACTACGTTGCCTTTCCTAGACATGTAGGCAAGCTCAAAGTCAAAAGACTGCAGGTACTAAACCCACCTTCATTGCATCAAATTCAGATCATGCTGAGTAAAGATATATTTGAGGATTTTGCGGTTAGTGTATATCAAAAAATGCTCTCCCAAAAGATAATGTATCCAACAGCGTAAATCATGCACAACTGCAGCTAACTCGAGATCATGTGTTAGGTAATTCCTCTCATGTGACCTCAACTACCAAGATCTGTACGCAATGACTCCTTCCCCTTGCATAAGCACTGTTCACATCCTGATACCTGATGCATCACAATAAATAGTGTAACTCTTGCCCAGTTCCGGAAAAATAAGTATCGATGCTGAAATCAATCTCCCTTTCAGCTCCTAAAAGTTTGAATCTCAGAAATCTATCCACAAGTAATTCACACCCTTCTTAATCATGCCCTTCAGTGGTGCTGCTAAGCGTGAAAAGTCCCGAATAAAGTGTATGTAGTAACCAGTCAGCCCCAGAAAACTCCGTACCTCAAAGACGTTCTTCAGCTGCTCCCAGGAAACTACTAATCTCACTTTATTTGGGTCTACTGATACTCCTGTATCTAAGATGACATGACCCCAGAAGTGAATTTGGTCCATCCAAAAGTTTCATTTTGAGATCTTAGCATATAATTGATGCTCTCTCAGTGTACTCAATACGATCTCAAGATGGATGGAATAGTCGTGTAGAGTGTGATAGTACACCAAGATATTGTCTAAAAAGACTACCACAAAATAATCCAAGTAAGGATGGAACACTCAGTTCATCAGTGCCATGAAAACTTCCAATGCATTCGTGAGACCAAATGGCATAACCAAATACTCGTATAAAGCATACCCACTCCTAAAGGCTGTAAGAGGTATATCTGATGGTCTAACATGCAACTGATGATAACAGTATCTTAAGTTAATCTTTGAGAACATTCGGGCTCCTCGAAGATGATCAAATAGATCATCAATCCTCAACAAGGGATATCAGTTCTTTACTATCAACTGGTTCAGCTTCCGATAATCCACACTGAGTCTGAGGGTACCATCCACCTTCTTTACAAAAGGACATGCGAACCCTAAGAAGAAGCACTGGGTTGGATGAAACCCTTTGCCCGCAACTCCTCTAATTTCTTCTTGATCTCCTGTAACTTTGGTGTAGACATCCTATAAGGAGGAATGGACACTGATTCCACTCTTGGAACAAACTCAATAGAGAAATCTACCTCTCTTCGAAGGTAAACCTGAAAAGTTTTCTGGAAAGACATCTCTAAAATGATCCACCACTAGAGGAAAGTCCATCTGTTAAGTCCCCTAGTCATCCAGATATAAAATAGCAATCTGGGCTGCAATTCCTACCAACCCATGATGCTCAAGGTCCATCTATTCTCACCTGGACATCCCATTCTCCCTTGTGTAGAAAAGATCCACCCTCTGGTGACGTGAAACTCACATTGCGGTGATAGCAGTCAACAAAGTCCTGAAAGGAGACTAACCAGTCCATTCTGAGAATCATATAGAATCCTTTAATCTCTAAGACATAGAGGTCTCATAATAATTGACACCCACCAACCTTAAGAGGGAAATCCTTGCACTGACATACACTATCCTTCCTAATCCCCAATAGAGTGTCTAGCGTCATAACATCATCAGAAGTAGAGATACATAGCCCAAGGATCTCCATAATGAAAATAGATATAAAACTATGGGAAGACCCTATATCAAAAAGAGTAGAAGATAAAACTAAGGCAACTAGAATTGTACCTCTAACTGTAAAGGGTTTGAGATCCCACTCCTGCTAGGTCTGCTCCATCGCAAAAGTTTAACCTGTACCACAACCCCACGACACTGCCTGACTACCCTGAGCTGATCCACCCTACCGTCGCTGAAAACCTAATGTCTGGATACCATGACCACGACCACCTCCTCGGCCTGAACAGCCTAAAAAAATCCAGTTCCCTGACTGATGAGAAACTTATGGCGCTACTCTTGAACATGGAGTCATAACAGATCCCCTTTCACTCGCTTTTGGTGAGAACATCTGGAAAAAATGCTGAATATGGCCCATCTTGCTGTAAGATCAGAACAAA
Source organism: Viscum album (assembly GCA_963277665.1). Lineage (NCBI taxonomy): Eukaryota > Viridiplantae > Streptophyta > Magnoliopsida > Santalales > Viscaceae > Viscum > Viscum album. The sequence goes on from OY728136.1 coordinate 845,889, forward strand.
ATTGGGTCCTTCAGGCAATGTGGTCTCATATGCCCACTCTTCCTGCACCAATAACATACCACTTGGCTACTTGAAGAAACATCATGTAAAATCTCTTTGTGGAGCTTCCTACTATTTGTCGAAGGAGTACCGACCCTGGATGCTGAACCACCCTGGATCGTAGCGCCCAAATCCATCATATTGAACTCGGTAATCAGTTCCTAATTTAATATAGTAGTCACCGAAGTTAGTTTAAAAAAATTCACCTATGATCAGATGTCATACTTGAGACCATCCTCAAATAGCCTAACCAGTGATAACTCATCACCTCCCAAAACAAGTGTGAAGCACTGAATCTCTATAAAGCGAGAAGAATAATCCATCGCTGAAAGGGAGACCTGCTCCAAATGCATGAACTCTTAGGCTTGGTCGGCCCTCAGCGTCTAGGGGTATAAGTAATCATAGAAGTTCCTATGAAACTCTTCCCAAGCCATATCTTGATAACATCCCACTTGTGAGATAAAATCCCACCATATCTTGGCAGAATCACGTAGCATGTACATCATGAGCTTCACCCTCCTCTCCGAAGGTGTATCCAGATGCTCAAAGATGGAAAACATGGCCTCCAACCATGAATCTATAGCCTATAGTCCTCCTTCCCCTAAAAAAGTGGGAGGATGCTGCTGTCGGAACACTCTAGTCAACTTCTACATAGTTAGGGTAGGATGCGGTGCTCCCTAAAAAGTGTGCATCATTCTCAAAAAGATTTCACAGAATTGTGAATCATCACCTACGTCCGGTATAACAGCTGGTTCCAAAATGGGCACGACGTGAATATCTGATGAGATTCCCTAATCTACCATTTCCAGTGTCTAATCATTTCCCTATACCTGGTGTAGAACCAGAGGACGTATTGGTGGTATGACTCTACAAGGTCAAGCACACACCTCAGTATAAGATTATGAAGGACATCAACTTAGAAGTGAAAGAACGGAACAATATAAGGAAAGAATTCAAGTTTTACAAAAGAGGGTTACACGGTGTGTAGAACCACTACACGATGTGTTTCCTTAAGCTTTAACATGGGTGTGTACCGCTTCCAACCTGGTTGTGTAACACCCTATACACATGGCGTGTTTATCCTACGACACGACGTGTTCTTGAATTTTTCCCTTTTTCCCAGGTTCTTCTACATGGCTAGAACTATATGGTTCTCTCCCAGTGTAACACTACACGATGTGTTCATCCTAGATACGACATGTACTACGTAAGTTCCACACACCCATGTCATTAGTCACACAACCGAATACACGGTCGATTGCCACACAGTTGAATACATAGTCGATTTACACACGACATGTACAAGTTAGACATGGCATGTACCACCCGAATTTCATCCACCCATGTTGTTAGTCACACGGTCGGATACATGGTATCTTACAGCACGATGTGTACTCCTAGTACACGGTGTGTTCTACCAAACGTTTATCAACCCTGTGTCTCTACCCACTCATTCTCCGAGTGCTAGCGCAGCGAAGCGAGTGTCTTCTGTCAGTTGTTCTTGATCACTTGTTCTTTGGCCTTGAAGAACGTCTCTCGTTCTTGAGAGGGGCAGAAGATGATTCAGAAGAAAAATTGTTTAGCTTAACAATTCTCAATTCACCAAGCATTCAGTGTGTTTACTTTTGCACAATAGACGTACTTTTCTATTTATATGCATGGAACTTCTATTACAATATTTAATTGCATAACAACAATTAAATACATTCATGAACTTAGAGAAAACCCATGCTCATAATAATAATACCGCATCATTATTTATGGTGTACCAAATTGTGCAAAACATAATTATGAATAAAATTCCAAGTCACAAAATATTAGCAATGTCATTATTATTTTAACTTGTGCCAACTAATAATTATTTACCATCTTGCAAATAATTATTTTACTACCAAACCGGACTTGGTCCGCTCGAAATACACTTCCATTTATTGAATACCCAAATAAATAAATAAATAATTTATTCTCTTAAATAAATATTTTATTTACAAACTAGTAAATAAATATTTATTAAATTTTCAATAAAATAAATAAATATATTTTATTTAATTTACGCGATCATCTTAACTTGAATAAAATTATTCCACAGTCTTGAGAATAATATTTATTTCATTAATTAAATTCAAATAGAATTTAATTGAGACCACCAAAAACACTTAGTCTGTGACCCTCTAGGATTCTTTCTCATTGGAATTAGGTGAGCTTTCCTAAAGTCCAAGAGTAATGTCTAGAAACGGGTCAAGGCACCAAAGAAAAAGAACTTAAAGTCACAACAACGACATCCACATATAAACAATCATTGTGTAATATAATCCCTTTGTCTCAATATCTCATCAAGTAGGTTTCATGATAGTGTCATCAAACTTTATGCTTGATACATTTTTCTTTGAATACCTAAAATAAACTCGTCATTACACCATGGCCATGGAATTTCACATGACGGTTCTATTTCAATCAAAGGGATGAGATATCAACTTCCATAAATGGAAGGGAAAAATCCTTCCGCTACTTATCTATTAATATCATGTCACTCGTGATGCACCCAACGTACCCTACTTCCCACCAACTGTCTGCGTGATGGTTTTTGTCAATAAATCAAAGTGCGTGAGTCGTGACAAATATTAATGATAATCTTAAAGTCTAAGGATCATTACAGATGCCTGCAGATAGAAATATCAGATGACACTAAAACATGCGGAATTCCTACTGGCGAGTCTGTTCTCATAATCTCCTGTATTGGAGATTACCAAGTGAGAACATCATGAAAGGAAGTCTTATGAGTACTTGCACCTGATGGTATGCATGCTATGTGTCGCTTAAAAGTATGTCTTCCAACCATAGAACAATATTTAAGAATATTGTTATAGAATTTCAAGGTTCTCATCATAGCGGGAAACTTTTATGACCTTATCAATGCAACAAATACTCTAGAAAATTATTACATCATAGTCCTGAAGAATAATGAAAAATATGTAATAATATGTTTAATATTTAAATACATTAAATATATATGTAATAAAAATACAACCAGTTGGTTCTATGACACCAACTCTTATAAACTCTCACTTAGACTAGAGCCAACTGCCTACGAATTTCAGTCTGTTAGACCTCATATGGTGATCATGTTTTTGCTAAGTCAAGACTTTAGTCAAGGGGTCCACCATGTTGTCTTCCATGGAAATACTACTCACTGCAAATTCACCTCTCTGAGAAAAATCTCTCAAGAGATGATACTTCCGAAGTATGTGCTTCGTCTGCTGATGTGACCTAGGATCTTTTTCAAGAGCCGCCGCTGCAGTATTATCATAGTATAGTGTGATGGGATATTTATTTCTAGGTATCACATCCAGCTCCTGGAAGAAGCTTCACATCCAAACTGCTTCTTTAGCTGCCTCATAAGTTGTGATATACTCAGAATCTACTGTAGAATCTACGACCACACTCTTCTTTGAGCTCTTCCAGCTCACTGCACCTCCATTCAAAGTGAAGATGTATCCCATTTGAGAATTCATGTCATATTGATTAGTCTAGAAACTATCATCTGCATATCCTCTAATAACTAGTTCCTAATCTCCTCCATAAACTAGGAACATATCCTTAGTACGCTTAAAATACTTTAGGATAGTCTTGACTGCCATCCAATGGTGATCACCTGGGTCAGCTTGATATCTTCCTACCGAACTTAATGCATAGGTGATATCCAACCTAGTACATAGCATGACATACATGAATAACCCAATCGATGATGCATATGGAGTCCTTTACATTATCATTCTTTCCTCATGTGTCTAAGGACACATTTTCTTGGAAATATGAATGCCATGTGACGCTGGAAACAATCCCCTCTTGGATTATTCCATACTGAATCTCTTCAGTATCTTATCAATGTATATACTTTGACTTAGGCCCAACAATCTCTTGGATATATCACGATGGATCTTGATCCTAATAATATATGCTGCGTCGCCCAAGCCCTTTATGGAGAAGCATTGATTCAACCATTCCTTAATAAACTGTAAGACTGGCATCTCGTTTCCAATAAGTAATATTTAATCACCATATACTATTAGGAAAATGACTACACTCCCACTAAACCGTTTTTAGGTACAAAGCTCACATTAATTCTTGATAAAACCAAATTCTATTATGAATTCATCAAAATAAATTTTCCATGACCTGGATTGTCACAACCTGTCCCCCGGGGCCCATTTCGTGACTCCCCCAAGGCCGCCTCCTGAAGGCTAGGGGCTGGAGACTAGCGCCGAAGGTGTAAACCTGCAAGTGGGAGGCATTTTCCTAGATACCTGTACGCACACGCACACGCAAACCCAACCAAGTGCCAACTCACAAAAAAAGAGATAGCGTACCACTGAGAGGAAACTGAGTACGGTCACAGATGAAAGTAAGTGGTTCGAAATACAAACCCCAAAAGAAAGTACTGAAATCAGTAAAGTACAAGAGTTCTCTAATGACCATCCGCAGAAAAACCCACCTAATCGTAGGAGTAGTGTAGCTACTGGAATCTGAGGGAGTGTGTCTCATCTGTCAGATCTCACTTTGGCCCGCCTGGTCCAATGCCACCAAGTCCGTTATCAAAGTGTCGATCATCTGCACGGGACGCGACACACATGTGGGCAAGGCCTGTGCAAGGGGTGAGTAACAATAAACTCAATAGGGACCACCAAAACAATAAGGAAAGACCACACATCAATCCGGAAGTATAACACAAAGAAAAAGTACACAACACAAGTCATCTCACACCAGGTATCACTTTAGGTCAAATATAGAAGGATCATCAATCATATCATCAAAATCTTCAACTACTGGAGAACTGCTCCTCTGACGAGCATCGTGGGACTGCCAGGTCACATAGAGCTGCTTCCCACTAACCTTGGACTGTCGTGGTACTCATACCTGATGGTACTGTGGGCATGCCGGGTCACACAGATCCACTTCCCATCGTGGGTCTACTAGGTCACATAGAACTGCTTCCCACTAACCTTGTATTTCTATGGTACTCATCCTTGATGGATACCATGGGCATGTCATGTCACACAGAGCCGCTTCCCATCGTGGGCCTAATGGGTCACACAGAGCCACTTCCCACCTTGGATGGACTGGGGTACGCATCCTTGATGGGTACTGTGGGTATGCTAGGTCACACAGAGCCGCTTCCCACTGGGTCAGTCATCGAGTCGTAAGGAGTCCAAAGTCAATAGTCTTCAGGTCTCAATCTGCCGTAGGATTTCACACATAGATTGCTTGGGAGAACCGCTACTCAATCCACTCACTACATCTTGGTATCCATTGAAGTCACCAAAAAGTATTCCAAAAGATCCGTCTCCTCAAGAGAGTCCCAATGCCTCAAACGGATCGTCAATCGGATGCACAATTTGCAAGATACGGGTGTTTTAGTACCGAAGGACCGGTTGGATTTGTGTTTGATCAAACCCAAAAGTACCCCAAATTTCTCTGAAACTCAAGTGGAGTATCTCAAAAGGACTTCCTTGTCCAAAGGATCCTGATTTCGTAGAAATTTCATCAAATAGACTTCCGATTTAGAAGTTAGGGCCTGTTTTGTGTAACTGGTCGGTACTGGGTTCGGGTCCGGTCCGCCCCAGTTGGACTGGGCCAACCCAGATTGATCAGGGTCGACCTGGACCGACTTGACCCGGGTCAACCCGGTTGGGCCACGGGTTGGCCTGCTGGGCGGTGGGTCGGTCCGCCGAGCCGGCCTAGTAGTTCCACCCGCCTGGCGGCACAGGCCGCCAGAGAAACCCGGATGCGGCAGGTCTGGTTAGGGATGACGTGGCACGTAGCCGCGTCAGCGGGTCAACTCGTGGGGGGTTTGACCCAACGTGGTGCCGCAGGTCCCTCCGTGCGACTGCCGACGGGCCGCGGCTTTGTCGTCGGGCGCGCACCCCGTCCTCTGGTTGCCAGTCGAATCGACGGTCCTTGCCTCCGCCCTAAAGGACATTGACCGCAGCCCTGCTGCCGCATGGGCATGCCGCCGGGGGCGCGCCCCACCCCTGTTCCACTACCGCCCCGGGCAGCGGCTAGATCTTCCACCAGGCACGCAGCCGACACCGCCGTGTCCCGCTGTCATGCTGCCGCATGCCGCCCCGTGCAGCCGCCGTGCCACCGTGCACTGCCGGCAGCGGTAGGATATTCGTCGGGCCGCCGGTCGCACACCGGTGGCCCGTTTCCTGCACCGTCTGTGCCTTGCGTCCTCCTGGGATCCCGTTCTCCACTACGGTAGGCTCCGATCTAGATTAACATCCACTTAAAATTGGGTGATCACAATCAATGCACAAGTGGAGGGGCTCGGGCCTTGTTCGTTTACACCCGCACCCTCTACATTAGAGATAAAACCGGGGGTTTCGGGGAAAAAATTTGTTCAACCCGATTTCATGCCTTAATTTTAATACTGATCCCAATAAAAAAACACACCCTCTCACATATATATCGAATAACAGATCAACTTGTTCATGAGTTGATCTGTTCTTATCATTTTAGAAAAGAATCATGGGGAAAATAAAATAATCAACACCACCCCTACCTTGTAAAACTGATGGAGATTGTCCGCGCTTGAAGAAGTATCAATGTTCTTCGTTCCCGTAACAAGATTCCAACGACGCCACTTATAAATAGTTCTTCGGTTCGGGGTTTCGATGTCGCTCGTCACCGCTCAACAAAATCATCTCCATCCTCCAAGGGCTTGGCGTCTTGGCACTCCTTCAACACTTCGTTGCTTGGTGAAGCTGTTTCGATACCTTCCCCCAAGCTCTATATAAATAAGAGAGGGAAGGGTAAGTAACGACATTGGGAATTAATGAGAGCTCATTAATTAGAAACCTTCATATTTTCCCCAACGTTGCTATTACTTAGATTGGAGGGTCAAGCCATTCAATGACTTTACACATCGCTGGTCCCACCTCCACTTGTACGTTGGAGGATAAGTTAGAAAAAAAATTATTTTATTTTATTTCTTTTAAAAAGTCCAAAACTTATCTTTTTCTCCAGACCTACTGCGGTCAAAGAAAATCCTCCCTTAAGCGAATCCCGGTGCTGCGGATTCAAAGGTGCGCTCATATTTTTAATCCGAGCACCAGTTCAAAAGTTATAAAACGCCACTCGTGCATTTACTAAATGTAACTTAAAATAAGTTCAAAAATTAATTCCAGGCACACCGGGCCTCAGAATCACACACTGTCAATTTTTCGTAGACTCATAATAATTTCATATAATTAAAAAAAATTACATGGAAAATTTGGGTCTTTACATTCTCCCCACCTTAGGGATTTTCATCCCCGAAAGCCACAACATAGACTAAGAAAATAAATGGGGGGGTACTGAGCACAAATCTAATCCTCCCACTCCCATGTGCTCTTCTGGAGGTTTCTGTGCTGCCAACGAATGTGCACCAAAGGTATCAATCACCCATGAAGGACTTGCTCCTATCAGTCCTCAATCTCCACTGGAACCTCCGTAAACGTCACCCCATCATCAAAGTCCATATCACCATGGTTAATGATGTGAGATGGTTCATGCATGCACCTCCTCATCTGGGATACGTGAAAGATGTCATGCACCCTCTCCAACTGTTGTGGTAGTTCCAAGCGGTAAGCCACCTTGCCAATCCTCCGAAGTATCAGAAATGGTCCAATAAACCTCAGTGATAACTTACCGCCTCAGCCAAATCTCCGTAGCCCCCATTGAGGAGAGACTCACAAGAATACATGGTCCCCCTCCTGGAACTCTAAAGGTCTCCATATCCTGTCATCATAAGACTTATTTCTGCTCTGTGTAGTCTTCATCTACTCCTGGATGATCTGCACCTTCTCAGTGGTAGCCCATACCAACTTTGGACCCATAAGTGCTGATTCCCCTGGGTCTGTCCAGCATAGAGGTGATCTGCAAGGTCGACCATACAAGACCTCAAATGGTGCCATACTGATGGTGGAGTGATAACTATTTTTTATGAGAACTCTACCAAGGGAAAGCGATCCTCCCAACTACGGCCAAAATCTAGGACGCAAGCACGAAGCATGTACTACAGTGTCTGAATGGTCTGCTCCGTTTGACTATATGTCTGAGTATGAAAGGTGGTGCTCAAACATATTTGAGTCCCGAATGCCTCCTGTAATCCCTTCCACAACCGAGAAGTAAAACGTGCGTCACAGTCAGAGACGATTGTCGATGGAAACCCATGGAGTCGCACAATCTCTTGTACTTAGAGGCATCCCAAGACCTTTACTGATCCCTGCTCTCTAATAGGTAGGAAGTGAGATGAATTAGTGAGTCAGTCAATGATCACCCAGATGGAATCATGTCCCCTAGATGTATGTGGAATACCTGCCACAAAGTCCATAGAGATTCCACCCCACTTCTACTCTGGAACCTCTAGTGGCTGATCTAATCCTGCTGAAACCTGGTGCTCAGCCTTCACTTGCTGATAAGTAAGGCATCGAGAAACAAACTCTGCCAATGATTTCTTCATCCCTGGCCACCAGTGTTAATGCTGGAGGTCTTGGTACGTCTTTGACACACTATGTTGTACCACTATAGGGTACGTATGGAACTCCCTCAACACCTCCTCTCATAGCGCCACCAGTACCATGGTACATCCTATGAAGATGATGAAGTGATCACCACCTTCATAAAATCCATTAGGTTCCTGTCCTGAGGATATCTGGGCATGTCGAGCCTCGAAGTCAATGTCCCCAAGCTGTGCCTCCCTAACTCACTGAAGGAGTGGGGGAGTGACTGTCAAAGACTGGAGGTAAGCTGCTACATCTCTATCCATGAAGGATATCTGCATCGCAACTAGCTGATCTGTCGCCTCACTCAGTAACTATAGGCCAAACCTCCTACTAAGTGAATCTGCTACCATGTTCCCCTTACCAGGAGTATAGACTATCTCAAAGTCAAAGTTCTGGAGGAACTCTAGCCATCGTCGCTGTCTCAAGTTCAGGTCTTTCTGAGAGAAGATATACCTGAGACTATTGTGATCAGAGTAGACTATAAAACGTTCACCAATTAGGTAATGTCTCTAAAAATTCAAGGTAAAGACCACTACTACTAACTCTAGGTCATGGGTAACATAGTTCTGCTCATGTTTTCTCAGCTGTCACGATCCATAAGTGATCACTGCTTTCTCCTACATTAGGACACACCAAAGTCTGGTCCCTGATGCGTCGTAGAAGACTACTTACCCAATTCCCTCTTCAGGTAGCCTCAGAATAGGAGTACTCTTTAGTATCTGCCTTAGCTCCTAAAAACTCTACTGACATATCTCTATCCACAAAAAGGGATATCCCTTATTCTTCAATGCTGATAAGGGTGCCACAACTCTAGAGAAGTCAGGTACGAATCTCCGGTAGTATCTGACCAACCCTAGGAAACTCCACACCTCGGTCACACTCCTGGGTGGATCCCAATAAATCACAAACTCTATCTTCATTGGATCCACAACAACTACAACCTCCAAGACAACGTGTTCTAGAAAGTGGACCTCATGTATCCAGAACTATCACTTCGAGAGCTTACCATAAAGCCAGTGCTCTCAGAGTGTATCCATAACTATTTGCAGATGATAAACATGATCCTCCTCCGTCGCTGAGTATATCAGGATGTCGTCAATGAAGACTACCGCAAAGTGATCAAGGGATGGATGGAAGATCCTATTCATGAGTCCCATGAACACTGTAGGGGTGCTGGTCACGCTAAATGGCATAACCAAGAACTCATAGTGGCCATACCGACATCTGAAGGTCATCTTCTACACATCTTCATCTCATAATCTAAGTTGAAAATAGCCTGATCTAAGGTCCATCTTCAAAAACCAATGAGCTCCCTTAATATGATCAAAAATATCATCAATCCTCAGAAGTGTATACTTGTTCTTTACGGTCACCTGGTTCAGGCACCGATAGTCCACATAGAGTCTAAAACTCCTGTCTGCCTTCTTGGTGAATAAAATCGGGGCTACCCACAAAGAAACACTGGGCCTTATGAACCCCTTCCCTTAAAAGTCCTCCAACTGTACCTGTAACTCATGAATCTACGTGGGAGCCATATGATATGATGGTATATATATCAGTTCCATCCAAGGGTACAGGTCAATGTAAAAGTTTACCTCTCTATGTGGAGGTAGTCTCAGAACATCATCAGGAAAAACATCAGTATACTGGTCCACCACTATAGGATAGCTCGGAATCTCAACATCAATTGCCCCAAGGGTAGGGCTAGCCAACTAATGTTTGATCACCTACACCCTCCTCTGGGTAAGTTCTTGTGCTATAAAGGATACCATCTCACCGGTGGAGGAAAACCTGGTCCCATCCGTGCGGACACACCACACTTTGCGCCTCATACAATCAATCCGAGCATGGACTGTGGATAACTAGTCTATACCCAAAATGACGTTTTAAGGCCTCGACGCCACTACTAGAAGATCCCAGCCAAAGATATCATCTCCTAGAGTAAGATCACACTACCGGCACCAGTGTGTAATCATCGAAACCGCTCCCGTAGGTGTATATATCCGTAAGAATCAAGCTAACGGCTCCACCAGAATCTTCGAGCTCCAAATGAGGGTTGTGGCAATAAAAGAGTGACTGGAACCTATGTCTATAAGTACTGCAACTAAGGTGGAGTAGACATAGATCATACCACTAATCATCTCCAAAGAATCATGGTCGTAGGCCTCAACTGCCTAGAGCTGAGCTCGCCCCTACCCACCTACTCCCTGTTATAGCATCCTGCCTTTTTTATCACATAAACTTTCATTACATTTTACAAAACCGAGGATCTTTAAGGTTTAGTGTCTTGGAAACCAGGAACTTTAAACATGAAAACATAAAAAATTCTTCTAAAACACTTGGAAGGATTCTCCTCATGTTCATACTAGGTTCATTACTACATCACATAACCTGGGGACATACATCAAAAGAAAGGGTGAGCAAAAAGCCCAGTAAGGGAAACAAGAGAAACAATTTACATGTGAACTTGAGATACTTCAATAAGGTCATGAAAAGAACTTTAAGGCATGAGAATGAAATCATGAGGCATATCATAATAAAAATAACATTTTCATAACTTGAAGATGTGGCTACATCATTTAAAATAGAAAATCATGAACATATCACCAAGGTCCATCCCTGAGGTGTCATTTGAAAATTACCAAGGTTATTCACCAAGATATCGTGAAAATTGTAATCTCTAGTGGTTACATCATTACCCAATGCATTGGAGCACTATCAGGGAGCACCCTTAAATTTTCCTTTATTATCACGTGAGCCACATATATCATCATCAAACATTTCATAAATAACCCATATAGCATAAAATAAATGGGTTTCATTTCATAATCATAACTTTTTAAAAACTGCTTTAAAGACATGATCTTTACGTCACTTTAAACCCACGGAAGGGGAGAGCGGGTCTCATGTATGTAAATCCCAGAATTTAAAATAGAACATTTTGATATATATGTGAATAAACTTTTAGAAATAATAGTTTTTAGTATTCACTTTATAACATAAAATAATTTTGAGAAAAGAGAGAGGCATTTTGAGATGAAAATTCTGCAGCATAACGACTATGTTTCAGGGTTTTAGAAAACATTGAAAGGAGAGGGGACATGGGTCACCCACTCATAAATGATCTATAAAATAGTATAGGGACAGAATATGAAGCATATATGAACATGGTAATGAAATTTGAAAGATGTACCATATGAAATGAATAACATGAAAGGAAGACAAAAATAAGATTTCTCTTATGAAAATCTGGCAGCCTAATGACGTCACTTAAACTTCAATAAAAAAATGATTTGACAAGATCAAATAGGGTCTCTCATCATATGATCATAAGAGATCAGTATGATAGATATAGAGATCATAAACCAACATAATAAAAAGGAACTTGAAAGACTTGACATAAAAATCGAACTTGAAAAATGAGAAAGGTGAAAGAATCCCTTAAAAATTTGGCAGCCTAACGGCGTCACTTAAACTTCAACAAAAATGAATTGACGAGATCAAAAAGGGTCTCTCATCATATGAACATAAATGATCAGTATGATAGATATAGAGATCATACCCCAACATAACAAAAAGGTACTTGAAAGAATTGACATGAAAGTAGAACTTCAAATCGAGAAGGGTGAAGAACCACTTAAAAATTCAGCAGCCTAACGACGTCACTTAAACTTCAACAAAAATGAATTGACGAGATCAAAAAGGGTCTCTAATCATATGAACATAAATGATCAGTATGATAGATATAGAGATCATACACCAACATAACAAAAAGTAACTTTAAAGAATTTACATGAAAGTAGAACTTCAAATCGAGAAGGGTGAAGAACCACTTAAAAATTCGGCAGCCTAACGGCGCCACTTAAAACTTCAAAATACTGAATTGAAGAGATAAAATGGGGTATCTCATCATATGATCATAAAAGATCAGTATGAAAAATTTAGAGATCATACCCCAACATAATAAAAAGTAACTTGAAATACTTTACATGAAAATAGATCTTGAAAAATGAGATGGGAGAAAGAATCCGTTACAAAAATTTCGGCAGCCTAACGGCGCCACTTAAAACATCATAAAACGAAATAATGAGAGTAAGAGGGGATATATCATTATGTGAACATGAAAAGGGAATTAATAGGAGTATAAAAGAACACCCTTTAACATAAGAACATGGAGCATAAAAGAAATTACATAAAAGAGATTTCTTGAAAAGAAAGAGAGAGATCAGATCCCTTACCTTAAAACGTAACTCTTAAAACTCAAAGGTTGGGACCTTGAGGGCTTGGGGGAACCTTGGGAGGACTCCTTGGGAGGTAATGAGACCATAACTTCGTTGGGGGAGAGTGGGGAGTCGAATGGACGAGAGGATGGATTGGTATTTATAGGGAAAGAGAGGGGATAAGGCATTAATGGCCAAGGGACACCTCATTAGTGGTTTTGGCAAAACCATGGGCTTGCCCAAGGTATTTGCCCATGGTATTGGCCACTTGGGACACCTCATACCTTATATTACTATTCATAAGTCAAACATATTGATTAAAAACTTAATACATCATTTAATGATGTCATTAAACACCCGTAACTTAAAAATTGTATTTTCACTATTCATCGAAAATTCAACTTTCTCAGAATAATCCCAAAATTTCACCTTAACCAAATATCAATGCTCTGATTTCAAAAATGAACTCCATTTTATAAAAATAATTTTCTAAATATTTTTAATTTTTTTTTAAATAAATACACTATTCATTGAAAATTCATTTTTTCAGAAAAAACCCCAAAAATTACCATAACATAATATCGGTGCTCTGAGTTCAAAACTGAAATCCATTTTATAAAAATAATTTTTTAAATATTTTTAATTTAATTTTTAATTAAAAAACACTATTCACTCGAAAAAACTAATACTTGAATAATAATTTATTAAACCGTTATTTAACCATTTTATTGAATCACATTACTTAATCAAGGTGCCTAGATTATATTAATACTTTCTTTAAGTGAGATTACTAATCCATTTGGACACATTACTAATCCTAATCATAAAATCACTATTCATAATTTACTATTCATCAAAAATCAAGTTGATCTTATTAGACTCTAAATTTCGTACTGAACATAATTGTAGAAGACCATTTTTTGAAAATCATTACACATTTTTAATTATTTAAGGTTTACATAAACATTTTTAAAATATCATTTTTCTAAAATTCATCAAAAATATGCATACTATATTTATCCGGTCATTTAAAAATTCATAAACTTCATCATAAGAAGAAATCCCAATTTTTATTTAAAACAAAGGATTACACAAGGCAGTAACAGTCTCCTTACATAGCCCCTTATCACACCAGCATAGGACCTAAGTGTAAGGTGTGCTAAGGTGATAGAATCTGAGGGAGGCTCGGCTAACATCGCACGAGTAGTAATTTCTATCAGTTTGAACTTCTCGCAAAGGCGATTCCATTCTAGCTTCACACGATGAAGTTAGGATTGGGTTTGGTCTAGAGCAAAGCCCAGTGGTGCTACCTCCTTCCCAAGTTCTGTTAGATGGGCTTCGATCGGTCCAAGAATACTGGGTGAGGCCATCGAATCTTCTTTCTATAATAATTAACCAAGATTACTTGTATTTAGAGAAAATAATCAAAACGTTTAGTTTCCAGCGGTCATATTGACCAATGGTCATATAACCGTATAAACCCAACGGTCTCATTTTAATTATAATCATGTTATCAAATGAAACATTTTTGTTGAGTATAAAAATAAAATAAAATAACACATAAAATTAGGAAACAAGATTTATTCAAAATTTCGGGTCGTTACATTCTTCCCCCCTTAAGAAATTGCGTCCTCGCAATTTTTAAAATTGGGTTTTGAAATTTCATTGAAATTCCCACATCGGAAAAGGAGTCAGTAAACTTATTACTTTAAAAGAAATAAAGGGAAGTACAAAGGTCACTCGAGTTAACCCACACTAGGATTCCATGTAGGAAAACATGGACATAGAAGAAAAACAAAGGGTCAAGTTTTGGGGGAGAGTGATAGAGAACATGATTAGGAGAAAGTTAACCATAAGAAAATCCCAAACTTATGATGTGTGTAAACGGTCTTTGATTACCTAGTAGGAAACGTAAACCAACAACGTTTTTGTTTTACGTTCATTTTCATAAATTTGAGGAATTCATTTACAACATAAAACAAAAACATAAGAAAATATACCTATCTTCATGTAGAGTTTCATCCTTTAATAAGTTTCTACCCAAAACTAATCTTTTCTCCAAACTATGAGCATTCAAAACTACTTGGTCTCATCAAAACACAAGAATCATCTTCTAGAGAATCACATAATCCACAAAAGATTAACTATCTATTTCTTATATCTTTAAACATTATCCCAAAAATAGAAAGGGTAAGGTAAAACAACTCTTCAAAAAGAAAGAATCCCATAGGAATGGAAACTACTTTTAAATCTTCAAAGTTCCATGGTACTACCCATAGTTCATCATTGACCATTCTATAAATAATGGTCATTAAGATTCCTCAAAATAAACCAAGCTAATATTGAACCCAAATACAATAAGGATTTGATAACATAGTCTTCCAAAATAAACTTCATTGTTCATCTCCAAACAACATCAACCACTCCTAACATCTTATAACAAAAGTAGCTAACCTAAACATATTTTACCCAAGATAGGTTAATCATTTCCATAAGTAACCTAAATTACTATAATTCCACCTTAAATTCATCGATTCTTCAAAATATAAGTCAACCTTACCCCTCAATGAAAATACCGTAGTAATATATTTACCTCGATCATATAGGGTCCCCAAAATAGTGAACATCTTCCAAAATAATAATCATATTTTAATGCCCTAATAATCCTTGTCATATTAATACGACAATCATCGCATTTCCTATCACATTGGTTGTTGGGACATGTTCTTTCATTTCCCTCCATTAACTAAGAAAAGAAACCATAATTTGGGGCTTAAATACTTAGCCAATAATCATGAAAAGGAACCAAAAGCATATAAAGATAACTTGTAGAAGAAAAGTATACCCTAACTTGTGATCCCCTAGGTTCCCATCTAGGTTATCCATGATCATATATTCTTATGTGAATCTTTATTTTATTTTATCTTTATTCCTTTAACAATGGTTCATACTAAGCTTATGAATTTACCAAAGCATATCCCCCGGGAGTGTCGTAACCAAGAGTGCAGCAAGGCCCGTTGTCGTGTACCAGTTCCCATTCGAGTCTATCTCAAAGCGGTGTTTTCGGGTTTTACCCCTATGTACATTTGTGCCAAAGCCACCTCTACCTTCTCGTATCCAGACAGGGATGTATTTGCTTGGCAACCCCTTACTCAATACTCACCAAAATACCAGGAAGATTTCTTATTTTTTAAATTTTCTATAGGATTCTTCCTAAAGTTTTAATATCCTAATTTCCACAAATAAATAAACCATCCTTTGATACCAACTATAGAATCCCGCCTTTTTATCACATAAACTTTCATTACATTTTACAAAACCGAGGATCTTTTAGGTTTAGTGTCTTGGAAACCAGGAACTTTAAACATGAAAACATAAAACATTCTTCTAAAACACTTGAAAGGATTCTCCTCATGTTCATCCTAGGTTCATTACTGCATCACATAACCTGGGGACATACATCAAAAGAAAGGGTGAGCAAAAATCCCAGTAAGGGAAACAAGAGAAACATTTTACATGTGAACTTGAGATACTTCAATAAGGTCATGAAAAGAACTTTAAGGCATGAGAATGAAATCATGAGGCATATCATAATAAAAATAACATTTTCATAACTTGAATATGTGGATACATAATTTAACATATACAATCATGAACATATCACCAAGGTCCATCCCCAAGGTGTCATTTGAAAATTACCAAGGTTATTCACTAAGATATTGTGAAAATTGTAATCTCTAGTGGTTACATCATTACCCAATGCATTGGAGCGCTATCAGGGCGCACCCTTAAATTTGACTTTATTATCATGTGAGACACATATATCATCATCAAACATTTCATAAATAACACATATATCATAAAATAAATGGGTTTCATTTCATAATCATAACGTTTTAAAAACTGCTTTAAAGACATGATCTTTACGTCACTTTAAACCCACGGAAGGGGAGAGCGGGTATCATGTATGTAAATCCCAGAATTTAAAATAGAAAATTTTGATATATATGTGAATACCCTTTTATAAATAAGAGTTTTGAGTATTCACTTTATAACATAAAATAATTTTGATAAAAGAGAGAGGCATTTTGAGACGAAAATTCTGTAGCATAACGGCTATGTTTCGGGGTTTTAGAAAACATTGAAAGGAGAGGGGACATGGGTCACCCACTCATAAATGATCCATAAAACAGTATAGGGATAGAATATTAAGCATATATGAACATGGTAATGAAATTTGAAAGATGTACCATATGAAATGAAGAACATGAAAGGAAGACAAAAATAAGATTTCTCTTATGAAAATTCGGCAGCCTAACAGCGTCACTTAAACTTCAATAAAAAAATGATTTGACAAGATCAAATAGGGTCTCTAATCATATGATCATAAGAGATCAGTATGATAGATATAGATATCATACCCCAACATAATAAAAAGGAACTTGAAAGACTTGACATAAAAATCGAACTTGAAAAATGAGAAGTGTGAAAGAATCCCTTAAAAATTCAGCAGCCTAACAGCGTCACTTAAACTTCAACAAAAATGAATTGATGAGATAAAAAAGGGTATCTCATCATATGAACATAAATGATCAGTATGATAGATATAGAGATCATACTCCAACCTAACAAAAAGGTACTTGAAATAATTGACATGAAAGTATAACTTCAAATCGAGAAGGGTGAAGAACCACTTAAAAATTCGGCAGCCTAACGACGTCACTTAAACTTCAACAAAAATTAATTGACGAGATAAAAAAGTGTCTCTCATCATATGAACATAAATGATCAGTATTATAGATATAGATATCATACCCCAACATAACAAAAAAAAACTTGAAAGAATTGACATGAAAGTAGAACTTCAAATCGAGAAGGGTGAAGAACCACTTAAAAATTCGGCAGCCTAACGGCGCCACTTAAAACTTCAAAATACTGAATTGAAGAGATCAAATGGGGTATCTCATCATATGATCATAAAATATCAGTATGATAAATTTAGAGATCATACCCCAACATAATAAAAAGGAACTTGAAATACTTTACATGAAAATAGATCTTGAAAAATGAGATGGGAGAAAGAATCCGTTACAAAAAGTTCGGCAGCCTAACAACGCCACTTAAAAAATCATAAAACGAAATAATGAGAGTAAGAGGGGATCTCTCATTATGTGAACATGAAAAGGGAAGTAAGAGGAGTGGAAAAGAGCACCCTTTAACATAAGAACATGGAGCATAAAAGAAATTACATAAAAGAGATTTCTTGAAAAGATAGAGAGAGATCAGATCCCTTACCTTAAAACGTAACTCTTAAAACTCAAAGGTTGGGACCTTGAGGGCTTGGGGGGAACCTTGGGAGGACTCCTTGGGAGGTAATGAGACCAGAACTTCGTTGGGGGAGAGTGGGGAGTCGAATGGACGAGAGGATGGCTTGGTATTTATAGGGAAAGAGAGGGGATAAGGCATTAATGGCCAAGGGACACCTCATTAGTGGTTTTGGCAAAACCATGGGCTTGCCCAAGGTATTTGCCCATGGTATTGGCCACTTGGGACACCTCATACCTTATATTACTATTCATAAGTCGAACATATTGATTACAAACTTAATACATCATTTAATGATGTCATTAAACACCCGTAACTTAAAAATTGTATTTTCACTATTCATCGAAAATTCAACTTTCTCAGAATAATCCCAAAATTTCACCTTAACCAAATATCAATGCTCTGATTTCAAAAATGAACTCCATTTTATAAAAATAATTTTCTAAATATTTTTAATTTTTTTTAAATAAATACACTATTCATCGAAAATTCATTTTTTCAGAAAAAACCCCAAAAATTACCATAACATAATATCGGTGCTCTGAGTTCAAAAATGAAATCCATTTTATAAAAATAATTTTTTAAATATTTTTAATTTAATTTTTAATTAAAAAACACTATTCACTCGAAAAAACTAATACTTGAATAATAATTTATGAAACCGTTATTTAACCATTTTATTGAATCACATTACTTAATCAAGGTGCCTAGATTATATTAATACTTTATTTAAGTGAGATTACTAATCCATTTGGACACATTACTAATCCTAATCATAAAATCACTATTCATAATTTACTATTCATCAAAAATCAAGTTGATCTTATTAGACTCTAAATTTTGTACTGAACATAATTGTAGAAGAACATTTTTTGAAAATCATTACACATTTTTAATTATTTAAGGTTTACATAAACATTTTTAAAATATCATTTTTCTAAAATTCATCAAAAATATGCATACTATATTTATCCGGTCATTTAAAAATTCATAAACTTCATCATAAGAAGAAATCCCAATTTTTATTTAAAACAAAGGATTACACAAGGCAGTAACAGTATCCTTACATAGCCCCTTATCACACCAGCATAGGACCTAAGTGTAAGGTGTGCTAAGGTGAGAGAATCTGAGGGAGGCTCGGCTAACATCGCACAAGTAGTAATTTCTATCAGTTTGAACTTCTCGCAAAGGCGATTCCGTTCTAGCTTCACACGATGAAGTTCGGATTGGGTTTGGTCCAGAGCAAAGCCCAGTGGTGCTACCTCCTTCCCAAGTTCTGTTAGATGGTCTTCGATCGGTCCAAGACTACTGGGTGAGGCCATCGAATCTTCTTTCTATAATAATTAACCAAGATTACTTGTATTTAGAGAAAATAATCAAAACGTTTAGTTTCCAGCGGTCATATTGACCAATGGTCATATCACCGTCTAAACCCAATGGTCTCATTTTAATTATAATCATGTTATCAAATGAAACATTTTTGTTGAGTATAAAAATAAAATAAAATAACACATAAAATTAGGAAACAAGATTTATTCAAAATTTCGGGTCGTTACATTCTTACCCCCTTAAGAAATTGCGTCCTCGCAATTTTTAAAATTGGGTTTTGAAATTTCATTGAAAGTCCCACATCGGAAAAGGAGTCAGTAAAATTATTACTTTAAAAGAAAGAAAGGGAAGTACAAAGGTCACTCGAGTTAACCCACACTAGGATTCCATGTAGGAAAACATGGACATAGAAGAAAAACAAAGGGTCAAGTTTTGGGGGAGAGTGATAGAGAACATGATTAGGAGAAAGTTAACCATAAGAAAATCCCAAACTTATGATGTGTGTAAACGGTCTTTGATTACCTAGTAGGAAACGTAAACCAACAACGTTTTTGTTTTACGTTCCTTTTCATAAATTTGAGGAATTCATTTACAACATAAAACAAAAACATAAGAAAATATACCTATCTTCATGTAGAGTTTCATCCTTTAATAAGTTTCTACCCAAAACTAATCTTTTCTCCAAACTATGAGCATTCAAAACTACTTGGTCTCATCAAAACACAAGAATCATCTTATAGAGAATCACATAATCCACAAAAGATTAACTATCTATTTCTTCTATCTTTAAACATTATCCCAAAAATAGAAAGGGTAAGGTAAAACAACTCTTCAAAAAGAAAGAATCCCATAGGAATGGAAACTACTTTTAAATCTTCAAAGTTCCATGGTACTACCCATAGTTCATCATTGACCATTCCATAAATAACGGTCATTAAGATTCCTCAAAATAAACCAAGCTAATATTGAACCCAAATACAATAAGGATTTGATAACATAGTCTTCCAAAATAAACTTCATTGTTCATCTCCAAACAACATCAACCACTCCTAACATCTTATAACAAAAGTAGCTAACCTAAACATATTTTACCCAAGATAGGTTAATCATTTCCATAAGTAACCTAAATTACTATAATTCCACCTTAAATTCATCGATTCTTCAAAATATAAGTCAACCTTACCCCTCAATGAAAATACCGTAGTAATCTATTTACCTCGATCATATAGGGTCCCCAAAATAGTGAACATCTTCCAAAATAATAATCATATTTTAATCCCCTAATCATCCTTGTCATATTAATACGACAATCGTCGCATTTCCTATCACATTGGTTGTTGGGACATGTTCTTTCATTTCCCGCCATTAACTAAGAAAAGAAACCATAATTAGGGGCTTAAATACTTAGCCAATAATCATGAAAAGGAACCAAAAGCATATAAAGATAACTTGTAGAAGAAAAGTATACCCTAACTTGTGATCCCCTAGGTTCCCATCTAGGTTATCCATGATCATATATTCTTATGTGAATCTTTATTTTATTTTATCTTTATTCCTTTAACAATGGTTCATACTAAGCTTATGAATTTACCAAAGCATATCCCCCGGGAGTGTCGTAACCAAGAGTGCAGCAAGGCCCGTTGTCGTGTACCAGTTCCCGTTCGAGTCTAGCTCAAAGCGGTGTTTTCGGGTTTTACCCCTATGTACATCTGTGCCAGAGCCACCTCTACCTGCTCGTATCCAGACAGGGATGTATTTGCTTGGCAACCCCTTACTCAATACTCACCAAAATACCCGGAAGATTTCTCATTTTTTAAATTTTCTATAGGCTTCTTCCTAAAGTTTTAATATCCTAATTTCCACAAATAAATAAACCATCCTTTGATACCAACTATAGAATCCCGCCTTTTTATCACATAAACTTTCATTACATTTTACAAAACCGAGGATCTTTAAGGTTTAGTGTCTTGGAAACCAGGAACTTTAAACATGAAAACATAAAACATTATTCTAAAACACTTGAAAGGATTCTCCTCATGTTCATCCTAGGTTCATTACTGCATCACATAACCTGGGGACATACATCAAAAGAAAGGGTGAGAAAAAAGCCCAGTAAGGGAAACAAGAGAAACATTTTACATGTGAACTTGAGATACTTCAATAAGGTCATGAAAAGAACTTTAAGGCATGAGAATGAAATCATGAGGCATATCATAATAAAAATAACATTTTCATAACTTGAATATGTGGATACATCATTTAACATAGACAATCATGAAAATATCACCAAGGTCCATCCCCAAGGTGTCATTTGAAAATTACCAAGGTTATTCACTAAGATATTGTGAAAATTGTAATCTCTAGTGGTTACATCATTACCCATTGCATTGGAGCGCTATCAGGGCGCACCCTTAAATTTGACTTTATTATCATGTGATCCACATATATCATCATCAAACATTTCATAAATAACACATATAGCATAAAATAAATGGGTTTCATTTCATAATCATAACGTTTTAAAAACTGCTTTAAAGACATGATCTTTACGTCACTTTAAACCCACGGAAGGGGAGAGCGGGTCTCATGTATGTAAATCCCAGAATTTAAAATAGAAAATTTTGATATATATGTGAATACCATTTTAGAAATAAGAGTTTTGAGTATTCACTTTATAACATAAAATAATTTTGAGAAAAGAGAGAGGCATTTTGAGACGAAAATTCTGTAGCATAACGGCTATGTTTCGGGGTTTTAGAAAACATTGAAAGGAGAGGGGACATGGGTCACCCACTCATAAATGATCCATAAAACAGTATAGGGATAGAATATGAAGCATATATGAACATGGTAATGAAATTTGAAAGATGTACCATATGAAATGAAGAACATGAAAGGAAGACAAAAATAAGATTTCTCTTATGAAAATTCGGCAGCCTAACGGCGTCACTTAAACTTCAATAAAAAAATGATTTGACAAGATCAAATAGGGTCTCTCATCATATGATCATAAGAGATAAGTATGATAGATATAGATATCATACCCCAACATAATAAAAAGGAACTTGAAAGACTTGACATAAAAATCGAACTTGAAAAATGAGAAGAGTGAAAGAATCCCTTAAAAATTCAGCAGCCTAACGACGTCACTTAAACTTCAACAAAAATGAATTGACGAGATCAAAAAGGGTCTCTCATAATATGAACATAAATGATAAGTATGATAGATATAGAGATCATACTCCAACATAACAAAAAGGTACTTGAAAGAATTGACATGAAAGTAGAACTTCAAATCGAGAAGGGTGAAGAACCACTTAAAAATTCGGCAGCCTAACGACGTCACTTAAACTTCAACAAAAATGAATTGACGAGATCAAAAAGGGTCTCTCATAATATGAAAATAAATGATCAGTATTATAGATATAGAGATCATACCCCAACATAACAAAAAAAAACTTGAAAGAATTGACATGAAAGTAGAACTTCAAATCGAGAAGGGTGAAGAACCACTTAAAAATTCGGCAGCCTAACGGCGCCACTTAAAACTTCAAAATACTGAATTGAAGAGATCAAATGGGGTATCTCATCATATGATCATAAAATATCAGTATGATAAATTTAGAGATCATACCCCAACATAATAAAAAGAAACTTGAAATACTTTACATGAAAATTGATCTTGAAAAATGAGATGGGAGAAAGAATCCGTTACAAAAAGTTCGGCAGCCTAACGGCGCCACTTAAAACATCATAAAACGAAATAATGAGAGTAAGAGGGGATCTCTCATTATGTGAACATGAAAAGGGAAGTAAGAGTAGTAGAAAAGAACACCCTTTAACATAATAACATGGAGCATAAAAGAAATTACATAAAAGAGATTTCTTGAAAAGAAAGAGAGAGATCAGATCTCTTACCTTAAAACGTAACTCTTAAAACTCAAAGGTTGGGACCTTGAGGGCTTGGGAGAACCTTGGGAGGACTCCTTGGGAGGTAATGAGACCCGAACTTCGTTGGGGGAGAGTGGGGAGTCGAATGGATGAGAGGATGGCTTGGTATTTATAGGGAAAGAGAGGGGACAAGGCATTAATGGCCAAGGGACACCTCATTAGTGGTTTTGGAAAAACCGTGGGCTTGCCCATGGTATTTTCCCATGGTATTGGCCACTTGGGACACCTCATACCTTATCTTACTATTCATAATTCGAACATATTGATTACAAACTCAATACATCATTTAATGATGTTATTAAACACCCATAACTTAAAAACTGTATTTTCACTATTCATCAAAAATTCAACTTTCTCAGAATAATCCCAAAATTTCACCTTAACCAAATATCAATGCTCTGATTTCAAAAATGAACTCCATTTTATAAAAATAATTTTCTAAATATTTTTAATTTATTTTTTTAAATAAATACACTATTCACCGAAAATTCATTTTTTTTCAGAAAAAACCCCAAAAATTACCATAACATAATATCGGTGCTCTGAGTTCAAAAATAAAATCCATTTTATAAAAATAATTGTTTTAAATAATTTTAATTTAATTTTTAATTAAAAAACACTATTCACTCGAAAAAACTAATACTTGAATAATAATTTATGAAATCGTTATTTAACCATTTTATTGAATCACATTACTTAATCAAGGTGCCTAGATTATATTAATACTTTCTTTAAGTGAGATTACTAATCCATTTGGACACATTACTAATCCTAATCATAAAATCACTATTCATAATTTACTATTCATCAAAAATCAAGTTGATCTTATTAGACTCTAAATTTTGTACTGAACATAATTGTAGAAGACCATTTTTTGAAAATCATTACACATTTTTAATTATTTAAGGTTTACATAAACATTTTTAAAATATCCTTTTTCTAAAATTTATCAAAAATATGCATACTATATTTATCCGGTCATTTAAAAATTCATAAACTTCATCATAAGAATAAATCCCAATTTTTATTTAAAACAAAGGATTGTACAAGGCAGTTACGGTCTCCTTACATAGCCCCTTATCACACTAGCATAGGACCTAAGTGTAAGGTGTGCTAAGGTGAGAGAATCTGAGGGAGGCTCGGCTAACATCGCACGAGTAGTAATTTCTATTAGTTTGAACTTCTCGCAAAGGTGATTCCGTTCTAGCTTCACACGATGAAGTTCGGCTTGGGTTTGGTCCAGAGCAAAACCCAGTGGTGCTACCTCCTTCCTAAGTTCTGTTAGATGGGCTTCGATCGGTCCAAGACTACTGGGTGAGGCCATCAAATCTTCTTTCTATAATAATTAACCAAGATTACTTGTATTTAGAGACAATAATCAAAACGTTTAGTTTCCAGCGGTCATATTGACCAATGGTCATATAACCGTCTAAACCCAACGGTCTCATTTTAATTATAATCATGTTATCAAATGAAACATTTTTGTTGCGTATAAAAATAAAATAAAATAACACATAAAATTAGGAAACAAGATTTATTCAAAATTCCGGGTCGTTACACCTGTGGTTGGGTTAGACCTCCTGGAGGTGGTGGCGGTATAACCTCGAATCGCCGCCCACCACCTGTTGCATGACCAAATCCTCTGCTACGACTGCTTGCTACCTGTAGACCTCCCCGATCAAATCTCTGCCTCTACCTTGGTGGTCCCTCGACCATCTTTTTATCATCGGTACAATGGGTTGGGCAGTTGCGAGCCATGTGTCCCTAATCGCTGCACGAGTAGAATTGTCTGGATCCCTGTTGATTCCCTCTGGACTGGGAGCCTCATACTGCCGACTCGGAGTCCTGGGGTCACCCTCTGAAAGACCTGGCCTGCTTGGGCCCATGCACCTGCTGTCTGCTGCCTACCGAAGACTCTGCTGCCTGGGGTCTGCTGGTGGCTCTAGCTGTCGGTGCCTGCTCAATCAGGAAGTTCTCCATAAGAAGGGACCACTCCATCACCCTAGCCTGAGTGGGGATGCTGAGGGTCACCATTGAATCCCTGATATCCCTCCTAATCCCCTGCTCGAAGGCTTGAGCCCTGAAGAAAGTGTCTCTCACCATATCCGTACAGTAGCGGGAAAGCTCTGTGAACCTTGCCGAGTACTTGGTCACTATCATGCTACCCTGCTGAAGGTGAAGCAGCTCGTGAATGCGCACATAGCACAATGTCACAGGAAAAAAATCCTCCTGAAAAAGCCTCTCGAGGTCAACCCAAGTGAGGGTCGCCTCATTGTGAGCCTAGATGGTCAAAATCCACCATCTCCCAGCTGATCCTTGCAGAAGGCTCGCTTCCAAGATTTCCATCTGGTCGGGCGGTGTCCCCACTAAGCGGAAGACCCGCATCATGTTCTCTAGCCAGTCCTCAACGACTCGAGGATCTGTCTCTCCCCTGAACTTGGGAGGTCTCTTCCTATGAAACTCAAGTAGGGTGTTGAGTCTACGAACGTCCTCCACCGGAACCACTGGTAGCAGGGGCTGACCATCGAGTGGTGGTAGCACTGGGGAACTACCCGGTGGGGCCATCTCAAACACTGGCCCCTAGATGGATGCCTCATCATTGGGAGGGTTTTCCTCACGCATCTGGATCCTAGTTGGTCATCCTCGTGGAGTCATCCTAAGATAAATTAAGATGTGCCGTAGTTAGAACATTATACCTGGTGAGCTGACTTTCATTCGAAATCACAAAACAAAAATGCAACCAGTATTTTCATGCATTAAGCTGAAAAGAAGGACTCAAGGTTCCAGTGTATGGATATGTCAGCCACCACACCATCCTTGGACTCCTCAAACCTGAAGGTTGGACTTGAAACACTTAACACTTTTTCTTTAAAACACAAACATAAACTCTTGGTCTCTGAGGTAGAACTGACCACCTTTGATACAAATTTTTCATGACCCGTCCCCCGGGGCCCGTGCCGTGACTACCCCAAGCCTGACTCTCAAAGGATAGGGGCTAGAGACTAGTGCCGAAGGCATAAACCTGCAAGTGGGAGGCATTCATATGGATACCTATATTCAAATGCAAACCCAACCAAGTACGAACTCACAAAAAAAAAGAGATAGTGTACCACTGAGAGGAAATTGAGTACAATCACAGATGAAAGTAAGTGAGCTAGAATACAACTCCAAAAAAAGTACTAAAAGCAGTAAAGTACATGAGTTATCTAATGGACATCCACATAAAACCCCACCTGATCGTAGGAGTAGTGTGGCTATTGGAAGCCGAGGGAGTGCATCTCATCTGTCGGATCTCACTGTGGCCCGCCTGGTCCAACACCACCAAGTCCATCATCAAAGCATTGATCGTCTACACGGGACACAACGCACACGTGGGCAAGGCCCGTGTAGGGGGTAAGAAACACTAAACTCAGTAGCAACCCCCAAAACAACAAGGAAAGACCAAACAACAATATGGAAGTATAGCATGAAGAAAAAGTACACAACACATGTCAGATCACACTAGGTATCACTTTAGGTCAAGGACAAAAGGATCATCAATCATATCTTTGAAATCCTCAGCTACTGGAGAACTCCTTCTCTGACGAGCATCATGGGCCTGTCGGGTCACATAGAGCTGCTTCCCACTAACCTTAGACTAATGTGGAACTCATCCCTAATGGTACCGTGGGCATGCCGGGTCACACAGAGCCGCTTCACACCATAGTCTTTATGGGTCACATAGAGACACTTCCCATTAACCTTGTACTACTGTGGTACTCATCCTTGATGGGTATCGTGGGCATGCCAGGTCACACAGAGCTGTTTCCCACCGTGGGCCTGTTGGGTCACATAGAGCCGCTTCCCACCTTGGCCAGACTGAGGTACGCATCCCTGATGGGTACCGTGGGCATGTTGGGTCACACAGATCCTATTCCCACTAGGCCAGTCATCGAGTCATAAGGAGTCCAAGGTAAACAATCTTTAGGTCTCAGTCAGCCGCAGGGTTTCACTCATTGATTGCTTGGGAGAACCACTCCTCAAGACACTCGCCGCATCTTGGTATCCATGTAAGTCACCAAAAATTATTCCAAAAGATTTGTCTCCTCAAGAGAGACCCAATTCCACAAATGGCTCGTTAATTAGATGCACAGTTTGTAAGATACGAGCATTTTAGTGCCGAGGGCCTGATTGGATTCGTATTTGATCCAACCCAGCCGTACCCCAAATTTCTCTGAAACTCAAGTGGAGTATATCAAAAGGACCTCCTTGTACTAAGGATACTGACGCTGTAGACAGTTCATCAAATGGACGTTCATTTTAGAAGTTAGATCCCATTTTGTGTAACTGGTCGGTACTGGGTCCGGGTCCGGTTCGCCCCGGTCGGATCGGCCCGACCCGACCCGGGTCAACCCGACCCGCTAGGCCCATCCTGACCTAGCTAGGTGGCGGGTCGGCCCAATGGTTCCACCCGCCTGGAGGCGCGGTCCACCAGGGACACCCGGACGCAATGCGTCTGGTTAGGGCTAACGTGGTGTGGAGCCGCATCAGTGGGTCAACCCACGGGGGGTTTGACCCAACGCTACGCCACATGGAATCATGGGTCCCTTCATACTGTGGTCTATGGGATGCAGCTTCACCACCGGGCATGTCACTAGCGCACGTCCCTTCCTCCAGCCTCCAGTCGAACTGGAAACCCCTACCTCTATTGCGGCCGACGCTGGCCGCGGTCCTGCTGCTGTGGGGGTGCGCCGCCGGGGGCGCGCCCCACCCCTGTTCCACCACCTCCCTGAGCAGCGACTAGATCTTCTGCTGGGCACATGTATGGCGCCACCATGTGCCACCGCCATGCCGCCGTGCGCTACCGCATGCCACGTGCCACCGTCATGCCACCATGCACCGATGGCGGCGACATGATGTTCGTCGGGCCTCCAGTCGCGCACCGATGGCCCATTTCCTGCACCATCTATGCCTGCGACCTCCTGGGATCGTGTTCTCCACTACGGTAGGCCCCGATCCGGCTTGACGTCTACTTCAAATTGGGTGATCATAATCAATGCACAAGTGGAGGGTCTCGGTCCTTATTTGTGAAGCCTGCGCCCTCCGCGTTAGAGATAAAACTGAGAGTTTTGGGGAAAAGATGTTCAACTGGATTTCATGCCTTAATTTCAATCCTGATCCAAAAAAAAACACACCCTCACACATATATATCGAATAAAGGATCAACTTGTTCATGAGTTGATCCGTTCTTATCATTTTAGAAAAGAATTTTGGGGAAAATAAAATAATCAACACCACCCCTACCTTGTAAAACCAATGATGATCGTCCTTGCTTGAAGAAGTATCGATGTTATTCATTCCCACAACATCCTTCCAACAACGCCGCTCATACTTCATTCTTTGGTTCAGGGTTTTGGTGTCGATCATCACTGCTCGAAGGAACCATCTTCGTCCTCCAAGGGCTTGGCGTCTTGGCACTCCTTCAGCACTTCGTTGCTTGGCAAAGATGTGTTGATACCTTCCCCCTAAGCTCCATATAAATAGAAGAGGGGAGGGTAAGTAATGATGTTGGGAATTAATGGGATATCATTAATTAGGAAGCTTCCTAATTTCTCCAATGTTTCTATTACTTAGATTGTAGGGTAATCCATTCAATGGATTGACACATCGCTGGTCCCACCTCTGCTTGTCCGTTGGAGGATAAGTTCAAAATAAAATAAAATAATAAAGTTATTTTTATTTAATTTCTTTTAAGAAGTCCAAAACTTATCTTTTTCTTCAGACCTACTATGGTTAAAGAAAATACTCCCTAAAGAGAATCCCAGTGTTGTGGATTCAACATTGCCCTCAGATTTTTAATCCAAGCACCGATTCAAAAGTTAGGAAACACCGCTTGTGCGTTTACTGAACGCACATTAAAAAAAGTTCAAAAATTAATTCTGGGCACACCGGGCCTTGGAATCATGCGCCGTTAATTTCCAAAGACATGTAATAATTCCATATAGTTAAAAAAATATTACTTGGAAAATACAGGTCTTTACATGGATTCTTACTTTAATCCATAAATGAATTTTTGCAACTTGCACACCTTATTGGCATCCTTTGGAGTCACAAACCCTTCAGGTTGTGTCATGTATACATCTTACTGAAGGTTCCCGTTAAAGAAGGCTGTTTTAAAATCTATTTTCCAAATCTAATAGTCATGGTAAACCGCAATGGAAAGTATAATTTTGATGGATTTCAACATTGAAAATGGTGAAAAGGTTTCATCGTAGTCAATTCCTTGACGCGGTTTAAACCCTTTTGCAACCAATCATGCCTTATAGGTACTGACTTGTCCTTCCATGCCCAGTTTCTTCTTGAATACCCATTTGAAACCAATAGGATTTACATTAACTGAAGTATCTACCAAAACCCAAACTTGGTTTTGGTACATGGAATCTATTTCATAATTCATGGCTTCTTGCCACTTGGCAACATCTGTGCCACTTAATGTTTCCTTGTAGGTTATAGGATCATTATTATAAAATAATAACGAGTCACTATCCTCGGTAACTAGAAAATCGTACCATATGAGTTCTCTAACATCTCTTATACTCTTATGCAATACGTGTGTCTCTGGAACAGATTCTTCTTCCACGAGGCTTTTTGGGATCTATTACTATACCAAATCTTGTGTACCTTGAGCCTCGACTTCATCAAAGTCTATCTCACTCCCACTATCTCTTTTTTATATTTTCTCCCTATCAAGGAATATGGAATGTATTTCCACTATAACCTTTTTGTATGAGGAGTTTTATAGGTCATATACCCTCATTTTCTTGGGGTATCCTATAAAGGTACACTTTGTGCCTCGGGGTGCGAGTTTGTTAACTGAAGAGGACTTAACAAATGCTTCACTACCCCACACATGTAACTTCAATAACATGGATTTTATTCCACTCCAGAACTCATATGGAATACCATTTATTGATTTATTTGGTACTTGGTTTAGTATGTGTGCCACTGTTTGTAATGCATATCCCCAAAAGGATAATAGAAGACTCGCATGACTCATCATTGATCTTACTGTGTCCAACAGGGTGCGGTTCCTCTTTTTGATCACACCATTCCACTAGGGCCTGTATGGAGGAGTGAGCTGGGATAGGATCCCAAACTCCAGTAAGTAATCAATGAATTCTTGATTAAGATATTATCCACCTCAGTTTGAGTGGAGTTTCTTAATCTTCTTACCAAGCTAGTTCTCAACTTCATTCTTGTATTCTTTGAACTTATCAAAAGAATCTGACTTATACCTCATTAAGTAGATATATCCATATCTACTAAAATCATCAGTAAAAGTTATGAAGTATGAGTAACCTCCCATTTCTTCAACTGGAAATGGTCCACACACATCGGTATGAACCAATTCAATAAGTTCTTTTGCCCCTTCACCTTTCCCACTAAATGGGGATTTGGTCATTTTTCCTTGTAAACATGAATGAAATACACCAAGTGGTTTTAGTTCAAAAGAATCTAAATATCCATCTTGATGTAACTTTGTCAAGAATTTCTAATTTACATGACCTAGCCGGTGATGCCAAATTTGGGTGTGGTATGAGTCATGTGAAGTATCTTTGTTATCGATTTCCATTACTTGGTTTGTGTAATCCAACACGTAAAGACCATTGTATAAATGCGCCCTACCAAAACAAATTATATCTTTGTAAAAGAAGAAACATTCATTTCTAAACTTGAAAAAAAATCATCTATATCTAATCTGGATACAAAAATAATGTTTTTAGTAACAGACGACACATAATAATAACCCTTTAACACCATGATCATTCCAGTTCGCAATGTGAGGTGGTAGTCCTCGACAACTACATCAACAAGTCTGGCTCTATTGGCTGCTCATAGATCTACCTCCTCTCAGTTAATCTTCCCAAATCTACTTGGTTCCTGTATTTGGATACATATGTGTGCACCACAAGATGTATCTAATACCCAATTTTTAGAAATAGATAAATTGCATTCGATAATAAATTCACCTGAAGCTTCCCCTTGCTTCTTAGGTTGGGTTCAATTCTTCTTCCAGTGGCCCTTATTTCCACATGAAAAACAAATAGCCTCACATTACATTGCTTCCCCTTTGATCTTCCTTTTCTTGGAAGGCCGTGAAGATTCTTTGGGATTAAAGCTCTTTGCCTTCCCTTTCCCCTTATTCACCATAAGGACAGAAGGATTTTCATGCTTCATATCTTTTTCCACTTGGAGAATGAGGATAATAAGATCAGATAGAGATTTCTCAATGTTGCTCATATTGAAATTTACAAAAAAGTTAGATAATATTTGAGGGAGTGATGTCAGAATGAGATCGATGCCCAGTTCTTCAGGGAGTTTAAACCCTAGAACCTCCAGGTGCTCAATGTAGCCAATGAGCTTGACTACATGAGGCCCAACTGGGGCACCTTATCCAAGCTTACTATGAAAGAGTGACTTAAAGATCTGAAACCTTTTCTGTCTTGATCTCTCCTGGTAAAGACCATGGAGGTGATCGATCATGCTATAAGCATCCATGTTTTCATGAGACTTCATGAGCTCACTAGACATTGATTATAACATCAAACATTGAATTTCGACCACATCGTTCATATGTTTCTTATAGACCAGTAAATCCTCATCACTCGCCTCTTTGGAAGTCAGATCAGATAATGATGACTCCTACACGTAAGACATCCGTTCATGACATAGGATAACCTGAAGGTGTCTAAACCATTCCTGGAAGTTACTTCCCATGAGGATGTTGTCTTTATCCAGAATTGATCATAGGGATAGTGTAGTTGATGAGTTTGTCATTTTTATTATACAATTAAAATATCATATCATTAGTACTTTATTGATTACATTTTATGAGAAATAATAAATTTGTATTAATTCTCCCACTATTTTATCAAGTCCCAATGGACCTCACCATTGAAATCGGAATGTCCAATTGCCATGACATTATAGTGGAAAGGATCCATATTCCCCTTCTCATAACCCCCAAAAGGGTTGTTCAAGATATTATAAGGTATTTAGGTATGAAAGTCTTTGCCAACTGTGGGATTGCAGTTCCTCAATATGTTAAGTGGACTCCCCAATCCTGAAATCATGGATTTGGATTTCCTCAACTCTTGCCTCCAATATTACACCAAGTCTAGCAAGGGCCACTCCTCTTGATGTAATATGGTTAATTCAACCTGAAACCTTTCATAAGGGATTCCTATATAAAAGTAAGTGTCCCAACAAGGGTTGTTAAAACACATAGTTTTATTGAGTTTTTCCCTTAATCAAGTAACGAAAGGATTTGTCTGACTTAATATTTTATTTGAGGTATTTTTATCTCTTATGCATAAATTTATTATTATCATTATCACATGATTGTTAATATTAAGTGGAACTTACTTAAGTGATTTACCATGTCTTGATAATATTTACACATAAATATGGTTTATTTTAGTTCCATCTTGCATGCTTGTTTAATTTATTAATTATGTGATCGTGACAACACATCCATAACGATAAACCATGAAACTGATAGAAATAAAATAAAGGGCATGATAATGAGATTTTCTAATGGTTAGTTTATCTAGCGGTTGATAAAATATCCTTGAACTAGGGGAGAAACATCTTGAACCTTTTGGGTTCATGTTTACAGCTTTCCACCTACCCACCTCTGTATCTATTGGGATTGCTTTCATGTCGGCTCCATCTTGAACCACCTCCACAAGCTTGGGAGTTCCATCCATTACATATTCCTTTTTTACACTCACATGCAAGTGAGGGGTAAAAAAGTGGTTTTACATAAAAGAAACCTTGGGCACGCAGGTCCTACATATTAATGAGGAGAAGGATCGTAGGCCGACAATTTTAATTTAAATAAATAAATTAAAAGAAACCATACACATACAAAGGTCTTGGTCTAGCTCATGATCATCCATACATATAACGATATTTATGCATAAATAAAACTATCATTCAATTCTTTAATCTTTCTTGTTTAAGATAAATCACGCTCGAAACAATTAATCATCATATTTAATTAATAAATCCTTTTATCTTAAACCCTTTTCTGAATTTCCTTGAGATTATCATCCATCATAATCTTAAACAAATAAATTCATTTAAAATTATATTTGTATGTAACTTGTAACTTGGAGGCAACCTGGTTAATTACTATTCATAACTACCTAATGAGTAGAAATGAACATTACACAGATATTAAATTAAACACACATATATATAACACCTATCACATGTTGTGACTCATCTTTACACCTGCACTATGATAAACGTCTCAAGGGTTTGTATAATATAATAATAAATTTTAATAAATCTGTGTATTTTGGATGAGTACACGACGTGTACTATTGTTCACCATTCACATGAAGTACACGCTCGGGGAAATGTTGTGTAGATATACTTCAGAAATATTTGGAGTACACGGCGTGTTCAGTGGTCTACATGCTGTGTAGTATCCGTATTACATAGTTTCCAGCTAAGCAATCCGTGTATGGGGTACACGGTCCAACCCTAACCCGAAGGGACTATACGCCGTGTCTAGTAGACTACATAGCATGTAATCCGGAAACCGTGTGCCACCTGTTCCTAGTCAACACACGAAGTCATTTAAGTCTTAGAAAGACTCCAACACACGGCTTGGTTTGGTGAACCAGTACGATGCATTGAATCTTGACTACACGATGTGTACTACCAAATACACACCGTGTGTTCTGGTGTTGTATGTCCAAGAATCTTTGGCACCTACGGATGAGATCTTCTATTTTATTTTAATCAAAATTAAAAGAAAAGATCATTTTTGTAAGATGAACAAGAAACATAAGAGGAGGAATGGATCTCTAGATTCAGATTTGCAGAACGATTAACTTGAATTGAAACAACTAAATTATTAAATGCGTAAATCATCAAAAAAATATTTAAATAATTATAAACTATGATATAACCTCCATTTTATACCACTTGAAGGTTCCGGGTGCAGTGAAAGCACAGTTGGGCCGACACCTAACTTTAATTTTTACCATGATCAATGATTATTCCGGGATCAATACGACGATGAACACCAGTCTCCATGGAATAGAATCAAAGATTTAGATAAAGAAGGAAGAGGCCCGAAACCTTTAGAGAGGATCTTGCACATCATATTTATAATCAATTTAATTAATTTCATAAAGAAAATAATAGCTGGATCTTCGGTATTTTCTTCGTTGATGATGTTGATCATTCAGAATGACCCTTCTAGATTATCTCATTGTGCTTGTAAGGATCCAAACTAGAATCCCTCTAGCGGTGATCCACACATGCTCCGATGGCCTCCGATCGACACCACTTGTTCTTTGGGTGCTAGCATGGTGAAGCAAGTGTCTTGTGTCAGTCGTTCTTGATCGCTTGTTCTTTGGCCTTGAAGAACATCTCTCGTTATTGAGAGAGGCGAGAAGAGGATTCGAGAGAGAAATTGTTTAGCTCAATAATTATCAATTCACCAAGCATGCGGTGTGTTCACTTTGGCATAATAGACGTACTTGTCTATTTATATGCATGGAAATTCTGTTACAATATTTAATTGCATAACAATAATTAAATACATTCATGAACTTAGAAAAAACCCATGCTCATAATAATAATAATACAACATCATTATTTATGGTGCACCAACTTGCAAAAAATGGAATTATGAATAAAATTCCATGTCACAAATTAATAGCAGTGTCATTATTATTTTAACTTGTTCCAACTAATAATTATTTACCATCTTGAAAATAGTTATTTTAATATCAGACCGAACTTGGTCCGCTCGAACTCCACTTCCATTTATTGAACACCTGAATAAATAAATAAGTAATTTATTCTATTAAATAAATATTTTATTTAAAAACTAGTAAATAAATATTTATTAAATGTTCAATAAAATGAATAAATTATATTTAATTTATGTGATCATATTAACTTGAATAAAATTATTCTATAGTCTTGAGAATAATATTTATTTCATTAATTAAATTTAAATAGAATTTAACTGAGACCACAAAAAATACTTAGTGTGTGACCCTCTAGGATTCTTTCTCATTGGCATTAGGCGGGATTGCCTAAAGTCCAAGAGTACTGTCTAGCAACGGGTCAAGGCACCCAAGAGAAAGAACGTAAATTCACAACAACAAAATCCACATACGAACACTAACTGTGTAATATAATCCCTTTGTCTCAATATCTCATCAAATAGGTTTCATGATAGTGACATCAACCTTTATGCTTGATATGTCGTTCTTTGACTACCTGAAATAAACTTGTCATTACACCATGGCCATGGAATTTCACGTGATGGTTCTATTTCAATCAAAGGGACAAGATATCAACTTCCATAAATGGAAGGTACAAATCCTTCCTCGACTTATCCATTAATATCATGTCACTCATGATGCACCCAACGTACCCTACTTCCCGCCAACTGTCTGTGTGATGGTTTTTGTTAGTAAATCAAAGTGCATGATTCGTGACACATATTAATGATAATATTAAAGTTTAAGGATCATTATACATGCTCGTAGATAGAAATATCAGATGACACTAAAAAATGCGGAATTCCTACCGGAAGGTCTGTTCTTATAATCTCCTGTCTTGGAGATTACCAAGTGAGAACTTCATGAGAGGAAGTCTCATATGCTTATGATTACTCGCACATGATGGTCTACATGCTATGTTTCCCTTTATAGTATGTCATCCAACTGTAGAACTATATTTAGGAATATTGTTATATCATTTCATGGTTCTCATCATAGCGGGGAACTACCATGACCTTATCAATGAAACAAATACTATAGGAAATTATTACATCATAGTCATGTAGAACAATGAATAATATATAATAAGATTCTTAATATTTAAATACATTAAATATCTATGTAATCAAAGTACAACCAGTTGGTTCTAGGACACCATCTCTTCAATTCACATGGTCAAAAACTACATAGCATATATATACTTTACACAACATGTACTTAAGAAAATCCATTTCTTCCAGAATAGAAGAACTCATGGCGTGTGTTCATAACATCACACACCGTGTTTTCTAGTTTTTTCAAACAATAAGCTTTTGAAACTTCTACGGAACCCCAAAAATCTTAAAATTTCACCAAGGCATGCCAAGTTCCAATCCACAAGATCCCATACCCCCTGATAATCAAAGTTTGGCTTCCCTATTCATATCACATCTTAACAGAATTTAATTAAAGTTCAAACATGATCCACGAAATTCTGATCCAAGAGGGCCCATAACACCTTAGGGACCAAAGATTAGCATCCATCCAAATTAAACTTTACATTTACCAATACCCTATGAAAATATCATAAATTTATATCATGAAATCTATCACAATAGTATACACATCAAGCACAATATGTATCACAACAACATGCAATTAGCAATGCTCTCTACATGGCATGGAAAGAATGCATTACATGTGATCTCTAGAAAGTTCCTATACAATGCATGAGATAGAATACCCTCATCTCATCGGGTTACAATAGAAATAGATTCACAATGATATCAATCACAACAATACAAAACAAGTGAATCACCTAACAGTGAAATCAAATCAATTGTAACAATTGAAAAACCAGAAAAATTACAATATTCAAGGTAACTTAAATTTTCCTTGTACACAGGTTAGCTGCTCCTAAGCACAACTTATTACCAACTACATATTCCTTACTATCCTAGTCTATTAGCTCCAAATAGTACGGAAAAGTAGAAAATAAAATTCCTTTGATACCACTTTGTAATGTCCAGGATCTGGGTGCCACCCAAAGGTGCCCTGAACCTAGTTGGTCACATAACCTCAAGTGCATTTCCCCAAATGCCAGAGGCTACCGACTAGCAGTGAGGTCCAAGGTGTGATAATGGGGAAAATATTCCCTCATTGATAGAGTATACACAGTGGAAAACAAATATTACACAATAGCAGAATCAATAATACCATATAATAGAAATAAAAAGTGGAAGACTGAAGTAAATACAATAAAATCCACGATGTATATATATATATATATATATATGATGCATGGAATATGTATATAAAAACACAGCCAAAGAAGTCACAATTCTGGAAATAAATACAAAACCAAAGTATAAAAGAAACATTAATCTCCAGCATTATCACAAGCCTCACCTTGGTCCCATGCTCT
This sequence comes from Viscum album, assembly GCA_963277665.1. Taxonomy (NCBI): domain Eukaryota; kingdom Viridiplantae; phylum Streptophyta; class Magnoliopsida; order Santalales; family Viscaceae; genus Viscum; species Viscum album. The sequence goes on from OY728136.1 coordinate 883,495, forward strand.
CCAGATCCTACATCAATCAAGTACCTAATGAAGAAGGGCCCTTGAACTTATCTATACTTACAATAATATAACCTGTTTGGGTCCAAAACATGACCCAAATAGGGTGTGAGGTTAATCCCAGTAGGCAACCACTAAAAAATCTATGCCTAACTATCAGTGAATATATATAGTAGAAAATATGTAGAAATGAAACAATAAACTAGAAAGTACTCAAAAGTAACCAGTCCTATAGTTTTCAATTACATTCATTTACATTTATTATTCATCATTTGAATCATGTAATCTCGAGATCTAGCCTAAGCTCTATATCCCCCTGTGTAATGGTAACAAGAATAAGTCTCAGAAGACCATCTAAAAAATCAAGTAAGACTGAGTCCAAGCTTGTGATTTGACTTGAAAAACTCACCACAATCAGTCAATAATTCAATAAAGACCCTTTAGGAAAGTTCCCATCGTCTAATCCCCCTGGTCTAACATAAAAACAATTCATTTAATAATGACCCTCTGAGTAGCTCTCATTGCCCAACCCCTTTGGTCTAACACATCACTAAATATTTACAAATGACCACTTGGGAAAGATATCATGATCTAAAACCCTTGGTATAATATACTATAAAATAATTATAAACAACCACCTGGGATAGATCTCACAATCTAGACCCATGAGTCGATGACCACATGGCAGCTTTCAGGGTCTATACCCATGGGTCACATAACAATAAAATATTCATAACCAACCCTACCTTGGGAAGATCTCATAGTCATATTACTATTAGTTAAACTTCCACAATGCATATCACAATCATTTAATATAATCAATCAAACTCCATCCTCATCAAACAAGGCATGGAAAACAAGGCACCTAACCTTACACATAAGTAATAACCCCCTTTTCAATCAATCAACCATAAGAGGTATTAAAGAGGGTTAAATTCCAATCAAGAAATACACCAAATGTGGGTATGTGGAAGTTTAAGTATATATAAACCAAATATGAACAACAAAAGGCACAAACCACCTACCTTGATGTCGTACGATCAATACTCTTAAACATCGGCCCTTGAATCAGCCATAAACAATGTAAATCTACAAAAAGACAAAAAATTACCAAACTTGAATAACTCACAAGAGATGAGGAATTAGGAAGACATGATATAGGGAAATTAAGGACTCACCTATGGGATTCCAATGGACCTAACGATGTCTCAATTAGAGGTCAGATGGAGAATCGAGAGGGGTTTGAAATTCTTCGGTAGTTTTATCGCTCTCTTGTACAAACCAAGGGGAGAAGAAGATGTTTCTGAGAATGAGACATGACCTCGCTCCATTTTAAAAAATAAAAATAAAAATAAAAATACATGACATATTTATTAAAGGTACACACCGTGTAGTAGCCTTAACCGGCCCCCACCTTAAGTGGTCTTCCAGGTCACCACACGACCATGTACTCGGTCATTACACAACCCTTACGTGGCTGCATGCAATACCTGAATATACAAACTACGCCAAAATTTGTATTTAGCAGTAGTTTTTTTTTTCATTTAGCGATGGTTTAAACCACCACTAAATCATTCTACGATGGTTTTGGAAAACCTCAGCTAAATCGTGTGTTGGGAAATAATTAGAGGTGATTTTTTAAAACTGTTGTAGAACGATTTAACAGTAGTTTTTTAGCTGTGATTTAAACTGTCTAAACCCTTGGGTTGGTAACCACCTGGAAGCTCTCACATTTTATACCCCTGGGCCACATAACATTAAAAAATTCCTAATTGACCCTACCTCGGGAAGATCTCACGGTCATATTCCCCTTGGTCAAACTTCCATAATGCATATTAAAATCATTTCATATAATCAATCAAACTTCATACTCATCAAACAAGGCATTGAAAACAAGGCACCTAACCTTACGCTTAAGTAACAAACCCTTTTTCAATCAATCAACCATAACAGGTATTAAACAGGGTTAAATTTCAATCAAGAAATACCCCAAAAGTGGATATATGTCACTTTAAGAAAATATAAACCAAATACAAACAACAAAAGGAACAAAAAACCTACCTTGATGTCGTAAGATCAATACTCTTGAACAATGGCCCTTGAATCAGACTAAAACAATGTAGATCTACAAAAGGTGAAAAACACCCAACCTTGAATAAATCACGAGAGAGGAAGAATCAGGAAGAAAGGCTCTAGGGAAATTGAGAACTCACTAGTGGGATTGCAATGCACCTGATGATGTCTCAATCGGAGGTCAGACAGAGAATCGGGAGGGGTTCAAAATTCTTCAGCCGTTCTATCGCTATCCTGTACAAACCAAGGGGAGAAGAAGATGTTTCCAAGGATGAGACATGACCATGCTCCATTTTAACAAATAAAAAGAAAACTACACGATGTTTTCATTAAAGGTACACACAGTGTAGTAGCCTTAACCAGCCCCCGCCTTAAGCTGTCCGCCAGGTCACCGCATGACCAAGTACTCCGCCATTACACGACTAGTATGCGGTACCCGAGTACACGATGCGTACTTAGAAAATTTACATTTCTTCCTTTTTCCTCAAAAACATCCCAAAATAAAGATCCATACGTAAAATAAAGATCTAGGTTCTTAAAATTATATTATTATATTAGGTGTTTGGGGGTATAATTACAATCAAACACACACACACATCATACAAACAGACTAGAAAGATAGGTCATAGCCCCCTGAGGGATAACCTACCCAACGAACCACTTTTATTATAATGATGATTTTTGGCCTGAAGCGCCATTGAGTATGAATCCCATTACATGGCTTATAGGTCTGCCATTGGATGGACCAAAGACCTCACTTGCATCGCACCTGCATCACCACCTACCAATCCTATCTACATCACCACCCCTTTTGATGGCCTGAAGACCCTTGTGGCTTGTAGGCTCAAACCGGTGGCCTGAAGACTCAAATAGATGAATAGTTTTGTTTGCTACAATATTGATATAGTAACCCGAAAATATTTCTCTACCAGAATTTGATCCTGGGTTTCATAAAGACTTACGGGATGTGTTAACCACTCGGCTACCGCCCCAACTGCTATATAATTATATATATATATATAATTATATAAATATATTTATAATTACCTACAAATATTTATAAATATATTTATTTATAATTATAATTATAAATAAATAAATACATAAATAAATAAATAAATAAATATTTATATATTTGTAAATAATTTTATATATAAAAAATTATCAAATTTATATTAGTAAAATGTTTAATAGTTTATTTATATACATTAATACCAAATGTGTACATAATTAAAATAAATATAATACATTAATATTTTATTTAAACAATTATATAATATAAAAATGAATATATTTATTTAGATATATATTTATATTGATATTAAATAATATAAAATGTATGTGTATATGTGCATATACATGCTTGTATATACAAGTGTGTATATACATGTGTGTAAATGTGTATGTGTACATATGGATGTTTGTAATTGATGTAAATGTTACAAATTTATTTTTTTTAACATTTTTTGTTATTTATTTAATTTAATTTATCCATTTATTATTATACATTCATTAATAATGTTAAAAATATATTTAACCATTTTGTAATATTTATTTATACACATATTTATTTACTATATATACATGTAATATTTTCAATATAATTTATATGAATAATATTTACTCATTTTTGTTTATTAAGTTTCAATATTTAAAATATGTTTGAAATTTATATAATTAACCTATTTAAATAATTTTTTTAAATTTTTTGTAATTTAAATATTTAATCATATAATTATAAATATATATAATTTTTTTTAAAAAGTATTTATGAAATTATAAATAACTAATTATATATTTAAATAATTATAAAAGTATAATAAACATATTTAAATAATAAATATATTTATTATATTTATAATTATATATTAATATATATATATATATTTATGATTATATAGAAATAAATTTTCATGTATTTATTTATAATTATAATTATAAAAAAATAAATACATATTTAAATAACTATAAAATTACAATAAATATATTTAAATAATAAATATTTTTATTATATTTATAATTATATATTTATAATTACATATAAATACTTTTTAAATATATTTATTATAATTTTATAAATATATAAATTTATATAATCATATACATATATATAATTATATAAATATTTAAATATATAAATATAATTATAATTATATACAAATATTTATAAATATATTTATTTATAATTATAATTATAAAATTATAATAAATATATTTATTATATTTATAATTTTATAAATATATATACAATTATATAAAAATATTTATAAATATATACAAATATTTATAAATATATATAATAATATAAATAAATTACTAAGATGTGATCTTTATGAGCGTTAAAAAACACTGATAAAACATGTCTTTATCAGCATTAAAGTAGTTTTATCAGCACATTCTATTTTAGCGTTAATAAAACTACACGTTATCAGTGCGTTTTGGAAAGCGTTGATAAAAGCCTTACTCAATCTTATAAAAGAACTATAATCAGATGCCTTCTCTCTCACACGTCTCAAGCTCTCGCGAAACCCCACTATTGCCGCGCCACCGCTCTGTCGAACCCTATTCCCGCCACCGCTCTTGTTGAACCCCACTATCACCACGCCGCCGCTCTCGCTGAACCCTACTCCTGTTGCTGCTCTCACCGAACTAAATTGTCACCGCGCTACCTCTCTCACCCAACACTACTCTCTCTGCCATCACCACTCTTATTCCAAATCTAAGGAGTGTGGTGAATCACTGTACCTCATTTCACCCCTACACCACATCACACCACCTCTGCTCCAAATCGCACCACCCCTACCTGCCTATTTCCTGCATGAAAACCATACTGTTAGGGAATGAGGTGTGATAAGTTACATTCTTAGTGTTTTTTGTTAAATAATATCTATATGAAAGCTTCAAAATTTTATTATAATTAATCCTTTAGTATTATCCCAAGATTCATAGTAGATGATCTTCTAGGTATTAGTTAACACTCCTCTTTATATGATTTAATGTAATAGAGAGTGCATATTTGTTTCCTCTTGTAATTAATAAAAACTTAACCAATATTTTGACATAATGGGAGTCCTTCCTACATTTATAATTTCCTCTTTTTAGAATTATCAATTGAAAAATACTTATTATTTTTCTTCCTTAGATTTCATTGTATTTAAATTATCCATCTCTCCAAATTATCATAATAAATTTCATTTAATGCGTACCATTGACTATTAAAAAGTATTCAATATACATCCATTGAAAAATGAGCAGGGGTAAAATTAATATTAGAATGAGGAGTAATACAATATCTCTTCCTTATCACTTTAAATAATCAATACATTATACGTATAAAATTTTGAATAAGAGTAGTGTATCTATCAATTAAGGTCTTAGATGTATACCTAGCTTTAAAAAACTTTTATAAATTTTTCCAATTGAATCCATATAGAACACCCAATTCTTATAATATGAAGTTACTTTAGGAATTCCTAAATCTCACCTCAAAACATTTATTTATTATGTGTGTCAGTTTTAATATCAAATTGAACCCTTATTTCTTGAATAAACTTGATTAACTATTGAAGTTGGAAAAAAATGCTTAGTAATTTCTATATCAATCATCATAGCATAGGTAAGAATCATTGCATATACTATAGAAGTATGATTATCCATATCTATATTAGCATTATTCTAAATATTATGAATAGCGGATTATATCTCATTTATTAACATGATAAGAGTGAATTTTACTTCAAATATACATTTAAATGTCATCCGCATGATTTTTATACTAAGGTCATATACATCCAATGTTGGAGCAAGCATCATATTGTTGGAGTTGGTGCCCTAGAACCAACCTCTTTGTACTTTATGATAAACATTTATTCATTATTTTGAATATTAATAAACTACTTATCACATGATGATTGTTATTCTGTGTGACATAGTATGTGATAATGTCCTAAGAGTAGCTATCACACTAAAAGGTCATAATAGTTCCTTACTATGATTAAAACCTGGAAGTGTTAGGACACTATTCTTGAATAAATGTTCTATAGTTGAATGATATCATTTTAGGGACACAAATGATACAAGATATTAGTGGTGGAGACTCATAGGACATTGAGGCCCCTTCTCATGGTGTAGGCCCTTGGTAATATCCAGTAGGATATTATGAGAATGTGACCCGCCAATAGAAAATATACATTTATATGTGTCATTGTATGTTTCTATCTATGGACGTGTGTATTGGTCCTTAGACTTTAAGATTATTATTAATGAGTATTATGACTTGCACACTTAGATGTATTGATGAAAACTGTGACGACAGATGTTCGTGGTGAAGTATGATATATTTGGTGCATCATGAGTAATATTGCATTAATGAATAATGTTAGAAAGGATTTTTCCATTCTATTTATCAATGAAAATTGATATCTTAGGCCCTTTGATGGAAATGATATAGCCTAAATAAATCCATGTCCACAGTGTTCTAAAGGCAAGTTCATTTTCTGGGAAGTCAAATAAAGAGACATCAAGCACATAGAATGCAACCTTCTTGATTAGAGATATCAAGATAAAGAGATTATATTACACAGTAAGCATCCGTATGTGGTGACATGTCATTGCAGCATTAACTTCTTTCTCTATGGGTGCCTTGGAATGTTTCTAGATGCTAACCTTGGACTTTAGGCTGCTTCTCCTAATGAAACTAAGAAAGAGCCCTAGAGGGTCACACACTAAATGTATCCAGAATCTTAGTTAAATCATATATATTATTATTTATTATTTAACAAGTTGAATAAATATTATTTATATACATGGTTTAATAATTTTTCATGTATGGTTAATCACATGTAAATATTTATTTTCTATTTAGTAAATATAATATTTATTTATTTATTGGTGAATAATGCAGTTATATTTATTTAATAAATAAATAGTCATTATTCAAGATCTGATAAATATTACAGAGGAATGAAGTACCAGGTTTTTAGGTCCGATGAGAAATAATAAATATTTAATATTATCCGATTTAATAATATTTAATTATAATTTGTAAGTAGAACATGTCGAGAAATAATGATATTATTATTATTTGAAATGGGTTTTATCTAGGATTAAATAAATAATTAAGGGTACTTTTGAAATTATTTTATTTTAAACCATAAACCCAGTTATGCTATTTTCTCATTAAGCCCATTCATTTGACCTGGTTGTGCACAACATATTTGGAGAAACCTCTCAATCCTAGAGAGCACCCTTCTCTAAGAATGATCCCATGAACGGAGAGAAATCCCCCTCCACTGGATTAAGGAGAACACTTTAGAAGTGCTTTTTGAAATTATCATTGACGGATGACACAAGCACAAGTATCTGTCATTTTAGCACTTGAAGATTCCTTTAGCAACATTTAGAGATTCATGGAACATGTGTGGATCACTGCTAGAGGAAATCTACACTTGGTTTCTACAATGCAACAATGGTGGACTGCAGACCAGTCACCAGATTCATCAATGAAGAAATAATTCCTTAAAGGAAACTCTTTATTTAATTAAATTAATTATATATAATATGTGATGATCCTCTATCTAGTTCTAGTGTGATTTCCCTTATCTGTTTTCTTTGATTCAATTCTATATATATCAATATTTTTCATCATTTAGATATCAGATTGATCATTGATCATGAAAAAATCCATGTTGGGCACCACCCATCACACACTTCCACTACGCCTGGAACCTACAAGTGGTATCAGAGTGGTCACATAATTATTTATAGATCATTAGTGATTTACATATTTTAATTTAGTTTTTCAATTCAATTTTGATTGTTCTTTTAATCCGAATTTTGAGATTTTATTCTTCCTCTTTCATTTCTTGTAGATCTAATCAATATGATTAATTTTATTATTAAAATAAAATCAAGGAATTCATTCGAAGGTGCCAAGGTTTCTTTCCAGACAACACTAGACTACACACTTTGTAGTCACGTTTAATGTATCATAATTGATTCATAAATCAATTCAATATCATGCATCGATTATTGCATTAATTATACACTTAATGCACTGCGTGTTGACTAAAATTTAATGGCGCATGTTCAACCAAACTACATATCGTGTAGCCCACATACATGGAATGTAGTCCATTTGAGTCATAGATGGGCCATGTATTCCATACATGGCCTACCTAACTAGTGATTTTGTAACTCAGAGTCCACACAATATGTGGCCCATTGGACACACCATGTACTCCAAATTTTCTGATCCATGGATTACACACCGAGTCCCTAGGCATGTGTCTTATATAGACGATGAGAGGTGTACATGTCATATGGATCAGATCTATATGCCGTGTACTTATACCAAGTTATGAATATTTAAAATTTATTTATTTTACTATGTAAACCTTGATACATGTACTTGTGTGTGGTAGTAAGTATAGGACACACCATGTGATAGGTTTTAATATACATAAATATTTAAATGTTTAATTAATATCTACGTAATGTTCAAATTTGTATATCATGTATTAGTTATATTACAAGTTGTTAGTCTACATGCATTTAAGCATTATACATGACAAAAAAATTATGTAATTCATGTAATCATCCATGAGTTACATGTTGTGAAAGTACGTGATAAGTCGTGTATGTCATATGTCACAAGAGTAAAATAGTATACGAGTATAATATATATTGGGAAGAATCAGATGAGTAGTCACTGTGTTGCCTCCAAGGTACATTTTTGTACAAAGTTAATTTTAAATGAATTTATTTAAATTTTTTAAAATTATAATGTATTATAATATCAAGTAAATTTAGATGAGAATTAAGATAAAAGTATTGATTAATTAAAGATAATAATTAATCGATTCTAGCGTGATTTATCTTAAATAAAAACTATTAATAATTGAGTGCTAGTTTTATTAAATGCGTAATTCGTTGCATACAGATGGATGATCATGAGATAGACCATACCTTTTGTATGTGATTGGTTTCATTTAATTTATTATTAAATTAAATTGTTGTCTTGCATTCCTTTTCTAATTTCCTTATATAGGGATTGCATGCCCATGGTTTCTTTTATGTAAACCCCCTTTTCCCCTCACCTGCGTGTGAGTAAATGACATATATAATGGATGGAACTCCCAAGCTAGTGGAGGTGGTTCAAGTTTGGAGCCGAGGCGAAACCAATCTGAGGAGATACATAGGTGGACATGTGGAAAGATGGAGCATGAAACTTAATTGGTTTAAGGTGTTTTCCCCTAGGTAAATGGTTAGTTTATCAATCGCTAGATAAACTAACCACTAGTAAGAGCTCATGATCATACCGCTTCATTATTTTATTTTTGTCAGTTTTATGGTTATTTCATTATGGATGTCTTGTTGCAATCACATAATTAATTAATTAACAAGCATGAAAGATAGAACTAAAATAAACCGGTTTATACGTAAATATTATCTAAGACATGGTTAATTACTTAAGTAAATCCACTTAATATTAACAATCATGTGATAAAGATAATAATTGTAAATTTACACATAAAAGGATAAAATCCATCAATTAAATATATTAAGTTAGTATAGTCTTCCATTATTTCAATTAAAATCAAACCATAGTTCAAAGTGATTGACCAACCCAAGTTGGGGTGCTTTTAGTTATCAGGGAATTTTCACTTGAATTTTTGGGTTGAATTAACTTAGTTTACATCAAGGGTTGATTTCCTAAGTAGGACTTGGTGTAACTAATAGGAAAAGTTTGAGAAAATTCAATTAAAAATTTCAGGATTGGGGAGTCCACTCACCAGATCAAGGAACTGTGAGTTAATGCAGCTGGCATTTGGAACACCTACCTAAAACCATTCAAGTTGCTTGACCAACCCATCTTGGGGGTAATGAGAAGGGTAATAGGAATCCTTTCCACTAGAATTCCAAAAAATATGATATTATTAAGCCAATTATGAGGGATATTGGGTTTTGACAAAATAGTGGGAGACTAATAAATATTATATTTATTTATTTGTCTAAATTTTATCAGATAAAGTACTAAAATTATACTTATCTTATTTTGTAGAAATGGAAATAAAATCACATCAAACATATCATTATGATCCATAATTGATAAGGAAAACCTTTTAATAGGTACAAATTTCCAATAATGGAAAAGGTTTCTACGTGTCATCCTTTGCTATGAAAGGAAATTATATCTGCTGGAAAAACCATTTTACAATTGCGCTTGGTAATGAGGCAAGTTATGAAGAATTATATCTCTATGAGAAAAATCTGAATGATGATACAAATGTTTAGTGATTCATGATATCATCCATGTATAATGAAATTTTTAGGAAACATGAGGATATAGATTCCTATAGCATGATGTCTCACCTTCTAGATCTCTATCAAGAGAAAGCGAGACAAGAGAGGTAAGAGATATCCAATTATTTATTTACAACTAAGCTTGGAGATTCTACCCTAGCTGGGCCTCATGTAGCCAAGATTATTGGCTACATTGAATTCCTAAACATATTAGGGATTAAATTCCTAGATGAGCTGCGAATATATCTCATACTTTCATCACCTCCCAAGACCTTCTCTAGCTTTATTATTAATTATAATATGAGAAATAATGAGAAGAGTCTTTAAGAACTTATTACTTTGATTTTATAAGTGGATAAGGACATGGAGCATTCCAAAACCATAGTTCTTATGGTGAATAAGAAAAGGAATAATAATGAAAAGGGGCCCAAGATTTATAAATACTCTAAAGCTCCTGAGCACCATCCTTCCAAGAAGAATAAGATACAAAGGTAGGTTAAGGAAAAGGAGGTAGTAAGTTTTTCATGTGGAAAATTAGGACATTAGAAGAGGAACTACACCTAGAAGTAAGGGGAATCTAAAGGTTTATTCATTATCGAGTGTAATCTTTCAATATCTACACATTGTGTATTAGATACAGCTTTTGGGGCTCACATATGTATCCAAATGTAGAAACCAAGTAGATTCCCAAAAATTTCTAGAGGAGAGGTGGATATAAGAGTTGCTAATGGTGTGAGGCTAGATTCTCTAGCCATTGGTGACTACCACATCTCATTTACAACAATAATTATTTTGGTTTTTAAAAATTGTTATTATGTACCTACAGTTACCAAAAAAATAATTTCTATATCATGCCTAGATACAAATGGGTTTTTTTTCAAATTTGGAAGTAAAATTTGTTTCTTTTTTAAGGACAACATATGTTATGGTATGAAACATTTAAATAATGGTCTTTATGTATTAAATTATGAAAACTAAGTGTTGGAAATTTATAATTAATCATGCTCACACAACTCATACAACACCAAGCTTTGACATCACCATATTGGTCATGTAAGCGAGAAGCGTTTGACAAAACTCTGTCAATATGGCTATTTAGACTCTTCTGAGCTAAAACCACTTGAAATATGTCGTTATTTTTTACAAGAAAAAATGACTAAACCACCATTTGGTGGATAAGTTTAAAAGTCTACAAAGATTATAGGATTGGTACACAATGATGTGTGTGTACCATTTCTAGTAGAAGCTAGAGGTAGATATTCTTACTTCATAACTTTTACTGATGACTTGAGTAGATATGGATATATCTACTTGATTATGTATAAGTCCGAGTCCTTTAAGAAATTAAAGGAATTCAAGAATTAAGTATAGAATTAACTTGGTAATAAGATAAAGAATCTTCAATTAGTTCTAGGTAGTGAATATATTAACCAAGAGTTTATCGATTTTTTATGGGATTTTGGGATTCTATCTCAACTCACTCCACCTTATACACCACGGTGGAATGTTGTTACTGAAAGGAGGAACCATACCTTGTTTTACATGGTAAGGTCTATGATGATTCATTCATATCATCCATTATCCTTTTGGGGATATACATTACAAACTGCAACATACACATTAAACTGAGTTCCAACTAAAGTGAAAAATGGAATTCCCTTCGATCTCTAGAGTGAAAAGAAACCCATGTTGTCTCATACACATGTATGGGGTTGCGAGGCATTTTTTAAAGCCTTATTGGGAAACAAACTAGTACCCTAGGGCATGAAGTATATCTTTATAGGGTATCCTAAGTAAACAAGGAGATACTACCTATACAACCCCTCAGAAAAGAAAATGAATGTCGCTAGACAAGCCGTCTTTCTTGAGAGGAAGCACATCCTAAAAAAGGATAATGGGAGAAATATTAACTTTGATGAAGTTGATGATCAAGATACACAATATTTGGAACATGAACATATTCCATAGGTACCCATAGAAAAATTAGTTCTTGAAATACAAGTACTGCGTATGAGCATGAGAGAGCTAAGAGAACCAGAAAGGTATGGTTTTCTAGTCACCAAGGATGGTGACTCATTATTGGTTGAAAATGATGAACCTATATCCTACAAGGAGGAAGTAGATATCTTAGAAGCTACAAGATGGATAGAAGCCATAAATTCTGAAATGGATTCTATGTATCAGAACCAAGTTTGGGTTCTGGTCAATCCACTAGTTGATGTAAAGCCTGTTTGATGCAAATGGGTATTCAAGAAGAAAATGGACATGGAAGGTAAAGTAAATACATAAAAAGCAAGGTTAGTGGCTAAAGGTTTTAAAAAATGTCAAGTAATTGACTATGATGAAACCTTTTCACCAGTTAACATGTTTAAATCCATTAGAATTTTACTTGCTATAGCATCTTACCATGATTATGATATTTGGAAGATAGATGTCAAAAACTGAATTCCTTAATAGGAACCTTTAGAAAGATGTCTATATGTCACACTCATAAGGGTTTGTAACTCCAAGTGATGCCAACATGATTTTTAAGTTATAGAGATCCATTTATGGATTGAAGAAAACATCTAGGTCATGGAACATTCGATTTGATGAATCCATAAAATAATTTGGTTTCACTATGAACAAATGTGAGATGTGTGTTTACAAGAGGTTTAGTGGAAAAGAGTTCGTTATCCTAGTAGTATATATTGATAAAATATTACTTATTATAAATGACATAACAGTATTACAGTTAGTTAAGGATTAGAAAAACAAGTTTTTCTCCATGAAAGAATTAGGTGAATCGACCTAGATTCTAGGGATCAAGATCATTTGTGATAGATCTAAGAGGCTGCTTGGACTAAGTCAAAGTACATATGTTGACTAGATACTAATGATATTTAGTATGGAACAATCCAAGAGGGGATTTATTCCAATGTCGCATGGTTTAAATATTTCTAAGAAAATGTGTCGTCAGACATAACAAGTGATAGAGAGAATGAGTAATATCCCATATGATTTGGAGATAGAATCAATCTTGTATGCCATGTTATATACTAAAATTTATGTTTCCTATGAATTGATCATGATAGGTAGATATCAAGTAGATCTAGGTGAACAACATTGGACTGTTATTAAGGCTATCCTTAAGTATCTGAGAGGAACTAAGTATATGAACATGGTGTATGGATGAGATGAGGAGTTAGTCATCAGGGGTTATATTGATGCTAGTTTTCAGATAGATCAAAATAATCTAAAGTCGCAATCAGGATATTTTTTCTATCTAAATAGAGGATCTGTGAGCTGGAAGAGTTCAAAGTAGCGAGTTTTCACTGATTCTAAAATGGAGTCTGAGTATATAGAAGATTTTGATGTAGCCAAGGAATCCGTTTGGATTCAAAACTTTGTCTAGGATAATGATGTGGTACCTATCAATACAGACCTTATCACATTGTATTGTGATAATAATACAGCAGTGGATCTTTTAAAATATCCTAGGTCACACCAACAGAGAACGAACATACTCTGGAAGTATCACCTCTTGATGGATTTTTTTTCTGAGGGGTGAAGTTATAGTAAGAAAAGTACCCAAAGAAGAGAACGTGGTGAACCCATTAACTAAAGGCCTATCTCATTAGGAGCATGAGTATCATGTAAGAGATAGCAGTCTAAAGATTATTACCAGTTGGCTCCAGTAAAATCAGGAGTGTGTTGGAGTTGTTTCCCTAGAAACAACTTCTGTGTACTTTATAATAAACATGTATTCATTGTTTTTAATATTAATAAACTACTTATCACATCATGATTTTTCTTTTGTGTGACATAGTATGTGATAATGTCTCAAGAGTAGTTATCTCACTGAAAGGTCATAGTAGTTCCCCATTATGATGAGAACCTAAAAGTGCTATGATACTATTATTAAATAAATGTTATATATCTAGATGATATCATTTGAAGGACATAAAGGCGTACTCCCTTGGTAATATCCACTAGAATATTATGAGAACAAGACCCACTGGTAGGAAATCAACATTTATATGTGTCATTGGATGTTCTTATCTACAAACATGTGTATTAGTCCTTATAATTTAAGATAATTTTTAATGAGTATTATGAGTCGCACACTTAGATGTATTGATATAAAACTGTGATGACAGATGTTCGTGATGAAGTAGGATATGGTGGGTGCATCATGAGTAATATTGAATTAATGAATAATGCAATAAAGGATTTCCCCTTTTGTTTATTAATGGAAGTTGATATCTCAGGCCCTTTTATGGAAATGATATACCCTAAATAAATCCATGACCATGGATTTCTAAAGGAAAGTTTATTTTCTGTGAAGTCAAAGAAAGAGACATCAAACACATAGGTTAATGGCACTGGAATCCAACCTTCTTGATTATAGATATCAAGATAAAGTGATTATATTACATAGTAAGCATCTATATGAGGTGACATGTTGTTGAGGAATTAAAGTTTTTCTTTATGGGTGCCTTGACATGTTTCTATATGATAACCTTGGAATTTAGAGTGCTTCGCCTAATGCCACTGAGAAAGTGGACTTGAGGGTCACACACTAAGTGTATTCAGAATCTTAGTTAAATAATATATATTATTATTTATTTTTAATAGGCTGAATAAATATTATTCATGTATGTGGTTAAATAATTATTCATGTATGCTTGATCGCATATAAATATTTATTTTCTATTTAGTAAATATAATATTTATTTATTTATTAGTGAATAATGCAGTTATATTTATTTAATAAATAAATAGTCATTATTAAAGGTGCGATAAATATTATGGAGGAATGACAGACCGAGTTTTTAGGCCTGGTGAGAAATAATAAATATTGAATATTATTTGATTAAATAATATTTAATTATAATTCTCAAGTTAAGCACATATTGAGAAATAACGATATTATTATTATTATTATTTGACATGGTGTTTAGTTAGGATTAAATAAATAATTAAGGGAACTTATGAAATTATTTTATTTTAACCCTAGTGACATATAAACCCAGTTATGTTATTTTATCATTAAGACAATTCATTTATCTTGGCTGTGCGCAATGGATTTAGAGAAACCTATCAAGCCTAGAGAGCCCTCTTATCCAAGAACGTTCCCAAGAACAGAGAGTAGTCCTCATCCACCAGATCAAGGAGAATGCTTTGGAATCTCTTATTGAATTGATCAAAGACAGATGACGTAAGTGCAGGGTTCTGCTGTGCTAGCACTCAAAGATTCCTTCAGAGAATTCTAGAGATTCATGGAACACATGTAGACCACCGCTAGAGGAAATATACACTTGGTTTCTACAATGCAACGACGATGGACTGTAGATTTGTAATTGGATTCATCAAAAAAGAAATAATTCCTTAAAGATAATTCTTTATTTAATTAAATTAATTATAAATAATATGCGATGATCCTCCCTCTGGTTTCAACATGATTTCTCTTGTATATTTTCTTTGATTCAATTCCATTGATCTCAAAGTTTATCGTTATTTAGATATCAGATTTATTATCGATCATGAAAAAATCCATGTTGGGAACCACTCATCACACACTTCCGCTGTGCCCAAAACCTATACGTATGAGGTACTAAATAAATTATAATGCCATATTTGTGAACAATAGTCTCAACTAGCGCTAATTCCAAATAAAGAATAACTTGAACAAGTGGTTCAATCATCCCTTCAATATCCATATCATTTACACATATTTTTTATTATACATTTTCTAGAAAACAAATAGAAACTAAAATTTATATCGGTGATTCAATATTATTTAGTGAAATTATCATGCTCGATGAAGTATTGGGATCTCCCAAAGAGGGAAAGATAGGATAATTCCCCCCTAAGATATTTCTTATCCACCACTCTGAACTAGTTTATCTTTAACCAATTTTTTTTTTCTAATTTTATCTAGATTAATTATATAGTAAGTTAGTTCCCATACTATTGAAATCTAAGATCTATAGTAGAGTCCTCACCCTTAGGTGTATATCCACTTACTTCTAAAAACTCAATTTATTTCTCTTATTCTTCCTCTACTTCAAAATTTTAAGTTTATTCTCTAATAATATATTATTTTGTCTCATCACTAACATATGAATCCAAATAATTTCAATCATATATATTCATATATACTAGTTCTTTATGTTTCTCCTCTTCTTAATTTTTATCATCGTATTCCTTCAAGCCAAGATATCCCATATATTCTTATGAATAAAGATTCATTACAGGTGTGAAATAGTAGTAAATTTAAAAGGAATATCTTCCCTAAAATCTATTATAAGGGTTTTATCCAACCCTCATCTTCTATAAATAAGTATGATATATAATAATTTCACTAAATTATTTTAAAATAGTATAACGGTTCTTTATAAGTCCTTTAAATTATAATGATCTAGAAACATATATAGAAGAAGGAAATTTAAAAATATTATAGGGGGGTCTACAAACCACTTCCATGTGTCTCATAAAAAATATTCACATGGTAATTGTCTCCTCATTTCCCCATTGATATAGGAAAAATATATCTTGGTAATTAATTATGATAAAATATATTTTTTGGGATATATAGAGTGTTCATGTAATTAAGTCAAAATGAGGTACACCCCATCCAGCTCAGTTGCATTGGGATAACTGATCTTTCTACTTATAATTAAAGAATCAAATGATACTTTTAAAAAAAAATTGGATTCCTAATAAAAAAATAATTAAAATAGTTTTATATTTACCAAAATGTAGAATCTAGGGGCCTCTTCCCACTCCCTTGATGAAAAATTTACCACTTCTATATCCGCTATAGAATTTATAAATTCTTTCATATCCTTGAAAATGTATCAAGTATTTACATATCTAATTTAAATATAAAATTTTATTAATTATCTATACTTTTATAGTTTTCTATATTTATAAATTAATATAAAATTATAGTTTTATTCATTATAAAATAGTATACTTTTATAATTTCACAAATTTTACTTTTATATATTATAATTTTATAATTTTATAAATTTGTAAAACTATATGATTTAATGAATTATATATAATTTTATTACATATATGTACTTTTATATAGTTTTATAAATTTATATACATTTATAAATTATTTATATTTATTTAAAATATATATTATTTTATAAATTATATATAATTTTATACTTCTATATACGTCTATAATTTTATATACTAATATAAATATATATGTATTTTAATTTATACTTTTATACCTATATACTTTGTTCAATTTATCAATAGTTTAATATTTTTATACGTTTATAAATTTTATTTCTATAAATTATACTTTTATATTTTTATAATTTTTAATATGATTATTATTTTTTCATAAAATTCATTTGGACAATTAGGAGTTATTTTATTATATGAAATATTTTATGTTTTAAATCATAATTGATAGAATTTGAATGTTTGATTTTAATTGAGTGTTGAATGAGTTTCAAAATTAGCTCTTTTTTTGGATTTCATGTTCAACAATGTATCTAAGGGGGAACTTATTTGATTCATTTTTATAATTTCATCGGTAGACCATGGTTCACTCATAAAGGGTGATATCTATATCTATATGATCATATTAACTTTCAGAGACCTCCTAGATACACAAAACATAACCTCCAAAATAATATAGATTTATAATAACACCATTGCAAGAGAATATCACTAACTCCATCCAACCCATAATATATCAATCATGACCTCAATCTTGAAAACAGTGAATTAATGTTTAACCACATTAAAACTCATAAACCTACTTTACATCCAACATCACCTGCATGGTTTAAATTAGGGGAGTCCTCCACAACCACATCTTCTCTCTGATTTTGTGTTAGCTTCTAAGGTGATTAGTCTCAAGCAACAAAATGTAATAATAATTATTATCCTCATCAGCTTCATCTCCTGAATAGTTAATATTTCATTTTTTTCCTGAGTCTTACCCCCATCTCTTATGGACATGCACCTATGTTTATTGAACTACTCCGAGTAGTATTTATCCTATACTAGGTGTCAGTGAACATTGTGAATGAATTCATAGGATAACAACTACCACCAGTGGTGTAATTATTTTCTTAAAATCAATTACCCATTTTCTTTAAAGCATGGTGAAATTATTTGAAACATTCAAATACTAGATTCCTCTTATTTAAAAGGTCCTTTTTTTGTATTTATTTATTTTGTTAAATATTAATATTACCAAATAAAATAGGATGGATATGAATAGAGAATGGTTGTATGCCAATCGTATGATAAAAGAGTATAAATTTTGGGTGAAAGAGTTCATCAATTTTGAAAAATATCATGCATATGACCCTTCTCAAATCATTTTTTATGTTTATGATATTGTTATTCAAGACTAATTAGTCTATAGGAGTTGGAAGAACACTTGATCTATCATGAAATAAATTGAAGTTATAAATTTTGTAATAAACATGGGAAAATGATAATGTAGCTAGTGACTGGGATAAAACTACTTTTTATGGATCATCTGATATGATTACAAGTATAGAAAATGAATAATACCATATTGAGCATGTGATTATAGGTGTGAATGATAATGAAGATCAAATTGAGGAAATGAAAATGAGAGTTGAATAGGAAATTTGTGATTGTCCAAAATTGTTTTAGAAGTTAAATAGTTGTGTAAAGATGCCATTGTATGCTGGTTTCACTCAATATACAACATTGTCAGTCGTACTGAAGCTGTATAATTTAAAATATGGAAACAGATGGAGTAATTCTAGTTTTAATGAAATACTTTCTCTCTTGAATGATATGATCCTAAAAGATAATGAGCTCCCTATCCAAACATATGATGCTAAACGAATGCCACATTCAATGGGTATGATATCTGAATGAATACATGCTTGTCCAAATGACTGTATACTATTTTTCAAGTACAAATAAGCATTTAAAGATTTCCCAAAGTGTTGTGTTTCTTGATAAAAGAAACATGAATTGGGTCCTATGAAAGTTGTATGGTACTTTCCAATAATTCCAAGGTTTAGGCGCCTATATGGAAGTGAGGAGACTACGAGGCAATTGATGTGGCATGCAAATAAAATAAATAAATATGGGAAACTTTATCACCTAAAAATATCTCCTTAGTGGAAGATAATTGATCATGAGTATCTTGAATTTGGAAATGAGCTGAGAAACCTTTATCTTGCGTTATCTACAGATGGAGTGAATCCTTTTGGTTTTCAAAGAAGAACTCATAGTACATGGTTGATTATATTGGCAAATTATAACTTTACACTATGGTTATACATTTAAAAAATACATTATGTTATCTATGCTTATATTAGGACCAAAACAACTGGGTAATGATATTGATGTTTATTTAGATCCATTGATCAAATATTTGAAATTATTCTGGGATCCAGGTATTACATTTTATAATGATTGCAGAAATGAAGATTTCATGTTGAGATCCATGTTGTATGGGAAAATAAATGACTTTCCAGCTTATAAGAATTTTTCAGGATATAAAATTAAATAAAATCAATAGTTTCCTATTTTTTAACAAGGTACATAGTCAATTAGGTTGAATCATTCATTGAAGACTGTGTTTATAGGTCATCAAATATTTCTAACCTAATGACATAAGTACCGATCTTGGAAGAAATCATTTTATAGGAGTTCAGAAGAACAGACAACACTGTCTCCACTAATAGGTGATGAAATGTTTGATAAAGTAAAATATATGGACACTAATTTTGGTAAAACTTTTTCAAAAAACCTTATAAAAACCAGTTGGAAAAAGGGATCATTTTTTTTGAATTCCCATATTAGAATTGTCTATACATCATAAATTTTCTTGATGTTATGTATGTTAAAAAAATGTATGTGATAGTGTCATTGGAACATTACTAAATGAACTCAGTAAAATAAAGGATGGAATTAAGGCTAGCCTGTATGTGATTGACATGGGAATACATGAAGAGTTGGCACTAATGAAGGGTGAAAAACAAAATTTTCTCACTCTATATTCTTACACTCTTTCCAAGAAGGAGAGATATTAGTTTTGAAACTTCTTGAATTATATAAAGGTTCCAAATGGGTATTCATCAAATATAAATAATATCATGTCAATGACTGATTTAATGTCTAAGGGTCTGAAATCACATGATTGTCATGTTTTGATGAAAAATCTAATTCCTTCACCTTTATGTTTCATTTTTACCAAGAATGTATGTCATAAATTAACCAAGATTAGTTTATTTTTCAAAACTATATGCAACAAAGTTATAGACCCTATGAAATTACCAACTATGGAAAATGAAATTTTTATCATATTATGTGAATTATAAATTTTCTTCCTACCAACATTCTTTGATATGATGGTTCACTTAGTGAGAGAGATTCGACTATGTGGTCTTGTACATTATAGATAGATGTACCCCATTAAGCGATATATGTAGATTTTGAAAGGGTATGTAAAAAATAAAATTCATCCAGAGGGTTGTAATATAAAGTGATATATTAATAAATAAGCCATTGGATTTTGTACTGACTACCTATTCAGTGTGGAAATCATTGTTCTATCGAAATCTCATTACACTAGGAGGCTTGTGGGTAAAGTAATTTTTGGAATAGATGTTTTCTCAATCAATATTACAGATAGGGAGAAGACCCACATTTACATTTTACATAATATTTTATAGGTTTCCCCATATATTGAAACCCAAAAATAAATTCTTAGGCATTTGAATCCATCACGGGATGAAAGATGGATATCAAATACACATAATAAAAATTTTATAGGATGGTTTCAAGACCATATTTTTAAAGTGTTAGATGAAAATACAGATATAATTTTAGAGTGAATTTGATGGCTAGATAGAGGAACAAGTGTGTATGTTTTATCTTATAATGGTTATGTAATTAATGGTTATAAGTTCTATACAAATGAACATGATAAAGGCAGTACGATGCAAAATAGGGGAGTTACACATGTGGCTGAAGTGATGCATGTTTTTGGTACCAAGGAAAGAAATCCAATTTATGAAAATATGTCATAATTTGGCATTATCAAAAAAATATGGGAGTTGGATCATAAAATGTTCCAAGTGATGATTTTTCAATGAAAGTGGGTTAATAACATGAGTGTTGTTAAAATGGATGAATTGGGATTCGTGAAAGTGCATTTAAGTAAGGAAGGGTACAAGGATAAACCATTTATAATGGAATCATAGGAAGTACAAGTGTTTTATGCTCTAGATATTACAAACCAAAAGTGGTTAATTATTCTATTATCGGCCAAAACCACTAAAGGGTAAGATGAAAATTAAACTGAGGATGACCCTTTCATTGGGATGTTGTAATAATTTTGTAGTGTTCCCAATGTTCATAGAGTTTTGTATGTCAGAGGAGACCATAGTCAAAGGATTTGGATACTCAATAGAGGGTTAAAATCCCTTCAACCTTTAAAAAAAGAGTTCAATAACTAGGTTACATTTTTTTTGAAATACACATTACATTACCTCATGTTATTATCTGTTTTCTACTATATTTATATAATCTAAATTAAATGTTCAAAAACTTATACAGGTAATTTTTTTTGCACATATTGATGCTCCCAATCCTAAGAAACAATAGGTTTCTCAACCTGCTGTTGCTCCTAGTGCAGAGGAACAATGACCTTCTAAATATGCCAATGCTACCAATCTAGAGAAATAATAGGTTTATCAACCTATTGATGCTCCCAGTGTAGAGGAACAATGAAATTTTTCACATGGAAATGCTACCAATCTAGAGGAACAACATATTGATGATGTTGAACCCGAGGAAATGGTAGATGATGAAGAATCGATACCGCAAAAAAAAAAAATAGAAGCACCATAGCATGATGGTGTTAGAAAAAAAATATTAAGGCGAAAATCAAAGACATCAAATTTGAGTTCAGATAGAATGTGAACGACCTACTGTTAACCCCAATAAGGCTATGTTTAGTAGTTTTATTGGGCTCATCAGTTGAAAATGTGTGCCGATTGATGTAGATTCATGACACCATATTGCGCCCATGATTAAGACACTGATTTGGGAAGACATTACAATAATATCATGACATCCTTTCTTTATTTTACTAAAAAATAAAATAATAAAACATTAACTTACTCTTTATCATCCCTTGTAGAGTTCATTTATAGTAGATAACTCCCAAAAGAAATTTTTATTAATTCTTACTAGAAATAATCATAGATTTTTTCACACAATTATAACAAAATTTCATCTTAAAGATGATGATGGTAAAATAAACCTACACCCACTGATTATGTATGGACACATGATAATCCAAGCAGTGTGGTATACATTTACTGGATATTGTGGGGAGATATCTTTTCAGGTACGTTGTGTCTGGTAATACATTGTTTGAAAATATGTGTATTAATCACTTTGATTGAGAATTTTTTTATTTATGAAACAACAAATGAGTGTTGAAAATAAATAATGGGAAATAAAACCAACTTACTCCTACTGTAAATCAATGATGGGGTATGATTCACTTGAAAAAAAATTAGTATGTATTTCAAATCTACAGTAGTATTTTTATGTGACATGAAACAACAACATAATTATGCTTCTCTATTTATATGTAGATTGATGAATCCAAATCCAAAACCACTTACATCCCACATCATGTACTATGAAAACAGGCACATGTAAATAAATATGAGACACTAATAGATGAAAACAGACAAAAAGTATGAGAATAATGTGTAAGTATGATATAATATATATTTTTGATTTAAATCTCTATTACATAACAATGATTAATTATTTTCCTACATTTTATATCTGAATTAGACACATGAATCATCAACACCTGTACTAGATGACCACCTACTATCAGTTTCCTTGAAACAATCAGAACAGTATGGTAGCGTCAAATGTGCGGGTTTTGGGTTGACACCCCGAACATATTTTGAGAAAATAAAATAATAAGAGGATAAAGATATAAAAATAGAAGAGATGAAAGAAATATTAGCTACCCTTTAAGAAAAATTTAATTGGAAGTCTGAGTTACTAGAAAATATTGTGGGGGGGGAGAAAAGAGAAGAAAAAACTCAAGAAAAACCACTGCATAAAGATCCCTCCCTACCCCACACCAGATTTTAGGTGAGCCATTTCCCTCAAAGAGATATCTTAGATGAGGTAATCAATATTATCATAATTTTTTTGTGAAATGTAAATCATATAGACACAGATAACTTTCCTATAATGATATTCTATAGGGTGAAAATGATTATGATTTATATTTATCAACACCCACCCATCTCTTTGTTGTTAGGGCTATCATTTTCAATATAAAAGAATATAGTCTACACAACATACCACTTTAAATAGGTCATGTGAGAGTGGGGAGTACCATAGCTCATGAGCTGAGCAATGTGTTACCTATTCCACCTGATGACATAGATATTCATACAGTCAGTCGACCTGTTGGAATATTCATAGCATGGACATCAGATCTTGTGAAAAAACATGTCAACAAGGAGGTATTAATTTCCAATTAATTTTTCATGCTAAAAATTTAAAAATTAATGAAAAAAGTTCTAAACTAATGAATATTATTACATATGGATAAAGGTAAGGGGTGAAATGAAAGGTTGAATCAAAACCATATAAAGGATAAACCAACTGATTGAAAATATCTTTAGAAATAACCTTTACCCTGCCTATTCAATATCCTAATTTACTAACATTAAAGGTTAATGTGGATACAAATTTATAAAGAGGTAGTAATCACATAGTTGGTTTTGAAGAAAAAATGTACAGAGAGTCCATTACAAACTTTATTTCTCTTGAGAATGTAAATGAAATCCTCAAGTATGAATGAATAGGATTCTTAGTTGTAAATCTATTCATGAGGTGTGTTTACATGATTTGTTTTTCCAATAGCTGATATACTATGTTAATTATGACTAAATACATTTCATATTTTTTTGCAAGCGTATATATCAATACTAATTGAAGGGATTACCCCATGAACATAAATATGGACTCATTATTCCTCACATCACTTCTACAAACCAAAGATAAAAATAAATGGATGAAATAGTGAAAAAACTAGCCAGATCATTTGAAAGAAAACTTATGGATGACAAAATTTTCTTAATACCAACAATACAGGGGTAAAACTCTATAATTTGATCATATCAAATATATTTTCATTCCTCTAATTACTTATTACTTTTTATTTTTTAGGTAACATTGGGCAGTCAATTTGGATACTCTAAATATTTATTTCTTTGATTCACTGCATGGATACTCAACAAACCAACCACACATGATGAATTTTTGAAATTTGTAATACACTAAATCCAATGTTTTAGAACTTAACTTCAAGTTATATATTTTATATTACGTTTTAATGAGAATTATTTTCTAATAGGTAGGTGTTTAACTATCATGAAAAACATGGCATGAGGACAACCCATGGTGAAAAGGAGCCTATCTAATTCTACAAGTGGAAAATTATCAGGGTATATATAATAATATTTCACTATAAAAACACATTTAAAAACAAATTAATTATTTTTATCAATGTTTCTATAGTTTCTAAAACAAACTAATGGAAAATATTATGGTTTTCATGTTTGTAAATTTATGAGAGATATCATATACCACAAAAAAACTAGCATCCCCAAATAGGTATTTTCGAAGATAATTACTATTTCATTTAAAATATTTATTAATCCTTTGTGTATTTATATTTTTATAGTATTACTATGACTTTAAAAAATCCCCATATTCACAAGAAAAAATAGTTTTTTTAGAAAAAAATGGGCAAGATACCTGATGAAAAAATGTACCCATATATCATGATGATGTGACTTATTACTTATTATTTAGTTGATTTTATCATAATTTTATCTATTTTTTAGTTTCCCTAGAATTTCTATCAGATACTTATTTTTTAATTTTCATAGAGATCATAAAGAAATGAAATTGTGTGAGATTGGACTTCAAGGATACTAATGAAATAATGACAATAAGGAAATGAGTCAAGAATGTATACAACCATCATAAAAAGGTTAATTCCTACTACCTTTAAAAAAATATAGTTTAATGGGAAGGTTAAAGTGTTTTTTAATATACTATGTTTTTTCTCATAATATTATCTTTTCTTTACTATATTAACATAATCTAAATTAAATGCTTGACTACTCATGCAGACAATGTATTCTGTACATGATGATGTTACCAATCCCATAAAAGAACAAACTATAATGAAGGAAACCCTTTGGGAAGATGTAAAGTTAATGTTACGATATACTTTATCTATTTTACTAAAAAATTATAAAATGAAACGTTGATTTAATTTTCATTATTCTTTGTAGAGTTCATTTATTTTAGAATATTTTTATCCATCTTTCATTCCTTTCTACACTAAAACTTCCACAATATTCTTCTCCCTAAAAACCTTTTCACCCCTATATTTTTTTCATTTACCACTTTCCTTCAAGTTACCTACACTACCTTTGTAGGAAGAGAAGCGATGCTACCTCTGCTCAACAACAGAGGTAATTTTGATGTTTTCACAGTAAAATTATTGTCCATAGAAGTAATATATTACTTTATATTTATATTTAATTTATTTATTTTTATTATTAATCATTTAACAATTATTTTCTTATACAGTTCAATTCTTTTATTCAAGTTGGGATGGTTTGTTTGAAGTTTCTCATGATCATGAGATATTATACATTAAAGCTACAATTGAGATAATGAAAACAAGGAAATGGGTTAATAATGTATACAACCATCATTAAAAGGAGAATTATTACTACTTATTTAATTTATTTTTTCATCATTTTATCTAATATTTGCAAGTTAATTTCCTTATCATTTTTATCTAATACTTGTTTATTTTTTTTCACATTTCTTTTGGGAAGTCATATTTTTATTTCAACTATCTACAAAATTCTAGAAAACATATTACATGTTTCTTTATGATGGAAGGGGAAAGTGTATGCTTCCTAAAAAATAAGTTTTTTAGGGATCATGGGATTTCTCTCTAATTAGAATGGAACATGTTCTCTCTTTTATGACCTTTTACAAATAGTTAAAAAAAATATCACATAATCAATCAACCACACCTCATTCTGATACACAGTGTGCTCATAATGACTTGAACAATGTGTTTTTAGTTTATAATTTATATTTTTGTTCAAAACACACATCACATACTCAAGTGTGTGTTTTAATTTAAAATTGAAATTAATTTTAGTAAATAGAAAAAATGACATATTTAAACCCAAGAAAATATATTCATATTGTTTGGATACTTTTGGAAAATGACCCATAAGTCATTTGTGACATTTAGAAATCAACCCCACCTCAATTCGATGCATGGTGTGACCGGTATAACTTCAGTGTGTCTTTTTATTTAAAATTTACATTAATTTTAGTAAAAAGAAGAAGCGATATACTAAAAAATGATCAAATACGTTTTGATTGTTTTGATACTTTAAGAAAATGATCCAAAAGTCATTTGTGACATGTAGAAATCAACTAAACCTCAAAACGACACACAGTGTGACTGATATGACTCAAAGTGTGTCTTTTTATTTAAAATTAACATTAATTTTAGTTAAAAAAAAGTGGCATAATCAACATTTATAAAACACATTAATATTGTTTTTATACTTTAGGAAAACAATCCAAAATTCATTTGTGACACGTAGGAATCAAATTCACATCAATAAGATGTACAATATGATCGGTATGACTCAAATCATGTATTTTTATTTAAATTTGACATTAATTTTAGTAAAAAGAAAAAGTGACATACTAAAAACTAATAAAACACATTCATATGGTTTTTATACTTTAAGAAAATAATAAATAATTTATTTTTGATGATTAAAAATCAACCGTACTTCCATCCAACACATGGTGCAGCCAGTATGGCTCAAAGTGTCTGTTATCAGTTTAAAATTGAAATTCTAGTTCAAAACAGATATCAGTCACTAAAAACCAAGAAAATGTGATTCAATTGTATTGATAATTTAGGAAAATGATTTATAAGGCAGTTGTGATGTGTAGGAAGTAGTCTCATGTCAAACTGACACATGATGTGACCAATATGACTCAAAGTGTGTGTTTCTAGTTTCAAATGAAATTTTAGTAAAAATAATAAGTGACATACTAAAAACTAAGAAAACATATTCGTATTATTTTTATACTTTAGAAGAAAAATCCATAAGTCATTTATAACATATAGGAATCAACCCCACCTCAATCTAATGCATGGTATGACCAGTATAACTCCAAGTGTGTCTTTTTATTTAAAATTGACATTAATTTTAGTAAAAAGAACAAGTGCATACTAAAAACCAATAAAAAACATTCATATTGTTTTTATACTTTATTAAAATGATACATAAGTAGTTTTTGATGTGTATGAATCAACCTAACCTCAATCTGACACATGGTGTGACCGGTATGACTCAAATTGTTCGTTATTAGTTTAAAATTGACATTTTAGTTCAAAATGTTTCATTAAATGGAAAACAAGAAAAAATTATCCTATTGCCTTGATAATTTATGAAAACGATTCATAAGTTATTTTTGACGTGTAAGAAGTAGTCTCATGTCAAAATGACAGACGACGTGACCAGTATGACTCAAAGTATGTGTTTCCAGTTTCAAATGACATTTAAAAAAACACAAGTGACATAATCAAAACTGGTAAAAAAAATTGGGATATTTTTATACTTTATGAAAATAATAAATAATTCATTTTTGATGTGTAGGAATTAGAATCACTGATCTCACCACGATTCACTGCTTTATTTCACCCTTACACCATTATATTAAACCGATTTTGTATTATAAATTCCAAATATAATATCAAATTACAATTCATGTTTTATTCCATTATTTAATATTTATCAATGTTAAAAGTGTCAATTTTTTTGATATTTTCATTGTATGTGGAGGTGATTTGGAGGCCCTAGAGATGATCTAGAAAGAAAATGGGCCAAACTACATGGAATCCCAAGGACACCTATCAACTGTTTTGAACATTTCTAGAAATAACTGTCTCTAAATGGGCTTAGATTTTGTGGGATAATCCAAAATTTAATACGATACATTTCATATAAAGAAACTAAATCCCAATTCTTCCTTCTGATGGCCCATACAAACCATTCTATCCATGGAACCAAATCTGCAAGAAGTCAGAAGTTTGGTTCTATATTCTGACTATATGTATAATTATAGATGTTCAATGGACTCCATATTTTACATGGTTATATTAAATAGTATTGGGAACAACTTTTATATTTTTTCCAAGTCGATATAATCCCATTTACCAACCCAAAACTGAGACACAAGTGGTATCTCAAAAACTGGGTGCCCAAAACCACTTCCCATTTTGGCTATAAAAGGGCACTGTGGGCACCTCATTTGCAATCTCGAACAAGAAGAAAATCTCTAAAATTTTGGAGTCTTATATGATTCTCCTCATCATCCTATAATTTCTGGAGGCCCTAGTCATCACAAGGGGATCAAGAATGAAGAAGGAGTTCCACCAGAGATTCCTCCTCCTCTCGATGTTGGGCTAAACAGTGGGAGTTTGTTGTGAGGTAGCTACACATCTTGTAAAGGGAGTTATAGAACTTGTTATACTACTAGTTTTATGTATTTTGGGTTTGAAAAAAATTTCATTTATAAGTATCTTACTTTTATTCATGTTTTAATTCTTTGTTTGATTGAATCGAATGGAATGCTCTTTACTTTTAACCTATCGGTGTGAAGTCTTGAGTGCGTGACTTGTGTTGTTCCGATTGAAAAACAAAAGAATCCTTTTCTTCCCCAATTATTTTATATTTCAATTTTCTTTGTAAGTTATTATATCATGAATTAGATCTAGACATTTTCTATATAATTTTTATGTCAAGGTTTGGCTCAATGTGCTTTGATATAAAAGCTTGGAAAGTAATTGGGATTTCGATTAATTCCAACAAAAGTCTTACTTCAAACCTAAATTAAAATATAAGGGATATTAACTTTATAGGTGTGTAGTGAACTCAAAACAAACCCTTTTTCTCATAATTTTTTCAAAATCCACTTTTTTTCAACTATTAAACTCTATAAATTAAGTCATTTTATTTTAAAACTGTTTTGAAAACCACCCACCTTTTTTAGTAATTTTTATTAAAAATCCACACTAAAATCCACCAATTCTCCTTGAGAGATGACCTAGGGTATTCCCTATACTATAAAACAACCTTAAAATCATAATAAATTTGATGTTTCACGACAACGCTTTCAAATTTTAGTGTCTTTTCTGGGGAGCGCTTTGTTTTTTAGTGTGTGTTTTTGATAAATATTTTTTAAATTTTGTGAATATTTATTTGTTTTTTTCCTTCTACCATTACATATGTTTTTGTGTTTTGATTTATTTCTTGTGTAGTATTAGTGCATGAAACATTCTACTTTAGGATATTTACCACCTTTCAAACATGAACCGGATATTATCCTACGTCAGCGACACTAAGACACACAGAAGAACCCATTGAAGGAGGACACACAAAACATTGACACTCTTATTGATCCTTATACTTAACCTGAAACCCACATTAAAACTTAATTAAAATTTTATAACATGGATGAAAATAATCAAACACTAAAATAACTAACCTCACCTGTTTTTTATATTCAAACCATTTATATTCAAATTCAATGTGAGGAACTTAATTTTGAACTTAAATCCAATTTAATTCATTTATTACCAAGATTCCATGGAATCACAGGAGAATATCTGCACAATCATTTAAAATAATTTCATACTTTGTGTTTGACATTAAAACCTAATAATATGGATTAAGAACAAGTAAAGCTCAGGGAATTACCATTTTCATTAGAAGACACTAAGAAATATTGGTTATATTATGTTAATTCATCAATTAGAGGTTGGGCGGACATGAAATGACTTTTTCTTGAAAAATACTTCCTAGCCTCTATAACTACAATAATAACGAAAGAAATGTGTAATATAAGACAATATTAAGGGGAAAAACTTCATGAATACAAGGAAATATTTATGGCTTTGTTCAAGTTTCCCACACCACCAAATAAGTGATCAACTTTTAATAAAATATTTTTATGAAGGTTTGATTCTTATTGATCGAAACATGATTGATGTTGTTACAGGTGGTACGCTAGTTGATAAAACCCCAATTTCTATAAAAACACTAATTGAGAACATGGTTTAAAATAAAAAAAAAATTAGTTCAAGGTCTAGTGTAACTATTTGAGGTGTCCATGAGGTAAAAATTACTAAATTTGAGAAGAAGGTGGACATGAAGTTCAAAGAGGTAAGTAACCTTCTTTAAAAACTTGATCTTTCCCAAGGGAAATCCCAATCTCCTCCTCCCATTCATTGTGGTATATGTTCTTCTGAAACCCACTACTTTGACCAACCATTTTGTCAAGAACCTTACTATCCATCCAACCCTAGGTGGAAAGAAAACCAATATTATAGGAAAGGGGGTATTCAAACCAACCTCAACAACCATGGAACCAATTGGGGAAGAGTATTCATCCACCACCACTCAGAAACCATCAACCACCCCAAATGTCTTTCGAACAACCCCCTCCAAAATCCGAGCCTAGCCTAGAATACATGACGAAACAAATGGCTACCAACAATATCCAATTCCAAAAAACCATCCAATCTACCATACAATATATAAAAACCCAATTAGGCCAACTAGCCAACTCGGTGGGGGAAATCCAAAGTCACGGGTTGGGTAAGCTACCCTCTCAACCACTAATCAACCCTAGGGATAATGGAAATGTCAGTGAAATCACCGTTAGGAGTGGTACACAACTTAAAATCCAAATGAACCTCCAATTAGAGTCATCCCCTCCTAAGGAAACCACCATCCCAACTTCTAAAAATGGTCAAAGGGAAGAAAATCCTTGTCCTGAGAGAATCCATTCCAAAGGAAAGAGTGTGTATATTGACGAGTCACCTTGCCCAAACATTCCTCTTCCATTTCTACAAAGGTAAACCCAAATAATAAAACAAAAATAAACTGAACTCGATAAAGAAAATTTTGAAACTTTTAAAAAATGTAGGTTAACATCCCCTTGATTGATGCTGTGAAGCAGATTCCAATATATGACAAGTTTTTGAAGGATATGTGTAAACAACGAAGGTAAATTTGAGGTGATGAGAAGGTGATATTATGGAGTAACATATAAGTATTTATAGATCTATCACTTACCACTATATTCAATGATTCTGGAACATTATTGATTTTGTATACTATAGGGGAGTATTCCTTTTCCAATGCTATGCTTGATTTGGGCGCTTCTATAAATGTGATTCCTCAATCAATTTAATCTTCACTATAGGTCAGAGAATTGAATCCCACTATAATTTTTGTTCAATCATAAAATCGGAGTACAACAAACCCTTCTAGTGTGTTAGATGATGTTCTTGTGAGAGTGAAAAATTTAATTTTTCCTATTGATTTTTATGTGCTTAAAATGGAAGATGATAGGATGAATGGGCACACCCTAATTATATTGGGTAGGCCCTTATTTAAAACCACAAAAACCATATTTAATTTTCAAAATGGTACATTTCTATTGAGTTTTGTGGTGACATTGTCCACTTCAGCATCCTTGATGCCATTAAGCACTCCTCATAAGAACTCTACTCTCTCTCTGTTAATTCAATTAATGTACTCCCTTACCCTGAAAAAATATCTTTTCTTTACCTTGATCCACTTTCTAAGTTTTTATTATTGATTGAAATTCTAGGAAATGAATCATGCATAGAATGTTGTTCCAGTATCAAAAAATATCATGCGTGTTTGTTAATTGATAATTTCTTGAACATTGAGGATCCGATGACCATCGATGATACTTCTAATCTTGTAAAAGCGCATTCCACATCTGAGGATGATTCCATTGAGAAGTTAGATGTGATTAGTGACCTCTAACTTTCACACACACTCCCATCAATCCAAAATCCCCCTGAATTGGAACTAAAAAAACTACCACAATATTTAAAATATTCCTATATTGAGAATGGAAACAAGTTTTCTGACATCATTGCAAGTTCACTCCCTCCTGAGCATGAATTGAAACTGTTTGAAATTTTGAGGGAGTATAAAAAAGATTTGGGATGTACACTTTATGACATTCCTAGTATTAGACCATGAATTTTTACACATCATATATTGTTAAATGATGAGTCTAAACCAGCGAGGAAGACACAATGTTGATTGAACCCAAACATCCTAGATATTGTAAAAAATAAGGTAATAAAAATATCGGATGTTGGAATCATTTAAACCATATCTGATAGAAAATGGGTTAGTCTAGTTCAAGTAGTTCCTAAAAAAAATGGTCTTACAGTAATTAAAAATGAAAACAATGAATTGTTTCTAACTTGGGTGAAGAATAGTTTGCATGTCTATATAGACTATCAATGACTAAACTAACACACTAGAGAGGACAATTTCCCATTTCCATTCATTGACCAGATGCTAGAGAGGCTAGCAGGGAATTCCCATTATTGTTTTCTTGATTGGTATTCTGGATACTTTTAGATCCATATTTCCCCTGAGGATCAGGAAAAGACAACCTTTACTTTCCCCTTTGGCACATTTTCATATAGGAGGATGCCATTTGGTTTGTTCCATTCTTAGGGTACTTTCCAGCGATGCATAGTTAGTATTTTTTCAGATTACATGGAAAATTGCATGGAAGTTTTCATGGATGATTTAACTATTTATGTATCCTCCTTTTATGAATGTTTGAGTAGTTTAGGTTTTTTCCAACATCACTATATTGAAAATAGTCTCATATTAAATTATGATAAATTTCATTTCATGGTATGACATGGTATAGTTTTGGAACATGTCATTTCTGGGAATGGTATCCAAGTATATAAATAAAAAATTGGATTTCATTTCTTCCCTACCATTACTCAAAAAATGTATGGGATGTGCGGACTTTCCTAGGTCATGCTAGATTTTACCATCATTTTATTCACACATTTTGTAATATTGCACTCCCCCTCTCTTGATTTCTCCAAAAAGAAACGGAATTTTTTTGATAAAGAATGTGAGTAAGATTTTAACAAATTAAAATAGAGTCACTCATCACCCCTAGTAATTCAACCACCTCACTGGGATTTACTATTTGAGATCATATGTGGTGCCTATAACTATGCAGTTAGGGAAGTATTATTACAAAGGGTTGATCAAGCTCCACATGTCATTGCCTATGCCTCATGCACACTAGACCCTACCTAAGCAAACTACATCAAAAATGAAAAATAATTTCTTACCATTATGTTTGCCTTAGATAGATTCAGGTCATACCTTTTAGGGTAAGAATTCATTGTGTTATTAGACCATGAAACCCTTTAGTATATACTTAAGAAACCAGAAGCCAAACCATATCTCATTCACTGGATAATCCTCCTCCAGGAATTCAATATAAAAATTAGGGATAAAAAAGGAGTAGAGGATGTGTTGGATGACCATATTAGTAGGATCCTCCCATACTCAGAAATTGACTCACCCCCTATATTCCCATAAATGATATGTTTCCTGATGAGAAACTATACTTAGTGCAAGATGTTATTCCTTGGTATACTGAAATTGTAAATTATTTGGTATCATCTTACATTCCTACTGATTTCAAAAAAAAAACCAAGATGACCATCTAAAACATGAGTATCATTGGTACATTTTGGATAACCCATACCTTTGGAACAAATGTAGTGATCAAGTCCTTATGAATTATGTTCTTGATAGTGAGTTTCAGTCTTTCCTTAGGTTATTCCACACTCTTGCTTGTGTGGACCACTTTGGTACCCAACAGACTGCTCGCAAGGTCCTTGATTTTGGTCTCTTTTGGAAAACACTTTTTCAATATGCCCATGATTTCTGTAGATCTTTTCCTCACTATCAGGGAATGTAGAATGTCTCTAAAAGAAATGAAATGCCAAAACAACCCTTTCTCT
Source organism: Viscum album (assembly GCA_963277665.1). Lineage (NCBI taxonomy): Eukaryota > Viridiplantae > Streptophyta > Magnoliopsida > Santalales > Viscaceae > Viscum > Viscum album. The sequence goes on from OY728136.1 coordinate 917,891, forward strand.
TTAATGATATTTTTGATGTTTGGGGCATTGAATTTATGGGAACATTCCCCAATTAATTTGGGAAATTGTACATTCTTCTGGTAGTTGATTATGTGTCAAAATGGGTAGAGGAATGATCCATAAGGATAGATGATTCCAAGAGATTTGTGGAATTTTTGAGAACCCAAATCTTATGTAGTTTTTTATTACCTAGGTTTATCATCAGTGACCAAGGTTCTCATTTTTTCAACTGAACAATGTAATCTATTTTGTGTCGGTATGGGGTCAGGCATCGAGTGTCTACTGTCTATCACCCACAAACTAATAGTCAAGATGAGGTGTCTAATAGAGAGGTAAAACAAATTCTTGAAAAAATGGTTCAACCCAATATAAAATATTGTAGTCTTAGAATTTATGATTCATTGTGGGACTACCATACTACTTTCAAAACTCCCATTGGTATGTCACCCTATCATCTTATGTTTGGAAAGAGTTTTCACCCCTATTGAGATTGAGCACCGGGCCTAATGAGACATTAAACAATGTAATTATAATCTTTATAGTGCATGTTCTCAAAGTAAGTTGTAGATTTAGGAGTTTGAGGACATGTTTAAAGATTTATATGATAACTCAAAGATTTATAAAGAGCAAACCAAGGCTTCCCATAACTATCTCATCCATTATCACCAATTCCACATTGGGCAGAAGGTCCTCCTTTACAATGCAATGCTGAAGTTGCATCTAGGTAAGCTTCATTCCCACTAGTTTTTCCCTTACACTATTACTAATATTTATCCATTTGGTTTTGTTTAGGTTCAAAATGAAGAAACCAAACAAACCTTGACTATCAATGGGTAGCAGCTTAAGCATTTTCACAAAGCCCTTCCGGAGTCCCTAATGGAGGAACTCAAAGTTTAAGAAGAATTATACCAACAACACTCACCAGGTTTTATCCTTACTTACCACATTATCTTTTTACAGTGAGGAAACTACATGATTTAGGTGTGGGTGGATGGGTATATTCTTGGGTTAGTTAGGAATTTTCATTATCTTTCTTCCTTTTCTCTTTTTAGCTTACTAAATAGTATTGTCACTTACCCCCTGTTTTATCCCTCAAATTTGTGCCGAAATGTTTTTTTTTCATGCCCACATTATCATGGAAAATAATTCCCACATAATCATGGAAGTTATTGAACATGCATGAGGCATTTCCCTATTTCAAGTTGTTTTAACATTAAAAAAAATCACTACTAAAATGTGAATTTTAGCATGAATTCAACATTGTGGTGTGACTTTATCTTGAAAATTAGTTGTTTGTCAATGATATAAATGGTTGTATCATTTTGAAAACTTTTAGAAAAAATAGTATCCTTTGTGTGAGTAGTTTATGGTAAATTGTTTCACTAAATATATACACAGTTTTTTTTCACCCAACCATGAAGTATGAATATTTATTACTTGATATAAGGTAAATATAAGTTAGGTTAACATTTATCATCTTACCAAAATGATTTTTTCATATGTTTGTTCCTTATCTGATCTTTCTCATTAATATACTGTATTGGCCTATGTGTGTGCACCTATTATCTGACTATTTTATGACCTAAAAAAAACAAAAAAATATGGGTTGTGTCTTGGGCAGGTCAAAAACCACTCTTCCCAAACTTTTGATCTTGTTATAACTATTACAATTAGTGTCATGAGGAGATTAAACAAGGGTTGAGTGATAAGTGTGAGATTTATTCCAAGTTCAAGTTTTGAAAAATAATAAATTAGGGGAGTGATGAAATGTACAATATACGAGGATATCTAGGTTGAGAGATTAAGGTTTGACTTCTAGGAATTCTTAAGGGAGTGGGTCTTGAAATTTGATTGCAAAGGATGTAGGGAAGGTTTGGTAGATAGAATCGTTTAAGTTGAGAAATTTTAAAATAACCTATATTTATTGGATAGAAAGTGGAAAGAATTTCATGGAATGGTCTTTACACACACATGTGGAGAATTAGTGGTATGGTTAACTTGTAAATTATTTTTTCAGATTGGTATCATGCATCTCTTAGAATGTTATTATGATACAATTTGCGAGACATCCTTTTCCATGATTATTGAGAATAACTCCTTAGTGTGATTTTTTCTTTGCTCTAATTTCTATAATTGATTAAATTTAACTAAATGATAAATATTCATGAAGTTGGGAATATATACATATATCATTTTTTTAAATGTTACTTTTTCTAGGAGTGAAAATTTTTAGGTGTGGGGGTGTGATCACACCACGATTCACTATTTTATTTCACCCTCACACCATTGTATTAAACTGATTTTGTATTGTAAATTCCAAATATAATATCAAATTTTAATTCAAATTTTATTACATTATTTAATATTTATCACTATTAAAAGGAGAAATTATACTTGTTTTTATATTTTCATTGTAGGTAGAGGTAATTTGGAGCCCCCTAAGATGATCCAGAAGGAAAATAGGCCAAACTGCATAGAAGCCCAAGGACATCTGTCAACTATTTTGCACATTTTGTAATATTAGTGTCTACAAATAGTATTATATTTTGTGGTATAGTCCAAAATTAAATGGTCTACATTTCATATGAATAAACTGAATCCAAATTCATCCTTATGGTAGCCCATCCGAACCATTATTTCCAGAGAACCAAATCTGCACGAAGTCAAAAGTTTGGTTTGGTATTCTGACTATATCTCCAATTATAGATGTTCAATGGCCTCTATATTTTACACGGTTATTTTAAAAATTCCTAGTAATAACTTTTATCTTTTTTTAAAGTCTATATAATTCCATTTACCAACCCCAAACTGAGACACAAGTGGTATCTCAAAAACTGGATTCCCAAAACCACTTCCCATTTTGGCTATAAAAGGGAACCATGAGAACCTCATTTGAAAGCTTGAACCAGAAGAAAATATATGAATTTTTGGAGTCCTAGATGAGTCTTATCCTCATCCTAGAAGTTTTGGAGTCCCCTATCATCATATGGAGATCAAGAATGAAGAAGAAGTTGCACCTGAGCTTCCTCCACCTCTCGATGTTGGGAAAAACAGTGAGCGTTTGTTGTGAGGGAGTTACACATCTTGTAAAGAGAGTTATAACATTTGTTCTACTAATGGGTTGATTTATTTTGGGTTTTAAAACGTTTAATTTAGAAGTATATTAATTTGATTCATGTTTGAATTCTATTTTTTATTGAATTGAATGAAATGATCTTTACTTTTAACTGATCGGTGTGAAGTCTTGAGTGTGTGACTTGTGTTGTTCCAATTAGACAACACAAGAGTCATTTTCTTCCCCACTTACTTAAGATTTCAATTTTATTTGGAATTTATTATACTATTCATGATATCTATACCTTGGATATACTATTATTATATCAAGGTTTGGATCAATGTGCTTTGATATAAAATCTTAGAAAGTAATCAGGATTCTAATTAATTTCAACCAAAGACTTACTTCAAACCTAAATTAAACTCTAAGAGTAATGAATTTTATAGGTGTGTAGTGAACTCACAAAGAACCCTTTTTCTCATATTTTTTCAAAATACACTTATTTTTATACTATTAAACTCTTTAAATTAAGTCATTTTATTTTAAAACTATTTCAAAAACCACCCTCCTCTTTTAGTAATTTTTATTAAAAATTCACACTAAAAACCACCAACGCTTCTTGATAGATGACCTAGGTCTTCCCTATACTATAAATCAACCTAAAAATCATATTAAATTTTATGTGTCATGAAAATGTGTTCACTCACCTCAATCCGATGCATGATGTGATTGGTATAATTCCAAGTGTGTCTATTTATTTAAAACTAATATTAAATTTATTAAAAAGAACAAGTGACATACTAAAAACCAAGAAAAAAATTCAGAATGTTTTTATACTTTAGAAAATTTATCCATAAGTCATTTTTGATGTGTTGTAATCAACTACACATCAATATTTTTCATGGTGTGACCACTATAACTCCAAGTGTGTCTTTTTATTTAAAATTAACATTAATTTTAGTAAAAAGAAAAATCAACATACTGACAACCAAGAAAAAATATTTGAATTATTTTGATACTTTATGAAAATGATCCATAAGTCATTTGTGAAGTGTAAGAATAAACTAAACCTCAATCTGATGCACAATGTGATCAATATGACTCCAAGTGTGTCTTTTTATTTAAACTTGTCATTAATTTTAGTAAAAAGAAAAAAGAGACATACTGAAAACCAAGAAAACTCATTCGGAATGTTTTCATACTTTAGGAAAATGATCCATAAGTCATTTTTTATGTGTAGGAATCAACTGAACCTCAATACTATTCACGATGTAACTGTTATAACTCAAAGTGTTTGTTATCAGTTTAAAATGGACATTTTAGTTCAAAACATCTTCCACTCACTGAAAACCAAGGAAACACTCTCTTATTGTCTTGACAATTTAGAAAAATAATTCATAAGTCATTTTTGATGTGTAGGAAGCATTCAAACATAAAACCAACACACTATGTGAATATTACGACTCAAAGTGTATGTTTCCATTTTGAAATTACATTTTAGTAAAAAACACAAGTGACATAATCAAAACTAAGAAAAAACATTCAGATTGTTTTGATACTATAATACAATGATCCATAAGTAATTGTTTATGTGTAAGAATCATATACACCTCAATTCAACGAATGATGTGATCAATATAACTATAAGTGTGTCTTTTTATTTAAAATTGGAATTAATTTTAGTAAAAAGAACAAGTTAAATACTAAAAACCAAGCAAAAACATTCAGTTTGTTTTGATAATTTAGCAAAATGATCCATAAATAACTTATGATGCGCATGAATCAACTGAACCTCAACACGATGGATGGTGTCATTGTACTACTAGAAATTAAATCTATAGCCACAGACCTATAACCACAGTTTTATTGGTCCTTGGATATATCTTTCTAATTGAAACAGTTTAATTTAATAACTGTGGCTATACCTCGTGTTTTCCTATTTGGTATTGGGGTCCCTCGATTAACTACTCTCACTCCCGACTTCTTCTCCTCTCGGATTCTTCTCCTCCAGACGATTTCTCCTCCCCAACCTCGCCTGACCATGGCACCCTCCTCCCTGACCTCGCCTGATCATGACGCCCTCCCCCCGATGACTTCTCCTTCTCGGCCTCTCCTCCCCAACCTCTCCTCACCATGTCACCCTCCTCTCCGATGAAATCTCTCACCATGACGCCCTCCTCCCGACGACCTCTCTCACAGCGGCACCCTCCTCCCTAGAGACCTCTCTCACCGTGGCACCCTCCTCTCCGACGACCTGTCACCGTGACGCCCTACTCTCCGAATACCTATCACCACGACACCCTCCTCCTGGCTTCTAATCAACGCAGGTATTTTAAAAAATGGGGAAAGTATTTTATCCCATGTATTTTCTCTCATCAGTATGGTCTACTATCAAATAGGCCTATTGTGATATTATGGGTTGTTCTAAATGGGTGGTTTGTAAGAATTCCCAATTGAATATCTGGAGAACTCCATGGCTTTCTAGATCCATTATTGATGATGTTTCCAATCCGATAACTCTGAAGGATGTTAGTATTTCTGATTTATAAATTAATCCTATTATCTATGATCTACTACCTCCTCATCTAGCTATGGATGTTACCTAGTATGATTTCTATGATTGTGATATTTTGGTTTAGATGACAAAAATGGATTGTAAATTCACTAATAGGGATTTCTATTTACATCACAGTGGTGAACTTAATTGCATACCTCCTTGGGTATAAAGTTTTAGAAAATATTTTATTTCCCCTTATGATTTTTTGTTGATCTGGAAAATTTAGAAATAGCACTTAACCATACAACACCTCATTTAGCATACATGAATGCATTTAGCATCAGTCTGCTTCTTGTGCTTAAATGTTGAAGAAACCCAAAAATATTTATTCATCTATTGCAGGTTCAGTTATTAGTTATGGAGTTATGTGTAGGGGTTATTTAGATGAAACTTTAATATCCAAACTATTGAATGGATACTCCTCTCAATGTGTAGAACACCATGCAGTGATCAAATCCACCCCGTTATGGTGGCAGTGACTATTAGTGTACTTTCTTATACTTGGAGAGAAAGAAATGATCTGAAATCTAATAATCACAAATATTATTTTAAGGCTGGAGTTTTGGCCATTAATCATGGAATTATGTTGTCATGTAATATTCAAATTAGGTCAATGACTAATGATGTTTTTGATATGGTTGTGTTCGGATCACTTGGTGTTCATGGTAGGGAAATGAGTCCATTAGTGCTCAAATATATTCAGTGGATACCGCTGATTGTAGGTTGGATGAATGTCAATATTATTGGGGTGACTTCGGGTACACTGGGGTTTGCTAGTTGTTGTGGCATTATGGTTGGCATGATTTATGGTTGGAATAATATTTATCTATTTCTAGGAAAATTCTTAAGGACTGTTCAAGGAATGTACCATAGAGGATGCCCACACCAAGGACTGATTGTCTTCGTCTTGCTGAATAGATTTCTATTGATGTTACTCATGTCTATAGATAAGCAAAATAGGTTGCTAAGTCTCTTTCTAAAATAGAAATTTTGAAGGTCAGTTTCATATTTTTCTTTGTCTTAACATACTATTGTTCTAATATGGTGTAAGGTGATTGTCTTGGTGATTTGTATACCTGTTTCTATAAATCACTTTTGTATGTTTCTATTTTTCACACACATATATATACTAATATTGTATTTTTCCACTTGCCACATGTCTGTCTAATAAACCTCCACATCCTAATTCCCATACGTGTCAAGCCTACACACATCCACGACCCTCCTACGCTACCTGTCTCTACCATTTTTCTCCCTCCTCCTCCCACTCCTGCTTAGCCTCCCCATCATGATTTTCGTCTCCCCCGTTTCCATTATCCAGTGCTCCTCCATTCTTCCCCTGCTCGTGATTTCCACCAGGTTCACCTCCCACTCCCTTTTTCTTCCTCGTAAGGTTTCTGTAAATGTTCCATCCCACTCGCGCTATTGATATCCCATAACCCTCTTCCATTATTCCTTAGGCTTCCCCTCTCTCCCCGTCGCGATTTCACTCTTCCAATTCTTCAGTTTCTTGACCTCCGTTGTTCTTTCCACCTCTTCAACCACCAATTTCACTAACATCAGCATCTTAATCCTACAGTTTTCATTGCATCTCACTACTCCATATTCCCCTCTTCGTACCTCCACCCCGTCGCGACTTCGCAACTCCATGTTCACTACTATCGATCTCTTCCCCATCGCAAGTTACCAATTCTAAATCACCTATTTGAAAACCACCACTGTTTTCCCTTTCTCCTCATCCTACACATTCACCAAGATCGGCCTCCCAAATCTACGGTTAGCACTGCTTCTCAATACTCCGTCTTCACCTCTTCCGATATCTGCAATCTAGGGTTTCGTAAGCTACTATATTAAGTCTCCCAAATCTAGGGTTTTTAGTCTTTCGTGCTCGACTACTAGGGATACATCACCACATAATACCTTAAATTCCATCCTGTACCTATGCTATGGTAACTGATAAATCATTCACTGCCAACTACTCCCCCATTTCTCTCTAAAATCCACACTCTTATACTCAGCGAATTCACTCGGATTATCCTTAGTTCAGCTCCCGCAATCCCTTCTGCAATAGGTATGTTATCCTAATATCCTTCAATACCTATCCATTCTGTGCATCTTCTATTATTTTTAGGTTAAAATAAGGTAATTATAATTTCATAATACTTTATCCTATGTCAATACTTCAAGTATTATTTTTCTTCACCATTTACCATCTTCTGATGACAATAAATTACTATAATTTGACAGCCAACCATAGCAGTATCTATATGAACATTCTAAGTATTATTTTTATTCTGCATATACATTGTCTATACAATGGGTTAAAATTTAGTTTGAATTTTCATGTTATGTTTGAAAATAATAAACTTCTACTGTGGTTAGTTTTATGTATGTGATTATATCATCTCAGTTGACTTCCTGCATCTTCTATTCCCTCTTACAGCATCTTCGCACTTCAGGTATGTGATAAAATATGTTTCTATTTTTATGTTGCAGTTGTGCATCATGTATTTAGGCGTTTGTAATATGTTCAAGGAAAAATTTATGTTTTACTAACAGTTTAAATTTTGGGCATTATGGCGATGTCCAACAGACAAGAGGGACTTTTGACATCTTCTCACTTCGGGTATGTGATAAATTTATTGTTTCACCCTGTGTAGATGAGTTTTTTATAAGATATTACAATTCATCTGTTTTGAGTCAGGAATTTGGGCATCTAATTAATTTTTCCATCATGTTTTTGATCATCACTATTTGTCCTCACATCAATTTGGATTCACCTCTATTTTTCTTTACTGTTAGTCTGTTGTATTCACTGTATGTGTTCCAATAATCACAAGTATTATTTGTCTTCACCATTTACCATCTTATGATGATAGTAAATTACTATAATTTGACATCCAACCATAGCAGTATCTATATGCACATTCTAATTATTATTTGTCTTCTGCATATACATTGTCTATACAACATGTTCAAATTTAGTTTGAATTTTCATGTTTTGTTTGTCACCATTTTTCACTACTGAAACACTATAATGCCAACATCCAGGATAGGGGCTGTAGCGTAGCAAGTATTGAAAGCACCGCTGGATGGCTATTATTTAAATGGATTTCCTTCACAATGTCTCTGAAGGAAACAATATGTACTATTTATGAAGGTGCTCTTAATTTTTTTGAAATCTAATCTGATATTAGAGGATTTTTTGTTATTTCTATGTTCTTTTATAAACCAGAACCTTCTGTGGCATAACTCAACCTTCTTTTCTGAAACAACCTCTTTTCTAGAAGACATACTTATGTAAAATTTCAGAATATCAATACTCAAACTGATTTCAACTTCAAAGATATTTTATGGGAATGACTTATTCAATCGCTAAAAAATTATTCCTTCTCGAGCTTTTGGGACGGTTTTCTATGCCCAATTTATCTACTTTATATAAGATGTCATTACTGGATATGGGATGTCTACTTGTGCTAGCAGGTCCCTGAGAGATTTACAGGTTTTTCTGTGAACTGGATTTCTTCCTGTTTGTGAAGACTTTTGGGGTTTTTACCTCCATGATGTTGTGTTACATGATTTCATTGTTTTTGATGGTTTGCTGGATGTCTTAGATTGCTCACACTGGATATTGGCTTTTTCACCCTATTCAGTGATCTGCAGTGAGGTCTTAATGCTATCCTGGAGTTGTTTCCCTGTTTTGTTTGATGATAGGTTTTTTTCTCTTTCCTGGGTTTATTTCTCGACTGGAATTCCCTTTATTTTCTGAATATCAATTTGAAAGCTTTATGGAAGTGCATGGATGTATTCTTTAGGTTTCATTTTTGAAGAATGTGAAGGCTTGGCATGGTTGACTTGCTCCTGTACAAGCTTCCTAGAATGTATTTTCCACTGGTATGACCTCCTTTTTCAGTTTCACTTATTCCTTCTGGAAGTGCAAGACTATCATTGGGTATTGCATAACCTATGAGTATAAGTAGTTATTATAGTATGCATTACCTTCACTCATGACTATGGGATTTTAATACACTTATTCATTAATACAAATGTTTTAGTACCATGTGAACAATTAAATTATTTAATATTCATTAATAATAATCTTATGAGTTGTTCATTTATTTTTTCCAACAGGTTTTATTCTCTTGATGGTCAGGTTAAACAATTTGTGGGAAAGGTATCTACTAAATATACTAATCTTAGGTATTTCCACCTACCACATGTCACTCTCATAATCCTCCACATATTATTTTTCATACGTGCCAAGCCTACATCCCTCCATGTCGCTCCACCGCTCTCTATCTGTACCATTCTCTCCCTCCTGCTCCCACTTGGCATCCCCATTGAGAATTCCCACTCCACCATTTCTATTTTCCACTGCTCATCCCTTCATCCTTCCTCGCTGTTTATGGGGTTCAACATCTTCACTCTCCCCAATCAAGGGTTTCCGTAGTTTCACCATTCTCCAGCTTCCCCGCCTTCACCTTCTCCCCACTCTTGTGATTTCCCTCCTCCCTTTTTCTTTCCTCTCCGTCCACCTCCTACACCTCCTCCAAATCCCATTGCTGTTTTACCTCCACTCTAGATATCCCCGTGCTCCTATGATTCCCAATCCAGGTGTCCTCCTCCTTTTATTCCCACTAATCCTATGGTTCTCGCCGACGTTTCACCTCCTCCGCTGCTCCTAGGGTTCCTGCTACCCCTATGCCGCTGTTACTGATTCCCTCTATAGATTTTATCTTTACATCCCATTTCACCTCTAAAGTTTCTCCTACGCTTCACGCTCTTGTTTCCCCTCTGGAGACGCTCTTATAGTTCCCACTCCCATCACACCTCCGCTGCTGCTCCTAGGGTTTCAGCTCGCATTTCCCCTCCCATCATCCTGCAGTACCTGCAATAAACTTCCGGTGTCTTCCGCGCCAATCTTTCCATCTTCTATTACAGTTCATCGTCCTGAATCCCCTTATCTCATCATATGTTTTCTATTTATCCTACTATGTCGAATTATTTCACTCAGGTACCCTCAAAATTCACTACATCTTGTTCCTTGATTCCCTCAAGCGCGTTATTTCCATCCACATCTACTACTACTCTTACTGCTCAATTGAGTTTGGAACAATGTGTTGCTCACCCCGCAACAACTATGTGTTTCTATTCACTATCTTATTATTGTATTCACTATTATTTTGTTCATTGATCATACTGTGTGTTTCTACTACATATGTGATTCCATATTTATATGTGTTCTAACAGTTCATGCTTCTAATATATAATGTTTTCAATGTGTTTTCAAACATAGTGTAGGGAAAAAATTTCCCTAACTACCTTACATTGTTAATTTTATTTTTATATTCTAACTTGTATGAACTATATTAGTGTCTGTGGATGTTTAATTTTTCTTTGCAGTGATGGATAAGATGAAGCGTATTCATTCCAACTGAGAATGATTTGGGGGATGAAAAAAGAGATCCTATACCATATTATCTCTCAAACTACATGACTTCAATGAAGCAGGTAGTCTCCATTTTAATGTTACTGTATATTATACATACATGTGTTAGGCAAAAAGGTTTTATTTTTTAGTAGACACAACTATAATGTGAAATGATGTATCATTCATGGGAACCACTAGATAATTGTGACTAACCAACTACACACAACTTCATGTGTGGTCTATATTTTGTGTGTTCATATAGATTAATTCATTTAAACTAACTTTCATTTTTTTATCAAAATATTAATCACGTGTTTAGTTCTGTTTAGTTTATTTAGAAATATTTTTTCCATTAGTTAGCATTTTGATCATAATGTAGATTAAACAAATCATTTTGGTGTAATATTTTTTCCCTTTATCATTTCAATGCCTTTGGATTTGAATCTTTGTTATTTTGTTAAATGCATATGGGTCACACTCCCGCTGGAGTTGCATTAATAAATTATTGTTTCTCCAAGGTCTCTAACTACTATAATACTTTTCAGTGATCCTCATCATAGTTTAATGTATTTCTATTCTATGTTGTGATTTGATGAAATATTCAACTAATTCAGAGGTAAAAAATATCCAAAGTTTTCATTGTTTTTTCCACTTAGTAAAATCAAACTGCATGAATTTTATACTCCAACAGAATACCTAAATCCATCATTTTTATGATAGATCTAAGGATGTAGGAAATGTTTGTGATATTATCCACGTTTGAAAAAATGTTCACTATTATGATTTGTGTTCATTCTTCAATTATTTATGTATAATTACATTCTATGATAATATATATATATATATATATATAATTCATTATACAATTAGTCACTTATAAAATAATTACATTCAATTTTATATAATTTTCTTCATCACTTTGGTGCTACTTTTGTTTATTAATTTAATCATATAAATTATAATGAAATTATACGTTTCTAATTTCATCATAATTATAGCTTTCATTCACTTTTCTAGTCACCAATCACTAAAGAAATTCATATTGTAAATACTGAATAATCTTTTGCTTCATCCTTAATGTACGTTATTCTAAATCATTTCATTAATTTTATGATACATTAGTTTAAATAGTTCTCATCTATTTTTTATTTTACATGCCTTGAACATTTACTTAGTTAATGTCTATATTAGTTTTTATATTTGTTTTGAAATGGGTGTTACAGAAAAGTCTCATTGTTTAGTTAATTTCAGAATTGTCATTTTCTATTTATTGTACATTTTAATTCATAGCTATAATTTGGATCCAATTCTTTGATTCATTTACAATTCCATTTTTTTCATTTACTTTTGCATTTATTTATTTAATTTTTTACATCTGTATTTTTTAATTGTAATTCATTAATTTATTCTATTTTAAATTTAATTAATCAGTCTACTTCAAATAGGACATATCTATCTGATTCAATTATGAAATAAATTGTATACTAATTTTGTTACCTATATTGAATTGAAGAATAGGTGAAAACCAAGTTGGAGGGGGTGAATTATAGAAATGATATAGGGCCTCCACTGGGAAGGTGCGTATACCCAGTGGGGGAGTAATAACTTTTAGTCAGAAAGCTCCAAGAGCCAAAGTGGATGGTTTGGTTCCACCTTGAGGTAGGATCCCTCTTCTAGCCTCTTTAATTCAAGAATGATTTAAATTTAATTTAGCTTCTTTCTTAATTCTGCTTATGTATATTGAATTGCATATCTTTAATAAGTGTTCTTTAATATAATTGTTTCATTTGATAAATAAACTCATTTTTTTATAAATAAATTCATGTTTTTATAATAAAGAAAGGCAAAGATTTTATAATAAAACCCCTCCAACGGAGGTGCGCTTCCTTCTAAACCAAAGAGTAGTGATAGTTATTTGTATCATGTTTAGATTTGGTTTGAGTCTTTCATATGCCTCTTGTTGGTGTTTGTTTTGTGGCTAGTTAGTTTTTGTTTTCTTTGAATAATATAAATTGGCTTATCATACTCGTTTAACTCAAATGACATTGCCCGAGTAGGCATATGTCTTGACCATGACACTTTCCTTTTCATGCTTTGAATATTATAAATAAAATTTCCATGTTTAGGAAAAGTGAATGAATTTGTAAATGGTTTGTGTAGGGTGTATGATTTTTTTTCATCATTTTGTTGCCCTTTAGACGTTGCGTCATTGTGCTGCTCGCTACAACCTTCTCTTGAGATCCCTTGTTATATCATATTAAATAGTTGATCTATTCTATCATTTTCCGGTGGGGCGACAGTCAGAATGTTGCCCTGCCTCCTCCCGCTCCCTTCAATCCTGAGTGGAAGATGCTGCCCTGCAGATGTTAGTGGACTGGGCCAACACGTCGCGATCACGCCGCGGTCACGCCGCAGTCACGCTGCGGTAATGCCGTGATTTGGCTCCGCTCTAGGACGACACCCCGCGTCGGTTCCCAGTGATAGTATTATATGAGTCTTGTGATTAATGTTGAGATTGAATAATCACAAATTTCTACCGGTGGGGTGATGACCGGAATGTTGCCCCACCTCCTCCCGCTCCCTTTTCTCCTAGCCGGAAGATGCTGCCCCGCAGATGTCGCTGGACCGGGCCAACACGCCACGGTCATGCTGCAGTCACACCGTGGTCACGCCACAGTCACGCCACGGTCATGCCGTGATTTGGCCCTGCTCCAAGATGATACCCTATGACAGTTCGCAGTGATATTATTCCATGAGTCTTATGATCAATGTTGAGACTGACTAATCACAATTTCTACCGGCGGGGTGATGACCGGAATGTTGCCCCACTTCCTCCCGATCCGTTCACTCCTGGTCGGAAGATGCTACCCTGTGGATGTCGTTGGACTAGACCAACATGTCGCAGTCACGCCGCGGTCACACTGCAGTCACACCGCGGTAATGCCGTGATTTGGCCCTGCTCCAGGATGACACCCCGCGGCGGTTCGTAGTGATAGTATTCCATGAGTCTTGTGATCAATATTGAGACTGACTAATCACAATTTCTACCAGAAGGGCGATGACCAGAATGTTGCCCCACCTCCTCCCGCTCCCTTCACTCCTGGACGGAAGATGCTGCCCCGCAGATGTTGCTGGACTGGGCCAACACGCCATGGTCACTCCGCGATCACGCCATGGTCACGCCACGGTCACGCCACGGTAATGTCATGATTTGGCCATACTCTAGCCACATCTAGCCCACACCAGCCCCCTTCCACCTTCATTTCAGCCCACTACCACTAGCCCGCAACAGCCCCCCTGCCACATTTGAATCAGCCCGCACCATCCCCCAGTACCTGTAACCAGCCTCTTCCACCATCATTCCAGACCCCTTCCACTTGCATTCGTGCCCGCACCAGCCCCCAGCCACCTACAATCCAGCCCGCACCAGCCACCTACAATCCAGCCCGCACCAGCCACCACACTAGCCACCATACCAACCACCATACTAGCCACCACCCTCAGCCTCCTGCAAAACACTCATTCCAGCTACACCAGCCACCACACCAGCCACTATACTAGACACCACCCCCAGCCTCTTGCAAAACACTCATGCTAGCCCTCTTCCACCTGTAAAACAGCCCCATCCACCAATTCCAGCCCTCATTAGCCCCCGACCTCCTACATCCCAGTCTGCACCAACCCCTTCCACATGCCCAACAACCCCCATCCACCTGCAATCCAGCCCACACTATCCCTCTTCCACCTATTCCAACACACACCAGCCCCCTGCCACCCCCTACCGCCTACCTTCCCACCCGCACCAGCCACTCTAGCCCGCACCAGCCACCACACCAACCCCCAACCTCCTGCATTCCAGGATGCGCTAGAAAAACTCCATGAAAATCACAAAAATGAAAGATGAAGGGGGGTGTCCAAGGGCTTTCCGGGGGGGGGGGGGTCTGTAGGGCAGGGGGTAGGGTGTAGGTGGGGTGTCTAGGGGGGATATCCAGGGGGTGTCCAAGGGTTGTCTGGGGGGATGATTTGAAGAGATAAACCCATGAGAAATGGGACCTAACCTTATATCAATAATTTTAATAATGATTTTTGAAAAGGTATTACTAATAGCAATAGGGATGAAATCCTTTACATCCACAACATTTTCCTTCTTTGGGATCAGGGCAATAAAATTGGCATTGTCTTATAGGTTTTGACATATATTCTAAAAAATCCTCTCCATTCAGAAATTAGGGTTGATCTTTGTAATGTATCCTAGTGTTTAGCCTATGTTCCTAATTTTTTGTGTTAAAATGTCCTAAAGTCGATTCCCCTGAATAGGTTTTAGATTATAGGAATTTTTTGTTGGAAGTTTCTCATTTTCTTCAAGAAATTCATATTTTAAGTTGGATGGAAGAATCTTTAATTCTAGTTCAATGGGTTTTCTATTAATGTTTTCAATTTTAAGTTATCCATGATATCATCCTACACATGTAAAGTATAAGGGTCGTTGATATTTTTGAATAAATCATCAAAACAAGAGCAGAGACATTTCTATATAAATTTAATTTTTCATTCCTTTATAGTCACCTCTTCCCAGTGTATATATATTTGATAAATTTTACATGCCTTGGGATTTTTCAAATGTATTCTGGTAAAGGAATATTGATTTCTATGTTTTTGAATATCTCCATAATCATTTTATATATTGTCTTATTTGGTTATCTTCGGTGGTTTTACTCTAGATGGAAAGGGAGGTTAGGGTTGATTTGAGTTTCACACTATATTTCCCCCCTTACACTTCTTCAATGAAGGTTTTTCCACTTGTATTACTTATTGAGGTTCATTTTTAGGGATATATTTTTCATATTCAATGGTTTTTACACTTCTAGTTTCAGATTAAAATAGGGGTGCATCACTATTTTTATCTATTTTCTACTCCTTAATGAAATGGAACAAACATTTACTTTAGTGTTATAATTTGGTTAGGTAGGAAGATTACCTAATCCTTGATTTACAAGTTTATCGAGAGTATAAATAGACTATAAAAATTGTCTATTCATCTATTAAGTTTGGATCCATGAGTAGAGAGAGTAGTTTTTTGATTGTTTTGTGACACCATGACTTGTATCAGCATGTTCTTCATAGAAGGTTCTTGAGTGTGTCTTTTTTGGTAACTTATAGAAGGATGAGAGTGGATTATTTGAAAAGGTTATGGTGGGAAACACTATTGGAAGGGTGGTATTTGATGTTGTTGGTTCCTAACTAAATATTGATTTTTGGAATATTTTTTAATCCTTTATTTTTTTGGTTTTTGTTAGTATTTTCTTTGGTATATGGCATCTAAAATTTCAATTTCTTGAACTTAAGGGAATTCATTAGTGTGGTGGTCCTGAGAGTAAATTTTTTGGAAAAGTCTTAGAGGTGTAGTAGGTTTCATCTCTTATACCTTGTTCAAAGATAAATTTCTTAGAGGATATGTTATTTATTTAATTTTATTTTTATCTAAAGTGGATTTATAACTTTAACCTCATGAACTCCTCTTGTTGTAGTCCCTGTAAAATTTTACTAGTAGTTTTGGTAAATTCGAAGTGCCCCGCATCACTCACGCCTAACCCATCATAAAACCTAAAGAATCCCCAAGCAGTCCCTGATCCAAATGTGAGCTAATACCCACCCTAAATCCAATACCTCTAGACCCACCAAGTAGTCAACATGCACCCACCCTAGAAAGAGAACCACCCATCTACCAGAAACATGCCTCCCAACCTACAACATCCAGCATCTCAAGGGAATTTTAGAACATCCACCATAGAAATCCCTACACCATCAACAACCAGAATAAATTCCACTTTTTTATTTAATACCATAAAATGTCTTACAATATTCCCATAATATCTTATAAACTTTTAATAGAACTCAATAAGTCTGAGGAACCATATTATCTCCTTAAAATATAATGGTGCTTTCCACTCCACCACTGTGATAGGAATCAATCAGATAGAGAAATAAAAACAGTAGTAACTTCAATTAACAGTGGCTGGAATTATAGTAGAAAGAAAGAAAAGAAGAGAAATAAAAGAAGAAAGGAAGAAGGAAGAAGAAATCCTCTAGAGGCACTGCTCTCCGAGGCCCAAGGAAGAAGCCTATAATTCTGCACAGCAGAATTCTTCTCTCTAAAACAATTACTCCCCTCATACAGCCCACAACTCCCTTTTTTATAGACTCCAATGGAACCTTCTAGACAACCCCTCCTCCCAAAAACTTTCTAACAAACTAACAAACTAAAAAAATAACAAACTAAGAACCTCCTAACAACCCCCAACCCCAAACAATCTCTACATCAATTACAATACTGCCCATTGGCAGTAACTAACCCCAACAACAACCTCCCAGCCAACTCCCACTAGCCCCTGGACAGTTTCACACTGCCCACTATGACCATCCCACCCTACACTCCTATCATTACCACCCTCTTGAAATATCACCTTGTCCTCAAGGTGATTGTCTGGTGGCTTTGGTGGTGGCCTAGGAAGCCATGCAGCTTGCTTGTCATCGGCTAAAGAAAGGGCTGAGCATAGCTGGGCTCTATCAAAAGAGTCTTTGGCCTCTTGTGCTATTAATGTACTAGAAGTACTTCCCTGGAAAATCTTCTTCTGGTGTGGCGGTTCTCAAACCCCTTCACCGTCCTCTTGAATTCCAGCATCTACAGCTCCCCGATTGTAGCTCCCTATAGCAACTGGTTGAGTGACTCGTTTACCCTTACTGCCCACCAGAGCCTCAGTAGTTCCCGAATTGTGCTTCTCGCTCAACTTGTTGGATGAATGCATAGTCACAACCAACTTTCCATGTGGCGGTTTCTGAATTTTATTTCCATCTCCTAGAGATTCTACTAGAAGTTGTTCGCAGTCATACAACCACCATGTTCCAGCTCCTGATGCATCTTTGACAACTGCAGGATGCTCCTGTTTAGGAAATGGCTATTCAATTAGCTCAAAAGAAGCAAATTCTCACACTGGAACCACCTGCAGCATCTCTTACTGCTTTTGTACAGGTCCAGAATTCCATGTAACTTCGACAGTTTGTAACTCTTCTGAATTTTGAGCAGTTGTAGCCTCTTTTTCCTCCTCTGCCACACCTCTAAATCTCTCCAACAATGCTTCCTTGAATTGCGTCCAGGTAAGAACATTCTTATTTGGTTCCAACAAAAAATTCCAAACCCATGCCATTTCTTGCATATATAAATCTTCCATAGGTACCTCCATATCTTCCGAAATTTAGCTGAGAGAAAAATATTCTTCAGCTTCTTTGATCCAAGTCTCAGGATTGTTTCTGGAGAAAACCGACATCATCTCTTTCCCCAATCTCTCTTCCTGACTTCTTCTCATCCTGGCGAGTGAAATCCAAATATCCATAATATTTTCTCTGTTTTCAGCTCCAAATCATTATCTCCTAGCACTTCTGAAACTGCCACGGTGCTACATCCGCCTGATGTTAGTCAGACACCTGTGTCCACTTACTGTCCACCTGTTTCCACCTGTCACGTTACACCGTTTCTATACTGCTGTGATTCCTCTCCTGCAGTTTTGTGCTCTTCAGTCTTTCGTTATGTCGCTGCTTCTAGAAAATGGTCGCGACTACCGCAGTTCAGACGGTCCAGAAATTTCCAGTAACATCTAGCAAGAATCTCTCTCGTTTCCCTCTATTAAAATCTCTCAATCCTCTCAATGAGAGCACAAATTGATAGGAATAAATTAGAGAGAGAGAAAGAAAAATAGTAGTAACTTCAATTAACAGTGTCTATAATTACAGTAGAAAGAAAGAAAATAAGAGAAATAGAAGAAGAAAGGAAGAAGGAAGAAGAAATCCTCTAGAGGTGCTGCTCACCGAGGCCCAAGGCAGCATCCCGTAATTCTGCACAGAAAAATTCTTCTCTCTAAAACAATTCCTCCCCTCATACATCCCACAACTCACTTTTTTATAGACTCCAATGGAATCTTCTAGATAATACCTCCTCCCAAAAACTTTCTAACAAACTAACAAACTAACAAACCAACAAACTAAAAAACTAAAAAACTAACAACCTCCTAACAAACCCTAACCCCAACCACTCTCAACATTAATTACAATACTACCCATTGGCAGTAACTAACCCCAACAACAGCCTCCCAACAAACTCCCACCAGCCCCTGGACAGTTGCACACTGCCCACTATGACCAGCTTTCCTTTCACTCCTATCACACCGCCTCTGGTTTCTTAAGATCCATGGAAACAACTTCTGCTGAAAAAATATTCCCAAAATACTCCACTTTTCATTTTCCAAAAATTAAACTTTTTAGAATGTAAGGAATTATTTCTCATTAGTTGTAACATCTATTACAACATTTCTTTGTGCTCCTCCCATCCACTATTATAGAGTAATATATCATAAAAAACCAAAACTCCCACCACATTACCTGAAATATGTTGGTTATTTTTTCTTAGAAGGTTGTTGGTGAATTCATCAAACCAAATGTCATAACTATATATTAATTATGCCCCTTGTATGTCTTGAACACTATTTTTCCAATGTCCCCATCCCTCATTCATACCTGGTGGAAACCTGACTTTGAATCCAACTTGGTAAAATAAGTCACTTCATGCAACCAATCCATTAATTCTACAATTACAAGAATAAGATGCTTATCAGGAACTATTAGTTAGTTTAAAGCATGATAGTCAATACACATTCACCACTCCCTATATTTCATTTTAACCACTATTATCGAGATCAAATAAGATATGTGACTATGTATGATAAATATTAATTACAGAAGCTCCTATACTTGATTATCTATTTCAATTTTCATGTAGTAAGAATGTTTGTATGGCTTGATATTCACTAGTTCGGCCCCTATTTTTAGCTTAATGGTGTAGTCAGTTTCTCTAAAAGAAGGAAACATTCTTAGAGATTCAAACACAATGCTGGTATTAGAATGTGACTACTGGGGGGAAGTGTTGTAATTAGACTTCAATGGTAAATGGTTTGTTAAATAAATTGGAGGTCGGGACCATTGGGGATGGGTATTTAGTTATTTGTTAGATCCTAGCTAGTTCTAGGGATTGCAGAGCCATATTCTCCATGGAGGTAAGTTTGTATAATTATTTTTCATTCTATACTAGTTTGAACTAATCAGAAGAGAGAAAAACTCTAGTCCTATTTATCTCTACCTGTTGGAAACACTTATTAACCTGGTGCTTTCATTGAGAGAAACACCTATTAACTATTGACACTACACTTCTACAGAAAGAAAATTGAAGGAAGATAGTGCCTTCAAATTCGAATTTGATATGAATTTCCATAAACATGGAAAATAGACACAAGATGCGGAAACCGAGAACAAGCCAACTGAACTTACTCAAAACCACCATCTAAAGACCCACCCAAAACTATATCCACCACACTAGACAATTGAGAGAACCAGAAGCCTACAATAGTAATCCAAAACAAAGAAGAAACACCAGAAAGCCAACCCCTATGCACCCAAAACATGTTACCAACCATAGTAGAAATAACAAACCAACCAGCACCATGCACCATGTAAGTGTATCCTATACTAAACCATGTAGAAAAATACAAACAGCAACATCCCCAGCTGAAACCCGTCTTCAAAGGTCCTATAATTCCAAACAGAAACATGAAACTCACAACCCCACCTCCTAAATCCTCCACAAGAAACCTATAAACCCACTATGAGAATCTCTGTAAGTCTCTATTGGATAAACCCAACATCTCCCAGCCTCAACCTTAAGAAGCATGCAAAGTAACCTGCATACTACTCCCTACAAACATTCACCCATCCACCTGAGAAGCCCCTCCCCACCCAACCTGAAACCAGGAAAAACCACAACACACACCTATACACCTCCACATAACTAGCCACACAACAGGGGGGGGGTGGATGCTATACAGGGGGTGAAAAAGTGGGGGGGGGGGGGCAAGGGATGTGTGTGTGTGTGTGGGGGGGGGGGGGCTGCTGTCCAGGGGGTCCAGGGGGGGAGCTGTTCAGGGGGGTCCAGCAGGGGGGGGACTGTTCAGGGGGGGTCCAGCAGAGGGGGTTCTGTCCAGGGGGTTCAGCAGGGGGTGATGCTGTCCAGGGGGGGGGGCTGCTGTCCAGGGGGTCCTAGGGGTAGCTGTTCGGGGGGGTCCAGCCGGGGGGGGGGGGGGGGTTCTGTCCAGGGGGTTGAGCAGGGGGGGCTGCTGTCCGGGGGGTCCAGCAGGGGGGGCAGGACTGGGGGGGGTGTCCAGGTTTCGGGGGGGGGGGGGGGGTCCAGGGTCTTTCCAGGAGTTTGGGGGGGTGGATGTTCAGGGGAGTGGAGGTTTGGGCTATCCAGGGGGATCTGTTCAAGGTCTGGGGGGTGTCCAGGTTCTAGGGGGGGTTCCATGGTCTGTCCAGGAGGGTGGGGGTGGCTATCTAGGGGAGTGGAGGTATGGGCTATCTAGGGGGATATGTCTAGGGTCTGGGGGGGTGTCCCGGGTCTGGGGGGGGGGTGTAGAGAACCAATCTTGACATACATGTACATTATATTACTTTTTCGGAATACCTAATACATAACAAAAACAGACACCAAAGGACCGTAATAGTTTAGTGTCTTTGGAAACTCAAAATATAATCTTCTAATCTTGGTGAAAGATCTTCAACATATCCCATAAAGATCTTCCCTTTTTTCTTACCTAAAACCTTTCTTTATATCCTAGGGAAAAGAAAACATATAAAGGGTGATCTCAAATGCTCAGTAAGGGTAATCATGGAGAAAATAAAACAAACCATATGCATTTGAACTTAAAAACATGAATATAAAGTTTACACATAAAAATATTGAGTTGTGAAATAAATCTTGGCAGTACTTAAGGAATAGGTCATAAAGGAACATCAATCACGATAAAATAGCATGTGAATAAAACATTTAATTGTGTCAAACCATTAAGCACATGATATGATTTCTATAGTAGCCAAGACATTGCTGAAAAGGCCATGTTAGTGGACAAAGTCCCTTTCTGAATTGTGTTCACTCCTTATTCTTGTCCTGTATCAATGAACTGTATTAACTTACCATTCCAGCCATGTCTATCTCAGGAGATATAAATCTTTAACTAATGCATTGGAGGGAGATATAGGTCCCACCCATCTCATAATGAAATCATTCTTACTTGTGCCACAACATAAATATAAGTCATTCATCATAACCCAAAGAATAAAAATGGGTTTCATAAACATCATCCCATCATAACATAATCCATATAAAACAAATGGATATCATTTCATCATAAGAAAAGTTAAACCATGTAAATCATAGAGATATTATACTTGAAACATACACATATGAAATAATGTCATCTTAGATGGAAAATGGTTTTGATAAAACACTTGAAAATAATTCTTGAGGAAAACATCATTTCTTCTTAAAAATCATTTTCTTTTCACAAAATGCCACACAATTTTAAAAGAAAAAGATTTTATTTAAAATAACCATGAAATCTTGTAGAGTAAAATTCATAAAAATAAGGCGTTATGAAACCGTAAAAATCCATTCACTCCATATAAGTTAAGAAAAACATTCTCCTCATACTTTTAACGAAAAAGTCAAAAAGTTCCTCGTATGGTAAACAAAAGAAAGATTCCTTCCATAACACAATGTAAAAGTCAAATAGGGGTAAAAATGACTTTAAAAATACATGGAAGAAAAGTAAAAATTTTATGAAAAAATTTTGAGAACATATGGACATGGATGATAAACATAACCCCAGTAAATACTTACGAATAAACAATCTCAGATAAGAATGAGATTGGAATAATTATCCCTTACCTTAGGTCTGATATGATTCGTACGTATCTGAACCTCCTGTATAATGATTTAAATAATGTCATTGACTTATTACAGAATCATATTCACTGTTATGATATCATATATGGTTCACTTATGACTTTATATTAGTCATTCTTTTGTAAATTCCATGTTAGAGCTGCGTTTTGGGTAAAATCGTTTTATTTATCATACGTGTTTGGACTTGTTGTTCTTGATATTATTATTACTTATATCATGATTTAATTACTTCCAGAATGTAAATCATTATTTATATATCATATATTTTCAGTATATATATATATATAATATAGATAAATGAAATTAAATACACCGTTCATGGAGACGGTAGGTCGTACGTACGCATGAACGCTGTTTTAATTTCCTTATTGACTTGAATGGAAGTAAGTAGATGATATATATATATATACATAAATCCAGTAGCTTTATCATGTCATATATTTCATTATTATTCATTATATATACTTTATAATCATTCTTGAGTGGTTAACATGGAGAATGAATCTAATTGCGTCGTGGAGACGGTAATCCGTACGTACGCACGAGCGATGATATCATTCCCATAATTATTGAATTGAATTAGAGTTGATGATATAATATCTCAAAATCAGTATAATGTTATAATAACTATATATAGTTATTCTTTACACCATTATACCCATCCAAGTAAGGTGGTGGTGGAAAAAACAAATTACACCACGGCGTGGAGACGGTATTCCGTACGTACGCACGCGCGGTGATTTCATTATTCGTAGGATGGATAGAAGGTGAAATAGGGTTGTTTCATATTTATAATAACATATCATTATATGAGTGATATTGATGTTATTAATTTATTATGAAACAAATAAAGAAGAAGAAGTTGAAGAAGAAAGAAACTTGAAAGAATCGGTAGAAGAGATTACCTCTTTTTCGACGCACCTCTTTTAAGCTTCCTCTTAAGGCACTAGATTTGGTCTTTTGAGGATACCAGAACCTATATAATGTTTTTAGGGAAGTTTTTAATGGAAATGGGCATGGGTTGGCTGAGCTTGAAAGCTAAAAATTGTGTAAAGAGAAGAGGGAGAAGGTTCCCTTTTATAAGGGAGGAGAGGGGCACCTTAGGAAAAAATTAAAATATTATTTTATAATAAAGTCATATTCGGTTTATAATAGCTCTAAATTGATTTATTTAGAAGCTAAAGTGGGTATGGGTATAAATCCTCTAAAAAAATAGGTTTTAGACAAGTTTAGGTTACTATTTTAACCTTATCATTTAGATTTAACTCTAAGTTAAATAATTTAACTTTTACTGTGTCTTCTTGTTTTCTTATACTATATGGTTAATAAACTTACTATAACAAGACAAACGAACTCCAAGTGGTTCATTATTAATATATAAAACCTTATCTAAGTCATTTTTACAAACCTTATATTTTTAGGAATAGAATAGCAATGGATAATATAATATTTTTTTTAAAAACTATTTTATGTCAATTTTGACACTATTTGGTAATTGATTTTTGTGAAATCATAACAGCATGATTATT
This sequence comes from Viscum album, assembly GCA_963277665.1. Classification (NCBI taxonomy): domain Eukaryota; kingdom Viridiplantae; phylum Streptophyta; class Magnoliopsida; order Santalales; family Viscaceae; genus Viscum; species Viscum album. The sequence continues at coordinate 942,305 of OY728136.1, forward strand.
TCAAAAAAAGTTAATTAAATAAATACTAACATGTAATATTAACCTAAAAAATTAGTTTAATTTATAAAAAGTCTCAAATTACATTTATTTGGGTATTTATAACATCAATTATGTTAATATTTCATTAATATGGTAATTACTGCATCATCATTGTGTCATAGATAAATTAAATTATTTAATGTCTAAAAATTATAAATAAATACCATCATGTAGGAAATATTTTTATATTTATAATTAATATTTATAGTTGAATTTATCTTATGTATAACCCTATATTAAAAATGTTTTAGTTATTAAACTTTGATTTTAACTCTTTTAACTCTTCTTTAAATAAAATAATAATAAGTGTCCTAATCTAATCCAAGTGGACCTAAAGGGTAATATTTTATTCCTAAGGTTGTTTTTAGTCAAATTAAACTTATCCAATAGAATTAGGATATGTGTTAGGGTAATAATAATACCATTTTTACCCTTAATTACCCTATTTACTTTTAACTGTGGTAAATAAAAGTAAAAAGTTACTATTCACCAAAAATTATTTTTATCTTATTGAACCACATTTTACTCCTTTATATTAACCATGTCTCTCGGATTTTTAAAATTCAACTCACAGAAGCGGTAAAATTAAGTTTTATGTACAATTTCAAATGCTCCTAGGAGGTGGGTAAAAGACGGTGAAAAGATCAATAAATTTTTTATATATCTAAAATTATTATAAAATGACTCAAATGAATTACATTGAACTTATATAAGTATTATGTATCTATTTTTACCTAAAATAAATTTAAATAAAATAAATGATTATTTAAATAAAAATTCGGTTTTAACCAATAACTCAGTGTTTTCACTATTCATCAAAAATTGAAAGTTTTTAGAAAAATACCCAAATTTCACCCTAGACTAATTTCGATATTCTGGATCCAAAAATGAAGTCCATTTTGAAAGTTAAAATTTATAAAATTTCAAAAAGTGGGTATTACTATTCATAACGGCTAGTTTATATAATATTTTAATTACATATCGCTGTTTAGAGAAACTCGGTATTGCGTACAACACACACTATCATGAAAGGTCGTGATTGTGTGTAAAGCAAGCCAAGTCAGAGTTGCGTGTAGTGAAAGAATCCTTTGTTGTTGCGTATAATAGAATCCAACCATATTTCATTTATTCATTGAATATATATATACACACACACTCAATGTTGCGTAGAATAACTACTATCAAAAGAACTTGAAATTATGTGTAACACGATCCAAGAATAGTGTTGCATATACTACAAGCTAATACGATGCTGCGTATAGCGCAAGATAATCTTGGTGCAGCATACAAAAAAATATATAAAAGAAATTTATTAGAATATATCACATAAAATCTTGGGGTGCTACATTCTACCCCCCTTAAAATGAATTTCACCCTCGAAATTCATCAGGGTTATAAATGGTTTACTACTTGAAATTTTCATTAATAGAAACCCACATCATAAAAAGGAATACCAAAACTTAATTTTAAAAAGTAAATTATGAAACCTAATAGTTACCCAAATTAACTAATCACTGGGTTTCCACATAGGATAACATAGGTGAAAATATGGATATGGAAGAGAAATATAACCATCATGTTCTAATGGAGAGTGGTAGAGAACATGGCTATGAAAAATCCATCAATCACAAAGACATAAATTTGTTATGTTCTATGGTACCGTCTGATTCATCGGTTATGAGGGTACTAGGACAACAATTTTAGTTTTTAAGATCATTCACCTAATGTTTAAGAATTTATGAATTAAAATAAATACTTACTTTATTTTGGTATAATATCACCGTTGTTCGTTCCTTGAAAAATTTACACTTCATATCTTAATGAAATGAATTTGAATTTTGTCACTCGTGAAGTATTAACAGATCATGTGATAGAATGACGGGTCATTCCATCTTTCTCAAACGAAAGGTTAGAAAAAGTTATTCAATTTACATAAGTCCATATATGGAAATATTAAATGTATATGGCTCCAAGAATGGACTTATAATTCATATATCATTCCACTTAATAAAATAGAACCAACTTCTACTAACCAGGGACTTCTTGTAGGCCAGTGGTTGGCGCTAAAGGCCTGTCGCACTTCGGTTGTGGGTTCGATTCCCGCATCCTTGTCTGACGCGACGGGTTGTCTCCCGTCCCATGGGTTGTCCTTTTTCTAAAACTATACTATTATAACATGACAAGAAGTTCTAGCCTTAAACAATACTATATAATGCCTAACTTAATCTATTCCAATCTTTAGGTTTATCCAAAATACTTTTGTCCAATCTCATAGTATAATGAACAATATTAATAGAGAGGTCATTCTACCAAGCTTGTAAATACCATCATGTATCCTCCATATATCATATGATATATCTTGTTGTTGGTCACATTCCAAACATGTGAATACCTTAATCATGTATTCTCTTGAACCATAGTGAAAACATGAATGCTGTCACAAGGTAACTCTTTCCACATACCAAAATCCCAAAAATTCTATATACTCAAACCATGATATCACTTTTCCTTATATTAGTCATGAGCTCATTAATACTATCAAACATTTCATTACCTACTTATCCCTTCTTTATGCACATATTAGGTTCTTTCCAAAAATATCTGAATAACCTTTCATGGTTACCAGTACCATTCAATATATACTTTCAAAAACATAAGGAAAAACAATAGTGTAACAATCCTTATATGTCTCTTTATTCTATAGTACCATGAGATTACTTATACAACATTACTCTTGATAAATATGTAATCATTCCACTACCTTCTTAAACCATTGACCGATCTTGAACAATTCTTTCATCTCACACATCATTTGTAGTCTCTTCATCATCATCAACATAAGTACTACCCATATGACCATGCTGATTCTCTTCATGAGACTTTCCCTTAGGGCATTGGTTTTCATAATTCCCGTACATTCCACATTTAAAACATTTAACCGTTGTTGATGTCTTAGAAATACCATTATCCTTGTCCATGGTGTTCACTGAACCTTTTCCTTTACAATTCTGGATTTGTGTCCTTCTTTTCCACACCCAAAGCATTTTCCAGTTCCTTTGAAACATTCTCCCTAATGCCTCTTCCCACATGATTTACATGAGGGAAATTGAACTTTCTTTCCTCTATGATCATCATGAAACTCCATCTTTCTCTTATTAGCTGAGTTAGGAAACTTACCAAAGTTGATATTATTGATCATATTATGAGATTGATGATTAGGAATAATAATGATATGTGGACCTCCAGATCCAATTTCATTTGGTTGTTCATGAATAATATCATTCCATTGTCTATCATATCCTCCATTATCATGAATCTTCCTGTTTCCAGCCATTTTCTAAAACCCCAAAAAAAAAATAGTGTGAGAGGAAAAAATCATAATAAAGGGGGAGTACCTTAAATATCTAACATCTTAGGTTTAATTCTAATATCAATACCATAATTCTATGACTATAACCTATACTTATAATTAACCTTAGAGACATCCCTATACATACCTTAGAAATATCTCTAGGAATTTCACTAAAGTTTTTGCATCCTAGTTTCCAAAGGTTGACTAAACATTTCCTCTAATACCAACTGTAGAGACCCAATCCTGACATACATGGACATTATATTAATTTTTCGGAATACCTAATACATAAAAAAAATATATACCAAAGTACCGTAATAGTTTAGTGTCTTTGGAAACTCGGAATATAATCTTCTAATCATGATGAAAGATCTTCAACATCTCCCATAAAGATCTTCCCTTTTTTTTCTTACCTAAAACCTTTCTTTATATCCTGGGTAAAAGAAAACATATAAATGGTGATATCAAATGATCAGTAAGGGTAATCATGGAGAAAATAAAACAAACCATATGCATTTGAACTTCAAAACATGAACATAAAGTTTACACATCAAAATCTTGAGTTGTGAGATAAATCTTGGCAGTACGTAAGGCATAGGTCATAAAAGAACATCAATCATGATAAAATAGCATGGTAATAAAACATTTAATTGTGTAAAACCATTAAGCACATGATATTATTTCCATAGTAGCCAAGGCATTGCTTCCAAGACCATCTTAGTGGACAAAGTCCCTTTCTAAATCGAGTTCACTCCTCGTTCTAGTCCTTTATCACTGAACCAGATTAACTTACCATTCCAGCCATGTCTATCTCATGAGATATAAATCTTTACCCAATGCATTGGAGGGAGATATAGGTACCACCCATTTCATAATGAAATCATTCTTACTTGTGCCACAACATAAACATAAATCATTCATCATAACCCAAAGAATAAAAATGGGTTTCATAAACATCATCCCATCATAACATAATCCATATAAAACAAATGGATATAATTTCATCATAAAAAAAGTAAAACCATGTAAATCATAGAGATATTATACTTGAAATATACACATATGAAATAATGTCATCTTAGATGGAAAATGGTTTTGATAAAACACTTGAAAATAATTCTTGAGGAAAATATCCTTTCTTCTTAAAAATCATTTTCTTTTCACAAAATGAAATGAAATTTTAAAAGAAAAATATTTTATTGAAAACAACCATGAAATATTAAAGAGTAAAATTCATGAAAATAAGGCGTTATGAAACCGTAAAAATCCATTCATGCCGTATAAGTTAAGAAAAACATTCTCCTCGTACTTTTAACAGAAAAGTCAAAAAGTTACTCGTATGGTAAACAAAAGAAAGATTCCTTCCATAACACAATATAAAAGTCAAAGAGGGGTAAAAATGAATTTAAACATACATGGAAGAAAATTAAACATTTTATAAAAACATTTTGAGAACATATGGACATGGATGATAAACATAACCCCAGTAAATACTTACGAATAAACAATCTCATATAAGAATGAGATTGGAATAATTATCCCTTACCTTAGTTCTGATATGCTTTGTACCTATCCGAGACTCCTGTATAATGATTTAAATAATGTCATTGACTTATTACAGAATCATATTCACTGTTATGATATCATATATGGTTCACTTATGACTTTATATTAGTCGTTCTTTTGTAAATTCCATGTTAAAGCAGCGTTTTGGGTAAAATTGTTTTATTTATCGTACGTGTTTGGACTTGTTGTTCTTGATATTATTATTACTTATATCATGATTTAATTGCTTTAATAATTTAAATAATGATTTATATATCATATATATTCAGTATATATATATATATAATATAGATAAATGAAATGAAATATACTGTTCATGGAGACGGTAGGCCGTACGTACGCATGAACGCTGTTTTCTTTTCCTTATTGACTTGAATGGAAGTAAGTAGATGATATATATATACATAAATCCAGTAGCTTAATCATGTAATATATTTCATTATTATTCATTATATATATTTTATAATCATTCTTGAGTGGTTAACATTGAGAATGAATCTCATCGCGTCGTGGAGACGGTAATCCGTACATATGCACGAGCGATGATATCATTCCCATAATTATTGAATAGAATTGTAGTTGATGATATAATATCTCAGAATCAGTATTATGTTATAATAACTATATATAGTTATTCTTTACACCATTATACCCATACAAGTAAGGTGGTGGTAGAAAAACAGATTACACCACGGTGTGGAGATGGTATTCCGTACGTACGCACGCGCGGTGATTTCATTTTTTGTAGGATGGATAGAAGATGAAATAAGGTTGTTTAATATTTATAATAATATATCAGTATATTAGTGATACTTATGTTATTAATTTATGATGAAACAAATAAAGAAGAATAAGTTGAAGAAGAAAGAAACTTGAAAGAATCGGTAGAAGAGATTTCCTCTTCTTCGACACACCTCTTTTAAGATTCCTCTTAAGGCACTATAGTTGGTCTTTTGAGGATAACATAACATCTATAATGTTTCTAGGGAAGTTGGGAAGGAAAATCGGCAGGGTTTGGCCGATCTTGAAAGCTCAAAATTGTGTAAAGAGAAGAGAGAGGATGTTCTCTTTTATAAGGGAGGAGAGGGGCACCTTAGGAAAAACTTAAAATATTATTTTATAATAAAGTCATATTCGGTTTATAATAGCTCCAAATTGATTTATTTAGAATATAAAGTGGGGATGGGTCAAAATAATCTCAACCAATAGGTTTTAGACAAGTTTAAGTTACTATTTTAACCTTATCATTTAGATTTAACTCTAAGTTAAATAATTTAACTTTTACCGTGTCTTCTTGTTTTCTTACACAATATAGTTAATAAAATTAATATAACAAGCCAAAAGAACCCCAAGTGGTTAATTATTAATATATATAACCTTATATAAGTTATTTGGCCGAACCTTATATTTTTAGTAATAGAATAACAATTAATAATATAATATTTGTTTTAAAAACTATTTTATGTCAGTTTTGACAATATTTGGTAATTGATTTTTGTGAAAATCATAATAGCATGATTAGTTCAAAAAAATTTAATTAAATCAAAAATAACATGTCATATTAACCTAAAAAATTAGTGAAATTTATAAAAAGTCTCAAATTACATTTATTTGGGTATTTATAAAATCAATTATGTTAATATTTCATTAATAAGGTAATTACTGTATCATCATTGTGTCATAAATAAATTAAATTATTTAACGTCTAAAAATTATAAATAAAATACCATTATGTAGGAAATCTTTTTATATTTATAATTAATATTTATAGTCGAATTTATCTTTTGTATAACCCTATATAAAAAATGTTTTAGTTATTAAACTTTGATTTTAACTCTTTTAACTCTTCTTTAAATAAAATAATAATAAGTGTCCTAATCTAATCCAAGTTGACCTAAAGGGTAATATTTTATTCCTAAGATTTTTTTTGGTCGAATTAAACTTATCCAATAGAATTAGGATATGTGTTAGGGTAATAATAATAGAATTTTTACCCTTAATTACCCTATTTACTTTTAAACGTGGTAAATAAAAGTAAAAAGTTACTATTCACCAAAAATTATTTTTATCTTATTGAACCACATTTTACTACTTGATATTAACTGTGTCTCTCTAATTTTAGAAATTCAACTCAAAAAAGCGGTAAAATTAAGTTTTATGTACAATTGCAAATGCTTCTAAGAGGTGGGTAAAAGACGGTGAAAAGATCAATAAAATTTTTATATATCTAAAATTATTATAAAATGACTCCAATGAATTACATTGAACTTATATAAGTATTATGTATCTATTTTGACCTAAAATAAATTTAAATAAGATAAATTATTATTTAAATAAAAATTTGGTTTTAACCAATAACTCAGTGTTTTCACTATTCATCAAAAATTGAAAGTTTTCAGAAAAATACCAAAATTTCACCCTAGGCTAATTTCGATATTCCGAATCCAAAAACGAAGTCCATTTTGAAAGATAAAATTTATAAAATTTCAAAAAGTGGGTATTAGTATTCATAATGGCTAGTTTATATAATATTTTAATAACATATCGCTGTTTAGTGAAACTCGGTATTGCGTACAACACACGCTATCGTGGAAGGTCGCAATTGCATGTAGAGAAATCCAAGTCAGGGTTGCGTGTAGTGAAAGAATCCTTTGTTGTTTCATATAACAGAATCCAACCATATTTCATTTATTCATTGAATACACACACACACACACACACACACTCAATGTTGCGTAGAATAATGTTAGGGCCAATAGGGGCCTATATACCCTGAGAGGGGGGGTGAATCAGGGTATGGATATTCTTTTTCAAAGTTCTTCCTGCCCCACTGGATCTTGACCTCTTTGTTACAAGGGTCACTTTGTTTGCACTTTTGTGGTTACTGTGATCACGTGTCTCCTTTACCTAATGATGATGCTTTGAATGCAATGCAGGAAAGTAAGCAGGCAGACACAGAGATTTTTACTTGGTTCACCGCTAAGGGCTACGTCCAAGGAGCATACGCCGACAAGTTGCCGGTTCGTACCAAATTCCACTAGACTTCACTAGCTGTGGATTAGAATGTTCGGGCTAGATCACTTCTATGCCCAGGCTCACTGCCTATACAAGGTTTAGGGTTAGCTCACTGCTTTCCCAAGGGTCACTCCCTGTTTCTCTCTCTCTGGCTCACTGCCGGTGGAGAGGATCACCTTCTTCCTCTTCCTGAGCTCACTGCTCTTGGATGGAATCCACTCACAGTTTATAGACCTGTAGGTCTCTTCATTTCCATTAAGGAATGCATCTTTCTCTGTATGTAGATGCTCTGTTGATGTTCAACTTTCACCCGTAGATGAATACCTCTTTGCCTCTAAACACTGGGAAATTCACTTTGGAAAGACCTTCGCAAAGCACCCTACAATGCGAGGCTCCCAATTTCGCGAAGCTCAAACAAGCCTTCGCGAAGCTCCTGTCTTTTCGCGAAGCTCACTCGCGAAGCTCCTTCGCGAAGCACTCTCGCGATGCTCAAGCCGTCGCAAAGCAACGACCCTCGCGAAGCTAAGTAAGCCAACGCGGAGCTCGCAGGTTTCGCGGAGCTACAATAGCCGCCGCGAAGCACCTCTTTCGCGAAGCACACTGGCTCCGCGAACCACCTTCGCAAATCGAGAGCAAAGTATTTTCTCTGAAAATTCTCTCCACTTCGCCTGAAGGGGTCGGCCTCTATTTATAGGCGATTCCACCGACCCTCGTCCCTTCCGCGCGAAGTCAACGCCACGTCATCTCAAATCGCGAAGCTCCAAAGTTTCTGTCGGAATTCTGTCCAAATCGCGAAACTCTACGGCAATCATCCGTTCGCGGAGCTTGACGTAGTCGCGATGAATCACCGTCAACTTACCTTCACGGCTCGCGCCTTCGCCGCGAAGCTCCCTCGCGAAGCCCAAAATTCCTTCGCGCCTTCGCCGCGATGTTCTCTCGCAAAGCCCTTCTCCGCCGCGATGCGCTTCAGCCTCTTCCATTCGCGAAGCTTGACGTAATCGCGAAGCATCACCGCCTCCATTCTTCTGGTCTTCGCGATTTCCAAACCATGCATCCTATCTTCGCGAAATTCATACCTTTGCCATATTAAATTGTGCTCTTCATTGAAATCCTCTTTTCGCGATGCTCACCAAACTCCAAATTTTGGACCCCAAAAATTTGGCAAACACTGGAAAACGGCACCACCTTGTACTGCTCTTTTGTACCGCCTCCAGATTGTCCTTTCCTTTGTCATAGTTCTTTGTCAACATGTAATGTCAACAACTTCTCGGGAACTCGACAAATATCCATGAAAACCTGCTTTGTCAACAAACACAATCAACCCAAAAATACTTCAATGTTACCTTGAGGGATTTTTGCCCAACAATCTCCCCCTTTGGGTTTGTTGACAACTCTTCACAATTTTGCTCTGGATGATTTTCTGCACTGTGATACCTCACTGAGTCTTCTTCCAGCTGCTACCACCATTCGCCTCTTGCGATTGTGATAGTGTTCAAGGATTCACTTAACACGTACTCTAAGCCCACATGAGCAATGCTCGGCGTGAGAAACAAGAGTAGTATGTAAAGTTCATCAATGAATCACTTCATGTTAGACCCCAATTGTCGATTCCACCATGATACCAATTCCTAAAATAAAACCAGTTGTAGAACCACACTGATACCAATTGGTGAATTCTTTAGTTGATACCAATTGTTGATAGCTGGACACCGTCTCACACCATTCCAACACCACTGTTCTGCTTTTATCACGATCCTTAGCTGTCGTGATTTCTATGATATGATCGATCACTTCTAGCATCGTCAGATTTCATACACTCCCCCTTTTTCATTGCTCCCCCTTTCTGGCTGCTCTACCTGTCAGCTTCTCCCCGTATCAATTATGATTTATCAAATCTCCGCACTATTTTCTCCCTTGAACTAACACTGTTCTCCCCCTTTGTCAAGTACTTTGTCAAGCACTTTTCTCCCCCTTTGTCAACGAACCCAAAGGTCACGCCTTTGTAGTCTATAACATAGTAGAGAACTCAGATCAGCATAGTAGGGAAAAACACGTCATACCTCGGGGAGAGGGGGGGGGGGTGGGGTTCCACATCCACACTATTTCAAGTGCGGGGAATCGACTGAACTCCCAGAGCCAGTCGATGCCTCTCAAAAGCTTCCTTGGGTAAGGCCTTTGTCAGAATGTCTGCAACCTGTAGCTCTTTAGGCACGTACTCCAACTTCACGATTCCCTGATCAACCTTCTCCTTGATGAAATGATACTTGATCTCAATGTGCTTTGTCCTGGAATGATGGACAGGATTTTTGCTAAGATTTATAGCACTTGAGTTGTCACACTGGATTCCGATCGGAGACTTCACTTCAACTCCCATATCTTCAAGCTGCTGCTTCATCCACAATAACTGTGTGCATGCTTGAGTGGCCGCAATATACTCAGCTTCTGCGGTGCTTAATGAAATGCAATCCTGCTTCTTGCTCAACCAAGCAATACATAGTCCGCCATGATAAAATGCACCTCCAGATGTTGATTTTCTATCATCTGCTGAACCGGCCCAATCTGCATCAGTGTACCCCAATAACTCTGTCTGGGATTTGTCATTATATGTCAAGCCGAAGTCCACCGTGCCCTTAATATACCGAAGTATTCTTTTCACTGCGAGCATGTGACTTTCCTTGGGATTACTCTGATATCTCGCTGCTTGGCATGTGGCGAAAACAATATCAGGCCTTGTTGCGGTTAAGTACAATATACTTCCAATGATTTGCCTGTATTCTGTGATATTAACTGCCCTGCCACTGTCATCTTTTGATGATTTCATCTGGGTAGAAACCGGAGTCTTCATCTCCTTGAAATTTTCCATTCCAAATCATTCCAATGCATCCTTGGCATACTCGGATTCAGAAATGAATGTTCTATTCCTGCCTTGTGTAACTATGCTTCATCTGATCTTCCAAATATTATGTCTTCTTCCTTTACTAGCCTCACCATCCTTTGATTACTATTGTTGTTGAAATAAAGATTGTAATCAAATCCCCCACACTGAAAATCAATCTTCTTCAAATACTGATATAGCCTTCAGTACCATTCTCTTGGGGTGTATGCTTTGCACACCAGTCGTGCTTTGTTTCGAATCATTGTGCCATCTTCGTTCATCTTGTCTAAATAGACCCATTTTGTCCTGATGACGTTTTTATCATCTGGCCTCGAAACAATTTCCCAGGTCTGATTCTTCTCAATTCTGACCTATCTCTTCATTCATGGCATGATCCCAGTTTTCATCTTCAGCTGCATCAACAAAGCATTTCGAATCAACCTGAGATAGTAATGATGTCTGCTGTAGTGATTTCATTCTCTTTGTCTGAACTGGATCTCACTGATCACTGATGATAGTCTGCCTGTCAATTTCAGCTCGATTCTTTGTATTTTGTGCAGATAAGGATTTTACATCCTTGTACTCATCATCAGTATCTTATTCTGAGTCACTCTCAGCCACTTCTTCTCCCCCTGTGTTGCTTTATTCCTCAACACTTTCGTCAGGAAATTGTTCACTGACTCATTTTTCAGTGGCTTCATTTCTTTCAGCTACTTTTCGCAGCTTCTTGGTATCCTGAAAAACAGTCAGCTGATACCACAATGTTAGATCAAAATAAATAAGCATGAAATTCTTGATCACTGCTACTTCTCTCATAGTATGTCTTCTCTCGATAGACAACACTTGTGATGGGTCATCCAATTATTTCCTTGATGAATCTGGCATCTGATTTTGTTTTTGAATGCTCCCCCTGTGTTATGCAACTCTTCATGTTGTTAGGCCCAACAGTTTAGACCCATAACACGTCTTTTCCTCCTGCATCATTTGTTCTCATCTTCCACTCAGATTTGAGCCATTAACAAAATCTCTAAGCCTACTGAGTTGAAACTCGATGTAGGAAACAAGAGACAAAGTTAACAACACAATCACATTCTGTTGTGCTCTGTTGCTCCCTTTCTTCTTCAACTCTCGTACCTGATTTGAATCAATTGAAACTGTAGAGCATATCACATATCCACTTTGCATCCTTAGATGCCACTTCCCCTTGGATCGTATCTCCCTAAAACCTGAAACACAACAATCATCAGTTAATATCATTTATATACATAGGGAGAGGGGTTTATTCCGGACTCCTCAAGATGAGGATTGTGGTTGATCCTGATGGGTCAACCCTTTGATTCTTTCTTGGAGAGCATCACACTCCTTTCTTGCTTCCTCCAACTGCCTAGCCAACTTCAATTGTTCTGGCCATATGACTAGGCATTCATTGCCTACATTCTGAGCCTTTTTCTGATATGAAGATTCTACAGACTTGGCCTTTCTCACAATCTGGGGTTTAGACCAACTGGTACACATTTCGGTCTTTGATGTTCTACCGAAATTCCATTTCCCTTGATTGTTTCTCGGTGCAGGAATATCCTTTCTTATCATCTTCCCTGTCTTCTTTGTCCATTGTAGGGATCTGCCTTTTTCTTCCACTTCTCGTTGCGGGGTGAATTTTGCAATGCACTCTTTTCTTATCTGTCTTTTATCAGATTTATGAGTCGCCACCCTATTTTGCATTGGTGGTGGGTCCTCCACTGAACTTTCATTCTTCTTTATCACAACTGGAGTAGATCTCCCCTTAATCTTCCAGGTTTGTTCACATTCTCTCCTTGAGAGCTGTTGTGAGTAAGATAGAGGAGGTGACTGATACACCTTTCGTTCAGCTCCATGTGACTTCCCCGAGGCTCTAAGCCTATTCTTCTCCTTACCACTTTGTCTCCCAGTACAGGCTTCTTTCTTGTACACTTCCTGTGGTGGAGAACTTTTTTCTTGTTCCTATCCCTTTCCTGCTTTCTTCTTACTGCAATGTCTCGCCATGTGCCCATAGTGAGAACATATAAAACATTTTCCCTCAAAGGCATACCTCATTTTATCATCTTTCTGCTAAGATGTTGATGCACCTTGAGTTTTTCCTCTGATATTGTTCTCCTGAGCTTCCTGACACATGCTCATGGTGTGTCCCATTATTCCGCAGTAATAACATCTAATATATGCTTTCCTCTGAGAAGCTATTCTTTCTGATTTCTCATGATGCTTCTTCCTGTTCTCAGATTTATTAATGTTTCTCTTTTCACAACCTGAAATGTACTCCAGATCCTCTGTACAGAAGCTTGATGTGTGGCCATGAACTCCGCAGAAATAACACATATCATCACTCCTTGAAACTATCCTCATAGGCCTATCTCCAGCACCTACAGGATTTTTCATACCTTTGTAACTTTTCACTGCATTTTTTTTATCATCCATAGGAGGGGTTTCAACAAATCCAATACCAGCTTTTCCGAAACTTGCTGGTCTTTGAGCTGAGAAAATATTCTGTTGTTTCTCTTCAGAAATAGCATACTTATTCTTCATTTTATCATCACTTGTCGAAGGATGATCAAATAGCAAGTGTAAGGCATCCTTCATTTTCGGTATTCCTTTAGCATTGGATTTCTCCACATCCTTCTTTACTAATTCTAGATCCTCTTCCAACTTTTTAATCTTCGTCTCCCTTGATTCGAGTTGGACATCCAGTTCTCTCTTGAGAAGCTTCCCATTACTCACCTCATCTTCTAGTTCCTGTGTGAGATTTTCCACCATTGCACTTTGCTTCACTACTTTTAATTTTTCCTCAGAAAAAGATTTAGAGACAGATTCATTCTCTTGTTGTAGGCTTCGATTCTTCTGAACTTCTTCAGACAACTGTGTTGCTAGATCATCATTTCTAGCTTTCAGATTCTCTACTTCATCTGACTTTTGATTCTCTTCACACTTACCAGCCTTTTGTTTTCCTTTTCCTTTAGCCAACTTCTTTAGTTCCTCACCTTGAGAATCATTCTTCTTTGTTAGGTCAGTAACTATATCAATAAGCCTTTGATTTAAGCCTCTTAGCTTGTTGACCTCAGTTTCCAGAGAATGGATCTGTATGCCTTTAGATTTAATTTCTTCAGTGGATTTCTGATCCAATTCCTTAGTCGCATGGACAACTTCCACCTTTTTGTTCAGGCCATCGATCTCTCTTTTATGTTCTTCAACCTTCAGCTTATACCTACTAACTGATTCTGAGTTCTCTGATGTTGATAACTTAAGTTTCTCAATTTCTCCCATCAGCTCAGACTTCTCTTCTTCCTGCTGCTGCATATAGAGTTTGTCATCGCGAACAATTTTGTTAGCTTTCTTGGTTTTGGCCCTCCAAACATCTATCTCTTCAAGAGAATCCTCTAACTCAGCTCGCATATCAATTCTTCCTTCAATTTCTTCTTCTGTTTCAGTTTCACTCTGATGCTCATGTACATTACTCATTCCAACATCATGATTGAGTGAATCAATCTTTTCCCTTTCTGATTCATCCAAGCCTTCCTTCAGTAAGCTGTTTGATTCCTTTAGTTGAATCACACATTTTCCATATACACTCCCACACTGAGGAGTACCACCTGACTTCTGCTTATTCTTGGATGTTTTTCCCTTTGCCATGGCAGATTGAGATAAGAGAAGACTGATTCTTTATCCACACAGATCGACTACACCAAGTTGGAGCAAACAAATCTGATAACAGCAACCTTCCCTCTGATACCAATTGTTAGGGCCAATAGGGGCCTATATACCCTGAGAGGGGGGGTGAATCAGGGTATGGATATTCTTTTTCAAAGTTCTTCCTGCCCCACTGGATCTTGACCTCTTTGTTACAAGGGTCACTTTGTTTGCACTTTTGTGGTTACTGTGATCACGTGTCTCCTTTACCTAATGATGATGCTTTGAATGCAATGCAGGAAAGTAAGCAGGCAGACACAGAGATTTTTACTTGGTTCACCGCTAAGGGCTACGTCCAAGGAGCATACGCCGACAAGTTGCCGGTTCGTACCAAATTCCACTAGACTTCACTAGCTGTGGATTACAATGTTCGGGCTAGATCACTTCTATGCCCAGGCTCACTGCCTATACAAGGTTTAGGGTTAGCTCACTGCTTTCCCAAGGGTCACTCCCTGTTTCTCTCTCTCTGGCTCACTGCCGGTGGAGAGGATCACCTTCTTCCTCTTCCTGAGCTCACTGCTCTTGGATGGAATCCACTCACAGTTTATAGACCTGTAGGTCTCTTCATTTCCATTAAGGAATGCATCTTTCTCTGTATGTAGATGCTCTGTTGATGTTCAACTTTCACCCGTAGATTAATACCTCTTTGCCTCTAAACACTGGGAAATTCACTTTGGAAAGACCTTCGCAAAGCACCCTACAATGCGAGGCTCCCAATTTCGCGAAGCTCAAACAAGCCTTCGCGAAGCTCCTGTCTTTTCGCGAAGCTCACTCGCGAAGCTCCTTCGCGAAGCACTCTCGCGATGCTCAAGCCGTCGCAAAGCAACGACCCTCGCGAAGCTAAGTAAGCCAACGCGGAGCTCGCAGGTTTCGCGGAGCTACAATAGCCGCCGCGAAGCACCTCTTTCGCGAAGCACACTGGCTCCGCGAACCACCTTCGCAAATCGAGAGCAAAGTATTTTCTCTGAAAATTCTCTCCACTTCGCCTGAAGGGGTCGGCCTCTATTTATAGGCGATTCCACCGACCCTCGTCCCTTCCGCGCGAAGTCAACGCCACGTCATCTCAAATCGCGAAGCTCCAAAGTTTCTGTCGGAATTCTGTCCAAATCGCGAAGCTCTACGGCAATCATCCGTTCACGGAGCTTGACGTAGTCGCGATGAATCACCGTCAACTTACCTTCGCGGCTCGCGCCTTCGCCGTGAAGCTCCCTCGCGAAGCCCAACATTCCTTCGCGCCTTCGCTGCGATGTTCTCTCGCAAAGCCCTTCTCCGCCGCGATGCGCTTCAGCCTCTTCCATTCGCGAAGCTTGACGTAATCGCGAAGCATCACCGCCTCCATTCTTCTGGTCTTCGCGATTTCCAAACCATGCATCCTATCTTCGCGAAATTCATGCCTTTGCCATATTAAATTGTGCTCTTCATTGAAATCCTCTTTTCGCGATGCTCACCAAACTCCAAATTTTGGACCCCAAAAATTTGGCAAACACTGGAAAACGGCGCCACCTTGTACTGCTCTTTTGTACCGCCTCCAGATTGTCCTTTCCTTTGTCATAGTTCTTTGTCAACATGTAATGTCAACAACTTCTCGGGAACTCGACAAATATCCATGAAAACCTGCTTTGTCAACAAACACAATCAACCCAAAAATACTTCAATGTTACCTTGAGGGATTTTTGCCCAACAAATAACTACTATCAAACGAACTTGAAATTGTGTGTAACACGATCTAAGAATAGTGTTGCCTATACTGCAAGCTAATACGGTGTTGCGTATAGAGCAAGATAATCTTGGTGTAGCGTACAATATAAGAT
This sequence comes from Viscum album, assembly GCA_963277665.1. Lineage (NCBI taxonomy): Eukaryota > Viridiplantae > Streptophyta > Magnoliopsida > Santalales > Viscaceae > Viscum > Viscum album. The sequence goes on from OY728136.1 coordinate 958,680, forward strand.
ATGAAAGAAATTTAAAAGAATATATCTCATAAAATCTCGGGGTGTTACATTGGGGGTGTCCATGGGCTATCTGGGGGGTGTCCAGGGTCTGTCCAGGGGGTGTCCAGGGTCTCTCTGGGGGGTGTCCAAGGTCTGTCTGGGGGTGTCCAGGGTCTGTCTGGGGGGGGGGGGGTATCCAGGGTCTGTCCGGGGGGTGTCCAGGGTCTGTCTGGTGTCCAAGGTCTGTCTGGGGGGTGTCCAGGGTCTGGGGGGGTGTCTAGGTTCTGTCTGGGGGGGGGGGTGTCCAGGGTCTGTCCAGGAGGGTGGCTTTGCAGGGGTCTGTCCAAGGGGGCTTTCCAGGGGAGGGGGGTTTATGTAGGGTGGGGGTGTCCAGTGTCCAGAAGGGAGGGGTCTGCAGGGGGGTGGGCCACTGCAGGGGGGGGGGTGTGCAGGGGGTGGGGGATATTTTTTATGGTTTTTCAGACCATATATCCACGGTTTCTAACCGTGGATATATGTTTATTTCCAAGGTTAGAAGCCGTGGCTATAGGTATAATGCCACAATTTATAACCGTGGAAATAAATTGTGCCCCTCCTATAGTATAGTCACGGTTCTAAACCGCGGCTATAGAGATATTACCACGGTTAGAACCGTGGCTGTATACTTAGAGCCACAGTTTAAACCATGGCTCTAGACCTATTGCCACAGTTCCAAGCCGTGGCTATAATTCTAGGCCTATAGCCATGCCAAAAGTATCCACGATTCCTCAAACCGTGGCTATTACCTATAGCCATGGTTTAAAACCGTGGCTATTACCTATAGCCATGGTTTAAAACCGTGGCTATAACATGAATTTCCAGTAGTGTTGGTATAACTCCAAATATGTATTTTTATTTAAAATTTACATTTTATTAACGTATTATTTCATATTAATGTTTAATTTATTTCTTTATAGTATTACTAACATAAGAAATATTTTTTATATAGGTGGATTATTTTGCATGGGTTGGGGTGATTTGTTTGGCAACTGATACCATGGTCAGAATTTTTTGAGAGGGAATCGTGGGTGCCAAAGACGATGAAACATTAATGTTTTTAAATGTTTGTGGATAATAATTGAAAATGTAATTATACAAAACATTGTTTGAAATGTATATATTAGTGTTTTTTTGTATTCATGATGTAAAATTTATTTCAATTAAATTATATATTTGCATACAAGTTACATGTATTTACTATAATGTGTTGTTATTCAAATAGAACACTGTATCAGGTTGGGCCTTTATTAGTGCTTTTTTAGCACTGATAAAGGGGACCCCCTTTAATGGTGCTGAGGAAAACAATTCCTTTTAATATTGTTAAAGTACTTTTTGTGCACTGTTAAAGGAAATATTTTTAGTAGTGATTATAAATAAACAATCAAACATCACCCATAATAGTAATAAATAGACTGTGCAAAATCCATAATCACAACCATCAATAATAAAATGATGCGGAATCATACAATCATATGACATCAACGATAGCCTACCAAAATGATCACATATGAAAATAAAGAAAAAATAAGAATAAACCAATGCGCTACTATCTCTCTAAGACTCACATCATCTAAATCTATAATTTCATCTAAAATATCAATCTAAACAATCCAAAGTCAGACCTCTATATAAAATATACCTATGATTAGTGATGTCTTCTCAAATACCAAAGTTTCATGACCACCCAAGTATGGTATGTGTACAACTTAGTAAGACACCACCAATGTGATCTCATACATAACTATTAAATACAATGCATATATGTGATATGATCAGAATATAAATAAGACACAATGTAGAAGCATAAATAAATAGTTATCTTTGATCTTCAGGTTCTACTATGGAACCCCGATTAACTCAAACCCGCTTCAGCTAGTGTCTAAGTGTCTTTGAGCACATAATGTAATACTGTCAACCAATATAATTATACGAGGTATGAATCACCCCGATATATAGAATATAAACACCCAAGGGATAAATCACCCTATATACAGAAGATAAACTCTTGGGGGTTAACCAACCTCGGTATACATGCGATAAAAACCTGAGGGCTGACCCAACTAATACACAGAACATAAACACCTAGGGGTTGACCCAACCCTATATATAGGCTCAAAAACTAACTCCTAATTAGGGTAAACCATAATACCAAATTTTTGTGAGGGGTTGTATCCCCTACCCAAATTTACAAGGAGTGTGTCCAAGGAATCCCAAGCTATGTGGGGGTTACATCCCCTACCTGAGAATCCCCATGTGTAAATACATTATAGAGGGAAATACTTCATATGATAATATCTTATCATATATGGCCATTTTCCTGAGTCTGTCTTGCATAAACAAGGTCAATCTCTCAAGTGAAAATCATATAATAATCATAGCCTTAACATGCTCACATGTAAATTTGGATTTTAAGTCAACACATGAAATCATCCATACCCTCTTTCTCACATACACCCTCTCACTAGGGCCAAAATTATAATGGGGCACCCTCCAGGGTCCCCAAGGTCTCATTATAGTCATCACACCCTTCACGAGTCCTCATATCTCCCAAGCCTCTCTCAGCTTAACACTCATCACTAAAGAGGAATCACATCCCTCAACATCAACATAATCTCATCATGGCCTCACACGTCTCCTAGGAAAATCTCACAAGAACCTATATAGAGAGAAGTTTCAAATCCATTCTCAATACCCAAGTCATTCTAAGGTCAGTTTGAATACCCAACATGTACAAAACACACCCAAAACACCCATACATAGTGATTAAATCTCAATAGGAAGAAAAAACTCACCCCTTGATCAGTGTACTATCCCAATGACTCTAAGACATCTCACAGTTCTATTACGGCCTACTTGGGCCACTCATTATCAATCCAGGTTCTCCTATACAAGGAGGAATCTGGGGAACTTATAATAAGGTCCTCTCTATTCATTAAATTTATTAACGTTTCACCACTTAGGGTAAATTCATCTCAAGTTATACAACATAATCAATGCCTCATCCATCAGTGACTGAGATAATCAAGCCAATGCCCGAGGGTCCGTCATGGGCCTTGACGCTTTGTTTAAGTTATCTTTTTTTCATTTTAAATAAAAAATTTATTTAAATTTAAAGGGATCAGTCACCCTTATTGTAGAGACTACACATCACATTACAAGCATTAATAATAAATGAAAATACCATCGGTCATGTACAAGGACCACCTACCTCAATCGAGAATCCATTTCCCTTTGACTATCACCTAACCATCCTCATCGAGACTTGTCCAATTCCAACGACCATGGTTAAACCACCCGGGGTACTAAACCATGAAAATAAAACCAATAATTAATTATAAAACATTTATAATTAATTATTAAATTCATTCCAATAATTTATAATTAATTAACAAATTAATTAAATTAGGCACAATGCCTAAAATCTCACTGATCTCCCTCCTCACATCTAAAACAAAACCAACGACATACTAACACCTTGTAGAATGATCATGGCACATAACCAATCAAATTTTCTAAAAACCGGAACCTATTAAAAAATCAATACCATTTAATTAAATCCAAAACCCTTGAAAATTCCATATTATGATGTACCTTTATCAAATTGTCGAGCGATGACGTGTACATGCCATCATGGGACCTCATCTACACAATCTGAAAAAAACACCCATAAAAATCTGATGATTACACTATTCTATAGTGGAATCAACAAAAATTACCTAAATTAGGGAAATAAAAATCAAGAACAAGTGAAGGAGGGGAAGAATTGAGTTCAATAGAGATGAAATCATAGCTCAAAATGGTAGAAAATGCTAATAAATGGCCCCAAAATCGAAGGAGATCAAGGAGAATAAGGGGGGTTCATCCTCCTGGTCTATGCACACACAAGGGAGGAGAAAGGGGGGCTCTAAAATTTTAATTTTATAAGAGTATAAAATAGAAAAATACACTTTTAATGAGTTACATATTTTGGTTTCATGGTTTTCCAAACCATGCACCAACTATGTGGTATACATTGTCTAAGAAAACCCTCTTCACATAGTTTACCAAATTGTACACCAAATGTGAAAAATAGAATAGTCTTAATTTTCAAAAATTCTCATGGTTTTATTGCAACCTTGATAAAACCATCCACCAATACCTAAGTCAAAACCATTCCATGTGGTTCACCCTAGAATCTACACGGTTTTCTTAGAACCGTGTGCCAACCGTTCCAGACAATCATGATCTTTAGAAAATGAACTAGAAACCACCAAAACAGTCTTATACATAACCAGTAAATATAATGTATATATGTGATATAATTAGAATATAAATATAACACAATTAATAAACATAAATAAATAACCACTGTCAAACCTCAGGTTTTACCATAGAACCCCTATCAACTCAAACCTACTTAGACCGGTGTTGGAGTGTATCTAAGCACATCAAGTAATAGTTAAAACCAATATAATCAATTATAGTCTAACTCACCCTAGTATACTAAAGATAAACACGTGAGGTTTGACCTAATAAGTATATAGAAGATAAACACTTAGGGGTTAACCCAACTCAGTATATAGGTGCAACAACCAAATCCAAATAAGGGTAGTCCATAGTACCAAAATTTGTGTGGGGGTCACATCCTATACCTGTTGATCCAAGGAGTATATCTAAGGAAACCAAAGTTTTGTGGGGGTCACATCCTCTAACCCAGAATCTCCTATGTGTAAATACATCATGGATGGAAATAATTCTTATCATAATACTTCATTAGAGTTGGCTATTTTCCTGAGTCCGTCACACATAAACAAGATCTGTCTCCCAAGTGGTGGTCTCTGAAGTGCATAACCTATAATTATCATATCCCTAATAGGCTCATATGTCGACTCAAGTTCTAAGGTAACACTCACAATCATCCCTACCTACTTTCCCATATACACCCTGTCACCAGGGTCAACTTCATAGTGGAGAACCTTCCAGGGTCCCTAAGCTATTATCATAGTTAGGACTCCCTTCACGGGTCCTCTTTTCTCCCATACCTTTCTTGAGTTAACACCCAACACTCAGAGGTCATCATTTTCCTCAACATCGTCATAATCTCATCGAGGCCTCACATTACTCCCAGGAAAGTCTCACAAGCACCTCTCTAGAGAGATGGATTAAATCCCTTATCAGTACTAAAGTCATTCTAAAGTCATTCTGAACATCGAACCATCCAAAAATTACCCGAAGAACCCCAACCTGGTACTTACATCTCAATGTTAAGGAAACACTCACCTCATGCTCATTGTAATAGTCCAACGACTCTAAAACATCTCACGGTTCTGTTAGGACCTACTTAGGCCACTCATTATCAATCCATAATTTATTATAATAGGAGGAATACATGAAAATTAAAATAAGGGACTCTATATTCATTAAATTTATTAATATATCACCCCTTAGGGACCGTTCATCTCATGGTATACAACACAATCAAGGCCTCAACCATTAACGATCAAGAAAATCAAGCCAGTTCCCAAGGGTCCATCATAGACCTTCACACTTTGTTCATTTTATCCAAGAATTTCATTTTAAATAAAATATTTACTTAAATTTAAAGGGGTATGTTGTAGCACCCCAATATTTAAAAAAGTACATTATGTTCAATAACATGTATGACATGCAACACTGAGCCTAAACGAACCATGAAATATTATTATTTAAATATGACTATCATAAACTAGCAACTGAATTTGTGGGTATGAATAAGATTAAATGAATTATTAAATATATATAAAATTACTAATAAATACAAATTTATTTATCAATGATTCATAAATAATCACTCAATTTTTATAAAAAATATTTTTTTACTTCAAAAATATGTTTTCTTCAAAAATGTTTTTATTACTTTTTTTGAGAAAATATTAAAATTAATTTTTGGAAATTTTATAAAATTTATTTGATAAAATTAAATTCATTTTTGAAATCATAATATGAAAATTATCTTAATATTAAACTTTGATAATAATATGAAAAGTTTTATTTTTCAGTTAATAGTGAAAAATATTGTTTTAATTGAAAACTGCATTTTTTTAAAGTATTTACAAAGTAAAATTATATTTTGGATTAGTTTTAAAAATTAATTAGTTTATTTTTATTTTAAATAATCCAATTATGGGGGTTTAAATGAATTTTATACTTAAATTTAGTATAAAACCATTTTATACTTAAAAGGCATTTTTAAAAAAATTATTTTTCATCGAATTTTATCGCTTTAATTTTAAATTAAATTTTATCAATTTTTTATTTTGAATATTAAAAAATGGATTCCATATTTTTAATTATTAGATCCAAATTTTTTAAATAGTTCCCTTTTATTTCTGTATATCATGAATAATAATCTTAGTAATTTTTATTACCATGGTAAATGGTAAATCAGGTAATTAAGATTAAAAAAAATGATAAGGACTAAAAAATAATCCTAACACTTGCCTTAATTTAATTTTATGAGTATATATCATCCATAATCATAAAAAAGTTTAATATATGACCTTTTGTTCCATTTTTCATGATTTTTACCTTTATATTATTTTATATAAAGAAAAGTAAAAAATATCATTCTATTTGATTTATTATCTTTAAATTTTTTAAATAGATATAAATAGATGACACATCTAGTTTTAAATGTTAATTATAAATATAAATGATTTTTTTCATCATGTTAATTTATTTTTAATTTTTAGGGATGAAATAATTACCTTAAATTCTTATGCAACACTGACACAATTCATGTACAAGTTGTAAAACAATCAATAAAATGATTTTAAAAACTCTAAAAGTAATATTATTTGAGTGTGTAATAATATACCATGAATTTTATAGATAGTTATAACATATTTTAGGCATTTTAAAATTTTATATTTTAATTCCATCTTTGTATTGGTGCTTTTAAAGTCAAATTAAATGAATAGTGTTAAAATTGACACTAACGATATTTTATAATAAATAATGATTTATTAAATGATTTAAAATTTATAAAAATATAATATTTGGACAATTTAATTGGATATTATTGATTACAATGAGCCTGTACCCAAGTGTTATAGGCTCCTGCTTGGCATCCATGAGACCCAGGATCAAATCCGGGCAGGGAAAAAATTCTGAGGTACTGTATCAGTGATGTAGCAGATCACTGTAGTAGCACTATAGTAGGCACTGTAGCGGTGACAGTACTATAGCGGGAACTATAGTAGCATGCGTACTATAGCAGTACTATTCACCGAGGGGTCCTTTGGGCCAAAAAATGGGCTTTCAAGCCTTGTATTTAGGCCACTTGGCATTGGGCCTTCAGGCTATGTAATGGGTCTCCCTCTACCCACACTAAAGAGATCTTTGCTTTAAATAATAAATTGAGGTTTCGACCCCAAACTTAAAAAAATAATTGGATATGGTTGATTATATAAACCATGTTCTATTTATGGGAATTTATTTCTTTTAAAGTAACTATGTTGACCCCTTAAAAGTAAAAAACTTTGTTATTGTGGTAATCATCAAAAGGGTTGGGGGGGGGGGGTTAAAACAAAAATATAAGGGTAAAAACATCACCTAAACTCATCCAAATTTTATTATATGAGATTATTTACACTCATACTCATACTATTTTATAAATATATCATTTTTATCCTTTTTTCCTTGATAAGGAATTTATATTAATTAAATATTTTGAGTAATTACAAAAGTGCCCCTCTATTTACTTATAAAAGGGAACATACTCTCCACTTTTATTCACACTTAAAAATCCTTTTGATTCATACAATACCTACCAAAATAACTTATAACACCTAAACACATTATATAGGTCTTTTTTAGGTATAATACCAAATTTTTAGGTTTTAATGTGTAAAAAAAAGGATATTTTTCAAAGAAGAGGTATAGTTTTTAACCGAATGTTTTAATTTTATTTCTTCTCCCAACTCATTAAAATATTATTAAACCATGATGATATAATAACATAATAATATTACATATAATGATATGTTATTATGTTAATTTCATAAGCTATATCCATATCTAATTTCATCAAATGGGAAATAAAACCATTGTTTACGTGCACAAAGGACTACCGCCTCGTGAACTGATGTAATCCATTTTCCATAACCATCTCTCATGAATGATTATAATGATGTATTGAATGTATATATATATATGATTATAATTAATTATTTATAATTATTGAAATATAATATATTATTTACCTTTTTACCTTTCTATTCACTGAAAAATGAAAACATTGTTCGTGTGTACGTGCAAACTACCACCTCCATAAAGTGATGTGATTCATTTTTCATCACCACATCACATGGATGATATATATAAGAATATTTAAATAATTAATTCAGTATTTATTATATAATTGTAATTATTTATATATAAAATAATACTACCTTCTTTCAATAATGATTTTTGGAAAATGGAAACGTTACTCATGCGTACGTACGACCTATTGTCTTCATGATTGTAACTTAGTTCATTTTTCATGACCATATTTCATGATTGGTTTTAAAAGTATAATTTATTTATAAAAATTATAATTATGAAATGATTTTTACTTTTTCATATTATGGAATAATGATATCTTTGACCATAGCCAAACTATCAATGCTATTTTGGACCTATGAGCTGAATAACGTCAAAACATATAACACAAACTTAATTGATCAAGTAATTGATTATAACTTGGAAAAATTAATAATTTTTTTTAAAATGTTATTAATAAATTATTTAATTAACATAATTTTATTATTCAGTAATATAAATAATGTACATGATTATTCAGACTCAAGGTAAGAGACTTTCTTTAAAAAAATCCTCTTTTAAAGTTTCCCTTCGAACTATTTTTCTTTCATGTCTATATTTTTAAAATTATTTTATGGATGTATTTATATGGAAATAAAATAAATTTAAGGTAAATTATATGTCTCTTTTTTATTTCTTTCAAATTTTTTCAAAAGATATTTTTACGAAATGTTTTTACTTTCCTTACAAAAATACAAAAGGAGTGTTCTATTTTAATGTATACAACGATAATGAATTTTCCCACCATCGTAACCATTATTTGATTTTTATATACCTTTATAATATTCCATGTTTTCTATAAATAAAAAACCCTCATTCCATTTGTTTTGGTTATTTTCAATTTTTTTTAAAATGTAAAGTATATTTTAATATCCATAAATGTTTTATTATGGGTGAAAATAATATTTTTATGAGTGTAATGATGAAAATGAAAGCTCTATGTACTTTATTCATGTCATGGTTCTTGTAAATTGTTTATGAATAGTGTTGGTTCCATTATAAAATAAGGAAGGGAGGTTCCATTATAAACCAAGTATGGGTGGTTACATTATAAACCAAGTGCTGGTGGGTCCATGATAGCCCTCCAATGCATTGGGTATAGAAGTTGACTGTATTGGTTATTACATTTGTAAGAAAGATATGGAATATGATGTACTAAGTTACCTACCTGATTTATCTATGATTTATGTTGTTTTTTAATAAAAAAATTATGATTTCACAAGGTAATTTAATGATCATATGTTTAATGGAAAGTATATGCTACTTCTTAAGGGTGAAAAGTATAACTTTGTAAAAAAGTTTTAATAAGATTTTTATTATCACAAATAAAACTTTATGAGTTTTTTTCCTTTTTAAATTATTATGAAATGTTTTATTAAAATATTTAGGTAGATAAGTTGATTGATTGGATAAAAAATGTTTATTTTGAACCCAAAGTTTATTTTGAAAAAGGAAAATTTTTATAAGTTTTCATAGACTAACGATTTATTTATTTCATTTTATGCCCCAAACTGATATTTTTATGATCATAACATGTTTTAAAATATTTTTCTTATGGGTTTAAGGGTTATTAGGGAAAAGTATGGGGTAAATATGAAAATTATGAAGATTTTTCAAGAAAAGAAAACTTGTTATATCATAAAAGTTTTGTTTTTTAGGAAAAATGGATATTGAGTAGAGGTGTAAACCTTGTAATTTATAGGTTTATTATATAATATTTATGACCTAATTCTATAAATATATAAACCTAATATATATCTGGTAATTCAATAAAGTGAATTCTAGTCTAAATCCACTAGAATATATAATGTTCAAGGCTAGATCCTTACAATTAGTATCAGAATAGGGTTTAGAAAATTTTGAAGATTTGGATGTTTTCATGAGAGGCTATATTAAGAGTCATGGATACCATCATGGGTTTATGAGTTTAAGTTTTATTATAATATCAAAGTATTATACACCCCTTTTTAGTTTTTAAGTTATGAGATTTTAAGGTTATTAGTGATATTTTGGGAGACATTTTATTGGGTTGAAGTATACGTGACCCTTAGGTTTAACATGAAGGATTATTTTAGAAGAATATTTTTAAATTTTTTGGGTAAGTAGGAATAAAGGCATGAGATAACATTTAAGGTTAATTTTTTTAATGTTGAAGTTCTTAATGTTATTTTTGAGGACTTGAAAGTTAAATCATTATGAAATTTCTGTGGGTATTGTCTTTACTAGGTCCATTTTCATTTTAACATGCAATAATTAATTTTAGGTTTTAATGGTATTTTTCTCTACCTATTAAATACCATTTATCAATATGGAAGGAAAATGATATCACACAACCTTATTATCCATTCTATATTATATAGTAATCACTATTATGGAAAAATATTGCTCAAATTATTTTGATGTAGTCAACACATTTTTATTTATTAAAAATTTATATGGATCATGGTATTTATTTATTTTTACTTTAAAATATCAACTCATCAATATAATTCAGTAATGGAAATTCCACTAATGACCTGCCTATTTCTTTTTTGAAGATATGAACTTCATTCTAGAAGATAAAGGGAATATCGACATCATAAATGAAATCCCTGATGTTTGGATTTAAGGTATGAATTATTTTATTATTTTATAAGTATTAATCAAGAAATCATAAGGAAATATTTCATATCATTGAATAATATGACAAATAATGGTTAAAATTTTAAGAAAATAAGTTTAATGAAGGATGTTTTTATCAATGATATTTTGATATATTCTAAATATTATGAGAATTATGAAACAATTTATAATAGATTTTTTTAAATCTGGAAAAATATTTAAGATGAAATCAATACCTTTTAAAATTAGTTTTGAAAAAATGTAATAATTTTTAGAGACAATCATTTAAGGAAATATGATAAAGGGATGAATAAAACTTTGAGTTAATGTGCTCATGATGACATTCAGTTAATATTATATGATTTTGTGAAAAAAATGAGATATATAGAAAAACTTTAAGGTTAAAAAGTGATTTGATAATTAATGATATTTTTTTTAAGAAATTAATTATATTTAAAGAAACATTATAATAATTATACAAGTATAGTTTTAGTAAAAGTAAAAACCCATAACCAATCGACAACCCGTCACATTCGACATGTCCATGGGGATTGAACCCACAACCAAAGGGAAAAAAGTGTAACACCCCGACCCTAGTTACCCAGAGTTGGTGCATTATTACATCACATTGTCATGATCACAAGGGATCAAATCCTGAAGGACCGATCAGTTTAGTAGCCTTGGAAATACTAGATACATTCACAAGTTTTACATTAAATTATAAAATGAAAAACTACAACAACATAGTCTCCATAGGCCACACTCATATCCCTTAGACTATACCTACAGGTTAGTCATAATATACTTCTTCGCATCCTTGGAAAAATAAAACATAGAAAGGGGTGAGATCAAATGCTCAGTAAGGATAACAATATAGTTGAAACTTTTAAAAATAAGCATAAACATTTAAGGCAATGTAAGACTAAAATAAGAACCTTTTAAACTTGAACTTCAACATAATATGGAAAAGATAAAATCAAATAATTCCATTTACTTATTCACATGGATATTCTACTAGTCGAATAATCACATGCAATATCAATAGCCACTTTCATAATGATGGAATGCATAATGCCAGACTTCATAACCACATAGTCAAGGATTTATGCCAAGACTAAAAATAAGATTTTGTCAAGGCCTTGTACCAAGACCCTAGTTTGTCTCATGAGACCTACCGATGCATTGAGGAGCTATAGTGGGCTCCACCCATAACTTACTAAGTCCAATTCATTCCTCATATGAAAAGGTTTAAACATAACATAAACATTTGTATTAAAACTAGAATACGAAATGTCAATACTTTATCCATAAACCATGGATGGTGTAAAAATAACACATCCATAGTTAAACATATCACATAATATTCAATATAATATGGAAGTTTTGTATCATAATAAATCAACTTCAAACAAGCTTAAAATCCATAAAAGGATGTTGACATAGATGAAATCAAAACTTTTTTTTGAGAAATATATCTTTCTATTTTGAAATCATTTAAAATTAATATAATTATAAAAGAAAAAAATTTATTTTGAAACCATTCTTATAAGCTTGTATGGGAAGCTTTGATTATGATATAATGGAGAAAAATATCCACACCCACCATATAAGTTAAAAAAGGACACTCTTACCTTAATTTTGTCGAAAAGGTCATAAAATACCTTCTTTAGAAAATGAAAAAAAAGATTAATTTCAAAACATATATGGTAAAATAAGGGTATAAATGAATTTAAACCATAGTATAGTAAATAGTAAAAATGTTTTGAATTAAATTTTTAAGAAAACATGGGTGTGTATGATAAAGAGGTCCTAGTAGATACTTACGTAAAAACAACCTCGGATAATAAAGAGATTGTGAAATTAACCCTTACCTTGTAATTTTCCTTTGTTGATGGTAGTTTAAAATCCTGTATAATGGTGAAATAATTGTTATTAAATTACACAATAACCATATACATTAATATGATATCATATATGATCTTCTAATATTGCTTTGTTAATGATATTTTAGTAGTATGATCATTTTGGGTGTTAACTGATTCATTTTCCTTTATATGATTTGTTACGTAAGCCATGTTTGTTATGAATAGGATTTATTTTATTCATATACATAATGATATTATGTTCATAAACATTATTTTTAATCATAAAATGAAAATTATTCTTGAATGATTACGATGGGGAATGAATCTCATCGCGTTCTTGGAGACGGTAATCCTTACATATGCACGAACGACAATATCATTCTTTTGATATTAAAATCATATATAATTAGATGTTATATAATATATAAAGAATCATTATCATGATATATTTATTATTTACATCATTTATACTCATTATTATACCCATCCAAATGATGAAGTGTTTGAATAACAAACTACCCCATGACGTGGAGACGGTAATCCGTACGTACGCACGTATGGTGACTTTGTCATTTATAGGATGGATAGAATAATGAATATGGTTGTACCATTTTAATAATAACATAAAATTATATAGAATATACTAGAGTTATTATTTTATAATGGAAACAACAAAGAAAGAGGAAGTGGAAGAAGAAAAGATCTTGAAAGAGGTGATGAAATATTTACCTCTTCTTCGAGTTCTTCCTTTTGATTTGATCAAAAGGGCTCCTTAGGTTGGCTTTCTGACAAAAGTAAGGCCTCTAGAATGAAGGGAAGAAAATTGAGAGAATATTTGGGTGGGTTTTTGCTGATCCAAATGGCTTTGAAGGTGTGAATTTGAGAGAAGGGGAAGTTCTCTTTTATAAGAGAGGTGAGAGTCACTTTAGGAAAATCTTGAAATATTATTTTATAATAAAATAATTTTTCGGTTTCTAATGGATCAAAAATTAATTATTTAAATTATAAGGTAGGTATGGGTCTAAAAAATCTCAACCAATAGGTTTTATACTGGTTTAGTTCATCATATTAACCTTATCGTTTACACTTAACTCTTAGTTAAATAGTTTGACATTTTCCACGTCTCTTTGTATTTTTATATTATATGGTTAATAAATTTACTATAACATGCCTAGAGAACCCCATGTGGTTAATTATTAATATATATAACCTTAGATAAGTCCTTTGGCTGAAACTTATATTTTTATGAATATTATATCAATTAATAATATAATATTTATTTTAAAAACTCAATTATGTCAATTTTGACACTATTTAGTATTTGATTTTTTTGAAGACCATAAAAACTTTACCACTTCAACTAAAATTTATTTAACCAACCCTAAAATGTCATATTAACCTATAAAATCAGTGGAATTCATAATAGGTCTCAATTTACATTTATTTGGATATTTATAATATAAATTATTTTAATATTTCATTAATAAGGTAATTACTGCATCATCATTGTGTCATAAATAAATTAAAATATTTAATGTCTAAAAATTATAAATAAAATACCATTATGTAGGAAATATTTTTATATTTCTAATGAATATTTATAGTTGAATTTATACTATGTGTAACTCTATATTAAAAATGGTTTAGTTATTAAACATTGAATTTAACTCTTTTAACTCTTCTTTAAATGATATAATAATAAATGTCCTAATCTAATCCAAGTGGAACAAATGGGATACTATTTTATTCCTAAGGTTATTTTTGGTCTAATTAAACTTATCCAATAGAATTAGGACATGTTTTAGGGTAATAATAATATCATTTTTACCCTTAATTACCCTATTAACTTTTAACTATGGTAAATAAAAGTAAAACGTTACTATTCACCAAAAATTATTTTCTTCTTATTGAACCAAATTTTTCTTAATAAAATCAACCATGTCTCTCAGATTTTTGAAATTCTAATAAAAAAAGTGGTAAAATTAAGTTTTATGCGAATTTGTAAAAGCTCTTAGGAGGTGGGTAAAAGACGGTGAAAAGTTCAATAAAATTTTATATATCTAATATTATTACAAAATGAATTCAATGAATTACATTGAAAAAATATAATTATTATATATCTATTTTGACCTAAAATAAATTTAAATATAATAATTAATTATTTAAATAAAAATTCGGTTTTAAACAATAACGCTGTGTTTTTCACTATTCATCAAAAATTGAAAGTTTTTAGAAAAATACAAAAAAGTCACCCTAAGATAATTTCAATATTCCGAATCAAAAAATGAAGTCCATTTTGAAAGATAAAATTTATAAAATTTCAAAAAGTGGGTATTACTATTCATAACGGCTAGTTTGATTGGTCGCGGTGTTTTAGAATCTCGAAGTTGCGTACAATGCAAGCTATTGCATTATTCAAAGGGAAACGTACTATGGAAGCTTGGGGTGTTACATTCTACCCTCCTTAAAATAATTTTGTCCTCAAAATTTCAATAATATTACTGCATAAAAATATTCGGGTTGTTCTTCATCATAAGTTCCTCAGGTTCCCATGTTTCCTCTTCCATCTTATGGTTTCTCCATAGAACTTTTACCAGACTAGTCATCTGGTTTCTCAGCACTAGTTCTCTAGTATCAAGAATCTTAACAGACTCTTCACAATAAGACAAATCAGGTTCCAATTCAATTTTCTCATAGGTGAGTACATGTGTTGGGTGAGGCATATATTTTCTCAATAGTGATACATGGAACACATCATGAACTTTGGAGAGACTTGGCGCCATTGCCAAATGGTAAGCTACAGCCCCAATTCGTTCTAGAATTTCGAAAGGTCTGATGTACCTAGGACTTAATTTACCCTTCTTATCGAATTGTATAACTCCCTTCCATGGAGATACATTTAAGAAAACATGGTTTCCTACGTGAAATTCCAAATCCTTCCTTCGGTTATCGGCATAGTTATTTTGCCTACTTTGGGCTGCTTTGATGCGAGTTTGGATAACCTTCACCTTTTCCATAGTTTCCTCAATAAGTTCTGGGCCTATGAGTTTTCTTTCACTAACACCATCCCAATAAGTTGGTGTGCGACATCTGTTTCCATATAACGCTTCATATGGTTCCATCTGAATACTTGAATGGAAGTTATTGTTATAGGAAAATTCTACCAGAGGTAAATACTGATCCCACGTACCTTAAAAGTCAAGTGAGAAGGATCTAAACATGTCTTCTAAGGTTTGAACAGTCCATTCTAATTGTCCATCAGTTTGAGGGTGGTAGGAAGTGCTCAAACGAAGTTCAGTATCCAGGGATTTCTGAAGATTTTTCCAGAATCTTGATGTAAAACGGGGATCATGATCAGAAACAATCGATAGGCATACTCCATGAAGTCTTACAACTTCATTAATATATAGTATTTCCATACATTCAAGTGGTAAATCTTCTCTTATAGGAAGAAAATGTGCTGACTTGGTAAGATGATCAACAATGACCCATATTGCATCATTCCTTCTAGGAGTCTTTGGTAGCCCCATGACAAAGTCCATTATAATATTATCCCATTTCCACTTAGGTATGGGAAGAGGTTGCATGAATCCTTTAGGCTATTGCCTTCCAGATTTCACTTGTTCAAAAACTATACATCTTGATAAAAAATTAGCAATCTCCCTCTTTGTGTTGTCCCACCAAAAATGTTCTTTCAAATCTCTATCATCTTAGTACTACCATGGTGTATAGATAAATTGGATCTATGAACATCGTCCAACAATTCCCTTTTTAGATCTGGTATATCAAGAACACAAAGTCTCTTCCCAAATTTGAAAATCCCATCTTCAAATATGAAGTTACTCAATCTCCCATCATTCAAAACTTTGATCTTCTTTTGAAACTCCTCATCATCAGCTTGAGAACTTTTTTTCCTTTCTAGTAAAGATGGTTTGACAACCATTTGAAAAAGTATTGATGTTTCACCTTCCATGATTATTCCCATATCCATTTTCACTATATCCATGAAAATAGGATCCCTTTCAACTCTCATATTGTTCAAAACTCTGTGATCCTTTCTGCTCAAAGCATCTTCCACCTTATTTTCCTTCCTCGGGTGGTAGTGTATTGTGCAATCATAATCCTTGAGTAGTTAAAGCCATCTCCTTTGCCTCATGTTGAGTTCTTTTTGTGAGAAAATATACTTCAAACTCTTGTGATCAATATAAATCTCACAATTTTCACCATAGAGATAGTGTATCCATATTTTCAGAGCAAAGATTACAGCTGCTAACTCAAGATCATGAGTAAGATAGTTTTTCTCATGAATTTTTAGCTGTCCTAATGCATAAGCAATAACCCTATCATTCTATATAAGGACACAACCAAGTCATTTCTTTGATGCATCGATATAAATAACAAACCCATCATTCCTCGATGGTAGAGTCAAGATAGGAGCATTGGATAATTTTCTCTTTAATTATTCAAAACATTCTTCACACACTTTTATCCAAACAAATTTAACCCCTTTACATGTGAGCTTGATTAATGGGTTAACTAATCGGGAAAAATTCTGGACGAAACATCGATAATATCCTGATAAAGCAATAAAACTGCATACCTTAGTTATACTCATTGGTGCTAGAAATTCTTGGATTTCCTTGGTCTTTGAAGGATCAACAGAGATTCTATCCTTAGAGACAATATGTCCAAGAAAAGAAATCTCCTGAATCCAGAATTCACACTTGCTAAAATTCCCGTATAATTTATTTCTTTTGAGGGTTTTCAGAATAGTGCGCAAGTGATTTTCATGATCTTCATAGCTTTTGGAGTATAATAGGATATCATTAATAAATACCTCTAAAAAGTCATCAATATATTCCTTGAAAACTCTGTCCATTAGATCCATGAAAACAGAGGGTTCATTAGTCAATCCAAAAGGCATTACTGTAAACTCGTAATGCCTGTACCCGGTTCAAAATGCTGTTTTCAGAATGTATTTCTTCTTTACACACAATTGATGATATCCAAATCGTAGGTCAATATTTGAAAAATATTGAGCTCCATGAAGTTGGTCGAATAAATCTTCAATGTAAGGTAGGGGATATTTGTTCTTTATTGTTATAGCATTGATCTCCCTGTAGTCAATGCACAACCTCATAGATACATCTTTCTTTTTAACAAAAAGGACAGGGGATCCCCATGGAGAAACACTAGGGCAAATAAATCCCTTATTACTCAATTCCTCTAGTTATTTCTTTAGTTCCACTAATTACACAGTGACCATTCTATAAGGGGTCTTTGATTTGGGTCTTGAACCAGGAATTAAATCAATGGAAAACTCAATTTCTCGTTTTGGAGGATTTCTAGGTAAATATTTTTTAATCACATCAACATATTCTTGCACAATAGGTACATAATCTATTTTGACATTCCTTTACCCACCCACAATTATTTCATTCTATTTCTCCCCAATAATTGAATTTAGTTGAGCTATTGGGGGTGGATCTTGATAAGAATCATATGGTGACGTTTCTGCTCTAAAGATAAGGTACTCCTTATCATCATTGAAAATTGTAACCTCCTTCTTCTTACAATAAATTTTCACATCATGGTATGAAAGATAATCCATACTGAGGATTATATCAAATTAAATCATGGGTATGACAATGAGATCAGTAGATAAAGAACATTTATATGCCCTAATGGGAATTGATTTACTAAAATTTGTTGCGATGATACTTCCTTATGTGTTTTGATTGAAAACTCCCGTGTTAAGTCAAATTGAAAATATCTAATTTTCTTAGAAAATTGGGAAAATATGAAATAATGTGATGATCCAAAATCTAATAAATCATTGGCTAAACGTGAGGAAACCATTAAATTACCTGCCACCATGTCTTTCGGAGCTTCAACCTCAGCAGTTGTGATCACATAAGCTTGGCATTTCTCCCTTGGCCTTTTTTGAGGTAAGTTACCTTGGAGCATAGGACATTCATTTTCATAATTCCCCCTTTCTCTACAATTGTAGCATTCAACATTGATAGCCTCTTTCTTCCCCTTGCAATCACGAGCTTGGTGGCCTTTTTAACCACACTTGTAACAGACTCCCATTCCCACCAGGCATGTACCGGGGTGTTTCTTCCCACATTTAATGCAGTATAGATATTCAACTTTTCACTTATTCCCCTTATTTCCATTTCCAAAGTGTTCAATAGATCTATTCTTCTCTTTCTTTTCTTTAAAGTTGTAAGAATTAGAGAATTCCTTTTCTGTCTTGATAGCACATGAGACAATTTCTTCTTACGATGAGAAGGATTGTGAGACTAATTCTCAATGAATAAATGGTTTTAAACTATAAAATAAATGATCAATATTACTTCTTTGTTTACGTATATAATCTGCAACATGCCTTTCTAACCTTGTAAAGTTAGCCTCATACTTTGTGAAATTATCATCCTCTCTTTACCTCAGACTCAGAAATTGTCTTTCCATATCCGCTAGATGGTCACGAGGAAATTATTTTTCTAAGAAAAGATCTTTAAAATACATCAATTCCATATTTTATACTTCATCATCTTCCTTTGTGTTTTGAATCAATGACCACCATTTATCTGCATCTCCCGTGAGGTGAAACTGACATGACAACTTTTTCCCTTTCGATACTCCCCAAAGCGTGAAATATTTTCTCTAAGGAATTTATCCATTGCTAAAATACTAATGGATTTGTACTCCCATTGAATGTTGGAGGTTTTTGCCTCATGAAGTGGTCTAATATTGATCCTACGAATTGTGGATCAGGGTGCTTCATACGGGTAAGGTTATTATTCATAACCTGAGTGAGTTGTCCCAGTATGGTGATAAGATAATCAGCACCAGTTGCTTCACTAGCTCCACTATAATTATGTTGAGTAGGAGGGAAGTCCCTACATGGATTATGTGTGTTGATACAGTTTCTATTCCTTCCACTAGGCACCATTTCTAAACAATAGAATATACTAAATTAGTTTATGAATCGCAATACATAATTCAAAACTTGTAAAATAGTTAACATAAATTGAACAGTTTATTGATATAATCAGTAATCATAACAATGTTTTCTTTGAGGAAGTGTATACTCATAAACCCTTCATAATGGTTTGTAAAGAAAATGATAATTATCCTAAGCATATCCCCCGGGAGTGTCGTAACCAAGAGTGAAACAATGCCCATTATCGTGCACGAGTTACCATTCGAGTTTAACTCAAAGCGGTGTTTTCTGGGTTTACCCCTAGGTACAACTGTTCTAGAGCTGCCTCTACCTGCTCGTATCCATACAGGGATGTATTACTTGGAAAACTTACAAAATCTCTACAATACCAAAATTCTAGGAAGTTCTTCCATACTAATCCTCAAAGTCTATCTTAGGGTAATGTTCTCTAATTAGAGTTTTAATAAATCTAGTTTACAAGGTTTGTAATAAACTTCCTCTGATACCAAATATAATTCCCCGACCCCAGTTACCCATAGTTGATGCATTATTACATCACATTGGCATGATCACAAGGGATCAAATCCCGAAAGACTGACCAATTTAGTAGCCTTGGAAATACTAGATACATTCATAAGTTTTACATTACATTATAAAATGAAAAACTACAACAACATAGTATCCATAGGCCACACTCATATCACTCATACTATCCCTGCAGGTCAGTCATAATATACTTCTTCACATCCTTGAAAAAATTAAACATAGAAAGCGGTGAGCTTAGATTCTCAGTAAGGATAACAATATAGTGGAAAATTTCATAAATAAGAATAAACATTTAAGTCAATGTAAGAATAAAACAAAAGCCTTTTAAACTTGAACTTCATCATAATATGTAAAAGATAAAATCAAATAATTCCATTTATTTTTTCACATGGATATTCTACTAGTCAAATAATCACATGCTATATCAATAACCACTTTCATAATGATAGAATGCATAATGTCAAACTTCATAACCACATAGTCAAGGCCTTGTGCCAAGACTATAAATAAGATTTTGTCAAGGACTTGTGCCAAGACACTAGTTTATCTCATGAGACCTACCTATGCATCGAGGAGCTATAGCGGGCTCCACCCATCACTTACTAAGTCTAATGCATTCTTCATATGAAAAAATTTTAAACATAACATAAACATTCGTATTAAAACTAGCATACGAAATGTCAATACTTTATCCATAAACCGTGGATGGTGTAAAAATAACATATCCCCAATAAAACATATCACATAACCTTAAATACAATATGGAAGTTTTTTATTATAATAAATCAACTTCAAACAAGCTTAAAATCCATCAAAGGATGTTGACATAGATGAAATCAAAACTTTTTTAGAGAAATGTATCTTTCTATTTTGAAATCATTTAAAATTAATATAATTATAAAAGAAAACATTTATTTTGAAAATATTATTAAAATATTATATGGGAAGCTTTGACGATAATATAATGGCGAAAAATAGCCACACCCACAGCATAAGTTAAAAAAGGACATTCTTACCTTAATTTTGTCAAAAAGGTCATAAAGTACCTTCTTTGGAAAACGACGGAAAGATTCCTTTCAAAACATATATGATAAAATAAGGGTATAAATGACTTTAACCCATAGTATAGTAAATAGTAGAAATGTTTTGAATTACATTTTTAAGAAAACACAAATGTGGATGATAAAGAGGTCCCGATAGATACTTACGTAAAAACAACCTCGAATAACAAAGAGATTGTGAAATTAACCCTTACCTTGTACTTTTCCTTTTTCAAGGGTAGATTAACCTCCTGTATAATGGTGAAATAATTTTTATTAAATTATAAAAGAATTATATACATTAATACGATATCATATATGATCTTATAATATTGATTTGTTAATGATATTTTAGTAGTATCATCATTTTGGTTGTTAACTGATTCGTTTTCCGTTATATGATTGGTTATGTAAGCCATGTTTGTTATGGATAGGATGTATTTGATTCATATACAGAATTATATTTTGTTCATAGAAATTATTTTTAATTATAAAATGAAAATTATTCTTGAATTATTACGATGGGGAATGAATCTTATCGCGTTCGTGGAGACGGTAATCCGTACGTACGCACGAGTGAAAATATCATTCTTTTGATATTAAAATCGTATATAATTGGGTGTTATATCATATATATAGAATAATTATCATGTTATATTTATCATTTAAATCATTTATACTCATTATTATACCCATCCAAATGATGAAGTGTTTGAATAACAAACTACACCACAACGTGGAGACGGTAATCCGTACGTACGTACGTATGGTGCCTTTGACATTTATAGGATGGATAGAATAATGAATATGGTTGTACCATTTTTATAATAACATCACCATATATAGAAGATACTAGAGTTATTATTTTAGAATGTAAACAACAAATAAAGGGGAAGTGGAAGAAGAAAAGAACTTGAAATAGGTGATGAAATATTCACCTCTTCTTCGGGTTCTTCCTATTGATTTGATCAAAAGGTATTCTTAGGTTGGATTTATGAAAAAATTAAGGACTCTAGGATAAAGGGAGGATAGTTGAGAGAATATTTGGTCAGGGGTTGGTTGAGCCAAATTGCTTTGAAGGTGTGAATTTGAGAGAAGGGTAAGTGACCTTTTATAAGAGAGGTGAGGGTCACTTTAGGAAAAGCTTGAAATATTATTTTATAATAAAATTATTTTTGGTTTCTAGTGGCTCCAAAATGAATTATTTAAAGGATAAGGTAGGTATGGGTCAAAAAACTCTCAACCAATAGGTTTTATATAGGTTAGGTCATCATATTAACCGTATCTTTTACACTTAACTCTTAGTTAAATAGTTTGACATTTACCATGTCTCCTTGTATTTTTATATTATATGGTTAATAAACTTACTATAAAATTCCAAGAGAACCCCATGTGGTTAAATATTAATATATATAACATTATCTAAGTCCTTTGGATGAAACTTAGATTTTTAAAAATATTATATCAATTAATAATATAGTATTTATTTTAAAAACTCAATTATGTCAATTTTGACACTATTTAGTATTTGATTTTTTTGAAAACCATAAAAACTTTATCACCTAAAATAAAATTTATTTGACCAACCCTAAGATGTAATATTAACCTAGAAAATTAGTTTAATTTATCAAAAGTCTCAATTTAAATTTATTTAGATATTTATAATATCAATTAATTTATTATTTCATTAATAAGGTAATTACTGCATCATCATTGTGTCATAAATAAATTAAATTATTTAATATCTAAAAATTCTAAATAAAATACCATTATGTAGGAAATATTTTTATCTTTCTAATGAATATTTATTGTCTAATTTATATTGTGTGTAACCATATATTAAAAATGGTTTAGTTATTAAACATTGAATTTAACTCTTTTAACTATTTTTTAAATAAAATAATAATAAATGTCCTAATCTAATCCAAGTTGACCAAATGGGATCATATTTTATTCCTAAGGTTGTTTTTGGTCGAATTAAACTTATCCAATAGAATTATGACTTGTGTTATTGTAATAATAATAATATCATTTTTACCCTTAATTACCTTATTTACTTTTAACCGTGGTAAATAAAAGTAAAAAGTTACTATTCACCAAAATTTATTTTCATATTATTGAACCAAATTTTTCTTACTGATATCAACCATGTCTCTCGGAGTTTTGAAATTCCACTCACAGAAGTAGTAAAATTAAATTTTATGCGAATTTGCAAATGCTCCTAGGAGGTGGGTAAAAGACAGTGAAAAGTTCAATAAAATTTTATATATCTAATATTATTACAAAATGACTCCAATGAATTACATTGAACATATATAGGTATTATATATCTATTTTGACCTAAAATAAATTTAAATAGAATAATTAATTATTTAAATAAAAATTCGGGTTTAAACAATAACGTAGTGTTTTTCACAATTCATCAAAAATTGAAAGTTTTCAGAAAAATACCAAAAATTCACCCTAAGCTAATTTCGATATTCCAAATCCAAAAATGAAGTCCATTTTGAAAGATAAAATTTATCAAATTTTAAAAAGTGGATATTACTATTCATAACGACAATATTGATTGGTCGCAGTGTGTTAGAATCTCGAAGTTGTGCACAATGCAAGCTATTGCATTATTAAAAGGGATACGTACCGTGGAAGCTTGGGGTGTTTCACAAGGTTGTAATGCCTACAACTGGACTACATGATGTCCTAGTTAAAATTAAATTATAAATAAATATTTAATTGATGTTGGGAATATATGTTTTATTATATAGATAAAAATGGGGCTGAAAAGTGATTTGGTGATGAATTTAGTTTCATAAGAAGATCACTATATATTTTTAATATTATTTGATTAAGGTAAATAGAATCTTATGGTATTTTATTTGAGGATTAAAGGTTAAATTAAATTTTTGAATAATAAATGATTTTAATGTGTATTTATGGTGAAACGTGTTATTTATGTAAATTATTATCATATTTTAATGATTATATGATTATGGAATATATATTTTGGATATGAGACTTTAAGAGTGATTGATGTTATTTGGAGATAAATATTGGAAAAATATGTGATCAAATAATTATAATATTTGGGTTTCAATCTTATTTATGATTATATTGAAGAATTTTAAGGATAGTTATTTAGAGAGTGATTTACTTTGAACTTTGGGTATTACTATTGAATTTTAGAGATTAATATATTATTTCTTCATATAAAGGTTTATTCATTTTCAGAATTACCTTACTTTTTTCTAACCATTATGGTTTTGTTTATTATCTGAAGGCTTTATATATACCTTTTTATCCTTTTATGAAAGTGTATGATCCAATGTAATTTGACTTTAGTGCTTTATGTATAAAAAAACCCACTTTGAATACTCATCATTTGGAGAAAATGATGAGATTGTGGTGAAAATTGATCAAAGAATGAAATTATACTTTTTTCATAAGTATATTTCTTTATGTTATTAGTAAATATGGTAATTTAATGAATTAAAACTAATAAAAGGATCTTGAAACAAAAAATTTATCATATTATCTTCATTTTCACCTAATTGATAGTCCTTTTCATACCTCTTTGGTTTATAGTTTTGTGGTTGTTGAATTTCTTGTGATCATCCAATTTCTTGTGATCAATGATATCTATCACTCTCCACCATTATCTAGAAATTATTATTTTATTCAATGTATATATTTTCACTTAAAACTAATTTTTTCCTATTTGGAACCTAGTTATGTGTTATTCTAGATGGCCTTTTTATTTCAATTTCCCACTTTTGAAGATGAAGTTTTATTAACACTTTTTACTATGTGGGATTTTAATAAAGGTACTTTGAGACGGAAAAAATTTGATTAGAGAGATAAAATTAAAATTTTGAGGATTTTGTTTTTGAATGGGAGGGGGGATGTAACACCTTGAGATTTTAAAAAAGGATATTATGTTTGATTGCATGTATGACACGCAACACTGAGCTTAAACGAATCATGACATATTATTATTTAAATATGACCAATATAACATCACCATTGAATTAGTGGGTATGAATATGATTAAATGAATTATATTTTATATATAAAGTTACTAATCAATGTAAATTTATTGATTTATTCTTTATAAATAATCACTCAATTTTTAGAAAAATCATTTTATGCTTAAAAAAATGTTTTCTTCAAAAATGATTTTTATTTCCCAAATAATAAAATTATTTTTTGGAAATTTTAGAAAATTTATTTGAAAAAATTCACTTAATTTTTGAAATCATCATATCAAAATTATTTTAATGTGATATTTTGATATTTTTCTGAAAAGTTTGATTTTTCAGTAAATAGTGAAAAGTATTAATTTTCATTGAAAAATGTATTTATTTTAAAGCATTTACAAATTAAAATTATATTTTGTATTAGTTTAAAAATTTAATTATTTAATTTTTATTTAAAATAACAAAATTATGGTTTTTTAAAATTAATTTTATACTCTAATTTAGTATAAAAATATTTAATACTTAAAAAGGAATTTTTCTGAAAAATTGTTTTTCATCGTGTTTTGTCGGTTTAATTTAAAATTATATTCTTGAAATTAGGTATTTTGAATATTTAAAAATGTATTAAATATTTATAATCACGACTTAAAAATTTATTAAATATTTCAATTTTATTTCTGGTCATTATGAGTAGTAATCTTAGTAATTTTTGTTACCACAGTCAAGGGTAAATCGGGCAATTAAGATTAAAAAATAAAAATTTCAGGACTAAAAAATGACCCTAAAACTTGAATTAATTTAATTTAATGAGTATATGTCATTCTTAATTAAAAAATATTTGAATATATGGCATTTGTTTCATGATTTTGACCTTTATATTATTTTATATAAAGAAAAGTAAAAAAATGTCATTTTCTTTGTTTTATCATCTCTAAATTTTTTACATAGGGATAAACAGAGGATATGTTCATTTTAAAATATTCATTTTAAATATAAATTATTATTTTTTATCATGTTAATTTACTTCTAATTTTTAGGTATGAAATACTTACCATAGATGCTTATACAATACTGATACAGTGCTTGTGGAAGTAGTAAACAAAATCAATAAAATGATTTTAAAAACTATTAAAATTATATTATTTGAGTTGTTTATAATTTTAAATGATTTTTTTAGATAATTATAACATTTTTTAGGTGTATTAAAAGTTTATATTATAATTCCATATTTTTATTGATATTTTTAAAGTCAAATGAAATGAATAATGTCGAAAATGACATTAATGTTATTTTATAATAAATAATGTTTTATTAAATGATTTAAAATTACTAAAAATATTATATTCCACTAATTTAATGATATATGATTTATGATATCAACCATGGGACATTTATGGGCCCTTTTTTACTTTTATAGTAACTATATTGACCCCTAAAGATTAAAAAAATTTGTTATTATGGCAATCATCAAAAGGGTTAATGAGGTGTTAAAAAAAATGATAAGGGTAAATAATCACCTATAATTGTCCAAATTTTATTTTATGAGATTATTTAGACTAATAATCATCATATATTTTAAATATATAAATTTGGATCCATTTTTACATGAGAAATAATTTATATTAATTTAATATTTTGAGTAATTCTAAAAAGTATCCCTCTCTTCACCTATAAAAGGGAACCTCCTATACACTTTTCTTAACACTTAAAAAGAATTTTTTTCAGAAAATATATACCCAAATACCTTCATATAATCACTACCCTCATTCTAGAGGTATTTTTTTAGTTATAATACCAACATTAGAAGGATTAAGGTGTAAATAAATAGAGATTTTTGATAGAAGAGGTATAGTTTTTAACTGAATGTTTTAGTTTTATTTCTTCTTCCACCTCCTTAAAATATTTTTCAAAACATTATTATATAATAAAATAAATATATTTTATATAATTATATGTTATTATCTTAATTTCATAACATATATCCATCTCCTATTATATCGAATGATAAACAAAAATATTTTTCATGTGTGTGGCGAACTATCACCTCGCGAACTGATGTAATTAATTTTCTATAACCATCTCTCATGGATAGTTATAATGATGTATTTAATGTATATATATTATATTCATGAAATATTTATCATTATTTAAAGATAATATATCATTGAATTTTTTACATTTTTATTCACTTTAAAATGATAACGTCGTTCGTGTGTATGTGTGGACTACCACCTCCATGGAGCGATGTGATTCATTTATCATCACTAAATAAAATGAATGATATTTAATTATATTTAAAGAAATATTTTTTTATTTATGATATAATTATCATTATATAAAAATAAAATAATACTTGCCTTCTTTACATAATGATCGTTGAAAAATGGAAACGTTACTCATGCGTACGTATGACCTACTGTCTCCATAATTGTAACGTAGTTCATTTTTCATAACCATATTTCATGGTTGGTTTTAAAATTATAATTAATGTATAAAAATTATAATTATTTCATGACTATTGTTTTTAATATGATTGAATAATTACCTCATTAACAATAGTGAAACTACCAATTCCATTTTGGGAATATGAGTCAAATACCATTAAAATATTTAATGTGAACTTAATTGATTGAGTAATTGATTATAACATGGTAAAAAGAATAATAAAATTGAAAAAGGCTATTAATTAAGTAATTAATTAACACAATTTTATTATTTAGGAAGATAAATAACATAAATGATGAGTCAGACTCATTGTAAGAGACTTTATTTTAGAAAAATTACCCATTTAAAGTTTCCCTCCCAACTCTTTTTCTTCCATGTACATATTTTTAAAATTATTTTATGGATGTATTTAAATAGAAATAAAATAATTACAAAATAAATTTTATTTATCTTTTTAATTTCTTTTAGCGGTTTTAAACGGAATGTTTTTACTTTCTTTACAAAAAGACAAAAAGAATGTTCTGTTTTAATATACATAGTGACACCGTATTTTACCACCACCATAATTGTTATTTTATTTTTATATTACATTAATGGATTACATGTTTTATTCAAATAAAAACCTTATTTCTATATGTTCTGGTTATTTTCAAAAATTATTTTAAAATGGAAAAAATATTTCAATATCAAGAAATGTTTTCTTATGGGTGAAAAGAATTTTTTATGAGTGTAATGATGAAATTGAAAGCTCTATATAATTTGTTCATGTTATAGTTCTTAGAAATTAGTTATTATTATGATTTTATTTTTTATAAACCAATTATAGGTTGTTATGTTATAAACTATGGATGGTTTGTTACATTATAAACCAGGGATGGGTGGGTCCATGATAACCCTATAATGCATTGGGTATGGAAGTCAACCATATTAGTTATTCCTTTTATAATAGTGATATGGAAGATGAAATCCAAATTTACCTATATTATTTATATTTTATTTTATGTAAATATAATGATTTATTAAGGTAAGATAATTATCTTATGTTTAAAGGAAATTATATGCTATTTCTTAATGAAAAAATTATAACTTTGTGAAAAAGTTTTTATATGGTTTTCATGATTACAAAGAAACTTTTAGGAGTTTTATTTTCACTTTTAAAATTATTATGAAATATTTTTTGAAAATATTTGGGTGGATAAGTTTATTTATTGGGTAAGAAAATGTTTATTTTAAACCCAAAGTTTATTTTTAAAAATATTTTTTTATAAGTATTCATAATCTAACGATTTATTTCTTTATTTTTTGTCCCTTTTTGAGTTTTTTATGACCATCAAATGTTTTAAAATGTTTTTAATAGGGTTTTAAGGATTATTAGGGATGATTATGAGGTAAATATGAAAATTTTGAAGATGTGTCATGAAAATAAAACTTGTTATATCATAAAAGTTTTGTTTTATGGAAAAAATTGATACTGAGTAGAAGTATCCACATTGTAATTTATGGGATTTTTATATAATATTTATGACCTAACTATATAAATATATAAACCTAAAATACCTTTAGGAATTAAAGAAAGTGAATTATAGTCTAAATCCACTAGAATATATGATGTTTAAGGATGGTTCCTTACATGTTCCACCCTTATTGGAGAGACTACACATCAAATGCCAAGAATAAATAATAAATTCAAATACCATCAGGCATGTACAAGGACTACCTTTCTCAATCGAGAATCCATTTCCCTTTCATAATCACTTGACCATTCACATCAAGACCCATCCAAGTCCAACAACTAAGGTTAAACCACCTGAGGCCCTAACCCTTGAAAAAAACTAATAATTAATTAAAAAACATTATAATTAATCATTCAATTAATTATAACAATTTACAATTAATTATAAAATTAATTTAATTAGTAATAATGCCTAAAATATCACTAATAACCCTTATCATATCCAAACCATAACCCACGACATACCAACACCTTATAACATGCTCCTGGCACATCCCCACTCAAAATATCTAATAATCGACACCTATTAAATAATAAATTTCATTTAATTTAAGCCAAAAACCTTAAAAATTCCATACACTGACCTAAATTCATAATATCAATGAGAAATGATGTGCATATATTGTTAAAATACCTCCTCTAAAAAGGTCAAGAAAAATCCCCATAAAAATTGGCTAATTCCACCATGATCTAGTGGAATTGAAACCAAATTCCTAAACCAAGGAAAGAAAAATAAAGAATGAGTGAAGGAGAGGAATAATGGAGGCCAAAATAGATGAAATCATACCTCAAAATATGAAAAAATTAAAATAAACCACCAAAAAATCTAAGGGGATCAAGGTGGGGGAGGGGATTCAGCCTCCTGGTCCATGTGTGTATAAGGGAAGAGAAAGGGGGTACCCCATTTTAATTTTTGAAGTGTGTAAAATGAAAAAAATCCACTTTTAATGACCCACATAGATTTTTCACATAGTTTTTCAGACCATGCTCCAACTATGTGTAGATATTATCTAAGAAAACTATATTTACATAGTTTACCAAACCATGCACCAACTGTGAAAACTGGAGCTATCTCAGTGTGTAACATTTCATACAGTTTATCTGCAACCATGTGAAAACCATGTAAAAACTTCCAAGTCAAAACCAAGCCACATGATTCACCCTGGAATATTCATATTTTCCTTAGAACTATGCTCTACCCATTCCATGAAACCATGATCTTTAGAAAATGAACTGGAAACCTCAGCACACTCAGGGTGCTGCACGGTATCTCCAAAACAATGCACACCAAACCATGATCATTGGAAAAAATCCTATAAAAACCCCTAAAATGTAACCTGAAACTCTTGAGACTTGACTGAGAACCCTAGAAACCTCTCAAGCCTAAAAAATTATCAAAAAACATCATCTTAGGACACTCAAACCCTTTGATTCTTGACCTGAATCCTGGTTCTCAAAATAGACCATCCACCAAATTTCTAAAAATTTAAATTTCCTCTAAAAATTAAATCTGATAAAGTTACAGGGTTTTATAACCTCCCCAAATTAATAACTCTCATATTGAGAAGTCTTTTTGGTTATTAAACCATCATTCCTATCCCACCTAGTTTATCCATTCATCATCAACTCGTCATGGTCTATCTCCAAATTTCAAACACACTTCTACTATGAAACTCCAAAGAAGGGGAACTCAGTTCACAAAAAAATGATCCAATGCTTGTATCCACCATCAAATCAATGATATGGTGGTCACTCACATATGTCTAACTTATGAAGCCATTATTCCATCATTTGAATGATCTCTTGGGCTATAGAGATCCCCACCATATGACTCAACTCATAATGGTTGATCCCAACCCATGACACTTCCTATTTTCATAATTTCTTATCCAAACATAATTCAAGTGGTCCAATTTTTTTTTGGCGTGGTTCCTAACTCACTACACCTAAACACATGTAGGGAATTCCATAAAAAATTAGTATTAGTCTTTGTTACCAATTTCTAATAGAATTTGATGAGTCTCTATCCATCATCACTCTGTAGAACCAAATTTCTGATCACCATGACCCATGCTCTATCATTCATAATGACTAGACATGGATATCACACTCATACCTGAGCGCCATCACAAAATATCAATTACTACTCATTCATGGATCATGAAAACATCACCCTCGACATATGATAAATTCTATATGCAATGAGGTTCATACATTCCATGAGTAATGATGCACTACCCACTTTATAGATCACCATATACCACCCCTCAATAGCATCCCCCAATAGGTTCTAACATAAATACTTCCATTTCTATCCTCTCTAACCACGCTCACATTTTACATCAACTCCAACATCTTGCTAATATTTAATCTGAATGGCCCATGAAACCACACCCAATCCACCAACTACATAACCTCTCACAATGGAGGATATCTCCAATATTCATCTAAAACTTGATCCTCAGTACCCACAAGAATCTTATAAAAAAAATCATTCCTCAGACCACACACAACCACTCAACGATCCATAATTCAACAGTGCCATGCATATCCAGTGTGCACCACCTTGATCTGATCTAAACATAATTGGTGTGCACTCCCACACTACCCAACCAAAAAAGCTAACTAATGATTCTTTGAGTCATATGTCATTGATTTGTCTCAAAATACCATCTCTATGATATACTAAAATTAAAACTAACCTATATATATATATATATATATATATATATATTTTCACACACATGTTTTCTCATCAAACCAATACTTAGTGTGCCCATATATCTTACTTAACTAACCACACCATTCACATGAAAAATGCATTAATCCAGAAGCACACTGGAAAATCCTCTCTAAAACTAGGCATCTCACATATTCCATGATCTACAAAATGAACACTCACCAATTCAGGTGTCATTCCAAAACTTCAAGTTTCCATATGCGTTTTCCCACTATTCTACTTGGTAATTCATACAAAATAAACAGGGCTAGGAATCTTACAAATCCTTACCTCAAAATTCCTTATTCAGTACCAAAATAAATTAATGTGCTTCCCATCATGAATTAATAATAAATTTTCATTCCCACACCACACATTTAGTAGAACCTCCCATGCATTATCTCATAACTCGAAGTATCAACCCATGATCCCTACCTCTAAGGCACTTAGATTCTTGGGCTAACCCTTTACTCAGGATAACCTCATAAACCATTGCTTATTGAATCATAAAAACATAAGTCACATAAAAGGGGTCACTAGGTCCTCCCAACCAACCATTAAATTATATCTCACATAGGTCACAACTCACAAAGTGTCATCCACACACCCATCTAAAATATCACCTAGCACTCCTATTTCAACACACCCATCCTATGTTCTCACATCCATATAACTAGTATCAATTTCCAAAATCAACTGCCCACTCCTGTGAAACTCACCCTCTATGAGAATTTTTATATCAAACTACTCCCTAGAGGATAAAGTCACATAAAGGTTTCGATCACAGTGGAAGCCCCTTGTGGAGGGTGTTAAATTAATATTTCTTTTAATTTAGAGTTTCCTGAAACCCGATAGATGATATTTCATGTTAAATTTATAATTAATTTATTTAATATTAAAATAAATGATTTTCCTTTTATTTTAATCCTCTATTTGATGTAGACATTGATCGTCTGAAAACCATTTTTTAGATTAACTTTGTTGTTTCATAAGGATCCAAGTGTATAATCCATCTAGCAGTGATCCACATGTGCTCCTTTGATATCTGATAAACACCAATTTATTTCCAGGTTCTAGAGTGGTGAATCAATTATCTTACATTATTCATGATGATCGATCGTCCTTTGATCTTGAAGGAATCTTTCTTGTGTTTCTAATTCTTGATAGGGATAAAGAAAGTGTAATTTGAGAGAGAATCTATTTTGTGCAATGAATCTCTATTTCTAGATTTTTGATCAACACTAAACAATAGACATAACCATATATTTATAGAGATTGGATTTAAAATATTATTTAATTTCACATAATCCATTAAATAATATAATAATATTTATTAAACCCCATACCAAATAATAATAATAATAATAATAATAATAATATTTTATGGTACACACTTACTTACACAATAAAAAATAGTATTTAACTATATTTTAAATTAATATTTTTCACTAGACATGGAATTGGTTCAGTTTAAATCATATATAATTTATTAAACACTTGAATAAATATTTTGATTAAATATTTTTTTCATCAATAAATATTTATGATCAATAAAACATGAATAAATTATTCCTCGATATTGAGAATAATATTTATTCCATCCATTAAATTCAAATAGAATTTAATATAGATCAACGAAAACACTTAGTTTATGACCCTCTATGACTATTTATCATTAGAGTTAGGTGGGATAGCCTAAAGTCAAAGATTACTATCTAGTAATGGGTCAAGGCCTCAAAGAGAAATAACTTAATGTCACAATGATGACAACCACATATGAATTCTCACTATGTAATATAATCAATTTATCACAATATATCATCAAGAAGGTTGAATATTTATGTTACTGACCTATATGATCGATAATTATTTCTTTGACTATCTGAAATAAACATGTAAATACATAATGACCATGAAATATAATGATAAGGTTCTATTTCAATCAAAGAGACAAGATATCAACTTCCATAACGATGGAAGGGATAAATCCTTACTCAACTTATCCACAAATAACATGTCATTCATTATGCACCCAACACACCCTACTTACCAACAACACATGGCATGATAGTTTTAGTCAGTAAATATAAATTCATGAGTCATGACATGAATAAATGATAGTATTAAAGTCTAAGGACTATTACACATGCTCATAGACAGTAATATCTAATGACACCAAAACATGTGGAATTCTTACTGGAGAGTCTGTTCATATAATATTTTATCTTAGAGATTACCAAGTGTGAAATTTATGAGAAGAATGCTCATCTAATTATGAATACTCACACCAAATAGTCACGTTATATGTTTCCCATCATTGAACATTATTTGTCTAAAAAATTATTTTTAAGAATATCATCTTGTAATTTCAAGGTTGTCATCATAGCAGTGAATTGGTATGACCTTATCAATGTGATAGATACTCTAGGACATTATAAAATTAAAGTCATGTAGAAAAATGAATAATATATAATATGATATTTTATTAACATTCAAATCATAAAATAAACATGTAATCAATGTATAAACAATTGTTCATAAGGCACCAACTCTAGAAAAATCCCACTTAGACTAGAGCCATCCACCTAAAACTTTCAATTTTCTAGACCTCACATGAAAACCATGTTTCTATTGAGTTAAGGAGTTAGTCAATGGGACCTCTATGTTGTCTTCCATGTAAATATTCCTCATTTAAACCTCACCTCTCTTTGAAAAATATCTCAAGATAATATACTTTTAAAGTATATGCTTCGTCTGCTAATTTAACCTTGGATCATTGGAAAGGGCCACCACTGTAGTATTATCACAACAGAGTGTGATGGGATATTTAATACAAGGTACCACATCAATCTATTAGAAAAAGTTTCATATCCATACTTCTTATTTATCTACGTCATAATCCACAAAATACTTAGAATATTCTATATAATATGCGACTACAAATTGCTTTGATTTGTTCGAGCTTACAACGCCTCTATTCAAAGTGAATATGTATCATGTTTGTAATTTAATACCATATTGATCTATTTAGAAACTAGAATATGCATATACTTTTATGACTAGTTCCTCATCTACTCTATAGACCAGGAACATATCCTTAGTATTCCTTCGGTACTTAAGGATAGTATTGACTATCATCCCATGGTAGTCACCCACGTCTTCTTGGTATTTACCTACCACAATTAATACATAAGATACATCTATAATAGAAAGATGAATGCCATGTGACACTAGAAACAATCCTCTCTTGTATTGTTCCATACTGAACCTCTTTAATATTTTGTTAATATATATACTTTGACATAGGCCAAGCATCATCTTGGATATATCATGATGTATCTTGATTCAAAGAATATATTCTTCCTTTCCTAATTCCTTTACGATGAATCATTTATTCAACTAGGCCTTAACATACTGTAAGATTGGAATCTCATTTTAAATAAGTAATATGTCATAAAAATATAATATTAAGAAAAAAACACTCCCACTAAACCTATTATATAAAAAGGAGCACATTCATTATTTATGAAACCAAATTTTGTTATGGATTCATGAAATCGAATGTTCCATGACTTAGATGCTTTATTTAATCTATAAATGGTTTTTTTTCAATTTTAATATCTTATTAGGATCCTTTGGAGTTACAAACCCTTCGAGGTGTGTCATATAGACATATTCCTGAATGTTATTATTAAGTAAGGATGTTTTTAAAACCATTTTCTTGATCTCATATTCATGGAAGTCTGTAATGGAAATTAGAATTCTAATGGATTTTATCATTATAAATGGTGAAAAGGTTTCATCATAGTCAATGCCATGACACTGTTTAAACCCATTAGAAACCAGCCATGACTTATAGGTACTAAATTGTCCTTCCATGTATATTTTCTTATTGAATACCTATTTACAACCAAAATTATTTACATCCACTTGATGATCTACTAAAATATAGACTTGGTTTTGGTACATGCAATCTATTTCAGAATTCATGGATTCTTGCCACTTGGAAATATATATGCCACTTACTACTTTTTTATAGGTTTTATGATTATTATTATCAACTAATAATGAGTCACCATCCTTGGTGAATAAAAAACATACCATTCTAGTTCTATATCCTCTTTTGTTCTCCAATACAGTACTTTTGTCTCTAAAAAAACTTTTTCTTAGACAAGGCTTTGTGGAATTTGTTCTTGTGAAAACTCTTATGTTCCCTAACCCTCGAGTTCATAGAAGTATATCTTGTTCCAACTATATATTTTATATATGTGTTCCCTCCCAAGGAATATGATGTGGATTTTCTTTATTACCTTTTTTTCCGAGGGTTCATATAGTTAATAACCCCTTATTTCTTTGGGGTATCCTATAAAGGTACACATTTTTCCTTAGGGTGAAAGATTGTTACTTGAAGAGGCCTAAAAAAATGCTCTAAAAACCCACACATAAAAGTATAAAAACACATGTTTCATTAAATTCCACAATTAATATGGTATTTCATCTACCACCTTATTTGGAACTTGGTTTAGTATTTGTGGTGATGTTTGTAATGTGTATCCCCAAAAGGATAATAGAAGACCCAAATGACTCATCATTGATCCCACCATGTCAAAAAAATTAAGGTTCCTCCTTTCACTAACACTGTTCCACTGAGGTGTATAAGTAGGAGTGACTTTAGATAAATTACCAAACTCCCATAAATATTCAATGAAGTCTTGATGAAGATATTATCCACTATAGTTTGAGCAGTATTTCTTAATCTTCTTACTAAGATAGTTCTAAAATTCATTCTTATATTCATTGAATATATTAAAGGAATCTAACTTATAACCATCAATTAGACATATCCATATATAATAATATCATTATTTAAAGTTATGAAGTATGATCACCCACCCCTTACTTCAATAGGAAATTTTCCACACACATTGGTATGAAATAATTGAAGAATCTATTTGTACCTTTTAACTTTTTCACCAAATGGACATTTTGTCATTTTCCCGTATAAATATGCATGACATAATCCAAGTTGTTTTAGTTCATAAAAATATAAATATCTATCTTTGTGTAATTTAGTCAAATATTTTCATTTACATAACCTAACCAGTGATGCTAAAGTTGGGCGTGGTATGATTCATGTGAAGTAGTTTCATTATCAATTTCCATTAATTGGTTTGTGTATTCAACACATAAAGACCATTATTTAAATGTTACTTACCATAAAAAATGATATATTTATAAAAATAGAAACATTTATTTATAAAATTGAAAATAAAGCCATCCATATCAAGTCTGGATATAGAAATAATTTTTTTGGTAACAGATGGAACAAAATAACAATCCTTCTAAACCAAGATCATTCATGATGGAAACATGAGGTGGTAGTACCCAATAGACACAATATTAAGTTTATCTTCATAAGATACTCATAAGTCTACCTCCCATCATTTAATTATTTTGAATATACTTGGTTCTTATATTTTAATACACTTGTAAGAACTAAAATCTATATCAAATACCTAATTTTTAAAAACTAATAAATTGCACTCAATAATAAACGTACCTAAGACTTAACCTTACTTCTTTGACTAGGTGTAGTTTTTATTCCAATGGATCTTATTAACATATAATAAATTTCTTTTGGCATGGATTGGGAAACCAACCCATGTCACTTCAAAAAAAAAAACTTTGCCTTTTCGTTTGTTCACCATAAGGATGGAAGGATTTTCACACTTTGTCTTCTTATCTACTTGGTAAAGAAGAGTGAGAAGATATCAAAGTGACTTATCAATTTTTTTATATTAAAATTAATAATAAACTATTGAATTTATAAGTGAGTGATAAAATAATGAGATTAGTTCCCAGTTATTTAGGGAGTTTAAACCTTAGAACCTCTAGATGCTCAATGTAGCCAATGAGCTTAACTATGTGAGGCCCAACTGGGATACCTTCTCCAGTATTTATCTGCAAAAGAGACTTGGAGATATCAAACCACTCATATCTAGCTCTCTCCTAATATAGAACACATATATTCTTAATCATAATATAAGCATTCACATTTTTTTGATACCTCATGAGTTTACTAGACATAGACGATAACATCAAACATTAAATGTCAAAAGAATTGCTAAAATATTTTTTATAGAAAAGAAACTCTTCACCACTCACCTAATTATTAGGTGGATTAGGAAGTGAGTATTATAGCCTATAATATTTCCTTTCATGGAACAACATAACCAAAAGTCATCTAGACCACTCATGGAAGTTACTGCTAGTGAGGAGATAGTCTTTCTCCAATATAGATCGTAGGGATAGTGTAGATGATGAAATTTCCATTTTCTACAATTATAAAATAGAGGATTATTATTACTTTTCTTGATTAAAAATTATTTGAGAAATAATAAATTAATTTATTTTATAAAATATCCCATTATTTTATCAAGTCCCAATATCTATCACAATTGAACTTAGAATGCCTAGTTGCTATGAAATTTTGGTGGAAAGGATCTATATACCCCTTTACATAACCCCAATGTCACAAACTTCCTTCTTCAAGATGAGGGAAGTGATAAAAAGATGCCAATACCTTCCTTCCTCAAGATGAAGGAGAGATAATGACCCCCCTGAGTCCCACCTCCAATAGGCCCCTGGGTGGCGACCAACACCAAGGGTATATAAATCTCAAAAAAATGGGTGGAATTACCATTTGTATAGTAAAAAATATTGGGAGATAATATGTATCAACCTAAAACAACTCCAAGAAACATATATATAAAGAAACCAAAATTCATCCCACATGCAGGTTTAAAGTAAAAATGCTAGAAATACAAAGAAAACTCTAAAGTAAGTACGAAAACAAAAATAATCAGCGACACACCAACCATCCCCAACGTCTGAGATAGTAAGGTCCAACATGGTCCACATAATCTCCCTGGAAACCTGAAAATAGTTTTATATATGTAGGGTGAGAATACAAGTATACTCAGTAGGGAAAAATCAAAGTCACCCATGCACAAGTGAGAGAAGCATAATAATGCCCCTATGAGAAAACAATAGAAACTCAAAATCACCTAACAAGGTATACTATCCACCCAAACATCACTAAGTCATGATCACAAAATAAATCAAGTCAAGTAAAGTAAATTAGTAGGCACATTGATTTTTGGGTACCCCTCACCACTTACCACTGGTTAACTACTCATCCCTAATGAAGAATGTCCTGATTCTACCACACTCTTCCACAAGATCCACTATCACAAACTACCCACACACACCTAGTCCACATACCACATCACATATCACCCACAAAAACAAGGGATGCAAACCACAAACCCATCCCAAATACACCTGGGAAGCACCACACAACTCATCCTGAAGACACCTAGGAAGAAAACCTCACCCGCAGACACCTGGACCTCACAACCACACTATAACCTACCCAAAGAGTCTAGGGATACCGATTCCTAGAAGAGGGAGAAGATAAGAGATAATAACTATCCATCCATCCTCCCACTGAGATGTTGGGAAAGAAAAACCTCCCCTGTAACAATGGGGGTGTTTGACATGTAGTGCTCAATACAGGTGAGGTGCATATATAAATACCATGGAACTACATGTATATATATATTGGTACCAAAAAATCATACCAACCTATGGGTTTTTAGAACAAAAACCATCCCACGCAAAACTCCCCTTTCTTCCACCTCTAAATGCATGTATCAAAATTCATGACAATCACTTCTTAATTCGATAAATTAATGCCACTTCACTACAAGACACAACTCAAAACATACCCCCAGCCAATTAATTTAACCAATTTTCATTCTTTATTATAAATTCATTCGTTTATTTATTCCATCCCTACCCCGGAAACTACCAAACACTGCAGACATTATAATGTGAAGAAACCATACAAACCACTACCAAATCTAAACAAGGAAAGAAGGACCCAGGTAAAATAATCCATTCTAACACCCATTCAAACACTTCCACAATCATTCTTCAAAGTAATTCCACCCTTTATTTCCTCTCAAAAAGTAAACCCCCCAACACACCTCATCATAGACCTGCTGTATAACAACACAACACCCAACACACCCATAATCATGAACATGACACAACCCAGTCCTATAGCCACACCACCCAAACACTGCCTAGATGCAATCCCACTGCATAACAAGTTCATCCATTCTACAACCAAACAACATCTCAACCTATGATACCATCACACCACCTGTACCGCTCTATACACACAACCACACTCCATCACAAACACAAGGCCAAACATAACCACCCATGGAACATAGCCACACCAACAAGGAAAAGTTTATTCATATTTAGAAAACACTCGTGCTTTAATTACACTTGATAAAAAGGGGTTGTAACAGAACAAGTTTAATCCCAAGAAATCCATTTAACTAACTAGATATACGTGATTAATAAAGTTTTCCATGTTCATAACCGTTCAAAAAAAGATTAAAAACAAGAATTCATAGGTCTGGTGAACAAACAAAGAACACCAATAACCATGATTTTAAGAAGTCATACAAACCTTACCAAACATGACATGGATTAATAATAACATATAAAACAAATAGATAATCACTATCGTAATCCCATACCCTCATTTATTATTCTTATTATCTTCGTTAAATTAGTTTCAATCACAACTACATGAAGATATCAGTACACCCACCCCTCATGATACAAAAATAAAATAGAGACGAAGGGATCCCTACTTGGAATAAAAAATGATAAGAAACTCCTTCACGTGCCAAAACAAGGGGCCACACGAGTAGTAGAAAAGACTCCATGGGAAAAATGAATAGACTGCTATAGAACAGGCGCATGACTCCTTGGGGAAGAAAAGTTATAGGCACACCAAGAGAACACATAAGGTTTATAAGGAAGAGAGGATTTCAACTTTCGAAAGGCTAGATCCTAAATCTATGGGGAAATGGTCTCACAGTCCATTAAAGCCGGATCACGATCAAGACCATGTAGTTTAAGAGTCAAAGGAAGCATCAGGTTTTTAGGGGAAAAATACCATTTGAAATGGCCCAAAAACCCTTTAAAAAAGGCATTCAACTCATTAACATCAAAGAAAAAATCAAAGGGGTGAAATTGAAAAAAATAGAAATGAATCACCGATGGGTGAGTCACTGAGGCAAGCTACCAATGGATGAGCCACCGATATTGATCCACCGACGTGAATCACCAACAGCGAGTCACCGACATGGCTCATTGACACCTGACTCATTGATGCTCAACCTACTGATGCCTTGACCTACTGGCACCTCGACCTGCCGATGCCTCAACCTACCGATGCCTCGACTCACTGACGCCCTAACCTACTGAGGCTCTAACTCATCAATGCCCTGACTCACTGATTCTTTGACCCACCGACACTAACCTACTGACCCCTTGAGACACCGAGACTGATCTAATGACACTAACCTACTAACTCCCTGAGTCACTGATGGAAAAACTGGAAATTTGGAAAACTCTTGAAATGGGTTACCATTGCCTCCAAGAACACTCCAAACACTATATTTTGACAAAGTAATGGACAATGGAGGTCCAAGCCAATATATTAGATACATATCAAACTATTATCTCCCTCTATAATTAAAAACTAAACCTAGAAGAAATAGTGGTATGAACAACCACCCCATAAGATACCTATCAAGGAAAAACAACTTTGTATTGTTCAAAATATAGAGTAAAACCTCCAAATCCAAGAAAACCTCCTCCCACATTTTCTAACCAAAACATCTAAAAGATACCCCCCAAAAGCACTAACTTTCTGGAAACATGAATTAGGAAATTCCTTCCTCCATGCCAAGATACTATCCACTTTGGGTGACACTGACTTGACCACACAGGTTTAGTCACATCCACATTAATTTGACTTGATTAGGGATTGTGTATCCACCTTTTCAAATGTTAGGACTTTGTCACACACTACAGAATAAAGAAGAAATATACATCATAAAAAACAAGGTTAAAGTACTATATAATAGATCAAAAAACACAAGAAAAACTCAAAACAATTCTGGGTATTGGGCACACATTTGCATCTCTCGCTCCCAAGTACTCTCCTCTAGGCCACCGTGCCTCCACAAAACACAAACCAAGGGAATGGTCCATCCACAAAACAAATTTTCCTAATGATCTTGGATCTCCATTGGCCACTCCACAAATGTTGCATCATCCTCAATATCCAACTCTCCCCAGTCAATGACATGGGAGTCATCGTGAAGATAGTAAAGAAGTTGGGAGAAATGAAAGACATCGTGGATCCCCCTCAACTGTGGTGGAAACACCAACTAGTATCCGACCTCTCCAACTTCCCCAACACCTCAAAAGGTATAATGAAGCTGGGATAAAGCTTTCACCCTCTACTGAAACTCTACTGTCCACATCAAGGGGATACCTTCAAGAACATGTGGTCCCTAAAATTGAACTCAAAGGGAATTCTACTATGATTGATGTATGACTTATACCATGCTTCCTTCATCCTCTCATGGTCAAGATTCAACTTCTCTATCATACTATATACCACGTCTAGACCAAGAACAACTGCCTCCCCAACTTTCATCAAACATAAGGGTGAAAGCCATAATCTTCCATATAAAGCTTAAAATGGAGCCGTTACAATGGAAGAGTGATAACTATTATTGTGAGAAAACTATACCATGGGAAAATGTCACACCCAAGACCCACTAAAGTCCATAACACTTGACTACAACATTTCCTCCAACATCTAGATGGTTTTATTTTCTTTCCCATCCATCTGAGGGTGTAAAGCAGTGATGAGGTGTAATTGAGTGATAAAGGCATGATGCAATATCCTACAGAATCACGATGTAAAAAGTGTCCCTTGATATGAGATAATGGATCTTGGAACTCCATGTAGCTGCACTAC
This sequence comes from Viscum album, assembly GCA_963277665.1. NCBI lineage: Eukaryota > Viridiplantae > Streptophyta > Magnoliopsida > Santalales > Viscaceae > Viscum > Viscum album. Next base: position 1,001,596 of record OY728136.1, read on the forward strand.
CTCATCCACATACCTCTGTGCTAAGGCATCTACCGCGCTCGACTCCTTGATCACTAAGAAGTGATCTGATTTCATCAACTGATCTAGTAATACCCAAATTGCATCACATCATCCATAATACCTAGGTAATAATATGATGAAATCCATTGATATGTCATCCAACATCCACTAGGGGACATCTAAGGGATACAAAAAAGCACCAGGAACATGGTGCTCAACCTTCACTTTCTGTCACACCATGCAATTTTCCACAAACTCCACCACTACTCACTTCATCTCGGGCCACAAGAACTATTCCCTCAAGCCATTGTAAATTTTGGAAATCCCAGGGTATACCGCTGGGGGTGAGCTATGAAACTCATGGAGAAATCCCTCATGCATCTCCACAGTAACAAATAACTTCACATGGAACAATATCTGATTCTGACCATCCTACAACCATATATCTGGAGCATTATCCTAGTCAAAGCGATCACACATTACCTATACCTCCGAGTCTCCCCACTGAGACTCCTCCAACTGATACCTTAGAGATGACTGCACCATCATCTGAAATAGGCAACCTCTACCACCATCCATTAATGTATCTAAGTGAAAGGAAACCAACTCCTACATTACTCTCCAGGCATCCGTAAAATCCCGAACCACTTCCTTCTATGACTTCCTACTCAAAGCATCAGCCACAACATTCCCCTTTCTTGAGGTGTAAGAGATATCAAAATCATAATCCTGGAGAAATTCCATCCACCTCTATTTCTAAAAGTTCAGATATTTCTAGGAAAATATGTACCTCAAAATCTTATGATTCGTGAAGACCAAAAAGCGCTCCCCAATGAGGTAATTTCGCCAAAAATTTAGCGCAAACACGACTGCTGCAATATCCAGATCATGGGTGGCATAGTTGCATTTGTGGGGATGAAACTGCCTAGACCCATAAGTGATCACTTCTCACTACTGCATTAGTACACACCCCAATCCTAGATGGGAAGCATAACAACAAACCTTGAAAATCACCCCTTCCTATGAAAACCTAAGCACTGGAGCACTGACTAATTTCCCCTTCAGATAACCGAATGTTGTCTGACACTGCTCACTCCACAAAAGCTTGTACTTTTCTAGTTAGAGCCATCAATGTAGATGCTAATAAAGATAAATTAGCTATGAATATCTAGTAGTAGACTAACAGACTGAGAAAACTATGAACCTATACTACATTATTGGGTGATTCCCAAGAAACAACTACTTAAACCTTCGATGTGTCCACTGCTATATCCTACTGGGACACCACATGTCCAAGGAAGTGGACCTCCTATGTCCAAATCTTGCACATGGATAGCTTTACAAAGAGATGGTGGCATCAGAGAACCTCCAAGACAGTCCTGAGTTTCTCAGTATTCTCCTCCTATGACTTTGAGTATATTAGGATGTCTTTGATGAATACAATGATGAACCTATCCAGGAAATCACAAAATATGAAGTTCATAAGACCCATGAACCCGACTGGTGTGTTCATAACACCGAACGACATAACCATGAACTCCAAGTTCCCATACCTGCACCTGAAAGCAGTCTTTGGGATGTCAAACTCCTTCACCCTCAATTGGTGATACCCAGATCTTAGAGATTGATCTTAGAAAACCAAAATTTTCCCCTAAACCATTCGAAAAGATCATATATCCTTAGGTGAGGGTAATGGTTCTTGATTGTTACCTGATTTAACCTTCGGTAGTATATACACAGCCTCAAACCACCATCCAACTTTTTAAAAAACAAGACTGGAGCACCCCATGACAACACATTGGGTCAGATAAATCCTTGCTTCATCAGATCATCAATCTGGATCCGCCACTCTCGTAGATCAGAAGGCTCCATCTCATATAGAGCCATTGAAATCGAACTAGAATAGGGTTATAAGTCTATCCTGAACTCAACATCACATCGAGGGGGTAGAGTCACAATATCCTTGGGGAAAACATCAAATAAATCCCTAGAAACTTATGATACCTCCACCATCTCATCATCCTCTGATTCCATTGACATCTTGACCAATAAGGAAAGGAAAGACTCCACTCACTGATTGCCCATCTGAAAAATCCATTCACCAATAAAAGCTACCCACTGGACACCCATGTCTAGAAACAAAACTCTTATATGAAAGCAGTTGATAATCGCACGCATAGATTACAACTAGTCGATGACAAGGATAACACTGTATGGATTAATCTGTAGTTGAAAGAGATACCCATAGGACTGATGTGGCCCCAACATCATTCTACATCCCCGATAAACATAAAACAAGCCGATCTGACCTCCGACTAGTGTACTCAACACCAAGTTCATGGAAAGTGTCTCTATGTCCAGTCCCAGAGAATGGGATAGACTAGGTGCACGAAAGGAGTGAGAATCTTCTGAATCAAATAAGGTGAAAACAAGAGTACTGAACAAACTGATCGTACCTCAAACAATCTCCAGCACTACTGGAACTACTATATATTTGGTGTGAAACTAACCATGACTAGTTCCTCTTCCACTCTTCTATTGGATCCCTCCCCAAACATTCTTGGGTTGAGGTTGCTATGGAATGCCCTGAGGCCGACCTCTGCCAACTTCGTCTCCCCTCGGTGGAGCAGGAGCATATTTTCCCTACTACTGAAATGGCCTAGCCAGAAACTGCTGCTGAGGCAGGCACTAAACCTTCCCACCTCTACCATACTTAGCTCGATTTGGGCACTAAATCTGAAGGTTCCCGCAACCTCCACAAGTGAAACACCTCAGTCCCATGCCTATGGGAAAAGGACAAGGACCAGAAGGTTGGAACTGAAATAGCTGGGGTTGAATCCCTAATAACTGAAACTTGGAAGGTCTTGATGCCGAAGACCTAATACTAACATCCTTCCCCTTTGAAGAACTCAGTTTTCTCCCCTATCATGGTAAACCTCCTCGCGAGTTCATCCTCTCTACTACCTCATCCTTCTTCTAAACCTCTAAGTATGTTGGTAGGGTGAAGGGAGTAACTGCATGCTAGAGGGAAGGATGGAGTGCCTCCTATAAATGTCTCTCTCGAGAGTCCTCATCCAAAAAGAGATATAGAGAAAGGAAAAGTAAATCCTTGAACTTGATCCCTAACTTCTGTACCGATATACTCCCCTACTGGAGGGAGAGTAGCTCCTGTTGCTTCTCATTCTTCATCATCAAGGAAAAGAATTATGCCCGAAACTCCTTCTCAAAGTCGACCCAAAGAACATCAGTCTCCTTCCTATCCTTGAGGTAAAGAGTCCACCACTGAAACGCTGCTCCCCTCTTCTGGATCACTGACAAGGGAACCCAGTACTCTGTTAGAGCTAGGATCAAGATAAAGGAGATCACCAGCTCCTCAAGCCAACTCTCTGTCTCTGTATCTGAAACGCTTCCTTCGTACTTTCCCAGAGTCTTTCGCTGGAAATCACGAATGGTCTTCCACCACCGATCCTCCTCCTCTAATGGTTCAACCCTCCATCGATCGACCGGGTCAGTATGATGAGCCTCTATTGCTCGATCCACTCTTGGATGACAACTGAGTGCCACTCTGAGCTTACCGAATGACTAATCGGTGTAGCCTTACTTGGTCATTCGGTAATCTCAGAGTCCTTGCATCAGATCATGGGGGCCCCTAAAATCCGATTTCCTAGCCAGTGTTCCCTAGACTATGTCACACACCAATATCACCTAACACTATTTCCCTACCATCCCATCCAATCCTCACTATGCCTAACTCTAAACTCAATACTATCACTCAAACATCACCTATGATACCATTCTGTCATGACCCACCTTCTCCAAGACGAGGGAAGGGATAATAAGATATCAAGACCTTACTTACTCAAGATAAAGAAGATATAATGACTCCCTTATCCCGCCTCCAATAGGTCCTAGGGTGGCGACTGACACCAATGGTATAGAAATATCAAAAAAATGGGAGGCATTACCCTTTTTATAGTAACCAATATCAGGAGATATGATGTATCAACCTAAAACAACTCCAAGATACACATATATAAAAAAACCAAAATCCATCCCACATACATGTTTAAAGTAAAAATTCAAGAAATACAAAGAAAACTCCAAAGTAAGTACCAAAATAAAACTAAGCAGTGACACAACAACCATACCCAACATCTGAGCTAGTAAGGTCCATCACGATTTACGTAATATCCCTAGAAACCTGAAAATAGTTTTATATACATAGGGTAAGAATACAAGTATACTTATTAGAGAAAATCCAAACTTACCTGTGAACAAGTGGGAGAAGAATACTAATTTACCTGTGAGAAAACAACAGAAACTCAAAAGAACCTAACAAGGTATAATATCAACCCCAAACTCACCAAGGAATGCTCACCAAATAGTGAAAATCAAATAAAGTAAAGTAGTAAGCACATCGATATTTGGGTACCCCACACCACTTCCCATAGGTTAACTGATCATCCCTAATGGAGAATGTCCTAACTATACCACACTCTTCCACAAGACCCACTATCACAACCTAACCACACACACCTGGTCCACATACCACATCCCATCTCTCCTATAAACACTTGGGCCAAAAACCACAAACCCATCCCAAAGACACCTAGGAAGAACCATACAACTCATCCCAAAGACACCTGGGAAGCACACCTCGCCCACAAACACTTGTTCCTCACAACCACACCACAACTTGCCCGAAGAGTCTAGGGATACCAATTCCTAGAAGAGGGTGCAGAGAAAATCCAATAAACATCCATCCATCCTCCCACTGGGATAGTGAGAAGGGACACCCTCCCCCATAACAATGGGGGTGTTCAGCACATGTTGATCAACATGGGTGGGGTGCGTATTGAAATCAAAAGAAACTATATATATATAGGTACCAAACACTCAGACCAACCTATGGGTTTTTAGAACAACAATTAGCCCACACAAAACTTCCCTTGCTTCCACCTCTAAATTCATGTATCAAAACGAATGATGGTCACTTCCCAATTTGATAAATGAATGCCGCCTCACTACAAGAAACAACTCGAAACATACCCCCAACCAATTCATTTAACCAATTTTCATTATGAATTATTAATTAGTTAATAAATTTATTCCATCACTACTTAGGAAACTACCAAACAATGCACATGTTATAAGGTGAAGCAACCATACCATCCACTACCAAATCTAAACAAAGAAAGAAGGGCCTAGGTAAAAGAATCCATTCTAACACCCATTGAACCACTACCACCATCATTCTTCAAAGTAATGCTACCCTATCCTTCCTATAATCAAGTAAACCCCCATAACACCTCATCACAACCCCGCTGTATAACAACACCTCACCCAACACACCCATAAACATGAACATGACACAACCTAGTCCTGCAACCCCGCTGCCCAACCACTATCCAGATGTAGTCCCACTGCATAACAAGTTTATTCATTCCACAATCAAACAATATATCAACCAAAGATACCATCACACCTCTCGTACCACCCCATACACACACCCACACTCCAACATAGACATAAGGATGAACAGAACCACCCACAACACATAGCCACACCAGCAAGGCAAGGTTTATTCAGACTTAGAAAACATTCGTGCTTTAATTAAAATTCATAAAATATGGGTTATAACATAAAAAGTTTGATCCTGGGGTATCCATTTAGTTAACCATATATACATGATTAATTAAGTTTTCCATGTTCACAACCATTCAAAAAAAGATTAACAATAAGAATTCATGGGTTCAGTACGAAAACATAGACCACTAATGGCCATGATTTTCATAAGGCATACAACCCGTAAAAAATATGACATAGATCAAGGATAAAATATAAAACAAATAAATCATCACTATTGTACTCCCAACCCATCATTTATTATTCTTATTATATTCTTTAAATTGGTTTCAACCATAACCATATGAAGATATCAATTCAACCCCCCCACATGATACACAAAAAAAAGAGAGATGAAGGGATCCCTACTTGGAACAAAATATGATTAAAATATCCTTCATGTACCAAAATAGGGGGGTCATGTGAGTAACAGAAAAGAATACAGGGGAAAACCAAAGAGAAGGATATAGCAAAGGCACACGACTCCTTGGGGAAGAAAAGTTCTAGGTTCACCAAGAGAAAATGGAAGGGTTCTGAGGAAGAGATGATTTCAGATTTAGAAAGGACAGATCCTAAATCTATGGGGAAATGGTTTCAAAGTCCATTAAAGCCAGATCATGATCAAGAAAACATGTTTTAGGAGTCAAAGGAAGATTCAGGTTTTTATGAGATAAATACCATTTAAAATGGCCCAAAAACCCATTAAAAAGGAATTTAACTCATTTAAAGTCAAAGAAAACGTCAAAGGGGAGAAACTAGAAAAACTGGAAATGGCTCACCAATGGGTGAGTCACCAATGCGATCCACTGATGGATGATCCACCGACGTGACTCACCGAAAATGTGTCATTGATGCAACTAATTGATTCTTGACTCACTGATGCCTGACCTAACGATTCCTTGACCTACCAATGCCTCGACCTACTGATGCCTTGAACTACTAACACCTTAACTCACCAAGACACTGACCTACCGATTCCCTGACTCACTAACACCCTGAATCACCGATTACCTGAACCACCGATGCCAACCTATCGATGCTCTGAGTCACTGAAGCTAAGCTACCGACACCAACATACCGATGCCCTGAGTCATTAATGGAAAAATTGGAAATTTTGAAAACTCTTGAAATGAGATACCATGGCCTCCAAGAACACCCCAAACACTAGATTTTTACAAATTAATAGACCACAGAGGTCTGGGATATTACAACCAATGAGGTTTTCTCAAGCTAATTTAAGGTATTTAGGTAGGTAGGTCTTTGCTAATTGTGGGTTTATAGCTCCTTAATCCATTGAGTGGCTCCCCAATCCTAAAATCCTAACTTGGATTTCTTCAACACTTGCCTACGAGTTACATAAATTCTAGTGATGGATTCTTCTATTGATTTAAGATGGTTAATTCCACCCATAACCCTTTATAATAACTCTAAATTAAAATTTAGTGTCCCAATAAGGGTTGGTCAAAAACCTAATTCTAATGATTTTATTCCTAATCAAGTAATGGAAGGAAAATTCTAAATTAATATATATTTCATGGATTTTATTTTATTATTCCTAAAATTTATCTTGTTTTATACTTTACATGCTTTGATAATATTAAGTGGATTTTACTTAATTAATTGACCATATTGGATAAAACATTTACACATTATCTGTTTATTTAAATTCTATCTCTACACATTAATTCATTTATTTACGAGATCATGGTATTGAATCCATTAAATAAGTAATAAATAGATAGAAATAAATAAATAAATAAATAAAAAAATGAACCGATCATGAGCTTATCTAATGGTTGATTTATTGAGTGGATAATAAATAAACCTATGACCTAGGGAAATAACTCCTTGTGCCAGTCTTGACATGAGTTGCAACATTCCACCTATCCATCCATGTATCAACTGGGTTGGTATCATTATGATTTCATCTTAAACCACCTTCATATGCCTTGGGATACTCCGCTAATTAAAAGTATTTATAACTTACATGTAGGTAAGAGGAACCAATGGATTGGTTAAGAGGAATTACATAAATAACTTTGGACATGAAATTCCTACATAATAATAGAGGGATATATGACACACATGCCATAATATTTAATTTAATAATAAATAATTAAAAACCAATGAAATAAATTAAATTAAATAATTCTAATATATACATAGGTCTTGTTCAATCTCATGAATGGTCATACACATGAAATGAATATGAAAAAGTAAAACTGGGTAACATTCATTTCTTATTTGTTTTTTATTATTAAGATAAACACGTTTTCATTAATTAATTAATTAATCAATTAATTAATTAATTACATTTCATCTTAATGATCATACAAATTCATTTGGAGATACCCATAATTAATGAAATTCATGGTAAATAAACGACATAACCAATAATCACATACATATTATAATAAATTAATTAAACATTTAAAATTATTTAAAACCATTATTAAATTTCTAAATAGATGAGGTATGCCAATAAATAAAATATGGTTTTTATAATATGATTTTAAATTTAATATAATTTAATTCTATCCTTTATTGGTAGATAACATGACGTGTACTTACGAGATACAATTCACATACCTCGGTTTCCATGTAACTAGGTTATATGCTTGAGGCTTCGATCATTTACCTCAGCTGGACTACATGGTGTATACAAGCTATCTATATGCTGTGTATCACTCTTGTTGTGTGTCTGAGATAAATTATTGTGCTTAGGAATGTATCTTTGTGGGAATAACATATACAATCCAACTACATGACATGTGGTCTGAATGCCATGTGTCCGCACAACCCACTAAAGAACTTGATATGTTCATCATTTGCGACTTACATGATGTGTATAGACCAGATACACACCATGTATCACTCATGTCATGTGTTTTAATAACTCACTGAATGGATTGACATGAATTTTAGACATGGGTAATGATGAACTACACTTCTTGTACACCACATATAGGTAATGTATATCCTTAATGATCCAGGATGTTAGTCTCATGCAATTTTAATGTGTATAATGATCATACAGATTGTGAGAATTTCAATGATAACCCATGTACAATACATGGTGTGTACACTATCTACATGCTATGTAATCCAACATGTCGTGTTCCAAGTTTTCACAACCTACACGTGGTGTTCAATAAATGCTTCGTGTATAGTTACTGCTTGGAATTCCATGTATCACGAGGCATGTCTAGGTGAAGTGCACATGGGTACACGCCGTGTACTCAAACTACACACCGTATAAACCTGTCTTATTGGCCTAAATTATTGGCTCTTCCCAATGTCATCTCTAATCATTATTCTTCTATTCTCTAACCTTTAAGAAAATGAATCACTGAATAGAGATGATTAATATGTCAAATCATGTTAATTAAAATTAGATTTAAAGAATGAATAATCTTGAAATAAAAATATAACCAACATTATGGATATTGATAAAAAATAAAGTAAATAATTATAAATTTAAAACATTACCACTATGATACAACTTAAGGGATCCAATCATAGCAGAAGCGCCTTGTGGTGTGCATTAAATTAAAATTTCTTTTAATTTAGATTCTTCTGAAACCTGAGAGAAGATATTTCATGTTAAATTTATAATTAATTTATTTAATATTAGAAGAAATGATTTAACTTATCTTAGGATCCTTTCTTCAATGTAGATGTTGATCATTTAAAAACCTTTTTTTGGATTAACTTCATTACGCCTTAACGATCTAAGTGTATAATTCCTCTAGCGGCACTCTACACATGCTCCTTTGATCTCAAATCAATGCTAATTGATTTTTGGGTGCTCATGTGGTGAATCAATTATCTTGTGTTATTTATTATGATCACTAATCCTTCAATATTGAAGGAATATCTCTTGTGATTCTCATTCTTGAAAGGGATAAAAAAAGAGGAATTTGAGAGAGAATATATTGTGTGCAACGGTTCCCTATTTCTCGATTTTCAATCAACCCTACACAATAAAGATAAAAATCTATTTATAGATATAGGGTTAAAAATATTATTTAATAGCATGCCATACCTTAAATGATATAATAATATTTATTAAACCCCATGAAAAATAATAATAATTTAAATATTTCTTTGGCATGCGTGCTAACTTGCGCAATAAAAAATATTATTTAATTTAAATTAATATTTGTCACCAGACATGGACTTGGTCTGTTCGAACTCTTCTAGCATTTATTGAACACCTGAATAATATTTAGATTAAATATTTTATTCATCAATATATATTTATGATCGATAAAAAATAAATAAAATTATTCCTTGATCTTGATAATACTATTTATTGTATTAATTAAATTCAAATTGAATTTAATCATGATCAACAGAAACATAGTGTGAGACCCTCTAGGTATTTTTTTTCTCATTGGAATTAGATGGGCTTGCCTAAATTCCAAGATTACTATCTACCAATAGGTCAAATCCCCCAATAAAAAAAAACTTAATGTCACAACAATAATAAACACATGTGAATGTTCACTGTGTAATATAATCCCATTTTCATAATATCTCAGGCAGAAGGTTTCAAATTCATATCACCAACCTGTATGATTGATATGTCTTTCTTTGACTATATAAAATAAACATATTGATACATCATGGGAATATAATTTAATTTGATGGTTCTATTCCAATAAAAGGTTTGAAATATTAACTTATATTTTGATGGAAGTGACAAATTCTTCCTTGACTTATCTCTCAATAACATGTTATTCGTGATGCACCCTACTTCCCACTAACATATAAAATGAAAATTTTGGTCAGTAAATCTAAGTGCTCAAGTCATGAAATTCATCAATGTTAATCTTAAAGTCTAAGGACCATTACACACGCTTGTAGATAGAAATATCTAATGAAGCCAAAACATGGGGAATTACTACTAGTGGGTCTATTCTCATAATCTATTGTCTTAAAGATTACCAAGTGAGAACTTCATGAGAAGAAGGATCATCTGCTTATGTACACTCACACTTGAAAATCACATTCCATGTGTCCCATAATAGAATATCATCCAAACACATAACTATATTTAATAATATCATCACAAGGTTCTCAGCCCAAAAATGAACTATTATGACTTTATCAATGTAACATATAATCTAGGACATTGTTACATTAAATTCATGAAAAATAATTAATAATATAAAATGAGATATTTTATTAATATTCAAATCATAAAATAAACATGTAATAAAAGTACAATTGATCCTAGGACACCAACTAAAAAATCAAATTATTAAATTATACACACATATATAATTGGCATTTCCCTAAGATGGCCCATATCTAGTAAGTCACAACCATAAAACTCAGTTAAATAGAATTTCACCAAAAACCTATATGGAAAACACCATATAGACCATTTATAACACTTTAAATAACCGACCCTATTTTTATTTATAGAACAATCACACGACCAACAAGAAAATATTCTGACCTATCTAGGGTCATCATACATTCCTTATATAGAGGGACTTAATACTTATAATCATCGAGCACCTTGATGTAGATCTACATTATCTTTTATCAGAAGAAATTACATCATTGTCAAACTGAGTAAAATTAAATTACAAGTTATATAGGAAAAAACATATAAGTTTTCACTGAAATTTTAAACAACTGAACAATAATTCCCCAAGTTTTTAAAAGTGATAGCAATGTTTTATTGCGTATGTGATACACAACACCGAACCCATACGAACAATGATTATTTAAATACGACCCTTTTAACTATTCCATTAAATCATTTTTATAATAGTATAATTAAATACTTTATGACACATATATATATAAGTAATAAATTTATTGATAAATTCTTAGTAAATATCCAATCAATTTTTTGTAATGTCTTTTTGTTCTTCAAAATAATTTTTCTTCAGAAATGATTTTTTATTTATTTTTATGAAAAAAATATATTAGTTTCTAGAAAATTTAGAAAATATATTTCATAAAAGTAACTAAATTTTTGGTATCATAATATCAAAATTAACTTATGGTAAAAATATAGGATTTTCAAAAAATATAGATTTTCAGTGAATAGTGAAAAATACAGTTTTTATGTAAAATTATAATTTATTTTGATGAATTAATAAATTTTAAAGTACAATTATTATTTTAATTTTATTTCAAGGTAAAATAAGTATTTTTTAGTTATATTTAATTTAATTAAGTACATTTTAATCATCTATATACTATATTTTAGTATAATTTTATTTCTAGTATTTAAAACACATTTATTTGAAAACTGTTTTAAAATGAATAACGATTATCCATTATAATTAATTAAAATAACACCTAATGAGAAATGAATGAAATTAATTTTTTAGATTATGTATCTATATTTATAAATTTAAACTCATATAATTAATAATACTAGTTATGTAGTGAAATTTAAATCATATTTTCCTTGAAAAAATGGATTTTTCGAAAAACAACTTTTCATTGTGATTGAGGATTTTATATTAAATTAAATTCTTCCACCTCTGGGAATTGATTTTAGTAAAATGTATTACATATTTTGAATAATAATAATTTATATAAGGTAATAATGCAACTTAATTTTTGTACAATATGAATAGTAAATGTAGTAAATATTAATTAAATAGTAAAAGGAAAATAAGTTAATTAAGGGTAAAAATAATTTTTCAAATACTTGAAGAAAAGTAACCATAATAGTATGAATATTTATATTTAATTTTAATTAAAATTATTATTTTATTTATTCATTTTTATTTTTAATTTATAAATGATTAAGTAATTAGTTTGATAAAAATTATATTTTGATATGATAAAACAAAAATTATATTTTTGGGTAATTTTCAAATTCAATTATGGAATTTATTTTGATGAATTAATTTATTTCTAAAATAAATAGTATTTTATTGAAATTTTATTATTAAATTATTTTTATTAAATATAAATGATCATATAATTTTGATGAAGTCAAATGTAATTATTATAAGGGTTTGAAAACTGTTATTATCAAAAAACCCAACATTTCCCAATAAATGTCGATTATTATTTTAAAAGTGAAAATAGAAATATATAGAAAATTATATTTATAAAATTAATATTATTTTTATAATAAAAAATTCAAAATTATTCAATGATGAATTTTTCATAATTTTTTCAGATAGTCAAATTTTTGGGTAGAAATTAAATACTGTATAAATATATTGTGTGTATTATGATATCATAATGACCAAAAAGTGTTGTAATAAATACTATAAAATGTATCCACAACCAAATATATATTTTTAATTTAAAATAATGTGATTTTATGTTTATTTTATTTATTTTATAAAGTCTTATGAATCCTCCAAAACCATTAATATATTTTAAGGTTTTAAAATCATTTTATTAAGAGTATGACTCACTTCCACATCAGAAATAGTATTATTTTATTAATTTTTGAAGTTGGAAGCATAAAATAATTAAAACCACTACCCTTTGGAAGAAACCATGGGAAAAAACCATGGGAAGGTTTGTGGTGTTGGTTATTTTATTATATAGAGTCAAAACCTAAGTTTGAGAAACTATAAAGAATTCCCCAATATTACCCATATAAACCCACCAAAGATCCCATTTATATTCACTGAAAATCCTTGGATCACATAATTACTCTTTACTACCCTTTATAGAGTCCTCCAAACTCTCCCCTAATCTCCCAAGAATCTTCTACCAAGCTTTTAGAGTCACACACTCAAGTAATGGATCTTCCTCTCTCATTTTGATCCAATCACCTATTTTATGATATGAATCTTAGTTTCCATTTTGGGTTTTTTGGGTGTGATTCCCAAAAAAATTATTACTATAATTTTTATTACCATATGATTAGATAATAATTTAACTCTCATTAATCCCTCCCATGATCCTTTATGTACACCTATTACCATTCTGAAATTTAATAAGGGTTATTTTCTTTCTCCACTTTATTAAAGTTTCTTTATTATCTTATACATTCCATTTACAAATAATAATGTTGGGAATTGTATTTCCATGTCCCTATTAATAAAAATTTTATATCAAAATTATGAGAGACACATTTCTCTCTCATCAACCCATTTTATGAATTTTTAAGTGACGTCGTTATGCTGTATAAATTTCAGCACGATTTTCCATGAAAAAAAAACCATGCAGTGAATACCATACCCATTTAATATCAAGGGTGTGAACCTTTATAAAATTATAATTATTTAACTTTGGACTTACATGTATTTATTCCACACTCTTTGATCATGGAATAAAATTTTACTATGAATGAATACATGTTGTATGATATATGTGGAACACATAATAACATGAATGAAATGAAAATGATATGTGTGCCCTGAATTATATAGCACTCCAATGCATTGTGTAATGTTTAGTCTCATGATACATCATGTTGGAACATAGAGTTAACTTTATTTATTTATTTTACTTTATCTATTACTATTTATTGACAGTTATCCTTGACCTATGTTTATAATGCATTGTTTTAAGATGTTTCTATATTTCCCATGTTGCCTTTATGATTATAATTCTATATCATGCCTCATTGTTCATTTTTATGATTACCAATCCTTTTATTCCTCACTGATATTCCTATTGTATAACATGTATTATCTTCTTCATATTATTACATTTTTACCCCCTTATTGGGATTTATAGATCACCTCTTTCTTATGTATGTCCCTAGGTCATCCCATGTAGTTTTAAGTATGAGCATGTTAAAGAAGTTTTCAATAAAAATGATGTATTTCCTATTTAAATTTTTATGTAATCTACCTAATTACAAAAGACACTAGGGTTATGGATCCTCTAGGTTGTATTATGTGTAATCTTATGTAATTAATAATTAATTAATGTGTAATAAATATCAAGGTTGTTACAGTTGGTATCAAAGGAAAATTTTAGTTATTTTTGGGATTGGGATTAGAAAACTCTAGTTAAATCCTTATAGATAAGACTAGGTATAAAAAAACATCCCTAAATTTTGGAAAGTATAAAGTAAGTGGTTTATAAATAAAATACATCCCTTTATAGATACTAAAAGTGGATGTGGCTCTATAAAAGATATACATAGGGGTTAAACCCGAAAACACCGCATTGAGCTAGACGTGATCGAGAAATTGTTCAAAATAACAGGCCCTACTACACACCTAGTTTGACACTCCCATGGGATTTTATTTAGTAAATTCATAGGCCCATTACAAACCATTATTAAGGGAAAAAATAATTCCCATTAGAGTATTTTTTCAGAAATATATCATGGATAACATATTTTTAAGCCTAGAAATTCATAAGTTAAGAAAATACATGTAATTTATAAGTTATCCATTTATGATCATTTATGATGAATTAATGGTCTTATCACCTATAATATATTTATGGTTTTGTGGTAATTATATTTCTCCTAACCATGTTCACTATCCAAATAAATTATTTCTTTGGTGTTAGTTTTATCTTATATTTCCATGTTTTCACTTCCCAATATACTTCTCCTACTGGGAAACCTAGTTAGGTGATGACCTTCAAACTGCCTTTTATCTCTTTTCAAGAGGATGTTTTATTAACCCTTTTTATGATGTTGGCTGTAAATAAAGATATTTTTAAGTGTCAAAACATATATTACCAAGATAATGTTTAAATTACGAGGATGAAATTTATTAAAAGGGGGAAGAATGTGACACCCCAAGTTTTTAAAATAGAAATCTATGTTCAGTAGCATATGTGATATGCAACACCGAACCCAAACAAATGATGATGATTTAAATGTTTCCATTTTAACCATTCCATTAAATTTGAAGATATGAGTAGGATTAACTAATTTAGGATATATATATATATATATCTTAAATATATTGATAAATTCTTAGTAAACAATCAATTAATTTTTTTGTAATGTATTTTTATTCCTTAAAATATGTTTCTTCAGAAATGATTATTTATTTATTTATATAAAAAAATATATTAGATTAAAGAACATTTAAAAAATGTATTTGATAAAAGGAAATCCATTTTTATTATGATCATATTAAAATTAATTTATGGTGAAATTTTGGGATTTTTGGAAAATATAATTTTTTTAGTGAATAGTTAAAATTAACGTTTTCATGTAAAATTGTAATTTATTTTGATGAATTAATTAATATAAAAGTTTAATTATTATTTTAATTTTATTTAATGGTAAAATAATTATTTTTTAGTTATTTTTAATTTAATTCAGTACATTTTAATCATTTTTATACCGGATTTTAGTATAAGTTTATTTTTAGGATTAAAAAACCATTTATCTAAAAACTATTTTAAAAGGAATAATGTTTCTCCATTATAATTTATTAAAATAAACTCAAATGAAAAATTGTTTAAATAAATTTTTTATATTATATATCCATGTTTATTAATTTAAATTCATACAATTAATAATACTAGTTATATTGTTAAAGTGAAATCATCTTTTCCTTGAAAAAATGGATTTTTTGAAAAATCGCTTTTCATCATGCTTGTGGGTTTTATATTAAATTAAATTATTCCACCTATGTGAATTGATTCTAGTAAAATGGATTCCATATTTTTAATAATAATTATTAATATAAGGTAATAAATTCAACTTAATTTTTCTACAATATGAATAGTAAATGTAGTAAATATTAATTAAATGGTAAAAGGAAAATAGGTTAATTAAGGGTAGAAATAATTTATCAAATACTAGAAAAAAATTAATCCTAATCGTATGTTTATTTATATTTCATATTTATTTAAATTATGATTATATTTATTTCTTATTGTTTTTAATTTATAAATTATTAAATAATTAGTTTGATAAAAATTATATTTTGATACAATAAAACACAAATTGTATTTTTATAAAATATTCAAATTCAATCAAGGAATTTATTTTGATGATTTAATTTAATTTTTAATTAAATAGTATTTTATTGAAATTTTATTTTTAAATAATTTTTATTAAATATAAATTATCTTATAATTTTTATGAAGTCAAATGTAATTATTATAAAGAATCAAAAACTCTTATCGTAAAAACCCTATAATTTCTCAATAAATATAGATTCTTATTTTAAATATGAAAATACACATAGATAGGAAATTATATTTTTAAAATTAATATTATTTTTTGAATTAGAATGTTGGAATTATCCAACGGTTAATTTTTCATAATTTTCTGGTAAAAATTAAATATTGTATAAATATACAGTATGTATTATGGTATCATAATGACAAAAAAGTGATGTAATAAATACTATAAAGGGTATCCAAAACCATATATATTTTTCCATTTAAAATAATATGATTTTATGTTTTTTTATTAATTTTATAAAGCCTTATGAATCCTTAAAAAACATTAGTATATTTTAAGGTTTTAAAATCATTTCAGTAAGAGTATTAATCACTTCCACATCAGCAAGGGTATTATTTTATTAATTTTATCCCTTGTAATTATAAAATAATAAAAAAGCTCCCCCTTTTCAGAAACCATTGGAAAAAACCTTGGGAAGGTTTATGGTTTTAGTTATTTTATTATATATATTCAAAAACCTAAGTTTGAGAAATGATAAATAATACCCCACCTTCCTATATAAATCCACCCAAGCTCCCATTTCTATTTACTAAAAATCCTTGGATCTCATGATTAATTTATACCACCCACTCTAGAGTCCTCCCAAGTCCCCATAATCTCTTAATAATCTTCTCTCAAGCTTTTGGAGTCACACACTCAAGTAAAGGATCTTCCACTCTCCTTTTAATTCAAGAACCACTTTTATATTATGAATAATAGTTTCCATTTGTGTTTGTTTTGTTATGTTTTACTAAAACATTATTACTTTCATTTTTATTACCATATGTTGAGAAACCCCTTTCACTCTCATTAATCCCTCCCATGATCCTTTATGTACTCCTGTTACTATGCCAAAATTTAGTAAGAGTTATTTTATTTATCCTCTTTATTAAAGTTTATTTATTATATTATGCCTTCCATTTCCAATTACTAATGCTATGAAATGTATTTCCATGTCCCTATTACTTACCATTTTATGTAAAAATTATGGGATACCCCTTTTTCTCTCATAAACCCATTTTATGAATTTTTAAGTGATGCTGTTATGTTTCCGAAATTTCACCATGATTTTCCATGCCAAAATAATTGTTTAGTGAATACTATAACCATTTAATATCAAGGGTGTTAAACTTTATATACTTATAATTCTTTAACTTGAGACTAAAATGTATTTATTCCACACTCCTTGATCATGGAATAAAATTTTATGATGAATGAATCTGTGTTGTATGATCTATGTGGCACACTTAAGCATGAGAATGAAATGAAAGTGATAGGTGAGCCCAAAATTATATAGAGCTCCAACGCATTGGGTAAAGTTTAGTCTCATGAGATGTCATTTTGGGATAGGGAGTGAACCTGATTCCTTTATAAAACTTTTTTCATCATGATTTCTTGGCAGTTATCCTTGACTTATGTTTATGATGCAACATTTTAAGATGTTTCCACATTTCCCATGTTTCCTTTATGATTATCATGCTATATCATGACTTATTGTTCATGTTTATGATTCTCACTCATTTTATTACCTATTGATATGCCTATTGTCTAATTTGTATTATTTTATTCATATTATTCCATTTTTATTCCCTTAATAGGCTTTATAGCTCATGACTTTCTTCTGTATGTCCTCATGTTATCCCATGTAGTTTTAAGTACGAGCATGTTAAGTAAGTTTTCAAAAAAGATGACATATTTACTATATAATTTGTTATTTAATGTACCTAATTCCAAAATACACCATAATTATCAATCATCCAGGTTGTATTATGTGTAATATTATGTAATGAATCATGAATTTATGTGTAATAAAGAGCAGAGTTATTACACGAACCCTCCATAATCAGTGATCTAAACCATAAAAAGTCAAGTCCATGTTATGTGAATCCTACAAAATGATCCTGATTCATGTAAATATTTCTCTTTCCATTAGTACAAAAATAAACAATTAAATAATAAACCATAAATCCAAAAAATCAAGTTCTTCACTCTAGGTGAAAACCATTCAACTATAAAATAGGATGCTAATAAAAATAATCCCATGCCATATATCCTGAACCTCCCATTGGATAAGGTGTTTATGAAAAACTAGTGTCTATCACAATCCCCATCACAACCTTATATCAATTTTATACTATCTCTTAAAACATTGAGAGGTTTATGATTAACTCTCCAAGCCTCACCTCATCTCAATCTCAAATATCATTAAAGCTATCTATATTAATGATCCAAACCCAAGACTCTTCCCAACCAATACCTATGATTATTGAAGTCTTCTAAGATAACTAAGTGTCATGGTCAGTCAATTAGGATGTGAGTAAAACTTAGTAGGACACCACCAATGTAGTCTCATACATAACTAGTAAATACAGTGTCTAAAAGTGATATGCTCATAATATAAATAAGACACAATGTAGAAGCGTAAATAAATAACCATCATAGATCCTTAGGTTCTACCATGGAACACTAATCAACTCAAACCCACTTAAGCCATTATTGAAGTATCTCTAAGCATGTCATGTAATTGTTCCAACCAATATATTCACCCAAGGTACGACTCAACCTAGTATATAGAAGATAATCACCTAAGGGATAACCCACATAGTATATAAAAGATAAACACCTGGGGGTTAGCTTGTTGGAGTTGGTGGTCTAAAACCTACTATTTTTGGCCTTGTTCATGGTTTGAACATGATTTGGCTCAAACTGTGAGAGGCCTAAAAGTGACCATGTATCCTTATTTTGGTGTTATGGATAGACACATTTCTTGAGAATGGTTAGAGAAAAACATGCAAAAAGAGTGCAAAATGGATCTATCAAATGATAGAGATGAGTTTCACGGTCGGCACACAGTTTCTCAAACTACGCGGCCAGCCCGTGTGTGTTCCCCTTCTCTCTAGTAGGGTGTGAACGGTTGATGCATGGTCTGGAGGACCGTGCGACCAAACCATGCGACCTTCCCAATGTTTAAAAAGTAAGATAAAAATAAAATAAAATAAAATAAAATATTTTAATAATGATAATAATGATATTATTATTATTATTATTCTTGTTTTTAGTTTATTATTATTATTACTATTATCAATATTAGTTTCTTTTTTCCCTAACCCTAACGGGCCCCCCCCTTCCCTATTAACCCATACACGATACACCCCCTCACCTCCCCTCACCTCCCCTCCCTACCTTTCATGACCCCCCAATGGTCATAGCTCCCCCGTGACGCACCACCTCCTCCTCCCCTCTCCTTCCGATGCTCAAATTTTGAGCCAATCCCTTTTGCAATCTCTTCTAGTAGGGATTTCTTCTTCTCCTCTTTCTTTTTCTCTTCTATTTTTTGGGTTTATTCTCTTTAGTGTGGTGCACATGCCTTAGCCAAATACTAATGAATTTTAGGGTTTTTGTTTTAGACTATTCTTGATTAATAGGGTTTGTTGGCCCCATTGATGACCGTTCTTTCCCTGATTGAAAAATGTAGAAGGTTTTTATTTGATTTTTGGAAATAAATTTTGGTTCCTTTACATTGGTTCAATTTTAAATTAAAGGTTTAGTTGTTTTTGAGTTTCCAATAATTTTTCTATAGTCCATTGGGTTTCTTTACTACAGTTTTGAGCTGGGGTAATCAGGAAATCTTACATGTGCAAGCATGGGTAAGGAATATATATATACCCTATTTTTATATATTACCTCAAGGATAGAGGAATATTTACAAGTAATATAGGGGTATTATATATATATGTGTATAAATTCATGTGCGTGTAAGCGTAAAGTGTTGGTTTAAGTGGTCATCATAAAAAAAAGAATCATGTTTGAGGTAGCCCCCCTTTGCCTAGGCTTTTAATTTAAATTCCATGATTGTTGGATTTTTTTTAAAATGTGGTTTCCATTTTTATATGAATTTCATATGATATATATATATATAATTGTTCATGGTCCTTGAAAACTGGATTCTCACTTGATTTCTAGACCTTCTCTTAAGGCTGATGGGTTTAATCTGTTCAGAGGGGATGCCCTCGGTCTTCACTACTATAGCCCCCCCTAAGGATGCTTGCTTTGGTATTTCTTGTAGGTCTTTCTTGTATTGATTGCGTAATAAAAATTTGACGTTGGATGGAAGGATGGTTTTAAGATTGATTTTAAATGTGTGGTGTTGTAGTAGTTCAATTATCCTTTTAAATGTTTTTTGAATTTAAAAGTGTTGGGAAATAGTGTTTTCTAAAGTGAAATTATTCCTTTTGAAATAATAATTCCCATTTGGTACTTTGAGAATGTTTTATGGGAGTGGAAAACCCCTCTTAAGGCATGCCCCCTTATTTTAAAAGTGTTGGGAAATAGTGTTTTCTAAAGTGAAATTATTCATTTTAAAATAATAATGCCCATTTGGCACTTTGAGAATGTTTTATGGGAGTGGAAAACCCCACTTAAGGAACACCCCCTTATTTTAGAAATATGGTGTGTATGTTAAATGTGTGATTTGTGATATGTACCTAGTGAAGAGGCTTGTGCATTGTTGTATGACTTAAAAAAATGGAGATACGCTCAAGGATGGATATCAGTGGTGAGAGGTTGGATGTGTTTTTGAGTAAATAAAATGATACGTTCATGTATGTTAGATTGATAAAAAATCACCACCAATTGAAATAGAGCACATGGGAAACTTGGGTACTTAGGTGGGATAACTATAACAAGTATGCTAGTTGACTCTGAAGTTGCATGGCCCAAATTTATCTATAAGGATCTATGATTATAACACTAAATATATTATGAAGATGATTGGATACCACTAGAACTTGGGCCCCTCTAGTGTCTAATTAATGAGTACACCATTGGTTGTGGTTTCTATACCATGTTTCACTTAGGTATAAGTTTTATAGGGTCCCACTTCTACTAGTTACTTATAGAGATTTACCATGGTGCTAGTGATGTGTTTTCCATTTCAGTTGCTTCATGCTTGTTTTCTCTTTTACAAAAACTAGGTTTTAATATAAATTTCTTTTGTTTCATTTTAAAATGTCAATTCATAATTGTAAACTATTTTAAAAATATGATGGAAGAGAAATCATTTTCTTAAAAAAAGGAATATTTTTATTTGAATTTTAAAATAATAGAAAACCTTATGTTTATATTATTGTATTTTCAAAATAGCACGACTTGGGTTTCTTTTTAAAGGTACGGAATTAGTAAAAGTTTATTCGGGCCTGCCTAACGAGTTTTAATACTCATGCCTATAGTTTCATTTTTTATATTATGGTGCTACTCCTAGCTTGTATTTTGTCTCCATGGGGTGGTGTTGGTTTATTGGTCGGTGGTGATCCGTTGGGTCACATGGAGGTACATGCAGTTTTATTTCATTTATAATGCTATTTTTTATCTTTTTATTGATCAATTTATATTTGTTTTATTTTTCATTTGATTATTGACCAAATTATTCCTAATTGATTCATTTTTATTTTTTATACTCGTTTCTATCCGGTGGGGGTTGTGAATGTCATTCAGACCTTGTAACGGGCCAGCTCGGGTGATCGATTCAGGGTTGACCTGGGTTGGTTTGTGAAAAAATGGTATCAGAGAAGACCATTGTTATTTGGGGTTCCATATAGCTTAGAAATTAGGAATCTTAGGACTCAATAGGTAGGTGTGGTAAGGAAATCATAAACCATTTCCCATCCCGAGTATCGAGTTTCCTGGGGTAGTCTAGGATTTGAGTTTTTTCCTTTTTTTGGTTTATGTGGATAAGGGATGAAAATAGGGGTGAGCCACTGTTACGTGATGAGTTTTCATGGAGTAGTGACCCATGTGTTGCCCGAGTTCATGGTTCAAGATACTTCCTATGGTTGATGCCCGCTCGGAGCATGTTATGTAAAGCCATGTTTCTGAGCAAGATATGACCACCGATTCCTTATTCTTGAGTTATTGATGCATGTTATGTTTTAGCTTAGTTTTCATTGGTGTGAGTGAATTTTAAAAATTAAAATGGTTTCTAGAAAAGAGTTTTTAAAAATGGAAAGTTGATTTTTTGGAGTGGGAAAGAGGTTTTTGAAATAAAAATGATTTCTGGAAATGGTTTTCTTTTAATGAAATGTGTTGTTTCAAATTAAAAAATGGGAGGTGTTTTGGAAACCATTTTGAGACTTTGGAAATACTTTTTGGAATGTGATGTGAAGGTTTCTTAAGAATTTGGAAATGTGTTACTTTAATGATAAGTGATGGATTCAATTTGGTTGGGAATCTGTGCTTTAAGTTGAATGAACTGTTTTTGAAATGAGAAGTGTTTTTAATTTAACCTTGGAATTTATATGAATGATCACATATATAGATGCACACATGTGGAAATTGGATAATTGGTGGTATGTTTGGATGAGTTCTTGAGATAGAATATGGATGTGTATATTTGAGACTTCATGGAATACCAATTTTGGGTATTTAAGTTATTTTTATTTCTAAAAAAATGGTTCTCCAAAAGGGGTGTTTCAAAAGAAAAATTATTTGAGGTTTAGTTTTGTGTTGAAAGTTGGATTTTGTATTTGGAAAGTTTACTAGGAATAAGGGGGGTTGTGAAATTGAAATTCGAAATAATTATTTTTGAAAAATAATTATGGGTTTGTTTAGTGGTATTTGGATTGCGAGTTGGTGTTTTGGATTGGAGTTTCTTGCTTTTTTGGTTAATCTTGGGTTGATTTTTATTTTGGGTTTTAGATTGTGATTGAAGTGTGTAATTTTGGTTTATGATGCATTTTGATTCAGCTTCGTGCTTCTTGTTTTGAGTATTCCACCCAGAAAAGTCCTAGAGGTTTCTAGTGAGTCTCTTCTAGTTGGTTCTACCCTGAATCATAGTGGAGTGGTGAGATTGAGTTATTCTCAGTTGTTTCTAATATTCCATGGTGATCTTGATTCATTGGAGGTAGCATACTACCTTGATGAAGTCATTGATGTTTCCAGGTTATTGGGAACTCCCAAAGATGCAAGTGTCTGTGTTGTTTTGGGTTTATTTGAAGGTTCAACTTTGGATTGATGGAAGGTGATCATCCCAGCATTGTTGTAGGATGGGATGTGTTGGGAGGTGTTTAAGACCACTTTCATCCGATGATTTATACCTGAGGAGGTGAAGCTGAGTAAAGTGATAGATCTAGTGAGTGTCCAGTAAGGCTAATGGACAATGAAGGCGTAAATTGATCATTTTAAGGAGTTGGTTCATTTTTATCTAGAGGTAGAATCACAAAATTAGTTGAAAGATTCTTTTATGTGGGGTTTCTATCCATGGTTCAATGATTGGTTCCTTTTTGGTGTCTGGGAAGGTTCCACATTCGATGAAGAGAGTGAACTGGTGGAAACTATTTCAGACAAGTCTTCTTATCATTTTCAAATTTTCATTAGTCAGGACACTCTATTGTTTGCTTCCAGTGTTGTTGGTTTGGGTACTTTAAGTTGTCTTTTCATCATCCTCCAAAGGCTTTCCATTGGTGTGGCCATTTGGGTCACTTGGAGAAGTTCTAAAAATATTATCATTAGAATGAGTATCAGCTAGAGGATATCAAATTCTGACTATGAGACAGTGGATGCTTTAGATATTAGGGCTCCAACCACATGACCTAGAGTGAAGCTTGCGCACAGTCAGGAATTTACAGGGGGTGTGGGTAGCCTTGGATAAGGATTAGTTTGAATTTAACTTTTGTGGTCTCCTTGATTTTTGTAAGTTCCTCCTTGTTGTGAATATTTGGTGGACTTGTTCTCTTGGTGTTCTAGTGGTTGTAAGCAAGTACTTTACTAGTGGTTCTTTCTAGTGTGTGATTATATTTGATGGATTAGTTTTAGTTTTGGGTTATCTGGTGTGCTTGATTTGGGGATGTTTATGTTCTACAAAAATAACGAGTCTTGGTTTGATCTTCTATTTGGTTTGAGTTTCTCTGAGGGTTACCCTTATGTTAGGGATTTTGTTTCATGTTGGGATTTCCTGGTTCTAGTGGTGGTGTTGTTTAGCTTGTGTAGAGAAGCTTGGGGTTGGTTTGTGTTGTGAGTTCCCCTGTTGGTCCAGTCCGTAGTGGTTCTATGGCGATAATCAAGTTTTTGTGGTGCTAAGAACTCTTATATTTTCTTTATGGTTACTATCGTGGAATTCCTTTTTAGAGTTGATTTTGTGTTACTTTTTGAGTTAAAAGGTCACCTCGAGGTTCATAGTTTTATCTGGATTCATTTCGTTCTAGGTTGATATATTTTTATCGATCGACTATGTGACTTTTGGTAGTAGAAAGTGTTTTTGGTGGGGAGAATTGTCACACCCCGACCTTGGAAACACTTCCATTTTATTTTTTTCTTTATGTTGGATCCTTTGGTGGAAGTTTGAGTTGAGTTATAGGTTATGTTTTTTTTGAGTTTTAGAGTCTTTGGGTGGTTTTTTTGCCCTATGCATGGTTTGACCATGATTTGGCCTGAACCGTGTGAGGCCCAACAATGACCATGCAACCTTATTTTGGTGTTAGGGATAGGCACAAAACTTTTTCATAGTTAGAGAAAACCATGTTGCAAGTGCAAAAAATGGATATGTCAAATCACAGAGCTGAGTTGCACGGTCAGCGCATGATTTCTCAAACTGTGCGGCCAGCCCATGCATGTGCCTCTTCTCTCCAGTAGGGTGTGAATAGTTGGTACACGGTCTGGCGGACCGTGCGGCCAAACTGTGTGACCTTCCTAGTGTTTAGAAAAAATAAAATAAAATGAAAATAAAATAAGAAAAATAAAATAAAATATAAATAATTTTTTAATAATAATGATATTATTATTATTATTATTATGATTATCATGATTATTATTGTTATTAAGTTTATTATTATTATTATTATTATTATTATTAATATTAGTTTATTTTTTTCCTAACCCTAAAGGTGTTCCCCCTTCCCCCTTACCCCATACTCAATGCACACCCACCCCTCCCTCTCCCTACCTTGTGCAACGCCCCCATGACCGAATCTCTCCCACGACGCACCACTGCCTCCTTCCCTCTCCTTCCAGTGCTCTAATTTTGAGCTGATCCCTTGTGAAATCCCATTAGGTAGGGTTTTCTTCTTATCCTCTTCCTTTTTATCTTCTTATTTGTTGTTTTTCTTCTCTTCTGGGTGGTGTGCATTCCTTGACTAAACCCTAATGCATTTTAGGGGTTTTTGTTTTGGTCAATTCTTAATGAATAGGGCTCATTGGCCCCATTGATGATCTTTCTTGCCGTGATTGACAAAGGTAGTGGGTTTCACTTAGATTTTGGGTAAGTAATTTTGGTTCCTTTGTGTTGGTTAAATTTTAAATTAAAGTTTTTGTGGTTTTTGAGTTGCTGGTAATTTTTCTAGAGTGTGTTGGGTATCTTTTATATGGTTTCAAGCTATGAGAATTAGGAATGCTTACATGTGCATGCATGGTTAAGGCATATATATATATATGCCTTATTTATACATATTCCCTCATGGTGAGGTGAATATGTGAAATGAAAATAGGGTTATTATATATATATATATATATATATATGCATAAATGCATGTGTGTGTAAGAGCAAAGGCTCAGTTCAAGTGTTCTTCCTAAAAAAAGTGACATGTTTGAGGTAGGTCCCCTATGGCTAAGACTTTAATTTAAATTCCATGATTACTGGATTGTTTTTAAAATATGTTTTCTATTTTTCTATAAATTTTATATACTATAAATATATATATACACACATATATATATATATATAAAATTGGTAGTGGTCCTTGAAAAATGGATTCACACTTGGTTTCTAAACCTTCTCTTAAACTTATAAAAATGATTTGTTTGAATTAAGCATGGTTTCAAGATTTATTTTAAATGTGTTGGGTTTTGGTTGTTCAATTATCCTTTTAAATGGTTTTTGAATTTAAAAGTGTTGGTAAATAGTATTTTCTAAAGTGAAAGTATTCCTTTTAAAATGAGGCTTTTTTGGAACTTTGAGAATGTTTTATGGGAGTGGAAAACCCCTCTTAAGGAATGAACCCTTGTTTTAGAATTATTATGTGTATGTTAAATGTGTGATTTGTGATATGTTCCTAGTGAATAGGATTTTAAATTATTGTGTGACATAAAAAGGGGGATGTTCTCAAGGAGGGAGATTAGCTATGAGATGTTGGATGTGTTTTTTAGTATAGAAAATGATATATTCACGTATGTTAGCTTGATAAAAACTCACCACCACTTGAAATAGAGCACATGGGAAACTTGGTTACCTAGGAGGGATAACTATAACAAGTACACTAGTTGAATTGGAAGTGGCATGTCCCGAATTCATCTAGTAGGATTTACAATTACAATACTAAATAAATTATGATGATGATTGGAGATCACTAAACCTTGTGATGAGTTACCCCTTAGTGCCTCATGGACGAGGACACTGTGGGTTGTGGTTTATATACCACATTTCACTAAGGTGTGATGTTTCTATGGTCCCACTTATTCTAGTTACCTATAGGGATTGACCATGGTTCTTGTGACGTGGTTCCCATTTCAATTGTTTCATTTGTTTTAAAATAGAAATAATCATGGATTAAAATATTGAAAAAAGAGTTACAAGAGTTGAAAGGAAGGAAATTTACATTTATCCTTTTGAAGAATATCAATCAGCTCAGAAGGGATACTAGAATAGTGGACAAACATGCTGATGATGACCCCCTTGTTTGCAAGATAGTCAGTAGGATGATTAGCTTCCCGATAGATATGTTTGATGATATAGTTCACTGAGGCAAGTTCATTGAGGCATTTGTTCCATTTGGAGGTGAGCTTCCATACCAGATGGAGCTGTCCCATTTCAATTGCTTCAGGATTGTTTTCTCTTTTGTAAAACTAGGTTTTATTCTAAATTGATTTCCTTTCATTTTGAAATTTATATTCATTCTTGAAAAATATTTTGAAAATGTGATGGAATAGAGATGGTTTTCTTGAAAAATGGATGTTTTTGATTTGAATTTGAAAATAATATAAAACCTTATTTTTATATGGTTGTATTTTCAAACTAGCATGAATTCCTTTTCTTTTTAAATATAAGGAATAGGGAATAGTTTATTCAAGCATGCCCACTGAGTTTTAATACTCATGCCTATAGTTTATTCTTAGTATTTTTAGATTATGGTTCTGCTTCTAGATTGGATTCAGTCATTATGGGGTGACATTGTTTTAGTGATTGGTAGTGATCCATAGGGTCACATGAAGGTATGTGTAATTTTATATTAATTCTGCAGCTAGTTTTTATCTTTTTATTGATCAATTTATATTTGTTTTATTTATCATTTTATTATGGGAAAAATAATTTCCAATTTCTTTATTTTGATGCCCAAAACTAGTTTTCAGCCCGTGGGGATTGGGAACGCCCTTCGGGACTTGTCGCGAGCCAACTCAAGTGACCAGTTTAGAGTTGAACCAGATTGGTTCATGACATCTCAAGAATGAGAAGAATAAGAGAGAATATTTCAAGTATAATGGATCTTGAATAAATCAAGATGAAAAAGACAAGATGATAAATTCTCCGTGCACGCACCCGACATTCCATAATTGTTGTTTGGAGATCAAAGGTCCATGTGTGGATCACTGCTAGAGGGTATTCAATTTGGGTTCTCTCTACGCAACAACAATAATCTAGAAAAGGGGTTTCAAATGATCAAAAAAATCATCAAAGAAATATCCTAATATGAGGTATTATACATTCATATGTTTTTAAATCAATTATAAATTTAATGTTCATAAGATCCTCTCTTGGTTCTATGATTTCTATATTAATATTCAATGGAAATATTTCCTTGTTCATGATGTTTTTCATATTACATAATTGGTGAATGATCCATCGAATCCAAAAAAACATTAATAGTTATTCACACACCCAACTCTTCTACTATGGAAAAAACCTTCAATTGGTATCAAAGGGGGTCATGTTTAAATTTATAAATATTTATTTTATTGTTGATCAATATGTGCAATAATGGTTAGATATTTTATTTCCATATTTTTAATTCTTTAAATCAGAAGTTTAATTAAAATTACTTCAATATTGTAATATTTATTATTCAATATTCATATTTTTAATGCCTAAGAACAGAAGAAGAATGATCATAGATTTCATCATGAGGTGCTAAAATTTTTGGCTGGTTGATTGGGTTACACAGTGAGTAGCTGTAGTACATGTTGTGTAACCAAGTTCACTAAACCCAAATGTGTTACGAGATACATGACACATTGAGCAGTTATTACATGTGGTTCATTTGTTACACACCACATATAGACCAGGCCACATAACACACAGTTTTCAGATTACACTATGTGTAGCTAGAATACACATTTCATAGTCTATAAGGTTTCGTGGTAAAATTTGTGCTAACCATGTAGTAAAATACACAATTATTAACCAAATGAGATTGACAATGAGGACGATTAATGGTATAGATGATGAGTATCTAGTGTACACATCATACAACCCATTAATTATTATGTCTAAAGTACATGTTGAGTCAATCCTCATGTTATGTAGATATACAATAAATAATAACACATGATGTGTAGTCAGAGTATACATTGTGTGATTCAATTCTAAGAACATGCCGAATCAATCAATAGGTTATGTAGAAACATGGTAAAAAAAACACATGACATGTAGTCAGTTAGTACATGTCATGTAGTCGGACCAAGGTACACACTAATTCCTCAAGTGTTTATCTCAGGTACATAAAAATAGAGGAACATAACGTGTAACTCATAAGTACATTCCGTGTAGTCTCCCAATAAATGAAAGAATTAAATTATATTAAAATAATTTATTATAGTATTAAAACCAAATTACACTATTTTTATAAGATGTGTTTGTCTATGTAATAAAGGTTTTGAAGAATTAATAAATTATCAATTATTTTTTTGTAACTATCTATAATTATATGTCATGTCGTTTTATTTTCCATGAATGTTTTTATAATGGGTATCTCTAGGATACTTTAGATGGTCATTATGATAAAGGGAATTAATTAATTAATTAAAAAAAATACATTTATCTTAATAATAAAGAAAAAATTGAAGTGAGTGATATCCAGTGTACTTTTTCATAATTGTTGCATGAGTATGACTGATTATTAGCTTTGACCAGACCTGTGTATGATTTGGTTTAATTTAATTTAATTTAATTGCACGAGTTTTCAATTATTTTTTATTAAATTAAATATGATGGCCTGTGAGTCATACCTCCCTCCTTTATTGTGAAGGACATTAATGTCCAAGGTTGTTTATGTAATTTACCTTAATCAATCCTTTGGTTCCCCTCACCCACATGTGAGTTATAAAAATATGTAATAAAAGGATTATCCTAAGGTGCATGGAGGTAGTTAAAGGTAGAACCAAGATGAAACCAGCCCAGGTGATACACTAGTGGATAGAAGGAATGCTGAAACTCATTCCAAGAATGATATAAGGAGTTTTCCCATAGGACCATAGGTTGATTTATTACCCACTCAATAAATCCAAAATTAAATAAACTAATTATTATGTCATTTATTTTTATTATTTTTTTACTATGTATTATTTATCTTATGGATACAAGACCATAATCACATAAATAAATGTATTAATTTGAAAATAAGGAATTTAAATAAATGGATTATGCATAAATGTTATATCTAACCATGTTTAATCACTTAAATAAAATCCACTTAATTTTAATAAGACATGTAAAGGATAAAATAATAATTTTTTATGCATAATAAAAAATACCTTAAGTTAATATTAAGTCATTACACTATCCATCATATAAATTAATATGAAAACATAGTTAAAGTGTCAATTCTAGCCATAATTAAAGGAAATTTTAATTATAAGGGTATATTAACTAATATTATGTATTGAATTAAGCAAACTTGTGTTTAATTTAATATCCATAGTCTGTTTAACAAAAATTTGGAGGCAAGTGTTGAGGAAATCCCAATTAGGATTTCTTGATTAGGGAGTCCACTCAATAGTTCAAGGAGCTTCTAGTTTATAGTTATAAATAACACCTACCAAAATACTTTCTTATGGTTTTCATGGACATAGTATTAATTATAAATATGAGAAATATTGATCCTTAACACTAGAATTTATTGAGTCATGGGACATTCAAAGTTCAATGGTGAGGTTTTTGGGACTTGAAAAATTTGTGGGAGAATTAATAAAATTAAAATTATTATTATGTATCACATAAATTATAATCAAGTGAAGTAATAATAATTTAATCTTTTAATATTTTAGAATAATGGAAATTCTATCAACCACATTATCCCTATGATCATTTTTTGATAAGTACCATCTTATTTCTAGGAGTAACTTCTAGGAATGGTTTATATTTTTATGAGTTATGTTACACCATGAACAAAATTCTTACATGCTAAAATCCTCACCACCTGATCCACCTATAAAGGAGGTGAGTGATGAAGAGTTTTTTATATTGGAGAAACACATGAGTGATGCGATTGAAATTTATTGCTTAATGATTTATTCTATGTATAGTGAACTCATGAAGGTCACATGAAAAAATGGATGCTTATATCATGTTATAACATCTACGCGGTATATATTAGGAGAGAGATAGACAGAAATGATTTGAGATATCCAAGGCACTCTTTTAGAGTAAAATTGGAGAAAATGCACCATTAGGGTTTCATGTATTCAAACACATTGGCTGTATTGAGAACCTAAATGTTATAGGGTTTAAGTTACCTAATAAACAATGCACTAATACTGTTATTTCACCACTCCCTCAGAGCTTCTCTAGATTTTTTGTTAATTTTAGTATTAAAAAATTACATAATTTTCTTCCATATCTTCTCACACTTATTCACCAAATTGATAATGAGACGAAGAATAAAAATCCTTCTATCCTTATGGAGAAAAAAAGGAAAGTCCAGATGAAGATATATAAATATAAATTTTATTCACAATTCCATTCCAAGAAGAGAATGATCCAGGGACAAGAAAGGGAACATGATGCTTTCTATTTCACATGTGGTAAGAAGGGCCACTGGAGGAAAAATTACACCCAAAACAAAGAAGCAAGGGGAAGATTTAGGTGATTTTGTTATCTAGTGAAATCTATCTATTTCTATAAATTGGGAATTAGAAATATCATTTGGAAGTCAAATATGTATTTAAATAAAAAAACCAAGTCTATTTCAAAAGATTTACTAAGGGGAGGTAGATCTACAAGTAACCAATGGAGCTGGACTTGCTGTTTTGGCTACCAGGGACTACCACCTCACATTTCCAATGATAATGATAATGGTTTTAAAAGTTTGTTATTATGTGACATATTTTACCAAAAAGATTATTTCTATGTAAAAACTTAATATAAATGTATTTATTTTCAAATTTGGTCATAAATAGTGCTTCTTTTACAAATATCACATTTTTATGGTAAAGAACTTTTAAATCAAGATCTTTATGTGTTGGATTACATGAACCAAGTAATGTAAATTGATAATGAAACTACTTCACATGGATAATAAGACACCTAACTATAGAATCACCAGCTAGGTCATGCAAATGGAAATCATTTAACTAAATTAAACCAAGATGAATATTTATATTCTTTTGATCCAAATCCACTTGGTATATGTCACACATGTTTAAAAGGAAAAATGACCAAATCCCTATTTAGTAGAAAAGGTTAAAGGGTCAAGAATATTGTTGAATTAGTTTATACTGATATGTGTGGACCATTTCTTTTTGATTTAAGGGGAGGGTACTCATACTTCATATCTTTTACTGATGATTTCATTAGATATGGATATTTCTACTTAATAAATTATAATTCACATTCCTTTGAAAAATTTAAGGATTATAATAATGACTTTGAGAACTATCTTGGTAAGAATATTATGAAAATACACTCAGAAAATGGTGGAGAATATATTAATCAAGAATTCATTGACTATTTAAGAGAGTTTAGGATTATATTCCAACAAAATCTACCTTATACACCTCAATGGAACGATGCATGTGAAAGAAGTAACAACACGTTATTAAACATGGTGAGATCAATTATGAGTCATGAAAATCTTCTACTATCCTTTTGGGAATAAACATTACAAAAAATAGTATACATAATAAAATGAGTGCCAAATAAATAAGAAACTGGTATTCTATATTAGTTTTTATATGATCATTTCTGGTATTCTAAATTTTTTTATATGGAAACAAACCCATGTTGTCATATATATGAGTGTGGGGTAGTAAATCATTTTTATGGTCATTTTTGGTAATAAAATTGTACCATAGGCAGTAAGTATATCTTTATAGGGAATCCTAAGAAAATTAATGGATATTAACTATATAAACATACACATAAAAAAGTTTTGGTTAACATATGTCCCAACTTTCTAAAAGGGAATGAAAAATTTAAAGGAGAAAGTGGGAGAGATAAAGACTTTGATGAAGTAAAGGCTCAAGATACACAAGAGTTGGCACATGAAAATATTCCATAAAGCCCAATGGAATAAGAAGTTCTAGAGGCAAAAGTACTACACAGGAGTACAATAGTGGTTTGAGAACCTGAAAGATATGGTTTTATAGTTACCAAGAACAGTCACTCATTATTAGTTGATAATAATGATCCTGTAACCTATAAGGAAGAAGAAAGTTTCACAGATATTTCTAAGTGACATAAAGCTATGAATTCTAAAATGGACTCCATAAACCAAAACCAAGTATAGATTTTGGTTGATTCTCTATTGGATGTATATCCTATTGGTTGTAAATGGTTATTGAAGAAGAAAATAGGCATATATGAATAATTTAGAACTTATAAGGCATGATTAGATGAAAAAGGGTTCAAACAACATCAAGGAATAGAATATAATAAAATATTTTCGCCAGTTTTTATACTGAAATCCATCATAATTATACTTGAAATTATGTCTTACCATGATAATGAGATATAGAAAATGGATATCAAAATATACTTCCTTAATGGGAACCTTCAAGAATATTTCTATACGGCACAACTTGAAGGGTTTATAACTCAAAAGGATTCTAACAAGGTATGAAAATTGAAAAGATCCATTTATGGATTAAAGTAAGAATCCAAGCCATGAAACATTCAATTTGATGAATCCATAATAAATTTTGGTTTCATATATAATGAATATGATCCTTGTGTCTATAAGTGGTTTAGTGGGAGTGTAGTCATTTTTTAATAGTTTATGTTGGTGATATACTACTTATTGGAAATGAGATACCAACATTACAATCTATTAGAGCCTAATTACATAAAAACTTCTCTACGAAGGACTTAGGCGAAGAAACATATATTTTTGGTATCAATATCGATT
The DNA here is from genome assembly GCA_963277665.1 of Viscum album. Taxonomy (NCBI): domain Eukaryota; kingdom Viridiplantae; phylum Streptophyta; class Magnoliopsida; order Santalales; family Viscaceae; genus Viscum; species Viscum album. Next base: position 1,035,634 of record OY728136.1, read on the forward strand.
GTGATAGATATAGGAAGATACATGGTCTAAGTCAAGGTATATTTATTTACAATATTCTAAAGATATCTAGTATGGAATAATCCAAGAAATGATTGTTTTTAATGTCACATGAAATTTATCTTTCCAAGAAAATGTGTCGTTAGACACATGAGGAAATATAGAGGATGGAAAGGAATATATACACATTGGTGATTGGTTTAGTCGTGTATGATATACTATGAACTAGGATAGATGCTGCTTATACCTTAAGTGTGTTAGAAAGTTATCAAGATGACCTAGGTGACCTATAATGACACACTAATTCTCATTGAATTGAGAGTTCAAAAAGGCATTACTTAGCCTTAAGAGACATCCCCAAGATGAACTAGAAATAAATGCTGAAGAGTTTCAAATACAAGTGGGGGATGATTTAACCTTTAAGAAATAAACCAATAAACCAACAAACCATTACCAAACTGTTCACTAAATGATTCATGAACAAAATAAAGACAACTAAAAAACTTCATGTATCTCAAGACCACATCAAAGTGTGAAACAATAAAAGACCAAATTAGTATCAAAGTAAACAGAAGATAAACCAATAAAGACTCTAAATATACCACAATACTCCATACTCTACAAGATCTAATCTCCACAATCTCTGAACAACCCAAGTATCATGAGGTAGTACTAAAAACATGTGAACCATTACCTTTTCCCCTATTCCTGAATATAGCATCTGCAAAAGCACCAAAGTTCCAAGGAAGAGGTGAGTATAAAATTCAGTAAGTTTTCCTAATGAATTCCCTATTCACACCACTAATATAGAAGATTTATCAACATTTACATAAAATAGTTTATATAAAACAATCTCTTCAAACAGTTTATTACGAAATATAAACAATTTTTGAAAAACCATTTACAACCAAGTGAAAAAAACCAAAATATAACCAATTTCCAACAAGTTATTTTTCTAGAATATAACTAATCAAGGCTTAAAAACCAATTCTTATCATCATTTTGGTATACCCATTCCATAGTTCACAACACACCCACACATTCATGCTTTGTTTGACAGTTCCATACTCATGAGCGACCTCTCGTCTAATTACCTTGTGTCCCAATGAAACACGCCCTCGATTCAGGGTCACTCACCTTATACCCTAATGGTACACATCCCTTAGTCAGGGGCACATTAACATGAACTCACAAAAAAACCCCAATGTAATCCAAAACCATTCCACATAACCATTTCAAACCATTTTAATAAAACTATACTTTTATTGAAAACCAAAGAATAAACCAATTTCAAAACAACCATTTCCTTTCATTAAACACCCCATTTTTATTGAAATAATCTAATAAAAACCATGTGCCACAATTCCAGAAAATTTCCATTTTAAATTCCTTATTTTAAAACCGAGAATAAAAGCACTTTACTCAAAACACCCAATTTTCCATATTTCACAAACCTTCACTCAAGAAAGTTTCCAAAAAGTGTTCAATAAACCAAGTCATAATCAATTCAGCACACTACATTCAATTTGAAATCATGGTAATCAATTATATTAAGAGGAGTTTAGAGTAAAGCCACCAACTTCAATGATTTTGATGAAACTTAGCAATAAATGAATAACATTTAAGAAAACTGGGTTGATTCTTCATGGAACCTCCTTAGATATCTTCTCCTATAAAGATAAAGACCAAATCTAAAATTATTTGAAATCAAAACTCATAGATATACCCATAATGTGTGAAAATCTGAAAAAAAGAAGATAGGAGAATCAGATATAAGTATATATAAGAAACCAATCAAGAACGATGAATAACGATCAGATACCTCAAGAATCCAGCTTCAAATCACCAAGGGAATCCATTAAATTTCTACCAGACAAATAGGAGAAGCCTATTAGACCTTTGGAGAAGACAAATCCTAAGTTAGAGCTGATTTTTTTTAAAAAGAGTGAGTTATGGAAAAAATGAGTGAGATCCTATTTGTAAGGATCTAGATATGACTTTGCACATGGTTTGGACGCACATTTAGGAAAACCATACGCAAACCATGTGGTATATCCTGCCCACACATCCTCCCCTTTCATGGTCTCCCAAAACCGTGCTCCAACTATGATGAAGCTATTACTTCATGAAGAATACTGGACACAGTTTCTTCTAGGAATTCCACACTGTAAGGACCCGACCTTAAACATTACATAATCTTGAATTATGTCAAGAATTCACATTGAGGATCTTTTCAGGTTAAGAGTTTTAGAGAATTAGGACATAACTATTACATAAAAACTTGAATATTACATGTAGAAACTACTACCCAGTATCCATTTCTCATAAAATCAAAACTCTTAAAAAAATAGACATGTCTACTCCCATGTTTTAGACAGCTTGACTTTTCCTTGATCTCATCCTTGACCCTATACATATTTAAGTCATGTGGAAAATATTTCAAAAACTTGGGATGATCATAAAAAGCTCAGTAAGGGTTATAAAATAAGTAAGGAAAACATTATCCCATCAATAAATACAAATCAATGAAATCATACTTTTCAATCATAACATACCTTATGAAATCATAATATTTATGAATAACACACACAAATCATAAATCATAAAGGTAAATTATGGAATTCATAACCTAATTACATTGTAGATATCACAAATACATAGGGATTCAAATTTGGAATACCCATCACAGTATATTCCCTAAATCTCTTAGGAGAAACATTAATGTTTACCTCCGTCACGTTACCCAATGCATTGAAGAGCTATATCGGGCTCACCTACCCTAGGTTTATCATGAAACCACCCATATACGTAAACAATTCCCAATAACCATTACATATATATAACAAATAACACATGAATAAAGGAAATATAACATTTCTACATTCCAATTACAATATATCAAATGAAGATATTGAAATAAACAATGCTTTGTCAAATCATTTTCAAAACCATTTAAAACATTTAATAAAGAGATTTTTGAATCAATGTGTCCCATAGCACTTTGAAGATTTTAAATGAATTATCATTTGAAAACATTAATTTCCATATAAATAAATCCTAAAAACCATTTTTAAAACATGGAAATTAATGAGAAATATTTAGAAGAATAAATCTTTTAAACATTTAAAATAATATTTTAGTTAAAGAGTTTTTAACAAAATTAGAGACGCTTGAATACAAATAATTGGGGAATAACATTTAATGAGAACTTAATAATATCATGAGAATAAAGGGATTCATGATATAATATTCCAAAGGATAGTATATACACCATATAAAAGTGAATTGGTGCATAAGGACAATGATGTCTCAATGAAATGTAAATTGAGACGAAATCCCTTATAAAAACTGTATCATTAGATTAAGGATAAATAAATTACATAATAATGTGTGACAAATATAAATACACTCAATATTATTGGATATTAAGTTTAAATCAATCATAGTAATTTCAAACATGTTCTTTTTAAGACAAAACCAATGACTTGGATGTTTAACTCCATGAATGGAAATTGAGTTAAAATTACTCTTATCATGTTCATATCGATGACTTGAGAATTTATCAATGGATTTATTATGTGTATCAAAAGTATATACACACAAAAGGGAGTTTAAATTAAAACATAAATAAATAAATAGTGATTCCACACATAATCATAGCACAACATAATTAAGAATTAGAATATTAACCCAATGAATGGAAATTGGGTTAAAAGGTTCCCTTACCAATTTGGTAACTTATGAAATAGAAAACCCATGAAAGAAGGATCATAAAATGAAGATGTAAATACCCATAAATTTATTTATATTACACAATTAATACAATCTTGTCCAGTACATACACCACCTAAAAGGAAATAGTGGCAAATATAGCATGAATCTCACGGGAATAAAAAGTGAGATGAAAACCCCATACCATGTTGTAATCAATCGAGTTGTATGAATAAAATTTAATAACCAACAAATTAATCACAAAATACCATGAATATAAATAGAATAATGATAATATATATCAAATTTCAGTACCCAATACACCACATGCAATAAATAAGTGGCGAACAATGGAAATCTCACGGAATTGAAAGCGAGATAAGAAATCCCTTACCTCGTGTCCAACTTGACCTATTTGTTCCTTGTTATTCATGAATAGTAAACTAAAGTTAATTTATAATTGATTTAGAACACCTTTTAAAGTTTATTATTCCTTTTATATCACTTATTATCATGTTATAAACAATATGTAATCATTTAAGTTAATAATGGTCATTTTGTCGATATTTGGTACTTGAGTCAAAAATGAACACCTTATAATTACAAGTTGTCCATGTGGTCAAGAGACCATTATATCCAGAATTATATTCATGATTTAGATATAATTTATATCATATAAATCCAGTATATATATGTATTTATAAAAGTACAAAACATTTGGAGAAAAGAAATGAAATGCACCGTTCATGGAGACGATAAGCCGTATGTAGGCATGAACGCTACTTTCATTTATATTTTGTATTTTTAATTGAATGAAAACTTAATTATACATAGTTATATTATAATTCCAGTATAATATAATATATAATTTTAATAACTCTATCCTTTATATGTCCCATGTATGGTAATAACGAGTCATATCACTTTGAGGGGGCGATAGTCCGCACTTCCTCCAATGAAATTATCGAGTTTAATCATAATGGAAACCATAAAGGTATGGTATAAATTAAAAATACAGAAGCATAAAGAAAAAATAAAAATAATATATATCATATATTAATATAGTGTCATCATAATGGCAACCATAAGAGGTGGTAGGAGATAATTGAACAATCATCGCTTCGTGAGGTGTTAGTTTTCCATCCACAGAAACAATATATTCTTTACCAATTAGATGGAGGTGTGTGTAAGTGTAGTTTGAATACTTCTCATAACAACATAATAGTGTATTGTGGATACTGATGTTGTTATAAAATAAAGTAATAAAAAGATTTTAGGGGTTGGAGAAGTAAAATAAAAGAAAAGAAGTAAAGAGAAACCATTACCTTTAATTTGGGAAACTCCCTTTGGTTTGAACCAAAAGGACTTATTGAAGTGACTTATGCCTATGGTGAGGCTTCTATATGTAAGAGAGGGATATTGAGAGATTATTTGGTCAGGTTTTGGATGAGAAAAGGGGCTTTAGAGGTGTGTGGAATGAGTTAGAAGTGATGGGTTTTTATAAGGGGTAGGAGGGGTGTTTTAGGAAAGTGTGAAAATATTATTTTATTATATAATGATTTTCGGTTTCTAAAGGTCCAAAACTCATTAAGGTAGAATATAGGATGACTCATGGTCGAAATAAATTCATCCAATAAGAATTGGATAGGTTTTGGATGTTATTTTAATATTTATAATCTTATTTATTTAAATCATTTATTAATGAGGTAAATACTGCATCATTTTTGTGTCATAAATAATTTAATTTAGTTGATGTATAAAAATTAAAAAAAATACCACAATGTAGGAAATATTTTTATATTTCCAATGAATATTTATAGTCTAAAATATAGCTTATATAACCCCATGTAATAATTAATTTACTAAAAGATATTTGTTTTTGTCATTTTTGTCTTTACTTTAAATTAATTAATCAAAAGTGTCATTATCAATTCCAAGTGGCTCCATGGGGTCCCCAAATAGACCCAAGGATTCCCATGGTTTGACATGACTCATAAAATAAGGTTAGGACAAGTTTTAAGGTAATTCCGTATTATTATAACATTCTTTTTACCTTGAATTACCCTATTTACCTTTAATCGCGGTAAATAAAAGTCAAAAGTTACTCTTCACCAAAAAATTATTTTCGTCTTATTGAACCAAATTTTACTTAATAATAACAACCATGCATGTCATATTTTAAAAATTCAATTCACAGAAGCAATAAAATTTGATTTAAATGAAAAAGTCAGTTTTTAACTACTACTTAATGGTTTCACTATTCTTAAAAAATTGAAGTTTTTCAGAAAAATAAAAAAAACTCAGCCAAATATATATTTGATATTATGAATTAAAAAAGTATATCTATTTTACAAAATTAAAAACAAAGAAGTTGCATTAATTAATTTAAAATTAATTTCTGTTTTCAAAACAAATAGCGTGTTTTTAAGAGACAATATCTGTCAAAAGATTGACACTTGTTTATGTCCAATTTCGAAGTGAAATTAATTCCAATGACAACCATTAGATTAAATGGTAAACACATAATCTAATTAAAATTTAAAACCAATTAAAAATATAATATAACCATATAAATAAATTATATTAAAAGACAATTTTGAATTAAAATACAGTATTTTCACTATTCATCAAAAAATGAATTTTATCAAAAAAATACCAACATTTTACCCAAAGTAAATTTTATTGTCCTGATTCTGAAAAAGAATTTTATTTTTTCAATTAGAACATATAAAAGTTAACAAAACTATATTTAATGAGGGTTCTCCATCCAAAGGTAGTAAATCGACCTTTTAGTGAATATTAGAGTATTCATGCTTAAAATCGAATTCTTTTCTTATTTTAAGCCTCTAAATTTTATTAGATAAATGTAAAAACATTTAAAAAACATGTATAATCATATTTTAGTTAGTTATGTTAATTCACACCAATACAACATATAGGCGTTAACTACCATTTAAAATAATAATATTATATTATTAGTGTGCAACGTAAGATCTTAAAGAAACCCATTGTTGCATATCGGGTAGGTCATCGAACATAGAATCCCCTTTAAAGTAAAATTAATATTTAATCCAAAAATATTAATAAATATGAAAATATTATATTCTTTATTTACCTGGGATGTTACATCTTCCACCCCTTTTAGGAAGTGCATCCTCGCAATTTTAAAATTGGGATCATAAACTTCATTTAAAGTCCCACATTGGAAAAAGAGTCAATAAAAATATCACTTTAAAATAAAGGAAGAGATGCAAAAAGGTTACCCAAGACAAAATATGGTAGGATTCCCTAAAAACATAGATATGGAAGAGAATCTAACTCTCATAGATTAATCGAGATTGATATAGAACTTGATCACAGAAAGTTAACCACCACAACACAATAAATTTGTGGTTGGGTAAAAGTCTGATGATAAAAGAGAGTTTATAACATTTTTGCTTCAAGATATTTTTTGTAGAGATTAATAATTTTATTAATAACTAGAATAATATCGTAAGGAAATATACTTACTTGTCATGTAGAGTGTCATCCTTTAATAAAATTCTACCACAAACTCATCTTTTCTCCAAATGGTAAGTATTCCAGATGGCTTGTTCAAATTGAAAGTGATATAATAAACTTCTAGAGAATAACATGATCCACAAAATATGAACCATATATTTCCCCTATCTTTATACATTAACCAAAACCAAAATTGCTTAGTACGTGATCTGATAATCCCTAAAAGGATAATCCTTTATAAAAATAAGTATTACTCTTAATCTCCAAAATTCAACCAAAAGTACCCAAAGTTCAAGAAAGACCATTCAATATAAAATTGTCCTTAAAATTATTAAAAATAATCCAAAATAATATTGAAACCCAAAACTCATAAGGATTTTATCACATAGTCTTCCATAGTAAATCTTAACATTTATCTCAAAAAACATCGACTACTCTTAAAGTCTCATTCTGAAGTGTAATTAACCTAATCAAATATTCTCTATGATAGGTTAATCATTTCCATAAATAAACCAAATCACCATATGTCCATAATAAAAACATGGATTCTTCCAAAATAAAATTCCACCATTACTCATAAAAAAAAAGATAATTATTACTTGAATAACATTTTTATATATCAAACTACAGGGTTACACATACTATAAAAAGTCTTCCAATGTAATCCCATAATCAAAAGAGCCTTAATACTTTTAAGCATTTCATCATCTTAAAATATACCATAACTCTTGAATCCCTTACATGTTGACTTCTTACTCATTCAACGTTCTTCATGATCCATTAACCATTCTTTACCAACTTATTCTGAAATATTTGTTTCCTATAAACAAAATCATGAATCATATACTAAGTTCAATAATATCAAAACATATGTTAAGAAATAATCCATACCTTTCATTGGTCATTGTCAATTCCTTCATCCTCAATTGGAATGGAATTAGGTATTGATAAACAAAAATTTGTACGATCCTGGTGATCTCATTCCCAAAAATTCTTCATAGGAAATCTGTTTGTATAATGACCATGCACACCACATTTAAAACATTCAATTGATCCCTCAGAAAGAAATTCTTTCCCTTTCTTAAAGTCAACTGGATGCTTCCTTTTTCCATGGAAGGTTCTTGCTTTATGACCTTCACTTCCACATCTATAGCATCTTCCCATACATTTGAAACATTTTACTATGTGTTTCTTTCCACATCCTTGACACATAGGTTTTTGAATATACTTACCTTTAGGATTGTTACCCGAGATTCCGTGGGGATTTGTTTCTCGCATATACGATTCCTTATAAAAATCACCAAGTTTCAGGTGGTCAATCATGACTCCAGATAGTTAGTTGAGAATAACCACAAGAGTTCTCATTTCAGCTCCCATTTCATTCAGTTTCTCATTTAGAAAATCATCACAATTTTCTTCACATCCACTGTTACTTTGGTGCCAGCTAGATCCATCCATTTATTAAAACCAAAAAGGTAAGTGTGAGTATATCTGTAAAATCATCATATAATATTTTACGAGGATGGTAAATACTAAGATATACTTATTCATGTTATCTTAAACTCATTCACTTTATCTAAAATAACTATGACTCTTTCTAAAATCCTAACTATTATGGTAATGTCACTTATGCTTAAAGAACACCCTAACCTCTAAAGTTATCTAATCCGACCTCGGATACCAACTATAAGGACCCGACCTTAAACATTACATAATCTTAAATTATGTCAAGAATTCAGATTGAGGATTTTTTCAGGTTTAGATTATTAGAGAATTAGGCCATAACTATTACATAACAACTTGAATATTACATGTAGACACTACTACCCAGTATTCATTTTTCATAAAATAAAAATTCTTAAAAAAAGATACATGTCTATTCCCATGTTTTAGACAACATGAATTTTCCTTGATCTCATACTTGACCCTATTCATCTTTAAGTCCTGTGGAAAACATTTCAAAAACTTGTGATGAGCATAAAAATCTCAGTAAGGGTTATAAAATAAGGAAGGAAAATATTATCCCATCAATAAATACAAATAAATGAAATCATACTTTTCAATCATAACATACCTTACAAAATCATAAGATTTATGAATAACACACACAAATCATAAATCATAAAGGTAACTTATGGAATTCATAACATACATACATTGTAGGTATCATAGCCACATAGGGAGTCAAATTTTGAATACCCTTCACAGTATATTCCCTAAATATCTTAGGATAAACATTAACGTTTGCCTCCATCACATTACCCAATGCATTGGAGAGCTATCTCTAGCTCACCCGCCCTAGGTTTATCACGAAACCACCAGTATACGTAAACAATTCCCAATAACCATAACATATTAATAACAAATAACACAATAATAAAGGAAAGATAACATTTCTACATTCCAATCACAATATATCAAATCAAGATATTGAAATAAACAATGCTTTTTAAAATCATTTTTAAAACCATTTAAAACATTTAATAAATAGATTTTTGAATCAAAGTTTCCCATACCAATTTGAAGATTTTAAATGAATTATCATTTGAAATATTAATGTACATATAAATAAATCCTAAAAACCATTTTTAAAACATTTACATTAATGAGAAATATTTAGAAGAATAAATATTTTAAACATTTAAAATGATATTTTAGTTAAAGAGTTTTTAACAAAATGAGAGACACTTGAATTAAAATAATTGAGGAATAAAATTTAATAAAAACTTAATAATATCATGAGAATAAAGGTATTCATGATATAATATTCCAAAGTATAGTATATACACCGTATAAAAGTTAATTGGTGCATAATGACAATGATGACTCAATGAAATGTAAATTGAGACAAAATCCCTTATAAAAACTATATCCTTATATTAAGGATAAATAAATTACATAATAATGTGTGAAAAATATAAATACACTCAATATGATTGGATATTCAGTGTAAATAAATCATAGGAAATTCACACATGTTCTTTTTAAGACAAGACCAATGACTTGGATGTTTAACTCAAGGAATGGAAATTTAGTTAAAAATACTCTTATCACGTTGATATCGATGACTTGAGAATTTATCAATGGATTGATTACATGTATCAAAAGTATATCCACAAAAAAGGAGTGTAAATTACAACATAAATAAATAAATAGTGATTCCACACATAATCATAGCATGACATAATTAAGAATTAGAAGATTAACCCAAGGAATGGAAATTGGGTTAAAAGGTTCCCTTATCGGTTTGGTAACTTACGAAACATACAACCCATGAAAGAAGGATCATAAAATAAAGATGAAAATACCCATAAATTTATTTATATTACACAATTCATACAATCTTGGCCAGTATATACACCACAAAAAGGAAATAGTTACAAATATAGTATGAATCCCATGGGAGTAAAAAGTGAGATGAAAATCTCTTACCACGTTGTAATCAATCGAGTCATATGACCAAAAGTTAATAACCACCAAATGAATCACATAATAACATAAATATAAATAGAATCATGATAATATATATCATATGTAAGTACCCAATACACCACACACAATAAATAAGTGGCGAACAATTGAAATCTTACAGAATTGAAAGTGAGATAAGAAATCCCTTACCTCGTGTCCGACTTGACTTGTTTGTTCCTTGTTCCTCCTGAATAATAAACTTAAGTTAATTTATAATTTATTAAGAACCTTTTTAATGTTTATTATTCCTTTTATATAACTTATTACCATGTTATAAACAATATGTAATCATTTAAGTTAATAATGGTCATTTTTTTGATATTTGGTACTTGAGTAAAAAATGAACACCTTATAATTATGAGTTGTCCATGTAGTCAAGAGACCATTATCTACAGAATGATATTCATGATTTAGATATAATATATATCATATATATCCAGTATATATATGTATTTATAAAAGTACATAACATTTGGAGGTAAGAAATGAAATGCACCGTTCATGGAGACGATAAGTCGTACGTAGGCATGAACACTACTTTCATTTCTATTTTGCATTTTTAATTGAATGAAAAATTAATGATACATAGTTATACTATAATTTCAGTATAATATCATATATAATTTCAATAAATTCATCCTTTATATGTCCCACATATGGTAAGAATGAGTCATATCACTTTGAGGGGGTGATAGTCCGCACTTCCTCAAATGAAATTACCGCGTTTACTCATAATGGAAACCATAAAGGTATGATATAAATTAAAAATACAGAAGCATAAAGAAAACATAAACATAATATATATCATATATTAACACAGTGTCATCATAATGGCCACCATAAGAGGTTTTAGGAGATAATTGAACAATCATCGCTTCGTGAGACGTTAGTCTGCCATCCATAGAAACAATATGTTCTTTACCCATTAGATGGAAGTTTGTGTAAGTGTAGTTTGAATCCTTCTCATAACAAAATCCTAGTATATTTAGGATACTGTTGTTTTTATAAAATAAAGGAATAAAAATATTTTATGGGTTGGAGAAGTAAAATAAAAGAAAAGAAGTTAAGAGAAACCATTACCTTTAATTTCGGTAACTCCCTTTGGTTTGAACCAAAAGGAATTCTTGAAGTGACTTCTGCCTAAGGTAAGAATTATAGGTGGAATAAAGGGATCTTGATATATTTTTTGGGCAGGGGTTGTAATATACAAGGGGCTTGAGAGGTGTGTGGAATGAGTTAGAAGTGAGGGATTTTTATAAGGAGGAGGAGGGGTTCTTTAAAAAAGTGTGAAAATATAATTTTATTATATAATGATTTTCGGTTTTGAAAGGTCCAAAACTAATTAAGGTCTAATATAAGATGAATAATGGTCGAAATAAATTCATAAAATAATAATTTGACAAGTTTTGGATGTTATTTTAATATTTATAATCTTATTTATTTAAATCATTTATTAACGAGGTAAATACTGCATCATTTTTGTGTCATAAATAATTTAATTTATTTGATGACTAAAAATTTTAAAAAAAAGTACCATGATGTAGGAAATAATTTTAATTTCCAATGAATATTTATAGTTGAAAATATAACTTATATAACTCTATGTAATAATTAATTTAATAAAAGATATTTGTTTTTGTCATTTTGACCTTACTTTAAATTAATTAATCTAAAGTGTCATTATCACTTCCAAATGGATCCATGGGGACCCAAAATCGACCCAAGGATGCCCATGATCGACCATGACTCATTCAATAAGGTTAGGACAAGTGTTAAGGTAATTTCGTATTATTATAATATTTCTTTTACCTTGAATTACTTTATTTACCTTTAGCCTCAGTAAATAAAAGTCAAAAATTACTATTCACCAAAAAAATTATTTTCATATTATTGAACCACATTTTACTTACTAATAACAACCATGTATGTTGGATTTTCAAAATTCAATTCACAGAAGCGGTAAAATTTCATTTAAATGAAAAAGTCAGTTTTTTTAACTACTACTTAGTGGTTTCATTATTCTTCAATACTTGAAGTTTTTTATAAAAATAAAAAAAAATTAGCCTAAGATATATTTGATATTATAAATTCAAAAATGATGTCTATTTTACAAAATTAAAAACATAGAAGTTGCATTAATTAATTTAAAATTAATTCCCGTTTTCAAAACAAATAGCGTGTTTTTAAGAGACAATATCTATTAAAAGATTGACACTTGTTTATGTCCAATTTTAAAGAGAAATTAATTCCAATTACAAACATTGGATTAAACAGTAAAAATATAATCTAATTTCACTTTAAAACCAATTAAAAAGATAATATAAACATATAAATAAATTAGATTAAAAGTTATTTTTGAATTAAAATACAATATTTTTCATTATTCATCAAAAAATGAATTTTATCAGAAAAATACCAAATTTTTACCTGAAGTAAATTTTGATGTCCCGATTCTGAAAAAGAATTTTATTTTTTCAAATAGAACTTATAAAAGTTACCAAAACTATATTTAATGAGGGTTCACCATCAAATGGCAGTAAATCGACCATTTAGTGAATATTAGTGTATTCATGCTTAAAATGAAATTCTTTTCTTATTTTAAGACCTTAATTTTATTGGATAAATGTAAAACCACTTAACAAACATGTATAATCATATTTTAGTTAGTTATGTTAATTCCCTCCAATACAATGTCTAGGCATTAACTACCATTTAAAATAATAATATTATATTATTATTGTGCAACGTAAGATTTCAAAGAAACTCATTGTTGCATATCAGGTAAGTAATTGAACATAGCATCCCCTTTAAATTAAAATTAATATTTAATTCAAAAATATTAGTAAATATAAAAATATTATATTCTTTATTTACCTGGGATGTTACACACACTGTTTGGACAAACTGTTTTCCACCTGTGCGACCTTCATTTAGATGCAAAACACTTCCAAAGTTCTCCAGACTCTCGCAACCTCCACCATTAAACTTTATAACCATAAAAGTATCATGTAAGGGTTATATAACAGAAACTGGGGGCACTACATTCTCCCCACCATTGGTCTTTTCGTCCTCAGAAAGTAGAAAACATTCGCTGCTCTGAAAAAGTTCTTGCCATTACTCTTTCATTTCCTTATCACATTCCCAAGTCTCTTTGTGAATATGACCATGCTACCATAAAATCATCACTAGAATGATGCTTTTACCATGAAATACTCCCTCTTACCTATCCAAAATTTTCATTATAATATGTACCAATTAAGCATCTGGCTCTAGATCGATATGATCCCATCTGATTACATGGTCAGGATCGGAATGATACTTTTTCAACTAAGATACATGGAACACATTGTGTACCGAAATGAATCATGGTGGTAATTCTAAATGATATACCATGTCTCCAACCCATTATAGTATCTCTAAAGGGCCAATGTATCTAGAAGATAACTTGCCCTGCTTCTTGAAATGACAATGTCCAAGCCTTGGAGATATCCTCATGAAGACATGATCACCCACAGTGAACGACAAAAGTATTCGATGATGATCTGCATATGATTTATGATGACTTTGAGCCGTCTCCATCCTCTTTCTAATCAAATGGATATTTTCCATTGTTTCTTGGACAAGGCTCTACCCAACTAGTGAAGTCTCACCTGTTACCACCCAACATAATAGAGAATAATAAGGATGCTAATACAATTCTTCAAACCGAGCCATATGTATCGAAACTGTTATTGTATGAGAACTCCACCAAGGGTATATACTCTTCCCATGAGCCACCAAAATCCATTACACAATCATGAAACATGTCTTACATTTTCGGTATCATCCTCTCATACAGGCTTTCTGTGTGAAGATGATACGCTATGCTCAGAGTCAACTGAGTCCCAAGGGATTTTTTGTATGGATTTCCAAAATTGAGATGTGAACCTAGGATATATGTATGAGACTATTGACACTGGTACACCATGTCTCTTTACCACTTCTTGGATATAGATTTTAGACAGATCCTCCACTGTATGAGTTTCATGAATTAGAATGAAATGGGCTGACTTAGTAAGACGACCCAATATCACCCATATGACATCGTGTTTCTGAACCATTATTGGAAGACCTATAACAAAATCAATCACTATCTGCTCCCATTTCCACACTGTAATAGGTAAAGACTACAACATACCCACTGGTCTATAATGATTTTCCTTAACTTTTTGACAAGTTAATCACTTAGAAATGAACTCGACCACCTTCCGTTTCATGCATCTCCACCAAAACTATGCCATCAATGCCTTATAAATCTTATGTGAACCTAGATTTACAAGACATATTGAATGGTGGTAAGCATGAAGGAGTTGTTTCTAACAATTAATAGGTACAACCGTACGATCTCTAAAACACAAAACTGAACTCCCATCAAGTTTTCAGCCCTCAATGGTCTCCCCACCATTGAGTTTTGGACTCATACCCCGACATTTTTCATCATATATTTGTGCCTATTTGATCATATTTACCAAATCGAGAACAAGAATAGATGAAAATAAAACTACAACATCACCTCGGTCTTCACATTCCACACGCATGTCGGCTAGAAACGACATCTACTACCATTCATCTTAAGCTTCTTTATCCAACTAAGCATATGACTTTCTACTCAATGCATCCGACATCGAATTCCCTTTTCCTAGTGTATACATCAAGTCAATGACAAACATCTGGAGATACTCCATCCATCTCCTTTACCTTAGATTCAAATCTCACTATGAGAAAATGTGTTTCAAGCTTTTTTGGTTCGTGAACATAATAAATTTCTCACCAAAGAGATAATGTCTTCATGTTTTCAAAGCATGAACAACTGTAGCTAACCCCAAATCATGTGTTGGATAATTCTTCTCATAAAACCTCATCTACCTTGAACCATAAGTAACCACATGTTCTCCTTGCATGATAACACAACCCAACCCTATTCTCGAAGCATCATAGTACACCACATACCCCTGTCCCGATTCTAGAAAAATAAAGATAGGTGATGATGTGAGATGAACTTTTAGTTAATGGAAAGACTTATGTAATTCCTATGTTCATTGGAATAGAGTTTTCTTTGTCAGAGCTGTCATTGGAGAAGCTAGTTGTGATAAATCACGCACAAAGCATCGATAGTAGCTAGCTAAACCCAGAAAAATTTGTTTCTAGAAGACATTATTTGGTGGTTTCCATGAGATAACAGCTTCTATATTTTCCTGATCAACAAAAAAAACTTTATTAGAAATTACATGCCCAAGAAAATGTACTTCTTGTATCCAAAAATCACACTTTGATAATTTGGAATACAAACAATGATCTCTCAAGATTTGTAACACTATTTCCTAGTGTTTCTCATGGTCAGCCCTTGTCTTTAAATACACCAAGATTTCATCCAAAAACACCATAATAAAAGAGTACAGATATCACTAAAGTATACGATTCATCAAATCCATAAAGACTGCTGGTGTATTCGTTAGACCGAAAGGCATGACTACATATTCATAGTGGCCATATCTACTTCTGAAATTTATTTTTGGAATATCTTCCTTTCGAACTCGCAATTAGTGATATCCTGATCACAAGTCAGTATTATAGAACCACTAGGCACCCCTTAATTTATCAAATATATCATCAATGTATGAAAGTGGGTACCTATTATTTATCCTAACTTGGTTAAGATTATGATAATCAAGACACAACTTAAGAGTTCGATCTTCTTTCTTCATGAACAAAACCAGTGCTATCTATAGAGATGTACTTGGCCAAATGAAACCCTTTATTTCTAGCTTCTCTAACTACACTTTCAATTCATGTAACTTTTTTGGTTCCATCCTATAAGACAGAAGGGAAATAGGAATGATCCTCAGAAGAAGATCAATCATAAACTCCACTTCTCTTATAGGTGGTAACCCTAATAATTTCTCAAAAAAATATTTATAAATTGATTCATTACTACTAGAAAACTATTTTACTCGATCTCTTACATTGATTCCAAAATCAATGTCGCCAAATGGTAAGAGATCATTCCCACCGTCAGTTCCAACAAGCTCTTTTTACTTTTTTTACCATCCTCTATCTTCTGAAGAGATACTCGATGATGTCCTCAGTCATGAAACTAATTGTTCTCTTATAATATTCGATGTGAGCCTTAAATTTTGTCAACCAATCCATACCCCAGATTATGTCATAGAAATTCATGTCCAATACCAAGAAGTCCCATTTCAGCTCTGCTACATCAACAATTATAGCACATGCTCTACACAAAAAGGATTGAAATTCTCTTTCCTTGAGAGGAGTTTGGAGTTTTAAAATAGATGGCATTATTTACAACTTTAAACATAGAAAATCAACAACATGAGAAGAAATTAAATAATGCGATGCACCAGTATTGAAGAGCACTTTCACAAGGGTAAAGTTAAAAAGAATTGTACGTCTCACCATAGATGGTCCATCCTGATCATCGATACTCATATTCTTAGATCCATACAATTTATTTGTCGCTGCACTATTCTCCTTATTTCCTTGTTGAGATTTCCCTGGTTGAGGAGTCATGGTATTTCTATAATCACTAAGGATAGCTCAACTCTGCTGGAAAGACCGATTTTGTTGTCCTCTCCCTGTCAAAGCATACAATGATTTCGATGCCTGAGAAGTGTCTTGAGAACCTAACTTTGGAGCACTGCAATAATAGTGATGAAGATTCCCCATCTATTTGAAGTTTTGACATGCTCTAGGTTGTGTCGTACGGTCTCTCTTTTTGTGGTCAAGTGAACCATAATGAAAATAACCTGCTTTTTTCTTGGGTCATGGAGGAAGGTTCACTGACCCAACCATCTGATTTTGATTTCCACTTATACCTTGTAAATAGGTGTCCCTTTTCTGATTTCTCCCAGTTTTTGAGTTCCCACAATTCCATGTAGGTATTATCATACCACCTCCCATAGATTTGGGGATATCATGTTTAGCCACAGTCACTCTGTTCACCATCTCTATATAATCCGTAATACAGTTCACCACAATCTTTGATGGAATCTCTTATCTTAGACCTGATTAGAATATGCGTGCCTTCAAGTACACACTTTTCGTAACTTTTGGTGCAAAGCGTACTAAATTCATGAATTTATCCACATATTCTGCAACAAAGATATTATCCTACTTCAGGATAAAGAAGTTTGTTGTTTTTTGAATTTTGAACATATGAGGATATAATTTTTTGTTGAAAAATTCCTCAAAATCCTCCCATGTAAGGCCTTTATCCAATTTAGACTACACCTCTAAATCCTACCACTGGCATGTAGGATCCTTGAGCATATAAGTCGCAAGCTTGAATTTGTGCTCCGATGGTGTGCCGATGAAATCGAAGATACAATTCATCATACTTAGCCTCACCTCCACCTTTTCAAGTTCAAAATAACCCCTAAAGATGGGTGGGTTTTGAACAAAATGGAATGATCCACATTCCTTGGATAATTCCTCTAGTTTCTTGTATCCACAACTTGAAAATCTTGTATAATACTCTAAACCATCTCTTAGTTCACCCGTGGTTCAGGTGCAACCAAATTCTCCACAGCGTCCTCCAGTTGGTTTCTACGATGCATACTGGGTGCCATTTTCTAAACAAAAAAAAATCTATCAATATATCTCTCTAGAAACTGTTGGATTAACATTTAAAATTCTATCACATCAACTATCACAAAATTGTTTTCCAAAAACAACATTTTTATTTTTCCACCATTTTTGAAAAATCTTATTTCTGTTTTTGAAAATCTAACCATTTTTAACATATAACAACCATGATTTTTCAAAGTCCTTCATTTGAAAACATTTTAATACTTTTTTCAAAAATCAACACTTTATATACAATGTGAATTATTACTCAAAATGATGTATGCACTCCTAGTGGGAAGTCATTCCTCTACAATTCATGTCATGTTCATCTCATTGGCTAAACCCATGAAAATGAGATTTCCAAATCCTGGAAGTGTCTCCAAACACTTATGTACCCAACTCCCTCGTAACTTGAAGTTCAACATAAAAGGGTTATCTACGTCCTTTTATGCTATACATTTCAAGTTCTGACAATCCTAGACCTTTATAGGATTCCAAACCAAAGAATAAGCAAGAAAGAATTCATACTCAAAGACCAAGAACATTGATGAATACTTGTTAGGAAAATAATGAAAAAGATGATACCATTTGTACCAAAAAGGTTGGACCAGTCTAATACCATTTTCACCAAAAAGGAAGGACCAGGCTGATACCATTTTTAATGACCTGCTAGTTCTAATTGTCTTGAGAGTACAATGAGTAATTAGTTGGCCTTAAGCGACATCCCTAAGACGCTAAAAGCTAGCAATAAATTCCGAATGGTTTAAAATTCAAGTGGGATATGATTTAACCGTTAAGAAATAAACTAATAAACCAACACATCATAACCAAACCATTCAATAAATGATGCATGAACAAAATAAAGACAACTAAAAAACTTCATGTATCTCAAGACCACATCAAAGTGTGTAATAGCAGAAGACCAAACCTGTATCAAAGTAAAAAACGGATAAAAAAAATAAATACTCTCAAGAGACCACAAGACTCCATGATTCACAAGCTTCAAGCTCCACAATCTTCGGACAACCCAAGTATCATGAGGCAGTACTAAAAACATGTGAACTGTTACCTTTTCCCCTGTCTCGGAAGATAGCATCTGCAAAAGCACCAAAGTGCCAAATATGGGGTGATTATAAAACTCATTAGGTTTCCCAATTACTTCCCTACCCATTCCACTAGGATATAATAGTTAGAAACATTTACACAAAATAGTTTATATAAAACAATATCTCCAAACAGTTTATAATGAAATATAAACAAGTTCCAAAAACCATTTACAACCATGTGAAAAAACCTAAATGAAACCAATTTCTAGAAATTTATTTTTCTAGAATATAACTAATCAAGGCTTAAAAACCAATTCTTATAATCATTTTGGCATACCCATTCCATAATTTACAACACACCCAAACATGCATGCTTCATTTGACCGTTCCATACTCATGAGCGGTCTCTTTTCCAATTACCTTGTGTCCCAATGACACATGCCCCCGATCTAGGGTCACACACCTTGTACCCTAATGGTACATGTACCTTATTCATGGGAAAATTAAACATGAACTCACAAAAAATCTCAATTTATACCAAAACTATCCCACATAACCATTATTTCAAACTATTTTAATAAACTGTACTTTTATTGAAAACTAAAGAATAAACCAATTTCAAAACAACCATTTTATTTAAATAAACATCCCCTTTTTATTGAAACCAGCTAATCAAATATATGTTCCACAATTCCAAAAAATTTCAATTTTAAATTCCATATTTTAAAACTGATAATAAAAGCACTTTACTCAAAACACCCAATTTTTAATATTTCACAAACCGTCACTCAAGAAGGTTTCCAACAAGTGTTAAATAAACCAAGTAACAATAAATTAAACACAATTCATTCAATTTCAAATCATTCCAATAAATTTTATTAATAGGAGTCGAAAGTGAATTTACCTACCTTAAAGGTTTTGATGAAACTTAACAACAGACGAAGAACATTTAAGAAAACCAGGTAGATTCTTCATGGAACCTCCTTAGATCTCTTATCCTAAAAATATCACGAACAAATATGAACTTATTTGGCATCAAAAGTCATATATATATATCTATAACAAGGTTAAATATGAGAAACTAATAAGAGAGGATATGTAGATCTAAGCAGATCTAAGAAATCGATCAAGAATGATGAAGAACGATCACATTACTCAAGAATCCAGCTTCGAATCACCAAGGGAATCCTTCATATTGCCACCAGATATATGGGAGAACCCTATTAGACCTTTAGAGAAGCAAAATCCCTAGTTAGATCCTATTTTTGTAAAAAAAGAGTGAGTTTTGGTAAAAACGAGTGAGATCCTATTTTTAAGGATCTAGATCTAATTTTGCGCACGGTTTGGTTGTGCGGTTAAGAAAACCATGCGCTAACCATGCGGTAGCTCCTACCCACATGGCCTCCCCTTGAACATTCTCCTCAAACCATTCTCCAACTATGATGGAGATACTACCTCATGTAGAACACTGCGCATGGTTTCCCCTTGGAATTCCGCACAGTTTGGACAAACCGTGTTCCTCCTGTGCGACCTTCATTTAGCCCCCAAAACACTTCAAAATTTCTCCAGACTCTCCCAACATCCACATTTACACTTTATAACCATAAAAGTATCAAGTAAGGGTTACATATCAGAAATTTGGGGTACTACATGACCACTATTGGATGGAATTCAAGACCATCCTTAATTATCTAAGGCGTACTAAGGATATTTTCTTGGTCTATAGAAGATACGAGGAACTAGTCCTATGAGGATATGTAGATTATAGTTTCAAAATATATCAAGATGATTTGAAATCACAAATAGGATATATATTTCCTCTTAATGGAGGTGTTGTGAGCTGGAAGATCTCAAATAAAGTCATGGTCATAGATTCAACAGCAGAGTCTAAGTATATTGAAACCTATGAAGTATCTAAAGAATTAGTTTGGATACACAACTTAATATAGGTGATTGACATGGTTCCTATAAGTAATGAAACTATCACAATTTATTGTGATAATACTGTTGTAGTGTCTCTTTCAAAGGATCCAAGGTCACATCAGCAGGAAAATCACATACTTTGGATGTATCATCGCTCGAGGGATTTTTCACAAATAGGTGACATCATAGTGAGTAGCACATCCATAGAAGAAAACATGGTATAACCCTTGACTAAAGACTTAAATCATTATAAACATGATCATCATGTGAGGTCTAGTGGACTAAAAGTCATATGAAGGTGGCTCTAGTCCAAGTAGGAGTCTATTGGATTTGGTGTTCTATAACTAATTGTTTATAATTTGGATTACATCTAAATTCAAATATTTGAAAATTAATAAAACATATTATTATATATTGCTCATTATTATATATTACATTAATATAATAACATCCTAGAGTATCTATCTCATTGATGAGGCCATAGTAGTTCCCCTATATGATGAGAACATTGAAATTCCATAAGGATATTCTAAAGTATAGTTCTATAATTAGATAACATGCTGCAATGAGACATATAAAATGTTTCCTTTTAGGTGTGAGTACTCATAAGAAGATGATACTTCTTATCATTAAGATTTCACTTGGTATTCTCCAACATGGGATATTATGATAATGGACCCACCTATAGGAATTCCTCATGTTTATGTGTCATTAGATATTCCTATCTATGAGCATGTATAATGGTCTATAAACTTTAAAGTTATTATTAATGTATTTCATGGAACATTCACTTTGATGTATTTTGTAAACCATAATGATTTAGTTCATGGTGAAGTTGGATATGTTTGGTGCATCACGAGTGATGTGTTATTAATTAATAATTTGTGGAAGTATTTGTCCCTTCCATATTTATGTAGGTTGATATCTCAATCCTTTGATTGAAATGGATCTATCATTTGAAATTCCATGGCTATGGTGTAACAATGATTTTATTTTAGATAGTCAAAGAAATATATATCAAGAACATATGTTGATGATATACGTGTGAAACCTCGTTGACGAGATATAGTGATAAAGGGATTATATTAAATAGTAAGCGTTTGTGTGTGGTTGTCGATGTTGTGACATTAATTTCTTTCTCTTGGGTGAATTTAATCGTTATTAGACATTAGTCTTGGAATCTAGGAAATATTTCCTAATTCCAACAATAAAAAATCCTAGAGGGTCACGCACTAACTATTTTCATTGATCTCAATTAAATTCTATATGAATTTAATTATGAAATAAATATTATTCTCAAGACCAAGGAATAATTTTACTTAGGATTATGATCGAATAAATTAAATAAATATTTATTCATAATGTAATTATTATATTATGTAAATATATAATATTTATTTATTTATTACATATTTATTAAATATTTATTCTCCAAACTATGAATAGAATATGTATTTATGAATAAATATATAAAAAATATTTTTTCAGGTATCTAATAAATGTTGAGGAGGATGAGTGGACCAAGATCATATTTAGTGATCAATATTAATTTTCAATCCAATAAAATAATATTTATCATTGTGCTATATAGTACACATCATAAAATAATAATAATATTATTACTATATAATATAGGGTCAGATAATTATTTAAGGGACATTGTGTAATTAAATAATATTTTAACCTAAAACCTAACTCTATAAATAGATTGTTATGTCTATTTTATAGGGTTAATCAAGAATTGAGAATTGTTGCACACAACATATTTCTCTCCAAATTCCTCATTCTCTCATACTCTCAAGAATGAGAAGAACTAGAGAGAATCCTTTATACATTAAGACTCTTGAAGAAATTAATATGAACAACATAAGATGATCGATTCACCAAGATAGAACCCGACATTCCAAAGATGTTTTTTTTTGAGAACAAAGGACCATGTGTGGATCACCTCTAGAGGGGATCTACTTTGGGCCCTCCCTATACAATGATGGTAATCCAGAAATAGGAGTTTAGATGATCAACAACATAATCAAAGAAAGATCCAAATATGAGGTATTATTTCTCTAGATCTAATTAAATTAAATTTAAATCTAACATGTATATGGTATTCTATGTTTTTATATATTTCTATGTCAATATTTAATGGAAATATTTCATTGGTAATTATGTTTACATCTTGCACAATTAGTGAATGATCCATCAAATTTGACAAAAATATTAATGTTTATTCCCCCACCAGGTGCTTTTGTTGTGCCTATAACATTCATGGACAACTATGATATACCTGAGATAAAAGCATGAGGGATATCCCACCCAATATATAGAAGATAAAAACCTGGGGGTTAACCCAAACCAGCATACATGCTCAATGGCTGACTCCCAATCAAAACAATCTATAGTACCCAAATTTGTGTGTGTGTGTGTGGGGGGGATCCCTACCCAGGAATCTAAGGAGTGTTTCCAAGGAATCTCAAGATATTTTGGGTGGGGTGGGGGGTCACATCACCTACCCGTGAATCCCTAATATGTAAATACATCATGGTGGGAAATAATTCTTCTCGTAACATCTCATAAGAGATGGACAATTTACTGAGTATGTATTGAATAAATAATAAAAATATCTCAAGTATACAAATTTATATCATTATAGTCTTAACAAGCTCACATGTTGATTCTAGATCAATGGTTTTTTGAGTTGGTGTTCTGGAACCAACTTTTTTCACTTTGGATTATATGTATATTGAAATATTTGAATATTAATAAAACATCTTATTTTGTAAAGTTTTGGGATGTATGTTTGTTTGGATTAATGGAGTCAAGGTATAAATGTGTTAAAGGTTTTACAAGGTTCTCCCCGAGTTCAGTGAACATCGGTGTTAGTTTGAGCTTTTGAGTAGAATATTTATTTTTTACTATCTATTGGTTGATTTCACGTCATGTAATGATTACACTTCATGAAATTTTTACAGTCCATGTAAAGTGTTCACATCGTGTATTGGTCACCAAACATATGTCATGGACCGATACAAGGCGTGAAAGTTTTAGACACTAGGAATCATGCTCACACCATGTAATGTACAAAGTCATGAATTGGTTTATAGTGTGAAGGGATTACACATACTGAAAATGTTTCATATAGTGAAAAAGGTAAAATATGGATTTTTAATCTGAGGTGTTTCATTTTTCGATGGGACTTCTTAATCATGAATTACATGATGTTAAAATAGTACACCCCATGTAATTATTTTAGATAGTGATTTTTAGAGAAATGTAGGGATGATTTATTTTCTTATTTGGCTTTAGCCACTTCTATCTCGACCTTAGAGCTCTCCCTGGTGGTTTTGGATACCTACATTCCTTTTGAATCGCTTCTTTCAGTGACTGATCTATGTTGTGTCAATGGTGCATTTCTTCGAGTGAGTAATCCTTCTTCTTTTTCACTGACATTGATCATGGTAGCACAATTGTGTCACATTATTGGATTTTTTGATCTGTAATGTTAATCTTCTTAATACTTTCTAGATTTTCTATGTGATCTTCTTCCTAGGTAAGATCCTTTGTTGGTTGTGGTGTGTTGGGTTCATATTCTTTGACGTTTTTCATGATCTACCCTTCTCTCTATTTTCATTTTTTTGTGGTATGTGATTCTAAGACTTGAGAATCAATCTAAGGTCCTCCGTTGTTGATATCGTGTTACTTTCTGGTTGATGGATCCCATTGTGATCAAGTGTGACCCAAGTTTGAGGTAGGTGGTTCTATCTCTAACCTATGTTGGATGAAATATATTTATTTTGTTTTTATAAATTATTTTATAAATTAATTTTCATGATTGGTTTGTGTGTTTGGAAATGGGTTTTTGAGAAAATATAGGTTTCCTATTATTTTGGTAAAAATAAAAAA
The DNA here is from genome assembly GCA_963277665.1 of Viscum album. Taxonomy (NCBI): domain Eukaryota; kingdom Viridiplantae; phylum Streptophyta; class Magnoliopsida; order Santalales; family Viscaceae; genus Viscum; species Viscum album. Next base: position 1,060,809 of record OY728136.1, read on the forward strand.
GGTATTTTCAAAGCATTGTGAAATAGATTTTTTTTTTCAAATAATGGTTTTGAGGAAATGGTTTTTAAAATAGATAACATGGGAAGCCTAGGGTACTTAGGTGGAAGGTGTCGTAATATACCTCATCCATTTGTTAGGGGGTTCATTCATGGGGTGTTCCTCTACTCCCTAGGCCCATTGATCTAGGGAATTGATATAACTATTGGGGGTTCACTTTTTAGGGTGTTCTTATTCTCTATAGATTCGATTCATATATCTAGATACTTAATGCACATGATTTTCTATGTTTAGGCATGAGTATCCTAGCTATCCTAACCTATAGTGATCATTGATGTGATGTTACCTATGCTTTGTTTTGTGATATTTTTTATTATACTACCATGGATTTGATATGATATGCAATGCATGATTTGGTTTTATTTGAATACTTTTTTTATATGAAATGATTTAATTTTTTTAGCTGGATTATTTTAGAAATGTGGAAAAGGAAAAAATTAGATGTTTTACCATGCTTTTGATCTAAAAACTGTTTACCTATTTATTATGCCTTGTTTTCTTTAAAGTTGAGTATGTTCAGATTGTTTTACAATGACTTAATATAGAACACTTGGGTGGGATCCTACTAAGTCTATTTATCTCACACCATGAACACCCCATTCGGTGGTGTGTAAACTATTTTATTTCTTTTGATACAGGGAAAGGAAAAAAACCACAGTGAGGTGGTGAGGTTTCTTTAAGTTTTGTCTAGGTAGATAGTGGTCATATGGAAGGAGTTTTCCCACACCATCACATGGAGTAGTTGTTTTGTTTTTTTATCCTTTTTTATTAGAATTATCTATTAGATATTTTTTAGTTACTTTTGAGTTTTGTCACTTCTATTATTTTCTTTTTTATGACATATATACCTGTTTCTTCCTCCGTTATTTCTTCCCATCACACACACACACAAACAGATATATATATATATATATATATATATATATATATCTGTGTGTGTGTGTGTATGTGTCATGTTGTCTGCTTCAGATTGGGATAAATCATTCCCTCTGGTTGTTGATGATGCTCGGGTGCTAGTTTCCAGCCTATGGGGATCGAGAATGCCTTTCAGGTATGTGGAAATTTGTGTTGGGTACTAGTTTGAGAGGGTTTCTGAGTTGGGTTCATCATATTTTGGTATCAAAGGAATTATTTCCCCAAGAGTCCTTTTCTTAGGATGTTTGGTAGACTAAAGATAGGATTTTTAGGACTTGATAGGTAGGTTGTAGTGAGTGCTTGGCCAACTCTTGTTGTGACGAGACTCAAGTTAACATGGTATGTTGGGATGGGTGTATCGTTTTTTGAGTTCTTGATCTTAATATCACTTTTTTCTTATGGTTTTCTCGTTTTAACAAATATTATTCTATTTTATGATCATTTATTCTTTTTTTTTCACGGATCAGTATGTCTCCAATAAGTCTTCCTTGGCTTCCTCAGGGGGGTGCAATGGATGATCCTCAAGGGAATCCTCTTATATATCATAATATTATAAAGGCTATTGTATAAGTGATTGTTACCATCGACCAAAATGTACCATAAGTCTATAATGTAGTTGTTGAGGTATATCCAGGAGCTGGAGGAGAAAGGATCAATCACAAGAGTTCTTAAGTGAGAAAACACCATCCTTTAAGGGTACAAATGAAACTCAATTGGTCGAGGATTGGATGAAAAATATTGATCAAATATTTGACTTCCCAAATACACCTAAGAGTATCCTATTAAAGTGTGTGGAATTCAGACTTGTGGGTCACAACAAGCAATGGTGGGATCCCATAATATAAGCTAATATGCATATGGGCTTGGACATAAAGGGTTTCAAGTACCTCTTATTTTATTAGGTTTTTATTGAGTTACTAATGATGGTAAATTATCTTGAGTTCCTCTATTTTTAGTAGATAAGGCATTCATTTTTGGCATACACTAATTGATTTTTTGAGCTGGTTTGTTTTGATCCATAAGTGGTAAAGAATGGAAACCTAAAGGCACAAAAGTAATAATAGGGTTTGTGACCAGATATCAGATTGTAGGTATTTATTATGAAGCTTTTAACCTATGTAGAGATGGTAGATAGGGTGATGATGGAAGGGATGAATATAGTATGAAATTTTGGTTATTCTTCCCATTCTCTTCTACCCATTGGAAACTTCAGTGGAATGCATGGGAAGAATAGGAAGTGGAAAGATCATCACATGAGTGGTGGATGTGGTTTTTAGTGGTAGGTTTCCTTTTTACATTTATTTAAATCTAGTAGTGTTCCATTGACTTGATATAAATGTTGAAAGGTTAGAAAAACCTGTAAATATTATTCTATACCTATAAAGATGTGCAAAAATTTTGGACATTATGTCCATCTATAGTATTTTTTCCAGGCTATGTCAATGCCTAGTTATGGTTAGGTATTATCTAATCCAAAGGATACTATGATGTTGTTGGATGATTCAAAAACTATAGGGATCTAGACATAGTCCTCAAGAGTGAATAACCTTCATGCAGTTGATGATTTTATGATAGAGGTAGACTTGGATCCAATGATAGTGAGAGGTACCATCTTTGTTGAATCTTTAGTAGTAATTTATTTATTTGATACTGGTGCTTCCCACTCATTAATTTTTGGTTGTTTTGTTGATATTCTTAAAATTACAATGGAAATCATGTCCTCTTGTAATGAAGAAAGAGAAGGTGTTTTAGTGTATTTTTTCGCTATTGATAGATAATGCAAAGTTAGTTTAGGATTTTCTCATTCTTGATCTAAATATGTTTGAAAATATCATCAAGATGGATTATCTTGTCCCTTATCATGCTAATGTTTATTGTTATCCTCAATGTGTCTCATTTATTGTATTCTATGGGAGGTATCTGGTGTTTTAAAGAGAGTGGGATCTGAGGTATGGTCATGTGGGACCTTACCACCTAGAGCTCAAGAGTTTTTTGTTTGATATAATAGTTGAGCTCGATAATTATTTTGCATTCTTGAATTTCCCATTATTTTCTGGGATTTCTTGTCATTTTACTAGAAAATTTCTCTAGTATTCCTCTAGAGAGGTAGGTAGAGTTTACTATTTACCCAATTCAAGGTATGTATCCATTTTCGATACAATCTTATCATATATAACCAATATATATAAAAGAGATCAATATTCAGTTAGATGATCTGATGGTAAAAGGTTTTGTTCTCCCTAGATTTTTTTTGTGTAGCCACCTGTTCTCTTTTACAAGAAGGAATATGGTTCACTCTGATTGTGTGTGGACTATCATATGTTTAACCATATAATGGTTAAGAACAAGTATCCTTTCCCCAGGTGAATTATTTTTTTGGTCGGTTAAAGGGATAAAAGTGGTTTTTCAAGATCGATCTTCGGCTGGGTTATCATCATATTAGAGTTTGGAAGTATGATATACCAAAGATGGGTTTCAGGATCATGTATATCCATTATGAATATATTTTTATTTCATTTTATCTAACTAATTATTATATAGTTTTTATGGATTTTATGAATCAGATATTCCATCAGTATCTCAACACTTTTGTGGTATTATTCATGGATGATATTTTGGTTTATTTGAGATATAATAATGATCACAAGAACAATTCGAGTTTGGTTCTAGAAATCTTGAGGAGTCACCATTTGTATAGAAATATTTCAAAATGTAATTTCTAAATCAAAGAAGTAAATTTCATAAGGGTCATGATTTTTGGGCATTGATTATCAGTTGACCCTGAGAAGGTAAAAACTATTTTTTTCTTGGGAAGATCCATGTAAGTATGAGATTTAGAGCTTCCTTTGTCTTGATGGATAATATCAATGGTTCATTAAGGATTTATGAATATTGATATCACATTTGACCACTCTTACTAGGAAAGGAGTGAAATTCATATGGGATGAAAAGTGTCACTCTTATTTGGATGAGTTGAAAATAATTATGATATCAGCTCTTATTCTAATCTTACCTAATCCTGATAATGGGTTTTTGGTTTTCTATGATGCTTATGGTGCTAGTTTGGGTTGTATGATCATGCAGAATGATCATGTGGTGTCTTAAAACTCTCACCAACTTCTATTACATGAGAATAATTACCCCACTCATGATTCTGATATTGATACAATTATGCATGAACTTAAGTTTTGGCGACACTATCTTTTTGTGGAAAGGTTCACGGTCTTTTCTTCCCCTAAGAGTATAAGATATTTTATTTTTCAAAAAGACTTAAATCTCATACAGAGGTGGTGAATGAAATACTTTCAGATGTTTGACTTTGATATTGCTTACACCCTATGGAAGTAGATTGTCATTTTAGACACTCTTAACATGAATTTACTATAACATGCTATTCTATAATTGAAGGAAGAGTAGAACCTTATGGGGATCTTGGCTTAGTTTCATTTAGATGTCCAAGAGGATGTTTCATGTATGGTTTTAGCCAGTTTTTAGTTATAATTATCTCTCTTTGAGTCTATTATTCAGATTCAATAACAGGATGATGCTTTTAGAGGAATCTGAGAAACCCTATATGGTAGGGTGACTATTTCTGGTTGGTCTCTCTCTTTAAATGGTATTATAAATTTCAGGGATTATTTTTTCATCCCACCATCTATGTGGATCTCATTTTTGTTTGAATGTCATATCTATTCATGGTACATTCATCTGGGCACTATGAAGATGTATTATAATATGAGAGGGTGATTCTGGTGGTCAGGTATGAAGCACGACATTGCAGTTTATATATCCTTTTGTTACACCTACCAACAGATAAATGCAGAGCATCTGAGACCTTATGATTTTCTACAACCTCTTCCAGTTCCAGTTTGGAAATGGGATGAGGTGTCTATGGTTTTTTTGTTGGATTACCAAAAAATCCTTAAGGGAGGAATGATACATGGGTGGTGATTGATTGGTTAAAAAAGTTAGCTCACTTTATTCTGATTAGGGAAACCAGAAAGGTTAATGATCCATGGAATATGTATGTATAGAAGATCATGAGATTACATGGGGTTTCTTATTCCATTGTTTCATACAAGGATCCTAGGTTTAATTAAAGTTTCTATAGGAGTCTATAGGCAGTGATGGGGACTTAGTTTAGGTTGAGCGTAGCTTACCATCCACAGACATACAGTCAGATAGAGTGTCCTATTCGTATACTAGAGGATATGTTCCATGCTTATGGATTGGATTTTTGTGGATCATGGGATATCAATTTGGTAAGATAGAGTATTCTATTTAGGTTTATGAATGTTAATACATGATTTATATTTCATATTTTAGGAAAGGAATTCACATGTTTGGATTGTATTGATGACCTCAAAACTGATAATTGATTTGTTGAAAAATTAGTATATTTTATCATCGATGGAGTTTTCACCATTTTTGGATTTAATTAATATATCAAATAATCTATGTTTTATATAAGTAATGAATAATCATGTGTGTTTTCAATATGGTTTTATGTAAATTTAGGTTATTACCATGTTTTAAGAGAATACATGATGAAGGCATTCACATGTTTGGTATATGACAATCTAGAGTTACTTTATGATATATAGGGAGTTAATGTTAAGTTAATTTTTAGAAATTTAGTGAACTTATTTAAAAATTTTGAATTTTAGAAGGGTTATAAGGTTTAACATTTATGGAATGGTTTAATTTGAACATTGGATTAGGTTTTAGATATTAACATATTAATTCACCATATGAATATTTATGTGTATTGGATAACCTATTCTATCCATTTTGTTGCGATGATTACTAAATATAAATGGAATGAATTATCATTCTAGTTATGGATCTTATGATCTATTAGTTCTTCAGTCACAAAAAATTCAGTTTCATTTCTTGGAGTAAGAGATGAAGTGGAAATTGATAAAGGAATAACTAAAGGGTTAGATTATTCTTATAAAATGGAATGAAATCAAGGAAGTATATATTCTCATGAAAATTATTCAACTTTAAGAAAAGGATCTTGAAATAAAATGTTTCCATGTTATATTCATTTTTGATGATATCAATGAACTTTTTCACACCCATTTGGGTTATGATTTTTTGATCATTAACCTTCACCAGATCACTGAATTTCTTGTGATTAATGATCTCTATCACCCTCTATAATTATTTATTCCTTTCTTCTATTTCCAAATATTAACTTCCCATATTTTTTTCTCCTATATGGAAACCAAGTTAGGAGTTACTTTAGGTAACTATTATGTTTCTAACTTTCCCTTTTTAATGGAAGTTTTATTATTCATTTTTACGATGTGGATTTTAATGAAGGAATTTTAAAATGTTAAACCTTTGATGACTGAGATAAATTTCGATGGAGAAATTAATTTTAAGGGGGGTAGAATGTAACACTCTAAGATCTTGTGAAATATATTTTTTCAAATGAATTTAATATTTTTGATATTTTACATTACACGTAACACTTATTTTATCTTGTGTTATAGGTAACATTGAGCTTAGATTGCGTTACAAACAACACTAAATTTAAAAAAAATGTAACTTATTATTAAAATATCATTATTTAGTATGATAGTTACCACTTAACTGTTGGAATGATGGTTATGAATAATATTAAATAAATTATAAAAATATGGTATACACATGTATATAAAATTAATTATTTGGTGACCATTTATTTAAAAATTAAAATAAAGGAAATATTCTTCTGAGAAACTATTTTTATGAAAACAAACATGTTTCTCATAAATAAATTAAAAAAAAACCACTTTTGGTGAATGATTTTAATAAAATTTATATTATATATATATATATTAAATAAACTATTTAATATTAATATTATGTGTTTTTTAGACAATAGACATGAATAAATCCTATTTTAAACTTAAAAACTGTATTTTTCTAAAAAGACAATTTCGTAGCATTTTTTTGGCACACTTATTTTAAAAATAAATTTTTAAAATTTTATAAAATTAATTTGATAAAATTAACTTCATTTTTGAAATAATAATTTGAAAATTATCTTAGGGTGATTTGTTTTTATTTTTCTAAAACGTTTTATTTTTTGATAAATAGTGAAAAATACTTAATTTTAATTGAACAATTAATTTTCATTAAAATTATTTATATTGTTAAATTATATTAAAAATTGGTTTTAAATAAAAATTTGTTCAGATATAAATTAATTAATCCAATTTATATCATTGAAATCAATTTCATTTTGAAATTTGGTATAAAAACATTGTATAGTTTGAATATTTTCTCTTTAAAAACCCACTTTCTCATCGAGTATGCAAGATTAATTTTTAATTAAAAATTTCAAATTATGTGAATAGAATTTGAAAAAGTGGATTAAATATTTGGAATAAGAATAATTTATATTATATAATAATGATAAATTAATTTTTGACCAAAATTAATAGTAAAAATAGTAAAAAGTATTTACCATAGTTAAGGTAAAAATAGATTTTCCAGGGGGTTAAACTAAAAAGATAAGTGTAAAAAATGACACGAAACTTGTATAAAACCAAATTTATGGTGATATTATGACCTTATCCATTATATTATCAATAATAATCCATTTTTAATATTTTTATGTGAAAAAAAGTTAGGCATAATTCTTTCTTTTCAAAAAACTATAAGTGTTCCACTCATCATACTTATAAAATGCAACCCCTTCTCCTCTCTTAGACACTCTTTAAAACCATTTTTTTCCAAAAAAACCAAACAAAATAACTTAAAAACTTCACTACTATAATTATATAATACTAATTTTTTACATAAATACATACTATGAATTCTTTTGGTGCAAAACTAAGGAGGATACCCTAATAAGAGGTAACGTTAATCAAAGAGAGTTTTTGTATTATTTCTTACTCCTCATACTTAAATTACTATTATAAAATGATGATATACTAAAATAATTATATTTCATATAATTATATTTTGTTATTTTATGATCATGACCTAAAACCATATCCAATTCAATCAAATTGGTTATGAAATCATCATTCGTGTGTATGATGGACTACCGCCTCACAAACTGATGCCGTTATTTTTTCCATTACCCCCACACATAGTTGGGTATGATGACATATATAAACTATATATATAATATTTATAACATAATTAAACCTATTGAATCATTATATCATATAAATATATATATATATATATATATATATATATATATATATTATTTTCATTCCACAGGGGATACGATAATGTCGCTTGTCTGTATGGAGGACTACCACCTCATGAAGTGATGTGATTCATTTAGACTAATGATTTACATAGAATATAATAGGGATAAATATATATGATATATATGAAATAATTATTATATTAATGAAATATTTATCCTTATTAAAATATAATATATCATTTTATTTCATACCATTTCACTCACTAAAAGATGATAACGTCGTTCGTGTACATGTGGATTACCGCCTTCACAAAGTGATGTGACTATATTTTCATCACCACACTACATGGATGATAAGTATAAGTATGTTTACAGAAATAATATGGTATTTATGATATTATTATAATTCTATAAATATAATACATTACTTACCTTCTTTCTATAGTGACCATTGAAAAATGAAAACATTACTAATGCGTACGGATGACCTGCCGTCTCCATGATCATAACATACTTCATTTTTAAAAACCATGTTTCATGAATGGTATTGAAATTATAATTTATTTATAAATATTATAATTATATAATGATTACTATTATGTATATTATGAATCCATGATCAAATTAATAGTATAAAAAACAAAAAAAAAACAAAACATATACGAAAAACAAAGCAGCTATTACCCAAAATGTGACTATGGGATTGTTAATAAATGGGTAAAAAAGAACATAAGTAAATAATATAAGGTATGATATATGTAAATGTGTTTCTATAATATATTTATAATAAACTTATATTTATTATACAGGAGGTTTGAATGAGTATGAAGGAAGTCAAGACTTACGATAAGGGATTCTCGTCTCACATTTATTTTCTATGAGACAGATTCCATATTCACCATGTGTTTCTTTTATGTGGTATATATACTTCCCATTAATGGATTTTATGATTATTAACTTGAAAATTATGGAAATTTATACATCTATTTTAGGATATATCTTTTATGGGGTTTATAGTTTCAATGTTATCAAAGTGGTAAGGGAATTCTAGCCCGTCTTTTATTTCTAGGAGACATATGAAAATTCTCAACTCATTTCTTTTGTGTGGTTTATATACTGACCCTTTTACTTGTTATATCATTAATATCTTATTTTTCATGATATTATAAGTTTCATTTGATTCTATTCTTTATTAGGGCTTATGATTCAAAATATTTCTTTAGCGGTAAGGTATTTTTGTCTCAATTTGCTTTCTTTGAGACATACATTATGTTATGCACCTATATTCTTTCATGAGATGTATATAAAACCCATTTAAAATATAATATCATGAATTCATTTATATTCATGATATTTTGAGTTCCATTTTATGTCATTCTTTTATGGGGCTTACTATTCAAAAGATACCAAAGTGGTAATGATTTTATTTTACAATCTTATCATTTATCAGGATTGTTTATGTTTCTATTTCCAATAACAAAATATTATGATCCACATCGCAATGAAATCATTTATTTTATTATCTTGTGATTAATAATGATATTTTAAAGTAATACCACCATTTTACACTGTTTGGTACTAAAAATAATTGAGAAAATATTTTTAATAAAATTGGACTTTTTTCTCTCTTCGATCGAAAATCTGTTTTCTTCTAAAAAATATGTTTTCTAAAAATGTTTTCAAAAATGTTTTATTACTTTCCTATGATTTTTAAAAAATATTTTTACCCATATTTTAAATTTTTTAATTTTTTTTGAAAGGAATATTCATATCATTTCCAAATAAATGCGATTTGGCTTTTACTGAAAATGTGAAAGGAATATTTTTTTTAACATGTATGGCATGAACGAAACTTCCCATTATCAAGAAAATTATTTTAGTTGAATAATAATTTATAAATTTTCAAGGTTATTTTCAAATAAAATGATTTTCAAGATGTTTTATGTTTTAAAAAGTGTTTTTCAAACCAGAAATGATATTTCACTCAAGAAATGTTCTAATGATTTTTAAAGATTCCTTTATAAGCTTTCAAGGTTATTTTTTTAAAGAAATGGAATTTCAAAAAGGTTTTATGTTTTAAAAAATGATTTTAAAATAAAATTTATTTTCCTTAATAAATGTTTTAAATGATCTTTCAAAATCATTTTCCATCTGAGATGACATCTGTTGATGTTACCTATGCTTTACCAAGGATATGAACCATGGATACCATTATTATTATTTATCAGAATGATTTATTATGAAAATATTTTTATGAAACCCATTTCGCTTACATGGATTATACCATGATATAATTCTTATAAAATCCAGTTCTTTTCATGGGTTATGCTATGATGAAATGATGAAATGATTACTAAACCTATCTCTTTTATACAGCTTATGATATGATAAAATGTTTATGAAACCCATTTAATTTCATGGGTTATGATATGATGAATGTTTTATAACTGTATGGAACAAATATTTATGAATTTAATTATGTGATAGGTGGGACCTATATCTCCCTCCAATTCAGTTGGTGTTGATAAACATTCTACAAGCTCATAGGGTGCATGAGTGGTTATCCCTAGCCTGAAAAGGAGGGTACATGGGTGGTTAGACCAAAACCGAAGGGGGGGGAGTACATAAGTGGTTATCCAAATCCTGAAAAGAAGGGTACAAGGGTGGTTATCCCAAGCCCAAAAAATAGGGTACACAAGTGTTTATCCCAATATTGAATCAGGTATGTGAGTGGTTAGCCTAATCTTAACATGTAATGAATGTCTTGGTCATTAGCCTTGACATAAGTTTTTTTATGATTATGTGTTTTCCACACATCTATGTCTCATGCCACTATTATGATCTCATGTATAATGTTACTTGATTTCGTTATTATTCAAGTCTTATGAACCACTAATATTTATTCCATAACTCAAGATTATGATATTTTATGTGCAGGGTATGGTTTTAAAATGTTATGATCATGTTCTCATACCATTATGTTCATGTTATGATTACATATCTCCCATGTTTATCCTTACTGATAATTTTAGCTCACCCTTTCTTATGTTTCCTTTCCCCAAGTTATGAATAAAGGTTTTAAACATAGTATTTCTATAAAGAGTACTAAATGGGAAGATATTTATAGGAAACATTGAAGATCTTTCAGGAATTAATAAGTTTGTATTCTAGGTTTCCAAAGGCACTAAACTATTATGGTACTTAGGATAATGCTTTCTTAATTTAATGAGTATTGATCTTAAAATATGTAATATCAATGTATGAGAAGCCCGGGTCACTATAGTTTATACCTATAAAACACACCATTAATATACAAGAAATGTACCACTAACATTTCCTATGAAGTACATGGTTTGTATGATAACCATACACTTTATGTAGTTCCAGGATAAAATAAAAAATAATTAATTTAATCATTTAATTATATTGAAAATAACTTGATATTTAATTAATGGGAAAAACCTATCATACAACGTGTACACCAGTTACACACCATGTATTTTGGTTTTATTGATTTAATTTAAATATTTCCACATATTTTACTCACATGGGATATCCTGGATTGATTCTTAATACACATGAGAGGGTATGAGTTACATAGAATATAAAACTTACTACATGCTACATACTACATTATATGGTCATCTACATTACACACATAGGGGCTTGGCATGTTTTCCATATAAACATTTACATGTTACATAATGTGTACACCATCTACAAGCCATGTAATCACATCTGGCCTATGTTTCTAAGTTTTTATTCAATACATGATGTGTACTTAATATATTCTATATACTTTTACCACATGGATTCTTTGATTCCCATAGTGTAGTGTCCTACCCTGAAATCCACCAAGTGGTGCCTCTAGATGGTTGGCCACATGACCTTAGGCACACCTCCCCATATTCTTGAGTATATAGACTAGTAGAGAGGGCCTTATGTGTGTCCATGGGGAGATTATGACCTCATAAACCATAGTGTAGCACAATAGAAAATAATAATGGTAAATGGGAAACAGTGGAAACAATAATAAACAGAAAGAAGTATAATAATGATAAATCATCCAATATAAGTGAACAGGAAGAAGCTGGATCAATAATAGATACAAAATAATGATGATCATGTCATGCATTTATAAAAATATAAGGTACATGGGATACAAGGTAACATGCATATACCACATGCTATAACAAAATAAAGGACCAAAAAATGCCTCTACTATAATCATGAGCATAGGTTTGGTCCTCTTCTCCCATACTCCATCCTAGTAAAAAAATCAAGAATCAGAAGCTAGATGCTTCCCTTTATCTACCCCTAAAATCATGAACTCTACTTGGGTACTAAGGGTGGGTCAAGTTGGATGTGAGATATACTCATTAGAACACCACCAATGATGTCTAGAGTAATTCATTATGTGCATATAAAATGGTTATTGTGAAGGTATATAAAAAATAAAAATAAATAAATAAATAAATAAATAAATAAATAAATAATACATATTGGTATGGGTTCCTAATGGATACCTGATCGATGCTACTTACTTCGGCCTAAGCTGAATATCTCCAATCAAAGTAAACCTGTTCAGATATACTAATAATGTAACAATGGGACATCACATAAAAAGTATCAATATTAGACCAAGCCTAAGCATGTTATTTGTCTTAGAGGATGCATCCCTTTATTGAATAAAAAGAATTCTTGGATTTATATAAGAAGGAATATCTTGAATTTAATTAAGTGGCATCCTGGGCCCATCCAAGGTGAGCCATATCAAGGAACCCAAGTATTGCACCATGATTGTAATAAATACTCAATGTCATAGGAGTCCATATAAAGCAATCTATAAATATAATCCCAAGTATCACTCTTGGTTTGGTGTGAACACAACCCTCAGAGCCCATCCCTGGTATCTCATATAGGGGACTAGGTATTACTCGTGTCCTGGTATAACCATATAGCTACTGAGGCCATCTATGGTGTCTCCTATAGGGAATCAATATCCCTCATATAGAGTTAAGGAAAACACTTTGTGAGCCCATCCAAGGCATACCAAGTATTGGTCACAGAGTATATAAAATACATATACAAAAAACTAATTATAAATCTCAATGAGCACATCCAAGTCATCCCATAAGGATTCAAGTATTTCTCTCAGCTTGGGTATGAGGCATAGATTGACTATCATAATTCATACCATTTATCAAGGAATTTCACTTATAAAATTTCAAATTAAGTTTGTAAAATCATTTAATTCTATAAATTATACTATTTAATAATCATGGGTCCTAACTCATAGAAATTGTTTTTTCTCAATTGATTTCACATTATGATATATATATTTATTACAAGGGAAACCACACCTAAAAAGGGTGTTTAAAAAATATAAGGAAAAGGGGAAATAAGAATATAAGGAAGGAACACCCATGGGGGTAGATCAAGTAAAGGAAATCAACCCATGGTGGTGATTCACAACAAGCTAGGACCATATAGGGCATGTGAAACCATTTAAATTAATTGACTCACTATTTTAGAGGCATCATTAGAAAATTTTGGCTCATGGTACAATGATACAAAATATAAATGAAACTAAAGTTTAGTATAGAACTAAACCACCTACCTTAATCCTGTAGAACTATACTCATCCAATGTTATACCTTGAATTGATCTAGAATAGAAGAAATAAAAAGAACACATGAAAAATTTGAAAATAGGACATTTGATCTAGCACCAAAATAACACAAAAGATGGAAGGATAAACTACATAAGGAAGTAAGAGGAATGATAAAATTACCATTGTGAATTTAATTCACTTGATGGTGAATAAAAGAAATATTAGATAGAGGAAGAGCGTAAGAACCTATGTGAGGTATCAGAGGGGGATCTCACATGGTTTCTGATATGTGGGATGAAATGAATGTAAAAAAGATAGGGGTTATACATTTTTTTAAAACATTGATCAAAAAATTTACACAGTGTGTAAATTCAATACACATTGTGTAATTCTTTGGATTTATCTACTAGGGGAAAACCACTACATGATATGAAAGAGGTCTATCCATCCAAATACATGTTGTGTATTTGGTCAGTATCCAGGACCCAGACATCCTACCGTTTTCTTTCCAGAAGCAAACCAACCCACCCTAAGGTGCAGTTTATAGGTTTAAAAAAAATGAAAATGTAATTTGTTGAAAATATAGTATATTGCAACCATTTCTTAAAAAAAAATCATCCCTGAGTTTCCTTTCTAGGGGTGGTAAAGCGTCATCTAATAAAAGTTCCAGTTACTGATCATGTACATTGGCATCTCTCTCCCTTGTCTTGTCCGATACATGACCATGATTACATGACACTTGGACCAGAGGAATTGACCTTCCTCATAGGAACTTTATGCTCTAATAAATAATACAAATTATATTCTATTCAAATGAAAAATATTACTTTAGCTCAAAATCCTTCGGATCAAACGAATGAGATGGGTTAGTATGATACTTGTGAAGTTGTGATATGTGGAAGATTTCATGCATGGAACAGTACATATGAGGTAACTATAACCTATAGGATATTATCCCAACTCTCTCCATGATCACCAAAGACATGAAATAATGAGGAAATAGATTTCCCTGACTTTGAATTTTTCTAGGACCCAATCTAGATGAAACTCAAAGAAAGACTTGATGTCCCACCTCGAAATTCATAGGTTGGTAGTGATGGTCGGTATAACTCTTCTGACTAGACCGAGCTATATCCATATGATTTTGAATCATATATAATTTCTTTGAAGTCTTCTGAATGAGATGAGGACCAAGTTGCATTGCCTCACCCGCCTCTAACTAGTACTAGGGTGAATGACACAACCTACCGTAAATTGAATTATACAGAACCATCTGAATTGTTTCCTAGAATCTTTTGTTGTAGGAAAACTTGAGAAGATATATGTTTTTTCATATGAAACTTTAAGATCAAGGACACATGCCCAAATCATTTCCTCTAAAACCCACATTGTCTACTTAGACTACCCATCAATCTGAGGGTGATATGTTGTACTCAAGAGCACCTGTGAACCCAGTGCCTTCTGTAACCCCTATTAGAACCATAATGTAATGCGAGAATCTCAGTCCGATACGATAGAATAGGGATCACTATGAAGGAACACATTCTTCTGGATACAAATATTCTTAGGATCATCAAATGAGAATGTCTCTCATATTTTTAGGAAGTGTGTAACCTTTTTTAACCTATCAATGATCACCCATACTATATCACTTCCTTGAAGGGATATCAGAAAGACCATCATAAAATTCATGGTGACATCATTCTGTTTACACTTAGGAATGGATAGAGGTTGTAGAAGTCTAGCTGGTCACTAGAGCTCCATCTTCATGTATTGACAGGTGGAATATCTCTTAATGAAACCCATAATCTGCCTCTTCATACTTGACCACCATTATTGGTGATGTATTTCTTGGTATGTATTGGTAGGTCCATGATGAACTTCCCAAATAGAGTCATGATATTTCCACATCAAATCTTCCCATATATTTGATGTAACCTTGATATTTCCACCAATCATATGATCTCACTCTCATCGATAACCCAACCATGTGGTAGGTTCTCACCCAAGACACCCTCCCTTAAGACGAGACCCTCGAGATCTAATAACTATCTCATCTGCACCCAATCCATAAGAGAGGACATCAGTGTTAGTGCTACTAAAATAGTCTACTTGTGCTATTCTTGAACCTCCCAATTCATCTCGAAAAACAAACCCATCAACCTACACTCACAACTATCCTCTTGGATAGCCCGTGTTTGATTCTTCCAGATCAGGGTGTTAGTTACTACATCACCCTTGCTGAGTGTGTAAGCTATCTAAAAATCAAATGACTTTAGGTACTCTATCCACTATCATTGTCTGAGATTCAAGTATCACTATGTGTAGATGGATTTGAGGCTTTTGTGATCCATGTAAACAAAGAACCCCTCACCCAATATATAATACCTCCAACAATGTAAATCATGAACCACAACTGCTAGATCGAGGTCATGAAAAGTGTAATTCTGCTCATGAGGTCTCATCTAGTGGGACCCATACACTACAACCTGATATCCATGTATCAGAAATGATCCAAAAATGATTCCCAAAGTATCATAGAAAATATTATAGATTATTATTATATCTAGAATAATCTGTACCAATGCTGAATTTAGTCTCTCTTTTAACTCCTTAAATGATTTCTCACAAGCATCATATGAGAGGAATTTCACACCTTTCTTAGTTAAGCCTGTAAAAGGTGCTGCTAGAATTCATGAATGAATCACCTATAATATCTATCCATCTTGAAGAAACTATGTATCTCAAAGAAATTATTGGCCTAATCCCATGAAACCACGACACTCACCTTCTTTAGGTTAATAAATATGCCTACGTCTTTAATGATATAACCCAATAAGTGAAATTTATCAATCCAAAAGTGGTATTTTCTAATCTTATAATATATCTAATGATCCATTAGAGTATTCATAATGATCTCAAGTTGGTTTTCATGGTCATATCTAGTGTGAGAATACAAAAAGATATCATCCAAAAAGACTACCACAAATGAATCCAGGTATGGGTGAAAAACCTGATTCATCAAGTTCGTGAAAATGGAGGGCACATTCATAAGACCGCATGACATAACCATATACTCATAAAATCCATATCTACTCTAGAACAATATACATGGTATTTATTATGGTATCACATGCACCTGATGGTTTCTCAAATTCAAATTGATATTAAAGAAAATTGTCGGTACTCAGAGTTGGTCGAAGAGGTCGTTTATACTAGGAAAATGATACCAGTTCTTTACTGTAAGATCGTAAAAACTTGGATAACCCACACAAAACCTGAGGGTACCATTTGAATTATTAGAGAAAAGGATTGTTGAGCCCTAAGGTGAAGTATTGGGTCATATAAAACCCTTCACCTAAAAGTATTCTAACTACTTCTTGAGTTCCAGTAGCTCTGTAGGTGCTATCCTTTAAGGAGGAATGGACACCGGTAGCACACTTATAACTATCTCAATGGTGAACTCCACCTATCTCACCAGAGATAAACTAGAGAATTTTTAGGGAATACATCCATTAAACAATCCACTATAGGTGGGAATTCAGTACACTACGTTCCCTAATCACTCATAAAGAGATTCACCATCTAGGCTGTCACACTACCCGACCTATGATTCTCTAATCCAGATCAACTTTCCTAGATGTCCCATTCACCCTTATGAATATAATAATTTCCCTTAGGTGATTTAAAATACACCCTCCAATTATTGTAATCAACATGGAAATGTTAAGGCACAAGATAGTCCATTATGAGAATGACATTAAAGATGGTCATCTTGATGAAAAATAAATTCCACAAGAATCAGTACCCACCTATCTAAAGGGTTACTCCTTGAACTATCATGAAATCTCTGAATGACCTCCTAATGGTGTTTCAAGAGTCATCATGCTATATAAATAGTCCAAATTTTGGCCCATACTTCCCATAATTTCCAAAGATATAAAGGAGTGTGATGAACCTATATTAAATAAGGTTGAAAGTAAAGTTGAGGATATTTTAATTGTACATTGTTTTGTAGAAGACCCTTGATTATGCTCCTTAGGTGTAGAATAAAATTAATATAAATGGTGTGAATCACAACCCTGATATGTAACCTGACTAACCTGGGTAGGTATGCTCTACTGGCACTAAACCTATTTGATCCGACCACCTTTTCCATGACCACCTCCTCATCTTGATCGACCATTAGTAAAAAAACTATCACCTTTACATGGATCTACTAATATTTTACTTGAATGCAGTGTTGGTAAAAATAAATTCTCAATATATGTAGGAGGGAAAGTTTAGTAGAAACACTGAAGGTTACCCATCGCACCACAAGCTCGATACTCGATTAGGTTCCTCATACATTGGGGCTTCTTATGCCCTAACTTACCACACCGATGAAACACCACATATCCATCAATGTGTGTTATATGACTGGTACTTTCCCCACATGCACCATCAAAATGATATTTGTTACACTAGATAAACCATCCGTCTTCCTAGAATCTGAACCACCCTAGCTCACATTACCACCTTCCCTTAGGTTCTACTCTATAATGAGGTCATGGTTCAATATCTTTGAAATGGTGGTCAACCTGAAAACACTCACCTACGATCATATGGCAGACACAAGCCCATCCTCAAAAAATATCACAATCATTAACTAATTACCATTCAAGGTCATAGAAAAATGATAAATCTTAGTGAAATGGGATGGATACTTCATCACCAACATATCACCCTACTGGAAGTGTGTAAAATATTGAGCATGGTCTACTGCCAACATATTAGGAAAGAAGTATCATAAAATATTTTTTTAAAGCCCACCCTGAAAATAACCTAATGACGTTTGTCCTGGGTGATGACATACCACCAAAATTTAGTAGAATCATGAATCATATAGGGAGCGAGCTTGACCCTTTGCTCTGGAGGAATCTTTAACTGCCCAAAGATTGATAACACAGACTCTAGACAAGACTCAACAGATCAAGGACCACCATCCCCTAAAATTGTGGGAGGATCTAATGTTGGAATTCATGTGTCAACTTTGCTATAGTAGGGGAAGGATTTAGAGCTCACTGTATGGACTGAATAAAGAAAAGGAAACTATCAAGAATCTGATTATTAGTTCCCAATGAAAGATCTACATGAAATTCATTAGGTGTCACTATATAAGGTAATACAGGTGTCTTAAGGCCCATCACCTCTGGATCATGTTTTTCACTACCCTCCTGACATACGAATCAAGGATGTCGATGCGGCATAATTATAAATTTTTAAAATTCACACCTCAAATAATATATAATAATAGTTAAGAAAAGAAATAACAAGAAGGGATAAAAAAATACCTTCATATAAACGTGTCACACCTCTTAGCCTGCTCCCCATGTCAGGACCAAGTGGTAAGAAAAAAATCAGTGATGTATAAGGAGACACTACCCACTTTCCACTACTAAATTCTGGTCAGGGTCAAGGTATCATAAAAAATAATAGAGGTTCTGATATATAGAGTTTCAATTGAAAGGTATAGATTAAAACACCCTTTACTTAGTAATTGGTATCCCCATTTCGTGATAACCATTTCATTTTAAAAATTAAATTTATTTAAGTTCATTATTATTTATTTAGATATAAAAATCACATTCTAGTTAAATGCATCACCATTTCCAATTTATAAGGGCCCATACTCCTTATAAATTATAATTGGCGCGTCAAGTAACTGCTACCCAACCATTAAATTCAATGTAAGAATGTATAGGTTATGTACAATGATTTGATTGAATGAACTACCATTCCGAATTTATATATGTACACTATTCATAAATTACAATTGGCATTCATCCATAAAATAAACTAATAATTCATCCCATAGAACCAATGGTTCATGGCTCAATGAGGCAAAATTGGTTAATTAAGGTGTTTCCAAAAATCTATAAAAGGAAACACTTTTTATATTGAAAAAAGAACTTTAGTTAATCTAATTATGTTATACCTACATGAAATGTTAGCATGCTTCAATATATAACAGTCAAGGCACTCACAATTATCACATGCAATACAACCAATGCATGCAGTAATTTAAATATGGTATGTCTTAATGCATGAAATGTGAATCCTCAATTGTCCAATATGATGTATGAGATGAAAGCTCTTTTCCATACTAGTCCAAGGAAAAGAAACCCATAATAATAATATCAGCAATGTTAACATCACAAAACATGTGTGTCACCCAATGGTGAAATCAGTACAACCATAAAAGAAAAAAACCATAAGAACAATAAATCACCCAAAGTAATTTGGATTTCCCGTATACATATATGAGCTAATACTAGTAATAGGCTCAATACCAAATTATGATACATCCTAGTCTCCTATCTAATACCAAAATAGTAAGATAAAAGAAAAAATAACCCATAATATCACATTGTAGTGTCCCACCCCAGAATCCACTAAGTGATGCCCCGAGACGGTTGGTCAGGTGACCTCAAGCACACATCCCTATATTACAAAGGCTTCTAAATAGTAGAAAGGTCCTAAGACAAATCCATCGGGAGAAAATTACCTCATATATTAGAGTTCAATACAATGGATAATAGTAATGGGTAATGGGAAATAACGGAAGTAGTAATAAACAAAAAGCAGTGGAATAATAATAAATCATCCAATATAAGTGAATATATAGAAGATGAATCAATAATAGATAAAAAATGATGATGATCATGTCATATTTCTATACAAAGATAAGGTACATAGGATATAGGGGAACATGCATATACCACATGCTATACAAAAATAGAAAAAGTACCATAATCTTCCTCTACTAGCATCATGTGTAACGACCCAAAGTTTCATTAATGGAAATCCCTATTGATCTAATTAAATGTCTCTTTATGTTTATATAAAATGTCAACTTATTTGGTTTTATGTTAAGAATTTTGACCATTGCTAATATAGCCGTTGAACAGTGATCACATGATTAGTATAAATATAGGGCTTTAACAAATCCAAATTTACTCAGACAAAGGAAGCGATGGCCTCATCTGCTAGAATTTCCCCATACGAAGCCCATTTGTCAGAGCTCAGAAAAGAGGTGGAATCCTTGTGCTTCACTCTTGACCAATCCCAAGATGAGCTTCATCATGTCAAGCTCGAACGGGACCGTCAGTGGAAGTTGATATAAATTACCACTCGAGCGATGTTATCCGAGCCACCCCAAGTGTCTGTCACCATCACACACCTTACCCTTAGGTCTTATGCAGCTGTTTTAAGGGGTTATCTAGCAAATAAATAGTACTATGTTCATGTACAATATTTTTTTGTATATAATAATTAATATACTTTCTTGTCATTATTGATACATTGTAAATTGTTTTTAAAGTACAAATAATGTTTTTAGTTATTATTTAATTAAGAATTCTATTTTATTAAACTAAGGGATTTTTTAATTAAATAATATTTCAATAAAATATTATTATTATTATTAAATGAATTTTTATTAAATATAAATTATCTTATAATTTTATGAATGCAATTGTAATTTTTATTAAGGTTTGAAAGCTATTTCTGTCAAAACCCGTGAATTTTCAATAAATGTCGGTTTTTATTTTAAAAGTGAAAATTAACATATTTAGAAAATTATTAAGATAAAATAAATGTTATTTCTGGAATCAGGACATTGAAATTATCAAACGGTGAATTTTTCATAATTTTCTGAGACAGTCAAATTTTGGGGTAAAAATTAATTATCGTTTAAATATATAATGTGTTTTATGACATCATAATGACCCAATATTGATTTAATAAATTACTATAATCTTTATGTTCGGCCAATATATGTTTTTACATTAAAATAATGTGATTTTTGGTTTGTTTGACTTACTTTTCAAAACATTAATGGACCCCTCAAGACTTATTAAACACCTTGTCTTTTTAAATTAATTTCCATGGGAGTATGACTCACCTCCACACAAGAAACCCTATTATTTTAAAAAGTTCGGACTTTGGCCTTATAAAATATTGTTTTCCTCTTCCCTTTTCCAAAAACCATGGGCAAAAACCATGGGTTGGTTTGTGGTTTGGATTAATTTAATATAAGGGGACCCAAACCTAAATAATAAAGAATTCCCTCACCTTTCCTATATAAACACACCCAATATCCCACTTCCTCCTCACTCAAATCCTTTGGAGTTCGTCCAACCTCTTCCCTACTCTATCTAGAATCCTCCCAAGGTGCCCCAATCTCCCAATAAGCCTATCACAAGCCTCTCTCTACCCTTTGGAAGCACACTTCCAAGTAAGGGTTTTTTCTCCCTTTCTCATTTTGTCCAACTTTCTTTAAGTTGTTTTGCCCTTTTAATTTAAATTATGAATGTTGGGGTATTGTTTTTCACCTCCCTCATACTCCCCTATTTATGTTTTAAGGATTGGATATGCCTTTATCTCTCATTAAATACCTCCCATGTACACTAGTTACTATGCCGAAATTCCGAAAGGAACTTCTCTCTCCTCTTTTACATTCAAGCAATACTTTTGTATCATGAATCTAAATTCCATTACAATTGTTGGTACATGTATATATATGACCACCTTATTTTCCATTACATGTAGATATTATGAGGAACCCCTTTCTTTCTCATCAACCATTTTTATGAATTCTTATGTCACGCCGTTACGCTGCCGAAATTGCACCGATTTTCTAAGCCAATGCCATTGTGTAGTGAATACCCTGCCCATTTCTCCATCAAGGGTATTCAACTTTATGAACATTTACTTATTGATTATAAAGTTTCATTTATTAATTCCAAATTCCTTTATCATGTAATAAATTATTATGTTTTATGAATCCATGTTTTATGATCCATGTGGCACACTTATACATGAAATGAAATGTTTAAGAAGGGTGCGCCCTTATAGCTCTCCAATGCATTGGGTAAAGTATAGTATCATGATACGTCATGTGTAATGAGTGTTGAATCATTCTAATTAAAGTTAAATGAGGGTTTAATCTTGATTCATGTGCAATGAGGGTTTATTCATGCTCCATGTGCAATGAGACTTAGCACATGCTAATTCCATGTTAAGTGTTGTTGCCACATTTCCATGTTATGATTATCATGCTTTATCATGCCTTTATGTTCATGTTTCTCTTGTGCTCTATTGATATTCCTAATGTCTAACATGTATTTTACTCCTCATGTTATTCCATGTGTAGTCCCTTACTGGGATTTATAGCTCACCCTTTTCTTATGCATGTCCTCAGGTTATCCCATGCAATGCTAAGTACGAAGGAATGTAGTGGTCATGTAAAGGAAGTTTTCAATAAAGATGTTGTATTTCATGTTTTAAGTTTTTATGTAATGTTCCTAATCCCCAAAGACACTAAACCTCTCGATCTTCCTTGTTGTATCAAGTGAAGTTTTATGTAACAAATCATGTTTAAGTTTGTAATAAAAGCAGGGTTGTCATAGTTGGTATCAAAGGACAGGTTTAGTTATTTTTGGGATTAGGATTAGAAAACCCCAGTATAGCCTTAGATACAAGACTAAGTACAATAAAAACGTCCCTAAGTTTTGGTGAGTATTGAGTAAGTGGGTTATCGAGAAAATACATCCCTATCTGGATACGAGCCGGTAGAGGCGGCTCTAGCACAGATGTATCCTAGGGGTAAAACCCAAAAACACCTCTTTGAGCTAGACTCGAACAGGAACTGGTGCACGAAAATGGGCCTTGCTACACTCTTGGTTATGACACTCCCGGGGTATATGCTTTGGAAAATTCACAAGCTTAGTATGAACCCTTATTAAGGGAATAAAAAAATGCCCCTAAGAATATATATTAGAAAGTAGATCATGAAAATCCTAGATTAAAGCCTATAGATTCATAAGTTAAGGAAATAAAAGTTTATTTATAAGTCATAAACTTTTGTCTTTGGATTAACCTCTATGTGTTACCCCTTAAATTTCCTCTTATTCCAGCCAATGGCTGGTAATAGGAGGACTCAAGCTAACAACCAATGTGAAGATCAGTGTGATGACTGTTCTAATGAGATGCCCAATCCAATGGGAGCAGGAATCGCGAACTTTGTCACACTTCTCTCTCAGCTAACTCAAGTTTTGAATAGAAACACGGGTCAAGAGGAACGTTAAACCCCCCCTAAGAAAAAATAAGTCACTATCAAGAGCTTCATTAGACAAAAGCCTCCTACTTTTAGTGGATCATCTGATCCCACGATCGCTGAACAATGGATCAACTCCACTGAAAAGATCTTCTCCATCCTTCAATGTTCCGAACAAGAGAAGGTTATCCTGGCGGATTATCATATGGAGGGTGAATCTGATAAATGGGGGACTTTGATCAAAAATATGAAGCTTGAGGAGGATATCGATGCATTGGAATGGAAGGATTTCCAGAAGATGTTCTTCGATAAATATTTTCCGCGCACCCTCCCGCTTAAGATAGAAAGGGACTTCCTTTCCCTCAAGAAAAAAGATGAAGAATCTGTTGGAGCGTATGAGGAAAACTTCACAAGGCTTGCATGATATACTTCTGGCTTTGTCATTACCCCCGAATGCAAAGTTGACCACTTCTTTGGTGGGCTGAAGCCTAGCGTGCGGAAAGCATTGGTGATCTGTGACTTCAACAGCTATGAAACAATTGTCCGATGTGCCCTCAAGGTCGAAATGGAGATTGGAGAATCACATGGGTATCATGGGGATAAGAAGCATATGGTGGACTTCAATGCTGGTGGCCTGATGGATAAATCCAACGGTGCTAAGAATATCCAGCACCCCATTTTCCAAAATTGCGGAAAGAATCACCCTGGAAATTGCCTTAAGGGGACGAGGAAATGCTTTAGGTGTGGAAGAGAAGGGCACCTAGCTGTTATCTATCGGCAAGAAAGACCCGCAACCGTGACAAAGGAGAGGAACGCTCTGTTCGAACCTCAACACGTTGTTCAATGCTGCAAATGCAAAGAACCTGGGAATTTTGAAAATCAGTTCCCTAATACAAGGGTTTTTGGAGGCAACAAACAACCTCCAAGGCAGCAAGGAAGAGCTTTTTCCATCACTTCTGTCGAAGTGAACCCCGACAATGAAGTGGTGACTAGAATGCTAGTTATTAATTCAAGAATAGTGAATTTGCTTTTTGATTCAGGTTCTACACATTCTTTTATATCTCAAAAGTTTAGTAGAACAATCCCAGCACCACCACAAATGACGGAAGTGAAGATGTCGGTAAGTACAAAAAATGGGTCAATCATTACATTCCATGAATATAAGTCCTCCTCTGTTATAATATGTGGATTGAATTTCCCGGAAAACCTCAGCATACTCCCTCTGGTGGAATTTTATGCAATTCTTGGCATGGATTGGATTTCCTTATATAGAGCCAACATAAATTGTCAGGAGAGGGAAATCACACTCCATATGGAGAATCGACCCCCGATTATTTACAAGTGTAAGGAGGAAGATGAATCTCCTTTAGCTCCATAATCTCAAGCATGAATATTACTGCCCTATGAGCATGCATATTTGGCTCAGATGATTGAGTCCAAGGAAGAAACCATCCTTGAAGAAATGCCTATTGTGAGGGAATTCGCTGAAGTGTGTCCCGAGGAACTGCCCGGTCTTCCTCCTAGAAGTGATGTTGAATTCTAAATTAAACTTATACCCAGGGTATTACCAATATCCAAGACTCCATATAGAATCGCTGTTGTAGATCTTGAAGAACTGAAGAAACAACTACAGGAGAATCTGGATAAAGGGTTTATACGCCCAAGTGCTTCACCATGGGGTGCACCAGTCCTCTTCGTCAAGAAGAAGGATGGGTCAATGTGGCTTTGCATCGATTATCATGAACTTAACAAAATCACGATAAAGAACAAGTATCCTCTCCCATGAATTGATGACTTGTTCGATCAACTGCGTGGAGAACAATACTTCTCCAAGGCAGACTTGCGGTCGGGATATTATCAAGTAAGGGTGAAGAAGGAAGATATCCCCAAGACTGCTTTTCGCACAAGATACAGGCACTATGAATTCATAGTAATGTTTTTCGGACTCACTAATGCTCCGAAAATATTCATGGACTTAATGAATAGAGTCTTTAGAGATTACCTAGACAAATATTTGGTAGTCTTTATAAATGATATTATAATATACTCCAAAACCAAGGAGGAACATGAGGAGCATTTAAGAACTGTACTGGAGACTTTTCGCAAGGAGAAGCTCTATGAAAAGTACAAAAAGTGTGAGTTCTGGTTGAAGGAAGTCTCATTCTTGGGCCATATCATCACAAGCAATGGGATATCTGTGGATCCCTCCAAAATAGATGCAATTGAGGGATGTCCGAGGCCAACATCGGTAACGGATATCCGTAGCTTCTTGGGGTTAGCTAGATATTATCGACGATTTGTGAGAAATTTCTCACGATTTTCCAACCCTCTTACCAAGCTAACTAGAAAGGGAGTAAATTTTTCTTGGAGTGATGAATGCGAAGAAAGATTCAAGGAGTTTAAAAGGAGGCTTATCACTACGCTCGTGCTCACTTTACCCACAAGTGGGGAACCTTTTGTGGTTTTCAGCGATGCTTCGAAGAAGGGCTTAGGTTTTGTGCTGATGTAGAATGATAAAGTGATATCCTATGCCTCAAGGCAGTTGAAAATACATGAGCAAAACTATCCAACACATGATCTGGAGTTGGCGGCGGTAATCTTTGCCTTGAAAATCTGGCGGCATTATCTATATGGGGAGAAATGTGAGATATATACTAACCATAAGAGTCTTAATTATATATTCACATAGAAAGAGATTAATATGAACCAGAGAATATGGATAGAGCTCATCAAGGATTATGACTGTTCAATACATTACCACCCTGGGAAAGAGAAAAAGGTGGAAGATGCCCTAATTAGAAAGGACCCAACGATTCTATCAATGATGAGAATTTAGAGGGATCCAATCTTCTTAGACTTGATGAAGATGGACATGGGAATCATAGATAAGGGAACATCATCAATCCTTTCACAAATTATTGCTCAACCGTCTCTTTTGGAAAGGTTAAAGGATGATCAAAAGGATGATGTGGGAATTCAAGAAAAAGTGGAAGCTATTGAAAAAGGTAAATCCTCGGAGTTTAATGTTAATGAAGAAGGAATTGTTCGGTTTGGGAAAAGACTATATGTTCCATCATGTCCGAAGCTAAAGAAGGAAATTTTGGATGATGCACATAGTTCAAATTTCTCTATTCACCCAGGGAGCACAAAGATGTATCGAGATCTCTGAGAAAACTTTTGGTGGGATAATACGAAGAAGGGGATTGCTTAATATACATCAATGTGCCTGGTGTGTCAGCAAGTGAAGGAAGAGAGACAGAAGTCTAAGGGGATGATGCAACCATTTCCCATACCAGAATGGAAATGGGAGAACATCACCATGGACTTTGTCATCGGACTTCCAAGGACATCCAAAGGCAAAAATGCAATCTGGGTTGTTGTGGATCATCTTACAAAAACTGCACACTTCATTGCTATTCAGGAGGATTTATCATTGGATCAACTGGAATGGATATATATCAGGGATGTGGTAAGGTTTTGTGGAGTAACACTATATATTCTGTCTGACCGAGATCCAAGATTCACCTCTAAGTTTTGGAAGAGTCTTCAACATGCTCTGAATACTGAACTGAACTTCAGTATGGCCTATCATCCTCAAAATGATGGCCAATCCGAGAAGACTATCCAAACACTTGAGGATATGTTGAGAGCATGATCCATGAACTTTAAATGAGTATGGGATCAAAATCTTCCTCTGGTTGAGTTCTCTTATAATAATAGTTTCCACTCGAGCATCAAAATGGCACCATATGAAGCCATGTATGGGAAAAGATGCAGAACACCGACATGTTGGGATGAGGTCGGTGAATGTAAGCTTCTTGGACCAGAAATGGTCGAGGAAATGGTGGAAAAGGTGAAAAACATTCAACAGCATATCAAAGCAGCTCAGAGTTGACAGAAGAGTTATGTAGATAATCATCGAAGAGACCTTGAGTTTAAAGTTGGAGACATGGTTTTTCTACACATATCTCCATGGAAGAAGGTCATGAGGTTTGGAAAGAAAGGGAAGTTAAGTCCAAGGTACATCGGCCGCTTCGAGATTCTTGATCGTGTCAGGGCTATGGCCTATCGACTAGCAGTTCCACCTACTATGGCCAAAGTACATGATTTCTTTCATGTATCCCTCTTAAGGAAGTACATACCAGACCCTTCACATGTACTCTCTTTTTAGGTGGTACAATTGGAGGATGATCTTTCTTATGAGGAGCAACCAGTGAAGATATTAGATTGTAGAGAAAAAGTTCTACGAAATAAGACAATGCCCCTCATCAAGGTGTTGTGGAGAAACCACAAGTTTGAAGAAGCGACTTGGGAATCAGAGGAAATGATGAAGCTGAGTTACCCACATCTGTTTTAGTGTGAGAAAAGGAAAATTTTGAGGGCAAAATTTCTTAAGGGGGGAATATTGTAACGACCCAAAGTTTCATTAATGGAAATCCCTCTCGATCTAATTAAATGTCTCTTTATGTTTATATAAAATGTGAACTTCTTTGGTTTTATGTTAAGAATTTTGACCGTTGCTAATATAGACATTGAACAGTGATCACATGATTAGTATAAATATAGGGCATTAACAAATCCAAATTTACTCAGACAAAGGAAGCAATGGCCTCATCCGGTAGAATTTCCCCATATGAAGCCCAATTGTCTTAGCTCGGAAAAGAGGTGGCATCCTTGGGCTTCACTCTTGACCAAGCCCAAGATGAGCTTCATCATTTCAAGCTTGAATGGGACCGTCTATGGGATAAGTGGAAGTTGATAGAAATTACCACTCGAGCGATGTTATCTGAGCCACCCCAAGAGTCTGTCACCATCGCACACCTTACCCTTAGGTATTATGCGGTTGTTTTAAGGGTTTATGTAACAAATAAATAGTACTATGTTCATGTACATTATTTTTTTATATAATAATTAATATAATTTCTTGTCATTATTGATACATTGTAAATAGTTTTTAAAGTACAAATAATGTTTTTAGTTATTATTTAATTAAGAATTATATTTTATTAAATTAAGTGATTTTTGAATTAAATAATATTTTAATAAAATATTATTATTATTATTAAATTAATTTTTATTAAATATAAATGATCTTATAATTTTATAAATGCAATTGTAATTTTTATTAAGGTTTGAAAGCCATTTCTGTCAAAACCCGCGAATTTTCAATAAATGTTGGTTTTTATTTTAAAAGTGAAAATTAATATATTTAGAAAATTATTTAGATAAAATAAATGTTATTTCTGGAATCAGGACATCAAAATTATCTAACGTTTAATTTTTCATAATTTTCCGAGACAGTCAATTTTTTGGGGAAAAAATTAAATATCGTTTAAATATATAATGTGTTTTATGATATCATAATGACCCAATTGTGATGTAATAAAATACTATAATCTTTATTTTCGGACAATATATGTTTTACCATGAAAATAATGTGATTTTGGGTTTGTTTTACTTACTTTTCAAAGCATTAATGGACCCCTCAAGACTTATTAAACACCTTGTCTTTTTAAATTAATTTCCATGGGAGTATGACTCACCTCCACATAAGAAACCCTATTATTTTAAGAATTTCAGACTTTGTCCTTATACAATATTGTTTTACTCTTCCCTTTTCCAAAAACCATGGGAAAAAACCATGGGATGGTTTGTGGTTTGGATTAATTTAATGTAAGGGGACCCAAACCTAAATAATAAAGAATTATCTCACCTTTTCTCAATAAACCCACCCAAACTCCCACTTCCTCCTCACTAAAAGACTTTGGAGTTCGTCCAACCTCTGACCTAATCTCTCTAGAATCCTCCCAAGGTTCCCCAAGCTCCCAAGAATCCTCTCACAAGCCTCTCTCTAGCCTTTGGAAGCACACTTCCATGTAAGGGTTTTTTCTTCCTTTCTCATTTTTGTCTAATTTTCTTTAAGTTGTTTTTCCCTTTTAATTTAAATTATGAATGTTGGGGTATGGTTTCTCACATCCCTCATACTTCCCTTTTTATGTTTGAATGATGAGATACCCATTTATCTCTCATTAAATGCCTCCCATGTACACCCGTTACTATGCCGAAATTCCGAAAGGAACTTCTCTCTCCTCTTTTACATTCAAGAAATAATTTTGTATCATGAATATAAATTCCATTAAAATCATTGGGACATGTATCTATATGAACTAATTACTATCCATTACATGTATATATTTTGAGTAACCCCTTTATATCTCATCAACCATTTTTATGAATTCTTATGTCATGCCGTTACACTGCCGAAATCGCACCGATTTTCTAAGCCAATGCCATTGTGTAGTGAATACCTTGCCCATTTCTCCATCAAAGGTATTAACCTTTATGAAAATTTACTTATTGATTATAAAGTTTCATGTATTAATTACATATTCCTTTATCGTGGAATAAATGATTATGTTTTATGAATCCATGTTTTATGATCCATGTGGCACACTTATGCATGAAATGAAATGTTTAAGAAGGGTGAAGCCTTATAGCGCTCCAATGCATTGGTTAAAGTATAGTACCATGATACGTCATGTGAAATGAGTATTGAATCATGATAATTAAAGTGCAACGATGTCTTACTCGTGCTTCATGTGCAATTAGGGTTTACTCATGCTCCATGTGCAATGAGCCTTGGCTCATGCTAATTCCATGTTAAGTGTTGTTGCCACATTTCCATGTTATAATTATCATGCTTTATCATGACTTTATGTTCATGTTTCTCTTGTGATCTATTGATATGCCTAATGTCTAACATGTATTGTACTCCTCATGTTATTCCATGTGTATTCCCTTACTGGGATTTATAGCTCACCCTTTTCTTATTCATGTCCTTAGGTTATCCCATGCAATGCTAAGTACAAAGGAATGTAGTGGTCATGTAAAGGAAGTTTTCAATAAAGATGTTGTATTTAATGTTTTAATTTTTTATGTAATTATCCTAATCCCAAAATACACTAAACCTCTCGATCTTCTTTTTTGTATCAAGCGAAGTTTTATGTAATAAATTATGTTTAAGTTTGTAATAAAAGCAGGGTTGTCATATCACGAGCATAAGATTGGTCCTCTACTCCCATACTATATCATAGTAATAAAAATGAAGTTTTAGAAGCCATAAAACTCCCTTTATATATGCCTTTACTCATGAAGTATTCTCAGGTACCAAGGGAAACTTGAGTTGGGTGTGAGATATACTTAGTAGGACAAAACCAATGGTGTCTATAATAATCCAGTCATTTCATATAAAACGATCAATGTGCAAGTACATAATAAATGAGAAGTAATAAATAAATAAATAATACATATCATTATGATTTCCTCATGGATACCTGACTAATACTACCTACTTCATCATAATCCAAATATCTCTGATCAAAAGTCAACCTGGTTAGATATACTAAGAGCATAGTAACAGGCCATCCACAAAAAGTATGAATACTGGACCGAGCCCAAGCATGTGACATAGATTGGAAGACACATCTCTTTATTGAATAAAAATCATTCTTAGATTTATATAATAAGGAATATCTTGAATTTAATTAAGTGAAATTTTGGTCCCTTCTAAGGTGAACCATATCAAGGAACCTAAGTATCTCATCAGGAGTGTAATAAATACTCAACGCCATAGGAGTTCATCTAAGTAAATGCATAAATGGAATCCCAAGTATCAATCCATGACTGGTGTAGAGGAAACTATCTGATCTTGTCCCTATTATCTCATGTAGGGGACTAAGTGTCACTTGTATCCTGGAATAACCATCTAGGAACTAATCTCTTCATTGTTGTATTCCCTAGGGAAATAGTATCTCTTATACAGAGGTAAGGAAAATTCATGGTGAGCCCATCCAAGGAAAGCCAAGTATCACTCCTAGTGTATATATAATCCATATACAAAAAACTAATTATAAATCTTTATGATACCATTCAAGGAATCCCATAAGGATCAAAGTATCATTATCGAATTGAGTGTGAGGCATGTATTAGCTATCACAATTCATACCATTTATCAAGGAATTTCACTTATAAAATTTCAAATTATGTTGTACAAATCATTTAATTACATCAATTAAACTATGGAATAATCATGGTGGCTAACTCAGAGAGAATCGACTTTCTAAAGTAACTTCAAATTTTGATATATATTTATTTATTTCAAGGGAAACCAAACCTAAAAAGTGTGTTTAAACAATCTGAGGAAATGAGTAAATAGACCTCTATAGAAGGAGCACCCATGGGGGATGGCTCAAGTGAAGGAAATAAACCCATGGTGGTGATTATCCTCTATCTAGGACCCTATAGGTTATAGAAAATCATTTAAAATTAATTTAAAAAAAATTTTAGAGTCGTTGCAAAAAAATTCTGGCATACAAAAAAACAATGAATAATATAAATGCAATTAAACTTGAGGGAAAGAACTAGAACTCCTACCTTAAGCCCGAATGGCCCAAAGGCCTTCTTTTTTTATTTTTATTATAGATAATCCCCCTTTTTAGGGATGAAGGGGAACCCGTACATGAACCGTAGGCCCAAGGCATAACGCCCGACACGACTCGCAATACATGACCTGAAGGCCCAGAGGCATACTATTCCCAATACATGACCCGTAGGCCCAACCCACAGGAACTGCCCCTCCCCTAGCTTCTGTATCATTGATCACCTAGCTCCCCACCTTGCATTGCTGATCAGCTAGCTTTTCCCCATACAAAGTTGCATGGTGCCTGGTCCTGATGGCGGTTTCCATACCCTCTCATTCTTTCAATCTGGTAGCTCTGCATCTGGTGACTGCTAGTCTTTGTTGCTCTGATCCTCTTCTCGGGCTTGTCTATGTGAACTGGGCTACTCCATGGTCTTTGTGTCCCGAAGGCCCTGAGGCCCGAAGACCTTTGATGACCTGAAGGCCCTAGAGACCCGTCAGCCCAAACCAATGGCCCATAGAACTCCTACATTATGCCAGTGTAACTCTCCATGTCTAGTTTCAGCCCTTTAATTGATCTATAAAATAAGAAATCAGAATAATAGAGAAAACCTTGAGAATAAGGAAAAGTAGATCTCACCAAAATAAAACAAAAGACAATAATATAAAAAATAGAACGAAGTAAGGGTAACAAGGAGATTACCATTTTAGATCCAAAACACCTGATGATGAGGAAAATATAGCTCAAAAGGAGGAGTGGAATAACCTAGGTGATGTGTTGAAAGGGGATCTCGAATGGCTACTCCTGTGTGGGAAGAAATGAGCCCTTGTCAAAACAAAACAAGGGGCCCTTCCTTTTTTTTAAATTTCTCCTAAAACTTACACGGTGTGTAAATGCATTACACATCATGTAATTACTAGGATTTCCATTCCAATTAAAACCTATACACTACATGAACAAGCTCAAACTATCCAAATACATTTCATGTTTTTAAATACACGCTGTGTATTTGGTCTGCATCTAGGTTACATTCCTCCTACATTTTTCTTTCTAAAATAAAATCAACCCACCCTTAGTCATAGTTTTCAAGTTTAACCCAAACTAAAATTAAAACACACCTTACTGAAAATTATGGGTGTTACCCATGGGGTAAAAATATGTGGGGATACATGGTGTGTACACCAACTACATATTGTGTAACCCTATCATGATGTGTTCCATCTGGATGGTCAATATGTGATGTGTAATAAAACATGTATTAATATACCATATGACATACCATGATTTTCACAACTCATCCCAACACAATTAACATGGGTACATGATGCGTAATTTTCATTTATACCCTTTGTATCCATGTTATCCAGCGAGAATCTCCAGCACATCCAGATTAGATCTTTGAAAATTCTTCACCTATTCATGGCCTGTTCTTGGTCATATGAAACTAAATGATCATGTTATATCAACTTTAATATTAAATAATGAAGATATGGAAATGAAAAAAAATATAAAAAAATGTATTCTTCAATTAATAAATAATAAATTAATATGAAAGTGGCTAAGAAAATTCCACTTATAAATTAATATGTGAACAATTTGATACCACTTAAAGGTTTCTAGGTGTAGTGAAAGTGGTTAAGACCATGCCAAATAATGTTTTTTCATTTATTTATTCAGATAAATACTCATAAATAGATAAACATAACCATAGAAGATTCAAGAGAGCATATTTTTACATATAATTTACAATTAAATTATATAAATAATAATTACCATCACTTGAACTCTGTCTTCACTATTAAATTAGTTAATGAATCTCATTGTACCATTATTTCGATAAAGGATTCAAGTGTAAAATACCTCTAGTGGTATCCACACATGCTTAAAAAACCTCGAGACATTGTCGTATAATATTTAGGTACTAGCGCAGGTTATTATAACCACTTAAATCATTCGTTGTTAGTTGAAATAATAATTAATTCCAAACATGAAGGATTCTATTTAATTTTCTCATGTTATTGAGAGGGATAAGGAGGATCGATGCTCTCCATTCTTGAGAGCATTATAGAGAATGTCCTCACTAGTCTTGAAAGAATTATCTAGAGATAAACGATGTACATAACAAATCAATAATCTTATAAAGTACATAAATTATGTTATATACTTAGGTCAGAGAATTAATTATTCTAAAAAATCCCTTCAAAAATCTCTTAATTCTTTAAGTACCATTTTTAATAATACTAATTTTAAAAATAATAAAAATATTATTTCCTTAATGCATTCTATACTCATAGATACTTAAAAATAAAATTTCTCACATAGATAAATTAATATTTATTTAAATGATATTAAATATATCATTTCTTTCAAGCCCTTATATCAAGCCATAAATAATCCTCAACATTTGCTAAACCATGAATAATAATTATTTATTTAACTAAATTAATTTCATTGGATTATTAATTCATTAAATAAATGAATATTTTATTTTTTAACCGATAAATAAATATTTCAACTCACATATATATTATTTATAATGAGTAGTGATTGAATTTATGTGACGAACATAACCTGAATTATTATTATTCCCTATAACTTTAGAATAATATTTATTCTAATACTAAATTCAAATAGAATTGAACTGAGGTTATAGATACACTTTCTATGTGACCCTATATTCCTCTTTATCAATGGCATTAGGATATATATCCTAAATTCCAAGATCAGTGTCTAGAAACACAATAAGTAAACCATAGAAAAATACATTAATGCCACAATGATAAAAAATTATACAGATTCTCCCTTTGTAATATAATCTATTTATTTGAATATCTCATCAGTATGGCTTCATTAATTATTTTAATAACATATATTCTTGAATTATGTTTGTTTTAATTTCTAGAAATTAATTCATCGATCGAACCAGCATCAATATAGACTTAATAAGTTAGTTCCATTCCAATAAAATAGCTTGAGATATCAACTTCCATTTACTTATAATGGAAAAATCCTTTCTTGGCATATTCATTAAATTCATATCATTTATGACACACCCAACATATCATACCCCACCATGAGCATATGTCATCATAGTTTTCATCAATACATCAAAGTATGTGAATCATGATATACATTGTTAATAATATCAATTATAAGAAACAATACACCTATTTTTAGATATGAATTTCCAATGACACATATAACATGTATAATTCCTATAGGCGATTCTGTTCTCATAACCTCTTATCATAGATATTACCAAGTGTTAAATTCATGATAAAAATAATCTACTAATTATAAACCTCTAGAACCTTATAGTCTACATAATCGGTGTCCCATTAGATAGATTTCATCTAGACATAGAAAAAAACTAGTACAAAGGACATCATAACTTTTCAAGATTCTCATCATAGTGGGGTATTTCAATGAGTTTTCATATGTGACAAAAAATATAAGGAAATCATCACATTAATGTTAAGTAGAAAAAGATCATAATATGATATAATATTTATTAATATTCAAGTTTTTTAATATATAGGTAATCTAAAGTACAAAGTAGTTGGTTCTTTGGAACCAAATCCAACCATAATTTCCTAGAGCCTTGATATTCTTCGACCAATATCTCAATAAGTATATGAATAAATAATACTTACCTTTGAAAGGTCCTCTATTATTGTTAAAAAATCTCAAATAAATGTATGACCTCATGAGACTAATTTTTTTCCCAAAACTAGTTATGAATGGTGTTATTTTAAATTTTAATATTTCAATTCAATAAGTAAAAGTAATTTCATTATGTTTAAAATAAATTGACAACTAAAATTATGTGGGGAAAATATTATCGACATAGATCTATTAAAAAATACACCTTCTACATTTAATAACTTGAATGATATTTCATAATAAAAATTTCATGGAAAATATTTTATAAAGTATATTGAACTAATTTCTTACCTTATTATTGTGACACAAAATAATGAAATCCTAATGTGAAATAATATACCCCAAACTATGAGTTTAGATATATTTCCCAATGAAATAAGAATTCTTTGAAGAGTTTTTTGGGTTATATCTATACCCATAAGCAACATGAGAAAACTCAAAACTAAAATACAAAATCTAATTTGTGATAAATTAATAAAATGAAATGAAATTTAATAAAATAAATAATGAATCATAGTCCATGACACATCTCATCGACAATGAATTTGATTGAGATCTCTCAATAGAAACCAATAAGTTCCTACCTCCTAAGGTATCAATTGATCACTAAAATCACCAAATATATTAGTAGGACCTCTTTGGTTTCAAATTTGAGTTAGAGCCTCACCCATAAAAAAATGAAAATAAGATAATTAGAGAAATCTTTGTATTATAGGGAATGAACATCAATATCATTAAATAATGTACACAAAATCTATTTATAGAATTTTGTCATAGAATGAAAGAGTTTGTTAGAGCCATGATATTTCATATTTGGTAAAAAAACTAGATTTTATCTCTATTATTGTAACTCTTTACAACAATACCTTAATAAATGTGATTCTTAAACTCTTTTGAAAAATCAATAATCTATCTATGTTTCATCATATTATATATTAATAGTTAAAATAATATAATATTAAATATAGAAGAATTTACTGAATGATATAAAATATAATCCATTATATATACTATGATTTGGTACCAAGATCTATTAGATAAAAAAAACCATGATATAATGTCCCTCACCATGTCATGGTTTATTATTTAGTTAATATTTTCAAAAAATTACCCAAAAAAAATAAAGTCTCCCAGAATTTAAGAAAAATATTATTACCCTTTATGAATCTATCCAAAATTATTTGGAAATTATTATCATATAAAACTTGAAATTTTGTATGATCACTTTATTCCATTATAAATACTTATTCCATGGTCTATTGTATGACCTTATGGGTATTACATTCCTGAAAATAAATATTAATTCTTGAAGTGACCCTAGAAATCATATATAAAATCATTGTGTGTGTGTGCATGGTGGGGGGGGGGGGTGAATCCGTGCAACCATAAACACAATAATCCCTTGAAATATCACTAGTTTTCTCTTACTGGTTAAATATATGATTGATGAATGAAACCCATTTCTGATGAAGAGAGACATAGAGTGATAAAGTACACACATGACCCAAGATATTTACAAGGAACACAATTTCTTTTTAATGAGTGGATAATCCCTAGTGTCCAATGGTTATGATCACACTATCTTTGTTATTATCAAATTATCAACAAGAAGTAATAAATAAATAATAAATAGCTTTTGAAATCTAACTATAAGAATGATTAGAACAAGAATTAACAAGTTAATTAATCTCTTATAATCCCACTCAAGTGCCCTTATGTTTGGATCATGTGTCCACCTTCGTTATTCTCCTCAAACCTATCTAAAATGTATCTATATTGATCTTTATAATGTTTGGTCAGAAATATAAAATTTTCACCAAATTTTTCTAATAGAAGAACCAATTTTATATTATTTAAAAACCACACTATTTGATAAAATTATGTTTTTGAGAGTTCTTTAACCTTAAATGTAAAGATTAGTATTATAATAACCAAGTATCAATTAAAACCTCATCATCTCTCTCTTTTTCTCTTTAATTCATGAGATTTATTCAATTTATCCCACATCCAAGGGATCATCAATCTATACCTTTATTTTTTTTGAAACAAGATAAATCATTATTAGAACTTATCAAAACATTATCCAATAATAACACATGTATCCCCTCATATGGAAACTTCTCCTCTCTTCTCCCCCTTTGTTTTCAACTATAAAATTTATAGTCTACCCCCCTTAAATAAATGATCTTGTACTGATTTACATCATTTTAAATGAATTTAATTGAATGTAATGGAGAATATAAAACAATTAACTTATAGTTATTTTTGAGATAATTTAATCCCAATAACACTAACATGTTCTAGAAGTTATCATTTGTAGGGGGATTCATCATGATATCCCCTATGTTATCTATTTTTTAAAACACACTTAAAGGTAATATCAACATGATCCACCTTATCCATGAGAAATTGTTACTTGATATCAATATGATTAGAACTCAAATTTTGTAAGAGATTATTTGAAAAATTAATTTTACTTTGATTGTTACACCTGATCATCAATAAATATGATAAATCACCCCTCTTATCTTAAATCTATGAATTTATCAACATCATTTTCATTTTATATTAATATGTTGAAACATACCCAGCTTCCAATGGGCTTAATGTGACCGAAATTGTATTATAGGATCATTAATAAATGAATCTTACTCTAATAAATAATGATCCTCTAGAAGTTAATTTATGAACTCAAATATCATTTGACAAATCAACATAAAAAATCCATAAAAACATAAATTACTAGTATTTATCATACCAAATGAATAAATTTAAAGTTCTTTTTATGTAACATAAGATCCATTTTTTTTCCATAAGATGCATCTCCTTTGGATTACTTTGGAATCATGCAAAAATAGTAACAAAAAACACAATATTTGTTCTACATGTTGTAATGTAAAGTATTATTCTTATAAACCTCAAAAAATCCTTTTTATTGACACTAATTACATGTTAATAAAAGGAAAAGTTAGTCACAAATACTATAGGAGTTGAGCCCTCTCTCTATTCTTCCATTATGAACCTCTTTAACAACTCATGAGTGTAGTTATATTATGTGAGAAAGATGTAAACTGATTTTTTCTTGACTTAAAAACCTAAAAGTAATTTCATCTCACAAATCATTGATACCTTGAAAATATTTTTATATTTGGAAGAATAATGCACATAAGTTTTAACTTAATTTTGAATAAAAATAATGTCATCAATATAGAAAATACCAATGAGTGAGTTTGTGTCATCTCCATTAATATATATATTTTTATCCAGTTTTCCTTTATTAATTTTCTTACTATTTAAGATGTTAACCATCCTAGAATACCATGAATGGTGTGCTTGTTTAATCCCATATAACATTGTATTTAACTTGAATATTTAAAAATCACTATTATAAAGGATAAATTTTAGGGTTTCCATGTAAATATATTCCTCAAGTTTACCATTCATGTTCACTAACTTCAAATAAATTTAGAAAACATTATAATTCCTTTTAGAATATATCATAAGAAAAATTCATATCATTTCAGTCCTTATAACAAGAGAAAAAGTCTCATTGATGACTTTATTCCCTACCACTTCTCCCTTATCACTGAGTTTGTTCTAGAAAACCCATTTTTGTACTAATCACATTATTATCTTTAAGATGAGAAATTAAATCCCTTGTTTAATTATTTTAAATCTAATTTATTTCTCCATCCAATGTTTCTATCTAATTATCATGTTGTAGAGACTTATCAACACTCTTTGGTTCAACATATGAAAGCAGGATGGTAAGATTGGAATTTCTCAAAAAAAATTCAGGTTTTTACACCCTTTTTTCATCTTTAAGGATACTTTTACACTACATATGTTTTTTAATTATTTTGAACTTTTTAAATCAATCCAATATTCCCTTATCACTAGAAATATTAGAATCTAGTTGGGTATTTTGAAAAGATACTATATCAAATTAATTTGTACCTTTCTATCCATCAATATATTCTTATATTTTTTTAATCTTATCATTAATGAGAAATGATATTATTTATGTAACACGATAATCCATGAATATAGAAAAAAAATATTTAAACTATTTTGTTTATATTTATGTTGTAAGATTAGTAAATCCTTCTATCGGGTGTATAACTAAGAAATATCCCCTCATTAACTTGCTTATAAAATTTTCTAAAATATCTTCCTTTAATCATGATGTAACATGGGATCTTGAATAATTTTAAAATATTTAATGTGTATTTTTTCAAAAATAATTTATCATAATACATATCTTACAAATTTGGGTATAATATGGATTGGTTTAGAATATACACAACCAATATTGTGTCTTACCTCCAAAAGAGTTTTAATGTTCCATGTTCTGATAACATGTATCTCCCCACAAAAACCAACCATTGGTTTTTCATTTTAATTAATAAATTTTGTTGGGGTGTATATGATGTACTAAATTAATTCCATATCCCATTTTTCTCAATATATTCTTCAAAATACTTTTTCTTGTATTTGAACCTATTGTCAAACTGAAACCTTTTGATTACACATTCAATATAATTTTCATCTCATCCCCAAAAAATCATAAATATATCAAGGGATTGTTATTTTTTTGATATAAAATAAACATAATTCATATGATATAAATAATTAATAAAATTAACAAAATACATATCTATATTAATTGATTTTTGTTTCACCTCTCTCTTGATCATGGTGTTTTCATGATAAAAAACACTCATCTATGTTTCTAATAATTTTATTTGAGTAAGTTTCAGTGATCATATTGAATATCAATTAAAGTAAAATTATTTAAGTTTGATAATATTATCAAAGGCATTTAGTATCTTTTAATATCTTATTGAAGTCTTATTTTATATCTTAATTAATTGGAATCAAGTTGGAAGAACCTTAGAAGATCATTATTTGAAATGGAGGGGCCTCTTGTTTCAGTTTCATAAAAAACTAGCTAGGACAACCAGTGTAAGGGTGTAGTGGACCTATTCTAGGGTGTGGTGTAACTATTCCATGGAATGGTTATGAAGTTTTGAAGGTAAAATAGTTTTTTTAAGGAAACACAACTGAGATAATTATACGAGGGAATCGTGCAAGCCATTTCAGCATGTGATGGGCTCAAGTTGTATTTATTGATGGTAAAAAAACTCTTAAATTTGTTCCTAAAAGTATTAATTACTCTGGATTAATTATAGAATATTTTTAAGGGTTTTAAGGCTACAAATATATGCCTTGGGTGCTTGGATATTTAAAAAAAACTTTCTCCCAACATCATTCTTGATCTAAATCAACGCTGAAGTGATGGATTTATCCAGAACCTATCAATGATCCAACCTCAAGTTATCAATATCTCAATTATCTCATCCTTTATCTAAAATATCTCATCCCTATTTTTAATCATACATCTAAGAGATTTGTGAGTAACTTTTTAATGGGATTTCCTAAAGAAAACCTATCTCTTATCATCATATTTATCCAAAGGGTTATTACTCTACAAAAATGAGGGACTTGTTCCTTGAATACTAGCGAATCTCAAGAGGGTGGTCACAAACCACAATTGTGAGGTTGAAGTATCTTGATGACCATTGAGATTAAGGTATTTATACAATATACCTCTTAATTTTAGGGGTGGAGACATAAGAGATCACATCAAGATTTAGACAAAATCTTTATCAATTGTGTTTTCCTCTATTTAATTTTCCACATTTCATCATTTAACATCGATTCATATACTTTCATAAATTTGGTTCAATCATTTTTGTTCTTAAATTACTTTGATATTACCTTTATTAAATAAAATAGAATTTATCAATTATCTCTTAATCAATTTCCCACTTTAATATATTATTCTTATTTAAAATTTTAATTGGAAATTTCACCCCAACTCTTTCCATATATCTCTGACAAATAATTAGTATCAAATGGGTGCTTTAATTTTTTTTTCAAAAATATATTGTTTATAATTTTTTTGAAATGTTTAATAAATTTTGAAGCTCGATTTTTTTATGGAATATAATTATAATTTTCAATCTCCTATTTTTTATGACATTGAATATTCTTATTGTAAGAATTAGATATCAACCTTTCTTGTTAATATTTCTTATCCCATACAGAAAATGGAAATGCATGAGTATGTTCCCACTAATGAATATAATGAGAAATGTAATCCCAAGTTTATTAATAATTTTTAATTGAATAAAAAAGATATGAATGATTTACATTATGGTCTTGATCTTAATGATTTTAATCATGTTTCCAATTTCAAAACTACTTATAATATTTGTAAGTTATTAGAAGTTACCCATGAAGGGACCAATAAGGTTAGAGATACAAGATTAGATATGTTTTTCCTGATTTTTAAAGTTTCTCCATGCATATGAATGAGTATATTACTAGAATTATTTTAATATTTACTGATATCTATAATGGTATAAGTCCCTAAATGATTAATCATCTATAGAAATGCTCATAAATAAAATTTTATGGTTTTACCTAGTTCATGGGATCCCAAAGTCACAACCATTTATGAAGTTAAAGATGTGAAAAATATGGTGGTCAAGGAACTCATCATCTCCATAATTACAGGAGAAATCATAATGAAATTACAAGTGGAAAAGGATCCAAATGAAGCTAAAGAAGTCAAGAAAACCATCACCTTCAAAGCTACCAAAGATGAACCATAGAGAGGTGAGTTAATTGACCATTCTATTCTTGAAAAGAACATGTAAAACTTCTACTAAATAAGAAATTCAATAAGTGATCTAAAAAGTCAAATAAAAATGTGGAACTAGAAGTGACATGATAGGAATTTAAAAAAATAAAGGTCACATAAAAACTAGGTGCCCCGTCTATATGAAAAATATCAAAAAAAGGAAATAAGTTAATTTTTTTTTCAAATCACAATATAGAGTGCGAGTCATGACTCCATGGATTCAACGTCATCATCCACATCAAGTGACTGAATCCTGAAGTGAATAATGGTAAATTTTGATAAAGAATTTGAGGTCAGTACCCCTATTCATATTTCATCCTCCTCACCCTCTTATCATACTTATTCTCCTCTTTTTTCTACTTATACTTTCTCCTTTATTCATATAAATTATGAAGAATTAAAATATTCTCAAAATAAACTTTGAAGTGGATTTTTTCAAATTTATTCTTTATATAAACAACTTGAAAAGAAATATAATCATGTGGTTTAATAAAAATATTATCTTAAAAAATAAAATGATATTCTCTTCAAGGAAAATGTAGATCTCTTAATGAAAATAAATAATAAAACAGATATCGATAATATTTAATCCACCATTAAATAAAAAAATATATTTTTTTAAATTCAATCAAGGTGATGAAAATTTGAATATAATTTTGGGCTCTAAAAAACATGGAAAAGATTGACCCTAATTTGGATATTATAATTATATAAGAACCTCTAAAAATATAATGAAAAATAATTTTGTTAAAGGTTTCTCTAAAGAAAAAAATTGTAATTATTTAAAAATAATAATTCATTTAATTTAATAATGTTATTAAAAAAATGAATGATATGGTATACTGAATTCAATCCATCATTCTTCCAATTTCTCAAATAGAAAACCAACTAAGAAAATTTGGTTTTTTATTCATTATTGGCTAACATAAGTGAACCCAAGTTTGTGTGGGTTCTAAAACCTTCAATAATTTAATTTTTTAGGAAAAGTGTCTTTTGAGAAAAACCCAATAAGAAATGTGGTACCTTGATAGTGTTTTATGGAGACACATGTGTAAAAAACTTTCCTAATTCAATCAAATAGATGAAATTGAAGGAGTTTATGCCATTTTTGGTGATAACTCTAGGGTTAATATAATCAATTAGAGTGCCATCAGTTTTTTAAGAAAACTTTTATAAGAAATGTTTCATTTAAAGAAGGATTAAAACACAAAATTATAAGTATTAGTCAAATTTTTGATAACATTTTTAAAATATCTTTCAAAGATTATTTTTGAAAAGTTTTAAATTATAAAGGAAAACTTCTATTTACCACTTAAATATTTATTTATTTTTATAATTAATTTAAAATCTATTACTACCCAATATGTAAAATGTTTGTTTTCACAAGTTAATGAGTTAGGGATTTGGAATAGAAACCTTGGTTATTATAGTACTTAATATCTTGTCAGACTCAACTCTTATCAGTTTGTATGATATCTTATTAAATTTCATTTCAAATATAACTTGTTTTGTGAAACATACCAATATGGTAAGTAACATAAATACTATTTAATATATAAAAATGATCTTAATATTATAAATATCTTGAATTAATTCACCTAAAACTTTTGAGTACATAACAAATTGAAAGTCTAGGAGGAAAAAACTATACTCTCATAATTTTTGATGACTTTACAAGATTCATATGGGCTTATTTATTAACTTATAAAAGTTATTATTGAAAATCCTTTATAATGTTTTCAAAAAGAATTTAAAATGAAAAAGGCATTTTTTTCAATTTGTAGTGAACATGGTAGAGAATTATATAATAAATAATTTAATAATCTATGTTCTTCTAAAGGCTATAAACATTCTTTTTCTTCTCCTTGAACCCCTCAATAAATGGGGAAATAGATAGGTGAAATATAAAAATCTATAAAATCACTTGAAAAGTTTTAAAT
This sequence comes from Viscum album, assembly GCA_963277665.1. Taxonomy (NCBI): domain Eukaryota; kingdom Viridiplantae; phylum Streptophyta; class Magnoliopsida; order Santalales; family Viscaceae; genus Viscum; species Viscum album. The sequence goes on from OY728136.1 coordinate 1,105,385, forward strand.
AAATTTTATCTTTAAAAATATTTTTGGGCCGAGGTTGTAAATAATGCATGTTATATCATTAATTTTATTCTCATTATAACCTTTCTTGAGAAAATCCTTTATGAAATTTGTCTTAATAAAAAACCAAAAGTTAGATTTTTTAAAGTTTTAGGTTGTACATGATTTATTTTAAAAACCAAAGACAATATAGAAAAAATTGATTCTAAATACGATGAAGTTATATTTCTTGGGTAATACAACTCAAGAAAATTATATCTTTTCTTTAAAAAAAGGACTAAAATAGTTGAAGAATAAATCCATGGTATTTTTTTTGAAAGTATTATAAAACCCCTTTCTCATTTTTTTTGAGAATTATGTTTTAAATGAAACATTTCAAACCAAATAAGTTGAAAAATAATGAAAATCTCCTTCAAATTATTTTTTTAGTTATTTTTGAAAATCTAACTACTATTCCCTTGAAAATTTTATCAGATATTTACAAGAGGTAACTAATACTTATAGATTGGTTTTAAATAAGGTTAAACATCATTCTTTTGTCTCTCACCTTGAACCCCAAAACCTTAATGATTCCCTTAACTATGAAAATTTGGTATTTTCCATGTAATAGGAACTAAATAAATTCACTCTAAATGATATACGGACTGTCATGGAAAAACCTAATAATAATTCTTTTATAGGATCTAAATGGGATTTCAAAAATAAAATTGATGAAAATTGTAATATTACTAGAAATAAATATTATTTATTTTACAAAGGTTAAAATCAAGAATAAGAAATCAACTATGGTGATTTTTTTTCTCATTGCTCTATTTGAATCTATTAGAATCTTATTGGAATTTTCCTCTCATCTTAATTTCAAAATCTTTAAAAGGGATGTAGAAAGTAATTTTTTAAATGGTTTTATTTTTAAAAATATTTTTTTAGAACAACCACATGGTTTTGAAAATTTTATTTTTCCCAATTTGGTTTTCATATTATCAAACAATATTTATGGTTTAAAACAACCTCCTCAGACTTAGTATGAACACCTTTAAAATTATGTTGTTTCAAATGGTTTTATAATGTAAAAAATTGATTCAAATATCTTTATAAAAAATATCAAATGATTTTTTAATTATTTAAATATACATTTATGGTGTTATTTTAAGCTCTACCAATGAATCTCTCTATTTTTAATTTTTTTGATTTAATGAAAAAGAAATTTGAGATGATCTTTATGGGTGAACTCAAATTATTTATTGGTTTTCAATTTTCACAAAAAAATGATGGTATATTTTTAAACCCAATAAAACCAAAAATGAACTCTTAGAATTATTTTTAATGGATCATACTAAGGAAATATTTACTCCCATGAGTAAAACTTATAATATTATGTTGGATTAATCCAATAAACCAACCAACAATAAGATTTATAGAAGTATAATTAGAAGTATAATTTACCTTACTATGAACTACCTTAATATCATGTTTATTTTTTTGTATTTTTATGTATCTTAAATAGAATCTAAAATAATATCATTTCATATTTTTCAAAATGATTTTTTAATTAAAATGATCCAAAAATATTGGTTTATTTAATCTAAATATAACTTATTTTTGAATTAATATCTTTTTTATGATGTTGATTTTGGAGGATTCCAACTAAATAGAAAAATAGATAGTATAACTTTCCATATACAAGGATAATCCCTCATCTCATGGATTAGTAAGAAGAAGAACTCAGTTACACTTTGTACAACCATAGCAGAATATATAGCCATTGAGTGATGTTGTATCAAAATACTATAGATGCAACATAATCTCTTAGATTTCAGGATTATATTTGACCATATCACTAATTATTATTGTAAAAATAGTGCTATAAATATGTATAAAAATCATATCCAACACTCTCATACTAAAGACATTGAACTTCAACCCCATTTTATAAGAGATCACTTACAAAAAGGTGAAATATTTTTAGATTGTGTCCCAATGAAATATCAATTCACAGATATTTTCACCAAACATTTAACCCTTGATCATTTAAAATTCATTAAAGGTGAATTATGAATGGTTTACGTTTGACACTCTTAATTTGATCAAAGTATATCTTGAGTCATCCTTTTTAAATTTATCTTGCTCTTATTTCAAATCATTTTATACTTGAATTTATTATTTTATATTTTTATCTTAGATTTGATCAATTTATCTCACCTATGCTATCACTTGAGGGGTATACTTATCACTTTTTATTTTAAAATATTTATTAAGAGATGTGTTTTTTTTCAAAATGAATTAATTATTAATTTTTTAAATATTTCTCTTATTTTTATAATTTTAAAATCATATTTCCAAAAAAATAATAAGTACGTTTTGTAATATTAATATTGATTTTAAAATCTACCTTTGGTACCTTTGATTTTTAAATCCATTTTTATTTTTTTAACTCCTATATGAGAGTCTTTATATATACTCTCTTATATTTTAAAGTTTTTATCACTCTTAAAGATGATTAATAATGAGTAAAAATATTTTATATACATTTTTCTCTAACTTTTATCTTATTCTATATTTGATGAAATTCAAATCTAATAAATTCTCTAAATTATTATTTACATCAAATGAATTTATTCATCAAGATATTTTCAATTAAGAAATCTATCATTTCATGAGGAAAAGTGATTGTGGGGAAAATTTATATAATTTTTTATTTTCATTTTATTATTTTTATCTTCATATTTATATTTATTTATTTTTCTTTTCTTTAATTCATATCTTTTTTCGTTTGTTAATTTTTTTTCCTTTCTTCTCTTTAACTTTCCCCTCTCTCTATGATGATAATATTATTTTGGGAGTTTTAAAGTTAAGATGTGTTTTCAAAATATTCTGTTCCTCTAATATTTTTTTTCCTTTTTCTCTTATCCTTTTCTTTCCTCTCAATCCCCCTAATTATTATATTATTTGGAGATTTTGGAAGTTAAAATCAATTTTCAAAATCATTTTTTTTTATTTTTCAAAATCAGTTTTTTTCTTCTCAAAATATTATTATCACTTAAATATAACTTTTAAAAATTATTTTTAAATAATTCTTGAGTTTCTCTTTACTATCCTTATTTTTCTATTTTTATAGTTAAAAAGGGGGAGAGTTATTTTGTTGAAATTAAGTGTGTGTATTTTTTCAAAGTGTGTTTTTTTAAAAAAATTATTGGCATAAATGGGTAGAAGTTATTAAAACTTATTATTATTATTATTATCCAGTGATTAATTATTTTACAAAGGGGGAGATTTTAAATTGCATCTTTATTATTTTTAATAGTATGCATTGTGTTTATTTCTTGAACTCATTGGATATCTAGTTAATATCTTGAATTTATTTACTATCTCTTTAATTCTTGATTTACACTTAATTTATATTTTTATATTAAGTATTCATGATCATAAAAAATGGGGAGATTTTTGTACCTATCTCTCTCATGGTGTTTTCATGATCACAAACACTCATATATGTTTCTAATAATTTCATTTGAGTATGTTTAAGTGATTATATTAAATTTAAAGTGAAGAAATTTTTTTAAGTAGGATTATCTTATCAAAGGATTTTAGTATATTTAAACATCTTCTTGAAGTCTTATTTCATGTTTAGAGTATTTGGAATCAAGTTGGAAGAACCTTAGATGATCATTATTTAAAGTAGGGGAACCTCTTATTGTAGTTTCTTGCAAAAATGGACAAAATATCCAGTTCTAGGTCATGTTAGACCTATTACAAAGAATAGTGGACCTATACTAGGGCATTGTATTGTGATTTTTAAAGGTAAGATGGTGTTTGGAAGGAATAATATCTAGGAATATTGTACCAGGTCATAGTGAAAGTTGTTTCAGACTATAATGAACTCATGCTACATTTATTGATGGTCAAATCTCTCTTAAATCTGTTTCTTAAAATATTAATTACACCAAGAAAATTATATAAGTTTTTAAAGGTTTTTAATGTTATAAATTAAGTCCTCAGGTACTTGTATAGTTACAAAAAACTTTCTCCCAACACCGCTCTTGACCTAAATTGATGCCGAAGTGATAAATTTCTCTAAAACCACTCAAAGTGCCAACTTGAAGTTCTCAATATCTCAAGGATATCATCCTTTCTCTCAAATATATAATCCCTATTTGTAATCATATATCCAAGATATTTTTGAGTGTATTATTAATAATTTTTACTAAATAAAACCTCTATATTCTCATCAACATTCTCCAATGAGTTATCACTCTAAAAAAGTGAGGGATAGGTTATTTAGATACTAGTGAAGCTCAACAGGGTTCTCAAAAACAAAAATTTTGAGGGATGAGTTTATTGATCACTATTGATATTAATGGATTTATATGATCAACCTCTCTAGTTGAGGGGTGGAGACTTAGGGTCTCACATTGAGGTTTAGCCAAACTTCTTATCAATTGTGTTTATCCTCTATTTACTTTTCTATACTAAATCATTTAACATCGATTCACAAACTTTCTTACATTTGGTTTGATCATTTCTTCATTTTTATTACTTTGTTATTATCTCTAATGACCCATAATTTTTATACATAGATATTACATATTATTAAATAAATACTCATTATATAACATAATGATCCATACTAGAGTCAAATAGGTCTAGTGATTTTAGAGACTTGGATATATAAATTTTTTTTTCATAAGATATCTATATTTTCACCCATTTAGTTCTTAATAACTAAAAACATTCTTATACATATCACACTTAAAAACTTTCTTCATTACATGGGGAAAGGAAACATAAGAAAGGGTAAGCTATGATACTCAGTAGAGGAAAAAAAGGGAGATACACAAATATACCATAATCATAAGGGTATCAAAACATGAGCATAACATTTTTAATCCATACCATACAGATCATAGAATATAATCTTGATTTATGGAATAAAGTATGGAAGTTCATAAGACATGAATCATAATGGAATCAAAGAACATTGAGCCATGAGATAATAAAATTGGAATAAGACATAGATTTATGGAATACACATAAGAATAGAAAGTAATTTAATTATTATTCAAGGATCGATTCCAAGAATATCGTGGTGTATTTGGTTCACTCCCTAAACTATCATATTATTCAAGGTTCACTCCTAATACTATCTTAGTGGAAAAAGTCCCTTACTAAACTGGGATCTCTCCCCATTATAATTTTGTTTATCTAATGAGATACCCATTTATACCCAATGTATTAAAGGGATATATAATTTTAGGTCCACCCATCAAATAATTAAAATCATACATATGTGTTCTATAATATCATAAAATATTCATCATATCATTACATGTGAAAAGGAAATGGGTTTCATAAATATTTCATCATACCATAACGCATGGAAAATAAAAGGGTTTCATAAACATCTTGTTAATATAATCAATAACTATATATAAAAATAGTAAATATGTTATCAGTGGATAAAATACCTAGAATAGATTAGGGAACTTTAAAGGATTCCATCTTTGATGGAAAATGATTTTAAAAGATAAATGTAAAGAACCATAAATTAAATATAATTTTTTTTAAAATTATATGGGATTATTATGTTTTTTTGAAAATTGAAGGCACTTGATTCTGAGGCCTGGTGTTCCGATAATGTATTTTTGAACTTTTTTTAAGGTACGTTCAGTAAACACGTGGGTAACATTTTCTATATTTTGAACCGGTGCTCTGATTAAAGATCCGAGGGCACCGTTGAATTTGTAGCACCGAGATTCACTTAAGGGAGGCTTAACTTTGACCGTAGTAGGTCGGGTTAAAAAGTTTGTTTTTATGACTTTTAAGGAAATAATAAAATAATAAAATTGTTATTTTATTATCCTACCTCCTGTTGAGCGGTGGTGGTGGGACCAACGTGTTTTCAAGCCATTTAATGGCTTGAATATTCAGTTGCGTAATCACACCATTGGTAATTAAGAGGTTCATCAATTAAAAACTCATTAATGAACCAAATTAATTCTTTCGATGTGTTACTCACCCTTCCCCGTTATTTAAATGGAGTTTGAATTGGGTTTTTTGACATGACTTCATCATGTGAGGAACCTCTGGTGAAGTACTATGACAACTTCCACCAATGGAGGATGGAAGTTTGGGCGGCAAAGATCTGGGATCAATGAATGTCGACGACTTCATCTAATGAGGACTCTTCTCCCACCACAACCATGAAACCTACAATGATTTATGAAGAAGGGGTTGTTATTAAATTCAATAAACTCTCCTTTTCTTTTCCTCATTCTTGAATTTGGAGGTGTTCGTTGCGGGATATTTGAATAGGGATTAATAAATATCTATGTGATGTTTTTATTTGATACCCGCTTGTTATGATGCTAACATGGAGGGTGCGGGCCAAACGAACAAGGCTCAGACCCTCCTCTGCTTGTTTTATTATTGCATTCTTCATGGGTGAATTTTGAATTTGATGGAAACGCGAACCAGAGGGTCATGCAGTGACGATGACATACTGGGGGGACCGTAGGCGTTGACGGGCGTATAAATAGAGCTCTGTAGCATCGTCAGAGCCCCGCAGAAGAAGCGCTAGTGTGACACCAGCATGACAGGTGAAGGCGGCAGCTGGAACACTCCGGTTGTGGAAGGATTTGGTGCCGCTCGACGTGGCGGTGGACCAGACGGGCGATCAACCCTCAGCTAGCCGCATTGGTGGAGAGCGGAGTGTTGTCCCACACTGCAAGAGGTGGCCACAGCTTCGAAGCTGTGACGAAGGGGACCCATGCCCTGTGGGTCCCACTGCTAGCTGATGCAGCACCACGTGTCACTACCAATTAAGACTCCCAAACAGCTTTGTCGTTCGGGAAATTGGTCCGCCACTCGGCTGGCGGACCGCGCCAGGTGGCAGGCCGGTTCGCCCGGCGGGCTGGGCCGGTCCGTGGCCCAGCCCACTCAGGCCGGCCCATCCGGTTCAGGCTGGACCGGGTCAAACCTAGGTCAGACCAGACCGGGTCGGGTTGGCCCTGGGTGGAGCAGGTTGGGTCGGGTCGGTTGGACCAGACCCAGATCCATTTCAACCTAGATATTCTTAAAAAGTTGTATCTCGCAAACCAGACATCCGTTTGACAAACCATATGTAGTGTTGGAATCCTTGGAATCAGACGGTCCTTTTGAGATACTCCACCTAAGTTTTGGAGAAATTTGGAGTATGACTGGGTTGGATTGTACTCAAATCCAACTGTGCCCTTGGTACTAAAATGCTTATAACTCTCAGGTTGGGTGTCCGATTGACGCGCCGTCTATTGCGTTGGAACCCTTATGACATGAAAAAGAATTGGGTTATTTCTTCATGGGACTTCTTGGTAGTTGAGGAACAACTGATATCTTGAGGAGAAGATACTGAAGAACTCAATCGCACCAGGTGTAGAGAATCCTATGGCTGGATGTTAATTGAATAGAGATCCTGTGTGTATCAACACCTAGTGATCCTATGTGGATCAACACCTAGATATCCTATGTAGATCAGCGCCTAGTGATCCTGTGTGGATCGACACCGATCCTGTGTGGGTTAGATCTTGTGTGGGTCAAATCCTGTGTGGGTCAGTGCATACTGATCCTATGTGGGTCAAATCCTGTGTGGGTCAGTGCTCAATGATCCTGTATGGGTCATCACATACCGATCCTATGTTGGTCAGTGGGGGTTAGTACCTATCGATCCTGGGAGGGTCAGATCTTGTGAGGGTCAGTGGGGGTTAGTACATATCGATCCTATGTGGGTCAGCAGCAGTACCTCTTAACAGAATAAGATGATATAGCCTTACAACCAATCATCTATACTTATGTACTTAAGTTATACCTGGTTTGAGTTGAGTCTTTTTCTTTTGTTCCTTGTGATTGAGATCATGCTTTGTGTTTTTTATTTGTGGAATTCTGAGTGACCTTCGAGGTTCTTGGGGTCCCTACTAGGTATTGTTATACTCACCCCTGCACAGGCTTCGCCCGCACCTTGTTGTGTCTGGTGCAGACGATGATAAACCTTGTCTGAGACTCTAGGAGCTAGGACATGATGGTGGATAGCAGTGACGGTTGACGTGGAGAGTTGTGGAGATGAACAGTTTCTACCCTTTAGTTAGGATCCTTGGTGGACGATCCTAGGAGTTGTTTTCTGTTTTCTGTTGTAGTTTCATCTTTCAATTGGGATTGTATTCAGACCCCTTTAATTTCAGTACACACTTTTACTACTATAGTTTTACTTCATGGTTTAATCTTGTTTTGTTCCTGGATTATGTATTTTTACAGGTTTAAATTCAATGCCTTCCTGATTTAGGGATACACATTTCTAGTACTTGTCGCCAACCCCTGGCCTATGGAAGGTGGGCTTGGTGTAGTCACGACACGGGCCCCGAGGTACGGGTCGTGACAAAGTGGCATTAGAGGAGTCGATTCTACTAAAGAAATAGGGTTCTGATCTTTCCAATGGAGCAATAGTGTTAAGTTTTTTGTGTGTGGTTTTCAGTTCGGGGAGTCAAGTGTTGGTGCGGTGGCTAACATATCCATACACCAGGACCCCGAATTCTGATTTCCGACTCGGTGCACGAAAACTATGATTGCGTGTGTTTTGGAAATATTTTAATTTTAATATCTTTAGAGTCATCTCACCAGGTATAACTTATTGACCATGGAACACCTATTTCTTTTTCATGATGCCACTATGTAGACAGCCATCCAGGATTCTAGAGAGAGTACACGATGATGGCCCACCGAGCAACGAGGATTCGGCGCATGGCCCTCTTACTATGTTGGCACCTTTAGAGGGTGTAACAACAGCACCACCACTCAGAGGGAAGCAGTTGCCACCATCCACACTGGAAGACCGTGCACACTGACTGAGCACATTTCATGAGTTCCAGAGATAGAGGCCTCTTATATTTGGAGGCGAGACAGATCTTCAGGTAGCTGAGGACTGGCTAGAGGCTGTGTCATTGGCTTTTCTCTTAGTTGAGACACCGATAGATTAGATGGTGATCTTAGATGCTATCCTATTATAGGCAATGATAGGGTGATGGTGGAGTCTGATGCTCTAGATGCATGAGGAGGATACACTATCCTATTTTTACTTTGATACCCTATTCAGGGCGGAGTTCATACAAGTGACTTTATGCTCAGTGCATATCCTGAAGTTATTGCACTTATAGCAGGGCAACCTATTAGTGGCCCTGTACTCGACGAGATTCACTAAACACTCACGCTACTCCACTGACATGGTATAAGACCCATTTTTCAGGGCCCAGACCTTTTAGAATGGTCTCCAGTGGGAGATCAGAGAGTCGATTATATCACTTAATATCCCGACACAGGCTGGAGTTCTCGAGCAAGCATTTTTGGTGGAGAGATTCTAAGATGAGAAGGAACTGATAGTGAGAGCCACTACCAAATGTTAGGTAGATGAGTCATATGCAGTAGGTAGTAGGTAGATGACGTAGAGGTCCAAGCGAGCAAGACCTTCTAGAGGAAAATCCCGAGACATAGGGTCGGAGGTGCAGAGCTCACGAGGCAGAGCAGGAAAACATGGGAGCATAATGGGCTTCACGTGAGGTGGGTAGAGCCACATGGCTCGAGATTTCACATCCCTCCATAGTGATGATCAATAGATAGTTGAAGGACCGCCAAGGAAGAGGTAGAGATTTGAGTGAGGAGGTCCTCAGGGCGGTAGACGTGGAAAAGGAGCAGGTCATGCAACATGTGGTGGGAGGCAATTTGAGGTTCTACTGCCACCACCTCCAAGAGGTCCACCCCAACATCCGAGAGCAAGAAAGAAGGGACAATCACAACTTTAGGTGGAAGAGGCATATGACCACAGTGCTCCAGAGATGATTAGAGGTGTGATATTTGTCTATTCCACCCTCGATGCAGTTCTTATAGATACTGGTGCCAATTACTCTTTTATTTCCACAACACTCATTCAGGGCTCAGAGATTCTAATAGAGCTGTTGTATCGATCCTTACATTTATATACTCCTATGAGAGAAGATTCGATGATTACAAACTAGTGTAAATAGTGTGATCTCACTCTAGGAGGTGAGAGCTTCGGTTGAGATCTCCTAGTAGCAGCATCGAGGCCTTATGACGTCATCTTGGTTATGGACTGTCTATCCATAGTCCATGCTCAGATCCACTATTTTAGGCACAAAGTGCAGTGTTTCCATGAGGATGGGACTAAATTTTCCTTCACTGGAAAGGAGGGAACCTTTCCAGTACAAGATAGACTTACTCAGAGGATTGAGCAGTCGATCACTCATCAGTTGGCTAGCCTTACCTTCAAGGCTATTGATGTGAGGAGTCCGAGTTATCCTATAGTGGTGGACCAGTATACTGATGGATTTCCTGATGATGTTCTAGCACTACCTCCTCGTAGAAAGGTAGAATTCTATATAGACCTATACCCTAGGATGACACCGATATCTACACCAGCATATGGCTCCCGCAGAGCTTTGTGAGTTACGGGTATAGTTGGAGGAATTATAGGGGAAGGGATTTATAAGGTCCAATTTTTCTCCATGGGTATCCCTGATTTTGTTCTCCAAGAAGGCATATGGGAGTCTGAGGATTTTTGTGGATTATCGGTGCCTTAATCAGGTGACTGTAAAGAACAAGTATCCACTCCTAAGGATTGATGATCTCTCCAACCAACTGAAGGGAGCTCGATGGTTTTCGAAGATAGACCTCAAATCCAGCTATCACCAGCTCAGGGTTCAGAATGAGGATATACCGAAGACAACCTTCATATATCGGTATATCCATTATGAGTTCTTGGTAGTGCCCTTCGGCATGACCAAATCTCCGATGGTGTTTATGGGGATCATGAATAGGATCTTCCAGCCTTACCTCGATATCTTTATGGTGGTCTTCATTAATGACATCTTGATATACTCGGCGTCAGAGGAGGAGCATGCCACACACCTATAGATAGTTCTAGATACACTATGAGAGCACCAATTGTATGGAAATCTCTCGAATTTCCAGTTCTGGATATGGGAAGTCCACTTCTCGGGGCATGTTATCTCAGAGGCTAGAGTTGTAGTGGATCTGGTGAAGATATTGGTAGTGCTTTCTTGGGAACCACCCAGGAGTGTGATCGAGCTGCAGAGTTTCCTAGGATTGGATAGGTACTACATGAGATTCGTACCTGACTTTTCAAGATTTGTGACACCCTTTTTAGCTTTGAAAAAGAAGGGACAACCCTTCATGTGGATGGATAGATGTCGGAAGAGTTTTCAGGAGATGAGATAGAGGCTGAATAGTGCCCCCATCTTGAGGCTACCGGAAGAGGGAGTTGGGTATATAGTCTACCACGATGCATCAGGGACCAAAATAGGTAGTGTTCTGATGTAGGAGTGAGCAGTGATCACCTAAAAATCACAGAAGTTGAGACAACATGAGAAGAACAACACTACCCATGACCTGGAGTTAGTAGTAGTGGTCTTTGAGCTGAAGATGCGGCGTCACTACTTGATGGGTGAACAGTTTACTGTTTACTCTTATCACAAGAATCACAGGTATATATTCTCATAGAAGGACTTGAACATGAGACAACGTTGATGGATAGAGTTCCTCAAGGACTATGACTTTGAGATAGTCTACACTCCTGGAAATGGGAACATAGTTGCAGATGCACTCAGCAAGAGGTTTGGTCTATAGTTGCTGAGTGAGGTGACAAAGTAGCTAGACGCTTTGCAGTTATCCTTTGTGGATAATGATGGAGTAGCTTACCTCCATTATATGATAGTTATCCCCACACTCCTTTAGCGAGTCAGGGAGGCACAACTTGGGGATGTAGAATTTGAGGCTTGATGTGATCAGATATCCTCAGGATGGGCTCCTAATGAATTTTATGAAGGTGTGGAGTACGTCATTCTCTTTAGAGGACAAATCATGGTACCAATGATGCTATGAGAGGAGGTGTTGAGGGAGTTCCACACACCCCCTTTGGAAGTACATTCTAGATTGGAGAAGATGTACCAGGACCTCTGGTGTCAGTACTGGTGGCTAGGTATGAATAAAGCAGTAGTAGAGTTCATGTCATGATACCTCACTTTTCAGCAAGTGAAGGCCAGGCATCAGGTACCGGCAGGCTTAGCTCAGCCAATTGAGGTACTAGAGTGGAAGTGGGATGGTATCTCTATGGAATTTTTGATAGAGCTACCATGTACATCCAAGGGCCACAATTATATCTGGGTGATCATTGACCAACTCACCAAGTCGTCCCACTTCCTATCCATCTGAGAGCAGAGATCAGTAGAGAGATTGGGAATCCTTTATGTGCAAGATATTGTATGGATTCATGGGGTTCCATCAGATATTGTCTCAGATCGCGACACACATTTTAAATACCATTTGTGGAAGGGATTGCAGGAGGCGTTCGGGAATCAGCTATGATTGAGCACTACCTTTCACTCTCATAAATATGGTCAGATGGAGCAGACCATATAGACGCTTGAGGACATGATTTGTTCTTGTGTTATTGATTTTGGCCGTAGTTGGGAGGACCACTTTCCACTGGTGGAGTTTTTATACAACAACAGTTATCACTTCACCATCAGTATGGATCCGTTTGAGGCCCTATACGGGTGAACTTGCAGATCACCTCTATGCTGGGCATACCTAGGGGATTCTTCAATTATGAGTCCAGAGTTGGTATAGGCTACAACGGAAAAGGTGAAGATCATCTAGGAGTAGATAAAGACTACACAGAGTAGGCAGAAGTCATATTCTGACAGGAGACAAAGACTCTTGGAGTTTGAGTAAGGAGACCATGTCTTCCTATGGGTCTCACCCTGATGAGGATTATAGAGGTTTGTCTTGGGCGAAAATCTATATCCAAGGTTCAATAGACCTTTACAGATCCTTGACAGAGTAGGTGAGGTGGCGTACCATCTATATCTTTCCCCAAAGATGCATCAGGTGCATAATGTTTTCCATGTGTCACAGCTGAGGAGGTACATGCATGATCCAATACATGTTATTGACTGGGGCGAGCCAGACATTGCTGATGGGGTGACGTTCATAGAGTTCTTAGTGGAGATAGAGGATCAACATGAGTGGGTCCTTCGTGGGAGTAATATTCCTCTGGTATGAGTTCATTGGCAGCATGAGAACCTCTAAGAGAGAACATGTGAGAGGGAGGCTCAGATACATGCTCAGTACCCCCATTTATTCCCCGAGTTTTTTTATAGATTTTTGGGATAAAAATCCCTAAGATGGGAAGAATGTAAAGACCTGATAATTCCATATATATATTTTTTAAAATTATTTGGGATTATTACGAGTCTACAAAAATTGACGGAACATGATTCCAAGGCCCAATGTGCCTATAATGGATTTTAGAACTTTATTTAAGGTACATTTAGTAAACACGTGGGCAACATTTTATATCTTTTGAACAGGTTCTCAAATTAAAAATCCGAGAGCACCGTTGAATCTGAAGTGTTGGGATTTTCTTAAGGGATGCTTAACTTCGACCATAGTAGGTCAAGTGAAAAAGTTAGTTTTTGAAACTTCTAAAGAAATAATAAAATAATAAAATTGTTATTTTATTATCCTACCTCCTGTTGAGTGCTGGTGGTGGGACCAAAGGGTTGTCAAGACATTTAATGGTTTGAATCTTCAGTTGCGTAACCACACCATTGGGAATTAAGAGGTTAATTAATTAAAAACTCATTAATTAACCTCATTAATTCTTTAGATGCATTACTCACCCTCCCCCTCTATTTAAATAGATCTTGGGTTGGGATTTTTGAAATGACTTTATCAAGCGAGGAAACTCTAGCGAAGTGCTGCAGAAACTTCATTGACAGATGACGAAATTTTTGGTGGAAGTGATCCAGGATCAACTAATGCTAGTGACTTTATCCAACGAGGACTCTTCTCCCACCATAATCGTGACACCTCCAATGATTTACGAGGTATGGGTTGTTATTAAATTCAAGAAACTCTCTTTTTATTTTCCTTGTTCTTGAATTTGGGGGTGTTTATTGCAGGAGATTTGAATGGAAATTAATCAATATCAATGTGATGTTTTTATTGGACACCCACTTGTTATGATGCTAATGCAGAAGGCGTGGGCTAAATGAACAAGGCCTGGAACCTCCGCCGCTTGTTTTATCATTGTGTTCTTCACGAGCGAATTTAGAATTTGATGGAAACTCGAACCAGAGGGCCAAAAAATGTCAATGGAATCCCGAGAGGCCTGTAGGAACATATGGGAGTAGAAATAGAGATCTGGAGCATTTACAGAGCCCTACGGAAGAAGTGCAGGTGACCGGTGACCGACGCTTACTGGCCACGGAAGGAGGTGGCGCCGCTCGACAACGCGGCATACCAGACATGTGTTCTAAGACCATAGTTTGTCTCATGAGACATACTGATGCACTGAGGGGGTATAGAAAGACCCACCCAACACTTAATAATTCCAATTCATTCCTCATATGAATGGGGATAAACATAAACAACATATACATTCATATTTAAACTAATATATGAAATGTAAATAACTTTCCCCAAACATTAGGCATAAACACTAACCATTCAAAGTAAATTGGTGATTGGTTTTGAGATAGTACATACGAAGTGAAACTAATGATAAACCATTCAATTAAATATGGTTGATGTTATCATAAAATATTAATCCCAATAATACATAAGAATCAACAAGAGTTTTGAAAAATATGAAGATGATCATATAAAATCATCAAGTAATTCTTGAGATAAATACTCTTTTAATTTGAAAACAAGAGTTCTTCTAGAAAAGTTTTTGAATAAAACTAGAAGTTAAGTGAGATAGTATTTTAATAATAAAATGAGTTATTTTAGAAAGATAATGGTTTCAAAAATATATTATAGAAATCTCTTGAAAATATGTATGAATTTGAGAAATTCCCTTGAATCGGGCTTGTATTTTGGGAATAATTTTTGAAAGATCCTTTTAAAAAAAATAACTACCCATAAATGAAAGTAGGATTATGGTTGGTACACATATATTGAAAATTATCACAGAATATATGAGGAGTAAATATTAATAAATATTAATTTAATTAAGGTAAGTAGACTATAAGTTTAACCCGAATGAAAATGGAGATTCGGGTAGAAAACCCTTACCTTAAGTCTAAAGGTGTTCCTCACTTGATGTTAATTACATGAATAATTAAATTTAGGTTTATAAATTAATGATTCCAGAACCTAATCTACATTTAACTGATTTACCATAACCCTATTATGTTCATTCATGACCTTTTTATGGGTTAAGAGATTCAATTTCATTGTTTGGGAGTGTTTTCTTCCTTGGTTTTCTTGATCAGTTTACTTATATTCATGTAGGGATAAACATGTAGAATGAGAATGGTTGTAAAAAATTAAATTTGTATGTTATTAGTGAAAAACCATAATATTACATGGTTCTATTTTTTTTGGTTATTGTGAGTGAAGGCAGATCATTATATAAAACTTTAATGACAATTGTTTGGGTTAATTGGTGGTTCTAGATCACAACGAACACATTTTGATTTATAAATTAATATCATGTGTAAAAAAGGATTACAGAACCTTAAATAAGTTATAGTACTTATATTATAGTTTTTTTAACCATCAAAATGGTTTTATTATCAGAATTGATTGTGGTAATATAAATTGAAAACCCGTCGTCCTTGAATGTGATAAATTAACACATCTTGAATGGTGTTTTCATTTCTAGTATAAAAGAAGGGGAAAAAAGAGATGATGAAGAATTATTTATTTATCATAACAAAATTCTAGTACATGTAATGTAATTGAGTGATCACCACATTTGGATGAAAGGATGTGAGGATAGAAAAATAAAAGAATGGAACTTGAAATAAAAGAAATGTAAAGAGGAATTTACCTCTTGAAGTAATCTTCCTTGAGAGCCTCTTTAGGGGAGAGGTTTTGGTATTTTTATGAGACAAATGGCTGATGAACATGTGGGAGGATCTTGGGAGGATATTTGAGCATAATTTAGACCAGGTAATAGTCTTGAGAGTAGTGAATAGAAGATGGAGTGAGGGGGGTTTTATAGTGGATGTGAGGAGGGTTTTCCCATTATTTTAATCATTATTTTGTTATTTTGTCAAAAACGACAAATAATGTTGATGATTGTGACCCAAAATAGTAATAATTACATGTAAGTTCAAACCAATGTTCATTTAAATCATCCTTGAGTCAAGTATTATGTAGAAATTCATTTATTTAGCATATTTTGTAAATTATAGAATTTCACTATTCACCAAAAATTCAAGTATTTCAGAAAAATACCAAAAATTCAACATAACCATTTTCAACATGTAGAATTAAACAATGAACTCCATTTTTTTAAAATAAATTTATAAATATGATTAATTTAATTTTTAAATAAAATCATAATTTATTCAAAAAATAACAAATTTAAAACTATAATTCGTTTTATATCACATTGAAAAATTAATCAAGATCTCATTATCTTATAACCTTAATACAATAAAATAATAATTGATTTAATATTCATAAGGTTCATATTACTATTCAAATTACTATTCATAAGGGTATGTTAGTATTTACCAAAAATTAAGTTTGTCTTGTCTGACTCTAAATATCTTACTGAACGCAACAGTGTATATTATTTTTTCGAAATTCAAATCACAGAGGTGGAAGAATTTTGTTTACTATCTAGGTTATAAAAAAGTGGTGTTTTTAAAGACTTAGTGTTCCATGAATTCAATATTAAATTTATTTATAAAACCTTGGGGGTATTACATTATCCCCCCTTACAAAAATTTCATCCTCAAAATTACCAGAATATTACCTCAAAAAAAGATTTGGGTAGTTCTTCATCATAAGATCATTAGGTTCCCATGTTTCCTCTTTGATTTTATGATTTTTCCAAAGTACCTTTACTAGTCAAGTCTTATGATTCCTCAATACCTGTTCTTTTGTGTCCAAAATACAAATAGGCTCTTCACTATAAGATACATCAGGTTATAATTCTCTACCTTCATAAGTGAGGAAATGCATTGGGTTTGGCATGTAATTTCTCAGCAATGAGACTTGGAACACATTTTTTACTTTAGATAGGCTAGGAGGCATATCCAAATGATACGCAATAGCTCTAATTCTCTCCATAATTTCAAAATGGCCTATGTACCTTGGGCTCAGTTTCCCTTTCTTCCCAAATCTTATAACACCATTCCATAGAGATACTTTTAAGAAAACATGATCTCCAACTTGAAATTTCAAATCCTTACTTTGATTATTAGCATAGACCTTTTTTCTGCTTTGAGCTGCATTGATATGGCCTTGAATAGTCTTTACCTTTGTTGTTGTTTCTTCTACAAGCTCTGGTCCCACTAACTTCCTTTCTCCAACTTCATCCCAACATGTTTGTGTATAAAATATCTTTCCGCATAATGTTTTATATAGTGCCATTTGAAAACATGAATGGAAACTATTATTATAGGAAAACTCCACTAAAGGTAAATATTGATCCCAAATACCTTGAAAGTCAAGTAAACACGATCTCAATATTTCCTCTAAGGTTTGGATTGTCCTTTTTGATTTCCAGTTAGTTTGAGGATGATAAGGGGTTCTCAAATGAAGATGTGTATCCAAATATTTCTGAATACTTTTCCATAATTTCAATGTAAATCGTGGATCATGATTAGAAACAATTGAGAGAGGTGCTCCATGAAGTCTCACAACTTTATTGATATAGAGTTGTGATAGGTGCTCCATTGGAAAATCCTCCCTTATAGAGAGGAAATGTGAATATTTCATAATTTGATAAAAAATTATCCATATTGAATCATTATTTATAATAGTTTTAGGTAACCCAGTGAAAAAATCCCTGGTGATTTCATCCCATTTCCATGTAGGAATAGGTAGAGGTTTCATGACTCCTCTAGTATTTTTACGTTCAGCCTTTAATTGTTGACATATTAAACATCTTGATACATAATCAATAATTTCCCTCTTCATGTTGTCCCACCATAAATGTTCCTTAAAATCTCTATATATTTTAGTACTACCAGAATATATAGAGAAATTTTAACTATGAACGTTATCTAATAACTACCTTTTCATCTCAGGTATAGAGGGAACAAATATCCTCTTCCCAAATTTCACAATTCTATCTTCACACATGAAGTCAACCAAATTCTCATAATTCACAGCATTAATTTTCTTTTGAAGATTCTCGTCATCAGACTGTGAAGCTTTAATTATTTCAAAAAAATATGGTTGGGAAACCATTTGAAAAATTAGTAAAGTTTCACTATCTTTGATAATTCCCATATCCATCCTCAATTGATCCATGTACAAAAGATCCTTGTCAATCTTAATTTTGTTGAGAACTTCATGATCCTTCCTTCTTAATGCATCAGCTACCTTGTTTTACTTTTCTATGTGGTAGTGTATGGTACAATCATAATCCTTGAGTAGTTTGAGCCATCTCCTTTGCCTCGTGTTTTGTTATTTCTATGAGAAGATATATTTTAAACTCTTAGGATCTGTATATATCTCACATTTGTTTACCTAGAGATAATGTCTCCATATCTTCAGAGAAATGATCAAAACTTCTATCTCAAGATCATGTGTAGGATATTTTATTCATGAATTTTTAGCTGCCTTGATTCATAGGTAATAACTCTATCATTATGAATAAGGAGACAACCAAGTCCTTTCTTTGATGCATCACTATAGACCACAAACACATCATTCCCTGATGGTAGATTTAGTATCAGAGCATTCAATATTCTCCTATATAATTCCTCAAAACAATCCTCACATTCTTTTTTCCATACAAACTTAACCCCTTTACATGCAAGCTTGGTCATTGGGTTGGCTAAATGGGTTAAGTTTTGAACAAAACACTAATAATAACCATCTAAACCAATAAAACTACATACCTTAGTTATGTTTTTTGGAGTGGTCCATTCTTGAATGGAATTTTTCTTCATAGGATCAATAGATATTCCATACTTAGAGACAATTTGGTGAAGAAAGGAAATTTATTGAATCCAAAATTCACACTTGCTAAACTTCCCATACAATTCATTTCTTCTAAGAGTCTTCAGAATAGTGCACAAGTGGTTTTCATGATCTTAGTAGCTTATGGAGTACACCAAGATATTATAAATAAATACCACCATATTGTCATTAAGATATTCCTTGAAAACTATATTAATTATATCCATGAAAACTGAGGGTGTATTAGTTAGTCCAAAATGAATTACTGTAAACTCATAATGCACATACCATGTTCGAAACACTATCTTTGGAATATATTCCTTCCTTACTAGAAATTGATGATATACAGATCAAAGTTTAATCTTCAAAAAATATTGGTCTCAATGAATTTGATAAAATAAATAATCAATGTAGGGTATAAGACACTTTTTCTTTATTATTATAGCATTGATCTCCCTATAGTCAATGCACAACCTCATAGATCCATCTTTCTTCTTAACAAAAAGGAAAGGGGATCCCCATGGGGAAACACTATAGAGACTAAATCCTTTATCACTCAATTACTATTGTTGTTTCTTCAGTTCTACTAATTCCACAGTGACCATTCTATAAGGATCCTTTGATATAGGCCTTGAACTAGGAATTAAATCAACAAAGAACTCAACTTCCCGCTCTAGAGGATGTCCAGGTAAATCCTCTAGAAACACATAAACATCTTCTTTAAAATTAGGCTTGTCATATATTTGAAAATTCCTTTCCTCACCCATATATATTGTGTTCCATTACTCTTCAATAATTGAATTTAGTAGAGCTATTGGGGGTGGATTTAGATGAAAATCAGATGGTGATGTTTCTGCCCTAAAGATAAGGGATTCCACATCATCTTCAAGAATTGTAACCTCATTTTTATTGTAATAAATTTTCACATCATGGTTTTAAATTCAATCCATATAGAG
This sequence comes from Viscum album, assembly GCA_963277665.1. NCBI lineage: Eukaryota > Viridiplantae > Streptophyta > Magnoliopsida > Santalales > Viscaceae > Viscum > Viscum album. The sequence continues at coordinate 1,125,328 of OY728136.1, forward strand.
TATTATATCAAATTAAATCATGGGTATGATAAGAAAATCAGTAGATAGAGCATGTTTATATGTTATAATGGGGACTGATAGACACAACTTTGTTGCAATGATACTTCCCTTAGAAGTTTTGACTGACAATTCCCTTATTACATCAAATTGTAAATATCTAATTTTCTTGGAAAATAGGGAAAATATGAATGAATGGGATGATCTAGAATCAGATAAATCATTGGCTAAGTTTGAGGAAACGATTAAAGTACCTTCCACTACATTGTTTGGAACTTCAACCTCCGCAGTTGTGACCACATAAGCTTGGCCTTGCTCCCTCGACCTTCTTTGGGGAATGTTTCCCAGAGTCTTAAAAAATTCATGTGAATAACATCACATATCCCTATAATTGTAGCATTGAACATTGGTAGCTTCTTTCTTACCCTTACAATCCCAAGATAGGTGGCCTTTTTCTTTGCACTTGTAACAGACTCCCATTCCCTTTAAGAAAGTACAAGGGTGTTTCTTCCCACAATTATTGTAGGGTGGAAGGTCAACTCTTCCATTGTTACCCATTTCCTTATTTAATTTTCTAGAGTTTTCAGTATCCCTCTTCTTCTCTTTCTTTCCTTTAAATTAATAAGAATTAGAAAATTCATTTTTTGTCATGATAACACTTGAGACTATATCTTCATATGATGAGAAAATTTGGGAGACTATAGACCTTCAGAGGAATGGTTTTAAACCATAAAATAATCAATCAATATTGATCCTTGTATTATGTATGTAGTCCGCAACATTCCTTTGAAACCTTGTAGAGTTAGATTCATATCTGGAATCATTTTCATCCTCCTTCTGCCTCAAATTCAAGAATTTCCTTTCTATATCTACTCGTTATTTGTGGGTGAAATATTTTTCTAGGAATATTTCCTTAAAATACCTCCATTACATATCTTCTATTTTTTCCTCTTGTATGTTTTGGTTTAACTACCACCACTGATCCTCATCTCCTGATAGACAATAAACTTCTATGAAAACCTTCTCTCTTTTGTTACATCCCAAAGTGAGAAATATCTTCTCTAGGGAAATTATCCACTACTCAGCTACAAATGGGTTTGTAGTACCATTGAATTATGGAGGTTGTTTTCACATAAAGAGATCCAACATAGCTCCTCGATATTGTGTATCGTGATGCTCTATACAGGTAAGGTTATTATTCGTAACGCGAGTCTGTTGTCCCAGTATAGTTATAAGCTTCCCTACACTAGTCATAGCTCCGGAGCCAACATCATTATATTTCATCAGAGGGAAATCCCTACATGGGATACACATGTTCTTGTAGTTTCCATTTATTCTAATGGGTGCCATTTTTAGATATTTTTATACACTATATTAGGTTATGAATCAAAATGTATTATCTCAACATAGGAAAACACTTAGCATAAATGGAAATCTTATACATGGATAATTCCATAATCACAAACATGGTTTCTTTAAGGAAAATTTACATTTAAATCCTTCATAATGGATTTTAAATAAAATGTGAATTATCCTAAGAATATCCCCTAGGAGTGTCAAACCAGTCCCATAGTACGGTCTGTTATCATGTACCAGGATACCCCAAGTCAAGCCCGAAACTTCTAGTCGGAGTTTTGACTCCTAAGTACATCTGTTACAGAACCACATACACTTGTAGTATCCAGACTGAGATGTATTTTCTAAATATATCCACATAATATATTCCTTACAAAAAATTATTGTATTTTCTTGTATGTTTATCCTCAAATACTATCTTAGAGTTTTTTTTCCTAATCTATGTTTTTTAAATCTAGTTTCCAAGTTTTCTACTAAACTTCCTTTGATACCAACTGTAAGGACTGGACCCCAGTTTCTCGGAGTAGATGCCTTCTTAAATTACATTGGAATATAAATAGGGAATATTTATCCTGAAGGATTGAGTATTTTAGTATATTTCGAAACAAGATACATACAAAAGTTCAACATTATAAATTGAAATGAAATACAACATATAAGTTTTATTGGGAACATCCACAACTATAAGTTTTTCCCTGCAGGTCATTCATAATAAACTTATTCATGTCCTGAGAAAATGAAACATAATAAAGATGTGAGATAAAACTATTAGTAAGGGTAATAAATACAATGTAATATATCATAAACATAAACATTAGGCATGGTGAATAACTAAAAACACATGCCTTTAAAAATAATCTTGAACACAATATTATATGAATAAGAGATGAATAAATAATTCCATAATAAAAACTAATCATGGGTATTGTACTAGTAGAATAACCACATGAACTATCAAAATTATTTTAATAATGGGGGAATTCATAATGCAGGACATCATAACCATACTGTTAAGACCTCATGCCAAGACCATGAATTTCAATTTTTTCAAGGCCTCGTGCCAAGACCATAGTTTGTCTCATGAGACCTACCGATGCATCGAGGGGATATAGTGGTCCCCACCCAAAACTTAATAAGTCCAATTAATTCCTCATATTAATAGGGATAAACATAAACAACATATACATTAATATCGAATATTAGGAATAAACACTAGCCATTCGAAGTAAATTGGTGAATGGTTTTGAGATAACACATCCAAAATCAAGCTAATAATAAACCATTAAATTAAATATGGTATATAATATCATAAATTATTAATCCCAATAATATATAATAATCTGAAAGAGTGTTTAAAAAGATGAAGATACTCTTATAAAATCATTGAGTAATTCTTGAGATAAATACTCTTTTATTTTGAAAAGAAGAGTTATTCTAGAAAAGTTTTTTGAATAAAACCAGATGTGAAGTGGGATAGTATTTTCATAATAAAATGATTGATTTTAGAAATATAATTTTTGATGAAAAAATATTATATATTTCCCTTGAAAATAGGTATGAATTTGAGAAATTTCCTTGAATCGGTGTTGTATTTTGGGAAGAATTTTTGAAAGATATTTTTAAAACATATAACTCCCCATAAGTGAAAGTAGGATTCTGGTTGGTAAAAATATATAGAACATTATTAGAGAATATATGAGAAGTAAATATGAATAAATAATAATTTAATTGAGCTAATTAGACCATAAGAGTAACCTGAATGAAAATGGAGGTTCGGGTTTAAAACCCTTACCTTATGTCCAAAGGTGTTCCTCACTTGATCTTAATGACATGAATAATAAAAATTATATTCCTAAATTAATTATTACAAAACCTACTATACAATTAATTTATTTATTATAGCCTTATTAGGTTCATTTATGGCCTTTTGATGGGTTAAGAGATTGAATTTCATTGTTTGGAAGTGTTTTCTTCCTTGGTTTTCATGATCGACTTACTTATATTAATGTATGTATAAACATGTATAATGAGAATGGTTGTCTAGAATAGAAGTTATATTTTATTACTAAACAACCATAAGATGGCACGGTCCAAAAATTCATTTTCTTATTGGGAGTAAAGATGAATAATTGTATAAAACTTTATTGACAATTGTTTGGCTTAATTGGTGGTTCTTGATCACAACGAACTCATTTTGATTTATAAATTAATATCATGTGTAAGAAAGGATTAAATAACCTTAAATAATTCATAATACATATTTCATAGTCTTTTTAAACCATAAAAGTGGTTTTATGACTAGAATTGAAGATGGCAATAGAAATTGAAAACCCGTCATCCTTGAATGTGATAAATTAACACATCTTGGATGGTTTTTTCATTTCTAGTATAAAAGAATAGGAAAAAAGAGATGATGAATAATTATTCCTTTATCATATAAAAATTCTATTACATGTAATTTACTGTTGTCATCACCACATTTGGATGAAAGGAGGTGAGGAAATAAAAGAAAACACAGGAACATGAAAAAAAAGAAATGAAAAGAGGAATTTACCTCCTGAAGTAATCTTCTTTGAGATCCTCTTTATGGGAATGTTTTTGGTATTTTTATGAGACCAAGGAATTATAGACAAGGGTAAGGAGATTGGGAGGATATTTGAGCAGAATTTAAACAATTCACATGTCTTGAGAGGAGTGGAGAGAAGAGTAAGTGAAGTGGGTTTTTATAGTGGAGGAGAGGAGGGTTTTCATATTATTTTAATCATTATTTTATTTTTTTGTCAAAGAAAACCAATAGTGTTGATTATTGTGAACAAAAAAAAGTAATAAGTTCATGTGAGTTCGATCCAATGGTCATTTGAATTATACATGACTCAAGCATGATTCATAAATTCATTTATTTATCATATTTCGTAAATTATCAAATTTCACTATTCACCAAAAATTCAGGTATTTCAGAAAAATACCAAAAATTCACCCAAAACATTTTTTGACGTGTAGAATTAAAAAAATTTACTCCATTTTTTGAAAATAATTTTCAAAATATGATTAATTTTATTTTTAAATAAAGCACAATTTATTCGAAAATAACAATTTTAAAACTATAATTTGTATTATATCACCTTGAAAAATTAATCTCGATCTCATTATCTTATATCATTAAGACAATAAAATAATATTTTATTTAATATTCATAAGGTTCATATTACTATTCAAATTAATATTCATAAGGGTATGTTACTAATCATAAAAAAATTAAGTTTGTCTTATCAGATTCTAAATATCTTAATGAACGCAACTGTGTATGTCAGTTTTTTGAAATTCAAATCACAGAGGTAGGAAAATTATGTTTAATAGATAGTTTATAACAAGGTGGTGTTTTTTATAGACTTAGTTTTTAATGAAGTTAATTTTAAATTTATTTATAAAACCTTGGGGTGTTATAGTTTTAGTCCTTAGAACCAATGGTTCATGGATCAAATGTGGCATGATTGGTTAATTAAGGAGTCATAATCAATCTATGTGGGAAAAACTATTTAGATTGATTTAGGAACTTTAATCAATGCAATTATTTTATTCCTGTAAAAAACATTAGCATATTTCTATATATAATAATCCATACACTAACTATATGCAGCGACCAATGCACGTAGAAAGTAAATGTGCCATGAAAAAATGCACGACATATAAATCCCAAAGTGCTTAGTATGATGCATAAAATGATACCACATTTCCGTACTAGTAAAATGGAAGAATTAAAATTAAAATTATAATAATAATATAAATATTAACATCAGAAAACTTGTGCGTCACCTAATGGTAAAATCAGTACAACTATAACAGGTGCAAATAAGAACAACAATAACCCCTCCTTGGTAATTTGGGTGTTCCCTGTATGTGGGTCATCTACTCCCTTGCACATGACCATTACCAAATTATGATACATCTTAGTCTTCTTTCAAATACCCAAACATTAAGTCAAAAATAAAAAATTCCTATGATACTACTTTGTATCATCCCACCCTAGAAGCCACTAAGTGATGCCCCGAGATGGTTGGCCAAATGACCTCAAGAACACCACCCCGTACACCAGAGGTTGTTGAATTATAGCAAGGGCGTAGTGTGTGTCCATGGGGAGACTATTCCCTCATAGATTAGAGTACAACATACTGATAAATAATAATGGTAAGTAGTGGAAACAGAAATAAAGAACCTGTGGCAGAATAAGAATAACAAATCATCCAAGATATATAAGCACATAGAAGCTGAATAAAAATATTATGATGATCATATCATGTAGCTATAAAAATGGAATACATGGGATATAGAGGAAACATGAATATATCACATTCTATAATGAAATATAAAAATTCAAAAACTTCCTCTACTAGCATCATGAGAATAGGCTCGGTCCTCTTCTCCCATAATCTATCCTAATACTAAAAATCATATATTAGAAGTTGGGAATTTTCCTTTATCTTCACCTATAATCATAAATTTTACTTGGGTACTAAGGGAATACTGAGGAGGGTGTGATTTATACTTAGTAGTTCACCACCAACAGTTTATAGAAAAATCCAGTCTATACATATAAATTAAGTAGGGTGAAGATATATAATAAATGTGAGGCAATAAATAAATAAACAATACATATTGGTCTGGGTTCACCATAGATACCCGACCAAAAATACATACTTTGAAAAAATCTAGATATCTCTGATTGGAAGTCAACCTGTATAGATATAACAATAATGTAATAATGGGTTTTCAAAAATCAAGTATCAAGACTGGACTAATCCCAAGAATGTGATTTGTCTTTGAGGATGCTTCCCTTGATTTTATAAATTGTCATTATTGAAATAATATAGAATGAATCTCTTAAATTTAAATAAGAAAAATCCTAGGATCATCCAAGGAGAACCATATCAAGGAACCCAAGTATCACACCAGGAGAAAAATAGATACACAACACTATAAGATTCCATCCAAGGTGATCCATAAATAGAATCCCAAGTATCACTCCCAACATGGTGGGAAGAGAATAACCTTAGAGTCTGTCCCTAGTATCTCACATATGGGACCGGTTATCACTCGTAGAATAGTATAACCAACTTACTACCGAGACCATATGAGTCGACTCCCCAAGGGAACATGTATCACTCCTATGTAGGTAAAGAATCTTCATGGTGATCCCATCCAAGGAATACAAAGTATCGATCCCAACATATTTACCATTCATCAAAAAAATTTAATTATAAAGAATGATGAGGCCATCCAAGGTGACCTATAAATGGAACACCAAGTATCTCTCTTTGTATGAAATGAAGGTATGGTTTAGCTGATAAAATATTATATCATTTTATCAAGGTATTATAGTCATAATAATTTAATCAATTTGGTCAATTCATTTAATTCAATGAATTCATGCTATGGCATAAACTATAAGACTTAACTCATGGATAAAAATATTTTATAATTTGTTTCACATTTGGATACATTTATTTTGATGGAAAAAACACCTAAAAAATTGTTTAATAAATTTAAGGTAAAGATAAGTTTTTCATTTAAGGAAAGGCATACCCATAGGGGTGTCTCATGTCAAGGAAATTAACCAAGGTGTCGATTTTATGATATATAGGACCATATTAGGCATGGAAAACCATTCAATTTAAATTATTAAACATTCTTAGAGGTGTTTGTAGAAAATTATGGTATTTAGCACAATGAAACTTGATATAAAAGCATATATACTTCATTAAATAACTATATCACCTACCTTAAGCATGTATCGCTCTCCTCGTCTAGTTTTATCCCTTGAATCGAGCTAGAATTGGAGAAATTAGAAGAACGGACAAAAACCATGAAAATAGGGAATATATGATCACAAAAAAATAGTGAAAAATGGGAAGATAAATGATGTAAGGTAGGAAGAGGAAAAATGATCTTCATGTTTTAGATCCAACACACCTGGCGGTGAAGAGAATAGAGCTCGGATAATGGAAAACCTAATGAACCTAGGTGAGTAATGTGGGATCCTATCATCTCGTTACTCTTGTGCAGGGAAGAAAATGAGCCTCTATCAAAAAGAGGCTCTAACCTATTTAAAAAAACCCATATTATTTATAAAGCATGTAAATTTTCATGCCATCTAAATCTCATGTTTCTTCCTCCCAGGGAAAACCCAGTTCATGACGTGCAGGGTGCCTGTCCAATCCATTACATGTTGTGTATCTAATACATGTAGTGTATTTAGTACACACCTGGAATTTGGCCTATATCCAGCCTCTCTCCCACTTATAACCTTCCTTAAAAAATAAAACTGATTGGCCTAAAGTCTTAGTTACCCAGTATTATGATAAAAAAAAAACTTAACAAGATTTGACTGAAATTAAAATAACACATACCTTAATGAAAATCCATGAGGTTACAAAATTTATTATTGGATTTTTGATCATATGGGATATTTTTTTAGATTTATAAAAATGATATATTTTATTTTATGATATCCCAAAATCATATTTAAAAATAGGTGCATATTGACGCACAAGTCGTAGCTTACGATCGACCTCATTCATAGAGTGAAATAGGGAATGAAATATGTGATATTTTATGCACGAATTTAGATGTAAATTCCTCCATTTTATCTTTATTTATAAATCAATATGATTTATTTATTAATTTATAAACATTAATTATAATTTTAAGGGTTCAAATGATTATGAATTTTCATCAAAGTGTTCAATGAATGGGTTTTACCAATAGGTAATAAAGCACAACTACCATGTGGTGGTAGCCAATTCTCTATCTCATCTTTTAATGAAGTGAATAAATGATTCCAATAAAAGGATACAACCCTTGTTTTAGTGTCATGCGAGATATTATAAGACCAATACAAGAATCTATTCATTCTTGATCATCATTTATCTCACTCATTATGTGATAACACCCCTTCAGTGATTGAGAATCCTCTCGATACAGTCAAAGATTCACTGGATGGTGTAATACCATTAAAGGAAAGAAGATTTACTTTGTTACTTAGGAGATATACATTGAATGTATTTAATATAGTAAAATATAGACTACTCTATATTATAAGTATGATTTATGTTCTTTATTTATATAGCTCATTTCTTTAGTTGAAGTTAGATTATTATTTATATGAGTTTCTTCCATTGTTGGTTCATTCAATGAACACTCTAAAACCTATCATTGATAAAATGATGTTTCTAGAGTCTTCAAATACTCAGAGTAAATATTAATACTATCTTGGATAACTCCCAATTAATGTATTTTAATATTCCCTTTCGTCTCGTAAATTTATGAGGGTTATTTAATCTTCCCCATCTCTAAGGGTTCATCAATTCCCTAATCTAAAATTATAAGGAAAGTGAAGCCTCTAGAAAAGAATCATTACTACTTAATCTATATAGGGGTATGGTATAATATTGATCAAACACAATCATATCTCTATATGAAGATGTTTGTGACAAGATATATCTCTATAAATTATATTTGTACTTATATAATATATTTTTCCAAGGCATCGAGTGTCTAATATGCATTGAACATGTCAATTTAGTATATAATTTACCATACATTCATAAATCCTAGAAATAAATTAACAAATTTGGGTGATTACATCCCACATAATTTATCTAATAATTTTACCAGATATTTTGTCACCAAACCAAGCATATACAAGTATTTACTTAGTCTAATTTAATTGAGGGCCAAGATATCACATTTTTAGACAATGGGAAAATTTCTATATTGGTTAAACTCAATTAAAGACATGATTAATAACATACCCAACCATACTATAGTTAGATCAACCCAAAGGATGATGTAATAAAGGTATCAAAGTGTGAAGTTTTACCAGATAAGTATCTTATAAAATTTAGTTAATGGGGTTTTACATGAAGCATACACCCCTAAGTATATCAATGATTGTATGAAATTATATGTGATATAATTTAATGGGTTAGTCTAAATAATAAGTATGTACTTATTATCTCAAGATTCTAGTCTGTATCATATATATTATTTTACTCATGATAATCTTATCATATCATTACAACCCATAATACACCATGATGATCATTGATTTGGTTTAACTGAAATTCATACTTTGAGAGGATTTTATAATTCCACTATTCATGTAAAATACATAATACACATGAATGATTAATAAAATGGATATTGTTTTTATTATAAAATCATGAAGCATTTACATTAAAAATTACCATTACATCCAGTCACTCATATGCCAAATACACAACTACATTTCATAAATATCATGTTTCTATTTCATTAATAGCTTTTTAAATGGATCCATTAAATTATCCACTATAGCCACCCAATAGATCTGTATATTTCCCATATCAATGATTTCTTGAATAAGATAATATTTTAAAAGGATGTGTTTAGTCCTTTTGTGATATCAGGGTTCATTTTCTTGATAAATAGCTCTATTTTTATCATGTAAAATCTCAATTACACCCAAAATTATAGGAATCACCCCATGTTTTGCGATGAAATTCACAATCCAAATAGATTATTTCATAGTATCTGATGTAGTGACATAATATGACTATTATTGAGATTTCCATGGTGGGTGGATAGAAATTTTCCAAATGATAGCTACATTATTAATGGTAAACACAAAATCAAATTTAGATCTTATATTGTCCTTGTTACTTTGGAAGTTATCACTGATATAACCACTAAAAACGAGATCTTATTCAACTTTCAATACCAAGAACCTATCCTTAATTTTTATCAAGTACTTAAGGATGATATTCACATCAATCTAGTGAAACACACCAGGATTGGATTGATACCTACTTTTATATGTAGAACATAATACACATAAATTTTAGCAAAAATCATGTCATACATTATATATCCTATATAATATGTATAAGGAATATTATCCATGATTATATTTTCTAACCATTTTAAAGGATATTAAGTCTTCATAAGACTCATGTTATACAACACTAACAAAGACCCATTATTGGATTTATCCATGTTAAATCTATTTAGAAATTTTCCAAATAAGTGTTATGAATCAATCTAAAAAACCTCTTTGATTTATCTCTATAGATATTTATACACAATATGTTGGATTTTTTACCCATGTTTTTAGTTTAAATGTATTTTATGAACCATACCTTTATAAAATATAGTGTTTGGATATTATTTTTAATGAGTATGATTTCATCCATATACAAAACCATAAATAATATAGAACTCCCAATAAACTAATTTTATACACATGATTTATCTATGTTCTTGATGAAAATAAACTCCTTGATTGCACCATCAAATCAAATATTTAAAATCTAAGAATATTTCTTCAATCCAAAATTTTTTATCACTTGTATACTATAACAAAATCATTTAGCACTTCAAAAATATTTTTGTTATATCATTTACACATCATTGAATAAATTTCCAATAAATAAAGTGGTTTTTGTATCTATTTGATATATCTAATAATAATAAAGAGTTTTTAGAAAGTAATATCTAAATATACATTATCATCACAATAAGGGAAAATGTCTCTTCATAGTCAATACCATTAATTTTTTGTGCCCTTTTTCTACTAATAGAGTTTTATAGATATAAAATCTACCATCCATGTTATTTTTCTTGTGTAAAATACACTTAAACTCTATGTTTCTCACCATTTTAGATATATCCATGAAATTTAAAATAAGGTTATTATATATAGAGTTAATTTTAGATCTCATGGAATCTGAAAATTTATAAGAACTAGAACTCTTGATGTTAACTTGGTAAGTAGTAGTTTCATAAATTAGAAATAATCATCATTTTATTAAATAATTCTATATAATAAAAACTCTTGAAAAATACTACCATACCTTTGAGTTTTTTTATAACCTGTGTTGGTTATGTTTCCAAAATCTCTTATATAACCAACTCACTTTCAATATTAGGAACCATTCCTATTTTTTAGTTTTTAACTTCTCTAAGTTCATGTTTCCTCCCACTAAAACCATGATTTATATGTTATTTCTTAAGGAATGTACCAAATCAGTCCATAAAAACTTTTTTTTCAATGATATTATATAAAAAATATCCCTTATTTTCATTTGGATAACCAAAAAATAATAACTTTTCAGATTTAGGGTCAATTCCATCAAAATAAAAATATTATACATATTATTTTAAATAAACAAATCCTTATAAAATATAAATTGGGATGCCTAATAGTTCATACTTCATATAATTTATTTATGAATACTTTATATTCAATGTGTTTAAATATGAATGCAATGATGTTTTTTTGATATCCAAAGAGTGATATAGGATGGTTATAATAACTCATCATTAATTAAACTATGTCCAAAAATATATTATTCATCGTCTTAGACATGCCATTCCATTATGTTATTCCAAGAGGATTGAGCTATAAAAAAATTCCACAATCTGTCATATGATTATTAAATTCCTAACTCAAATATTCTCTATCCCAATATAGTCATTGATTCCTAATAATTTTCAAAATTTTATCATGTACTTAACTGTTGAACACCTTAAACATATGGAAGGTTGAAAACTTATTTCCTATGTGAAAAAAATAACCATACTAATTGAAATCATTATTAAATATTACAAAATACTTATATCCACAACTTTCTTGAGTACTAATTAGTCCACAAACATCAACATGGATATGATATAATAGTTTATTATTCCTCTAAACTTTTCTGGTAAAAGGTGATTTGAAACATTTTCCTAATAAACAAGATTTTTATTTATTAAAAATTTATAATTTAATGATTCCTAAAATCCATCTATATGTAGTATTTATTTGGACTTACCATTTGTATTATCAAGGTCACAATAAAAAAAATAAGTAAAATTAGAATCAATATTGATCTTATTATCTTGGATGTTATAGATAAAATTATCTATATCCATACTATATAAATCATTAAACATATACCTATTGTCATAAAACCTTTAATTTAATTATATATGTATATATATAATATTCTCCTTAATAATGAACACAAATCCTTATCCAAAAAAATATTGAAATCAGATTTCTATTTATGGCTACAACATAAAAGTATATTTCTAGGTATACTTTGATCATATGTTCCAACTTCTAATGCGGAAACTCATTTACCATTTCCAACACAAGATCCACTTCTATTTATATTAATTAAATTTTATTTTTTTAGTCTATGTTTATCAACACAAATATGTAATGCACACTTAGTATCCAATACCTATATTTTGGAATTATTGAAATTTATCTCTACATCATTCACATCCATATGATAAGAATGTTTCTTCTTGAAAATGATTTTCAACCATAAATAAAAATCTATTAAAATATATGTTAGACTTATAATATATATCCAAATGAAATTCATGACGCATTCCATTATTTATAACATGAAAAATATTTTTGTGAGTTTAAAATGACATTAAATAATGATTTTTATTGAATTACTTCCCACTAAAAATTATGGGCCCATACATCAAACATATTTATTGTTACAAGATCCATATTTCACCAAGTATTGGGGTTTCTTTGGTGTTCCTCACACCACATGGTTATTTAATACATCCATTATACCAATAATTTCATATATGTCTCTTAGATTATTAAGAAGATAACCCATTCCCGAAATCCATAATATGGATAAACTTATATCTATTCCTCTATAATCTTAAATCTTTGGGTTTCCCAGCTAAGTATAACGCAACTATCACAATGGTACATAGTTACTTAACTCTTAGGGTTGGTCATATCCACCATGCCATACAAAAAATAATCCATGGAAAATTATTATATATAATGTAACCATTTTAATGATCAAAGTATTAACATATTCTTACATAGTAAGGGATCCAACACATACTATTTATAGGGTTATCTAAGTCTAACTATTTCTATATGTGTTATATTAATATCATATGTAACAATTATATCCCATGAAATCATTACATATCATATAATCCCTATACATACATATATATATAGAAATTTAATTTTTAAATCTTATTCCTTTAAAAAACTTAATATATTTCAATCATATTAATGTAAAACACCTTATACAAATCATTATTTGTGTTTCTTACCCAATATTAAATGGAAAATATATTTACACATATCTAAATGAATAATATGAATAAGGTGTATAAAATCAATTTTATGAAAAGGATTAAATTCATACAAAACCAGAATCCCTACAATATCAACTATGATGTCATAGGTAACCAATATCCACTTTTCTAGATAGAGCCTAAACTTCTAGGATAGAGAAATTCTAGCTAAAAGTCCTAATTTCTATAAATCAATACTCAATAGAGACCCAAATTACAATACAACTCTAAAATTTAATATATGTAAATCATAACTACCCATTATTATTAAATTTATAACAAACATGATAAATTATAGCATTGTTTTAAAAAATCGTAATATTTTATATCATACCAAGAATGTAACTGTTATTTTCATTTTATAATAATTATAAGAAGTACTTTAAAAAATATAAACTAAATAAAATTATATTGATAATATAAATAATTTATATACATGTATGGGGATTTAATAAATAAATAAACAATTAAAATATTTAACATGATATATAACAAATTTATACAAGTATAAAATTTATCAAAACCACTTTTGATATTGTTTAAATTCATGAACAATAAAAACAATGAGACTTAATTGTGGAATATTATTTAGACATTGAATTGTCAAAGGTCCCCCCAAAAACCATGATATTGTTTAAAAACACAATTTATTTTTTTCTAAGGTCATACTATAAACCATCACTAGTAAACATTTTCCATGTCAAAGTTTTTCCTTACGTACTTCTTATTTTTATAAACTATAACCATTTTGGTTAGTAAACCATAATGTGAAAATGATGCCCTATCTTATGATGAGAAAAGCATGACATTTTTACGAAAACACATAACTTACTCTGATATCATTGAATTATTATTTTTAAATATCTTTTCCCATAAATAATGGAGGAAAATAAATAATCCACCTATATTGTCGAACATAAGTGGGAATAATAAAATGAAAAAATAAAATAAAACAAAACATATGTCGTCGTCCATGTTGAATATTTAGTAAATATTAGTTTGATTTAGATCGCTTAGTTGTAAGGAATGAGTTACTATCTCCAAAGTTATCCACCAACCACTAGAATCATCTAATGCCTCAATGTGACCCCTTTTACTTCAAATTTTTACAATAAATTCCTCTGTAAAAGAAAATAAAGTCAAAAGAATTAGATAGATCTTCATATTATAGAAAATAAACTTCAATATCATCCAATGAAGTTTGTGTCCTCTATTTATAGAATTAACTAATTAAATTAAGTAAAATATTTGAGTAATGACATTTTGTATGTTATAAAATGAACAAAATTTGGATTTACTATTGAAACTCTTTAAAATAGTCCATTAATAAATGATATGATTTTTAAACTCCTTTAATAATCAATAATCAATATAGACATCATCATATAATTTATAAAAAGTTAAAACAACATGATAATTAATATAGGAGAATCTACTGAATGATATCAAATTTCGTTCATCATATATACCATGACATGGTATCAATAACCATGAGAAAAAAACTACAACATAGTAACTCTTTCCAAGTCATGATATATTTTATATTTCTTATATTTAATATCTTTATACTCATAGTTGTGGTAATATTCAATTTGGTTATGGTCTAGATAAATATTATGTTTGAGGCAGATATAACTCAAATGAAAAATGGAAAGGTCCCCATCAGTGGTTTTCAAATGATGAATAGACACATCTAGATAAATAAAAACATTATTTAATCAAAAATTTATATATAGATTAAAATAAAAATGACACTTTAATTGTCACATGACAAAGTATTTTTTGATATTTATCATCAATTAATTAAATTGAATGAGAGAAGTGTTAGAGAATACTTTGATGACTAGAACATAAAACATTACAATGATATAATGGGTTTCGATAGCCTTTGTAAACCATAAATGTTTTGATCAATATGAAAATGTTTAAATTTTCATGGATGATATGTTCTTTAATTAGTAATTTTTTTAATAAAAAAAATATATATTTTTTGTTTGTTTTTATTTTACTTATTTTACATATATTATTTTATTTTATTAAAAAGAAATTTTTTGAATCATTTTATTGGTGTTAATTCATATATCGAATAAAATTTTCTCTTTGATAAAACAATAATGCATGAAATACTTAAATATAAAAAATATTTTATCAACTTTAATGGGAAGTGATAATGTGAGTTCTTAAATAATAGTGAAAAATTCATAAATGGTAATATATGAGAAAATATATGCTAACCTACTTGTTTTTTAATAAATAATGATTCATTTTATTTTATATCCCAATTAAATCTATTGATCATTACTGATATTTTGGAAAAACTATATTATATTAAGAATGGATTAAGGTGGATTTGAATAATTTTATATTAATATAATTAATAACGAGAAAAAATTATTTGAGTTAAACTCTAATGGTTTACTTCTAGTTTTTACTACATTTATATATATACTATAATATCCTGAGATTTTGAAATAAAGATTTTGTTCTATATCATACAAGACATACAACATCGAGCTTAAACGAACCATTAAATATTATTAATTAAATATAATCATTATAGACTAGTCTTTGAATTGATGGGTATGAATAGGACTAACTGTAATATGAAATATATTTACTGATAATAATAAATATATATGTATTAATTAATTAAATTAAAATAAGCATTCAATTTTTAGTAAAGTTGTTATATTTTTTCAAAAATATGTTTTCTTCAAAAATAAGTTTTCTTCAAAAATATGTTTTCTACAAAAATGGTTTTTATTTCTTTTTATGAAAAAATATTATGAATAATTTCAGTAAATTTTTGAAATTTTATAAAAAGGATATATTTTTTTAAATCATTGTGTGGAAATTATCTTAGATTTAATTTTTTAATTTTTTTTTGAAAAGATTAATTTTTCAATGAATAATAAAAAATACTAATTTTTATTGAAAACTGCATTTTTGTTTTAAGAATTTAAAAAGATCCATTTTTATGATTTCAAAGTAACATAAGCTATATTATATTATTAATAATCTAATTATGTTCATTGGAATCAATTTCATGGTTTAATTTGTTATAAAATCATTTCTATACTTAAAAAGATTTTTTTCTAAAAAAATTGTTCTCATCATGTTTTTCAGATTTAATTTTAAATTAAATATCACCATTTATGTTAATTGAATTTTATAAAATGGATTCCAAATTTTTAATTATAATTATTAATATCATTTAATAATTTCAACTTAATTTTTAGTCAATATGAAAAGTAAACATGTTAATTTTTTGTTACCATGGTAATGTTAAAATGAGTTAATTGAGGTTAAAAATAATAAGATAAGACTTAAACTTCATTAAAACACTTACTTTAATTTCATTTTATGATTATATATCATCCATAAACATCCAAAATTCTAAAATATTACCATTTTTTCATTTGGATTTCATTTTTTATTTGATAATATTAATGTAAAAGATAAAGTAAAAAATGTTATTTTATTGCTTTTAACATATTTAAAATATTATGATAGGGATAAAAACAAATTATGTTCAGTTATATATGGTTACTTTAAATATGAAAGAGTTTTTTATCATGTTAATTTATTTTTAAAATTTAGTGATGAAATAATTACCTTAAATGTTTATGCAACGCCAATACAGTGCTTGTGCAAGTAGTAAAAAAATAAATAAAATGATTTTAAAAACTATAAAAGTAATATTTTTGGGTGAGTTAAAGTGTATTAATAATTTTTTAATACAAATATAACATATTAGAGAGATTTTAAAGGTTTATATTTGAATTAAATTTTTTTCATTATTTTTAAAATTCAAATTATGTGAATAGTTTTTAAAATGAAATTAGTAGTATTTTATGATATATATATATATATATTAAAATAATTTAAAAATAAAAAAAATTAAATAGGAAAATTATGATGTTAAATTTTATAAAATTTCATAAATTTTCTAATTATGATCCAAATTTTACCTTATAATTAAAATAATCACCCTTTAATATTAAAAAAGTCATTACCAAAGTTAAGATTAAAATTGGTTAACCAAGTGGTTGAACTAAAAGATAAGGTTAAGAATTATAAATAAAACTAATTTTTTTTATTTTATGATTATAATGAGATCAAATATTACTTATATTAGAATAAATGTCATTTTGGAACCATTTTACACGATTTATATGCTTAAGATATTATAATATTTCTTGTATTTCAAAAAATGACATTAATAATATTTTATGAAATGATTGAAAATTTATAAAAATCCTATATTTTACTGAATTAATGGGATATGGTTTAAAATATAAAACATATTCCATTTATGTGTCACTTTTCTTTTTATTATAACTTTCTTAACCCCTAAATATAAAAAATTGATATCGTGGTGTTTGTCAAAAGGGTTACCAGGTGTTAAAGGAAAGAGACAATGGTAAAGAAATAATATAAAGTTTTATAAATTTTATTGTATGAGATTATTTTGACCTATCCACATATTATCTTTGAATTATATCCATTTTAATCCATTTTTCTATGGAAAAAATTTATATTAATTTTATAATTTAATTAATTCGAAGAGTGCCCCTCCCCTCACTTATAAAGGGAACCTATTATCATCTATTCCTTACACTATTTTAGCATTATATATTAGAAAATTACTACTAAAATACCTTCCTAAAATCCCTCCCCAACACTATAATTCTTATTTTTGGAATAATATAAACCTTATAGGGCTTAACGTGTAATGAAAAGGATGTTGTACAAAGATGATGTATAGATTTTAACTGAATGATTTATTTTTATTTCTTATTAAACCTCCTTAAAATATTTTTCAAATATGATGAAATAATAACACTAGTATCTTACATGTATTCATATATTTTTATGTTAATTTGATAACCTATATCGTTCTCATTCTTTAATCAAATGGGAAATAAATCCATCGTTCGTGTGTATGGTAGACTACCACCTTACGAACCGATGTAATTAATTTTCCATAACCATCTATAATGGATAATTATAATGATGTATTTAATGAATATATATATATATATATTATTAATGAATAATTTTCATTTTATAAAGATAATATATCATTTTTCTTACCATTCTATCCATTAAAAATGATAATGTTGTTCATGTGTACGAGTGGATTACCACCTCCATGAAGCGATGTGATTTTTTTTCATAAATACATCACATGGATACAATATATAATTGTATTTAAAGAAATAATATGATATATATGATATAATAATAATTATAGAAATTTAAAATAATACATACCTTATTTAAATCATGTTTTTTTGAAAAATGGAAATGTTACTGATACGTATGAATGGCCTACCGTCTCAATGATTGTAACATAGTACATTTTTCATAAAAATAATTCATGGTTGGTTTTAAAAGTTTAATTGATTTATATAAATAATAATTATTTCATTATTATTATTCTAGAGATGATGTAACTATTACCTTTTTGATCATGGTTAACATGCTAAATTCATTTTTCAACTATGAACAAAATGTCCTCAAAACACATGATATTGAAATAATTTATTAAGTAATTAAATATTTCATGTAGATAAATGAAGTAAATGGTTTAATAATATGGGAATAATCTTGAAAAATGATCTTAAATAAGTAAAAAATTGATATAATTTTATTATATAGGAATTAAAGGGAATAAATGGAAAGTCTTGACTTGGTGTAAGGAATTTCATCTCAATTTCATTTCAATGAGATATATTTTAATGTTATGAATCTCATTTAGTTTATATAGTATACATAATTCCCCTTATATATATTATATATTTAATCCTTTACAATTCATTGAATTTTAAGCTGTAATTGAAATTATTTCATCAAAAGGAATTTGACTTTAAAGTTACCAATTGGTAATAGGTTTCTTAACTCAATTTCGATTCATTGGGTTATACTTTTACTTAATTGACTCTTTTATTCCTTGATTATTTGTGAATTTATATATAATTATTTTATTATTTATTTCCACTTGTTTTATATGGATTTAAATATGTGTACATAATAACTTCATGGTTTAATTATCACTTCAAAAATTATGATCTTTGAAAGGTTTTTATTGGTCTCAATCTCGTTTTCCTAAGATTTGAATCATGTCATGCACCATCATTTCCTTTTATGGAGTATGTACTACCACATGAATTAATTTTGGAATATTAAATCCTGGTTTTTATATATCAATATCATATACTTTCTTTTAATTAATTTTGATTCAAAAATTACAAAAGTGGTAAAGGATTTATGTCACAATATCCTTTATTTTCAATATTGTTTATGCTAAAGGGTGCTTTGGAGGAAATAATATGATCTTTTTTTATTAAAGCACATATTTTTCTCCAATATTTATGAATGTGTCTTAAGTGTTTATTTTTCATTTCATCACTTATTTATTAAAGAAGCATCAATAAAGTTTATTTTAAGTGATACTAATTTTATATATCCTTTTAAATCATGAATATTTATCTTAAATATCCTTGTTATCTAAAATGTTTTCAATAATGATATTTTATAAACATAAATATTTTTAAAAGTTATTTTACATGATCTTTGACCATCTTTTAAAATTTTTTATAATGAAATTTATTAATGTTTTCCACATTGGTCACTTTTGACTCTCTTCACAAAATGTTTGAAAAGAATAATTATTTATAATGATTATGGCCTGAATAGAATTTCCCACCACTATTTAAAGTCAATGATTTGAATATTTATTTGGAAAATTGAATAGTTACTTTTCAATAAAATATTTTCCAAATATTTTGTAAATTTTTAGTTCTCAAAAGTGATTTTCATAGTGGAAAGTATATTTCCATCAAGAATATTTTTAATGATATTTTAATGGTATTTATATTCATTAATGACAAAAAAAACTTAATTTTACTTATAATCCACTGGGGATATTTTGAAATGACACCATCTTGATTATTTCTCTGGATGGATTATGATTAATACAAAGAGATTTTCTTGGAAACCATTTGATTTCCGTGGGTTAGTCAAGTTATAATAGTTGTTTCTTTGAGTTTTATGATGAAATTCAATCTCTATGTACTTTTTTGATTTTAATGTTCTCGGAAATTATTTATAATGACGTGTGGTTCTATTTTAAACTAAGGATGAGCGGTTACATTATAAATAAAGAATAAGTGGGTCCTTTATATCCCTCCAATGCATTCCTTGGGTAAAGAGATGGAGTTAACTTGTTATAGGTTTCACCTATGAGATTTTTGTAACTTTTCTTATTGGTTACTCCATTGTTAAAAGTGATTAAACGAGTGACTTGATAATGATGTTCTAAGATAAAAAAACATTTTCATTATGATTTCTATGAGTTTTTAATGGTTAGTTTGATCTTTATTGATGTCACATGGATCGTGATTATGGATTCTCATGACTCTAGATTTTGATAAAGTTGAATTCCATGTCACATGTTTTATGATCCTAGTTTTTATGGGTATTAATTATCTTATGTTATACTCATTAACTTTTATTATTTCATCATAACATTATTATAGTCTAACTCTCACGGATAACATTTAATTATTAATGCTTATGTTTGTTCTTAAAGATCATTTGAGCTCACCCTTCTTATGTTTTCCCTTTCCTCGGGTTTTGAAGAAAGATTTCAAATATATTATGCCTAGAATGTCACTACATGTGAAGAACTTAGCTATGGATGATGTAGATCTTTATGAACCAGTAGTTTATGAGTCTAAATTTTTATTTAAGAGTTTTTTATAATTCTCTAAAACTCTAAACCTAAAAGGTCCTTGGGTATGTAAGTGATCCAATATTTTAGTTTGATGTTATATGTTTTGAAGGGTCAAAATTGGGTCACGTTTATTGGTATCAACTATATAAATTTAAATATTATCCTTTTGTCAAATTTGAGAGTGTGAGTTTGTGGCTGTTACATTTGGTATCAGAGAAAGGATTAGTAAAATTTTCATATTAAGATATTTTCATGTGATGAAACTTAATAATTATGGATACCATCACATTTTTATAAGTTTAAGGTCCAATATAAGTCTAAAAGGAATAGACACCCCTTTAAGGTTTTAAGTGCTAGTATTTTAAGATGATTAAGAATATTTTGGGATACATTTACAGTAATAAAACCTATGGGTTTATTATATGTTTTAGTGAAAAGGTTATTATAGTAATAAATATTTTATATTCTTTGGACATAAGTTGAAAGGTATTGATAACCTTTAGGGTTAAAATGATATCTCTTGTTGTAGTAATTATGGTTAATTATGATAAAAGGGTTATTAAATGTTGAGAATATATAATTTACCACATATATAACCATGGGATAAGAAAGTGATTTGGTGACTATGTAATTAATGTTATTTTTTAAGAATTTTGATATTTTGGGAAATTATACAATTAAGGTTAATAAAAATAATTTTAGATAAGTTCAAATTTTTATTTGAGGAATAAAATTTGAATTATATTTTAGAAGTATATAAGATTTTATTTTGAATTTATGGGGATTCAGGTTATTTATTGAAATTATTGGAATATTTTGGAGATTATATGATTATGGAATAATTTTTTTTGGGTATATGAATTTATGAGTGATTAGTGTTGATTTGAAATGAATTTTAAATTAATATAAGAAGAATATATGATCGTATCCTTATATTTATTGGTTTTTGAACTTTTAAAGGAATATTTTGAATAATTTTAAGGTTATTTATTTATCAAATGATATAAGTATAACTTTGGGTGTTATTATTATAGATTTGGGGATTAATGTTTTATTTCAACATATGAAGGTTTATTCATTTTGGATATTATCTTACCTTGTACTAAACAATAAAAATTTGGTTAATATCTAAAGATAGGGGGAATAGATTGTTATATTTTTTTGGATTATGTGATTTGATAGAAGTTTATTTTAATGATTCAGGTATGAAAAAATCATCTTGAGTACACATCATTTGGATCAAAAGGCAAGATTTTGATGGAAATTGATTAAAGGATGAAATTCAAATTTCTAAGTAAGTATATTTCATTATGATCTTAATATAGAGGGTAAAATAATTCTTAATCTCTTGGAAAAGTATCTTGAAATAAATTTCATCCTATTACCTATATTTTTAATGAATTGATGTTATTTTTCACACCCCTTTGGTTTCTGGTTTTATGTTTATTGAAATTATCATTGTCATTTAGTTTCTTATGATCAAATTTCTTTACTAATCTCCATCATTATTTGGAAATTAATTTATCTACAATGTCTAAATTTTCACTTTCTACTAATGTTATCCTATTTAGAAACCTAGTATGTGTTATTCCTAATGAAATTCTTATTTCCCTTTTCATATTTTCAAAACGAAGCTTTATCAACCATTTTTATGACATGGGTTTTCAAAAACGATATTCTCAAAATTAAAACCCTTGATTGACAAGTTAGAGTAGAAATTATGAGAATGTGATTTATTAAAGATGTGTAGAATTTAATATCCTCATATTTTAAAATAAATACAATGTTTGATATGATATAAGATATGTAATACCGAACTTAAACAGACAATAAAATATTATTATTTAAAAATGAAAATTATTACACAACCATTCAATTGGAGGGTGTGAATACGAGTAAAAATATTATGATATATATATAAAGTACCTAATAAATAAAAAATTATAGATTAATTATTAGAAAATAATCACTCGTTTTTTAGTAAAGTCATTTTATTCATCGAAAATACGTTTTCTTTAAAAGTGGTATTTATTTATTTTTCTGAGTGAATATTATAATTAATTTATATAAATTTTAGAAATTTTATAAAACTGATATCATTTTTGAAATCAATATTACTAAATTATCTTAAAGTAAATTTTTTAGAATTTTATTAAAAGATTGATTTTTCAATGAATAGTGAAAAATATTAATTTTTATTGAAATCTATATTTTTATTTAAGAATTTAAAAAGTACCATATTTATTTTTGAAAAGTATGTTTTGTTTTATTATATTATTAATAATCCCATTAAGTTCAATTGAATCAATTTTATGGTTGTATATGTTATAAAAACATTTTTATACTTAAAAATGCATTTTTATGAAAAAACTGCTTTTCATCATGTTTCACTTGTTCAATTTTAAATTAAATTCCACAAATTATGTGAATTAAATATGATAAAATGGATTTTATTTTTTTAATTAGAATAATTAATATTATTAAATAAGTTTAACGTAATTTCTATTCAACATGAATAGTAACTATAATAAATTTTTATTGCCACTATATTGGTAAAATGGGTTAATCAAGGTTAAAACTAATGTGAAAAGTCATGAAATTCATTCAAAAACTTATCTTTATTTCATTTTATGAGTATATATCATCTATAAGCTTTAAAAATTCTAAAATAAGACCTTTTATTTCTATTTATCTTTGATTTTAAAATTTATAATTTTTAAGTAAAAGATGAAACTAAAAATGTCACTTAATTTCATTAAATACTTAAAATATTTTGTGATAGTAGTTAAGAAAATTATTTTTAGTTTTAAATGGTTGCTAAAAATATTAAAAAAAATTTATAATAGCAATTTATTTTACATTTTTAGTGTTGAAATAATCACTTTAAATTCTTATACAATGCTAACATATAACTTTTGTAAGTAGAAGAAAAATCAAGAAAATTATTTAAAAAATTATAAAAGTAATCATTTTTTAGAGAGTTAAAGTGTCCCACGAATTATAAAGATAATAATAACATATTATAGAGGTTTCAAAGCTTCATATTTGAATTTAATTTCTGTCATGTTTTTTTCAATGTCAAATTATGTGAATAGTTTTTAAAATGACATTAATAACATTTTATGTTAAATATATTTTATTAAGTTATTAAAAATAATAAAAATATTATAATAGGAAAATTATCATTATAAATGGTATAAAATTTCATCCATTAGACATTTATGATCCAATTTGTAACTTAAAAGTAAAATTAAAATTCTTTAATATTTAAAATTTCATTACCACTATTATGGTTAGAATCAGTTAAACAAGGTATTATACCAAAACATAAGGTCCAAAATGATATCTAAACCTATAAAAATTTCATTGGGTGATTATAGTAAGACCATATATTCATTATATTCTAATATATTTTATTTTTGAACCATTTTACATGAGATAGACACATATTATATTATAATATTTCATTTATTTCTAAAAGTAACATTAATGATATTTTATAACAAAAAAAATATTATTAAATGATTTAAAATTCATTAGAATCATATATTAGGAAAATTTAATATGATATTATTAAAAATATCAACCATGGTCCATTTATGGGTCACTTTCCCTTTTTTGATAAATTTCTTAACCCCTAAAGAGTAAAACATATTGACATCACAATATTTATAAAAAAGTTTTATCGAGGGTTAAAAAAAGAGATAAGAAGAATAGTTATGTGGATAAACAGAGAAGGATATTTTTTTGAGGTAGGTTATCAAGTTTTTCTTAAATTTTCACCATGGAAAAGTATGATGCATTTTAGTAAGAAGGGGAAGCCGAGTCTACAGTTCATTGGACCCTTTGAAATCTGGAATAAAGTTGGATTAGTTTAATTCCAGGTAGATTTTACTATGAGTTTATCCCAGGATCATGATATTTTTCAAGTATTGATGTTATGAAATTATATACTGGATCCATATCATGTTTTGATTCCAAAAGTAGTCTAGTTGTAAGAGAGTCTTTCTTTTGAGGGAAAACCAGTTCAAGTTCTTGACCGCATAAAAAAAGTGTTGTAGAATAAGGTGATTCATCGAGTTAAGGTTTTATGGAAAACCCATATGGTTGAAAAGGCAACAAAGGATTCTGAAAATTCTATGGGGTAGAAATACCCCCACTTATTTGGTAAGTGAATAAAATTGCAAGGACACAATTTTCAAAAGGGGGAAGGATGTAATATCCCAGGTAATTATAGAATAAGCCATTTTCATTAATTTTTATGAATTAGATAGTAATTTTAAATTAATTTGGAATCTATGTCTCATAGTATACCTGAAATGCAACAATGGATTTCTTCGAAATCTTACATTTCACAGAAGACTGAGTTATATCGAAAAATAATATATTATTAATATTATTATTTTAAGTGATAATTATCACATAGCCCTTGTATTGGAAGGAATGAATATAACTAACTTAATATGATTACAAATATTTATTAAATGTTTTTACTTTATTCCTATAAATTTTATTGGCTTAAAAAAAGAATAAGTCCAATTTTAGAATAAAAATCTCTAATATTTTTAGTAGTTAGATTTATTTCCTATTGATGATTTTTTTTGCTAAATCTAATTTTTGATAGTTTTATAAATTTTATAAGAAAAATTAAACTTCTTATTTAGAAAAGGAGTATCAAAATTTACTTTGGTTGATTTTTTATATTTTTTTGCTAATATTTATTTGTTTAGTGAATAATGAAAATATTGCATTTTAACTAAAAATTTCTTTTTCCTATAATTTATTTATATAGTTATATTATCTGTTTAATAGGTTTTAAATTATAATTATATAATATTTTCTATCATTTAATCCAATATAGATCTTTGGAATCAATTTCGTTTTGAAATTGGATTTAAAAATGTTGCAAACTTTTGAACGTTTTTACTTTAAAACCCCATTTTTTCAATTCGTCAACATGATTAAATTTAAATTAATTTTTCCACTTATGTGAATTAAATTTTAAAAAATAGACATACATTTTTGTAATGAGTATGAAAAATGTGATCTAATAAGATCAACTTAATTTTTAGTGAATAATAACTTTAGTATTTTATTTACCACAATTAAGGGTAAATCAGGTAATTAAAGGTAAAAATAATATTATAATGTTATAAAATTACCCTAAGACTTGTCCTAATTTCACTGTATGAGTTTTTTTCATAAAAAAAAACTTTATTCCAAATTTATAACCTTTTTATGCCACTTGGGTAATAAAATGACATTTATTATATTTTATTTAAAGATAAGTTAAAAATGTCATGCTCATATTTTTAATAAGTAAATAATTTTTAATATAGGGTTATATAAATGATAAATTAATCTATAAATATTCATTGGAAAGATAACATTTTTATCTACATAATTATAATTTAATTATAATTTTTAGATATTAAATAGTTAAATTTAATTATGACCCAATGATAATGCATGAATTGATTTATTAAAGGTAGAATCAAATAAATGATATAAATAATACTAAAATAAATATAATTTGAAATTTTTGATGCCATTCAATAATTTATGTATTAATTTGACATGGTATTTATGAGTTAATTTAGTTTTTAAAAGGAATCAAGGTTAAAAAGTCAATTATTGAATAGTGTCAAAATTGATATTTAGGAGATATTAAAATAAAGAATATTTTATTAAATTATATAAAATTCATAAAAATTTATACTTCATACAACTTATTTGGATAAGTATAAATATTTCATTAATTACTCATTTTGGGTCGTTTATAATTTTATGGTAATTATATTTACTCTCAAAGTGTAAATTACATAGTGTCATGGTAAGAATTAGTAAGGATTAAAACATAAAGATAAGGTTTAAAAAATAATCAAAATCTGTATAATTTTAACTAGATGGATGTATTTTGACAGAAAATCATCATATTTTTAAACTAAGTCAACTTTGACCCATTTTTAATAGAAAATTAATTTATATTAATTGAATACGTTTAATAATTCTAAGAGTGCCCCTCCCCACTCCTATAAAAGGGTTCTCATTCATCTCTATTACTTAAAATTCAAAAAACTTTTGGTTTGGACAAGATCAATCTAAAACAATTAATAAAATACCTCTCTATATTCTAGAGTTCTTAGTTTAGGTAGAAAACTCACTTTAGAGGTGTTAAGGTGTTAAGAAAAGGTGATCATCTGAAGGAAGGGTAACATTTTTATTTAAGTGTTTCTATTATATTTATTCTTCTACTTCGTTCAAATATTCTCCAACCATGAATAGATAATTAATATATTATAATCAATATACTGAGATTTTTTCATGTTAATATTGTAACATAATCTATATCTGATTCCAATAATTGTAAAATAATTAATAGTTCATGCGTATGTGTGAACTACCACCTCCACGAACCGATATAATTTGTTTTTCATAAAGGTATCTCAAGACTGGTTATAATGATAAGATTAATTTTAATATATTATATTAAGGACATATATATCACTTTTAAATAATAATATACCATTTATGTTCTTACCTTCCATACACATAAAAATGATAACGCGATTCGTGCGTACATCTGAACTATTACCACCATGAAGCAATGTGATTTATTTTTATTCACCACATCACTTATATGATTTATATAATTATATTTAAATACTTAATATTATATTAATAATATTATGATAATTCTGTAAAGATAGAATAATAATTACCTCATTTCCATAATGGTCAAAGAAAAATGGAAACTTTAATCATGCATACGTACGACCTACCGTATCTATGATTATAACATTGTTAATTTTTCATAACCGTACATAAATGGTTAGATTTAAAAGTATAATTTATGTATAAAAGTGATTATTATGTCATGAATATTATCCTAGAGATGATATAATCATGACCAATTTGACTAATGACATCATACCAAAGTCATATTGAACTCATTACTGAATAATGAAAAAACATACAACGCAGGTTTTAATAATTAAGTAATTTTTATAAATTTGTAATAAGTGATATAAATGGAATAATAAATTTAAAAATGTTGTCAAGTAAGTATAAATTAACATAATTTATTATTCTAGAATATAAATATTGTACATGATGATTCAGACTCAAGGTAAGGGACTTCATCTCAATCTTCTTTCATTAAGGAATATTTTGATGTTATACACCGCCTTATTTTATAAGGTGTATAATAAAACCCTTTAACTTTAAATTTCATTAAAAGGGTTTCAAAAGGAATATTTTTATATGAATCATTATACTAAATGACAAATTTTTTTTAATGTATACATCGACAATGACTTTTCCTCTACCATGACCATTATTTGATATTCAGCTTTCTCTATAAGACATAATGTTTTTAAAAGAAAGGATAAATACCATATTAAATATTTATGTATTTTGGTATTGAAATTGGTTTTGATAATGGATTTATTATATCAATATCATGAAATTATATCTTGTGATTTCAAAGTAGAAATTTTATTTTTTTCTTTATTCTTGTTTTATGTGTTATGATTATGTTATGGTTCTAGGGAATTGTTTATGTATATGGGTGGTTATTTGATAAATTAAGGATGGGTGAGCGAATGATATATGTCTAATTCATTGGGAATTGAGATTGAGTTAACTGGTTGGGTTTCTTCTAAGATATTTGGGAAATATATTGTGATGGGTATTCCAATTATAACCATGATGGTTACTGCTTATGTAGTTGTGGAAGCTACAACTTTAGAATGATATGGATTCCAAAAGTTTCCCTTATGATTTATGATTTATATGTATTTTTATAAGAATATTATTATTTTAGGAGGTAATTTAAATAGTTTTTGTTTTATGGGTGAAAATTATGATTTTGTGAAAATGTTTACATGAGTTTAAAATATTCATGGACTAATTGTTTCTTTCCTTCTTTTATACCCCTTACAGAGATTTTTGTTCTCATCCTAAGTTTTTAAAATGTTTTTCACAAGGTATAATAATTTCTAAGATAAAGGAGTACGTTAAGATAAATATTATGCAAACTTTTTTCAAGAAACATAATTCATGTTTTATTTGATAATGTTTTAGATTATTAAAAAATGGATAGCATATAAACATGTATACTTTTTAATATTTTATATTCTATGTAATATTTATAGCCTAATTTTCTAAAACTCTAAACTTGAAAAGATCCTCAATGTGAATGAATGTATATTTTTGATTTAACTCAAGATTATGTAACATTTAAGGTTGGGCCTCATAATAAACTTGTAAAAAATTTATTAGATGAGACTATTTAGACCCATAATAATATTATATTGTAATTATATCAATTTGGATCCATTTATCCATGATAATTAATTTATATTAGTTTAATACTTTAGGTAATTCTATGAGTGATCCTACCCTCACTTATAAAAGGGAACCTCTTATCCCTCTTCCTAACTCATTTTGATAATGCTATATAGGAAAATAACTACCCAAATACTTCACATTATATAATTATTTGTTTGGTTTTAATACCATCCATATAGGCATTAAGGTGTAAAGAAAAGGAGGTTGTTCGAAGAACATGTATAACTTTTGACAGAATGTTTTGGTTTTATTTATTCTTATGCCTCCTTAAAATATTATTAAAACATGATGAAATAATAAAAATAATATATTAAATATACTAATATATTTTAATATAAATGGAATAACCTATATCCATCTCATTCTTCTATAAAATGGGAAATGAAACCATCATTCGTGTGTAGTCCGGACAACCATCTCGCGAACTGGTGTAATTCATTTTCCCTAACCACCTCTCTTGGATGGTTAAAATGATGGATTATATATATATACATGATATTAATAACATAATTAACAGTTTTTAAAGATAATTTATCACTTTTTAATTATAATTATATCCATTGAAAAATGATAATGTCGTTCATGCATATGTGTGGCTTACCACCTCCACAAAGCGATGTGATTAGTTTTTCATAATCACATCACATAGATTATATATATAAATGTATTTAAAGAAATAATATTTACATTCTTTCTATATTGTTTTTTTAAAAATGGAAATGTTCCTCATGATTACAAATAACCTACCGTCTCCCTGATTATAACGTCATTAATTTTCCATAACCATAATTCATAGTTGGTTTTAAAAGTATAACAAATTTTTAAAAATGATAATTATTTCATTATTATTCCATATGTAATGGATAAATTAATTTTTTCACCATGATCAACATATTTAAGTCATTTTTAAACTATGAACTTAACATCCTCAAAACACACGACATATAAATTATTGATTAAGTGATTAAATATGTCATTGAGATAAATGAAATAAATTTTCTAAGTATAAGTTATTAGTCCTATAAAAGGTTATTAAAAATTTAAATAATTTATATAATTTTATTATACAAATATTAATGGACATATATTGAAATACTAGACTTGAGGTAAGGGATTTCTTGTCAATTTACTTTCATTAAGGCATGTTTTGATGCTATGCACATAATTTATTTTATGTGGTGCATATAATACCCCTTTTATATGTTATATTAGGAATACTTCATAATTAATGGTATTTTAAGTTATAATTAAAATTATTTCATCCAAGGGGAATTGAATTTAAAGTTACCAAGTGGAAAAGAGTTTCTTAACTTAATTTCCATTCATTGGGTTATACTTATACTTCATGGAATTTGTTATGACATGATTATATGTGAATTGATCTGTAACTTGTTTTAATATTTATTTAAACTTGTTTTATGTGGATTTAAATATTTTTAAATAATCACTTCAAGGATTAATTATCGATTCAAAAGTTATGATCTTTGAAAGGGTTTTCTTTGTCTCAATCTAATTTTCCTAAGTCACGATTCATGTCTTGCACCATAATTTCCTTATATGGTGTAATTTACAACCCATGAATTAATTTTTTAATATTACTTCATAAAATTAATGGTATTTTTAAATCCATATAAAACCATTTATTTTAATTACTATAAGGGCCCAAATCCATGTGGTCCAACCCTTTAGGAGTTCTCGAGGCTAGTAGAGCTTGGAGGAGGCTTAGAAGTGGTCTAGATGGGTTTAGATGTTAGATGATGGAAACATGGAAATTAAACATCGTTTAATAATTACACATCATGTAAGTGAGGTTCACGACTTGTACATATCTCGTTCATGATGTGTAATTAATCAGGTTTAAATAATAAAAATGCATTATATTTTTTGGTTAAAACTAAATCATGAGGATTACACGAAGTGAAAGGGAGTTACATGTCATGAAAATACCTTATGTTGTATATATTTAAATGTTTTAGAAGATTGGATTTTCTCTAAACCCAATGAATTCTCTCTTTCCATGTGACCGATGTCTTCCCCCTATCAGAATTTTGAGATTCCTTAAACCATGGATCAATTATTGGATTATGTCTTCTATTTTTGGTGATATTTGGTGATCTAAGATGATTTGTTCCTTTATTTTCTAGCAGTTTCTCCCAGTTCGATCTTGTTTCCTCTTGTATATTCTCTCTATAATATGGTGTTTGATCACCCATTTTTCTAATGGGTTTTCCTTTGGTTGTTATTGGTGTAGTTGTGCCATGTAATCCTTATATGGATGTTGTTCTTTTGAGAGAGGTGATTGGGGATCTGAAATATGGTATATTCTTATATGAATAATGTTGATGGATTTTGTGGTAGGGGATTAATTTATTCTCTTTTATTTATGTGAAATCATAAAGTTTTTATGATTTATTTATTTGAATTCAAATAAATTGACTTAATAATTGTTGAATCGGTTTAGAATGGAATTGGTTATGATCTCATGTTAGTGATGTTGTTTCTTTATACCACGATAGGGGTCAGCCTCGTGATTTTATTGATAGTGTGATATCTATACATTTATTTTATAGAATAATTGTATATTCTATGTATTCACATGTCGTTCTTTATGTAAATTTTTAAAGAATGTAAATTTGGAATTAATTGATGAGTAGTTATCTTAAAATAAAGAAGAATTTTTAATAAATATGGTGGTTTATGTAATTTAATGATAATTAAATTGATGCAATGTGAATGTTTAATTAAATTTATCTTCTATGTGATTAATGAAATTGATATAAATTGGTTAATGAACTTGAATAATGATAATGATTGTTGATAATGAATAAAAGGAATGTTAATTGAGAATGATACTTCTATAGATTTTTTTGAAACCAGAACAAATGATTAGAGCATGTTTTTCCTTGATAAATTGTTATAGATTTCTGCGTTAGGTTGACCATAGTTGCAATATATTAATAAATGAATGGGTTAATTTAATATGGAATAAGAAGTGTTTGTGTGATAAATATATTTATTAGGTCTAGAGTTTTCTATTTTCTTAATAAGGTTGAGTGCCTTTTTTGGAGCTATGAGAGCTCATTTGTATGAGAAGAATGAATGCCTTATTTTGAGGGCCTATTAACCCTGTTAATTGCTTGTTTGTTTCTAATAATTTGTGATATGATCTAAATATATTCCTTGTGATGTGAGACTATATGGATAAGCTTGGAGGGTTGTTGTGTGATATGGGGTGGGGAGGCCCAGATGTGATGTGAGTCTATTATGGATGAGCCTAGGATGGATATTGTGATATATGGGTAGGGAGGCCTGAATGATGTGGTAACATATGATTCCTAGGATTGTGATATGCATCAATATATGAATGTGGGTTCCTAGGATAACATTTTAGTTGATGTAATGGGTTAAGGATGGTCTTAACCATTGTTGGGATGTTGAGAGCCGGTATGCTCACTTGTGAATCTGTGTAATGGTCAATGGATGGGTTTCAGTTTATCTCCACTCCTTTCCCCACTACATGTGATAAATGGAGGAACATTGTTGCATGTTATTAATCTAGTGGTATTCTAGGATTGTTTTCCTAGAGTACCTGGAAAAGGAATGATTCTAATAATGAATTGATATCTTAACCCATGTAGTTGGTTAATGAGGGAATACAAATGCTTAAGGGATGTTAATATTAATAAACTAATTTCTGGTTTTGGACTATGCCTAGAGGTCATGGAATTTAACCTAATGATGTAATTTAATACAATATAACATGGAATAATATAAAATATTTAGTTAATGGATAACGATTTAATTAAAGTAAAGTGAATTTATTAATTAAAAAAGTAATTAATGTAGAGCTGTTATATACTTTTATGATTATTGGATATACGGTCTTAGTAGTATCAGTCGGGAGTCCGAGCGATGTTAGCTGCAGTTGAGTGTAAGACTAGGTTATTCCCATAGTGTGGTTGTGATCTATATTATATCTTGTATATTATGTGAATTCATATGCTACCACACCTATGTCGATTAGGGAAACTAACACCTAGTAGACTCTATGAGGGTGTTTTCCCCAACATCTCAATGGGAGGATGGTTAACTAACTACCCCTATAGTCTCACTCTCTTCTCTTGGTATTTACTTTTTCTGGTATGCCCGACAGTTAGTTTCCCATATATGTGTGTATAGGGATGTGATGGATTGTGGTTATTTCACAAACATGTATTACTGAATATAGGACCCAAAGGATTATTATTGGTATGATGTGTATTGGATCTTATGGATTGAGATACTTAATCAGTGTATGGGATATAATGGATTGAGGTATAATACATGATGTGTGATATACATCATACAGGATGTGGTTACTTCCAAATACTACTTGGTTAATATTTATTTGTGATATGGGATGATGTGGTTCTGTGATTCATGTGGTTCATGTGGTGGTGGCTTGCCCAGGGGTTTTCAGGTTAGGTTACTTTAGGATAGATAAGATCAGGTTGTGCAATGTTGGAAAAAAGTTACAAACTAGTGAGGAAGTGGGAGTGGGTACCCTTGATGGTTTATTATTATATTATATACTCCCTTCAATGTGATACTTGGTGATAGTTTTCTATGGTGGGGCTTAGAACTTAGTATACCTATTTTGGTGATGAGTTAGTTTCACTATTGTTTTCTTTACATTAGCATGATTTTTTTATCTTTTTCTTGAGAGGATCCAGGGAGGATCCTAATGAGTATACTATTATTCTCAACCTACACATATATAACCTTTTTTCAGGTCATATGAACTATGTAGGTGATCGGGTTGGATATTATAAGCTTGGGTTTTAGAAGAAGCTATTGGGGCTTCATAGTTGTTGTCATATTTAACTTTTGGGTACTTTTATTTTCCTTTAAATTATTTAGTATTGTATATAATTTCATGTTGCACTTTTTATTTCTTATATATATATATATATATATATATATATATATATATGTATGAGCAGTTTTTGGTTGTTTTATCCCTCTTATCTCTCTCTTCTGCAAGTTTCTCATATATGGTAATGCCTCCCATTTGTATATTTACTATACCCTTAGTGCTAGTCACTAACCAGGGGCCCACTAGAGACGGGAATTTGGCAGTCACCATCTCTCTCCCCTCATTGTATTATCTTTGTGGGGAGGGGGTCATGATAATTAATTTTTATTCAAAAGTTACAAATGCGATAAATAATTTATGTTTCAATCACCTTTATTTTCAAGATTTTTTATTTTCAAGGTTCCTTTAGAGGAAATAATACACTATTATTTTCTTATAATACATACTTTTTTTTCTCCTCTGTTTATGAATATGGTTTAAATGTTTATTTTCCATTTACTCCCTTGTTAATCAAAGAAATATCAAGATAGTTTTTTTAAGTGATACCAATCTTGTATCTTTTTTTAGATCGATAATATTTCTCTTCTACATCCTTGTTTTCTAAAATGTTTTAAAGAAAGTTCTCTTAAAAACATAGATTATTTCCTAAAGTTATTTTACATGATATTTGAACATATTTTAAAAGGTTTTAAAAGTAAATTTCTTAAAATTTTCTTCACGGGTCACTTTTGACTCTCTTTACAAAATGTTTGAAAATAATATTTATTTTTAATGATTACGACATGAACACAATTTATCACCATCCTGACCACTCAATGATTTGAGACTTTTAAAATATCTCTAGTTGTTTTCAAAGAAAATGTTTCTCTTAATATTATGGAAATATTTAGTTTTCAAAAGTGAGTTTCAAAGTGGAAATTATATTTTCCACATAAATGTTTCTAGTGATATTTTAATGGTATTTATATTTAACAACAACAACAGCCCTTATTGTTACTTATTCTCAATTGGAAATATTTTGTAATGAAACTTTCCAGATTCTTTATCTGGATGGTTATGATTGTTTCAAATAGATTTTTATTGAACTTATTTCTTTTCGATGAGTTAATAAAGTTATAATTGTTGTTTCTATTACTTTAATAATGAAATTAAATATTTATAAACATTATTAATTCTATGTTTCTTTAAAATTATTTATGATGATGGTGGTTCCATTTTAAACCAAGGGAAAATGGTTCAATTATAAATCAAGTATGGTTGATTATGTTATCAATCAAGGATGGGTGGGTCTATTATAGTCCTCTAATTCATTGTGTAAAGACACAGAGTTAACCAGTTATAGGTTTATCCAAAGAGGTTCTTGGAATTTACCATGTAGTTTATTCCATTTTTTATGATTTATTATAAGAGTGATATTATAATTATGTTCAAAGATACCACTAAATTTTCTTTATTATTTATATAACTTTTTAATGGTTCATTTGATCAAGATTGATATTACATGGCTCATGATTATTTATTCTCATGACTATTTACTTTGATAAATTTTATTCTATGTCACATATTTTAAGATCCTTGTTTGGATGGGTATAAATTCTCTTATGTTATGCTCATGAAATTTTATTATGATATAGTACCATTATTCTAATATTATTTTCACTAATGAAATTAAGTTATTAATGATTATTTTTACCCTTAATGATTGTTTGATCTCACCCTTATTGTTTTTTCCATTTCCCCATTCTATGAAGAAAGGTTTTAAGAATGTTATGCCTAATAAGGTTACTAGATGTGAAGAACTTAGTTGAGGATGATGTAGTTATTTATGAACTATTTGTTTATGTATCCAAGTTTTTATGTAAGATTTTAATGTTATATGTTCTGGAGGGTTATAATTGGGTCATGTTTATCATTATCAAAGCCATAAATGTAATGATTATGTTTTTAGTACCAGATCTTGGTGTGTGTGTTTCAATAAATTATAATTGGTAGCAGAGTAGGGTATAAATAACTTTAGAGATTGAGATATTTTCATGTGACATTAACTTAAGATTTATGGATACCGTCATGATTTTATAAGTTTAAGGTTGATTGTAATTTGAAAAGGAGTAGACAACCCTTTTAGATTTTAGGTGGTGAGAGTTTAAGACGATTAAGATAATTTTTTGGAGAAATATATGGCGATAAAACCCTTGGGTTTAGTATGTGTTTTGGTAGAAATGTTATTTTAGGAATAATTATTTCATATCCAATGTACAAAAGTTAAAAGGCATTGATCATTTTAGGGTTAATATTAACTCTGATGTTGAGGTAATTATTGTTAATCATAAGAAAATAGTTATTAAATGTTGAGAGTATATTATTTTTCAATTAGATAACCATGATATTGGAAAGTGATTTCATGACTATTTAATAAATTTTATTTTTGAATAATTTTTCTAGTTTGGAGAAATTATTTAATTATAGTATATATAAATACTTTTGGATAAGGTTGAATTTTTATTTGAGGAATACATGTTAAATTATCTATTACAAGTATATATGATTTTTATTTTGGATTTATAGTGAATCACTCTATTTATGGAAACAATTATTATATTTTGGATATTATATGTATAGGGAATATAATTTTTTTTTATATGACACTATGAGTGAATAATGTTGGTTAAAGATAAATGTTAAATTAATCTTGGAAGAATATATAACAAAATCCTTCTTATTTTTTTGGTTTCAAACTTGGTACAGATTATTTTATAGAATTAAAATTTTAAGTTTAGTTATTTATCGAGTGATCTAATTAGAACATTGGGTGTTATTTTTTAGGTTTTAGTGATTAATGATGTTTTTTATATAACATTTTATTCAATTGGATATTATCTTACCTTGTACTAACCATTTCAATTTTATTGAATATATAAATAAAATGGGAGTAACTTATTATCATTTTGTGGATCATGTGATCAGATAAAAATTTATTTTAGTAATTTAGGCATGAAAAAATCATCTTAAATACTCATCTTTTGGAGAAAAAGATGAGATTTTAGTGGAAATTGATTAAACGATGAAATTCTACGTGTCAAGTAAGTATATTTCCTTATATTATTAGTCTAGATCGTAAAAGAATCAATCAACTATTATGAAATGATCTTGAAATGAAAATTTCATCATATTTCCTGTATTTCTGCTAAATTTATGTTATTTTTCACACCTATTAGGTTTATGGTTTTTTCCCATTAACTTACTCAATATCATTCAGTTTCTTGTCATCAATGATCTCTGTCACTCTCTATCTTTATTTAGACATTTATTTTTTCCTCTATCCATATTTTAAATTCTTTCTAACATTCTCCTATTTGTAAACCTATTATGCACTATTCCAAATGAACCTCTTATCTCTATTTTCTTCTTTTTAAAGGGTGTTCTATTAACCCTTTTTACAATATCAATTCTCAATAAAGGTATTTTCAAATTTAAAACCCTTGATTAATGAGATAAAGTACAAATTTAGAGTACTAATTTTATTAAATGGTGTAGAATGTAATATCTTGATAATTTAAAAAAGTTCTATGTTCTATAGCATACAATATACATAACATTAAGCTTAAACAAACAATGAAATATTATTATTTAAATATGATAATAATAACAAAGCTATTAAATTGGTGGGTATGAATACGATTATCAAAATTATTAAATATATATAAAGGAACCATGTAATAAAAAATTATTGATTAATTCAAAAGAAATAAGTACTCAATTTTTAGTAGTTATTTTATTATTTAAAAATACATTTTCTTTAAAATTGGGATTTATTGCTTTTTATGAGAGGATATTATAATTAATTTATTAATATTATAGAAATTTTATGAAAATGATATCATTATATCATAATTATATTAGAGTGGATTTTGATAATTTTCTGAAATGATTGATTTTCTAATAAATAGTGAAAAATACTAAATGTTATTGAAAAATGTCTTTTTTGTCTCAAGAATTTATAAAGTACCATTTTTATTTATGGTTTCAAAGAAAAATTAGTTATATTATATTATCAATTGTCCAATTAAGTTCATTGAAATTAATTTTATGTTTAAATTCGGTATAAAAACATTTTATACGTAAAAATGTATTTTTTTTAAAACTATTTTTCATCACATTTTGCAGATTTAATTTTAAATTAAATTTAACATATTCTATGAATTGAATTTGATAAAATATATTCCATATTTTTAATCATAATTATTAATATTATTTAATAATGTTAACTTAATTTTTGGTCAATATGAAGAGTAACCATAATAAATTTTGGTTACCAAAATAAAAGTAAAATGGGTTAATTATGGTTAAAACTAATGAAATAAGGGTTAAAATTTATTAAAGCACTTATATTTATATCATTTTATGAGTATATATAATCAATAAACTTCCAAATTTTTAAAATATGACATTTTTTCAAATATTATTTTATTTTTACCTTTATAATATTTAGGTAAAAGATAATGAAAAAATGTCATTTTCTTGCTTTTAATATCTATAATAATTTGTGATGGGTATAAAAATAATTTTTTTGGTTATAAATATTTATTTTAGATATTAATTAATTTTTTTATCATGGTAAATTGTTTTATATTTTAAGTGATTGAATAATTACCTTAAATGCTTATGTAACATCAACATAGTTCTTGTGAAGGCAGTAAAAAAACCAAGAAATGATTTTAAAAACTCCAATTGTAATATTTTTTGGTTGATTTAACGTTTCCCACAAAATTTTAAAATAAATATAACATATTATATATATTTTTAACGATTTATATTTTAATTACATTGATTTCATGATGCTTTCAAAGTCAAATTATGTGAATAGTTCTTAAAATGGCATTAATAGTATTTTATATTAAATGTATTTTATTAAATTATTTAAAAATTATAAAATTATTTTTAGAGGACTAGAAGGATAATAAAATATCTAAAATTTATTCCCCTTTCTATTTATGATCCAATTGTACCCTTATAAGAAAAATCATAACCCTTTAATATTAAAAATAGTCATTACCACGATTATGGTGAAAATTTGTTAACTAAGGGGTTAAAC
Source organism: Viscum album (assembly GCA_963277665.1). NCBI lineage: Eukaryota > Viridiplantae > Streptophyta > Magnoliopsida > Santalales > Viscaceae > Viscum > Viscum album. The sequence continues at coordinate 1,164,868 of OY728136.1, forward strand.
CAAAAGATAAGGTTCAAATTAATATATAAACCTGTAAAAATTTTATTTGGTGATTTTATTAAGACCATATATTAATTATATTCTAATAAATTCCATTTTAGAACCACTATACACAAGTTAGACACATATTATATTATAATATTTTATGTATTTCCAAAAATGTCATTAATGATATTTTATAATAATGAATATTTTATTAAATGATTTAAAATTCATAAAAAACCTATATAGAGAAAATTTAATGGTATATGATTTAAAATTCAAACCATGTTCCATTTATGGGTCACTTTTCTTTTTATGATAACTTTCATGACCTATAAAGAGTAAAAAAACAATGATACCATAGTATTTGTCAAAATGGATAATGTGTAGTTAAAGTAGATAAGGGTAAAATTAATCTAAACTTATAAAAATTTTATTGTATGATATTATTTATACCCATAATAATATTATATTTAAATTTTATCAATTTGGATCCATTTTCCCATGAAAATTAATTTATATTAATTTCATACTTTAGGTAATTCCAAGATTTCCCCTCCCTTCACTTATAAAATGAATCCTCTTATACTATATTACTCACACCTTTTAAGAACTTTGTCCTGGAAAATACCTACCAAAATAAATTCCTAAAATACCTCCACACATTTTATATGTCTTAGTTTGGTACAAATACCAACTTTATAGGGATTAAGGTGTAAAGAAAATGAGGTTGTCTCTAAAAGAGGTATGACTTTTAACCGAATGTTTTAGTTTTATTTATTCTTCTATATCCCTAAAATATTATTAAAAAAACGATGAAATAAAAAAATAATTATACTCCATATATTTTTATGTTTTTATTTTAACGGAATAACCTATATCTATCTCATATTTCCATAAAATAGGAAATGAATCTATAGTTTGTGTGTACGACAAACCACCGCCTCACGAACCGGTGTAATTCATTTTCCATCCCCACCAATAATTGATATTTATAATTATGTATTTAATGTATATATATATATATTATATTAATTACATAATTATAATTATATGAAGATAATATTCCATATTTTTCTTACATTCTAACCAATGAAAAATGATTACATCGTTCGTGTGTATCTATGAATTATCACCTCAACAAAGCGATGTGATTCATTTTTCATAACCAAATTACATGGATGATATATATATGTTTGTTTAAAAAATAATATACTATTTATAATATAATAATAATTCTATAAATATAAAATAATATTATCTTCTTTCCATCACGTTCATTGAAAAATGGAAACATTACTCATGCGAACGAATGACCTACAGTTTCCATGATTGTAATGCAGTTTATTTTTCATAACCATCATTCATGGTTGGTTTTGAAAGTATAATTGATGTATAAAAATGATAATTTTGTAATTATTATTATTATGGAAACGATGGAATAGTTAACTCCTTAACCACAATCAAATTACCAAAGTCATTTTGTAACTATCATATGAACGTCCTCAAAACATACGATATGAACATATTCGATTATGTAATTAAATATATCCTTGATATAAATGAAATAAATGGTTTAAGGACAGTTTATTAATCATAAAAAATAATTTTAAATAATAAAATAATTGACATAAGTATATTATATAGGTATTAAATGACATACATGGAAAGTATGGACTCAAGGTAAGGGATTTCATCTCAATTTCCTTTCATTAATTCATATTTTAATGCTATACACCTGATTTATTTTATATGATGTATATAATTCCAAATTTTAATGTTATATTATGAATCCTTAATAATCAATTGTATTTTCAGTTTTAATTAAAATTATTTCATCCAAGGGGATTTAACTTGAATTTTACCAAGTGGTAAGGGATTTCTTAACTCAATTTCCATTAATTGGTTTATATTTAGACTTAATTAACTTTTTATTTCATTATTATGTGTGAATTGATCTATAAATTTTTTAAACTTGGATTTAAAACTGTTTTATGTGGATTTTAATATCTTTACATAATCACTTCATGGATAAATTATCACTTTAAAAGTTATGATCTTTCCAGGGATTTTCTTTGTCTCAATCACATTTTCAAAAGACATGATTCATGTCGTGCACCATGAATATTACTTAATTAAATTAGTGAGATATATATATATATATCCATATAATACAATTTATTTAAATTAATTTTGATTAAAAAATTAATAATCTTGTAAAGGCTTTATGTTTTAATCTCATTTAATTTTGAGATTGTTTGTCTTCAAGGTTTCTTTAGAGGAAATAATATGATATTATTTTCTAAAATCAAATCAATTTTCTTCTCCTTTGGATATCAATTCGGTTTACATGTTTAGTTTCCATTTCCTTCATTATTGATTAAAGAAGCATCAAGAGAGTTTTTTGTAAGTGATACCGATCTTGTATCTTTTTTTAGATCAGGAATCATTCTCTTATATATTCTTGTTTTCTAAAAGGTTTTCAAGAATTTTATTTTATAAATGTAAATTATTTTTTAAATTTATTATACACGATATTATAACATATTTTAAATGGTTTTAAATTTAAATTTCTTAATGTTTTCTTCATGGGTCACTATTTACTCTCTTTACAAAATGTTTTAAAAGATTTTTTATTTTTAATGATTAAATAATGAAAGGAATTCCCGGCCATCATGAACACTCAGTGATTTGAAGATTCATTTAAACATTCCTTGGTTGTAAAGATTTTTTTTCCTAATATTCTAGAATTTTTTTCCAAAATTTATTTTCAAAGTGTAAGTTATATTTTTCTCCAGAAATATTTTAATGATATTTTTATATTATTTATATTAATCAGAAACAAAAACCCTTGATGTTTCTTATTCTCCATGGGGGATATTTTTAAATGATACCATCCTTATTATTTATCTAGATGTATTATTATTGTTTCAAATATATTTTCAGGGAACTCATATCTTTCCCACCAGTTAATCAGTTTATAATTATTATTTCAATGATTTTTTATGATGAAATGAAATCTCTATGTACTTTATTCATGTTATAGATCTTAGAAATTATTTATAATGATGGGTGGTTCTATTATAAACTAATTATGCATGGTTCTATTATAAACCAAGGATGGGTGGGTCCATTATAGCCCTCCAATGCATTGGTTAAAGAGACAAAGTTAAGAAGTTATAGGTTTCTCCTAAGACATTGTTTGAATTTATCACATAGGTTATTCCATTTGTAAGAGTGAGTGTAACATTGATATGATAATGATGTTACAAGACACAAATAAGATTTATTTCTCCTTTCTAGGAGTTTTTAACTATTCCTTTGATCAAGATTGATATCACATGGATTGTGATTATTGATTCTCATGAAAATTGAATTTGATAAATATTTATCCCAGGTCACATGTTTTATAATCCTAGTTTTAATGGGTTTGAATTTTCTTATGTGATGCTCATAAACTTTGATTATATCAGTATACCCTTATGCTAATCTTATGATCACTAATGACATTAAATTGTTATTTTTTACCCTTACTGAGCATTTTAGCTCACTATTGTTATTTTTTATAATTCCCTATCTTATGAAAAAAAGTTTAATTATGTTTTTTCTTAGATAGTTACTAGATCTAAAGAACTTAATAGAGGATAATGTATATATTTATGAACCAGTTGAATATATATCCAAGTTTTTATATAAGATTTTTCCAAATTCTCTAAAACTCTATGTAAAATCATATTACTATTATCAAGTTTTCCCAAACCCATATTTTGATCAAACTTTGGTCGGGTGTTTTAGGGTTATTTTAGGGTTAATTTTAAAATTATGGAATGACTTTTGGTATGTGCATAGTCAGCACATGGTTTCCCAAACCGTGCACTCTACTAAAGAAAATAGTGTAAACTCAGGTAGTGAGGGTTTGCACAGTTGGAACATGGTTTGAAAAACCATGAAACCACTAAGGATAAACTATGTAACCCCATAAGTATGTTAACATGGCTAGGGAACATGGTTTCTCTAACTGTACGACCCTTCCAAGATAAAAATGTGTATCGGTAATAATTAATCTAAAAATTAATTTCAAACCCCTGAAACCCTATTTTAATGTTCCTGATATAACTAAATCAACATAATATGATTTCTTTCCGTGGAGTCTTAAATAGGTGATTTTTCCCCTTAACACCCCTATGGAATCGAATCGAAGTTAGGAGAATGGTGTTCGATCTCTTCCTAACAAGTTTCTCCTTCTTATTATCTTTCTCCCATTATTTCCTCTTTCATCCCTAGGGTTTTAAAGACATCCATATTGTTGGATGATCTAATATTTTTTGTTTTAGATCTTGAATATATGGTTGATTCTAAGATCTTTATTTCCAATATTCTGTTTTGGAGTTTCTCGATTAAGTCTTTATTTTTCTAGATCCCATGACCCTAAGGTAAGTGGTTATGTTATGTTTTCCAATTTTTATTAACCCTATATTACTTGATTTAAATTCAATTATTTGATTTAAATTAAATTATTTAATTTAAATTCAATTACTTGATAAATTGATTTCAATTGTTTTATTAAAAACCCAATTCCATTGAATTTGGGATTTTGGATTTTATTTTGAAGGAAATTGGGAAAATCCCCCAATTACATTGAATTGGGGTGTGTTTGTTAAATTGATGGAAAATTATGGAATTTAAATTATTGAATTTAAAATGTGAAATTTATTTGATGAAATTGATTTTAAAGTTCTATTTAAAAAAATGTCTTAAAATGGTTTTGATAGAAACCCAGTGGTTTTATCTTGGAAAGGGAATTATTTGATTAAAAATCCGTTTATTGTTTTTTAAAGGGAAATTGAAATATCTAAAATGTAATAATGGGATGAATTTTATTTCAATAAGTCTTAAAATAAATTTACCATCACTGATTGTTTTTTGAGAAAATGAAAACCTAGGAAGTCAATGAGTTATTAGGGATAAACATGCTAAGATGGGAATTCCCTAACAACAGACTAATGATTCACAACAGTAACATAAACTATTTGGAACATTTTATTCCTTAGTAGGATGTTGATTATTCATATTTGACGAGTTCCCAAGGTACATGTGTACACATATTTGTTACCATTATTTAATTGTATGAGGATCCCATAACCTAGAACTATCATACCTATTACAAGATTACCATGTTGATCATTGTTTGTATTTTAAATATAAGCCATTTTTTCTAAATTGTTTACACATGCCTTATGAATTTTTATAAACTATTTTATATAAAATGTTTATTAATCCATTTTTTTAAAGTATTTTTATGAGTTGAAATGAAAATCATGATTTGTTTTAAATATTAGTTTGAAAATTTATGTCTGTTTATTTAAAATTTAAAGATTTATTTGGATAATTAAATATGGAATCTTATTATGGAATCCTTGGTAACACCCTAATAATATTTTATCTCGCACCATATATGTTCCTTTGGATGTTTTTATATTATCTTATTCTAGGTTTGAGTAAGGATAAGGTAGAAATTGGAGGTGGTAGTAGCTGTTGATCCTTTATCTTGGAGAGTTTTGTCAGTTGGGATGTGTGTTGTTTTCCATCCTTTTGGGGTACTTTTCTGTAGTACTTTGGGTTTGTTTACCTATTTGACTTCTGGTATAGTTCTCCCTATGGAGTTTTCTTTTATTCATACTAACTTTATTATCTTGATTCTAAAATGTTTATGGAAAATTCATTCCCAATTTCAATTTTTATGATGCCATGTGCTAGTCTCCAACCGATGGGGATTTGGAATTCCCTTCGGGATATGTCTGTACTAGCTTGGGTATTAGGGTTACAGGGTATTTGGGCAGGTTTATGTCACTCTAAACCTAAAATTTCATTGGGTATGTTAGTGATCTAATATTTAATTTTGATTTTACATGTTTTAAAGGGTTAAAATTAGGTCACATTTATCGGTATCAAAGTTATAAATTTAAAGATTGTGTTTTTTATAGGATCTTGGAGTGTGGGTTTAGGGCTATTATGTATATAATCAAATAAAATATGTTAAACCAGAATTTTACCAACCATGATATATTCATTGTATAACATGATCATTTGGTCCATAAACAATCAATTATGATCATAAAATTTATTAAATGTATGAACTAACATACATTGGATGATAAAAGGTTTCCTACACCCAACAATTTCTCATACAATACTCATTCTCTAGGAAAATTAATTATAACACTGTTAAAATAAAAAAATGGGACTAAATATCTTCTATTCATAGAAATAATTCATTGTAAAATATGCAATCATATACTCCCACCATTTCGACCATTTAGTTATTTTATGAATTTAATTGATGCATTAACTATATAATCCTATGTGTGCTTATTATCAACTCATAATTATGATTTTGTAAATTTCCTTTACCAAATAATTAGATTAAGGACATAATTTATAGATTAATCAATTAAATGTATTTGAATTTATAATGTTAGTAAATATTCATAATAATATTTAAATAACTTTTTAGCATTTATTATCATAAGTTTTGAACATCCTATTACCCATTTATACACTCAAAATGTTATATTTTAATAATATATAATTTTTTATAGCTTATCATTATACCACTACCCATGAAAAATCAATTTTCTAGTTCGACATTGGGATATGAATTTTTTTAATGTGAATCATTATAAATAAGACCAATAATTTATCATTAATATTCCCCTATGATATTATCTAGTGGTTAGGAACTAAATATTTCACATTTATGAACATTTGGATTTATATTGTATATTCTAGCAGCACCCCTAAAACAAATAAAAAATGGACCCTAAAGAAATTTGAATATTTCTACTAGACTCTAATCTTCCTCGACTATAATGTATCTTGAATAAATGAAAGGGTATTTATTTAAAACCATAATTGATGATTTGTTTTGATAAAAAATGTGTTTCATGCATTAAAGATGAAAATAAATTTCTATAAAAAAATATCATGGTGAATTAAGTCATTATTTTATATTAATCATCATAAAAATATCAGTGAATTATATGTTTAGAAAATCATAAAATTTATAAATTTTTTTATTCAATTCCTTAATGTATCAAGTGATTAAAAACTGAGTAAAAAATTCAACATGCCCACTTAAAATACACCAAATAGGATAGATATCTCTAATAGAGACTCTAATGATGCCAAAGATAGTGATTCCAATTCATGATTAAAGCATGGATGAACACTTGTTTCGAAAGGTAGAAATAGTTTTCATAATAAATAAAATAAACTCATATTTCATAGAAATTAAGTGAAAATGAGGAAAGAATAAATTTTATTTTTCATGAAATTCCAAAATAAAATTTTGTACTTAAAATATATTATCATGATTTAGAAAAAACTTAAATAAATTTTTCTAACATTGAAGGAATTTGGAATTTAGTAGAGATTATTTTTTGTAGCATATTTTCATATAATATGGAACTTGAAATTATTAATGAGAACAATGAAACCAAATTTGTGAATGAATATCATGATAAATCATGTTGGAAAAAAAATTAAAATATGCCATACAATATAAAATAAACTCACTTTCTAAATTTTAGGTCTTTTAGTTGATTTTGAAAAAACTAGAAGAGATTTAGCATGTTAATTATAAAAATATATTTATAAAGAACATAAATCCATACAATTATGTTTTTTGGTATAAAGTATGATTATGTACTCAAGGTTTCTCACAATGATCTAGGATTTATTATGATGAAACATATTCTCTGGTGATAGATGCTATCACTTTTTATTTTCTTGTGACATTGGTTATATATAAACATATTGAATTATTATAGATGAATGTTTTAACTTTATTTCTACATGGTAACTTTGATAATGATGATATAATAAAATCTTAGAATGATTCAAAATTACTACAACATGTTCTAGATCTAGAGATATTTATTACATTAAATTAAATAAATCATTATATGGATTTTAATAGTTATGGAATATTTATTGTAATTATTTTAGTGAATAATAGATGAGGGAGAGTTATGAAAATTATTAAAATTTTCAATGTGTTTTCATAAGTAGAATTTATTCTATATTTTATATCATTTTTGTACATTTTTATTATTTAATTATTATTGAGACTCATAGTGAATATTTCAAATAGTTGAATATTTTTTAAAATAATTTAAAAATGAAGACTTTTGAAAGGAAAAGTTATACCTTGGATTATAAATTGAAAATATAAAATATAAAATTTTAATTCATAAATTAAGACAATTATAAAATATCTTAGAAGTTTTTATATTGATAAATCATATCTATTAAGTATATAAATTGTTGTATGATCCCTTGATTGAGACAAAGGTCCTTTTCGACCATGAGAGGATAATGATGAATTTTTTTGGTATTGAAGTATCATATCTTATTACTATGTCAACACTAGATATTTCATTTTTTGTGAATTTATTGGAAAGGTACATTTCTTCACAAATATAGAAATATTATAATGATAAATAACATAAATTATGATTCCTTAAATAATATGTTAACCAAGGATTATTTTATTTTAAAAATTATTGACCAAAATTTGTTAGGTATTTTGATGATTTATATTTTTCTAATCCATATAAATAGTGATATCAAAATTGATATTTATTTACATATGGTGTAATTTCTATTTTATGATTTTTTATTAAACAAACCATTTCTATGACTTCCTATAATCATACTTAGTTGATTGTAATTCATAATAAAAATGTTGACTACTTTTTATTGAGATCAATTACTCATCATGTCATAAATATTTATGGACTGACTATGAATAATGATATTCCAAAACATTAAAGTAGGATAATTCCACCTTTATATCATCATTAAAAATTATCTATATTAGAGGTAGTAAGATGAAACATATCTCATCAAAATACTTTTTTACTCAAAGGATTTAAAAGAATGGTAAAAAATTATATCATGAGATAATCATATAGATTTATTTTTAAAGAAAAAACCATATATAAATTTTGAGAATATGATTTATAAAATTGGTATGTGGAAACATCATTATAAACTTTGATTTTATAAGGGGTTTGGGAAATTTTTAATATTTTTCTCCATTATTGTTTCCCTTTATTTTTCTTGATAGTTTTTTAATGAGGTATATTCATATAAAAAAGAAATAAAATAATTTTGGATCCGCTAAGTTTTTCACATTAGTTTTTTATGTACATGATTAAATAATACTCTAATAAATTTAACAAAATATAATAGGGAGTGTTATGAATAATAATAAAATCTAAGTCAATATTTTTCATGAGTGATGATTCCAATTAGAATCATTTCCTAAACTCTAGCCCAAGTGAACAATATTTACTAGTGGGTATTACCTGTATAATAAGGATTAATAGGAACTATTGGTTATATTCTCATATAGACTATATAAATGATGACATGGTAATGTAAAATTCAGTTTCTTTCTATAAATTTTCTCTCCCTCTTATATATACCATTATATACATTATACATTATGTTATTATTATTTATCATCTTTTTATTCATATAATTGATGTTGTTCCCATGATTTGAAAATAATTGTTAGTTTCAATCAACATTATAATCTTAATTTTTTAAAATGTATGACTATATAATAGTATTAACAATTTTTATTTAATTTTTGAAAATAAATAATTTGAATTGGTTCGCATTGCTCAATAACATTTCCAAGATCTAATTTAACAAAAAAAACATATCATTTATGGATAAATTAGTGAAATTTTATTTACATATAATATTAATATATCAAATAGATAAAAAAATATTTCCCTTATCATGGTAGAATATCAGTTTCAATCATACCAAATATCAATATTCAAATAATTTTATTTTTTATTATAATTTTTAATCAATTTCAATAATTGATTTATATTTTTTAGTTTTAGATAGAAAAATAATTTCTAATTTAATAAATCTTTTTGGTTATTTTTTTATAATTTTATTATTTCAATCATGTATTAATTAAAGACTTTTTCATAGGATATATAATCCTCTAAACACAAGAAAAAAACATTGAAAAAAACTATATAAGTTTTATAAGAATAACCATAAATATAAACCAAAAAACAATAAGAAAAACTCCAATAACATAGGAATAAAACCAACAACCAAGAATTCAATAACTTATAAACAAATAAAAAAGCAGACCATACCATATATAAATTATAAAAGAAGTATATCTTAACCCAAAAGTGGAGTCCTAAAAGTAAAAACTCCAAAACCTGTTATAATACTCTAGTTACTAGTGCTAGTGCCAACTCCAAAGTAATAGAAATGTGTGATGAAAACAATATTAGTAGGGAAATATATGGAGAAAAAGAACAAAAAATAATATACTATAATTAAATAATATTTTTAAAACCATGGATGCTTCATTTACAACAGACATTGTAATGGAATGAGTTCCAACATAAGATATAAGTTAAAGGTTTAAAAATCATCCTTGATTTTTCTAGAAACTTACTAATTATAATCAAAAAATGACATATACACTTCGCTATAAAAAGTGATAATACCATAAAAATTTCAAATAACTATCACATTCTCCCTTTATATCTTCAAAGAGACATATACTACTTTATAAAAAGAAATGTGAGAGTTAAAATACATTAAGAAGATTTAATAAGTAAAATTATATCACCATTAACCCCTCCCTCTAAAGGTACCCCTATTTGACCAGAAATGAAGGAAGAGAGATAATTTACCATCAGTCCCACATTTAGTAGGCCCCTAGTTGGCAACAAACACCAAGGGAATAAAGAACATAACACATATACGAGGTATTTTCCTCAATAGAAAAGTATGGTTATGAGATATTATTCCAATAACTAAGAGACTCAATTACTTATCTAAAATAGGAAAATAAACCATCCCCCAATGCATGAACAATTTTAACCCAATACAAATAAATATCTCGAAGTAAATAACAAAAGAAAATACTATGATAGTAACTCAACAACAGCTCCATTTCCCAGGCTATTAGTGTCCTCATCGACCCCCAAAATCCTCTTTAAAACATGAAAAATATTTTATATGTCATGAACCGTCCCTCGGGGCACGTGTCGTGACTACCCCAAGCCCGCCTTCCATAATCTAGGGGCTGACATATATTACCAAAGGTGTATTAGATAAAACTGGGAAGGCATTGCCTTTATAACCTGTAAACACCCGCAACCTAGTACACAGTAAGATACAAACTCAAGAAAACTGTATTGTAAAATAGATAGTACAGTAAGCAAAAAGGGGCCAGAATACAAGCCCAACTGGAAAGTAAAAGATACTGAAAGTACAAGTAAACTAGAATAGATCCTTTGATCACCCACCAATGATCTTTCCTAAAGGGTAGGTATAGCTCTTGAACGGTCGTCTCTGTGGTACTCCACGTCTAAGGTCCACCTCCGAGCTACCTCTAGTCCTGGTACTCTCATCCTTAGTCAGCATTGTCCATCATCTGCACCAAACACAATGAGGTGCGGGAATAGCCCGTGTAGTGGTGATTATAACGATACTCAATAGGGACCCCAAGACCCTCAAGGTATCACAAATCCACAAAGGATAAACCATCAATCATGAAAACAACTTACAACCTTACTTAGGTATATGCCCATATATATACCTAAGTTATCAAGTAAAAACATCTCAAACATGAGGAAACATAGAGTCTAAATCAAAAGCCCAAAGTTCAACTGTTCCACAAAGGAAGGAACACTACGAAGGTAAGTACCACATAGGTACTCCATACAGAAGAATACCACAAAGGTACTGACTCAGCTCACACCAGGTATAACTTAGGTACAAAAGTGAAAATGATTAGATGTAACTACTGAATCATCTTACTCTATTAAGAGGCTCTACTGCTGACCCACACAGGATCGCTTGGTGTTGACCCACATAGGATATCTAGGTGCTGACCCGAACAGGATCTCTCAATGATGACCCACACAGGATCTCTCATTGCTGACACACATAGGATTGCTCGGTGCATACCCACATAGGATAGCTAGGTGCTGACCTACATAGGATATCTCGGTGATGACCCACACAAGATCGCTAGGTGCTGACCCACACAGGATCGCTCGATGCTGACCCACACAGGATCGCTCAGTGCTGACCCACACAAGATCTCTCAGTGCTGACCAGCACATAATCGCTCAGTGCTGACCCACACATGATCGCTCTTTATTCTTCACATCAGAGCCAACTACTGGGTTCCCACACTAAGCTTTCTCATCTCCGGGAGGTTCTGCTCCTCAAGCCACTGGTCGATAGTCCAACTACCACTAAGTCCCATGTAAAAGTATCCCAAAGGACTGCCACATTATAGGGGACTCAACACAATAGACAGTGCTTCAATCGGACGCCCGATCTGTAAGTTATTAGCCTTTTATTCCAGAGGGCCCGGTTGGATTCCTGCTCGATCCAACCCGACCATATCCCAAATTTATCCAAATCTCAAGTCGTCTACAACAAAGGGACCATCTCTCTTCAAGGTTTATAGTTTCATTGACGGTTTTTCAAACGAACTCCGGGTGCCAAAGTTATGGATGATAGAGCAAAAAGCTCGTAGCTGGTCCGGGTCCGGTCCGACCCGGTCGGACAAACCCGGCCTCGACAGACTCAACCCAGTATGAGTCGACCCAGTCTTCTGGGTCCGGCTAGGCCCAATGATTCCGGCCCGGCCCACTCTAGGTGGCGCTGGGGCCGCAGAGCAGCGCGCGGCCACGAGGGTGGCACATAGGCCGTGAGGGTAGCGAGGTCGCGGGGGCTGCAAAGGGCCACAGGGTGTCGAGGCCGTGGGGGCCGCTAGGCCATGGGACGACGAGGCCGTGGGGTATACAGAGGGCCGCAGGATGGCCAAGGACAAGGGGGCCTCAGAGGGCCGTGAGGTGGTGAGGTCGTAGGGCGGCGAAGGCCTCGAGTGGCGCATGGCCGCTGGCAGAGGTGGTCAAGGGCGGCGGAGGTCGCGGGATGTTGTTGGGTGGTAGAGGCCATGGGCGATGCGAGGCTGCAGGGCTACGCCGGTGCGTCGTTGCCTTCATCGTGGCCGACGGTGGTGCTGGCTGCTGTTCTCATGCCCCGCCGAGGTTGGTTGTTGTTATAAGGCCCCGACCTTAAAGTTTAGTTAATATTGAATTAAATGAATAATTTAAATTGAGGATCTTTTCAGGTTTAGAGTTTTAGAGAATTAGGTCATAGATATTACATCTCAAAAGATTACATAGTATACACTTCTACTAAGTTTCCATAAAATAAAAAAAAAACACTTAAAAAGAAACATGTCTAGTTCCATGTTTTAGAAATCATGTCTTTCCTTGATCCCATCCTTGACCCTATTCATCTTTAATTCCTATGGAAAACATTTCAAAAACTTGGGATGAGTATAAAAAATCCTAGTAAAGGATACACAAAGAAGGAAAACTGTTAGTTTTTCAAAACAACAAGTAAACCATGAATACTTTACCAAAGTAATACTTTTCACCTTTATGATGTAGTAAAAACTCTTCACTGACTAAAAGACCATTACTTACCCTTTTGTAACCTAATGATTACCATAAAACCCATATAAGGAAAAAATAACATATAAAGGTAACTTGGGACATAAACATACTTAAATGGAATAACCATACGGTCGAATTCCACACATACTTAATGGAATAGCCATACGGCCGACTTCCATACCCAATGCATTGGAGGTTATAACGTAACCACGCGTCCTGGTATTCACGACACCACCCGTAATATGGTTTATCACATAACAACCCGTAAAATGTCCAAGTACCATCATTACACATAAAATATTGAAAATATAAACATTTCAATTACAACATTTCATTTATAATAACAATAAGTAATTCCAAGATATTGAATTAATCAATCCATTTTCAAAAACCATTTAAAAGAGGTTTTTGAATCAAAGTGTCCCATACCACTTTGAATCTTTTAATGGAATTATAATTTTAAAACATTAATGTACATATAAATAAATACTGAAAACCATTTTGAAAACATGGACATTAAAGATAAATATTTAGAATAATAAATCTTTAAAACATTTAAAACGATATTTTTGTTAAATATTTTTTAACAAAATGAGAGACTCTTGAATACAAATAATTGCGGAATAACATTTAATAAGAACTTTATAATATCATGAGAATAAAGGAATTAATTATATAATATGTCAAAGGACAGTATATACACCATATAAGAGTGAATTGGTGCATAACAACAATGAAGTCTCAATGGAAATGTAAATTGAGATGAAATCCATTATAAAGATGGTATCCTTAGATTAAAGATAAATCTATCACATAATTATGTGTGAGAAATATAAATACACCCAATATAAGTGGATATTAAGTGTGAAACAATAAGAGGCCATTCACACATATTCATTGTATGATATGTTCAAGAAGTACAAGTTGAACCCAAAGAAACCGAAATTGGGTTAAGACATTCCCTTATAAAAATTCGACAGTCTAACAGCATCACTTTAAAATTCAGAAAATGGTTTGATGAGACAAAAAGGGTATCTCATCACTTGGAAATATATTTTAAATAAATAAGGATATAGAATAACATATCCCAACATAATAATATGTAAATTAAAAGACATAACAAAAATAAGTCTTTTAAAAAGAGGAGGGTGAAAGGTTCCCTTACCGACTTGGGTAACTTTCGAAACGTACACCCCATAAAAAAAGGACTATAAAAAATTGATTTAAATACTAATAAACGAAAGTATATTACACAAAGATTAGAATAATGGGCAGTAAATACACCACTCAAAGGAAATGGTGGCAAATGTAGCATAAATCTCATGGGAATAAAAGTGAGATGAAAAATCCCTTACGAAAACTCGGCAGCCTAACGACGCCACATAAAACTTCCAAAAATGGATTTATGAGATGAAATAGGTTCTCTAGTAATATTAACATAAAAATTACAGTAAGAGTAATATAAAGTAACATCCCCTAACATAATAAAGATGAGCTTAAAGGAAAAGACATAAAATAGAGTGCTTAAAAAGAAAGAGAGGGGTAGGATCCCTTACGAAAATTCGGCAGCCTAACAGCGCCAATCAAAACTTCCAAAATAGATTGATGAGAGAAAATAGGGTCAATAATCATAAAATTTATATTAATATTAATATAAAAGAACATCCCAATCATAATAAAGATGATCTTAAAAGGAACGACATAAAATAGTGTACTTAAAAAGAAAGAGAGGGGTAGGATCCCTTACCTCAAGTCCGACTTGTCTTGTTTGTTTCTTTATATTATTGAATAATAAACTTTGGTCAATTTATAATTTATTAAGGAACTATTTTAAATATTATTATTCTGTTCATATCACATATTATAATGTTATAATAATTTGTTAATAATGTGAGTTCATATCAGACGTTTTTGTCGATGTTTGGTACATGAGTCAAAAATGAACTTTTTTGAAAAGAATTTTCCATGTAGTTATAGGTACATCATCTACAGAATAGTATTAATGTTTTAAATATCATATATATCCAGTATAGATTCATTTTTTACTATTACATAACATTTGGATATAAAAAAATTAAAATCACCATTCATGGAGACGGTAGGCCGTACATACGCATGAACGCTACTTTCAATTTTTGTCATATTAATGGAATTAATGTTAAAAGAGAGATATATATATTATAATTCCAGAATTATATCCATAATTTAGATGTAATATATGACATATATATCCATTATATATATTTACTTATAATAGTACATAACATTTGAAGATTAGAAATGAAATGTACCGTTCATGGAGACGGTAAGCCGTACGTACCCATGAACGCTACTTTCATTTCTTTGGCACATTAATGGAATTAAAACTTGATGAGAGAGATATATATATATATTATAATTACAGTATAATATATATGTTATATATATCACCTATGTTCATCAATTTCATTCTTTATACATTCCATGTATTGCATGAATGAGTCACATCACTTGAGGGGGCGGTCGTCCACACTTCCTCAAATGAAAATATCGCATTTGCACAACATGAAAAGCATAAAGGTATATATTAAATATAAAATACAGAAGAATAGAGAGGAAATAAATATAATATATATCATAAATAAATATAGTTCCATCATAATGGCCACCATGAGAGGTGGTATGAGAAGATAGAACAATCATCGTTTCGTGAGGCAGAAATTCGCCATCCACATAAACAGTATGTTCTTTAACCATTAAACGAAGGTGTGTGTAAGTGTATCTCGAATCCTTCACATAAAAACATCCTAGTATATTGAAGATACTGTTGTTGTTACAAAATAAAGGAATAAAAAGATTTTATAGGGTTGGATAAGCAAAATAAAACCAAAGAACACAAGGGAAGACATTACCTTTAAATCGGGTAACTCTCTTTGATTTGAGCTCAAAGGATTACTTGGAAAGGATTATGCCCAAAGTGAGGCTTAAATGATTAATATAGGGATGTTTAGAGAGGAAATGGGTAGGGGTTGGCTGAGACAAAGGCTTGAGAGGTGTGTGTAAGGTGGTAGAGGTGGGGGCCTTTTATAAGAGGAGAGGAGGGGCACTCTTGGAAAGTTATAAAATATTACTTTATTATAAAATGGTTTTCGGATTTAAAATATCCCAAAAGGATATATTTCGAGGATAAGGTGGTAAGGTTTATAAATCCACCCATACAATAGGTTTGTGACAATTTTAAGACTTAGATTTCACCCTATCGTCTCATTTTATTTAAATCGTTCATTTTTGAGGTAATCACTGCATCATCACGGTGTCATAAATAAATTAATTTATTTAATATCTAAAAATTATAAAAAAAAATATCATGATGTAGGAAATCTTTTTATATTTCTAATGAATATTTATAGTCAAAAATATGACTGGTATAACCCCATCTAAAAATTGTTTTAGTAAAACAACACATGTTTGTGACATTTTAATTTTAACTTTAAATAAAAAGGTATTAATGTCATTTTACAACCAAAGTGGCTCCATGGGGTCCCCAAGTTGACCCATGGATTTTATTGGTCGGAAATGACTCATCAAATAAGGGTAGGACATGTGGAAAGGTCATTTCATACTATTAAAACATTATTTTTACCTTAAATTACACTAATTACCTCGAATCGTGATTAAAAACTTAAAAATTACTATTCACCAAAAAATTATTTTAACCCAATTGAACCACATTTTACATCCTAATGAAAACCATGTATGTCGTATTTTTGAAATTCAAATCACAGAAGTGGTAAATTTTCATTTAAACGAAAAATCAGTTTTTAAACTACCACTTAGTGGTTTCACTATTCATCAAAAATTGATGTTTTTCAGAAAAATACCAAAAATTCACCCTAAGATATATTTGATATTACGAATTTGAAAATTATGTCTATTTTAAAAAATTCAAATCATATGAGTTTCATTAATTAATTTAATAATTAAATCCCGTTGTCAAAACAAATAGCGTGTTTTTATGAAATAATATCTATTAAAAGATTGACACTAGTTTAAGTCCAATTTCAAAGAGAAATTAATCCCATGACCACTATTGGATTAAATGGTAAAAATATATTCTAATTTAACTTTAAAACCAATTAAAAGAGGTTTTGAATTAAAATACAACATTTTTCACTATTCATTAAAAAATGAACTTTATCGGAAAAATACCAAAAATTTACACAAAGTAAATTTTGATGTCCTGATCCTAAATAATAATTTTATTTTGTCAAATATAACACATAAAATTGTCAAAAAGTGGATTTAAAATAGGTTCACCATCAAAAGGCGGTTAATCGACCTTTTAAAGAATATTAGAATGTTTACGCTTAAAATTGGATTCATTCGCATTTTTAATCCTCTAACATTTATTGTAAAAAGTAAAAATATTTGACAAAAATATATAATCATTTTGTAGTTAGTTCTCATCATTACAACGGCTAGGTGTTAACATAAAATTATTTTATTATTGGAGTGCAACGTAAGATTTCAAAGGACTTGATGTTGTGTATTGGGTAAGCCATCGAGCATAGCGTTCCATTTAAATTAATATTAAAATTTTATTCACAAATATGGATAAATATAAAAATTTCATATTCTTTATTTACCTGGGGTGTTACATCCTTCCCCCCTTTTGGGAATTGCATCCTCGCAATTTTTGAAATTGGGCTCGGAAACATTATTGAAAGTCCCACATCAGAACAAGAGTTGGTAAAACAATCACTTCAAAAGAAAGAAAGATAAGTACAGAGGTCACTCGAGTTAACCCATACTAAGATTCGATGTAGGAAAACATGGATATGAAAGAAAAATCAAAGGGTCATGTTCTGAGGGAGAGTGATAGTAAACATGTCTAGGAGAAAGTTAACCATAAAAAAATCACAAACTTGTGATGCGTTAAACGGTATTTGATTCCCCAGTAGGAAAAGTTAACAGACAACATTTTTGTTTTAAGTTAATTTTCATTGAGGAATTTATTTTTGAGCTTAACTAAAACATAAGGAAACATACTTACTTGTCATGTTGACTTTCAACTTTTACTAGATTTCATACACGAACTCATATTTTCTCCAAAAGACGAGTATTTAGGATGACTTCTTCACATTAAGAGAGCTATAATCAACTTCTAGAGAACTACATATTCCACAAAAGAGAACTATATACTTCCCATGTCTTTAGACCATAACCAAAACTAAAACCAAAAAGGTTAGTATGAGATCAGATAATACCCAAAAAGGATAATCCTTTATAAAAAAAATCTATTCTTAATCTCCAAAATATGTCAAACAATACCCAAAGTTCAACAAAGACCATTAAATAAACATCTATCCATAAAATTCTTCAAAGTAATAAAAACTAAGACTGAAACCCAAATCTCTGAAGGATTTAATCACATAGACTTACAATATAAACCTTAACATTTATCTCCAAATAACATCAGTTACTCTTAAAGTCTCAAACTGAAAAGTAAATAACCTAATCACATATCCTCCATGATAGGTTAACAATTTCCATAGATAACCCAAAATAAACTTAATCTTGATTCCTAAAATCATCTAACTAAAAAGAATTAGTCAAACTAACCAGGGAATTCACGTAGTCCAGTGGTAGGAGATAAATACCAGCTGCACTTTGGTTGTGGGTTCGATTCCCACAGCTTTGTTCGACGCGACGGGTTGTCACACGGTCTGCATGTTGTCCCTTTTTCCAAAACTATATAATTCTTAAATCATTCCCCAAAAAGAGATAAAATCATAAAAAATAACCATAACATAATTTAACCTCAATTTTATCTCATGTCATTCATATTCCATCATAACATATAGTAACACATAATTACCTCAAAAGTAAGGATAATATAAACCCTAATAGTTACCTTTATAATTATTACCTGAACTTCCACATCGAGTTGGTCATCTCGTACATGATGCATTAGAGAACTCACCAAGGTTCAAGTGGTTGATCATGACTCCTTGATTGTTTTTTTAGAACAAACACGAGATTCCTCATTGAATCCACCATTTCATCCAGTATCTTAATCAGAGAACCACCACAGTTTCCTTCAAACCCATTATCACTTTGGTGCCTGCTAGATCCATCCATTTACTAAAACCAAAAAGGTCAGTGTGAGTATATCAACAAAGCCATCATGTACTAACGAGGAAGATAAACAATAAGATATACTTACTCATTCAATTTATCTAAAACTAGGACTCTTTCTGAAATCCTAACCATTATGGTAATGTACCTTATGCTTAGAGAATACCCTAACCTCTAATGTTATCTAAACCGACCTCTGATACCAACTATAAGGCCCCGACCTTAAATTTTACTTAATATTGAATTAAATGAATAATTCACATTGAAGATCTTTTCAGGTTTAGAGTTTTAGAGAATTAGTTTATAGCTATTACATCTCAAAAGATTACATAGTAGACACTTCTACTAAGTTTCCATAAAATAAAAAAAACACTTAAAAAGAAACATGTCTAGTTCCATGTTTTAGAAAGCATGTCTTTCCTTGATCTCATCCTTGACCCTATTCATCTTTAAGTCATGTGGAAAACGTTTCAAAAACTTGGGATGAGCATAAAAAATCCCAGTAAAGGATACACAAAGAAGGAAAACTGTTAGTTTTTCAAAACAACAAGTAAACCATGAATACTTTACCAAAGTAATACTTTTCACCTTTATGAAGTAGTAAAAACTATTCACTGACTAAAAGAACATTACTTATCCTTTTGTAACCTAACGATTACCATAAAACCCATATAATAAACACATAACATATAAAGGTAACTTGGGACATAAACATACTTAAATGGAATAACGATACGGTCGAATTCCACACATACTTAATGGAATAGCCATACGGCCGACTTCCATACCCAATACATTGGAGGTTATAACGTAACCACCCGTCCTGGTATTCACGGCACCACACGTCATATGGTTTATCATGTAACCACCCGTAAAATGTCCATGTACCATCATTACAGATAAAATATTTCAAATATAAACATTTCAATAACAACATTTCATTTGCAATAACAATAAGTAATTCCAAGATATTGAATTAGTCAATCCATTTTCAAAAACCATTTAAAAGAGATTTTTGAATCAAAGTGTCCCATACCACTTTGAAGCTTTTAATGGAATTATAATTTTAAAACATTAATGTCCATATAAATAAATACTGAAAACCATTTTGAAAACATGTACATTAAAGATCAAGATTTAGAATAATAAATCTTTAAAACATTAAAAATGATATTTTTGTTAAAGAGTTTTTAACAAAATGAGAGACTCTTGAATACAAATAATTACGGAATAACATTTAATCAGAAATTTATAATATCATGAGAATAAATAAATTCATGATATAATATGTCAAAGGAAAGCATATAAACCATATAAGAGTGAATTGTTGCATAACAACAATGAAGTCTCAATGGAAATGTAAATTGAGATGAAATCCATTATAAATATGGTATCCTTAGATTAAGGATAAATATATCACATAATTATGTGTGAGAAATATAAATACACCCAATATAAGTGGATATTAAGTGTGAAACAATCAGAGGTCATTCACACATATTCATTGGATGACATTTTCAAGAAGTACAAGTTGAACCCAAAGAAATCTAAATTGGGTTAAGACGTTCCCTTGTAAAAATTCGACAGCCTAACGACATCACTTTAAAATTCAGAAAATGTTTTGATGAGAAAAAAAGGGTATCTCATCACTTGGAAATAAATTTTACATCAATAAGGATATAGAAGAACATATCCCAACATAATAAGATGTAAATTAAAAGACATAACAAAAATAAGTCTTTTAAAAAGAGGAGGGTGAAAGGTTCCCTTACCGACTTGGGTAACTTTCGAAATGTACACCCCATGAAAGAAGGACTATAAAACATTTATGTAAATACTCATAAACGAAAGTATATTACACAAATATTAGAATAATGGTCAGTACATACACCACTCAAAGGAAATTGTGGGAAATGTAGCATAAATCTCATGGGAATAAAAGTGAGATGAAAAATCCCTTACGAAAACTCGGCAGCCTAACAACGCCACTTAAAACTTCCAAAAATGGATTTGTGAGATCAAATAGGGTCTCTCGTAATATTAACATAAAAAGTACAGTAATAGGAATATAAAATAACATCCCCTAACATAAGAAATATGAGATTAAAGGAAAATACATAAAAGAGAGTGCTTAAAAAGAAAGAGAGGGGTAGGATCCCTTATGAAAATTCGGCAGCCTAACGGCGCCAATCAAAACTTCCAAAATAGATTGATGAGAGAAAATAGGGTATCTCATCATAAAATGTACAATAATATTAATATAAAAGAATATCCCAATCATAAGAAATATGATCTTAAAAGGAACGACATAAAAGAGTGTACTTAGAAAGAAAGAGAGGGGTAGGATCCCTTACCTCAAGTCCGACTTGTCTTGTTTGTTTCTTTATATTCCTGAATAATAAACTTTGGTCAATTTATAATTTATTAAGGACGTCTTTTAAATATTATTATTCAGTTCATATCACATATTATAATGTTATAATAATTGGTTAATAATGTGAGTTCATATCAGACATTTTTATCGATGTTTGGTACATGAGTCAAAAATGAACTTGTTTGAAAAGAATTTTCCATGTAGTTATAGGTACATCATCTCCTGAATAGTATTAATGTTTTAAATATCATATATATCCAGTATAGATTCATTTTTTAAAATTCCATAACATTTGAGATAAAAAAATAAAAGCACCGTTCATGGAGACGGTAGGCTGTACGTACGCATGAACGCTACTTTCATTTTTTGTCATATTAATGGAATTAAAGTTAAAAAAGAGATATATATATATTATAATTACAGAATTATATCCATAATTTAGAAGTAATATATGACATATATATCCATTATAAATATGTACTTATAATAGTACATAACATTTGAATATTAGAAATGAAATGTACCGTTCATGGAGACGGTAAGCCGTACGTACGCATGAACGCTACTTTCATTTCTTTGGAACATTAATGGAATTAAAACTTGATGAGAAAGATATATATATTAAAATTCAAGTATAATATATATGTTATATATATCACCTAAGTTCATCAATTTCATTCTTTATACATTCCATGTATTGCATGAACGAGTCACATCACTTGAGGGGGCGGTGGTCCACACTTTCTCAAATGAAATTATCGCATTTGCACAACATGCAAAGCATAAAGGTATATATTAAATATAAAATACAGAAGCATAGAGAGGAAATAAATATAATATATATCATAAATAAATATAGTTCCATCATAATGGCCACCATGAGAGGTGGTATGAGAAGATAGAACAATCATCGTTTCGTGAGGCAGAAATTATCCATCCACAGAAACAGTATGTTCTTAAACCGTTAGACGAAGGTGTGTGTAAGTGTAGCTTGAATACTTCACATAACAACATCCTAGTATATTTAAGATACTTGTGTTGTTACAAAAGAAAGTAATAAAAAGATTTTATAGGGTTGTAGAAGCAAAATAAATCAAAAGAACACAAGGGAAGACATTACCTTTAAATCGGGTAACTCTCTTTGATTTGAGCTCAAAGGCTTCCTTGGAAAGGATTATTCCCCAAGTGAGGCTTCAATGATGAAAAGAGGGATGATGAGAGATGAAATGGGTAGGGGTTGTCCGAGCCAAAGGCTTGAGAGGTGTGTGTAATGTGGTAGAGGTGGGGGCCTTTTATAAGAGGAGAGGAGGGGCACTCTTGGAAAGTTATAAAATATTACTTTATTATAAAATGATTTTCGGATTTAAAAGGTCCCAAAAGGATATATTTAGAGGATAAAGTGATAAGGGTTCGAAATACACACATAAAATAGGTTTTTGAAAAGTTTGAGACTTAGATTTCACCCTACCTTCTCATTTTATTTAAATCGTCCATTTATGAGGTAATCACTACATCATCACAGTGTCATAAATAAATTAATTTAATTAATATCTAAAAATTATAAAAAAACTATCATGATGTAGGAAATATTTTTATCTTTATAATTAATATTTATAGTCAAAAATATAACTTGTATAACCCCATCTAAAAATTGTTTTAGTAAAACGACACATGTTTGTGACATTTTAATTTTAACTTTAAATAAAAAGGTATTAATGTCATTTTACAACCAAAGTGGCTCCATGGGGTCCCCAAGTTGACCCATGGATTTTATTGGTCGGACATGACTCATAGAATATGGTTAGGACATGTGGAAAGGTCATTTCATATTATTAAAACATTATTTTTACCTTAAATTACACTAATTACCTCTAATCGTGATTAAAAACATAAAAGTTACTATTCACCAAAAAATTATTTTAATCCCATTGAACCACATTTTACAACCTAATGACAACCATATATGTCGGATTTTTGAAATTCAAATCACATAAGTGGTAAAGTTTCATTTAAACGAAAAATCAGTTTTTAAACTACCACTTAGTGGTTTCACTATTAATCAAAAATTGAAGTTTTTCAGAAAAATACAAAAAATTCACCCTAAGCTATATTTGATATTCCGAATTCAAAAATGATTCCTATTTTAAAAAATTAAAATCATATAAGTTTCATTAATTAATTTAATAATTAAATCCCACTGTCAAAACAAATAGCGTGTTTTTAAGAAATAATATCTATTAAAAGATTGACACTAGTTTAAGTCCAATTTCAAAGAGAAATTAATCCCAATGACCACTATTGGATTAAATAGTAAAAATATATTCTAATTTCACTTTAAAACCAATTCAAAAGATAATCTAATCATATAAATAAATTAGATTAAAAAGAGGTTTTGAATTAAAATACAACATTTTTCACTATTCATTAAAAAATGAACTTTATCGGAAAAATACCATAAATTTACACAAAGTAAATTTCGATGTCCTGATCCTAAATAAGAATTTTATTTTGTCAAATATAACACATAAAATTGTCAAAAAGTGGATTTAAAAGAGGTTCTCCATCAAAAGGCGGTTAATCGACCTTTTAAAGAATATTAGAATTTTTACGCTTAAAATTGGATTCATTCACATATTTAATCCTCTAACATTTATTGTAAAAAGTAAAAATATTTGAAAAATATATATAATAATTTTTTAGTTAGTTCCCGTCATTACAACGGCTAGGTGTTAAAAAAAAATTATTTTATTATTGGAGTGCAACATAAGATTTCAAAGGAACTTGTTGTTGCGTATTGGGTAAGCCATCGAGCATAGCGTTCCATTTAAATTAATATTAAAATTTTATTTACAAATAGATATAAATATAAAATTTTCATATTCTTTATTTACCTGGGGTGTTACAGTCGTCCTCCTCCATCGCGAAGAAGACAACAATTAAACACAAGATTTCTGGAGAGGGCAGTACATGTTTGTTTGACCCTCACTCTCTACATTATAGCTGTAGCAAGAAGATATAATATCTTCCTGATTTTAAAAATAATTATCAATAACAGGTAAGGGGAATAAATTCAAACAACCACCCTACAACCACCTATAATAATTATTCCTAATCCCGCAAAAGTAAATCATCTGCGGATCAACTAGTTAGTGAGTCGATCCACGTTCTTTGTTTAGATGGGATGAACATGAGAATCGATAATCACACATAATTAAACCCCTACCTCGAAGGTTTGTTGTTGTGTTGCGAGAGAGAATTCTAAGACGTTGAAGTTCATTGCGCTCGCCACACGACTCTGATCCCAAGCTCGTTCATCAGATAAATGCTCTTCGTTGGATGTGGTTCTTCATTGTTGAAGACATCCACCATTGGAGGATATCATGAGGAAGGAGTAGAATTTGTTTGAGAACGTCGACATTCTTCATTTGAAGAAGCGTTCTTTGATAGAGGATGTGTTCCACCAAGTTCTCCCAAAATATTTGCCAACCATTTTCTCAATGAATGCTATCAAAAGAAATAGCAAACCAAAATAAAAAGTGTTTGTCAAATTTTAAATTGTTGGCACAAAACAAGTTTGCGACATTAATCAATTCACGAGGAATAATTAAATGGGAGAATAGTTATTGGGGAGGAAGTCCATGGGTTAATTCCTCATTAATGAGGAAGTTCAAGGGTTTTCTCCCATTAAGAGGGTTCAGGTGGTCCCCGCCATTAAATTCAAAATGAGGGAGGTTTTAGGCTCGGATGGTCCCCACCAACGAGCATTCAATTTGGAGGATAAACTCTTGTTTTCCCCACCTCCATAAATCAAAGGAGGTTTCAAGAATAAAAATAAAATGTTAAAAAAATTTATTCTTATTTTCCCAATGAAAAAGTGAAAAACTGTCTTTCACCCTCGACCTACTGCGGTTGAGGTAAATGTCTCTATAAGCTAATACCAGCACTGCGAGTTCAACGGTGCCCTCAGATTTCAATTCCGAGCACCGATTTAAAAGTTACAAAAACCTGCTAGCACGTTTACTAAACGTACCCAAAACAAAGTTTATAAATTCATTCCAGGCACACTGGGCCTCAGAATCACACACCGTCAATTTTCAAGGACTCGTAAAATTCCCATATAATTAAAAAAAATAACAAGGAATTTCCGGGTCTTTAAATTATATATATGTAGGGTGAGAATAAAATGTATAATAAGTAAGATCCTACCAAATATTTGTCTTGTATATGTGAATAGAGAACTATAATCCACTAGTAAATAAACAACAGTTTTGACAAGCACCTAGAAAGGCCAACTATCCATTTATATAATTTCTATGGAACTCTCAACAAATAAAATTGCAAAGTATAATAATATAACATCAAAATAATATAAGAACAGGTGCCTTGTAACCACTTCCATGCTGATTTACCACTCTCACACCCCAAGATCAAACATCATATGATCTCATTCCTTCCATGTCATTATATAACATATTCATCTATCTCTGATACAGGTGGGGATATATCTGTACCTAACCCATCCTCCCATATTTCCCAACATCCCATGATGGCATCAATTTCATCATGAAAACCTCTCGTTCCACTACAACATCATCATCACACCATCACACGCCCATCCCAAAACTTCACAACTAGGTTAGTAGGGTATTACAAGCAAGAAAGAAATTAACCTCATTCCCTCCTACTTCCATGAAATACCCCCACCACATATCACATCCTCATCACCACTAAGCATCTACAACACCAACAATCATAATCACTAGGAATATATAACACCATCCATCACCATTACTAAGAATCACTAACACTATATATCATCATCACTGCTATTGATAGAAGATTGGGGAAGAGGGGGTATATAGCCATAAATTTCACCATTATTCTAGGTGTTGGGGAATACACCGAGAACCCAAAAATTTTGGGCATCAGTAAGGTTTTAAAACTCAAATGGGGTGTATAAATAAATAAAATGAAAATAAAAGATAGATAGATAAAACATAATACTAAACCTATGGGATCACATCTAAATCCACTAGCACATCCCATAATATCAATAAATCATCTCATGACCTCTTCTATCAACCGCTTCCACCACTAATGAAACACACCATAGAAACAAGACACATATAATCAAGAATTCAATATATATTTTTAAATTAACTAATTCTATTTTTAATAATTAACTAGTCAGCTTCTATTTATTTATCCATTTCATTACACAATTAAGGAAAACCAATATAACCACCACTTCCCATTCAATTATATGAATTATTAATCGTTTCATTCATTAATACAATTATCACACATTGATTTTAGTCCATGCATATTTAATTCCAAACCCATGCCATTTCAATAATATCATTTAAAGTTCATTGTTAAAACTTCATTCCATCACTATAGGGAAACTACATCAACACACCACACAAACAACTCATCCACCTAGAAGTATTGATTGGAAAATCATGACATATACAATGCCATCCCCATAACCCAAAAATATTTCCCCAATATCCTCATATAAGAACCACTACATATCATCCCCCATTATAACCCATGCCAATTAACCGCACTCTATTGCCAACACATTTCACATTTAGACCTAGTTATCACCATCACCACATTGTTTCCCAAAATAACTATACAAAAGGTTCACATTACTACCATGAATTAACTATAAGAATTTCATCATATAGAAACACATTTTAGCTTCAAAATTTATAACTAATTATAGGTTTAACAAAGGGGATTTCATCACATTACTTTATTATTTTTATGGGTATTCTCAATCAATTCTATAATTTCATGGGAAATTTTTGCTTTAGTAATATATAAGTTCTTATAATTTTAGACATGGTGAGGTAAATTAATCAAAAGAACAAGGCTCCCACATCACATAAACCACAACACAAACAAGTGTCCTAATAGATATCATTTTCATCAAATCCAACAAACAAGTATAAACTCATAAGAAAAATTAAAAAATAAGTAAACAAAAGAAAATAATCCAATACTCTTTGATTTATATGAAATCCATTTAATTATAATTTTAAGTTGACCTATACCATCCACCCAAAGGAAGAAATTTTTTTTACAAATTCACATAAATAAATGAGAGAGAAAGGATACCCTATTTAAAATATATGTTGAATATTATTCTTAGAATGAAAATATGATCATAAATCAACCAACAATGAAGGAGACACCACCAAGGTTGAAGGTAAAACCACCAGAACCTATCCAAATCAAGGAGTCATAAAAACTTGCTTGATTTCAAACCCAAAACAAAGGATCTACACCCAAAATGAACCTTAAAAGGAAGATAAATAGGGAGAGTAGAGAAGAGAGGATAAATTACTACTACAAAATTGGGTTTATCCAGTGGTAGATTAATGTTATGTCAAAGACCGCCTTTATCAATGCTAGAAAAAACACAATTAAAGGTATTTTGTAAAGGTAATTTTTAGTGTTGTTAAAGGGGGACCTTTATCACTGCTTATAAAAAGCACTGATAAAGCCCCCCCTTTATATGTGATATCAAAAAAGCACTAATAAAGTGGGGCCCTTTATCAGTGCTATTAAAAAGCACTAATAAAGGGGGGTATTTATAAATTCCAGCAAAAAACACTATTAGGGGGTGGGGTCTTTATTAGTGCTTTTTTAGAAGTGGTGATAAATACCCCCTCTTTATCAATGCTTCTTTACTAGCGCTGATAAATGGTATATTTCAAAAAAAAATATTTTTCATTAAAAATAATATATTAATATATTAATATATTTATATTTATATAAGTATAATATATATATTAATATAATTTAGATAAGGATAAATAGGCATTTAAATTTAATATATAAGATATTTAGTGAAAAATGGATTATAAAATAAATATTTTTTGAAATTAATAATTTAGTAATTATTATTTAGCAATATTAATTTAAAAAAAATTGAAGATAAAAAAATTAATAAAAAATCTAAAAAAAATAACTCAAACTTCAAACAACTATACCTTTTGATCCGAGTGTCTATTTAGGCTCTTCCACATATAAAAGAAAATGTTACAACAAACTCTATTCCCTTGTGACTTAGGGAAACCACAAATAACATTTTTCAAGGCAAAAAATTCCCATAAGACCTTCAAAACTAAGTTTCTAGTTTGGGTATCCCAATTTTTTAACATTAAATGAAATTTCAACCTCATTCATAGGGGTTTTTTGTCCATTTTCAATGGGGTTTAAATTTATTCTTAAGATTATACTCATATTGATATTTTGGTTTTGATTTTTTTTGTTTTTCACAAAGTTGTTTTTTTTTAATTAAATATGTGTATATTTTATTATATTTAATTATAATAAATCACTTGTATAACTACATATATCAATATATTTACATAAAAATGTTTTTTAAAAAATATAAAATAAATATATTTTATTCATTTTATTTAAATTAAAAAATTATCCATTTTATTTAATATATAAAAATTCAATAATATGTATATAATATATATATATATATATGTGTGTGTGTATTAATAAAAACATATATATATATATTTATTTATATTCTAATATATATAAATAAATATTAATATATAACATGTATAAATAAATATAATCGTGTATATATATATATCACCCATTTCAAAATATATAAAAATAAATAGAAAGGTAATTAAATATACAAGAAAACATGCATGACATAGTGATAAAGAGAATCATGTCATATAAGCCAGGTCCTGGGATCAAATTAAGGCATACGTAGGTATTTTGGGTAGCCTTCTTGCACTAAGGAAGGGGGTGGGGTACGTGATGGAAGATGGGTAGTGAAAATCATTGAAAAAGGGGGATATAAGTGTATAGAAAGGGGTGCATGAAAAATTATTTTTTTTCAAAAATTTTAATATCACTATTAAAAGCTGACCTTTAACAGTGCTAAAAAAGGCAGTATTAAAGGTCAGATTTTAACATCACTCAAAATATCAGCACTTTTGAAGCACTCATAAAACCCTTTTACTAGTGCTGTTAAAGGCCCAATTTTAAGTAGTGAAGGAAAGTATCGTGATTTGTGAGGCCTCAATCCAGATGAACCAAAATGTTCAAACTTTCAATAAGTGTGCCTTGAAGGTAAGAGAGGTCAAGTGGTTGATTTCATATTTAGAGAAGAAGGAAAAATAAACCCATGAAGCTAGTATTACCCATTTTATAGAGGGTCTTCATAAGCCTTCACTATAGTTCAGTGCATCACAAAACACCTATGGTGAGTTTGGTCAAATCCCAGATATGAAATTCAAGCCTCAACCCCCCCCCCAATTTCAATTGTTGTGGTGCATTAAAACACCAAAAACCCAAATCCATGGTCATCCTCCAAGAACCTAAGGCCTATAAGGCCCACCCCATGATCAATCCTATGAACTAACTTCAAAATGACCAGAACCATGCCCAGCACCACAATGTGGTGAACCTCTAAATGGCCATGACTCTCCCCCATCCTCTAGAACTCCTCCAAATTATCTCTTGACACTACCAAGCCCTAAAAAACCTAAAGGGAGGGTTTTAAAATAATTTCCTTCCCATTATATACATATTAAAAATTTCTCATCCTCAATAATCAAAACAAAACCCATAAGGATAGAAGAGGAAGTAAAGGGTTTAAAAAAACACCCCATGATATACCTTTGAGAGATCTCATTACAACTCAATTACAACCACAAAACATGAATTATTAGCATGAGGAGAATGTAATATTTCATAACAATCAATAAACCAAGAGTAACATTAACCCAGGAGAACAGAAAAACCAAAACTCAAAACAAATCAGGATACTGAGCACACATTTGTGTCCAATGTTCCCAAGTACTATCCTCCATGCCACCAGAAATATAACCACTAAAACAAGGAATTAATAAACTAGATTAGCCCTTCCAAGGGAAATCACTCCCTAATTTACATAAAGTACAACCCGGTCAAGGGGGATATTCATTCCACATGCACCACTTTTGATTTAGGGATCTTAACATATTTCCTTCCCACTCTAAAAAGAGAAACCCTTAAAACTAGAAACTAAGTAAGGTACCCCTCAAATAGAGCTTTTATTAAGGAGGGATTATCCTAATGAATAAAAAATTATAACTATAAAAAAGATGATCCCCCTCTTAAACATCATATATAATATCAATATTTCAACCATGTAATACTCACTCCAACCATCCCACCCCTACAATCGCCAAAAAAATATATCTTATCCCACATAACCATCCAAACCATCATTACCACACTAAAGTCATAACTTCTCATGCCTACTATGGTAACCAACCACAAAACCCACTAATCATCACACACCACCAAGAAAACTGCCCACAAAAATTTATATTTATGACCATATATATCAAACCAAAGTCAACAATACCAACCACAATAGATTAGTAACCAAACATGGCATTCGATCACCCCCACTACCCATTTTTTTACATCTACATTATCTTAAGAATTATATGTAGATAACTGGCCATCATCAAAATTTTCCATATTTATAAATAAGAATTTTAATTTTAACTTTAAATGGTTAACCTTTTTATCGGGGTTATTTTAAAACTATAGTAACAACAAAATATAACACCGAGGAACTTCATAGAAAATAACTACTTTAAATAAAAAAAATAATCAAGTAATATTTCAAAAATGACATCACACTTCTTCAGGTAACATCTTAGGAAATTCAATCTTTCTTTTTCACTTTAGTAATATTACTTAGATTTTATTTTAAAGTAGAATTGAAAATCGTCACACACCGTGTTCCTTTTCATTATGTTTAACAATCTCAAAAAATATCCCTATAAACATTATAACACACAGGTGAAATTATTTAAAATTACAAAAATAGAACTCTACAAATATTAATTTCATTATTCATGCTAAACATGCTCAAATAAAGGTTATTTAATCATTTTAATATAAAAAAAAACATGATTTTTGGGTACAAAAGGGATGACAGGATTTTACATTAATATTTTAGTACAACATGCTCTGGGTATATAACATGAATTATATCATGATTCCTGTTAAATCATGTAAAAATTCCCTATCTCCATACATGCCCTATTTGTAGTGAAGTTCATATTTACTCTTCACATTCCTGATAATTCTTAAAATAAAAATAACATACTCTTAAACTTATAGGTAAATATTTTAAACAATAATGCATATTATGATATTTATGACACATCATAAAAAATATAAATACTTTAGCAACAAAAAAATTATTCATTGTTGGAAAGAGGAAATAGGTCTATACATGAAAAAGTTATTAAATATAAATGGGTTATATATAAGAATCTTTTAATAATTTTATAATTAAAAGGAAAATTCATTGTCTTGTAGTAAATTTCTAAAACATGTATATAGAATATCAAGGACTGAACACTCATATGAAGCTTAAGTTTCATGGATCAATATCATTTCATTTTAGTCTGTAAGAATGGAATCTACTAAGATTAACTTATTTTATGAAAACATTAAATTTAGTAGTTATGATAAAAAAATGCAAAGAATGATTCACCAATGGTTACAATTAACATGTAAGCATATCAACATGTCATGATTTTCAATAGTAATAGGGGAATTTAATTTAAGGTAATAAATTTTATGGAAATCATGTTATCAATAAATTATACAATATTCTAACCAAATATCATTGGAGTTTTTCCTATCATGTTTCATTTCCTATGATTGTATAAGTATATCATGCTCATAAGGATTGCTTCATAACATTTATACTAAATTTCTTGTTCATTAATTTCTCTTTATTATTTTAATTTTCCACTTAATTTATATATATTACAATTTAATGCTTAATATATAATCAAATATATCCTAACAAATCATGCAAAAAAATCAATTCAATTACTCATTAATCATAAAATGGAATAAAAAATATGTTTATAGTATTCATTATTATTCCATTTATCAAATTAAATCATGAATAATTAATTTCTTTTTCTTTAAATACAATATTCATAAGACATTTACCATAGATCTTATTAGAGTCACACAAGCTAATAAAAAATAATCCATAACCATTGGAATGATCCTTAATTAAATTAATCACACTACAAAGTTTAGTAATTCTAATCAATTAATTCTGGAAAATTGAATAACATTTATTTTTATTTAATTTCAAAACCTAAATCACTCTATTTTATTATTCCCTTAAATAATTAATGATTTTCTAGAAAAGTCACATTTAGTTAAAAAGGTATTATAATACTTCTTTGTGATAATTAAATTATTTTGTACACGTTTCATCATTGACAAACATATTTACATACTACCTATTTCAGTTTAAGATATTAATTTCAATTCCCCACATGCTATCACAGGTTTTCAATCGATATTTTAAAATTTCAAAATGATTGTGACATGGTTTTAAAGAAAACAAATATTCTCATAATATCATAACTCATAAGGAAGAATTTTTTATCTGGTATATATAAATTTAAAATCCTGAATTTTAATCATAAAAAAATCATAATAATAATACTATATAATAAAAATAATCACTTAAAACATACTCATAAATCAAATTCCAAATTTAATTAAAATAATGGATCTGACACCCTATATAATTCCAATATCTTAGATCATGCTTAGAAGGACCTCAAATCAAAATATAAAATTAAAAAACTTGAAAATTATTCCATGAAACTCATGCATCAAAATATTTATAAGAAATAAAAAATATTTAGATAAATGAATTCTTAAATTGTCCTTAAAAAATAATTTAATATAAATGATTAAATTTTCTTATAAAACACGAGGTTAAACCAAAAATCTCATGGAGCACTCTAAATTAGTTATAACATCACTATAAAAATCATTTCAACTATTATTAAAAGAAAATGTGTCACCTTTTAAAAATACCATGATTTAAAGGAAGTAAATTGGTCAATAAAAAATATTTTAAACATCTTAACTTATCATATAATGTAGGATGTTAACTAATAAAATATCAAGGCACTAAATCATTATTTTTTAAAGTTAATATCAATGTGAAAATCTTTATAACTATAGATTGCATAATTAAACTTAACAGGATTTTAAAACATAAGTGTGGAACAATTAAAATTATCAATTTGAAATATAATCTCATTTATTAACATACAATATATTTTTAGAAACACATAAAAAATAAAATAGTCAAAACTAAATGCTTCCATTTACTATTTATAATGGGTGATTATCATTAATTCTTAGAGTTTTAAGTCATCGTCACATTATATTCAGCCAAAAAATATGCGCACATATATCACCATAAAAAATCCCCTAAAATAATATGAATTAAGGGAGCATATTCACTATACCATGATATTTTATCCATTGGTTGGTCTTTTCTCACATACACATCTTTAAATTGCATTATTAGGTCTTATCTCACCTACACATCTTTAAATTGCATTATTAAATCATGAATCATGATAGAAGAAGTGTCTCCCATCTCCATATACTTGAGGTTATAACTTATATTACCATCCCAAAACAAACACCTAATTCTAGGAGTATAGACTTCATTGAAACATATTTTTTTGGGTTATTTTGTTTCCCAAATTCACCAAAATTCAATCACAATCACCAAAAAACATGATGCATGCATCTGACATAGGTCTCTACCCAGAAAGTGATACCACTTCACTTAGTTATTCAATAACCTCATAGTACTTACATTAGATCATAGGGGATCCTAAAATTCTATGACCTAGTTGATCATGTAACGATCCAAACTTTCTTAAATGAAATTGTCTTATGAATGAATAAATTACATATTAAGTAATGTAGTTAAAGAAAACAAATGAATGTTTTCCATTTTGTTTTGGATAATTATAAAATATAGCAATAATTAGCCTTTCAGACTTAAAACATTGTTAATAATCATAAAAATTGATCATATATCCTTTTATAGTGACCATTAATATTATAATATACTAAGGGTTAGGATAAAATCTAATTGACACAGAAAAGAAGAAGCGATGGCCTCGACCAGTAATATTATACCATATAAAGTCAATTTATTGAAGATTTCATGGGATATAAAACCACTGGTCTTTTCCCTTGACCAATCCTAAGTTGATATTCAATAAATGAAACATAATAAAAACCATTTTTGGGAGAACTTTAAGCTCATATATTCACCACCCAAACCATTTTTGTCAAACCACTCCAAGAAATTATCACCATCGCACACCTTACCCTTATGGCGTATGATGCTATAATAAGGGGTTATGTATCTATACCCCAATAGAAAGAATCTATATATTATATTCATAATAAAATAATGATTATATTTATCCCTTTTCATTATTAATTTATATATATGATTATATACGAGCTAATGAAAATTAGATTTTGATACGAAGAAATAGAAATTTTATTCCTTGCAAAATATATAGTTTAAATTAAAAGAATCTTTTTGATAAATTCGTGAATATTGAAATGAATTTTATTTTTATATAATATTCTTATTAAATAATTTCTATTTATTTATAAATTATAAAATAATTTAATGAAAGGAAATTTAATCTTTATAAGAGTCATAAAATTATTATTATCAAAAAAAATATTTTTATTTAAACGAATAAATTATCATATTTATAAAAAAAATTGGAATTTGTTTTTTTGAATTTAGTATGTCAAAATAATCCAATAGTGTATTTTTTATAATTTTCTAAGACTATTGAATTTTTGGGTAAAAATAAAATACGGTATAAATATAAAATGTGTCTTATAATGTCATAATAGCCCAAAAGAGATATAATAAATAATTTAAAGGTAACACAATTCAAAAAAAATATTTACCCTTTAAAATAATGTGTTTTTTAAGTTATTTGAGTAATTTTACATACCCTTAAAGAATCTTTCAAACCCTATATTATATTTTAAGTTTTTAAAATCAATTATTTATGAACATGACCCACTTCCACATAACCTATGGTATAATTTTAAATATTTTTCTTCTTATCAAAATAAAATATTGAAAAAAAATCCTCTCTAGGAGAATCCATGGGAAGGTTTAAGGTTTTGATTATTTTATTGTGTAGAGTCCAATGCCTAAGTTTAGAAATTAATAAATAATTTCCCTTTATTTTGGTATAAATAATCACTCAATCTCTCATTACCCTTCACTTAAACCCCATAAAACATGAATTTAATCTCTCTTTCCCTCTCTAAATAACTCCCATTATGTTCCTAATCTCTTAATAATCTTCTCCTAGTCTTTTAGAAGCATCTTCTAAAAGTAATGTATTCTCTTCACTTCATTTTTATTCATGTTCTTTCTTTGTACAAATCCTTTTTTATTTACAATTTGTTCATACTTTAATGTGTCTTTACACATACATTTATTGTAATAAGAATTATATTCCACCTTACACTCTCATTAAACCCTTCTATAAACCTTTATACACACTTTTTATGGAGTTGAAATTATCCCATAATTTTCCATGAAAATATTTTTAGTTGTGAATTACCATCCACATTTTTACTCACTGGTATTCATATAGATATACCAATACTTAATTTATTAGGTAATCCCATTCATGTAACCCATGATCCTTAATCATGAGATTAAAATTTATGAAACACTTTCTTATGTTATATGATTTATGCGGCACACAAATTCATATATGATGTGAATATAAGTGGGGGCCCATAATTATATATACCTCCATTACATTGGGTAATGTTTTTATCTCATGAGAAACCAAGTATGGTGCACGAGAGGTTATCCTAATAACACTGCATTATGATTAATTAGCAGTTATCCATTACTTTTTCTTATAATTTCAAGTTTTATGTTGTTTCTACATTCCTATATTACCTTGATTTTATCATCTTATATCATGCTTTGATGTTCATGTTTACGATTCTCACCCTTTTATGTCACCTTTATATTCCTATTTAATCACATGTATTTCTTTAATCATGATATACTTTTATTATTACCTTATTGTGATTTATAGATCATGCCTTTTTTATGTACATCCTCAGGTTATCCCATGTAGTTTTAGAATATCAATAGAAGTTTGAGGGAATGTTATAGATTTTTAAATAATGTATTTGTGTTCCTATTTCAAGTTAAATTTATATTTATCTAATTTACTAAATACACTTGGCCTCTAAATCTTTTGGGATTTTATTATATGTATATTTACATAATAAATCATGAAATAAGGTATATAAAATACATGGGTTGTCATAGTTGGTATCGAAGGAAGGTGTAGTTATTTTGGGGGATTGGGATTATAAAACCATTGTGAAAGGCTTTGGGATAAGAATAAATATAGGAAAAACCCCTAAATTGTGATAAAATATATATCGAGTGGTTTTCAAGAAATTAAATCCATGTGTGGATATTAAAAGTGGGTGTAGCTATGGAATAGTTGTACCTAGGAGTAATAACCCCAAAAATGGGACATTGGTTATTAACTAAATTATCACTTAGTGCATGAAAAATAGTTCTCAATGAAAACCTATTTTTATATTGCCAATGGATATGCATTGTTAAATTAAAAAGATATTTGTGAACCACTATAAAAGGAACCAAAATTCCTATAAAATTTAATGTTAAGAGATAGGCCATGGAAAACATAGATTGAAACCTATAAATTCACAGGTTAATGAGTACAAGTTATTTACAGGTTATCCCTTCAATATACATAGTTTCTATTTTATATGTTTAAAATTTTGAAAATTATCATCCCTAATTTTATATTATTCTTTTAAATGATCATAAAGAAGAGGAATTGAGTCAAAAACCAATGTGATGGTCAGTGTAATGATATCCCAAATAATATTACCAACTTAATGGAAAAAAGAGTTAGAAAATTTATTATAATAATTTCTCAATTAACACAATTTTTGAATAGAAACATGAATCAATAGGAACAACAACATCCCCCTAATAATGTGAAAGTTTCAATTGAGACATTTATGTAAAAAGGCCTTAGACTTTTAGTGGATCTTATGATCCATTAATCACAGAAAAATGGGTCAACTCTATAGAAAATATCTTCTCAATTATTCCATTCTCTGATTAAGATAAGGTCATTCTGGTTTTTTATCACATAGAGGGAGAATTTTAGCAGTGGTTTAATTTGACCAATAATATGAATCCCAATGAAGAAATCAAAGTTATGGAGTATAAATAATTCTGGGAAAAAAATTTAGAAAAATATTTTACTCACACTCTCTACCTTAAAATGGATTGGGATTTTCTTATCCTAAATAAACATGAGGGAAAGCCCATTAGGGAGTATGAGGAAAAATTCATAATACATGAACTGTACACCTCAGGCTTTATCATTGAACCCAAAATTAAATTTTTCTACTTCTATAGTGGCCTAAAGATGAATCTATAAAAATATTTTGTGATTTGAGACTTTGATATCTTTGAAGAAATTTTATGGTGTTCCCTTAAAGTTGAAATTAATATTAGTGAATCTCAAGGGTCTCATGGAATTTTAGATAAGAAGTATATAATTGAGTTTAATTTCTACAGATCGATTGTGAAATCTCATGGGGTTAATAAAGTCCAACATCCCACTTTTTAAAGTGTCGGAAAAAGAATCCTATAAATTTCTTAAAGGGGTTAAGGAAAGTATTTAGGGGTGGGAAGGAAGGGTATCAGGATAGAAAATATTTATGGAAGAAACCCACCAATGTTTTGGAAGAAATAAATTCTCCAGTTAACCCATATACAATTGTTTAATGTTTCAACTACAATGAAAAAAGACACTATACAAACCAATGTAATAAGACAAGGGTTGTTGAAGATAACTGATGATGATAAAAACCATGGCCTAATAACAAAGGGAGAGTATATTCTATAAAAACAGTCGAGGTGGATCCTGAAAATGAATTGGTGATAAGTATTATGTTTATTCATTCAATAATAGTGAATTTACTATTGGATTACGGTTTAACACATTGTTTCATATCATTCAAGTTTAGTAGACTTGTTCAAACACCACCTTAGAACATGGAAGTCCTGTTATTTATAAAAACGGAAAATGAAGAAATTATTGAATCCCATTTATATAAATCCTCACATATCAATATTTGAGGTATGAATTTCCTAGAAAACCTTATGATGCTCCATTTTTCAAAATTTTATGTTATTATGGGTATATATTTTTCTTCCTAATATAGAGACAACATAAATTTCCAAGAGAAAGAAATAACCCACCATATCATGAATCACCCTCTAATTCTATATAAGTGTAAGGAGAAGGATGATTCTCTTTTATAATAATCATCTCAAGAATGGATATTATTTCCTTATAAGGAATCATATCTCACTCAAATGATTTAAACTATGGAAAATATCTTCCTTAAGGAAATTTATGTTATAATAGAATATGTTTATGTGCTCCTTTAATATTTTCATTATCTTCCTCCTAGCTGAGATTTTGAGTTCTTGATCAAAATCACACCCAAATCTTTGTAAATATCCCAGAATCCATATATAATGGTCACTATTGAACTTTAATAGCTAAAGAAGAAATGATAAGAGAATACAAATAAAGGGTTCATTTGACTAAGTACTTTATCATGGGGTATGCTAGTTATTTTCTTTAAGAATAAGGATGAGTCAATGCACCTCTACACTGATTATCACGAGATCAATAAGATCAAAATAAATAAAAAGTGTCCCCTTCCATGAATTTATGACTTGTTCGATCAGCTACAAAAATCCTAGTACTTCTCTAAGGTGGTTCTTTGGTCAGGATATTATCAAGTATAGGTGAAGAAGTAAGATATACCAAAGATTAAATTTCATAAAAGGTACATTCATTATGATTTCATAGTGATACCATTTGGAATCACTAATGATCCTTTTATCTCAATGGACTTAATGAAGAGAGTCTTTTGGGATTACCTTGATAAATTTGTGGTAGTATTTATAGATAATATACTTATTTGCTTGAAAATAAAGTAGGATGTTGTATTGAAGACCATACAAAGGAAAAATATATATGTGATGTACAATAAATATTAGTTTTAGATTGATAAAGTAACATTCAAGAGGCATGTTATAACTATCAAAGGGATATATTTGGATCCTTTGAAAACAAATTCAATCAAAGGATATCCTATACCAATATATACGATATAGATATATAATTTACTTTGATTATTTGGGTATTATCATTGATTTTTGATAAATTTCTAATTATTTTCAAGCATACTAACAAATATAACTTATAAGGTATTTACGTTTTTATTGACTGATGAATGTGAGGATATATTTAAATATTTAAAGAAGAGGATAGTCATTACACCTGTGCTCACATTACCCACAAGAAGGGAAGGAATTTTTTTCTAAAATGATGCTTCTAAAAATTCTTGTGTTGTGTAATCATGTAAAATGAAAATGTGATAGCATATACATTCTACCAAATAAAGATACTTTATAAGAGAGACTCTACACATGATCTAAAATTGGATGTAGTGATCTCCAAATTAAATATTTAGAGACAATATCTCTATGGGAAGAAGTTTGACATATATATGGATCATAAAATCCTAAATTATATATTCAAGAAGAAAGGAATCAATATACTCAAATTTAGGTGGTTAAAGATGATCAAGAATTATGATTGTTTAATCCATTACCATACTAAAAATCCAAATAAAGTGGTAGATTATCTAAGTAGAAGTGATCTTGTAACCCTATCTATGATGAGTATTAAAAGGTATCCAATATTCATGGACATGTAGAGGATAGTCATGGGAATCACAAAAGGAATTTCATCCAACTTTTCCCAAATAATTGATCAATTTTCCCTTACAATGTGGATTAATGAGGCCTAAAAAGATGATAAGGAGTTACAGAGAAAGGTTTATATTCATCCAAGAAGCATTAAGATATATACAGATCTAAATAAAAACTTAAAGTGGGATAAAATGAAAAGAGAGATTTTCACAATTGTATCTCGATTCTTAGTATGCCAAAAGTCAGTGTTAAATGAAAAAATATAAGGGTATGATGTAAAAATTTCATATAACAGTATGTAAATGAAAAAATTTTAACCATGGATTTAATTGTAGGTATTAAAAAGATATTTAATGGAAATAACATCATTTGGGTATTAGTCGATCACTTTATAAAGGTAGTACATTTAATTTCTATCAAGGAATATTTATCTCTTGAACAAATCACCATGATATACATAAGGTAAGTGGTAAGACTTCACAGAGTACCACTTTCTATTATATCTGATCGATATCTGATGTTTAACTAAAGGTTTTGGAGAATAATTTAGTAAACATTGGATACAGAGTTCAGTTTTAGTATTTCTTATCACACTATTAAGGATGATCGGTTTCGAAGAACCATTAAAAATCATTAGGATATGGAAAGATCTTGTTCAATATATTTCAAAGGATGTTGGTATCAACACCTTCCTCTCATGGAGTTCTCATATAACAATTTTTCCATTATATCATTCAAATGGAAGCTTATGAGGCTTTGTATGGGAAGAGGTATTAAATTCCAACATGTCGGGATGAATTTAGAGCAAAAAATCTAATAGGAACTCATCTTATACAAGATATTACAAATAAGGTTTAAACAATTTATTATCATATAAAATCCATACAAAGTGTATAGAGAATATATATAGAAAACTATTGACGAGACCTAGAGTTTAAGGTAGGAGAAATGGTGTTTCTTCATATATTATCATGGAATATAGTCATGAGATTTGGGAAGAAATGAAAGTTTATCCGTAGATACATCAAACCCTTTTATATCCTTGATTGTATTAGAGTTTCGGCCTATTGTGTAGAAGTATGATCTAACCTATCTCTGGTATATAATGTGTTCCATTTATCCCTCTTAAGGAAGTATATACCAGACCCCTCACATATACTGATTCCATATGTGGAACCTTTAGATAATTATCTTTCATATGAGGAAATTCTAGTGAAGTTGTTAGACCATAAATATAACATTCCATGAAACAAGGTAACTTTCCTAGTCAATGTACTATAGAAGAACCATAAGTTTGAGGAGGAAGAGTAAATAAAATGGAAGTAACCCCATCTTTTTTAGTGTATTAAATGAAATTTTTAGAGAGAAATTTATGAAGTGTGGAAGAATGTATTGACCCAAAATTTTATAAATTAAATTCCCTTCTAAATGAACAACTGACTTGTTAAATAATTTAGGTTTTGAAAAAACATGTTTTTTTTATTATTTTGGACCATTATAAAATGTATCCATAATTATCCTATCATGCTTAAATGATCTTTAACCATCATAACCATTCATAATATAGAAATTATATAGTGAAAATTAATATTATAATATATTAAGTTGTATTTTAAGATCTAATTGAAATATAAGGAAGAGGTGATGGCCTCAACTAATAGGATCGTATCATATAAAGCCCATTTATCAGAGAATCCAAGTGGGTATCACTGGGATTTTTCCCTTACCAATCACAAGAAGATATTCAACAACTGAAACACGAGAAAAAACATTTATTTAAGAGTTTCACGTTCATATATATCATCACCCAAACCATGTTTTCCGAACCACCCCAACAAATTACCACCACCACACACCTTACCCTTCAAGAATATGCTGGTTTAATAAGAGGTTATGTATCTAGAACATAATAGTATGAATTTGTAACTTTTATCTATAAAAAAATTATGATTTTATTATAATTTTTTCATTATTACTTTATTTATATGATTATATATGAGTTGATAAAAATTATTTTTTATATGAAGAGGCCAAAATTGTATTTTATGGAAAATATATAGTTTCAACAAAAACACACTTTTTGATAAATTCAAGAATTTTGAAATATATTTTATTTTCATATAATATACTTATTAAATAAATTTTATTTTTATATGAATGATAGTATAATTTAATGATGTCTGATGTAATATTTGTAAGATTTAGAGAATTAATAATGTCACAAAAACCATAATTTTTCAATAAATGGGGTTTTTTTATTTAAAATCAGAAATTATCATATATAGAAAATTATTTTGGTAGAATAAATATTATTTTTGAAATAATTACATCAAAATTTTTCAATGATTCTTTTTTCTTTATTTTAGGAGAGGGTTTATTTTTTAGGTAAAAATTAAATACATAATAAATATACATTTTGTATTATGATATGATAATAATTAAAAATTGATGTAATATATAGGAATCCATAATTTTAATACATAAATATTACACCTTATTTGGTGAATATTCAATACATAACATTAAAATCTACACCAAAATTGTATAGGCCTTGTGTCTTTGGAAACATGGATACATAAAAAAAACTTGTTCATAAGAGATACACATCATCTCTCACTTAATTCTTCACAACTACCCCCCTTGTTATACATATCATACTTACATATTTCTTCATATCTTGGGAAATGTAAACATAAGAAATTGTGAGGTCAGATTCTTAGTAAGAGTAAACAAGGGAGATATCAATGTTCTATTAAGAATAACATGAGCATAACAGTATGAGAACATGATATTAACATTATAAAAACACAACCTGCATATCATAAATTATAATATTGAATCATGGAATAAATATTGGAATTTCATAACACATAAATCCAAAAGTAATCAAAGAACATGATCTATTATAGAATAACATTGGCATAAGACATAAGTTTCTGGCATGAATATAAGCATATAAAATAATTTCTTTAGTCAAGGTTCACTTCTATGACTATTATAGTGGATTGGGTTCACTCCACATTCCTTTATATCATTATTCAAGGTTCACTCCCAAGACTATCTTAGTGGGAAACTCCATTATTAAACTAGGTTCACTACTCATTCCAGACCTTATCATATCATGAGATATCCATATTTAACTAATGCATTATAGGGATACATAATTCTAGGCCCACCCATAAAATAATGAAAATATTATATATTCATGCTACAATATCATAAAACATTCATCATATGAACACTTGTGAAAAATAAACGAGTTTCATAAACTTTTCAACATTTCATTATAGTATAAATTATTGAAAATAAATGGGTTTCATAAACATCTTTTAATCATAATAAAAAATCCTCGAGAGAGATAATAAGTATGGTACCATTGGATCATATAAGTAATAAATATTAAGTAACATGAAAATATGGAATCTTAGATAAAAAATTCCTTTAAATTTTCTCTGCAATATTTCCTAAGGAAAATACTCTTGTTATTTTGAAATCACTTCTTTAAAACCTATTTTTTTACAAAATATTAAGGAAACATTTTATTTGAAAAAAAACATGTAAAATTATTTAGGAATCTTAAAAACATTTAGTGTTATTTATGATGGGAAATTCTATTCATAACATGTACATTAAAACAATGATTCCTTTTATATTTTTTATAAAAACCCAAAATTACCTCCTTTAGAAAATGACCAGAAGACTCATTTTAAAAAATTTCTAAAAACTTCAATCTTGGGTAAATATAACATTAAAAAATATTGAATAATATTAAAAAATTATTTAAACATTTTTATAAAACATATATGTGGAATAAAAATGATTTTCAGCCAAAGAGATAAATAAAGATGGTTTTCCTTTAAAATATAATTTTAGTATCTTGAGTACATAAAGAGTGAAAAATGAAAGAAAAACATGTAATATCTATAAATAATTTTTTTTAATAAAATTCATGGTATTATTTATATATAGGTAAAAAAATTTATCATCTTAAACTTAATCATAAACAATCCTGATAAATA
Organism: Viscum album; assembly: GCA_963277665.1. Taxonomy (NCBI): domain Eukaryota; kingdom Viridiplantae; phylum Streptophyta; class Magnoliopsida; order Santalales; family Viscaceae; genus Viscum; species Viscum album. The sequence continues at coordinate 1,209,652 of OY728136.1, forward strand.
ATGAGATTGTAATGTAAATCCCTTACCACTTTGGTAACTTTAGAATAAAAACCTTGTGAAAGAGAGAAAATTATATGGATATATAAATACCCATTATTTTCATGATAATAATCCAAAAATAAATTTATGGTTAGAATATACACCACATAAAAGAAATAAGTTGTGAATATGGCATGTGTCTCATAGAAATAAAAATGAGAAAAAATATTTTACCTAAAGTTCCACTTACTTAGGAAGAAATATAAACTTCTATATAATAAATTTAAAATTTTTATAATTCTATAACAGAATAATTTAAGTACTTAAAATATTATATATTATCCACTTATAACATTTAAACACCAATTTATTAATAATTATCTATTAAAATCCCCATTTATCAGTGCTTATTGTTTTGTTTTTCATGAAAGTTCTAGTCCTTATAATTTTATCATGGTTCCATAATATACATAATTTTAACCCTAATATAAATATAATATATATTATTTATATTTATATATTGTTTCATCAATAAAATGTAAATTAGAAAAATGATTTTCATCGTTCATGGAGACGGTTGTCCGTACATACGCACAAACATTGTTTCTATTTTTCAATGGATGGAAAAAAAGAAATATAAATAGTAATTAAATTTTAATTAATCATAATAATATCTTAAAAAACATATATATTTATTGAATCCATTATTATAACTATCCAAGTATAATGGTGATTAAAAGAAAATTACACTACTATGTAGAGGTAGTAAGTTGTACATACACACGAGCGATGTTTTTACTTTCCATAGGACGAAAAGAAGGTGGATAATGATTTTTACATCATCATAATATAAATTTAGTATATTTAATAAACTTAATTAATTATCTTATAATGTATAACATGTATTTATATGAGGTATAAGAATAAATAAAATAAAAAATGCTTAATTAAGAGTTATATCTATTCATTGAGAAACCTATTTTGTATTACACCTTAATCCTTGAAGGGATGGTATTTTTGAAAGAAAAAAAGCTATAGGTAGTGGTGAAGGAATATATGAAATTATTATATTAGGTATTTGATGATATAGAAGGCTTAAAAGGTGGGAGGAAGATAGGATAAGAGGCGTATTTTATAAGTGAGGGGTGAGGAACTCCTGGAATTACTTAAAGTATTAAATTAATATAAATTAATTTTTACAATAAAGTGGAAAAAGTTTGATATATTTATAATATAGGATGATTAAAGTATAATTAATATTATAAAATAAAATTTATATAATTTTAATTGATTTTTAACCCTTATCTCTTAGTTGTATCCCCTTTTTATCCATTTGACAATTATCGCAATATCAAAGTTTTCTACTCTTTAAGGGTCAAGAATGTAACCATAAAAGGAAAAGTGATGCATAAATAGAACATTGTTGATATTTTAAATCATATAAAACTCAATTGGACAATTATAGGTTCTTTATGAATATTAAATCATTTAATAAAAAAAAAATTATTACAAAATATCATTAATTCCATTTTTTGAACTATTCATTTACTTTGACTTTAAATTCATCAAGATAGTAATTGAATTTAAATATAAACATTTAAAAAATAACTAATATGTTATATTTTCCAAAAAAAATAATATAACACAATAATTCATCAAAATTGCATCACTTTTAATATTTTTAAAATCATTTATTTTATTTCTCTATTAATTGAATAAATACCGGGTTAGCGTAACATAAGAATTTAAGGTAATTATTAAATCACTAAAATTAAAAATAAATTACCATGATAAAAAAATTAATTCATATTTAAATAAGTATTTATAACTGAACATATCCTATTTTTATACTTTTGTAAAAGTTTTAGAGATATTAAAAACAATATAGTGACATTTTGTATTTATTCTTTTCTTAAAATTAATATAAAGATCACAATAAAATAATTATGGAACCAACTGGAAATATATTTAAAAAATGGATTGGAATGGATGAAAAAAACTCATTAAATATTTTAAATACAAGTGATAGAGAAATTGTAAATCCCTATCTTAAACTTTTAACCCTCTTTTACCTATTTTACCCTTACCGAGGTCAAAAATATTTACCAAGGTTACTCTTTGAAATAACCAAAAATAAAAGGGAAATATTTATAAAATATGATACTTATTATTAAAAGTATGGAATCCATTTTTTGTGACTTAATTCACATAAGTGGATGATTTTATTTTAAAATTATAACTATAAAAAGCGATGAAAAACATTTTTCCAGAAAAAAATGTTTTTTGAAGTATAATTTTTTAATACCAAAATCAAACATAAAATTAAATAAAATTAACTTAATTAGATTACTAATAATATCAATGAACTAATTTTTCTTTAAAAACCATCTAAAATAAAATCAAACTTTGATAATGCTTTAAACGAAACGAAAGTTTAAAATAAAAAATAGCACTTTCACTATCCATCACAAAATCAATATTTTTAAAAAATAAATATCAAAAAATTAATCTAATATAATTATTAAATAATAATTTAATAAATGAATTTAATTTTTTAAAATAAATTTTCTAATGTGGTATAAATTAATTATATTATTTTCTCATAAAAAGCAATAAACCCCATTTTCGAAGAAAAAATATATTTTTAAAACACATATTTACCTTACTAAAAATATATTTTCGTCATCTAAATCCATTATAAATTTCCTAAATTTGGTTATTACTATTAATTCTACCAATTTAATGACTAGGTTATAATGTTATACTAAATTATGGTTCATTTAGACTTGTTGTTGTGTGTATTGCATGCTATCAAAGAAATTTGAATTTATTTTAAGAGAAATATAACAAAAAATATTGAGGAGTTACATAATTAAAAAACAAGTGGAAAACCATCAGAATATTTGTGGCTTTGATTATTTTGTCACTTAGAGTCCAAAACAATAGTTTAGAAATTAATTACGAATTCTCCTCTCTTTTGCTATAAAAATCCTCCCAACCTCCAATTACTCTTTACTAAAACCCCACTGATTTTGAAGTTACTCTCCCTATACCTCTATAAATACATCCCAAGGAGTTCTAAAGATCTTAATAATCTATTTATAAGCTTTTATAAGCACCCCCTCAAAGTAAGTGATTCTCTCTTTCCCTTTTTATTTTTGTACACCTGTTATGAATATGAAATTATCCCATGATTTTCCATCCCAAACTTTTGTATTGTTAATACCCATCCAAATTTCCACTCAAGGGTATTCACCTAGATGTACCAAACCTTCATTGATTGGGGAATTCCATTAATTTAACACACACGTCTTAATAATTGGATTAAAATTGGTGAAATATGTTCTTATGTTATATGGTCTATATGGAACACAAATTATTATACATGATATAAATGTGATGGGTGGTCAGAAAATTATATATCCCTCCAATGAATTGGGTAATGTTTTTATCTCTTGGGATACCATGTTTGATGCATGGGAAGTTAGACAAGTCACAATACATTATGATGTCTTTGTGGTTAGCCTTGAATAATTCTAATGATGCCATGCTTATGTTGTTTTCATATTCATATGTTTCATTGATGTCATCATCTTATATCATGATTTGATGTTCATGTTTATGATTGTCACCCTTTTATGTCACCTTTAAAAGCCTCTTGGCTCACATGTATTACATTCATAATATTGTAAATTGATTATTACCTTACTAGGATTTATAGATCACCCCTTTCTTATGTATGTCCCCAGGTTATCCAGTAAAATTTTAGAAGATCGATAGAAATTTTCTGGCTTGTTATAAAGTTTTAAATAATGTCTTAATATCCCTAATTCAAGTTAATGTGTTGTGTATCTAATTTCCTAAAGACACTAGGCCTCTTGATCTTCTATGATTGTATTATATTTATCTTTATTTAATAAATCCTAAAATAAAGTATATAAAATAAATGGGTTGTCATAGGCCTCCCTAGTCTATTTCATGCAAAAGGATTTGCTGATACCATTTTCCTAACTACCCTTAGAGTCCCCACAAGTTCCTAACATATATTATGACCAAGTTGTGTTTTGGTTGTATTTTTTGTCAATAGATGATGTATTTTTGATATTGAGAAAAGAAGAAGTTTTGGTTTTCATACCCAGGACATCAGTATGAAGAATTAGAATCAGATAGATCATTGGTGTGAGTCAATGAATATGATCTATTAAATTGTAATTTTGATAGAGAATCAATAGTCACTGGAAATCATATTGATTTTATAATGTAAGTGTTTATCGTAAAGAAAATTTGTATTAGAGTTAATATTTGAAACTAAACCTGACGATTCATTGATGGTATTAGAGTTCTTATAAATCATAAGTAATATGTAAAACTTATGATGCAAGCCTTATAAAGGAAAGGGGGAGATATGGTGTTGCCAATCGTATTATTGGTGATTGTAAAGAAACAATTTGTTGGAAGGATGGGAAGTTACATAACTTTATAATGTAAATATGATGATGTTATGCCAGTCCTAAAAGTAATAAAAATAATGAAGAATTCATGATACAATCTTGAATTTGTGGAAAAGTGGAGAGCATGATTTTAATTATTCTTGCTATTGGTCATCAATGTGAGGAACACTGGACACAGAAGGATGAAGATCATCAGTTTGAGAATCATTGGTGTGTAAATATTAAAAGGTTTAAATTTTTTTCATAATGAAGAAAATAATTCATTTCCGACATGATTCCATTAGACGTGATATTCCACTGATCCATTATAATGGATTCTAACACCGATTCATATTTTTGGTATCCTTTTTATATCAGATATATATTTTTATCGGAGGTGGAATGTTTGTGAAAGTTTGGATTGTTGGAAATTATGATCCATAAAAATTATGTAAAGTCTGATCAACTAAATTATGATAAAAAATTTAGTCAACCATGTTCTTCACATTGAATTATATTTTTATTTAGTCAATAAAAAAAGAATTTTTACTTTGTTCTCTTACAATTGGGTCAAGATAAAATGAATAAAATTATTGATTGTTTCTCAAGAAGAGGTGAAGACTCATTATACGAGCATTGACAACGATCATCAGAGTAAAGCATAGACCAATCCATTAGACATATTATGACACCAATAAAGTCATTGGATATAGGATCATTATTTTTAGGAATTAAATAAAAAGAGAAATACTAATAAGACTTTTAGTGTTTACAAGAGTTTATCATAATGGGTTGTCTTCAGTTGTGTATATGTTTTCATCATCATGAGTAATTAGAATAAAGAATCATACTCAAGATAATTGTACTGAAGAAATGTTTGAAACCTAAATAATCCTTAAGATTTGAGTAGGATCAAGAATATTCAAGAATTGACCAAAAGGATGGAGAAGAGTTGAATAAATCAAAGACAAAGACTTAAATGAATGATAAATGTAGGAATTGTGAATTTCATTGAGTGGGAAATGGAATTCCTTTTCCTGCCTTTTCCATTCAAGGGTGCCTATAAAAAAGATCTTAGTACATTTGTACTTTTATAAACTTGAACTGTTTATGTGCGCTAGAGCTATAACAATTGTGAAATAAGTATTGAGTTCCCAACCAGACTTTATTTTTTAGGCTGAACATAAAGAAGATTATTAGAATGTTGTTTAATCCTACCGTATAAGCAAGTTCTGTGGGATACATTTCATTTAAGCAATTCCCTCAGAGTGAGACCATCAGAAAAAAATCCATTAGGGTAAGGTTCATAAGACTGAGTTCCATCTGATGAATGAATTGTGAGTTATTGATTGAGTTTTTACTCAATTGAATAAGGAAGAGTAGAAGGATTGTCGGTCTGAGATCATTCGGATGAAACCCATCAGACAAAGGTTACCAGACTGTGGAAGATCAGACTAAATGTTTCTAAGGAATTTTTTTCAATTGAGTTTCTGGATAATTTTTCTATAACAACATGTTCCTTATATAATTTTTGAAGTTCTTAAAGATTGTATGTAGGTAAAGTTTGATTCAGCTTACTTTTGGAGGAAGTGAAGACTTTATGAAGTGGAATAGAAAAGAAGAAGGAAAGTGAATCTTGTAACTATGGATACTTACCAATTTCTAAAATGGATTGATTTTTTTGGGTGTATATCCAGCTTTGGTTAGTGGATACTAAAAAGGATAGTTGGGGGGTATAAACAACTATAGCAAGAAATTTTATACTGAGATTGTATAATTATTCATCACTTGTACCATTATATTCTAGAAAGAAGATAGTGATAGGATCCATATCGGTGTAACTATACAACATGGAAATGAGTATGTCTTTGTACCAAACCTTTTAAATATTGTGTACTACCTTCTTTTTGTATTTGTTTCATAGGAAAGGTGAGTTTAAGATGTTAAACATTAGTGCATCATAATTTTATCCAGTTTTAGAGGTTAATAATGTTTACTAAATAATTTAAGAAAAATTATTATAAAAGTAAAAGGAACCTATGATTCATCCCCTCCAATGGTTTTGATCCAGTTTGGGAATAAAAATAGTTATTAGAGCCAAGGTTCCCTCTAAAATATCCATCTATGATTTCAATTTTGTAAACTATAAGGGGATTCCAATTTTCAATGGTAATAAATATCATATCTAAAAAGATATAATGTTGAAATATCTTATTTCTCTTAGTCATGATGTTTTGGAAGCTACTATAGGTGGATTTACTCCTCATATTGAGAATTATCCTCTTACTGCTACTGATAAGAAAAATATTGAGAATGATTGAAGCGATAAAAAATAATTTCCTCTCATCACTAACTAAAAGTGATTTTTTTAGATTAAAGGGAGTTGAAACTACCCAAGGTATCTAGGATAAGTTGAAAAACATTTATGAATTCAATATAAAGGTGAATAAGGAAAATTAAAAATATGGAGGCTAAACTATGAAGATATTAAATTTTTTGAGTATGAATATATTGGTGACTTTTTTAGAATGGTGAATGATATTGTTAGCACCATAAGATGTATTGGTGAGAAATTGTAAGCCTCAAATATTTTTGAAAAGATATTGAGCATTATTCCTGATAAGTTTGATGCCAAAGTTTCATATTTGGAAGATAGATATCCTGAAACTCCATCTTTGGATGATATATATATATAGTACTCTTATTACTTATGAAATTATAAGAGAGGAGGTTATGAAAAAAATAAAAGGACGATCAATAAATATCCTTCAAATATTTTTTAAAAGGGAAAAAAGATAAATAAATTCAATAAGAATAAAGTGAATTAGATGCTGATAAAGAAGTTAAATATTTCAATACAATTATTTCCCTTATTTTTATGAAATTCAATAAGGAAAAATATAAAATTAGAACTATCAAATATTGGAATTGTGAAGGCAAAGGAAATTTTTCTCAAAGTTTTCCTAGGAAGAAATTTGAATAGTATGAGTTTGAAGAAGATGATGAGAAAACTCATAAACCAAAGTGGAAGAATCATAAGGTAGTATTTCCTTATAATAAGAAGAATAAAATTTATTAGAGTATAATAATGAATAATAACCCCCTCATCTGGTGATGAATCATATCATCAACTCAAATTCATTACTCAAGTTAGAAATAGAATTTATTCTTCAAAAAAAATGATGATGATAAAGAGAATGCGAAAATAAAAAGGATTTTCAAAAAAGAATTTGGAAAATATAATTGAAATAAATATTCAACTCAATAAAGAAATAATGAATTTAAATAAATATATTAAAGGAATAGATTTTGATAATGGTAATCTTGAAATAAAACTGAAAATTTACGAAGAGAGATCAGTTGGAAATGAAAAACTCAACATAATAGTATCTACACTTATTAAATAAAATAATCAGAACAAGTTGAAGATAACTGAATCTGAAAAGATGATATATGTTCTAAAAGTTAGTCTATGTGAGAAAGAATGTGATTTTTTTAAAATAACATCCATTCTTCTTAAAACATAAAGTTTTATAAGAAAGATGAGATAAATCTTCACCTTGGAATTTGATGTTAAAGGTGAAACTTCTAAAGATGGAGAAAAGAAAGGTTTATAAAAGAAGGTCTATGAGTGAACATCCTTTATCAAGAAAGATAGAAATTATTGAAGAAAGTATCCTCCTAAGAAAATTGGTCCATGATTTGTGAAGAAGAAACAACATAAAAGTTCTGAAAAAAATCTCTATCAGTTTGAAAAATCAAGATTCAGAGGTCATTGTTTGAGATGTGGATTTTTTGGACACAGATCCTCTTCAGGTCGGTACACCATTTCTCTACCAAGAAACATTTATGAATCAAGGGGGTCTATGAAGAGAAAATAATACCAAATGTTACTAAAAAAATTAGAACAAAAAGGGGAAGTCTGAAGATAAATAAAGTTGAGTATATTAAGAAAGTAGATAAAGAAACATGACAAGTATGAAAAGGAGTGATTATTTATTTGTAAAGAACAATTTGACTTGGAAAGAAAGTTAGAAGAAACAAAAAAATTAGATAAGGAAAAGTGAAAGAAATGGGTTTTTGAATATGTGATCAATGTTAATAAAAATATATCAACATATTGTGATATGAAAATTATGAAAATACGCAAGAGATGTGATCAAGAATAGAATGTTACTAAATTTTTCTTGACTATCCTGCTATAATAAGAGGAAGGTATGAAAGAGTTGTTATAAACTCACAATAAAAAAATGGTTCCAAAAATGGAAAATAAATTTACATATTTATCAGAAGAGTATATAGATTAAATGAAACTTTTTACAAAATATAATAATGTTGAATAGAAGGAAGAAAATACATCCAATGAAAAATATCAGAATAAGATAAAAAAGGCAAGGTTGAGAGAGGAACCTTAGTCTAAAAGATTATTCTATGTGGTAACTGAGGTTCCTACTTATTCCCTAAATATTTGTATTTGTACTAACTTGTAGGTAATTGAAGGAGTTTAAATAAGAAATATGATGATTGATTCTCAAAATATTATTGTAAAATAAAGTAATAAGGTTACAAAATATGAGTTTTTGAAAGTTGTGTCTATACACCTAAACTCTATGATATTTTTATTGGGATGCGAGAATGTTACTTTTATCTAAAACAAATACTTCTAAGATTTCCCAAAGAAATTAGAAATTTTATTGATATATGAAAAGGGTATGAAATTAAATTTTTCAATGGCAAACATAAAAAACATTGATTATTTACTATTATTTTATATATCGGTTTTTCCAAGGTAGAATTAATTTTTTTTAGTTAAAGGTTATTTATTAAGAAACTCATGTGATAATTTTTCTCTCCTGAATAATAATTTCAAAATATTGAGATAAAAAATTTCAACCCTTGGAAATAAGATTATTTTTTAAAAAAGGGAAGAATTATCATGATGGCCCCATTAAATTTTATTATCAATAAGGGGAATAGAAAAGAAATTTAAAATAGATGAGAAGTAGGAATATAAATAAAATAATGGGGAGAAGATTACATGTATGTAGGGGATAATAAAAAGTGAGCACAGAAAACAAAAAGTGGAATCATATTGAAGTGGGTATTAAAAACTAACATAAAGGGGGATATTTTTAGGCCCAAGTTATGTTTTGGTTGTATTTTTTGTCAATAGATAATGTATTTTTGAAGTTGAGAAAATAATAAGTTTTGTTTTTCCGACCGAGGACATTGGTATGAAGAATCAGACTCAGATAGATCATCATTGTAAGTTATTGAATATGATCCATTGGATTGGGATTTTTATAGAAAATTAGAAGCTTCTAGAAATCATATTGAGTATGCAATGAAAGTATTAATCGTAATGAAATATTTTATTGGATTCTACATTCAACACTGAACATAATGATGCTTTTCTAATATTAGATTTTTCATAAATCATAAGTATCCTGTAAAACTTATCAAGCAAGCCTTATAAAGGAAAGGGGATAGTTAGAGCTTCCAATAATATTGAGGTTTATTGGAAAGAATGATGTCACTGGAAGGAGAGGATGTTAAAATACTTCCCAATGTAAATCTGACGATGCTATGCCAATCCTAAACATATTCAAAATCATGAATAAATAATGATACAAGTAGAAGTTTACGGAAGAGATGAGAATATGATGTGACTTATTCTGGCTGCTATTTATCAGTGTGAGGAACACCAAACACTAGAGGATGAAGATCATCGATATGAGATTCATTGGAATGAAAATATCATAAGTTTGAAAGTTTTATCGTAATAAAGAAAAGAAGTAATTTCTGACACCAATCCATCGGACACAATATGTCACTGATCCATCATAATGGATTTTGACATTGATTCATATTGTTGTAATCCTTTGTACATCGGATGCAGAGTTCTATTGGAGGCAGAATGTTTGAGAAAGTTTTAATAATTGGAAATAATGATCGATCAGAAATATTAAAATACCAATTAACAAAATGATGATAAAGAATGTAGTCAACCATGTTCATCAGGATGAATTGTATTTCGATTTAATCAAGAAAACATGAATCCATACTTTTTTATCTTATAATTGGTTAAAGAGAAATGGAATTAAAGTATTGATTGTTTCTCAAGAAGAGGTGAAAACTCATCAAACGAGCATTCATAATGATAATTGGAGTTAAGTAGAGACCAATCCATCAGACACATGCTGACACAGATAAAGTCATCAGATATAGGATCATCAGTCTGAGGAATTTAAGAAAGGGAGAAATAGTTTGAATACTTTTAGTGTTTACAAGATGTCATTGTAATGGGTTGTCTTAATTTGTGTATTTTTTTATCATAATGAAAAATTGGAATGAATAATTAGACTCAAGATAATCCTATTGAAGAAATGTTTTTAAACTTAAACAGTTATGAAGATATGATTAGGATTGATAAGATTCAAGAAGAACCTAGAAGGATTAAGAAGATTTGATGAAGTAAATGATGAAGAATTACATGGATGATAAATCTAGGAATTGTGAATTTCATTGAGTGGGAAAGGGAATTATGTTTACCACCTTTTCCATTCTGGTCTTCTTATAAAAGAAGATCTTAGTACTTTTGTACTTTGATAAACTTGATCTTTTTATATAGGTTGGATATCCAAAAATTGTGGAATGGGTATTGTGTTCCTAACAAGACTTTTTATTTCAGATAGAAGCTAAGGAAGATTATTACAGTGACATTGAATCTGATCATCAAAACAAGTTTCAAGGGTAAAATTTCATTGGATCGAGTCCATCAGAGTGATCCCATCTGAGCGACATCCATTAGAGAAAGGTTCATCAGTTCGAGTTATATCATACAGAGGAATTGTGAGCTTCCGATTTAGTTTCTAAACAATTGAATAAGGAAGAGTAGAAGGAGAATCAGACCGAGACAAATAAAATGGAGCCCATTGAACAAAGTTTACCAGACTAAGAAAGATCCTACTAAATTTTCATGATGAAGTTTTCCTAACTTAGTTTTTATATAATGTTTCATGAAAAAAAAGTTCCTTTTATAATTGTTGAATTTCTTGAATATTGTATGTAGTTAAAGTTTTATTCAGCTTTCTTTTGGAGGAAGTGAATAATTTCAAAAGTGGATCAGAAAAGAAGAAGAAAGTAAAGCATGTGATTGTGGATACTTACGAGTTGCGGAAAATACTTGATTGTTTTTTCAGGGTGTATAAATAGTTATGGGAAGTGGCTATTGAAAAGGATAGTTGGGGGGTATAACCAACTATAACAATAAAGTTTTTATTAGGATTGTAGAATTTTTCACTACTTATGAATTTTTATTCTATAAAGAATATAGTAAAAGAATCCATGTTGGTGGGACTATCCAACATGAAATAGAGTATGTGTTTGTACTGAACATTGTAAATATATTATATGGCCTTCTATTTTCATTTGTTGCATAAGAAAGGTGAGGTTGAGAAATTATAGCTGAATGGATCTTAAATTTTAAAAAAATCAGTGGTTAAGAAAGTTTACTAAAGATGTTAGTAAACTTTATTATAAAAGAAAAAGGAACCACTAATCCCCCTCTCTCAGTGGTCTTGATCCTATTTGGGAACAACATCTCTAGGATTTATATAATCACTCAACCAAAACCTTTGATAGCACACTTTCATGACCCCTCCCTCCAAAGGTACCCCTATTGGGTTTAAATTAATTAAAAGAGATAATGACCCCACTCTCGAGTCCCACCACTAGTAGTCCCTGATTTGGTGACTTGCACCATGGGTATAAAGAAAGTCACACATATGGGAGGCATTACCCTCAATAGAAAAGTAGGACCAGGAGATAATATTCCAACCATTGAAAAACTATATCACATAAAATAAAATCAAGAACAAACCATCCCAAAATGCATGAAAAGATCAATGAATACAAATAAAATTCTCCACATAAAGTAAAAAATGCCAATCTTATGGAAGAAACTCACTAATAACTCCACTTCACATGCTAGTAGTGTTTAGATTAGTCCTTAAAGTTCTCATATAAACCTGAAAATGGTTTATATATACATTGGTGAGAATAATATGTATACTCTATAGGATCATACCCAATATATATCATGAATATGTGAAAAGAGAATACAAATCCACCATTGAGAGAATAACAGAACCAACATGAACCTGGATAGATAAACTATCCATTCAAAACCTCATTATGACACTCTCACTAAACAAAAAACCCATGTATAATAATATAGAGTCTAAAAATAAAAGTAATGGAACCCCACAACAACTTCCCCGTATATTTTATACTCTCACATCCAAATTCCAAATGTCATATTCTCTCATTCCTTTCATGCCATAACATCGCATATCCATCCATCTCTAATATAGGTTGGGATGTATCCCAACCAGTCCCGGACTTCTACAAGGCCCATTATCCCATTCTAGCATCAATTTTATAATTCACACCTCGCGTTCCACTGCCACATCGTCATCATACAATTACACACCCATTTTCAACATCATAACTAGGGTAGTAGGGTATCGTGAACATGATGGACATCAACACCATGACCTCCTTCCATTCATGAACCTACCACATATCACATCCTCATAATAACTAGACATCTAAAAAATTATTCATCAATATTTCTAAGAGTCTCCAACATTATCCATCATCATCACATTGCATCTCTAATATTATCCAGCATCATCACTATTTCTAAAGGAAGAGTGGGAAAGAGGGGGTATCCAACCATCCATTTCATCCCCATCCTGGATATTAGGGAAACTACACCGAACTCAAAACATTTGGGTGTTTGTAAGGTTATCTAAATCAGGTGGGGAACACATATAAATTATATGAAAATAAAAGATATATTGATAGCAAAAAATACCCAAATTAAGGCTTCACATTTAACCCCACTAGTGCAATCCACAACACCATTACAACATCTCATGACCTATTCCATCAAATGATTCTACCACTTATGCAATACAATAAAAAAATGACACACACAATCTATAGTTCATCTTACTTTTTCAAATTAACCAACTCTATTTTTACTACTTAATTTTCCAACATCAATTCAATTAGTCATTTCATTACACAACTAAGACAAACCATTATAAACATCACTTCATCTTCAATTATATGAATTATAACTAATTTAATTAATTAATACAACTATCATACATTTATTTCAATCCACACATATTTAATTTCCAACCCATTCCATTTCAATTTAATCATTTCATGTTTATTATTAACACTTAATTTCATCACAACCAGAAAAATACATCAACATGGCACACAAACAGCTCATCCACCACACAAAATTGATTTCCACATTATGATATATGCCAAGACATCACCTCAACCTAGAATTATTTCCACAGTATCCTCTTATCACAATGAAAGTATATCAACCCTCAGTATCACCCATGTCGATTAACCACACTCCTTTTCCAATACATTTTGAATTCAGACATAGTTACCTTCATCACTAGAATGTATCCCAGAAGAACTCCACATAAGGTTCACATGACCAACATAGATTAATAGAAAGATCATCATCACATATAAACACATTTCATTTTATACTTATATCACAAATTTCAGGTTTAACAAATGGGATTTCATCACATTTCCTTATTACATTAATGGGTATTCTCTTGCAATTCTACAATTTCATGGAAACAATATTAATTATCTATATATATGTTCTTATACTCTTTATGAATGGTGTCCTTATGAAATAAACACAATAAGGTCCACACATCACAACAGCTAAAACAAAAACAAGGCTCCCAACAATCATGATTTTCAAAAAATAAAACAAACAATTATAAAATAATAAGAAACATCATAAAATAAGTAAACACATATGAATACTATCATACACTTAAATTTTAGTTAAATAAATTTAATTATTTTTTAATTTGACTCATACTATCCAACTAAAGGAAGAAAAAAACATGAAATTTAGATAAGTTCATAGAAATAAAGGAGATAACAAGTATCCAATACCTTAAACATATGTTCAAAGTTCTTATAGGAAAGAATGCATGATCATGATTCATCCACCACTGAAATAAATACCACCAAGGATGAAGGAAAACCCACCAGAACATATCCACTACAAGTATTAATCAATACTAGCTCAACTTTTAATCCACAACAGAGGATCTCCACCTAAAAAATATAAAAATAATAAGAACAAGTTGAACATATAGGAGTGGAGGAAGAGAAATAGCTTAATTTATGAGGCCTCAATCTGAACAAACCATGGTGTTTGAACTTGCAATAAGTTCAAATGGATGGAAAGGTGAGGTCAAGGGGTTTACTAGGTCTCAATAGAATAAGGGAAACAAAACCAAAAAATCATGAATGACCCTTTTTATATAGGGGGATTTTTAAGCCTTCACCATAGTGTAGAGTCTCACAAAACACCCTTAGTGATCCCATTAAAAGCCAAGATCTATAATTCAATCCTCAAACCCCCAATTTTTTCATTTTTTAAATACATTTTTTGACTGAAACCACAAGCTCATCCATGGAATAATATAGGCCATGTTGGCATCTCTAACATCATCCATGACTGGCCACTATGATGTATTTCCAATCACTTGGCCATTTTCTTCTCACTACACCTAGGACAATGATGTGGTTATCTTAAACTCCCCATGTTACATCGGTGTTCATCCAAAACACCACACATAGTATCAATCCATTAAATTAATGTTTGTAAACTTCTATTTTCTCACAGAGTGACCATCCATATGCCACACCCAACAACACAACCAAACATGATATTTCACTTTCTATGGTTCATCCTAGAACCAAAAAAAAACTCCACAGACAACCTACAAGAACCAAAGTCCAAAACATCCTACCTCGTACTCAATCCTCTAAGAAAAATTCAAAATAACCACCACTATGCCCACCACCCTAGTATGGTGGCCCTCTAAATGGCCAGAACTCTCCCTTATCATCTGGGACACCTACAAACCCCCTCTAGGAACCACCAAGCCTAGGAAAACTATAATGGTAGGGTTTTAAGAATTAGGTCTCTCATATAAGGTCTCTTGTGAAAATGTGAAAATATAATACCAATGAACCATTGAATAAACAATCACTACTACAAACACGGCCTTTATCAGCGCTAAAAATGGCCTTTATCAGCGCTCCGAAAAGCTCTGATATAGGACCCCTTTATCAGCGCTAAAAAAACTGCTGATAAAAGGGGTCTTTTATCAGCGCTCAAAAAAAGCACTGATAAAATTACCCCTTTATCAGCGCTTTTTTAGAACTGATAAAGGGGTCCTATATGAGTGCTTCCTTTATCAGCGCTTTCGGTTTAGCACTAATAAAGGTACCTTTTATCAGCGCTTTTAAAAAAGCGCTGATAAAAGTTAAAAAAAATTTAAAAAAATTAAAAAAAAATTAAAAAATACTGCCAATCGGGGGGGGCTTTTATAGAGCTTGAACCCCCCCCCCCTTTTAAAGCACTTTTAGGCCCCTATACAGCACCCCACGCACCCCCTCCACCCTTTAACAGTGCTTTCTCCAATATTCCCCATGTGCGCGCACCCCTACCTCTATCAGGATTTTAACTCGAGACCTCCCCCCTGTGCGCCTAAGACCTTACCACTACTCTATTTTGATTTTCTTTCCAATTCATGATATCTATATATATATATATATTTATATATTTAGTTATATTTATTAGTATAGTAATATATATTTATATTAATATATATATATATAGTTATATTATAATATATATATATATAGTTATATTATAATATATATAGTAATATTAATATATATATATAGTGGTATTAATATATATCTATATCTATATATATATATATATATTTAGTTATATTTATTCGTATAGTAATATATATTTATATTAATATATATATATAGTTATATTAACATATATATAGTTATATTAACATATATATAGTTATATGAATATATATTTATATAGTTATATTAATATATATATAGTGATATTAATATATATATTTATGGTGATATTAATATATATATTTATAGTAATACTAATATATATATATGTAGTTATATTAATATATATATAGTTATTATATTAATATATATATATATAGTTAGATTAATATATATATATAGTTAGATTAATATATATATAGTTAGATTAATATATAGGTATATAAATATTCATATATTGGTATTTTAAATAAAATGGATATTAGTTATTATTTAGATAAAGCTAATATATTTTATATGTAAATATGTTTAATTATTTATTTAAAAAATTTAATTTTTAGGTGCGAATATATAAAAAATATGTACATATAGTTATATATTTGATTATAAATAGCAGTTCATTCTAAAAAAGGATGAAATTTCAAAGACATAATATCAATATTAATGTAATACCTTGGAATAAATTCAGTCCCTGCCATGAAAAGCCAATAATACCCCCTTAAACGAGTTTGAAAATCCACAAAATGTTAAAAAATCTGGGTACCCCGAAAAAAAACTCAGTTTTGGAGGCCTTTTGGGCCTCTTTTGGCCTCGAAAAACTCTGGACCAGGGTCACCCCTAATCATAGCGGCGTAGAGCTCGTCGCGGACTTCGATTTGATATGTGGTAGATCTCAAACGGACACCCGGATCAAAAGTTATGGCCGTTTGAAGTTTGAGTTGCGTTTTCAACATATTTTGGATCTTTTTTTAATTTTTTTAATTTTTTTAGTCCTCAAATTGTTATTAAATGACTATTACTCCATAATGATTATCAAAATATTAATTAAAAATATTTTTTTTTAATTTTTTAAGAAGTCATTTTCACTAAATATCTTATATATTAAATATAATAAGTGTAAATGTACATTTATACTTATCTAAAATATATTTAAAAATTATATATTATATTTATATAAAAATATAACTATATTTATATATTAATATATTAATATATATATTTTTTTGAAACCTACCCTTTATCAGCGCTAAAAAAAGTGCTGATAAAGGCCCCCCTTTATCAGCGCTACTAAACAAGCGCTGATAAAGGGGGGCCCTTTATCAGTGCTAACAAAAGCACTGATAAAGGGGGGTCCCTTTATCAGCGCTAAAAAAAAGCATTGATAAAGGGGTGCCTTTATCAACGCTTTTTTGAGCACTAATAAAGGGACCCCCTTTATCAGCACTTTTTCATTAGCGCTGATAAAGGGGGGCGCTGCGAAAAACTGTTTTTGTGGTAGTGAATAAAACAAATAATCACCTAACATGTTAACTTTCCATCCCAACCTCACCATAACACTCTCACAAAATAACACATCCAAGTATAATAACATATCATCAAAAGGAAAATAATCAAAGGAACCCCAAACCACTTACCCATTGATTTTATGATTTCAAGCCCCAACATCCAACATATTATGCTCTCATTCCTTCCATATCATCAATTTTCATATCCATCCAACTTATACGTGTGTTAGGAAACATCCCTACCTACCCCATGGTCACAAGGTCTAACATCTCGTGATAGAATAATTAAATATTAACATCAAATCCTCATCACTAAACCAGGGTAGTAGGGTATCATGAAAGTAAAGGAAATTAACCTCATTCCCTCTTCCTACCATGCATTTCCCCCACTACATATCATATCCTTATCATTATCAAGCATCTATAACACCAGTTGGTATCATCATTAGGCATCTACACTACCATCCACTACTATCACTAGGCATCAACACCACCATCCATCATTATCACAATACTGAATGAAGAGAGGGGAAGAGGCGGTAACAATCCATATATTTCACCACTAACCTGGATTCTAGGGAAAACATATAGAACAAAAAACATTTGAATGTTGGTAAGGTTATCCAAATTGGGTGTGGTGCATATATTAATAACATTAAAATAAAATATAGATAAAAGTAACACAATACCCAATCTATGGATCCATATTAAATTCCCCTAACATATCCCAAAACACCAAAAAAAACATTTTTAAATACCTTCCATTAACAGATGCCTCCAATAAATGAAACATAGCACACAAATAATCTTCACACAATCCACAATTCCTCTTCTCTTTAAAAATTAACTAATTTCCAGATTTAATAAGTTTCCAATAAACTTATAATTACTAATACATTTTATTACACATTTAAGTCAATATAATTATTTAAATTATAATTTATAAGATAATTGTCACAAATTTATTTTATCCTATGGTTATTAAATTTATAACCCATTCCATATTAGTTTCATTATTGTAATTTTATTCCATCTCAACTGGGATAATACCTCAAACACACCACAAAATATCCAACCTATCTATAAAAAGTCACTTAAAAACCATCCAACCATAACCATAACCTACTATCCCACTAAGATAATCCCCATAATACAGCCACTGCATATCATCCCTTATCACAACCTATTCTTAATAAAACATATCTATGCTTCCCAACACATTTGGCATCCAAACTATTCACCCTCTTCACTATAAAACCCAGACATAATCCCCACTCAAACCATAAGGAAACATCATAGGCACATGAACACTTATAATAGTGAATTAATATTTTAAAAACACTAAAATTTCAATTTAAAATGGGGCTTCCCCCATATGTATTTATCTTCTTCTTGGGTATTATTGCAAAAACCCATATTTATATAGGAAACTGATTCATTATCCATGTATAATTTATTATCCTTTTATGAATGGTGAGTTTAAAAAACGAGTCACAACAAAGTCTAAGATTATAAAAACACATCACAAACAAGGTTCCCAACATCCTTTATTCTCATCAATAGCAGTGAGTGAGAATATACTCATAAGAAATTTCAAAAAATAAGTAAACACATATGAATAATCACATCCCATTAAATTCCAGATTAAGAAAATTACTTATCTGAGTATTTCAACATATAATATCCTCATAAATGAACTAAAAGAATGTAATTTCCCCAGATTCACATAAAATAAGGAGATAATGAGGATCCCCTACCTCAATTTGATGTTCAATACTCTCCAAGAAATATTGGATGTTCAAGAATTATCCACCACTAAAGGAAACAACATTAGAACCTAGCCATGATAAGGTACCATAAAGACTTTTTCAATTTATAACCCAAAATAGTGGATCTCTACCAAAAATGAATTCCTATAAGGAATAATAATAAGAAAAATAAAGAACATATTAGTAAGGGAATACCTTTATTTGTGAGACTTATATCCGGATGAACTATGGTGTTCTAATTCATAAGAGTTGTAGTTGGAGGTTAATGATGGGTCATGGGGTTAACTAGGGATTGAGAGAATAAGTAAAACCAAACCAAGGAATCTAAGATGTCCTTTTTTATATAGTATCCTTCATAAGCCTTCCCCACAATTTTTAGGTCCTTAAAACACCTATGGCGAGTCCCATCAAAGATTAGATCTAAAATTCCAGCTTCAATCACCCCAATTTCTAATAATTTTAAAATCTTTTGTTGAATCATTTTGACCACCACCATGGTGTAAACTAAGTAATTTTGGATTCAGATTCCTACAATGACAAGATACTATGGCATAAGACCAAGTGCTTGTATTTTTTCTCCTCACCACACACATGATTGTGGCGTGGTAATCACCACACTACATGTTTACAATAGAGTAACCATCCAAGAGCCACACTCATCATAACATGATACCTAGGAAGTTTCCCTCATCCCATTTTCAAGAATTTAGATAATCTATTTGAATGCCCACCAAAATGGCCAGTTAGGTCATTTCACTCACTATGGTGAATCCTAGTAAATACAACCAACTCCATGGCTAACCACCAAATCTCTAAGGAAAAAATAGATTTCCCCTCTCTCGTACCTCCAAGCAGGCTTCAAAATAGATAAAACCAGTCCCACCATCAAATAATGTTGACATTACAAAATACTAAAACCCTACTCTATCCTCAGGAACAAATACAAACTCCCTCTAAGAACCACCAAGCTTTAGGAAAGCATAAAGGGAGTGTCTAAGGAATCATATCCCTCAAGTTAAATACCTATAAAACAATTTAAATCCTTGAGAATGAAAAACAAAACCTAAAAAGGAATAAGGGAAGGGAACATTTCTGAATAACCATCCTATAAGATACCTCTTTGGGATATTGTTATATACTAAACACAACCACAAACCAAGAAAAACTAACAAGAGTAAAGGTAAAATTTCATAAGGCTAAAAATTACATCATTTAAGGAAAGAAAAAAAACACATAACTGACTGGAATATTGAGAAAAAATTTGTGTCTCATTTCCCTAAGTGCTCTCCTCCAAGCCACCATACCTTCAAAACATAGAAAGAAAAGGGATAAATCTCCCATGAAGCACCTTCTCTTGGAGATCCTAGATCTCAACTGGTCATTCTACAAATGTTCAATCATCCTATATATAAAAATATATCTAGTAACACTAGTGCAGAAAAAGTTTTTTACGTCACCATTTTTTACGTCGGTTATATAAAACCGACGTCATAATATGTAAAACGAGGTTTTTTACGTCGGTTATTTAATAACCGACGTAAAACCCTGTGTTTAGTACACCTTTAACGTCGGTTATTTTGATAACCGACGTTATTAATCGCGCGGCTTCGTTTTTTACTTCGGTTATACATTAACCGCCGTAAAAAACAGAAGCGGGGGGCGTTTGTTACGTCGGTTATTGAATAACCGACGTAACAAATGTGGTTTTTGAAGGCCTTTTTACGTCGGTTATAAAATAACCGACGTAAAAAAAGAATCCGCAGATGTTTTTGACGTCGGTTATGGAATAACCGACGTAATAAAACGCGGATTTTGAGCCCTTTATAACGTCGGTTATAGAATAACCGACGTAAAAAAAGAATCGGAGGAAGGTTTTTACGTCGGTTATTGAATAACCGACGTGATAAATGTTTTAAAAAAAATTATAACGTCGGTTATTGAATAACCGACGTGATAACTCATTTAAAAATTTACCCAGACCCGTGGATTGTCATTCGCGAGTTTACCTTCGACAGTCGCGACTCGCCTCTCTCGCGCGTAAACCCGAATCGGCTCGTCCATTTCGTTGGTTTAGATTCATTTTGCGATCATCGTTTCTCATATTTAATCTCCTGGGATCAATCATCTAAACTTGCAGCACTCAGGTAATCCTCCCACTCGTTCGTTTTTTTTTCACGGATAGTATATATATATGTGTTGTGATTTTTTTGTTGAAACTAGCTAAGATTCTTCGATTGCGAACCCTTTTAACTCGTTTTGGCACCATAATCTTATTTATCATCCTGAGATCTATTAGTTCGACTTGCAATATTGACTAATTTTATGATTTCACTAATTTTTCATCGTTTTCTATAAATCCCCGAGAGGGTTGGGGCGTGTCCATTTGGATGGGTTGCCCTTTTATAGTTGTTACTACTTTATTCAGTGATTCCAGGGGGTGGGAGGGCTATCAAGAGGGTTGGGGGTGTCCAGGGGGGTGTCCAAGGGGGTAGGGTGTGGGGGTGGTGTCCAGGAGGGGTGGGGGGCTGTCCAGAGGGGTCGGGGGGTGTCCAGGGGGGTTTACAAGGGGGTGGGTGGGTGTGGGGGGCTGTCCAAGGGTGTGGGTGGGTGTTGGGGGGGTGTCCAGGGGGGTGTCCAAGGGGGTAGGGGGTGGGGGGTGGTGTTTAGGAGGGGTGGGGGGGGCTGTCCAGAGGGTTGGGGGGTGTCCAGGGGGGTGTCCAAGCAGGTCGGGGGTGGGGGGTTGTGTCCAGGAGGGGTGGGGGTGCTTTCTAGAGGGGTCGGGGGCTGTCCAGAGGGGTCGGGGGGTGTCCAGGGTGGTGTCCAAGGGGATGGGTGGGTGTGGGGGGCTGTCCAAGGGGGTGTCGGCCTGTCCAGAGGGGTCGGTGGGGTGTCCAGGGGGGTGTCCAAGGGGTTGGATGGGTGTGGGGGGCTGTCCAAGTGGGTGGCGGCCTCTCCAGAGGGTATTTGGGGTTGTCCGGGTGGGTGGGGGGCTGTCCAGAGGGTTGGGGGATGTCCAGGGGGTGTCCAAGGGGGTAGGGGGTGGGGGGTGGTGTCCATGAGGGGCGGGGGGCTGTCCAGAGGGGTCGGGGGGTGTCCAGGGGGGTTTACAAGGGGGTGGGTGGGTGTGGGGGGCTGTCCAAGGGTGTGGGTGGGTGTTGGGGGGTGTCCAGGGGGGTGTCCAGGGGGGTAGGGGGTGGGGGTGGTGTTTAGGAGGGGTGGGGGGCTGTCCAGAGGGTTGGGGGGTGTCCAGGGGGGTGTCCAAGCAGGTCGGGGGTGGAGGGTTGTGTCCAGGAGGGGTGGGGGTGCTTTCTAGAGGGGTCGGGGGCTGTCCAGAGGGGTCGGGGGGTGTCCAGGGTGGTGTCCAAGGGGATGGGTTGGTGTGGGGGGCTGTCCAAGGGGGTGGCGGCCTGTCCAGAGGGGTCGGTGGGGTGTCCAGGGGGGTGTCCAAGGGGTTGGATGGGTGTGGGGGGCTGTCCATGTGGGTGGCGGCCTCGCCAGAGGGTATTTGGGGTTGTCCGGGTGGGTGGGGGGCTGTCCAGAGGGTTGGGGGATGTCCAGGGGGGTGTCCAAGGGGGTAGGGGGTGGGGGGTGGTGTCCAGGAGGGGCGGGGGGCTGTCCAGAGGGGTCGGGGGGTGTCCGGGGGGGGGTTATATCTTACTATATTTTGTTTAAAAAATAATATTCAAGCATATTTTTTTAAATACACATCGATTTGTTTTATATTTCAAAATTTTTTACATTCAAATTATGATTTTTTTCATATAAACATATATTTGTCTTATCTAAAAAATATATATATTTTTGCTATTTGTTATAGGTAATAATGAGTCGAAGTTGGATTACGGCACATCGAATGAGAAATGAATATGAGGAAGGTGTTGATGCCTTTTTGGAATTTGCTAAACGAAATGTTCCAAGTAGTGACATTTTTTTCTGTCCATGCCTGAAATGTCTGAATATGAAGAAGTTGAAAAGTAGAGAGATAAAAGATCATCTAATTTGTCATGGTTTCAATCCGAGTTACAACCCTTGGATTTGGCATGGCGAAACTGGACAGAATTTCACTGATGATAATGAATCGCAAGATGGTAACTCCGATGGAATTGAAGAAATGATTCGCGATATTGTAGCAGAACAAATTGAGATAGAACCGACAGTTTCACGTCTATATGGTGATGCCAAAAAACCATTATATCCTGGTTGTACAGATTTTACGGTTTTGTCGGCGGTGTTAAGATTGATTAACCTGAAGGCGAAACATGGATGGAGTGACAGAAGTTTTACAGAGCTGCTACAATTGATGAAAGACATTCTTCCAAAAGATAATGATCTTCCAGATTCACATTATAAGGCCAAAAAAATATTATGCCCGATGGGATTGGGATATAGGAAAATACATGCCTGTCCGAATGACTGCATTATATATAGGAAGGAATATGAATTTCTGAAAGAGTGTCCTAAATGTGGGACATCACGGTATAAGGTGAAAGAAAAATCACAAGCTGATGTAGAGATTACAAAGCTCCCTTCAAAGGTATTTTGGTATCTTTCTATAATTCCTCGTTTCAAACGTTTATTTGCTAATTCACATGATGCAAAAAGGTTAAGATGGCATGCTGATGAGTGGGTATGTGATGGAAAAATACGTCATCCAGCTGATTGTCCACAATGGAAGAAAATTGATGCCCAGTACCCTACATTTGGAAATGAAATTAGAAATCTGAGACTAGGCTTGTGCACAGATGGAATGAATCCATACCGAACCCTCAGTAGCACACATAGTTCATGGCCTGTTTTATTGGTAATTTACAACCTCTCTCCTAAAGTTTGTATGAAGCGCAAATATGTCATGTTGAGTATCATGATCTCTGGTCCAAAGCAACCCGGCAATGATATTGATGTATACTTGTCACCGCTGATTGATGATTTGAAACTGTTATGGGCTGATGGTATTAGGGTGTATGATTCTTATAAAATGGAATATTTTCAACTGCATGCAGTGCTTCTATTCACTATAAATGACTTCCCATCATATGGAAATTTGTCTGGATACAGTGTTAAAGGGCATAAAGCATGTCCAATTTGCGAACAACAGACGTCATATTGTCAATTGCATCATGGGAGGAAAACAGTGTACATGGGTCATCGAAAGTTTTTGCCTATGGATCACCCTTATAGAAGACTAAAAAAGGCATTCAATGGCTCACAAGAATTTTGATACTGCTCCAAAACCTTTATCCCCAGATTTGTATTTTGAGAGGGTGAAAAACCTTGATGTGACATTGGGAAAGACACAGAAATCTGGTAATGATAGACATATTTGGAAGAAAAGGTCAATATTTTTTGAGCTACCATATTGGAGGTATCATGAAGTCAAACATAATATTGATGTCATGCACGTGGAGAAGAATATCTGTGATTCTTTGATCGGAACATTGCTAGATATTAAAGGAAAGACAAAAGATGGGTTGAATGCAAGGTTAGACCTACTATCAATGGGAATACGTTTGGAGTTAGCTCCCACTCCTAAAGGAAGACGAACATTTCTTCCCCCGTCTTGTCATACATTATCGAAGAGGGAGAAAAGTAGCTTCTGTTAGTGTCTTCATGATATCAAAGTGCCTCAAGGTTATTCTTCAAATGTAAAAAATTTTGTCTCATTGAAAGACTTGAAGTTGATAGGTATGAAATCACATGATTGTCACGTCATGATGCAACAAATTCTACCAATTTCACTGCGTGGAATATTACCCATCCGTGTCATAAAGACTATAATGAGGTTGTGTTATTTTTTCAATTCAATTTGTAACAAGGTGATTGATGTGAATGCTTTGAACATTTTGGAAAAGGATGCAGTTTTTATACTTTGTCATTTGGAAATGTATTTTCCTCCAACTTTTTTTGATATGATGGTGCATTTAATGATTCATCTGGTTCGAGAAATAAAGCTTTGTGGACCTGTATATCTTCGTTGGATGTATCCTTTTGAAAGGTATATGAAAATATTAAAGGGATATGTTAAAAATCCATATCGACCTGAAGCCTCCATTATTGAAAAGTATATTTCTGAGGAGGTAGCAGAGTTTTGTACGAGCTACTTGGCTACGGCGTAACACATAGGTTTGCCTCCATCTCGCCATGAACGGGTTAATAATGAGGGAAAGGGGATTCGTGGCTTGAAAGTCAAATCACTGTCAGCTGAACATATGAAGAAGTTAGAATCATACATCTTGAATAACATAGCTGATGTTCAACCGTATATCACATTGCATATTAATGAGTTGAAACAATGTCATCCAAAGAAGAAAGAAATGTGGATTTTGAATGAGCACAACAAAACTTTTTTGCCATGGTTTAAAAAGACCTTTCTTGGTAGATCAGATTTATCAGAGACATTAAAATGGATAGTGGGTGGTCCATCTTTAAATGTGATAACATGGTCCGCTTATGACATTAATGGCTATACATTTCATACGAAATCTCAGGACAACAGAAGTGCAGTTCAGAATAGTGGTGTATTGGTGTTTGCAGAAGCAATGCATTTTTCGAGTGCTAAGGACAGAAACCCAATTTCGGCATCAAGTGCATATTATGGAGTGATTGAAGACATATGGGAGGCTGATTACTTTAAAATTAAAGTTCCTATTTTTAACTGTAAATGGTTTATCGGTAACAACAGTGTCAGACACGATGAATTTGGAATGACACTTGTTAATCTGAATAGATTGGAAGACACAACTGATTCTTTTATAATGGCAACACATGCCAAACAAATTTTCTATGTAGTAGATCAATCAGATATGTAGTGGGCTGTTGTTTTACAAGGGAAAAAACAATATGTCGGTGAGGATGAATTTGATGAAGATGCTGATTTATGTGAGATCCCTACTTCCATGGAAAGATTAACAGAACATAATGATGAGTATGTTGAAGACATAGTTTGTGCCATAAGGAACGATCACGACGAAGGAATTTGGGAAAACAATCCAACTGTACATTCCTAAAATTACAGGTAACACATGTTTATTTCTTGTTTACATTTAGTTTTTTCATATAATGTTAGATATTGTAAATTTTTTACTTATTAAAACATGTATCAAACCAAAACGATAAAACAATAAAAACCGTAAAGAGGAGAAGTCATGGGCGCACCGGCTGGCCGGTGGTGGATCACCGGTTGGCCGGTGGTCCAGAGCAAAGCTCTGTCTGGTCCACCGGCCGGCCGGTGGTGAGCCAGCGGCCGGCCGGTGGTGATCCAGTGGTCGACCGGTGGTCCAGACAGAGAAGAAGGCTCTCTGTCTGGTCCACCGGCTGGCCGGTGGTGATCCAGCGGCCGGCCGGTGGTCCAGACAGAGAGGAAGGCTCTCTGTCTGGTCCACCGGCCGGCTGGTGGTGATCCAGCGGCCGGCCGGTGGTCCAGACAGATCAAGGCTCTGGTCCAGCGGCCGGCCGGTGGTGATCCAGCGGCCGGCCGGTGGTGATCCAGCGGCTGGTCGGTGGTCCAGACAAGAAGGCTCTGTCTAGTCCACCGACCGGCCGGTGGTGAGCCATCGGCCGGCCGGTGGCACCAGGCAGTGGGCAAGTCTACTGCCTGGGTCCTCCTGCTGGCCGGTGAGCTCACACCGACTGACCGGTGGACTCAGTGAGTCCACTTTTCAGCTTTCTTGGGCCAACTCCTTGGCAACCTTTTGCCTGTGTTTACCATGTTTATCATTGTTTAACATGCTTACCATATTACCAATGTTTACTATTATGTGATTTAGTACACTTTTCTATTTTATGATTAAGTAGTACTACAATATTTGAATTTTTATATTTGTGAACTAATGTTTGTTTTTTTGATTTGAAGGAAAATGACAGATCAATCAGTTGATCAGCCACATGATTCTGGAGATGAGCATATTGGTCATACATCTGGGGAGGAACATTCAAATGCTCCTATTACGAAAAAGCGTTCAAAGGTTGGTAAGCGTGGGTGCACACGTTTACCAAAATTATCACCTGCCCGTACGAAGGAGGAGAGGATAGTCGTGGAGTTTGATGATGATGATCTTCCTAGAGGTCCAAATGCTAAAGATTTTAAGGGTTTTGTAGCAACTCAGGCTAAGAGCAAAGTAAGCATTCTCTATGATGATTGGAGAAGTGTGGATAAGGCGATAATTTCTCAGCTGTGGGAGACCATTTTGGTAAGATCTTTTGCTATTGTTTGACTGTTCTTTAAATGTTTCTAGTATATATAATATTTTTAACCTCTTTTTTATCAGATGAAATTTGATATTCCTGACACTGGAGGAGTCAGGAAGAAATGCTTATCGTTGGCTGCTAGTAGATGGAGGGATTTCAAATCAACCCTCTCATATGATTTCATTTATGGTCATAGGAGTTGTGAGAATCCATGTCGTATATATCCTTTTATAGATGAAGACACATGGAGACAATTTTTTGAAAGTAGAAGAAAAGAATCATTTTTGGTAAGGGCAATGTAAACTTTTATAAGCTTTCTTATATAAATGATCTTATTATTGTTTTGTTAATGATTACTTATTCTTAATTTACAGCAAACAAGGAAAGCTCATCAAGAGATCCAATATAAAAATGTATACCCTCATAGTTTATCTCGGGGAGGATATGCATTATTGGAAGAACAAATGATGGAAGAAAAATTTCAACAACTAAGAGCTGAGTCTTCAAGCTCTGGAGAGGTGGCCCCTCCATCCCCTCCATCTAGACATGAGAAATGGAAAAGAGCTCGGAAGGGAAAAAAAGGACAATATCTTTCGGAAGAATCGAGACTCGTAGTTGAGAGGATTGTAAGATATCTATTTTATTTATTTAAGTTTACTATTTTCGTCATATATTTCCAATCATTATAGAAATGTTCAATTAATTATTACAGGACTCTCTTGAGGAGCAGAGTTCACAGGGGACATTTACACCATCTGGGAGGGAAGATATTTTATCTGTGGCATTGGGAAAGCCCGAACATCCTGGCCGTGTAAGAGGATATCCGGCAGGTGTATCGGTAATAAAATTGTTGCCACGTTCCTCAACTTCTAACGTTGAGGGAGTTTATAAAAAAAAATAGAATCCTTGGAGGCTGAAGTCCATAATATTAATGCGACAATGGAGGACAAGATTAGAGCATCGGTGCAGTTTATGTTTGCAGACTTGAAAAGACAATTTCAGGGTGCAGCTCCCACTCCACCTCTCCCAGTAGCTCCCACTCCCCCACCTCAGCCTGCGGACCCCATTTTTGATCCTCCTACTCCGCCGCAGCTACCTACTTATTGGGAGTTGTATGTTGATGATCCTCAACATCATATAGTTGCATATGGGATGGTATATTGTATAGGAGATACAGTTCATCATCAACAGTTAGAGGTAGAGAATCAGAGGGTCACTATACAGGATATTATAGATAGATCAGCTCGGATACCATTACCTACAGATGAGGTGACGACAGTTGGACATAGTATCGGCCATTTTTTACTTTGGCCATCTAGACTTCTTCGACTCATTACCATAGAGGTATGGATGTTATATCTTTTATTTTATATTTTTATTAATGCTTTATCATTTGGAAACTAATATATTTTTTAATTTATTTTTACAGGAATACTTCAAAGGTAAAGAAATACTGTATAGACAACAACAAAGACAGATAGCTATGACATCAGATGCAGATACTAGCAGTCTTGACAAATTGTCAAGATATTCAAATTTGTTGTTGGATCATTATGACTTTACAATGGAAGCTCATGTCTGTGGACGTGAACTAAGTGTGGGGATTATGAAAACTGATATCATGGAGTTTGTCACTGGAGATAAGTTGGGCATCAACGTGGTGCAAATTTTTATCATGTAAGTCTTAACACCTTTTCCTTGCGTTATATTTATTAAAAATGTATACTTATGTCTGCTTTGTATTAGGTATCTGTATAAAATTTGTGAGAGGAATGAGCTGACAGATGTATATGGATTCATGGACCCACAATTGATTTCCCCTGAAGCATGTGCATTGGATGAGGAACAAAGAATGCTTTATATTGCTGATAGATTTGAAAAGAATGTAATCACACAGTGTTGGATGATGCCTTTTTGTGAGAGGTATGAAACACATCCCTCTCAAAGAGTTAATTATCTTTTAACATAAAAAACCACTAACGTGAAATTTCCTTTTATCAGGGATCATTGGATGTTAGGGGTTTTTTGCCCTTGGGAGAAAACACTTTATTGGATATGCTCTCTCCATGATGATGTGCGAGAAAGTTTTAAGAATATATTGGAAACGTAAGTTTCAATTTCACAATAGTTTTATATATTATAATGAATTTTAAATTTACCCCATTCGTATTATTTTCTAACAGGGCATGGGTCCACTTTCGAAAAAGCGCAAAGAAAAGGAATTTCAAGATCAAATATGTACATGCGAAGGTAAATATCCATTTATAATTTGTACATTTTTATTTATTACATAAAAATAATATATTTAATTTACACTCATTCAAACAGAAATGTCATGAGCAACAAGGCATCATCGAATGCGGATATTACATGTTAAGATTTATGTATGAAATAATAACAACGGGGACAGTTCTGAGTTTTGACCTGGTAAGATTTCCTCTTTCTCATAATATTTCAATTTGATTTATTCATTATACACGTTGACTACTATCCTTTTCCTTTGTAGCTTTTTGATGACCCTCAACTCTTTACTGCTGAAGATATCAAACACATACAAGTGGAGTGGTCAAATTATTTTACAGGTTTGATTGACTTTTAGTTGTTTGTAATGTAAAATGTAATTTTGAATATTGTCAATGTAATTGTGTATTTCGTAATCGTTTAGGTTGGATTTATTTTTTTTGAAGTTGACAGTGTAAGTTTTGAATGTTATATAAGTGAATGTTTAATTTTTCTCTACTTCTTGTTTTGGTCTACTGTTGATGGTTTTTCTGGTCTGGATTTTGGTATGGGGGGAGAGGTTCCAAGGGGGTGGGTGGGTGTTTGGGTGGTGTCCAAGGGATATGGGAGGGGTGTCCAAGGTGTGTTTGGGGATGTCCTAGGGGTCGGGGGGGTGTAAATGAGGGTGGGGGTGTCCAAGGGGTGGGGGTGTCCAAGGGATATGGGAGGGGTGTCCAAGGTGTGTTTGGGGCTGTCCGAGGAGTCGGTTGGGTGTAAATGAGGGTGGGGGGGGGGCTGTCTAAGGGGTGGGGGGGTGTCCAAGTGGTGGGGGGGTGTCCAAGGGATATAGGAGGGGTGTCCAAGGGGTGTTTGGGGCTGTCCAAGGGGATGGGGGGGGGGGGGTTTCCAAGGGGTAGGGGGGTTTCCAAGGGGTCGGGGGGTGTCCAAGGGGTGGGGGGGCTGTCCAAGGGGTGGGGGGTGTCCAAGGGGTGGGGGGGTGTCCAAGGGATATGGGAGGGGTGTCCAAGGGGTGTTTGGGGCTGTCCTAGTGTTCGGGGGGTGTGAATGAGGGTGGGGGGGCTGTCGAAGGGGTGGGGGGGTGTCCAAGGGGTGGGGGGTGTCCAAGGGATATGGGAGTGGTGTCCAAGGTGTCTGGGAGTTCTGTCCAAGGGGCCGGTTGGGTGTAAATGAGGGTGGGGGGGCTGTCCAAGGGGTGGGGGGTGTCCAAGGGGTGGGGGGGGTGTCCAAGGGATATGGGAGGGGTGTCCAAGGTGTGTTTGGGGCTGTCCTAGGGGTCGGGGGGGTGTCCAGGGGTCGGGGGGGGGGTGTCCAAGGGGTCTGGGAGGGCTGTCAAGGTGTGGGGGGGTGTCCAATGGGTGTTTGAGGCTGTACTAGGGGTCTTGGGGGTGTAAATGAGGGTGGGGGGGCTGTCCAAGGGGTGGGGGTGTCCAAGGGGTGGGGGTGTCCAAGGGATATGGGAGGGGTGTCCAATGGGTGTTTGAGGCTGTACTAGGGGTCGTGGGGGTGTAAATGAGGGTGGGGGGGCTGTCCAAGGGGTGGGGGGGTGTCCAAGGGTTTTGGTGGGGCTTCAATGTGGTGGGGGAGGGCTGGCCAGGTTGTTAGGTGGGTATAGATGAGGGTGGGGTTCAGTTGGGGCTTGGGGGAGGGCTGGCATGGTTATTTTTGTTTGGTTTCTGGTTGCTTTTTGGTGAGAGCAGTGCAATTATTTTTTAAAAAAAATATCGCTTTCACGTCGGTTATTTTATAACCGACGTGGTAAATAAATCGGTAGGGGTTTATCACGTCGGTTTTTTCGAGAACCGACGTGATAAACCGTTCTCGGGCCTTTTATCACGTCGTTTCTTAATATAACCGACGTGCTAAAAGGCCTGGGAATCGATTTACCACGTCGGTTATTGGATAACCGACGTGCTAAAACGTTTCCCAGGACTTTTTATCACGTCGGTTATTTAAGAAACCGACGTGATAATAGGCCCGGGGAAGGGTTAATCACGTCGGTTATGTCATAACCGACGTGATAAACGATATCCCAGGCGTTTTATCACGTCGTTTTAGAAAATAACCGACGTGATAAACCCCCCCCCCCCCCTCGCGCATATTTATCACATCGGTTATTAATGAACCGACGTTATAAACACCGTGATGTTAGGGATGTTACGTCGGGTTTTAAATAACCGATGTAAAAAACGTTATTTATAACGTCGTCCGTATTAACGTCGCCTAAAAACCGACGTGAATAATGAAAAATAACCGACGTAAAAAATGTTTTCTGCACTAGTGTAAATGACTTGAGATTCATCATTAAGATACTAAGAGAGTTGAGACATGTGGAAAACATTGTAAATCATGTCTATCCATAGTGGGAGCACCAACCAATATGTCACCTTTACAACATGCACCAACACCTCAAAAGGCCTGAAAAGCTAGCAAGAAATTTTACTCCTATAGAAAAACCTCAACTTCCCCTGACAAGTGGAAACCATTAGGAACACATTATCTTGAACATAAAATTATATAGGTCACTATCTATAATAAATATACGAATTAGTATGGTCTTAGGCTACATTTATCAACTCTTAAACTATCTGGTTCTTCTAAATTGTTCTCTACAACACATTAGGACCATGGACTACTAACTTCGCAACTTTGGTCCAGTATAATGGAGAATGACATAGTTTTATGTACAACACTTCAAATAGAGCCATCATAATGAATGGGTGATATCTATTATTATATACAAGCATAACTAAGGGAATTTTATTTAACCATGATGCTATGAAATCCAAGACACATTCCATAACATATACTCTAATTTATAGGTGGTTCACTCTACTCATCATCTAGGGATTAAAAAATAGTGTTAAAGTGAAATTGGGATCCAAGATCATGTTGAAATCCTCTCTAGAATCATGAGGTAAAGTAGGGATATTGATACAATATTATGTTCCTTGACACATTATGATGTTGACAAACCTTATCCATATATTTTCTCACAATATAAACCATGATAATAGACTCATAGATCACCAAAAAATGGGCTGACTTCATCAGATGTTCCATGATATCCTAAACAAAATATGATCCTCCCTGGTCTTGGGGTAACACAGTGATGAAATCCATTGAAATTTTCCTCCAATTTCAACTCTGGTACATTAAAAGGCTTTAAAAATCCTCTAGGAACATAGTTCTTAATTTTCACCTAATGAAAAACTAAACACTATGATATGAACTCTACCATTTTCCACTTCATCCCAGACCACTAAATTCTTCTCCTCAAGGCATGGTACATCTTTTACACACCCAAATGTACTACTCAGAGTGATATGTGAATCTTAGAGAGAAATAC
Organism: Viscum album; assembly: GCA_963277665.1. Taxonomy (NCBI): domain Eukaryota; kingdom Viridiplantae; phylum Streptophyta; class Magnoliopsida; order Santalales; family Viscaceae; genus Viscum; species Viscum album. The sequence continues at coordinate 1,242,848 of OY728136.1, forward strand.
TTTACGAATTTAAATCAGAATGAATTTACTTCCCTAAAACAACATCTGATTTAGACCATCTTCTGACCAAAACTCTAAAGCATTTTCATGATTTACATGGACTTGCATCACCTCCACCTTTGGGTCTCCACACTAAGACTCCTATGCTTGTTTCATCAAAGATAATCCCACCATGATTTTATGAAGAAAAAATTTTAAATTAACCTATTGTACATCATGATTCATTTTTCAATCTCTTCTATATATCTTCAAGAATCACTGTAATCCCAAATTATGTCCCCTCATGACTTCCTATTTAGTGTATCATCCACAATGTTTCATTTCCCTAGGGTGAAAGAGAACATGAAATAATAATATGCGAGAAAATTCATATTCATATACTATTTTTTATTCATATTCCACTAATAAAAGATATACTCCGACACTTGTGGTCTATGGAGACCATGAAACATTCACTGATGAGGTAATGTCCCTAGAAAATTGGAGAAAACACCACTTCTACCAACTATATATCAAGGGTGGTATAATTATCACAACACCTCGATTTTTGGTAAAATATTTTCTTCATATAAATTTAATCATTTTGATATTTTTAATTACATGAAAAACCAATTTGATCTTGCATTACACAAAAAACTAAAATTATCTTGTGCCACACACAACATTGAATTTTAATAAACCCCGATATATTACTAGTATTATTATTTTAACACGACTGTTAAAATATAGAAATTAAACTTAGTGATATGAATATTAATGAATATTTTTAAAATATAAATTATAATGTGTTTATATAATGACAACATATTTATAAAAAAATATTTATGTTTTATAAAAGTCTTTATATGTTTTGAAAATATGATTTTCTCAAAAAAAAATATTTTTTTTAAAACAAGAAAAGTAATTTTTATAAATTTTAGGAAATTTATTTTAGAAAATAAAATTCATTCTTAAAATCTAAATTTAAAAATTATCTTGGAGTTAATTTTTGGAAATTTATGAAAAGGTAAATTTTTCAATGAATAGTGAAAAAATACAGGTTTTTATTAAGAACATTCATTTATTTTAATTATTTTAATAACATGAAAATTATTTTAAAATAGTTTTAAAGGTAAAATTATTTTAATTATATATCTACTAATCTAATTTAGGTTATTTTAATCAATTTTATATTGAATTTTTATATAAAAACTTTGTAAGCTTTTGAACGTTTTCTCTTTGAAAACTCACTTTCTCGTTGTGTCTACATGATTAATTTTAAATTTAAATTGTACACTTATTTAAATATAATTTTAAAATTTAGATTCAATATTTGGAATAAAAATAATTTATATCATCTAATAATTTAAAAATAATGTTTTTCTATAGTAAAAAGAATTTACAGTGGTTAAGGTAAAAATGGTTTTACCCAGGGTTAAACTAAAAAGGTAAGGGTTAAAATGACCCAAAATTTGTATAAAAACATTTTATGGACATATTTAAACCTCTTATATTATAGGTTTATTAATTAAACATTTTGGATCCGTTTTTTTTTGTGAAAAATGTGGGTAAATATTTTTCTTTTCAAAAATTACAAGGGTGGCATTCACCTCAATTATAAAAGGCCACCCTCTCTCCACTCCTCTTCACACTTCCAAAACCCATTAGTTCATCCAATACCTAAAAAAAACTTCATTAATTCCATAATATCATCTTGGAAGAATTATTTTGGTTATAAATCCATCCTAATAATCCTTTTCGTGAAAACAAAAAGAAATTGTCTGAAGAAGAGTTAACATCCCTAAATGAGCGTTTAATTTATTTATTCCTCCACCTCCTTTAATTATTATTATATCATGATGATATAATAACCATAGTATCTTAAATATAATTATATGATATTATCTTAATTTAATAATCTATATCCTTCTTTTTTTCCATAAAATGGGATTCGAGATCTTCATTTGTGTGCACGACGGACTATCACATCGCTAAATGATGTTATCCATTTTCCATCACCACCTCCCATGGCTGGATATAATAATGGATTCAATGTTTATATATGATATTTATTATATTATTATACATATTTAATTATAATAAAACATATACCTTTTTACCTCCCAACCCTTTTTATAATAGTAATGTCGCTTATGTGTACAGTGGACAACCCCCTCACGAACTGATGTGATGTGTTTTTCCATTTCCATTTTACATGGATGGTAATTAGGATATATTGAATGAATATATATGATATTTGAAACATTATTATACTTTTAAAATTATTATATCACATATATATTCTTACTTTCTATTCCGTGGGTGATATGATAACGTCATTCGTGTGTACGTCGAACTACCACCTCGCGTAGTGGTGTGATTTATTTTTCACAAACACTTTTCATAGAAGAAAATTAGGGTAATTTAAATTAATATATGTGATATATATGAAATAAAAATTATTATTTAATTTTAATATATTATTTATCATTATTTCTTTCGATTAGTTTAGAAAATGTAAACAACATTAATGTTTGTGTACGACCTACCATCACCATGAATAGTGTATTTAATTTTCTATATATAAATTTTATGGATTAATATAAATACCTATATTCAAAATATATACGATATTAATATCATTTTTAACAATATTTAGATTATTTATCCATGATAAAAGTAAGAGTGCTGAAAATACCAAATCAAAAGTTATATGAAAAACAAAGCAGTTATTACTCGAAACAAAATTTTAACAATGGATTGTTAATAAACGAGTAATAAAAGGCCACAAGTAAATAATATATGGAATGATAAATATTAGTGTGGTTATGGAACATATTTATAATAAAATTATATTTATTATACATGATGTTTTAATATATATGAAGGAATTTGGGACTTAATGTAAGGGATTATCGTCTTACTTTTTACTTCTCTGAGACCCATACCATATTCACCACCTATTTTTTTATCTGGTGTGTATATTTCCCCTGAATTAATTTTATTATTGTTATAATAAAAAATATGTGGATTTAAATATCCAATTTATGATATCTATTTCATGGGGTTTGTGGTTCAAAAGTTACCAAAGTAGTTAAGTATTTTTTTCTCTATTTTCCTTCTTTGATACATATGTCATATTATACACCAATATTATTTTATGATGTTTATATAAATACCCTTTGACAATTAATATCATGAATTTATTTAAACACATGATTTTTTAATTTTTTTTAATTTTATTCTTGCATGGGTCTTACGATTCACTATTACCAAATTGGCGTTGGTTTTATGGTATAATCTCATCATTTATCAGGATTGGTTATGTTTTTTCTTCTGATTCTAAAATATTATGATCCATATCTCAAAGAAACACATGGATTTTATTCTCATATTTTATTTCATGACAATAAATATTCTCCCTTTATTTTCCCCTCTTTATGTACTCAATAGTTCAAAAGAACATTTTTAGTAAAAATCATACTTATTTATATCTTCGGTAGAAACCCATTTTTCTTCCTAAACCATGTTTTCTAAAAAAAATTTCAATTTTTTTAACATTCTACAAATGATTTATTAAAGTAATATTTACTCATGTTTGACTATTTACAAAATGTTTTGAAAATAATCTTAATGTGTTTTTGTAACACCCCAGGTAAATAAAGAATATGAAATCATTATATTTATCCATATTTGTGAATCAAATATTAATATTACTTTAAAGTGGATGATATGTTCGATGGCATACCCAATACGCAACAACGAGTTTCTTGGGAATCTTACGTTGCACTCTAATAATAAAATAATATTATTTTAAATGGTAGTTAACATGTAGACGTTGTATTGGTGGGAATGGATAGAAATAACTAAAATATGATTATATATGTTTTTTAAATGTTTTTACATTTATCCAAAGGCTTAAAATACGGAAAGAAGTCAATTTTAGGCTTTTATACCCTAATTTTCACTAAAGGTTCACTTATCGCCTTTTGATGGCGAACTGTCATTAAAAATAGTTTTGATCACTTTTATACATTCTTTTGGACCAAATAAAACTCTTCTTTAGAATCGGGACATCAAATTTTACTTTGTGTAAATTTTTGGTATTTTTCCGATAAAGTTCATTTTTTTAATGAATAGTGTAAAATGTTGTTTTTTAATTCAAAACCTCTTTTTAATCTAATTTATTTATATGATTAGATTATATTTTGAATTGGTTTTAAAGTGAAATTATAAAATATTTTTACTATTAAATCCAATAGTGGTCGTTGGAATTAATTTCACTTTGAAATCGGACTTCAACTAGTGTCAATCTTTTGATACTTATTGTTTCATAAAAACACGCTATTTGCTCTGAAAGTGGGAATTAATTATTAAATTAATTAATTCAACTTATATGTTGTGAATTTTGTAAAATGGACTTCATTTTTTAATTTGGAATATCAAATATAGCTTAGGGTGAATTTTGAGTATTTTTCTGAAAAACGTCAATTTTTGATGAATAGTGAAACCACTAAGTGGTACTTATATTAAACTGATTTTTCGTTTAAATGAAAATTTACCACTTCTGTGTTTTGAATTTTAAAAATCCGACATACATGGTTGTCATTAAGAAGTAAAATGTGGTTCAATGAGATAAAAATATTTTTTTTTGATGAATAGTAACTTATTATGTTTTTAATCGAGATTAGAGGTAATTAGTGCAATTTAAGGCAAAAATGATATTATAATAAAATGAAAATACCTTGACACATGTCCTACCCTTATTGGATGTGTCATGGCCGACCAAGAAAAGCCATGGGTCAACTTGGGGACCCCATGGAGCCACTTTGGTTGGAAAATGACATAAATACCTTTTATTTAATGTTAATGTAAAAAATGGAACAAACATGATATGTTTTACTAAAACATTTTTTTAATGGGGTTATACAAGCCAGATGTTTTATTATAAATATTCCCTGGAAATATAATAAGATTTCATACATCATATTAATTTTTTTTATAATTTTTAGACATTAAATAAATTAAATTATTTATGACATAATAATGATGCAGCGATGACATCATTATTTGATGATTTAAATAAAATGGAAAGATAATGTAAAATATATGAACTAAACATGTCCAAAACTTATTGGATGGGTGGATTTCGAACCCTTATCACCTTATACACGAATTATATCAATGTGAGACCTTTTAAAACCGAAACACATTTTCAAATAAAGTAACATTTCTTTACATTCCAAAAGTGCCCCTCCTCTCCTCTTATAAAAGGCCCCCACCTCTACCTCATTTCACACACTCCTCAAGCCTTTGTCCCGGCCAACCCCTGCCCATTTACTCTCTCCACATACCTCTACTCATCCTAGAGGATTCCCTTTGGGCAGAATCCTTTCAAAGGAAGCCTTTTGGCTCAAATCAAAAGGAGTTACACTTTTAAAGGTAATTCATTCTCTCATGTTCATTTGTTTTATTTTGCTTCTCCAACCCCCTAAACTCTTTTTATTTACTACTTTTGTAACAACACCAGTATCTTAAATATACTAGGATGTTGTTATAATATTTATTCGAGCTTCACTCTCACACAACTACATCAAATGGTTAAAGAACATACGGTTTCCGTGGATGGCGAAATTCTGCCTCCCAAAACGATGATTGTTCAATACTCATTTAACACCTTCAAAGGTGGCCATTATTATGTCACTATTTTTATATATGATATATAATATATTTATGTTTTCCTTAAGCTTCTGTTTTTTTTCATTTTGGGCATACCTTTATGGTTTCCATTATGGGTAAATGCGATATCTTTATTTAAGGAAGTGCGGACTACCGCCCCCTCAAAGTGATTTGATTCGTTAAAAACCATATGTGGGATGTATAAAGGATGGAACTATGATATTATATATGATATTATACTTTAATTATAATATACATTTATATCATTATTATTTCATTCTATAAAATACGAAATAGAAATGAAAGTAGCGTTCATGCGTACGTACGGCTTACCGTCTCCATGAACAGTGCATTTCATTTCTTACCTCTAAATGATTATGTAATGTTATAAATGCATGCATGTATGGGATATATATGACATATATGATATCTACATAATGAATACAATTCTGGATATAATAAACATTTGGCCACACGAACAACATGTAATTGTAAGAAGTCCACTTTCGACTTAAGAACCAAATATCGGCAAAACAAATATTATTAACTTAAATGATTACATAATGTTTATGACATGGTAATAAGTGATATAGAAGGAATAATTAACTTGAAAAGGGTTTTTAAGGAAGTAGAAATTAACTCAAGTTTATTATTCAGGAGATTAAAGAATGATCGAGTCAAGTCGGACCCGAGGTAAGGGATCTTACTCCTCTCTTTCTTTTTAAGTACACTCTTTTATGTCATTCCCTCTAAAGATCGTCTTTCTTGTTATTGGGATGTTATTATATATTAAACTTATTGAAATTTTTATGTTCATGTGATGAGAGACCCTATTCTCTCTCATCAATCTGTTTTGGAAGTTTTGAGTGGCGCCGTTAGGCTGCCGAATTTTCATAAGAGATCTAACCTCTCTCTTTCTTTTTAAGTACTCCCCTTTATGTCACTTATTTTAAGCTCCTATTTGTTACGATGGGGGATGTTATTTCATATTCCTCTTGCTGTAAATTTTTTTGTAATGTGATTAGATACCCTATTTGATCTCATCAATCCATTTTTGGAAGTTTTAAGTGGCGCCATTAGGCTGCCGAGTTTTCATAAGTGATTTTTCATCTCACTTTTATTCCTGTGAGATTTATGCTACATTTTCCACAATTTACTTTGAGTGGTGTATGTACTGAACATTATTTTACTCATTGTGTAATATTCCTTCATTTATGAGTATTTACATCAATGATTTATTGTCCTTCTTTCACGGGTCGTATGTTTCGAAAGATACCCAAGTCGGTAAGGGAACCTTTCACCCTCCTTTTTTTAAAAAGACTTCTTTTGTTGGGTCTTTTAATTTACATATTATTATGTTGGGATTTGTTCTCATATATCCTTATTGATGTAAATTTTATGTCCAAGTGATGAGATACACTTTTTATCTTTCATCAACTCATTTTTATGTGACACCGTTAGGCTGTCAAGGGAACTTCTTAACCCAATTTCGATTTCTTTGGATTCGACATGTAGTTATTGAATATGTCATCCTTTGAATATTTGTGAATTACCTTTGATTATTTTACACTTAACATCCACTTATATTTGGTATATTTTTTTGTCACACATAATTATGTAATTGATTTATCCTTAAACCAAGGATACCGTCTTTGTAAGGGACTTCATCTCAATCTTCTTTCATTGAGGCATATTTCGTTTTATACACAACTTTCTTTTATATGGTGTATAAACCCCTTTGACTTTTACTTTTATACAAAAGGAATCTTTTTCTACGAAGTGTTTTACAAAATGACAAAAAGGAATGTTTCTTTTAACGTATGTGGTGACAACGACCTTTTACGCCGCTGCGAGTATTATTTGGTCTTTGGCTTCCTCAACAAGCCATAATGTTTTTAAAATAAAATAAATACCATATACTCTTTTATGTATTTTGGTATTGAAAATGGTTTTGATAAAGGATTCTATTATGATTTAAATGTGGAAATGTTATCATTCCTTTATATTGGTTTTATGTTTTATGATTTTATTATGGTACTTGGACATTTTAACGGGTGGTTACATTATAAACCATATGACGGGTGGTGCCGTGAATACCAGGACGGGTGGTTACGTTATAACCTCCAATGCATTGGGTATGGAAGTCGGTCGTATGGCTATTCCATTAAGTATGTATGGAAATTGGCCGTATGGCTATTCCATTAAGTGATATGTGTGGAAGTCGACCGTATGGTTATTCCACTTAAGTATGTTTATGTCCCAAGTCACCTTTATATATGTTATGTGTTATTTATATGGGTTTTATGGTAATCCTTTGGTTACAAAAAGGTAAGTAATGATTTTTTTTTTCAGTGAAGAGTTTTTACTACTTCATAAAGGTGAAAAGTATTACCTTGATAAAGTATACATGGTTAACTTTTTGTTTTGATAAACTAACAGTTTTTATTCTTTGTGTATCCCTTACTGAGTTTTTATGCTCATCCCAAGTTTTTGAAATGTTTTTCACAGGACTTAGCATGGAATAGGGTCAAGGATGGGATCAAGGGAAAGTCATGCTACCTAAAACATGAAACTAGACATGTTTCTTTTTAAGAGTTTTTATTTTATGGAAATTTAGTAGAAGCGACTACTTTGTAATCTTTTGAGATGTAATAGTTATGTCCTAATTCTCTAAAACTCTAAACCTGAAAAGATCCTCAATGTGAATTAGTCATTTAATTCAATATTCAGTATGGTTTAAGGCTGGGGCCTTATAGTTGGTATCAAAGGTCGGTTTAGATAACTTTAGAGGTTAGGGTATTCTCTAAGCATAAGTGACATTACCATAATGGTTAGGATTTCAAAAAGAGTCATAGTTTTAGATAAAGTGAATGAGTAAGTATATCTTAGTGTTTACCTTCCTCATTAGTACATGATAGTTTTGTTGATATACTCACATTGACATTTCTGTTTTTAGTGAATGGATGGATCTAGCAGGCACCAAAGAGACAACAGGTTTGAAGGAAATTGTGGTGGTTCTCTGATTAAGATACTAGATAAAATGGGGGATTCAATGAGGAAACTCGTGGTTGTTCTAAACCAACTATCAAGGAGTCATGATCAACAACTTGAACCTTGGTATGTTCTGTAATGCATCATGTACAAGATGACCAATCGATATGGAAGTTCAGGTAATAATTATAAAGGTAACCATTAGAGTTTATATGATCCTTAATTTTTAGGTAATTATGGGTTACTCTATGATATGCTGGAAACTGAAAGGAATGAGATAAACTTGAGGTTAAAATATGTTATGGTTATTCTTGAAGATTTTATCTCATTTTGGGGAATGTTTTAAGAATTATATAGTTTTGGAAAAAGGACAACACGCAGACCGTGTGACAACCTGTCGCGTCGGACAAAGCTGCGGGAATCGAACCCACAACCAAAGTGCGATTGGTATTTATCGCCTACCACTGGACTACGTGAAGTCCCTGGTTAGTTTGACTGATTCTTTTTAGTTATATGATTTTATGAATTGAGAGTAAGTTGATTTTGGGTTATTTATGAAAATGATTAACCTATCATAGAGGATATGTGATTAGGATAATTACTTTTCAATGCGAGACTTTAAGAGAAACTGATTTTGTTTGGAGATAAATGTTACGATTTAACTTGGAAGACTATGTGACTAAATTGTAAAGACCCGTAAAATTCAAGGGAAATTTTTTCTTAATTTTCTTTGGAATTTTACAAGAGCGCGGTTTCTGACGGCACCTGATTCCGAGGCCCGGAGTGCCCGAAATCATTTTCCGAAGTTTGGCTCGGGTACGTTCAGTGAACGAACGAGCGGGAATTTCTAACTTTTGATCCGGTGCTCGGAATTGAAATCTAAGGGCACCGATGAACTCGCAGCGCCGATATTCGCTTAAGGAGACCTTTTCCGAGGTTGCGTTTATTTCGGGATGAGAGTTAGTTTTTGGGAGTTTAGAATAAGTTAAATAAAAATTGTGGATTACATATTTTTATTTAAACTTATTAGTTAACTTCTCTCAAAGGAAGTTAGGGGTGGGACCCACACCCACTTAACCTCCCTTGAGAGGATTAAGTGTGGTGGGGCCCACATGAACCCTAAACTTTTCATCTTCTCCCAACTCCCTTAACCCTTCTTTAAATGACATGAGTTATTTAATTTTGGAGTTATCCTTTTTGAATTTCAAACCTTTGAAATTCATTTGTTAAGTTTGTGAATAAAATAAGCTCTTATCTTATTTTGTTGGGTTAGTACTCTTTAGCCATCTTGAGAGCTTTTGATAGCTTTTCTTCCTTCTTCAATATTTGACGAAGAACGCTCAAGCTTGACGAAGAACGCTCAAGCTCCGACGAAGAACGCTCAAGCTCCGACGAAGAACGCCGCTCCGCTCTTCTTCATCTTCCGTGTCAACGAAAGGGAACGCCGCTTCCTCCTCGGACTCCCTTCGTCGGCATACGAAGATTCGCCAACGACGTACCTCTTCGGACGTACCTCTTCGTCATCGGATTTGACGAACGACTACCGCGACGCCCGACCTCCGCGACGTTGTCTTCCGCGGGACGTTGAAAAATCTTCGAACCTATACCCAAAGTAGGGGTTGTTGTTATTGTTTATTTATTTATCCTTGTTCGTGGTTCTAGCATGACTAACGTGAGAATTATATTTTTGTGTTATTGTTTAACGTGAGGGGGCCGGACCGCATGAACACGGCCGAACCCCCTCCATCGTTCTTGTTGATTTATCTTGCGGGTGGAAACAAGGTGGCGTGGTGCCGTCTCACCACGCGGATAATCATACAATTATTGCGCGGCGCCGTCGCGCCGCGCCGTGGAAGAATCATCAAGAACGCGACGCCGTCGCGCCGTGTCAAGGGGAATCGGAGGCGCGGTGGAGGGGCGCGGTGCCATCGCACCGCGCCGGACGACGAACACCGCGGCCGGTTCCGGGCCGCGGCGGGACGAAAAGACCGGCGGCCGGGCCGCCGGCGTCGGAAGCCGGAAAGGGGACCGGATTTTCCGGTCCCGTTGGAGAAAACCGGCCGGCAGTTGGCCGGCCGGAAGGTCAAAAGGTGGGGGAAATAAATTCCCCCTGCCAGCTTAAAAACCCCCCCTCATTTATGAGGGGGGCGGTTTCCTTTGGGGGGGCAGGCGGCCCCCCGGTTTAATCAAGCAGGCCCCCATGAGGGGGGCCGTTTTCCAAAAGGGCGCGGCACATATGCCGTGCCGCCACTCCAAGAAGCGGGGGGCTTTGCCCCCCCCCCCCCCCCCACGCGCGCTGCCTCCGTGCGGCGCCACCGCGCCGCCGGCCGGCCGGTCCGGGTCGGACCCGAGTCGGGTCGACCCGGTTCGGGCCGACCCAGGGGGGGTCGGGCCGGGTCGGCCCGGACCCGGACCCGGACCCCCCCGTTTCGAATCAGTTTCGGTCTTTTGGCCATAACTTGAGTCACGGACCTTCGATTAACGAACCGTCTGCGGCAACGCGATCCTTGGATCGATACGGTCGTTTCAGTATATCGCACTCAAGGTTTTAGAATACTTTGAGTTCGGCTGGGTTGGTTCGTTCACGAAACCAACCGGGCCTTCGGAGCGGAAACGCTCATAACTTGAGCTACGGACGTCCGATTGACGTTCCGTCAGCTTTGTTGTGTTCCTCTTAGTGAGACGGTTCTTTTGGCATACTCCACCCGAGGTTTGGACGCAGGTGGAATACGGTCGGGTTGGTTTTGCCTTAAAAACCAACCGGGCCCCGGGGACGAAAATGCCAATAACTCTCAGACCGGGCGTCCGATCGACGCGCCGTCTGTTGCGTTGAGTTCCCGTTGACGATACGGAACTTTTGGATACATCAACTCTGGACTTTGTGATAGTTGATGTATCAGCCTCTCGGCTCGTGGAGCGGACCCTCCTGTATGAGCTTGCTGTGTGCGGGAACCCTAGTGCTGGCTGCGACTGTTACTGAGACTGCTGCTACTTCTGCTACTGCTACTGTGACTGCGACGACGACAGTACAGAGATCCTGTGTGGATTCGACGACGACGACTACAGCACTCAGCGATCCTACGTGGATCAGTGCTACAGGTCCTGTGTGGGCCCGATCCTGTGTGGGTCCGATCCTGTGTGGGTCTTTGCGCTCAGCGGTCCTGTGTGAACCAACGCCTACAGGTCCTACGTGGGCCCGATCCTGTGTGGGTCTTTTGCGGGGGTTAGTTACCTATCGATCCTTCGTGGGTCCGACGACTTAGATGGATCAGAGATCATCTTTATCGTCTTTTGAAGAAGTATACCTGTGTGAGCTGAATCCTGTTGCTTTCCTGTGTGGTTTGTGTTGTGCTATCCTGTGTGGATTACGTTTTTCTTTCCTGTGTGGAATACGTTTACTTTCCTGTGTGGACTGAGTTGTACTTGGGCTCGGAGGTTGGAGCGTATCTGAATTTGATGACTTAGGTATATGTATGGGCATATACCTAAGCAGTGTCGGTTGTTACTTCGTGATTGTACCTTTCTTCGTGGTTTATCCTTTGTGGATTTGAGAGTCCTTCAGGGGTCTCGGGGTCCCTACTGAGTAGCTTATACTCACCCCTGCACGGGCTTTGCCCGCACTACGTTGTGTTGGTTGCAGACGACGGACAACGTTGATCTTAGTTGAGGCTTGCGGAGCAGGACGGTACCTGGAGGTGGACCACTGGGCGGGACGTGCTCGGAGCGGACGGCGGGACCCGTGGAGCAGTGGAGCTATCTGTACCCACCCTTCAGGTGGGATTTCCAGTGGACAGCTCGGTGTAGCGGCTTTTACTTTTCAGTTGTTGTTTTCCCTTTCGAGTTGTACTTTACTTTCAGTTTGGGTTTGTATACTGGCCCATTTACTTTTCCGCACTTTCAGTTGTACTCTGCTTTTTCTTAGTGTTTACTTTCCGCTTGCTTACTCTGTGGTGTTTGTTTACTTTACAAAGGCAATGCCTTCCCTTTTTACCGGGATTTACGCCTTGGTGCTAGTCGCTAGCCCCTGGCCTATGGAAGGCGGGCTTGGGGTAGTCACGGCACGGACCCCGAGGGCGGGTCGTGACAAATTGGTATCAGAGGAGTTCGGTTCTACCGCGAACTCTGATCTTTTCTATGTGAAGCAATAATCTTTAGCGTATTGAGTGTGGTTATCAGTCCAGGGAGTCCAGTGTTGGTGCGGCGGCCGACGTATCCGTACACCAGGACCCTGACTTCTGATTTCCGACTTAATGCACGAAAACATTGATTTCATGTGTGTTTCAAATTTTTCTTTGTGATTACTTATATCATCTCACCAGGTATACTGTTCTGACCGTGGCGCACCTGTTTCCTTTTCAGGATGGCCCCACGACGGCAGCCAGCTAGGGTTCCGAGAGTCGAGCGTGACGACAGCCCACCGAGCGACGAGGCCTCGGTGCAGGGCCCTTTGTCAGCAGTGGCACCGGTGGTAGCTCTACCCGCCGAGCCCCCGATGCTTCCAGCAGCAGCCGCTGACGATGCACGTCGCCTCAGCGCACTGCATGAGTTTCAGCGCCAGCGACCACCTAGGTTTCGCGGGGAGACGGATCCCCAGGCAGCAGAGGACTGGCTGGAGGCAGTGGTACGTGTGTTTAGGCTAGTGAGGACACCAGCAGACCTCATGGTGATCCTCGCTGCGAGCCTACTACACGCAGCAGCAGGACGATGGTGGAGCTTGATGCTCCAGGTGCACGATGAGGCATCTCTTCTTTGGACGGACTTTGAGAGCCTCTTCCGCTCGGAGTTCGTCCCAGCCACCCTTCGTGCGGTGCGTATCCAGGAGCTTCTTCAGCTGCGGCAGGGAAGCATGACGGTCGCTCAGTACTCGTCGAGATTTACCGATCTCTCGCGCTACTCGACCGACATGGTACGGGACCCATTCTTCCGGGCTTGGACCTTCGAGCAGGGTTTGAGACACGAGATCAGGGCATCGCTGATCTCCCTCAGCATACCGACTCAGACAGGAGTTCTGGAGCGGGCCCTTCTGATCGAGAGCTTCCTTGCTAAGTCTACACCAGCGCAGCGACCCACCGCAGGGCGGCACGTGGCAGAGTCATCTGCAGCAGGCAGTCGACGGATGACTCAGGGGTCCAGGCAGACCAGACCTTCGGGCAGACGACCTCAGGACACTGGCTCAGCAGTGCGGAGCACACAGCGCGGAGCCAGTCTTTCGAGAGGCAGACAGTGCTACTCATGCGGCGGGCAGGGCCACATGGCTCGTGACTGCCCGACCCGCCGTACCGAGAAGCAGCAGTCAGTTGAGGGACCACCGAGGCAGAGGCAGAGGGTCGACCGTGGAGGTCCGCAGGGAGGAGGCGGACGAGGCAGAGGAGCTGGCCGAGCAGCAGGTGGTGGGCGACGCTTTGAGGCTCTGCCACCACCACCACCAGGAGGTCCACCCCGACCACAAGGAGCTGGTGGGCAGAGACAGACACAGCTCCAGGAAGCAGAGGCCTACGACCACGGAGCACCCGAGATGATTCTAGGTACTATCTGTGTCTATTCCACCCTTGCTGCAGTTCTTATAGACACAGGAGCGAGTCACTCTTTCATAGCTGCTGCCCTTGTTCGGAGCTCGGAGATTCCGACAGAGCTGTTGGCTCGATCCTTACGGCTAGAGACTCCTACGGGAGCAGACTCGACGATTACGCACTGGTGCCGGCAGTGTGAGCTCACTCTAGGAGGCGAGAGCTTCGGCTGGGATCTTCTTGTAGCAGCGTCGAGGCCTTACGATGTCATCTTGGGCATGGATTGGCTATCTACGATCCATGCACAGATTGACTGTTTTAGGCGCAAGGTGCGATGTGTACGCACCGACAGGAGCAGGTTCACCTTCACCGGCGAGAAGGGAGCCTTAGCATCACAGGATGGACTTCCGCGGAGGAGAGGACAGCCCATCACTCATCAGATGGCTAGCCTCATCCTTGGAGCAGTTGACGTGCGGAGTCCTGGTTTTCCTGCAGTGGTGGATCAGTTTGCGGACGTTTTTCCCAACGACGTTCCAGGGCTACCTCCTCGCAGAGAGGTAGACTTTTATATTGACTTGTACCCCGGGACAGCCCCGATATCCACTCCATCATATCGGATGGCCCCCGCCGAGCTTCGAGAGCTACGGGTACAGTTGGAGGACTTGCAGGGCAAGGGGTTCATCCGACCCAGTGTTTCAACCTGGGCTTCCCCGATATTGTTCGCCAAGAAGGCGGACGAGAGCTTGCGACTTTGTGTTGACTATCATCTCCTAAACCAGGTGATGGTGAGGAACAAGTATCCGCTACTAAGGATTGATGACCTCATTGATCAGCTCAAGGGAGCACGGTGGTTCTCGAAGATAGACCTCAGGTCAGGCTATCATCAGCTCAGAGTCAGAGACGAGGATGTGCAGAAGACAGCCTTCTGATGTCGGTATGGCCACTATGAGTTCTTGGTTATTCCTTTCAGTGTAACCAATGCTCCAGCAGTGTTCATGGCTCTCATGAACAGGATCTTTCAGCCATACCTCGATCGGTTTGTCGTGGTCTTCATCGACGACATTCTGATTTACTCTACGACGGAGGAGGAGCACGCCTATCACTTGCGAGTTGTACTAGACACACTCCGAGAGCACCAGCTTTATGGTAAGCTCTCGAAGTGCCAGTTCTGGATACGTGAGGTCCACTTCTTGAGACACGTTATCTCTGAGGCGGGAGTTGCAGTGGATCCCGTGAAGAATGAGGCTGTGTTAGCTTGGGAGCCACCCAGGAGCGTGACTGAGGTTCGGAGTTTCTTGGGACTAGCTGGATACTATCGGAGATTCGTGCCATACTTATCTAGAGTTGCGGCACCACTCACAGCTTTGACGAAGAAGGGAAAACCCTTCGTGTGGTCAGACAGATGTCATCAGAGATTCCAGGAGCTGAGACAAAGATTGACTAGTGCACCTATCTTGAGGTTGCCTGAGGAGGGAGTAGGGTACGTAGTCTACTGCGATGCATCAGGGACCGGACTCGGTTGTGTTCTGATGCAGGAGTGGGCAGTGATCGCCTATAGATCACGTCAGTTGAGGCCGCATGAGCAGAACTACGCTACCCATGACCTGGAGTTAGCAGCAGTGGTCTTCGCTCTGAAGACATGGAGACACTATCTGATGGGCGAGCGCTTTACAGTCTTTTCCGATCATCAGAGTCTCAGGTATATCTTCTCGCAGAAGGACCTGAACCTGAGACAGCGGCGATGGCTCGAGTTCCTCCAGGACTATAACTTTGAGATAGTCTATACTCCTAGGAAGGGGAACGTAGTAGCCGATGCCCTCAGCAGGAGGACGGGTATTCAGCTACTTGAGGAGGCGACAGAGCAGCTAGCCTCTTTGCAGATATCCTTCGTGGATAGAGATGGAGCAGCCTTCCTTCAGTCTCTCACAGTCACTCCTCCACTACTGCAGCGAGTCAGGGAGGCACAGCGTGGGGACGCTGACTGTGAGACACGGCGTGCACAGATATCCTCGGGACAGGCACCTGACGGTTTCTCCCTTGGAGCAGAGCATGACATCCTTTTCAGAGGACGTACCATGGTACCAGTCGCTTTGCGAGAGGAAGTGCTGAGAGAGTTTCACACTTCTCCTTTGGCGGTACATCCTGGAGTGGCAAAGATGTACCAGGACCTCAGACGACAGCATTGGTGGCCGGGCATGAAGAAGGCAGTAGCGGAGTTCGTTTCTCGATGCCTCACCTGCCAACAGGTGAAGGCAGAGCATCAGGTTCTAGCAGGCTTAGTACAGCCCTTGGAGTTTCCGGAGTGGAAGTGGGATGGCATATCTATGGACTTCGTGACTGGACTTCCACGCACTTCCAGAGGTCACGACTCCATCTGGGTGATTGTTGACCGACTCACCATGTCGGCACACTTCTTACCCATCAGAGAGTAGGGCTCAGTGGAGAGCTTGGGACGTCTCTACGTTCAGGAGATTGTGCGGCTCCATGGTGTGCCATCATCTATCGTCTCCGATAGAGATGATCTCTTTACTTCCCGGCTTTGGAAGGGGTTACAGGAGGCGTTCGGGACGCAGCTACGTCTGAGAACAGCCTTTCACCCACAGACGGATGGTCAGACGGAGAGGACCATTCAGACTCTCGAGGACATGCTCCGCGCATGTGTCCTCGACTTTGGTCGTAGTTGGTAGGACCACCTACCCTTGGTGGAGTTTGCGTACAACAACAGCTACCACTCCACCATCGGGATGGCACCGTACGAGGCGTTGTATGGCCGACCTTGTAGATTTCCTTTGTGCTGGACAGACCCTGGAGAGTCAGCACTGGTGGGACCGGAGATGGTCCAGGCCACGACAGAGAAGGTCCAGGTCATCCAGGAGCGGATGAGGACAGCTCAGAGCCGGCAGAAGTCATACGCTGACAGGAGGCGGAGGCCACTGGAGTTCGAGGATGGCGACCACGTCTTCTTGCAGGTCTCACCTCGACGTGGTATTCGGAGATTTGGCTGAGGCGGAAAGTTATCTCCGCGCTTCATCGGACCCTTCCAGGTCCTCAGCAGGGTTGGCAAGGTGGCTTATCGCCTGGCTCTACCACCTCAGTTGCACCGGGTGCACGACGTCTTCCACGTATCCCAGCTGAGGAAATACGTGCACGACCCGACGCACATCATTGACCATGGGGAGCTTGACGTTGACGATGGGGCGACTTTTACGGAGGTCCCGGTGGAGATAGAGGATCGACGGGAGCGGGTCCTGCGTGGGCGATCGATTCCTCTTGTGCGCATCAGATGGCAGCACGGGAATCTCCAGGAGAGCACATGGGAGCGGGAGGCTCAGATGCGTGCTTAGTACCCTCATTTGTTTCCCTAGTTTTTGATGTATCTTTACGGGGACGTAAAGCCCTGAGGTGGGAGTAATGTAAAGACCCGTAAAATTCAAGGGAAATTTTTTCTTAATTTTCTTTGGAATTTTACAAGAGCGCGGTTTCTGACGGCACCTGATTCCGAGGCCCGCAGTGCCCGGAATCATTTTCCGAAGTTTGGCTCGGGTACGTTCAGTGAACGAACGAGCGGGAATTTCTAACTTTTGATCCAGTGCTCGGAATTGAAATCCAAGGGCACCGATGAACTCGCAGCGCCGATATTAGCTTAAGGAGACCTTTTCCGAGGTTGCGTTTATTTCGGGATGAGAGTTAGTTTTTGGGAGTTTAGAATAAGTTAAATAAAAATTGTGGATTACATATTTTTATTTAAACTAATTAGTTAACTTCTCTCAAAGGAAGTTAGGGGTGGGGCCCACACCCACTTAACCTCCTTTGAGAGGATTAAGTGTGGTGGGGCCCACACGAACCCTAAACTTTTCATCTTCTCCCAACTCCCTTAACCCCTCTTTAAATGACATGAGTTATTTAATTTTGGAGTTATCCTTTTTTAATTTCAAACCTTTGAAATTCATTTGTTAAGTTTGTGAATAAAATAAGCTCTTATCTTATTTTGTTGGGTTAGTACTCTTTAGCCATCTTGAGAGCTTTTGAGAGCTTTTCTTCCTTCTTCAATCTTTGACGAAGAACGCTCAATCTTGACGAAGAACGCTCAAGCTCCGACGAAGAACGCTCAAGCTCCGACGAAGAACGCTGCTCCGCTCTTCTTCGTCTTCCGTGTCAACGAAAGGGAATGCCGCTTCCTCCTCGGACTCCCTTCGTCGGCATACGAAGATTCTCCAACGACGTACCTCTTCGGACGTACCTCTTCGTCATCGGATTTGACGAACGACTACCACGACGCCCGACCTCTGCGACGTTGTCTTCCGCGGAACGTTGACAAATCTTCGAACCTATACCCAAAGTAGGGGTTGTTGTTATTTTTTATTTATTTATCCTTGTTCGTGATTCTAGCATGACTAACGTGAGAATTGTATTTTTGTGTTATTGTTTAACGTGAGGGGGCCGGACCGCATGAACACGGCCGAACCCCCTCCATCGTTCTTGTTGATTTATCTTGCGGGTGGAAACAAGGTGGCGTGGTGTCGTCGCACCACGCGGATAATCGTACAATTATTGTGTGGCGCCGTCGCGCCGCGCCGTGGAAGAATCATCAAGAACGCGACGCCGTCGCGCCGCGTCAAGGGGAATCGGAGGCGCGGTGGAGGGGCGCGGTGCCGTCGCACCGCGCCGGACGACGAACACCGCGGCCGGTTCCGGGCCGCGGCGGGACGAAAAGACCGGCGGCCGGGCCGCAGGCGTCGGAAGCCGGAAAGGGGACCGGATTTTCCGGTCCCGTTGGAGAAAACCGGCCGGCAGTTGGCCGGCCGGAAGGTCAAAAGGCGGGGGAAATAAATTCCCCCTGCCAGCTTAAAAAACCCCCCTCATTTATGAGGGGGGTGGTTTCCTTTGGGGGGGCAGGCGGCCCCCCGGTTTAATCAAGCAGGCCCCCACGAGGGGGGCCGTTTTCCAAAAGGGCGCGGCACATATGCCGCGCCGCCACTCCAAGAAGCGGGGGGCTTTGCCCCCCCCCCCCCCCCCCCCCCCCCCCCCCGCACTGCCTCCGTGCGGCGCCAGGCCGCCGCGCCGCCGGCCGGCCGGTCCGGGTCGGACCCGGGTCGGGTCGACCCGGTTCGGGCCGACCCAGGGGGGGGGGGGGGGTCGGGCCGGGTCGGCCCGGACCCGGACCCCCACGTTTCGAATCAGTTTCGGTCTTTTGGCCATAACTTGAGCCACGAACCTCCGATTGACGAACCGTCTGCGGAAACGTGATCCTTGGATCGAGACGGTCGTTTCGGTATATCGCACTCAAGGTTTCGGAATACTTTGAGTTCGGCCGGGTTGGTTCGTTCACAAAACCAACCGGGCCTTCGGAGCGGAAACGCTCATATCTTGAGCTACGGACGTCCGATTGACGTGCCATCAGCTTTGTTGTGTTCCTCTTAGTGAGACGGTTCTTTTGGCATACTCCACCTGAGGTTTGGACGCAGGTGGAATACGGTCGGGTTGGTTTTGCCTTAAAAACCAACCGGGCCCCGGGGACGAAAATGCCAATAACTCTTAGACCGGGCGTCCGATCGACGCGCCGTCTGTTGCGTTGAGTTCCTGTTGACGATACGGAACTTTTGGATACATCAACTCTGGACTTTGTGATAGTTGATGTATCAGCCTCTCGGCTCGTGGAGCGGACCCTCCTGTACGAGCTTGCTGTGTGCGGGAACCCTAGTGCTGGCTGCGACTGTTACTGAGACTGCTGCTACTTCTGCTACTGCTACTGTGACTGCGATGACGACAGTACAGAGATCCTGTGTGGATTCGACGACGACGACTACAGCACTCAGCAATCCTACGTGGATCAGTGCTACAGGTCATGTGTGGGCCCGATCCTGTGTGGGTCCGATCCTGTGTGGGTCTTTGCGCTCAGCGGTCCTGTGTGAACCAGTGCCTACAGGTCCTACGTGGGCCCGATCCTGTGTGGGTCTTTTGCGGGGGTTAGTTACCTATCGATCCTTCGTGGGTCCGACGACTTAGATGGATCAGAGATCATCTTTATCGTCTTTTGAAGAAGTATACCTGTGTGAGCTGAATCCTGTTGCTTTCCGGTGTGGTTTGTGTTGTGCTATCCTGTGTGGATTACGTTTTGCTTTCCTGTGTGGAATACGTTTACTTTCCTGTGTGGACTGAGTTGTACTTGGGCTCGGAGGTTGGAGCGTATCTGAATTTGATGACTTAGGTATATGTATGGGCATATACCTAAGCAGTGTCGGTTGTTACTTCGTGATTGTACCTTTCTTCGTGGTTTATCCTTTGTGGATTTGAGAGTCCTTCAGGGGTTTCGGGGTCCCTACTGAGTAGCTTATACTCACCCCTGCACGGGCTTTGCCCGCAATACGTTGTGTTGGTTGCAGACGACGGACAGTGTTGATCTTAGCTGAGGCTTGCGGAGCAGGACGGTACCTAGAGGTGGACCACTGGGCGGGACGTGCTCGGAGCGGACGGCGGGACCCATGGAGCAGTGGAGCTATCTGTACCCACCCTTCAGGTGGGATTTCCAGTGGACAGCTCGGTGTAGCGGCTTTTACTTTTCAGTTGCTATTTTCCCTTTCGAGTTGTACTTTACATTCAGTTTGAGTTTGTATACTGGCCCATTTACTTTTCCGCACTTTCAGTTGTACTCTGCTTTTGCTTAGTGTTTACTTTCCGCTTGCTTACTCTGTGGTGTTTGTTTACTTTACAAAGGCAATGCCTTCCCTTTTTACCGGGATTTACGCCTTGGTGCTAGTCGCCAGCCCCTGGCCTATGGAAGGCGGGCTTGGGGTAGTCACGGAACGGACCCCGAGGGCGGGTCGTGACATAAATCCTTAAAATGTTTGGGTTTCAATCTTATATTGGTTTACTTTGAGGAATTTTTTGGACAAATTGCTTATCGGATGGTCCTCATTGAACTTTGGGTTTTGCTGGACAAATTTTAGAGATTAAGAATAGATTTTCTTTCTAATGGGTTATCCTTTTCTGGGTTATCTGATCTTGTACTAATATTTTGGGTTTTGGTTTTGGTTAAAGTCTAAAGACCTGGGAATTATGTAGTTCTCTTTTTTGGGTTAGGTAATTATCTATAAGTTGATTATAGTACTCTTAATGTGAACAAGTCTTCCTAAATACTCGCCTTTTGGAGAAAATATGAGTTTGTGTAAGGAATCTAATAAAAGTTGAGAGTCAACATGATAAGTGATTATGTTTCCTTATGAATAAATTCCTCAATAAAAAGTAACTTAAAACAAAAATGTTGTCTATTAACTTTTCCTACTGGGGAATCGAATACCGTTTAACCCATCACAAGTTTGTGATTTTCTCATGGTTAACTTTCTCCTAAACATGTTTTCTATCACTCTCCATCAGAACATGACCCTATGTTTTCTCCTCTATGTCCATGTTTTCATACTTGGAATCCTAGTATGGGTTAACTCGGGTGACCTTTGTACTTATCTTTCTTTATTTTAAAGTGATTGTTTTACCGACTCTTCTCCGATGTGGGACTTTCAAGGATGTTTCCAAGCCCAATTTTAAAATTGCGAGGACGCAATTTCCAAAAGGGGGGAAGGATGTAACACCCCAGGAAAATAAAGAATATGAAATATTCATATTTATCCATATTTGTGAATCAAATATTAATATTACTTTAAAGGGGATGCTATGCTCGATGGCGTACCCAATACGCAACAACGAGTTTTTTGGGAATCTTACGTTGCACTCTAATAATAAAATAATATTATTTTAAATGGTAGTTAACATGTAGACGTTTTATTTGTGGGAATGGATAGAAATAACTAAAATATGATTATATATGTTTTTTAAATGTTTTTACATTTATCCAAAGGCTTAAAATATGGAAAGAATTCAATTTTAGGCTTTTATACCCTAATTTTCACTAAAGGTTCACTTATCGCCTTTTGATGGCGAATTGTCATTAAAAATAGTTTTGATCACTCTTATAAATTCTTTTGGACCAAATAAAACTCTTCTTTAGAATCGGGGCATCAAATTTTACTTTGTGTAAATTTTTGGTATTTTTCCGATAAAGTTCATTTTTTAATGAATAGTGTAAAATGTTGTTTTTTAATTCAAAACCTCTTTTTAATCTAATTTATTTATATGATTAGATTATCTTTTGAATTGGTTTTAAAGTGAAATTAGAAAATATTTTTACCATTAAATCCAATAATGGTCGTTGGAATTAATTTCACTTTGAAATCGGACTTCAACTAGTGTCAATCTTTTGATACTTATTGTTTCATAAAAACTCGCTATTTGCTCTGACAACGGGAATTAATTATTAAATTAATTAATGCAACTTATATTTTGTGAATTTTTTAAAATGGACTTCATTTTTTAATTCGGAATATCAAATATAGCTTAGGGTGAATTTTTGGTATTTTTCTGAAAAACTTCAATTTTTGATGAATAGTGAAACCACTAAGTGGTACTTATATTAAACTGATTTTTCGTTTAAATGAAATTTTACGACTTCTGTGTTTTGAATTTTAAAAATCCGACATACATGGTTGTCATTAAGAAGTAAATTGTGGGTCAATGAGATAAAAATATTTTTCTTGGTGAATAGTAACTTATTAAGTTTTTAATCGCGATTAGAGGTAATTAGTGCAATTTAAGGAAAAAATGATATTATAATAAAATGAAAATACCTTGACATGTGTCCTACCCATATTGGATGTGTCATGGCCGACCAAGACAAGCCATGGGTCAACTTGGGGACCCCATGGAGCCACTTTGGTTGGAAAATGACATAAATACCTTTTATTTAATGTTAATGTAAAAAATGGTACAAACATGATATGTTTTACTAAAACATTTTTTAATGGGGTTATACAAGTCAGATTTTTTATTATAAATATTCCTTGAAAAGATAAGAATATTTCCTACATCATAGTAATTTAATTATAATTTTTAGACATTAAATAAATTAAATTATTTATGACATAATAATGATGCAGCGATGACATCATTATTTGACGATTTAAATAAAATGGAAAGATAATGTAAAATCTATGAAATAAACATGTCCAAAACTTATTGGATGTGTGGATTTATAACCCTTATCACCTTATCCAAGAATTATATCAATGTGGGATCTTTTAAAACCGAAACACTTTTTCAAATAAAGTAATATTTCTTTACATTTCAAAAGCGCCCCTCCTCTTCTCTTATAAAAGGCCCCCACCTCTACCTCATTTAACACACTCTTCAAGCCTTTGGCCCAGCCAACCCCTTCCCATTTACTCTCTCCACATCCCTCTCCTCATCCTAGAGGATTCCCTTTGGGCAGAATCCTTTCAAAGGAATCCTTTAGGCTCAAATCAAAAGGAGTTACACTTTTAAAGGTAATTCATTCTCTCATGTTCATTTGTTTTATTTTGCTTCTCCAACCCCCTAAACTCTTTTTATTTACTTCTTTTGTAACAAAAACAGTATCTTCAATATACTAGAATGTTGTTATAAGATTTATTCGAGCTACACTCTCACACAACTATATCAAATGGTTAAAAAACATACGGTTTCCGTGGATGGCGAAATTCTGCCTCCTGAAACGATGATTGTTCAATACTCATTTAACACCTTCAAAGGTGGCCATTATGATGTCACTATTTTTATATATGATATATAATATGTTTATTTTTTCCTTAATCTTTTGTTTTTTTTTTCATTTTGGGCATACCTTTATGGTTTCTATTATGGGTAAACGTGATATCTTCATTTAAGGATGTGCGGACTACCACCCCCTCAAAGTGATTTGATTCGTTAAAAACCATATGTGGGACGTATAAAGGATGGAACTATGATATTATATATGATATTATACTGTAATTATAATATACCTTTATATCATTATTATTCCATTCTATAAAATATGAAATAGAAATGAAAGTAGCGTTCATGCGTACGTACGGCTTACCGTCTCCATGAACGGTGCATTTCATTTCTTACCTCTAAATGATTATGTAATGTTATAAATTCATGCATGTACTGGATATATATTACATATATGATATCTAAATCATGAATAAAATTATGGATATAATAAACATTTTGCCACACGAACAACATGTAATTGTAAGAAGTCCACTTTCGACTTAAGATCCAAATATCGGCAAAACAAAGATTATTAACTTAAATGATTACATAATGTTTATGACATGGTAATAAGTGATATAAAAGGAATAATTAACTTGAAAAAGGTTCTTAAGTAAGTAGAAATTAACTCAATTTTATTATTCATGAGATTAAAGAATGATCGAGTCAAGTCGGACCCGAGGTAAGGGATCTTACTCCTCTCTTTCTTTTTAAGTACACTCTTTTATGTCATTCTCTCTAAAGACCATCTTTATTCTTATTGGGATGTTATTATATATTACACTTACTGTAATATTTATTTTCATGTGATGAGAGACCCTATTCTCTCTCATCAATCCATTTTGGAAGTTTTGAGTGGCGCCGTTAGGCTGCCGAATTTTCGTAAGAGATCTAACCTCTCTCTTTCATTTTAAGTACTCCCCTTTATGTCACTTCTTTTAAGCTCCTATTTGTTACGATGGGGGATGTTATTTCATATTCCTATTGATGTAAATTTTGTTTTAATGTGATGAGATACCCTATTTGATCTCATCAATCCATTTTTGGAAGTTTTAAGTGGCGCCATTAGGCTGCCGAGTTTTCATAAGTGATTTTTCATCTCACTTTTATTCCCGTGAGATTTATGCTACATTTGCCACAATTTCCTTTGATTGGTGTATGTACTGAACATTATTTTACTCATTGTGTAATATTCCTTCATTTATGAGTATTTACATCAATGATGTATTGTCCTTCTTTCACGGGTCGTATGTTTCGAAAGATACCCAAGTCGGTAAGGGAACCTTTCACCCTCCTTTTTTTTAAAAGACTTATTTTGTTGGGTCTTTTAATTTACATATTATTATGTTGGGATTTGTTCTCATATATCATTATTGATGTAAATTTTATATCCAAGTTATGAGATACACTTTTTATCTCTCATCAACTCATTTTGATGTGACGTCGTTAGGCTGTCAAGGGAACTTCTTAACCCAATTTCGATTTCTTTGGATTCGACACGTAGTTATTGAATATGTCATCCTTTGAATATGTGTGAATGATCTTTGATTATTTTACACTTAATATCCACTTATATTTGGTGTATTCATTTGTCACACATAATTATGTAATTGATTTATCCTTAAACCAAGGATACCGTCTTTGTAAGGGACTTCGTCTCAATCTCCTTTCAGTGAGGCATATTTTGTTTTATACACAACTTTCTTTTATACGGTGTATAAACCCCTTTGACTGTTACTTTTATACAAAAGGGATCTTTTTCTACGAAGCGTTTTACAAAACGAAAAAAAGGAATGTTTCTTTTAACGTATGCGGTGACAACGACCTTTTCCACCACCGCAAGTATTATTTGGTCTTTGGCTTCCTCAACAAGCCATAATGTTTTTAAAATAAAATAAATACCATATACTATTTTATGTATTTTGGTATTGAAAATGGTTTTGATAAAGGATTCTATTATGATTGAAATGTGGAAATGTTATCATTCCTTTATATTGGTTTTATGTTTTATGATTTTATTATGGTACTTGGACATTTTAACGGGTGGTTACGTTATAAACCATATGACGAGTGGTGCTGTAAATACCAGGACGGGTGGTTACGTTATAACCTCCAATGCATTGGGTATGGAAGTCGGTCGTATGGCTATTCCATTAAGTATGTATGGAAATTGGCCGTATGGCTATTCCATTAAGTGATATGTGTGTAAGTCGACCGTATGGTTATTCCACTTAAGTATGTTTATGTCCCAAGTCACCTTTATATATGTTATGTGTTCTTTATATGGGTTTTATGGTAATCCTTTGGTTACAAAAAGGTAAGTAATGATTTTTTTTTCAGTGAAGAGTTTTTACTACTTCATAGAGGTGAAAAGTATTACCTTGATAAAGTATACATGGTTTACTTTTTGTTTTGATAAACTAACAGTTTTTATTCTTTGTGTATCCCTTACTGAGTTTTTATGCTCATCCCAAGTTTTTGAAATGTTTTTCACAGGACTTATTGTGGAATAGGGTCAAGGATGGGATCAAGGGAAAGTCATGCTACCTAAAACATGAAACTAGACATGTTTCTTTTTAAGAGTTTTTATTTTATGGAAATTTAGTAGAAGCGACTACTTTGTAATCTTTTGAGATGTAATAGTTATGTCCTAATTCTCTAAAACTCTAAACCTGAAAAGATCCTCAATGTGAATTACTCATTTAATTCAATATTAAGTAAGGTTTAAGGCTGGGGCCTTATAGTTTTAAGAAAAATGCTCATTTGGATTTTACTGAAAATGTGAAAGGAATATTTTTTTTAATATTTATGGCATGAATGGTATTTTTTACCACCATGACCAATTATTTAAATATTCATTTATAAGTTTCCAAAATTATTTTCAAATAAAATTATTTTTATTTTTTTATTAATTTTTTGTTTTAAAAATTAATTTTCAAAGTGTAAATGGTATTCTCCACAAGAAATGTTACAAGTGATCTTTCAAAATACTTTTCCATCTAAGATGACATCCTTTGATGTTTATTATGACTTACTGGGGATATAATCCAAGGATAAATATATTATTCTTTATATTAATGGTTTGTGTTTATGATGAAAATATTCTTATGTAACCCACTTATTTTCTATAGGTTATACCATGATAAAATGCCTATGAAACCCATTTGTTTTTCAGAGAATATGTTTTTATCAAATGAAAGAATGATTAAAAAATCGGTTTATTTTATATAAGTTATGTTATGATGAAATTCCTTAAAAATACAATTCTTTTCACGGGTTCTAATATGATTATTTTTTATGATCTTATGGAACACATATGTATGATTTCCATTATGTTATAGGTGTGAACTATATCTTCCTCCAATGATGATTAATGTTATAAAATCTCAAAGGGTACACATGAGGTTATCCTTAGATCAAAGTAGGTACACATATGGTTATCCCAATCCTAATATATAATGAATGTCTTTGTGTGTATCCTTGACATAATATTTTCTATGACTATATATACACCACAAATCTATTTATTATGGAAATATTATGTTCTTAGGGACCATATTATTTGATTACTTAAAAATTCATGTCTTATACACTGCCAGGATTTATTCCATGGATGAAGTTTATGATCTATGATATGTAGGGTGTGGTTTTTAAATTTTATTCTCATGTTCTCATACCCTTATACTCAAGATATGTTGATATATCTCTTGTTTAACCTTTCTAAGAATTTGAGCCTACCCTTTCTTATATTCCCTTTCCCCTTGTTATAAAAAAAGTTATTATGTATGATATGTCTAATATGGGTGATAGTTATAAAAAACATAGTGGGAGATTAAATAACTAACTTATGGATCATTTTTTAATGTATCCATGTTTCTAAAAGAACTAAAACTAGAATATTATAGTGTATATCATTATATAATATAATGAATATTCATCTATTAAGATGTAATATTTATGTATGAAAAGTTTGTTTCTATATAGTTGGTATTAGAGCAAAGGTTTAGTTAACCTTTGATAACTAGGATGAGAAAACATTAGTGGGATCCCTAGGTATATGTATAAGGATATTTCTAGATATATGTCAAAGGATAATTCTAAGGATGTGTCAAAGTATAGGAAAATGTCCTAGAATTTTGTTAAATGGTATATTGAGTGGTTCCCATGATATTACATCCCAATCTAGATACTAAAGTGGATGTGGATCTAGCATATAGGTGCAAAGGGGTACTAACACCAAAAAGGGCACATTGAGTTGGACTCGATCATTACCTGGTGTATGACAAAGGGACTTACTTCACACCTAGTTTGACACTCTTTTAGGATATGCTGTGGGAACTCATAAACACTTTCTAAACCATCATGAAGGATTTAAATAATGTATATTAATGAACTAGGTTAAGAATAAGTTTTCATAAATTTAAAAGAAGGTTTCATTATTTAAAAATGTTATGGGATGTTCTAAAAGTATTTTTTATATTAAAAATGAGAAGCATGATTAAATTGAGGTTGATTAATGTCAATACATTATTCATATTTCATATTATAGGAAATATGTATTAATGAATAATATGACAAATCCTAGTTAATAGATTAGGATTGAAGTGTAATTATTGAAGTTTTTGCATATTGTAATTCAATAATTATGTTATATGAATCATATAATATATAAGTGTTATTCGGTAGAAGTTTTTCATTAAGGATTTTCATGAATATATTCAATGTTATTTAAGACCTAGAAAAGCGATTTAATGGAAATGTGAGATTTTATAGAAAACAGAGGATTAAGGGAGTATAACCCTTAATATGTTCTAAATGTTGGGAAAATGGTGTTTAGTTTGGATAAATAGATGATTAATATGGATAAAGTAAATTGTATAGTATTGATGACCTAAGAAATGATTAAGATTTTTTTGATAAAGTGGTTTATGTTATCATAAATATAGTTAACAAATTTTTTTGATTTAATGAAAATATTCAATAATCTATGGTTTTATTTAAGGAATGAGAAAGCATTCATGTTTTCATTGAGGTTTTATGGTAATTTTGGTTATTATCATATTTTAGGAAAATATATGATCAATGTATTCACATATTTTGTATGTGACATTAATAGTTACTTCATGTTATTTGGAAGATTAATGATAAGTTGATTTTTGTAAATTTAGTTACCTTAATTATATATTTTTAATTTTGGATGGTTTTAAGGTTAACTATTTATGGATTGGCTTAAGTTGAACTTTGGATGAGGTTTTAGATAGTAATGTGTTACATTAATATATGAAGATTTTTCCATCTTGGAAAACATGTGATAACCATTTTTTATGATGATAACTAGATATAGAAAAAATAACTTATCATTCTATTATGGATATTGTGATCTATTAGTGCTTTATGTGTAAAAAAATTATCTTCATTTATTGAATTGAGAGTTGAAGTGGAAATTGATCAAAGCACAACCAAAAGATGAAATTGTTCTTATGATATAAAGGAAATATAATACCTAGGTATATCATTCCCTTTTATATTCTTGATCATATCTTGACCATGTATTATTGTTAGAAATTTCACTGAACCTATCATAGTTTCATGATGTGTTCCATGTATCTCTCCTGAGGAAGTGCATACATGATACATCACATATAATAAACTTAGAGGTTATAACATTGGAGCATTTTATTTGTTATAATGAATAGCCAGTTGATATTTTGGATTGAACAGAATAAGGTCAATGAAACAATACCACTCACCTGATCAATTTTTTTTTGTAAAACCACTGGTTTTAGAAAGCTATGTGGGAACCTAAGGATGTAATGAGGTAGAAGTATCCTCATTTGTTTGTACCAAAGTGATGAATTTTGCGGGGAAAATCATTTTAAAGGGGGAATAATGTAACACCTTGATATTTTTTGAAATATAATTTTCAAATAAATTTTATCTTTTCAATATTTTTCATCACATGTAGCACCGGGTTAAGTTTGAGTTATATGCAACATTGATTTTAACTTGCATTACATGCAACAATGAGTTTTAACAATCTACAATATATTATTAATATTTTTATTTAAACATGACTGTTATAACAAGGATGTTAAACTTAGTGATTTGAATATTAATAAATAATTTTAAAATATTAATTTTAAATATTTTTTATAAATAAAACATATTGATAAAAAAGTACTTAATTTTTAGAAAATTCTTTATATGTTTTAAAAATACTATTTTCTCAAACAAAAATATTGCATTTTGTGAAAAAATAATAAAAGTAATTTTTAACACCTTTTGATAATTTATATTAAAAAATAAACTTCATTTTTGAAATCTACGTGTCAAAATTATCTTGGAGGTAATTTTTGAGAATTTTCCATAAAGATAATTTTTTAGTGAATAGTGAAAAATATTGGTCTTTATTAAGAATTTACATTTATTTTAATTATGTTAAAGACATAAAAATTATTTTAAGATAGTTTTAAAAGTAAAATTAGTTTAATTATATATCTATTAATCTAGTTTATAACATTTGAAACAATTTCATATTTAATTTTGTTATAAAAACTTTGTAAACTTTTGAACATTTTCTCTTTGAAACCCGCTTTATTGTCACATCTATGAGATTAATTTTAAATTAAAACTTTACAATAATATTAATGTAATATATAAAAATGTATTCTATAGTTGGAATAAGAATAATTTATATTATATAATAAGTTTAACTTAATTTTTTATCACAATTAATAGTAAAAATATTAAAAACTATTTACTACGGTTAAGGTAAAAATGGGTTTACTGAGGGTTAAACTAAAATGATAAGGGTAGAAAATGGCCCAAAACATGTCAAAAATTAATTTTATTTCCATATTTAGACCTTATATATTATAATTTCTATAAAGGATCATTTTTCATCCTTTTCTTAAGTGAAAATGATCAGTATAACTCTTTCTTTTCAAAAATTACAAGTGTGTCACTCACCTCACTTATAAATGGTCACCCCTCGCCACTCCTATTCACACTTCCAAAACACATTTGTTTAGACAATACCCAAAAAAATATATTTATTAATTCTATAATATCATCCCAAAATACTTATTTTGGTCATAAATTCATCCTAATAAGTCTTTTAATGCAAACCAAAAGAAGTTGTCCTAAGAAGATGTAACATCCCTAATCGGTCATTTTATTTTGTTTATTCCTCCACATACTTAATTTATTATTTGAACATAATGATATAATAAACTCATTACATTACATATGATTAGATATTATTATGTTAATTTCATATCATAAATCCTTCTCTTCTTCCATAAAATGGGATATGAAATCATTATTTGTATGTACGACAGACTATGACCTCACAAACCGATGTTATTCATTTCCTGTCAACACCTATCACAAATAGATATAATGATGTATTTAATGTTTATATTTGATATTTATGATATTATTATACCTATTTAATTATAATACCACATATAACTTATTACCTTTTTACCCATTGGAAAACAATAACGTCACCCATGTGTACGAAGGACTACTGCCTCCCAAACCGATGTGATATTTTTTTCCATTTAAATTTAAATTGGATGGTAATAAAGATATATTTAATGAATATATGTAATATTTTTAAAATAATTTTACTTTTTTAATTATTATATCCCGTATATATTCTTAATTTCCATTACTTGGGGGATACGATGACGTCGTTTCTCTGTATGGCGGGCTACCACCTCATGTAACGATGTGATTCATTTTTCAATAACACTTTGTTTGGAAGGTAATTAAGGTAAATTTAATGAATATATATAATATATATGAAATAAAAATTAATCTCTAATGGTAATATAGTATTTACCTTTATTTCATTAAATCCTTTTAGAAAATGGAAACATTGTTCATGTATACGTATGACCTACCATCACCATGAATGGTGTATTTCATTTTATATATCTAACTTTTATGGATTAATATAAATAAATATATAATTAATATATATTATATTTATATTATTGTTAAAATTATTTAGATTATGGAACCATTATCAAATTAAGAGGACCAAAAATACCAAATCAAATGTTACACAAAAAACCAATCTGTTATTGCCCGAAACATAATTTTAACAAGGAATTGTTAATAATGTGTAATTAAAGGTCAAAATTAAATAATATATGGAATGATGCATAGTATTATTTTTATATGATATATTTATAATAAAATTATATTTATTATACATGAGGTTCAAACGTGTATAAAGTAAGTCAGGACTTATGGTTAGGGATTCTCATCTCACTTGTTACTTCTATGTGACACAAGTCGTATTCACCACCTATTTATTTTATGAGGTGTATATAATTCTTATGAATGTATTTTATTATTATTATCAAGTGAAATATGGGGATTTAGATATCCATTTTATAATATCTATTTTTTTGGAGTTTACGATCCAAAAGTTTCCAAAGCAATAATGGATTTTTGTCTCAATTTGTCTTATTTGAGACATATGTCATGTTATGAACATATCTTATATTATGAGGTGTATATATAATATTTTCGACATTTAATATCATGAATTTATTTATTCTAGTTATATTTTATGTTTCATTTAATTTTATTCTCTCATGGGGCTTACAATTCAATGTTACCAAAGTTGTATTGGTTTTATGGTGCAATCTCATTATTTATTGTGATTATTTAGGCTTATGATTCTAATGAGGAAATAAATTGATCCATATATCAAGAAACTAATGAATTTTCTTATCCATTGTTTACTTAATTAAAATAATTATTTTCCCTTCATTTTCCTCTATGTACTCAAGAGTTTAAAAAAAATGTGTTTAAGAAATCATTTTTATTTCTCTCTTCGATCGAAAAGAATTTTTATTCCAAAACCATGTTTTCTAAATAAATTAAATTCTTTTATCATTTTAAAAATTATTTATTAAATACATTTTTACCCATTTTTTACTTTTTAAAAAATATTTTTAAATGAATCTTAATGTCATTTTTCAAAAAATGCTCGTTTAGATTTTACTGAAAATGTGAAAGTAATATTTGTTATAACATATAAGTATTGAGTGGTATTTCCCGTTGCCATGATCAATCAGTGATTTAAATATTACTTAATAAGTTTCCAAATTTATTTTCCAAGAAAATGATTTTAATATTTTTTATGAATTTTTATTTTTAAAATGTGATTTTCAAAGTGAAAAGGGTATTCTAATCAAGAAATGTTATAAGTATTCTTTAAAAATAATTTTTCATCTAAGATGACATAATTTGATGTTTCTTATTCCATAATGTGGATATGATCCAAGGATATCATTCTTATTCTTTCTCTAAATGATTATTTTTATGTAAATAATATTCTTATGAAACCCACTTCTTTTCCATGGGTTATATAAAATGATTATGAAACAAAAAATTTTTTCCATAGGTTATGTTTTTATGAAATTATAAAATGATTATAAAACCTATTTATTTTACACAAGTTATGTTATAATGAAAATTTAATGATAATAGTCTCTTTTCAGGGGTTCTGATATGATAAATGTTTTATAATCTTGTATCAAACATATGTATGATTTTTTTTATGTAACGATTGGGACCTATATCTCCCCCCAATGAATTAGTTAATGATTAATGTTGAATAACCTCAATGGGTGCATGTGAGGTTATTGACATACTAAAAGTGGGTACATGATAGGTTATCACAAGCCCAAAAGAGGGTACATTGGAGGTTATCCCAAGCCTGATGTAGGTATATTGGTGGTTATCCCAGGCCTAACATTTTATGAATGTCTTGGTGGATATCCTAGACATATGATTTTTTATGATTATGTATATGGAAAAAAATATCTTATCCCAATATTATGTTCACATGTATCATTTTTATTGATTCCTTTATTATTCATATCTTATAAACTTTTATGATTTATTCCATGACTCAAGTTTATGATCTATGCTATATAGGGCATGGTTTTAAAATGTTATTATAAGGTTTTAATACCCTCACGCTCGTGATATGTTGATATCTCCCTTATTTACCCTTATTGAGCACTTGATCTCACCCATTATTATGTTTCATTTAACTAGGTTAGAATGAAAGGTATTTTGTATTATATTTCTAATAAGGTTGGAAGCTATGAATAACATAGTGGTAGATGGCATAGCTCACTTATGGATCTGTTTATTATGTTTCCATTTCCCAAAGGCACTATACCTAAATGATTTTGGTGTGAATCATTATGTTATATAATGAATATTCATTTATTAAGATGTAATATTTATGTATGATAATTTTGGGTCTCTATAGTTACAATCAGGGGGATATATCTTCCTAGGCCCATAAGAGATCCCCTCCCTTTGTTGCATCAAGATTTATCCAAAACCCATGTGTGAGGTGTCATAAAAGACCTAAAAACATCACCCCTTCCTATAGAAATTGAAGCACTAGAGTGATAACCTATCTATCCTTCAATTAGTAGAAAAATTTCTAATAATAGTCAGTCTGGGTGAGATTATGGTCCTTCCTAGTTAGGCTGGTTATAAGGGCTACAATATAGGATAAATCAGACAAAAACCACCAGTAATAGCACATAAGACCAAGTTTTGATCCTTTACCATGTACTTGGGTGCTTTCCAAAAAACAAATAACTCTATCTTTGACGATTCCACATCCAAACCCTTTTGGGATACTACATGCCTAATTTAATGCACTTCCTAGATACAAAACATGTACTTGGATAGCTTTCCATATATTCTGTGGTGTCAAAGAACCTACAGGACAAATCTGAGATGCTTAATGTACTCCTCCTCTAACTTTGAGTATATAAGGATGTATTTGATGAAAAATACTATGAAATGGTATAACAAATCTTGGAACATAAATTTAATGAGCCCCATGAGCATAGATGGTGCATTAGTGACACTAAAAAACACAACCACAAACTTGAAGTGCCCATACCTACATCTAAAGGTAGTCTTCAGGATATCCTCAAATTTTCCTCTTATCTAATGATATTTATACCATATATCAATCTTCAAAAAACAATTGGATCCCTTCAGCTAGTAAAAAAACATCTTTCCTTGGAAGAGGGCAGCGATTCTTGATTGTATCAGATTTAACATTTGTTAGTCTACGCACAACCTTAGAATACCATATGCATTTTTGAAAAACAACACTAGAGCACTATAAAGAGACACACTAGACCAGATGACACCATTTTTCATCAAATCATCAATCTAGAGTCTCATATCTCATTATTATATGGGTTCTATCCAATAAGGATTCATTAAAATTAGAGATTCACCTGGTTGTGACTCTATCCCAAACTTGAAGTTGCTTTGAGGGGTAATGTCACAACCTAATCTAAGATGACACTCAGAAACTCCTCAATAACCTTGAGAACCTCCACCACCTGAGCTTCTGATAAAAACTCTACCAACTAATATAAAAGAGGTTCCACTCACTCATCACCCATTAGATATATATTATTACCAATAAACACCAATCACTGGACTTTGATGTTATAAAACACAACTCTACTCTGAAATAAATTAATAATTGCACACACATAATACAACCAATCCATGAAAAGTATGACAACATATGGATGTATTTAAAATAAGAAGAAATCTCCCACCGACTGATGTGTCCATTTCATTAGACAACATCTCGAACACACATCAAATAATTTATTCTAACTCCTAACTTGTGTGGATAATAGTAGGGGAACTGGAAGGCTGTCCACCTCAAGTTATAATGCGTGGAAAAAATTAGAAGCGATGAAGGGGTAAAAATGTCCGAAATCAAACACGGCAGAAACTATGATAGAATAGAAACTAATCATACCTTGTACAACCTATGGATACTTTTGTGAAACACCACTAGGCATGAACCAGCCCTCAACCAGATTTTATACCTTGTTGGTGAAGTCTACTAGAGGAATTCTCTTGTCAGGGTCTCTGAGGATGAGGAAAATCATGGGGCTAACCTCTACTAGCTCTATCTCCCCTTGAATCAGCATAAACTTTCTAACCCAAATGTTTACCAAAATATAGAGTCTCATTCTATTGATACTAGTTTATAGGAAACTAATACTATTGAAGAAAAGGGGTGAACTAATAACACCATACTCTCTTCCTTGATCGGTCAGGCACTGATCCTGATAGTTCCCTCATCCTCCATATACATAACACACAAACAGGAATCCCATGGTAGGCACTCAGAGACTAATGTCCCTAGAATGACAAGAGAAAGACTACTTAGGTCAGATCCACATGAATCGAAACCTAAACTTTCCAAACATCCATGATCCACTTCCAGATGTTCTACTCCTTGAAATTCCCTCTTGTCCTCACCCTCAGGGATCTACTCCCTAAGAGTGTGTGCACTCAACAATTTCCACATTCTTCTACATTAACAAGTTTGTAGGAAGCATAAATGGTGTGATTTCATTTCTTCTTATAGGGTACAATGGCTCCTCTAGATATCATTCTCTATACTCGACATATGGAAAGAGTTTAGGGTATAAAATTAAAAGGATCTTTAACTTGATCCCATGATCTCACATACTCAAGATCCCCTACTGAAGAGAGAGAATCTCATGACTCTTTGTTACCTACACCATCTACGATAAGAAATCTAAATGAAACTCCTTTTGTAATTCATCCTAATAAAATTTCACCTCCTTATGATCACTGAGAAACAATTTCCACCCTTGATGCATAGCTCCTCTCATCTGGATAATTGTCATTATAATCCAAAACTCAACATGATCTCAAATTAGACTAAAAGAAATTTCAAGTTCCTCTAGCCAGTTCTCTCTATCCTAATCAAACACACTCCCATTATATTTTCTAGTATCTATCACTGACAATCATGAATGTGACACTTTCATTCCTTATCCTTCTTTAATGAATCGACCCTCTAACGATTCAATGTATCAGTCTTCCAAACCTTTACTACCTAAACTACACACATGTGATGGCCAAAATCCATTTATAAAATCAAAAGGAAATACCTGATCCTGGTAGAATGTAATTTTAATATTTATTTAATTAAATTCATTTTAACTTCCATAAAATCACCCTATTAATTCACAAGAATAGACAATAAAGATACATGTACCTCTCTTCGGTCTCTACCCTACAAGCAGTACCACTTCACATGGTTATTTGATAATATTTGAGTCTTTTCATCAGATCATGGGGCCCCCTGAAATATTATTTCTTTACTCGCCTCTTTGGTCTATGTCACACACCAAGTTCTCCTGATAATATTTCCCAAGTAATCCATGAAATCCACACAAGTTACTAACTCCAATATCCATTCAATATCTCAACCAAATACATTGGTACAATTTTTTCATGACCCCTACATCCAAAGTTACCCCTCATAGTTTGAAAATGAAGGAATATAGATAATGAATCTGATACCCACCTCTAGTTATCCCCAATTTGGTGACTAGCATAGAGGGTATAAAGAAAATCACACATATGTGAGGTATTACCCTCAATAGAAAAATAGGACTGGGAGATATTATAAAAATCACCATGAAACACCATTACATAATATAATAGAGAAAAATAACATCTTTTAATACATGAATAATTTAAAACCAATACAAATAAAAATCAACAAGTAAATAAAAAAAGAAATTCCTACGATAGTAACTCAATCGTGGCTCCAACGCCCAAGAAAGTAATGTCCAGCTCAGTCCCTGAAAGCCACTTGGAAACCTGAAAAATAGTTTATATCAATGTGGGGTGAGGATAACATGTTTACTCGGTAGGATCATACCAAAGGTCTATCATGAAATTTTGAAAATATCATACTAATGAATGAGTAAATAAATAGTATAACCAACAAGCACTGAACCACACCTATCATGGGGAATGGTAAAATCAAATTAATTTCCTAGTTCAACACAGTTGGATGACCTTGGTCATCTCAATTGAGGAGACTCTCAATTTTGGTTCACGCACTTATTTTAGTTCACATAACTGATTGTTTTTTCTATTTTATATTTTTTATTAAATACAAGAAGAAACCCTTTACTATTTTAATTTTCTTAAACAACGACATGCAGAATAATAAATTTAAACAAAACTATTATGAATTATAGAAACAATGAGTTTAGAAAATAAATGACTTTGTTTTGGGTTCAATTATTATTATCCTTTATTTTTTTTATTTTGGTTTGATAATAAAAACATGAAATATCATTTTTCAACTATTATTTTTTATTTAGAAATTGTGGAAATAATTTAATTCCTAAGAAATCTTTGTTCCACATCCTCCTTTAATCAAGTTTAATGACACACCTCTGTCTAGGATATGCCATCTTCTAGGTCCTTTCTCTATTGATGTAATTTCATCCCCTAATTATCTCAACTCCATCATGTGAATAGTTTACAAATGGAGAGAGGGAAAAGATATTAAATAAAAGAATATAAATAGTTTGAGTTGCATGTCATTTGGGGACAATATCAAATCATAGAAATTTTTCTCACTCAAGCATGCTACTCAAATCTATCAGAAACTTAAATTAAATTTTTTGAAAAATTAGAGAACACCATGAACTTCCCCTGGGCTAATCCTTGGGGTCAGCCTCTCATTTTTTAGAGTAAGATATCACTTGGTGGAATGAGAAGAAAATAAAGATAAAATGAATAAAAGAAAATAAAAGAAAATAAAGAATAAAAATATAATTGGGATGGGAGATAGTGAGATAAATAAAATAAAATAAGAAAAGAAATGAAATGAAAAAAGAATAATAAATTTATATAAAATATAAATAACATTAAAATAATAATAATAATAATTAAAAGAAGAATAATAATATGAAGAAATAAAGAAGGGAAATAGATGAATTGGGTGGAAAACAATTTAAAACATCCATGGAGTAATTTATTTATTTAAATAAATTCAAATTAAAATTTAAAATAAAAACTAAAACATAATTTAAAAATTAAATAAATTAAATTAAAAATTAAAAATGAATAAGGGGGAGAAGAAGGGAGTTGCAGCAGTGGCCCATGGTGGATTCCCACTGATGGCAGTCGACTGATCATTTTCAAATGAGGCAGTATCCTCTTTATATAGGCATAGGGAGAGGAGGGACTCAACCTCCTTTAAAGTAGTGGGTGATATCTAGGGGAACTTAATCCCCCCACAGACTCATGGAAGAATAATGAAACACTTATAGTTCATGGGTGTATAATGTTTTTTATGTGGAAGAGATCCACCTGAGAGGGGGAGCCTTCATTGTGTATGGGCCCATGGCAGTGGAAAAATCTTAGGCGGCACAGGAAGTGGAAGTGATGGAATGTTGCATGTGGACATTTTAATTATCTAGTGAAAGCAATGATGAGAAGTGGTGGCAGGTGATAAGCAGGGCAGGCAGTGGTGTATGTAGTAGTGTATCCTCCCTCTTCCTCCAGCCTTTATAGTGGCCAAAGGATCTTGAAGGGGCATCACGATGTTTGGAAGATATTGTGGTGGTGATTCATGGTGGGAAGGCTAAGATGGAGGGTGTAGGATGGTCTTGGGTGGTTCTTGGGTGATCAGTCGTAGCAGCCAGGGAGTAGAGTAGTGGAGTTCGGTGATGTCAGGGGTGTAGTAGCAGGCATAGGAAGTTGAGAGTGAAAGAGGGGTGATGGACTTTGGTAGCACATAGTGGAGCCACAACGGATCTTGCATCCAACATCAAATCATTGATGTGGAAAGCCTTCACATATAAGGTTGTATATGGGATCCATTCATAAGATACATATAGTAGGGATGATCTCCCTCATTCCACTTGCACATACACCATGTTCATGCACCATGCCCGTCCTAGCTTTGGTCCACCCCTACTCATCGCAGGGTTCACCAACCACAACCCAACTACATAGGGCTCCATTACTCGTGTCATGTTGGGGCTCAAGCAATCCCTCTCAAGCTGACCTACCCAGCTGCCCCTTATGGGTAGGCTAAATGGCAGGCCGACTTGGTTGAAGGTTTACAGGGATTTAGCCTAAATTTTTAATTAAGTCCATAAAAATAGTTGGGAAAATCCAACAAAGATCATATAATATTCATAAATAAAAGTTTAAAATTAAAAAATGACTCTTTTTTTATTATTTTTAGACCATTTTATTTCTATAATTCAAATTTTCCATTATATAATAAAACATTTAAAACCATGGACTTTAACATTGAAAAAAACTTAAAACCATCGAAATTTGAATAAAAAATTGCACCAAATTTGTGCATGTCAAATACCCCCACACTTAAATCATGCTTTTACTCGAGCATAAAATATAAAAAATGAATTAAATAGAGAACAAATATTATCAAATTCAAATTTCAAAGTAATAAAATCAAATTATTATCAATATGAAATCAAATTTACAAAATCAACATAAAATATCAAATTAATTTCTTGGTTTTTGTTTCCTCTGGAAATGGGGATGACCTTGTTTGTTTAAGGTTCAAACAATCCAATCAGTTTCTAATGGGTTTATTTGTAGAACCTGAAACATCCAATGATTCTATATCCATTTGGACCTACTTTCCAAAGGTAGGTGCTCATTAGTTGTGGATCGATGAGGCTTAAGAATTTTCATTGGTTGAGAGGATGGGAGGTCGGACTCATCACACCTTTTGGGGGGGAATTATTGTCTACTATGTGACTCTCTTTATAGATTTGAGTTATGTTCGTAAATCCTTATTAAATTACCAAGTATGAAAAAGAGATTTCTTTTAGATTTAACAATCAATGATTAATATGTTTGAGATTTAGAGAATCTTTTATATGTATTTGATTTTCTTCATCGATAGAGAATCATCTATATTTGTTAGAGATTCTTAGTCAATGATATACTTAAACATATTATATAGAAATCTCTTGGTCATTATGATAACCATACTGGTTTTAAAGCACACAGTGTTTGATCTACCAGTTGCTAAAGCGGTGAGTAACTTGACTACATGGTATGCCGACAACTGGGTAGCATCATACCCTGAAGGGGTACTGAATCATCTGGTTCATCAGGTGGGGAAAAAGAAGAGAACTGTTGAGAAGTAAACCCTTCATCTGGAAGGTGACTCTTCCACACCCAGAGTTGATTCACTGGGTTCCTCACCCAGGGCTGACTCGCCGGATTCTCAGGATGGGGATGATGAGGAACGACATGTGTCAGAGTAGCCTCATGCCTGATATAATCCTCCTGTCAGAATCAAGAGACTCACTCCATAAACTCCTGGTGAGTTAATTAATTGGGGAAATTTAAACGCCATTAATTTATAGAGCAACAAGTTTTACTTTCCTATTCTTTATCTGTGATTGCAGGAGCTGGGGAGAAGCTAAAGTCCAAGATTGTAGGACCCTCATTGCAGCCTTCTGGTACACATGCTGAATATCTACGACTAGAGGTTGTCCATACATGGAGAAGTTTATATTTCCATGCTGAAACTACCTGGCTGGAACTATGTGAGGGGATACACATCCCTGGAATAGGGAATCTTTGAGCCTCTACCGATATCCGTTTCGAGGATAACCTCGATGAAGTGCAGGATTACATCATAGAGCTAGAGATGCTCATATATGCCACCGATGATTCAATTCATGTCACCAAGCGGGTGAAGGAAATGATAGATCATGGAACCATTGAGGGGATTGGTGCTTACAGAGATGAGGAGTGGCATGATTACATGGCTCCTGAAGATGTAAGTATCTTTCCTTATTAGCTTTGCAACTTAATTCTAGTTAAAGATTTTTTACTCAAGGAAATTACTTTCTTCATCCTGCAACTTGAAAATAAAGGAACTGATGAGGTTCCTTCACCATAGTATAGCCCTGGTTGTACTGCCATTGGGGCTAATGAATCTCCTCGTGATCCAAGTGAAATATCTCCAGGACAGCAAGCCATGGACAAGGAGTTTGACATGGATCTTCATTCTCCAATTCCTCTATTTGGAGATGATGATGTCGACACTCCCAAAAAGCCGAAGAAGTAAAGGCATCGAAGGAAGAAGTCCACAGCTAAATGATTCATCAGTAGTGGTAAGTCCTTCGGATAGTCATGAATATTAACTCATGAAAAGATTGCTCATACTTTTTGGGATTACATGGGATTCTTTAATTTCCCCTTTAAGGGAGAAGACTGATCCTCCTATGAGAATGAAAAAGGGTGCCGGTGAACGATCACAAGTTTATGCTGACTTGGATACTCCTGAAGAAGAGCTAGAGTATGTTCCTAGTACCGCTCATGCTGCTGCTACAAGGAGAGAAGAGACTACACCAGAACATTTGGTGTCCACTGCAACTAATGCCGTAATTTTATCTGAAGAAACTGTCTGGGGTCAGAGGCTGTAGGATGAGGGTCGCTAAGAAGATACATCGAATGCTCCCACTGGTTAGACTAACCATGAATCTAAGATATATTTGGATGAATTGATGAAACTTGGTGCATCTTTTGAAGACATTTTAGATCATGTTAAATTACCATGTAATTTAGAAGATTTTGGACGTGAG
This sequence comes from Viscum album, assembly GCA_963277665.1. NCBI lineage: Eukaryota > Viridiplantae > Streptophyta > Magnoliopsida > Santalales > Viscaceae > Viscum > Viscum album. The sequence goes on from OY728136.1 coordinate 1,285,143, forward strand.
TGTTATCCTTAGTCCTGTTAAAATAACTTCTTATTACATCTCTGACCGTGATTGGGTAAAATGTGTAGTTCCATCTAAGAAAGCTACTGAACTGCCAATGCCTGAAGGGGGTATAGACAACCCTACTATTGCAGAGACACTAGCTCAAGTGGAGCTTAACCCGGAAGAGCTTCCTAAAACTCATCCTGAAAATCCTTTTGAAGCTAAGAAAGATGGGGAGGAGCCTTCTCATGTTGCTGATTTACCATTGGGTAAGATATAATAATATTTGTGGCTGCACTTAATTTTCAAGACAACTTAATCAACTTTTTTCATCCTTTAAAACTAATCAAAACTTTCAATTGACTATACAGGGCCATCAATTTCAGTGGTTAGATCTGGAGGTGAAGCCTCAGCCTCCTCCCCAATGGGAATAGAAAGTGAAATAACAAGGGTAAGGGGGGAAGGAGCAGAACATGGCACTTCTCTGTGTGCATTAATCCCTGATTATATTCCCCCTATGACAGTGATGCTATGTCAGACTTAGAAGTACAAAAGGCACTCTAGTTTCTACGATGCAAGGCATGGAAGAACATATAGAAGATTATATCTGAAGTGCCTCTTGAAGAGCTATCTTTGAAGATCCCGCGACTGTCATCCCTATTCTTCATGTTGGGACTTGGCGGTTTTGGATATCAAGAGATCCATGCCACGGTCAAACAAGTCATTTTAAGGAGGTATCAGGAGCATAGGTACTGTCAAGACCTGAACAAAGTGAGTCTGTTGGCCAATATCAGCAAATTTGAGGTTGCGGTGTCCCGAGATGAGGCTGATCATGCTGCCAAATTGAAGGAGCTGAAACATAAGATCAAGTAGAAAGTTTTCCATCATATGCACCTTTAGCAACAGTTAGATGTTGTTACTAGGGAACTTGACCAGCTTAACAATTCACTGGAAGGAGTTCAAATAAATGGTATGAAAGACATTGCAGATGCCAACGAAGCACTCCATCAAGCTGAAAAGAGTGAAGCTGTTTGAGTGCATGAGATTCAAGTAGCTGCTGATGAAGCTCAGGATTCTATAAATCAAATTCAGAGTTATGTTGAAAGCCTCTTGTAATTCCTGAAAAAGATAAGAGACTCCAGTCTGTGGATGTCCTTCTAACTCTTGTGCATTAATGAAAAACACTTTCATATTCAATCATTTTTGCCTACATTCTTTTACTACCTGCTTTAAAAATTTACCTAATCCAATGGTCCTAATGAGCATAATTTGATTTTTTCTTGGATTATAAAAATAACCCTACAAACTTTACATCTTTTTATTGCTCAATATTACCTAAATCATACAAAATATATGTTTAGTGAGCTGGGACTTGACTTTTGTTCAGAGTTCCCTTTTTTTTTTGGGTAGTTTAAAGTCATGCACGTCAGACATAAAAAGGATAATGTTTAAGGTCAAATAGCTTTGACCGAATGGATTAAAATCGACTCAATGCCTTGATAATTTATCTGAAAATATATTACCACACTCAAGTATGGGGGAGAAGATGTAAAATATGACTTAAGAAATTTTGAATCTGAGGAATGATATAAAAAAGGGCTAAGAGGCCTTAGAAGAAGTATTTCCTAAGAGTGAAGTTATCATTATTTAACAAACCTATTTGGGGGTTGAATTATGCAGGGCCACTTAAGGGAATTGGATGAATAGTCAAATAATAGCGTCTTTTGGCCGATAGGTCCATTATGTAGAATACTTATGCAAGGCCGCCTAAGGGCACGTGCTGCATAGTTTGGAAAAATAACTTTTAGAAATTTTACTTTTCTATTTCCAAAAAACCAGTGAAAGTTTATGGAGATTCAAATTTTCCAAAGCACATATTCTGCTGTATGGAGGGAGGTACTTGAATATGGGGAGGATATTTCCAGTCAATATTGTCAAAGAATTGGATGAATGTCACTCCTGAGAAGGTCTGACCCAAACATAGGGAAGGGAAATATAAACCATAGGCTTAAATATTTTTAGATCATGAAAAAGAGTATGGAACAAATATATTAAGGATGGCTATTTTTGTGGATCCACACATATTGTTGTTAATAAAAATAAATAAAAAAGAGGTTTTCCTCCCAAGAATGAAGTTACCACTATTTTAAAAACCCGTTAGGGAGTTGAATTATACATGGCCACTTAAGGGCATTGGCTGCATAGTCAAATAATAGCATCTTTAGGCTGACATGTCTATTATATAGACTGTTTATGCAAGGCCACCTAAGGGCATGTGTTGTATAGTCAGGAAAAATAACTCTCAGGTATCAGACATTTTGTGACCAGTTCTAAAGAAAAGGGTTATGGAGATTTGGAAGTATTTAAGGTTAGGAATATGACACATGAAAAATGGGTATTTTCCAATGCATGAAGGAGATACACAGACTAATGCTAAACCATAATCATGTTGTGGTTGGGTCCTGAATTGAGGTGTTGGACTTCGCTACATATCCCATAAGGATGGGAATCAAGCCAGACGTAGTTCTTGAAATACAGTTTAACGTCATGTGGGATGAGAGTGTAGGAGATCATAGTTTAGTATCATAGATCTCGGACCATAATAAGGAATACACAGTGTGTGTTTTATAAACCTGATGTGAATGAAGACTAGGGTTTTCATACCACATTCATGTTTTCACAGGGGTACTTTTTAGCCAAGGGACTGAAAGTGGAATTTGGGGTTAGGCCCAAAGACTTGGGGATGGATTCGAGGGACACTTGAATGTTCCTACATATCCCATAAGGATGGGAATCAAGCCACACGTAGTTCTTGAAATACCCTTTGTACATATTTGGTTCGTACAAGTGAAGGGTGAAAGGGGAATTTAGTACAATGATGGTTTGACCCAAGATTAAAGGTTCAGGCATTGCCATGTATGCATGTAGTCTTTGTAATATAACATGATTAGAGATCAATGTAAATAATGATTCCCTCTTGGGTGAGGGTGTCAAAGAATGTAATAGTTTATTTTCATACAGGAAAAAAGTGCGAATAGTTTAACGTCATATAGCAAGGACATTGGTGAACCAATGTAAAAAATATTGGTTCTAGGGTTGGCTTCATGAATCAACATCGTATGAGATAGAGGTGAACCAATGTGAAGATATTGGTTTTGGGCTTGAACCTCGGGAGGTTACCTATGTACCCAGCCTAGAAGGCAAGGATCAAAGTCCGCATAGTTCGATTAAAGAATGAATTGGTGATCAAGTTGTTTTTAGGGAAATGACCTAAAAAAATGGTGTTGGGACTTATGCATGGTTAGCGGCCCAGAGTGGGTGTTATGGTTGAATTTACTCTAAGCTCATGTGAGTCATACTCGGTGTGAGAAACAATAGGTAGAAACAAAGCTAACAATGCACAATTTAATGTCTTATAGGAAATATAAGGGACATGACACAGTTTAACATCATGTTGGATGAAAGAGGGACTGTGTAGTTTAATGTCATGCCGTAAGGACTTAGGGAGGACTGTGCAGTTTAAAGTCTTTTAGTAAAGACTAAAATAGTTTAAGGTCATATGCATGGACTAGTGATGCATAGTTTAGCATCATGTAGCTAGGATGAAAGGGGGACAATACAGTTTAAGGTCGTGTTGGATGAAGAGTGATGTATAGTTTAGTGTCATGTAGCTAGGACGTATGGCTATGCAGTTTAATGTCTTGCAATAAGGACAGTGGGGGACATAGTTTAACGTCATGTTGGATGTAAGTGCGAATAGTTTAAGGTCATATGCATGGACTGATGCTACACATTTTATCATCATGTATCTAGGACAACACAATTTAACGTCATGTTGGACATAAAAAAATGGACAATACAGTTTAACATCATGTTGGACGTAAGTGGGAATAGTTTAAGGTCATATGCATGGACTGATTCTACACAGTTTAGCATCATGTATCTAGGAAAACATAGTATAATGTCATGTTGGACGTAAAAAAAATGGACAATACAGTTTAACATCATGTTAGACATCAGGGTATTTGTGTTACACAAAATACTTCTTCAGAAATCTGGCATTGGTTGGATTCGTGATGAGTTATCCATCCATTGAGATTAAATAATAAGCTCCTTTGGGGTAGACCTTATGTATTGAGTAAGGTCCTTCCCACTTTGGCTCAAGCTTGGGAGGTTTCTTTCCTGGTATCATTGGATTTTTGAGGACCAATACCAATTCTCCTTGAATGAATAAATAAAGATGAACTTTTTTGAAAGCTCATGTTATTCGATTCTGATAGATTTCCAAGTGGTGCAGGGTGCACAATATTTTTTCATCTAATAATTCCAATTCATCCAATCGCTTTTGAGATTGTTCATCTATATATGACTGATCGCAAATGGCCACTCTGAGTGAAGGTAATTTAACTTCAATGGGAAAGACTTCTTCTATTCCATATACTAAGGAATATGGAGTTAACCGCGTTGCAGTGCGGGTGGTGGTCTGATAAGCGCATAAAGCATGAAAAAGTTTATCAGACCATGATTTATTATCTTTATTCACCATCTTTTTCAGTATATTTGAGAGAGTATTATTGAAGGATTCTATTTTTCCATTGTCTGTTGCATGATACCGTGATGAATGTTTGGATTTGATGTTGTATTCTTGATACAAATTCCTTACCTCAGATGAATAGAAGTTGGTGCCATTGTCCATTAATATGGTATGAGGGACACCAAATATGGTAATGATGTTAGACTTGATGAAGATAACAATGCTTTTATAACTAAATTCTTTGAGAGTTATTGCCTCTACCCATTTGGAAATAAAGTCAGTAGTAGTAAGAATATACTTAAACTATTTGGATGTAGCTGAAGGGTAAGGTCCTACTATATCCATTCCCCATGTGGAAAATGGCCATGATTATTTAGATGTATGAAGAAACTCTGGGGGTGGATGAATGAAGTTGGAATGTACCTAGAAAGAATGAATCTTCTTCGTGAAATCAACACAATCTTGTATCATTGAAGACCAAAAGTATCCAAGCCATTGAATTTGATCGGACAGTCTATGTCCAGACTGGTGGGCACCACAGACTTTTACATGTACTTCTTTCATGACAGCCATTTTCTCTTCACCATCAATGCATCTGAAGAGAATTCCATCAAAAAGTCTTTTGTAGAGAATTTTTTCTAGGTGATTCGGGCTATCATAAAGATAAAAATTGACCAAAAGTTTCTGGACTTGTTCTTTCCTGGCTCAATCAGGTGGGAGTGTTCCATTTTGAAGGTATTCCCTGATAGGTGTCATCCATCCTATAGTATGACCATATGGTTCAGAAATGGGACTAATTTCATTGATTTCCTCTATTCTAATTTGAATATAATGTGAAATTGTATGACGGTGGGCAATACTAATGATTGTCTCGTCCCGATTTGGATCTGCCAGAGTTATGGCTATATTAGACAATGTATCAGCTTGAGCATTTTGTGATCGTAGGACATAAGAAAATTTCGATTCCGAAGGAAATTCCGCCATAAAATCTCTGATGTAATCATACAAAGGGATCAACTATTATTTTCTGACGGCATAATCCCCATTGACTTGTTTGATTACAAGGTCTGAATCACCTTTCACCTTTAAGTGATTCACCTGTGCTTGAAGCACCAAATCCAATCCTATAATGAGAGATTGATATTATGGTTCATTATTTGTACCACCTTCCCTCAATAATAAGGAATAGGGTTGCACTTCCTTTTCCAGGGAAATAATCACTATTCCTAACCCAACTTTGTTGAATTTAGGATATTCCATTTTCTTCCCTGTTGGACTTCTGGAAGCACCATCAAAGTACATTTCCATTGTTTAAAGATTATCTTGAATAGAAAATACTTCCTCATCAGGAAGTTCAATATCTAAAGATTTACCTTCTACTGAAGGATGTTCAGCAAAGAAATCAGCCAGATCTTGGCCCTTTATTTCCTTTTGAGACACATACTAGATATCAAATTGCTACAAAATAACTGTCCACCTTGCTAGACGTCATGTAAGCATTGTACGACTAAGGATGAATTTGAGTGGGTTATTGCAAGATACCAATTGGACCTCATGATGTTTTAGGTAGTGTATCAGTTTCTGAACTGCAAAGATTAATGCTAGGAAGCACTTTTCAATACTTGAATATCGAGTTTCTGCTTCAAGCACAGTCCGATTGAGATAGTAAAGGTTGTTTTCATTTCTAGAATCATTTTTTTGGGCAAGGAAGGCACCCAATGATCGCTCTAAAGCTGTCACATAAAGAATAAGTGCCCTTCCTTCAACATGTAGCATTAATACTAGTGGACTCAAGAGATATTTCTTGAGAATATTGAATGCTTCGAGACATTCTTCAGTCCACTGGTAAGTAACTCCCTTCTTTATCAATTTGGTGAAGGGTAAACTTTTTCCTGCCAAATTAGCGATGAAACTCCAAATATAGGCCAAGTTTCCTTAAAGTCCTCTCAATTCTTTTTAATTTTGAGGAGGTGACATACCAAGGATTTAATTTTTCTTCTCAGGATCGACTTTGATACCACGATGGCGTACAACAAAGCTAAGAAATTTTCCTGAGGATACCCCAAAAGCATATTTCAAGGGGTTCATCTTCAAATTGTGTTGTGGAAGTTTGTGGAATATGAATTCCAAATCAGCCAATTGATTAGAACATTTTTGGATTTAACCACCAAATCTTCCACATAACTTTCAAAAAAATTCTCTAAAAAGGGTTTGAAGATACGGTGCATGGCACGCTGATATGTTGCGCCTGTATTCTTCAGGACAAAGGGCATTACTCGATAACAAAACACACCCTGAGGGGCTCTGAAAGCTGTAGATTCTTCATATTCTAGATCCATTTGGATTTTATTATACCCAGAATATCCATCCATGAAGGAAAGTGCTTCATAGCCTGATGTTGCATCAATTAAGAGTTCTGTGATCGGAACTGGAAAATCATACTTGGGACAATAACGATTAAGATCTCTGAAATAAATGAAAAATCTAATTTGTACATTCTTATTTTTCACAGGGACAATATTATCCAACCATTTGGGATATTTAACTTCTATGAAAAAGTTAGCTTTGATAATTTTATCCACTTCAACTTCAATTTTGGAAGCATAATTTGGGTGTGTTCTTCTTGTGGCTTTCTTGAATCCTCGATGTTCTTATGGAAAACCCAAATGATGAATAGAAACATCAGGATCAAGCCCTGGAATTTCTGTATTATTCCAAGAAAATATATCTCAATTTTTTTTAGAAATGAAATATACATTTCTTGGTCTTCAAGAGTCATGGCCGCACTTATTAAAGTGGGGTGTGGATCTTCTTTTGTACCCAGATTTATTTCTCTGAGTTCATCCATAGTTCTAGAGATACCCTCTTCAAAAGCTGGAAGAGAATCTCTGAGATCTTCCTCCTCTTCTTCAACATGTGTTATCTCTTCTGTTTCTACTTGTATAGTATATGATGAAGCATAATTTCCATGATCAAGAGAGATGTTAAAATTTTAACATCTTGAAGAAGAGGCTACCATTTCTGACCCTATTGACAATGAAGGGTCTTCCTTGGGTAATAAAGAGGATATGATGGATTGAGAATCGACATCATCATTCATCTCTAACATTTCTATAACTTCTTCTAGCCTGGTTGGAGAAGTATAGAGTTTCTGGATTTTAGCAGATGAAATGAAGACATATCCATTTGAGCTTTCATCATTGTTTAGTGAATCACCAATTTCTCCCATGCTATCTGGCTTGATTGTTATAATTGACATTATGGAAGTTTCTATAAGAGTATTTGGATTTGGGTCTGTCCTGTCAACTTGACTGATAGGCAACACATAATCTGTACTCACATGTATGAATGGGTTTACTGGAATCTTTTCCAAACCATATGGAGAATTAACTTTGGTAACCTCCCTTGTTGTGGATTTCTCCTTTCCCTCCATGTGATAGAATTCCGCCTCAATGTATTGAGACTCACATGATTTGAATGGGGCCTTATCACCATAAAATGTCCCAATTTGACCATTGAAACAATATTTGAGACATTGATGGTATGATGAAGGTATAGTCGCATGTTGATGTAGCCAAGGTATTCCAAGAAAAATGTTGAAGGCTGTGTCATGACGAACAACCATGAAATCTAAATTGGATACAAGATCTCCAAACTGAGTTCTGAGTGTGATCTCGCTCAGAGGTTCTTGTTCATTTTTATCATATCCTTACAACATCAAAGTAGAAGGAGATAAATCAGATTCAGTGAGGCCCAATCGACGAAGTGTCTGAATGGGGATGAGGTTGACTCCTGAACCATTATCAATGAAAACTCATCGGATGTCTACATCATTGACCTTTCCAGATAAATACAAAGGTTTAATATGTCCATGCACAACATCATCTTCATCTTCATCTGTAAAAGATATCACTACATGGCATTCTGTAGGATCATTCTCTACATGGTAGACTTCAGCCACAACAATTTTAGTTTCGAATTCCTGAGGACTTGACAAAGCCTCAATGAGTGCCTCCCGAAGATCCTTTGATAGATTCAAGGCCTCCAGAATTGATAACTTGGTCGGTACTTGGGCCAAATGTTTCAAGAAGTCATATTTTTGATCCAAAGGTCTGTGTTTTCCAATAGGAACATGTGGTTTCGCAGGTGCCTTAGATGTTGATGCTTTGGAAGTAGATGCTTTTTGTATCGGGGTAGGATTTGTAAATAATCCTGGATTTGGAAAATTAGACAAACCAGGTCTATTTATTTTCTGAGAAGAAGAAGTTGTAACCTCCAACCGATCCTCCAGAATAATTGTGCCAGGACTGAATCTTCCATGTGTGGGAGAACTTTCTTGTTCTTGTTAAGCCCACTAAAGGGCTCTACCACAAGTTTCTGCTACATATATAGTTCTAGGAGGGAAGGAATTGAAATAGTGGTTTTTAGGATATCCACATCTTCCTATGTATCCTATACCTCTGGAACTCCCTCTAATTCCTCTGTTTGACATAGGGAACTCTGGCTCATCAAGATCGAAATTGTGACTGGCATAAGGATTTGTTAAGTGAATCATGTTAACAGAACCAAAGATCAACTCTTCATCTGATGAAGAATCTGCCTGATTTCCAGTTTAGGCTGTGTCGTTTGGTGGGGAGGTGCCCATGGCTTTAAATTAGATGGCATAAAATCTTCCAGAGTCAAAGACAACTTGGGCTTTGACACAAACTCATCTTCTTGTGATTGTTCCTTTATCTTTGAATTATGCTGCTTCTTTGAGGATTTTCCTTCTGATGAAGGGGGTTTTGCTGTGGAATTTATAGAAGAAGACACAATTTGTTTCTTCAATTTCATCTGTAAAATGTAATGTGTTCGGTTGATTGTTTTTTTGACCATCCAATCATCATATTTCTATGCATTTTTTCTTTTGACTTCTTTCCACTCGCCTTCTTCCTCTAGATCTATAGTAGTAACACATGCTACCTGGGATAAAGATCCTTTCAGTTTGCCTTATCCCGAGTCCACCATCTTTTGTATGAGGTCTTTGAAGACAAAACACTCCTGAATGGGATGCCCCAACATCTGATTAAATGGGAAATAGTTGGGACGGTCTTTATCTCCTTCCTTGTTTGGCCTTATAGGCCTTTTCAACTGAACCAAATTATTTTCCAAATCCGAAATGAAGTAACCAGGAAATTTTTCATTTCAGAAAGAATAAACTTTGCTCTTCAACTCCTCAGATTGTTTCCGTCTTTGATCTCTTTGATCATATTAACAAAACGGTCTCTGTTGTTGACGCTCAGAAGGTGGAGCCCTTCGGTAAGATGAAGGTTTTTGAAGTGAAATCAGGTACAGGTGCTTGTTTATGCGTAACTATAGCAGTCTCTGCTCTACCCATTCTCCTTCCTAGAGATGATGGAATTACATGAGTTTTATCCTTAGTCTTCGTAAGAGAGTCCTCGATCTACTGAGCGATCGAAGTTAGGTCTGGAAACCCTCCTGTGTATTTCACAGGGATCAACGGTGTGCATAATTCATCACGCAAATTTTCCACACAGATTGGCGAAAACTATTATTGAGGGAGTTCTATGCTTTGGGAATATGTTAATCCCTTCCAGAGAGCAATGAAATCTGAAACTCTTTCATTATACCTTTTCTTGCAATTTGTAAGATCAAAAATTGTTCCCTTTGGCAACGTTGAGCTGAATTGAAGAAGGAATCGTGGTAATTGACCGGTATTGCAAGCTTGTATATCAGAAAAAAGAAGGCCCTTGTAATGACTGTACAAAACACCTGATCTTAAATGCTTCTTGTTTCTAAGGGGTTCCCATCATAGGATCACAACAAGAAACAAAATGTGTTAAGTGTTGCTCTGGGTCTCCCGAACCATTAAAGATTGGGAATGTGGTACTTGCAAAATTTGATGGGGGAGGAAATACATCAACCCATTCAGGGTAATCTCTCTTTTCTAGTTTAATTTGGGCACGTTTTCCCTCCATAGCTTCCAACCGAGTTGTTAATGACTCAATGGTAGTTATAAACTTTTGAGAAACATCCGGATGAGCTTGGACCTGAGCAGGTGCCATAACTGGAGCTTGGAAAGGTGTAGTGGCTGGTACTACAATTGATGGTATCACCACCGATTGTTGTTTCGCATGACCCATAGGATTAGACCAGTGAGGGTGTATTATTAAAGGATGATATTATTGATCCATCTCAGTAGATGTAATGGATTCCCTTGACTGACTGACTCCAGCACGCTTAAGAGGAAGACTACCTTGAAGTAGTTCTGCATTCAACCTCCTTAATTCCTTCATTTATTCCTCCTATTGTGTGAACCTTTGCTCTAGTGAGAGTGATTGGACTTCTCTAGAGGAAGAGTGGAATGTAACCTAATTATTTCCTTTCCCATTTTTGGATGCCTTCCAGAGAGGGGGAAGTTGGTTACTTGAAGGAATACCTAAATTTTGGGTAAGCCTTTGATTTCGTGTATGCAAACCTTCTTTATTTACCTCTATGTGTACAACTTCTTGAGTAGTAACTTCTTCATCTAATCCCTCTGAATGAGCCTCATGTTTTGGAGGATCAGCAACAACGACATTGATGAAATTTATTGATGCATAACGCATTACATCCTTTCTATTGGAATTTCTGTGATATTGTCTTCTTCCATGTCCTTGATGAGACATTTCCTTTTGTTGATTTGATCCCTTAGGAACATCTTGACAAACCATAATTTGGAGGGAATCTCCTGATAATTTGGCTCTTCGTTCCTCTTGTGGCTTCTTCCCTAATCGATAGAAGACTTACTTTCTCTGAGTAAGAGATTGAGGATTTGAAAAATTCCCTAGTCCGGTGGATTGGGGCTATTCCTAATGTTCCTGTTCAACTCCTCAAATCCTATTTGTTAATTCTGAGGGTTGGGCTAAAAGAGTCCCCAGTCAATCAAGCTGGTGTGGTTCTTGAGCTGCTACATCTGAGACTTTCTTAAAATCTCTCCTGATCTTGTGGACTTTAGTCTGGAAATTGGCTGGATGCATTAACCTACATCAACTCAAATCACCTGGTTCAAATGACCATTGGATGATTTCTGACACTTCTGTCACCTGATGATGCACCCTAACTAAATGAGAAGCATGTTCGATATTCTCATTTTCCTGATGCAATAGTAATTTGACAACTTGTTCTTTGTATGACTGACTTTGGGAAGTACTAGTTGAGGCCTTTTCTTGAGCAAGCCTTTAATTATGAACAAAACCAGCTAGATGTGGCCAATTATGGGATATAACATTGCATGCGACCACCTTTGGTGGGATTTGTTGACTAGAGAGAACAGTGAAATGAATTTCTCCATGAACACCCCATCCCCTGATATAAATACTATATGGGGCATTGGAAATTAACTAGCGCAATCTTTTTAGTGTGCCAAGGCATGAATGTTGAAGGGATCTATGCTGATTTTCATCCTTCAGATATCAAGAAACTGAGAGAGATGCCAAATCAATTTGGCGTTGTAACTCTTATATTATCTTGACATGATTTTCATATTCATCTTAAGATAATATTTTCTTTTTCAATTGACAAAGAGTTTTCTACATGTTGATATGAATATCGTGAATACAATCTTCCATAAACATTTCTGGAATATCATACTGAGAGTCAGCCAAAGACAAAAATGTGACTGGTACTTCACCTTTCATCAGTTGTTTTCTCGTATTCCACATTTCCTCTTTATCATTTGATGAATATTATTCTACTTTATTAGACCAAAGCTGGTTCTTCTTTGTTGCTTCATCATATTCAATAATATTGGTAGAGAATTAATTTATCAAACTAGAAGATGAAGGACCTAGGGGTGGTTCGGAGAATGACCTACACCTTGGGCTATCTTCTGATTGAGAAATTATTTCATCTGCTAGCGGTAAAGCATCATACATGACTGGCTTCACATTTTAAAGTTCCTCAAGATAAGACAACTTTCTTGTTACTGCATTTTCCTTTGAAGAATTTTCCAAGAAATGTGAATTAATACTGCGGAGAGGACTTTTGTAGCTAAATTCATCATCATGGGGAGGACCACCATGGTGGGTTACAGTAAAAGATGAAACCTTTTTCTCCTTGATCTTCTGGCCACACCGATGGTTCTCAAGGCTCTAATATGAAGATGATACATTGAGATCGACCGAACTGTCATGAAGCAAGCCTTCATGAGGAAGTGTCTGATGAAGACCTTCAGAATTAATGTTCCCACTATTGGGAAAAGAGAGAGTAGAATCTTCAGTTCCAACAGATAATTATCTAAGGGCATCAAGAACTCCAGCATCGAGCAAGGCCATATTATAGATTGTCTCTTGATTTCTTGACTGTTATGAATGGTTATTTTTCTTATATGCCTTCTTACTCACTTTAGGAACCACTTTTCGACAAAAGTGGTCATTATGGGAAGGTGTATATGCCTGCTCAGGAGAAATAGTCAGGTTAGGCTGATTATCTCCATTCAAATCAGGTGTATGTACTTGACTTGATTATCTGTATGACATGGGGGAGTATGCCCCACAACTCTATTGGACTGGAACAGAGGTGTGTATCTGTTCTGGAGTGATATTTTGATGTTTCACTCCACTGGTAGGGATAGATTTTCATTTCTTTCCTTATAATGATACTAAAGCCGTTATAATATCCTGACAGGCATCTAGAATATGAGCAGGGATTTTTTTTTCTGCTCTTTAACCATCGTCAGAATGTGCTTGGTGAATTCATCTATCGGAACGGTAATATACATCCATTACGTGCTTGGAATAGGTGTGTATTCCTACTAATGTCCTCCTTTTCCTGTCAATGAATTCTAACAGTACTCATGTGTGGGTGTAGAGAGTTGATTCTGCTCCAAATTTGTTGTCCGAGTTTTCCGATTGACTTCTCTGAGTGCTACCAAACGAGACTGTTGGAAGACTTGATGAATATTGGAAGGTGTATGTGCCTGATGTGTATTCTTTTTCAAGTATGGTTAAAGAATTTCCTTCAATACTGGCAGACGAGACTGCTGAAAAAAAATTTGATCGTAAACATGTGTATGTCCCTGCTTATCAGTTTCCACCATATTAGATTGGTGAGCTTCTTTGGTTGTAGTCAGACGAGCCTGCTGACTAGCTGATGGGTTATAAATAGATGTGTATGCCTGCCTATAATAGTCTGCTATAATTTCCTGGTGGGATTGGTGTGTTACTACCAGACGAGTCTGCTGGGAAGTAACATCCGTACGGACGGGTGTTTATGCCCGCTCGTTATTTGCCATCAAGTTGGCTTGATGGACTTCTCCGGAGAGGGCAGAAGTGAGAACCTAATCCTTGTTTACCATATTTTGCCTCTGGCAGTTCGTCTTGTGGACTTGGGTCTGAGGAACCTGAGCTGAACCTCTAAAGGTGATACCCTCATCATGTTGAGGGTGCACTACCGCACGAGTCTGGCGGTGATTGTTGATGGGAGCCCTTGGGAAGGACTCCTGTCTCCTTGAATTAAGGCCTTTAGTTACCTTCTCATTCACCTCCTCATAATATGGGAGGGACTGGTGATTGCGTTCTGGGGATAATGACCCAAAATGGTTAGAAACGGTGGTTGGCACCACCTGCTTCTTAATTGTTGGTCGTCACTATCCGGACAACCAAGGGGAATTATTGACTTGGAGGGATTGTCGAGCGGCCTATAGAGTTGGAATGGTAACGTGTTGATGGTGTTTCTTAACCAGTACATTTGATACCCAGCATTGAAGATGATGAGTAGGTTATGTCGTATTCAGAGCGGATGAAGATAAAGTAGGAGTAGTGGCAGATGCATTCATAGGTGTGAACTTTAGAGAAGCCATTTCTGTAACGTAGAGAGATCTAGGAAACGAGTTCCTATTTGAGATAATAGATATAATGAAGATAAGTTTGGGCAATACATATTTTTGATGAGAACATATGTTATTGATTGTTTTGTTGTCCCCCACATTAAGTTAAATAGGGGCCTAACAAATAAGTAAAACATCATTTTAACTTGGTTAAGGATTCACGTCGGGTTCACCATTTTTTGTTTCCTCTAGAAATGGGGATGACCTCGTTTGTTTAAGGTTAAAAAATTCCAATCGATTTCTAACGGGTTTATTCATAGAACTGAAAACATCCAATGATTATATATCCATTTGGACCTACTTTCCAAAGGTATGTTCTCATTACTTGTGGACCGCTGAGGCTTAAGAATTTGAATTGGTCGAGAAGATGGGATGTCAGACTCATCACACCTTTTTGGGGGGAATTATTGTCTACTTCAGGACTCTCTTTATAGATTTGAGTTATGTTCGTGAATCCTTATTAAATTACCAAGTATAAAAATGATCTTTCCTTTAGATTTAACAATCAATGATTAATATGTTTTAGATTTAGAGAATCTTTTATATGTATTTGAGGTTATTTATCAATAGAGAATCATCTGTATTTGTTAGATATTCTTAGTCAATGGTATCCTTCAACACATTATATATAAATCTCTTGGTCATTATGATAACCATACTGGTTTTAAATCCACTCAGTGGGGGCACTTGACGTTTATTGTCATTCAGAAGGACATGGATTATTTCAGAGATGGGATCGTACCCGGAGATGGGCTACCTACGCATCCTTGTTTAAAAAAAGGAATCAGAACCCACATAGTTCGAATGAATAAATATGGAGTTTATGAATGATTGATGGACCAAATAAAGATTTCATAATTGTTTTTACACTCTAAGCTCACGTGATTCATGCTCAGTGTGAGATGAAAAAGGTATCAGTAAAACCTGACGATTGTGCCACGAAAGATGCAATAAGAAATAATTTGGGTCTTATGTTTGGATGACTACCCAAGATACATGAGGATTGGGATTTACTTTAGGGATGAAACCCGCAAACAAAATCCATTAATTTATATGTTCTTTATGGAGATTTGGATACTTAATTTAGGACTTAATCCTGAGAAGGATACCCAAATTAGAGGGGACTAATGATTGGGTTTTATTCCTGAGAAGGAATCCCATATCAAAAGAAATTATTACTGGGGCTTATTCCTGAGAAAGAGGCCCAGGTTAAGGGAAATTATGACTGGGGTTTACTCCTAAAAAGGAGGCCCAGGTTAAGGGAATTTAGAATTTTGGGGCTTACTCCTAAGGAGGATTCCCAGATTGGGGAACTTGGAACTTGGGTTTTCTTCCTGAGAAGGAGGACCAAAGAGAAATTAATCCTAGGGATTACTCTTGAAAAAGGAATCCCATGTTTAGGGAACTTGTGATTGGGGCTTACTCCTAAGAAGGAGGCCCAGATCAAGAGAAATTAAGATTGGGGCTTATTCTTAAAAAGAGGCCCAAATTAAAGATCTTATCATCTTAAAGTATGAGGTTGAATAAATGAAATCTCTAACCTTAGTGACATAAAGATATGTATATCACTAGGTTTTAAGAGATGTTCCACAGAATTCCTTTCTCATAAGGTAGCCAACAATGTAACCACGCCAAAAATGGTTTTGAAGAGGGTTTTGAAGGCTAAACCTTGAAGAGGAGAGGTGGATTTGAAGAAAATAGTTGAATAGACAGAAGGGGAACCCAAAAAGATGTAGGCACGCAAGTCCTGTTTAGGTGTGCATGTCCTGGTCGTGCAAGTATACTTGCGCGACACATGTGCACTTGCGTGATGGTTAACCCATAAGGTAATACTTGGGCAAGGCTTGGCTCAAGCCCTTAGTATTATCCCTAGGGGCTTTCGAAAGGATGGTGCGCAAGTTCTGTTGAAGGGAGATGGTGGCGTGCAAGTGTCTTTATTCCCCTTAAGGGTTAGACACTTAGGCATGCAAGTGTTGATGAATTTCACCACTTAGGACTTATTCCCTCTCTTTAGATCTTCCATTATAGGTATTAAATTGCCTTAGAAGTGTTTGGAAGACTTCAAGTAGAGACTAGGGCACCGAGAGCTTAAATATAACTTTTGGATTTTTTGTCCCAAAGTGGGGGGCCCATAGGGGGTATTTATAGGCCATTCAAGACCTTGGGAGAAAATCAATTAGGGCGCACAAGTCACCTATGTGACCAATATGTGGTGCGCAAGTATCCTTGCACGACCATGATGAAACTTTCACGACTCTTGCTTAAAGGAATCCATGTTCATGCCTTTGTCAATTTTTTATGTTTCTTCAAAGGATGAATCTATTTGTGCTTAAAGTATTCCTCTTTTTCAGTCATTAGATTCTATGACGAAAAGGAGCTTCAACGGTTTTCAAAGAAATATTCAATTAAATAATTTTACTCTTACCGATTTTAAATTAGTGAAACTTATCTTATCATTTATTCAAGTTCCTTAATTCATAATTATTTAACATACCAAATCATGATTTATATTATTTTTGAATATTTCCACTCATCTCTCATGATAAACTTCAAGTAGATTTATGCTCATATCATGAGAACATGCTCCCTACCCAGAAGCTTGTAAATGAACTACTTTATCCACTTCATAATGACAAAAAACACATAAAATCATGAGGTCTTGTAATTTATGGTTTAAATGTTTCTAAGGAATATGTTTGGTAGGAATTCAAGTTTAAGAATTAAGGCTCATGGAGGTGGTTTATCTCTTAAATCATTAAGAATGATATTAAAAGTAAAAGTGTAATGATATTATCCCCTTCAGTTTGTAAAGACTCCCAACTTACCCAAAACTCAAAGTAAGGATCATGGTCAAATTTAATCATAATAAATGATTTATTCACCATTTTGAAAATCTCTCTACTTTTGTACACTTTTTTTTATTTTTCAAAGAACCTTTTAATTTTTTTTCTTTTTCAAAATTTATGATTAGAATAAACCTCACATCCATAACATAAATAAATATGTTAAAAATAATAGTTCTTTTAATGGTATTTTTTTTCCAAATCATAACCCATTTTTTTATTTTTTGGTTCTTTTTATCATTTAACATTTTTTAATTCAAGAGGGGAAAACCAATTAAATTATAATTAATGGTTCTAAAACCTTTTACAATTCCCATAATAATCACCACCACACTTTTTCCTTACAATTTAAACCATCCCTTATACCATTAATCCCTTTACCATAAAAATTCAATATTAAAATATCATACAATTACTAAGAAGAGAGTAAGAATGGATAAAAATTGATTAAAACATAGCTCATCACTAAAAATCTCATTCATGGTTTCTAAGGTATAAAGAAGGATTGATTTAAAGGTGGTATTTTAAGGTTAAGTGGTTTATAAAAAGATACCTCAATAATTTTAAATGTTTTTTTGTACAGTAATATATTTGAAAAGTTCAAGTTCAAGTTCTAGCAGGTGGCATGTCCCAAGATCACTTAAGAAATATAATTAAGAATAAAATAGGAAGCACCTTATCTATAAATCCTCTCATTAATGATAATTATAACATTAGAAAATTACTATAGGCATGATTAATAATAAAAAATCAATTCAAATAAATTTCAGAAATTCATCGCATGAAAAATGGTTGGTAAATATTATTTTCATGAATAAATCAATTACCTTAAATCATGGGTCCTTATTTTAATATCCATTCTTCGTTTTAATAATCAAATTATCTATTTTACTCATTAAATATTGTTTTCATTGAAATATAAAACATGGAATCATAGGATTTCAAATAAACTCATGTCTCTTAGATAAGTCAAGTAAAACATGAATTCAAGTGTCGGCAGGAAATTTCATCTTTAAAGATCAAAACATGTTTTGGAAAAAAATATGGATTTTATAAGATAAACATACAAATTAAATCCTTTCTTATGAAACTTAATACTATTTAATCCTTCACCATAAGGCATGCCTTATGGAATCATGAACCTATAAAATATAATTACTTAATTAAGCCCAAGGATTATGTTATTTAAGCTAAAAAATATAGAGGCAATGGGATTCATGTTAGACTAATTCTAATAATGAATTTGAAATCTACATTCCTAGAAAGAAAATGAAAAATGATAAGTCTTAGTATGATCCCCCAAGTGGGCCCTGAATTTTTACTACCTCAAGAGGGTAGTTCCAGTTTTTATTTAAATTCTAATTGTGGATGAATCTTATTTGATTTGAACCACCGTATTTATATTTTCATTGCTTGTGCTTCATCCTTCTTGGCGAGGAATGATCTATGGATAGATTATAACATATATTCCCCCTTCACAAGTAGTTATACCTTGTTTGATGGGGGTAGGATGAAGTATAAATCATCATCTTCTTTGGTTTCCACTTATGCAACCTCCAACTTATATTCCAGTGTTGGATTCACATAGGCTTCATGAATTGAATGATTAAAGAGAGAATAAAAAGGTATTTTTAATTGAATAAAATTTGAATTTGAATTTTTAATAACAAATTTATCCCTCTCAATAATAATATCTACTTTTATGATTTCATCAGGCTTAGCTACTTGGATTTCTAATGGGATTCCTTAAATTCATGTTTATTGAAATCATGGTGCACCATGTGTTTCTCAATAAGTGCAGGTCTAGGTTCTTCATCATCATCTAAGGATAATAAAATGTTGTCTTAATATGTATAATTAAAACATTATGGAGTGATGCACAATTTAATTTCAATAAAATCAGAATATATAGAGTCCAAGAAAGGTTTAACTCCCTGAGTTTGTTCAGTTTCAATCTCCACCTCAGTGTTGAGTTCCTCTTAGTGTAGATTCTTAGTGGATAGAGGTTGGTAGCTGATCTCCTCTATCTTTTCTTAAAATTTCACCACTTGGGTGGTGTATTCATTAAATGGTGTTGGGTTTTATTCTTTGAAAGTTATGGGGAGATCAATTATTTCCTCACATTCATTCCATTATTCATCCAGATCTTGTTTATCTCCCATATGTATCTTAAGAAAAAAGTCTTCCTACTTGGCCTCTCAAGGTAAGACAAGCGGCTCATCTTTTTGTTCAGGTTCATATTTCTTTGATGATTCTTGTACATAAACATTTATCCAACCCATATGACCTTGAATATCTTGCACCATCTCTCCAAGCTCTTGAATATTGTATTTGAGTTTGTGTTTTTCCACTTTCTCTTTGAATTGTTCTAGGATAAATTCTTTAAAGTTTTTGGGAGGAAACAAGGAACACTCTTCTTATGAATTGGCCACTTCTTGATAAAATTCTTGGAATTACTCCCAAAATTTAGTGAGATCTCTAGCCAATCCTTTAACCACTAGATTCTTGAAAGTCTCTTTAAGCTCCTGGATGAGGTCCTTGAATTCCTCCTCTAGGAAAATTTATATCAGGGATACCCAAATTTTCTTAGCCCACATGGTAACACTTTATTCTATGGACTGGGGTGTTTTGTCTATTGTTTCATGAACCAATGAGTAATCAATCACTAAAGAATAATAATAATTTGAATTCATCATGGAAAAATAAAAAATTTATGATTTATTTATTTTTTTATAGAAATTAAAACTATCAAAAATGTGAAAATAGAAAAATTGAATGAACTATTGATTCTATCCTCAATAATGATGATAGATTAAAATCACGCCTGCCATGGGTCATGGAAAAAGGAAAATTAATTTCTTAGTGTAGCACAGTGGCTGAGCAGGGTCATCTCACTTGAGATGCTTCTCAGTTTCAGTTCACTCACTTAATATAATTCACCTAACTAATTGTTTTTTTTTTGTTTTTTTATGAAAAATAATGACAAGTATTTTTTGGGTTTTAACTTTCATAAAAAATGATATGAAGAATAAGAAATTTAAACTAAAATATCATGAAATAAT
Organism: Viscum album; assembly: GCA_963277665.1. Lineage (NCBI taxonomy): Eukaryota > Viridiplantae > Streptophyta > Magnoliopsida > Santalales > Viscaceae > Viscum > Viscum album. Next base: position 1,305,432 of record OY728136.1, read on the forward strand.
AAATAGATTGTGTTAAGAGAATAAAGGACTTGGTGTTGGGTTTAGTTTGGGGTTCAATAATTATTCTACTTTATGTTTTTGATTTATATTTGATAATACAAACATGAAATAGCATTTTTTAACTTCTATTATTTATTTAGAAATTATGGAAAACATTGAATTCCTAAAAAATCTTAATTCACATCCTCCTTTAACTAAGGCTGATGACACATCTTGGTATAGGATGTGCCATCTTCCAGGACCCAAATCTATCGATGTTGTTTCATTAATTGATTAGATCAACTCTATTGTGTGAAGAGTTAACCAGTAGAGAGATGGAAAACAGATTAAATAAAATAATAGAAATCATTTCAGTTGTATTTCATTGGGGGACAATCACCACATCGGGGATATTTGTATCACCCATTCATGCTACTCAAATCTATAAAAAATGTAAATTAAACTAAAATAAAAAATAAAGAACACCTTAACCTCCCCCCAGACCAAGCCTCGGGGTCAGCCTCTCATTTTTTAGAGTAAGATATTACTTAGTGGAAAGATAGTAGAGAAGATAAGGAGAAAATAAATGAAACAAAATTAATTAAATAATAAACAAATAGAATTGGGATGTAAGAGTGAGAGAGAAATAAAACAAAATATTAAAAGAAAAGAAAAGAATTTAAAAAGAATAATAAATTTATATAAAATATAAATAACATTAAAATAATTATAATTATAATTATTATTATTAAGAGAATCAGAATAAAAAAAGAAGAAGGGAATGAGAGAAATGGATGAATTGGGTGGAAACAAAATATAAAACATGCATGGACATATTTATTTACTAAAATAAAATAAAATAAAAACTTAAAATAAAAACTAAAACCTAAAAAAGAAAAATTAAAAATTAAAAATAAAGAAGAATGGGGGAGAAAAAGGGAGTTACATCAGTAGTTGGTGGTGGATTCCCTTTGAGGGCAGTTGAATGGTCATTTTTAAATGAGGAAACAACCTATTTATATAGGAAGAGGAAGATGAGGGGATTGACCACATTCAAAGTAGTGTGTGAGATCTGAGGGGTTTTAATCCCCCAAAATACCCATGGTAGAAGAATAAAGAACTCATAGTTCACAGGTGTTTAATTTTTGTGTGTGTAAGAGATCCATGCAGGGGGGACACATTAGGTGTGCGTGGGCCCATGAAATTGGTAGTGGATTAGGAATAATGGGAAGCGGTGGTGATGGAATGGTGAATGCAGATATGGTGGTTCTCAGGTGAAAGCAACAATGAGCATCGATGGTAGGTGATTAGTAGGATACGTGGCGGTGCATGCAGTGGTGGTGCATGCAGTGGTGGGTCATCCCCTACCTCTGGCCTTCACAATGGCTGAAGGGACTCGAATGAGAATCATGGTGGTCAATTGAGATGGAGTCAGTGATGCATGCCTGGTAGGCCAAGATGAAGGGTGGAGGATGGTCTATGGAGGTTCTTGGGTGATCAATGGGGGAGGCCAGGCAATAGAGCACTAGAGTTTGACAACATCGAGGGTGCGGGAGCGAGTGGAGGAAGTTGAGATTAAAAGATAGTTGGAAGAGTATGGTGGCACATGGAGGAGATTTTGTAGATCTTGAGTCCCACATCAAATCATAGAGGTAGGCAGCCCTCACATATAAGGCTAGATGTGGGATCCATCCATTAGACACCTGTTTTGGGGATGGTCTCTTGCATTTCACTTGCACAAACACTGTGGGCATTCACCTTTCTCACCCAACTTCAGACCACCCCTACTCACCATGGGATTCACCACTTATGGCCCACCAACATGGGGCTTCATCACCCATGCCATTCTGGGGCTCGTGTGGGCCCTCCCATGCTGGCCTATCTAGCTACCCCTTATGGGTTGGCCAAATGGTGGGTCAGCCTAGTTGAAGACTTGTTGGGTCCTTGCCTGATTTTTGAATAATTTCCATGAAAAGAGTCTGAAAAAGTCAGAAAAGATCATATAATATTCATAAATAAAATATTCAAATTCAAAAAAGAACATTCTTTTATTCTTTCTATACCATTTTCATTCTATAATTCAAATTACCCATTATTTAATAAAACATTGAAACCCATGGATTTTAACATTGAAAATGATTAAAACCATTGAATTTGAATAAACAATTGCACCAAATTTGTGTGTATAAAGAACCTAAATGGACAACTAGCCATCCCAATGTCACCATGGAACTCTCACCAAATAATTTATCCAATTATAGTAAAATGTCATTAAATGTAAAATAAGAAAAGGAAACATACAACCACTTACCCACTAATTTTATACTCTCACACCCCAACATCAAACATCTTATTCTCCCATTCTTTCCATATCATCATGTCGCATATCCACCCATCTCTAATATGATTTAGGATGCATCCCTACCTACCCCACCCTAGAAATTTATATCATCTCATGTTGGCATCAGTCAATATACCCATCAAAACCTCAAAAAAAACTAAACAAGTAGGGTATCATGAATGTGAATTACATCAAACTCATTTCATCCTCCTACTGTGCATACCCCCCCCCCCCCCCCCGCCTCCACATGTCATATCCTTATCATCACTCATAATTTCCAACACTAGTCACCATAATCCCTTAGAATATCCATCACCAATCATCACCATCATTATTAATATACACAACCATTCATCACCATCTATATGATGAGAGAGGAGTGAGAAAGATGGGGTAGCTAGCTAGCCACTTCACCACCAACCTGGATATTGGGGAAAACACATGGAACCAAAAACACTTGGGAATTGGTAAAGATATTGAACTTGGGTGGGGTGAATATATAAATAACATGAAAATAAAATATATATAAAAATCACAAAATACCAAAACTATGGGTCCACATTAAAAAACAACAATGTATCCCACAATACTGCCATAACATCTCCTGAAACCTTCCATCAGCCATTTTCACCACTTAATGCAACACATCATAAAAACAAGCCATAGTTCATCTTCCCTTTAAAAATTAATCAATTTCTAGATTTACTAAGATTAAAACTAACTTCCACTTAGTAAAACTCATTCTTTACCTTATAATTCATAAAAAAATTAACACAGATTTATTTTATCCCATTATTATTCAATTACCGACCCATATTGTTAGAGTTCCATTATTACCATTTTATTCTATATCTATTGGGATACTTCCACAAACACACCAAAATAAATCCCACCTACTTCTAAATAACATCTAGTTAAAAACATTATAACCATCATTATAACCCAACCGTATCATCATAAAAACAACCATAATCTAACCAATGCACATTATCCCCCTTCAGAACTAATGCCCATAGAAACATAGCCTCATTGCCCAATATATTCCGCATCTGAACTGGTCACAACTATTACCATAAAAACCCAAAAAGATCCTCATAAAAATCATAAGTAAACAAACACTACAAAATATTTCACTTTTTTCAACAGGGACATATCTGTTGGTAAAAGTGTATTTTCCATTGGTAAAACTTTTTACCAACATATATGTCTCTGTCACTAAACTGTTGGTAAAAACTTTGTCGCTAAATGTTTTTACGACCGATAAAACAGTTCTGTTGCAATTATAATAATACCAACAGATAATATATATGTTGGTTAATGTTTTTAGAAACAGGTTCTGGTGAGAAATGTATCTTTAGGTAATAATATTACCAATATATAATAATTGTTTATAAATTAAATGTAAATAAAAATTATAAATTTTTATTTCCAGTAAAATTTTATATAATATTTATTAATTTATCATATATAATACATTTTTTTTTAATTATTAAACCGAAGATTATTGTAACACTTGTTCAAAATTAGATATGAATTAATTATATTAATAATGAAATTCATTAAAAACATAACCTCTTGGATCCCCACACAGATTGTTCCACAATTCTGTCTCACAATTCTGAACAACTCTAACCACCCACCCCCTGGATCCCCCCCAAAAAGGATCAACCACCGTAGTAGCTCCAACCCATCATTGTCAACGACTCCAGCACCAGATGCTCCAACTAATCCATGTCATCTCTAAACCTAGCCCATCCATGCCATCTCTATCCCCATTCATTATAGCTTCAGTCTATTCCAGCTCATCCAGGTCTAGCCACATCCATATTGGCTCCAGTCCATGCCAGCTCCAGCTCCAGCTCATCCATGTCAGCTCCAGTCTATGCCAGCTCTAGTCTATGCCTCATCCATGCCATCTTCAGTCTATGCACAAACATATGAGAAAATACATCATATGGAATTGGTATACAGGTAAACAAACAAGTGACAGAAATACACTTACATGATAGATACAAAAGTAGTACCTGCACAACAAGAAATAAACATTTTTGTTGAAATTCCTGCATTTGTGTTTAACTTTTTTTGACTTTCAAAAAAGGTAGTACCTACAAAACAATGAAATAAGCATTCAAAGATATCCTTTTATTTAGAAAAAATATAATACATGACATTAGGTTTGAAATAATAACTTACAAAGTACCCATGATATCCGATTTTGCTAGTCAGTGGACCTAATGTTTGAACACAATATCAATCATCACTATCACCATCCTATGCCCATATCTTAACAGTATAATTATAGCTGCAATAGATTAAAACATCAAAAAATGGGTGAGAATGAACTATTTTAATAGACAAACTTTAAAGAATCCATTAACTGGGTAATGGGCATACATGCTCTTACCAAAAACTTGATCTTTAATGAGTGAATCAATGCTGGAAACATGGATGCAGTCACAAGTTCATGGATGTGTTTATAATGGTTCACAACTGCAAAACATGAACAGGTGAACCTGCATATTGTAAGGTTTATAGTTCAGAGATGAACCTGCATATTGCAAACTTAGAACATGTAACCTATAATCCTAAAAATCAAAAAACATTAATTGAAAAACCTGTAAAACCGTAAACATATATACCTAAACTATAAAACCTATAAAATTATAAACCACTAATAATTATTATTATTACTTAAAAACATGTAAACAAATAATCATGGAACTTGCAAACCTCTAACATACCAACCTACAAAACTGCAACCTACAAACAATTAAATTTTAACTAGATTACATACAAACCAGTAACATAAAAACCCATAACCAAGAAAAATATAATCCTACAAACCTGTTTGTGAAAACTAAAAACTATTGAATATAAAAATTAGTAAAAACATTGTCTGCTGGGAGAGAATGAGATTGTGAAAACCTGTTTGTGCAAACCTGTTTGTGCAAACCTGTTTGTGCAAACCTGTTTGTGCAAACTTGTTTGTGAAAAACTGTTTGTGAAAACCTGTTTGTGAAAACTTGTTTGTGAAAACATGGGCATACATGGAATCCCACAATAAAAATGTAAATGTGAAAGCCTGAAAACCTGTTTGCGCAACCCTTTTTGTGCAAACTACAATCCTATTTTTGCAAACCTGTTTGTGCAAACCTATAAACATGTTTGTTCAAACCTGAAATTATATTTGTGCATACATGGGGTCCCACAAACTACATACTATTGAACATAAAACATAATATCTTGTAAACCCAATATTCAATTTACAAACCAGGAACCTGAATCCTCGAAACCTATATCCTAAAAATTAGTAAAACAGTCAATATAGAAACCTGTAATCCTATAACATGAAAACATTTAAATCTATAAACATGGAAACATTTGAATAACCATCATGCATACCTAAAAAGTCAATTCAAATCTAATCTTCCACAACATTTCCGTATTTTTCTTACTAATAATCCCAGATACCCTAATAAATTGAAAAGAATGAAATCAGATAAGTAGAATTATGTAGGAGGACAAAACAAAAAATCCATTTTAGTATAATAAGAACTGAAGAATTCAATAACACGCGATTACAAAAAAATAATATGCTTTCATAAATTCTGAATGACTCGTGAACAATTTCCCATCATTTTTATTATTGTTCTTGTTCTTGTAATGTTAAAAAACACTTTATTTCAATCCAGAGAGACTTGTAAGTATATGATATCTTTATGTGTGTGCTTTTTTAGATTTATGTGTGTGTATTCATAGTTGTTTTCCACAACTATAAATTGGTATGATTATAATGGATAGTTGATATTATTTCATTTATTTATATCTATTTTTAGATTCAAAAATACAAAAAATATAAAAAAATATACTCAAATTAGAATGCACAGCTTTTACACATTTTCAAACGGATTAGATTTCAGGAATTCTCACTATAAAAATCTTATAAGTGTTAATGCAAAAGCCTCAAGAAGATATATCAATAGAAAATATGAGGAGCATCAACTACCTTGATTGCAAAATCCACGTGAAAGATGTTGAGTTTTCACCCAATCTCAAAATACATTATCTTGAGAGTTTATAATCACATCAGTAATTGTAGAACCTCCTTCATATAGGCTCAGATTGTGATTGATGAAGCCTATTCAATTCTATGAACACCAAATCCAGAAGAAAGTGAAATGCATCAATTGAAATATGCAGTATCAGAAGCCTTGTTGGATAGAAAATCATATTACATTCCGCATAATAATAGAAGAGTCAAGGTAGTAGAATAATCATATTACATTCACTTATCATATAGCATGGCAGAGTAATACAGTCTGTATATGACTTTTCTACCAATATAAATTATGTACTATAGTCTGTGTGACTACTACTATTACATAGACGTCTGTGTGTGACTACTACTATTACATACATTTGTGTGTGTAATAGCAGTGGAGTCATCAATCGGTGTGTGTGTGACTAAGGCAATGCGCACTTAAATTCTAGTAGTCTTCATTGCCTGGTACACCGGCAGACGTTCACAAACCCACCACAAAACCTACACAAGCACACCAATAGGGCAGTCTTTTAATATATATAATATAAATTAAATATGAAAAAAATATTCCTTTATAAATATACATAGTTTTACAATAAGGGACTATGAGACCACACTTTCAACCCATTAAAAATTATATATATAGTGCAGTTATTTAACTCTAACTCGTGGAACTAGAGAGGAAGAGCTGATGACAGCAACAAATTATACGAGTTCATCAATCTCCACACTAGTCATCCATGTGAGGAGAATAGTTAAAACTCAAGGTAGGATGTCATTATAAATTTATCCCTCTCTAAATTGATCCTTTATGAGTATATACCACTCATAAAAACTGGACACACAAAAACAAAGTCAGAGATATGAGTTTCCATTGAAGTCACAAAAAAATTTACGTGCACTTCACGGCCCAGGTTTGGTCCTTATTGAAAATCAATATAGGAAGGTATGATTTCAGTCTAAGGTAGGTCCGTGAAAAATTCAGGGAAATAATGCAGGAAAAATATGAAGATGGCTACTGGTGGATAACATAATAAGACATAAAAACATGTGGAAGTAAGTTGAAGGAATCAGAAGATTGGGAGGCTATCTGGTATGCCCACTACCATTAAGATATTGATGAATCCCACTTACTGGCTCCATGAAGAGTTGAAGAACTGATAAAGATGTATCATTTCCTTCATTTTTGCTCCAAATATGCCATCAAGTAGAACTTCATAGTCCTTCTACGTGACACTATGATCAAATCCTTTGTCTAATGCCTCATTCGAGAACAATCTCATGTTCAAGACTTGACCACAAATGTATCCGGTATCAGAGTTAGTTTCGGAGTTGTGAACACTGACGAGGACAAGTAGACCCTGCCCAATCTCTGATATGGTATGACCTTCCACCCCTACACTAGTAGATGAAACTCACTGAACAATGACCCTCAATGCTGTAATTCATCCTCTAAAGATGTCTGCACAACCCCCCACCCTTCCCCTGTAGGTTTTTCTCCTTATTTTCAAAGTAAAAAATTCAAATGTAAAACTTAACATCAAATGTACATCAATTCTGTTTCAAAAACCTTAGCACCTGGGTGCAATTGAGGCTTCTGATATAACAATAAAAGGGAAATCTGATCAAATAAACTTAGAAACATGGATTGAATCATCATTCATGGAAAAAGAGAAACTAACAAAATAATACATCAGGTTCTCCACATCAATATAATCATGTAAACAAGAACAGAGCATAAAAATAACTATTCATATCAAGTGATTTTAAATAATGGAGTACACAGAGAAGCTTCAGAAATTCAATTCATACAAAAAAACTTCAAAGAGCAGCCTCTCTTAGCATTAAGAAATACATAGTAAAACTTTAACACCGAATGAAAACAAAACATTAATAAATGGACCCTAGAAACCACCAAATACAAAGATGGAAACAAAATTTGATGACCTTTCAGGCGTAAAAGTGAATCAAATTCAAAATTGGTGATCAGGTATTAAAAGATGAGACCGAACGGTCATCAACTAAGGTAATTCTAGTACACATAGCAGCTTCAGACATTCAATTCATACAAAACTACTTCAAAGAGCAGCCTCTCCTAGCATTAAGAAAGACATAGTAAAACTTTAACATCAAATGAAAACAAAACATTAATCAATGGACCCTAGAAATCACCAAATACAAAGATGGAAACAAAATTTGATGACCTTTCAAGAGTAAAGTGAATTAAATTCAAAAATTGGTGATCGGGTATCAACTAAGGTAATGCTAGTACATTTAAAGTAGTATCATAATCATCAAAGCAAGAATGAAGAAAAAATAATATTTTTGATTGAAATCCCACATCACTTTTAATTATTAACCTAATTAGGAAAAAAAATTCATTGGCTCATATCAAGAAGTTAAACCATTATAAATCATTGTACATCATAGAAACTTCTCAGAAGCACAGATATACATGTAATACCATCTCCAAGGAATCACTAAAGTGGAGTGAAACTCAATTTGAGTGTTAAAATTTCTCTCCAACACATCGTTGAATCAAGCATCAAATTGAAGAAAACCTACAGTGGAGCTCCATATTTGTAATACATGTGTTAATTAATGATCAAAATTACCTCAAGATCCAAACCTTCATAGGACTGTAAAATGCAGGAGTTGAACACCTAAACATCCAATGATTCACTTGCAGGGGAGGCGGAGAAGAGAGAGGTGGAACCCGGGGATTCAGAACACTGGGTGGCGGTGATAGGGGAGGTGAAATACAAGGAGGTGGTGGCAGGGGCGGCGGAACACCGGGAGGCGGAACGTGGGGAGGCAGAACACCGGGAGGCGGTGGTAGGGGAGGCAGAATGCAGGGAGGTGAAATGCGGGGAGGCAGAACACCGTGAGGGGGAACGCGGGGAGGCGGAACACTGGGAGGTGGTGGCAGGGGAAGCGGAATGCGGGGAGGCGGAATGCGGGGAGGCGGAACACTGGGAGTCTGTGGCGGGGGAGGCCGAACGCGGGGAGGTGGTGGTGGGGAGGCGGAATGCATAAACGTGGTGGAGGAGGGTGTTCAATCAAACCATTAGGGTTAAGCCCCTATTTTATGTTTTTACATATTATTGTTATTATTATTATTATTAAAAATATATATTAAATTCATTCTAAATGATAATATTTTTAAATGGCATGTTTTTTATTTTTCTCATTTTTTTGTAATTTTTTTTAAAAAAATATTTAGAATGGAATTGAAATTACCTCCATTGGTGTTCGCTTATAAGATAGATTATAATAATAAAAATATAATTATAATAGGTCCTATGACACTACAATCCTTCATTTTTTTCTATCATTTGTGATTTGAATTTTAATCAGGTGGGAGTTTCAAAAAACTTTGGTAACTTGTCAATAGATACACACAAAAAATGTATGTGTGTGTGTGTGCATGCATGCATTCATTTATGTATGTATATACGTATTAATTTCAACAAATATGTTTCATTTAAAAATTAATTTAATTTGATGAATAAAGATGTATTTTTATTAACAAATGATTTGTTGGTATACATATATATATATTCAATTATTTGTATAACATTTTTTTAGAAAACAATTTATTGGAACAAACCTTCTAACGGTAAAATATTTTTTGGTAATAGTGGGTATTAATAACATATTCATGTGTTAGTAGAAAAATATTGGTATTAATATGAAAAAATAACAGATTTAACTGTTGGTAAAAGATATGTTGGTATTGGATATTTTATACTGACAGATATACCTATCAGTAAAAACAATTGTTGGTAGTTAAAATTAATACTGACAAGACTCAATATCTGTTGGAATTAATAATTTTTACCAACAAATATATTATCTGTCGCTAATTTTCTGTTGGTAAAAGATACATTTTTTGTAGTGAAATAAAGCACACAAACACTTATAAAAATGAATTAATACTTTAAAAACACTGTAATTCCAATTTATAAATTGGAATCCATCACATTACTTCATCATTTTCATGGGTATTATTACAAAAATCTATATTTACATGGGTAATCGATTCATTATCCATATATAAGTTATTACCCTTTTATAAATGGTTAATTAAATAAAGGAGTCACAATAAGGTCCATAATTAAAATAGACACAACACAAAAGAAGGATCCCAACAAACATGGTTTTAATCAATAATAGCGATTGATCATAAACTCATAAAAAATATCATAAAACAAGTAAACACATGTAAATGCACACATCCCCTTCAATTTAATACTAATCCAATTACTTATCTGATTATTTTAACCCATACAATCTACCCAAAGGAAGAAAAAGTCATGAAATATATATAGATCCACATAAAATAAAGAGATAACGATTCTCCCCAACCTTTACTAGAGGTTCAATGCACATTGGACAAGAGAGAATGATCAAGAATTAGCCACCATTGAAGGAAACAACACTAGAACCTAAGTATAGAAAGGTCTCATCAAGCCTTTCTTGATTTCCAACCAAAAACAGAGGATATCCAACCAAAAAACTCCTAAAATGAATAAGAATAATAATAACTAAGAAGATATAATAAATGGGATTACATAATTTTTTTGGACTATAATATAGATGAATAAAAATATTTAAAATCCCCAGAGGTGCAGGTGGAGGCTGATTGGGGGTAAAGGGGTTGACTAGGGCTTTATATTAGAATAAAAATGAACCAAATAATCTGGGACACACCTTTTTATAGAGGAGGCTTTGTACACCTTCATTATAATAGGAGGGTCCTCAAAAATCTTGTGGTGAGTCTTGTTAAAAAACATGTATAGAATTAAACATTTGAACACTTGATTTATGTGCATTTTAAAAACTCACATAAAACCATTTTAACCACCAAAAAGGCCTAAAAATGGCATGATATCAAGTGTTTCAGTTCTAGATGCCTTTTACTACCAACAAAAATGATATAGTACCAAATTCTTGGTTGTTTTCTGCTCACCACACCTAAGACTACTGTATGGTGATCACCACAATGCTTGTTTCTCACAGGGTGACCATCCAAAAACTACACTCAATATATAGGGATCCCCAGGGTATTTTCCAAATCCTTGTTTCCAAAATCTAGACACTCCACATGAAATAACCTTTGAAATGGCCATCTAGGACATTTCACTCTCCATGGTTTATCCTATCACCAAATGGTCAACTCCATAGCCAACCTCCAAACACCCAAGGCCAAAACAGCCTGACCCTCACTCATGCCTCTAATAAATATTTAAAATGTCTAGAACCACACCCTTTTCCATATCAAGGTAACATTTAAAAAGACCAAAACTCACTTTTATACCTTAAAACAACTCTAAACTCTATATCGGTACTGCAAACCCCTACAAAAGTATACATGTATATTTTTAAGAATCCAATATCTCACATATATAATTAAAAATAGATGAATGAACATTTATTCAATTATGAAAGATAGTGAATTAAAGGACTAAATACAAACATAAATTTCAAAAATTCATTTTATTAAATACATTTCTTTTCTATAATTCATAAAATAATGTAAAAATGAAAATTTAATTCTTAAAATTTTAAAAATATAATAAAAAATTGAAATATTATAAAAAAATTATTAAATTTAACTTCATATGTAATATTATAAATTTATCCATATTATTTAAAATATTCAAATTTTTATTCTCAATATATAATTTAAGAATATTATTTGAATAAAATTTTGTGAAAATAAGAAATTGAGTCATTTTGGATGTGAGTGAAGAATTAACAACATCTGAAATTCTCACACTATTACTAAAGGCTTCATTAGAAACTAAAATCTAGATAAGAAAAACTAGAAAATATTTCACCATAACTGATAATATTAGATATATTCTATAATCCATATTCTACCATTGTATAATAAAAAATTATTCATAATTATTCACATGGCCTCCTCCTAAATACTTACCAAACACTATTTTTTATAAAATAAGACCTTTATTCATCTTGTATTTCTTTTAGACCTGTATGATTTATTAAATACTCTTCTAGTATTAGTAACTCTTAAATAAAACATCATATTTGTCATTGTTTTTTAATTATTCAACCACAACATGAATTTTTATAAATGAAACTAACCTCTCATAGTAAAAATAATATTTTTTCTTATTTTTGAATTGAATAAATCTCTACACTCCTATCCTTTTAATGGATAAAAAATACTGAGGAAAATAAATTGGAAAATGTAGATAAAGGATAATTCCATGAAAAATATATATTTTTTAAATTTTATTATGATCCTACCAATATTTAAAATAATTTCCTCTCATGTTTCTAGCTATATGATAAACACCCACGTCATTTAAAGTAATTTTAAACTATTCATAAATATTAAATATGAAATAAAAAAAATGTTAATAAGACATATGAAAATAAACATAAACATTAACAAAATCACTCAATTTTAAAAACTGTCCTCACTCATTTAAAAAAAAGTTTAAATTACTAGTAGAATAATGACTAATGTAAAGTAGTAGATGTGTTTTAAGAATATGACTATTTTTCTTATTATCCTAGTTTTATCTATAAAATGACTTAGGAGGGGGTTAAATGATTTCTTGAATTTAACCTTTTCAAAAAAGAAACCATCTCTCTAAAAATTAACTTTTAAAATCTATTTTTTTATTAAATAATTAAATGAAACTAAAGTTAAATGAAGTCAAATAACATAATTTTTTATTGTAGTTTGAAGACACCAAATCAATTACCTACTCTACTCCACTAACACCCAATGTAATTTTTGTGATTTTATTCAGATCCATTTACTGGGGATCTCCATAGTTGAGTACAAGAAACTGATATATATACTTTATATATAAAAGAATATATTTCAACTAGGATCTTTACAAAAAGATATACCATTGACCTCATAATATCATACTTAAAGAAATAAGAGTGCACTCAAAATAAATAATAAATAATTTAATTTGAAATTAATATACAACACATAATTATGATAAAAAAATTGATAGATGATTATTTACCTCAAGAACAAGTCCTTAATAATATTTTTTGGTTCTTAAATCAAATATATAGATAAAAATATATCTTTAAAATGATAACTTTTTCTATTATTTCATCAACAATAACTAATTAATTATATTTTAGTGGGAGTATATAAATAATTCTATTATATTTTATATCTTTCTTATTTATCTATTATATAGATTCAGAATAATATCATAATAACAATAAAAATGCATCTCAAAAATTCATGTGTGTGTGTATTTATATTCTTTGTAAAAAAATCTATCAAATTATGATTGGAATTTATAATTTTAATTTTTTCAAATAAATGGATTTAAAAATATATTCCAAAAATCTAATAAAAATTAAACACCTAAAAATATTCAGTGTTCCTTGAAAGTAAATCACCAATAAATCAGTAAAATTTTCCTTAAAAACAAACCTTTCCAAAATAAATAGTTTCAAATTTGAACAAATTAATTCTTAAAATTATCAAATGAATATCTGACAAAAATATATTGAAAATTTGAAATACATATAAATACAATAATTTTATTTATTCATCCAACATTAATCTTAAAATAGTTAGCTCACATAAGAATAAACCAATAATTACATAATACTAATCTTTGAGCCTAAGTCTCTATATAAGATATGTTACTTTTTATAAAACTTCCATGTAAGAATAACGTCTCACTTGAAAATATCGTGTAATATTAATTTCTATTTACATAATATTCTATACTTAAAATATATCCATCATTTCAGATTAAACCTAGCCTCATCCAAAATTCTTATAACTCTTAAAAAATTCTTAGAATAATTTATTCAAGATAATAAATAATAATTTCAATAAAAATAGACATTGAGAAACTCTTAATAACTTGTGCTAATAGTCTATCACACACTTAAAGTGAAGTAATTGTTAAAATAAACAATATCCTTTATAATCATCAAAACTAAGATATATTGGTATTAAATATATTATAACAAATCTATAAAAATATCTTCCTTCTTAACCACCACCACAGAAAAATTTATTTCATTATCAAATAAAAGATACAAAGGGGACACCTTCATAGAGGTCTGAAATATTGGAGACCCAAGGTTTTTACCCTAACTATATTACCCCCCCACCCATCATATGTAGGGATCCAAGACTAGAAAAATAAAAAATGAAATAACTTTAAGTTAACTTTGATGAAAAGAATTCTACAACAACATTACCTTCTCTCCACGTATTAAGAATCCTTACACGATCACTCATCGGTTCTTTCTACTGGAAAATAATATATTCAATTGACTAGGGAATAACACCAATGCCATGGAGAAAATAATAGGTAATCAAAGAATAAATTTCAATTAATTCAAGATGATGGTGACTTGGGTAGCAAATCCATAGCCCAGTTAGCATAGATTGAGCCTCAGCTTGAAGGTAGCTTCCTCTTCCATAAGTTCTAGAAAAGGCTAAAACAACTGATCCATGTTGGTCCCAGATCACTCCACAACCATAAATGTCCCCCATGGAACGTTATCCATATATGTTAAGATTTAATCCCTGATTGGGTGGCTTCCACCTAACCCATTGTTGCTTCCCCAGACTATGATTCATTGTAGGGGAAGAGTTAGGGACCAGAAGAGGTCTTATAGAAGGAATTGACTCCCAATCTTTACACAATCTGGTTAGATCAATAAATAAATTCCTAGTTTTGGAGATGATAAATTTATAGGTTCATGATTTATAATTTATCCTTAACTCATTCCTTACTATAAATATATTCCAATAGCCCACAAAAAAAATGAAAGAATGATCCATTTTTCTATGTCATGATTTCCCGCACCTTAGTACCAGTGTTGAAAGAAGTTATTTTTTGGTGACTCCTGAGAAACTAGATGAGTGAACATTAAAATTCATTACATACCATACATTACAAGTCACTTTTATAGAATATATTTTCAATAGTTTTGAACTTTGGGTTTTTACAGAAAAGACATCTTGAGGAAAGGTTGATTCCTAGGTTCTGAATATTTGAATCGGTCGACAGTGTATTGTTCCTAACACGCCACACTATAAAATTGAATGTATATATAATCTCCTTGCACTACTTCATGATACCCCAATAATCATGAAATCTATTTCCTCTTTTCAACATAATAAATCCTTTCACCAAGAATCCTCCATAAGAAGATCCCATGAATATACACCTATCCAGATCTGAGTTGAGCACAATATTCACAAAGAATTCCTGTTGATACTTATCAAGAACAACTTTAATAAAAGTAGGATATCCACATGCTTCTTTGAATGTTATATACAGAGTGGGGAATCCTTGAAATCCAAGAGTTGTCCCCATTAAATTTTACTTCCAAAACATGATGTCTCTTTTTCCAATGATCCAACATGAATGTTGTTGAAGGCATGGGATAAAAGGTTGAATCAAATGACAGATTTTGAAAGGCATTGTTCTCTTCATGTTTAAATATTTTCCATATTTGGACTGTATGGACCCACTCCAAAGGGAAAATTTCTCAATATTCTCCGATATAATCATTTCATGCATCTCGTTTATAGTCTCAGAGACACTTCTAACATTAATAAATCCCTCAGATATAGGTCGAGCCATCCGACTCTATGAATCCCAATGATGATTTATTTCTAAGTTTCTATCCCAATGTAAATAGACTATTAGTTTCTCCATTTTAGAGATGACCTTATTTGGTGCTTTAAGGGTGGATAAGACATGCATTGGTATCAATGTGAGAACACTATTGATGAGATTCATTCTACGTTTGAAAAAAAGAAACCTATTTTTTCAATTCAATATTCACCCAATAATTTTATCAATAACCTTATCAAAATTATGGATTCTTAGGGGTTTCTAAGAGATTGGGGATCCCAATTACTCTAGAGGAAAGCTCCCACGATGCATATCCAACCCAATTTCTAGATTTCTGACTCTCTTATATGATCTATAGTTGGCCATATAGAAGAAAATATTTTCTTGATTAACTAGTTGTCTAATACATTTTCTATATTCCTTCAATACATCATTGATTCCCTAAATTGGTCTACAAATGCCATTGAAAAAACTAATGGTATCATCTACAAACAACAGATGATAAATACCTTTGGCTATATTTCTATTATGATATGGAATTATTATTACCATTTAAAAACTTCAGTTAATATATTTTCTAAGCACATCCTGAGCAAGAATAAATAGATTTGGGGAGAGAGGGTCCCCTTTTATTATAACTCTAACTACCTTGAAGAATCCATACTATTTTCCCATGAAATTTCTTGTAAGCCATACTAATCTGAAACAACAAAATAAGAGATCACCCACCCATAAAGAGAACCCCAGAACAACAAGAACCTTTAGGATTAAATCTCATTCAACCCTTCGAAAGGCCTTACTCATTTCTAATTTAATAACAGTGTTATAGCCAAAGGTATTTTTTTCAATCTCACCTACAATTTCATGATCCAAGTCAATCACACCCTATATCGACTAACCCTTGATGAAGCCATGTTGTTATTCTAAGGCCATAATAGAGAGATAAACCACCCTTATTTTTTTAATGATGTAGGACAAAACCTTATATGGAACATTACACATAAAGATCAGTCGATATTGGTTAATGTAATTTGGGTTTTGAACCTTTAGAATGAGAAAAATCTCTGTAGAACACGTAACTTTGGGTAAATTCCCACCATGAAAGAAGTATTGAACCACTAACACAAATTATATCTTAACAATATCCCAGGAATAATTATAAAAGTATCATGGGATGACATCCATCCCAAAGGCACTCTCTGAATTAAGTGTCAAAACCACATCATGAATCTCCCTTTCCTCCAGGATTGTTGTAAATATATCATTATATCTTTCTAAAATAATGTGAGCGGTGAATTAAAAAATATTTGGGGTGTCACTTGGATATCCTCCTTGCATGTGAGGTTTAGGACCTGCAATGAGGTATTTTAAGTGATCCTCCACCATCGCCCCCACCGTGTAACGATCATTCAGGAACAAGCCATCGTCCAACTGAATTTTGCGCCTAGTTGAATGTTGGGCCTTCATTCATTCATCTACCTTTTTCTGATATTAAAAGGAAAGAAAAAGTAAAACAATCTTAATATAGTACACTAAAATTAAATTGAATGAATATGTCTTGGAATGGATAAAAAAATTATTAGCTTATTTTTAAAATGAATGAGAACATGTGAAAAAGTAAAATCCAAAAACTATAATTAGTTATCCAAATATATAAAAAGATTAAGAATAGACCCATTTACTCTTATAGAATATAAGTGTTTGGGATCTAAAGGTTTAGTATAAAATGTTAACTAGAAACTTGTTTAATATTAGGTGGTAGCATGACTAGAAGTTTATCTATAAAAGGTGGATTTTTAAGAGAAGCCATGTCACAAACCACCACCACTAGGAACCATTATAAGACTGTTGTGAAGAAGGGTGTGGACCTCGAGTATTTCCTTTTATAAGTCTTGGGTTGGTGACTAGCACTAGGGTTATAAAACATGAAAATGGGAGGCATTACTCTCATATATCCCAACAATTCATAATAAAATCACCAATAAACACCATTATATAAATAAAAACAACTCTAAGAAATTTATATAATGTCATGCAAATAAAAAGTGTCTAAAATTACCAAAGAAAATTCTTAGGCAAAAACTCTATATCCAATCCCAAGATACAAGCTAATACTGTCTCTATTGGTTGCTAAAATCTCCCTGGAAACCCTCCAAACAAATTTATATATATATGGGTGAGGAAAACATGTATACTTAGTAAGATCATACTTGAGAGATATAATGAAAAAGTTGGAAGAATAACACTAATGATTTAGTGAATAAATATCAAAACCAACCAGTACCTACATAGGTCAACTAGCCCCAACCATACCAAGTCTCACTCACCCAATCAGACATCCAATATAATGAAATAGTTCAAAGAAAGATAAACATAATGGTTTCCCAAAACCCCTTCTCCATTGATTTTACACTCTCATTCTCCAATGAAAAAAATCCATGATTCAATAACTTATTTATATATATATATATGATGTGGTTCTGGTTGTAGCCATACCCACCCAACCTCCTATAGGGCCCAACATCATATATTGGCATCAGTCAACAACCATATCTCCATAACCACGACCACATGTCTATATCCCATCGGCACATCACTAACTATAATAGTAAGGTATCATGAATATGAAATAAATCAACCTCATTTTCTCCTTCTACCATACACCCCCCCCCCACACTATACATACTACATCATTATCCCATCATCATCATATCCATATTTGTTATAATAGGGTATCATGAACATTATGGACATTAACCACATTCCATCCTCCGGCTATTCAATTCTCCCCCACTATGTACCAATACTTCCATGTGCTATGCTTGAAGGGGGAGGAAGGAATATGGGGTATACAACCATCCATCCTCACTAACCAATATGTTGGGGAAAACACCTGAAATCCAAAACATTTGGGTGTTGACAAGATTATCCAACTTGGGTGAAGTCTGTAATGAAATATCAATAAAATATATCATATATATATAGAAATAAAAAATACCATCAAAAAGGATTCATATTAATACAGCACTATCACAAACCAAAACCATTACCACACTTTCATCACCACAAATTTCCACTGCTGCCAACTATAACACCAAAAACCAACCAACTTATCTACAAAAGCATCCATAATAAGGATTCTCAAGTTCCCATTTAATCATGTCATTACACCATTCCCATATTTACCAATTACCAACCAATATACATTCATTATTCCATTTGTTACATGTTTAATGAAAAAAATTGTCAACCATTACACATATTTATTCCCAATGGTTTACCCATTTATTTCAAGCATTTATATTCTAATTATATCCATGGTTTATTCAGTTTCAACCACACTCATTACCATATTCCTATTAAAAATATTTTTTTCATGGCTATTGGAAATAAAAAAAATCATCCCTATCACACACAAAACCACCATGTCAGACCCCATACTTCCCATACCCTTAGGCCCCAAAACCACCCAACCACCATCAACCAACCAAAAAAAATCACCCCATAACACATATAATGATAACCATTACAACCTCACTTTCTGATCCACACCAACAGGTTAACCACCACACACCACCAACCATAACCAATCACACTAACAAAACATATCCCTTCTTCCCAAAACATCCTAACCCAAAATAGCCACAACAGACACCCAAAAAATTCCTCACAACTACAATAGGAATATGTCAACTGATTTCAAAATTAACCACTACCATAACCTCTTATTTTTTCAAGAGACACATTTCCAATATCTATTTTCCAAGAAATAGATTCAATTATCCTATAATGAAGGGTGATTCCAATATATAAAAAACATCAATACACAATTTTCAACAACATCAATGATTTTCAATAATAATTGAAAATATGCATCGACCTCAAAGAAGTTTAAAAAAACATATAACCTTAATAAATCCACCCCATTCCCTCAAATTTATTTAGGTTTGATTCATTATATTAAATAATAAAATTTTTACCATCCACCTAAATAGAGAAAAATCATGTTAGTTCCACTAATACACAAATGAAAGTGGGTTATAAATCACCTACCTAAACAAAATCATTACAACCTCTGCATGAGAACATGATAAGGAAGAGGTGACTGCAAAACCGAACTTATACGGGGGAAACCTAAATAAAACTACGTCAAATAAATTATTTATAAATAATTTGTCCCCAAAAACTATCCAAAATAAAACCAGAACTACAATAGAGAATTCCAAAATAATAATAGAGAATACACTAAGAATAAAATAAAGAAAACTCACCTCAAATAAATAATAATCAGTCTCACAAATTTATAGATCAATCAGAAGAAAAAGGCACGAAAAGATCTCCTAAAAATTCACTCAACTCACCTAATAGTTGAAGGGGAAAATGTGTATTAATGGAATTTGAGGGATCCCCAAAATTTATACCCAGGTTAGAAAAACAAAATAATATTGTGAAAGTGGATAGGACACACCATAATGTATTTAAGTTAAATAGATTATGAAAATCATGTTTTGGTCAACACCCATATCTAATAAAAACTGGGAGGAACCATAACATAAGGTATAACTCTATAGAGAAACATCAAAACCCTTTAACCTATCTATGAAACCACACATACACCATAATTTGGGGTCCCTAATAATAGAAAACCCCCCAATACTGACCTATATAACCTCCATCCTACAAAAACTCCAACAAGAAAATCAATAAATACCCTGAGAAAAAGAGATCATCATAGAAAAATGACTACATTATAGGGGACAATAAAATAGTATAGTCCCAAAAATGAATCTATTGACCACCACGACAAAGCTCAAAGGCTCCACACAAAAATAATACCAAAAATGGTAGAGTCACCAAAACAATTACCAAGAATACCATTCCACAACAAAACCAAAAATGTTACAAAAATTCTTCTAGACCAAACCTCCATGCTACAAACCAAACCATCGTGCAACAAAACTTACCCCCATATGATATTTTAGCTTAAAAATTTCCCTTACTCAAGCCGCCTTCTAACACCACCAACAATAAAAACACACAAATTAATGAGATGATAAGGTCATGAATATTTCAATCCAACTCCTTTGTTCAATTGAATTTAAGATCATTCATGTCTTGTTCATAGAAAGATCTCTATGGTCCCAAAATTTATTATAGTTTATCATATGGAGTAGTTTGAGTATCTAGTATATTTAGACTAAGATATATCTTATCTCTTAGATCATATAGATAATGAACACACATATTAAATATATTCACAATTTCATCATTATTCTAGTTTAAAATAACTTCATAACCTTATCGTAATACATATGTATAGAATTATTGTATTTTCCTAAAATATTATTTATACAAAAAAATAAATCATTGAGCTAATATGTATCCCTGTTTATTTGAAATTTTATCCATATCTTTGTTAAGATTTTATTTAGAACTCATTAGCATCCTATCAAAAAATTAAAAGGATGTCTTGGGATCCTTCAATATATTCTAAAAATCTATAATATATTTATAAGATTATTCAATATATTAAACCATCTATTAAACCAAATTTTATGTGAAGGTCGGGTAGTCTCTGATTCTCTCCTAGATATACCATGGTCTAATGATGATGAATGTCATTGTTGTCCCTCCCCCTACAGATAGGGGTATGGGTTTCTCTGGCCCTTACTACTTCACTCCCCTTACATCCCCATACTATCTTACCACTTTCCCTAGAACCGATCTTAGTTTGAAGGTTACCTCTTTCAAAAAAGTTTTTCTCTTTATCCAATATTCCCTTCAAGAGTTCACAAAGGTTTCATCCCATCCTAGCTTCTCTATAGTGGTGAATTTTGGTTGGAATCATCCTTCAGTTGACACTTTTTACTGGTTCATCTTAGATTCATGGGATTTGAAATACCATAATACCATTAGTATTCTAGACCCTCATCATATTCAAATTTTCCTCTAGTAAATAGAATATCTTATCCTTTAATGGTATTCCAAAAATCATTCCTTCAATAGTATTTAGTTCTACCTCTTTCGGTGGTCCTACAACTTTAATCGGAATTAAGATCTTCTGGCTACTCTACTTTGGGTAAGTTTTACTAGGCTTCCTATGCTACTTCAAAACCCATCTATACTCAAGATGATATAAAATTTAGTGGATATATTTATTTGTTTTGACTAAAGATCTAGATCCCTAAACCATCTGATTGATCCCCTAACTTGTACTGAAATAGATGTTTTAAAACCTCTAGTAAGTTTTATGTGGATTTATATTGATCATGAGTTTTATTTCAAGAGAGAGGTGGCCTTTGAACATTGGGTGGAATTCCTCTCTTGTTATAATCATCTAGAACACCTTCAACAATCCTATATATGTTTACCAGTGATTCACAGATCTGGTCCTTCATCTATGACCTATGATATTGGTAAATCTTTCTTATATATTGAGGAAGAAGATGAATCTCATGTAGGTTTTCCAAAAATTGAAGAATCAGAGACCTAGAAGGAGGGAAATGTTGAAAAAATAATTACAAAAAGGTTTTTTAAAATAGACACTACTCAGTCTATTATGCCTTTATCAGGCCCCACTTTTCAAGTGAAAAAAAATCTTATGTGAATGTTGTGGCTTCCACCTTAGGGATTTTTAATGATTGTGTATTTAGTGAGGTTCAAAATAAGATATTAGATAGGTAAAATCTATGAGTTATTTCTATCCTAAAAAATAATATATAGGATGTTAGCGAGGGGTTGGATCTGCCCAAGGTGTTGGACACCCACCAACTGCCAGTAGCCAGTTTTCTTGGAAAGGGTGATCCTTTTATTTCGAGGTATGTATTTTCCTCCCCTTGTAACTCTAGGTGCTCCAATTGAGTAACCATTTAGAATATATTCTTATATTTAGGTGATGAGCCAATAGATGCTAATGATTTAGGGGGTGGAAAAGTATTGGTAAAAAAGGCAATAAAAGCTAGGAATTCTAAAAAGGAGCAATCTTTAGAGTTTTAGGAAGGAGCAGTTGAACCTTATCTTACTTATCATACTTATTCAGAGTTTAAATAGAATGATAGACCTACAATTTTCAACTAGAATGGAAGGAATAAAGGGAAGAAAAGGTCCATTGAAGTTATTGACCACCCAATTACTAAAGAGAATAAAATTAAATCTTGTAAATAATACTTATACCTTCTGAAACCTATGATAACTAGATATATAGGTATGGGTATTTGTGCTAAAAATACTTATCTATATTTCAACAAAATGTCTTTTGGATGGTATATAACAAGATCATATTCCCACTTATCAGGATACACCCCCTCCTCATGAGGCATCGTAACCCAAATTATTAATACATAGATATCACATAATTTTATATAGATATTCATTACATTACATAATGATTAATGATATAATCCTATATACATAGTTCCTTGGGAAATTTGGAAATTTAAATAATTAGTTAATAAAATATTTCATTGAATTCCACTAAGTTACTCATAACTAACACCCTTATTATAAATATCATATTTAATACTTTTCTTCATAAACTAGGAAAATGAACCATAAAAAAGGGTGAGCTCAGATGACCAGTAAGGGTAAAAAGGAGAGATATCAATGATAATAAAATCATAACATGAGAATAAGGGCATGATAACATGATATTAACATTATAAATCTATACCTTTCATATTGTATATCATAAACTTGAGTCATGGAATAAATATTTATAGTTTATAAGACATGAATCATAAAGGAATCAAAGAACATGGTCCATGAGATCATAAAATTAAAATAACATATAAGTTTTGTGGTATATATATATGTTCATAGAAAATAATTTCCTTAGAGGTCAAGGATTATTTCCAAGACCATCATAGTGGAATGGTTTCACTCCCCAAATCATTATAGTAGTAAAGATTAACTCCCATGAAAATCATAGTGGACAAAGTCCCTTGCATAACTGGGTTCACTCCCTATTACATTCTTATTTATATCATAAGATATCAATCTTAACCAAATTCATTAGAGTGAGATATAGGTCCCACCCATCCTTGGTTATAATGTGACCACCGTCATTGGGTATAATGTAACCACTATCCATGGTTATAACATAACCACCATCCTTGGTTATAATATAATTACCATCACTTAATGAAAAACATACATACTTGTGCCACAATATCATATAGAATTCATCATATCATCACATCATAACCCATACAAAGAAGACATGTTTAATAAGTATTTCATTATTTCACTATAGAATAACCCCTAGAAAATAAATGGGTTTCATAAACATCTCATACAAATAAACATTAACCATATAGAGAAAAAGTAAGAATGGTATCAATGGATCATATATTCATTAAATCATAATTAAAATCAAAGGATGTTATCATGTATGCAAATTTCTCTAAAATATCACTAAAATATTTCTTGAGTAAAATAAACATTCCATTTTTAAAATCACTTTTAAATTAAAAATATTTCCAAAATATTATTGAAAAAAAATTCTTTGAAAATAAACATGAAACTTTATAAAGGATTCTTTAAAACATAGAGTGGTTATGATGGTAGAAATTTTTTTCATGCAGTATGGGTTAAAAGATAACATTTCTTTCATATTTTTGGTAAAAATTCCAAAAGTACCTTGTTTGAAAAACAAAAAGAAGATTAATTTTAAAAAGTTTTTAAAAATAGTCAAACATGGGTAAAAATTAATTTAAGAAATAATTGTATAATTTTAAAATCCTTATTTAAATTTTTTTAGAAAACATGGATATGGAATAAAAATCCTTTTTGACTGAAGAGAAAAATAAAGTCAATTTTCCTTAAAAACATATTTTTGGTATTTTGAGTAATTTAGGTGAGTAAAATGAAAGGAAAAGATTTATTCTAATGAAATAAACATAATATAATAAAATTAATTAGTTTATTTAGAGTGATATAATATTATTTCATCATCGAAAACTTAATCATAAATAATCTTGAAAAATAATTAGATTCTAACGTAAAACCCCTATCACTTTGGTAACTTTTGAATATTAATCCACATGAAATAAATAAACCTATATGGATATATATATATACCTTAATTTTTATGATAATAATTATAAAATACATTCATGGAAAGTATATACACCACACAAAAGAAATAAGTGTTGGATAAGGCATGTGTCCCATAGAATTAAGAGTAAGATGAAAATTGCTTACCTTAAGTCTGAATTCCTTCATACACATTGGAACCTCTTATATAATAAATATATATTTATTATAAATTTTTATAAAACAATAATCATATAGATCATAACATATATTAATTATTTATAACCTTTTATCACATGTTTGTTAAAACGTCTTTATTAAAATCATTGTTCCGGGTGATATCTGCTTCATTTTTCATGTATGTTTTTGTATAGTAGTTTTGATCTTTGTACATTGATAATGATTCAATAATATCCATAATTTTAATCATGATATAAATATAATATATATTAATTATATTCATGTTTATATTCATTCATAAAAGTAGATATAGAAAAACGAATTACATTGTTTATGGAGATGGTAGGTTGTATGTACGCATGAACACGGTTTCCATTTTATGATGGATGGAATGAAAGAAAGGAAAATAATAAATCACCTTTATAGAATAATTATTATATCATATGTATCGTATATATTCATTAATACATCTTAATTACCATCCAAGTAAAACATAAATTAAAAACAAATCACATCGCATTGTGGAGTTGGTAGTCCACACATATGCACGATCAACGTTATCAGTTTCTAATAGTTTGGAAGTTAATAAGGTTAATATAATATTATCATAAATAAGTATAATTATTTTATAATTATAATATAAAAAATTTTTACCCATTATAATTCCCATACATAAAATTTGGTGATGATAAATGAATTGTATCGTTATGTGGTGATGGTAAGTCGTACGTACGTAAGAGCAATATTTTCAGTCCAATTTGATGGAAAGAGGGTGAATAAAGGTGGTTTCATAATAATAATAAAATTTTAATATATTGAGTATACTAAATTTATCATGTTAATAATAATATTAAAAAATTAGAAGAGGTAAAAAAATATTTAAAAATAAATTGATTAGTTAAGGCGGCCTCTTCTTCGAAATAACTTCTTTTAATCTCCTCTTATAGTCTATAAGGTGTGTCTTTTTTGGAAGAAAATAACCTATATAATTTTTATAAGGGATTCTAGAACAAAAATTGGAATATTTTTGTTAATATAGAAGGCTAAAAGTGTTGTGAACAAGAGAAGGGAGGATTTCCCTTTCATAATTAAGGGAAGGGGCGCCCTTGGAATTTATTAAAATATTAAATTAATATAAATTAATTTTGATGTAAAAATGGATCCAAAATTGATAATATTAAAATATAAGATTATTATGAGTTAAAACCCTATCATATAGTAAAATTTTGACAAGTTTGGGTCAAATTTTTACCCTTATCTTTTATAACCCTTTGTTAAACATTTTGATAATTACCATAATATTAAAGTTTTCTACACTTTAAAGGTCAATAATGTTACTATAAAATGAAAAAATACCCATAAATGGGCCATGGTTGATGTTTAAAACTATATACCATTAAGTTTTATAAATATAATATTTTTATGAATTTTATCACATATAATAAAATATTATTTATTATAAAATATCATTAATGTTATTTCTAACACTATTCATTTAATTTTCCTTTAAACACATCATTAAAGATTTAGATTTCAAATATAATGAGTTAAAACCTCCGTATTATTACATATAAATCTATAAAATTCATTGTAAATATTAACTCATTCAAATTATATCACTTTTAATATTTTTAGAATCATTTATTTTATTTTATTTTTTGTTAATTGAATAAATAATGTATTAGTGTTATACAAGAATTTAAAATAATAATATTATTTATAAAAAATATAAATAAATTTATATCATGAAAATAATTTTATTAATATTAAAATATACACTTATATTCATTCATAACATGATTTTGTCCTTATATGGACTCATAAAAGGTATTTAAAACTAAGAGAGTGATATTTTGTAAATTTCATTGATTTAAATATTATATAGGTCATTTTCATGAAAAAGTGTCCATTAAAAAATAATTTTTGAGTATAAAGTGATAAGTATTGAATTTTATTCATTAAATAACAATTAGGATGAAATATTATAGTCTTATCAATTAGTTTTAACCTAGATTAACCAGATTTACCATTTACCATGGTGATAAATTTTACCCCAATGACTATTTATATTGACCAAAAATAAACTGGGCCTATTTACTAAATTTGAACCGACTGATTCCAAATATGAAAAAAAAATTATAAAATTAAACACCTATATGTGTTGGAAATTAATTTTTAAATAATTTTGAAAAAATTAATGAAAAATGATTTTAGAAAAATAGTGTTTTTAAGCATAATACGAGATTTATCCCTATCCCATTCCTAGAAAATATTAGATGAATTTTAAAACATTTTATTGCATTTATAAAATATAACTTTAATTAAAATCATCCACCAATGGGGATAAATTTAATTTATTAAGATAAGAGCACATTTCATGCATAAAAATGGGTTTTCAAAAAATGCCTTTTATGTATAAAAATATTTTTATACTAAATTCAAAAATGAAATTGATTAAAATGAAAATAATTGGAGTTTTTTAAATATAATATAACTTATTTTACATTGAAACCATTTTTAAACAAATTGTAACTTTTTTACATGCTAGAAAAAAATACATTTTTCTATAAAATTTAATATTTTTATTGTTCACTGGAAAATCAATCTCTTCAAAATATTCTAAAAACACCACCCTATGATAATTTTTATATAATGATTTAAAAATTCTAGTTAGTTTTATGCAATTTAATTTTTTAAAGTTTCAAAAATTAAATATAATATTTTATCACAATAACTAATAAAAATCATTTTGAAGGAAATCAATTTTTATGCATAATATAAATTTTCTTGAAATTGAATTCTTATTTCCTAAGAATTAATTAATAAATTTATATTGAGTTGGATATTTTTATCTATGTCATATATTATTTTATATTATTCATATCTATAACATTAATAGCTAGTTTATAATGTTCACATAATAATATTTTATTAATATATTGTAGTTTGTTTAAACTTAGTTTTATGTGTAACATAAACTCTCAAAGAAAATAAATTTATTTGAAAAAAAAACTATTTCATTAAATAATAGGGTATTATGTTCTACCCCCCCCCCCACTTAAAATTAATTTTTCCTAAAAAAATTTCACTTTGAAATATACAGATTAGGAAATCTTTATTTCCTTACTTCCTTAGGTTCTTAGGTATCTTCCTTGAATTTGTGATTTCTCCATAGAACATTCATCAAGTGGGTAGTATTGTTTCATATCACTTTATCTCTATGATGTAAGATTTATACTGGTTATTTCTCATAAGAAATATCATGTTCTAGTGGTAAAAACTTTATGTTTAGTACATGTAATGGATTGGGTATATACTTCCTTGGGAGAGAAACATGGAACACGTCATGAACTTGAGAGTGGTTCAGTGGATATGCTAAGAGAAAACCTATCATCCGAACTCAATAAATAATTTCAAAAGGTCTAATATACCTTGGGCTTAGCTTTAACGTCTTTCTAAATCTCATAAACATATTCCACATAGAAATTTTTAGATAAAACCTTATCACCAAGTTTAAATTCTTGATCACACCAACAATTATCAGCACAAAATTTATATCAAATCTGAGATGCCTTGATGTGATGCTGATTGAATCTCCCTTTATCTATCATTTCTTTACTAACCTCAGATCCTAATAGCTTTATTTCTATAATCTCATCCATTGTGCTTTGATCAATTTCCATTTCATCTCTTACACTAACAAATGAATATTCTAGATTAATTTTATTATATTCCTAAAGGTCTAAAATTAACTTTTAACCAATCATAAGATCCATAATTAATTCTGTATACCTATAAATATTTACCAAAACCAAAATGGCTAGCATGATTTATCCAATAACATCGAAGTTTCAAATTAATTCATTCCATAAATAGTTAACCTTAAGGATCCTTCAATATACAACTGAACAAAATTGAATCCCAAAGATCAGAATTATTTGATCTCATATCCATACATGAACTAATTAATTATCATGTTGAAATAATTTTAATAACTCATAAAATATCATTCCAAAATTTATATAACATAATCATTTCATAAAATTAAGTCCCAATAAAATAATATATGCTTCTAAACAATAATTCACATTTTATTCCTTAAATAAGATCATTTATTAACAAAAACCATATTCATTAGAGGTCTAGGTTCACCCTTGCACCAATAAACGATCATAAGTTGATTCAAAATATCAAATGTGATTTATTTATTCAAGAATATTCATCGATAGAGCTAATAAATTCTTATAATCACATCAAATTTCACTAATGGATGAACAATAAGATTACCACAGAGAGCATTAATATATACTTAATCATGAAATTCCTAACACTAGAGTCGATTTTAAATTTTCCCAAATTATCATGACTCACTTAAACTATTGTGATTACATAGTATTCCCATTGTCCTTTTAATTTAATGGTTTTTGTGTCTTATTATCCTCATTATCCCTTAGATTAGGTAATTTATTTTCATAATGCTCAAACTCCTCGAATTTATAGCACTAGAGTGTGAGTGGTTCATTCTATGGAGATTTATCTCTATTCACATAATTATATAACTTCTTCGCATCACTTCAGCATTCGATTTCAATATAACCTTCCTTTACACACTTGAAAAATTTAACAATTCCCTTAAAATTATTTCCTCCATGTTTCATTCCACACATTGAGCATAAAGGAAGCCTCATCTTCTACTCTCCATGGTTTTTAGAATTTTATTTCAATTCCAAATTTCTTTCCTTATCAAAACCATGAGATTTATGTGTAACTACAATCTCATCTCTACAATTATGGCCCATATATTGATTTATTCATAGATTCTAAAGTCCCTTATGGATAATTTCTTTTGGAGACTTAGTTTTAAGCCACTGAAAAATAAATCAAATTTAATTTTAGGTTGGATGATAATACTAGTATCGTACCTCACAAGTCATGTAAAAGTTTCCTCATAGGTACCAATGAATTCATCATCCTTTTAATTTAACTCAATGAATTCCTTCCTCATTTTCCCACAAAGAATACAAGGAAATTACTTATTGAAAAATTGGATCCTAAACTCATCCCACTCAATGGAATCAATTTCCTCTTTTTTTCTTGTATTCTTTATAGGAGTAAGTCATTGATATGTTTCACCTTTGAAATGATAAATTCCATATCATCTAGAGTCTTTACTGGTTACAATATTTTAACACCCTAATATTACATTGGGAGGTGAACAAATTTCCTATTTTAGGATGATCCCATATTTGACTGGTTTATTACACACCTTTGTAGGGTGTGAATTCTAGCCCATCACAGCATTGTGTAGGTTTTTTGGCCTAGTGGTGGTGTAGTGTGGTGCCAGTTGTGGATATGATGGTTTTGATGAATTTTATGCATAATTATATATTTTTATGGAGGCATCAATGATAAGATGTAGTTTTTTATGATTGTCTTGGGTTTTTGATTGAGATTCAACCAACAGTGAGTTTTTTTAGGTATTTTATAGTTGATGTTTGTTTTGTTGCATGGTGTATAGGTATTTGGTCTTTAAAAGCGGATTTATAAAAGTAAAAAAGAGTTTTGGTGAGAACATTTATATACTTACAAAAATCTTCATCATTAGAAGATTTAGGCTTAAAACTATTAACATGATGCACATATTTAATAATTTATCTCACTTATTCTAATAAAATATAATACTTATCCAATTTTTTCTATATAATCCTTAAATTATATTAAATCAATATACTTTAACTTGTAAATAAAGTATCATATTGAACAATAATAACTTTACATTTTACCTTTTATATATTATCTAACTTTATAGGTTTTAGATTGTCTAGTGTAATAACATAGATCTAAATTTTATCAATTTTTTCATCTAGAGTATAAAAATAATTATTAGATATATTAAACTCCTTAACTTGTTTTAAATATTCCATTATTTAATTTAAAAAACCTATCTTTGTAGGTTTATTTTATTTTAAAAATTAGTATGAGCTTTATGAAAATATTTTTTAATTGTAAAATTATATTATGATATTATACATAGCTTTTTTTTGGTGAAAAATTAAATTTGGAAATGAAAGAATCTTTAAACTCTATTGGATAACCCATAGCTTCATTATATCCATTCTTAAACTGTTTTAGTTTATAATTTTTTTATAAAAGCGGTGACACAAATTGGTTTCCCAATTTATGCCCCAAGGAAATTTATTAAAATCAAGGGTTATAGTACAAACACGAGGTGTAAATATCTTACACCAACTGGGGGTTGAAGGGAATACAAACTGAGGTTGTCAATAAAAACAAACAAAATATCATATTGCATAAGTCAAGTCTGAAAATCCCTATTATTGATCTGTTAAAGACATCTGCCATGAAGGGTAGTGGCGGATCAACCCCAAAAGCACCAAAAAAATAGTCTGATGTCAAACAGCAGTGGTAACTAGCATTGCATCATCTTTCCCCAAGGCTAAGAAACTTAGAAATCTACATGATTTAGAAGGGGAGAAGCAGGATGGAAGACAGAATGATAAAAAAGTACCCTTCTTGATTTAGATCATCAAGAGTAGGGCACCTCAAGTCTAAATAGAAAGCATAAAAAACTTTTAGAAAACTAGAGGAACACATCAAGCTTATTCTGAGCAGAAAACATTAGTTTCTGATCAAAGATGAGGTGAGAAGATTTAGAAAACATGTTTTAGAGGAACATGAATAAGTAGATAGGCACGCATGAAGCTACCAACTACCACTCTAGGAACAAAAAACACACCAACCAGACAATCCAAGTCCTAAAATTCATGAATCCTTCACACTTTTAGAACCATGATCATCAGTGTAAGCCTTAGACCAATAAGGAAAAAGTACCTTCAAGGAAAAAAAAAGTCCCATCCCAATAGAAACAACACAAGTCACCATCCTCAAGCATCAAACCAAGGAAATCATAAGGCAAATCATTTCCATGGAATGTCCTTGAAAATAAAATCAGGATGTTGTTTAAATTCCTCCACCATCATCATGTACATTCGCTTTCTAATTTGTAGGTAGGTATCCGCAGATATTTCACCATTCCTATATCTTTTAAAAACTATTTCATCATGCTCCTTCATCTAAGATTACAATTCATCACTCACATCCTCATTATAATGATATGCGTCCCTCACCTCAGGGCTATAATCTTTAATTTTTATAGTATCATTCATGTTTCCTTCATCAGGGGATGTTAGGTGTTGTTCTGTAACCACCGGCTATGGTGGAGTCACGGTTTGTTCTTTCCGAGAGGCCTCTAGGGCTCTAGTGACAATTATTATTTCAAGGTTAGAGTAATCCTTACATCTCCAAGTCTTTTTGGCACTTGGTGTAATATAGCCATCCGCATCAATCATTGTCTTTTTTACATTTCCTTGCACTCAATTTTAAATAGTCTTCCTCAGTCATATAGGCTTTCTCATAATCATCATGCGTGGATTTACAATAATTTGAGTGGGCATTCCTATCCTCCTCATTCAAGGATTTTTATCCATCTGTGACGGCAGGTTTCTCAGGAATGCTGAGGGGGACCTTATAGGTATTTTATTATGGTTCTCGTCAAAATTAGACTCATCCATATTTAGTGACAGTATATTTTCAACCAAATATACCATTAAATTTCTTATAGGTTTTTAAATCACGTCATCATCATCAATAATTAAATCTTCAAAAAATTTCATTTTCACCAGCCTTTTCAAGATCAACATTAATTTCAACACTCTTATAGACATCATCGAATAAAATATTTATATTTTTAGTTTCTTATTAATCATATTCAATATCATTTTCACCACCCTCTTCATATTCAATATTGGAATTTACAACAACCTATTCATTCTATTTTTCTACTAAAATAGCAGTTCTAACTTTACCATCAACTACCATATTAACTAGGTGGGGCGACCTGGACCTGGATTCCACTTAACAGGTGCCCCGAGCCTAGTGGGCCACATGGACTCAAGCGTATCTTCCTGAATTCTAGAGGTTTCCGACTAGTAGCAAGGCCTAGGGTGTGTTTGTGGGAAGACTATGCCCTTATTATAAAAGTGTTTCACAACAGAAGGGATATAAATGAATTGTAAATAGTAGAATTAATGTGAATAAATAGAGGAAGCAAACTGATGCAATAGATAAGAAAAAATAAAAATAACTATATCGACTGGAACAGTGATGATGTAATGTAACGTCACTAGAAATATGGAAATCATGGATACAAGGTAATAGGCACAACAAGTTCCACAAGGTAAAAGAAAACAAAGACTACTCCAAGCATCCCAAGATCCTACTCGGTCATCTTCTATCAATCTCCATCCTATCAGCACACAATCAAGTATTAGAAGCTGCATGCTTCCCTTTGTTAGTACCTGCATCCAAGTAATCTACTCCAGGTACCAAACGGTGCCTAGATAGGGTGTGAGATAAATCTCAATCGGCCACCAACAATGGTGTCTATAACATTCCGCCTGTGTAATGGAATATAACAGTGTGCATGCATGAATGTATATATATAAAGTAAAGAAAGCAGTACAAAATAACTAAATAACTATGTACCTGCTTCATCCCTCAGTTGGTGTCTGAACATGTAACCAGTTCATTAATTAATCAATTACTATTTAATGTTAATAGGTCACATGAGGCATAGCCAACACTGATATCATATCATGATAGTATAAGTAGTGAAGTTCCCAAGACGTAACAAGGCAACCAGTCAATGATATCCAGTGAGGGAGTTCCAGGGTAAAAACCAAGGTAACATAGACTCACAAAAAGTTAACTCAATAGTATATGAGTCTAGCTTAGGGGTAAGAGTGTAATCCAAGGAGCATAATCCAAGGAATTCCACAATAAGGAACCTAATGAGTCCAAGGAGTGCATACAAGGTAAAATAGGGCTAAGCAAGGACTGGGTCCAAGGAGTGTATCCAAGGAACCTACTTGTCAATTCTGGATCCAAGGAGCATATCTAAGGTATCCTGAAATAAGAAGGGACCCAACAGTATTATACCTGGCATCCAAGGAATGTACAAGAACCAGAATCTAGGTGGGTATCAACCTAAGAAAACCGTATCCTTGAATCATAACGGGGTTCCTGAGACCCAAGGTATTCTCCTCTCAGAATCCAAGGCGATCACGAGTCAGTCCATTCCTATTTAATAAAGGGTTCATGTAATAATTAATTTAGTTCATGTCTTTCCTTCCATTAGTGTGGATAGGTCAAGTAGAGTTGAAATCATTGGTCCAAGCCTTGTCTTCCATTAGTGTGGATAGGCCTAGTAGCATTTCAACCATTTAATCAAGTCTTAGTTAGTCATTAAGTGTTATTTAATTATTGAAGTTCACTCTACTACCTTCCATCAACATGGAAGGGGGTGTCACATACATGAAACCTTTATTAAATATCATTTAATAAGGCCAATTTATATACTTAGTATACTTGCCATTTTACATTTCATATTTCACATTTAATAAACATTTGTAAGCACTTGCCTTAGGCAGGTCAAGTGGTGAGCATATATGGTACATGACATTATACAATTATCATTAACAACAAGAAATTTATTACAAGAGTCTCTCTTTTATAAATTTTAAGCAAAGGCGCACCCGAATGGTGGCTCAAATGTGTCAAAACACTAAAAATCCAATTATGGCATAACCTTCAACATTAGGCGAATTGAGTTATGGGGGTAACCAGTAATAACTAATCACATATTTGGAAAGAACATAACCATACGATTCTAATGAGTATAAACATGACATGTTAATTCAATAAACGGTTTCCAATGAAAACGGTGGACACCACAGAAATATCCCAAAATCAATGAATTTTAGGGATGAGTTATAGACCACCCACCTTAAGGTTGTATGAATCTCCTCCTCCGATATCAGACCTTGATTTTCCTCAGATCTAAGTAGATCTAAGAAAAGGAAAAAAATGCTCACATGGTGATATCTAGGTTGAGAGTGAAAGAGAAGAAGAACGGCTAAAGGAAACTCGAGTACTTACTATTCTGCATTCAATGTGATGAATGGAAGCTCAATTAGAATCTAGACAAAGAAGATATATTGATTCCAATTTTAGATCTTCATAAACCCCAAAATTGGGAGAGAACTTGGTCAATCCTGCATAATCTTGGATTAGGGATGGAGGAGGAGGATTAATATATTATTAAGGGAGTTTTAGAAATTTTAAATAGGATTTTAGCCTATGCACAGTTTTTTCACACGGTTTTCTCAAACTATGTGAAAACCATGTGACATGGTTCTGTCCAAATCTGGGGAAAAGGGGGGGTTTGCATGGTTAGACTACATGGCCATGCGCAAACCATGTGACATGGCCTGGGAAAAAGGGGGTTCACATGTTTAAACCGCATGGCCATGCGCAAACCATGTGAGATGCCAATTTCCAAAATAACACAAACCAAATGGTTCGGAAAACCATGCGCAAACAATGTGCAAACCATGCGACTTGGCATGTTTTCCTAAAAAGAGGTTTTTGAGCTCCAAAAAATCCCTAGACACCCTCAGAACCTTTTCTAACTAATTAGGAATCTATATTAGGTCCAAAGTAAATATTTATACCGAACATTAAAGGATCCATACCTGAGTGAAAAACCGGGTTCTTACAATCTTCCCCCCTTAAACGACGCCCCCAAGTTCTCCTTCCAAGGGTAAAGAGACACTGTCTGAGAACAACTCTAGCCACTGATCACGTACATCATCTTCCCTCTCCCATGTCTCATCCCATACTTAGTCGTGCTTCCATTGCATCAATACGATATGGATATACTTTCCTCAGAGAAACTTTGTGCTTTGGTCAACGATGTGTACTAGATACTCCTCAAAGGTAGCATCAACATCTAACTCAACTTCCTTGGGATCAAAGGAATGAGATAGATCATCATGATATTGGTGAAGCTATGATACATTAAATACATCATGCATGGCACGGTACCTCTGAGGTAGTAGAAAACGATAGGCTACCAGCCTAAATCTCTCTAGAATTTCAAATGGCGTGATGTAACTAGGCGAACGATTTCCCTACATCCTTAATCATCTATGCCCTAGCTTGGGTGATACCTTTAGAAAAACACAATCCCTAACCTAAAACTCAAGAGGTTGTCGATGATGATCGGAATAAGATTTCTGTCTAGACTAAATAGTAGTCATAGGTTTCCTGATCATCTGGACCTATTTTGAAGTCTCCTGAACGAGATGAGGACCTAGTAGGGCTGCCTCACCTACCTCTAGCTAGCACAAGGGTGAACAGCATGGCCTACCATATAAGGTCTCAAAAGGATCCATTTGAATCTTTGCCTAAAAACTATTATTACAAGAAAACTCTATGAGAGGAATATTCTTATCCTAAGAACTTCCAAAATCAAGGACGCATGCTCAGAGCACATCCTCTAAAACATGTATTGTTCGTTCTGATTTTCCATCAGTTTGAGGGTTAAAAGATATACTTAGAAGCACCTAAGTTCCCATAGATTTCTAAAAACCCCACAAAAATCATGAAGTGAAAAGAGAATCCCCATCTAAAATGATAGTACGTGGAACCCCGTATAGTAATATGATTTCACAAACATTTAGTCTTCCCAACTCATCAACTAAGAAAGTCTCCATAATAGAAATGAAGTGGGATGATTTCGTTAGTCAGTCAATGACTACCCAGATAGCATCGCCACCCCTTGGCAACCTAGGTAAGCCAACTTCGAAATCCATAGCAACATCTTACCATTTCTATTCTGGGACTAGAAGTGGCTGTAACAATCCTATAGGTATTTGGTGCTCTGCCTTCACCTGTTGATAGGTGGAACACCTAGTTATGAAGCCTACAATCTGATGTTTCATCCCAAGAGACCAAAACGGGCATCTCATATCTCGATATATCTTCGATATTCTTGGATGAACAATTCACATGGAAGCATGGGACTCTTTAATAAACTCCCCTCTCACATCTACAGGAACTCATATATGTCCACGTAGATGTAGGACATCATCTCTATCCACAGACCAATCCAAAGGTGGGTTATCTCCTGATATACTCTCACAGAGAACCAAAAATTCAGGATCTAAAAACTTCCTACTCTTCACCTACTCAAGGAGGTAAGGGGTAACTTTTAAGGATCAAACGTAAGACTTCCCATGACTATCGTGAAACTCTAGATGAAGTGTAGAAAAGAGGTCCATTAAATTCCATTCATCACTGGCTTCCTATATGACCTGCATTTGAGATTTCCAAATCAGTGCATCTACAACCACACTGTCTTTTCCAGGTGTATAGAAAATTTCAAAATCAAAGGATTATAGATATTCAACCCATATTTGCTATTGGAGGTTCAAGTCACGCTGATAAAAGATATACTTGAGGCTCTTGTGCTCGGTATTCACCACAAAGTGCTCACCCAAGAGATAATGTCTCCAGCAATGTAAGGCATAGACAACTACTACTAGCTTGAGGTCATGTATTAGGTAATTTATCTCATGAGTCCTAGACATAAAAGATCTGTAGACAATGAATTTTTCTTCCTGAATTAACACTTCTCCTAGTCCAATACTCGATGCATCGTTGAAGACAATATAACCTTTACCAGGTTCTAGAAGAATTGGAATCGGTGCTGAGACAAGCCTCCCTTTCAGCTCCTAAAAGGATTTATCTCATGATTTTGACCATGTGAGCATGACACCCTTCTTAGTAAGACTAGTAAGAGGTTCTACAAGATAAAAAAACTCCTATATGGAATTCCTGTAATATCTAGCAAGGCCCAAGAAACTCTTGATATCAAACACATTCTTGGGATGCTTCTAGGAAACTACAGCACTAACCTTTTTAGGGTCAACAAAAACTCAAGATTAGGAAATAATATGACCTAATAAGTGGACTTTGTTGATACAAAATTCACATTTAGAAATCTTGGTATAAATCTGATGCACTCTAAGTGTACTCAGAATGATCTCATGATGTTTGGCATGGTCGTTACGAGTGTGCGAATACACCAAGATGTCATCCACAAAGACCATGACAAAAGATTCCAAATAGGGTTGAAAAAACCTATACATCAAATCCATGAAAACAGAAGGCGTGTTCGTAATACTGAAAAACATAACAAGATACTCATAGAGACCATACCTTCTATGGAAAGATGTACGAGGTATGTCTGATGGTTTGACTCATACCTGATGATAACCTGATCTCAGGTCGATCTTAGGGAGCACATGAGCCTCATCCCAGTTGGTGAGGACTCCTTAAGTGTATCCAAGAGACTTGGGATCAAATCTAGGCAGAGGCTAATTTCTAGGTACTGTAGTAGTATTGTAGTAGGTATTGTAGCAGTACTATAGCAGATACTATAGCAAGAACTGTGCATAACTAGAGCAGGTATTGTAGCGGGGACTGCAGTAGGCACTGTTTGGCACTGTAGCAGCTGGGAATATTCCCCCGTTTGGGCTTCAGGCCACCGATTTGGTCCCCAGGTACTTTAAGGCCTTTGGAGCACCCATTACTTCAGGTCAGTAAGGCCTTCGGGCCACCTTAAGTGCATATGCAAACCAGACAACCTACAAAGGAACAAACTTCAGAAGGAGGAGGAGCAAGGAGCTTTCACCATAGCAGAAGTTAAACGGATTGCAAGAATGAGAGGGTATGGAACCTTCGATCAGGACAATCATGTACATTCATGGGAAAGCCTAGCCGAATAGCAATGCGAAGGTGGAGAGTTGATTTCACGATGAAGATGCTGGTGAGGAGCAGTTCGAAGTAGTTAGTCTGGGTTGTATGTAATGTTTGAAGCCTAGAGGAAATGAATTCTTCTAAGGCCTATGGGACATGTAATACTTATGCCTATGGAACTTTTAAGGGTTCCACCCCACCCCTTAAAAGGATGATTATCATAAATCAATAAAAAATGAAGGCCTTCAGGCCATTGGTGGAGGTCGATCTTAGAGAACACCTTCTCTCCTCAGAGTTGGTCAAAGAGATCATCTATTCGAGGAATTGGATACAGGTTTTTTTACCATAATTTGGTCCATACTTCTATAATATACGCATAAATGGATATTTCCATCTGCCTTCTTAGAGAAAAGCACGGGTGAACCCCAAGAGGATGTACTGGGCCATATAAAGTTTTTGGCCTCTAAGTCCTCTATCTGCCACTTGAGCTCCTGAAGCTCGGTTGGTGCCATCCTGTACGGAGGAATAGACACTAGATATGCTCCTAGAATAATCTCAATTGTGAACTCTACCTCTCACTTAGAAGGTAATCCAAAAAAGTCATCCAGAAAGGCTTCCCTGAAAAGGTCACCTACTGTAGGAAAATTAGTTTGAAACAAACCCTGATCCTCCATGAAAAGATTTGAAGTCAAGGCAGTCACTCTACCTAACCCATGAGGTGTTGGTCCCACACTCCCATCCTGGACATCCCACTCGCCATTAAAAATATAACTATTGCCTGTTGGTGATGGAAAAGAACCCCTTCGGTGAAAACAGTCTACAAAGGATTGATAGTGGACTAACCAGTCCATCATGAGAATGAAATCAAATCTCGTCATCTCAATAACAGAGAGATTACAAAAGAAAGGGTAACTGCCAACCTTAGGGGGACAATCCTTCCATTGGAATATGCCCTCCGTCTGTATTCCCAATGGTGTATCGAGGGTCATTACACCCTAGTGATATTGTATCTCTAGCCCAAGACTTTCCACGATAGATACAGAAATAAAAGAGTTTGAAGCACCTATATCAAAAAAAAGTAGAGAAAATAGTAGAGGCTACTAGAATAGTACCTCGTACTATTGATGGTCCCACAGCTTGATCCTTGGGTATCGGTTGTAAGGCGTGCAACTAACCTGATCCACAACCCTGTACAACAGATGGACAACCATGATCATGACTACTCTGCTGGTGCTGCTGGTGATCAGGGATCAGACTACCCCAGCCACGACCTCCTCCTCAGATAAACCTTCTAGTGCTACCCCAAATTTTCACCTGACATGGTGCAAAATAAGTCGCTTTTGAAGGTGGAGCTGAAGCTGATCATTTTCCACTCGAAACTGGTGGAAATGTCCTGGAAAATCACTAAAGATGACCCATACAACTACAAGCCCATAACTCCATAGGGTCTCTATCACACTGGGGCTTCTTATGCCCTAGTTTTCTACACTGATGACACACTACAGAACTATTAAACTGGATACTCTAGCTGCCACTTCTCTGATAATAAACCTCAAGGGAATCTTTCCTGCCATCGGAAGAAATACTGGCCTGATGTAGCATTGATCCTTTAAACATGGAACTCACTTCATCCCTCAGGTTACACTTAGTTATAAGTTCCTGGTAAAATATATTAGAGAAGGTAGGAAGGCGAAAGAAATTCACCCGAGTTCATATGGCATACTGTAGCCCATCCTCAAAACGTCTAGCATGCGAAAGCTCATCATCAGTTAGAAGTAGTGAAAAGCACTGTAAATTAGTGAAACATTCTGAATATTCCATAACTGACATAGAAACCTACTCGGGATGCATGAAATCTCTGGATTTTCTAGATCTTAGTGACTGAGGAAAGAAATGATCATAGAAGACAATCTGAAATTCAACCCATAACAAGACCTAATGATGTCCGGCCTGGATAATGACATCCCACCAATGCTTGGTCGAATCCCAAATCATTTATATAGAAAGCTTGAATCTCCTCTCTGGAGTCATTTTCAAATGATCAAATATAGACACCATGGCCTCTAACCAAGAATAAGCATCCTGAGATCTGCCATCCCATTAAAAAGTAGGAGGAGGATGCTGCTGGAACTCGCGGATCAGATCCACTATCGTGGGTGTAACCTATGGAGCACCTTGAATGGACTTCATATGACATAAAAAACTATCATTGACTTGGTAATCAGTTCTCGGATTAGGTACATCAGGCGGTTCCTTAAGTGGCACTCCTGGAAGTAAGACTGGTAGCTTAGGGGCCACTGTGTCTGGTGCATAGTCGTCACCACCTTCCTGGCGAGCAACACGAGGACTTTGTGGAAGAATTGGTCTACAAATGTCATGAAAACACCTTAGAACAATCCTAGAATCAAGGATATATCATCACTAATGGAATCTACTCATAAGAAAACTCACTACCCAAGGCATACTACTAAAAC
This sequence comes from Viscum album, assembly GCA_963277665.1. Lineage (NCBI taxonomy): Eukaryota > Viridiplantae > Streptophyta > Magnoliopsida > Santalales > Viscaceae > Viscum > Viscum album. The sequence goes on from OY728136.1 coordinate 1,346,784, forward strand.
TACCTGCTTAGACAGCCACGTATCGGTAAGTGCTCTAGTATATGTTTGATTTCATTTTTCATATAATCCTTAGGTTCACTCCTTTACCTCTCATAAACGTGACAAGGTGGAATAAGGATGTGAAACCAATTAATTTTATATTTTAGTATTCACTTTATAATGGATAGTCATTTCCGTTGAATCAGTTCCCATACACCTATCACCAAAAACAACACCTATTTACCTATAGCATAATGGATTGACTAATTAAATCAATCATTCCAACCCATGAGGGCCCATACACCTCATGAATTGAGACAGGAAATCACTCAATCAAAGCCAAAGTATTAAAAGTACAAGAAACTATCACAACATCACTCAATAATCACAGGCATATCAAGAAATGCAAAGTTGTGAAATGCACCTATATGGCATGTTAATATGCATGAAATGTGAATTCTAGGAGCCTATAATGATGCATGTAGAAATAATCATTTCCCTCATATCATCAGACCAAGGATAAAATAAATTCCCAAAGTGTAATAATCAAAAACACCACACAACAAGTGAGTCACCCAATGCTGAAAAAATATCAACTGTAATTGGAAAAATAGAACAACAATTACATTATGGGTAACTTGGATTTCACCCTGAACATGGGTCTGCGACTCCCAAGCATGACTTATGACCAACTCCCAATTGTTCCTATTATCTAATCTATTATCTCCAAATAGTCAATAAAGAAAATAAATCTCTTTTGATACCACTTTGTGAGGACCTGAACTCGGGGCACCCGTTAAGAGGCATCTAGGTCCGAGTCATCACACTATACCTAAATCATGAATCAAAATATGTATATTTCTAGAACTATAATCATTAAAATAATTAGTTTTAGTTTCAATATCCTTATCACCTTGAAAAATAAAATATTTATCATATATAGTAGTACCAGCATCTGTCTAAAAAAAACAATCTTCTGGTATAACTTTAAAAAATTTATTAGCCTCATTTATATATAACTTAGATTAAATAGGTACATTATCAATAATAAATTTAGTATTATACCTTAAACTCTTATTGGGATCTCTTCCATATCCTCATTATGACCATCAACAAGTTTTTCTTCATTGTAACTATCTTATTTAAAGAAATATTCTAACAAAAAAAATTATTAACACTCATATAAACTAAGTTCTATATTGGTGACATTTAGAATCATCTTATTCATTTAGTTAAACTTATCTCTTCTCAAATGAATGATTCATAATCCTTAAATGTGGATAATAGTTTAGTTAGCCTTTTTCTTAACTATAGTGATATACCATATGCATAATTTATCTTGATAAATAAATTTATTCTCATTAAAAATCATTCAAAGAAGATTCATGAATAAACAAAATCTCAAAATCTCTAGTTTTGGGTGAAATAACAGTTTGAATAGACTTTGTTATTACCTTTATTTAGGATACTAAGTTTTAAAATCTTTATTCTGAATAACAGTAATTCCAAACAATAAAAATTTTATATCTATAACTTTTATTTTCCCATCATCATCTAAATATTGATAAATTTAAATCTACCTTTATAATGATAGTATATTAGATTGATCAGATCAATATAATTGTGTATAATTTCTTTTACATTCACTTTTTAATACAAATTATCTTTAGTAATTCCAAGAACAAACTCAACATACCCATAAAATGATTCAACTTCATTTTTATAAACAAACAAGTATTCATATAATCAAATATGAAATCAAACTACTTAAACAATAACTATTTCTCCAATAATATATTTTTTTACTGAACATGAAAAAATTAATGGATTTACCAGGTAAAATATTTCAATCTGAATAAACAAATTTATCTATCTTTGTAGAACCATATGAAAAACTGGCCTATGTAATTTTTATTTTCCACATTTCATTATATTCACTCATATTCAATAAAAAGTATAATATTTGGGGTTTGGTTTATAGAGAGAGATAGAGGGATGAATTTCTCAAGGATTAAAAAATATTCAATCTTAGATGATGGAAAAATTGATTCTAGAAAAAAAATAACTGTAATATCAATTGTTATAAAATAATAAGACATATATATAAAAAATATAAAAAATATAAACATATATGAGAAAAAACTCAACTTCTTTAATATTATATTTATAATATAAAATTTAAATAAAAAGTATGAAATAAAAATTTACTCATACATAATGAGTTATTTAAGATTAAAAAAATTATAAACTATACACATGATTAAAAAAATTGTGTGATATTGAAAATAAAATATAAGTAAAAACATTAGATTAAAAAATAGCATTTATTTTGTATGATTAAATATTTAACTATATAAACATAAAAATAGATAAAATAACTTCATAAAAAATATAAACATAAAAAATCACATAAAATAAAAAAAACTAACTCACTCATAATAAAATCAAACCTTTAAAAAGCTAAAGGCTTTATAAATATATTTTTATAACTAAATTTTAGTATTAATAAAATCAAGAAATATATCATTGTTTTGATAATTATAACATAAAAATTATGTCTTGTATCAATGTGATAGGTTTAGTAATGTATTATAATATATTTAGATATGTTTATAGCACTTTTATTCTCAAATTTGATAGGAATCTATTCAAAATTAAATCCAAAATCTTCGATAGTGTATTTTATATATATAAATTGAGTAAAAACTTCAAGTTAAAATAAGTCCAACATTGATTATTAAAAGTAAAATAGAATATTTATTATTTAATAGACTAAGAAACCAAAGATCTTCTTATAAAATGAAAAGTTCTATAAGTAAATTTTCTACATAACTTTTAGTCTCTAAATTTAGTGTTAGAGTATTAAAACACAAAGGTTTTGATTAATAAATAATTATAACTTATTGTTAATTTAAGAAACCTTGAAATTTTTTTGGTAGTATTCAAATGAGATTGTTTAGGAATATTTTTAAATTTTTCAAAATGATTCATAAAAATGAGATGTTTATTCTACTCGAAGTATGATATAAAAAATTACCAATCACTCATCTAAAATCCTATAATCAATTGGTTTCCAAAATTTATTTATATCATGTTGAATGTTAAAACTCAAAGGTTCAGTAAAATATTTTCTATTTTTAAGTTTAAAAATTATCAAAAAATCATGTGTGTATTTTCTTTGACTTAATTCATTCCCAAAGTATCTCCAAAATATTTAAAAACCATAAAATAATTTTAACTCACTCATCATGCTCATATCTAAATCTTGTTATTTGAGTTTATAAAATTCATTACATAATTTATAGCTAATTGAACAAAAAATCATATCATCAATATATATCTGAATAAAAAAATATCCAATGACACATTATTCTTAAATAGTATATTGTATGTCATCCCCATTATAAAACCATTTAATAAAATAAAGAACTAAATATTTCATACTAATATCTAGGCGCTTATTTAATCCCATATAAACTTTTAGTAAGTTTAAAAATACCATTGTGAAAAAAGGATTTTAAAAACTATGAGGTTTCTCAACATAAACTTTATACAAAATAATAGAATTTTAAAAAAAGAAGTTTTTATATTCGTATAAAAAGTATAAAATTAATATAAGATGTATATTAAAGGAGTATCTTAATAGATTCTCACCTAGAAATAGGTGCACAAGTTTCTTCATAATATAACCATTAATTTTTATTATATCCTTTTAAAACTAATATAGCCTTAATCCTTTAATCACACATTGATTATCATGTTTATCCTAAACTCCCATTTAGTTCTTATGACTATATATTTGGAGGTTCTCTCAACTAAATCCAAAAATTTATTTATTTTAAACTGATTTATCTTATATTATGCACATGAATCCCATATTTCTTCACTCAATCCTTCATATATAGATTTTTTTTAATATTTTAAATAAAAAAATCATTTATGTTTCTTATACTTATTTAAATCCTAAAAAATTCTTATAAACTAGTAATCATAAAATCAAAAGGATGATCTCTAAAGGTCTTATGTTTTCAAGGAAGTACACTCTCAGGTTCTCTAGTTTATAACTCTTTAGTATTTGGTTCTTCATGAACAAGTTACTCATTATCAAACCATTTAGTTTTAATAAAAGGATCAAGTATCAAGTTAATAAAATAATTATCAATATCATTGATGGATGTTCTCTTATAATTAAAAGGATCACTTTCATAAAATTTTACAAGAATATATTCTTCAACTATCCTTGAATTGTTATTAAAAAAATAATCTTTAGAAGTAGTATAATAACCAAGAAATATTTATTCATTATCCATTATTTAAAATTAACCATTATTAGTAGTAGTATTTAAAATATAAACTTTATATCAAAAAACATTAAGGTATATAACTTTAGGTCTCAAAGTACCTAGGTAAGTTTATGTTCCAATAAGAAGTGGGAAATTAATTAGTTTTATAGTTTTTATAATTTATCTTTTAGAAATTACACGGTATGGTGTTTTAAGTCTTTGATCCTCTCTTCTTTAAATATCACCCTTACTAATATGAAATAAAAATGTAAATTAAAAAAGGAATATAATTTTTTACAAGGTTTGGTCCCAATGTAGGTACCCACTCCTTAATATGTTTAAGTTGATTCTAATACATAGAGTTATAACTAGTGTAAAAAGGTGATCACTAATGTGTGAGTAGGGATTATCCTTAACTCATCACCAACATTATTTGATTTTACTCTATTGGAAACCTTAGGGAAGGTTTGATGCCAGTATCCCTAGGAAAATCATAGTCTCCTAAATTAGGGGTTGGAATTAGATTATACTAGATCCTTCTAGTCTTCCATGATCCTCATTCTACTCTTATTTGTGAGTAAAATATTTAGTGTTCCTCTTGATGCCTTTTCTTCATAATATAAGATCTTCCTTCTCACCATTAAGTCTTTTAATACTAGAATATTATCAACAGAACTACATGCACACCTACATTATTCTCGAGACTTTATAATAAATAATATGTGTATGATAAAATGAACACACATACAACCTTCTTTCTTCTCAACAAAAAGTCTCCATGTGCTCAGCACAAAAATCTACTTACCTTGACAAGAGAAATGAATATCAGTTAATGGCCTTTTTCAATCTCTCTATTTATATCTTTCTTTAATATAATATATCAATATTATCATATAATGTTGGATCAACCAAAAAATTCTTATATTTCTCCAATTTTTATATATTTATCATTACATGATATCCAATTATTATTGAAGCTTCCATTCTTATTTAACTATGCTGAAGACTCATAATTCATACTCTATATGATATCCAATGTAACCAAGAAATATTATTCATTAATAAAATGATTTCCCATTTGAATAAAACATCATAATTAAAACATATAGTGAATATTACTAATTTGGAACCATATTTCATGGTGTAAGACTCTCTGTGACATTTTAATCATCTTGAACTATAATGTTGAATTCTATTTATAACACAGCAATATCACAATTCATAGAACCATATTCAGATATTATTTATTCCTTAAACTACTTCATGGAAGGTTTGAAGGACACTGGGTGTGGAAAAAGAAATTTTATTAATTTATTAAATTTCAGTTATAGTGGTAACCCTATGGTTGTCTCCTTGAGAGGAAAGCTAAAAATATCTTGTCACTTTTAATTAGAAAAAAAGGTTTTCTTTGGGTTGTGATTTTAAAAATAAAAGTAAAATAATATAAAAATAGGTTTAAAATAATTGATGAATAAAGTTATGGGTCCAATATTGTATTTAGTTTTAAAATGCTATTATAGTATTTAAAATGGTTTTATTTCACTTCTTATTAATTGATAAATGAATGACTCGTTGATTTATTTTTCAATTACCCTTTGTTGGTGTTTATTATGGATACTTACCTAACTATGGTTACTTCTTGGTTATCCTCCCTTCTTATGTGTATAAAAATCAATAAAACACTCCAAAAAACCTAGGAAATACCGAATTAGGTGTCGGTATTCATTAGAAAATCAAATACAACTCACTCCCCTCACATATGTGCCAGTAATTTCTAGAAACTCACCACCCAACATAGCCTATTTCCTTGAGAAAATCTATACTATGTGGAGGTATATGATAGATTATCAACCTAATTAGTTAAAAATGAACAAGTTTAAATATAAACACTATTATTTTAAAGGTGTAAAATAGCCACTGAAAAATTAAATCTATCAACAGAAGAGAGTTTATATTCAATAAGACTATGAATAAATAATTATAAAGGATCTCCTTACCTTCCCCTATAAATTATAAAATTATCCCTCCATTCGATGGGAGATAAAGAATAGGTGGGAAATATAATTCATTACAAAACTAAAAAAATGTTAAATAAATTAAAAAACATCAGCAATAGTAAATTCTCTAGAAAGTTGTTTAAGAAATGTCTCCACCCATTCAAGAAGAGGACTCATGTTCCTATTGTAGATCCCTGATTTTCATTTTCTTCATTGAGGTTAGGCCTCTAAGATCCTCTATATTTTTAAATTTAATCTTTCCTTTTACCTCACGGTCTCCCTTCTTTATCTAAGTTCTCAAATATCTGTTCAATATGGATTATCCTATTTTGCTTGATCAACATATTATTCAAATTATAATCCACATGGATTTTTCCTATTGATTTCATGAAGGATGATACTATTTGATAAATCTCCATCTTGATGTGTAGAAGGATCCCCTGAATTCTACTTGTGATCATTCATTGGCCCATATCTTTCACAAATTAAATTATCATACGTGTATCAAAATGGTATATTTATCTCTGAAATATGATACGGGAAGATAAAATGTCTTATGCATGTGACGACACTAACCAGGGTGGCACTCAAAGGTTCCCTAAGCCAAGTTGGTCACTCGACCTCAAGTACATCTCCTCAAACACCAGAGACTTTTGACTAGCAGCAAGGTCTTAGGGTGTGTCTGTGGGGAGAATATTCCCTCATTACTAGAGTATGTCACAACAGATAAATATAATAATAGGTAAACATTATATTCATTATCATATAACTAGATGGAACATCATATGTAGATAGAATAATAAACAACAGAACAAATGATAACCATATAGAAAAAATGAGTATGATATATCATGTATCTATAAAGTAGGAAAACATGGATAGAAATAAACATACAATAGTATTATACATGATATAACAAATTATAAAAAAGAATCCAAAAAATATCAATGATCCCAAGACCTAGCCCAGTCATCTGCTACCAAGATTTATCCTAATGCAATAAAGCAATATCATGTGTCAAAAGAAGGATGCTTCCCCTTTTCAACATCTGCATACAAGTAATATTCCCGAGTTCTAAGGGTAGCCTGGATAGGGTGCAATATAAATCTCTATTGGCCACCACTAACGACATCTATAACATCCAGACTACGTAATATAAACTAAAACAGTGTGTATGAATGCATATATAAAAGTAAAGTAGTAAAGTAATGTAAATACCTAAGTACCTGCTTTAGCATCAGCTAGTGTTTGAACATGTACACATTTCACTTATAATTATGGTTCAGTTTATATATTAATTCATGTGTAGTATAACCAACATTGACATCATGCCATGATAATAATAATAAAGGATACAAGGTATAACAAGGCATCATACAGTGATGATAATAATTAAGAGGATCCAAGGTAATAACCAAGGAATCCTTGTCCTCAAGGGTTGACCCAAATTAGTAATAACCTATATTCAGGATAAAATGGTAAGATTGTAATCCATAGGTCATCACCCAATACATTCTACAATAAAAATTCTAAACAATTCCAAGTAATTCATTCAAGGTAAAATGGGATAAGCAATAACTAGGCCCAAGGGTGTATCCAAGGTGGAACCTATCCATAGACATCACGATGGATCCAAGGAATGTATCCAAGGAATCATATAATGTTAATGGATAGATCCTAAGGCATTCCCTGGGTAATCCAAGGCTAGCTTGAGTTTGACCACTCCTATAATAATGTCATGGTATGTATGAATTAGACACCTTATAATTAATTCATTTAATATATTAGGCCATGTAATACTCATGCCAATTAGAAAGTCATTTGGTTCATTCCCTTTCCTTTAATACAAGTGACAAGGATAGGGGGGAATGAAACCATCCATTGGTTTATTTAAGTTTTAAATCAGTTCATTAGGTCCACTCTGCTACCTTCCATCATACATGGAAAGTGGTGCTATAGGCATGAAACTAAAGCATTTAATTACATTTAAACAGGACAAGTGATATATATAATACACTTTCCAATTACATTTAATATTCATTCATTATATTGAAACACTTAACTTAGAATTGTTGAGTGGTACTAGGATGTAATAGACATTAAGAATCCATTCATTTAATTATAACATTTACCTTTATAAAGGAAAAGTCAAAGCACACTATAATTGTGGAACACATAAACTTACAAGGGTCACCAAGGCATAATTATCAAAACACCCTATAGGGGAAGGATAGATTTGAGGTTTTAACATCCAACGACATGAATAACATCTATATAATAAGTTCAATAACATGATAACAATGATTATAAGAATGGAATATGAATTTAGTAGGCCATGATGTAGAAATAAGCGTGCATACACAAAAGATATTTATAGAACAAAAAACCTTGATGGGGGAGTTATAGACCACCAACCTTAATCGTGTATGACTCTCCTCTTATGGTAGTATCCCTTGATTTGGCATGGATTAGAATAAATATGAAGAAAGGATCAACGCCCTGAAAATAGAGCATATCAACCTTATCTAAAAAGGGTCATTGATAGAAAGAAGAATGATGAATGTCTAAAAAGTATTTGAATACTTGATAATGCTCATCCAATGTGATGAACGAGAATTGAATCAGAATTTATATTAGAGCTCGGAATCAAAAACTATGAAAGAGGGTTTGAGAGATCATAGAGGGAGTGGGGATAGTTTTCTCTATGATGGAATGAGAAAAGTAGGAATAATGGGTTTAAATATTCCATTAATGGTGAAATGGTCATTTCCCCAAAAATTCATAGGTTGCATGGTTTGTCCGCACATTTTTTCAAACTGTGTGCCAACCATGCACCTCCCACTACTTAAGGAGGGAACTTACATGGTTAGGTCACATGGTTAGGGAAATTGTGCTCCAACTATGTGAATCTACTTTCCTAAAAACTAAAGACATATCCGCATGATCATGAAGAACCTGGTGCGTGGTTAGGGAAAACTGTTCACCTTTCTTGCTCCTATGTCTGGCCCCATAGGGTTAAGAGAGACCATGTGTGATGGGATTCATGGTTTTTACCAACTGTGGGGCCTATTGTTTTTCTCCACCATCTGAGGTTCCATGCTTCAAAAAATACCCAAACACCCCCCCCCCCCAAAACTTTGTGGAATCATTAGGAATCCATATTAGGTCCAAAATAAAAAAATTAGAACATATTTTCAAGGATTCACACTTGAGATAAAAAAATAGGTTCTTATAGTCTTCCCCCATTTAAGGAACTTGTCCCTGAGTTCACCTTCTAAGGGTAGTAAAACATTTTCTGAGAACAACTTTAGCCATTGGGAACATACATCGGCCTCCCGCTCCCAAGTCTTATCCTATATACGATCATGATTTCATGGAACTTGTACTAAAATTATAGAACATCCTCAAAGAACCTTCATGATCTAGTAAATTATGCATACATGATACTCCTCAAACAAAGAATCTATATCTAACTCAACTTCCTTGAGATCAAAAGTATGAGATGGGTCTGTTTGATAACGAAGAAGCTTTGAAACATGGAAGATGTCATGCATGGCACATACCTCTGAGGTAATATCAACCAATAGGATACCATCCTAGATCACTCTATAATCTCAAACAACCTTAAATAATGAGGTAAAAATTTATATTTCCTATGTATCTATTTATTCCCAAGACTGGGTGATACCCGTAAGAAAACATGATCCTTAACCTATAAATCCAGAGGTCATCAACAATGATCAGCATAAGATTTCTATGAAATTACTCCAAAGTGTCATGCATGAGACAGAGACCTAGTAGTGCTACCTCACCTTCCCCTGACTAGTATAGGTTTGAATGACATGACCTACCATTCAAGGGATCATAGGGATCCATCAAAATCATCTATTGAAATCTATTATTATAGAGAACTCAGTGAGGGGGATATGATTCTCACAAGAACCACTGAAATCAAGGACTCATGCTCAGATCATGTCCTTTAACACTTGTACCGTTTGTTCTAATTGTCCATCGATTTGAGGGTGGAAGGTTGTTCTCAAAATCACCTATATACTCATAGCTTTCTACAAACCCTTCCAAAACTGTGACATGAAGCGAGAATCCCTATCTAAAATGATAATATGAGGGACCCCTGTGTAGTTGTATGATATTATGGACATACAGTATTCCCAACTCACCAACTGAGAAAGTATTCCAGATATGAAGGAAGTGGGAAACGTTTTTCAGTCTATCAATGACTACCCAAACTATGTTTTTACCTCAGGGTGACCTCAGTAGGACCATTAAAAAGTCCATAGAAATATCTTTTGATTTCCATTTTGGGACTGTAAGTGGTTGTAACAAGCCTATATGTCACTGGTACTCCACCTTCACTTGATGATAGGTGAAACACCTAGTGATAAAACCTATTATCTGACATTTCATCCCAGGAAACCAATACTGGCGTCACATATCTCGATAAATCTTGGATATTGCTAGATTAACTTCCCACTAAGAAGTGTGGGACTCATGGATCAGCTCTTATCTCATATCTATAGGAACCCATACACTTCCATGAATACATAGTCTATCAGGTATATCCATAGATCAACTCATAGTTGGGTCCCCTCTTAAAATACTCTCCCATAGAACTAAGCCTTCAGGATCTTAAAATTTCCCACTCTTCACCTTTTCATGGAGTGGAGAGGGAACCGTCAAGGCTAGGAGATAAGACTAATAGTGACAATCATGAAACTCTAGATGCAGCTGAGGGAAGTGGTCCATCAATTTCTATTCATCACTAGCTTCTCATATGGTATGTTCTTTATTTTTCCATCTAAACACATCAACTACTTCATTTCCCTTTCCATTCATATAGGTAAGCTCAAAATCAAAGGAATGGAGATATCTGACCTATATTCATTGTCTAAGATTAAATTCTTGCTGGGAAAAGATATATTTGAGGCTCTTGTGGTCTATATACACCCCAAAGTGCTCACCCATTAGATAGTGTCTCCAACAACGCAATTCATGAAAAATTGTCGCTAGCTCAAGGTTGTGTGTTGGGTAATTTATCTCAAGAGGCCTTAACTATTAATATATGTATGCAATGACTCTATCCTCTTTCATCAGCAATGCTCTTATGTAGATGCCTGATGCATCACAGAACACTGTATATCCTCTTCCAAGCTCTAGAAGAATCAAAATAGGTGTCGAGACAAGCCTCTATTTAAGATTTTGAAAGTATTTATTGCATGATTAGGACCATAGGAACTTAATACCCTTCTTTGTAAGACTAGTAAGAGGTAAACAAATGCTTGAGAAGTCTTGTATGAAACAGATGTAATATCCATCCATCCTCTAGAAACTCTATATGTCAAACACATTCTTGGGATTCTCCTAGGAAACCACAACACTCACATTCTATGGGTCAATATATACTCCTGATTACTAAATAATATGACCTAAGAAGTGAAAATTTTCAATCTAAAAGTAGAAATTAGAAATCTTTTAATAAATATGATTCTCTCTCAAAGTATTCAAAACAATATTAAGGTGTCAATAATGGTCTCTAAGAGTGTAAAAATACACCAAGATGTCATCTACAAATACCATGATAAAAGGATCCATATAGGGGTGGAACACCCTATTCATCAAATCCATGAAAACATTAGGCATTTTCATAAGACCAAATGGTATAAAAAGATACTGATAAATACCATGCTTACTATGAAAATTGAATGAGCTATGTCTGAAGGTCTGACTCACACCTGATGATAGCCTAATCTAATGTCGATCTTATAGAATACCATAGATCCTCAAATCTGGTCAAAAGATCATCTATATGAGGTAGTGGATACCATTTCTTGACCATAATCTAGTTCAACCATCGATAATCGATGCATAAACAAAGGTTCCCATATATATTCTTAGAAAAAAATATGGGTAAACCCCAAGAGGAAGTGATAGGATGTATAAAACCTTTGTCCTCTAGATCCTCTAACTTCCTATTAAGATCCTGGAGATCAATAGGTGTCATCCTCTATAGAGGAATGGACATTGAAGCTGCTCCTAGATTGAGCTTAATCGTAAAATCTTCATGTATCTTAGGAAGTAAGCCAAAAACATCATCAAGAAAGATGTACCTAAAACGATCTACTAATGGAGGAAAATCAATCCAAGGAAACCATAATTCCTCTATAAAGATACTAACAATATATATTTTCACTCCATCTAGAACATGATTCTTTGGTACAACTCTACCATCCTAGACATCCCACTCACCCTTATGAAGATAACTGCTACCCTCGGGTTATGTAAACGAAACCATGTGGGGAAAATAGTCCATGAAGTCATGGTATGGAACCAACCGATCTATCCTAAGAATGAAATAAAATCCCATCATCTCAAGAACAAATAGATCCCATAAGAATAGATAACTGCCTACCTCAAGGGGGTAGTCCTAGAACTAGCCTATGCCCTCGAACCATACACCCAATGGTGTCTCCAGGGTCATTACACCATAGTAAGACTAAATTCCAAGCCTGATACTATCCAAAATAGATAAATAGATGAATGATTTTGAATCATTTGTATCAAACAAAGTAGATATTATAGTGGAAGATACAAGAATGGTACCTCATAATATAGATGATCATATACTTTGATCATCTGGTATAGGTTGTAAAGCATGTAATTAGATTTATCCACCACCCTATGCTATAGATGGATTACCCTAATCATGACTGCTATGATGGAACTACTTATACTCTGAAATTTGGCTATTTCATCCACAACCCCCTCCTTAGCTAGTCCTTCTAGTGCTACTCCAACTCCCCACCGGACATGGCATAAAATAACCCTCCCCTGAAGGTGGTGATAGTGTGAAGCCTCTTACATTGAAAGCATATAAAAAGGTTTGATAGGATCTATAAATATACCCCATAGGTCCACAATCCTAACACTCAATAGGGTTTCTATCACATTGAGGATTCATATGCCTATTGTTTCCAAATTGATGGCATATAATAGAGCTACTAGTATTGTAACTCTAACCTCCAATACTCTGTCGAGAAACCTCAAGGGATCACTTTTTTCTATCGAAAGAATAATCAGTTTTCCTTGGCACTGATCCTCTATTCTTGGTATTATCACCGACTCTTAAATTATTCTCAGTAATAATAGTTTGATTGACTATCTCAATAAAGGTAGGTAAGTGAAAGACATTCAACTGAGTATGGATGGAATATTGGATCCCATACTCGAAAGGTCTAGCATGCAATAGATCATCACTAAATAGAAGTGGTGTTAAGAACTTCAACTCAGTAAATCACACTAAACAATCCATGACTAACATAGGACCCTCCTCTAAATTTATGATCTCTCTATCTCAGATATCTCTCAACATATAGGGAAAGAAATTATCATAGAATTCAATCTGAAAATCTTCCCAAATCATGCCCTAATGATGGTCAGTATGGGTAATTACAACCCACCAGTTCTTGTCCAAATCATACAGTATATACATATAAATCTTGAACCTCAAATTTGGAGGAATCTCTATATGCTGAAATCTATATATAGTGTCTTCCATTCAACAATCTTTATCCTTCGGACTACCATCCCCCGAGAAGATAGAAGGATGCTGCTACTGAAACTCAACCATCTGATCATCAACTGTAGGTATAGAACATAGAGAAACTTTCATATACTACATCATACATGGGAAACTCTCATAAAGTTTAGCATTAGTTCCCAAATTAGGTATAATAGGTGGTGCCTCAAGTTTCACTCCTAGCTATAATAATGGTGGCTCAGGGCCCACAAAATCTAAAGTATGGTCATCACCACCCTTCGAGCACACGACACGAGGATGTTCTGGTAGAATTTGTTTACAAATTATAATCATACACCTCAAAAAAAGATTGAGAATAGATATATACACTATTGGAATAAAAACATAAGAAGAAGGGATCACTAACCAAGTCACACTACCCTAAATACCCACTTAGAAGGTCAGGTATCGGTAAGTGCTCAAATTTAAATTATAGGGGATCCAATAGATGAAGGTTTAATAACATCTTTCCACTTCATTTACTGGAAACCATTTCATTTTATAATTCATTTACTGGCCCAGTTATCTACTACCAAGCTCCATCCTAATCCAAGTAAGCAATATCTTGTGTCTAAAATGAGATTCTTCCCCTTATTAACACCTACATACATTTAATATTCCTAGGTACTAATGGAATCCCAGATAGGGTGAGAGATAGATCTTTTTAGTCCATCACCAAAGGTGTCTATAACATCCAGACCATGTAATATAAACTAAAATAGTATGCAGACATGCATATATGAAAAAGTAAAGTATTACAGTTATGTAAATACCCAAGTACCTTCTTTAGCATCAGCTGGTGTCTGAACATGTAACCATTTAATTTATAATTATCTTACAGTTTATATAGCAAGTCATGTGAGGTATAACTAAAACTAACTTCATGTCATGATAATAATAATAAAGGATCCAGGGGATAAAAAATCATCCTATAGTGATGATAATAATGAAGAGGATTTATGGTAATAACCAAGGAATCATTAACCAGAGGGATTGATCCAACTTAGTAAAAACCTATAGCCTAGATATAATGGTAAGAGTGTAATCCAAGGGAAATTACCCAAGGTATTCCATAATAACAATTCTAATCGAGTCTAAAGAATTCATCCAAGGTAAAACGAGATAAGAAATGACTAGTTCCATGGGTGTATCCAAGGCGCCATATGTCCATAGACTTCACACTAGAACTATGGAGTGTATCCATAGAATCCTATAATGATAATGTAGGGATCCTATGACCTTCATGTTGGGCATCCACAAGTAGACAAATATTTAGTTCCAAGGTGGGTCTCACCCTTGGAAACTTGAATCCTTGAATCAAAATAGAGTCCATGAGTGCTCAAGTCATTCCCTCGAGAATCCAAGGATATCTCAAGTATAACCAATCCTATAATAATTTCAATGTCTATATACATTAGGAACATTATAATTAATTCATTTAATATATTAGTCCATGTAATACTCATTCCTCTTAATAATTCATTTGGTCCATTCCCTTTCCTTTCATTAAAGTGGCAGGGCTAAAGTGACATGAAACCATCCGTTGGTTTATATAAGTTTTAAATTAATTCATTGGGTCCACTCTACTACCTTCCATTATAAATTGAAATGGGTTCTATAGACATTCAACCAAATCTTTTAATAACATTTAAATAGGCTAACTGATATATATATATATATAATAAACTTTCCAATTACATTTAATATGAGTTCATTATATTTAAACACTTACCTTAGAAGGTTCAAGTGGTAATATGATGTAATGTTCATTAACAATCCGTTCATTTAATTATAACACTTACCTTTTTAAAGGCTAAGTCAAAGAACACCCGAACGGTGGTGTAGATAGAATTGCAAGGCACACCAAGGTATAATTATGGAAACACACTACATCAAATAGATAGTTTTGAGGTTGTAACCTCTAATGAAATAAATACCATTTATGTAAGAATATCTATAACATGATAATAATGACTATAAATCAAGGCATATGAATTTAATGGGCCATTCCAATGAAATCGGTGCACACAAACAATAATAGTTTATATAATGAAAAAAACTGAGGGATGAGTTATAGACCACCTACCTTAAGCTCGTATGAATCTCCTCATCTAGTATCAATATTTGATTTTTCCAAGATCGAAAGAAATTTAAATAATGGATCACTTCCCTAAAAATAGGGCATATAATCCTTCATCTAAAAAGAAACATCGATAGAAATTAGAATGATTAACAACTAAATAGGAATAGAGTACTTATCGATGCACATCCAACATGATGGCCATGGATCGAATTGGACTTTGGATGAAATATCATGATCAAAAACTATGAAAAGAGGGTTTGAGATCTCAAAGATGGAGAGTTGAGGGCTTAGTGTCTGCTGGAATGAGAAAAACAGGAAGGGTGAGTTTAAAATTTTCATTAAGGGCAGAATGGTCATTCCCCCAAAAATTAATGGGTCGCAGAATTTGGCCTCATGGTTGGCCAAAACATTCACCTCCCATTGCTTAAGGATGTAACCCACACAGTTAGGGAAAATCTGTGAAAACAATGTGAATAACCTATGCTAAAAACTACAGAAATATTCACACAGGCTTGTGGACCTTGGTGTATGGTTAGGGAAAATTGTAAAACCTGCTTACTTCTATGTCTTTCCCCACATGGTTAGGAGAGATCATGTGGGCTACATCACACAATTTTTAATAATTGTGTGGTCCATTATATTTCTCCATCAGTTGGGGATTTGAGCTCTAAACAAGCCCCGAACACCCATGATACCTTCATGAACTCATTAGGCATCTTTATTAGGTCCAAAATAAATAATTATACCAAAATTTAATCTATCCATACCTGATATAAAAATCATTTTCTTACAATACATATGTTTTTTCCATTTTCTAATTTTTCATCTCTATAAATTTATTATTCACTTTCCCAAGTTTGTTCTATGTGTGCCTTTTTTCTTTATAAAATATCAATGCACTTGAAATATCATATGAGGCCTCCTAAAAATATCATATATCCTATGATAATATCATACACAAAGGATAATTCTCCCACACATAGATGAAATGTTGTATGCACCTTCTAAAAATATCATACGGGCTCTCGATGAATTTTTATAAAGTAGAAATATATTATATACACCTATAAATCTTCTACGTGGGGTGAAATTTCATACAACCTTCTCAAAATCTCCTATCCAAGTTTTACTAGGATAATTTATTTATCTTTTTTTCTCAATTATACATAGTATTTCCAAAAACTATTCAAATGAGCCCTGATCTTCTTGAAATAAAATATATGATTTCAAAATGACATTCAAGCCTCCTGTATTAACACTAAAACACCTAAATTTATGTGTAGGATTTATTATAAGAATTTTAATGATTAAATAATAAATTTAAAACTAAGTTTTAATCCATTTAAAAATTAAACAACATATTATTCAAAAAAATAATAAATATGATATATACAATATAATTACAGATAATTATGGGATTAAAACCATTTAAACACAAGACAAGAATTTATGAAAATATTATCTTGTTAATTCCAAAAAATATAATCCTTTCAATTCCAAACAATTAAACATCAAATAGATTACCAAATAAAAATTTGAAGATAAATCCAATGTGAGTTCCTTTTTTAACACCATATCCCACAATCTATTATGCCTCCCAAATTATCTTAATTCTATTTTCATCATTAATTATATTCAATTATTTTTATACTTATTTTATCTTCTCATGCACATTTATACATACCTTACTAGAAATATTTCACTCAAAAATCAAACATTAATTTCAAAAAAAGTTTTCCACATTACAAGTTCATGTAAGTTTCTTCATATGCTTGATGAATTTATTCATCTATACCCATTGAGTAAAGTATATATGCATATAATGATGAATTTTTAGGGGTTTTTTTGAGCTGTATGGTTGGTGGATTCTATTAGGAATATTATGAGGAAGATTTTAAAAGTTAGGATGTATATAAAAGAATCATGCATGATTTTCATTTTTTAAATAATTTATGCCCTTTATTCCTCTTCCATTGATTCAACTTAACCCTTTTTAGTTTTTATGAGACAACCCAAAACCATTGTAATCTTATTAGTAGAAAACTTTCCATTTCCCTATTTCTTTTAGCTGGTTATAGTTTTTTTATTTTGATCTTCAAAGAAAAGTGGGACTCTAAAATTTCTTCTTATGGGTGTGAGTTCTACCTGGCCAAAGATTAGGAAGTATTTCCCTTCTATTTTTATATTTCCAATGATTTTTTTATAAATCTTAAAAAATTATTATCAACCAGCTTCTTCTTGACATACTTCATATATTTTAGTATCTCTAAGTAAATTTCATTTCCAACATGACTTGTGTTTTCCTCCAACTTCTCTCCAAATTATTATGAAATCCAACATTGGGAACTTTATCATCAATGATGTATTTATTTCCTCTTTCCCCCTTTTTATCATTGTTTCATATTGAATTTATATCTATATTTTTTTAATAATTGAATTATTTTAGGAAAGAGATATACTTTTCTTTTCAAAATAGTGATAGACTTCAATGACCATCCATGGATCATATCTTGGTCATTTTTCATATTTTATAACATTATTTGTCTCAAAACAATCAAAAGAATTTATAGAACTCCTTTGTTAATGTCGCTAGTATTATGTAAAAAATATTGTTTCATCTCACTTTCTTCCCTCCCCTACACTTGAATTAAACCTAAATCATGTATTAACTTCTATAGTAAGGAAGATATAGATGTTTTTCTTGTAATATGGATTCAATATAGATTTATTCATGTTTTCTAAGGGGTACTATGATTAAATTTTAAGGTAGGATTAAAAATAGTCTTCATTGTAAAAAAGAGGATTTAATTAAATAGAATTACTTAATCATTTATAGCATAAGACCCTTAAATACACTAAATTTTATACTATATTACTCAATAATTTCTGATTATTCGAACATGTCTCGGTTCTCTCAAGAGATTGGTCATTATAAAGAATATATCAAAATTGGTTCAAAAGACTCTTAGTTGCAACCATATGGTATTTAGAGATGGGTTGGGTAGTGGAGTGTGATCTACTCAACCAGTTATTAATAAAAATTACCATTAAATATCTTCAACCTATGTCTATTAAAATTGAAAGGGTTTCTGTTCGTTCTTTCACAACCTGAAAATCAATAAAATGATACACATGAGTAACTATGGTCCTTTGAATTTAGAACAAATTCTATATGGAATCATTTGGGTCATGAAATGTATAATAGTAATTTTCCTCTTGGATGAAAGTATTTATGTTTGAGGATATTTTCAAGAACCACTATAACTCTTTCCTTATATATTTTTTCATTCTCAATATTTTATCTCCTAATATCGTCCAACTATTATAGCTATAATTTTGTTTCTCTTCTAACTTTATCCCAATTTAGATTCATGTCTCTCATAGCCCAATATGCTTTATGTTCCAACTCAATATATAGATGAATTTTTTTTCTATGAATCAATTATTATGGGCTTATTCCTATGGGTGTCTTCTTGGTTTTTATAAAATCCCATAAAATTTATACTAACCTTTGGATCTAGTCTTTTTATTTTTATTTTATAGTCCTTTTGCAAATTCCCTTGATTTCTCAATTAGATGCTTTAGCGTGGGAATTTATTTTTGGTTATTAGGGTGTAGATGTATTATGGTGTACTCTATGATTTCTCATCAAATATTTCATGATTCTATTGAAAAATTGATTCCCTTGGTCATTAACGATGGATCATGTCTCTCTAAACCTATAAAAGGTGTTAGTCTAAGCAAAATAACACATAACTTTAACATCATCTATTTTAGAAGCCTTGGCTTCCACCTAGTTTGAGACGTAATAAAAAATAATAAATTTTTAAGAATCTCTAAAATACATGGGAAAGCGTCCCAAGGAATATATTCCCCATACATCAAAATTTTCAAAAAAAACTAATTTTATTTTGGGGAATATTTTATATTTGATAGATATTTTAAAGAAACAAACATTTTACACAATACTTGAAGAATTTATGTACATCCTTAAAAAAATTAGACCAATAAAATTCTGATTCAAATATTTTTCTCACTATCCTTTGAGGTCTAAAGTGTCCTAAACAATCTAGGTTTTAATAGAATTCAAAAAAAATCAATTTCACTAATAGGTAAGCATCTCCTAATCACTTGATCGTTATATATTTTCTATATTTATAGAACTTAAAAATGTAAAATTTTGATTCAAATATAATAATAAGAATTTATTTGAGGTTTAAGTGTGTTGGGAGATGATAATTTACCAAATAATTTACCATTTCAACATATCAGGGTACTTCTACTTCATTAAAATATAGCTTCTCTCCTAGAATATAATTATTCAGTGGGTCTTGGTTTGGAATTTCCACATAAGCAGTGTTGGGAATATTTCATAGGTGGTTAACCATATGTATTTAAATTCTTTTCTTGTATTTTATTTCCAAGTTAAAATTTTAAAGTATAAAAATCCATATAACTAGTTTTGAATTTACTTCATCCTTCTTCATTAAGTATTGAAGAACTGTGGGATCAGAAAACATAGTGACTTTAGTTCCAAGAAAATATAATATGAATTTATATAAATAGAAAAATAATGCTAATAATTCTTATTTGTGGTTGTGTAGTTGATTTGGGAAGAATCTAAGGTTCTGGAGACATAGTAAATAAATTTTGTTCTACCTTTAATTATTTAGACAATAATTGCTCCCAAATCATGATTTGAAGCATCACAAAGTAACTCAAAAGGGTTATCTTAGTTGGGAGGAGATATTACTATGCGTGATTATTATACTCTTAAATAAAACAAAATCATCATTTAATTCATCATTAAAATAAAAATTAATGTACTTTAAAATAAATCTAGAGAGTGTAAGAAAAATATTAATAAATTCTTTGATAAATCTCTTGTAAATTATTAAATTTCTGAATATGGACCTAATATGTTTCACATAAATCAAGTATGGTAAACAATGTATTAACTAAATTTTTGAATTGTCCATATAAATTTATTTTTATGAAATGATATTACCTAATAATATTATTTTTTTACAATGAAACGACTCTTCTCAAAATTGAGAACCAAGTTCTTTTCAATGTAATTTTTGAATAATTTTTACAAATTGTTCAAACATTGATCAAATAAATTCCTAAAGATGGTGAAATCATCTAAAAAATACCTCTATAAATTATTCAATGTTATCTAAAAAGATACTTATCATATATATCATTAATTTAAATTGTGTGTTATATATCCAAAAACTCATCCCCTTCTAAGAAAAGGTTCTAAAGGTATGTGGAAAGTTTATCTTCTCTTAGTCCTACAGGGAAATACACACCATCATATATCTTTAAAATCCATCTAGGAAGAAAAAGTGAGTTTTCCCTACCAATATTTCTAACATCATGTTAAAAATGGAATGGGGAAGTGACCTTTCCAAGTGACCTAGTTCAACTTTCTATAGTCTATGAAAACTCTCTAACTATTTTAAATTCTAAAAGGTATCAACTCATTTTTATTATTTTTTATGATGGTTAGTTATATTTTCATAGGAAGAATATGGATAGGGTTGACCCATTATAAGTTAGACATTGGGTAAATTATTTTATTCTCTAATAACATCTGTAATTATTTCTCACTGCCTCCATTATGGTGGGATTTAGTATTCATTTTGACTTCCAAATAGGTATGGAATACTCCCCATGAAACATTATTTGTGATAAAGTTTTTGGGTTTATACCTAGGATATATCTAAAAATATAACCTATTTCTTGCACATTTTATTTTAAATTTTCAATTTATTTATTTCCTTGAGTTAGGGAAAAGTTATTGAAAATTATTTCTAATAGTTTTTCTCCTTTCATTAGGCACATATACTTCAAATAATTTCACATGGGTTTTAATTTCAAATTTTGTTATTATTTTAGAGATAAAATTATATTATGGTTTCTCACTTATATATATTGGATTTAATATAATAAAATATGGTATATAATATTCCCCATCATTAAATATACAATAAATTCTATCAAATAACTCATAAGTTACCTCCTCATCCACACTGAAAAACAATATTTAGAATTCTGGACATCTCCATTATCCATGAAGTTTAAATCATTAAGTGTTTTCCAAAGGCTAAAAATTCATATAATATATATGGGTATTTAATGGGTTTAACCTCTTAAAAGTGGGAAAGTGTAAGGATTGAATGGTCAGGTGAAGTATACTTCATGGATTCAAAGATGTTGACATGGAATGTGATATCTCTAAACTCCATAGTGATTTTTCCTTCATGAGAATAGACAATTGTCTTAGATATATTCAAGAAGGGTTTTCACAAAAATGAGGGTTGAGTGTGTTTGGATGTTTTTTTCTTCCATGTTGAGCACATAAAAGTCAACTATGAATATCGGGTCTTGGAATCGTCATAAGTACATGTTACAATATGCATTTTGTAAAAATAGTAGATTTTTTTTCAAGCTAAATAACCAATATTTTGGGATTAATTAAATTATTTAAACACTTATTAGGGTATAAAATTTATATAAGAACCTAAATCACAAAAATTATATTAAAAAATTATAGAATCAAATGTGTAAGGGATAGAAAATTTCTTTAGATCTTGAAATTTGGTTGGGAGTTCTAGTGTGATTAAAGCTGAAACACTTCCCCACAAATTAATTAATTAATTCCCTTGAATCCACCTAATTTTTAGGAAAAGATATTTGAGGAACTTAACAGCCTTGGAAATATACTTGAGATCTTCAAGAAGGTCTATGCTAATCTCTACTTTTTGAAAGTTTTCCAGGATTTATCTTAGGAGTTATTTCTAATTTTTAAAAAAATTGAATCATCCCTAAGGGGAATGGATATTGGAGATCATTATTCTACCTTTTTTATATTTTTCATGGGGTCTCTTGTATTTTTCTCCTCCTTGGTTCATATTTTTACCTCTTCTTTAAATTATTCTTCCTAAGGATCTTTAGACTGATTCATAGGTTCTTTGGTAATTTATTCTTCTTAGTTATATTCAATTTCTTCCACATTATTCTCTTCTATGGTTCGTTTTATTTTTTGAGGTTTGGGTTTTTTAGTTCCTTATTCTTAATTGTTGGATTGATCATATTTAGGCTCAGTTGTTGTCATGCGGTGAATATGCTTTCCAATTTTAGTGTTCATGGAGATCACAATCTCATCAGGTTTAGGGATTGTTTGAGACGAAAAAATTTCTTATTTTTTGGACAAAATATCCACCAAACTACTAATTTAGTTTCTTAACTCTCCCAATTTACTTCTCATATTCTCAAGTTGAGTATCTAGTTGCTATAAATTTAGTGGTTAACTAATGGATGGTTGTTCCTATGGTTTATTTTTTTGGAAAGGAGTAGTTTATTATTATGTAAGTTGATTTTAAGACTACTTGTAAGGTTTTTTTAAAATGTGGTGGGTTCTATAATTGTGGTTTTGGTTAGAACTAGTTTTGTTTCTAGTATGAGGGGTGTTATTAATTCACATTTTGGTAATGTGTCGTAGTTTTCTATTATTGAATTACAAATCTATAATGGACTTAGGTTTTTCTCCTTCATCATTTATTTTGTTGCTTAAATTTCATTGGCTAAGATTTTATTTCCTAACTTTCCATTCCCTACACTTTAGCACAATGTTTAGTGAAATGGTTAAGAGATGAAAATAATCCAGATACCTTAATCAGTACTTTTTTCTCACTTGTTTGTTTCAAAAACATATGTTTCACATAGATTTTTATCTCTTCAATTCTAGATTATAAAAATAGATATGAATCATAAGTTATTTCCTCTTAGATACCACTAGTACCAAACCTCTTGTATCAAACTATTAAAAGTTTTATACAACTTTATCAGTCAATCCCTTGGATTATTTAAGTGATTTTTTAATCAGACCCCTTCTAGATGTTATATACAGTAATTTTTTTATCATAATAAATATTTAATTGATATAATAATACTATAAAGTGGTTATCCTCTATAAATTATGTTGGAAATTGGTACATAAATTTTTTAACCATTCTTAATACTCATATAGAGTTTATCCAGTAGTTTGAATGATAGTATATAGTTATTTCCTGATGGTCGTGTTCCTATAGGTAGGAAATAATAAATGAGAAATCACTTATATAGATTTTCTTGCCATAAATATCTCTTTATTTTAGGTTATACAACCATTCATTCACTTATCCATCAAGTGAAAATGGGAATTCCCCCCAATTTACTTTTTCCTAAGGTAATCTTGACTTTTAGGTAAAACAAACCAAGGTAAATTCCTTGATATTTTAATTTGGGGTTTTACCTTAAAAGCCATGAAACATTATAAAGCATTTTATAAAGAATTTTTGTAATTAAAATTCATTATATAAATTAAGAATAATTATATGGTTTTATTGATTAATAAAATGAGGTTCACATTGGTCTCTAAGGGTGTGGTTGTGATTGTCAGTACTAATGATAGGATATAAGTGAACACTTAACATTTCACTCGAGTCTACAAGACAAATTTACTAAAATTCTAATTTCAAATATAAAATTATTATTTTAGTAAAACTTATTTATATTTAATGATATAAGGAGAAAACATTTCAATTTAATATCGGGTCATGAAATTTAGAATTAGATTTTTTTGGAACTGTCACCCTAAAACAGTGTTATGTTTTTATAAACAGTTGTAATGGGGTGTGGAAAAATAAATTTTATTCCTAGGATAAAATTTAGTTATATAGGTAAAAGTATGGATTTATCCTAGTGATGAGGGATAAAAATATATTGTCACTTTTAATTTGATAAAATATGTGTTTTTGGTTTGTGATTTTAAAAAACAAAGTAAAACAATGAAATAAGAGATCGAAAATAGTTAATGAATAAAGTGATGGGTTCAGGGTTGGATTTAATTTTGAAATGCTATTATAGTCTTTAAATGTTTTTACTTCACATATTATTAATTGAATATTTAAAGACTATTTGATTGGTTTTTTAATCACCCTTGGTTAATGGTTATTGTGGGAACTTACCTAATAATGGTTATTGATAGGACATTATACCTTCCTTTATTTGTTAAAATTCAGTAAAATACTTCTAAACTAATAATAAAACACCCAATCAGGTGTTGGGGTTCCTATAAATATCAAGAGTAACTCAATTTCCTCAAAAATGTTTTAATGATTTCTAGACTCTTTCTACCCAATATAACCTATTTCTATGAGACAATTTATACTAATTGAACAGAGATGAAAGATTATTAACCTATACATGATTGTAAATATATTGAATGGGTTGAAATGTCATACAACTTTCATAAAATTTCATATGAAGTCACCATAGGATAATTTCCATGGATATTTTTTCCACTTCTACACAATTTTTCTATAATTTCTTTAAAGAAACATCAAACTTCTTGAAATCAAATTCAAGAATTTAAAATCACCTCCATACCTCATTTAATAACACTAAAAACCATATAATTAAGTGTAGAATTTATTCTAATAATCCTGAAAATGAAATAAGAAATTAAAAATCAAGTTTTAATCCATTTAAAAAATAAAATCTTGATTATTAAATAAAGTAATAAATGTGATATTAACATGATAATTACTCAAAATTGTGGGATTAAAAACATTAAATCATAATACAAAATTTATAAAAATATTTCCTTATGAGTATTCTTTCTCTTTACAGTGTAAAGATTAGTTTATCTCATTTTCATCCTAGATCACATAAACTTTTTGGTTCATTGTGATGTTTAATGATTTGAATAATAGTTTTGGAACCATATTTCGTAACTTCGAAAAAAACTTTTTGAAAATTTTAATCTCTACAAAATTCTTATAAATGATAAAATATACAAAATAAGTATGTTTTATTACACATTTCAATATAGATCTTCCCTTTTATTCATTTCCTAAAACCAGTGATACCTATGTAATAATTTTTTTATTATTATATAATGCATATGATTCTTCACATTGATATATCTCAGATCAAGCATCTAAAATACCTTAGGTAATTTCAAAAACAAATATGTAACATATAAAATATATTATAAATTATTATAAAAAACATATGAAATAAAAAAGACTGTATCACCATATGTTAGATTCCTTTTTCATATTTCTATTGAAGAATAATAACTTATGTAATATATTTTATATATTATGAATCATAATAAAATATAAAGAATGATCCAAATATCATAGCACTTCATGATTTTTCTACTTTAAAATTTTATTGAAACAGAAAATATTTTGTAACATATTAAATATATTATGCATCATAGTGGGATCTATGGAATTTTATAAATACTTCATCCTAGTAATATATTATATATCATTCACTAGGAAAAATTTCAATAACCTATAATTCTATAATTCCATAACTATACTCAAATATCCTCAAACCATCTCAAGAATGTTCAGGATAACTCAAAAACAAAATACATAACCTTTTAATGATTCTAACTCATGGTTGAAAAAATACAACATTATTCAATAATACATTATGTTATTCAATATCACCCTTTGTATTTGTTTTCAACCTAAAAACCCACTCTAAGAAACATTAAATCATAGCCTTTATCAAAGATAATCATCTTGATACCACTCCACTCGATAATGTAGTGTTTGTGAGAGAATTTCATCCCTTGGTGCTGAGTAATTTTTTTCTCAAGTGACTTAGATACTCCCCCTCTATGAAAAAAATAATTCAATTTTTTTATCTCCCATTTTATAATAACAACTCTAGATTCACAAAATAAAAGGTATAATATTGTGCACTTATCTTCACCTTTAAAAATGGAATCTAAATCATAATAGGGGTGTGACCGATGTCCCTCAAGTTAGAAGGAAGGTATGAATAATCATGTTCATACTCAAGATCACAGATATATCCTTAGAAATGGAATTAGTGAAGACACTAGCTAGTTAATCCCTTGTAGTTATAATGTAACACTAATATATTTTAAATTATATATTTATTTTTAAAACCTAACATTTTCAATAACTTATTTCACATGAAAAAAAAACCAAAATGAACCACAAGACGTTATATAATCATTAAAATTTCTCCATATAATTAGTGGTTAAAAGTAAATCTAACAGAATTATAAAATATATAAATACAAATAAATGACATTATTGATACTAAGAGAATAATAAAAATAAATTAACATATCTAAATAACTAACAAGATTTATTTATGATCAAAAATGTAAACTTTATAAAAATGTGATTTTATGTGATTTATTTTAAGAAAATAAATATATTATAAATAAAATATATCATTGTTATTAAAAATATATTAACTTTAATTATTAATTGAATTGAAATAAAATTAATAATAGTTAATATTTAAAAATCTTATTTCATTGTATATATATATATAAAGTTAAATTCCTAAATTTTAAATTTGAAAAAAAAAATATTTTTGGACTTATAATTACAATATTTCCCAAGGATAGATTTTTGGGATTTTTCTGAAATAGTTGTTTTTTAATTGAATAGGGAAAATATTATTTTTACAAAAACTATAAGTTTACAATTATATAAAATGGACTATAAGTTTATAAGCATTTTATTTGATCAAATATGAGTTCAAGGAGTGAAACTATATGTTTTTTAAATACCATTATTAATTTATAAAACCTATGTTTAACATTTTATAAACTTCAATGACATTTAAAAAACAATTTTTGGTCTTTTCTTTTAATTAAATATTATTTTGGTAAAATTTAGATTTAGCATACTTTTAAAAACACATGAATTATTTTTATACTAATATATTTTATATCTTTAAAATAAAGTAAATTTATAATTTCATCTTATGCATATGTTTACAGCTTAAGAGTACACTTTTTCTAAAAATAAGTTTTTACGTGTTATATGCGCTAATGTTAAAATTGATTTTTATTTCAAATATAAATTTTATATGATAATATGAATTTAATATTGGGAATATATATTTATAATTTAGGTAATAAGTTACATTGCATGTTTATTCAATTAAATTAAATTGCATAGTTAAAAATTAGTTACCATGGTAAAGCCAAAAATGGTAAAAGTGGAAATTATATGAGTAAAGGAATTAAAAACATGTTTAAAAATGTGTGAAAATGAATTTTTTAGGGATTATAAACCATCTCTCATCCCCCACTCCATTATTTTCTATTTTTAAGACTTATTGACATGTAAAACATGTTCTCTCTTTATATTAAGTTGAAATATTTACAAAAAATGTCATTCTCACCACTTATAAAAGGGGCCTCTCACCACCACATAAAGAACAACCTAAAAATGTATGTTTTCTCATGAAAATATGCCATTTTTACTTCCAGTATAATCCCATTAATTTTAATTGATCTTATAGTCAAATTTTATTGGTTTAAGACCACCATTTCCATGGAAAATCCCAAGTCCTTAATGTGAGTACTTTTTTTCATTGATTTATTTTTTTTACATTAACAAATAAAATTTTTTATTTACTATATAATTAAATAAGTATTTATTTTATAATGAATTTTATTATTCTAATTAAATAACTATTAACTGTATTTCCCATTTATATTAATACAAATGAAACTGTCAATTGTGGATTGTGTGGAATACTGCCTCCATAAAGAGATGGCTTATGTTTTCTTCACCCCCACATCTCTCTAATTATTATAAGGTTAAAATTGAAGTATAAATGTGACATATATAATGTTAATATTATTATTAAGATAAAAATTATAATCCACATTCCTTCCCTCTCATTCCTCAAGAAGTGAAAATTTTAACCGTGCATTGTGCGGACTACCTCCTCCATGAAGTAACATATCTCATTTTATATAAAATTTCATTATTATTTATTTAAATATATTAAAATATGATTAAAAATCATAAAATTATCTAAATAATATAATTATTTTCCAACAATAATTATATTATTCTAAAATAAACAACTTTTATAATCGTAATAAACTATTAATTATGGTATGTTCACGGTTGGGTCGGTCTAACCAACTACTTGAATAATGTTATAAAATAATGTAATTGATGAAAATGAGAGATTAATTACTGATAATATATTATATAAATAAGAAAATAATGATTTTATTTTGGTTTTTGAGTGGTAAATTTAATATTGAACTCATTAATTAAGATATAAATGTTCCTTCATTAAAAATCATTGAAACATGCTGATCATTGATGTCATATTTAAGGATAATAAAAAAATACCATAGAAAAAAATTATAACATTATAAATAATAATAAATAATTTATTCATGTACCTTGTATGATATGATAATAATGAAATTTAGGTGAATAATGAAGAACAAAATCACTATTATGAAAGTAGTTCAAAATAATCAAGATTAGTCACACACGATATTGAAAATAGATAATAAATAACTAATATAAATGTATTGAATAATTATAAATTAAGTTTATAAAAGGATATGTATACGAAAAAAGTTATAAATTATTTTATTAAGATATTTATATTTTGTATAAAGGATCTTAGAGTGCATTCAACTAAGTGGGGAAACAAGGTAATGGATTTTTTTATCTCATTTTCAAATCCATGAGACATGTTTGTTATTACACACCAGAATTTCTCTTATATGATCCATTTTATTCCCATTTTCCTTTAATTAAAATTAATTTCTTTCATTTTAGGATATTTTAATATCCATTCTATGGGATCTCTCTTATTTTCTTTGATTCTTATATTACCATAACCATGAGGGTTTTTGTTACCTAAAATCCTTTTTTGAGTTAAAATGGTTTTTCTTGAAACTATTTCTTAAAAGATTAATTTCTTCCTCCATAATATTTTATTTACTTATACATTCTATTCCTATATGATAGAAAATGACTTTTAAATACAAATATGTTTCCTTGATTAACCTATTTTCAATAATTTCATCATTGTTAAGAATAATTATTATCCTCTTTAATAACTATTTCTCATCCATATCCATATTTTACCTTCACACTAATATTATTCTTTATAATTGGAAACCTAATTATGTGTTATCTCATCTGACCTATATATTTTATTTATCCTGTAATAAAAGGATTTTTTTACCCTTTTTATGTGAGTTTTCAACAATGATATTTCAAAATATTAAAAAGGTTTTTACATACTTTTAAAATAGAATTTTTTCTCTTCCAAACCACATTTATTTTTTGACAATCTTAATTTATTTCCAAGGACCTATTTTTTATGTTTATTTTTAAATGTAAAACCTTTTATAAATTTTTCACTTAAACTTTTTAAAAATGAGTTTTTTTTGTAAATGTAACATCATACTAGAAAATATTAGTCAGAGGAAAACCACAAACTGTTTATTAAAATAAAGGAAAAGTACAGCAAACAAACCCCACATGACCAAAACAGCAACTACAGACCATTAAAATCAAACCAATCACCACCTCTATGGTAGAAAGCTTCATCCACAATCATCGATACCCATTCTGACCTTTCATAATGCTTCAGAACCTTTTCATACTTCATTCTAAGGTTCAGTCTCTCCGATGAAAGGAAATTGTTAGTAGTTTTTATACCTTTATGGAATTCAGATACTACCCCACCATCTTTTATGATATATGACCTGGTGGACATCGGTTT
This sequence comes from Viscum album, assembly GCA_963277665.1. Taxonomy (NCBI): domain Eukaryota; kingdom Viridiplantae; phylum Streptophyta; class Magnoliopsida; order Santalales; family Viscaceae; genus Viscum; species Viscum album. The sequence continues at coordinate 1,377,330 of OY728136.1, forward strand.
TGGCAGATAAGATTAATCCTTCTTCAGCCTTTTTTATGGCGAAGCAATCATATCCTCCTAGTTCCCATAAAACATCTTCTTCACTCCTTGGATAACGTCACTATATGAGGGCCTAACCATGCCATTTTCTTTGTCATTGTCAGACACATCCCTCCATTTTCTAGGGATCTACATATCTTGATAAATCTCCAACCGGTTCTGATGAAGCTGATAGTTAGTGTTAATCACAACCAATCATTGTGGGTTTTCCACCAATTAATGACCTTAACATGTCCCTTTTTTTATTTCCTCATTCGATGAAACATCCTCTTGAAAAGAGATCTTGGTCTGTATGTTGGCACCATCATGCAGTGGAATAACCTCCTCCACACCCTCAAGATTCATCCCTTGAAATCAATTTCTCATGTAAATGGTTATCATCACACCTGCAACTTCATTAACCTGGACATTGAACCTATCAACACAAACCTCTGAAATCCCCACAATTGGACAATCATAACTTACAATAGACTCCAAGTTCCTCACTGCCCCGTGATGCTACCCCTCAGTCCAAGAATTACCCTTGCTGCTTCTAATCAACCTGCCTTCAGAACCAGGGTCACCCTTACTAGAGACATCCTCATCCACAACCTGCTTCACACTATCCCCCACCCTCATATCATTTTCTAAAACACTATTTTGTGGGTTTAGTTCCATTTTTCACTTTATCACTATAGGATTTATATCATTAGATGCTATTTCTTAGGAATTACCCTCTAAATTTTGTATAAACTACTCTTTTGAGGAATTAAATTCCTGGAAATGCATTAATTGCTTTGTATTTCTTAGTCATTAGAAGTTTATGATTTTTATTCCAATTTCCTTCCCCTGTGAATACCCTATACTTTAATCCTTTGATTAAGGGTGTTCAAATGTATTACATACATCTATTAATTGGGAAAAGTTTTGAATTTATCTATATATTGTAAATATTATTTGAACTGTTAGATTTATTGAACGGTACTTACCTAGAAAGTTATTGAATATATTTGGATGCCCATTTTTTCATGGTTATATCATGTTATGATTATAAATGGACCTATATGATTCCATTTTAAAGGGATATAAAACAAATTTTATTTTTATGGGTTCTTTATGATGAATTATTGATTTCTTATGGCATATATATGTAAGGATAATGATGGTTTGGGTCCTATATTTCCCTATAATGCACTATTTTAGGTTTATATATCATGAGATATCTAGGTATAGAAATAATTAAATTGTTACATAGGCATGATCATAATGATTTTGATCACATTTTATGGAATGTACATAATGATTCTTTTCAAAAATTCATTTGGATAATGAGTTTTCTCATATTTTTAGGTGTGGGAATTATGATTTTGTTCTCACAAGGATGGACATAATGAGTTTTCACATAAATTTTTTTCTATGTTTACAGTTGTTCCATATTTCTAAGTTTTTTTCCATGTTATTCCATCTTTTTAAGTTGAATTTATTTTCAGGCTATGTTACATTCTTGGTTTATACCTCATTTCTAGGATATTTCTCACTTTTTTATTATGTTATGCCTTATTCCATGATATAAGATATAATCTTTGTTGGGTAAAACTTTATTATATATCCTAATTATAATCATATGCATATCTAATTCTCACTTATTATCTTTTATCTTTATCAACTATATTTAACCTTAATGATAATATGAGCTCACCACTTTCTTATATATCTATTCCCTAGGTTATGAAGATGAGTGTAACCTATGAGAAGTATATAAGGGTTTATATTATGGTTCTTCCCGAATGGCCCGAAGGCCTTCCTTTTTTATTTTATTATAGATAATACCCCTTTTAAGGGATGAAGGGGAACTCGTACATGAGATGTGATACTGGCATGAAATTTGTGTAATTTTAGCTTGGATAATCTCACATGGAATCACAGTTAATTTGTAAAATTATGTGTTTATAGATCTTAACCTAGGAGTGTGGGTCTGAGGTGCCTCATATGAACTCTAGACATATATATTTATTAGAAACCTTATCTTTAATGAAGTGAAGTATATTATCGATATGTTATACCTAGAGTATTTCATATAATATTTATAGATATCAATTGCACTTTTGATTTTCATAAGCATTTGTAAGTGGCTACTCAATCTTCACCTTCAAGTCCTCTAGTTTTTATTTCATCCAGATCGACTTGGTACTGGAACATATAGTAGTCGCATACTTTACTATTGTGGTTATTAATGTAATAGAGTTCAACTTATTATAGTAATATCTTACATAGATTATTACCAAAAGAAATATTCTACCTAAATTTGATTTCATGTCATCATAAACACCTACCCAATCCTCGTTAGTAAATCCAAAAAGATTTAGGTGATCACTTATTTTGTACATGAAACCAAAATTCAAGTTTCTTTTGACATACTTGATAATTATTTTTGGAAACTATCAAAAGTGATTCTTTGTGATCCCTTTGATACCTTTTCCATAAGTCCACTACATAGAAAATATCAAGTCTTGATGTAGTGGGATGAAGTAATATTCTAATTAGTCTTCTAAAATCCTTCTGATTTACAATTTATACTAAATGTACTTACCCAAATTTTATCCAACCTCTATGGGTATAAATACTTATTTGGAGTCTTCCATACTAAACTTATTCAATAATTCCATTTAATACTTCTCTTGGGAAGGAAGATTTTATTTTTCCTTTATACCACTTTCAATCTCAAAAAGTGGCCCATTTCTCCATGCATAGACATCTAAAAATGATTATTCATTTATATAGTAAATTATTTACAAGAACCCTCTTTATCACCTATAAAAATAATAACCTCAACATAAAAAATTTATAATGAGCTCTCATGTACTCATTTCTTTCACATAAAGGTTGTTAATCACTTTTCTTTTTTTTTTGAACTTCATTTCATTCAGGATATCATCTATCCTAGAATACCTATCTTTGGGGATGTTTTTATCCTATAGAGATATTTCTTTAGAATTAATACCATTGTTCCATCACTATTAAGTATTAATCATTCATTCTACTAAATATAAACATCTTCTTCTAGATATCCATTCAAAGAGAAAAATTTCACATCCATTTGGTAAATTTTACACTTCTTATGAGATGAAACAGCCAAGAACATTTTTATTGATTTAATTATAATATTAAGATTGAAATTAACATCAAATTAAACCCCTTAAACCTATGAGTAGGATTTATATACAAATCTATCTTTATTTCTTGAGACTTAACCTTTACATTTTAACTTATTTCTTAATATCCACATGGTCCCAATCCATTATTACTATCTAATTTGGGGACAATATCTAAAGTGGAATTATTTTTAATCTGATTTATTTTCTCATTCATACAATCTATCCATTATTTTTGTTTAATATCCTCAATAACTAAATGTGTTTAAATTTAGAGAAATAATTTTTTGGATTTCTAATCCTCAAATTTTTTCTATTCTAGATATATTAATTTTGGTTGTCAAATATTAATATTCTCTTTTTTTCACTGATGCATCCTAATTTATTATTATATATTTTGGTTCTACTATTTCTCTAGATTTTAATATTTATATTTCTCATATTTATCATCCCATTTTTTCATGACTTATCTAGTTAGAATCAATATCATCAATATGTTTTTTATTTACTACTTCTTTATTTTCTCTACTAGAAATTTACATTATAACTACTTTAGTGTTTTAAAAATTTGCTTCATTTTTCATAACTAAGTTTTATTTTTTCAATAATATTTACATTAAAACAATCCACCAATTTTTCAACACTTTCTTCTTGTATTTATATCCTCTGACAATAGATATATAACCCATGAAAATAGTGTCTTCATATTTCACCTAAAATTTTCCCAAATATGATTTTTTGATCTTCATGGAGAATGGAATACTAGAAACTTTTAAATAATTCACTATAGTGATTATTTTATACTATATTTAATATGATTTAATGTTAGAAATACATCTTAACAAGCATCTATTTTGAATATTTATAGTTGTACATGTTTCTTCACTCTAGAATAATTTTAAGAGTTTGTGTATAAATACCATTGTTATTCCCATTTCAACCAAGCCCCTATTATTTATTTTTTAACTCCGTTTTTCTAAGGAGTTTATAGAGTACTACATTAGTGTTTTATCCCATTATTAGAAATATAGGATTCAAGATAGTTATAAGATAAATATGTACCATTATTTATCCTCAATAATTTGATATAGACTCTTAACTCTTTATTGTGAGATGGATTGATGGGCCCGTAAGGGGCGCTGCGGTTCTTGGGAGCTATCCTCGTTGCTGCTTCCTTCCCTCAATTCTCGCCATCTCCTTCCCTTAGCTCTGGTGGCTTCAGGGTTTTCTCCGGCTCTCCCAGCTTGCTTCCCCGAGTCCTCTCGCTGGATAGGGTTTTCGTTGGAGGCGCGGTCGAAGCTCAAAGCTCTGGCGTGGGAGGTTGGGGTTTTTTGGAGACTATCGAGGTCGATAAGAATGGAAGTGACGGGATCTGGGTTGCGGGATTCCTCTGCTTGCAACGGTTTCCCATTCCCTCATGATTAGGGTTTAATGGTTTGTGTTTGTTTCTCTGAACGTGTGATTTGTTTTTCTGGATCTGTATCTGGTTTTTTCTGGCCGGGGTTGGAAATGTTTCCTGATGGTCGCTGGTTATCGGATATGGTGAGATTGATGGTGCTCCTGGTTGGATCTATGGGTGTAAGACCGGTTCATCCAACGACATACTCTTCGGAGCGCTCTGGAACCTTCTTTGTGTGTGTCGGCGTCTTCTGTGGCGGTTAGCTCTTGACTATGGGTGAGGTGATGTTTTCGGACGTTGGTGAAGCTTATCTTCGTTCCGGTTGATGCAGTTTCCCTACTATTCTCTGGTGGGCGTTATGGAGAGTGTGGTATGGCCGGTGGTTGTCTGTCACCGGTGATGCTCACCGGCGAGGACGTCTGTTGAACGGTGGTCAGTCCGGCGTGCCCTGCCGGTGACATGATTGGTGGCGCGTTCCGAGGTGTCTGCGCGGCGACTGACGCTTGATGATGGGTCGTGGCTCGAGGCGGGACATGTGGCTCGTGGCTCGAGATGACTGCGCGTGATGGTTCCTGTTTATGTTTGAATTTTGAATTTGAATTCTTCTGAATTGTCTGGTATATTTGTGAGGTTTCCAGTTTTCCTCAAACCGGGTTGGGGTACCGGTTCTCTCTAACCGGCTTTTGAAAATGAAAAAAAATAGATTGTAAGGAAGGACTCTTAACTCTTTCTTAACCTATCTTCTAAAAATTTTGAACATTTCTACTACATTTGAATGGCTTCTCATGAATATAACATTGGTCTTCAAGGTGAAATAATAAATAAATGTGATAAATTATAAATCACCTCTTAAATATTGATGTCTCATTGGACTATATAAATATTATTGAATCTATTCAATGGGTCGTGTGGAATGAATTTCCATTTTATTGTGACTTTATTATGTTATTTTTCCCTTTTCACAATTTTAAAAAATATAAACCCTTTCTCTCCTTAATTGAGGAATTTTTATTATCACATTTCCTCTTGAAATATTTCTTAGAATCCTTTGAACAAGATGGAAGAGCCTCGTATTCCCTAACTATTTCTCATCTTTTTAAATAAAATAGCAAGAGACATACAAAATTTCAATATAAAACAAATTTCCACTAGTTATTTATAATTTTTTATGACTCTTCAATTTTTAAATTTTTTGATAATTAATGAATTCATACTAAAATTTACTTTATTCCCATTAACAAAAATTTTACTGACACTCAATAAATTAGACCTAAACCCATTTATAAATAAAATGTTTTTGGAGTTTAGTTTTTGAATTTCAATCTCAATTGTCCCAAAACATCTGATGTTCAAAGAGTTATAATTTTTAAAGGTAATTTCCTCTCTACCATGTTCTATAATGTTCTTTAAAATTTTCATTCATCTAATCATGTGAGATGATTAGATACTATAAATTATCCATGGAATGCTCCTATTTCTTGATTTATGATCCACCTGAATAAGTATTGACTTTTTAGTTTTGTTTATTAACAAATATTTTATATTTCCTATAGCTTGAGGATTTTTTCCTTGAGGAATTATCACACATTATTCAACATATTGAATATAATGGTCAAATATTCCACAAATTTCCTCCAAGTAATCAAATATATTTTTAATAGGTGTCTTAGATAAATTTATATTCACATATTTTTCTTCTCAAACACTCTCCTCATTTTAACTAGATTTATAAAACTCAATAATTAAATCCTATAACCCCATAAATGTGAAATATTATATCATAAAACATAGAATTTATTCATGTGTGACACATTTCACCAATATTATCCCTTTAAATTCATTCTTCTAGGAAATTGTCGTATCAATCTATGAAATACATCTTGTTGACTTGGTATATTTATAGCCTCATTTTTAATTTCCTTTAGGGAACCTTTACTTATAAATATATCACTAATTATTTTTGATGTAGGAGTAACCTTCCAATAGTTTTTATCAACCCAATATTTCCTAAATTAGATTTTAGAATCTAAACTATTAGACTAAATTGATTTAACTCTTTTATGAATTACATGTGTATTTTTTATGTGAGAATAGTATAATATTTATAAATAGGTTGTGATGACTCTGCCATTATTTCTATAACTTTATCATAGTTATCTATCATCTTTATTAAGGTATTCTCAACATTAAGACACTTAATTCTGTCTTATTTAGTTCTTATTCCTTCATAAAAATATTCTTCTCAAATTACTCTATTTTCACCTCTATTTGGCGACAAATATCAGGGGAAACATGGCTAGATATGATACCACTTAGAGTGCCTAAGTTAGTTGATGTTCCACTGATAAGGGGTGACGTATGAATCAATGATATAGTTTTAACATTTTCTTTTTTAGAAATTAACCTTTCTGACTTTTTAAGGTCTTGATCCATTCTTCTTTAAGTATCACCCTTACTCATATACATTAGAAATGTTAATGAAAACAAGGAATATAAGGATTTCAAGGTTTTTATCACAATGTGGGTACTTACTCATCTCTATATTCGGGTTGAGTCTGATACAAAGAAGTATAAATAGTGTAGAATAGTGATTAAAAATGGATGTTCAAGTATTATCCTTGATTCATCACCTATACTAATTGATTTTACTCTAGTGGAAACTTTAGGGAAAGTTTAATATCTAAATCTATAGAAAAATAAAAAACTCATAAAGTATAGTCTTGACTAAGATTATAATGGATCCCTCTAGTCTCCCATTATTATCCTCCTATTCTTGTTTTTGAGTAAGATTTTGGTGTACCCCTAGAATAATTTTTTCCACATTGTGAGAACTTCTTTTTTAATTTTATGTCTTCTAGATGAAAATTATATTTTAAATAAAAAGTAGTGCATCGTCTAAAATTATAGTTTAAGTAGGGTATGAAGTGATGTAGGATAAGATCATCATTGAGCACTATAGTCTTATATCCTTATAAGGGAACCAAGAGAATAGAACATTATGATATCAAAGGAGGAATCTCATTTTTCACTAGATAATCCATCACTCTATTCCTATTATGCAAAGTGTTAATTATAAAAGGCTCTGGTTCACCATATGTTTGCATTCATGAATCATGTAAGTGATTAACATGTGATTCTACATCATACCAATCATGAACTTGATAAGAAATATTAAATTAAATCCAATCATAGAAATACAGATGAAACTTTTAAAAAAAATATTTAGACTATAATAAAGTACCCTAGTTTCCACCTAAAGTGAACATTCCTCTCCATAGTATGCACTTAATTAATGGATTAATTTTTTGTATCCATTATTAATGATACCCTCTACCTCACATAATGACACCCTCAATGTTAGGTCTTCAACATCCATAATAATATTAATTGAATGCAATGCATGTTTACCTTCTTATCAAGTATTTAGAATGAAAATTTTTTACATGAGAGCATGGTCACACAAATCATCCTTCTTCTTTATCAATAACAATACTACAAATAACAAATTCTAATTTCCTTGACATAATAAACCAATATAAATTGTACGCCTTTTTTGATCTATCTATTTATATTTTTCTTTAATATATCTGATCAATGTTAGTATACAATATCATATTAATCATGACATTTTTATCCTTATCTTATTTTTATATATATATATATAATTTATCCTAGATATTGCATCAATTTTAATTTTTCATGTCTCTTGGGAATCAAACCGGATTTAAAACCTAATATTATATGACCATAAAACTTGTATGTCAAACTCAAGCTATATCCAATTGTTATCACATATTACTTTCTCATTTAACTCCCTCAAATACTCAGTATACATTCTCTATATGATATCCATAGTAATTTCAACTGCTTATTCTCTAAAAAATCAACATAATCATTCTAATAACATGTCTTCATTAAAATATGCAATGAATCTTCATTGTGTGAAACCATATTTCATGGTGTGAGTCTCTACTATAACATTTTATTTATCACACACTACAATGTGGAATTATCCCAACATAATAACATCATAATTAAAAGAACCAAAATTGATCATTATATCTTCCTCAAAATGCTTGATGACATGTTTTATATTTTATATGGTGATTTAAAATAGTAAATTTGTAGTCTATAAGATTATTAATGAAATTAGGATTTATTTTTATTATGCCTGAAAATTATAAGAGTTTTTAAAAATTATACAGGGACATTCCAAATTACACATAATGATATGCAAAATTTTTAGATAATTTATTTAATTCATTTTGGATTATGTGATGATAATCCTTAACTTTTGACTTTATATAAATGAATTGTTCTAAATATTCATAGATTTAAATACACCTTAATAATCTATCATAGATGAAGTTATTACCTTGACTATTAATACAGTGATTAGAATGGATTTCATGCCAAATGAAATGAGTGTTTTACCACTCACTGGTAGTAATCTACTTCCATTATAAGAGTTGCAAGGATGTTATTCTGAAACCAAAAAAGTGTCATTCAAAAATAGTTTTAGTTTCATTCCACTAACTATTCTGTAATTATTTCTTATCTAGTTGGTAATAGGGGGTACTAGGAAACATGAGTGGAATTTTAGGTTCTACTTTATTTTTCTGAAATCTCTTCAATATCGTTTGGATATTTTTTTAATGTAATCTTAGTATATTAAAGTTAAAGATAGATATACAAGGTTGAATTAGGATAAAATAAACTTCACTTATTGCTAGACTTAAACTATTATTTTTTGTGAATTTTAATTAATGTGTTGAAATTAATATATAACGATATCAAGGATATGATATTTTTTATGGGGATGCTACATATATTTCCATAAGATCTATGTTGAGGTGGGTTTATGTGAATGATATTGTGATTACTCTTCTGAGGAGATACTCAAGATATATATGGACATGTTGAGGTAATAGGATGATAGTATAGTGAGTGAGTAGTGTTTATTATTATATTATATAGAATTATTTTTATTAATATTGAATTGTAAAAGTGAAGTTATGAATATATTATATTTTTTTCATTTGTAACATGAAATTTTTCGGTATCATAAGAATAATGAAATTTCATGATTTATGTGGCCATGATATAAAATATTTGAAAGTATGTTCATATAAAAAAAATTATGGTATATGGGTATACTTTATGGTTTTGGTTTCATAGTAGTTATAAAGGAGTATTCATTATTGTTGAGGTCCTATTGTCATCTTAGTTGTTATGTAATATGAATAGTGGATTATGAGATATTGGTGCGAATTAGTCTTTAAGAGATTTATTATTGTAATTATGGCATAAGTTATTATATTTATCATGTGATTTGGATAGTGTGCTTGATATGATAAGTAGAATCAATGACGTAGACATATGCATGTATGGTTGGATTGATGTCTTTGTTTATCTATTTTATTTATTAATGTTTTAGAATACTCTAATCATATTGATAAATAAGGGTTTATAAGAGAAAACCTACTAGTATATTTATACTCACTCATACTATATATACATTGGTACATATTTAAAAGATCACGTTAGAGGAGTCTATAACCTTTTTCTTGAGTACAATCAAATCTTGTATTTGGTTTTACATTATTGATGAGTATTTAAGGTTTTTTTCATTTGTTTTATCATTGTTTATTTATTATTTGATATGTTTTATAATATTCATTTTAATTAGTATATATTTTATTATTTTTTATCATGGATATTTCCATTAATTAATATTTTGGGTTTTATATATATTTTAATATGAAGCTTATTTAAAGGAATATTTCTTCCATATGATTTTTTTTTACCCTTGATGCTAGTCATCAACCCTTGGATAATTGAAGGTGACTGTAGGGGTTCATTCTCGGTTTTATTTATAATCTAGGTGGAGATTTCGAAAGGTTTGAGTTATGAAATAGTGTTATCAAAGAAGGATTTAAGATGGATTTTGAAGAAGAAAATTTTGAGTAATGTATTAGTTTGTTAAGGTATTAAAATTATTTAAAGGCCAGTAACTCAAGTGAACTAAAAAACTAAATATGGACATAGAGGGCCCTTGTGATCCTCCGCAGAGGTTAAAAAAATTATCAATCAATATAAGATAGAATTATTTTATATGTTATCTATTGTGATAAAAATAGGTTCATACATCATATTGTTTCCAGGTCATAATGGTTGTGTGTGTTGTGTATAGGATAAAGGTGTGTATGAGAAAAAGTACAAACAACTATAGTCATATCTTAGTAGAAGCATGTTTATAGTATAAAGATATGTAGTTAATTTTTTACAAGTTTCCTCTAGTGCAAGTTGAAGTCTATTGGAGTTAGTTTCATAGAACCAAATACTATTTAATTATCAGAATATTCATAGTGTTGAATATTAATTTATATCTTATCACATGATTAATATTATTTTTCATGATATATATATGTGTGTGTGATAATGTTCTATGGTACTTGAGCAGTGAAAGGTCATAGCATTTTACCATTATAATAATAACATAGAAGTTCCATGAAAATATTCTTTAATATATGTTCTATAAATGGATGATATCTTTTTATGGGATAAAAATGATATAGGATATCAAGGTTTGAGACTCATAGGAATTTACACACTTTCTCACGGTGAATGGTCTTAGTAATCTTCATAGTATAATATTATGAGAACATGAACCACTAGTAGGAAATCCAAATTTATATGTTTCATTGAATGATCCTATAAAAAAACATTCATAAAGATCCTAATATTTAAATTTTATTATTAATTCATATTATGAGTCACATAATTTTATGTTTGACCAAAACAGTGATGATATAACTTCACAGGAAGTAGGTTACATTTTGTACATCATGAGTTATATATGTTAATGAATAATATAAGAAAGAATTTTTCTCTTATGTTCATTAATGGAAATTGATATATCAAGTCATTTTATGGGAATATAAATGCCTAAGAAAATCATTGGCCATCATGTTCTATGGGAAATTTCATTTCTTAAAATTAAAAATAAGGAGATATCAAGAACATAGGTTGATAAAACCAGTACGTAACAAACTTGATTAGAGATATCATGAAAAAAGGATTATATTACATAGTGTAATGTTTTATGAGTTTATATGTCATTGTGGCATTAACTTATTTCTCTATGGAAGCCTTGGAATATTGTCAGATACTAACCATTAAATTTAGGAGGTAGAGCCTAATACCACTAAGAAATGGGATTAAAGGGTCACACATTAAGTGTATCCAGAACCTCAATTAAATTCAATAAGAATTTAACATGTTGAATAAATATTATTCTCATATGTGGTTTAATAATTATTAATTATTAGTTGATCATATATATTTAATCCCAATTTAATAGAGATAATATTATGTTAGTTGAATATTTAATAATTATTTATTCACTAGTTAATTATTTATTTAATTACATGAATATATAATATTTATTTATATCAAGTATATTCTCAAGGTAACAATTTATTTATTTATTTTTTGGTTACATGGAAATTTAATAAATATTTATTCTTGGGTTTAGTGAATGTAATATTTATTTATTTATGTTTTGTAAAATATTTAAAATACATTTATTTATTTAAATTAATTGACATTATTCAGTGTCTGATAAATATTAAGGAGTAATAGAGTAATGATATTAATGATCTGGTGAGAAATGATATATTAAATATTATTTGAGAAAATATTAATTTATTTATTTAAGGAAATAATATTTATTTATCTATGAGTTTAGTGCAGGTTAAGTAAATAATAATAATATGATTATTATATAGATGTGGTTTTCTCTAGGGATTAGGAGAATAATAAAGGCCCTTGTTAAATTATTTATTCTCTAAATCTAGGTCTATAATACCTAATTATATCATTTTCTAACCCCAGATAATCCTATAAAACATTATCCACATGATTTATAGAGATAATCCTATAAATACCTAGAGATATATTCTTTTAGAACACTCTAAAGAATGGAGAGTGATCCTACACCATTACATTATCGAGTCTAGAGAGAACCAGAGAAATTTATTCTTACCTCCATGGAATCTATTATGATCATTGATGACTGACACAAGAAAAGTAATCATTTATTATATCACTCAGATAATTATATGGTGATGATCAAAGGTACATATAACACATATGAATCACCACAAAAGGGAATCTATCTTTGATTCCTCTAATATAATGACATCATGACATGAGGTCTCAACTGAATCATCGATGATGTAAGAATTACAATTATAGGTAATTATTTATCTTAAATCAAATTAATTATAAATTATATGTGATAATCTTATCTCATGGATTCTGGGGTTTTTATTTCATTTTGTTCAAATGATAAATCTGAATGATTATATGAAAACCATTAATGGACATGGGCTCGACCAGTAATAGCCCTGAATTCACACTCCTAAATCTGATGCTAAAAAATAATATTTATATTATTGGATTTTATACCAATAAACATGACCCAATTATAACCCTTTAAAACATATAACATCAAACTAAAAAATTGGATAACTTATATATGCAAGGACCTTTTAGGTTTATAGTTTTATAGATATATGAAAAACTTTTATGTAATAGCTTGGATACATAAACAAGTGGTTCATAAATATCTACATAATCCTCAACTAAGTTCTTCATATCTATTAACATTCTTAGTAATAATAAACCTAAAACCTTTATTCACTATATGTGGAAATGGAAAACATAATAAGGGTAAGATTACTCAGTAAGGGTTAACATAAGCATTAAAATTTTAATGTCATCAGTGAGCATAAGATAAGAATAAGGGTAAGATAACACAATCTGTGATCAGGATAATAACATAATATAATTCATACCTATCGAAATAGGGATCGTAAAATATGTGACATGGAATAAATTCTTCTCAAAAGAAAGAGTCAGGAGAATCAATTATCACAAGCCATTTGATATCAATATTTATCAAAGTAACTATTAAAAACTCATAGAAAGAATAAATAAAACATGGTGGTATCTTAAAACATCATTATCATATAATTATTACAAATGGAATAACCTACAAATCAAACTAAAACAATCTCTAAAGAGAAACATATAACCGGTTACCTCTATCTCCTTACCCAATGTATTGGAGGGATATAATAGACCCACCCATCCTTGGTTTATAACATAACCACTCATTATTGGTTTATAATAGAACCACCTATTATTGGTTTATAGTGGAACCAATAATAATCATAAACAATGTATAAGAACTATAACATGAATAAAGTATATAGAGCTTTTATTTCATCATTAAACTCACAGAAATAACCATTATAACTTGATTAACTAATGGAAAATAAATGAGTTCCATGAAAATATCTTTAAAATAATCATAATCTATTGAGATAAATAATTATGATTGTATCACTATAAAATATACCAAGTGTTTCATAAGTAGCATCAGGTTTTGTTGTCATTGATGAATAAAAATACGATTAAAATATCATTAAAAAAATTTTTGATGAAGAAATCCTTTCCACTTTGAAAATTACTTTTGAAAAATAAAAAATCAAGAATATTAGGAAAAAAATTATTTGAATAGTACCATAGAAATTTTTATGGGAATATTCAAAGAATTTAGTGGTCATGAAGATGAGAAATTCCATTTATTCTTTAATTGTTAAAAATAAACATTGTTTTCAAACATTTTTTAAAGGGAGTAAAAAAGTTACTCATGAATAAAACATTAATAAATATCCTTTTAAAAAAATTTAAAAGAATGAAAATGATCATGTAAAATAACTTTAAGAAATAATTTATGTTTATAAAATAAAAAGAATACAAACATTTTAGAAAACAAGGATATGAAAGAAAAATATTCCTCATCTAAAAGAAGATACAAGATCAGTATCACTTAAAACAATTTCTTGGTGTTTATTTAATAAATATCGGTATAAATTGAAAATAAAAATGTAATATACATTCATAACCATAGAATAATAAAAAATATATGGTTTAAGAAAATAATAGTATATGATTTACTCTAAAGGAACCTTTAACATAAACAATCTCGAAAAGAAATGAGATTGAAACATAACTCATTTACTGCATTGGTAATTTCAGAATCAAAAGTAATTGAAATAAATAGTATTATATTGATCTATAAATCCCATGGATTTCAAGAAGTAATATTAAAAAATTCATTTATGAATTATTGAGTGCACCATACAAAGATATCATGGTGCACGACATGAATCATGTCCTAGGAAAATGTGATTGGGACAAAGAAAACCCTTGAAAAGATTATAACTTTTGAAGTGATAATTAATACATGAAGTGATTATGTGAACATATTAAAATCCACATAAAACAACTAAAAATACTAATAAAATAATTTATGTATAAATTCACACATAATTATGTAATAAAAAAGTCAATAAAGTATAAGTATAACCTAATGAATAGAAATTGAGTTAAGAAACCCCTTACCAATTCGTAACATTCAATTCAAATACGCTTGGATGAAATAATTTTAATTGTAAAATAAAATATCATGAAGTATTAATTATTCATGATATAACATGTAAAATGGGTATTATATACATCATATAAAATAAATCAGGTTCATAACGTTAAAATATACCTTAATGAAAGGAAATTGAGTTGAAATCCCTTTCCTCGAGTCTAGACTTTCCATGTATCTCCTTTAATACATATATAATAAAAATATATCAATTATTAATTTATTTAATAAAATTTAATAGGATTATTCATTTATCCTTAAACCAAATATTTAATTTATCTCAATTATATATTTAATTACTTAATCGATTATGTCTATGTCGTATGTTTTGTGAACATTCGGTTGATATTTTCAAAACGAATTTGATATGTTAACCATGGTCAAAAATTCAATTATTAAATAATCAACATAATAATAATAATAATGAAATAATTATCATTTTTATACATAAATCATACTTTTAAAACTAACTATTATTAACGGTTATGAAAAATGTATTGTGTTATAATCTTAGAGACAATATGTTGTTCATACGCATGAGTAACGTTTCCATTTTTCAACAAACATGATGGAAAAAAGTTAAGTATTATTTTATATTTATATAATTATTATTAATATAAAAAATATAATATTATTTTTAAAAATACATTTATATATAGAATATATGTTATGTGGTTATGAAAAATGAATCACATCGCTTCACGAAAGTGATAATCCACACGTATTCATGAACAATGTTATCATTTTTAAATGGATTGAATGGTAAGAAAAATGTGATGTGTTATATTTAAATAATGTTAATTATGTCATTAATATCATACATATACATTAAATCTATCATTATAACCATTTGTGAGGGGTGGTGATGGAAAACAAATTATATTGGTTCATGAGGCAGTTGTCTACTGTACACATGAACAATGGATTAATTTCTCATTTGATGGAAGAAAGACATGGATATAGGTTATTCCATTAACATAAAAACATATAAGTATATGTAATATAATTTATTTTTTATTTCATAATGTTTTAATAATATTTAAAGTAGGTAGAAGAAGAAATAAAACTAAAATATTTGGTTAAAAACTATACCTCTTCTTTAGACAACCTCCTTTAATTTACACCTTAATCCCTTTAAGGATAGAATTTTTTAAAAATTAATACATATATAACATTTAAGGGGATGTTGTTAATTGATTTTGGTATTTATTGGCCAATATAGAGTGCTCAAAATGTGTGAAGAATAGAGGATAAGAGGTGCTCTTTTAAAAGTGAGGGGAGGGGAACTCTTGGAATTACATAAATTATTAAATTAATATAAATTAATTTTCATGAAAAATGGATATAATTATAAGATAACATGATTATGGGTCTAAATTATCTCATTAAATAACATTATTACAAGTTTATATTATATTTTTATCGTTATATCTTTATTTTAACCCGTGTGTTAACCCTTTTGATAAAAACTGTGATTTCAATGTTTTTTACTTTTTAGCAGTCAAGAAAGTTACCATAAAAATAAAAGTGACCCAAAAATAGTCCATGGTTTATATTTTTAACCATATCCCATTAACTTTTCCAAATTAAGTATTTTTATGAATTTTAAATCATTCAATAAATTATTGTTTATTATAAAATATCATTGATGTCATTTTCAAAAATACATGAAATATTATAATATAATATGCTTCTAAATCATGTAAAATATTTTAAAAATGAGATTTATTATAATATAATGAATATATGGTATTAATATAATCACCCAATCAAATTTTTATAGGTTTATATATCATTTTGAAACTTATTTTTTGGTTTAACCCCTTGGTTAACCAATTTTGACCATAACTTTGGCAATGACTTTTTTAATATTAAAGATTTATAATTTTAGTTTTATTGTAATAATTTGATTATAAATGGATAAGGGATGAATTTTTTTGACCATTTATCATCCTTTTTTCCCTCGTGTAAGATTTTTATTATTATTAAATAATTTAATAAAATATATTTAATATAAAATACTATTAATGTCAGTTTATGAATTATTCACATAATTTAACTACGAAAACAACATTATGGAAATTTAATTAAAATATAAAACTTTAAAACCTATACAATATATTAAACTTGTACTAAAAATTCCTGGGTCACTTTAAATCACCAAAAAATATTACTTTTATAGTTTTTAAAATCATTTTCTTGATTTTTTTTACTGATTGCATAAGCACTAATGAGAATTTCATAAGCATTTAAGGTAATTATTTCATCACTAAAAATAAAAAATAAATTTAAATGATAAAAAAATAATTAGTATTTCAAATAAACATTTATAATCAAACATAAGTTTTCTATCCCTATCACAATATATCATATATATTAAAAGTAATAAAGTGACATTTCTGAGTTTATCTTTTACTTAAATATTATAAATATGAAAATAAAATAAAAATATAAAAAAGGTAATATTTTTGAATTTTTTATGTTTATGGATAATATAGACTCATAAAATGAAATGAAGGTTAGTTTTTTAATTAATTTGAATCCTTTTCACCTTAGTTTTAACCCTAATTAACCTGTTTTACCTTTATTGGGGAAACACAAATTTACAATAGTTACATATTGGAAAAAAATTAAGTTGAACTTATTAAATAATATTAATTATGATGATTAAAAATATAGAATCCATTTAATAAAATCCATTTCATATAAGTGGTGGAATTTAATTTAAAATTGAATATCTAAAATGCGATGAAAAATAGATTTTTTCGTAAAAATGCCTTTTAAGTATACAAATATTTTTATAAAAAATTCAACCATAAAATTTATTCCAATAACATAATTGTATTATTCATAATATAATATAACTAATGTTACTTTGAAACCATAAAACAAAATGGTACCTTGTAAATTCTTGAAACAAAAATTAGTTTTTTGTGAAAATTAGTATTTTTCACTATTCATTGAAAAATCAATCTTTTTCTAAAAATTTACAAAAATTTGATCTAAGATAAATTTTAAATGATGATTTTATAAATTATATTATTTTTATCAAATAAATTTTCTAAAAGTTCCAAACATTAATTATAATATTCTATCAAAAAAATCAATAAAACCATTTTTGATGAAAATTTATTTTTAAAGAATAAAATGAATTTACTAAAAAATGAGTTCTTATTTTCTAATAATTAATCAATAAATTTTTATTTAGTAGGTAATTTATATATATATTAAAATTATGTTAATATTTTTCATAACTACTAATTAAATGGATAGGTTATAACTATAACATCCAGAATTGGATGCCACTAAACTGGTGCTCTGAGCTGGTTATACATAAGTCTCAAGCGCACCTCTACATATGTTAGTGGTTGAGAACTAGCAGTGAGGATATAAGGTGAGTCCATGGAGAGACTATTACCATATATCATAGTAAAAAAAATGGTGTAAATAACTAGATAACATCCAAATCAGTAAATAAACAGAGTGTTGAAGGAGTAAATAAACTGAAATAGAAGAATGTTGTAATAATAAATGAAATTCTATAAAATATTGAATATATGTGTCATAAAAACATCATTGACCACCCTATAATCCAACCATATATATAAGAGTACATAAAATAAAATAAAAGTATATGGATCTTCTAAAAACTCTTAGCTATACCACCTACCTGATCTCGAAGACACTTTAGAGATGCTTCAGTCTGATCAAAAGAATCAGCATGAGCAGCTCTGCTCATTCATTAAACCTTGGCCTCATACCTATCCATAATTAAATATGTGGTTAACCAAAAAAGAATTCATAAGGCCTGCACACAAATCGGGGTGCATGTATAGGGGTGAGAAATAGTCTCAAGATTCCACCCCAATGATGAACCTATAAATTTTATGTCATAAGTGTAAGCTCCTAAAATATGCTCAGCCTAACCGCAACATAACTATAAATGATAAATAAAATAAAACCACAGTCGATCCTTGGATCCATGATCCTGATTTACCATACTATACAACCTATTTTGGAATATCCCTGGACCAGAGCCATCATATATATATATATATAACCTCATAAATATATATATAAGCTCATATATATATATATATGAATATACATGACAACAGTAAGGACCAGAGGCATAAAACCAAGGAATCCATGAAAAATATCATAAGAGAACTCAGTCCACAATCGATCCTAGATCCGATTGAGTTGACATCCTTTGATAAGGGCTTTGAGATGGATGTCTTACCACTCAATACATCTATAATTAGTTGATACCTTGATTGATAATCCTAATCGATGATGCCTGCTTTGACCAATGCCAAAAATGTCTCTCAGAAAGCTACATCACCAGAAGGGAGATACATGTCCTAGCTCTGGGTTGACCCATAATCACCTATAATCACCATAATAAAGGATTATAGGTAATAACTAGACATCCTATAATATGGAAATAAACTGGATGAAATTCCACTCATGCCCTGTAAATATAGTCCAATGTATAAGCCATAGGTCCTGGTCTATAAGTGATCATGACATTGTAACTTAGATAATCCCTAAGGGGGGTTACCCTTACGTGATCTGTAGGGAATGATCTCCATATCTAAGTACATTCTCAGTATGAATTCAAAAAAAATTCTCAAAAACTCACTACTAGTCATGTCTGGAAAGCTCAATAATATAATGGTGCATTCACCTAACACTAGGGAGCATCCTAGGTGTACCATGGGAGAGCATAGTCATCCTAAAGTGTATCAATGAAATGGATCACCCTATCCAACACCATGATCAATTAATAGATCAGGGAGACAAAAATCATCAACATCACTCAAGAGAGAATTATAATCCTCAAGTATATAACATAAGCTAAATCCTAGAAAGGACATCTCAGTATCCTAATAATATAATATCCAATCATGCAATCTCAGTAGTTGGATCTCAGGAAGTACCTTTGGGTATCCCAATAATATAAAAAAAAGGATTTAAATCTATATCCCAATAAGTATGTTTGGGAATCCTAAGAATTGAATAGTCACATAAGAAAAATCCCATAAATTATGTCTACGTATCCCAAATCAAATATTGCATCACATCAGTCTCATCATCTGAGAACCAGGAAGCACATATGGTGATCATAAATGCATCATAAGTAACCATTTCAATGTATAAATAAAAGACTGAGGGTGGACGAACACCTAGTGTAACATCTGAAAATTTTATGAATGGAAATTCTCTTATAATAATTATTTCATATAGTATACACCATATAAAATCACTTTGAGAAAAAATACAAACTCTATAAATGAAGAATGAATTAAATAAGTGATATTTCTAGAAGTTAAGAAACTTTTAACAATGGATTAGTAACTTGACATTTGGAATAGTAATGTGACCATTAAGAATAGTAAATCATCTAATAGAATAGTAACCTCGTCTATGAAAGTATAAATAAAATTTAGGCATCTTATAAATGGTAATGTGTTATAATTATAACATAGTATAAGTAAATAAATATATTAAAAATTATTAATTAAGTGTTGGAATTTTTATAAAACAAAAATTTTTATTTATGATTTTATAATTAATAAAATTATTTATGTAACATCCATATTCTTATCATTGGATTGATAAGGCATAATGATATTACTTATCCTTAAGAGACATCCCCAAGATTCCAAAGGCTGGAAATAAATGCTAAAGGGCTTCAATACACACGGGGGATGATTTTCTCCTTGAAAATAAAACAACTAACCAAACATGTCATAACCAAATAAGCCACTATATGATGCATGATAAAAATTAAAGATAACTAAATAATTCATTTATAAAAATCAAATTAAAACCAAGTACCATAGCAGAAGACTACAATACCAAATTACAAAGCAAAATACAAAACTCAAAGACTCCAATGACAAACTCCAAATTTCCAAACATGATCCATGATTCAACTCCAAAAAACTTCCCAAGTATTATTAAGTACTACTAAATATGTGCGATAATTTACCTTTTCCAATGTATTGATAAATAACATCTGCAAAATCACCAAAGTTCCAAATAAGGGGTGAGTAATGAAACTCAATAGATTTTTTCCAATGACTTCTCTACTCACACCACTAGGATAGAACATGTTAGCACATTTATATAAAACAGTTTATATAAAAAAAATTCCAGAAAAAATTTTATAGCTCAATATAAACAAGCACCATAGTAAAATAGTTTTCTCCAAAAAATAACAAGTTATAAGGAAAGAAACCAAACAATGTTCTCAAACCGTTCTATAAATCCCATTTGGTATAACACATTCCAACCCGCAACCCACACATCCACACATGCATGATTTGTTATAATAATTCCATAATCATGAGTGGTTTATTTTCTATCTACCAAGTCCTCACAAGGTAATTAAATCCCATGTTCCATTACACCTTTGGCACTGAGTATAAGGTTATATTTCAAACAAGCCTAATAATGTAATATGAATACACACCACCAAGTATGCTCGAAAATCATAACAATACAATCATGAAAAACCATTTCAATGTCAATCCATTTAAATTACTAAACTATTTCAATAAAACTAACTTTTTATTGAAAATATTTCCATAAATAAAACCATGTAACTATTTGAAAATCATTTATAAAATCACTTTGCACAACAATTCCACAATTTCACACAAAACCATAAACCATCACTAAATAAGGTTTCTACCATGATTTTCATCCCAATTTCACAGTAAATTTCAATAAATTTAAACAATTTTAAACTAAACCTTCATATTCTAAATATAGTATTTGAGAGTGAGGTCACCTACATTGGAAAACTTGGCAGAAATGGAAAACGACAAGGAAATGCCAACGAAACCGGGTTGAATCTCTAAAAACCTACATTATATAACTTCCCCTATCATCAAAAAGACCAAATATAATCATATTTGGCATAAAATATCTTATATCTATCCACACCAGACTGATATCTAAGAAACTAAGAGAGAAGGAGAATTAGATCTAAAGAAACCCACCAAGAATGACTAAGATTGATGATTTACCATGAGAAGTTGGATTCAAAACACCAAGAGAAGCCATCAGATTGCTTTTGGGTTGATGGGAGAAGCCTATAAAGCCTTTAAGAGGATCAAATCTTCAGTTAGGGTCGTTTTAGGGGTAAAATAGTGTCTAAACCATTAAACCAACCTAGATCCACATTTTTCGGATCTAGTTTTTAAATTGTGCATGGTTAGTCTGTAACACCCCAAGCTTCCACGGTACGTTTCCCTTCGAATAATGCAATAGCGTGTGTTGTACGCAACCTCGAGCTCTAACACACACCACAACTAATTAAACTAGCCGTTGTGAATAGTAATACCTACTTTTTGAAATTTTGTAAATTTTATTTATCAAAATGGACTTCATTTTTGGATTCGGAATATCGAAATTAGCCTATGTTGAATTTTTGGTATTTTTCTGAGAACTTCTAATTTTTTATGAATAGTGAAAAATACTTAAAAGCAACTTTTTTAATCAAAATAATTTATAGTGATAAATTATACTATTTAGTGGTTTTAAAGTATAATTAGAATATATTTTTACCATTTTATCCAATGGTGGTCATTATAATTAATTTAACATTGAAATTGGACATAAACAATTGTCAATCTTTTGATATAAATTGTTTCTTAAAAACACGCTATTTGTTGTAACAGCGGGAATTAATTATAAAATTAATTAATGCAACTTATATGTTTGGAATTTTGTAAAATAGACATCATTTTTGAATTCAGGATATCAATTATAGCTTAGGGTGAAATTTTGGCCTTATTCTGAAAAACTTCAATTTTTGATGAATAGTGAAACCACTAAGTGGTTGTTAAAAACTGATTTTTCGTTAAAATGAAATATTACCACTTATGTGATTTGATTTTCAAAAATACGACATACATGATTGTCATTAAGAAGTAAAATGTGGTTCAATGAGATTAAAATAATTTTTTGGTGAATAGTAACTTTTAAGTTCTTAATCACGATTAGAGGTAATTAGTGTAGTTTAAGGTAAAAATAATGTTTTAATAATATTAGATGAGCTTGACACTTGTCCTACTCCTATTGGATGAGTCATGGCCGACCAAGACAACCCATGGGTCAACTTGGGGACCCCATGGATCCACTTTGGTTGGAAAATTACATTAATATATATTTATTTAATGTTAAAATTAAATTGACACAAACATGAGTTGTTTTACTAAAATAGTTTTTAAGTGGGGTTACACAAGTCCAAATTTTGACTATAAATATTCATTAGAAATATAAAAATATTTCCTACATCATAGTATTTTTTTTATAATTTTTAGACATTAAATAAATTAAATTATTTATGACATCATTATGATGCAGTGATGACCTCATTATTTAACGATTTTAATAAAATGAAAAGATAATGTAAACTCCAAGGCTTACACTTGTCCAAAGACTATTGTATGGGTGGATTTCGAACCCTTATCACCTTATCCACTAATTATATAAGTGTGGGACCTTTAGAATCCGAAAATCATTGTATAATAATGTAACATTTCAATCTTTCCAAAATAGCCCCTCCTCTCCTCTTATAAAAGGCCCCCACCTCTACCACCTTATTCAGACTTTCAAGCCTTTTGGTTCGGCCAACCTCTGCCCAAATACTCTCCCAACTTCTCTCCCTTCATCCTAGAAGCTTTACTTTAGTCAGAAAGCCATCCTAAGGAGTCCTTTTGATCAAATCAAAAGAAGAACCCGAAGAAGAGGTAACATTTTCATCACCCTCTTTCAAGTTTCTTTCTTCTTCCACTCCCTCTTTGTTTATTATTTCAATTCTAAAATTATAACTCCAGTATCTTCTATATAATGTGATGTTATTATAAATATGGAACAACCATATTCAGTATTCTACCCATCATTTTAATGACATGTCACCATACGTGCGTACGTACGGCTTACCTTCTCCATGTCGTGGTGTAATTGTTATTCAATATATTATTATTTAGATGGGTATAATAATGATATGTAATTCATGTAAATAATAAATATAACATGATAATGATTCTGTATATAAGATATACTATCCAATTATATATTATTTTAATTACAAAATAATGATATTGTCGCTCGTGCATACGTACGGACTACCGTCTCCACGAACGCGATGAGATTCATTCTCCGTCGTATCCATTCAAGTATAATTATCATTTGATGATTTAAAAATAATGTTTAAGGACATGATATCATTCTGGATATGAATAAGATACAACCTATCCATGAAAAACACGACTTACGTAACAAAACATATAAAAGAAAACGAGTAAGTTAACACCCGAAACAACGATAAATCTAAGATATTGTTAACAAAGCAATGTTAAAAGATCATATATGATATCATATGAATGTATATGATTATTGTATAATTTAATAACAATTATTTCACCATTATACAGGAGGTTAACCTACCCCAACCAAGGAAACGTACAAGGTAAGGGTTTACTTCACAACCTCTTCATTATCCAAGGTTGTTTATACATAATTATCTACTGGGACCTCGTTATCATCCACATCCATGTTTCTTAAAAATGTCTTTCAAAACATTTTTACTATTAAATTAAAAATGGGTTAAAGTCATTTATACCCTTATACGTTTTTGAAAGGAATCTTACCGCCGTTTTCCAAACAATGTACTTTTTGACCTTTTTGACAAATTTAAGGTAAGAATGTTTTTTTAACTTATACGGCGGGTGCGGCTATATTCTGCCATTATAACTTCATCGAAGATTCCCTTACAAGCTTATAAGAATATTTTCAAGGTAAATGAATTATTTTATAATTATGGGACTTTTAAATGATTTCAAAAAAGAGAGAGATATTTCTCTCAAATAGCTTTTATTTCATCCATGTCAACATCCTTTCATGGGTTTTAAGTTTAATTGAAATTGATTTATGATACAAAACTTCCATTGAACATTTTGTGAAATATTTGACTGTGGATGTGTTATTTTTATACCATCCATATTTTATGGAGAAATTGTTGAGATTTCGTATGCTAGTTTTAATACGAATATTTATGTTATGTTTAAAGCTATTCATATGAGGAATGTATTGGACTTAATAAGTGACGGGTGGAGCCCGCTATAGCTCCTCGATGCATCGGTAGGTCTCATGAGACAAATAGATGTGGAATTGGCCGAGGCCCTTTCCCAATTTGATTTATGGTTTTGGCCGAGTCCTTAATCATTTTAGACGTCTTGGCCGAGGCCTTGACAAAATGTTTCAGAATGTCTGGCATTATACATTCTCTCATTATGAAAGTGGTTATTAATATTTCATGTGATTATTCGTCTAGTAGAATATCCATGTGAGTAAGTAATGGAATTATCTTATTTTACTTTTGCCATATTATGCTAAAGTTCAAGTTCAATAAGGCTTTTGTTTTAGTTATACATTGCCTTAAATGCTTATGTTTTCTTATGAAAGTTTCTGCTATATTGTTATCCTTACGGAGCATTTGAGCTCACCCCTTTCAATGTTTTATTTTTACCAAGATGTGAAGAAGTGTATTATGACTGACTTGCAAGAATAGTCAGTGAGGATATGAGTGTGGACTAGTGAGACCATGTTATTGTAGTTTTCATTTTTATGATGTAATGTAATGTTTATGAATGTATCTAGTGTTTCCAAGGCTACTAAACTAATCGGTCTTTCGAGACTTGATCTTTTGTGATCATGCCAATGTTACGAAGTAATGCACCGACTCTGGATAGCTGGGGTCGAGGTGTTACATGTTGGGTCGGAGGTGATGGCAAGAGGGGGGGTGAATTGCCTTTTTAAAATAAATTAACAATTTAAAACAAATTTAAATGCAGCGGAAAGTAAAATGGCAAGACACAATTGATAACGGAGTTCGGCTTTAAACTCAAGCCTACGTCTCCGCTCCCAACTCAACCGTTGGGAGATTTATACGACCGCTTGCTTTTTAATGGTTATAGCAAGAAACCCACTAGCCGTTTTAAGGTAGGCTAGATCACCCTCTTACAGCTTGCTTTTTTATATTGGTTGTAGCAAGAAACCCAAATTGAAAGAAGAAAGAAAACGGGTGGTTTGTTTTAATACAAACCCAATTAAGAACTAAACAATTGAAGTAAATAAGTTAGAACAAACTAGAGGAAGCCTTGAGCGCCAAGAAGTGAGTGTAGTTGATGTAGAGGCAGCCCAAGCTTCAAGGGTGGCAATTGGATCCCAAGTGGCCTTTGAGAATTGTCGTAGGAGCCTCAAATGATCAAAATAGCTTTGGTATGCTTTGGTATATGATCGGTAGTGTTCCCGGCATCCATGGACGTCTATTTATAGGAGAAATACTCCCAAATGCTTCAATATGGCCGTTGGAGGGCTTTTGGAGCCGTTGGGGATCAAGTAGACAAGTCTGGTCAAGCTCCAACGGCTAGTTTGACTTTGCTCACCGGCTGGACGGTGCTTGTCCACCGGCTGGCCGGTGCCTTGGAAGGTGGAGAGAGCTACTGCCCAGCAGCCACCGGCTGGCCGGTGAGAAGCCCACCGGCTGGCCGGTGGTGAGACAGTAGGTCTCACTATTCCAAGGGGTTCCACCGGCTGGCCGGTGAGGAGTCCACCGGCTGGCCGGTGGTCTGGACAGA
Organism: Viscum album; assembly: GCA_963277665.1. NCBI lineage: Eukaryota > Viridiplantae > Streptophyta > Magnoliopsida > Santalales > Viscaceae > Viscum > Viscum album. Next base: position 1,404,069 of record OY728136.1, read on the forward strand.
AGGCTTCCCATTCTGTCTGGACCCACCGGTTGGCCGGTGGCCAGGCACCGGCTGACCGGTGGCACCTGGCAGAGGGCAAGCCCTTCTGCCTTGTCCACCGGCTGGCCGATGGGCTGGATCCGGCTGGCCGGTGCCCTTACCGGCTGGCCGGTGGTCCTACACCGGCTGGCCGGTGGACTTGAAATCAGTCCACTTTTCCTTTTTTTTGCCACTTCTTGCTCCTGAAATCATGCCTATTAACAAGAACACTTGAAACAACATTAGATCACGATGAGAGTGATTGTGATCATTAAAATCCAAGAGAGTGGGGTACAACAATCTCCCCCTATTTTGATGATCACAATCACAAAAAAGAAATCTTTAAAAAAGGGTATGAAAGCTTTAAAAAAAGGTATGTCAATTGAAAACTTTAAATAAACAATTTGAACTTGGAAAACTTAGAGACGTGCCAAATATAATGATCTTGAAAGCATTGAAATACTGAGAAAGGAGCTTTTTTTGAAATTGCAACCAAATGCCATTTTTTAAAGAAATCAATTAAAAATAATAACTTAACCATTTAAAACAGATTTGGATGACATCAAAAACTTAAAATGGAACTTGTAAAAAGAGCATTTTAATAAAAAGCTATGTAATAGAGAGGTTTTCTCCCCCTTTGGGATTATCAAAATAGGAGAAAAATTATGAAAGAAAAATACTAATAAAGAATGACAAAGAAGGATGGAAAGATAAGATAACTTGAATTCCATAAAAGATGAAACGATACAAAGGAAGTTCAAAAAACAAATACAAATACAAGTACAAGCCAAAAAACAGGAACGGATCTATTCACTCCTAGAGGGCCGAGAGGGACGGCGGCGCCTGGAGGTCGGAGGAGCCGGAGGAGCCTGGACCGCCTCAAAGCGACGATCTAGAGAGTCAATCCGTGAGTGGAGCTGATCAAATTGAGAGCTGAAGAAAGAAAACTGCAAGTCCAGCCGAGTCTCAATCTGATCCTGGAAGCGTAGGAACTGGTCAGCCGTCACCGGCAAGCCACCAGCATCAGCAGGAGGGGGCACAGCCTCAGCAGGCTCAGGTGCATCATCACCCTCTCCAGCCTCCTCATCAGCAGCAGCATCAGCCTCACCTTCGCCGTCACCACTTCCTTCCTCTTCATCATCATCACTATCCTCACTGTCTGAAAGAGGATAGGCAGCGGCTATAGCAGGAGGCATGGCATTGGCAGGAGGATGGGAATGAGTTTGAGGAGAGTAGGCCTTGAGAAGACCGTCCTTGTCCACAATCCATTCCTGACGCCAAGGGTGCCAACGGATGTGCATTCGTTGCACCATCATAAAATTCACTATGCTATCCTTCGTTGGCTGCTCGAAGGAAGTGGCATGAAGAGGCACATCAAGAAATGAAAAGATTTTAGTCAAGAAGCGTCCGTAGGGTAGAGTTTTGGACCGGCGCGGGTGCTCAGCCACATAAGTCATGGCCCGGAACAGAAACCGGACCAAATTGAAGTGTATGCCTCGGGTGATAAATGAGAGAAGATAAATATCAATGAATTTGACATTATCATGATCCCCGATACGGGGCGCAAGAGAAGTTTGAATGAGGCGCTCAACAATACGATGATTAGGAGAAAGCTGGGAGAGCTTGACAATAGGATTCGTGGGCTGCCCTGTGAGATGCTCAAGGGCTTCGGCTACATCAAACTCACGGTCCCGTGGAAACTCCCCCTGAGCAAAAGCATGGGGTCCAACATGAGGAACCCCGAGCATCCGGGCAATCTCCAACGAAGTGATAGTGATGGGTTGCCCAAGAGCAGTGGAGGAGATGGTATCAATGTCATCAGAAACGGACCACGTCAAATGAGCATAGAACTATTTGACAAGAAGAGGATAAATGACATCCTTTTCGGGTGGCTCAAAAAAAGAATGCCAATGTTGATACTCAATAATCGAGAAAAGCTCAAGACGAGCAGTAGACAGCCAAGGATAATCAATTACTCTACCCGGCAAAATGACTTTGTCATGCCAAATGTCCGGGAGTTGAGGGATGGAAGGAGGAGGAGGAGCTTCTTGAGCGATTCCCTTGCCTTTGCGTGAAGATCGAGGTCCCATGATGGCAAAAGGAGCTAAAAAGAGAGAGATTGAGAGAATAGAGGAGTTTTGAGAGGTCAAAAATCAAGAAGGGAGGCTAGGGTTAGGAGGAGCTTCGGTTTTGGGAGGAGCTGCCCGAGAGAGAGGAGAGAAATGAGGGAGGAAGGGTTTTAAAATTGATTTTAACCCTTCCTCGGGTCGGCCCAAAAAGCAAAACCCGACACCACCGGTTAACCGGTGGTGTACCACCGGTTGACCGGTGGTGCCAAGAGTCATAAAAAATATAAAAAAACAGAATTAAAAAAAGTTTAAAAAAAAATTCTAATAAAAATAAAATATAGGCAAGCCAAGAAAGTCAAATATTTAATAGTGCTCATTGACGAATCATTCCTAACTCCCCTTTAATAAAGTCAAAACGGTCAACTGGGAGCGGTTTGGTAAAGATATCAGCTAGTTGGAAATCAGTGGAAATGAAGTCCAAAGTGATATCCCCTTTTTGAAAATGGTCACGAAGAAAATGATGCCTTAAGTCTATGTGCTTTGTCCTAGAATGTTGTATTGGATTCTTAGAGATACTAATGGCACTAGTGTTGTCACACCGAATTGGGACATGATCATAGGAAAGACCATAATCCAAGAGAGTGTGTTGCATCCAAATAATTTGGGCACAACAATTGCCAGCGGCTACATACTCGGCCTCGGCAGTAGAAAGAGCAACACAATTTTGCTTCTTGCTACTCCACGAAACAAGGGACTTGCCTAGCAGATGACAGGTTCCACTAGTACTCTTACGATCTAATTGACATCCACCAAAATCAGCATCCGAATAAGAAGATAGTTCAAAAGAAGTATTTGAGGGATAAAATAAACCAAGATTTTTGGATCCTTTTAAATATTTGAAAATTCTTTTGACCGATTTAAGATGGGATTCTTTAGGATTGGCTTGAAAACGAGCACAAAGGCAAACACTAAACATGATGTCAGGACGGGTCGCAGTTAGGTAAAGTAGACTCCCGATCATACTCCTATAAAGCTTGTTATCCACCGGTTTCTCGGCTTCGTCTAACGTAAGCTTACATGAAGTACTCATGGGTGTACTAATTTCCTTTACTTGATCCATACCAAAACGACTTAGAAGCTCGTTTGTGTATTTGCTTTGGCTTAGAGAAATACCATTTGAATTTTGAAAGATTTGAAAACCAAGAAAAAATTTCAATTCTCCCATAAAACTCATTTCAAATTCTTTTCTCATTAAATCTGAAAAATCAGTACAAAGAGATTCTTTGGTAGAACCAAAGATAACATCATCAACATAAATTTGGACTATTAAAAGATCTTTTGAAGTGCGTTTTAAAAAGAGGGTACAATCGGCTTGACCCATTTTAAAATCATTTTCTAAAAGAAATTTTGTTAACCGCTCATACCAAGCCCGAGGGGCTTGCTTTAAGCCATAAAGAGCCTTGGTTAACTTAAAAACATGATTTGGAAATTTTGGATCTTCAAAACCGGGAGGTTGTTCAACAAAGATTTTTTCAGAAATAAAACCATTTAAAAAAGCACTTTTAACATCCATTTGAAAAAGCTTAAAATTTAAGTGGGCGGCGAATGCCAACAAGATCCTAATGGATTCTAACCTAGCAACGGGGGCAAAGGTTTCACCATAATCGATTCCTTCTTCTTGATTATAGCCCTTAGCTACTAGGCGAGCCTTGTTCCGGGTTATGTTTCCTTGATCATCAAGTTTGTTCCTAAAAACCCATTTAGTGCCAATAATTGGATGATCATTGGGTCTTTCAACAAGAGTCCAAACATCATTTCTAGAGAATTGATTTAGTTCCTCTTGCATTGCAAGAACCCAATTCTCATCATTAATGGCATCATTAACGGTTTGAGGTTCTAGGTGAGAAATGAAGGCTTGATGTTCAACTTCATTGAGGATAGATCTTCTAGTTCGAGTACCGGCTTGAAGGTCACCTATGACATTTTCTAAAGGATGGTCTCTAGAAGGTTTCCAAACCTTAGGCAAGGTGGAAGGCGAAGAAGGTGAAGAGGGTTCTTGATGGTCATCCTCCTTGAGAGGAGAAGAGGAATTATTCAAATGAAGCTTACCAAGCTTATCTTCAACATCCTCAATGACCGGGTGAGGTTTTGGAAGAGTTTCATCAAATTTGACATGAGATGATTCTTCGATGGTTTTTGAACGTTTATTGAAGACACGATAGGCTTTGCTTGAGTTGGAGTACCCAAGAAAAATACCTTCATCGGATTTGGCATCAAATTTCCCTAGGTTATCTTTTGTGTTAAGGATAAAACATTTACACCCAAACACTTTAAAATAACCAACTTTGGGCAATTTGCCTTTCCAAAGTTCATAGGGGGTTTTCTTAAGAAGGGGTCTTACAAGGACTCTATTAATAGTATAACAAGCAGTGTTTACCGCCTCGGCCCAAAAATATTGAGGGAGGTCGAATTCACTAAGGAGGGTTCGAGCGATTTCTTGGAGAGTTCGGTTTCTCCTTTCAACCACTCCATTTTGTTGAGGAGTCCTAGGGGCTGAGAAGGTGTGATTGTATCCTTGAGAGGAACACAATTCATCGAATTCTTTGTTCTCGAATTCACCACCATGATCACTACGAAGAGATATGATTTTATATCCTTTTTCGTTTTCTACTTTCCTAGAGAATTTCAAAAAGGTTTTACAAGCATCATTCTTATGGGCTAAAAAGAAAACCCAAGTAAAACGAGAAAAGTCATCAACAATAACTAAGGTATAGGACTTTCCACCTAAGCTTGCTACGGGAGTAGGACCAAAAAGATCAAGATGAAGGAGTTCAAGAGATTTTGAGGTGGACACTTCCTTCTTAGATTTGAAAGAAGACTTGTGTTGCTTACCAAGTTGGCATGGCTCACAAATCAAATCTTTCTTAAATTTAAGTTTAGGAAGGTCACGAATGAGCTTGTTCTTATTAAGCTTTAGAAGTGAATGAGAGCTACAATGCCCCAATCTTCTATGCCAAAGCCAAGACTCATTGTCAAGAGCACTTAAACATTTAACATTTTGGCTAGCTAGAGATTTTAAATCAATAATGTAAACATTTTGAAAACGGGAAGCAGAAAATATCAACTTGTTTTGAAAATCTAACACATTGCATAAATCATTTTGAAAATTGACTGAAAAACCACTATCACAAAGTTGACTAATGCTAATTAAATTATGCTTTAAACCTTTAACTAATAAAACATCTTTAATAAAAGAGGAGCTACCAAAACCAATGGTACCTATTCCGACGATCTTGCTTTTTGAGTTATCACCAAAGGTGACATATCCTCCATCGAATTCTTCAAGTGAGTTGAATTCGGAGGGATCGCCACACATGTGCCTTGAGCAACCGCTGTCGAGATACCATGAGCCTTTAGAGGTCCTGCTCTTTTGGCGTTTATCCTACAAAATCAAGAAAGAAGAGATTTTGGTACCCATATAAGTTTGGGTCCGGAAAGATTAGCAAAAAGAGACTTTTGAACCCATAATGTTCTAGAGGGATTCCTTCTATGATACTCATCCGAGTAGGTAATAGATTTTGGTCTTCCATACCTAGCATTTTTACAATCACATTCATAAATCATGTGACCGGTCTTTTTACAATAATTACAAAATTTGTATTGAGAGCTCCCCCTTACAAAAGTAGTGGGTGCCCTAGAAAAAGTGGATTGCTTGTTATAGCCAAGTCCATGTGTGGTTCTAGCCGAACGCTGAGAACCAAGCAATTTAGTTAAGTTTTGTTCACCTTGGGTGAACTTGGCAAGAGATTCCTTCAAATCCGTAATAGTAGAATTTAAAGAATCTACATTTGGAATATTTTTGACTTTAAGGGCAAGCTCCTCATTCTCTTTGAGAAGTTTGTCTTTTTCGGAAATAAGAGTTTTGTATTTCTTTTTCAAGGTCAAAAATTTAGAGGTAAGTTCGTGAAAACCTTCCTCTAATTGATCTCTTGCATTTTGGAGTTCTTCATAAGACATATTATTATCAAAAGAAGAAGATGAGGAAGAAGAGTGAGAAGAAGAGTGAGAAGAGGATACCTCATCAAATGCCATTAGGCATTTTCCACCTTCATCACTTGAGTCGCTTGATGACATGGAGTCATCACTTGCACTCCATGTTGATGCTTTGAAGGCCTTCTTGTCTTTCTTTTCTTTTAACCTTTTCTTGAAAATGTGGCACTCCGGTTTGATGTGGCCTCTCTTTCCACATTCAAAGCAGGTGATTTCTTTCTCCGCCTTTGGCTCTTCCTTTCGTGCCTTTTGAAATTTCTTCTTCTTCTTCATGAACTTACTCATTTTCCTTGCTAGTTGAGCCATCTCGGATTCACTATCATCGGAGGAGCTTTCTTCCTTTGCCTTGAAAGCAATGTTCTTTTTCTCCTTGAAGATCTTTCCTTCTTTATCGGCTTGTCTTTTCATGGTAATCTCATAAGTCATGAGTGACCCTATGAGTTCTTCAACCGGCATCTTCTTCACATCTTTCGCTTCTTGGATTGCCGTCACCTTTGGTGCCCAAGAGCTTGGTAGGACCCAAAGAATTTTCTTCACCATTGTTTCTGCTGAAACATCATCACCAAGGGACTTTCTCCCATTGCAAACATCAGTAAAACGAGTAAACATTTCGGTGATTGACTCGTGTGGGTGCATTGTGAAACTCTCAAAGTCTTGACGATACATATCTAACCTAGTGTCTTTGACTTTGTTAGTGCCCTCATGGGTCACTTCCAAAAGTTTCCAAATTTCGTGTGAGGTAGTGCAAGTAGAAATACGATTAAACTCATTACGGTCTAACCCACAATGAAGAGCATTCATGGCTTTGCCATCAAGCTCAAAATTGGCAATATCTTCGGGGGTCCATTTAGATTCATCCTTACTAGAAAGAGTGTAGCCTTGCATAACTATTCTATATATAGGATAGCCAATACTTCTAAGAAAAGTAATCATTCGAGTTTTCCAATATGTGTAATCAGTTCCATCGAAGTATGGAGCCCGAGTCATGGAATACCCTTCGGGTGCTTGTGAGGAAGAAGCCATCACTATGGATTTTTCGTTTGTAACCGGTTAAGGTATTACACAAACGCTCCCTTTGATACCAAATTTTGGGTCGGAGGTGATGGCAAGAGGGGGGGTGAATTGCCTTTTTAAAATAAATTAACAATTTAAAACAAATTTAAATGCAGCGGAAAGTAAAATGGCAAGACACAATTGATAACGGAGTTCGGCTTTAAACTCAAGCCTACGTCTCCGCTCCCAACTCAACCGTTGGGAGATTTATACGACCGCTTGCTTTTTAATGGTTATAGCAAGAAACCCACTAGCCGTTTTAAGGTAGGCTAGATCACCCTCTTACAGCTTGCTTTTTTATATTGGTTGTAGCAAGAAACCCAAATTGAAAGAAGAAAGAAAACGGGTGGTTTGTTTTAATACAAACCCAATTAAGAACTAAACAATTGAAGTAAATAAGTTAGAACAAACTAGAGGAAGCCTTGAGCGCCAAGAAGTGAGTGTAGTTGATGTAGAGGCAGCCCAAGCTTCAAGGGTGGCAATTGGATCCCAAGTGGCCTTTGAGAATTGTCGTAGGAGCCTCAAATGATCAAAATAGCTTTGGTATGCTTTGGTATATGATCGGTAGTGTTCCCGGCATCCATGGACGTCTATTTATAGGAGAAATACTCCCAAATGCTTCAATATGGCCGTTGGAGGGCTTTTGGAGCCGTTGGGGATCAAGTAGACAAGTCTGGTCAAGCTCCAACGGCTAGTTTGACTTTGCTCACCGGCTGGACGGTGCTTGTCCACCGGCTGGCCGGTGCCTTGGAAGGTGGAGAGAGCTACTGCCCAGCAGCCACCGGCTGGCCGGTGAGAAGCCCACCGGCTGGCCGGTGGTGAGACAGTAGGTCTCACTATTCCAAGGGGTTCCACCGGCTGGCCGGTGAGGAGTCCACCGGCTGGCCGGTGGTCTGGACAGAAGGCTTCCCATTCTGTCTGGACCCACCGGTTGGCCGGTGGCCAGGCACCGGCTGACCGGTGGCACCTGGCAGAGGGCAAGCCCTTCTGCCTTGTCCACCGGCTGGCCGATGGGCTGGATCCGGCTGGCCGGTGCCCTTACCGGCTGGCCGGTGGTCCTACACCGGCTGGCCGGTGGACTTGAAATCAGTCCACTTTTCCTTTTTTTTGCCACTTCTTGCTCCGGAAATCATGCCTATTAACAAGAACACTTGAAACAACATTAGATCACGATGAGAGTGATTGTGATCATTAAAATCCAAGAGAGTGGGGTACAACATTACATAGTCGCATGGTTAGACAAATCATGCACTAACCATGTCCCAGCCACTACCTTAGGGATGGACCTCACATAGTTGGATCACAAGGTTTATAAACCATGTTCTAGACATTAAAAATATCAATGTCTCAATTTTCATCATTTTTCCAAGGCTGTCACACGGTTTGGAAAAGTCGAGTGTAGATTGTGCACCTTCCCTTTATCCCCTGTCTCATTATGCATAGTTTCCTGTAGGTGTTGCATAGTTTTCCCCAAACTATTCACCTAAAGAAAAGCCTCAAAAACACTAAACAAAATTCTAAAAAATCTCCCAAACTTCACCCATATAATTTACATACTTAAAAATCATAAATAAAATGTTACTTACTTGAAACCTAGGGTGTTATATTCTCCCCATCATTGGTCTTTTGTTCCCCTGAAAGTAGAAAACCATCATTTACATGAAAGAGTTATATCCATTCCACTTTCATTTCCTTCTCCCATTGTTAAGTCTCTTCTTAAATCTGACCATATAGGAACAAAACCCACACTAGACCAATAATGTTTCCCACAAGACTTTCTCTTACCTATATATAATCTACACAAGGATATGTACCAATAAAGCATACAACTATAGTTCAACATGATTCCATCAAATCACATGGTCAGGGTCAGGCTGATACTTTTTAAACTGAGGTACATAAAAACATTATACACCACACTGAACTGTGGTGTTAATTCTAACCAATATGCCACCTCAACAACCCATTTTATTATCTCAAAAGGACCAATATATCTCTGATATAACTTACCCTGATTCCCAAAATAATGATGTCCAAGCCTTCGAGATATCCTTAAGAACACATGATCACTCACCATGAATGACAATAGCCATCGATGATGATCTACATACAATTTATAATGAATCTATTCCATCTCTATATGTTTCTTGATCAACTGAATTTTCTCCATTATTTCTTGGAAAATGCTTGGCCCAACTAGTAAAGCCTCACCTATTTCCACCCAATAAAGTAGAGAGATACAAGTAAGACCATACAATGATTCAAAGGGATCCATATGTATCGAGGCATGATATATGTTTTTATAATAGAACTCCATTAATAGTACATGCTCTTCCCATGAGCCACTAAAATCCATTACACAAGACTAGAACATTTCTTTAAAAATTTGTATTGTCCTTTTGGATTTCCCATCCAGATGAGTATGATAAACCATAGTCATGGTCAACTAAGTCCCAATAAATTTTTGTTAGGATTTCTAGAAATGATACATAAAACTCAGATCTCTATCTGATACGATCAAAACTGGTATTCCATGATTCTTTAACACTTCTCGAATATTTATTTTTGACAAGTCCTCGACCATATGAGATTCAAGAATAGGGATGAAATGAACCAAATTTTTGAGACGATCCACTATCACCCATATGGAATTGTGTTTTTTGAATTGTCCTTGGGAGACCCATTAAAAAATCCATAACAATATTCTCCCATTCCCACACTAGAATAGGTAATGATTGAAAAATACCTTCTAGTTGTTAATGATCTACCTTAACTTTATAATAAGTTAATCATCCTGAAATAAACTCAACCACCTTCCTTTTCATATTGAACCACCAAAACTATTTTTCAACACCTTATACATCATCTGTATTCTAAGATGAATAGATCGTCTAGAATGGTGGTAAGCATGAAGGAGTTGTTCCTAACAATCCATAGGTATGACTATCCAATTTCTGAACCACAACACTTAAATATCATCTAGTTTCCATCTCTCAATGGTCTCCCCACCATTGATTTTTGACCTCATATCCACACATTTTTCATCAATCATTTGTGCCTCTTTAACCATGTTCACCAAATCAGGAGTAAACAAAACTAGAAATAAAACCGAAACATCATGTAAGAACCCGGTTCTTAGTTTTGAGGTTCGGGCTTCTTCTTTTCCTTATCCTTAAGTTTTTTTTATAGAAAATATGGAAAATGGGGAAAACTCCTAAATTTTGGAACTACACACTGTGTACTTTTCCACATGCCATGTACTTTTGGCCGTGTTGGGATGAGTACACGGGGCGTGTAGCCATTTCGGCGATGAGGGGTGTAAGAACCGACTACAAGCCGTGTAGTGGTACCTTACACACCGTGTAGTCAGTCGACAGGCTTAAACATTAAGGCGGTGGAGTCGCCGCCAGCTGGGTGACAGTACACGCCGTGTACTTGGGAGTACATTCCATGTAATCATGTTGAAAAATAAACAGTGTGGCGGTGCCGCCAAATGAACAATTAAATGAAAGAAGTACACGTCGTGTACTCAGAAGTACACGTCGTGTACTTTGTTTTTTCGGATTAAAAAAGGAAGTAGCCTCCTCATTTGGAAAAGGAGACACTTGAGATGATTTGGAGCCAAAGGAGGAGGTCGGACCTTTGAAGATTCTCTGGGTGTTCGTCTGGAATCTGATTCGGCTTCGGACGATCTCGTTGGAACCGAGCAGGTAAGCCCTCTCCTCTCCTGGTACCGTTCTTACCAATTCTTTCCATAGGGGAAGTTATTTACATTTGAATGGGTTTTTTTCCTCATCAGATCTACGCCGTTCTTGGGCGTTTCTGGAGTCGTTGTTCGGGTATAACGTTCGTTGGCGTATAAGGTAGGTGGCTCGGTGTTTATTTTTCCAACTACTATGTGTTTTGTGCGTTTTGGTGCCACGAACCCATGTTGGGGTGTCGTGTGGCTGAGGCCGTTGCTATATTAAACACCTAGACTTGATTAGGTATTTAATTATGATATTAAAATGTTGGTTGGGATCATTGCTTGGATCCAGGACCATCCCGAGGGCTCTGATCCTCTGTTTAGCCAATTGTCCAGGATAACCGAGGGTATGCCTTGTTTAAATTATTCATTACTTTTTTCCTTGAGATTAATTGTATTCAAATTGCATGTTTATATGTTGGGAATGACCCGGTTACTTATGCATGAGGGTGGTGTTTTGCTTTAGCCTGAGGGCGTGACTGTTTTAGCCTGAGGGTGATGTTCTATTTCGCCTGAGGGCAACCTTTCGTGCCTGAGGGCTTGACTTCTATGCCTGAGGGTGACACTTTGTATGCCTGAGGGTGAGAATTCTGTTAAAATTCCTGAGGGAGAGACTCTATATAGCCTAAGGGTGTGGTTCTCTATATTAGCCTGAGGGCGGGATACTGGTTGGCCTGAGGGCTTGGTGCTGTTGAGCACAAAACGATACTAAATTTAATGGATTAAATGAATAATAAAATGGAAATTTAATTGATAAGTTAGTTACTTTTCAGTACTGCTTACTTTATTACATTTTATTATTGCACTCTGTTGTTGCATGCTCACACACAGTTGGGAACTAGCCTTTGGTGGGTTCCTACTGAGATATATTTCTCACACCCTGTTTGGGTCACGCTTTTCGGCCCAAACAGATTACGTTTCTGCAGGTCTAGATAGGGGAAAGAGTCCCTATACAGGTACTTGACTGTTGCTGAGGAGTAGAAGGGCATGGGACCGAGCCTAGGCTCGTGATGCTGCTACAAGCTGTTTTGCTTACTTTGTTGTGCTCTGTATTTGGTTGTACTGTATTGATGTATAACATGTTCTGGCTATTTTCTTAGAACTTGAAACATGTAGCATCATCATTTATATACTGTTGTTTATATCATCTGAAGTTTTTTATTTCCATTATGTATGTTTACTACTTCCGTTATCATTGTATGTTTTATTTTTTATTCCGATGTGCTGCACTTTGACAAATGAGGGCATAGTTTCCCCACTATCAGCCCTGGGCCCTTGCTGCTAGTTGGCAGCCTCTGGCGTTTGGGGAAATGCTCTTGAGGTCACGTGGCGAACTGGATTCAGGGCACTTGTTGCGTGGCACCCGGGTCCGGGACGTTACAAAGTGGTATCAGAGGGGTTATTTTCTTTGACTTACTATTTGGAGTCATAGTCAGGGATAAGAAGAATGGTAGTTGGTAATAAGTTTTGTCCGGGCGTAGTTAACCAGTGTATAGTGAAAATCTAGTCTACCTCGTATTTTGCAAATCTTATAATTTTGAAAATATTATAGTTGATATGATTTCACCATTGGGTGATGCACTTTGATATTGTGTTGTTTATAATTTATCTATGTATTCTCTTTAGTTTCAACCCGATGAGATTAGAGTATGCCGTCTCATGCATCATACAGGCACCTGCTAGATATCACATGCCATGCATAGTTTCCATGCCATTTAGGTGCATTATAAATTGCATGTTGTTGTGATAGATGTTGTGCAAGAAAATCATGTTGTTGTGATAGCTTCTTGATAAATACATGTTTATGTGATAGGGTATTCCTTGTGTGAGCTTGTTTATAGAATGGACGCCAAACTTTGGTTTTTGGGGAGTATGGGCCCCCATTGACCGGAATTTGGTGGATCATTGACTGTTTATTGGTTATAACATATATAAGATGTCAAACTTTGATTCGTGGGGAGTATGGGCCCTCACGGGTCATAATTTGACACTTAGGTGTGTTTTATAGTATTTTCTGGGTTCTGGAGAAGTTTCAGAGGCATACTGTCCGGAAACCCAGTATACACGCCGTGTAGTATTTTTATACACGTCGTGTATGTTCTTCTGTTCGGGAAGAAAAATGAACTTTTTGAGTACACACCATGTACCCTAAGTACATGCCGTGTAGTCTCTTCTCGTGTCACAAACCATGTGGGCGGAGACACGGGGTAGGGAAGGGCTTGGGTAAAACACGTCGTGTACCGAATGGTGTGACCCGGAGTCCAGCCGTGTAACTAACAACATTGGTCGGTGAACTCCTGTACAGACCGCGCTGTGTCAATGTTGAACATGCCATGTAGTGTGACCTGGGGACTCGGCCGTGTAACTAACAACACGGGCCGGTGTCACCTCTCCCTGAACATGCCGTATACCATTGGGACACGCCATGTAGTCTTGTCCGAGGACAGACCATGTGGAGTTAGCCGTGTGGCTGGGAAACAGGGTGGTGTACACACCGTGTGCGGGTGTAACACGCCATGTAGTGTTAAGCCGAGTAGTCGTCTGTGTCACAGATGACACGGGTAGTTGGGAAATAACACCGTACACGCCATGTAGATATTATACATGCCGTGTAGTTTTTGTTCAATGGCAGCCGTGTGGCTTAGCTGTGCAGAAGGACCTGGGAAGGGGAAGGGAAGTCAAGTACACGTCGTGTATTCAGTGTACACGTCGTGTAGGTTTGTTTTTCAAACTTTGAGATGCCTTCTTCCTCTTGTTCCCTTTGTGGTTTCTTCGTTTCAGCCTTGATAACTTTGAATCTGAGGCGTGCTTTTAACCCTATAGTGTCATGCCGCCTAGACGACCGTGAGTTGTTCTCCAGGAGAGCGACAACGATTATACTCCGGAAATAGTGGGCCATGGGCTACCAGTTGATCCTCCAGTAGATCCAGATGTGGCGCCAACTGCTATACCAGACACAGGTGCGGAGGCGCAGTTCCGTGAAGGATTTATGCGGTTCATGCAGACCTTTCAGTGAGCACCACGGGCTGCTACATCTATGGCTGAGCTGACTCATATCTTCCAGCAGCAGTATCCGCCTACGTTTTCAGAGGATGGCGGACCGCAAGCTGTGGAGTCTTGGCTGGGGTCGATGCAGACTATTTTCGAACATCTTGAGATGCCTCCTGGGCGGAGGGTCAAGCTCGCGACATACATGCTGCGTGATTTCGCCAAGAGGTGGTGGGATGTTACCACCCAGTCAGATCATCACAGAAACATGGAGTGGGAAGATTTTCAGGGAGTCTTCTATGAATTTTTCTTTCTCAACACACTGAGGGAAGATAGATCTCGAGAGTTCATGAATCTGCAGTAGGGCGCTATGTTAGTGATGTACTATTCTGCTTGTTTTACAGAGCTTCAGCGCTTTGCACCCGTGCTAGTGGGTGATGAGACGCTGAGAGCCAGACATTTTGAGGATGGTCTTCGGTATGACATCCGCGTGCTGGTGAATGTTTTCAGGTTTCCTACTTCTATGCTATTGTAAATCAGGCGCTTATTTCAGAGAGGAACCTACGGGAAGCAAGCGGTGTGGACCAAGGCGGTTCAGCGCCAGTTACTGGTACTATTTCTACTAGAAATAGGAATAGACAGATGGACTTTGCTCAGGGTAGCAGTACCATCCAGGCAGTCTCTTCAGGTGGCCCGATCAGGTGCTACCAGTGTGGCAGAGAGGGCCATAAAAGGCCGCAGTGTCCACGCGATCCAGTAGAGTGTTGAGCTTGCGGCAAGATGGGTCATCTGCAGCGATTTTGCAGGGCGATTCCACCGATGGATAGTGAGAGGGGTTCTGTGCAGACTCCGTGCGCGGGAGCAGGACCTGTGGATTCTTACCAGTCAGGGAACTGGAATACGTCAGGGTGTGCAGGCTGAGATAGTGGTTGTAGCCGTAGTAGCCAGACACCAGGATCTCAGAGTCACTAGGGTGGGACAACTCAGGGTAGCCAGTCTGTGTCACAGGGCCGCGGCACTGGGCAGGTATATGTAGTGCAACATACCTAGTAGGAGCAAGATCCCGGACCTTCTACAGTCAGAGGTACTATTTTAGTAGCTTCTGTCTTATCTTCGATACTATTCGATACGGGTTCTACACATAGTTTCATATTTGTACCCATTATTGAGAGCCTTGGGCTCTGTGTTTCTTCTTCTTCTAATATCATGATTCTAGACACTCCGTTGGGGACTAGGACGGTGGGTGTGCATCAGTTCAAGGAGTGCCCCCTTGAGGTTGGTGGGTGTCACTTCCTTTGGGACCTCTATGTCTTAGAGATGACGAGCTATGACGTTATTCTCGGGATGGACTAGTTGGTTCCCTTTCGAGCCTTTGTAGACTGCTATCATCGTAGGGTGCGTTTCACATCACCAGAGGGCGGAGAGTTTCTATACAAGGGTGAATGGGATGTTCAGGCGAGTTGAGCTAGACTAGAGCATCGTGGGCGAGGTGGAGACACAGCCCAGATAGAAAAATTATATCTGGATGATCAGGGGACTTGTCAGGCAAATTTCCCTCCAGTTGTTGATCGTTTCAGGGATGTCATCCCGGATGACTTTTCAGGTCTACCTCCAGAGCGAGAGGTGGATTTCTCTATCGAGCTTGTGCCAGGAGCAGCATCGGTGTCCATTCCTCCTTATAGGATGGCCACACCTGAGTTACAGGAGCTTAAGATGTAGTTAGAGAAGTTATAGGCAAAGGGATTTATTCGACCCAGTACTTCTCCTTGGGGTTCTCCGGTCCTTTTTGTGAAAAAGGCGGACGGTACCCTCAGACTTTGCATGGATTATCGAAATCTAAACTAGTTGACGGTTAAGAACTGATATCCCTTGCCGAGGATTGATGATCTGTTTGATCAGATTCGTGGAGCACGAGTGTTCTCGAAGATTGACTTGAGATCCGGATATCATCAGTTGCGTGTGAGACCATCTGATATACCTCTCACAGCTTTCAGGAGTAGGTATGGTCTATATGAGTATACGGTTATGCCGTTAGGACTCACGAACACACCATCAGTTTTCATGGCTCTGATGAATCGTGTGTTCCATCCATATCTTGATTCTTTTGTGGTAGTATTCATGGACGACATCTTGGTGTACTCTCACACTCGACACGACCATGCCACCCATCTTGAGATCGTATTGAGTACACTAAGAGAGCATCAGTTGTATGCTAAGCTCTCAAAGTGCCACTTTTGAATGGACCAGATTCACTTCCTGGGGAATATCATCTCAGAGGCAGGAGTTTCAGTAGACCCAGAGAAGGTGAGAGTAGTAGTTTCCTGGGACCATCCTAAGAACGTGTTTGAGATACGGATTTTCTTAGGGCTGGATGGATGCTACATGCATTTTATACAGGACTTCTCTCGCTTAGCAGCACCGTTGACAGGCCTGACTAAGAAGGTTGTGAAGTTTGTTTGGTCAGAAGCTTGCGAGGAAGCTTTTCAGGACCTGAAGGGAAGGTTGAAATCAGCACCGATCCTGATACTCCTAGATCAGGGGAAGAGCTATATATTTTACTATGATGCATCAGGTAATGATCTGGGATCAGTTTTGATGCAGGGAGATTGAGTTGTTGTGTACAGGTCTCGGCAGTTGAGGCCTCATGAGAGGAATTACCTGACGCATGATCTCAAGTTGGCTGTAGTTGTGCATGCGTTGCGCTATTGGAGACATTATCTATTTGGGGAGAATTTTGTGGTTTTCACCGAACACAAAAGCCTCAAGTATATATTTACTCAGCATGACTTGAATCTGAGGCAGAGGAGGTGGGTCGAGTACCTACAGTCCTTCGATTTTGAGCTTGCCTATACACCTGGTAAAGGTATTGCAGTGGCTGATGCACTGAGCAGGGAGACTCAGATACAAGCAGTGCAGGAGGCCAGTGGTGAGTGGAAGCTCATGGATTTTTTCTCTAAGATGCATCTGGAGGTGCATGTCAGTCAGGGGCAGACTTATCTTTCCTCTTTAGCTGTGACTTCTACCCTCCTGGATAGAGTGAGGATGAGACAACTATCTAATTCATAAGGCCTAGTTCTACGGGAGTCGGTGGCAAGTGAGGACCCTCCTCCCGGTTGGATGATAGGCTACGATGAGGTTTTGCATTTCCATGGATGAGTATAGGTTCCAGGGGATATACGCGAGGAGCTGATGCGGGAATTTCATGCTTCAGCTTGGGAAGTTCATCCTGGGGTTACCAAGATGTACTGTGACTTGAGGTGTCAGTACTGGTGGCCGGGTATGAAGAGAGAGATAGCTGGTTTTGTTACGAGGTGTTCCACCTGTCAGCAGGTGAAGGCAGAGCACCAGAGTCCAGCTGGGCTGTTACAGCAGTTACCCATTCTAGAGTGGAAATGGGATGATGTCGTGATAGATTTCGTGACGGGATTTCTGAGGTCACCTCGAGGAAATGACGCTGTGTGGGTTGTTGTGGACAGACTCACGAAGGTAGCTCACTTCTTGCCGATCATGGAGACCTTTGGTGTTGATGAGCTCGGACGGCTATATATCTGAGAGATCGTTCGTCTTCATGGGGTCCCTCGTTCTATCATTTCAGATAGGGATGTCCGCTTTACGTCTCATTTCTGGAAGATCTTTTAGAGGGCGCTGGGTACACAGGTGCTTCTGAGCATGGCATACCACCCTCATACTGACGGTCAGTCAGAGCGTACAGTATAGGTGCTAGAGGACATGCTTCGTGCATGCGTCCTAGACTTTGGGGGCTCTTGGGAGAAGCATATACCCTTAGTCGACTTTTCCTATAACAATATTTTTCAGGAGACTATTGAGATGGCACCATATGAGGCTTTATACGGTAGTTCGTGCCAATCACCTTTGTTCTAGTTAGAGGCAGGTGAGGCAGCTTTACTAGGACCACGTCTCGTACAGGAGACATCTGAGCAGGTCCAGTTGATTCAAAAGCGGATGGCTACCGCGCAGTCTCGTCAGAAATCTTATGATGATCGCCATAGACGACCTTTGGAGTTCGTGGTAGGGAATCAGGTTTTTCTACATGTTTCTCCGAGGCTGGGACACAAACGGATCAGGAGACAGGGTAATATTTCACCGAGGTATGTGGGACCATTTGAGATTCTTGAGAGAGTCGGGCTGGTTTCCTATCGGTTGCGATTACCGCAGCGGTACTGAGAAATGCACGACGTCTTCCACGTATCTCAATTGCGTCGCTATCATTCAGACCCATCTCACACCTTTCAGCCAGAGGAGGTTGAGCTGGAGGCAGATGCGTCTTTTGAGGAGAATCCAATTCGTATCGTTGATAGGAGCATGAAGGTTCTCTGAGGCCAGTCACTTCCTCTTGTACGGATGCTATGGCAGCATGGCCGAGTGCAGGACGAAACCTGGGAGCGGGACATCGACGTACGTGCCCAGTGGCCGGAGTTGTTCACGGCTATATCTTCTCCACCCTTGGAAGATCAATTCTGGGACAAATTTCTATAAGGGGGGAAGTTTGTAAGAACCCGGTTCTTAGTTTTGAGGTACATGCTTCTTCTTTTCCTTTTCCTTTTCCTTAAGTGTTTTTTTGAGAAAATATAGAAAATGGGGAAAACTCTTAAATTTTGGAACTACACGCCGTGTACTTTTCCACATGCCATGTACTTTTGGCCGTGTTGGGATGAGTACACGGGGCATGTATCCATGTTGGCGACAAGGGGTGTAGGAACCGACTACACGTCGTGTAGTGGTACCTTACACATTGTGTAGTCAGTCGACAGGATTAAATAGTAAGGCGGTGGAGTCGCCGCCAACTGGGCGACAGTACACACCTTGTACTTGGGAGTACATGCCATGTACTCATGTCGACAAATGAACAGTGTGGCGGTGCCACCAAATGAATAGTTAAATAAAATAAGTACATGTCGTGTACTCATAAGTACACACCGTGTACTTTGTTTTTTCGACTTAAAATAGGAAGTAGCCTCCTCATTTGGCAGAGGAGACACTTGAGCCGGTTTGGATCCAAAGGAGGAGGTCGGACCTTTGAAGATCCACCAGGTGTTCGTCTGAAATCCGATTCAGCTTCAGATGATCTCGTTGGAACTGTACGGGTAAGCCCTCTCCTCTCTTGGTATCGTTCTTACCAATTGTTTCTCGAGGGGAAGTTATTTACGTTTGAATGGGTTTTTTTCCTCGTCATATCTACGCTGTTCTTGGGCGTTTCTGGAGTCGGCGTTCGGGTATAACGTTCATTGGCATATAAGGTAGGTGACTTGGTGTTTAGTTTTCCAACTGCTGTGTGTTTTGTGCGTTTTCATGCCACGAACCCATGTTGGGGTGTCATGTGGTTGAGGTCGTTTCTATATTAAACACCTAGACTTGATTAGGTATTTAATTATGATATTAAAATGTTGTTTGGGATCATTGCTTGGATCCAGGACCATCCCGAGGGGTGCGTTCCTCTATTTAGTCGATTGGCCAGGATACCTGAGGGTATGCCTTGTTTAAATTATGCATTACTTTTTTCCTTGAGAGGAATTGTATTGAAATTGCATGTTTATATGTTGGGCATGGCCCGGTTACTTATGCCTGAGGGTGGTGTTTTTCTTTAGCCTGAGGGCATGACTGTTTTAGCCTGAGGGCGACGTTCTATTTCGCCTGAGGGAAACCTTTTGTGCCTGAGGGCTTGACTTCTGTGCCTGAGGGAAACACTTCTTATGCCTAAGGGTGAGAATTCTGTTACAATGCCTGAGGGTGAGACTTTGTATAGCCTGAGGGCGTGGTTCACTATATTATCCTGAGGGTGGGATACTGGATGGCCTGAGGGCTTGGTGCTGTTGAGCACAGAACGATACTAAATTTAATGGATTAAATGAATAATAAAATGGAAATTTAATTGATAAGTTAGTTACTTTTTAGTACTGCTTACTTTATTGAATTTTATAATTTCACTCTATTGTTGCATGCTCGCACGCAGTTGGGAACGGGCCTTTGGTGGGTGCCTACTGAGATATATTTCTCACACCCTGTTTAGGTCACACTTTTCGGCCCAAACAGGTTACGTTTTTGTAGGTGTAGATAGGGTCAAGAGTCCCTATACATGTACTTGACTGTTGTTGAGGAGTAGGAGGGCATGGGACCGAGCCTAGGCTCATGATGTCCCTGCCAGCTGTTTTTCTTACTTTGTTGTGCTCTGTATTTGGTTGTACTGTATTGATGTATAACATGTTCTGGCTATTTTCTTATAACTTGAAACATCTAGCATCATCATTTATATACTGTTGTTTATATCATCTACAATTGTTTATTTCTGTTGTGTATGTTTAATGCTTCCGCTGTCGTTGTATGTTTTATTTTATATTCCGCTGCGCTACACTTTGACAAATGAGGGCATAGTTTCCCCACTATCAGACATGGGCCCTCGCTGCTAGTTGGCAGCCTCTGGCATTTGGGAAAATGCGCTTGAGGTCACATGGCGAACCGGATTCGGGGTGCCCGTTTCATGGCACCCGGGTCCGAGACGTTACACATCACATCTGTCTTCACATTCCAAGTACATGTTGGCTAGGACCAAAATCAACTACCACTCATATGAAGTTTCTCTTACTAACTAATCATATTAATTTCTACTTAAATCATTTACCACTGAATTTTCTTTTCTTAGTGTATACATTAATTCAAATTCAAACATTTGGAGATACTCTATCCATCTTTTTTGTCTCATGTTCAGATTATATTGTGAGAAAAATATGTGTTAAGCTCTTGTGATCCGTAAACACAATAAATTTCTCACCAAAGAGATAATGATGCCAAGTCTTCAAAGCATGGACTATGGAAGCTAACTAAAAATCATATTTTTTGTAGTTCTTATCATAAAAACACAACTTCCTTGAGCCATATGCAACAACATGATCTCCCTTCATGAGAACACATCCCAACCCAGATCCCAAATCATCGCAATACACCACATATCATTGTCCTAATTCAAGAAAAAAAATTGTGTTTATGTAAGGTGAAATTTTAGCTCTTTAAAACAATTGTTACATTCCTCGTCCCATTGGAATAGAACATTATTCTTTGTCAAAGCTATCATAGGAAAAGATAATCATGAAAAATCACAAATAGGGCTTTGGTAATAACCATCTAGACCAAAGAAACTTTGTATCTCAAAGAAATTATTTGGTGGGTTTCAAGATATATCAAACTCTGTCTTTTATGGATCCACATAAACACCTATTTTATAAATTACATGGACAAGGAAATGTACCTATTTTATCCAAAAAAATCACTTTGATAATTTGGTATATAGATGATGATCCCTCAAGATTCCCAACATTTTCATCAAGTTTTGTTGATGCTCATCCCTTTTCCTTGAATACACCAATATGTCATCCACATACACCACTAAAAAAATCAAGATATCAGTGAAATATTTGATTCAACAATTCCATAATGATTTTTGGTCTATTCATAAGACCAAAAAGAAATACCACATATTCATAATGTCCATATCTACTTATTAAATCCATCTTTGGAATATACACCTTATGAACCCATAATTGGTGATATCTTGATTGTAATTCAATTTTAGAGAACCACTGATCTTCTCTTAATTGATCAAACATATCATCAATGTGTGGAATTAGATATCTATTTTCTAACGTAACTTGGTCAATATTATGATAATCCACACACAATCAAAGAGTTGTATCCTCATTTTTGACAAATAAGGTTAGTGTTGCCTATAGAGATGTGTTGGGATGAATGAAAACTTTTCTTTATAGCTCCCTAACTACACTTTCATTTCTCTTAATTCTTTTGGGGTCATCCTATAAGACAGAAGGGATATAGGACTAGTCCCGAGGAGGAGATCAATCACAAAATCCACTTCCCTTATAGGTGGTAACCCATATAAATTCTTAGGAAAAACATCTAAAAAATTATCGACCACTACTGTAAAACTATTATCTTAAATATCTTCCATTGATGAAAAATTCAAGGATTCCAAATCGTATGAGATTATTCCAACTGTTGGTTCCAAAAAGCATGTTTCACTTAATTTTTCACTTCTGTCTCCTTGAAAGAGATACCCGACTCTATCTTCATTTGTAAAACTGGTCATTCTAGTATATCAGTTGATGTGATCCTTGAACATTTTCCATTAATACATTCCTAGGATTATATCATAAACATCCATCTCTAGCAAATATAAATCCCATATCTGCTCAAATCCATCAATAGATATAGAACATGCTCTACACACAAAATCTCAACATTCTCTTTGACCAAGAGGATTTTGAAATTTTAATGTAAATGGAATCATCTCAACTTTTAAACTCATCAAATCAACAATATGAGAAGAAATAAAGTATTGGGATGAACTCATATCAAACAAATTTGACATAAGGGTAGAATTAAAAATAATTGTAACTCTCACCACAGATGGTCTAAACTGATAATCTAAAATAACCTTCTCATATCCATTTAATTTCATTCTCAATGCACTTTTCTTCTTGTTTTCTTATTGATATTTTACTTCCTGAGGATTCATGGCATTTGTAGAATCACCTTGGATAGCTCTATTCTGTTGATGAGACTGATTGTGTTGTCCTCACCCCGTCGAGGTATACAATGCCTGCGATACATGATAAGTGTCCTGAACACTCGAACTTGGGGAACCATGAAAAAAGCACTTAATATGACCCTTTTTTTTAAATTTGGAATGCACTTGGTGGTGAAGTACACTCTCACTTCATGTGGTTGAAAGAACAAAATTGGAAACATCCAACTTTAGTCATGGGTCTTGGAGGAAGAGTCACTGATCCAACTGTCTACTTTTGATTCATTCTCCCACCATGGAAATAGGTGTCCCTCTTCCACTTTCTCCCAACATTATAGTTCTCACCATTTATTGTGGGTATCAACATTCTTCGTCTACCCATATCTCTTGAAATTCCCATCTCATCCACCATCACTCTATTGACAATCTCTTTATAGTATGTAATACAAAGCACATAAATATTCGAGCGAATCTCCTACCTTGGCCCTGATTCAAAGATGTGTACCTTCAAGGAACCACTAGATGCAAATTCAGGTGGAGAGCACACTAAATTCACGAATTTATCCACATACTCTATAACAGAAATATTTTACTACTTCAAGATAAAGATGTTTTTTGTTCTTTGAATTATGAATGTGTGGGGATAAAATTATTTTTTAAAAAATTATTCAAAATCCTCCCAAGCGAGTTTGTGGTATAATTTATCCTGAAAAACTAAATCACACTACTATAGTTATAGACCCTCCAATATATACATCGCTAGATTAACTTTTAGCTCTACTGTTTTTCTAATGAAATCAAAGACTAGATTCATCCTGCTCAGCCACACCTCTTCCTTTTCTGGTTTAGAATCACCCTGAAATATGGGTGGATTCTGCTTATAGAATCGGATGAAATGATCCACTTCCTTGGATCATCCCTCCAATTACCATTATACACAACCTAAAATGCTTGAACAATACTCTGAACTAGTTGTTGGTTCACCTGTGGCTTAGGTACACCCACATTCATAGAATCTTCCTTCATTTGGTCTCTAAGATGCCTACTGAGTTCCATTTTCTATAAAAACAATAAATTCCATAAGTCTCACTCCCTATAAACTGAAGGCTTAAGATTTAAAATTCTATCACAACAATGCTTTCCAAAATCAACCTTTACCATGTCCAACATTTTTTGAAAAATTTCAACATGATTTTGAAAATTAAACCACTCTCAAAATACCACAACCATGCACTTTCCAAATTCTTTCATTTGATAATAATTTCAACAATTTTAAAAAAAAAACACATTTTACCAAATCATGCATAATTACTCAAAATGAAATATGTCATCCTAGTGGGAATTCATTCCTATAATGCATTTCATACTCATCTCATTGGATAAACCAATGATAATGAGATTCCAAAACCTATAATTGTCTCCAAAACACTTATGTACTCAACTCCTAGGTTACTTGAAGTTCAACATAAAATAGTTATCTATGTATTTTTATCTCTATATTTCAAGTTCCTAAAATACTAATACTTTATATGATCCCAACTCAAGGAATATACAAGAATGAATTCAACTCCAAGATCAAAAACCAATACCAAGTCAAAGACCAACTAAGAATATTACAACTTCTTCCAAAAAGATCTAAAGGACCAAGATGATACCACTTCTAACATACCTCTTCTTATCATTGTCTTGAGAAGGTAGAAGGATATTACTTGGCCTTAAGAGACATCCCCAAGACACCAAAGGCTGGAAATAAATGTCGAAGAGCTTCAATACACATGGGGGACAATTTTCCCATTGAAAATAAAACAATTAAACAAACATTACATAACCAAATAAATAACTATATGATATATGATAACAATGAAAGATAAATAAAAATTTAATTTATCAAAATCAAAATAAAACCAAGTACCACAATAGAAGACTACAATATCAAAGTACACAGAAAAAGAAAAAACTCAAAGACTCCAATGACAAACTCCAAATCTCCAAACATGCTCCATGGTCCGATTCCACAAAACTACCCAAGTATCATGGAATAATGAAAAATATTTGTTATCATTTACCTTTTTCCAAGTATTAATAAACAAAATCTACAAAATCACTAAAGTTAAAAAACATGAGTGAGTAATGAAACTCAGTAGATTTTCCCCAATGACTTCCCTACTCACGCCACTAGGATAGAACATGTTAGCACATTTATATAAAATGGTTTATATAAACCAATTTATAAAAATAAGTTTATAACTAAATATAAATAAGTTCCATAGTAAAATAGTTTTCTCAATAGAATAAAAAGTTACAAGGAAGGCAACGAAGCACTATTCTTAAACCATTTCCAAAATCTCATTTGGCATAACTCATTCTAATCCACAACCCACGCATCCACACATGCATGTTTTGTTATGATAGTTTCATAATCATGAGCGGTTTCTTATAAATATACCAATTCATCACAATTTAATTAAATCCAATGTTCCATTACACCTTTGGAACTGATCACAAGGTCATATTTCAACCAAAACTCATAATTAAATATGAACACACACCACCAAGTATGCCCAAAAACCATGCCAATACAATCATTCCAATCCATATAAATTTCAAGAAATTTAAATGAAAAAATAAATCAATAAAACAAAAATTTTATTGAATTTATTTTTTCATAAATCAAACCAAGAAACTATTTTAAAATCAACATTTTAAAATCATTTATCAAATCATATTTCACAACAATTCGATAATTTCACACAAAACCACAAACCACCACTAAAAAATATTTCTACCATGATTTGCACACCAATTTCAAAATAAATTTAAATTAGTTTAACCAATTTGAATCTAATGATTCATATTCTAAATAGAGGATTTGATATTGAAGCCACCTACCATAGAAAACTTGGTGAAAATAGAAAACAGCACGAAAATGCCAACGAAACCAGGTTGAATCTCCAAAAAACCACCTTAGATTTATTAACTTATCATAAAAAAGGACCAAATATAATCATATTTGGCATAAAATATCTTATATATATCCATAAATTATGTATATATAAGAAACTGATAGAGAGGGAGAAGTAGATCTAAGGAAAACCACCAAGAACGACCAAGAACGATGACTTATCGCAAGAATTCAGCTTCAAAACACCAAGAGAAGCCTTCAGATCACCTATGGATCAATGAGAGAAGCCTATACAACCTTTGGGAGGAGAAAATATTGATTTAGGTTTTGTTTGGGGAAATAATGAGGTGTTAAAACGTTAAACTAACCTAGATCCACTTTTGTGGAACTAGTTTTTAAACTATGCACAGTTAGTCGCACAGTTATACAAACCATGTGCTAACTATGATCCAGAAACATCCTTAATTATTAAACTCACATGTTTGGCTCATGATATTTCCAAATCGGGTGCTATCCATGTCAAATACCATTGTCTCTAGTTGCACAGTGTTTTCTAGGCTACTGCACAGTTTGGATAAACCATGTGCAGCCTGTGTTCCTTCCCTTTAGCCCATGCCTCATTGTGTACAGTTTCATGTAGGTGTTTCATAGTTTTCCCCAAACCATGAACCAACTGTAGACCTATATAAAATCCCCAAAAACACTCTACAATTTCTCCAAACTCTCCCAAACTTCTCCCATATACATTACATACTTAAAAACCATAAAGAAAGGGTTACTTTCTTGAAACTGAGATTGATACAACTTAAAATAAAATTTATTTTCACAAAATGTATTATTAAATTAACCTTTTGTTGTATTATTATTATAATATAATTTTATGAGACTTTAATTTATTTTTCAAAGTTTTATAGAATCATTTATAATTTTAAATTTGATATTTTCCAACTAAATTATGATTTTAATTAAAAATTAAATTTACCATATTTATAAAATTATTTTCATAAAATTTACTTTATTTTTTAATTATAAAAATTTAAAAATGGTTATGGTTAAAAAAATTTATTTTTCTAAAATACATGAATTTTGTGAATAGTAAAATATGGTAATTTACAGTATATATATACATTATTAATTAAATACACTTTTATTTGAGTCATCACTGATGTAATCACCATAATCTTGAGCTCCAATTAATTATTCTAATATATTTAGTGATAATCCTAAAACTATTCACAGTCTTGGGCCAAAAATAAAAAACTAATGAATAAAATAATGGGAAAACACCCCTCTCATCCACTATAAATACAACCCCTCACCATATATTCTCCTCACACCTTCCAAGATTTGATCCTTTTCCAAATTCTACCCAATACTCTTCCCAATTCTCTACCCCAAATCCAAGATCCTTTCGTCTCAATAAAAGACAAAACTCAAGTGCCTCAAGGAGGTTCTCAAGGAGGAAAATTGAAGAGGTAAAAACCTCTTTCCCTTTATTTTAAATTTATTTTCTTTTTTATCTTCTTCATGCCTCCACTTATACAAGTGGAATGATAACTCCAATTTATTTTATATAATATAATGTTATTATACTAATGTAATAATTCATCTTCAATTCTCTTCCCTTTTCCTTTTTTTCTAAACATGAAAATATCATATGTGCTGTGTTAATTTACCACCACCATGGATGATGCATTTTCATTTTTCACTACATCCTTCAAGGCTGCTCATTAAACTATCATTATGGTTAAATACGATTTTATTATATATATTATAAATTATATACTATTATGTAAGCAATATATAAATTTTATGTTAAATAAAATGATATAAGATCATAATGGTCATAAAACCTCCCAAATTAATTAAATAATTTTCATTAACGTTAAATATAATAAATCATTATCATAAAATCTAACAAAAAGATATATAATAAAAATTATGCTTATTTATGTTCATTAATAACAACTTTGGAGAATCGTTCTCATTTTACATAAACTTCCATAATCATATACAAGCGAACCAATCAAGAAAACCAAGAAAACGAACACTCCCAAACAATGAAATTAAAATCTGTAAATCATTGAAAATCTCATAAATAAACTTAATACAAATATAATGAATAAAATTCATGTATAAAAAGTTCTTTATTTTCTAATTAATCAATTTAATTTTATTATTTGAGATATTAAAGTAAATAAATCACTCAGACATAAGGTAAGGGGATTCTCAAACCCAACTCTCTTTCTTTGGGGTTCCCTATTTTACTCCATTTTCAGTATGGATGTTCCTTTAATGTTACTAAAATATAATTTCTTTTCCCTTCCCTTTTGTTTTATGGGATATATATGTTTCAAAACTGATTTTATGACAAATGAAAATATTTTTCCAAAATAACTCTTTTTTCCAAAAATATATCTTTTACTTCTCATGATATTGTTTCTTCATCAATCAAGATTAATGATCCTTATACCAGGTATCTTATTCTATCCTTAATTTGTTAACCCTAAAGTTTATTCATGAATGTGTTCTTTGTGAAATTAAACTCATTCCTTTACATTGGTTATTTTATTTCCAAGATTGATATACGTTTGATGTGTTATGCATGATAATGTAAATGTTATGATGTGATGGGTGCGCCTAAAATTATATAGTGCATGTAAATGTTATGATGTGATGGGTTCACCTAGAATTATATAGTTCTCCAATGCATTGGGTAATATTATGTATCTCATGAGATAAATTGAAATATGTGTGAGCATGATTCTTGGTTTGTTCACAACTATGTGTGATATTTGACCACTAAGACATGATTTTTCATTTTTATGTATTGCTATATTCCATGACTTTATCTAATAATTTCTCTCATGATTATGATGATGACCCTTTTCCAATGTTATGATGATTATGATTATTCTCAACCATGTTTCATGTTTCTTATTCATCATCTTACTGGGATTTTAGCTCACCCCTTCTTTTGATGTATATTCTCGGGTGAATACTTGTACTAAGGAGAACACAAGAGACAATAAGAATCTAGAGAATAATAAATTAAATAGATATTTATGTTTTATTATGTAAATGTTATGTATGGTCTTAATTTTTCCAAGAAACTAAAACTTTTGATCCAGGTTTTGTAACACTATTATGTTTTTTATCTTAAAAATTATGTAATAGTCATGTAAGAAAAGTAGGGTCACTATAGTTAGTATCATAGGATGGTTTAGTTAATTTTGGAATTAGTATTATAGAACCTAAATAAAAACCCTTCATATGAATATTTGTTTTAGAAATATGATAAACATAGGTATCCCACAAGATATGCCTTTAAAGATAATTGAACAAAGTAATAATTTATTTATTCATGACTTGATGCTAAAGTTTTGTTCAAACCTATTCTATTTTAGAAAATGGTGGGAACTAAGAGAAGCCAGGACAACAACCCATGTAACGGACAATGTAGTGATTGCCTAAATGATATCCCCAATGCCTTAGGAGGTGGAGTTCAAAATTTCATGGAGATTCTTACCAAGTTGTATCAGGATATAAACAACAACTTGAATAATATGGAATGTCCTCCTTTGCTTAAGATGGATCAAATGGCTATTGAGTGTTTTATGTGGCAACAACCATGTACATTTAGTGGATCTTATGATCCACTGGTCATGGAATAGTGGGTCAACTTAATAGAGAATATATTTTATGTTCCCCACTATTTTGAGAATTAGAAGGTGAATTTGGTCATTTATCATCAATATGGAGAGGCCAATCAATGGTGTTCGTTAATTAAAAACACCAAACTGAAGGAAAAATTGAAGAGATAGAGTGGGAATACTTTAAGATAATGTTTCTTAACAATTTTTTCCCTTGAACTCTTTATACAAGGATGGAAAGAGAATTAATAGAGATGAAGAAAAATGAAGGTGAATAATTCATTCCCTATGAATAAAATTCCACAAGGATTTCAAGGTATGCTTTGGGACTTGTTATCAAAAATGATAAAAAAAATTGATATATTCTTTAGTGGTTTAAAACCACACCTTCTAAAGGATCCATAAATTTGAGACTTTGGGATATATGAAGAAGTTTTTTGGTGTTCTCTCAAAGTAGAGATGGAGTTTGGAGAATGGTCACATGGCTATAGTGATAAGAAATGAAAGATGTATTTTCAAGATGGTGGATGTAATGAGAAAGTTATAAAGAAGTTTAAACCAATCACATTTCAAAAATGTGTATAGAAGCATCGTGGGAACTTCCTCAAAGGGATGGGAAAATTCTATAAGTGTGGTAGATAAGTCCACCAAGATCATTAATGTCTAAGATACATAAATAATATGGCAGATATGATAGAGGAAAGGAGAGAACCACCCATGGTTCAATGCTTCAACTGTAGGGAGAAAGGGCACTATGAAATCTAGTGCACTAAACCTCGAGTCCTCGAGGGTAATTGGAATCATCAACCACCAAATCTAAAGGAGAAAAGGAAGACTTATTCCATAACTATTGCTAAGGTGGATCCTGAAAATGATTTTTTGATAGGTATACTAGTTATTCATTCAAGATTAGAGAATGTACAATTTGATTCTGGTTCTATGCATTCTTTCATATCATTCATGTCTATTAGGACTATTCAAACACCACCTTGAAATATGGAGGTTGCGTTATCTATGAGAATGGAAAATGGGGAAATTATTGCATCCAAATTATATATCTCTTCCCAGGTTAATGTTTGTGGAATCAACCTCCCAAAAAATCTATTCTTACTTAATTTGGTGGAGTTTGATGCTATATTGTGCATGGATTTAATAACTTTATAAAAATCCAACATCAATTTTCAAGAAAGGAATATCACTCATCACATCATGAGGCATCCTCTAATTCTATAAAAGTGTAAGGAGGAAGATGAATCTTCTTTAGAATCATAATATAAATTTTGGAAATTATTTCCTTATGAGAAAGTGTATCTATCTCAAATAATTGATACAAAGGATAAAATCATCCTCAAAGACATGCCCATTGTGAGGGACTATACTGATGTATTCCCAAAAGAATTTCCTAGACTTTATTATGATCAAGAGGTTGAGTAATAAAGTGAACTTATTCTAGGATCTTTACCTATATCAACTACACCTTATAGAATGGACATCATTTATCTAGAAGATTTAAATAATCAATTACAAGAAATTTAGTACACGGGTTTTATATACTCTGGTGCTTCACCATGGGGTGAGTTAGTCCTCTTCATAGAAAAGAAGGATGGATCAATGTGTCTCTTCATTGATTATCATGAACTCAATAAAATCGTGATGAAGACCAATTATCCCCTACCATGGATATATGACTTGTTTGATCAACTACATGGGGCCAAGTATTTATCTAAGGTGGACCTTCAGTTAGGATATCACCAATTAAAGGTGAGGAAGGAATGTATTCCAAATACTACCATTTGAATGAGGTATGGACACTGTGAGTTCATGGTGATTCCCTTCAAACTCACTAATGCTCAAAAAAATTTCATGGATTTAATGAATATAGTCCTTAAAGAATACCTAGAATAATTTGTGGTAGTCTTTATTGATTATATTTTGATATACTTCAAGAGAATAGAAGAACACAAGGAGAATTTGAATATTGTGCTAAATAATTGGTGAAGGGAGAAACTTTATGAAAATTACAATAAATGTGAGTTCCTGATGGCATAAGTATCATTATTTGGGAATGTTATCACCAGAAAAGGAATATTTTTGGACCCTTCTATAAAAAAGGCAATCGAAGAGTGGCCCAAGCCAACATATGTAATAGAGATCCATAGTTCCCTTGGTATATATGGGTATTACCAATGATTTATGAAGAACGTATCACAATTTTCAAACCCACTAATCAAGATGACTCAGAAGGGAGAAAAGTTTTTCTAGACCAGTGAATGTGAAGATTTCTTCAAAGAGTTAAAAAAGAGTCTTATCACCATGCCAGTACTCACACTTCTGACAAGTGGGGAACTCTTTTGGGTACAAAGTTATACTTAAAATAAAGGATTATGTTTTTTAGTAATGAAAAATGATAAATTGATAGCCTACTCCTCAAGGAAGTTGAAATTTTATGAGAAAAAATATACCACTCATGATTTGGAGTTGGAATTTTTGATCTTTGAATTGAAAATATGGAAGCATTATCTCTATGGGGAGAAGTGTGAAATATATGTTTATTATAAGAGCCTAAAATATATATTCACACAGAAGGAGCTCAGTATGTGCTAGGAAATATTGTTAGATCTCATCAAGGATTATGAATACTCAATCTACTACCATCCTAGAAAGGCAAATAAAGTGTTAGAATCTCTAAGTAGAAATTATCCTACAACATTATCAATGATGATAATTGATAAGGATCCAATATTATTATATTTGAAATGGATGGACATGGGAATCATTAAGGAACAAAACCAATACTTTCTAAATTTATTTACCAACCATACCTCATGGAGAATATAAAGGATTCTCAAAAAATGATGTGGAAATTTAGAAGAATGTGTAAGCTATTAGAAAGGGTAAGTCCTCATAGTTTAAAATTTATGAGGAAAAAGTGGTAATATTTGGGTTATGACTATGTGTACCATCTGATCCATAGAAAAATAAGGAGATTATTAATGACACACATAGCTCAACATTCTCTATTCACCCAGGAAGCATAAAGATGTATTGAGATATTTGAAAAAACTATTGGTGAAAAAATATGAAAAATGTGGTCGCTGAATATACATCAAAGTTCCTGGTATGTTAGAAAATTAAGGATGAAAGGGAAAATTATAAGGGGATTATGAAACCATTGCCCATACCAACATAAAAATGGTAAAACATCACTATGGAGTTTGTAACTGGACTTTTGAAGACATCTAGAGGAAACAATAATATATGGGTTGTTGTGGATCATCTTACAAAGACAACTCACTTTATCACAATTTGGGAGGACTTATCACTAGACCAAATTGTATGGATATATATCATATATGTGGTAAGTATTCATGGAGTACCACTAACAATTATATCTTATCGAGATCTAAGATTCACCTCAAAGTTCTGGAAAAGTATCTAACATGATCTAAATATTGATCATGACTTCTATATGGATTATCAATCTCAAAATAATGGCCAATTATAGTGGACTATTAAGACACTGGAAGGCATGTTTACAGCATTTTCTATAGACTTTAAAGGAGGATGGGGCCGAAATTTGTCTCTGGATGAGTTCTCTTACAATAATAGTTTCCAATCGAGCATCCAAAGGGCTCCATATATTTACCTTTATGGGAAAATATACATAAAACCAGTGTTCTAGGATGCGGTTGGTGAACATAAGCTACTAGAACATGAAATGGTTAAATAAATGGTAGAGAAGGTGAAAACCATTCAGCAGCACATCAAGACAGTCCAAATTCGATAAAAGAGATATGAAGAAAATTGTTGACGAGACCTAGAGTTTGAGGTTAGAGATATGGGATTCCTCTATATATCTCTATAGAATATGATCATGAGATTTGGGAAGAAGTGGAATCCAAGTCCTTGGTATATCGGCCCCTTTGAGATTCTTGATTGAGTCAGAGTTGTAGCCTATCGACTGACACTTCCTCCCACTACGTCTCAAGTACATGATATATTACATGTATCCCTCTTAAAGAAGTACATATTGGATCCTTCATATGTATTAAACCCAGATATGATATAGTTGGAAAATGATCTCTCTTAAGAGGAGAATATAGTGAAGATCTTGGATAGTAGAGATAAATTTCTACGCAACAAGAATACTCACCTTGTCAAAGTACTATGGTGAAACCATAAGTAGGAAGAGGAAAAATGGGAACCGAATGAAGTCATGAAATAGAAGTACCCTTATATGTTATCAAATTATAATGTAAAATGAAATTTTGAGGGAGAAATTTCATAAGGATGGAAGAATGTGATGACCCAAAATTTTATCAATGGAAATTATCTTCTTATAATTATGTCATATAGTATAAACCACATAAAATCACTTTTTAAACATAATAAAAACTTTATAAATGAATAATTAATGAAATAATAGATATTTCTAGAAGTTAAGGAACCTTTACCAATAGAAAAGTAACTTACCCTTTAGAATAGTAATGTGGCTATTAGGAATAGTAAATTAGCCAATAGAATAGTAACCTCATCTTTGAAAGTATAAATAAAATTTACACATATTATAAATGATAATATGATATAATTATACCATATTATATGTAAATAAATATTTTTAAAAATATTAATTAAATTTTTGAATTTTTATAAAACATTAATGTTTATTTATAATTTCATAATTAATATAATTATTTAAAATAAAATGTATTTTCATAAAATTTATTCTTAAATTAATATTTTTTTTATTATTATAATATAATTTTATGAGACCTTAATTAATTTTTCAAAATGTCATAGAATCTGTTATAATTTTAAAATCAGTTTTTTCCAAGTAAATGATGATTTTAATTAAAAATTAAATTTCACATATTTAGAAAATTATTTTCATAAAATGGAGTTCATTTTTTAATTATAAACATTTAAAAATTGTTAGGGATATTTTTTGGTATTTTTCTAAAATACTTGAATTTTTAGTGGATAGTAAAATATGGTAATTTACGGTATATATACATTATAAATTAAATACACTATTCCTTGAGTCATCGCTGATTTAAAAACTATAATCTTGAACTCCCCTTCATTATTTTAATATATTTAGTGATAATTCTCAAACTATTTAAAGTCTTGAGCCAAAATAAAAAACTAATTAATAAAATAATGAGAAAACACCCCTATCCTCCCTTATAAATACCACCCTCACCACCTCTTCTCCTCACAACTTACAAGCTTTAAGACGTGTCCAAAATTTTCCCAATACTCTTCCAAATTCTCTCCCCAATTTCCAAGATCCTTTGGTCACAAAAAAATTCCAAACTCAAGTGCCTCAAGGAGGTTCTCAATGAGGAGAATTCAAGAGGTAAAAACCTCTTTCCTTTTCTTTTAATTTCTTTTCAATTTATTTTCTTTCTTATCTTATCCTCACCATAACTTATCAAAGTGGAACGATAACTATAGTAAATTTTATAAAATTTAATTTTATTATTTTAATGTAATAATTCATCTTCAAGCCTCTTCCCTTTTCCTTTTTTTCTGAATATGAAAATATCGCATGTGGTGTGTCGGTTTACCACCACTGTGGATGATGCATTTTCATTTTTCACTACCACGTTAAAGAATGGTCATAAACCAATAATTTTGGTTAAATAAGATTTTATTATACATATTATATGTTATATAATGTTCTATAAAAAATATATAAACATGAAGTTAAATAAAATGATATAAGATCATAATGGTCGTAAAACTGCCAAAATTAATTAAATCATTTTCATTAAAGTTAAATCTCATAAATCATCCTCATACCATATAAACAATAGATATATAATACCAATTAAACTTATGTATGTTCATTAATAACAATTCTTGAGAATCATTCTCATTTTACATGAACTTTCATACTCATATACAAGCAAATTGATCATGAAAAATAAGAAAAAAACACTCTCGAATGATGAAATTAAACTCTATAACTCATCAAAAATCTCATAAATAAACTTAGTAAAACTATAATGAATCAAATTAATGTATAAAAGGTTCTGTATTTGTTTATTAATTAATTTAATTTTATTATCTTGGATATTAAATTGATTAAATCATTCAAATATAAGGTAAGGGGATTCTTGAACTCAACTAACTTTCTTTGGGTTTTCCCTCATTCACTCCATTTTCAGTATGGATGTTCCTTTAATTTCCATTAAATATCTTTTATTTTCCATTAAATTTTCATTTTGGGATATAAATGTTTTCAATTTGGCTTTATGACAAATGCAAATATTTTTCCAAAAGAACTCTTGTTTCCAAAAATATATCTTTTATATCTCATGAGATTGTTTCTTCATTACTCAAGATTTATTATTCTTATAAAAAGTATGTTAATATCTCCTTAATTTTGGAATCCCAAAGTTTATTCATGAATTTATTAATTTTGAAATGAAACACATTTCTTTCCATGTGTTATTTTATTTCTAAGATTTATATATGTTCTATGTGGCATGCATGATAATGTAAAGGCTATTATGTGACTGGTGCACCCAGAATTATATAGCGCATGTAAATATTATAATGTGATGGGTGCACCTGGAATTATATAGTGTTATAATTCATTGTTTAATGTGATGTATCTCAAGAGATAAATTGAAATATGTGTGAACATGATTTTATCTTTGTTCACAACTATGTGTGGTATTTGACCACTAAGACACAATGTTTCATTTTTATGCATTGCCACATTCCATGACTTTATCTAATGATTTATATCATGATTATTATGGTGATAATTTTCCTTTTTTATGATGATTATAATTATGTTCACTCATGTTTCATGTCTCTTATTCACCCTATTACTAGTCTTTTAGATCACCCCTTATTTTGATGAACATCCTCAGGTGAATACTTGTACTAAGGAGAAGACGAGGTCCAATAAGAATCTAGAGAATAAGGAATTAAATAAATTTTTATGTTTTATTATGTAAATGTTATGTATGGTCCTAATTTTCTAAAGACACTAAACCTTTGGATCCTAGTTTTGTAACACTATTATGTTGTTTATCTTTAAAAGGATGTAATAATAATGTAATAAAGATGGGGTCACTATACCAAAAAATGATGGATTATATGTTTGGTATGGGTTCTAAGGTGACACTCACTACTGTCTCTACCCAAACCCAACATACTAGCTCAGGGTCGGTCAAACATCGGGGCACCCACTGGGTCCCTCGAGTCAAAACACTAGAGTGGAATCCTACTTTGGATCCTTTTATTCCATACATAAGAAAGGTTGTCCCTCTTTGTAACCACAAAAATAGTAATATAATGGAGACATCCTACATGGGATCCTTATAAGGAGTAAGTAAATAGATGAATCCTATATGGGATCCTCTAGGTTGAAACATAATCATAGTCATCCTATGAGGGACCCTTGGGACAGTATATGTAGGTAGAGGCATCCTATACAGGATCCTCAGAAAGAGTAAATAGGTAGAGGTATCCTAACACTGGATTCCTTTATTTAGCATTTAAGTGAAGGCATCCCATAGGGGACCCTTGGAAATGGTAGTAAGGTAGAGGCATCCGACACGATATCCTCTAGTTTAAAAGATAAGATGGCATCTTGGAATAAAAGTAAAAGTATTTTAATACTAGTCAAGAGAGATAGATCATGGCCCGCCTTAGATCAAGGGTCTCACTTTCCATTTATAGCTGGATTATATTACCAGAGGAAGAACCTCTTCATTTAGTAAAAAATCCTGAAATTCCTCTTAGGATTCCTCAAAACACCTCATGGGTTTCACCATCATGATATATATGGAAAGAAACTCAAAAAAGACTACTCATATATCTGATTCTAACTACAAAGCATCAAAACATGAAAAGCTCTAAAAAGGGTTGCAAGGAATGAGTACATAGTGTGTATACCTGAGTTCAAAATGTGTACCCTCAAAGCCTCACCTGGGTGTTTACTTATGATAGAAATGATATGTAAAACCCTTATTCGTGGAATATATAACATGTATACAACATGTAACCTGCATGGGGTACCTTCCTGTGTACCTCACATGGAATTTCCATGTATTATTCCTAGTTTTGTACTATTGTAGGCACACAACCCACCCATGGTATGGCTGTGTACTTTACACAGCCAAGTACCACTACACGGGCTATCTGTCCAGGTACTCAGCTACATGGACGAGCACCAGTACACATTTTGTATACCCTATAAATGATTTGTACTTATAAAAAGATCATATTTCTCAAATAGAAAGAACACACTATGTGTGTTTCGGAACTAAACATCATGTGATCAGGATTCCCAAATAGGAAACCACTCAAATCATCCCAAAACCCAATTTTTCTCTGTAAAATCTATAGATCAACACTCGAGGGGTCATAAGTAGTGATACTAGGGCCTTGAAAATAGAAAGGATTAAATTTAAGGGTATCTAGGTAAAAACTTAAAAATAGACTACATTTAGGCATAATCTACCTAAGCTTTGCTCGTTGTCACGATCCATCATTGTTGCATGATGATTCGGCTCATACTAAGATCTACGATGGCACCTCCATTCCTCTCTACCTATTTATCTCTCTCCATATCCCTATTCTCTATTTTTTATAATTAAGGAAACCCATAGGGTGTATACACAATAATTTAGGGGATAAAAATATAAAATAAAAATGGGAAAAGAAAAAGAAGAATATAATAGGAAAAGAAAAAAGGGGCCTGAGCCTGGACCGAGTGCATGATATGAGTTTATGATTGGACTTGAAAAAACCCCTTATTCAGGACTCAATGGTGGAGATAGAATCACAATAAAATTCTCTATTCAAAATATATAGATTAATGAACATGTGAGAATAAATTAATATTTAATTAATTAAATATTAACTATTAATTATTCCATGAAAACTCAAATGGCTCAGAATTCTACCAAACTCTTATCCTAGGGTAAAAAACCTATTACAATACCAAAAAAGTGGTTATGAAAATTATCTAAGATAATCTAATATGGTAAAATGAACATTTTACCCCTTATATTCATTTGAAATAAAAAAAATCAAATTTCTGCTCAAATTACAGTCTGAAAAAACATGGGTCCTTACGATAACAGTAATATTTAAATAATAATATTTAGTGGTTAATTTAAGCTCAGTGTTTAATATATTTTATGATATAAAACATATTATTTCTTTTATAATATTGGGATATTACATCCAACACTTATAAATTCTTTTTTTTTGTAATTTGAACTTGATTTGGTTAATCAAGGGTTTAACAATTGAAAATACCTTTGTTGAAAACCCACATAATAAAAATGGTTAATAAAACTTCCTTTTGAAAAGAGGAAAAGGTAAATAATAAAATCATTTGGAATAACATGTAATAGGTTTCCAACTAGGATAACATTAGTGGGAAGTGAAAA
The DNA here is from genome assembly GCA_963277665.1 of Viscum album. Taxonomy (NCBI): domain Eukaryota; kingdom Viridiplantae; phylum Streptophyta; class Magnoliopsida; order Santalales; family Viscaceae; genus Viscum; species Viscum album. The sequence goes on from OY728136.1 coordinate 1,442,523, forward strand.
TATGGACATAGAGGAAAAAAGTAATGTCCAAATAATATTGGAGAGTGATAGAGAATGGGAGAAGGAGGTATGGTAGTTTTTTTGTGATTTCACTGCATTTTCCATACTTGTAATGGCTGAGAAGACTTTTCTTGTTCACTAGTTCCATGTATATGGGGAGGAGGGGATGGAAATAAGGTAACTCAATTTATTTGTGCACGCAAGATGTTGGTGTCTATGGCAGGTGTGAAATAAGGGGCTTCATGAAGGGGTGGTTTTGTCCAGGATCACCATCATTATTAGAGTTAAAAATATTCTTATTGATAAGTTCAGTGTTCTTAATTCTTGGAGGGAGGCACCTTATTTGCAACAGGTTTTTCATGATTTTCCATGATACTCCTTTTGGCATCAATATTTCTACAATTAAGTGGGTCAAATGGAACCATCCCCCTCAGGGCTTAAAAATTATGTCTGATGGCTTATGTCCCTCGGGAGTTATGCGTGGTGGGGTAATCATTCACGATATCCATGGATTGATCATCCTGGCTTTTTCAATATGATTGGGCCAAGGTACGTCACTAATGGTAGAGTTAAATACTATGCTGACAGGTCTCCCAATATACATGTAGAGGGGGTTAGATCTCATGGAAGATGAAACTGATTCAATGTTGGTTCACAACGCGCTCCAACGCCTCTGAGTTATCCCATGGTCTATTGATTATACCATCCATAAGTGATGCCTTATAATTTAAAACAATATTAAAGTGTCTCACACATAAAGGGAGGGGGAAAAGGTAGCAGACTACCTAGACTTTCTTGACATTACAGGCCCATAGAGTTTATTTTTTATAACCATCATATCCTTAAACTGATGGGGATTAACATCATTAGAGGGGATGCCCTCGGTCTTCATCATTTTAGACCCCTGTAGTCTCTTTTCCCAAGCATGTTTTGTGGGTATTCTATGTCCTTCTTTCTCTCTATTTGAATAAAAATCTACATGATGATGATATAGAAAATTAGTCACAAGAAAGTAAATGATCATGAGAAAGTAAGTGATCAAAAAACCATAAACTAAAGAGGTGTTAAAAATAACATATGTTCATTATAAATAAATGTAATAGGATTATTTTTCTGTTTCAAGATCCTTTTCCTAGAGTTAACAAATTATTTTACCATCTAGATTAAAAACATATAGAAATATACTTACTTGAAAAACAATTAATCCTTTAATAAATTTCCACCATAATATCACATTTTTTCCTAAATTATGAGTATTTAAGATGATTTTTCATGACTGAATCACTAAAATCAACTTTTATCGAATCACATAATCCACAAAAGTATAACAAGTTATTCTCACTATCTTTAGATATTAAAAAAACTGAAATGGTATTCACAAGTTAAGATAATATTCAAAATGAATAAACCTTATTATGAATAAATAAAACATTAAACATGAAACCCTCAAAAATAACACCTAAATTTCAACTTATATCATTCGATAAATAACAAACCTTAAATTTATTCAAAATATTCCTAACCAAGTTTGAAACCCAAAAATCAGAAGGATTTTATCATATATTCTCTTAATATTAATTGAAAATTTATCTCCAACCAACATTAGTCACTCATAAAGTCATGTACCCAAAATATATATTCCCTAATCATATAATCTACAAAATATGCTAATCATTTCCATAAATAACCTGGATAACCATAAATCCAAAACAAAATAATATATAATTCTAAAAGATAATTCAACCATTATTCCTCCAATGAAAATATGATGTTATCAAAAAGTTTTTAAATTTAACTAAATTATATAATTTCCCCAAAATAGATAACTTTTTCAAAAACAAAATTAATGACATATTCATCAAATCACATTCCAATCCCATGGTTATCTATGTGGTAAATCAGATATTTTCAACATTTAATAACCCTTTTATCCTAATTAACCATAATTACCTCAAAATTAGAGATCATCTTAACCCTAAAGGTTATCAAAAACTTTTATATTATTTATATATAATCTAAAATCATTATTCCCCAAATAAAATTTTTATAAAAACACATACTAAGTCCAAGGGTTGTATTGCCATAAATTTATCTCAAAATAATCTTAATCGTCTTAAAATCCCACCACCCAAAACCTCAAATGGGTATCTATTCCTTTTGGATTTATGATTATCCTAAAAATTATAAACTCATTATGGTATCCATAAATCATTAGTTAACCTCACATCAAAACATACAAATCTCTAAAGTTATCTAAACTCTTCTCTGATACCAACTGTAAAAGCCCCAAGCCTGTACTCTTATATCTAGTGCTAAAAACCTAATCATTACATTTGTGACTTTTATGATGATAAATTTGACCCAATTTTAAACCTTCAAAGTATATAACATCAAACTGAAATATTGGATCACTTACATACCCAAGGGCCTTTTAGGTTTAGATTTTTATAGAATTATGAAATACTTTTACATAAAAACTTGGATACAGACACATCTAGTTCATAAATATATATATATATGATCCTCTAATAAGCTATTTAAATCTAGTAATATTATTATTAATAACATACTTAAAACATTTTTTTACAACCTAATGAAATAAAAAAATAAGGGTGATCTCAAACTCTAAATAACGGTAAATATAACCATTAATAATTGAATATCATTGGTGAGAATAATATGAGCATAAGGGTATGATGAAATAATAAAAGTTCATGATTATAACATAAGAGAATTAATACCTATAAAAATTGGGATAATAAAACATGTGACATGTCATAAATATCTATCAAAGGAAAGAATCGTGAGAATCAATAATCATGAGCCATGTGATATCAATATTGATTAAAGAAACCATTAGAAACTCATAGAAAACATAAATAAAACATGTTGGTGTCATGGAACATCATTATCATATCACTATTATAATAAATCTTAAAAATATAATAAACAACATGGTAAATTACAAGTTTAGATTATTATTTTACTCTTATCTCTTTGTTTTAACCCTTATTAACCAATTTTTTTAAATACAATAATATTAATTCTTTTACTCTTTGGGAATAAATATAGTTACCATAAAAATATGAGTGATCCATAAATGGATCATGGTTTATATTTTAAACCATATCCCCTTAAATTTTCAAAATATTTGGTTTTTATTAATTTTAAATCATGTAATAAAATATTGTTTTTTATAAAGTATCATTAATGTCATTTTTTGAAATATATACTATAATATAATATGTGTCTAACTCGTGTAAAATGTTTCAAAAATGTAATTTAATAAAATATAATAAATATATGGTCTTAATATAATAAAACAATCAATTTTTAATAGGTTTAGATATCATTTTTAACCTTATATTTAGGTTTAACCTCTTGCTTAACCAATTTTAACCTTAACCGTTGAAATGAATTTTTTTAATATTAAAGGGTTATAATTTCACTTATAAGGTAAAAAATTTCCCATAAATGGAATAGGGATGAAATTTTATACTATTTATTATCCTAATTATTATATTAAAATATTTATATGATTTTTAAATAGTTTAATACAATATATTTAACATAAACTACTATTAATTTCATTTTAAGAACTATTCACATAATTTGAATTTGAAAATAACAATAATGAAATGGAATTCTAATAAAAAAATTAAAACCACTCTAATATGTTGTATTTATCTTAAAAATAAAGTACACTTTAACTCACCCAAAAAATATTACTTTTAGAGTTTTTAATATCATTTCCTTGATTTGTTTTACTATCTTCACAAGCACTGTGTTGGTGTTGCATAAGAATCTAAGGTAATTATTTCATAAATAAAATTTAAATATAAATTACCATGACAAAAAAATTAATTAATATATCATGTAAACATTTGTAACCAAACATAATTTGTTTTTATACCTATCATAAAATATTATAGATATTAAAAGTTAGAAAGTGACATTTTTGACTTTATCTTTTACATAAATATTATGAAGGTCAAAATCAAATCCAAATAAGAAAAAGTCATATTTTCAAATTTTGGATCTTTATTTATGACATATAATCATCCATTGAAATAAAGGTATAATTTTTAATGAACTTTAAGCCTTACAACATTAGTTTTAACCCTAATTAACTCATTTTACCTTTACTGTGATAACAAAAATTTACTATGGTTACTATTCATATTAACCGAAAATTAGGTTGAACTTATTAACTAATATTAATTATTCTAATTATAAAATTTTAATCCATTTTATAAAATTAAATTTATAGAAGTGGTGAAATTAAATTTAAAATTAAATCTTTCAAACTTGATGAAAAATGGGTTTTTTAATAAAAAACTTTTTTAAGTATAATAATGTTTTTATACCAAATTTAATCATAAATAGATTCCAATGAAATTAATCAGATTATTCATAATATATGATCACTAAGTTTAATTTGAATACATAAAACAAAATGGTAATTTATAAATTTTTAAAACAAAAAATACAGTTTTCTATAAAGATAGTATTTTTCACTATTCATTGAAAAATCAATATTTTTATAAAATTATCAAAAAAATAACTCTAAGATAATTTTGAAAATATGATTTCAAAATTGATAAAAATCTTATCAAATAAAATTTATAAACATCCAAAAAAATAATTATAATATTTACTCATAAAAATCAATAAAACCATTTTTGAAGAAAATGTATTTTTGAAGAATAAAATGACTTTTCTAAAAATGAGTGATTATTTGATAAGAATTAATAAATAAATTTTTATTGAGTAGGTAATATATATATATATATATATATATAATAATGTGGTTAATCATATTAATAATCACTAATTCAATGGATAGGTTATAATAGTCATATTTAAATAATAATATTTCATGGTTTGTTTCAGCTCAGTGTTGTGTATATTGTATATTATCAAACATAGTCTTTATTTTAAAATATCATGATATTACACAACCACTTATATTTTTACCTAGAAACTTCAAGTGATATCCAATTAGTTACATAATAATTTATATTTATTTTCTGTTTGTTGAATGATATGCATTTTTGTTGTTAGTATTTTATTTCTATCAATTCATTATTTTAATTTGATATTCAATATTATGTATTCATTATCCTTTATATGAAATAAACAACATGAATAATATATTAAGAATGAATAGAGGTTCCATAGATCAGTTCTAAGTGTTTTATTTGGATGACATAGTTACACAACATGTAACAAAAAAATTACACGTCGTGTAACGAGGTTCACCACCTTTGGATGATTTGTGGGATACACAGATTGCCAAAAAGAAACTAGTATGTTGAGTAATTAATACACCATGTGTTAAATGAATATATTGTCCCATGGCTTTAGGGAATAAACACCATGTAACTCACTTACATTTTATGTAGTCCTACAAAGTTCACCTAGAGATTTTCACTGAAACCATGTGGCCAATATACAGATCACATGATGCATAATGACTTAAATATGATAAACTTATAATTAATGAGATTACATGACATATATCCCACATACATGCTATGTAACTCATTAATTCCGATAATTTTTACACACCCAACTACCTGTGAATCTACCGCAAATACATGAAATGTGATATACATGGCGCATAGCTTGCTAGTGAATGTCGTGTAATATTCTAGTAATCAATAAAATTAAATTTCTTAAAGAATTAATTAGTTTTATAATTGAAACCAAAAATCATAGATAATATGGTTTTAAGAGTATTTAAATTCTAAATTAATTTTTCAAAATTAATTCCCCAAAATGGTTTATGTATTTACTATATGCATTTAAAATGGTACACACCATGTGGATTAACACATTTCCAATTATCATAGGTGTCTTATTTATTATGTGATATTATGACATATGGAATTTCACACTGCTTAACCCTGTGACTTTCTGTGTATTCCAAAATTCCATGTGATAATTTAATACATGATTAAAAACAGTGAAGTTGGTTATATGTTGTGTTTCTCCTGAGTAAAAACTACGTACATTTTTAATTTTAAATAAAATTAATTGTTGAATTTATTTAAATTAAAATTATGGTATGAACTTAATTAATTAATTAATTAATAATATAATCGATTGAATTAATTTTAGGTGATTTTATCTTAATAAAATAATGAATTTAAGTGAATACTAGCTAGTGTACAAATATGTATTTTTATATGCTTGGATGATCATGATCTTAGATCGGCCAATGTGTTTGATTTGTTTCTTTTAATTTAATTAATATTGAATGGTTTTTGTAATAATTATTTTATGAAATTAAAATTATGGCATGTAAATCATCCACTACTCTATTATATAAAGGGACCACATTCCTATGGGTTCATTTACCTAAACCACCTAACCAATCCTCTTGTTCTTCTCACCTATATGTGAGTAAAGCTTATGTAATGGATAGAGCTCTCAGGTGAGTGGATATGGATTAAGATGGAGTTGAGGTGAAACAAATGCGATATGTGCATTGGTGGGTTGGTGGAATACTGAATTTTAAACCAATAAAGGCTAAAGGAGTTAATCCCCTAGGTTCAGAGTGGGTTTATCATCAAATAGATAAACCAGCTATTAGATAAATCTCATTATCATACCATTTTATTTTTTTATTTCTATTTGGTTAATGGTTAGTTATTTATTTTAATAGATGACACTCACATTAAACAAATTAATTAATAATAATGTAATAAATAATTAAATAAATTATATGATGTATAATTTTATTGATATATGTATATATTAGGTGCATAGGGGTAAAATTACATCAAACGCACTCACACTGCACACACACATGCCTTAAAGGTAGGTCATATCCCTCCCAAGGGATAACCCACCCAACCACTCGCTTTATTACATTATATATATTTATCCTGAAGGTCCAGTTGGCATGTATCCCATTACATGGCTTGTAGGCCCGAACGTTTGGCCCAAGGACCATTCTATGAATAGTACTACTACAAAACCTGTCTGTTGCAGTCCTCGCTATAGTACCACCACCACTACAGTTCCCACTACTACTACAGCTACAACACCCACCACTGATACAATGTCGTTGTTGCTATAGTGTCATCGCCGCTACAATGAATACCACCACTACATCCCTCATTGGGAAACTACCATTTATTATGTTGTTATAAATATGGTTTTAGGTTGGATAAAAAAAAATCACATCAAGGGGAGTAGCCTTTTCTATACCATGTGTAAATTTGAAGGCATGTATTGAGGAAATGCAAACATAGGATTTATGGATTGTGGATTCTTCTCAAAGGATCAAGGATATATTAGTTAATACTATTAAAAAAGACCATCCTACTTAAATACCTTTGAGTAATTGAACATTCTCATGCTTAGGTTATCATAAGAGGCATACGAATCATTGCCACTAGAATGTCCATGCGATAGGATATTCTGAAACTAATGGTGAGGGTCATTGGGGTTTTATAAAATAATGGGTGAATAATAAATAAAAATTATAATGTTATATTCTTTGGTAATCAAGATAAAAATTAAAATATGATTTTAATTTATATAAGAGTAAAGAAAAGTTAATCATCATAACATTGAGTTCATTTATTCAAAGACCATTTCCTCACCAACACATATTTACAAGGGTAGTACAAGTAGTTATACACTCAACTAAAATAAGAAAATTTATACTATGTGAATTATTTTTGTATACCTATTCAATAATGTCATACAAAAAGTGAAGGTGAGAATGATTCCTACAGGAGGTGTATAAAGATTCTCCAATGGTTTGTTGCTTTGGGATATCATTTTTATATAGAAAATAAATAAAGAAACATAAGTTCATAGATTCCAATACCCTCACATCTCATCTCTTATCCCTTGATAAGAAGAAAGATAATCTTTAGATAAATGATATTTTTACAACATTGTACTAGTGTAAACTTGAAGAAGGTACTTAGTTGTTGATCTTTTCTTTAATATAAAGAAGTATGTAGACCTATTAGTAAAGTTTGGGATTCCATATGGATAAGAATGTATCCATTAATCTCATAAAATCATACTTACATTCTAGTTTATCCTTATTTATCTAGTCTATAAGATGAACAATATAGATGAACAACTCGAGAATATTTTGAAAAATATACACCAGTTAAACAAGTGTTTTTCGGAACTTAGATTCATGCCCCTTATAGTGAAAAACTTAAAATGTGATGTTGAAAATACTATGAATATTTTATATTAAATGATTCCTTCGTAATTTCTTTTAATGAGACAAATTTCTTGAACCAACTGGAGTCATTCTTTTATCATATTCCCAATCTGGTTCATGATAAGGCTCAAAAGGAATTCTTGATCCCCACAAGTTGTAATAACTGTCTGGGCATTAAGGAAATGTAACGTGGGGATACTTTCTCCCAAATAAAACAAAATTAAATGGGAATCAGAAAACCAAAAAGAACTAGTATGACTGATATGTATATCAGACATCTATTAAAAATCAGATATGCAGAAAAAAAAATAAAAAACAACAAAATATAAAATAATAAACAAAATAAACAAGTGAACTTTTTGCTCACCACCAGTCACCCTCCTCTACAATGAAAACTATAGCTGCCTCCAGTGTCCTCCTACCCTCCCATTGATATCTCTACCCTTCATTTATCAAAATTAGTATAAAGGATTATATGGATGATGTGTGGAAATAACCAAAAGAATACTTGAACAGACAATCTCCTATGACCCATGGTCACTCTCCATCAAAAATAGAACATCAATCACTCCAAGAGTGATTAATAATTGGACCTTAAACTGAAATGATATATATATCCATGATAATAATGATTACCACTAGGCCACTACCCACATTTCCACATGCTTACCATTTAAATAAATATCCATTATCATGCTAGTTTTAAAAAACAAATAGAAATAGGTTTTTCATTTTTAATTACATTTAAAACAAATAACACATAATCAAAATTTATTAAATCTATTTTAAAACCCTTTAAACTTTTAAAGAATCAATAATAAAAACTATAAATTATAACATGATAGATAAATATATTTTAAATAAAACGTGATTTTATAATTTAAATAGACAAGAAAGAGTCAAAAGTAAATGATACCAAGAAGTATGGGAAAGCCTTAAGTTTTCTTAGGATAGTGGGAGCCCTAGGTCCTTGTCTCAACTTGGGAAATAAATTTCAATCCGTATGTTCATAAAAATCAATAAGGAGGTCATACCTTTTCATAGCAGTATGGGGCCTCCCAACCGATGACACCACATCCAACTCACCGCTAAGGAGTCCATGTTGTGGCCTAATGGTGTGATGTGACATATTTGATGACACTATGATGTTTATCTAAGTTTTTTTAGTTATTTTTCATGACCCGACCCTACCCGGGCTCAAGCTGCAACTACCCCAAGCCCGCCTCCATAGGCCAGGGGCAGGCGACCAGCGCCGAAGGCACAACAACTCGGGGAGGCCTTTGCCTAAGCACCTGTACACACACACGCAACACACTCAATGAAAAAGTGCAGAGTAAAAGAAAAGACAAGTAGAGTAAAAGAGAAACTACTATATAAAAACCACAAATGTGCATCGACCTCTAAATAGTACAAAGTACAAGCTGAAAGTAAACTGAAAAGAAAAGGGGAAAAACATGCGCCCACCCAAAAAGTGCCACAACCCGGCAACAGGTGAACAAAAGAAAATAGCTGGAAGGGTCCCCCACCTGGAACCCGACTACGACCACCGCACGCGGTCCAATCTCCCAAACTCTTGTGCTCCACTAAAGTCACGACCAACCTGTCAGTCGTCTGCAAGGGCACACCAAGTGCGGGAAAATCCCAAGGAGGGGTGAGTATAAAAAAACTCAGTAGGATACCTCGAAGGCTCGAGGGAGCAACCAAGGAGGTACCGAAGGGTGAGCAGTAGAGCGAACAGGAAAAGTAAAGGAGTACAACAGAGAGTGCAGTAAAGAGTCCAGCTCAACCCAACAAGAGGAAAGAAGGTAGACTCGTCCAGACACAAGGAGCTGGAAACGGTGAGAAGATGAACTTCCCGTCGGGTCTCCACTACTTATAGCAGGAGAGTAGACTCATCCAACCATGAGAAGCTAGAAATGGAAAGCATGTGGCATACCCCGCGCGTCTTCACCTCTCCTGGAAGGAGAGTAACCAAAACCAAGAAGTGGGTTCTGGAACAAGGTATATACATATCCTTATGCTCAACAAGAAGACCGAACAACGTCGTAAGGGGATATCTATCCCATAGCTCATCCCAAGAAAACGAGTAGCCAAAAGTCCTAGAGATAACACCATCGATACCCAGCATCCCGCACGTCTGCCCTGAACTACAAGTCAAGGGCTCAATCACCGCACCTCAACACTATCCGCTTTGGGTGGCACTGACTCGCCCACACGGTTTTAGGTCACGTCACAAGGACGTGTCTCGGTGGGGAAATCACTCCTCATACTTGAGAGTTCTGGGGAAAGTCAAACCACACCTCATCACTGCCCTACAGTCGAGAGGTCTTCTCAAAGTCAAAGTCGTCAAAACACTGACCCGTAAAACCAAGGGTCTCGCTCCGGTAATCATGGAGGAAAGCCACAGGCTAGCCTAGTAGAAAGGACTGAGCCTAGAATGCCAATAGGTGTCCCACTGCCCAGCCCTACTGGAGGGTAATTCATAACGAGATATCGGGTGACCGACTGCCCAGCCCTACTGGAGGGTAAACCCTAAGACATCATCAGGCGACCCACTGCCCAGCCCCGCTGGAGGGTAGACCTTAATACATCATCAGGAAACCCACTACCTAGCCGTGCTGGAGGGTAGACCTGGAATAAGTCGATAGGCGACCCACTGCCCAGCCTTGCTGGAGGGTAGACCTGGAACTAGACGACGGGTGACCCACTGCACAGCCCTGCTGGAGGGTAGACCCTAAGAGGTCGTCGGGTGACCCACTACCCAGTATCTGCTGGAGGGTAGACCCTAAGTTTTTTTGGTGACCCACTTCCCTGTCTCTGCTGGAGTGTAGACCCTAATAGCATCGGGTGACCCACTACCCAGTCTCTGCTGCAGGGTAGACCCTAATAGCGTCGGGTGACCCACTATCTAGTCTCTGCTGGAGGGTAGACCCTAATAGCGTTAGTGAGAAACCCACTGCCCAGCCCTGCTGGAGGGTAAACCCGAAGAAGCCGATGAGTAACCCACTGCCCAGCCCCGCTGGAGGGTAAAACTCAGAACTGCTCTGGCCATCTCTACTGAAGGGTACAACACTGGCCAACCGAACACGGAGCGGGTATCGCGCAACCACCCAACTCCAGAACAACTCACCCAAAGAGGTTCAGTGCCTGTTCCATCACTAAGTTCCACTAGCACCGCTACCGGCCGATCCATCGAGAACGGAACCAGGGGGAGGCCACTCAACCCAACTGGTCAAACAAATGAGCATAGAGGGACCCTCTACATCGCGAGAGGTCAAAGTATATAAAGCAGAGCCCGGCACACATGTGGGGCCCACAAAACGTGTGGCCCCATCTCAACCCCAACCAAGCGTACAAACGTCCTCAGGTACAAACAACCACATGTACCTCCAAGGGTTCCCGTATACTCCCAGAGTATACCAAGTTCCATCCCAAAGGCTATCGTGCACACAACACCCAGCGTCAACACGAAGGCGTGACGTAACAACTCCACCTCAAAGGCCCTGGCACGACCAACCTAATCTAGTGAATCATTTATATCACTCTCCCAAGAGTGTGCGATCACACGCCAAGGGTCCGCTACAAACAAGGTAGGACGAACCACCATCGGAGCACCTTTCATGCTCCATATTTAATAACATATTTCAAGAGGCTCCACACAACCAAACGGATCACACCCTTGTAATACTCACGGAGAAACACGCGAGATAGACTACTTACTCGCCCGAAACGGTCAACCGGTGAAAAAGGTACTATTCACTGTAACCAAGTCCGTGTGGGGCCCACCCCAAGATCCCGAAACTGAACAAACGGATCACACCACTGTGATCCCCTCGAAAAAACACACGGGATTGACTACTCAATCGCCCAAAATGGACACCTGGTGGAAAATGTACTATTCACCGTAGCCAGGTCGGGTGGGACCCACACCACGTCCCCGAAAAATGTCGGGAGAACTGCGCCATCGCAATGGTCTCAGAAAAGCACGTCAAATTGACTGCTTACTTGCGTGGAATGCGTATCCAGAGAAAAAGATGCATTCCGGCTTACCGCGCATGAGCGGTACCACGCGGGACCCGCACCCCGGTCCCGAAACACAACGAACGGATCGCACCGTTGCAATCCTCCTGAAAAAGCACAAGGGATGGACTATTCCCTTGTCCAAAACCGACACCCGGTGATAAAGCTGTAAAATCACCATCAACGCCCAAACGGCCCCCGTGGACCCCGCACCATCGTGCCGAATTAGAGCGGGTGGATTGCACCGTTGCAATCCCCTCGAAAAAACATCCAGAATCGACTGCTCGCACGCCCTGAACGAACGCCCGATGAGAAAGTCATGCAACGTTGCACGCAGCTCGAAAGAAGGGTCATGGGGCCCACGCCTCAACTTCGGCCTCAACACCTGAAACCACCTTGGAAAGCTCTGCCTCAGTGCCAGGGTTCCAAAGCCACTAACGGCGCTCAAAACGGACGTCGGATGCGTCCGCGACGCTCAAAACAAGTTCCCCCAGAAAAACGAAAATCCCCTCGACGTACGTGTCACCCCACCGAGACCCCTCATTTTGGGAATTAAAAATTCCCGAAAACATCTCAAAAAGTCCACCTTGATGTTAGGTCCGCACCGCTGTAGACGGCGTGCAAAACGGTCACCCGTTGCGAAAATGACGGGTGTCCGAAGTCGGAGGGGGGAACTCCCCCCCCCCCCCTGGACAGGACCGGCCGGGTCCGACCGGTCCACCCTGGCCGACCCGCGGCTCACCCACGTGGCCCGGCTGTGGACTCCGGGTCCACGCCGCGCCGATGAGCCATGAGGCTGGTCGCGGTCCTCCGCGGAGACTCGCCGATCGCGGGTCTCTATCGTCGCGCGGGGTCGCACGGTGCGACCCCGCCTCGTCGTCGCGCCAGCCTGCGCCGACGGCGCCCCGCGCTCCTCGCCCACGGCCGGAGCCCGCTGCCGTGTCGCCCGCCTGAAGCCTCCATGCGCGCTTCCGGAGCCACCGCCTGGAGCCGCTCCGCCCGCCAGAGCTCGCCAGACCGCCCTGCCGACAGCCAGAAACACCTCCAAAACCCGCAATTTTCGCCGGATGATTGCGGATGCCTCGGAGCTTGGAATTTCGATCTGAAAAGATCGTTCGAGAGATAATTTCACGGACTACACAAACAGAGGCTTTGTTCGACAATCCAACAACTACTAGATGTAATTAACTGGGCTCAAAGTAGGGGCGGGGAGAATGAAACAAAAATGACAATTCTACCTTGTTGGGATTTGCCCGAGGCTTCACGGACGGACCGCCGAAGTTGTCGTGCCTCGCCGGAGTTGCCTCACCAGAGCGGAGGAGGAGAGGGAGGGCTGCCTCCTGCTGCTGTCCAGGTGGGGAAGAAGGAGAGGGAGGGGGTGAGTTAAGAGTTTAAATAGAAAACGCTTAACCACCCGCCCGTCGCCCCGAACCCGAACTCCCGACGGGGTCGGGATTAAGCCTCCCTTGGGCTAAAAACTACGCTTTGAACGCAACGGCGGTCTCAAAATTTTAATCCGATACCCCATTCAAAAGTTATAAAACTGAACGTCCGAGGCTGCCAAATTACGAAAACTCCCCTGGGGCCATTTTTCACAGACAGCCCGCGCCCGTGAAACTTATACCCCTCCTAGGGTAAACAGTACGCTCTGAACTCAACAGTGCCCTCGGTTTTCCAATAGGATCCACCGTTTAATATATACTTGTGTTTCAACATTAAACAAATAAATTAATTATTTAATTTTCCATTCCACGTTCTGAAAGCGAGCGAGGGGTCCAAATGTCCCACGCCAACAAGTTTTATGTCATTCCTAGGGTAAACACCCCATTACGGACTCATCTATACACTCAGATTTCCGATCTGAATCACCGTTTAGAAGTTATACCATTTATTTGGCATTTCCAGTGTGAACGCACTGAAAATTTAATTTCGGCCACTCCGGGGCTCGGAATCGCACGCCGTCTGAAGGCGCTGCTCTGCAATATCATCAATAATATTCTAAAGTCTTCCACAGCAAAAACGGGGTTCTTACATCATTCCCTCCTTCAATATTTTCGTCCCCGAAAAGAAAAACTAAGGAGAAACACAGGGTACTAAGCCCACACTCAGCTCTTCCGTACCCAGAAGAACTCACGCCCAGCTCTACGCCACCGTACACAGACCAAAGGATTTGATCTGTTCACGTGAGGTTGGCCATTGCCGATGTTGTGCATAGGAGCACGCACACCTCTTCTTAGGTGAGTCACGTGGGAGATGTCATGCACCCAAACCAGCCTTTGGGGTTAGGGCAAGGCGGTAGGGAACCTCTCCATCCTTCCGCACGATCTCAAACGGCCCGAAGGATCTCGGGGGTAGCTCACCTCCCCGACCAAGCCTCTACGTCGCATGCCGCGACTGGAATCACCGACCGCACCTGGAACAAGGCTCGGTGATTCCCTCCTTCAGAATATCCATATGGTGAAACTCCCAAGGATATCTAATCATGCAAGGTTCCACAGTCAATGTCTCGCAACCAAGACTCTCTTACACACTCGAAAAGCGATGGAGTCGACACCATCGACTAAAGAAAAAGGTCCCATGCCTTTTACCTTACCAACACAGGGTTACACCCGACGCCCTGAGTCACCCTGGTAACACCTAAAACAAGGAGAAGGGAGGAAATCATTCCACACATGGAGTCTAACAATTCTACTACAAGAAGTAGAAGAGTCGCAAGGGGTACCTCTCATCATCCCATGCTCTGCAGGATCGTAGACATCCAAGCTCACAGCTGTCCACGGTCCCAACTGTCAGCTCCCGGAGCCTGATGTGGACCGCCTAGTGGTGATGAGAAGACCTCATAAAGCCATCCATCACTACTAGCTCCTCATGTTCCTCTTCTAGCACCACCTCTCTGGGTACTACTCCAATCACGGCGCTGTCTCCATCGTGGTGGTGCACCTGATGCCTGTCTGAAGCTCTCCTCATGCCTGGTCGGGCAGTCCCGTGCCAGGTGACCTCGCCCGTCGCAAGCATAGCAACGACTCTCTCTGGGATGCACGGGTGCCCTCCGGAGCCACTGTGGTGTATGACCACGCCCCTGAGTCTGGTTTTTAGAAAGCCACCTGCGTCGAGGTTCTGCTTGCCGACACCCACTAGCTGCGGCAGACGTCTCGGCTCCAACGTGCCTGCTGCCACCACCAACTCCAGAATGTGACAGGAAGCTCTCAGTCACCAGCACCTATTCTAGCACCCCGGCATATGTGGAAATGCCCAAGGTTACTATGACAGCACGAATCTCTTGACGGAGACCCTGCTCAAACTTCCGCACTCGAAAGTCATCATCATGGACCAAGTCCGGGTAAAAGCGTGCACAGTCTGCAAAACTAGCCGCGTACTCGACCACCGCCATCCTTCCCTGCTGAAACTACAGGAGCTCCTGAATCTGAACGGAGCGCAAGCAGGAGGGGAAAACTCTTCACGAAACAACAACTGAAAGTCACCCCACAAAAGTGACGACTCGTCAAGAAACTGAGTCACCAGACTCCACCAATGCCGAGCTGCTCCACGAAAAAGGTTGGCTTCCAAAGCCACTCTCTGATCTGCTGGCATCTGCATAAGCCTGAAAAGGAGAACCACTGCCTCGAGCCAAACCTCTACTACTTGATGGTCTGGCTCACCACTGAACCTCAGTGGTCTCTACCGCTGGAACTCACAGAGCGCGCTCAACCTGCGCGCAAGCTCATCCTGATCTACTGAAAATGTATGCTGCTCAACAGGTGGGGGTGCTGCTACTGGCCCACCTGGAGAAAGGGGCTCACATGATGGGTCCTGGACTGTGGCCTCGTAGCTCACAGGGTCATCGTCACGAACCAAAGATGGTATCATGGCTGGATGTCTTCACGGAGTCATCCTGAATATTATCAAGGAGTTCTACGGTAAGATGAGCACATATGTATATACCAATAACAACAATGATGGGGGGTTGACTCAAGAAGGACAGTCAAGACTCAGTCCTATGTGATGCACAAAAAAATTTCCCTGCAACAAGTGTCTCAGCATGTCGAGTCGACAAGCGGGTTATCAGGGTCCTGGTGAATAGATATGTCGGCCACCGCACCATCACTGGACTCCCTATCCTGAGAGCCACTCTCGAGACACATTAACACAGTTTCCCTAAATCCCAACTAATTCCTCTTTTAGGGACGTCCGAACAGTGTCCCAAGGAACGAACCACCTCTGATACCACTTTGTCACAACCCGACCCTACCCAGGATCGAGCCGCAACTACCCCAAGCCCGCCTGCATAGGCCAGGGGATGGCGACCATCACCGAAGGCACAAAAACTCTGGGAGGCCTTTGCATAATCACCTGTACACACACACGCAACACACTCAATGAAAAAGTGCAGAGTAAAAGAAAAGACAAGCAGAGTAAAAAAGAAACTGCTATATAAAAACCACAAATGTGCATCTACCTCTAAACAGTACAAAGTACAAGCTGAAAGTAAACTGAAAATAAAAGGGGCAAAACACGCGCCCAACAAAAAAGTGCCACAACCCGGAAACAGGTGAACAAAAGAAAACAGATGGAAGGGTCCCCCACCTGGAAACCGACTACGACCACCGCACGTGGTCCAAGCTCCTGAACTCCTATTCTCCGTTGAATTCACGACCAATTTGTCCGTCGTCTGCAAGGGAACACCAAGTGCGGGCAAAGCCAAATCAGGGGTGAGTATAAAAATACTCAGTAGGATACCTCGAAGGCTCGAGGGAGCAACCAAGGAGGTACCGAAGGGTGATCAGTAGAGCAAAAATTAAAAGTAAAGGAGTAAAATAGAGAGTGCAGTAAAGAGTATAGCTCAACCCAACAAGAGGAAAGAAGGTAGACTCATCCTGACACAAGGAGCTGGAAACGGTGAGAAGATGAACTTCCCGTCGAGTCTCCACTACTTATAGCAGGAGAGTAGACTCGTACAACCATGAGAAGCTAGACCCGGAAAGCACGTGGCATACCCCGCGCGTCTTTACCTCTCCTGGAAGGAGGGTAACCAAACCCAAGAAGTGGGTTCTGGAACAAGGTATATACATATCTTTATGCTCAACAAGAAGCCTGAACAACGTCGTAAGGGGATCTCCGTCCCATAGCTCAGCCCAAGAAAACGAGTAGCCAAAAGTCCCAGAGATAACACCATAGATTCCCAGCATCCCGCACGTCTTCCTCGAACTACAAGTCAAGGTCTCAATCACTGCACCTCGACACTATCCGCTTTGGGTGGCACTGACTCGCCCGCACGGTTTTAGGTCGTGTCATAAGGACGCGTCTCGGTGGGGAAAGCGCTCCTCGTACTTGAGAGTTCTGGGGAAAGTCAAACCACACCTCATCACTACCCTGTAGTCGAGAGGTCTTCTCAAAGTCAAAGCCATCACAACACTGACCCATAAAACCAAGGGTCCCGCTTTTCTAATCACGGAGGAAAGCCATAGGCTAGCCTAGTAGAAAGGACTGATACTGGAATGCCAATAGGTGTCCCACTGCCCAGCCCTGCTGGAGGGTAATTCATAACCAGATATCGGGTGACCCACTGCCCAGCCCTGCTGGAGGGTAAACCCTAATACATTATCAGGCGACCCACTGCCTATCCCCGCTGGAGGGTAGACCTTAATACATCATCAGGCAACCCACTGCCCAGCCCCGCTGGAGGGTAGACCTGGAATAAGTCGATAGGCGACCCACTGCCCAGCCTTGTTGGAGGGTAGACCTGGAACTAGATGACGGGCGACCCACTGCCCAGCCCTGCTAGAGGGTAGACCCTAAGAGGTCGTCGGGTGACCCATTGCCCAGTCTCTGCTGGAGGGTAGACCCTAAGTGTGTCGGGTGACCCACTGCCCAGTCTCTACTGGAGGGTAGACCCTAATAACGTCGGGTGACCCACTGCTCAGTCTCTGTTATAGGGTAGACCCTAATAGCGTTGGGTAACCCACTGACCAGTCTCTGCTGGAGGGTAGACCCTAATAGAGTCAGTGAGCAACCCACTGCCCAGCCCTGTTGGAGGGTAAACCCAAAGAAGCCGATGAGTAACCCACTTCCCAGCCCCGCTGGAGTGTAAAACTCATAACTACTCTGGCCATCTCTACTGGAGGGTACAACACTGGCCAACTGAACATGGAGCGGGTATCGCGCAACCACCCAACTCCAGAACAACTCACCAAAAGAGGTTCAGCGCCTGTTCCATCACTGGGTGCCACTAGCACCGCTACCGGCCGATCCATGGAGAACGGAACCAGGGGGAGACCACTCAACCCTGCTGGTCAAACAAATGAGCATAGAGGGACCCTCTATGTCGCGAGAGGTCAAAGTACGTAAAGTAGAGCCCGACACACATGTGGGGCCCACACAACGTGTGGCCCCATCTCAACCCCAACCAAGCGTACAAACGTCCTCAGGTACAAACAACCACATGTACCTCCAAGGGTTCCCGTATACTCCCAAAGTATATCGTGTTCCAGCCTAAAGGCTATCGTGCACAAGGCACCCAGCGTCAACGCGAAGGCATGACGTAACAACTCCACCTCAAAGGCCCAGGCACGGCCAACCAAATCTAGTGAATCATTTATATCACTCTCCCAAGAGAGCGCGATCACACGCCAAGGGTCCACTACAAACAAGGTAGGACGAACCACCACCGGAGCACCTTTCATTCACCACATTTAACAAGATCATGCAAGAGGCTCTGCACAACCAAACAGATCACACCATTGTAATCCTTACAGAGAAACACACGAGATAGACTACTTACTCACCCAAAACGGTCAACCGGTGAAAAAGGTACTATTCACCGTAACCAAGTTCATGTGGGGCCCACCCCAAGATCCTGAAACTGAACAAACGGATCACGCCACTGTGATCCCCTTGGAAAAACACACAGGATTGACTACCCAATCGCCCAAAATGGACACCCGGTGGAAAAGGTACTATTCACCGTAGTCAGATCGGGTGGGACCCACACCACGTCCCCGAAAAAGGTAGGGAGAACTGCGCCATTGCAATGGTCTCGGAAAAGCACGTCAAATTGACTGCTTACTTGCATGGAACGGGTATCCGGAGAAAAAGATGCATTCTGGCTTACCGCGCACGAGCGGTACCACGCCGGACCCGCACCCCGGTCCCGAAACACAATGAACAGATCGCACTGTTGCGATCCTCTCGAAAAAACACACAAGATGGACTATTCCCTTGTCCAAAACCGACACCCGGTGATAAAGTTGGAAAATTGCCGTCAACGCCCAAACGGCCCCCGTGGGCCCCGCACCATCATGCCGAATTAGAGCGGGCGGATTGCACCATTGCAATCCCCTCGGAAAAACATCCAGAATCAACTGCTTGCACGCCCCAAACAGACGCCCGATGAGAAAGTTGTGCAACGCTGCACGCAGCTCGAAAGACAGGTTGTGGGGCACGCGCATCAACTTCGGCCTCAACGCCCGAAACCACCCTGGAAAGCTCCGCCTTGGTGCCAGGGTTCTAATGCCACTAACGGCGCTCGAAATGGACGTCAGATGCGTTCGCGCCACTCAAAACCAGTTCCCCTGGAAAAACGACAATCCCCTCGACGTACGTGTCGTGCCACCGAGGCCCCTCGTTTCGGGAATTAAAAATTCATGAAACCATCTCAAAACGTCCGCCTCGCTGTTAGGTTCGCGCCCCCATAGACGGCGCGCAAAACGGACACCCGGGTCCATGCCGCACCGACCAGCCATGAGGCTGGTCGCGGCCTTCCGCGGAGACCCGCCGATCGCGGGTCTCTATCGCCGCGCGCGGTGCGACCCCGCCTCGCCGTCGCGCCAGCCTGCGCTGACGGCACCCCGCGCTCCTCGCCCGCGTCCGGTGCCCTCCGCCATGGCGCCTCGGCCCGCCACCGTGTCTCCCGCTTGAAGCCGCCATGTGCTCCGCCGGAGCCACCGCCTGGAGCCGCTCCGCCCGCCGGATCTTGCCGAACCGCCCTGCCGACCACCGGAACCACCTCCAAAACCCGCAATTTTTTCCGGACGATTGTGGATGCCTCGGAGCTCGGAATTTCGATCTGAAAAAATCATTAGAGAGATAATTTCACGGACTACACAACCAGGGGCTTTGTTCGACAATCTGACAGCAACTATATGTAATTAACTGGGTTCAAAGTAGGGATGGGGAGAATGAAACAAAAACGACAATCCTGCCTTGTTGGGCTTCGCCCGAGGCTTCACGAATGGACCGCCGGAGTTTCCGTGTCTCGCCGTAGTTGCCTCACCGGAGCGGAGGAGGAAAGGGAAGGCTGCCTCCTGCTGTTGTCCAGGTGGGGAAGAAGAAGAGGGAGGGGGTGAGTTAAGCGTTTAAATAGAAAACGCTTAACCACCCACCCGTCGGCCCGAACCCGAACTCCCGACAGGGTCGGGATTAAGCCTCCCTTGGGATAAAAATCACGCTATGAATGCAACTGTGGTCTCAAAATTTTAATCTAATACCCCGTTCAAAAGTTATAAAACTGAACGTTCGAGGCTGCCAAATTACGAAAACGCCCCTGGGGCCATTTTTCACAGACGGCCCGCGCCCATGAAACTTATACCCCTCCTAGGGTAAACGGTATGCTCTGAACTCAACGGTTCCCTCGGTTTTCCAATCCAAGCCACCGTTTAAGATATACTTGCATTTCAACATTAAACGAATAAATTAATTATTTAATTTATCCGTACAACATTCCGAAAGCGAGCGAGGGGTCCAAACGTCCCACGCCGACATGTTTTATGTCGTTCCTAGGGTAAAAACCTCATTTCGGACTCATCCGTACACTTGGATTTCCGATCCGAATCACCGTTTAGGAGTTATACCATTTATTTGGTGTTTCTAGTGTGAACGCACTGAAAATTTAATTCCGGCCACTCTGGGGCTCGGAATCACACGCCGTCTGAAGGCGCTGCTCTGGAATATCATCAAGAATATTCCAAATTCTTCCGCAGCAAAAACTGGGTTCTTACATTTGTAATGTGTAATAACCACTTAAAACCATTTTCACATCAAAACCAAGGAAATCGTTTGACAATAACCATCATACTTGTAAACTTTTTCATTAAAAATTTAGTGGCATAAATTTCATTAATTAGGATACAATTTTTAAAATATAACAAGAAAAATAGAACATTCCAACAGTAATTTATAATTTTAAGGTGCAATTTGCCATTCAAGATACCATTCAAAGAATTCCCATTTTAAAGTAACATTTAAAATCCAAGTTTAAGGTATAAAATTTGAGTTCCCAAATATCCCCTGTATCCTTAAACATCCATGAATTTATATATATAGATATTAATCATGTAAATTCACATATTCACATATCCTTATGTGAATGTATACAATAATGTATCTATATAAATATCCATGTATATTTGTATAAATATTAAAAGTATCATGAAGGAATTTTAAACATGGATTACAAGTACAAAAATTGGAACAAATCTTGAATACTAAATTAAATTATATTTAATAATTTATATAAAAATAATAAATAAATTATGAGATATTAAAATACCATATTTCTCTTTAAAATATTACACAAATACTTTTCCAAGAAAATTTTGAATATGTTTCTCAAAATCAGAGGCAAAAAAAGAAACAATTCATAGAAAACCAAGTTGAAACATGATTTAATCCTTATAAATTTTTTAAACATGCCTAATAAAATTATTAGATGTTGAAAATATTAATTTAAAATTCATTCAGATAAATTCTATAAAATCAAAGAGATAATCATTGGTCAAACCTGCCTCAATCAAATATGGTGATGTTGAAACACTAGAATACGGGTTGAGGGGGACTTAGGATGGAGATCACACACCCTAGAAACCCAAAATCATAATAAATATGAAGTTGAACCCACCTAGGTTCTAACCTAAATCACAGTGAAAAGAGAGGTGGAGAGGAAAAGAAATAATATAAAAGATAAAGAGGAAGAGGAAGGATATTAACTCTTACCTAGATCGATCACACACCAAATCGGAGGAAGAATCAATAAAGAATGAGAGGATCCGGATGAGGGGGGTTTGGTTGTGGGGTACTTCGTGACCCAAGGAAAAGGGTGGTGGGAGGAGTGAGGTGTGAGGGGGATTAGTTTTGGTTTTATGTTTTTCATTATAATTTAAATATATATATATATATATAAGGCATGGAAGAGACTCATGGTTTGGGTACATGCTTGGTCAAGTCATGCACCAACTGTGAAACCAACAGAACTCAACTAGGACACTCACATGATTGGTCCACATGGATTGATAAACTATGCTCCAACCATGAAAAACCCATTTGTCTAAAGATAGGCCCACCTACATGATCGCTGCATAGTTTGGTCAACCATGAGCCACAAAAAGGCTTAAAATATTTTAAAATTTACAAATTAAAAGACTTGTACCTCCAAAAACAAAAATATAAAGAAATAAAATAATTATTAAATTAGGATTGGGTTGTGAAAATTCTCCCCACCATGACCCTTTCTACCCCCATAAATCCATCAAACTCATGAAGGAATACACGCCACCAAATGAACTAAAATGGGAAAGATAAAGAGAAGCCACTCAAAAAACTAATTCTAGTACACTCTAACTTTAAAGTAGACATGGACATCTATAAACCTCCCCAAAGTCACATGTCACGTCCAACTACTTTAATAAAAAAAGAAAAGGTATGGAGACCCACAATTGATCTCCCCACCATTTAATGATTCAATTAGAATGGTGGATTGAAAATTCTAGGACATTATAATATAATTACTACAAATTATAACCCAAGTTTCCATCTAAGAGGAGTCAAGTAGAACATACATCAAAAACCTCATCCAAAACAACAGTGAAAAAAAACACTATTTGTCCAATAACTATCCATAGGTTCAAAACTTGGAATTCCAATGGAATAATAAAGATAAATAAAGAAGAAAATAAAGTAATAGGGAAATAAATATATTACCCAAAAAAGTTTCACCAAACTTCTCCTACGGAATAGCCCAATGTAAATAACACTCTGATGATTTCATAAAACAAGGAAGACCAACACACTCATCACCACACTTATATATTATAACTAAATAGAATATAGGCATAAATCACAATCATTATTGTTTAAAAATGAAATAGGCTCCACTCTGGTGTCGAAAATAAAATAAGGGTAATATAAGACCTAAAATAAAAATCACTAACTATGGAGACTTCTATTATATTCAAACTAACACAATATTGAGTATAAACTCAATTGGTTTGGAGTTCATCCCAGTCACCTGAAACACACACCAAGGGTTTCTTATGTCTAATCAATCAAAAAAAGTCACAAAACTCATCACATAAGATACTAAAGAAGAACATTCCCACCAATTAGTCAAATACATAACCTAAGAACATCTCAAACCACATGGAAAACCAAAAAGGGGCCTAAAGGTACGCACTCATGCATAGAATAACTCAAGAACAAAATCAAAAAACCCATAATAGGCTATCTACAAGGCCTAATAATATTCAATACATCTATGGGAGGCATATTCAAACAACAAAAAACATGAATCCCAAAAGTATTATTAAACTTTTCATGGTAAAATAAATGCAAAAATTTCTTCAAAATAAACCTCAATGGCAATTTTAAAATCATTATCTTTTAATAAAAATTATTTTTTATTCTTAAAAATTAACTTTTCACAACTTTCACAACATAAAAATCCAATTTGAAACACCACAACCAAAAATAATTAAAATTTTAAAACAAAAAAATCAAGAAGGAGAATCACAATCACTTCCTAAAAAAATAAAAAAATTGAAACCATTAATTTATCCTTTAAAATCATTTTTAAATCCCCACATCTTAATTTCAACACATTGAAACCTTATCAAAAAACTATTGTGGTCCCTACTTCCCAATTTCAAAATCTTTGTTTCCCATTAAAACCACTTTAAAATTCCACACATCCTTTTCTAAAACTTCAAACACCCATTTAAATTCATTTAAAAACTTCAAAAGTTCTTTTTAAAAATACATCATGAGTATTAAAACAAAAATTTACTAATTTCATTTAATTTGAAAGAAGATCCTCATCAATTATTTCAAATCTCACTTTTACCATTAAAATCAAAGTTTATTTTAAAAAATCAATAAAATAAAACCAACCATATTAACATGCTATTTGTAACAATTCAAAATGTAAAAGAACCCAAAATAAAATTCTAAGCGGATAGTGGTCATATATGGTTGAACTACATGATTTGATGAGCTACAGGACAATCATCCAACTACCATGAAGAGTTTCTTGGAACCATCCACATAATCTACACATGGTTTTTTAGGGCATGCAAGCTATCGGTTCCTTTTGTTCCATTCCCTTTTAACCCCAAATTTCAAAAATATCTCAATGAAACCCATAAAAAAATTTAAATATATCATGATGACATCAATTCAAAATTGAAATCCATCAAAGAATCAAATAAGGCTCAATTTAAAAATTGAAATCTAGACATACCATGGTAACTCATGTTTTTTCATGAGTGACAGTGATCATGCACCAATCCATAACCCACCTTTAGAGATCTGATAATCCTATCTTCAATATATAGGATATACCAAATGTAAGATCCTAGGTTTTTCTTGAGGTACAGATTCTTTTGTTTCCAGCTGAACTCTTCCTTGCATTCTTTTTGGCTTAGACCTTAAGTTGGATAATGGGCTGATGGGTAGTTCTTGGGAAGGAAGAGGTGGATGGGATGTATATGTGTTTCATTCCAATTACACACTGTGTAATTAGGATACACAACATGTATTTTATTACATGATGTGTAATGTTCTGGATTGTAAGGACCCGACCCCAGTTTCCCAGAGTCGGTGCCTTATTTGATTATGTTGGCATATATACAAGAAATACGAATCCTGAAAGACTGAGTAGTTTAGTATTATTGGAAACAATTTATATACATAAGTTTAACATTACAACATGAATGGAATCAAAACACTGTTTTATTCCACTAGCAACATCATGTCTCCTAGATTATGCTTGCAAGTCATTCATAAATTACTTCTTCATGTCCTCAAAAAATGAAACATAAGAAAGGGGTGAGCTTAAATGCTCCGTAAGAGTAAGAAATACAGTGGAGGATAATATAAACATTATACATCATGAATAATTGAAAACACATGCCTTTGATAATAAACTTGAACACATTATGGCAGGAATATGAGCTGAGTAAATAATGCCATAATAAAACATAATCATGGGTATTATACTAGTCGAATAACCACACGAACTTTCAATTACTAGTTTAATAATGAGGGAAGTGCATATTTTGGACATTCAGAAACATATTGTCATGGCCTCGGCCAAGACGTCTAGTGATTAAGGCCTCATCCAAAATCCATATCACATTGGGAAAGGCCTCGGCCAATTCCATGTCTAATTGTCTCATGAGACCTATCGATGCACCGAGGGGCTATAGAAGGCCCCACCCATCACATAATAAGTCCAATGCATTCTTCATATGAGTGTGGATCAACATAAACAACTTATTCATTCATATTGAAACTATCATATGAAATGTAACTAACTTTCCCCAATCATTAAACATAAAACACTAACC
Organism: Viscum album; assembly: GCA_963277665.1. Lineage (NCBI taxonomy): Eukaryota > Viridiplantae > Streptophyta > Magnoliopsida > Santalales > Viscaceae > Viscum > Viscum album. The sequence goes on from OY728136.1 coordinate 1,468,356, forward strand.
TTTCCGAGTAATATGGTGAATTGTTTTAGGATAGATCATACACAATAGAGTTATTCATAAACCATTAAATAAAATATGGTAGATGACTTAATAAATTATTAAACCCAATAATACCATGGAATCAACAAGAGTGTTGAATTAGACGAAAACACTCTTATAAAATCACTAAGCAATTCTTGAGATAAATATTCTTTAATTTTGAAAAGAAGATTTATTTTGGAAAAATATTTGAAAAAAACCATAATTGAGGTAAGATGGTATTTTCATAATAAAATGAGTGATTTTATAAAGATAAAGATTTCCAAAAACAGGTTAAATAGTTCCCTAGAAAATGGGTACTAATTTGAGAAACTCACTTGAATCAGGCTTGTATTTTGGAAACAATTTTGAAAGTTCCTTTTAAAACATGTAAATATCTATAAAATAAGTAAAGTTTCTAGTTTTTAAACATATATATAATACTCACATAGAATATGTGTTGATTACATAACAATACATAATAATTTCATTAAGGTAATTAGATAGTGAAAGTAACCTGAATGAAAATGGATGTTTGGGTGGAAAACCATTACTACTTTGTAATCAAACGATTCATATGCCCCAAAAATTAATAATATAAAAATTATAGATTTAATACCTTGAAGATAATTATATTAATGATATGTGAAATCAATGGTCAGTATACATACACCATATAAAAGTATTAGTAGTGAATATGGAAAATCTCACGAAAATGGAAGTGAGATGAAGAAACCCTTAACTTAACTCCAAACGTGTTATTATCTCGAACATAATCTCCTGGAATATTAAATTATAATTATTAATAATTTATTTAAAAACATATTAGATATTTATTCATTTTATCATAGTTCTGGTTAGTTCATTGATAAGTTATTGTATTGAATTTCGTCGCTTCGGAGTGTTCATTTTCTTTAATTTCATCTTCGGTTCACTTGTTTTTAAGTATGTGGAATGGATGAAAATATCCAGAATTGAAATTTTATATTATTTATGAACATAAATAGTTTTTATTGGTCATTTATATAACTTGTTTACATGGAAAGAGTATGAATCATTAGATGACAACCACTTCGATTATTCGGCGATATTTGGATTATTATTAACTAGTTTTGTCATATAACTTAATTATATGTACATATTCTGGTTCCTGAATATTAATTATGTTATAATACATATATTATAGTATTTTTAAACCATAAATATGGTTTCATGACCAGTAATGAAGATGAAAATGAAGAACGAAACTTCGTCATCCACGAAGGCTATAAATTGGAACATCAGGGACGTTGATTTTGTTTTTAAAAATAAAAGGGAGGGAGTAAGAATATTTATGATGGTTCTTCCATTAACATGATATAATTACAGTAAATATATGATACTAGAGTTATCATGATAATTTGGACAGATAAGGTGAGGACAGAATTGCAAAAGAAGATAAATTGAAATGAACCAAATGAAAAAGAAGGGTGTTTTACCTCTTGAAATGACCTCCTTGAGAAACTCCTTAAGGGAAGGGGTTTTGGTCTTTTGGGAAGACCAGAAGCTTCTTGGATGTGGGGAGAGACTAGGGAAAGGTAATTGCACAGAACATTGAGGAGATTCAAGGCTTAGAGGGGTGAATAGAAGAGGGAGTGGTGAGGGGTTTTTATAGTGGAGGAAAGGGGTAAATTTTGAATATTTAATTCATTATTTTATTATTTCCCTCAAGACAACCAATAGTGTTGTTTCATGTGACCCCTAATAATAATAAGTGCATTTGAGTTCGAACCAAGTGGTCTTGTATCACTTTTTATGTCATGAATAGTGTATTTAACTGATAATTTGTATATACGGTATTTTATCGTATTTCACTATTCATAAAAAAATTCTAGAATTTCAGAAAAATCCCAAAAAATCACCCCTACCATTTTTAGACATGTAGAATTCAAAAGTGAACTCAATTTTTCAAAAATAATTTTCTAAATATTATTAATTTAATTTTTAAATAAGGTTATAGTTAATTCAAAAAATAACAATCTTAAAATGCAATTAGTTTTATTTCTCATTGAAGAACCAATTAAGATCTCATTATCTTATTGCCTTAAGAAAATAAAATAATATTATTATTTAATATTCATAAGGGTCATATTACTATTCATATTACTATTCATAAGGGTATTTTAGTATTCACCAAAAATCAAGTTTGTTCTATCAGACTCCAAATGACTTATTGAACACAACTCTAGATGACCATTTTTCAAAATTCAAAACATAGAAGAGGAAAAGTTGTGTCTAATGGATAGATTATAAAATTGCATTCTATATTTATTTTAAAAACCTTGGGGTGTTACATTCTCCCCTCCTTACAAAAATTTCATCCTTGAAATTCACAGAATATTGCCTAAAAAGATTCGAGTATGTCCATAACATAAGCTCCTCAGACTCCCATGTTTATTCCTCCATCTTATGGTTCCTCCATAGAACCTTTACCAGTCGAGTAATCCGATTTCTCAACACATGTTCTATAGTATCAAGAATTTTGATAGGATCTTCACAATAAGATAGATCAGGCTCATGTTCTACTTCTTCATAAGTGAGTACATGTGTTGGGTCTAGAATGTACTTTCTTAAGATTGACACATGGAACACATTGTGAACCTTAGAGAGACTTGGTGGCATTGCCAAATGGTAAGCTACGACTCCAATTCATTCCATAATTTCAAAAGGTCCGTTGTACCTGGGACTTAATTTTCCCTTCTTACTGAATTGTATAATACCCTTCCATGGAGATACCTTTAAGAAAAAGTGATCACCTTCTTGAAAATCTAAATTCTTCTTTTGGTTACATAGCTCTTTTGCCTACTTTGAGCTATTTTGATATGGTTCTGGATAATCTTCACCTTCTCTGTTGTTTTTTCAACAAGTTCTGGGTCCATGATATTTCTTTCACCAACATCATCCCAGCAAGTTGGTGTACAACATCTCCTCCCAAATAATGATTCATAGGGTGCCATCTGAATACTTGAATGGAAGTCATTGTTGTAGTAAAATTATACAAGAGGTAAATATTGATCCCACATGCCTTGAAAATCAAGTGAACAAGACCTCAACATATCTTCCAATGTTTTAATAGTCTGTTCTGATTTTCCATCAGTTTATGGGTGGTAGGCAGTGCTCAAACGAAGATCAGTATCTTGGGCCTTCTGAAGACTCTTCCAGAATCATGATGTAAAATGGGGATCATAATCAGAAACAATTGATGAGGGTACACAATGAAGTCTCACAACTTCATTAATATATAGTCTTTCTAGACTTTCAAGTGGTAGATCTTCTCTTATAGCAAGAAAATGTGCTGACTTGGTAAGATGATCAACAATGACCCATATTGCATTGTTCCTTCTAGGAGTCTTTGGTAGTCCCATGACAAAGTCCATCGTGATATTATCCCATTTCCACTCAAGTATGGGAAGATGTTTCAATACTCCTCCAGGTTGTTGCCTTCCATCTTTCACTAGTTGACAAACCATACATCTTGACACAAAATCAGCAATCTCCCTCTTCATGTTGTCCCACCAAAAATGTTCTTTCAAATATCTATACATCTTAGTGCTACCAGGGTGTATAGAGAAATTGGAACTATGGGAATCATCCAAAAATTACCTTTTTAGATCAGGTATATCAGAAACACAAACTCGCTTCCCAAATTTCAAAATTCTATCTTCATATACGAAGTCACTAAATATCCCATCATTCACAGCTTTAATATTCTTTTGAAACTCATCATCATCAACCTGAGAACTTTTTATCCTTTCTAGTAAAGATAGTTTGGAAACCATTTGAAAAAGAATTGATGTTTCACCTTCCATGGTTATTCCCATATTCATCTTTACTAGATCCATGAAAATAGGATCCCTTTAAACTCTCATCTTATTCAAAACTCTATGATCTTTTCTGCTCAAAGCATCTACCACCTTATTTTCCTTCCCTGGGAGGCATTGTATCATGAAATCATAATACTTGAGTAGTTCAAGCCATCTCCTTTTCCTCATGTTTAGTTCTTTCTATGAGAAAATATACTTCAAACTCTTATGATCAGTATAAATCTCACATTTTTCACCATAGAGATAATATATCCATATCTTCAAAGCAAATATTACAGAAGCTAACTCAAGATCATGAGTAGGATAGTTTTTCTCGTGACTTTTTAGATATCATGATGCATAAGCAATAACCCTATCATTTTTCATAAGGACACAACCAAGTCCTTTCTTTGAAGCATCATTATAAATAACAAACCCGTCATTCCCCGATGGTAGAGTCAAAAAAACATTCTTCACAATCTTTTTTCCAAACAAATTTTACCCCTATACATGTGAGCTTCATTAGAGGGTTATCTAGTCGGGAAAAATTCTGCACGAAACGCCGATAATAACTTGCTAAGCCAATAAAACTGTGTACCTCAGTTATGTTTTTTGGCGTGGGCCAATCTTGGATTTCCTTTGTCTTCTCAGGATCAACTAAGATTCCATCCTTAGAGACAATATGTCCAAGAAAATAAATCTCCTAAATCCATAATTCATACTTTCTAAACTTCCCATATAATTCTGTCTTCTAAGAGTCTTCAAGATAATGCACAAGTGATTTTCATGATCTTTGTAGCTTTTGGAGTATACCAAGATATCATCAATAAATACCACTACAAAATCATCGAGATATTCCCTGAAAACTTTGTTCATTAAATCCATGAAGATAAAGGGTGCATTAGTCAATTCAAAAGGCATTACTGTAAACTCGTAATGCCCGTACCTGGTTTGAAATGTTGTTTTTGGAATGTCTTCCTTCTTCACACACAACTGATGATATCCAGATCGAAGGTCAATCTTTGAAAATTGTTGAGCTCCATGCAGTTGGTGAAATAAATCATTAAAGCAAGGTATGGGATACTTGTTCTTTATTGTTATAGAATTGATCTCATTATAGTTGATATATAACCTCATAGATCCATATTTCTTCTTAACAAAAAGGATAGGGGCTCCCCATAGAGAAAGACTAGGGAAAATAAATCCCTTATTACTCAATTCCTCTAGTTTTTTCTTTAGTTCCACTAATTCCATAGTGGTCATTCTATAATGGGTCTTCGATATGGGCCTAGAACCAGGAATTAAATCAATGGAAAACTCAATTTCTTATTCTGAAGGATGTCCATGTAAATCTTCTAGAAACACATCTACATATTCTCTCACAATAGGTACATCCTCTATTTGAACATTACTTTCCTCACCCACATTTATTTCATTTTATTCCTCCCCAATAATTGAATTTAGTTGAGCTACTGGGGGTGGATCTAGATAAGAATCACGTGATGAAGATTCAGATCTAAAGATAAGGTGTTCTTTATCATCATCATCAAAAATCATAACCTCTTTATTCTTATAATAAATTTTTTGCATCATGGTCTGAAATCCAATCCATACCGAGGATTATATCAAATTCAATCATGGGTGTGACAATGAGATCAGTGGATAAATAATATTTATATACCCTAATGGGAACTGATTCATATAACTTTGTAGCAATGATACTTCCCTTGGGAGTTTTGACTGACAACTCCCTTGTTAAATAAAATTGGAAATATCTAATTTTCTTAGCAAACTGGGAAGATATGAAACAATGCGACGATCCAGAATCAAATAAATCATTGTATAAAATTGAGTAAACAATTAAAGTACCTGCCACCATGTTATTAGGAACTTCAACCTCTACAGTTGTGATTGCATAAGTTTGTCCCTGATCCCTTGGCCTTTTTTGTTGCATATTTCCTTGATGTTTTGGAAAATAATTAGCATAGTGTCCCATCTCCCGACAATTATAGCATTGAACATCATTGTCTTCCTTCTTCCCTTTGCAATCACCAACAAGACGGCCTTTCTGACCACATTTGTAGCATACTCCTTTTCCTTTTAAGTATGCACCAGGGTGTTTCTTTCCACAATTGTCACATGGTGGAAATTAAACTCTTCCCTTCTTCCTTATTTCCTTATTTCCTTTCCCAGGGTTTTCAGCAGCCCTCTTCTTTTCTTGATTTCCCTTAAATTTATATGACTTAGATAATTCTTTTTATGTCTTGATGGCACATGAAACTATATCCTCATATCATGAAAAAATTTGGGAGACCAGTGCCCACCGAAGGAATGTCTTTAAGCCATCAAATAATTGATCAATTTTTCTCCTTGAATTTTGTATGTAGTCTACAACATGTCTTTATAATCTTATGAAGTTAGATTCATACCTTGATACATTATCATCTTCCTTCTACCTCATATTCAAGAATTGTCTCTCCATATATGCTCGCTGCTCAAGAGGGAAATATTTTTCTAAGAAGATTTCCTTAAAATCCCTCCATTCCATCACTTTTATCTCTTCCTCCTCCTTTGTGTTTTGTATTAATGACCTCCATTGATCCACATCTCCCAATAGATGATATACTACCTTGACAACCTTCTCTCTTTCATTACATCCCAAAGCAATAAATATCTTCTCAAGGGAAAATATCAACTACTCTACTACAAACGGTTTTGTAGTCCCATTGAATGATGGAGGTTGTTGTCGCATAAAGAGATCTAGCATGGCTCCTCCACATGGTGGATCCGGATGCTCCATATGGGTAAGGTTATTATTCATAACCTGAGTAAGTTTTCCCAGTATATTTATGAGTTTCTCAACACCAGTCACAGCACTAGATCCAACATCATTATCTTGCGTCAGAGGGAAATCCCTACAGGGGACACATGAATTCATTTGATTTCCATTCCATCCACTAGGAACCATATCTAGATAATGTCATACACTATATTAGGTTATGAATCATAATGTATAATATTAACTTAAAAATACTCATAAAATTTGAGATCCTATGCATGGCTAATCCCATTTTCACAAAAATGGTTTATTTGAGGAATATTTTACATTTCAATATTTCATAATGTCTTGTAAATAAAATGTGAATTATCCAAACCATATACCACGGGAGTGTCATAACCAAGAGTTTAGCAAGGCCCATTCTTGTGCACCAGTTCCCATTCGAGTCTAGCTCAAAGTGGTGTTTTTGGGTTTTACCCCTAGATATATTTATGCCAGAGCCGCCTCTACCTGCTCATATCCAGACAGGGATGTATTGCTTGAAAGATCCAAAAAATCTATTCCTTTCCAAAATACCAGGACTTTATTGTATATATATCCTCAAAGACTAACTTAGGTACTCCTCCCTAATTCTATGATTTCTAAATCTAGTTTCCAAGTATTCTACTAAACTTCCTCTAATACTAATTGTAAGGACCCGACCCTAGTTTCCCAGAGTCGGTGCCTTATTTGATTACGTTGGAATACATACAAGGAATATGAATCCCGAAAGACTTAGTAGTTTAGTATTATTAGAAACAAGTTACATACATAAGTTTAATATTACAACATGAAGGGAATCAAAACACTGTTTTATTACACTAGCAACATCACATCTCTTAGATTATTCTTTCAAGTCATTCATAAATTACTTATTCATGTCCTCATAAAATGAAACATAAGAAAGGGGTGAGCTCAAATGCTCGGTAAGAGTAAGAAATACAGAGGAAGATAATATAAACATTAGACATGGTGAATAATTGAAAACACATGCCTTTAATAATAAACTTGAACACATTATGGCAGGAATATGATCCGAGTAAATAATGTCATAACAAAACATAATCATGTGTATTCTACTAGTCGAATAACCACATGAACTTTAAATTACTAGATTTATAAAGAAGGAAGTGCATATGACAGACATTCAGAAACATATTGTCATGGGCTCGGCCAAGACGTCTAGTGATTAAGGCCTCGGCCAAAATCCATATCACATTGGGAAAGGTGTCGGCCAATTCCACGTCTAGTTGTCTCGTGAGACCTACCGATGCATCGAAGGGATATAGTGGGCCCCACCCATCACATAATAATTCCAATGCATTCCTCATATGAGTGGGGATCAACATAAACAACATATTCATTCATATTGAAACTATCATATGAAATGTAACTAACTTTCCCCAATCATTAAACATAAAACACTAACCATTCCGAGTAATATGGTGAATGGTTTTAGGATAGATCATACACAATAGAGTTAGTCATAAACCATTAAATAAAATATGGTATATTACTTAATCAATTATTAAACCCAATAATACCATGGAATCAACAAGAGTGTTGAATTAGACAAAAACACTCTTATAAAATCACTAAGCAATTCTTGAGATAAATACTCTTTCATTTTGAAAAGAAGAGTTCTTTTGGAAAAATATTTGTATAAAACCAGAAGTGAGGTAAGAGAGTATTTTAATAATAAAATGAGTTATTTTATAAATATAAAGGTTTCCAAAAATAGGTTAAAGAGTTCCCTAGAAAATAGGTAAGAATTTGAGAAACTCACTTGAATCGGGCTTGTATTTTGGAAACAATTTTGAAAGTTCCTTTTAAAACGTGTAACTATCCATAAAATAAGGAAAGGTTCTAGTTTTTAAACATATATATAATACTCAAAAAAAATATATGGGGAGTACATACCAATACATAAGAATTTCATTGAGGTATTTAGACAATGAAAGTAACATGAATGAAAATGGAAGTTTGGGTGGAAAACCCTTACTACTTTGTAATCAAAACATTCGTATGCCCCAAAAATTAATAATATAAAAATTATAGATTTAATACCATGAAGATAATGATATTAATGATATGTGAAATCAATTTTCAGTATAAATACACCATACAAAAGTATTAGTAGTGAATATGAAAAATCTCACGAAAATGGAAGTGAGATGAAGAAACCCTTACCTTAACTCCAAACGTGTTCTTATCTAGAACTTAAGCTCCTGGAATATGAAATTATACTTATTAATAACTTATTTAAAAATATATTAGATATGTATTCATTTTATCAGAGTTTTGTTTAGTTCATTGATAAGTTATTGTATTGAATTTCGTCGCTTCGGAGTGTTTATTTTCTTTACTTTCATCTTCGGTTAACTTGTTTTTAAGTATGTGGAATGGATGAAAATCTCCAGAATTGAAATTGTATATTATTTATGAACATAAATAGGTGTTATTGGTCATTTATATAACTTGGTTACATGGAAATAGGATGAATCATTAGATGACAACCACTTCGATTATTCGGCGGTATTTGGATTATTATTAACTAGTTTTATCATATAACTTAATTATATGTACATATTCTGGTTCTTGAATATTAATTATGTTATAATACATATAATATAGTCTGGTTCAACCATAAATATGGTTTCATGACCAGTAATGTAACGCCCCGACCCCAGTTACCCAGAGTCGGTGCATTATTGCGTAATATTGGCATGATCACAAAAGATCAAGTCTCGAAAGACCGATTAGTTTAGTATCCTTGGAAACACTAGATAAATTCATAAGTCTTACATTAAATCAAAAAGTAAAACAAAACTACAACAACATCTTGTCTTAATATCCTCTCATACTATCCCTACAGCTCATTCATAATATACTTCTTCGCAACCTGGAAAAATTAAAACACTGAAAGGGGTGAGCTTAGATGCTCAGTAAGGATAACAATATAGAGGAAGCTTTCATAAATAAACATTAACATTTAAGGCAAGGTATAAATAAAACAAAATCCTTTTAAACTTGAACTTCAGCATAATATAGCAAAAATAAAATGAAATAATTCCATTTACTTATTCACATGGATATTCTACTAGTCTAATAACCACATGCAAAATCAATAACCACTTTCATAATGATGGAATGCATAATTCCAGACTATCAGAACCACGTAGCCAAGGCCTCGTGCCAAGACTACAAATAAGATTTTGTCAAGGCCTAGTGCCAAGAAACTAGTTTGTCTCATGAGACCTACCGATGCATCGAGGAGCTATAGCGGGCTCCACCCGTCACTTATTAAGTCCAATGCATTCCTCATATGAATAGGTTTAAACATATCATAAACCATAACATAATCATATCACATAAAACATGCATAAAGGAAACATAACATTTCTACATTTCAATCACAAGATATAAATATAACACATTGATATAATAAAACACTTTCAAAACCATTTTCAATACCAAAATAAAAGAAAATTAAAACTTGGTATTTATTTTTCATTTAAAAAAAGTTATGGCTTGTAGAGGAAGCTGAAACTCAAATAATAGTCACGGCGGCAGAGAAGTCGTTGTCACCGCATACGTAAGAAAAAACATTCATTTTGTCGTTTAGTAAAAACTCTTCGTATAAAAAGATTCCTTTTGAATAAAAGTAAAAGTCAAAGGGGTTTATACACCATATAAAGGAAAGTTGTGTATAAAACCAAATATGACTCAATGAAAGGAGATTGAGACAAAGTCCCTTACAAAGATCATTTTTTAAATAAAATAGATCTATTATGTGTATTAACTATAAGTACACATAAAGAAAGTACAAATACAATATAGGACATAATAATATCATGACATAATTTGAAAGTAGGATATTAACCCAAATAATAGAAATTGGGTTAAGAAGTTCCCTTACCTCATGTCTGACTTGACTCGATCATTCTTTAACCTCCTGAATAATAAAATAGAGTTAATTTGTTTTTGCTTAAGTGCCTTTTAAATGTTCATTATTCCTTTTATATCACTTATTACCATGTTATGAACATTATGTAATTATTTAAGTTAATAACGATCATTTTGTCGATCTTTGGTACTTGAGTCAAAAATAAACTTCTTAAAATTACAAGTTGTTCATGTGGTAAAATATCCATTATATACATAATTATATTCATGATGTAGATATCATATACATAATATATATCTAGTATATACATTCATTTATAATATTACATAACATTTAGAGGTAAGAAATGAAATGCACCGTTCATGGAGTCGGTAAGTCGTACGTACGCATGAATGCTACTTTCATTTCTATTTCATATTTAATGGAATTAAGTTATAATTATATAAATGTATAATATAATTCCAGTATAATATAATGTATAATACCATTTACTCCATCCTTTATACATCCCACATATGGAATTAATGATTCAAATCACTTTGAGGGGGCGGTAGTCCGCACTTCTGAAAATGAAAATATTGCGTTTACCCATAATGGAAACCATAAATTTATGCCATAAATGAAAAATACAGAAGCTTAAGTAAAACATAAACATATTTTATATCATATATAAATATAGTTAAATCTTAATGGACACCTTTTAAGGTGTTATATGAGTGTTGAACAATCATCGTTTTGTGAGGCAGAAATTCGCCATCCACAGAAACAGTATGTTCTTTAACCATTAGATGTAGGTGTGTGTAAGTGTAGCTCAAATAATTATTATAACAAAATCCTAGTATATTTAGTATACTGGTGTTGTTACAAAATAAATGAATAAAAATATTTTAGGGGGTTGTAGAAGCAAAATAAAACATAAGAACACAAGAGAAAACACTACCTTTAAAACGGGTAACTCTTTTTGATTTGAGCTCAAAGGTTTCCTTGGGAAGAATTATGCCAAAAGTGAGGCTTATAGGAGTAAGATAGGGAAGTTTAGAGAGTATTTTGGCAGATTTTGGCTGATCAAAAAGGCTTTTAAGGTGTGAATAAGGTGGTAGTGGTGGGGGCCTTTTATAAGAGGAGAGAAGGGGCACTCTTGGAAAGATTGAAATGTTACTTTATTATGAAATGATTTTCAGATTATAAAGGTCCCACAATGATAGATTTCGAGTCTAAGGTGATAAGTGTTCGAAATATACTCATCCAATAGGTTTTTGACAAGTGTAAGCCTTATATTTTACATTATCGTTTCATTTTATTTAAATCGTTAATTAATGAGGTAATCACTGCATCATCATTATGTCATAAATATTTTAATTTATTTAATGTCTAAAAATTATAAAAAAATATCATGATGTAGGAAATATTTTTATATTTATAATGAATATTTATAGTCAAAAATATGAATTTTATAACCCCATTTATAAATTGTTTTAGTAAAAGAACTCATGTTTGTGACATTTTTATTTTAACATTAAATAAAAAGTTTTTAATGTCATTTTCCTACCAAAGTGGCTCCATGGGGTCCCCAAGTTGACCCATGTATTTTCTTGGTCGGCCATGACTCATAAAATAGGGGTAGGACAAGTTTCAAGGTCATTTCATATTATTATAACATTATCTTTACCTTAAATTACACTAATTACCTTTAATCGCGATTAATTATACTTAAAAGTTACTATTCATCAAAAAATTATTTTAATCCCATTGAACCACATTTTAATTCCTAATTACAACCATGTATGTCGGATTTTTGAAAATCAAATCACAGAAGTGTTAATATTTCATTTTAACAAAAAATCAGTTTTTTAACTACCACTTAGTGGTTTCACTATTCATCAAAAATTGAAGTTTTTCAGAACAATGCCAAAATTTCACCCTAAGATATAATTGATATTTCGAATTCAAAAATGATGTCTATTTTACAAAATTCCAAACATATAAGTTTCATTAATTAATTTTATAACTAATTCCCGTTGTCGCAACAAATAGCGTGTTTTTAAGAAATAATATATATCAAAAGATTGACAATTGTTTATGTCCAATTTCAAAGTGAAGTTAATTATAATGAACACCATTGGATAAAATGGTAAAAATATATTCTAATTATACTTTTAAACCACTAAATAGTATAATGTATCACTATAAATTATTTTGATTAAAAAGTTGTTTTAAGTATTTTTCACTATTCATAAAAAATTGGAAGTTCTCAGAAAAATACCAAAAATTCAACATAGGATAATTTCGATATTCCGAATCCAAAAATAAAGTCCATTTTGAAATATAAAATATATATAATTTCAAAAAGTGGGTATTACTATTCATAATGGCTATTTTGATTGGTCGCGGTGTGTTAGAATCTCAAACTTGCGTACAATGCAAGCTATTGCATTATTGAAAGAGAAGTGTATCATAGAAGCTCGGGGTGTTACATTCTCCCCTCCTTCAATAAATTGCGTCCTCGCAATTTGAAATTTTTCTTTGAAAATAAAAAATACATTTGTTGGAAACCCACATCGGAAATAAGGTTAATAAAAATATAACTTTAAAAGAAATAAAGATTATTACAAAGGTCACCTGAGATACCCCATACTAGGATTCTATGAAAATATGGATATGGAAGAAAAAAAAACCATCAAGGTCTGATGGAGAGTTGTAGAAAACCGGATTAGGAGAAAGTTAACCACAAGAAAATCACAAACTTGGGATTGGCTAAACGGTCATTGAATCCCCAGTTGGAAAAGTTAACCGACAACGTTTTTGTTTTAAGTTACCTTTTATAAAGTTGAGGAATTTATTTAGGAGATTTACTAAGAACGTAAGGGAATATACATACTTGTCATGTAGACTTTCATTCTTTAATAAATTTTTACCACAAACCCATCTTTCACTCTAAAAGGTAATAAAACTAAAAAATATTCTATTTATCCTAATTGTATAAGGTTACAAATATTAAAACATACCATTTAGATTAGTAAAAATATTTTGTAATAACCAAGGACTTCATGTAGGCTAGTGGTAGGTAATAAAGGCCAGCCGCACTATGGTTGTGGGTTCGATTCCTGCATCTTTGTCCGACGTGATGGTTTATCCCCCATCCTGTAGGTTGTCCTTTTCCTAAAACTATAGTATTATAATATTCCAAAAATAATCTTCAGAAATGTTTTAACCTTAAACTATACTATCCAAAGTTCAACTTAACCTATTACAACCTTTATAGTTATCCAAAATACCTCCGTCCAAACTTTCTCTAAAAGGTCCTTAAATTCCAAAATCAATTGTAACATTAGATTCCCCAAACAAAGTAAAGTTTCTCTTATTGTCACATACTAAAAATATGATTACCTTAATCATATTAAAACCTTAATGAAAACAACAAGGACTGCAGTACAATCCTTATACATATCACATTATTCTTATAACCAGAATATAATCCTTGAGTCCAAAAGCACCAATACATTAATTATTCCACTTCAACTGTAGTAACAGCATAATATTGTCCTTGATCCCTTGGCCCTTTCTAAGGTAAGTTTCCCTGACGCTTAGGAAATTCTTTTGCATAATTCCCAATTTCCCTACAATTGTATCATTCAACATTGATAGCCTCTTTCTTTCCCTTGCAATCACGATCCTGGTGACCTTTTTCTCCACATTTATAACAAACTCTCATTCCTTTTAGGCAAGTACCAGGGTGATTTTTCCCACAATTATCACATAATGGAAAATCTTTCTTTCCCTTTTTCCCTTTATCTATCTCTTGTTCCACCGTTCTCTTCTTCTCTTGCTTTACTTTTTTTTCATAAGACTTAGAGAATTCCTTTTCTGTCTTGATAGCACACGAGACTATATCTTCGTATGTTGAGAAAGATTGTGATACTAAAGCTCAATGGAGAAATGGTTTTAACCCATCAAAGAAACATTCAATCTTACTTCTTGGGTTATGTATATAATCTGCAGCATGCCTCGCTAACCTTATAAAGTTAGCCTCATACTTTGCGAAATTCTCATCCTTCTTCTGCCTCAAACTCAGAAATTGCCTTTCCATATCTGCTCGATGGTCATGTTGAAATTATTTTTCTAAGAAAATTTCCTTAAACACCCTCCATTCCATACCTGATACTTCTTCATCTTCTTTTGTGTTTTGAATCAGTGACCACCATTGATCGGCATCTCCAGTGAGGTGGTAAACTGCCATGAAAACCTTCTCCCTTTCGCTACTCCCCAAGCCGTGGAATATTTTCTCTAAGTAGTTTATCCATTGTTCAGCTACTAATGGATTTGTACCCCCATTAAATGTTTGTGGTTGTTGCCTCATGAATCGGTCTAACATTGATCCTCCACGTTGCGGATCAGGGTGCTCCATACGAGTAAGGTTATTATTCATAACCTAAGTGATTTGTCCCAGTATGGTAATAAGTTGATCAGCACCAGTTGTATCTCCAGCTCCACAATAATTATCTTGAGCAGGAGGGAAATCCCTACATGGAGTGCGTGCATTGATATGGTTTCCATTCCTCCCACTAGGCGCCATTTCTAAACAATGACATAAACTAGATTAGTTTATGAATCAAAATACATAATTCCATACTTGTAAAACACTTAACATAAATTGAACTATTTATGGATATAATCCATAATCATAAAAATGTTTTCTTTCAGGAAGTATATACTCATAACCCTTCATAGTAGTTTGTAAATAAAATGAGAATTATCCTAAGCATATCCCCCGGGAGTGTCGTAACCAAGAGTGCAGCAAGGCCCGTTGTCGTGCACCAGTTCCCGTTCGAGTCTAGCTCAAAGCAGTGTTTTCAGGTTTTACCCCTAGGTACATCTATGCCAGAGCCACCTCTACCTCATCGTATCCAGACAGGGATGTATTTCTCGGAAAACTCATAAAATATCTTATAATACCAAAATTCTAGGAAGTTCTTCTATACTAATCCTCAAAGTCTATATTAGGGCTATGTGCTCTAATAAAAGTTTATCTAAATCTAGCTTCCAAGGTTAGTACTAAACTGCCTCTGATACCAACTGTAACGCCCCGACCCCAGTTACCCAGAGTCGGTGCATTATTGCGTAACATTGGCATGATCACAAAAGATCAAGTCTCGAAAGACCGATTAGTTTAGTAGCCTTGGAAACACTAGATACATTCATAAGTCTTACATTACATCAAAAAGTAAAACAAAACTACAACAACATCTTGTCTTCATATCCTCTCATACTATCCCTGCAGGTCATTCATAATATACTTCTTCACAGTATGGAAAAATGAAAACACTGAAAGGGGTGAGCTCAGATGCTCAGTAAGGATAAAAATATAGCGGAAGCTTTCATAAATAAACATTAACATTTAAGGCAAGGTATAACTAAAACAAAAGCCTTTTAAACTTGAACTTCAGCATAATATGGAAAAAATAAAATGAAATAATGTCATTTACTTATTCACATGGATATTCTACTAGTAGAATAACCACATGCAATATCAATAACCACTTTCATAATGATGGAATGCATAATGCCAGACTATCATAACCATGTAGCCAAGGCCTCGTGCCAAGACTATAAATAAGATTTTGTCAAGGCCTTGTGCCAAGACACTAGTTTGTCTCATGAGACCTGCTGATACATCGAGGAGCTATAGCGGGCTCCACCCGTCACTTATTAAGTACAATGCATTCCTCATATGAATAGGTTTAAACATATCATAAACCATAACATAATCGTATCACATAAAACATGCATAAATAAAACATAACATTTCCACATTTCAATCACAAGATATCAATATAACACATTGATATAATAAAACACTTTCAAAACCATTTTCAATACCAAAATAAAAGAAAATTAAAACTTGGTATTTATTTTTCATTTAAAAAAATTTATGGCTTGTAGAGGAAGCCAAAACTCAAATAATAGTCACGGCGGCGGAGAAGTCTTTGTCGCCGCATACGTAAGAAAAAACATTCATTTTGTCGTTTAGTAAAAACGCTTCGTATAAAAAGATTCATTTTGAATAAAAGTCAAAGTCAAAGGGTTTTATACACCGTATAAAGGAAAGTTGTGTATAAAACCAAATATGCCTCAATGAAAGGAGATTGAGACGAAGTCCCTTGCAAAGATCATTTTTTAAATAAAATAGATCTATTATGTGTATTCACTATAAGTACACATAAAGAAAGTATAAATACAAGATAAGACATAATAATATCATGACATAATTTGAAAGTAGTAGATTCACCCAAAGAATAGAAATTGGGTTAAGAAGTTCCCTTACCTCATGTCCGACTTGACTCGATCGTTCTTTAACCTCCTGAATAATAAACTAGAGTTAATTTATTTTTGCTTAAGAACCTTTTACATGTTCATTATTCTTTTTATATAACTTATTATCATGTTATGAACATTATGTAATTATTTAAGTTAATAACGATCATTTTGTCGATCTTTGGTACTTGAGTCAAAAATAAACTTCTTAAAATTACAAGTTGTTCATGTGGTCAAATATCCATTATATCCATAATTATATTAATAATTTAGATATCATATACATCATATATATCCAGTATATACATTCATTTATAATATTACATAACATTTAGAGGTAATAAATGAAATGCACCGTTCATGGAGATGGTAAGCCGTACGTACGCATTAACGCTACTTTCATTTCTATTTCATATTTAATGAAATTAAGTTATAATTATATAAAGGTATAATATAATTCCATTGTAATATAATGTATAATACCATTTACTCCATCCTTTATACATCCCACATATGGAATTGACGATTCAAATCACTTTAAGGGGGCGGTAGTCCGCACTTCCGAAAATGAAAATATCGCATTTACCCATAATGGAAACCATAAGGTTATGCCATAAATAAAAAATAAATAAGTTTAAGTAAAACATAAACATATTATATATCATATATAAATATAGTGACATCTTAATGGCCACCTTTGAAGGTGTTATATGAGTGTTGAACAATCATCGCTTTGTGAGGCAGAAATTCATCATCCACAGAAACAGTATGTTCTTTAACCATTAGATGTAGGTGTGTGTAAGTGTAGCTCGAATCCTTCTTATAAAAACATCCTAGTATATTTAGGATACTGGTGTTGTTACAAAAGAAATGAATAAAAATATTTTAGGGGGTTGTAGAAGCAAAATAAAACATAAGAACACAAGAGAAAACACTACCTTTAAAATGGGTAACTCTTTTTGATTTGAGCTCAGAGGCTTCCTTGGAAAGAATTGTGCCCAAAGTGAGGATTATAGGAGTAATATAGGGAAGTTGCGATAATATTTGGGCAGATTTTGGCTGATCCAAAAGACTTTGAAGGTGTGAATAAGGTGGTAGTGGTGGGGACCTTTTATAAGAGGAGAGAAGGGGCACTCTTGGAAAGATTGAAATGTTACTTTATTATGAAATGCTTTTCAGATTCTAAAGGTCCCACAATGATATATTTCGAGGCTAAGGTGATAAGGGTTCTAAATATACTCATACAATAGGTTTTTGACAAGTGTAAGCCTTAGATTGTACATTATCTTTTCATTTTATTTAAATTGTTAATTAATAAGGTAATCACTTCATCATCATTGTGTCATAAAAATTTTAATTTATTTAATGTCTAAAAATTATAAAAAAACTATCATGATGTAGGAAATCGTTTTATCTTTCTAATTAATATTTATAGTCAAAAATATGACTTTTATAACCCCATTTATAAATTGTTTTAGTAAAAGAACTCATGTTTGTGACATTTTTATTTTAGCATTAAATAAAAAGTTTTTAATGTCATTTTCCTACCAAAGTGGCTCCATGGGGTCCCCAAGTTGACCCATGGATTTTCTAGGTCGGCCATGACTCATACAATAGGGGTAGGACAAGTTTAAAGGTCATTTCATGTTATTATAATATTATATTTACCTTAAATTACACTAATTACCTTTAATCGTGATTAATTAAACTTAAAAGTTACTATTCGCCAAAAAATTATTTTAATCCCATTGAACCAAATTTTACTTCCTAATGAAAACCATGTATGTCAGATTTTTGAAAATCAAATCACATAAGTGGTAATGTTTCATTTAAATGAAAAATCAGTTTTTTAACTACCACTTAGTGGTTTCACTATTCATCAAAAATTGAAGTTTTTCAGAACAATGCCAAAATTTCACCCTAAGCTATAATTGATATTCTGAATTCAAAAATGATGTCTATTTTACAAAATTCCAAACATATAAGTTGAATTAATTAATTTTATAACTAATTCTCGTTGTCACAACAAATAGCGTGTTTTTAAGAAACAATATATATCAAAAGATTGACAATTGTTTATGTCCAATTTCAAAGTGAAATTAATTATAATGAACACCATTGGATAAAATGGAAAAAATATATTCTAATTATACTTTAAAACCACTCAATAGTATAATATATCACTATAAATTATTTTGATTAAAAAAGTTGTTTTAAGTATTTTTCACTATTCATAAAAAATTGGAAGTTCTCAGAAAAATACCAAAAATTCAACATAGGCTAATTTCGATATTCTGAATCCAAAAATGAAGTCCATTTTGAAATATAAAATATATATAATTTCAAAAATTGGGTATTACTATTCATAATGGCTATTTTGATTGGTCGCGGTGTGTTAGAATCTCGAACTTGCATACAATGCAAACTATTGCATTACTAAAAGAGAAGCGTATCGTGGAAGCTCGGGATGTTACAAGTAATGAAGAAGAAAATGAAGAATAAAACTTTTTCCTCCATGAAATCTATAAATTGGAACCTCATGGACGTTGATTTCGTTTATAAAAATAAAAGGGAGGGAGTAATAATATTTATGATGGTTAATCCATTCACATGATATAATTCTAGTACATATATGATACTAGAGTTATCGTGATAATTTGGACAGAGGAGGTGAGGAGAGGATAGAAAAAGAAGATAAATTGAAATGAAACCAAATGAAAAAGAAGGGTGTTTTACCTCTTGAAATGACCTCCTTGAGAAACTCCTTAAGGGAAGGGGTTTTGGTCTTTTGGGAAGACCAAAAGCTTCTTTGATGTGGGGAGATACTAGGTAAGGGTAATTGGGTAGAACTTTGAGGAGATTTAAGGCTTAGAGGGGTGAAGAGAAGAGGGAGTGGTGAGGGGTTTTTATAGTGGAGGAGAGGGGTAAATTTTGAATATTAATTTATTATTTTATTATTTCTCTCAAGACAACCAATAGTGTTGTTTCATGTGACCCCTAATAGTAATAAGTGAATGTGAGTTCGAACCAAGTGGCCTTTCATCACTTGTGATGTGATGAATAGTGTATTTAACTGATAATTTGTATATATGGTATTTTATCATATTTCACTATTCATCAAAAATTCTAGAATTTCAGAAAAATCCCAAAAATTCACCCCTTCCATTTTTCGATGTGTAGAATTCAAAAGTGAACTCCATTTTTCAAAAATAATTTTCTAAATATTATTAATTTAATTTTTAAATAATGTCATATTTAATTCAAAAAATAACAATCTTAAAGTGCAATTAGTTTTATTTCTCATTGAAAAACTAATTAAGATCTCATTATCTTATTGCCTTAAGAAAATAAAATGATTTTATTATTTACTATTCATAAGGGTCATATTACTATTCATATTACTATTCATAAGGGTATGTTACTATTCACAAAAAAATCAAGTTTTTTCTATCAGACTCTAACTGACTTATTGAACACAACTCTAGATGACCATTTTTTGAAATTCAAAATATAGAAGAGGCAAAGTTGTGTTTAATGGAAAGATTGTAAAATTGCATTCTATATTTATTTTCAAAACCTTGGGGTGTTACATGGATAGAGCATTTCATTTCTTGTAAAGGGTTTTCCTAGGGAGAAATATCATGTGATTTACATGATGTGTAAGGTGTTTACACGTCATGTAAATACCCATGTTTTTTAAAAAAAAGAGGTAGGACATCCCATATATTTTGGACATAAGACCTCACCCTCCCTTTTCACATGCAAGAGCACCCATGAAATCCAAGAGGTAGGATTTGCTCTCATTTACAGATATAGACTCTGTTTCTTTCACCATCAATCTCATTAGATATACACCAGTAAGTTATTGATTCTTTTTTAGTCATTATTTGTCCTTTTGGATATCATCTTCACTATTTAGGTGTAAGCTAATATGCCCAAATTTCAGATTTTGTGTCCATTCTTCATTTCTCTCCCAATCTAAGTCAAATCAGAAGTTCATACCAGATGAGCGCTCTATTAACAACTTATAGTAGGTGGTCTATACATTTTTTGTTTGGTTTGGTTATTTATAGGGATACCTACCATTGTACTTCTCACCATACTTTCCCATGTGACCCCAAAATTGAACTGGTTAATTTAATTAAGTGAATTGGGACCTGTTAGAGAATCCCTTATGTATTTTTGAGATGTGTTTGTGGTTGTTTCCCCAACCAAATCCATCCATGGGTTGTTAACTTTTCCTATCCCACATGTTAAACCATTCATGGGGTGTGATTTAGTCTTTAATAGTTAAAGGAAGCTCAATTATATTTAAATGAGATTGAATTTCTTAGTTTGGTGATGGTTTTAGGATAGATCATACACAATAGAGTTAGTCATAAACCATTAAATAAAATATGGTTTATTACTTAATAAATTATTAAACCCAATAATACCATGGAATCAACAAGAGTGTTGAATTAGACAAAAACACTCTTATAAAATCACTAAGCAATTCTTGAGATAAATACTCTTTTATTTTGAAAAGAAGAGTTCTTTTGGAAAAATATTTGTATAAAACCAGAAGTGAGGTAAGATAGTATTTTAATAATAAAATGAGTTGTTTTATAAATATAAAGGTTTCCAAAAATAGGTTAAAGAGTTCCCTAGAAAAAAGGTAAGAATTTGAGAAACTCACTTTAATCGGGCTTGTATTTTGGAAACAATTTTGAAAGTTCCTTTTAAAACGTGTAACTGTCTATAAAATACGGAAAGGTTCTAGTTTTTAAAAATATATATAATAATCACAAATAATATATGGGGAGTACATACCAATACATAAGAATTTCATTGAGATATTTAGACAATGAAAGTAACCTGAATGAAAATGGAAGTTTGGGTGGAAAACACTTACTACTTTGTAATCAAACAATTTGTATGCCCCAAAAATTAATAATATAAAAATTATAGATTTAATACCATGAAGATAATTATATTAATGATATGTGAAATCAATTTTCAGTATACATACACCATACAAAAGTATTAGTAGTGAATATGGAAAATCTCACAAAAATGGAAGTGAGATGAAGAAACCCTTACCTTAACTCCAAACGTGTTCTTATCTCGAATGTAAGCTCTTGGAATATGAAATTATACTTATTAATAACTTATTTAAAAATATATTAGATATGTATTCATTTTATCAGAGTTCTGTTTAGTTCATTGATAAGTTATTGTATTGAATTTCGTCGCTTCGGAGTGTTTATTTTCTTTATTTTCATCTTCGGTTCACTTGTTTTTAAGTATGTGGAATGGATGAAAATCTCCAGAATTGAAATTGTATATTATTTATGAACATAAATAGGTGATATTGGTCATTTATATAACTTGGTTACATGGAAAGAGGATGAATCATTAGATGACAACCACTTCGATTATTCGGCGGTATTTGGATTATTATTAACTAGTTTTATCATATAACTTAATTATATGTACATATTCTGGTTCCTGAATATTAATTATGTTATAATACATATAATATAGTCTGGTTCAACCATAAATATGGTTTCATGACCAGTAATGTAACACCCCGACCCCAGTTACCCAGAGTCGGTGCATTATTGTGTAACATTGGCATGATCACAAAAGATCAAGTCTCGAAAGACCGATTAGTTTAGTAGCCTTGGAAACACTAGATAAATTCATAAGTCTTACATTAAATCAAAAAGTAAAACAAAACTACAACAACATATTGTCTTCATATCCTCTCATACTATCCCTGCAGGTCATTCATAATATACTTCTTCACAACCTGGAAAAATTAAAACAGTGAAAGGGGTGAGCTTAGATGCTCAGTAAGGATAACAATATAGAGGAATCCTTCATAAATAAACATTAACATTTAAGGCAAGGTATAACTAAAACAAAATCCTTTTAAACTTGAACTTCATCATAATATAGCAAAAATAAAATGAAATAATGCCATTTACTTATTCACATGGATATTTTACTAGTCAAATAACCACAGGCAATATCAATAACCACTTTAATAATGATGGAATTCATAATGCCAGACTATCATAACCACGTATCCAAGGCCTCGTGCCAAGACTATAAATAAGATTTTGTCAAGGCCTCGTGCCAAGACACTAGTTTTTCTCATGAGACCTTTCGATGCATCGAGGAGCTATAGCGGGCTCCACCCTTCACTTATTAAGTACAATGCATTCCTCATATGAACAGGTTTAAACATATCATAAAACATAACATAATCGTATCACATAAAACATGCATAAAGGAAACATAACATTTCCACATTTCAATCACAAGATATCAATATAACACATTGATATAATAAAACACTTTCAAAACCATTTTCAATACCAAAATTAAAGAAAATTAAAAATTGGTATTTATTTTTCATTTAAAAAAAGTTATGGCTTGTAGAGGAAGCCAAAACTCAAATAATCGTCACGGCGGCGGAGAAGTCTTTGTCTCCACATACGTAAGAAAAAAAATTCATTTTGTCGTTTAGTAAAAATGCTTCGTATAAAAAGATTCATTTTGAATAAAAGTCAAAGTCAAAGGGTTTTATACACCGTATAAAGGAAAGTTGTGTATAAAACCAAATATGCCTCAATGAAAGGAGATTGAGACGAAGTCCCTTGCAAAGATAATTTTTTAAATAAAATAGATCTATTATGTGTATTCACTATAAGTACACATAAAGAAAGTACAAATACAATATAGGACATAATAATATCATGACATAATTTGAAAGTAGTAGATTAACCCAAAGAATAGAAATTGGGTTAAGAAGTTCCCTTACCTCATGTCCGACTTGACTCAATCATTCTTTAACCTCCGGAATAATAAACTAGAGTTAATTTATTTTTTCTTAAGAAAATTTTACATGTTCATTATTCCTTTTAGATAACATATTATCATGTTATGAACATTATGTAATTATTTAAGTTAATAACGATCATTTTGTCAATCTTTGGTACTTGAATCAAAAATAAACTTCTTAAAATTAGAAGTTGTTCATGTGGTAAATATCCATTATATCCATAATTATATTCATGATGTAGATATGATATACATCATATATATACAGTATATACATTCATTTATAATATTACATAACATTTAGAGGTAAGAAATGAAATGCACCGTTCATGGAGACGGTAAGCCGTACGTACGCATGAACGCTACTTTCATTTATATTTAATATTTAATGGAATTAAGTTATAATTATATAAAGGTATAATATAATTCCATTATAACATAATGTATAATACCATTTAATCCATCCTTTATACATCCCACATATGTAATTAACGATTCAAATCACTTTGAGGGGGCGGTAGTCCGCACTTCCTAAAATGAAAATATCGCGTTTACCCATAATGGAAACCATATGGTTATGCCATAAATGAAAAATAGAGAAGCTTAAGTAAAACATAAACATATTATATATCATATATAAATATAGTGACATCTTAATGGCCACCTTTGAAGGTGTTATATGAGTGTTGAACAATCATCATTTTGTGAGGCAGAAATTCACTATCCACAGAAACAGTATGTTCTTTAACCATTAGATATAGGTGTGTGTAAGTGTAGCTAGAATACTTCTAATAAAAACATCCTAGTATATTTAGGATACTGGTGTTGTTACAAAAGAAATGAATAAAAATATTTTTGGGGGTTGTAGAAGCAAAATAAAACATAAGAACACAAGAGAAAACACTAACTTTAAAACGGGTAACTCTTTTTGATTTGAGCTCAAAGGCTTCCTTGGGAAGAATTATTCCCAAATTGAGGATTCTAGGAGTAAGATAGGGAAGTTGAGAGAATATTTGGGCAGATGTTGGCCGATCCAAAAGGCTTTGAAGGTGTGAATAAGGTGGTAGTGGTGGGGGCCTTTTATAAGAGGAGAGAAGGGGCACTCTTGGAAAGATTGAAATGTTACTTTATTATGAAATTATTTTCGGATTATAAAGGTCCCACAATGATATATTTTGAGGATAAGGTGATAAGGGTTCGAAATCTAATCATCCAATAGGTTTTTTACAAGTGTAAGCCTTAGATTGTACATTATCTTTTCATTTTATTTAAATCGTTAATTAATGAGGTAATCGTTGCATCATCATTGTGTCATAAAAATTTTAATTTATTTAATTTCTAAAAATTATAAAAAAACTATCATGATGTTGGAAATCGTTTTATCTTTCTAATTAATATTTATAGTCAAAAATATGACTTGTATAACCCCATTTATAAATTGTTTTAGTAAAAGAACTCATGTTTGTGACATTTTTATTTTAACATTAAATAAAAAGTTTTTAATGTCATTTTCCTACCAAAGTGGCTCCATGGGGTCCCCAAGTTGACCCATGGATTGTCTTGGTCGGCCATGACTCATAAAATAGGGGTAGGACAAGTTTCAAGGTCATTTCATATTATTATAATATTATCTTTACCTTAAATTACACTAATTACCTTTAATCGCGATTAATTAAACTTAAAAGTTACTATTCACCAAAAAATTATTTTAATCTCATTGAACCAAATTTTACTTCCTAATTACAACCATGTATGTCAGATTTTTGAAAATCAAATCACAGAAGTGGTAATGTTTCATTTAAACGAAAAATCAGTTTTTTAACTACCGCTTAGTGGTTTCACTATTCATCAAAAATTGAGGTTTTTCAGAACAATGCCAAAATTTCACCCTAAGCTATAATTGATATTCTGAATTCAAAAATGATGTCTATTTTACAAAATTCCAAACATATAAGTTGCATTAATTAATTTTATAACTAATTCCCGTTGTCACAACAAATAGCGTGTTTTTAAGAAATAATATATATCAAAAGATTGACAATTGTTTATGTCCAATTTCAAAGTGAAATTAATTCTAATGAACACCATTGGATAAAATGGTAAAAATATATTCTAATTATACTTTAAAACCACTCAATATTATAATTTATCACTATGAATTATTTTGATTAAAAAAGTTGTTTTAAGTATTTTTCACTATTCATAAAAAATTGGAAGTTCTCAGAAAAATACCAAAAATTCAACATAGGCTAATTTCAATATTCCGAATCCAAAAATGAAGTCCATTTTGAAATATAAAATATATATAATTTCAAAAAGTGGGTATTACTATTCATAATGGCTATTTTGATTGGTCGCGGTGTGTTAGAATCTCGAACTTGCATACAATGCAAGCTATTGCATTATTGAAAGAGAAGTGTATCGTGGAATCTCGAGATGTTACAAGTAATGAAGAAGAAAATGAAGAATGAAACTTCGTCGTCCATGAAATCTATAAATTGGAACCTCATGGACGTTGATTTCGTTTATAAAAATAAAAAGGAGGGAGTAAGAGTATTTATGATGGTTAATCCATTCACATGATATAATTCCAGTACATAGATGATACTAGAGTTATCATGATAATTTGGACAGAGGAGGTGAGGAGAGGATAGAAAAAGAAGATAAATTGAAATGAAACCAAATGAAAAAAAGGGTGTTTTACCCTTGAAATGACCTCCTTGAGAAACTCCTTAAGGGAAGGGGTTTTGGTCTTTTGGGAAGACCAAATGTAACACCCCGAGCTTCCACGATACGCTTCTCATTCAATAATGCAATAGCTTGCATTGTACGCAAGTTCGAGTTCTAACACACCGCAACTAATCAAAATAGCCGTTATGAATAGTAATAACCACTTTTTAAAATTATAGAAATTTTATATTTCAAAATGGACTTCATTTTTGTATTCGTAATATCGAAATTAGCCTATGTTGAATTTTTGGTATTTTTCTGAGAACTTCTAATTTTTTATGAATAGTGAAAAATACATAAAAACAACTTTTTTAATCAAAATAATTTATACAGATAAATTATACTATTTAGTGGTTTTAAGGTATAATTAGAAAATATTTTTACCATTTTATCCAATGGTGGTCATTAGAATTAATTTAACATTGAAATTGGACATAAACAATTGCCAAACTTTTGATATAAATTGTTTCTTAAAAACACGCTATTTGTTGTAACAGCGGGAATTAATTATGAAATTAATTAATACAACTTATATGTTTGGAATTTTGTAAAATAGACATCATTTTTGAATTCGGAATATCAATTATAGCTTAGGGTGAAATTTTGGCCTTATTCTGAAAAACTTCAATTTTTGATGAATAGTGAAACCACTAAGTGGTAGTTAAATAACTGATTTTTCGTTTAAATGAAATATTACAACTTCTGTGATTTGATTTTCAAAAATCCGACATACATGGTTGTCATTAAGAAGTAAAATGTGGTTCAATGAGATCAAAATAATTTTTTGGTGAATAGTAACTTTTAAGTTCTTAATCGCGATTAGTGGTAATTAGTGTAGTTTAAGGTATAAATAATACATTAATAATATGAAATGACCTAGACACATGTCCCAACCTCATTGGTTGAGTCATGGCCGACCAAGACAAGCCATGGCCTAACTTGGGGACCCCATGGATCCACTTTTGTTGGGAAATAACATAAATTACTTTTTATTTAATGTTAAAGTGAAAATGACACTAACATAAATTGTTCTACTAAAACAATTTTTAATTGGGGTTATACAAGTCCAAAGTTTGATTATAAATAGTCATTGGAAAGCTAAAAAGATTTCCTACATCATAGTATTTGTTTTATAATTTTTAGACATTAAATAAATTAAAGTATTTATGACATAATAATGATGCAGCAATGACATCATTATTTGACGATTTAAATAAAATGAGAAGATAATGCAAAATCCGAGGCTTACACTTGTCCAAAGCCTATTGGATGAAGATATTTCGAAACCTTATCACCTTAGCCTCGAATTATATAGATGTGGGACCTTTAGAATCCGAAAAAGCATTTTGAAATAATGTAACATTTCATTACTTTCCAAAAGTGCCCCTCCTCTCCACTTATAAAAGGCCCCCACCTCTCCCACCTTATTCACACCATCAAGCCATTTGGCTCGGCCAACCTCTGCCCAAATACTCTCCCAACATTCCTTCCTTACTCCTAGAAACCTCACTTTGGGCAGAACTCTTCCCAAGGAAGCCTTTAGCTCAAATCAAAAAGAGTTACCCGATTTTGAGGTAATGTCTTTTCTAATGTTGTTTTGTTTTATTTTTCTTCTCCAACCCCCTAAACTCTTTTTATTCATTTCTTTTGTAACAACACCAGTATCCTCAATATACTAGGATGTTGTTATAAGAAGGATTCGAGCTACACTTACACACACCTACATCTAATGGTTAAAGAACATACGGTTTCTGTGGATGGCGAATTTCTGCCTCACGAAACGATGATTGTTCAACACTCATATAACACCTCCAAAGGTGGCCATTAAGATGTCACTATTTTTATATATGATATATAATATGTTTTTGTTTTACTTATGCTTCTGTATTTCTCATTTATGGCATACTTTATGATTTCCATTATGGGTAAAACGCGATAATTTCATTTTAGGAAGTGCGGACTACCGCCCCCTCAAAGTGATTTGAATCGTTAATGCCATGTGTGGGATGTATAAAGGATGGAGTAAATGGTATTATACACTATATTATACTGGAATTATATTATACATTTATATCATTATGATTTCATTCCATTAAATATGAAATTGAAATGAAAGTAGCGTTCATGCGTACGTACGGCTTACCGTCTCCATGAACGGTGCATTTCATTTCTTACCTCTAAATGTTACGGAATATTATAAATGAATGTATATACTGTATATATATGATATATATGATATCTACATCATTAATATAATTCTGGATATAATGGATATTTCACCACATGAACAACTTATAATTATAAGAAGTTTATTGTTGACTCATGTACCAAAGATCGACAAAACGACCGTTATTAACTTAAATAATTACATAATGTTCATAACATTGTAATAAGTGATATAAAAAGGATAATGAAATTTAAAATGGTTCTTAATAAGGTAGATATTAACTCTAGTTTATTATTCAGGAGGTTAAAGAACGGTTGAGTCAAGTCGGACACAAGGTAAGGGAACTTCTTAACCCAACTTCCATTCTTTGGGTTAATCTCCTACTTTCAATTTATGTCATGATGTTATTATGTCATATTTTGTATTTTTACTTTCTTTATGTGTACCTATAATGAATACACATAATAGATCTATTTTATTTGTAAGGGAACTTCTTAACCCAATTTCTATTCTTTGGGTTAATATCCTACTTTCAAATTATGTCATGATATTATTATGTCATATCCTGTATTTGTACATTATTTATGTGTACTTATAGTGAATACACATAATAGATCTATTTTATTTTAAAAATGCTCTTTGTAAGGGAACTTCTTAACCCAACTTCCATTCTTTGGGTTAATCTCCTACTTTCAAATTATGTCATGATATTATTATGTCCTATCTTGTATTTTTACATTATTTATGTGTACCTATAGTGAATACACATAATAGATATATTTTATTTAAAAATTATCTTTTAAAGTACTTCGTCTCAATCTCCTTTCATTGAGGCATATTTGGTTTTATACACAA
The DNA here is from genome assembly GCA_963277665.1 of Viscum album. NCBI lineage: Eukaryota > Viridiplantae > Streptophyta > Magnoliopsida > Santalales > Viscaceae > Viscum > Viscum album. The sequence continues at coordinate 1,497,836 of OY728136.1, forward strand.
ATTTCTTTTATACGGTGTATAAACCCCTTTGACTTTTACGGTTATTCAAAAGGAATCTTTTTATACAAAGCGTTTTGCTAAACGACAAAAGGGAATGTTTTTCTTTCCGTACTTATGCGGCGACAATGACTTCTCCGCCGCCGTGACCATTATTTGAGTTTCTGCTTCCTTTACAATCCATCACTTTTTTTTAATGAAAAATAAATACAAAGTTTTAACATTCTTTTATTTTGGTATTGAAAATGGTTTTGAAAGAATTTTTATTATATCAATGTGTTGTATTGATATCTTGTGATTGAAATATGGAAATGTTATGTTTCCTTTATGCATGTTTTATGTGATACGATTATGTTATGGTTTATGATATGTTTAAACCTATTCATATGAGGAATGCATTGGACTTAATAAGTGACGGGTGGAGCCCGCTATAGCTCCTCGATGCATCGGCAGGTCTCATGAGACAAACTAGTGTCTTGGCACAAGGCCTTGACAAAATCTTATTTGTAGTCTTGGCACGAGGCCTTGGCTATGTGGTTATGATAGTCTGGCATTATGCATTCCATCATTATGAAAGTGGTTATTGATATTGCATGTGATTATTCGACCAGTAGAATATCCATGTGAAGAAGTAAATGGCATTATCTCATTTTACTTTTGCCATATTATGTTGAAGTTCATGTTTAAAAGGCTTTTGTTTTAGTTATACATTGCCTTAAATGTTAATGTTTATTTATGAAAGCTTCCGCATTATTGTTATCCTTACTGAGCATCTGAGCTCACCCCTTTCAATGTTTTAATATTTTCCAGGATGTGAAGAAGTATTTTATGAATGACCTGCAGGGATAGTCGGAAGAGGATATGAGTGCGGACTATGGAGACTTTGTTATTGTAGTTTTTCACTTTTTGATGTAATGAAAGACTTATGAATGCATCTAGTGTTTCCAAGGCTACTAAACTAATCGGTCTTTCGAGACTTGATCCTTTGTGATCATGCCAATGTTACGAAGTAATGCACCGACTCTGGGTAGCTGGGGTCGGGGCGTTACAGTTGGTATCAGAGGCAGTTTAGTACTAACCTTGGAAGCTAGATTTAGATAAACTCTGATTAGAGCACATAGCCCAAAGATAGACTTTGAGGATTAGTATAGAAGAACTTCCTAGAATTTTGGTATTGTAGAGATGTTGTGAGTTTTCCGAGCAATACATCCCTGTCTGGATACGAGCAGGTAGAGGTGGCTCTGGCACAGATGTACCTAGGGGTAAAACCCGAAAACACCGCTTTGAGCTAGACTCAAACGGGAACTGGTGCACAACAACGGGCCTTGCTGCACTCTTGGTTATGACACTCCCGGGGGATATGCTTAGGATAATTCTCATTTTCTTTACAAACCATTATGTAAGGTTTATGAGTACATACTTCCTCAAAGGAAACATTTCTTTTTATGATTATGGATTATATCCATAAATAGTTCAATTTATGTTAAGTATTATACAAGTATGGAATTATGTATTTTGATTCATAAACTAATCTGGATTATGCCATTGTTTAGAAATGGCGCCTAGTAGAAGGAATGGAAACTGTATCAATGCACGAACTCCGTGTAGGGATTGCCCTCCTGCTCAAGATAATTATTGTGGACCTGGAGATACAACTGGTGCTGATCAACTTATTACCATACTGGGACAACTCACGCAGGTTATGAATAACAACCTTACTCGTATGGAGCACCCTGATTCGCAACGTGGAGGATCAATGCTAGACCGTTTCATGAGGCAACAACCGCCAACCTTCAATGGGAGTACAAATCCTACAGTAGCTGAGCAATGGATAAATTCCTTAGAGAAAATATTCCATGCCTTGGGGAGTAGTGAAAGGGAGAAGGTTGTCATGGCAGTTTACCGCCTCACTGGAGATGCCGATCAGTGGTGGTCACTGATTCAAAACACAAAGGAAGATGATGACGTATCGAATATGGAATGGAGGGAGTTCAAAGAGCTTTTCTTAGAAAAATACTTTCCTCGTGACCATCGAGCAGATATGGAAAGGCAATTTCTGAGTCTGAGACAGAAGGAGGATGAGAATGTCGCAAAGTATGAGGCTAACTTTACAAGGTTAGCGAGGCATGCTGCCGATTATATACGTAACCCAAGGAGTAAGATTGATCGTTTCTTTGATGGGTTAAAACCATTTCTCCGTCGAGCTTTAGTATCACAATCCTTCTCATCATACGAAGATATAGTCTCATGTGTTATCAAGACAGAAAAGGAATTCTCTAAGTCTTATGACAACAAAGTAAAGCAAGAGAAGAAGAGAACGGTGGAACAAGAGACAGATAAAGGGAAAAAGGGAAAGAAGGATTTTCCATTATGTGATAATTGTGGGAAGAATCACCCTGGTACTTGCCTAAAAGGAATGGGAGTCTGTTATAAATGTGGAGAAAAAGGTCACCAGGCACGTGATTGCAAGGGAAAGAAAGAGGCTGTCAAAGTTGAATGCTACAATTGTAGAGAAATGGGTCATTACGCAAATGAATGTCCTAAGCGTCAAGGAATCATACCTCAGAAAAGGCCAAGGGATCAAGGACAATCTTATGCTATTACTACAGTTGAAGCAGAATAACTAATGTATTGATGCTTTCGGACTCATGGATTATATCCTGGTTATTAGAATAATGTGATCTATATAAGGATTGTACTGCAGTACTTGTTGGTTTCAGTAAGGTTTTAATATGATTAAGGTAATCATATTTTTAGTATGTGACAATAAGAGAAACTTTTCTTTGTTTGGGGAATCTGATGTTACAATTGATTTTGGAATTAAGAGACCTTTTAGAGAAAGTTTGGACAGAGGTATTTTGGATAACTATAAATGTTGGGATGGATTAAGTTGAACTTTGAATAGTATTGTTTAAGGTTAAAACTTTTCTGAAGATTATTTCTGGAATACTATAATACTATATTTTTAGAAAAAGGACAACCTGCAGGGTGGGGAATAACCCGTCGCGTCGGACACAGCTGCAGGAATCGAACCCACAACCATAGTGCGACAAGCCTTTATTTCCTACCACTAGCCTACAGGAAGTCCCTGGTTATTACAAAATCGTTTTACTAATCTAAATGGTATGTGTTAACATTTGGAACCTTATACAATTAGGATAAATAGAATATTTTTGAGTTCCGTTACCATTTGGAGTAAAAGTTGGGTTTGTGGTAAAAATTTATTAACGAATGAAAGTATACATAACAAGTATGTATATTCCCCTACGTTCTTAGTAAATCTCATAAATAAATTCCTCAACATTATAAAAGGTAACTTAAAACAAAAATGTTGTCGGTTAACTTTTCCAACTGGGGATTCAATGACCGTTTAACCAATCACAAGTTTGTGATTTTCTTGTGGTTAAACATTCTCCTAATCCTGTTTTCTATAACTCTCCATCAGACCTTGATGGTTTGTTTCTCCTCCATATCCATATTTTCATAGAATCCTAGAATGGGCTATATCGGGTGACCTTTGTACTTATCCTGCTTTCTTTTAATGTTATATATTTATTAACCTTATTTCCGATGTGGGTTTTCCACAAAGGTATTTTCTATTTTCAGCCTTTTATTATCAAAGAAAAATTTCAAATTGCGAGGACGCAATTTATTGAAGGAGGGGAGAATGTAACACCCCGAGCTTCCACGATACGCTTCTCATTCAATAATGCAATAGCTTGCATTGTACGCAAGTTCGAGTTCTAACACACCGCAACTAATCAAAATAGCCGTTATGAATAGTAATAACCACTTTTTAAAATTATAGAAATTTTATATTTCAAAATGGACTTCATTTTTGTATTCGTAATATCGAAATTAGCCTATGTTGAATTTTTGGTATTTTTCTGAGAACTTCTAATTTTTTATGAATAGTGAAAAATACATAAAAACAACTTTTTTAATCAAAATAATTTATACAGATAAATTATACTATTTAGTGGTTTTAAGGTATAATTAGAAAATATTTTTACCATTTTATCCAATGGTGGTCATTAGAATTAATTTAACATTGAAATTGGACATAAACAATTGCCAAACTTTTGATATAAATTGTTTCTTAAAAACACGCTATTTGTTGTAACAGCGGGAATTAATTATGAAATTAATTAATACAACTTATATGTTTGGAATTTTGTAAAATAGACATCATTTTTGAATTCGGAATATCAATTATAGCTTAGGGTGAAATTTTGGCCTTATTCTGAAAAACTTCAATTTTTGATGAATAGTGAAACCACTAAGTGGTAGTTAAATAACTGATTTTTCGTTTAAATGAAATATTACAACTTCTGTGATTTGATTTTCAAAAATCCGACATACATGGTTGTCATTAAGAAGTAAAATGTGGTTCAATGAGATCAAAATAATTTTTTGGTGAATAGTAACTTTTAAGTTCTTAATCGCGATTAGTGGTAATTAGTGTAGTTTAAGGTATAAATAATACATTAATAATATGAAATGACCTAGACACATGTCCCAACCTCATTGGTTGAGTCATGGCCGACCAAGACAAGCCATGGCCTAACTTGGGGACCCCATGGATCCACTTTTGTTGGGAAATAACATAAATTACTTTTTATTTAATGTTAAAGTGAAAATGACACTAACATAAATTGTTCTACTAAAACAATTTTTAATTGGGGTTATACAAGTCCAAATTTTGATTATAAATAGTCATTGGAAAGCTAAAAAGATTTCCTACATCATAGTATTTGTTTTATAATTTTTAGACATTAAATAAATTAAAGTATTTATGACATAATAATGATGCAGCAATGACATCATTATTTGACGATTTAAATAAAATGAGAAGATAATGCAAAATCCGAGGCTTACACTTGTCCAAAGCCTATTGGATGAAGATATTTCGAAACCTTATCACCTTAGCCTCGAATTATATAGATGTGGGACCTTTAGAATCCGAAAAAGCATTTTGAAATAATGTAACATTTCATTACTTTCCAAAAGTGCCCCTCCTCTCCACTTATAAAAGGCCCCCACCTCTCCCACCTTATTCACACCATCAAGCCATTTGGCTCGGCCAACCTCTGCCCAAATACTCTCCCAACATTCCTTCCTTACTCCTAGAAACCTCACTTTGGGCAGAACTCTTCCCAAGGAAGCCTTTAGCTCAAATCAAAAAGAGTTACCCGATTTTGAGGTAATGTCTTTTCTAATGTTGTTTTGTTTTATTTTTCTTCTCAAACCCCCTAAACTCTTTTTATTCATTTCTTTTGTAACAACACCAGTATCCTCAATATACTAGGATGTTGTTATAAGAAGTATTCGAGCTACACTTACACACACCTACATCTAATGGTTAAAGAACATACGGTTTCTGTGGATGGCGAATTTCTGCCTCACGAAACGATGATTGTTCAACACTCATATAACACCTCCAAAGGTGGCCATTAAGATGTCACTATTTTTATATATGATATATAATATGTTTTTGTTTTACTTATGCTTCTGTATTTCTCATTTATGGCATACTTTATGATTTCCATTATGGGTAAAACGCGATAATTTCATTTTAGGAAGTGCGGACTACCGCCCCCTCAAAGTGATTTGAATCGTTAATGCCATGTGTGGGATGTATAAAGGATGGAGTAAATGGTATTATACACTATATTATACTGGAATTATATTATACATTTATATCATTATGATTTCATTCCATTAAATATGAAATTGAAATGAAAGTAGCGTTCATGCGTACGTACGGCTTACCGTCTCCATGAACGGTGCATTTCATTTCTTACCTCTAAATGTTACGGAATATTATAAATGAATGTATATACTGTATATATATGATATATATGATATCTACATCATTAATATAATTCTGGATATAATGGATATTTCACCACATGAACAACTTATAATTATAAGAAGTTTATTGTTGACTCATGTACCAAAGATCGACAAAACGACCGTTATTAACTTAAATAATTACATAATGTTCATAACATTGTAATAAGTGATATAAAAAGGATAATGAAATTTAAAATGGTTCTTAATAAGGTAGATATTAACTCTAGTTTATTATTCAGGAGGTTAAAGAACGGTTGAGTCAAGTCGGACACAAGGTAAGGGAACTTCTTAACCCAACTTCCATTCTTTGGGTTAATCTCCTACTTTCAATTTATGTCATGATGTTATTATGTCATATTTTGTATTTTTACTTTCTTTATGTGTACCTATAATGAATACACATAATAGATCTATTTTATTTGTAAGGGAACTTCTTAACCCAATTTCTATTCTTTGGGTTAATATCCTACTTTCAAATTATGTCATGATATTATTATGTCATATCCTGTATTTGTACATTATTTATGTGTACTTATAGTGAATACACATAATAGATCTATTTTATTTTAAAAATGCTCTTTGTAAGGGAACTTCTTAACCCAACTTCCATTCTTTGGGTTAATCTCCTACTTTCAAATTATGTCATGATATTATTATGTCCTATCTTGTATTTTTACATTATTTATGTGTACCTATAGTGAATACACATAATAGATATATTTTATTTAAAAATTATCTTTTAAAGTACTTCGTCTCAATCTCCTTTCATTGAGGCATATTTGGTTTTAGACACAAATTTCTTTTATACGGTGTATAAACCCCTTTGACTTTTACGGTTATTCAAAAGGAATCTTTTTATACAAAGCGTTTTGCTAAACGACAAAAGGGAATGTTTTTCTTTCCGTACTTATGCGGCGACAATGACTTCTCCGCCGCCGTGACCATTATTTGAGTTTCTGCTTCCTTTACAATCCATCACTTTTTTTTAATGAAAAATAAATACAAAGTTTTAACATTCTTTTATTTTGGTATTGAAAATGGTTTTGAAAGAATTTTTATTATATCAATGTGTTGTATTGATATCTTGTGATTGAAATATGGAAATGTTATGTTTCCTTTATGCATGTTTTATGTGATACGATTATGTTATGGTTTATGATATGTTTAAACCTATTCATATGAGGAATGCATTGGACTTAATAAGTGACGGGTGGAGCCCGCTATAGCTCCTCGATGCATCGGCAGGTCTCATGAGACAAACTAGTGTCTTGGCACAAGGCCTTGACAAAATCTTATTTGTAGTCTTGGCACGAGGCCTTGGCTATGTGGTTATGATAGTCTGGCATTATGCATTCCATCATTATGAAAGTGGTTATTGATATTGCATGTGATTATTCGACCAGTAGAATATCCATGTGAAGAAGTAAATGGCATTATCTCATTTTACTTTTGCCATATTATGTTGAAGTTCATGTTTAAAAGGCTTTTGTTTTAGTTATACATTGCCTTAAATGTTAATGTTTATTTATGAAAGCTTCCGCATTATTGTTATCCTTACTGAGCATCTGAGCTCACCCCTTTCAATGTTTTAATATTTTCCAGGATGTGAAGGAGTATTTTATGAATGACCTGCAGGGATAGTCGGAAGAGGATATGAGTGCGGACTATGGAGACTTTGTTATTGTAGTTTTTCACTTTTTGATGTAATGAAAGACTTATGAATGCATCTAGTGTTTCCAAGGCTACTAAACTAATCGGTCTTTCGAGACTTGATCCTTTGTGATCATGCCAATGTTACGAAGTAATGCACCGACTCTGGGTAGCTGGGGTCGGGGCGTTACACCAAAAGCTTCTTTGACGTGGGGAGATACTAGGTAAGGGTAATTGGGTAGAACTTTGAGGAGATTTAAGGCTTAGAGGGGTGAAGAGAAGAGGGAGTGGTGAGGGGTTTTTATAGTGGAGGAGAGGGGTAAATTTTGAATATTAATTCATTATTTTATTATTTCTCTCAAGACAACCAATAATGTTGTTTCATATGACCCCTAATAGTAATAAGTGAATGTGAGTTCGAACCAAGTGGCCTTTCATCACTTGTGATGTCATGAATAGTGTATTTAACTGATAATTTGTATATATGGTATTTTATCATATTTCACTATTCATCAAAAATTCTAGAATTTCAGAAAAATCCCAAAAATTCACCCCTTCCATTTTTCGACGTGTAGAATTCAAAAGTGAGCTCCATTTTTCAAAAATAATTTTCTAATTATTATTTATTTATTTTTTAAATAATGTCATATTTAATTCAAAAAATAACAATCTTAAAGTGCAATTAGTTTTATTTCTCATTGAAAAACTAATTAAGATCTCATTATCTTATTGCCTTAAGAAAATAAAATGATGTTATTATTTACTATTCATAAGGGTCATATTAATATTCAAATTACTATTCATAAGGGTATGTTACTATTCACAAAAAATCAAGTTTGTTCTATCAGACTCTAACTGACTAATTGAACACAACTCTAGATGAACATTTTTTGAAATTCAAAACATAGAAGAGGCAAAGTTGTGTTTAATGGAAAAATTGTAAAATTGCATTCTATATTTATTTTCAAAACCTTGGGGTGTTACATGGATAGAGCATTTCATTTCTTGTAAAGGGTTTTCCTTGGGAGAAATATCATGTGATTTACATGATGTGTAAGGTGTTTACATGTCATGTAAATACCCATGTTTTAAAAAAAAAGAGGTAGGACATCCCATATATTTTGGACATAAGACCTCACCCTCCCTTTTCACATGTAAGAGCACCCATGAAATCCAAGAGGTAGGATTTGCTCTCATTTACAGATATAGACTCTGTTTCTTTCACCATCAATCTCATTAGATATACACCAGTAAGTTATTGATTCTTTTTTAGTCATTATTTGTCCTTTTAGATATCATCTTCACTATTTAGGTGTAAGCTAATATGCCCAAATTTCAGATTTTGTGTTCATTCTTCATTTCTCTCCCAATCTAAGTCAAATCAGAAGTTCATACCGGATGAGCGCTCTATTAACAACTTATAGTAGGTGGTATATACATTTTTTGTTTGGTTTGGTTATTTATAGGGATACCTACCATTGTACTTCTCACCATACTTTCCCATGTGATCCCAAAATTGAACTAGTTAATTTAATTAAGTGAATTGGGACCTTTTAGAGAAGCCCTTCGGTATCCTTGAGATGTTTTTGTGGTTGTTTCCCCAACCAAATCCATCCATGGGTTGTTAAATTTTCCTATCCCATATGTTAAACCATTCATGGGGTGTGATTTAGTCTTTAATAGTTAAAGGAAGCTCAATTATATTTAAATGAGATTTAATTTCTTAGTTTGGTGATGTATTGGATCCTTTTTAGGGTAATTCTCTTGAATTGAATGGTTTATATAGAACATTTATTGTTTAAATGGATTGTTAGAAATTTGATAAATGAGTGGGTATACTCATTGGTTTCCTTTTATTGTGAATTTGTTCAATGATTGGATATACTTATTGTTTGTATTTGGATGTAATGGTTATATAAGTGGGTATACCAATATGGTATAAAATGACATATGGTATGAAATGGAAAATGGTATGAAATGATAAATGGTATGAAATGGTGATTGATGCAATAGATACCTTGGACACTCTTCCTTGGATATTGAATGCAGTAGTGGACACCATGGATTCAGTATGCTCCATGGGTATTAATTCCTTGGGATGCCTCATGCCTTTTAACCCCTTGAATCCAACTTTATTGTACTTTCATAGGATATGTTCAATAGACATGAACCTAGTACTCCAATTAGTGACTAACCGAGTTTCCATCGAGATACTCCTGGGACTCGACAAGAATGCCTTATTCTTTTACTCCTTAGATCCGGACCTTCATGGTTGGGAACTTTGATTATATGGAACGTCCATGAGAAATGTTACGGGTTTGATTATATGGCTCGGTCATGGATGTTATGACTCTTTTGGTTATACGGAAATGTCATGGTTCTAATGGTTCTATGGTTTCTACAGTGTGGTCATGTCACTTAATCCCTTTTTATTATAGTTGTCTTGTATAGAAGCTTGACCATATTTTGTAGGGATCCTTGATAGGTTATTCAGGATTTTGAGTTTAGTAGTTTATATTCCATAGGCATATTTACTTTTATTTTTTTTCTTACCTATTTACTTACACATTGTTTAGATTTTTATATTTCACAACCTATGTTTGTATAGATCTTTGGGTGGTTACCTACTGGGATTATATATCACACACTATTCAAGTTGTTGTTGGGTACCCGAACAGACTATTTGGATGTAGGTAGAGATTGGGGAAAGTTACCACAGTTTGAGGGTTGATCTTATTTCATTTTTAAGAGAAGGGGAGCACCATATCAAGCTGAGAATTGTGATGTTATTCAGAGATAAAACTTTTGGACATTTTGATTTTTTGGATACTTATATTGTGATTTAATACTATGTACCTATTTTGGATTCTTTCTAGATACATGTATCATCATAATTGTAAATGAGACACTTCTAGATTTGTTATGTATTCTTGTCTAGTTTATTTATCAGTTATATGCTTGTTGTATATGCTTCCACTATTTACTGTTACTAACATTATGTTATGTTACACTCTTGTAATGAGGGTATCGTCTCCCCATGGACACACCCTAGGGCCTCATTGTTAGTCAGAAAACTCTAGCATTCTGGGAGATGCGCTTGAGGCCATGTGACCCACCAGGATTGGGGCACTGTTGAGTGGTATCTAGGTCCAGGGTGTTACAAAGTGGTATCAGAGATTTTTTTCTTTTATGGTTTATTATTTTGTGACAATATATAGGGATAATAATGGAATGTATTTTGGTAATGATTTGTGCTTGGGAATATCTACCCCACGTACAGGGAGAAGCCAAATTGCCTTGAGTTAATTGTTGTTTTCTAGATTTTGAATAATACAGTTGATTTGATTATACTATTGGGTGACACACTTGAATTGTGATGTTAATTTTGATGTGATTGAGGGTTTTATTTCTATTTCAACCCAATGAGATGAGGGTATGTCATCTCATGCATCATACTAGGCACTTTTTAAAAATCACATGCCTTGCATTATGCTATGCCATTTAGGATGCATTACTTGTTGCATTTTGTTGTGATAGGTGTTTTGATAGCTATAACTGTTGTTGGGATATATTTTGTGCAGTGGATAAAGAAAGTGATGTTATATTTCAGTTTATAAGGAGTATGGGCCCTTATGAACTAGAAAGTGATACACCTTTTGATTCTATTATTTAAATTGTATTTTATATCATATGGATTATATGGGAAACAAATTTTTGTTCATGAGGTGTTATGGGACCTCATGGATTGGAACTTGGTGAACCATTGGTTAAACCTTTTGAATAAATGAATTATGGAAATTAAATTGAAATTAATATCAAATGAATTTTAATGGGAAAGTGGACTTGGAAATAGATTCTTGACCTAGACCCTGCTTTTAAGTGGAAAAGAGGCAATGTCTCCAGTAACTTTTTCAATTGTTCTTTTTACGGTCTGGACGTTAGGATCAGTTTGTGTGGTATGACCTAGTTTTAAGAGGGTTTTGACCTATCCTATGATTTTGAGCTTAAAACTTTGATATTGTTCTTTTATGATGAGTGTATTTGGCATTGTAAAGGAATTCCACCATGATGTCCTCTAGTCATACACCAAGAGTGGGTCTACGACCACGATCCAGAGGTGGTAGACCATGGGCTACTTTTGAATCCTATTTTAGTGCTAGCTAAAACACCTGATTTTGTTTCAGACATAGGTTCTAAGGCACAGTTCTATGAGGGGTTTTATCACTTTATGCAGTCTTTCTAGGGAGCACTGCAACCTTCCTTGTCAATAGCCAAGCTGACGCATGTATTCCAACAACAGAATCCTATCGTGTTTTTGGGTTATAACAATCTATAGTATACTAATATATGGTTTGAGAATAATCTATTTATTTTTGAGCATATAGATACACCTCTTGAGATGAGGGTGAATTTTGCAACTTACCTGCTTCGTGGAGCAGCAAAGTGCTAGTGGTAAATTCTGAACCAGGATAACAGGTTGTGGGATATGGTTTGGTAGGAATTCCAAACCAGATTATATGACTATTTCTACCCTAAGACTCTATAGGTAGAGCAGGCTAGTGATTTCATGCATTTGGAGTAGGGCGTGATGATGTTTATGGAGTACTCATCATGCTTTACAGAGTTGCAGCGTTTTACACCGACGTACCTTACTAATAAGCTATCGAGGGCGAGACTCTTTGAGGAAGGTCTCTAAAATGCTATCAGATCTTAGTTAAAAATGTTCATATTGACCTATATTATTGATATTTTGAATCAGGCACTATTTATATAGTGGAACCTGAGAGGAGATAGGGGCATAGAGAAGGGTAGTGTAGTCTCTAGACCAAGTGGTTCATCATCTTCAGGTAGGAAACGCTATTTTAAGGCTTCTTGTGAGTGTCATTTAGGTTTTGAGTAATATTACCTCATTTTTCTATCATTAGTGTGTAAAATGAGGCCACATGAAGAATCAATATAGTCACAACCCAGTCGAGTCTCGATCTTGTGGAAGGATGGGCCACATGAAACGTTTCTACAAGACCTTCCCTCCAATTATGAGTGGTAGGGGTTAAAATTTGACACCAGGTTTTGGAGAGTATTTCTCAGTTCCTCATCGGGTAGGAAGATGGGGAAATATCGGTCGATCAAGCTGAGATAGTGGTGGTCATGTCTATGGAATCCAGATTCCAGTTACAAGAGACATCAAAGTGGGCCTACTTCGAGCAATGAGGTTGTGTCACAGGGCCTTGGTTCAGGACAAATCTTTTCTATGCATCCTACCCCTGAGGAGCAGGGTGTCATACTATCTATGGTGAGAGGTATGGTTTTATTAGCCTCTACAATTGAATATTCACTTTTTGATACATATGAATCACATATTTTTATATCTTTACCTATAGTGGAAATCCTTGGGCTCGTTATACGGTCTTATGAGAGTGTTATGATGCAAGAAACTCTGATGGGAATTCGAATGAATGATGTATACCAGTTCAGGGAGTGTCCCATTGAGATTGGTAGGTGTCACTTCATCTGGAATCTTTATGTCCTTGAGATGATAGGGTTTGAAATCATACATGGGATGAACTGGCTAGTATCTTATTGATCTTTCATTGACTGTTATCTCCATAGAGTAAATTTCACATCTCCTGAGGGAATAGTGTATACTCACAGGGGTGAATGGGATGTTCAGGTGAGATGAGATGGACCCAAGCATCATGGGCTGGGAAGAATGATATCCCAAATCACTATTTTGTATTTGGGTAATCAGGGAGTGAATCAAATGGACTTTCCTCTAGTGGTTGATCATTTCATGGATGTCTTCCTGGATGAATTTTTTGGTTTACCTCTTAATAGAGAGGTTAAGTTCTCCATTGATCTAGTGTTAGGATCTGCACCAATATCCATTCCTCCTTATAGTATGGTAATGATTGAGATACAGGATATAAAGAAGTAGCTATAGTATTTAGAGACAAATAGGATTATTCAAACTAGTAATTATCCATGGGTTTCACTTATCCTTTTTGTAAAAAAGGTAGATGGTTCCCATTAGGCTATGCTTGGATAACTGGATATTGAACATGTTAATGGTTAAGAACTGATATCCCCTACCATGGATAGATGATGTGTTTGATCAGCTTTGAGGAGATTTAGTGTTCTCAAAATTTTATTTGAGACTCGAATATCACTAGGTATGTGTTTGACCTGAAGACAAAACTCATACTACCTTTCATATCAGGTATGATCTATATAATTATTTGGTTATGTTGTTTGGTCTCATGAATTCTCCAGCAGTTTTCATGGAATTGATGAATTGAGTCTTTCATCCTTATTTGGATTTGTTTGGAGTGGTTTTCATGGACAATATCTTAGTGTATTCTCACAATTGACACGACCATGCCAAACATCTTGAGATCATATTGAATATACTAAGAGGGCATTATTTATATGTTAAGATCACAAAGTTCCACTTCTGGATGGATTATATTCACTTTCTAGGTCACATTATCTCAGATACAAGAGTATTAGTTGATAAAGATAAGATGAGAGCTATAGTTTCCTAGGAGCATCCCAAGAATGTATTTGATATACAAACTTTCTTAGGGTTGTTTGGTTACTAAATGAATTTCATAAAAGACTTATCATGCTTTGAAATTTTGCTTACAGGATTGACTAAGAAGGGTGTAAAGTTTTCATGGTCAGATTCTTGCAAGACATACTTTTAGGAGCTGAATGGGAGATTGACTTCAACAGCAGTCCTAATACTGTCAGAGCAGATCAAGATCTACACTATATACTGTGAGGCATCAGGTATCAGGCTTGGAGTAGTACTGATGTAGGGGGGTAGTGTCATGGCATAAGGGTCTCGGTAGGTAATGCCACACAAGAAGAATTACCCAATGCACAATCTTGAGTTAGCTATAGTTATTCATGTTTTTCGCTATTGGAGACATTACTTAATAGGAGAGCATTTTGCGGTGTACATGGACCAAAAAATCCTCAAGTACATATTTACACAGTGTGATTTAAATCTAAGGCATCGATGGTGAGTAGAGTACCTACATTATTTTGACTTCAAGCTTTCTTACATGCTTGGTAAAGGCAATGCAGTGGCCAATTCACTAAGGTGGACTCATATACACACAATTCAGCAGACCAGTAGTGAGTGGAATCTCGTGGATTTGATCTCTAAGATGCACTTAGAGGTGTAGGATAGTTAGGGGTGGACTTATATTTTTTCCTTAGATGTGACCACTACCCTACTAGATAGAGTTGGGATGAGTTAGATATCAGATCCAGAGGGCCTAGTTCTATGGGGAAGTGTGGAAGGTGAAAACCCACCTCCTATTTGAACTATAGCTGAGGATGAGATCCTGTGTATTCATGGTCATGTTTTGGTTATAGTGAACATTCGTAAGGAGTTTATGTGGGAGTTTCATGCCTCAGGTTGGGTAGTGAATCTTGTAGTCACCAAGATGTATCATGATTTATGTTGTCGGTACTAGTGGTTGAGTATAAAGAATAAGGTAGCTAGTTTTGTTATGAGGTGTTCCACCTATCAGCAGGTGAAGGTGTAACATCAGTGAGTTGTCATTACCTATTCCTAATTGGAAATGGGATGATGTCACAATAGATTTCATGAACGGTTTACCAAGGTCCCATCAAGGTAATGATTATAAGTGGGTTGTTGTTGACAGGATCCTAATGTTTGATCATTTCTTTCCGATCAAGGATACCTTCAATGTGGATGAGATTGGGAGGCTGTATATCGGTGAGATAGTATGACTTTATGGGTTCCCATGCACTATCATTTTAGATAGGTACACCCACTTTACATCATTTTTTAAGAAGAGTTTTCAGAGGGCATTGGGTATATAGGTGCTACTGAGCACAACATACCACCCTCAGACTGATGGATAGTTAAAGAATATGATAAAGGTTAATGAGGACATTCTAAAAGCAAGCATCCTATATTTTGGGGGCTCTTGGGAGTGGCATATACCCATGGTTTATTTCACCTACAATAATACTTATCAAGAGACAATACAGATGGTACCTTATAAGGATTTCTATGGTAGTCCATGAAAATTTCCCCTATGTTGGTTAGAGGAAGTTGAGCCAACTTTATTGGTATCACATCTTATACAGAAGACTTATGATCCAGTCTAGTTGATAAGAAAGTGGATGACTACTGTACAGTCTCAACATAAATCTTACATGGATCTTCATAGATGACCTCTAGAGTTTGAGGTCAGGGATAGGGTCTTTTTACGTGTTTCACTGAGTCTAGGACACATATGGATTAGGATATTGGTAAATATTTCACCGTGATATGTTATTCTATTCGAGATTATAGAAAGAGTCTGGTCGGTAGCCTATCGGTTACAATTTCCATAGAGGTACTGATCCATGCACGACATCTTCCATGTATCTCAGCAGTGTAATTTTCATTTAGACCCATACTATTCTTTTAAACCCAAGGAGGTTGAGTTATAGATATATACAAATCTATCCTTATTTCTTGAGACTTAACCTTTACATTTTAACTTATTTCTTAATATCCACATGGTCCCAATCACATTATTACCATCTAATCTGGGGACAATATCTAAAGTGGAATTATTTTTAATCTGATTTATTTTCTCATTCATACAATCTATCCATTATTTTTGTTTAATATCCTCAATAACTAAATGTGTTTAAATTTAGAGAAATAATTTTTTGGATTTCTAATCCTCAAATTTTTTCTATTCTAGATATATTAATTTTGGTTGTCAAATATTAATATTCTCTTTTTTTCACTGATGCATCCTAATTTATTATTATATATTTTGGTTCTACTATTTCTCTATATTTTAATATTTATATTTCTCATATTTATCATCCCATTTTTTCATGACTTATCTAGTTAGAATCAATATCATCAATATGTTTTTTATTTACTACTTCTTTATTTTCTCTACTAGAAATTTACATTATAACTACTTTAGTGTTTTAAAAATTTGCTTCATTTTTCATAACTAAGTTTTATTTTTTCAATAATATTTACTTTAAAATAATCCACCAATTTTTCAGCACTTTCTTCTTGTATTTATATCCTCTGACAATAGATATATAACCCATGAAAATAGTGTCTTCATATTTCACCTAAAATTTTCCCAAATATGATTTTTTGATCTTCATGGAGAATGGAATACTAGAAACTTTTAATTAATTCACTATAGTGATTATTTTATACTATATTTAATATGATTTAATGTTAGAAATACATCTTAACAAGCATCTATTTTGAATACTTATAGTTGTACATGTTTCTTCACTCTAGAATAATTTTAAGAGTTTGTGTATAAATACCATTGTTATTCCCATTTCAACCAAGCCCCTATTATTTATTTTTTAACTCCGTTTTTCTAAGGAGTTTATAGAGTACTACATTAGTGTTTTATCCCATTATTAGAAATATAGGATTCAAGATAGTTATAAGATAAATATGTACCATTATTTATCCTCAATAATTTGATATAGACTCTTAACTCTTTATTGTGAGATGGATTGATGGGCCCGTAAGGGGCGCTGCGGTTCTTGGGAGCTATCCTTGTTGCTGCCTCCTTCCCTCAATTCTCGCCATCTCCTTCCCTTAGCTCTGGTGGCTTCGGGGTTTTCTCCGGCTCTCCCAGCTTGCTTCCCCGAGTCCTCTCGCTGGATAGGGTTTTCGTTGGAGGCGCGGTCGAAGCTCAAAGCTCTGGCGTGGGAGGTTGGGGTTTTTTGGCGACTATCGAGGTCGATAAGAATGGAAGTGATGGGATCTGGGTTGCGGGATTCCTCTGCTTGCAACGGTTTCCCATTCCCTCGTGATTAGGGTTTAATGGTTTGTGTTTGTTTCTCTAAACATGTGATTTGTTTTTCTGGATCTGTATCTGGTTTTTTCTGGCCGGGGTTGGAAATGTTTCCTGATGGTCACTGGTTATCGGATACGGTGAGATTGATGGTGCTCCTGGTTGGATATATGGGTGTAAGACCGGTTCATCCAACGACATACTCTTCGGAGCGCTCTGGAACCTTCTTTGTGTGTGTCGGCGTCTTCTGTGGCGGTTAGCTCTTGACCATGGGTGAGGTGATGTTTTCGGACGTTGGTGAAGCTTATCTTCGTTCCGGTTGATGCAGTTTCCCTACTATTCTCTGGTGGGCGTGATGAAGAGTGTGGTATGGCCGGTGGTTGTCTGTCACCGGTGATGCTCACCGGTGAGGACGTCTGTTGAACGGTGGTCAGTCCGGCGTGCCCTGCCGGTGACATGATTGGTGGCGCGTTCCGAGGTGTCTGCGCGGCGACTGACGCTTGATGATGGGTCGTGGCTCGAGGCGGGACATGTGGCTCGTGGCTCGAGATGACTGCGCGTGATGGTTCCTGTTTATGTTTGAATTTTGAATTTGAATTCTTCTGAATTGTCTGGTATATTTGTGAGGTTTCCAGTTTTCCTCAAACCGGGTTGGGGTACCGGTTCTCTCTAACCGGCTTTTGAAAATGAAAAAAAATAGATTGGAAGGAAGGACTCTTAACTCTTTCTTAACCTATCTTCTAAAAATTTTGAACATTTCTACTACATTTGAATGGCTTCTCATGAATATAACATTGGTCTTCAAGGTGAAATAATAAATAAATGTGATAAATTATAAATCACCTCTTAAATATTGATGTCTCATTGGAGTATATAAATATGATTGAATCTATTCAATGGGTCGTGTGGAATGAATTTCCATTTTATTGTGACTTTATTATGTTATTTTTCCCTTTTCACAATTTTAAAAAATATAAACCCTTTCTCTCCTTAATTGAGGAATTTTTATTATCACATTTCCTCTTGAAATATTTCTTAGAATCCTTTGAACAAGATGGAAGAGCCTCGTATTCCCTAACTATTTCTCATCTTTTTAAATAAAATAGCAAGAGACATACAAAACTTCAATATAAAACAAATTTCCACTAGTTATTTATACTTTTTTATGACTCTTCAATTTTTAAATTTTTTGATAATTAATGAATTCATCCTAAAATTTACTTTATTCCCATTAACAAAAATTTTACTGACACTCAATAAATTAGACCTAAACCCATTTATAAATAAAATGTTTTTGGAGTTTAGTTTTTGAATTTCAATCTCAATTGTCCCAAAACATCTGATGTTCAAAGAGTTATAATTTTTAAAGGTAATTTCCTCTCTACCATGTTCTATAATGTTCTTTAAAATTTTCATTCATCTAATCATGTGAGATGATTAGATACTATAAATTATCCATGGAATGCTCCTATTTCTTGATTTATGATCCACTTGAATAAGTATTGACTTTTTAGTTTTGTTTATTAACAAATATTTTATATTTCCTATAGCTTGAGGATTTTTTCCTTGAGGAATTATCACACATTATTCAACATATTGAATATAATGGTCAAATATTCCACAAATTTCCTCCAAGTAATCAAATATATTTTTAATAGGTGTCTTAGATAAATTTCTATTCACATATTTTTCTTCTCAAACACTCTCCTCATTTTAACTAGATTTATAAAACTCAATAATTAAATCCTATAACCCCATAAATGTGAAATATTATATCATAAAACATAGAATTTATTCATGTGTGACACATTTCACCAATATTATCCCTTTAAATTCATTCTTCTAGGAAATTTTCGTATCAATCTATGAAATACATCTTGTTGACTTGGTATATTTATAGCCTCATTTTTCTTTTCCTTTAGGGAACCTTTACTTATAAATATATCACTAATTATTTTTGATGTAGGAGTAACCTTCCAATAGTTTTTATCAACCCAATATTTCCTAAATTGGATTTTAGAATCTAAACTATTAGACTAAATTGATTTAACTCTTTTTTGAATTACATGTGTATTTTTTATGTGAGAATAGTATAATATTTATAAATAGGTTGTGATGACTCTGCCATTATTTCTATAACTTTATCATAGTTATCTACCATCTTTATTAAGGTATTCTCAACATTAAGACACTTAATTCTGTCTTATTTAGTTCTTATTCCTTCATAAAAATATTCTTCTCAAATTACTCTATTTTCACCTCTATTTGGCGACAAATATCAAGGGAAACATGGCTAGATATGATACCACTTAGAGTGCCTAAGTTAGTTGATGTTCCACTGATAAGGGGTGACGTATGAATCAATGATATAGTTTTAACATTTTCCTTTTTAGAAATTAACCTTTCTGACTTTTTAAGGTCTTGATCCATTCTTCTTTAAGTATCACCCTTACTCATATACATTAGAAATGTTAATGAAAACAAGGAATATAAGGATTTCAAGGTTTTTATCACAATGTGGGTACTTACTCATCTCTATATTCGGGTTGAGTCTGATACAAAGAAGTATAAATAGTGTAGAATAGTGATTAAAAATGGATGTTCAAGTATTATCCTTGATTCATCACCTATACTAATTGATTTTACTCTAGTGGAAACTTTAGGGAAAGTTTAATATCTAAATCTATAGAAAAATAAAAAACTCATAAAGTATAGTCTTGACTAAGATTGTAATGGATCCCTCTAGTCTCCCATTATTATCCTCCTATTCTTGTTTTTGAGTAAGATTTTGGTGTACCCCTAGAATAATTTTTTCCACATTGTGAGAACTTCTTTTTTAATTTTATGTCTTCTAGATGAAAATTATATTTTAAATAAAAAGTAGTGCATCGTCTAAAAAACTATAGTTTAAGTAGGGTATGAAGTGATGTAGGATAAGATCATCATTGAGCACTACAGTCTTATATCCTTATAAGGGAACCAAGAGAATAGAACATTATGATATCAAAGGAGGAATTTCATTTTTCACTAGATAATCCATCACTCTATTCCTATTATGCAAAGTGTTAATTATAAAAGGCTCTGGTTCACCATATGTTTGCATTCATGAATCATGTAAGTGATTAACATGTGATTCTACATCATACCAATCATGAACTTGATAAGAAATATTAAATTAAATCCAATCATAGAAATACAGATGAAACTTTTAAAAAAAAATATTTAGACTATAATAAAGTACCCTAGTTTCCACCTAAAGTGAACATTCCTCTCCATAGTATGCACTTAATTAATGGATTAATTTTTTGTATCCATTATTAATGATACCCTCTACCTCACATAATGACACCCTCAATGTTAGGTCTTCAACATCCATAATAATATTAATTGAATGCAATGCATGTTTACCTTCTTATCAAGTATTTAGAATGAAAATTTTTTACATGAGAGCATGGTCACACAAATCATCCTTCTTCTTTATCAATAACAATACTACAAATAACAAATTCTAATTTCCTTGACATAATAAACCAATATAAATTGTACGCCTTTTTTGATCTATCTATTTATATTTTTCTTTAATATATCTGATCAATGTTAGTATACAATATCATATTAATCATGACATTTTTATCCTTATCTTATTTTTTTATATATATATATAATTTATCCTAGATATTGCATCAATTTTAATTTTTCATGTCTCTTGGGAATCAAACCAGATTTAAAACCTAATATTATATGACCATAAAACTTTTATGTCAAACTCAAGCTATATCCAATTGTTATCACATATTACTTTCTCATTTAACTCCCTCAAATACTCAGTATACATTCTCTATATGATATCCATAGTAATTTCAACTGCTTATTCTCTAAAAAATCAACATACTCATTCTAATAACATGTCTTCATTAAAATATGCAATGAATCTTCATTGTGTGAAACCATATTTCATGGTGTGAGTCTCTACTATAACATTTTATTTATCACACACTGCAATGTGGAATTATCCCAACATAATAACATCATAATTCAAAGAACCAAATTTGATCATTATATCTTCCTCAAAATGCTTGATGACATGTTTTATATTTTATATGGTGATTTAAAATAGTAAATTCGTAGTCTATAAGATTATTAATGAAATTAGGATTTATTTTTATTATGCCTGAAAATTATAAGAGTTTTTAAAAATTATACAGGGACATTCCAAATTACACATAATGATATGAAAAATTTTTAGATAATTTATTTAATTCATTTTGGATTATGTGATGATAATCCTTAACTTTTGACTTTATATAAATGAATTGTTCTAAATATTCATAGATTTAAATACACCTTAATAATCTATCATAGATGAAGTTATTCCCTTGACTATTAATACAGTGATTAGAATGGATTTCATGCCAAATGAAATGAGTGTTTTACCACTCACTGGTAGTAATCTACTTCCATTATAAGAGTTGCAAGGATGTTATTCTGAAACCAAAAAAGTGTCATTCAAAAATAGTTTTAGTTTAATTCCACTAACTATTCTGTAATTATTTCTTATCTAGTTGGTAATAGGGGGTACTAGGAAACATGAGTGGAATTTTAGGTTCTACTTTATTTTTCTGAAATCTCTTCAATATCGTTTGGATATTTTTTTAATGTAATCTTAGTATATTAAAGTTAAAGATAGATATACAAGGTTGAATTAGGATAAAATAAACTTCACTTATTGCTAGACTTAAACTATTATTTTTTGTGAATTTTAATTAATGTGTTGAAATTAATATATAACGATATCAAGGATATGATATTTTTTATGGGGATGCTACATATATTTCCATAAGATCTATGTTGAGGTGGGTTTATGTGAATGATATTGTGATTACTCTTCTGAGGAGATACTCAAGATATATATGGACATGTTGAGGTAATAGGATGATAGTATAGTGAGTGAGTAGTGTTTATTATTATATTATATAGAATTATTTTTATTAATATTGAATTGTAAAAGTGAAGTTATGAATATATTATATTTTTTTCATTTGTAACATGAAATTTTTCGGTATCATAAGAATAATGAAATTTCATGATTTATGTGGCCATGATATAAAATATTTGAAAGTATGTTCATATAAAAAAAATTATGGTATATGGGTATACTTTATGGTTTTGGTTTCATAGTAGTTATAAAGGAGTATTCATTATTGTTGAGGTCCTATTGTCATCTTAGTTGTTATGTAATATGAATAGTGGATTATGAGATATTGGTGGGAATTAGTCTTTAAGAGATTTATTATTGTAATTATGGCATAAGTTATTATATTTATCATGTGATTTGGATAGTATGCTTGATATGATAAGTAGAATCAATGACGTAGACATATGCATGTATGGTTGGATTGATGTCTTTGTTTATCTATTTTATTTATTAATGTTTTAGCATACTCTAATCATATTGATAAATAAGTGTTTATAAGAGAAAACCTACTAGTATATTTATACTCACTCATACTATATATACATTGGTACATATTTAAAAGATCACGTTAGAGGAGTCTATAACCTTTTTCTTGAGTACAATCAAATCTTGTATTTGGTTTTACATTATTGATGAGTATTTAAGGTTTTTTTCATTTGTTTTATCATTGTTTATTTATTATTTGATATGTTTTATAATATTCATTTTAATTAGTATATATTTTATTATTTTTTATCATGGATATTTCCATTAATTAATATTTTGGGTTTTATATATATTTTAATATGAAGCTTATTTAAAGGAATATTTCTTCCATATGATTTTTTTTTACCCTTGATGCTAGTCATCAACCCTTGGATAGTTGAAGGTGACTGTAGGGGTTCATTCTCGGTTTTATTTATAATCTAGGTGGAGATTTCGAAAGGTTTGAGTTATGAAATAGTGTTATCAAAGAAGGATTTAAGATGTATTTTGAAGAAGAAAATTTTGAGTAATGTATTAGTTTGTTAAGGTATTAAAATTATTTAAAGGCCAGTAACTCAAGTGAACTAAAAAACTAAATATGGACATAGAGGGCCCTTGTGATCCTCCGCAAAGGTTAAAAAAATTATTAATCAATATAAGATAGAATTATTTTATATGTTATCTATTGTGATAAAAATAGGATCATACATCATATTGTTTCCAGGTCATGATGGTTGTGTGTGTTGTGTATAGGATAAAGGTGTGTATGAGAAAAAGTACAAACAACTATAGTCATATCTTAGTAGAAGCATGTTTATAGTATAAAGATATGTAGTTAATTTTTTACAAGTTTCCTCTAGTGCAAGTTGAAGTCTATTGGAGTTAGTTTCATAGAACCAAATACTATTTAATTATCAGAATATTCATAGTGTTGAATATTAATTTATATCTTATCACATGATTAATATTATTTTTCATGATATATATATGTGTGTGTGATAATGTTCTATGGTACTTGAGCAGTGAAAGGTCATAGCATTTTACCACTATAATAATAACATAGAAGTTCCATGAAAATATTCTTTAATATATGTTCTATAAATGGATGATATCTTTTTATGGGATAAAAATGACATAGGATATCAAGGTTTGAGACTCATAGGAATTTAGACACTTTCTCACGGTGAATGGTCTTAGTAATCTTCATAGTATAAGATTATGAGAACATGAACCACTAGTAGGAAATCCAAATTTATATGTTTCATTGAATGATCCTATAAAAAACATTCATAAAGATCCTAATATTTAAATTTTATTATTAATTCATATTATGAGTCACATAATTTTATGTTTGACCAAAACAGTGATGATATAACTTCACAGGAAGTAGGTTACATTTTGTACATCATGAGTTATATATGTTAATGAATAATATAAGAAAGAATTTTTCTCTTATGTTCATTAATGGAAATTGATATATCAAGTCATTTTATGGGAATATAAATGCCTAAGAAAATCATTGGCCATCATGTTCTATGGGAAAGTTCATTTCTTAAAATTAAAAATAAGGAGATATCAAGAACATAGGTTGATAAAACCAGTACGTAACAAACTTGATTAGAGATATCATGAAAAAAGGATTATATTACATAGTGTAAAGTTTTATGAGTTTATATGTCATTGTGGCATTAACTTATTTCTCTATGGAAGCCTTGGAATATTGTCAGATACTAACCATTAAATTTAGGAGGTAGAGCCTAATGCCACTAAGAAATGGGATTAAAGGGTCACACATTAAGTGTATCCAGAACCTCAATTAAATTCAATAAGAATTTAACATGTTGAATAAATATTATTCTCATATGTGGTTTAATAATTATTAATTATTAGTTGATCATATATATTTAATCCCAATTTAATAGAGATAATATTATGTTAGTTGAATATTTAATAATTATTTATTCACTAGTTAATTATTTATTTAATTACATGAATATATAATATTTATTTATATCAAGTATATTCTCAAGGTAACAATTTATTTATTTATTTTTTGGTTACATGGAAATTTAATAAATATTTATTCTTGGGTTTAGTGAATGTAATATTTATTTATTTATGTTTTGTAAAATATTTAAAATACATTTATTTATTTAAATTAATTGACATTATTCAGTGTCTGATAAATATTAAGGAGTAATAGAGTAATGATATTAATGATCTGGTGAGAAATGATATATTAAATATTATTTGAGAAAATATTAATTTATTTATTTAAGGAAATAATATTTATTTATCTATGAGTTTAGTGCAGGTTAAGTAAATAATAATAATATGATTATTATATAGACGTGGTTTTCTCTAGGGATTAGGAGAATAATAAAGGCCCTTGTTAAATTATTTATTCTCTAAATCTAGGTCTATAAATACCTAATTATATCATTTTCTAACCCCAGATAATCCTATAAAACATTATTCACATGATTTATAGAGATAATCCTATAAATACCTAGAGATATATTCTTTTAGAACACTCTAAAGAATGGAGAGTGATCCTACACCATTACCTTATCGAGTCTAGAGAGAACCAGAGAAATTTATTCTTACCTCCATGGAATCTATTATGATCATTGATGACTGACACAAGCAAAGTAATCATTTATTATATCACTCAGATAATTATATGGTGATGATCAAAGGTACATATAACGCATATGAATCACCACAAAAGAGAATCTATCTTTGATTCCTCTAATATAATGACATCATGACATGAGGTCTCAACTGAATCATCGATGATGTAAGAATTACAATTATAGGTAATTATTTATCTTAAATCAAATTAATTATAAATTATATGTGATAATCTTATCTCATGGATTCTGGGGTTTTTATTTCATTTTGTTCAAATGATAAATCTGAATGATTATATGAAAACCATTAATGGACATGGGCTCGACCAGTAATAGCCCTGAATTCACACTCCTAAATCTGATGCTAAAAAATAATATTTATATTATTGGATTTTATACCAATAAACATGACCCAATTATAACCCTTTAAAACATATAACATCAAACTAAAAAATTGGATAACTTATATATGCAAGGACCTTTTAGGTTTATAGTTTTATAGATATATGAAAAACTTTTATGTAATAGCTTGGATACATAAACAAGTGGTTCATAAATATCTACATAATCCTCAACTAAGTTCTTCATATCTATTAACATTCTTAGTAATAATAAACCAAAAACCTTTATTCACTATATGTGGAAATGGAAAACATAATAAGGGTAAGATTACTCAGTAAGGGTTAACATAAGCATTAAAATTTTAATGTCATCAGTGAGCATAAGATAAGAATAAGGGTAAGATAACACAATATTTGATCAGGATAATAACATAATATAATTCATACCTATCGAAATAGGGATCGTAAAATATGTGACATGGAATAAATTCTTCTCAAAAGAAAGAGTCAGGAGAATCAATTATCACAAGCCATTTGATATCAATATTTATCAAAGTAACTATTAAAAACTCATAGAAAGAATAAATAAAACATGGTGGTATCTTAAAACATCATTATCATATAATTATTACAAATGGAATAACCTACACATCAAACTAAAACAATCTCTAAAGAGAAACATATAACCGGTTACCTCTATCTCCTTACCCAATGTATTGGAGGGATATAATAGACCCACCCATCTTTGGTTTATAACATAACCACTCATTATTGGTTTATAATAGAACCACCTATTATTGGTTTATAGTGGAACCAATAATAATCATAAACAATGTACAAGAACTATAACATGAATAAAGTATATAGAGCTTTTATTTCATCATTAAACTCACAGAAATAACCATTATAACTTGATTAACTAATGGAAAATAAATGAGTTCCATGAAAATATCTTTGAAATAATCATAATCTATTGAGATAAATAATTATTATTGTATCACTATAAAATATACCAAGTGTTTCATAAGTAGCATCAGGTTTTTTTGTCATTGATGAATAAAAATACGATTAAAATATCATTAAAAAAAATTTTGATGAAGAAATCCTTTCCACTTTGAAAATTACTTTTGAAAAATAAAAAATCAAGAATATTAGGAAAAAAATTATTTGAATAGTACCATAGAAATTTTTATGGGAATATTCAAAGAATTTAGTGGTCATGAAGATGAGAAATTCCATTTATTCTTTAATTGTTAAAAATAAACATTGTTTTCAAACATTTTTTAAAGGGAGTAAAAAGTTACTCATGAATAAAACATTAATAAATATCCTTTTAAAAAAATTTAAAAGAATGAAAATGATCATGTAAAATAACTTTAAGAAATAATTTATGTTTATAAAATAAAAATAATACAAACATTTTAGAAAACAAGGATATGAAAGAAAAATATTCCTCATCTAAAAGAAGATACAAGATCAGTATCACTTAAAACAATTTCTTGGTGTTTATTTAATAAATATGGGTATAAATTGAAAATAAAAATGTAATATACATTCATAACCATAGAATAATAAAAAAATATATGGTTTAAGAAAATAATAGTATATGATTTACTCTAAAGGAACCTTTAACATAAACAATCTCGAAAAGAAATGAGATTGAAACATAACTCATTTACTGCATTGGTAATTTCAGAATCAAAAGTAATTGAAATAAATAGTATTATATTGATCTATAAATCCCATGGATTTCAAGAAGTAATATTAAAAAATTCATTTATGAATTATTGAGTGCACCATACAAAGATATCATGGTGCACGACATGAATCATGTCCTAGGAAAATGTGATTGGGACAAAGAAAACCCTTGAAAAGATTATAACTTTTGAAGTGATAATTAATACAAGAAGTGATTATGTGAACATATTAAAATCCACATAAAACAACTAAAAATACTAATAAAATAATTTATGTATAAATTCACACATAATTATGTAATAAAAAAGTCAATAAATTATAAGTATAACCTAATGAATAGAAATTGAGTTAAGAAACCCCTTACCAATTCGTAACATTCAATTCAAATACGCTTGGATGAAATAATTTTAATTGTAAAATAAAATATCATGAAGTATTAATTATTCATGATATAACATGTAAAATGGGTATTATATACATCATATAAAATAAATCAGGTTCATAATGTTAAAATATACCTTAATGAAAGGAAATTGAGTTGAAATCCCTTTCCTCGAGTCTAGACTTTCCATGTATCTCCTTTAATACATATATAATAAAAATATATCAATTATTAATTTATTTAATAAAATTTAATAGGATTATTCATTTATCCTTAAACCAAATATTTAATTTATCTCAATTATATATTTAATTACTTAATCGATTATGTCTATGTCGTATGTTTTGTGAACATTCGGTTGATATTTTCAAAACGAATTTGATATGTTAACCATGGTCAAAAATTCAATTATTAAATAATCAACATAATAATAATAATAATGAAATAATTATCATTTTTATACATAAATCATACTTTTAAAACTAACTATTATTAACGGTTATGAAAAATTTATTGTGTTATAATCTTAGAGACAATATGTTGTTCATACGCATGAGTAACGTTTCCATTTTTCAACAAACATGATGGAAAAAAGTTAAGTATTATTTTATATTTATATAATTATTATTAATATAAAAAATATAATATTATTTTTAAAAATACATTTATATATAGAATATATGTTATGTGGTTATGAAAAATGAATCACATCGCTTCACGAAAGTGATAATCCACACGTATTCATGAACAATGTTATCATTTTTAAATGGATTGAATGGTAAGAAAAATGTGATGTGTTATATTTAAATAATGTTAATTATGTCATTAATATCATACATATACATTAAATCTATCATTATAACCATTTTTGAGGGGTGGTGATGGAAAACAAATTATATTGGTTCATGAGGCAGTTGTCTACTGCACACATGAACAATGGATTAATTTCTCATTTGATGGAAGAAAGACATGGATATAGGTTATTCCATTAACATAAAAACATATAAGTATATGTAATATAATTTATTTTTTATTTCATAATGTTTTAATAATATTTAAAGTAGGTAGAAGAAGAAATAAAACTAAAATATTTGGTTAAAAACTATACCTCTTCTT
Source organism: Viscum album (assembly GCA_963277665.1). Taxonomy (NCBI): domain Eukaryota; kingdom Viridiplantae; phylum Streptophyta; class Magnoliopsida; order Santalales; family Viscaceae; genus Viscum; species Viscum album. The sequence goes on from OY728136.1 coordinate 1,526,764, forward strand.
TAGACAACCTCCTTTAATTTACACCTTAATCCCTTTGAGGATAGAATTTTTTAAAAATTAATACCTATATAACATTTAAGGGGATGTTGTTAATTGATTTTGGTATGTATTGGCCAATATAGAGTGCTCAAAATGTGTGAAGAATAGAGGATAAGAGGTGCTCTTTTAAAAGTGAGGGGAGGGGAACTCTTGGAATTACATAAATTATTAAATTAATATAAATTAATTTTCATGAAAAATGGATATAATTATAAGATAACATGATTATGGGTCTAAATTATCTCATTAAATAACATTATTACAAGTTTATATTATATTTTTATCGTTATATCTTTATTTTAACCCGTGTGTTAACCCTTTTGATAAAAACTGTGATTTCAATGTTTTTTACTTTTTAGCAGTCAAGAAAGTTACCATAAAAATAAAAGTGACCCAAAAATAGTCCATGGTTTATATTTTTAACCATATCCCATTAACTTTTCCAAATTAAGTATTTTTATGAATTTTAAATCATTCAATAAATTATTGTTTATTATAAAATATCATTGATGTCATTTTCAAAAATACATGAAATATTATAATATAATATGCTTCTAAATCATGTAAAATATTTTAAAAATGAAATGTATTATAATATAATGAATATATGGTATTAATATAATCACCCAATCAAATTTTTATAGGTTTATATATCATTTTGAAACTTATTTTTTGGTTTAACCCCTTGGTTAACCAATTTTGACCATAACTTTGGCAATGACTTTTTTAATATTAAAGATTTATAATTTTAGTTTTATTGTAATAATTTGATTATAAATGGATAAGGGATGAAATTTTTTGACCATTTATCATCCTTTTTTCCCTCGTGTAAGATTTTTATTATTATTAAATAATTTAATAAAATATATTTAATATAAAATACTATTAATGTCAGTTTATGAATTATTCACATAATTTAACTACGAAAACAACATTATGGAAATTTAATTAAAATATAAAACTTTAAAACCTATACAATATATTAAACTTGTACTAAAAATTCCTGGGTCACTTTAAATCACCAAAAAATTTTACTTTTATAGTTTTTAAAATCATTTTCTTGATTTTTTTTACTGATTGCATAAGCACTATATGGGAATTTCATAAGCATTTAAGGTAATTATTTCATCACTAAAAATAAAAAATAAATTTAAATGATAAAAAAATAATTAGTATTTCAAATAAACATTTATAATAAAACATAAGTTTTCTATCCCTATCACAATATATCATATATATTAAAAGTAATAAAGTGACATTTGTGAGTTTATCTTTTACTTAAATATTATAAATATGAAAATAAAATAAAAATATAAAAAAGGTAATATTTTTGAATTTTTTATGTTTATGGATAATATAGACTCATAAAATGAAATGAAGGTTAGTTTTTTAATTAATTTGAATCCTTTTCACCTTAGTTTTAACCCTAATTAACCTGTTTTACCTTTATTGGGGAAACACAAATTTACAATAGTTACATAACATGTTGGAAAAAAATTAAGTTGAACTTATTAAATAATATTAATTATGATGATTAAAAATATAGAATCCATTTAATAAAATCCATTTCATATAAGTGGTGGAATTTAATTTAAAATTGAATATCTAAAATGCGATGAAAAATAGATTTTTTCGTAAAAATGCCTTTTAAGTATACAAATATTTTTATAAAAAATTCAACCATAAAATTTATTCCAATAACATAATTGTATTATTCATAATATAATATAACTAATGTTACTTTGAAACCATAAAACAAAATGGTACCTTGTAAATTCTTGAAACAAAAATTAGTTTTTTGTGAAAATTAGTATTTTTCACTATTCATTGAAAAATCAATCTTTTAATAAAAATTTACAAAAATTTGATCTAAGATAAATTTTAAATGATGATTTTATAAATTATATTATTTTTATCAAATAAATTTTCTAAAAGTTCCAAACATTAATTATAATATTCTATCAAAAAAATCAATAAAACCATTTTTGATGAAAATTTATTTTTAAAGAATAAAATGACTTTACTAAAAAATGAGTTCTTATTTTCTAATAATTAATCAATAAATTTTTATTTAGTAGGTAATTTATATATATATTAAAATTATGTTAATATTTTTCATAACTACTAATTAAATGGATAGGTTATAACTATAACATCCAGAATTGGATGCCACTAAACTGGTGCTCTGAGCTGGTTATACATAAGTCTCAAGCGCACCTCTACATATGTTAGTGGTTGAGAACTAGCAGTGAGGATATAAGGTGAGTCCATGGAGAGACTATTACCTTATATCATAGTAAAAAAATGGTTTAAATAACTAGATAACATCCAAATCAGTAAATAAACAGAGTGTTGAAGGAGTAAATAAACTGAAATAGAAGAATGTTGTAATAATAAATGAAATTCTATAAAATATTGAATATATGTGTCATAAAAACATCACTGACCACCCTATAATCCAACCATATATATAAGAGTACATAAAATAAAATAAAAGTATATGGATCTTCTAAAAACTCTTAGCTATACCACCTACCTGATCTCGAAGACACTTTAGAGATGCTTCAGTCTGATCAAAAGAATCAGCATGAGCAGCTCTGCTCATTCATTAAACCTTGGCCTCATACCTATCCATAATTAAATATGTGGTTAACCAAAAAAGAATTCATAAGGCCTGCACACAAATCGGGGTGCATGTATAGGGGTGAGAAATAGTCTCAAGATTCCACCCCAATGATGAACCTATAAATTTTATGTCATAAGTGTAAGCTCCTGAAATATGCTCAGCCTAACCGCAACATAACTATAAATGATAAATAAAATAAAACCACAGTCGATCCTTGGATCCATGATCCTGATTTACCATACTATACAACCTATTTTGGAATATCCCTGGACCAGAGCCATCATATATATATATATATAACCTCAAAAATATATATATAAGCTCATATATATATATATATGAATATACATGACAACAGTAAGGACCAGAGGCATAAAACCAAGGAATCCATGAAAAATATCATAAGAGAACTCAGTCCACAATCGATCCTAGATCCGATTGAGTTGACATCCTTTGATAAGGGCTTTGAGACGGATGTCTTACCACTCAATACATCTATAATTAGTTGATACCTTGATTGATAATCCTAATCGATGATGCCTGCTTTGACCAATGCCAAAAATGTCTCTCAGAAAGCTACATCACCAGAAGGGAGATACATGTCCTAGCTCTGGGTTGACCCATAATCACCTATAATCACCATAATAAAGGATTATAGGTAATAACTAGACATCCTATAATATGGAAATAAACTGGATGAAATTCCACTCATGCCCTGTAAATATAGTCCAATGTATAAGCCATAGGTCCTGGTCTATAAGTGATCATGACATTGTAACTTAGATAATCCCTAAGGGGGGTTACCCTTACGTGATCTGTAGGGAATGATCTCCATATCTAAGTACATTCTCAGTATGAATTCAAAAAAAATTCTCAACAACTCACTACTAGTCATGTCTGGAAAGCTCAATAATATAATGGTGCATTCACCTAACACTAGGGAGCATCCTAGGTGTATCATGGGAGAGCATAGTCATCCTAAAGTGTATCAATGAAATGGATCACCCTATCCAACACCATAATCAATTAATAGATCAGGGAGACAAAAATCATCCACATCACTCAAGAGAGAATTATAATCCTCAAGTATATAACATAAGCTAAATCCTAGAAAGGACATCTCATTATCCTAATAATATAATATCCAATCATGCAATCTCAGTAGTTGGATCTCAGGAAGTACCTTTGGGTATCCCAATAATATAAAAAAAAGGATTTAAATCTATATCCCAATAAGTATGTTTGGGAATCCTAAGAATTGAATAGTCACATAAGAAAAATCCCATAAATTATGTCTACGTATCCCAAATCAAATATTGCATCACATCAGTCTCATCATCTGAGAACCAGGAAGCACATATGGTGATCATAAATGCATCATAAGTAACCATTTCAATGTATAAATAAAAGACTGAGGGTGGACGAACACCTAGTGTAACATCTGAAAATTTTATGAATGGAAATTCTCTTATAATAATTATTTCATATAGTATACACCATATAAAATCACTTTGAGAAAAAATACAAACTCTATAAATGAAGAATGAATTAAATAAGTGATATTTCTAGAAGTTAAGAAACTTTTAACAATGGATTAGTAACTTGACATTTGGAATAGTAATGTGACCATTAGGAATAGTAAATCATCTAATAGAATAGTAACCTCGTCTATGAAAGTATAAATAAAATTTAGGCATCTTATAAATGATAATGTGTTATAATTATAACATAGTATAAGTAAATAAATATATTAAAAATTATTAATTAAGTGTTGGAATTTTTATAAAACAAAAAATTTTATTTATGATTTTATAATTAATAAAATTATTTATGTAACATCCATATTCTTATCATTGGATTGATAAGGCATAATGATATTACTTATCCTTAAGAGACATCCCCAAGATTCCAAAGGCTGGAAATAAATGCTAAAGGGCTTCCATACACACGGGGGATGATTTTCTCCTTGAAAATAAAACAACTAACCAAACATGTCATAACCAAATAAGCCACTATATGATGCAAGATAAAAATTAAAGATAACTAAATAATTCATTTATAAAAATCAAATTAAAACCAAGTACCATAGCAGAAGACTGCAATACCAAATTACAAAGCAAAATACAAAACTCAAAGACTCCAATGACAAACTCCAAATTTCCAAACATGATCCATGATTCAACTCCAAAAAACTTCCCAAGTATTATTAAGTACTACTAAATATGTGCGATAATTTACCTTTTCCAATGTATTGATAAATAACATCTGCAAAATCACCAAAGTTCCAAATAAGGGGTGAGTAATGAAACTCAATAGATTTTTTCCAATGACTTCTCTACTCACACCACTAGGATAGAACATGTTAGCACATTTATATAAAACAGTTTATATAAAAAAAATTCCAGAAAAAATTTTATAGCTCAATATAAACAAGCACCATAGTAAAATAGTTTTCTCCAAACAATAACAAGTTATAAGGAAAGAAACCAAACAATGTTCTCAAACCGTTCTATAAATCCCATTTGGTATAACACATTCCAACCCGCAACCCACACATCCACACATGCATGATTTGTTATAATAATTCCATAATCATGAGTGGTTTATTTTCTATCTACCAAGTCCTCACAAGGTAATTAAATCCCATGTTCCATTACACCTTTGGCACTGAGTATAAGGTTATATTTCAAACAAGCATAATAATGTAATATGAATACACACCACCAAGTATGCTCGAAAATCATAACAATACAATCATGAAAAACCATTTCAATGTCAATCCATTTAAATTACTAAACTATTTCAATAAAACTAACTTTTTATTGAAAATATTTCCATAAATAAAACCATGTAACTATTTGAAAATCATTTATAAAATCACTTTGCACAACAATTCCACAATTTCACACAAAACCATAAACCATCACTAAATAAGGTTTCTACCATGATTTTCATCCCAATTTCACAGTAAATTTCAATAAATTTAAACAATTTTAAACTAAACCTTCATATTCTAAATATAGTATTTGAGAGTGAGGTCACCTACATTGGAAAACTTGGCATAAATGGAAAACGACAAGGAAATGCCAACGAAACCGGGTTGAATCTCTAAAAACCTATATTATATAACTTCCCCTATCATCAAAAAGACCAAATATAATCATATTTGGCATAAAACATCTTATATCTATCCACACCAGACTGATATCTAAGAAACTAAGAGAGAAGGAGAATTAGATCTAAAGAAACCCACCAAGAATGACTAAGATTGATGATTTACCATGAGAAGTTGGATTCAAAACACCAAGAGAAGCCATCAGATTGCTTTTGGGTTGATGGGAGAAGCCTATAAAGCCTTTAAGAGGATCAAATCTTCAGTTAGGGTCGTTTTAGGGGTAAAATAGTGTCTAAACCATTAAACCAACCTAGATCCACATTTTTCGGATCTAGTTTTTAAATTGTGCATGGTTAGTCTGTAACACCCCAAGCTTCCACGGTATGTTTCCCTTCGAATAATGCAATAGCGTGTGTTGTACGCAACCTCGAGCTCTAACACACACCACAACTAATTAAACTAGCCGTTGTGAATAGTAATACCTACTTTTTGAAATTTTGTAAATTTTATTTATCAAAATGGACTTCATTTTTGGATTCGGAATATCGAAATTAGCCTATGTTGAATTTTTGGTATTTTTCTGAGAACTTCTAATTTTTTATGAATAGTGAAAAATACTTAAAAGCAACTTTTTTAATCAAAATAATTTATAGTGATAAATTATACTATTTAGTGGTTTTAAAGTATAATTAGAATATATTTTTACCATTTTATCCAATGGTGGTCATTAGAATTAATTTAACATTGAAATTGGACATAAACAATTGTCAATCTTTTGATATAAATTGTTTCTTAAAAACACGCTATTTGTTGTAACAGCGGGAATTAATTATAAAATTAATTAATGCAACTTATATGTTTGGAATTTTGTAAAATAGACATCATTTTTGAATTCAGGATATCAATTATAGCTTAGGGTGAAATTTTGGCCTTATTCTGAAAAACTTCAATTTTTGATGAATAGTGAAACCACTAAGTGGTTGTTAAAAACTGATTTTTCGTTAAAATGAAATATTACCACTTATGTGATTTGATTTTCAAAAATCCGACATACATGATTGTCATTAAGAAGTAAAATGTGGTTCAATGAGATTAAAATAATTTTTTGGTGAATAGTAACTTTTAAGTTCTTAATCACGATTAGAGGTAATTAGTGTAGTTTAAGGTAAAAATAATGTTTTAATAATATTAGATGAGCTTGACACTTGTCCTACTCCTATTGGATGAGTCATGGCCGACCAAGACAACCCATGGGTCAACTTGAGGACCCCATGGAGCCACTTTGGTTGGAAAATGACATTAATATATATTTATTTAATGTTAAAATTAAATTGACACAAACATGAGTTGTTTTACTAAAATAGTTTTTAAGTGGGTTACACAAGTCAAAATTTTGACTATAAATATTCATTAGAAATCTAAAAATATTTCCTACATCATAGTATTTTTTTTATAATTTTTAGACATTAAATAAATTAAATTATTTATGACATCATTATGATGCAGTGATGACCTCATTATTTAACGATTTTAATAAAATGAAAAGATAATGTAAAATCCAAGGCTTACACTTGTCCAAAGACTATTGTATGGGTGGATTTCGAACCCTTATCACCTTATCCACTAATTATATAAGTGTGGGACCTTTAGAATCCGAAAAGCATTGTATAATAATGTAACATTTCAATCTTTCCAAAATAGCCCCTCCTCTCCTCTTATAAATGGCCCCCACCTCTACCACCTTATTCAGACTTTCAAGCCTTTTGGTTCGGCCAACCTCTTCCCAAATACTCTCCCAACTTCTCTCCCTTCATCCTAGAAGCTTTACTTTAGTCAGAAAGCCATCCTAAGGAGTTCTTTTGATCAAATCAAAAGAAGAACCCGAAGAAGAGGTAACATTTTCATCACCCTCTTTCAAGTTTCTTTCTTCTTCCACTCCCTCTTTGTTTATTATTTAAATTCTAAAATTATAACTCCAGTATCTTCTATATAATGTGATGTTATTATAAATATGGAACAACCATATTCAGTATTCTACCCATCATTTTAATGACATGTCACCATACGTGCGTACGTACGGCTTACCTTCTCCACGTCGTGGTGTAATTGTTATTCAATATATTATTATTTAGATGGGTATAATAATGATATTTAATTCATGTAAATAATAAATATAACATGATAATGATTCTGTATATAAGATATACTATCCAATTATATATTATTTTAATATCAAAATAATGATATTGTCGCTCGTGCATACGTACGGACTACCGTCTCCACGAACGCGATGAGATTCATTCTCCGTCGTATCCATTCAAGTATAATTATCATTTGATGATTTAAAAATAATGTTTAAGGACATGATATCATTCTGGATATGAATAAGATACAACCTATCCATGAAAAACATGACTTACGTAACAAAACATATAAAAGAAAACGAGTAAGTTAACACCCGAAACAACGATAAATCTAAGATATTGTTAACAAAGCAATGTTAAAAGATCATATATGATATCATATGAATGTATATGATTATTGTATAATTTAATAACAATTATTTCACCATTATACAGGAGGTTAACCTACCCCAACCAAGGAAACGTACAAGGTAAGGGTTTACTTCACAACCTCTTCATTATCCAAGGTTGTTTATACATAATTATCTACTGGGACCTCGTTATCATCCACATCCATGTTTCTTAAAAATGTCTTTCAAAACATTTTTACTATTAAATTGAAAATGGGTTAAAGTCATTTATACCCTTATACGTTTTTGAAAGGAATCTTACCGCCATTTTCCAAACAATGTACTTTTTGACCTTTTTGACAAATTTAAGGTAAGAATGTTTTTTTAACTTATACGGCGGGTGCGGCTATATTCCGCCATTATAACTTCGTCGAAGATTCCCTTACAAGCTTATAAGAATATTTTCAAGGTAAATGAATTATTTTATAATTATGGGAATTTAAATGATTTCAAAAAAGAGAGAGATATTTCTCTCAAATAGCTTTGATTTCATCCATGTCAACATCCTTTCATGGGTTTTAAGTTTAATTGAAATTGATTTATGATACAAAACTTCCATTGAACATTTTGTGAAATATTTGACTGTGGATGTGTTATTTTTATACCATCCATAGTTTATGGAGAAATTGTTGAGATTTCGTATGCTAGTTTTAATACGAATATTTATGTTATGTTTAAAGCTATTCGTATGAGGAATGTATTGGACTTAATAAGTGACGGGTGGAGCCCGCTATAGCTCCTCGATGCATCGGTAGGTCTCATGAGACAACTAGATGTGGAATTGGCCGAGGCCCTTTCCCAATTTGATTTATGGTTTTGGCCGAGGCCTTAATCATTTTAGACGTCTTGGCCGAGGCCTTGACAAAATGTTTCAGAATGTCTGGCATTATACATTCCCTCATTATGAAAGTGGTTATTAATATTTCATGTGATTATTCGTCTAGTAGAATATCCATGTGAGTAAGTAATGGAATTATCTTATTTTACTTTTGCCATATTATGCTAAAGTTCAAGTTCAATAAGGCTTTTGTTTTAGTTATACATTGCCTTAAATGCTTATGTTTTCTTATGAAAGTTTCTGCTATATTGTTATCCTTACGGAGCATTTGAGCTCACCCCTTTCAATGTTTTATTTTTCCCAGGATGTGAAGAAGTGTATTATGACTGACTTGCAAGAATAGTCAGTGAGGATATGAGTGTGGACTAGGGAGACCATGTTATTGTAGTTTTCATTTTTATGATGTAATGTAATGTTTATGAATGTATCTAGTGTTTCCAAGGCTACTAAACTAATCGGTCTTTCGAGACTTGATCTTTTGTGATCATGCCAATGTTACGAAGTAATGCACCGACTCTGGATAGCTGGGTTCGAGGTGTTACACAGTCACATGGTTAGACAAATCATGCACTAACCATGTCCCAGCCACTACCTTAGGGATGGACCTCACATAGTTGGATCACAAGGTCTATAAACCATGTTCTAGACATTAAAAATATCAATGTCTAAATTTTCATCATTTTTCCAAGGCTGTCACACGGTTTGGAAAAGTCGAGTGTAGATTGTGCACCTTCCCTTTATCCCCTGTCTCATTATGCATAGTTTCCTGTGGGTGTTGCATAGTTTTCCCCAAACTATTCACCTAAAGAAAAGCCTCAAAAACACTAAACAAAATTCTAAAAAATCTCCCAAACTTCACCCATATAATTTACATACATAAAAATCATAAATAAAATGTTACTTACTTGAAACCTAGGGTGTTATATTCTCCCCATCATTGGTCTTTTGTTCCCCTGAAAGTAGAAAACCATCATTTACATGAAAGAGTTATATCCATTCCACTTTCATTTCCTTCTCCCATTGTTAAGTCTCTTCTTAAATCTGACCATATAGGAACAAAACCCACACTAGACCAATAATGTTTCCCACAAGACTTTCTCTTACCTATATATAATCTACACAAGGATATGTACCAATAAAGCATACAACTATAGTTCAACATGATTCCATCAAATCACATGGTCAGGGTCAGGCTGATACTTTTTAAACTGAGGTACATAAAAACATTATACACCACACTGAACTGTGGTGTTAATTCTAACCAATATGCCACCTCAACAGCCCATTTTATTATCTCAAAAGGACCAATATATCTCTGATATAACTTACCCTGATTCCAAAAATAATGATGTCCAAGCCTTCGAGATATCCTTAAGAACACATGATCACTCACCATGAATGAAAATAGCCATCGATGATGATCTACATACAATTTATAATGAATCTATTCCATCTCTATATATTTCTTGATCAACTGAATTTTCTCCATTATTTCTTGGAAAATTCTTGGCCCAACTAGTAAAGCCTCACCTATTTCCACCCAATAAAGTAGAGAGATACAAGTAAGACCATACAATGATTCAAAGGGATCCATATGTATCGAGGCATGATATATGTTTTTATAATAGAACTCCATTAATAGTACATGCTCTTCCCATGAGCCACTAAAATCCATTACACAAGACTAGAACATTTCTTTAAAAATTTGTATTGTCCTTTTGGATTTCCCATCCAGATGAGTATGATAAACCATAGTCATGGTCAACTAAGTCCCAATAAATTTTTGTTAGGATTTCTAGAAATGATACATAAAACTCAGATCTCTATCTGATACGATTAAAACTGGTATTCCATGATTCTTTAACACTTCTCGAATATTTATTTTTGACAAGTCCTCGACCATATGAGATTCAAGAATAGGGATGAAATGATCCAAATTTTTGAGACGATCCACTATCACCCATATGGAATTGTGTTTTTTGAATTGTCCTTGGGAGACCCATTACAAAATCCATAACAATATTCTCCCATTCCCACACTAGAATAGGTAATGATTGAAAAATACCTTCTAGTTGTTAATGATCTACCTTAACTTTATAATAAGTTAATCATCCTGAAATAAACTCAACCACCTTTCTTTTCATATTGAACCACCAAAACTATTTTTCAACACCTTATACATCATCTGTATTCTAAGATGAATAGATCGTCTAGAATGGTGGTAAGCATGAAGGAGTTGTTCCTGACAATCCATAGGTATGACTATCCAATTTCTGAACCACAACACTTAAATATCATCTAGTTTCCATCTCTCAATGGTCTCCCCACCATTGATTTTTGACCTCATATCCACACATTTTTCATCAATCATTTGTGCCTCTTTAACCATGTTCACCAAATCAGGAGTAAACAAAACTAGAAATAAAACTGAAACATCATGTAAGAACCCGGTTCTTAGTTTTGAGGTTCAGGCTTCTTCTTTTCCTTTTCCTTAAGTTTTTTTTATAGAAAATATGGAAAATGGGGAAAACTCCTAAATTTTGGAACTACACACTGTGTACTTTTCCACACGCCATGTACTTTTGGCCGTGTTGGGATGAGTACACGGGGCGTGTAGCCATTTCGGCGACGAGGGGTGTAAGAACCGACTACAAGCCGTGTAGTGGTACCTTACACACCGTGTAGTCAGTCGACAGGCTTAAACATTAAGGCGGTGGAGTCGCCGCCAGCTGGGTGACAGTACACGCCGTGTACTTGGGAGTACATGCCATGTAATCATGTTGAAAAATAAACAGTGTGGCGGTGCCGCCAAATGAACAGTTAAAAGAAAGAAGTACACGTCGTGTACTCAGAAGTACACGTCGTGTACTTTGTTTTTTCGGCTTAAAAAAGGCAGTAGCCTCCTCATTTGGCAAAGGAGACACTTGAGATGATTTGGAGCCAAAGGAGGAGGTCGGACCTTTGAAGATTCTCTGGGTGTTTGTCTGGAATCTGATTCGGCTTCGGACGATCTCGTTGGAACCGAGCAGGTAAGCCCTCTTCTCTCCTGGTACCGTTCTTACCAATTCTTTCCCTAGGGGAAGTTATTTACATTTGAATGGGTTTTTTTCCTCATCAGATCTACGCCGTTCTTGGTCGTTTCTGGAGTCGTTGTTCGGGTATAACGTTCGTTGGCGTATAAGGTAGGTGGCTCGGTGTTTATTTTTCCAAATACTATGTGTTTTGTGCGTTTTGGTGCCACGAACCCATGTTGGGGTGTCGTGTGGCTGAGGTCGTGGCTATATTAAACACCTAGACTTGATTAGGTATTTAATTATGATATTAAAATGTTGGTTGGGATCATTGCTTGGATCCAGGACCATCCCGAGGGCTCTGATCCTCTGTTTAGACAATTGTCCAGGATAACCGAGGGTATGCCTTGTTTAAATTATTCATTACTTTTTTCCTTGAGATGAATTGTATTCAAATTGCATGTTTATATGTTGGGAATGACCCGGTTACTTATGCATGAGGGTGGTGTTTTGCTTTAGCCTGAGGGCGTGACTGTTTTAGCCTGAGGGTGATGTTCTATTTCGCCTGAGGGCAACCTTTCGTGCCTGAGGGCTTGACTTCTGTGCCTGAGGGTGACACTTTGTATGCCTGAGGGTGATAATTCTGTTAAAATTCCTGAGGGAGAGACTCTATATAGCCTAAGGGTGTGGTTCTCTATATTAGCCTGAGGGCGGGATACTGGTTGGCATGAGGGCTTGGTGCTGTTGAGCACAAAACGATACTAAATTTAATGGATTAAATGAATAATAAAATGGAAATTTAATTGATAAGTTAGTTACTTTTCAGTACTGCTTACTTTATTACATTTTACTATTGCACTCTGTTGTTGCATGCTCACACACAGTTGGGAACTAGCCTTTGGTGGGTTCCTACTGAGATATATTTCTCACACCCTGTTTGGGTCACGCTTTTCGGCCCAAACTGATTACGTTTCTGCAGGTCTAGATAGGGGAAAGAGTCCCTATACAGGTACTTGACTGTTGCTGAGGAGTAGAAGGGCATGGGACCGAGCCTAGGCTCGTGATGCTGCTACAAGCTGTTTTGCTTACTTTGTTGTGCTCTGTATTTGGTTGTACTGTATTGATGTATAACATGTTCTGGCTATTTTCTTAGAACTTGAAACATGTAGCATCATCATTTATATACTGTTGTTTATATCATATGAAGTTGTTTATTTCCATTATGTATGTTTACTACTTCCGTTATCATTGTATGTTTTATTTTTTATTCCGATGTGTTGCACTTTGACAAATGAGGGCATAGTTTCCCCACTATCAGCCCTGGGCCCTTGCTGCTAGTTGGCAGCCTCTGGCGTTTGGGGAAATGCTCTTGAGGTCACGTGGCGAACTGGATTCAGGGCACTTGTTGCGTGGCACCCGGGTCTGGGACGTTACAAAGTGGTATTAGAGGGGTTCTTTTCTTTGACTTACTATTTGGAGTCATAGTCAGGGATAGGAAGAATGGTAGTTGGTAATAAGTTTTGTCCGGGCGTAGTTAACCAGTGTATAGTGAAAATCTAGTCTACCTCGTATTCTGCAAATCTTATAATTTTGAAAATATTATAGTTGATATGATTTCACCATTGGGTGATGCACTTTGATATTGTGTTGTTTATAATTTATCTATGTATTCTCTTTAGTTTCAACCCGATGAGATGAGAGTATGCCGTCTCATGCATCATATAGGCACCTGCTAGATATCACATGCCATGCATAGTTTCCATGCCATTTAGGTGCATTATAAATTGCATGTTGTTGTGATAGATGTTGTGCAAGAAAATCATGTTGTTGTGATAGCTTCTTGATAAATACCTGTTTATGTGATAGGGTATTCCTTGTGTGAGCTTGTTTATAGAATGGACGCCAAACTTTGGTTTTTGGGGAGTATGGGCCCCCATTGACCGGAATTTGGTGGATCATTGACTGTTTATTGGTTATAACATATATAAGATGTCAAACTTTGATTCGTGGGGAGTATGGGCCCTCACGGGTCATAATTTGACACTTAGGTGTGTTTTATAGTATTTTCTGGGTTCTGGAGAAGTTTCAGAGGCATACTGTCCGGAAACCCAGTATACACGCCGTGTAGTATTTTTATACACGTCGTGTATGTTCTTCTGTTCGGGAAGAAAAATGAACTTTTTGAGTACACGCCATGTACCCTAAGTACATGCCGTGTAGTCTCTTCTCGTGTCACAAACCATGTGGGCGGAGACACGGGGTAGGGAAGGGCTTGGGTAAAACACGTCGTGTACCGAATGGTGTGACCCGGAGTCCAGCCGTGTAACTAACAACATTGGTCGGTGAACTCCTGTACAGACCGCGCTGTGTCAATGTTGAACATGCCATGTAGTGTGACCTGGGGACTCGGCCGTGTAACTAACAACACGGGTCGGTGTCACCTCTCCCTGAACATGCCGTATACCATTGGGACACGCCATGTAGTCTTGTCCGAGGACAGACCATGTGGAGTTAGCCGTGTGGCTGGGAAACAGGGTGGTGTACACACCGTGTGCGGGTGTAACACGCCATGTAGTGTTAAGCCGAGTAGTCGTCCGTGTCACAGATGACACGGGTAGTTGGGAAATAACACCGTACACACCATGTAGATATTATACATGCCGTGTAGTTTTTGTTCAATGGCAGCCGTGTGGCTTAGCTGTGCAGAAGGACCTGGGCAGGGGAAGGGAAGTCAAGTACACGTCGTGTATTCAGTGTACACGTCGTGTAGGTTTGTTTTTCAAACTTTGAGATGCCTTCTTCCTCTTGTTCCCTTTGTGGTTTCTTCGTTTCAGCCTTGATAACTTTGAATCTGAGGCGTGCTTTTAACCCTATAGTGTCATGCCGCCTAGACGACCGTGAGTTGTTCTCCAGGAGAGCGACAACGATTATACTCCGGAAATAGTGGGCCATGGGCTACCAGTTGATCCTCCAGTAGATCCAGATGCGGCGCCAACTGCTATACCAGACACAGGCGCGGAGGCGCAGTTCCGTGAAGGATTTATGCGGTTCATGCAGACCTTTCAGTGAGCACCACGGGCTGCTACATCTATGGCTGAGCTGACTCATATCTTCCAGCAGCAGTATCCGCCTACGTTTTCAGAGGATGGCGGACCGCAAGCTGTGGAGTCTTGGCTGGGGTCGATGCAGACTATTTTCGAACATCTTGAGATGCCTCCTGGGCGGAGGGTCAAGCTCGCGACATACATGCTGCGTGATTTCGCCAAGAGGTGGTGGGATGTTACCACCCAGTCAGATCATCACAGAAACATGGAGTGGGAAGATTTTCAGGTAGTCTTCTATGAATTTTTCTTTCTCAACACACTGAGGGAAGATAGATCTCGAGAGTTCATGAATCTGCAGTAGGGCGCTATGTTAGTGATGGACTATTCTGCTTGTTTTACAGAGCTTCAGCGCTTTGCACCCGTGCTAGTGAGTGATGAGACGCTGAGAGCCAGAAATTTTGAGGATGGTCTTCGGTATGACATCCGCGTGCTGGTGAATGTTTTCAGGTTTCCTACTTCTATGCTATTGTAAATCAGGCGCTTATTTCAGAGAGGAACCTACGGGAAGCTAGCGGTGTGGACCAAGGCGGTTCAGCGCCAGTTACTGGTACTATTTCTACTGGAAATAGGAATAGACAGATGGACTTTGCTCAGGGTAGCAGTACCAGCCAGGCAGTCTCTTCAGGTGGCCCGATCAGGTGCTACCAGTGTGGCAGAGAGGGCCACAAAAGGCCGCAGTGTCCACGCGATCCAGTAGAGTGTTGAGCTTGCGGCAAGATGGGTCATCTGCAGCGATTTTGCAGGGCGATTCCACCGATGGATAGTGAGAGGGGTTCTGTGCAGACTCCGTGCGCAGGAGCAGGACCTGTGGATTCTTACCAGTCAGGGAACTGGAATACGTCAGGGTGTGCAGGCTGAGATAGTGGTTGTAGCCGTGGTAGCCAGACACCAGGATCTCAGAGTCACTAGGGTGGGACAACTCAGGGTAGCCAGTCTGTGTCACAGGGTCGCGGCACTGGGCAGGTATATGTAGTGCAACATACCTAGTAGGAGCAAGATCCCGGACCTTCTACAGTCAGAGGTACTATTTTAGTAGCTTCTGTCTTATCTTCGATACTTTTCGATACGGGTTCTACACATAGTTTCATATTTGTACCCATTATTGAGAGCCTTGGGCTCTGTGTTTCTTCTTCTTCTAATATCATGATGCTAGACACTCCGTTGGGGACTAGGACGGTGGGTGTGCATCAGTTCAAGGAGTGCCCCCTTGAGGTTGGTGGGTGTCACTTCCTTTGGGACCTCTATGTCTTAGAGATGACGAGCTATGACGTTATTCTCGGGATGGACTGGTTGGTTCCCTTTCGAGCCTTTGTAGACTTCTATCGTCGTAGGGTGCGTTTCACATCACCAGAGGGCGGAGAGTTTCTATACAAGGTTGAATGGGATGTTCAGGCGAGTTGAGCTAGACTAGAGCATCGTGGGCGAGGTGGAGACACAGCCCAGATAGAAAAATTATATCTGGATGATCAGGGGACTTGTCAGGCAGATTTCCCTCCAGTTGTTGATCGTTTCAGGGATGTCATCCCGGATGACTTTTCAGGTCTACCTCCAGAGCGAGAGGTGGATTTCTCTATCGAGCTTGTGCCAGGAGCAGCATCGGTGTCCATTCCTCCTTATAGGATGGCCACACCTGAGTTTCAGGAGCTTCAGAGGTAGTTAGAGGAGTTATAGGCAAAGGGATTTATTCGACCCAGTACTTATCCTTGGGGTTCTCCGGTCCTTTTTGTGAAAAAGGCGGACGGTACCCTCAGACTTTGCATGGATTATCGAAATCTAAACTAGTTGACGGTTAAGAACTGATATCCCTTGCCGAGGATTGATGATCTGTTTGATCAGATTCGTGGAGCACGAGTGTTCTCGAAGATTGACTTGAGATCCGGATATCATCAGTTGCGTGTGAGACCATCTGATATACCTCTCACAGCTTTCAGGAGTAGGTATGGTCTATATGAGTATACGGTTATGCCGTTAGGACTCACGAACACACCATCAGTTTTCATGGCTCTGATGAATCGTGTGTTCCATCCATATCTTGATTCTTTTGTGGTAGTATTCATGGACGACATCTTGGTGTACTCTCACACTCGACACGACCATGCCACCCATCTTGAGATCATATTGAGTACACTAAGAGAGCATCAGTTGTATGCTAAGCTCTCAAAGTGCCACTTTTGAATGGACCAGATTCACTTCCTGGGGAATATCATCTCAGAGGCAGGAGTTTCAGTAGACCCAGAGAAGGTGAGAGTAGTAGTTTCCTGGGACCATCCTAAGAACGTGTTTGAGATACGGATTTTCTTAGGGCTGGATGGATGCTACATGCATTTTATACAGGACTTCTCTCGCTTAGCAGCACCGTTGACAGGCCTGACTAAGAAGGTTGTGAAGTTTGTTTGGTCAGAAGCTTGCGAGGAAGCTTTTCAGGACCTGAAGGGAAGGTTGAAATCAGCACCGATCCTGATACTCCTAGAGCAGGGGAAGAGCTATATATTTTACTATGATGCATCAGGTAATGAGCTGGGATCAGTTTTGATGCAGGGAGATTGAGTTGTTGTGTACAGGTCTCGGCAGTTGAGGCCTCATGAGAGGAATTACCTGACGCATGATCTCAAGTTGGCTGCAGTTGTGCATGCGTTGCGCTATTGGAGTAATTATCTATTTGGGGATAATTTTGTGGTTTTCACCGACCACAAAAGCCTCAAGTATATATTTACTCAGCATGACTTGAATCTGAGGCAGAGGAGGTGGGTCGAGTACCTACAGTCCTTCGATTTTGAGCTTGCCTATACACCTGGTAAAGGTATTGCAGTGGCTGATGCACTGAACAGGGAGACTCAGATACAAGCAGTGCAGGAGGCCAGTGGTGAGTGGAAGCTCATGGATTTGTTCTCTAAGATGCATCTGGAGGTGCATGACAGTCAGGGGCAGACTTATCTTTCCTCTTTAGCTGTGACTTCTACCCTCCTGGATAGAGTGAGGATGAGACAACTATCTAATTCATGAGGCCTAGTTCTACGGGAGTCGGTGGCAAGTGAGGACCCTCCTCCCGGTTGGATGATAGGCTATGATGAGGTTTTGCATTTCCATGGATGAGTATAGGTTCCAGGGGATATACGCGAGGAGCTGATGCGGGAATTTCATGCTTCAGCTTGGGAAGTTCATCCTGGGGTTACCAAGATGTACTGTGACTTGAGGTGTCAGTACTGGTGGCCGGGTATGAAGAGAGAGATAGCTGGTTTTGTTACGAGGTGTTCCACCTGTCAGCAGGTGAAGGCAGAGCACCAGAGGCCAGCTGGGCTGTTACAGCAGTTACCCATTCTAGAGTGGAAATGGGATGATGTCGTGATAGATTTCGTGACGGGATTTCTGAGGTCACCTCGAGGAAATGACGCTGTGTGGGTTGTTGTGGACAGACTCACGAAGGTAGCTCACTTCTTGCCGATCATGGAGACCTTTGGTGTTGATGAGCTCGGACGGCTATATATCCGAGAGATCGTTCGTCTTCATGGGGTCCCTCGTTCTATCATTTCATATAGGGATGTCCGCTTTACGTCTCGTTTCTGGAAGATCTTTTAGAGGGCGCTGGGTACACAGGTGCTTCTGAGCATGGCATACCACCCTCATACTGACGGCCAGTCAGAGCGTACAGTATAGGTGCTAGAGGACATGCTTCGTGCATGCGTCCTAGACTTTGGGGGCTCTTGGGAGAAGCATATACCCTTAGTCGAGTTTTCCTATAACAATATTTTTCAGGAGACTATTGAGATGGCACCATATGAGGCTTTATACGGTAGTTCGTGCCAATCACCTTTGTTCTAGTTAGAGGCAGGTGAGGAAGCTTTACTAGGACCACGTCTCGTACAGGAGACATCTGAGCAGGTCCAGTTGATTCAAAAGCGGATGGCTACCGCGCAGTCTCGTCAGAAATCTTATGATGATCGCCATAGATGACCTTTGGAGTTCGTGGTAGGGAATCAGGTTTTTCTACATGTTTCTCCGAGGTTGGGACACAAACGGATCAGGAGACAGGGTAAGATTTCATCGAGGTATGTGGGACCATTTGAGATTCTTGAGAGAGTCGGGCTGGTTTCCTATCGGTTGCGATTACCGCAGCGGTACTGAGAAATGCACGACGTCTTCCACGTATCTCAATTGCGTCGCTATCATTCAGACCCATCTCACACCTTTCAGCCAGAGGAGGTTGAGCTGGAGGCAGATGCGTCTTTTGAGGAGAATCCAATTCGTATCGTTGATAGGAGGATGAAGGTTCTCTGAGGCCAGTCAGTTCCTCTCGTACGGATGCTATGGCAGCATGGCCGAGTGCAGGACGAAACCTGGGAGCGGGACATCGATGTACGTGCCCAGTGGCCGGAGTTGTTCACGGCTATATCTTCTCCACCCTTGGAAGATCAATTCGGGGACAAATTTCTATAAGGGGGGAAGTTTGTAAGAACCCGGTTCTTAGTTTTGAGGTACATGCTTCTTCTTTTCCTTTTCCTTTTCCTTAAGTGTTTTTTTGAGGAAATATAGAAAATGGGGAAAACTCTTAAATTTTGGAACTACACGCCGTGTACTTTTCCACATGCCATGTACTTTTGGCCGTGTTGGGATGAGTACACGGGGCATGTATCCATGTTGGCGACAAGGGGTGTAGGAACCGACTACACGTCGTGTAGTGGTACCTTACACATTGTGTAGTCAGTCGACAGGATTAAATAGTAAGGCGGTGGAGTCGTCGCCAACTGGGCGACAGTACACGCCTTGTACTTGGGAGTACATGCCATGTACTCATGTCGACAAATGAACAGTGTGGCGGTGCCACCAAATGAATAGTTAAATAAAAGAAGTACACGTCGTGTACTCATAAGTACACACCGTGTACTTTGTTTTTTCGGCTTAAAATAGGAAGTAGCCTCCTCATTTGGCAGAGGAGACACTTGAGCCGGTTTGGATCCAAAGGAGGAGGTCGGACCTTTGAAGATCCACCAGGTGTTCGTCTGAAATCCGATTCAGCTTCAGATGATCTCGTTGGAACTGTACGGGTAAGCCCTCTCCTCTCTTGGTACCGTTCTTACCAATTGTTTCCCGAGGGGAAGTTATTTACGTTTGAATGGGTTTTTTTCCTCGTCATATCTACGCTGTTCTTGGGCGTTTCTGGAGTCGGTGTTCGGGTATAACGTTCGTTGGCATATAAGGTAGGTGGCTTGGTGTTTAGTTTTCCAACTGCTGTGTGTTTTGTGCGTTTTCATGCCACGAACCCATGTTGGGGTGTCATGTGGTTGAGGTCGTTTCTATATTAAACACCTAGACTTGATTAGCTATTTAATTATGATATTAAAATGTTGTTTGGGATCATTGCTTGGATCCAGGACCATCCCGAGGGGTGCGTTCCTCTATTTAGTCGATTGGCCAGGATACATGAGGGTATGCCTTGTTTAAATTATGCATTACTTTTTTCCTTGAGAGGAATTGTATTGAAATTGCATGTTTATATGTTGGGCATGGCCCGGTTACTTATGCCTGAGGGTGGTGTTTTTCTTTAGCCTGAGGGCATGACTGTTTTAGCCTGAGGGCGACGTTCTATTTCGCCTGAGGGAAACCTTTTGTGCCTGAGGGCTTGACTTCTGTGCCTGAGGGAAACACTTCTTATGCCTAAGGGTGAGAATTCTGTTATAATGCCTGAGGGTGAGACTTTGTATAGCCTGAGGGCGTGGTTCACTATATTAGCCTGAGGGTGGGATACTGGTTGGCCTGAGGGCTTGGTGCTGTTGAGCACAGAACGATACTAAATTTAATGGATTAAATGAATAATAAAATGGAAATTTAATTGATAAGTTAGTTACTTTTCAGTACTGCTTACTTTATTGAATTTTATAATTTCACTCTATTGTTGCATGCTCGCACGCAGTTGGGAACGGGCCTTTGGTGGGTGCCTACTGAGATATATTTCTCACACCCTGTTTAGGTCACACTTTTCGGCCCAAACAGGTTACGTTTTTGTAGGTGTAGATAGGGTCAAGAGTCCCTATACATGTACTTGACTGTTGTTGAGGAGTAGGAGGGCATGGGACCGAGCCTAGGCTCATGATGTCCCTGCCAGCAGTTTTTCTTACTTTGTTGTGCTCTGTATTTGGTTGTACTGTATTGATGTATAACATGTTCTGGCTGTTTTCTTATAACTTGAAACATCTAGCATCATCATTTATATACTGTTGTTTATATCATCTACAATTGTTTATTTCTGTTGTGTATGTTTAATGCTTCCGCTGTCGTTGTATGTTTTATTTTATATTCCGCTGCGCTACACTTTGACAAATGAGGGAATAGTTTCCCCACTATCAGACCTGGGCCCTCGCTGCTAGTTGGCAGCCTCTGGCATTTGGGAAAATGCGCTTGAGGTCACATGGCGAACTGGATTCGGGGTGCCCGTTTCATGGCACCCGGGTCCGAGACGTTACACATCACATCTGTCTTCACATTCCAAGTACATGTTGGCTAGGACCAAAATCAACTACCACTCATATGAAGTTTCTCTTACTAACTAATCATATTAATTTCTACTTAAATCATTTACCACTGAATTTTCTTTTCTTAGTGTATACATTAATTCAAATTCAAACATTTGGAGATACTCTATCCATCTTTTTTGTCTCATGTTCAGATTATATTGTGAGAAAAATATGTGTTAAGCTCTTGTGATCCGTAAACACAATAAATTTCTCACCAAAGAGATAATGATGCCAAGTCTTCAAAGCATGGACTATGGAAGCTAACTAAAAATCATATTTTTTGTAGTTCTTATCATAAACACACAACTTCCTTGAGCCATATGCAACAACATGATCTCCCTTCATGAGAACACATCCCAACCCAGATCCCAAATCATCGCAATACACCACATATCATTGTCCTAATTCAAGAAAAAAAATTGTGTTGATGTAAGGTGAAATTTTAGCTCTTTAAAACAATTGTGACATTCCTCGTCCCATTGGAATAGAACATTCTTCTTTGTCAAAGCTATCATAGGAAAAGATAATCATGAAAAATCACAAACAGGGCTTTGGTAATAACCATCTAGACCAAAGAAACTTTGTATCTCAAAGAAATTATTTGGTGGGTTTCAAGATATATCAAACTCTGTCTTTTATGGATCCACATAAACACCTATTTTATAAATTACATGGACAAGGAAATGTACCTATTTTATCCAAAAAAATCACTTTGATAATTTGGTATATAGATGATGATCCCTCAAGATTCCCAACATTTTCATCAAGTTTTGTTGATGCTCATCCCTTTTCCTTGAATACACCAATATGTCATCCACATACACCACTAAAAAAATCAAGATATCGGTGAAATATTTGATTCAACAATTCCATAATGATTTTTGGTCTATTCATAAGACCAAAAAGAAATACCACATATTCATAATGTCCATATCTACTTATTAAATTCATCTTTGGAATATACACCTTATGAACCCATAATTGGTGATATCTTGATTGTAATTCAATTTTAGAGAACCACTGATCTTCCCTTAATTGATCAAACATATCATCAATGTGTGGAATTAGATATCTATTTTCTAACGTAACTTGGTCAATATTATGATAATCCACACACAATCAAAGAGTTGTATCCACATTTTTGACAAATAAGGTTAGTGTTGCCTATAGAGATGTGTTGGGATGAATGAAAACTTTTCTTTATAGCTCCCTAACTACACTTTCATTTCCCTTAATTATTTTGGGGTCATCCTATAAGACAGAAGGGATATAGGACTAGTCCCGAGGAGGAGATCAATCACAAAATCCACTTCCCTTATAGGTGGTAACCCATATAAATTCTTAGGAAAAACATCTAAAAAATTATCGACCACTACTGTAAAACTATTATCTTAAATATCTTCCATTGATGAAAAATTCAAGGATTCCAAATCGTATGAGATTATTCCAACTGTTGGTTCCAAAAAGCATGTTTCACTTAATTTTTCACTTCTGTCTCCTTGAAAGAGATACCCGACTCTATCTTCATTTGTAAAACTGGTCATTCTAGTATATCAGTTGATGTGATCCTTGAACATTTTCCATTAATCCATTCCTAGGATTATATCATAAACATCCATCTCTAGCAAATATAAATCCCATATCTGCTCAAATCCATCAATAGATATAGAACATGCTCTACACACAAAATCTCAACATTCTCTTTGACCAAGAGGATTTTGAAATTTTAATGTAAATGGAATCATATCAACTTTTAAACTCATCAAATCAACAATATGAGAATAAATAAAGTATTGGGATGAACTCATATCAAACAAATTTGACATAAGGGTAGAATTAAAAATAATTGTAACTCTCACCACAGATGGTCTAAACTGATAATCTAAAATAACCTTCTCATATCCATTTAATTTCATTCTCAATGAACTTTTCTTCTTGTTTCTTATTGATATTTTACTTCCTGAGGATTCATGGCATTTGTAGAATCACCTTGGATAGCTCTATTCTGTTGATGAGACTGATTGTGTTGTCCTCACCCCGTCGAGGTATACAATGCCTGCGATACATGATAAGTGTCTTGAACACTCGAACTTGGGGAACCATGAAAAAAGCACTTAATATGACCCTTTTTTTAAATTTGGAATGCACTTGGTGGTGAAGTACACTCTCACTTCATGTGGTTGAAAGAACAACATTGGAAACATCCAACTTTAGTCATGGGTCTTGGAGGAAGAGTCATTGATCCAACTGTCTACTTTTGATTCATTCTCCCACCATGGAAATAGGTGTCCCTCTTCCACTTTCTCCCAACATTATAGTTCTCACCATTTATTGTGGGTATCAACATTCTTCGTCTACCCATATCTCTTGAAATTCCCATCTCATCCACCATCACTCTATTGACAATCTCTTTATAGTATGTAATACAAAGCACATAAATATTCGAGCGAATCTCCTACCTTGGCCCTGATTCAAAGATGTGTACCTTCAAGGAACCACTAGATGCAAATTCAGGTGGAGAGCACACTAAATTCACGAATTTATCCACATACTCTATAACAGAAATATTTTACTACTTCAAGATAAAGATGTTTTTTGTTCTTTGAATTATGAATGTGTGGGGATAAAATTATTTTTTAAACAATTATTCAAAATCCTCCCAAGCGAGTTTGTGGTATAATTTAGCCTGAAAAACTAAATCACACCACTATCGTTATAGACCCTCCAATATATACATCACTAGATTAACTTTTAGCTCTACTATTTTTCTAATGAAATCAAAGACTAGATTCATCCTGCTCAGCCACACCTCTTCCTTTTCTGGTTTAGAATCACCCTGAAATATGGGTGGATTCTGCTTATAGAATCGGATGAAATGATCCACTTCCTTGGATCATCCCTCCAATTACCATTATACACAACCTAAAATGCTTGAACAATACTCTGAACTAGTTGTTGGTTCACCTGTGGCTTAGGTACACCCACATTCATAGAATCTTCCTTCATTTGGTCTCTAAGATGCCTACTGAGTTCCATTTTCTATAAAAACAATAAATTCCATAAGTCTCACTCCCTATAAACTGAAGGCTTAAGATTTCAAATTCTATCACAACAATGCTTTCCAAAATCAACCTTTACCATGTCCAACATTTTTTGAAAAATTTCAACATGATTTTGAAAATTAAACCACTCTCAAAATACCACAACCATGCACTTTCCAAATTCTTTCATTTGATAATAATTTCAACAATTTTCAAAAATAAACACATTTTACCAAATCATGCATAATTACTCAAAATGAAATATGTCATCCTAGTGGGAATTCATTCCTATAATGCATTTCATACTCATCTCATTGGATAAACCAATGATAATGAGATTCCAAAACCTATAATTGTCTCCAAAACACTTATGTACTCAACTCCTAGGTTACTTGAAGTTCAACATAAAATAGTTATCTATGTATTTTTATCTCTATATTTCAAGTTCCTAAAATCCTAATACTTTATATGATCCCAACTCAAGGAATATACAAGAATGAATTCAACTCCAAGATCAAAAACCAATACCAAGTCAAAGACCAACTAAGAATATTACAACTTCTTCCAAAAAGATCTAAAGGACCAAGATGATACCACTTCTAACATACCTCTTCTTATCATTGTCTTGAGAAGGTAGAAGGATATTACTTGTCCTTAAGAGACATCCCCAAGACACCAAAGGCTGGAAATAAATGTCGAAGAGCTTCAATACACATGGGGGACAATTTTCCCATTGAAAATAAAACAATTAAACAAACATTACATAACCAAATAAATAACTATATGATACATGATAACAATGAAAGATAAATAAAAATTTAATTTATCAAAATCAAAATAAAACCAAGTACCACAATAGAAGACTACAATATCAAAGTACACAGAAAAAGAAAAAACTCAAAGACTCCAATGACAAACTCCAAATCTCCAAACATGCTCCATGGTCCGATTCCACAAAACTACCCAAGTATCATGGAATAATGAAAAATATTTGTTATCATTTACCTTTTTCCAAGTATTAATAAACAAAATCTACAAAATCACTAAAGTTAAAAAACATGAGTGAGTAATGAAACTCAGTAGATTTTCCCCAATGACTTCCCTACTCACGCCACTAGGATAGAACATGTTAGCACATTTATATAAAATGGTTTATATAAACCAATTTATAAAAATAAGTTTATAACTAAATATAAATAAGTTCCATAGTAAAATAGTTTTCTCAATAGAATAAAAAGTTACAAGGAAGGCAACGAAGCACTATTCTTAAACCATTTCCAAAATCTCATTTGGCATAACTCATTCTAATCCACAACCCACGCATCCACACATGCATGTTTTGTTATGATAGTTTCATAATCATGAGCGGTTTCTTATAAATATACCAATTCATCACAATTTAATTAAATCCAATGTTCCATTACACCTTTGGAACTGATCACAAGGTCATATTTCAACCAAAACTCATAATTAAATATGAACACACACCACCAAGTATGCCCAAAAACCATGCCAATACAATCATTCCAATCCATATAAATTTCAAGAAATTTAAATGAAAAAATAAATAAATAAAACAACAATTTTATTGAATTTATTTTTCCATAAATCAAACCAAGAAACTATTTTAAAATCAACATTTTAAAATCATTTATCAAATCATATTTCACAACAATTCCATAATTTCACACAAAACCACAAACCACCACTAAAAAATATTTCTACCATGATTTGCACACCAATTTCAAAATAAATTTAAATTATTTTAACCAATTTGAATCTAATGATTCATATTCTAAATAGAGGATTTGATATTGAAGCCACCTACCATAGAAAACTTGGTGAAAATAGAAAACAGCACGAAAATGCCAACGAAACCAGGTTGAATCTCCAAAAAACCACCTTAGATTTATTAACTTATCATAAAAAAGGACAAAATATAATCATATTTGGCATAAAATATCTTATATATATCCATAAATTATGTATATATAAGAAACTGATAGAGAGGGAGAAGTAGATCTAAGGAAAACCACCAAGAACGACCAAGAACGATGACTTATCGCAAGAATTCAGCTTCAAAACACCAAGAGAAGCCTTCAGATCACCTATGGATCAATGAGAGAAGCCTATACAACCTTTGGGAGGAGAAAATATTGATTTAGGTTTTGTTTGGGGAAATAATGAGGTGTTAAAACGTTAAACTAACCTAGATCCACTTTTGTGGAACTAGTTTTTAAACTATGCACAGTTAGTCGCACAGTTATACAAACCATGTGCTAACTATGATCCAGAAACATCCTTAATTATTAACCTCACATGTTTGGCTCATGATATTTCTAAATCGGGTGCTATCCATGTCAAATACCATTGTCTCTAGTTGCACAGTGTTTTCTAGGCTACTGCACAGTTTGGATAAACCATGTGCAGCCTGTGTTCCTTCCCTTTAGCCCATGCCTCATTGTGTACAGTTTCATGTAGGTGTTTCATAGTTTTCCCCAAACCATGAACCAACTGTAGACCTATATAAAATCCCCAAAAACACTCTACAATTTCTCCAAACTCTCCCAAACTTCTCCCATATACATTACATACTTAAAAACCATAAAGAAAGGGTTACTTTCTTGAAACTGAGATTGATACAACTTAAAATAAAATTTATTTTCACAAAATGTATTATTAAATTAACCTTTTGTTGTATTATTATTATAATATAATTTTATGATACTTTAATTTATTTTTCAAAGTTTTATAGAATCATTTATAATTTTAAATTTGATATTTTCCAACTAAATTATGATTTTAATTAAAAATTAAATTTACCATATTTATAAAATTATTTTCATAAAATTTACTTTATTTTTTAATTATAAAAATTTAAAAATGGTTATGGTTAAAAAATTTTATTTTTCTAAAATACATGAATTTTGTGAATAGTAAAATATGGTAATTTACAGTATATATATACATTATTAATTAAATACACTTTTATTTGAGTCATCACTGATGTAATCACCATAATCTTGAGCTCCAATTAATTATTCTAATATATTTAGTGATAATCCTAAAACTATTCATAGTATTGGGCCAAAAATAAAAAACTAATGAATAAAATAATGGGAAAACACCCCTCTCATCCACTATAAATACAACCCCTCACCATATATTCTCCTCACACCTTCCAAGATTTGATCCTTTTCCAAATTCTACCCAATACTCTTCCCAATTCTCTACCCCAAATCCAAGATCCTTTGGTCTCAATAAAAGACAAAACTCAAGTGCCTCAAGGAGGTTCTCAAGGAGGAAAATTGAAGAGGTAAAAACCTCTTTCCCTTTATTTTAAATTTATTTTCTTTTTTATATTCTTCATGCCTCCACTTATACAAGTGGAATTATAACTCCAATTTATTTTATATAATATAATGTTATTATACTAATGTAATAATTCATCTTCAATTCTCTTCCCTTTTCCTTTTTTTCTAAACATGAAAATATCGTATGTGCTGTGTTAATTTACCACCACCATGGATGATGCATTTTCATTTTTCACTACTTCCTTCAAGGCTGGTCATTAAACTATCATTATGGTTAAATAAGATTTTATTATATATATTATAAATTATATACTATTATGTAAGCAATATATAAATTTTATGTTAAATAAAATTATAGAAGATCATAATGGTCATAAAACCTCCCAAATTAATTAAATAATTTTCATTAACGTTAAATATAATAAATCATTATCATAAAATCTAACAAAAAGATATATAATAAAAATTATGCTTATTTATGTTCATTAATAACAACTTTGGAGAATCGTTCTCATTTTACATAAACTTCCATAATCATATACAAGCGAACCAATCAAGAAAACCAAGAAAACGAACACTCCCAAACAATGAAATTAAACTCTGTAAATCATTGAAAATCTCATAAATAAACTTAATACAAATATAATGAATAAAATTCATGTATAAAAAGTTATTTATTTTCTAATTAATCAATTTAATTTTATTATTTGAGATATTAAAGTAAATAAATCACTCAGACATAAGGTAAGGGGATTCTCAAACCCAACTCTCTTTCTTTGGGGTTCCCTATTTTACTCCATTTTCAGTATGGATGTTCCTTTAATGTTACTAAAATATAATTTATTTTCCCTTCCCTTTTGTTTTATGGGATATATATGTTTCAAAACTGATTTTATGACAAATGAAAATATTTTTCCAAAATAACTCTTTTTTCCAAAAATATATCTTTTACTTCTCATGATATTGTTTCTTCATCAATCAAGATTAATGATCCTTATACCATGTATCTTATTCTATCCTTAATTTGTTAACCCTAAAGTTTATTCATGAATGTGTTCTTTGTGAAATTAAACTCATTCCTTTACATTGGTTATTTTATTTCCAAGATTGATATACGTTTGATGTGTTATGCATGATAATGTAAATGTTATGATGTGATGGGTGCGCCTAAAATTATATAGTGCATGTAAATGTTATGATGTGATGGGTTCACCTAGAATTATATAGTTCTCCAATGCATTGGGTAATATTATGTATCTCATGAGATAAATTGAAATATGTGTGAGCATGATGCTTGGTTTGTTCACAACTATGTGTGATATTTGACCACTAAGACATGATTTTTCATTTTTATGTATTGCTATATTCCATGACTTTATCTAATAATTTCTCTCATGATTATGATGATGACCCTTTTCCAATGTTATGATGATTATGATTATTCTCAACCATGTTTCATGTTTCTTATTCATCATCTTACTGGGCTTTTAGCTCACCCCTTCTTTTGATGTATATTCTCGGGTGAATACTTGTACTAAGGAGAACACAAGAGACAATAAGAATCTAGAGAATAATAAATTAAATAAATATTTATGTTTTATTATGTAAATGTTATGTATGGTCTTAATTTTTCCAAGAAACTAAAACTTTTGATCCAGGTTTTGTAACACTATTATGTTTTTTATCTTAAAAATTATGTAATAGTCATGTAAGAAAAGTAGGGTCACTATAGTTAGTATCATAGGATGGTTTAGTTAATTTTGGAATTAGTATTATAGAACCTAAATAAAAACCCTTCATATGAATATTTGTTTTAGAAATATGATAAACATAGGTATCCCACAAGATATGCCTTTAAAGATAATTGAACAAAGTAATAATTTATTTATTCATGACTTGATGCTAAAGTTTTGTTCAAACCTATTCTATTTTAGAAAATGGTGGGAACTAAGAGAAGCCAGGACAAAAACCCATGTAACGGACAATTTAGTGATTGCCTAAATGATATCCCCAATGCCTTAGGAGGTGGAGTTCAAAATTTCATGGAGATTCTTACCAAGTTGTATCAGGATATGAACAACAACTTGAATAATATGGAATGTCCTCCTTTGCTTAAGATGGATCAAATGGCTATTGAGTGTTTTATGTGGCAACAACCATGTACATTTAGTGGATCTTATGATCCACTGGTCATGGAATAGTGGGTCAACTTAATAGAGAATATATTTTATGTTCCCCACTATTTTGAGAATTAGAAGGTGAATTTGGTCATTTATCATCAATATGGAGAGGCCAATCAATGGTGTTCGTTAATTAAAAACACCAAACTGAAGGAAAAATTGAAGAGATAGAGTGGGAATACTTTAAGATAATGTTTCTTAACAATTTTTTCCCTTGAACTCTTTATACAAGGATGGAAAGAGAATTAATAGAGATGAAGAAAAATGAAGGTGAATAATTCATTCCCTATGAATAAAATTCCACAAGGATTTCAAGGTATGCTTTGGGACTTGTTATCAAAAATGATAAAAAAAATTGATATATTCTTTAGTGGTTTAAAACCACACCTTCTAAAGGATCCATAAATTTGAGACTTTGGGATATATGAAGAAGTTTTTTGGTGTTCTCTCAAAGTAGAGATGGAGTTTGGAGAATGGTCACATGGCTATAGTGATAAGAAATGAAAGATGTATTTTCAAGATGGTGGATGTAATGAGAAAGTTATAAAGAAGTTTAAACCAATCACATTTCAAAAATGTGTATAGAAGCATCATGGGAACTTCCTCAAAGGGATGGGAAAATTCTATAAGTGTGGTAGATAAGTCCACCAAGATCATTAATGTCTAAGATACATAAATAATATGGCAGATATGATAGAGGAAAGGAGAGAACCACCCATGGTTCAATGCTTCAACTGTAGGGAGAAAGGGCACTATGAAATCTAGTGCACTAAACCTCGAGTCCTCGAGGGTAATTGGAATCATCAACCACCAAATCTAAAGGAGAAAAGGAAGACTTATTCCATAACTATTGCTAAGGTGGATCCTGAAAATGATTTTGTGATAGGTATACTAGTTATTCATTCAAGATTAGAGAATGTACAATTTGATTCTGGTTCTATGCATTCTTTTATATCATTCATGTCTATTAGGACTATTCAAACACCACCTTGAAATATGGAGGTTGCGTTATCTATGAGAATGGAAAATGGGGAAATTATTGCATCCAAATTATATATCTCTTCCCAGGTTAATGTTTGTGGAATGAACCTCCCAAAAAATCTATTCTTACTTAATTTGGTGGAGTTTGATGCTATATTGTGCATGGATTTAATAACTTTATAAAAATCCAACATCAATTTTCAAGAAAGGAATATCACTCATCACATCATGAGGCATCCTCTAATTCTATAAAAGTGTAAGGAGGAAGATGAATCTTCTTTAGAATCATAATATAAATTTTGGAAATTATTTCCTTATGAGAAAGTGTATCTATCTCAAATAATTGATACGAAGGATAAAATCATCCTCAAAGACATGCCCATTGTGAGGGACTATACTGATGTATTCCCAAAAGAATTTCCTAGACTTTATTATGATCAAGAGGTTGAGTAATAAAGTGAACTTATTCTAGGATCTTTACCTATATCAACTACACCTTATAGAATGGCCATCATTTATCTAGACGATTTAAATAATCAATTACAAGAAATTTAGTACACGGGTTTTATATACTCTGGTGCTTCACCATGGGGTGAGTTAGTCCTCTTCATAGAAAAGAAGGATGGATCAATGTGTCTCTTCATTGATTATCATGAACTCAATAAAATCGTGATGAAGACCAATTATCCCCTACCATGGATATATGACTTGTTTGATCAACTACATGGGGCCAAGTATTTATCTAAGGTGGACCTTCAGTTAGGATATCACCAATTAAAGGTGAGGAAGGAATGTATTCCAAATACTACCTTTTGAATGAGGTATGGACACTGTGAGTTCATGGTGATTCCCTTCAAACTCACTAATGCTCAAAAAAAATTCATGGATTTAATGAATATAGTCCTTAAAGAATACCTAGAATAATTTGTGGTAGTCTTTATTGATTATATTTTGATATACTTCAAGAGAATAGAAGAACACAAGGAGCATTTGAATATTGTGCTAAATAATTGGTGAAGGGAGAAACTTTATGAAAATTACAATAAATGTGAGTTCCTGATGGCATAAGTATCATTATTTGGGAATGTTATCACCAGAAAAGGAATATTTTTGGACCCTTCTATAAAAAAGGCAATCGAAGAGTGTCCCAAGCCAACATATGTTTGGGTTATGACTATGTGTACCATCTGATCCATAGAAAAATAAGGAGATTATTAATGACACACATAGCTCAACATTCTCTATTCACCCAGGAAGCATAAAGATGTATTGAGATATTTGAAAAAACTATTGGTGAAAAAATATGAAAAATGTGGTCGCTGAATATACATCAAAGTTCCTGGTATGTTAGAAAATTAAGGATGAAAGGGAAAATTATAAGGGGATTATGAAACCATTGCCCATACCAACATAAAAATGGTAAAACATCACTATGGAGTTTGTAACTGGACTTTTGAAGACATCTAGAGGAAACAATAATATATGGGTTGTTGTGGATCATCTTACAAAGACAACTCACTTTATCACAATTTGGGAGGACTTATCACTAGACCAAATTGTATGGATATATATCATATATGTGGTAAGTATTCATGGAGTACCACTAACAATTATATCTTATCGAGATCTAAGATTCACCTCAAAGTTCTGGAAAAGTATCTAACATGATCTAAATATTGATCATGACTTCTATATGGATTATCAATCTCAAAATAATGGCCAATTA
The DNA here is from genome assembly GCA_963277665.1 of Viscum album. Taxonomy (NCBI): domain Eukaryota; kingdom Viridiplantae; phylum Streptophyta; class Magnoliopsida; order Santalales; family Viscaceae; genus Viscum; species Viscum album. Next base: position 1,559,781 of record OY728136.1, read on the forward strand.
TAGTGGACTATTAAGACACTGGAAGGCATGTTTACAGCATTTTCTATAGACTTTAAAGGAGGATGGGGCCGAAATTTGTCTCTGGATGAGTTCTCTTACAATAATAGTTTCCAATCGAGCATCCAAAGGGCTCCATATATTTACCTTTATGGGAAAATATACATAAAACCAGTGTTCTAGGATGCGGTTGGTGAACATAAGCTACTAGAACATGAAATGGTTAAATAAATGGTAGAGAAGATGAAAACCATTCAGCATCACATCAAGACAGTCCAAATTCGATAAAAGAGATATGAAGAAAATTGTTGACGAGACCTAGAGTTTGAGGTTAGAGATATGGGATTCCTCTATATATCTCTATAGAATATGATCATGAGATTTGGGAAGAAGTGGAATCCAAGTCCCTGGTATATCGGCCCCTTTGAGATTCTTGATTGAGTCAGAGTTGTAGCCTATCGACTGACACTTCCTCCCACCACGTCTCAAGTACATGATATATTACATGTATCCCTCTTAAAGAAGTACATATTGGATCCTTCATATGTATTAAACCCAGATATGATATAGTTGGAAAATGATCTCTCTTAAGAGGAGAATATAGTGAAGATCTTGGATAGTAGAGATAAATTTCTACGCAACAAGAATACTCACCTTGTCAAAGTACTATGGTGAAACCATAAGTAGGAAGAGGAAAAATGGGAACCGAATGAAGTCATGAAATAGAAGTACCCTTATATGTTATCAAATTATAATGTAAAATGAAATTTTGAGGGATAAATTTCATAAGGATGGAAGAATGTGATGACCCAAAATTTTATCAATGGAAATTATCTTCTTATAATTATGTCATATAGTATAAACCACATAAAATCACTTTTTAAACATAATAAAAACTTTATAAATGAATAATTAATGAAATAATAGATATTTCTAGAAGTTAAGTAACCTTTACCAATAGAAAAGTAACTTACCCTTTAGAATAGTAATGTGGCCATTAGGAATAGTAAATTAGCCAATAGAATAGTAACCTCATCTTTGAAAGTATAAATAAAATTTACACATATTATAAATGATAATATGATATAATTATACCATATTATATGTAAATAAATATTTTTAAAAATATTAATTAAATTTTTGAATTTTTATAAAACATTAATGTTTATTTATAATTTCAAAATTAATATAATTATTTAAAATAAAATGTATTTTCATAAAATTTATTCTTAAATTAATATTTTTTTTTATTATTATAATATAATTTTATGAGACCTTAATTAATTTTTCAAAATGTCATAGAATCTGTTATAATTTTAAAATCAGTTTTTTCCAAGTAAATGATGATTTTAATTAAAAATTAAATTTCACATATTTAGAAAATTATTTTCATAAAATGGAGTTCATTTTTTAATTCTAAACATTTAAAAATTGTTAGGGATATTTTTTGGTATTTTTCTAAAATACTTGAATTTTTAGTGGATAGTAAAATATGGTAATTTACGATATATATACATTATAAATTAAATACACTATTCCTTGAGTCATCGCTGATTTAAAAACTATAATCTTGAACTCCCCTTCATTATTTTAATATATTTAGTGATAATTCTCAAACTATTTAAAGTCTTGAGCCAAAATAAAAAACTAATTAATAAAATAATGAGAAAACACCCCTATCCTCCCTTATAAATACCACCCTCACCACCTCTTCTCCTCACAACTTACAAGCTTTAAGACGTGTCCAAAATTTTCCCAATACTCTTCCAAATTCTCTCCCCAATTTCCAAGATCCTTTGGTCACAAAAAAATTCCAAACTCAAGTGCCTCAAGGAGGTTCTCAATGAGGAGAATTCAAGAGGTAAAAACCTCTTTCCTTTTCTTTTAATTTCTTTTCAATTTATTTTCTTTCTTATCTTATCCTCACCATAACTTATCAAAGTGGAACGATAACTATAGTAAATTTTATAAAATTTAATTTTATTATTTTAATGTAATAATTCATCTTCAAGCCTCTTCCCTTTTCCTTTTTTTCTGAATATGAAAATATCGCATGTGGTGTGTCGGTTTACCACCACTGTGGATGATGCATTTTCATTTTTCACTACCACGTTAAAGAATGGTCATAAACCAATAATTTTGGTTAAATAAGATTTTATTATACATATTATATGTTATATAATGTTCTATAAAAAATATATAAACATGAAGTTAAATAAAATGATATAAGATCATAATGGTCGTAAAACTGCCAAAATTAATTAAATCATTTTCATTAAAGTTAAATCTCATAAATCATCCTCATACCATATAACCAATAGATATATAATACCAATTAAACTTATGTATGTTCATTAATAACAATTCTTGAGAATCATTCTCATTTTACATGAACTTTCATACTCATATACAAGCAAATTGATCATGAAAAATAAGAAAAAAACACTCTCGAATGATGAAATTAAACTCTATAACTCATCAAAAATCTCATAAATAAACTTAGTAAAACTATAATGAATCAAATTAATGTATAAAAGGTTCTGTATTTGTTTATTAATTAATTTAATTTTATTATCTTGGATATTAAATTGATTAAATCATTCAAATATAAGGTAAGGGGATTCTTGAACTCAACTAACTTTATTTGGGTTTTCCCTCATTCACTCCATTTTCAGTATGGATGTTCCTTTAATTTCCATTAAATATCTTTTATTTTCCATTAAATTTTCATTTTGGGATATAAATGTTTTCAATTTGGCTTTATGACAAATGCAAATATTTTTCCAAAAGAACTCTTGTTTCCAAAAATATATCTTTTATATCTCATGAGATTGTTTCTTCATTACTCAAGATTTATTATTCTTATAAAAAGTATGTTAATCTCTCCTTAATTTTGGAATCCCAAAATTTATTCATGAATTTATTAATTTTGAAATGAAACACATTTCTTTCCAGGTGTTATTTTATTTCTAAGATTTATATATGTTCTATGTGGCATGCATGATAATGTAAAGGCTATTATGTGACTGGTGCACCCAGAATTATATAGCGCATGTAAATATTATAATGTGATGGGTGCACCTGGAATTATATAGTGTTATAATTCATTGTTTAATGTGATGTATCTCAAGAGATAAATTGAAATATGTGTGAACATGATTTTATCTTTGTTCACAACTATGTGTGGTATTTGACCACTAAGACACAATGTTTCATTTTTATGCATTGCCACATTCCATGACTTTATCTAATGATTTATATCATGATTATTATGGTGATAATTTTCCTTTTTTATGATGATTATAATTATGTTCACTCATGTTTCATGTCTCTTATTCACCCTATTACTAGTCTTTTAGCTCACCCGTTATTTTGATGAACATCCTCAGGTGAATACTTGTACTAAGGAGAAGACGAGGTCCAATAAGAATCTAGAGAATAAGGAATTAAATAAATTTTTATGTTTTATTATTTAAATGTTATGTATGGTCCTAATTTTCTAAAGACACTAAACCTTTGGATCCTAGTTTTGTAACACTATTATGTTGTTTATCTTTAAAAGGATGTAATAATAATGTAATAAAGATGGGGTCACTATACCAAAAAATGATGGATTATATGTTTGGTATGGGTTCTAAGGTGACACTCACTACTGTCTCTACCCAAACCCAACATACTAGCTCAGGGTCGGTCAAACATCGGGGCACCCACTGGGTCCCTCGAGTCAAAACACTAGAGTGGAATCCTACATTGGATCCTTTTATTCCATACATAAGAAAGGTTGTCCCTCTTTGTAACCACAAAAATAGTAATATAATGGAGACATCCTACATGGGATCCTTATAAGGAGTAAGTAAATAGATGAATCCTATATGGGATCCTCTAGGTTGAAACATAATCATAGTCATCCTATGAGGGACCCTTGGGACAGTATATGTAGGTAGAGGCATCCTATACAGGATCCTCAGAAAGAGTAAATAGGTAGAGGTATCCTAACACTGGATTCCTTTATTTAGCATTTAAGTGAAGGCATCCCATAGGGGACCCTTGGAAATGGTAGTAAGGTAGAGGCATCCGACACGATATCCTCTAGTTTAAAAGATAAGATGGCATCTTGGAATAAAAGGAAAAGTATTTTAATACTAGTCAAGAGAGATAGATCATGGCCCGCCTTAGATCAAGGGTCTCACTTTCCATTTATAGCTGGATTATATTACCAGAGGAAGAACCTCTTCATTTAGTAAAAAATCCTGAAATTCCTCTTAGGATTCCTCAAAACACCTCATGGGTTTCACCATCATGATATATATGGAAAGAAACTCAAAAAAGACTACTCATATATCTGATTCTAACTACAAAGCATCAAAACATGAAAAACTCTAAAAAGGGTTGCAAGGAATGAGTACATAGTGTGTATACCTGAGTTCAAAATGTGTACCCTCAAAGCCTCACCTGGGTGTTTACTTATGATAGAAATGATATGTAAAACCCTTATTCGTGGAATATATAACATGTATACAACATGTAACCTGCATGGGGTACCTTCCTGTGTACCTCACATGGAATTTCCATGTATTATTCCTAGTTTTGTACTATTGTAGGCACACAACCCACCCATGGTATGGCTATGTACTTTACACAGCCAAGTACCACTACACGGGCTATCTGTCCAGGTACTCAGCTACATGGACGAGCACCAGTACACATTTTGTATACCCTATACATGATTTTTACTTATAAAAAGATCATATTTCTCAAATATAAAGAACACACTATGTGTGTTTCGGAACTAAACATCATGTGATCAGGATTCCCAAACAGGAAACCACTCAAATCATCCCAAAACCCAATTTTTCTCTGTAAAAGCTATAGATCAACACTCGAGGGGTCATAAGTAGTGATACTAGGGCCTTGAAAATAGAAAGGATTAAATTTAAGGGTATCTAGGTAAAAACTTAAAAATAGACTACATTTAGGCATAATCTACCTAAGCTTTGCTCGTTGTCACGATCCATCATTGTTGCATGATGATTCGGCTCATACTAAGATCTACGATGGCACCTCCATTCCTCTCTACCTATTTATCTCTCTCCATATCCCTATTCTCTATTTTTTATAATTAAGGAAACCCATAGGGTGTATACACAATAATTTAGGGGATAAAAATATAAAATAAAAATGGGAAAAGAAAAAGAAGAATATAATAGGAAAAGAAAAAAGGGGCCTGAGCCTGGACCGAGTGCATGATATGAGTTTATGATTGGACTTGAAAAAACCCCTTATTCAGGACTCAATGGTGGAGATAGAATCACAATAAAATTCTCTATTCAAAATATATAGATTAATGAACATGTGAGAATAAATTAATATTTAATTAATTAAATATTAACTATTAATTATTCCATGAAAACTCAAATGGCTCAGAATTCTACCAAACTCTTATCCTAGGGTAAAAAACCTATTACAATACCAAAAAAGTGGTTATGAAAATTATCTAAGATAATCTAATATGGTAAAATGAACATTTTACCCCTTATATTCATTTGAAATAAAAAAAATCAAATTTCTGCTCAAATTACAGTCTGAAAAAACATGGGTCCTTACGATAACAGTAATATTTAAATAATAATATTTAGTGGTTAATTTAAGCTCAGTGTTTAATATATTTTATGATATAAAACATATTATTTCTTTTATAATATTGGGATATTACATCCAACACTTATAAATTCTTTTTTTTTGTAATTTGAACTTGATTTGGTTAATCAAGGGTTTAACAATTGAAAATACCTTTGTTGAAAACCCACATAATAAAAATGGTTAATAAAACTTCCTTTTGAAAAGAGGAAAAGGTAAATAATAAAATCATTTGGAATAACATGTAATAGGTTTCCAACTAGGATAACATTAGTGGGAAGTGAAAATATGGACATAGAGGAAAAAAGTAATGTCCAAATAATATTGGAGAGTGATAGAGAATGGGAGAAGGAGGTATGGTAGTTTTTTTGTGATTTCACTGCATTTTCCATACTTGTAATGGCTGAGAAGACTTTTCTTGTTCACTAGTTCCATGTATATGGGGAGGAGGGGATGGAAATAAGGTAACTCAATTTATTTGTGCACGCAAGATGTTGGTGTCTATGGCAGGTGTGAAATAAGGGGCTTCATGAAGGGGTGGTTTTGTCCAGGATCACCATCATTATTAGAGTTAAAAATATTCTTATTGATAAGTTCAGTGTTCTTAATTCTTGGAGGGAGGCACCTTATTTGCAACAGGTTTTTCATGATTTTCCATGATACTCCTTTTGGCATCAATATTTCTACAATTAAGTGGGTCAAATGGAACCATCCCCCTCAGGGCTTAAAAATTATGTCTGATGGCTTATGTCCCTCGGGAGTTATGCGTGGTGGGGTAATCATTCACGATATCCATGGATTGATCATCCTGGCTTTTTCAATATGATTGGGCCAAGGTACGTCACTAATGGTAGAGTTAAATACTATGCTGACAGGTCTCCCAATATACATGTAGAGGGGGTTAGATCTCATGGAAGATGAAACTGATTCAATGTTGGTTCACAACGCGCTCCAACGCCTCTGAGTTATCCCATGGTCTATTGATTATACCATCCATAAGTGATGCCTTATAATTTAAAACAATATTAAAGTGTCTCACACATAAAGGGAGGGGGAAAAGGTAGCAGACTACCTAGACTTTCTTGACATTACAGGCCCATAGAGTTTATTTTTTATAACCATCATATCCTTAAACTGATGGGGATTAACATCATTAGAGGGGATGCCCTCGGTCTTCATCATTTTAGACCCCTGTAGTCTCTTTTCCCAAGCATGTTTTGTGGGTATTCTATGTCCTTCTTTCTCTCTATTTGAATAAAAATCTACATGATGATGATATAGAAAATTAGTCACAAGAAAGTAAATGATCATGAGAAAGTAAGTGATCAAAAAACCATAAACTAAAGAGGTGTTAAAAATAACATATGTTCATTATAAATAAATGTAATAGGATTATTTTTCTGTTTCAAGATCCTTTTCCTAGAGTTAACAAATTATTTTACCATCTAGATTAAAAACATATAGAAATATACTTACTTGAAAAACAATTAATCCTTTAATAAATTTCCACCATAATATCACATTTTTTCCTAAATTATGAGTATTTAAGATGATTTTTCATGACTGAATCACTAAAATCAACTTTTATCGAATCACATAATCCACAAAAGTATAACAAGTTATTCTCACTATCTTTAGATATTAAAAAAACTGAAATGGTATTCACAAGTTAAGATAATATTCAAAATGAATAAACCTTATTATGAATAAATAAAACATTAAACATGAAACCCTCAAAAATAACACCTAAATTTCAACTTATATCATTCGATAAATAACAAACCTTAAATTTATTCAAAATATTCCTAACCAAGTTTGAAACCCAAAAATCAGAAGGATTTTATCATATATTCTCTTAATATTAATTGAAAATTTATCTCCAACCAACATTAGTCACTCATAAAGTCATGTACCCAAAATATATATTCCCTAATCATATAATCTACAAAATATGCTAATCATTTCCATAAATAACCTGGATAACCATAAATCCAAAACAAAATAATATATAATTCTAAAAGATAATTCAACCATTATTCCTCCAATGAAAATATGATGTTATCAAAAAGTTTTTAAATTTAACTAAATTATATAATTTCCCCAAAATAGATAACTTTTTCAAAAACAAAATTAATGACATATTCATCAAATCACATTCCAATCCCATGGTTATCTATGTGGTAAATCAGATATTTTCAACATTTAATAACCCTTTTATCCTAATTAACCATAATTACCTCAAAATTAGAGATCATCTTAACCCTAAAGGTTATCAAAAACTTTTATATTATTTATATATAATCTAAAATCATTATTCCCCAAATAAAATTTTTATAAAAACACATACTAAGTCCAAGGGTTGTATTGCCATAAATTTATCTCAAAATAATCTTAATCGTCTTAAAATCCCACCACCCAAAACCTCAAATGGGTATCTATTCCTTTTGGATTTATGATTATCCTAAAAATTATAAACTCATTATGGTATCCATAAATCATTAGTTAACCTCACATCAAAACATACAAATCTCTAAAGTTATCTAAACTCTTCTCTGATACCAACTGTAAAAGCCCCAAGCCAGTACTCTTATATCTAGTGCTAAAAACCTAATCATTACATTTGTGACTTTTATGATGATAAATTTGACCCAATTTTAAACCTTCAAAGTATATAACATCAAACTGAAATATTGGATCACTTACATACCCAAGGGCCTTTTAGGTTTAGATTTTTATAGAATTATGAAATACTTTTACATAAAAACTTGGATACAGACACATCTAGTTCATAAATATATATATATATGATCCTCTAATAAGCTATTTAAATCTAGTAATATTATTATTAATAACATACTTAAAACATTTTTTTACAACCTAATGAAATAAAAAAATAAGGGTGATCTCAAACTCTAAATAACGGTAAATATAACCATTAATAATTGAATATCATTGGTGAGAATAATATGAGCATAAGGGTATGATGAAATAATAAAAGTTCATGATTATAACATAAGAGAATTAATACCTATAAAAATTGGGATAATAAAACATGTGACATGTCATAAATATCTATCAAAGGAAAGAATCGTGAGAATCAATAATCATGAGCCATGTGATATCAATATTGATTAAAGAAACCATTAGAAACTCATAGAAAACATAAATAAAACATGTTGGTGTCATGGAACATCATTATCATATCACTATTATAATAAATCTTAAAAATATAATAAACAACATGGTAAATTACAAGTTTAGATTATTATTTTACTCTTATCTCTTTGTTTTAACCCTTATTAACCAATTTTTTTAAATACAATAATATTAATTCTTTTACTCTTTGGGAATAAATATAGTTACCATAAAAATATGAGTGATCCATAAATGGATCATGGTTTATATTTTAAACCATATCCCCTTAAATTTTCAAAATATTTGGTTTTTATTAATTTTAAATCATGTAATAAAATATTGTTTTTTATAAAGTATCATTAATGTCATTTTTTGAAATATATACTATAATATAATATGTGTCTAACTCGTGTAAAATGTTTCAAAAATGTAATTTAATAAAATATAATAAATATATGGTCTTAATATAATAAAACAATCAATTTTTAATAGGTTTAGATATCATTTTTAACCTTATATTTAGGTTTAACCTCTTGCTTAACCAATTTTAACCTTAACCGTTGAAATGAATTTTTTTAATATTAAAGGGTTATAATTTCACTTATAAGGTAAAAAATTTCCCATAAATGGAATAGGGATGAAATTTTATACTATTTATTATCCTAATTATTATATTAAAATATTTATATGATTTTTAAATAGTTTAATACAATATATTTAACATAAACTACTATTAATTTCATTTTAAGAACTATTCACATAATTTGAATTTGAAAATAACAATAATGAAATGGAATTCTAATAAAAAAATTAAAACCACTCTAATATGTTGTATTTATCTTAAAAATAAAGTACACTTTAACTCACCCAAAAAATATTACTTTTAGAGTTTTTAATATCATTTCCTTGATTTGTTTTACTATCTTCACAAGCACTGTGTTGGTGTTGCATAAGAATCTAAGGTAATTATTTCATAAATAAAATTTAAATATAAATTACCATGACAAAAAAATTAATTAATATATCATGTAAACATTTGTAACCAAACATAATTTGTTTTTATACCTATCATAAAATATTATAGATATTAAAAGTTAGAAAGTGACATTTTTGACTTTATCTTTTACATAAATATTATGAAGGTCAAAATCAAATCCAAATAAGAAAAAGTCATATTTTCAAATTTTGGATCTTTATTTATGACATATAATCATCCATTGAAATAAAGGTATAATTTTTAATGAACTTTAAGCCTTACAACATTAGTTTTAACCCTAATTAACTCATTTTACCTTTACTGTGATAACAAAAATTTACTATGGTTACTATTCATATTAACCGAAAATTAGGTTGAACTTATTAACTAATATTAATTATTCTAATTATAAAATTTTAATCCATTTTATAAAATTAAATTTATAGAAGTGGTGAAATTAAATTTAAAATTAAATCTTTCAAACTTGATGAAAAATGGGTTTTTTAATAAAAAACTTTTTTAAGTATAATAATGTTTTTATACCAAATTTAATCATAAATAGATTCCAATGAAATTAATCAGATTATTCATAATATATGATCACTAAGTTTAATTTGAATACATAAAACAAAATGGTAATTTATAAATTTTTAAAACAAAAAATACAGTTTTCTATAAAGATAGTATTTTTCACTATTCATTGAAAAATCAATATTTTTATAAAATTATCAAAAAAATAACTCTAAGATAATTTTGAAAATATGATTTCAAAATTGATAAAAATCTTATCAAATAAAATTTATAAACATCCAAAAAAATAATTATAATATTTACTCATAAAAATCAATAAAACCATTTTTGAAGAAAATGTATTTTTGAAGAATAAAATGACTTTTCTAAAAATGAGTGATTATTTGATAAGAATTAATAAATAAATTTTTATTGAGTAGGTAATATATATATATATATATATATAATAATGTGGTTAATCATATTAATAATCACTAATTCAATGGATAGGTTATAATAGTCATATTTAAATAATAATATTTCATGGTTTGTTTCAGCTCAGTGTTGTGTATATTGTATATTATCAAACATAGTCTTTATTTTAAAATATCATGATATTACACAACCACTTATATTTTTACCTAGAAACTTCAAGTGATATCCAATTAGTTACATAATAATTTATATTTATTTTCTGTTTGTTGAATGATATGCATTTTTGTTGTTAGTATTTTATTTCTATCAATTCATTATTTTAATTTGATATTCAATATTATGTATTCATTATCCTTTATATGAAATAAACAACATGAATAATATATTAAGAATGAATAGAGGTTCCATAGATCAGTTCTAAGTGTTTTATTTGGATGACATAGTTACACAACATGTAACAAAAAAATTACACGTCGTGTAACGAGGTTCACCACCTTTGGATGATTTGTGGGATACACAGATTGCCAAAAAGAAACTAGTATGTTGAGTAATTAATACACCATGTGTTAAATGAATATATTGTCCCATGGCTTTAGGGAATAAACACCATGTAACTCACTTACATTTTATGTAGTCCTACAAAGTTCACCTAGAGATTTTCACTGAAACCATGTGGCCAATATACAGATCACATGATGCATAATGACTTAAATATGATAAACTTATAATTAATGAGATTACATGACATATATCCCACATACATGCTATGTAACTCATTAATTCCGATAATTTTTACACACCCAACTACCTGTGAATCTACCGCAAATACATGAAATGTGATATACATGGCGCATAGCTTGCTAGTGAATGTCGTGTAATATTCTAGTAATCAATAAAATTAAATTTCTTAAAGAATTAATTAGTTTTATAATTGAAACCAAAAATCATAGATAATATGGTTTTAAGAGTATTTAAATTCTAAATTAATTTTTCAAAATTAATTCCCCAAAATGGTTTATGTATTTACTATATGCATTTAAAATGGTACACACCATGTGGATTAACACATTTCCAATTATCATAGGTGTCTTATTTATTATGTGATATTATGACATATGGAATTTCACACTGCTTAACCCTGTGACTTTCTGTGTATTCCAAAATTCCATGTGATAATTTAATACATGATTAAAAACAGTGAAGTTGGTTATATGTTGTGTTTCTCCTGAGTAAAAACTACGTACATTTTTAATTTTAAATAAAATTAATTGTTGAATTTATTTAAATTAAAATTATGGTATGAACTTAATTAATTAATTAATTAATAATATAATCGATTGAATTAATTTTAGGTGATTTTATCTTAATAAAATAATGAATTTAAGTGAATACTAGCTAGTGTACAAATATGTATTTTTATATGCTTGGATGATCATGATCTTAGATCGGCCAATGTGTTTGATTTGTTTCTTTTAATTTAATTAATATTGAATGGTTTTTGTAATAATTATTTTATGAAATTAAAATTATGGCATGTAAATCATCCACTACTCTATTATATAAAGGGACCGCATTCCTATGGGTTCATTTACCTAAACCACCTAACCAGTCCTCTTGTTCTTCTCACCTATATGTGAGTAAAGCTTATGTAATGGATAGAGCTCTCAGGTGAGTGGATATGGATTAAGATGGAGTTGAGGTGAAACAAATGCGATATGTGCATTGGTGGGTTGGTGGAATACTGAATTTTAAACCAATAAAGGCTAAAGGAGTTAATCCCCTAGGTTCAGAGTGGGTTTATCATCAAATAGATAAACCAGCTATTAGATAAATCTCATTATCATACCATTTTATTTTTTTATTTCTATTTGGTTAATGGTTAGTTATTTATTTTAATAGATGACACTCACATTAAACAAATTAATTAATAATAATGTAATAAATAATTAAATAAATTATATGATGTATAATTTTATTGATATATGTATATATTAGGTGCATAGGGGTAAAATTACATCAAACGCACTCACACTGCACACACACATGCCTTAAAGGTAGGTCATATCCCTCCCAAGGGATAACCCACCCAACCACTCGCTTTATTACATTATATATATTTATCCTGAAGGTCCAGTTGGCATGTATCCCATTACATGGCTTGTAGGCCCGAACGTTTGGCCCAAGGACCATTCTATGAATAGTACTACTACAAAACCTGTCTGTTGCAGTCCTCGCTATAGTACCGCCACCACTACAGTTCCCACTACTACTACAGCTACAACACCCACCACTGATACAATGTCGTTGTTGCTATAGTGTCATCGCCGCTACAATGAATACCACCACTACATCCCTCATTGGGAAACTACCATTTATTATGTTGTTATAAATATGGTTTTAGGTTGGATAAAAAAAAATCACATCAAGGGGAGTAGCCTTTTCTATACCATGTGTAAATTTGAAGGCATGTATTGAGGAAATGCAAACATAGGATTTATGGATTGTGGATTCTTCTCAAAGGATCAAGGATATATTAGTTAATACTATTAAAAAAGACCATCCTACTTAAATACCTTTGAGTAATTGAACATTCTCATGCTTAGGTTATCAGAAGAGGCATACGAATCATTGCCACTAGAATGTCCATGCGATAGGATATTCTGAAACTAATGGTGAGGGTCATTGGGGTTTTATAAAATAATGGGTGAATAATAAATAAAAATTATAATGTTATATTCTTTGGTAATCAAGATAAAAATTAAAATATGATTTTAATTTATATAAGAGTAAAGAAAAGTTAATCATCATAACATTGAGTTCATTTATTCAAAGACCATTTCCTCACCAACACATATTTACAAGGGTAGTACAAGTAGTTATACACTCAACTAAAATAAGAAAATTTATACTATGTGAATTATTTTTGTATACCTATTCAATAATGTCATACAAAAAGTGAAGGTGAGAATGATTCCTACAGGAGGTGTATAAAGATTCTCCAATGGTTTGTTGCTTTGGGATATCATTTTTATATAGAAAATAAATAAAGAAACATAAGTTCATAGATTCCAATACCCTCACATCTCATCTCTTATCCCTTGATAAGAAGAAAGATAATCTTTAGATAAATGATATTTTTACAACATTGTACTAGTGTAAACTTGAAGAAGGTACTTAGTTGTTGATCTTTTCTTTAATATAAAGAAGTATGTAGACCTATTAGTAAAGTTTGGGATTCCATATGGATAAGAATGTATCCATTAATCTCATAAAATCATACTTACATTCTAGTTTATCCTTATTTATCTAGTCTATAAGATGAACAATATAGATGAACAACTCGAGAATATTTTGAAAAATATACACCAGTTAAACAAGTGTTTTTCGGAACTTAGATTCATGCCCCTTATAGTGAAAAACTTAAAATGTGATGTTGAAAATACTATGACTATTTTATATTAAATGATTCCTTCGTAATTTCTTTTAATGAGACAAATTTCTTGAACCAACTGGAGTCATTCTTTTATCATATTCCCAATCTGGTTCATGATAAGGCTCAAAAGGAATTCTTGATCCCCACAAGCTGTAATAACTGTCTGGGCATTAAGGAAATGTAACGTGGGGATACTTTCTCCCAAATAAAACAAAATTAAATGGGAATCAGAAAACCAAAAAGAACTAGTATGACTGATATGTATATCAGACATCTATTAAAAATCAGATATGCAGAAAAAAAATAAAAAACAACAAAATATAAAATAATAAACAAAATAAACAAGTGAACTTTTTGCTCACCACCAGTCACCCTCCTCTACAATGAAAACTATAGCTACCTCCAGTGTCCTCCTACCCTCCCATTCATATCTCTACCCTTCATTTATCAAAATTAGTATAAAGGATTATATGGATGATGTGTGGAAATAACCAAAAGAATACTTGAACAGACAATCTCCTATGACCCATGGTCACTCTCCATCAAAAATAGAACATCAATCACTCCAAGAGTGATTAATAATTGGACCTTAAACTGAAATGATATATATATCCATGATAATAATGATTACCACTAGGCCACTACCCACATTTCCACATGCTTACCATTTAAATAAATATCCATTATCATGCTAGTTTTAAAAAAAATAGAAATAGGTTTTTCATTTTTAATTACATTTAAAACAAATAACACATAATCAAAATTTATTAAATCTATTTTAAAACCCTTTAAACTTTTAAAGAATCAATAATAAAAACTATAAATTATAACATGATAGATAAATATATTTTAAATAAAACGTGATTTTATAATTTAAATAGACAAGAAAGAGTCAAAAGTAAATGATACCAAGAAGTATGGTAAAGCCTTAAGTTTTCTTAGGATAGTGGGAGCCCTAGGTCCTTGTATCAACTTGGGAAATAAATTTCAATCCGTATGTTCATAAAAATCAATAAGGAGGTCATACCTTTTCATAGCAGTATGGGGCCTCCCAACCGATGACACCACATCCAACTCACCGCTAAGGAGTCCATGTTGTGGCCTAATGGTGTGATGTGACATATTTGATGACACTATGATGTTTATCTAAGTTTTTTTAGTTATTTTTCATGACCCGACCCTACCCGGGCTCAAGCTGAAACTACCCCAAGCCCGCCTCCATAGGCCAGGGGCAGGCGACCAGCGCCGAAGGCACAACAACTCGGGGAGGCCTTTGCCTAAGCACCTGTACACACACACGCAACACACTCAATGAAAAAGTGCAGAGTAAAAGAAAAGACAAGTAGAGTAAAAGAGAAACTACTATATAAAAACCACAAATGTGCATCGACCTCTAAATAGTACAAAGTACAAGCTGAAAGTAAACTGAAAAGAAAAGGGGAAAAACATGCTCCCACCCAAAAAGTGCCACAACCCGGCAACAGGTGAACAAAAGAAAATAGCTGGAAGGGTCCCCCACCTGGAACCCGACTACGACCACCGCACGCGGTCCAATCTCCCAAACTCTTGTGCTCTACTAAAGTCACGACCAACCTGTCAGTCGTCTGCAAGGGCACACCAAGTGCGGGAAAATCCCAAGGAGGGGTGAGTATAAAAAAACTCAGTAGGATACCTCGAAGGCTCGAGGGAGCAACCAAGGAGGTACCGAAGGGTGAGCAGTAGAGCGAACAGGAAAAGTAAAGGAGTACAACAGAGAGTGCAGTAAAGAGTCCAGCTCAACCCAACAAGAGGAAAGAAGGTAGACTCGTCCAGACACAAGGAGCTGGAAACGGTGAGAAGATGAACTTCACGTCGGGTCTCCACTACTTATAGCAGGAGAGTAGACTCATCCAACCATGAGAAGCTAGAAATGGAAAGCATGTGGCATACCCCGCGCGTCTTCACCTCTCCTGGAGGGAGAGTAACCAAAACCAAGAAGTGGGTTCTGGAACAAGGTATATACATATCCTTATGCTCAACAAGAAGACCGAACAACGTCGTAAGGGGATCTCTATCCCATAGCTCATCCCAAGAAAACGAGTAGCCAAAAGTCCTAGAGATAACACCATCGATGCCCAGCATCCCGCACGTCTACCCTGAACTAAAAGTCAAGGGCTCAATCACCGCACCTCAACACTATCCGCTTTGGGTGGCACTGACTCGCCCACACGGTTTTAGTTCACGTCACAAGGACGCGTCTCGGTGGGGAAATCACTCCTCATACTTGAGAGTTCTGGGGAAAGTAAAACCACACCTCATCACTGCCTTATAGTCGAGAGGTCTTCTCAAAGTCAAAGTCGTCAAAACACTGACCCGTAAAACCAAGGGTCTCGCTCCGGTAATCATGGAGGAAATCCACAGGCTAGCCTAGTAGAAAGGACTGAGCCTAGAATGCCAATAGGTGTCCCACTGCCCAGCCCTACTGGAGGGTAATTCATAACCAGATATCGGGTGACCGACTGCCCAGCCCTACTGGAGGGTAAACCCTAAGACATCATCAGGCGACCCACTGCCCAGCCCCGCTGGAGGGTAGACCTTAATACATCATCAGGAAACCCACTACCTAGCCCCGCTGGAGGGTAGACCTGGAATAAGTCGATAGGCGACCCACTGCCCAGCCTTGCTGGAGGGTAGACCTGGAACTAGACGACGGGTGACCCACTGCCCAGCCCTGCTGGAGGGTAGACCCTAAGAGGTCGTCGGGTGACCCACTACCCAGTATCTGCTGGAGGGTAGACCCTAAGTGTTTTGGGTGACCCACTTCCCTGTCTCTGCTGGAGTGTAGACCCTAATAGCATCGGGTGACCCACTACCCAGTCTCTGCTGCAGGGTAGACCCTAATAGCGTCGGGTGACCCACTATCTAGTCTCTGCTGGAGGGTAGACCCTAATAGCGTCAGTGAGAAACCCACTGCCCAGCCCTGCTGGAGGGTAAACCCGAAGAAGCCGATGAGTAACCCACTGCCCAGCCCCGCTGGAGGGTAAAACTCAGAACTGCTCTGGCCATCTCTACTGAAGGGTACAACACTGGCCAACCGAACACGGAGCGGGTATCGCGCAACCACCCAACTCCAGAACAACTCACCCAAAGGGGTTCAGTGCATGTTCCATCACTAAGTTCCACTAGCACCGCTACCGGCCGATCCATCGAGAACGGAACCAGGGGGAGGCCACTCAACCCAACTGGTCAAACAAATGAGCACAGAGGGACCCTCTACATCGCGAGAGGTCAAAGTATATAAAGCAGAGCCCGGCACACACGTGGGGCCCACAAAACGTGTGGCCCCATCTCAACCCCAACCAAGCGTACAAACGTCCTCAGGTACAAACAACCACATGTACCTCCAAGGGTTCCCGTATACTCCCAGAGTATACCAAGTTCCATACCAAAGGCTATCGTGCACACAACACCCAGCGTCAACACGAAGGCGTGACGTAACAACTCCACCTCAAAGGCCCTGGCACGACCAACCTAATCTAGTGAATCATTTATATCACTCTCCCAAGAGTGTGCGATCACACGCCAAGGGTCCGCTACAAACAAGGTAGGACGAACCACCATCGGAGCACCTTTCATGCTCCATATTTAATAACATATTGCAAGAGGCTCCACACAACCAAACGGATCACACCCTTGTAATACTCACGGAGAAACACGCGAGATAGACTACTTACTCGCCCGAAACGGTCAACCGGTGAAAAAGGTACTATTCACTGTAACCAAGTCCGTGTGGGGCCCACCCCAAGATCCCGAAACTGAACAAACGGATCACACCACTGTGATCCCCTCGAAAAAACACACGGGATTGACTACTCAATCGCCCAAAATGGACACCTGGTGGAAAATGTACTATTCACCGTAGCCAGGTCGGGTGGGACCCACACCACGTCCCCGAAAAATGTCGGGCGAACTGCGCCATCGCAATGGTCTCAGAAAAGCACGTCAAATTGACTACTTACTTGCGTGGAATGCGTATCCAGAGAAAAAGATGCATTCCGGCTTACCGCGCATGAGCGGTACCACGCGGGACCCGCACCCCGGTCCCGAAACACAACGAACGGATCGCACCGTTGCAATCCTCCTGAAAAAGCACAAGGGATGGACTATTCCCTTGTCCAAAACCGACACCCGGTGATAAAGCTGTAAAATCACCATCAACGCCCAAACGGCCCCTGTGGACCCCGCACCATCGTGCCGAATTAGAGCGGGTGGATTGCATCATTGCAATCCCCTCGAAAAAACATCCAGAATCGACTGCTCGCACGCCCTGAACGAACGCCCGATGAGAAAGTCATGCAACGCTGCACGCAGCTCGAAAGAAGGGTCATGGGGCCCACGCCTCAACTTCGGCCTCAACACCTGAAACCACCTTGGAAAGCTCTGCCTCTGTGCCAGGGTTCCAAAGCCACTAACGGCGCTCAAAACGGACGTCGGATGCGTCCGCGCCGCTCAAAACAAGTTCCCCCGGAAAAACGAAAATCCCCTCGACGTACGTGTCACCCCACCGAGACCCCTCATTTCGGGAATTAAAAATTCCCGAAAACATCTCAAAAAGTCCACCTTGATGTTAGGTCCGCACCGCCGTAGACGGCGTGCAAAACGGACACCCGTTGCGAAAATGACGGGTGTCCGAAGTCGGAGGGGGGAACTCCCCCCCCCCCTGGACAGGACCGGCCGGGTCCGACCGGTCCACCCTGGCCGGCCCGCGGCTCACCCACGTGGCCCGGCTGTGGACTCCGGGTCCACGCCGCGCCGATGAGCCATGAGGCTGGTCGCGGTCCTCCGCGGAGACTCGCCGATCGCGGGTCTCTGTCGTCGCGCGGGGTCGCACGGTGCGACCCCGCCTCGTCGTCGCGCCAGCCTGCGCCGACGGCGCCCCGCGCTCCTCGCCCACGGCCGGAGCCCGCTGCCGTGTCGCCCGCCTGAAGCCTCCATGCGCGCTTCCGGAGCCACCGCCTGGAGCCGCTCCGCCCGCCAGAGCTCGCCAGACCGCCCTGCCGACAGCCAGAAACACCTCCAAAACCCGCAATTTTCGCCGGATGATTGCGGATGCCTCGGAGCTCGGAATTTCGATCTGAAAAGATCGTTCGAGAGATAATTTCACGGACTACACAAACAGAGGCTTTGTTCGACAATCCGACAACTACTAGATGTAATTAACTGGGCTCAAAGTAGGGGCGGGGAGAATGAAACAAAAACGACAATTCTACCTTGTTGGGATTTGCCTGAGGCTTCACGGACGGACCGCCGAAGTTGTCGTGCCTCGCCGGAGTTGCCTCACCAGAGCGGAGGAGGAGAGGGAGGGCTGCCTCCTGCTGCTGTCCAGGTGGGGAAGAAGGAGAGGGAGGGGTGAGTTAAGCGTTTAAATAGAAAACGCTTAACCACCCGCCCGTCGCCCCGAACCTGAACTCCCGACGGGGTCGGGATTAAGCCTCCCTTGGGCTAAAAACTACGCTTTGAACGCAACGGCGGTCTCAAAATTTTAATCCGATACCCCGTTCAAAAGTTATAAAACTGAACGTCCGAGGCTGCCAAATTACGAAAACTCCCCTGGGGCCATTTTTCACAGACGGCCCGCGCCCGTGAAACTTATACCCCTCCTAGGGTAAACAGTACGCTCTGAACTCAACAGTGCCCTCGGTTTTCCAATAGGATCCACCGTTTAATATATACTTGTGTTTCAACATTAAACAAATAAATTAATTATTTAATTTTCCATTCCACGTTCCGAAAGCGAGCGAGGGGTCCAAATGTCCCACGCCAACAAGTTTTATGTCATTCCTAGGGTAAACACCCCATTACGGACTCATCTGTACACTCAGATTTCCGATCTGAATCACCGTTTAGAAGTTATACCATTTATTTGGCATTTCCAGTGTGAACGCACTGAAAATTTAATTTCGGCCACTCCGGGGCTCGGAATCGCACGCCGTCTGAAGGCGCTGCTCTGCAATATCATCAAGAATATTCTAAAGTCTTCCACAGAAAAAACGGGGTTCTTACATCATTCCCTCCTTCAATCTTTTCGTCCCCGAAAAGCAAAACTAAGGAGAAACACAGGGTACTAAGCCCACACTCGGCTCTTCCGTACCCAGAAGAACTCACGCCCAGCTCTACGCCACCGTACACAGACCAAAGGATTTGATCTGTTCACGTGAGGTTGGCCCTTGCCGATGTTGTGCATAGGAGCACGCACACCTCTTCTTAGGTGAGTCACGTGGGAGATGTCATGCACCCAAACCAGCCTTTGGGGTTAGGGCAAGGCGGTAGGGAACCTCTCCATCCTTCCGCACGATCTCAAACGGCCCGAAGGATCTCGGGGGTAGCTCACCTCCCAGACCAAGCCTCTACGTCGCATGTCGCGACTGGAATCACCGACCGCACCTGGAACAAGGCTCGGTGATTCCCTCCTTCAGAATATCCATATGGTGAAACTCCCAAGGATATCTAATCACGCAAGGTTCCACAGTCAATGTCTCGCAACCAAGACTCTCTTACACACTCGAAAAGCGATGGAGTCGACACCATCGACTAAAGAAAAAGGTCCCATGCCTTTTACCTTACCAACACAGGGTTACACCCGACGCCCTGCGTCACCCTGGTAACACCTCAAACAAGGAGAAGGGAGGAAATCATTCCACACACGGAGTCTAACAATTCTACTACAAGAAGTAGAAGAGTCGCAAGGGGTACCTCTCATCATCCCATGCTCTGCAGGATCGTAGACATCCAAGCTCACAGCTGTCCGCGGTCCCAACTGTCATCTCCCGGAGCCTGATGTGGACCGCCTAGTGGTGATGAGAAGACCTCATAAAGCCATCCATCACTACTAGCTCCTCATGTTCCTCTTCTAGCACCACCTCTCTGGGTACTACTCTGATCACGGCGCTGTCTCCATCGTGGTGGTGCACCTGATGCCTGTCTGAAGCTCTCCTCATGCCTGGTCGGGCAGTCCCGTGCCAGGTGACCTCGCCCGTCGCAAGCATAGCACCGACTCTCTCTGGGATGCACGGGTGCCCTCCGGAGCCACAGTGGTGTATGACCACGCCCCTGAGTCTGGTTTTTAGAAAGCCACCTGTGTCGAGGTTCTGCTTGCCGACACCCACTAGCTGCGGCAGACGTCTCGGCTCCAACGTGCCTGCTGCCACCACCAACTCCAGAATGTGACAGGAAGCTCTCAGTCACCAGCACCTATTCTAGCACCCCGGCATATGTGGAAATGCCCAAGGTTACTATGACAGCACGAATCTCTTGACGGAGACCCTGCTCAAACTTCCGCACTCGAAAGTCATCATCATGGACCAAGTCCGGGTAAAAGCGTGCACAGTCTGCAAAACTAGCCGCGTACTCGACCACCGCCATCCTTCCCTGCTGAAACTACAGGAGCTCCTGAATCTGAACGGAGCGCAAGCAGGAGGGGAAAACTCTTCACGAAACAACAACTGAAAGTCACCCCACAAAAGTGAAGACTCGTCAAGAAACTGAGTCACCAGACTCCACCAATGCCGAGCTGCTCCACGAAAAAGGTTGGCTTCCAAAGCCACTCTCTGATCTGCTGGCATCTGCATAAGCCTGAAAAGGAGAACCACTGCCTCGAGCCAAACCTCTACTACCTGATGGTCTGGCTCACCACTGAACCTCAGTGGTCTCTACCGCTGGAACTCACGGAGCGCGCTCAACCTGCGCGCAAGCTCATCCTGATCTACTGAAAATGTATGCTGCTCAACAGGTGGGGGTGCTGCTACTGGCCCACCTGGAGAAAGGGGCTCACATGATGGGTCCTGGACTGTGGCCTCGTAGCTCACAGGGTCATCGTCACGAACCAAAGATGGTATCATGGCTGGCTGTCTTCACGGAGTCATCCTGAATATTATCAAGGAGTTCTACGGTCAGATGAGCACATATGTATATACCAATAACAACAATGATGGGGGGATGACTCAAGAAGGACAGTCAAGACTCAGTCCTATGTGATGCACAAAAAAATTTCCCTGCAACAAGTGTCTCAGCATGTCGAGTCGACAAGCGGGTTATCAGGGTCCTGGTGAATAGATATGTCGGTCATCGCACCATCACTGGACTCCCTATCCTGAGAGCCACTCTCGAGACACATTAACACAGTTTCCCTAAATCCCAACTAATTCCTCTTTTAGGGACGTCCGAACAGTGTCCCAAGGAACGAACCACCTCTGATACCACTTTGTCACAACCCGACCCTACCCAGGATCGAGCCGCAACTACCCCAAGCCCGCCTGCATAGGCCAGGGGATGGCGACCATCACCGAAGGCACAAAAACTCTGGGAGGCCTTTGCATAATCACCTGTACACACACACGCAACACACTCAATGAAAAAGTGCAGAGTAAAAGAAAAGACAAGCAGAGTAAAAAAGAAACTGCTATATAAAAACCACAAATGTGCATCTACCTCTAAACAGTACAAAGTACAAGCTGAAAGTAAACTGAAAATAAAAGGGGCAAAACACGCGCCCAACAAAAAAGTGCCACAACCCAGAAACAGGTGAACAAAAGAAAACAGATGGAAGGGTCCCCCACCTGGAAACCGACTACGACCACCGCACGTGGTCCAAGCTCCTGAACTCCTGTTCTCCGTTGAATTCACGACCAATTTGTCCGTCGTCTGCAAGGGAACACCAAGTGCGGGCAAAGTCCAATCAGGGGTGAGTATAAAAATACTCAGTAGGATACCTCAAAGGCTCGAGGGAGAAACCAAGGAGGTGCCGAAGGGTGAGCAGTAGAGAAAAAATGAAAAGTAAAGGAGTAAAATAGAGAGTGCAGTAAAGAGTATAGCTCAACCCAACAAGAGGAAAGAAGGTAGACTCATCCTGACACAAGGAGCTGGAAACGGTGAGAAGATGAACTTCCCGTCGAGTCTCCACTACTTATAGCAGGAGAGTAGACTCGTACAACCATGAGAAGCTATACCCGGAAAGCACGTGGCATACCCCGCGCGTCTTTACCTCTCCTGGAAGGAGAGTAACCAAACCCAAGAAGTGGGTTCTGGAACAAGGTATATACATATCTTTATGCTCAACAAGAAGCCTGAACAACGTCGTAAGGGGATCTCCGTCCCATAGCTCAGCCCAAGAAAACGAGTAGCCAAAAGTCCCAGAGATAACACCATAGATTCCCAGCATCCCGCACGTCTTCCTCGAACTACAAGTCAAGGTCTCAATCACTGCACCTCGACACTATCCGCTTTGGGTGGCACTGACTCACCCGCACGGTTTTAGGTCGTGTCATAAGGACGTGTCTCGGTGGGGAAAGCGCTCCTCGTACTTGAGAGTTCTGGGGAAAGTCAAACCACACCTCATCACTGCCCTCCAGTCGAGAGGTCTTCTCAAAGTCAAAGCCATCACAACACTGACCCATAAAACCAAGGGTCCCGCTTTTCTAATCACGGAGGAAAGCCATAGGCTAGCCTAGTAGAAAGGACTGATACTGGAATGCCAATAGGTGTCCCACTGCCCAGCCCTGCTGGAGGGTAATTCATAACCAGATATCGGGTGACCCACTGCCCAGCCCTGCTGGAGGGTAAACCCTAATACATTATCAGGCGACCCACTGCCCATCCCCGCTGGAGGGTAGACCTTAATACATCATCAGGCAACCCACTGCCCAGCCCCGCTGGAGGGTAGACCTGGAATAAGTCGATAGGCGACCCACTGCCCAGCCTTGTTGGAGGGTAGACCTGGAACTAGATGACGGGCGACCCACTGCCCAGCCCTGCTAGAGGGTAGACCCTAAGAGGTCGTCGGGTGACCCATTGCCCAGTCTCTGCTGGAGGGTAGACCCTAAGTGTGTCGGGTGACCCACTGCCCAGTCTCTACTGGAGGGTAGACCCTAATAGCGTCGGGTGACCCACTGCCCAGTCTCTGTTATAGGGTAGACCCTAATAGCGTTGGGTGACCCACTGACCAGTCTCTGTTGGAGGGTAGACCCTAATAGAGTCAGTGAGCAACCCACTGCCCAGCCCTGTTGGAGGGTAAACCCAAAGAAGCCGATGAGTAACCCACTTCCCAGCCCCGCTGGAGTGTAAAACTCAGAACTACTCTGGCCATCTCTACTGGAGGGTACAACACTGGCCAACTGAACATGGAGCGGGTATCGCGCAACCACCCAACTCCAGAACAACTCACCAAAAGAGGTTCAGCGCCTGTTCCATCACTGGGTGCCACTAGCACCACTACCGGCCGATCCATGGAGAACGGAACCAGGGGGAGACCACTCAAGCCTGCTGGTCAAACAAATGAGCATAGAGGGACCCTCTATGTCGCGAGAGGTCAAAGTACGTAAAGTAGAGCCCGACACACATGTGGGGCCCACACAACGTGTGGCCCCATCTCAACCCCAACCAAGCGTACAAACGTCCTCAGGTACAAACAACCACATGTACCTCCAAGGGTTCCCGTATACTCCCAAAGTATATCGTGTTCCAGCCTAAAGGCTATCGTGCACACGGCACCCAGCGTCAACGCGAAGGCATGACGTAACAACTCCACCTCAAAGGCCCAGGCACGGCCAACCAAATCTAGTGAATCATTTATATCACTCTCCCAAGAGAGCGCAATCACACGCCAAGGGTCCGCTACAAACAAGGTAGGACGAACCACCACCGGAGCACCTTTCATTCACCACATTTAACAAGATCATGCAAGAGGCTCTGCACAACCAAACAGATCACACCATTGTAATCCTTACAGAGAAACACACGAGATAGACTACTTACTCACCCAAAACGGTCAACCGGTGAAAAAGGTACTATTCACCGTAACCAAGTTCATGTGGGGCCCACCCCAAGATCCCGAAACTGAACAAACGGATCACGCCACTGTGATCCCCTTGGAAAAACACACAGGATTGACTACCCAATCGCCCAAAATGGACACTCGGTGGAAAAGGTACTATTCACCGTAGTCAGATCGGGTGGGACCCACACCACGTCCCCAAAAAAGGTAGGGAGAACTGTGCCATCGCAATGGTCTCGGAAAAGCACATCAAATTGACTGCTTACTTGCATGGAACGGGTATCCGGAGAAAAAGATGCATTCTGGCTTACCGCGCACGAGCGGTACCACGCGGGACCCGCACCCCAGTCCCGAAACACAATGAACAGATCGCACTGTTGCGATCCTCTCGAAAAAACACACAAGATGGACTATTCCCTTGTCCAAAACCGACACCCGGTGATAAAGTTGGAAAATTGCCGTCAACGCCCAAACGGCCCCCGTGGGCCCCGCACCATCATGCCGAATTAGAGCGGGCGGATTGCACCATTGCAATCCCCTCGGAAAAACATCCAGAATCGACTGCTTGCACGCCCCAAACAGACGCCCGATGAGAAAGTTGTGCAACGCTGCACGCAGCTCGAAAGACAGGTTGTGGGGCCCGCGCATCAACTTCGCCCTCAACGCCCGAAACCACCCTGGAAAGCTCTGCCTTGGTGCCAGGGTTCTAACGCCACTAACAGCGCTCAAAACGGACGTCAGATGCGTTCGCGCCACTCAAAACCAGTTCCCCTGGAAAAACGACAATCCCCTCGACGTACGTGTCGTGCCACCGAGGCCCCTCGTTTCGGGAATTAAAAATTCATGAAACCATCTCAAAAAGTCCGCCTCGCTGTTAGGTTTGCGCCCCCATAGACGGCGCGCAAAACGGACACCCGGGTCCATGCCGCGCCGACCAGCCATGAGGCTGGTCGCGGCCTTCCGCGGAGACCCGCCGATCGCGGGTCTCTATCGCCGCGCGGGGTCGCGCGGTGCGACCCCGCCTCGCCGTCGCGCCAGCCTGCGCTGACGGCACCCCGCGCTCCTCGCCCGCGTCCGGTGCCCTCCGCCACGGCGCCTCGGCCCGCCACCGTGTCTCCCGCTTGAAGCCGCCATGTGCGCCGCCGGAGCCACCGCCTGGAGCCGCTCCGCCCGCCGGATCTCGCCGAACCGCCCTGCCGACCACCGGAACCACCTCCAAAACCCGCAATTTTTTCCGGACGATTGTGGATGCCTCGGAGCTCGGAATTTCGATCTGAAAAAATCATTAGAGAGATAATTTCACGGACTACACAACCAGGGGCTTTGTTCGACAATCCGACAGCAACTATATGTAATTAACTGGGTTCAAAGTAGGGATGGGGAGAATGAAACAAAAACGACAATCCTGCCTTGTTGGGCTTCGCCCGAGGCTTCACGGATGGACCGCCGGAGTTGCCGTGTCTCGCCGTAGTTGCCTCACCGGAGCGGAGGAGGAAAGGGAAGGCTGCCTCCTGCTGTTGTCCAGGTGGGGAAGAAGAAGAGGGAGGGGGTGAGTTAAGCGTTTAAATAGAAAACGCTTAACCACCCACCCGTCGGCCCGAACCCGAACTCCCGACGGGGTCGGGATTAAGCCTCCCTTGGGATAAAAATCACGCTATGAATGCAACTGTGGTCTCAAAATTTTAATCTGATACCCCGTTCAAAAGTTATAAAACTGAACGTTCGAGGCTGCCAAATTACGAAAACGCCCCTGGGGCCATTTTTCACAGACGGCCCGCGCCCATGAAACTTATACCCCTCCTAGGGTAAACGGTATGCTCTGAACTCAACGGTTCCCTCGGTTTTCCAATCCAAGCCACCGTTTAAGATATACTTGCATTTCAACATTAAACGAATAAATTAATTATTTAATTTATCCGTACAACGTTCCGAAAGCGAGCGAGGGGTCCAAACGTCCCACACCGACATGTTTTATGTCGTTCCTAGGGTAAAAACCTCATTTCGGACTCATCCGTACACTTGGATTTCCGATCCGAATCACCGTTTAGGAGTTATACCATTTATTTGGTGTTTCTAGTGTGAACGCACTGAAAATTTAATTCCGGCCACTCTGGGGCTCGGAATCACACGCCGTCTGAAGGCGATGCTCTGGAATATCATCAAGAATATTCCAAATTCTTCCGCAGCAAAAACTGGGTTCTTACATTTGTAATGTGTAATAACCACTTAAAACCATTTTCACATCAAAACCAAGGAAATCGTTTGACAATAACCATCATACTTGTAAACTTTTTCATTAAAAATTTAGTGGCATAAATTTCATTAATTAGGATACAATTTTTAAAATATAAAAAGAAAAATAGGACATTCCAACAGTCATTTATAATTTTAAGGTGCAATTTACCATTCAAGATACCATTCAAAGAATTCCCATTTTAAAGTAACATTTAAAATCCAAGTTTAAGGTATAAAATTTGAGTTCCCAAATATCCCCCGTATCCTTAAACATCCATGAATTTATATATATATATATTAATCATGTCAATTCACATATTCACATATCCTTATGTGAATGTATACAATAATGTATCTATATAAATATCCATGTATATTTGTATAAATATTAAAAGTATCATGAAGGAATTTTAAACATGGATTACAAGTACAAAAATTGGAACAAATCTTGAATACTAAATTAAATTATATTTAATAATTTATATAAAAATAATAAATAAATTATGAGATATTAAAATACCATATTTCTCTTTAAAATATTACACAAATACTTTTCCAAGAAAATTTTGAATATGTTTCTCAAAATCAGAGGAAAAAAAAGAAACAATTCATAGAAAACCAAGTTGAAACATGATTTAATCCTTATAAATTTTTTAAACGTACCTAATAAAATTATTAGATGTTGAAAATATTAATTTAAAATTCATTCAGATAAATTTTATAAAATCAAAGAGATAATCATTGGTCAAACCTACCTCAATCAAATATGGTGATGTTGAAACACTAGAATACGGGTTGAGGGGGACTTAGGATGGAGATCACACACCCTAGAAACCCAAAATCATAATAAATATGAAGTTGAACCCACCTAGGTTCTAACCTAAATCACAGTGAAAAGAGAGGTGGAGAGGAAAAGAAATAATATAAAAGATAAAGAGGAAGAGGAAGGATATTAACTCTTACCTAGATCGATCACACACCAAATCGGAGGAAGAATCAATAAAGAATGAGAGGATCCGGATGAGGGGGGTTTGGTTGTGGGGTACTTCGTGACCCAAGGAAAAAGGTGGTGGGAGGAGTGAGGTGTGAGGGGGATTAGTTTTGGTTTTATGTTTTTCATTATAATTTAAATATATATATATATAAGGCATGGAAGAGACTCATGGTTTGGGTACATGCTTGGTCAAGTCATGCACCAACTGTGAAACCAACACAACTCAACTAGGACACTCACATGATTGGGCCACATGGATTGATAAACTATGCTCCAACCATGAAAAACCCATTTGTCTAAAGATAGGCCCACCTGCATGATCGCTGCATAGTTTGGTCAACCATGAGCCACAAAAAGGCTTAAAATATTTTAAAATTTACAAATTAAAAGACTTGTACCTCCAAAAACAAAAATATAAAGAAATAAAATAATTATTAAATTAGGATTGGGTTGTGAAAATTCTCCCCACCATGACCCTTTCTACCCCCATAAATCCATCAAACTCATGAAGGAATACACGCCACCAAATGAACTAAAATGGGAAAGATAAAGAGAAGCCACTCAAAAAACTAATTCTAGTACACTCTAACTTTAAAGTAGACATGGACATCTATAAACCTCCCCAAAGTCACATTTCACGTCCAACTACTTTAATAAAAAAAGAAAAGGTATGGAGACCCACAATTGATCTCCCCACCATTTAATGATTCAATTAGAATGGTGGATTGAAAATTCTAGGACATTATAAGATAATTACTACAAATTATAACCCAAGTTTCCATCTAAGAGGAGTCAAGTAGAACATACATCAAAAACCTCATCCAAAACAACAGTGAAAAAAAAACACTATTTGTCCAATAACTATCCATAGGTTCAAAACTAGGAATTCCAATGGAATAATAAAGATAAGTAAAGAAGAAAATAAAGTAATAGGGAAATAAATATATGACCCAAAAAAGTTTCACCAAACTTCTACTACGGAATAGCCCAATGTAAATAACACTCTGATGATTTCATAAAACAAGGAAGACCAACACACTCATCACCACACTTATATATTATAACTAAATAGAATATAGGCATAAATCACAATCATTATTGTTTAAAAATGAAATAGGCTCCACTCTGGTGTCGAAAATAAAATAAGGGTAATATAAGACCTAAAATAAAAATCACTAACTATGGAGACTTCTATTATATTCAAACTAACACAATATTGAGTATAAACTCAATTGGTTTGGAGTTCATCCCAGTCACCTGAAACACACACCAAGGGTTTCTTATGTCTAATTAATCAAAAAAAGTCACAAAACTCATCACATAAGATACTAAAGAAGAACATTCCCACCAATTAGTCAAATACATAACCTAAGAACATCTCAAACCACATGGAAAACCAAAAAGGGGCCTAAAGGTACGCACTCATGCATAGAATAACTCAAGAACAAAATCAAAAAACCCATAATAGGCTATCTACAAGGCCTAATAATATTCAATACATCTATGGGAGGCATATTCAAACAACAAAAAACATGAATCCCAAAATATTATTAAACTTTTCATGGTAAAATAAATGCAAAAATTTCTTCAAAATAAACCTCAATGGCAATTTTAAAATCATTATCTTTTAATAAAAATTATTTTTTATTCTTAAAAATTAACTTTTCACAACTTTCACAACATAAAAATCCAATTTGAAACACCACAACCAAAAATAATTAAAATTTTAAAACAAAAAAATCAAGAAGGAGAATCACAATCACTTCCTAAAAAAATAAAAAAATTGAAACCATTAATTTATCCTTTAAAATCATTTTTAAATCCCCACATCTTAATTTCAACACATTGAAACCTTATCAAAAAACTATTGTGGTCCCTACTTCCCAATTTCAAAATCTTTGTTTCCCATTAAAACCACTTTAAAATTCCACACATCCTTTTCTAAAACTTCAAACACCCATTTAAATTCATTTAAAAACTTCAAAAGTTATTTTTAAAAATACATCATGAGTCTTAAAACAAAAATTTACTAATTTCATTTAATTTGAAAGAAGATCTTCATCAATTATTTCAAATCTCACTTTTACCATTAAAATCAAAGTTTATTTTAAAAAATCACTAAAATAAAACCAACCATATTAACATGCTATTTGTAACAATTCAAAATGTAAAAGAACCCAAAATAAAATTCTAAGCGGATAGTGGTCATATATGGTTGAACTACATGATTTGATGAGCCACAGGACAATCATCCAACTACCATGAAGAGTTTATTGGAACCATCCACATAATCTACACATGGTTTTTTAGGGCATGCAAGCTATCGGTTCCTTTTGTTCCATTCCCTTTTAACCCCAAATTTCAAAAATATCTCAATGAAACCCATAAAAAAATTTAAATATATCATGATGACATCAATTCAAAATTGAAATCCATCAAAGAATCAAATAAGGCTCAATTTAAAAATTGAAATCTAGACATACCATGGTAACTCATGTTTTTTCATGAGTGACAGTGATCATGCACCAATCCATAACCCACCTTTAGAGATATGATAATCCTATCTTCAATATATAAGATATACCAAATGTAAGATCCTAGGTTTTTCTTGAGGTACAGATTCTTTTGTTTCCAGCTGAACTCTTCCTTGCATTCTTTTTGGCTTAGACCTTAAGTTGGATAATGGGCTGATGGGTAGTTCTTGGGAAGGAAGAGGTGGATGGGATGTATATTTGTTTCATTCCAATTACACACTGTGTAATTAGAATACACAACATGTATTTTATTACATGATGTGTAATGTTCTGGATTGTAAGGACCCAACCCCAGTTTCCCAGAGTCGGAGCCTTATTTGATTATGTTGGCATATATACAAGAAATACGAATCCTAAAAGAATGAGTAGTTTAGTATTATTGGAAACAATTTATATACATAAGTTTAACATTACAACATGAATGGAATCAAAACACTGTTTTATTCCACTAGCAACATCATGTCTCCTAGATTATGCTTGCAAGTCATTCATAAATTACTTCTTCATGTCATCAGAAAATGAAACATAAGAAAGGGGTGAGCTTAAATGCTCCGTAAGAGTAAGAAATACAGTGGAAGATAATATAAACATTATACATCATGAATAATTGAAAACACATGCCTTTGATAATAAACTTGAACACATTATGGCAGGAATATGAGCTGAGTAAATAATGCCATAATAAAACATAATCATGGGTATTATACTAGTCGAATAACCACACGAACTTTCAATTACTAGTTTAATAATGAGGGAAGTGCATATTTTGGACATTCAGAAACATATTGTCATGGCCTCGGCCAAGACGTCTAGTGATTAAGGCCTCATCCAAAATCCATATCACATTGGGAAAGGCCTCGGCCAATTCCATGTCTAATTGTCTCATGAGACCTATCGATGCACCGAGGGGCTATAGAAGTCCCCACCCATCACATAATAAGTCCAATGCATTCTTCATATGAGTGTGGATCAACATAAACAACTTATTCATTCAAATTGAAACTATCATATGAAATGTAACTAACTTTCCCCAATCATTAAACATAAAACACTAACCTTTCCGAGTAATATGGTGAATTGTTTTAGGATAGATCATACACAATAGAGTTATTCATAAACCATTAAATAAAATATGGTAGATGACTTAATAAATGATTAAACCCAATAATACCATGGAATCAACAAGAGTGTTGAATTAGACGAAAACACTCTTATAAAATCACTAAGCAATTCTTGAGATAAATATTCTTTAATTTTGAAAAGAAGATTTATTTTGGAAAAATATTTGAAAAAAACAATAATTGAGGTAAGATGGTATTTTCATAATAAAATGAGTGATTTTATAAAGATAAAGATTTCCAAAAACAGGTTAAATAGTTCCCTAGAAAATGGGTACTAATTTGAGAAACTCACTTGAATCAGGCTTGTATTTTGGAAACAATTTTGAAAGTTCCTTTTAGAACATGTAAATATATATAAAATAAGTAAAGTTTCTAGTTTTTAAACATATATATAATACTCACACAGAATATGTGGTGATTACATAACAATACATAATAATTTCATTAAGGTAATTAGATAGTGAAAGTAACCTGAATGAAAATGGAAGTTTGGGTGGAAAACCATTACTACTTTGTAATCAAACGATTCATATGCCCCAAAAATTAATAATATAAAAATTATAGATTTAATACCATGAAGATAATTATATTAATGATATGTGAAATCAATGGTCAGTATACATACACCATATAAAAGTATTAGTAGTGAATATGGAAAATCTCACGAAAATGGAAGTGAGATGAAGAAACCCTTAACTTAACTTCAAACGTGTTATTATCTCGAACATAATCTCCTGGAATATTAAATTATAATTATTAATAACTTATTTAAAAACATATTAGATATTTATTCATTTTATCATAGTTCTGGTTAGTTCATTGATAAGTTATTGTATTGAATTTCGTTGCTTCGGAGTGTTCATTTTCTTTAATTTCATCTTCGGTTCACTTGTTTTTAAGTATGTGGAATGGATGAAAATATCCAGAATTGAAATTTTATATTATTTATGAACATAAATAGTTTTTATTGGTCATTTATATAACTTGTTTACATGGAAAGAGTATGAATCATTAGATGACAACCACTTCGATTATTCGGCGATATTTGGATTATTATTAACTAGTTTTGTCATATAACTTAATTATATGTACATATTCTGGTTCCTGAATATTAATTATGTTATAATACATATATTATAGTATTTTTAAACCATAAATATGGTTTCATGACCAGTAATGAAGATGAAAATGAAGAACGAAACTTCGTCATCCACGAAGGCTATAAATTGGAACATCAGGGACGTTGATTTTGTTTTTAAAAATAAAAGGGAGGGAGTAAGAATATTTATGATGGTTCTTACATTAACATGATATAATTACAGTAAATATATGATACTAGAGTTATCATGATAATTTGGACAGATAAGGTGAGGACAGTATTGCAAAAGAAGATAAATTGAAATGAACCAAATGAAAAAGAAGGGTGTTTTACCTCTTGAAATGACCTCCTTGAGAAACTCCTTAAGGGAAGGGGTTTTGGTCTTTTGGGAAGACCAGAAGCTTCTTGGATGTGGGGAGAGACTA
This sequence comes from Viscum album, assembly GCA_963277665.1. NCBI lineage: Eukaryota > Viridiplantae > Streptophyta > Magnoliopsida > Santalales > Viscaceae > Viscum > Viscum album. The sequence goes on from OY728136.1 coordinate 1,593,119, forward strand.
GGGAAAGGTAATTGCACAGAACATTGAGGAGATTCAAGGCTTAGAGGGGTGAATAGAAGAGGGAGTGGTGAGGGGTTTTTATAGTGGAGGAAAGGGGTAAATTTTGAATATTTAATTCATTATTTTATTATTTCCCTCAAGACAACCAATAGTGTTGTTTCATGTGACCCCTAATAATAATAAGTGCATTTGAGTTCGAACCAAGTGGTCTTGTATCACTTTTTATGTCATGAATAGTGTATTTAACTGATAATTTGTATATACGGTATTTTATCGTATTTCACTATTCATAAAAAAATTCTAGAATTTCAGAAAAATCCCAAAAAATCACCCTTACCATTTTTAGACATGTAGAATTCAATAGTGAACTCAATTTTTCAAAAATAATTTTCTAAATATTATTAATTTAATTTTTAAATAAGGTTATAGTTAATTCAAAAAATAACAATCTTAAAATGCAATTAGTTTTATTTCTCATTGAAGAACCAATTAAGATCTCATTATCTTATTGCCTTAAGAAAATAAAATAATATTATTATTTAATATTCATAAGGGTCATATTACTATTCATATTACTATTCATAAGGGTATTTTAGTATTCACCAAAAATCAAGTTTGTTCTATCAGACTCCAAATGACTTATTGAACACAACTCTAGATGACCATTTTTCAAAATTCAAAACATAGAAGAGGAAAAGTTGTGTCTAATGGATAGATTATAAAATTGCATTCTATATTTATTTTAAAAACCTTGGGGTGTTACATTCTCCCCTCCTTACAAAAATTTCATCCTTGAAATTCACAGAATATTGCCTAAAAAGATTCGAGTATGTCCATAACATAAGCTCCTCAGACTCCCATGTTTATTCCTCCATCTTATGGTTCCTCCATAGAACCTTTACCAGTCGAGTAATCCGATTTCTCAATACATGTTCTATAGTATCAAGAATTTTGATAGGATCTTCACAATAAGATAGATCAGGCTCATGTTCTACTTCTTCATAAGTGAGTACATATGTTGGTTCTAGAATGTACTTTCTTAAGATTGACACATGGAACACATTGTGAACCTTAGAGAGACTTGGTGGCATTGCCAAATGGTAAGCTACGACTCCAATTCATTCCATAATTTCAAAAGGTCCGTTGTACCTGGGACTTAATTTTCCCTTCTTACTGAATTGTATAATACCCTTACATGGAGATACCTTTAAGAAAAAGTGATCACCTTCTTGAAAATCTAAATTCTTCCTTTGGTTACATAGCTCTTTTGCCTACTTTGAGCTATTTTGATATGGTTCTGGATAATCTTCACCTTCTCTGTTGTTTTTTCAACAAGTTCTGGGTCCATGATATTTCTTTCACCAACATCATCCCAGCAAGTTGGTGTACAACATCTCCTCCCAAATAATGATTCATAGGGTGCCATCTGAATACTTGAATGGAAGTTATTGTTGTAGGAAAATTATACAAGAGGTAAATATTGATCCCACATGCCTTGAAAATCAAGTTAACAAGACCTCAACATATCTTCCAATGTTTTAATAGTCTGTTCTGATTTTCCATCAGTTTATGGGTGGTAGGCAGTGCTCAAACGAAGATCAGTATCTTGGGCCTTCTGAAGACTCTTCCAGAATCATGATGTAAAATGGGGATCATAATCAGAAACAATTGATGAGGGTACACAATGAAGTCTCACAACTTCATTAATATATAGTCTTTCTAGACTTTCAAGTGGTATATCTTCTCTTATAACAAGAAAATGTGCTGACTTGGTAAGATGATCAACAATGACCCATATTGCATTGTTCCTTCTAGGAGTCTTTGGTAGTCCCATGACAAAGTCCATCGTGATATTATCCCATTTCCACTCAAGTATGGGAAGATGTTTCAATACTCCTCCAGGTTGTTGCCTTCCATCTTTCACTTGTTGACAAACCATACATCTTGACACAAAATCAGCAATCTCCCTCTTCATGTTGTCCCACCAAAAATGTTCTTTCAAATATCTATACATCTTAGTGCTACCAGGGTGTATAGAGAAATTGGAACTATGGGAATCATCCAAAAATTACCTTTTTAGATCAGGTATATCAGAAACACAAACTCGCTTCCCAAATTTCAAAATTCTATCTTCATATACGAAGTCACTAAATATCCCATCATTCACAGCTTTAATATTCTTTTGAAACTCATCATCATCAACCTGAGAACTTTTTATCCTTTCTAGTAAAGATAGTTTGGAAACCATTTGAAAAAGAATTGATGTTTCACCTTCCATGGTTATTCCCATATTCATCTTTACTAGATCCATGAAAATAGGATCCCTTTAAACTCTCATCTTATTCAAAACTCTATGATCTTTTCTGCTCAAAGCATCTACCACCTTATTTTCCTTCCCTGGGAGGCATTGTATCATGAAATCATAATACTTGAGTAGTTCAAGCCATCTCCTTTTCCTCATGTTTAGTTCTTTCTATGAGAAAATATACTTCAAACTCTTATGATCAGTATAAATCTCACATTTTTCACCATAGAGATAATATATCCATATCTTCAAAGCAAATATTACAGAAGCTAACTCAAGATCATGAGTAGGATAGTTTTTCTCGTGACTTTTTAGATATCATGATGCATAAGCAATAACCCTATCATTTTGCATAAGGACACAACCAAGTCCTTTCTTTGAAGCATCATTATAAATAACAAACCCGTCATTCCCCGATGGTAGAGTCAAAAAAACATTCTTCACAATCTTTTTTCCAAACAAATTTTACCCCTATACATGTGAGCTTCATTAGAGGGTTAGCTAGTCGGGAAAAATTCTGCACGAAACGCCGATAATAACTTGCTAAGCCAATAAAACTGTGTACCTCAGTTATGTTTTTTGGCGTGGGCCAATCTTGGATTTCCTTTGTCTTCTCAGGATAAACTAAGATTCCATCCTTAGAGACAATATGTCCAAGAAAATAAATCTCCTAAATCCATAATTCATACTTTCTAAACTTCCCATATAATTCTGTCTTCTAAGAGTCTTCAAGATAATGCACAAGTGATTTTCATGATCTTTGTAGCTTTTGGAGTATACCAAGATATCATCAATAAATACCACTACAAAATCATCGAGATATTCCCTGAAAACTTTGTTCATTAAATCCATGAAGATAAAGGGTGCATTAGTCAATTCAAAAGGCATTACTGTAAACTCGTAATGCCCGTACCTGGTTTGAAATGTTGTTTTTGGAATGTCTTCCTTCTTCACACACAACTGATGATATCCAGATCGAAGGTCAATCTTTGAAAATTGTTGAGCTCCATGCAGTTGGTGAAATAAATCATTAAAGCGAGGTATGGGATACTTGTTCTTTATTGTTATAGAATTGATCTCATTATAGTTGATATATAACCTCATAGATCCATATTTCTTCTTAACAAAAAGGATAGGGGCTCCCCATAGAGAAACACTAGGGAAAATAAATCCCTTATTACTCAATTCCTCTAGTTTTTTCTTTAGTTCCACTAATTCCATAGTGGTCATTCTATAAGGGGTCTTCGATATGGGCCTAGAACCAGGAATTAAATCAATGGAAAACTCAATTTCTTATTCTGAAGGATGTCCATGTAAATATTCTAGAAACACATCTACATATTATCTCACAATAGGTACATCCTCTATTTGAACATTACTTTCCTCACCCACAGTTATTTCATTTTATTCCTCCCCAATAATTGAATTTAGTTGAGCTACTGGGGGTGGATCTAGATAAGAATCACGTGATGAAGATTCAGATCTAAAGATAAGGTGTTCTTTATCATCATCATCAAAAATCATAACCTCTTTATTCTTATAATAAATTTTTTGCATCTTGGTCTGAAATCCAATCCATACCGAGGATTATATCAAATTCAATCATGGGTGTGACAATGAGATCAGTGGATAAATAATATTTATATACCCTAATGGGAACTGATTCATATAACTTTGTAGCAATGATACTTCCCTTAGGAGTTTTGACTGACAACTCCCTTGTTAAATAAAATTGGAAATATCTAATTTTCTTAGCAAACTGGGAAGATATGAAACAATGCGACGATCCAGAATCAAATAAAGCATTGTATAAACTTGAGTAAACAATTAAAGTACCTGCCACCATGTTATTAGGAACTTGAACCTCTACAGTTGTGATTGCATAAGTTTGTCCCTGATCCCTTGGCCTTTTTTGTTGCATATTTCCTTGATGTTTTGGAAAATAATTAGCATAGTGTCCCATCTCCCGACAATTATAGCATTGAACATCATTGTCTTCCTTCTTCCCTTTGCAATCACCAACAAGACGGCCTTTCTGACCACATTTGTAGCATACTCCTTTTCCTTTTAAGTATGCACCAGGGTGTTTCTTTCCACAATTGTCACATGGTGGAAATTAAACTCTTCCCTTCTTCCTTATTTCCTTATTTCCTTTCCCAGGGTTTTCAGCAGCCCTCTTCTTTTCTTGATTTCCCTTAAATTTATATGAATTAGATAATTCTTTTTATGTCTTGATGGCACATGAAACTATATCCTCATATCATGAAAAAATTTGGGAGACCAGTGCCCACCGAAGGAATGTCTTTAAGCCATCAAATAATTGATCAATTTTTCTCCTTGGATTTTGTATGTAGTCTACAACATGTCTTTATAATCTTATGAAGTTAGATTCATACCTTGATACATTATCATCTTCCTTCTACCTCATATTCAAGAATTGTCTCTCCATATATGCTCGCTGCTCAAGAGGGAAATATTTTTCTAAGAAGATTTCCTTAAAATCCCTCCATTCCATCACTTCTATCTCTTCCTCCTCCTTTGTGTTTTGTATTAATGACCTCCATTGATCCACATCTCCCAATAGATGATATACTACCATGACAACCTTCTCTCTTTCATTACATCCCAAAGCAAGAAATATCTTCTCAAGGGAAAATATCCACTACTCTACTACAAACGGTTTTGTAGTCCCATTGAATGATGGAGGTTGTTGTCGCATAAAGAGATCTAGCATGGCTCCTCCACATGGTGGATCCGGATGCTCCATATGGGTAAGGTTATTATTCATAACCTGAGTAAGTTGTCCCAGTATATTTATGAGTTTCTCAACACCAGTCACAGCACTAGATCCAACATCATTATCTTGCGTCAGAGGGAAATCCCTACAGGGGACACATTAATTCATTTGATTTCCATTCCATCCACTAGGAACCATATCTAGATAATGTCATACACTATATTAGGTTATGAATCATAATGTATAATATTAACTTAAAAATACTCAGAAAATTTGAGATCCTATGCATGGCTAATCCCATTTTCACAAAAATGGTTTATTTGAGGAATATTTTACATTTCAATATTTCATAATGTCTTGTAAATAAAATGTGAATTATCCAAACCATATACCACGGGAGTGTCGTAACCAAGAGTGTAGCAAGGCCTATTCTTGTGCACCAGTTCCCATTTGAGTCTAGCTCAAAGTGGTGTTTTTGGGTTTTACCCCTAGATATATTTATGCCAGAGCCGCCTCTACCTGCTCATATCCAGACAGGGATGTATTGCTTGAAAGATCCAAAAAATCTATTCCTTGCCAAAATACCAGGACTTTATTTTATATATATCCTCAAAGACTAACTTAGGGACTCCTCCCTAATTCTATGATTTCTAAATCTAGTTTCCAAGTATTCTACTAAACTTCCTCTAATACTAACTGTAAGGACCCGACCCTAGTTTCCCAGAGTCGGTGCCTTATTTGATTATGTTGGAATACATACAAGGAATATGAATCCCGAAAGACTGAGTAGTTTAGTATTATTAGAAACAAGTTACATACATAAGTTTAATATTACAACATGAAGGGAATCAAAACACTATTTTATTACACTAGCAACATCACGTCTCTTAGATTATTCTTTCAAGTCATTCATAAATTACTTCTTCATGTCCTCATAAAATGAAACATAAGAAAGGGGTGAGCTCAAATGCTCGGTAAGAGTAAGAAATACAGAGGAAGATAATATAAACATTAGACATGGTGAATAATTGAAAACACATGCCTTTAATAATAAACTTGAACACATTATGGCAGGAATATGATCCGAGTAAATAATGTCATAACAAAACATAATCATGTGTATTCTACTAGTCGAATAACCACATGAACTTTAAATTACTAGATTTATAAAGAAGGAAGTGCATATGACGGACATTCAGAAACATATTGTCATGGCCTCGGCCAAGACGTCTAGTGATTAAGGCCTCGGCCAAAATCCATATCACATTGGGAAAGGTGTCGGCCAATTCCACGTCTAGTTGTCTCGTGAGACCTACCGATGCATCGAAGGGATATAGTGGGCCCCACCCATCACATAATAAGTCCAATGCATTCCTCATATGAGTGGGGATCAACATAAACAACATATTCATTCATATTGAAACTATCATATGAAATGTAACTAACTTTCCCCAATCATTAAACATAAAACACTAACCATTCCGAGTAATATGGTGAATGGTTTTAGGATAGATCATACACAATAGAGTTAGTCATAAACCATTAAATAAAATATGGTATATTACTTAATCAATTATTAAACCCAATAATACCATGGAATCAACAAGAGTGTTGAATTAGACAAAAACACTCTTATAAAATCACTAAGCAATTCTTGAGATAAATACTCTTTCATTTTGAAAAGAAGAGTTCTTTTGGAAAAATATTTGTATAAAACCAGAAGTGAGGTAAGAGAGTATTTTAATAATAAAATGAGTTATTTTATAAATATAAAGGTTTCCAAAAATAGGTTAAAGAGTTCCCTAGAAAATAGGTAAGAATTTGAGAAACTCACTTGAATCGGGCTTGTATTTTGGAAACAATTTTGAAAGTTCCTTTTAAAACGTGTAACTATCCATAAAATAAGGAAAGGTTCTAGTTTTTAAACATATATATAATACTCACAAAAAAATATATGGGGAGTACATACCAATACATAATAATTTCATTGAGGTATTTAGACAATGAAAGTAACATGAATGAAAATGGAAGTTTGGGTGGAAAACCCTTACTACTTTGTAATCAAAAAATTCGTATGCCCCAAAAATTAATAATTTAAAAATTATAGATTTAATACCATGAAGATAATGATATTAATGATATGTGAAATCAATTTTCAGTATAAATACACCATACAAAAGTATTAGTAGTGAATATGGAAAATCTCACGAAAATGGAAGTGAGATGAAGAAACCCTTACCTTAACTCCAAACGTGTTCTTATCTCGAACTTAAGCTCCTGGAATATGAAATTATACTTATTAATAACTTATTTAAAAATATATTAGATATGTATTCATTTTATCAGAGTTTTGTTTAGTTCATTGATAAGTTATTGTATTGAATTTCGTCGCTTCGGAGTGTTTATTTTCTTTACTTTCATCTTCGGTTCACTTGTTTTTAAGTATGTGGAATGGATGAAAATCTCCAGAATTGAAATTGTATATTATTTATGAACATAAATAGGTGTTATTGGTCATTTATATAACTTGGTTACATGGAAAGAGGATGAATCATTAGATGACAACCACTTCGATTATTCGGCGGTATTTGGATTATTATTAACTAGTTTTATCATATAACTTAATTATATGTACATATTCTGGTTCTTGAATATTAATTATGTTATAATACATATAATATAGTCTGGTTCAACCATAAATATGGTTTCATGACCAGTAATGTAACGCCCCGACCCCAGTTACCCAGAGTCGGTGCATTATTGCGTAATATTGGCATGATCACAAAAGATCAAGTCTCGAAAGACCGATTAGTTTAGTATCCTTGGAAACACTATATAAATTCATAAGTCTTACATTAAATCAAAAAGTAAAACAAAACTACAACAACATCTTGTCTTAATATCCTCTCATATTATCCCTACAGCTCATTCATAATATACTTCTTCGCAACCTGGAAAAATTAAAACACTGAAAGGGGTGAGCTTAGATGCTCAGTAAGGATAACAATATAGCGGAAGCTTTCATAAATAAACATTAACATTTAAGGCAAGGTATAAATAAAACAAAATCCTTTTAAACTTGAACTTCAGCATAATATAGCAAAAATAAAATGAAATAATTCCATTTACTTATTCACATGGATATTCTACTAGTCTAATAACCACATGCAATATCAATAACCACTTTCATAATGATGGAATGCATAATTCCAGACTATCATAACCACGTAGCCAAGGCCTCGTGCCAAGACTACAAATAAGATTTTGTCAAGGCCTAGTGCCAAGAAACTAGTTTGTCTCATGAGACCTACCGATGCATCGAGGAGCTATAGCGGGCTCCACCCGTCACTTATTAAGTCCAATGCATTCCTCATATGAATAGGTTTAAACATATCATAAACAATAACATAATCATATCACATAAAACATGCATAAAGGAAACATAAAATTTCTACATTTCAATCACAAGATATCAATATAACACATTGATATAATAAAACACTTTCAAAACCATTTTCAATACCAAAATAAAAGAAAATTAAAACTTGGTATTTATTTTTCATTTAAAAAAAGTTATGGCTTGTAGAGGAAGCTGAAACTCAAATAATAGTCACGGCGGTAGAGAAGTCGTTGTCACCGCATACGTAAGAAAAAACATTCATTTTGTCGTTTAGTAAAAACTCTTCGTATAAAAAGATTCCTTTTGAATAAAAGTAAAAGTCAAAGGGGTTTATACACCATATAAAGGAAAGTTGTGTATAAAACCAAATATGACTCAATGAAAGGAGATTGAGACAAAGTCCCTTACAAAGATCATTTTTTAAATAAAATAGATCTATTATGTGTATTAACTATAAGTACACATAAAGAAAGTACAAATACAATATAGGACATAATAATATCATGACATAATTTGAAAGTAGGATATTAACCCAAATAATAGAAATTGGGTTAAGAAGTTCCCTTACCTCATGTCTGACTTGACTCGATCATTCTTTAACCTCCTGAATAATAAAATAGAGTTAATTTGTTTTTGCTTAAGTACCTTTTAAATGTTCATTATTCCTTTTATATCACTTATTACCATGTTATGAACATTATGTAATTATTTAAGTTAATAACGATCATTTTGTCGATCTTTGGTACTTGAGTCAAAAATAAACTTCTTAAAATTACAAGTTGTTCATGTGGTAAAATATCCATTATATCCATAATTATATTCATGATGTAGATATCATATACATAATATATATCTAGTATATACATTCATTTATAATATTACATAACATTTAGAGGTAAGAAATGAAATGCACCGTTCATGGAGTCGGTAAGTCGTACGTACGCATGAATGCTACTTTCATTTCTATTTCATATTTAATGGAATTAAGTTATAATTATATAAATGTATAATATAATTACAGTATAATATAATGTATAATACCATTTACTCCATCCTTTATACATCCCACATATGAAATTAATGATTCAAATCACTTTGAGGGGGCGGTAGTCCGCACTTCCGAAAATGAAAATATTGCGTTTACCCATAATGGAAACCATAAATTTATGCCATAAATGAAAAATACAAAAGCTTAAGTAAAACATAAACATATTTTATATCATATATAAATATAGTTAAATCTTAATGGACACCTTTTAAGGTGTTATATGAGTGTTGAACAATCATCGTTTTGTGAGGCAGAAATTCGCCATCCACAGAAACAGTATGTTCTTTAACCTTTAGATGTAGGTGTGTGTAAGTGTATCTCAAATAATTATTATAACAAAATCCTAGTATATTTAGGATACTGGTGTTGTTACAAAATAAATGAATAAAAATATTTTAGGGGGTTGTAGAAGCAAAATAAAACATAAGAACACAAGAGAAAACACTACCTTTAAAACGGGTAACTCTTTTTGATTTGAGCTCAAAGGCTTCCTTGGGAAGAATTATGCCCAAAGTGAGGCTTATAGGAGTAAGATAGGGAAGTTTAGAGAGTATTTTGGCAGATTTTGGCTGATCAAAAAGGCTTTTAAGGTGTGAATAAGGTGGTAGTGGTGGGGGCCTTTTATAAGAGGAGAGAAGGGGCACTCTTGGAAAGATTGAAATGTTACTTTATTATGAAATGATTTTCAGATTATAAAGGTCCCACAATGATATATTTCGAGTCTAAGGTGATAAGTGTTCGAAATATACTCATCCAATAGGTTTTTGACAAGTGTAAGCCTTATATTTTACATTATCTTTTCATTTTATTTAAATCGTTAATTAATGAGGTAATCGCTGCATCATCATTATGTCATAAATATTTTAATTTATTTAATGTCTAAAAATTATAAAAAAATATCATGATGTAGGAAATATTTTTATATTTCTAATGAATATTTATAGTCAAAAATATGAATTTTATAACCCCATTTATAAATTGTTTTAGTAAAAGAACTCATGTTTGTGACATTTTTATTTTAACATTAAATAAAAAGTTTTTAATGTCATTTTCCTACCAAAGTGGCTACATGGGGTCCCCAAGTTGACCCATGTATTTTCTTGGTCGTCCATGACTCATAAAATAGGGGTAGGACAAGTTTCAAGGTCATTTCATAATATTATAACATTATCTTTACCTTAAATTACACTAATTACCTTTAATCGCGATTAATTATACTTAAAAGTTACTATTCATCAAAAAATTATTTTAATCCCATTGAACCAAATTTTAATTCCTAATGACAACCATGTATGTCGGATTTTTGAAAATCAAATCACAGAAGTGGTAATATTTCATTTTAACAAAAAATCAGTTTTTTAACTACCACTTAGTGGTTTCACTATTCATCAAAAATTGAAGTTTTTCAGAACAATGCCAAAATTTCACCCTAAGCTATAATTGATATTTCGAATTCAAAAATGATGTCTATTTTACAAAATTCCAAACATATAAGTTGCATTAATTAATTTTATAACTAATTCCCGTTGTCACAACAAATAGCGTGTTTTTAAGAAATAATATATATCAAAAGATTGACAATTGTTTATGTCCAATTTCAAAGTGAAATTAATTATAATGAACACCATTGGATAAAATGGTAAAAATATATTCTAATTATACTTTTAAACCACTAAATAGTATAATTTATCACTATAAATTATTTTGATTAAAAAGTTGTTTTAAGTATTTTTCACTATTCATAAAAAATTGGAAGTTCTCAGAAAAATACCAAAAATTCAACATAGGATAATTTCGATATTCCGAATCCAAAAATGAAGTCCATTTTGAAATATAAAATATATATAATTTCAAAAAGTGGGTATTACTATTCATAATGGCTATTTTGATTGGTCGCGGTGTGTTAGAATCTCAAACTTGCGTACAATGCAAGCTATTGCATTATTGAAAGAGAAGTGTATCGTAGAAGCTCGGGGTGTTACATTCTCCCCTCCTTCAATAAATTGCGTCCTCGCAATTTGAAATTTTTCTTTGAAAATAAAAAATACATTTGTTGGAAACCCACATCGGAAATAAGGTTAATAAAAATATAACTTTAAAAGAAATAAAGATTATTACAAAGGTCACCTGAGATACCCCATACTAGGATTCTATGAAAATATGGATATGGAAGAAAAAAAACCATCAAGGTCTGATGGAGAGTTGTAGAAAACCGGATTAGGAGAAAGTTAACCACAAGAAAATCACAAACTTGGGATTGGCTAAACGGTCATTGAATCCCCAGTTGGAAAAGTTAACCGACAACGTTTTTGTTTTAAGTTACCTTTTATAAAGTTGAGGAATTTATTTAGGAGATTTACTAAGAACGTAAGGGAATATACATACTTGTCATGTAGACTTTCATTCTTTAATAAATTTTTACCACAAACCCATCTTTCACTCTAAAAGGTAATAGAACTCAAAAATATTCTATTTATCCTAATTGTATAAGGTTACAAATATTAAAACATACCATTTAGATTAGTAAAAATATTTTGTAATAACCAAGGACTTCCTGTAGGCTAGTGGTAGGTAATAAAGGCCAGTCGCACTATGGTTGTGGGTTCGAGTCCTGCATCTTTGTCCGACGTGATGGTTTATCCCCCATCCTGCAGGTTGTCCTTTTCCTAAAACTATAGTATTATAATATTCCAAAAATAATCTTCAGAAATGTTTTAACCTTAAACTATACTATCCAAAGTTCAACTTAACCTATTACAACCTTTATAGTTATCCAAAATACCTCCGTCCAAACTTTCTCTAAAAGGTCCTTAAATTCCAAAATCAATTGTAACATTAGATTCCCCAAACAAAGTAAAGTTTCTCTTATTGTCACATACTAAAAATATGATTACCTTAATCATATTAAAACCTTAATGAAAACAACAAGGACTGCAGTACAATCCTTATACATATCACATTATTCTTATAACCAGAATATAATCCTTGAGTCCAAAAGCACCAATACATTAATTATTCCACTTCAACTGTAGTAACAGCATAATATTGTCCTTGATCCCTTGGCCCTTTCTAAGGTAAGTTTCCCTGACGCTTAGGAAATTCTTTTGCATAATTCCCCATTTCCCTACAATTGTATCATTCAACATTGATAGCCTCTTTCTTTCCCTTGCAATCACGATCCTGGTGACCTTTTTCTCCACATTTATAACAAACTCTCATTCCTTTTAGGCAAGTACCAGGGTGATTTTTCCCACAATTATCACATAATGGAAAATCTTTCTTTCCCTTTTTCCCTTTATCTATCTCTTGTTCCACCGTTCTCTTCTTCTCTTGCTTTACTTTTTTTTCATAAGACTTAGAGAATTCCTTTTCTGTCTTGATAGCACACGAGACTATATCTTCGTATGTTGAGAAAGATTGTGATACTAAAGCTCAATGGAGAAATGGTTTTAACCCATCAAAGAAACGATCAATCTTACTTCTTGGGTTATGTATATAATCTGCAGCATGCCTCGCTAACCTTATAAAGTTAGCCTCATACTTTGCGACATTCTCATCCTTCTTCTGCCTCAAACTCAGAAATTGCCTTTCCATATCTGCTCGATGGTCATGTTGAAATTATTTTTCTAAGAAAATTTCCTTAAACACCCTCCATTCCATACCTGATACTTCTTCATCTTCTTTTGTGTTTTGAATCAGTGACCACCATTGATCGGCATCTCCAGTGAGGTGGTAAACTGCCATGAAAACCTTCTCCCTTTCGCTACTCCCCAAGCCGTGGAATATTTTCTCTAAGTAGTTTATCCATTGTTCAGCTACTAATGGATTTGTACCCCCATTAAATGTTTGTGGTTGTTGCCTCATGAATCGGTCTAACATTGATCCTCCACGTTGCGGATCAGGGTGCTCCATACGAGTAAGGTTATTATTCATAACCTAAGTGATTTGTCCCAGTATGGTAATAAGTTGATCAGCACCAGTTGTATCTCCAGCTCCACAATAATTATCTTGAGCAGGAGGGAAATCCCTACATGGAGTGCGTGCATTGATACGGTTTCCATTCTTCCCACTAGGCGCCATTTCTAAACAATGGCATAAACTAGATTAGTTTATGAATCAAAATACATAATTCCATACTTGTAAAACACTTAACATAAATTGAACTATTTATGGATATAATCCATAATCATAAAAATGTTTTCTTTCAGGAAGTATATACTCATAACCCTTCATAGTAGTTTGTAAATAAAATGAGAATTATCCTAAGCATATCCCCTGGGAGTGTCGTAACCAAGAGTGCAGCAAGGCCCATTGTCGTGCACCAGTTCTCGTTCGAGTCTAGCTGAAAGCAGTGTTTTCAGGTTTTACCCCTAGGTACATCTATGCCAGAGCCACCTCTACCTCATCGTATCCAGACAGGGATGTATTTCTCGGAAAACTCATAAAATATCTTATAATACCAAAATTCTAGGAAGTTCTTCTATACTAATCCTCAAAGTCTATATTAGGGCTATGTGCTCTAATCAAAGTTTATCTAAATCTAGCTTCCAAGGTTAGTACTAAACTGCCTCTGATACCAACTGTAACGCCCCGACCCCAGTTACCCAGAGTCGGTGCATTATTGCGTAACATTGGCATGATCACAAAAGATCAAGTCTCGAAAGACCGATTAGTTTAGTAGCCTTGGAAACACTAGATAAATTCATAAGTCTTACATTACATCAAAAAGTAAAACAAAACTACAACAACATCTTGTCTTCATATCCTCTCATACTATCCCTGCAGGTCATTCATAATATACTTCTTCACAGTATGGAAAAATGAAAACACTGAAAGGGGTGAGCTCAGATGCTCAGTAAGGATAACAATATAGCGGAAGCTTTCATAAATAAATATTAACATTTAAGGCAAGGTATAACTAAAACAAAAGCCTTTTAAACTTGAACTTCAGTATAATATGGAAAAAATAAAATGAAATAATGTCATTTACTTATTCACATGGATATTCTACTAGTCGAATAACCACATGCAATATCAATAACCACTTTCATAATGATGGAATGCATAATGCCAGACTATCATAACCATGTAGCCAAGGCCTCGTGCCAAGACTATAAATAAGATTTTTTCAAGGCCTTGTGCCAAGACACTAGTTTGTCTCATGAGACCTGCTGATGCATCGAGGAGCTATAGCGGGCTCCACCCGTCACTTATTAAGTACAATGCATTCCTCATATGAATAGGTTTAAACATATCATAAACCATAACATAATCGTATCACATAAAACATGCATAAAGAAAACATAACATTTCCACATTTCAATCACAAGATATCAATATAACACATTGATATAATAAAACACTTTCAAAACCATTTTCAATACCAAAATAAAAGAAAATTAAAACTTGGTATTTATTTTTCATTTAAAAAAATTTATGGCTTGTAGAGGAAGCCAAAACTCAAATAATAGTCACGGCGGCGGAGAAGTCTTTGTCGCCGCATACGTAATAAAAAACATTCATTTTGTCGTTTAGTAAAAACGCTTCGTATAAAAAGATTCATTTTGAATAAAAGTCAAAGTCAAAGGGTTTTATACACCGTATAAAGGAAAGTTGTGTATAAAACCAAATATGACTCAATGAAAGGAGATTGAGACGAAGTCCCTTGCAAAGATCATTTTTTAAATAAAATAGATCTATTATGTGTATTCACTATAAGTACACATAAAGAAAGTATAAATACAAGATAAGACATAATAATATCATGACATAATTTGAAAGTAGTAGATTCACCCAAAGAATAGAAATTGGGTTAAGAAGTTCCCTTACCTCATGTCCGACTTGACTCGATCGTTCTTTAACCTCCTGAATAATAAACTAGAGTTAATTTATTTTTGCTTAAGAACCTTTTACATGTTCATTATTCTTTTTATATAACTTATTATCATGTTATGAACATTATGTAATTATTTAAGTTAATAACGATCATTTTGTCGATCTTTGGTACTTGAGTCAAAAATAAACTTCTTAAAATTACAAGTTGTTCATGTGGTAAAATATCCATTATATCCATAATTATATTCATAATTTAGATATCATATACATCATATATATCCAGTATATACATTCATTTATAATATTACATAACATTTAGAGGTAAGAAATGAAATGCACCGTTCATGGAGATGGTAAGCCGTACGTACGCATTAACGCTACTTTCATTTCTATTTCATATTTAATGAAATTAAGTTATAATTATATAAAGGTATAACATAATTCCATTGTAATATAATGTATAATACCATTTACTCCATCCTTTATACATCCCACATATGGAATTGACGATTCAAATCACTTTAAGGGGGTGGTAGTCCGCACTTCCGAAAATGAAAATATCGCATTTACCCATAATGGAAACCATAAGGTTATGCCATAAATAAAAAATAAAGAAGTTTAAGTAAAACATAAACATATTATATATCATATATAAATATAGTGACATCTTAATGGCCACCTTTGAAGGTGTTATATGAGTGTTGAACAATCATCGCTTTGTGAGGCAGAAATTCATCATCCACAGAAACAGTATGTTCTTTAACCATTAGATGTAGGTGTGTGTAAGTGTAGCTCGAATACTTCTTATAAAAACATCCTAGTATATTTAGGATACTGGTGTTGTTACAAAAGAAATGAATAAAAATATTTTAGGGGGTTGTAGAAGCAAAATAAAACATAAGAACACAAGAGAAAACACTACCTTTAAAATGGGTAACTCTTTTTGATTTGAGCTCAGAGGCTTCCTTGGAAAGAATTATGCCCAAAGTGAGGATTATAGGAGTAATATAGGGAAGTTGAGATAATATTTGGGCAGATTTTGGCCGATCCAAAAGACTTTGAAGGTGTGAATAAGGTGGTAGTGGTGGGGACCTTTTATAAGAGGAGAGAAGGGGCACTCTTGGAAAGATTGAAATGTTACTTTATTATGAAATGATTTTCAGATTCTAAAGGTCCCACAATGATATATTCCGAGTCTAAGGTGATAAGGGTTCTAAATCTACTCATACAATAGGTTTTTGACAAGTGTAAGCCTTAGATTGTACATTATCTTTTCATTTTATTTAAATCGTTAATTAATAAGGTAATCACTTCATCATCATTGTGTCATAAAAATTTTAATTTATTTAATGTCTAAAAATTATAAAAAAACTATCATGATGTAGGAAATCGTTTTATCTTTCTAATTAATATTTATAGTCAAAAATATGACTTTTATAACCCCATTTATAAATTGTTTTAGTAAAAGAACTCATGTTTGTGACATTTTTACTTTAGCATTAAATAAAAAGTTTTTAATGTCATTTTCCTACCAAAGTGGCTCCATGGGGTCCCCAAGTTGACCCATGGATTTTCTAGGTCGGCCATGACTCATACAATAGAGGTAGGACAAGTTTAAAGGTCATTTCATATTATTATAATATTATATTTACCTTAAATTACACTAATTACCTTTAATCGTGATTAATTAAACTTAAAAGTTACTATTCGCCAAAAAATTATTTTAATCCCATTGAACCAAATTTTACTTCCTAATGAAAACCATGTATGTCAGATTTTTGAAAATCAAATCACATAAGTGGTAATGTTTCATTTAAACGAAAAATCAGTTTTTTAACTACCACTTAGTGGTTTCACTATTCATCAAAAATTGAAGTTTTTCAGAACAATGCCAAAATTTCACCCTAAGCTATAATTGATATTTTGAATTCAAAAATGATGTCTATTTTAAAAAATTCCAAACATATAAGTTGAATTAATTAATTTTATAACTAATTCCCGTTGTCACAACAAATAGCGTATTTTTAAGAAACAATATATATCAAAAGATTGACAATTGTTTATGTCCAATTTCAAAGTGAAATTAATTATAATGAACACCATTGGATAAAATGGAAAAAATATATTCTAATTATACTTTAAAACCACCCAATATTATAATCTATCACTATAAATTATTTTGATTAAAAAAGTTGTTTTAAGTATTTTTCACTATTCATAAAAAATTGGAAGTTCTCAGAAAAATACCAAAAATTCAACATAGGCTAATTTCGATATTCTGAATCCAAAAATGAAGTCCATTTTGAAATATAAAATATATATAATTTCAAAAATTGGGTATTACTATTCATAATGGCTATTTTGATTGGTCGCGGTGTGTTAGAATCTCGAACTTGCATACAATGCAAGCTATTGCATTACTAAAAGAGAAGCGTATCGTGGAAGCTCGGGATGTTACAAGTAATGAAGAAGAAAATGAAGAATAAAACTTCTTCCTCCATGAAATCTATAAATTGGAACCTCATGGACGTTGATTTCGTTTATAAAAATAAAAGGGAGGGAGTAATAATATTTATGATGGTTAATCCATTCACATGATATAATTCTAGTACATATATGATACTAGAGTTATCGTGATAATTTGGATAGAGGAGGTGAGGAGAGGATAGAAAAAGAAGATAAATTGAAATGAAACCAAATGAAAAAAAAGGTGTTTTACCCTTGAAATGACCTCCTTGAGAAACTCCTTAAGGGAAGGGGTTTTGGTCTTTTGGGAAGACCAAAAGCTTCTTTGACGTGGGGAGATACTAGGTAAGGGTAATTGGGTAGAACTTTGAGGAGATTTAAGGCTTAGAGGGGTGAAGAGAAGAGGGAGTGGTGAGGGGTTTTTATAGTGGAGGAGAGGGGTACATTTTGAATATTAATTCATTATTTTATTATTTCTCTCAAGACAACCAATAGTGTTGTTTCATGTGACCCCTAATAGTAATAAGTGAATGTGAGTTCGAACCAAGTGGCCTTTCATCACTTGTGATGTGATGAATAGTGTATTTAACTGATAATTTGTATATATGGTATTTTATCATATTTCACTATTCATCAAAAATTCTAGAATTTCAGAAAAATCCCAAAAATTCACCCCTTCCATTTTTCGACGTGTAGAATTCAAAAGTGAGCTCCATTTTTCAAAAATAATTTTCTAATTATTATTTATTTAATTTTTAAATAATGTCATATTTAATTCAAAAAATAACAATCTTAAAGTGCAATTAGTTTTATTTCTCATTGAAAAACTAATTAAGATCTCATTATCTTATTTCCTTAAGAAAATAAAATGATGTTATTATTTACTATTCATAAGGGTCATATTACTATTCAAATTACTATTCATAAGGGTATGTTACTATTCACAAAAAATCAAGTTTGTTCTATCAGACTCTAACTGACTAATTGAACACAACTCTAGATGACCATTTTTTGAAATTCAAAACATAGAAGAGGCAAAGTTGTGTTTAATGGAAAGATTGTAAAATTGTATTCTATATTTATTTTCAAAACCTTGGGGTGTTACATGGATAGAGCATTTCATTTCTTGTAAAGGGTTTTCCTTGGGAGAAATATCATGTGATTTACATGATGTGTAAGGTGTTTACATGTCATGTAAATACCCATGTTTTAAAAAAAAAAGAGGTAGGACATCCCATATATTTTGGACATAAGACCTCACCCTCCCTTTTCACATGTAAGAGCACACATGAAATCCAAGAGGTAGGATTTGCTCTCATTTACAGATATAGACTCTGTTTCTTTCACCATCAATCTCATTAGATATACACCAGTAAGTTATTGATTCTTTTTTAGTCATTATTTGTCCTTTTAGATATCATCTTCACTATTTAGGTGTAAGCTAATATGCCCAAATTTCAGATTTTGTGTCCATTCTTCATTTCTCTCCCAATCTAAGTCAAATCAGAAGTTCATACCGGATGAGCGCTCTATTAACAACTTATAGTAGGTGGTATATACATTTTTTGTTTGGTTTGGTTATTTATAGGGATACCTACCATTGTACTTCTCACCATACTTTCCCATGTGATCCCAAAATTGAACTAGTTAATTTAATTAAGTGAATTGGGACCTTTTAGAGAAGCCCTTAGGTATCCTTGAGATGTTTTTGTGGTTGTTTCCCCAACCAAATCCATCCATGGGTTGTTAAATTTTCCTATCCCATATGTTAAACCATTCATGGGGTGTGATTTAGTCTTTAATAGTTAAAGGAAGCTCAATTATATTTAAATGAGATTTAATTTCTTAGTTTGGTGATGTATTGGATCCTTTTTAGGTTAATTCTCTTGAATTGAATGGTTTATATAGAACATTTATTGTTTAAATGGATTTTTAGAAATTTGATAAATGAGTGGGTATACTCATTGGTTGCCTTTTATTGTGAATTTGTTCAATGATTGGATATACTTATTGTTTGTATTTGGATGTAATGGTTATATAAGTGGGTATACCAATATGGTATAAAATGACATATGGTATGAAATGGAAAATGGTATGAAATGATAAATGGTATGAAATGGTGATTGATGCAATAGATACCTTGGACACTCTTCCTTGGATATTGAATGCAGTAGTGGACACCATGGATTCAGTATGCTCCATGGGTATTAATTCCTTGGGATGCCTCATGCCTTTTTACCCCTTGAATCCAACTTTATTGTACTTTCATAGGATATGTTCAATAGACATGAACCTAGTACTCCAATTAGTGCCTAACCGAGTTTCCATCGAGATACTCCTGGGACTCGACAAGAATGCCTTATTCTTTTACTCCTTAGATCCGGACCTTCATGGTTGGGAACTTTGATTATATGGAACGTCCATGAGAAATGTTACGGGTTTGATTATATGGCTCGGTCATGGATGTTATGACTCTTTTGGTTATACGGCAATGTCATGGTTCTAATGGTTCTATGGTTTCTACAGTGTGGTCATGTCACTTAATCCCTTTTTATTATAGTTGTCTTGTATAGAAGCTTGACCATATTTTGTAGGGATCCTTGATAGGTTATTCAGGATTTTGAGTTTAGTAGTTTATATTCCATAGGCATATTTACTTTTATTTTTTTTCTTACCTATTTACTTACACATTGTTTAGATTTTTATATTTCACAACCTATATTTGTATAGATCTTTGGGTGGTTACCTACTGGGATTATATATCACACACTATTCAAGTTGTTTTTGGGTACCCGAACAGACTATTTGGATGTAGGTAGAGATTGGGGAAAGTTACCACAGTTTGAGGGTTGATCTTATGTCATTTTTAAGAGAAGGGGAGCACCATATCAAGCTGAGAATTGTGATGTTATTCAGAGATAAAACTTTTGGACATTTTGATTTTTTGGATACTTATATTGTGATTTAATACTATGTACCTATTTTGGATTCTTTCTAGATACATGTATCATCATAATTGTAAATGAGACACTTCTAGATTTGTTATGTATTCTTGTCTAGTTTATTTATCAGTTATATGCTTGTTGTATATGCTTCCACTATTTACTGTTACTAACATTATGTTATGTTACACTCTTGTAATGAGGGTATCGTCTCCCCATGGACACACCCTAGGGACTCATTGTTAGTCAGAAAACTCTAGCATTCTGGGAGATGCTCTTGAGGCCATGTGACCCACCAGGATTGGGGCACTGTTGAGTGGTATCTAGGTCCAGGGTGTTACAAAGTGGTATCAGAGATTTTTTTCTTTTATGGTTTATTATTTTGTGACAATATATAGGGATAATAATGGAATGTATTTTGGTAATGATTTGTGCTTGGGAATATCTACCCCACGTACAGGGAGAAGCCAAATTTCCTTGAGTTAATTGTTGTTTTCTAGATTTTGAATAATACAGTTGATTTGATTATACTATTGGGTGACACACTTGAATTGTGATGTTAATTTTGATGTGATTGAGGGTTTTATTTCTATTTCAACCCAATGAGATGAGGGTATGTCATCTCATGCATCATACTAGGCACTTTTTAAAAATCACATGCCTTGCATTATGCTATGCCATTTAGGATGCATTACTTGTTGCATTTTGTTGTGATAGGTGTTTTGATAGCTATAACTGTTGTTGGGATATATTTTTTGCAGTGGATAAAGAAAGTGATGTTATATTTCAGTTTATAAGGAGTATGGGCCCTTATGAACTAGAAAGTGATACACCTTTTGATTCTATTATTTAAATTGTATTTGATATCATATGGATTATATGGGAAACAAATTTTTGTTCATGAGGTGTTATGGGACCTCATGGATTGGAACTTGGTTAACCATTGGTTAAACCTTTTGAATAAATGAATTATGGAAATTAAATTGAAATTAATATCAAATGAATTTTAATGGGAAAGTGGACTTGGAAATAGATTCTTGACCTAGACCCTGCTTTTAAGTGGAAAAGAGGCAATGTCTCCAGTAACTTTTTCAACTGTTCTTTTTACGGTCTGGACGTTAGGATCAGTTTGTGTGGTATGACCTAGTTTTAAGAGGGTTTTGACCTATCCTATGATTTTGAGCTTAAAACTTTGATATTGTTCTTTTATGATGAGTGTATTTGGCATTGTAAAGGAATTCCACCATGATGTCCTCTAGTCATACACCAAGAGTGGGTCTACGACCACGATCCAGAGGTGGTAGACCATGGGCTACTTGTGAATCCTATTTTAGTGCTAGCTAAAACACCTGATTTTGTTTCAGACATAGGTTCTAAGGCACAGTTCTATGAGGGGTTTTATCACTTTATGCAGTCTTTCTAGGGAGCACTGCAACCTTCCTTGTCAATAGCCAAGCTGACGCATGTATTCCAACAACAGAATCCTATTGTGTTTTTGGGTTATAACAATCTATAGTATACTAATATATGGTTTGAGAATAATCTATTTATTTTTGAGCATATAGATACACCTCTTGAGATGAGGGTGAATTTTGCAACTTACCTGCTTCGTGGAGCAGCAAAGTTCTAGTGGTAAATTCTGAACCAGGATAACAGGTTGTGGGATATGGTTTGGTAGGAATTCCAAACCAGATTATATGACTATTTCTACCCTAAGACTCTATAGGTAGATCAGGCTAGTGATTTCATGCATCTGGAGTAGGGCGTGATGATGTTTATGGAGTACTCATCATGCTTTACAGAGTTGCAGCGTTTTACACCGACGTACCTTACTAATAAGCTATCGAGGGCGAGACTCTTTGAGGAAGGTCTCTAAAATGCTATCAGATCTTAGTTAAAAATGTTCATATTGACCTATATTATTGATATTTTGAATCAGGCACTATTTATATAGTGGAACCTGAGAGGAGATAGGGGCATAGAGAAGGGTAGTGTAGTCTCTAGACCAAGTGGTTCATCATCTTCAGGTAGGAAACGCTATTTTAAGGCTTCTTGTGAGTGTCATTTAGGTTTTGAGTAATATTACCTCATTTTTCTATCATTAGTGTGTAAAATGAGGCCACATGAAGAATCAATACAGTCACAACCCAGTCGAGTCTCGATCTTGTGGAAGGATGGGCCACATGAAACGTTTCTACAAGACCTTCCCTCCAATTATGAGTGGTAGGGGTTAAAATTTGACACCAGGTTTTGGAGAGTATTTCTCAGTTCCTCATCGGGTAGGAAGATGGGGAAATATCGGTCGATCAAGCTGAGATAGTGGTGGTCATGTCTATGGAATCCAGATTCCAGTTACAAGAGACATCAAAGTGGGCCTACTTCGAGCAATGAGGTTGTGTCACAGGGCCTTGGTTCAGGACAAATCTTTTCTATGCATCCTACCCCTGAGGAGCAGGGTGTCATACTATCTATGGTGAGAGGTATGGTTTTATTAGCCTCTACAATTGAATATTCACTTTTTGATACATATGAATCACATATTTTTATATCTTTACCTATGGTGGAAATCCTTGGGCTCATTATACGGTCTTATGAGAGTGTTATGATGCAAGAAACTCTGATGGGAATTCGAATGAATGATGTATACCAGTTCAGGGAGTGTCCCATTGAGATTGGTAGGTGTCACTTCATCTGGAATCTTTATGTCCTTGAGATGATAGGGTTTGAAATCATACATGGGATGAACTGGCTAGTATCTTATTGATCTTTCATTGACTGTTATCTCCATAGAGTAAATTTCACATCTCCTGAGGGAATAGTGTATACTCACAGGGGTGAATGGGATGTTCAGGTGAGATGAGATGGACCCAAGCATCATGGGCTGGGAAGAATGATATCCCAAATCACTATTTTGTATTTGGGTAATCAGGGAGTGAATCAAATGGACTTTCCTCTAGTGGTTGATCATTTCATGGATGTCTTCCTGGATGAATTTTCTGGTTTACCTCTTAATAGAGAGGTTAAGTTCTCCATTGATCTAGTGTTAGGATCTGCACCAATATCCATTCCTCCTTATAGTATGGTAATGATTGAGATACAGGATATAAAGAAGTAGCTATAGTATTTAGAGACAAATAGGATTATTCAAACTAGTAATTATCCATGGGTTTCACTTATCCTTTTTGTAAAAAAGGTAGATGGTTCCCATTAGGCTATGCTTGGATAACTGGATATTGAACATGTTAATGGTTAAGAACTGATATCCCCTACCATGGATAGATGACGTGTTTGATCAGCTTTGAGGAGATTTAGTGTTCTCAAAATTTTATTTGAGACTCGAATATCACTAGGTATGTGTTTGACCTGAAGACAAAACTCATACTACCTTTCATATCAGGTATGATCTATATAATTATTTGGTTATGTTGTTTGGTCTCATGAATTCTCCAGCAGTTTTCATGGAATTGATGAATTGAGTCTTCCATCCTTATTTGGATTTGTTTGGAGTGGTTTTCATGGACAATATCTTAGTGTATTCTCACAATTGACACGACCATGCCAAACATCTTGAGATCATATTTAATATACTAAGAGGGCATTATTTATATGTTAAGATCACAAAGTTCCACTTCTGGATGGATTATATTCACTTTCTAGGTCACATTATCTCAGATACAAGAGTATTAGTTGATAAAGATAAGATGAGAGCTATAGTTTCCTAGGAGCATCCCAAGAATGTATTTGATATACAAACTTTCTTAGGGTTGTTTGGTTACTAAATGAATTTCATAAAAGACTTATCATGCTTCGAAATTTTGCTTACAGGATTGACTAAGAAGGGTGTAAAGTTTTCATGGTCAGATTCTTGCAAGACATACTTTTAGGAGCTGAATGGGAGATTGACTTCAGCAGCAGTCCTAATACTGCCAGAGCAGATCAAGATCTACACTATATACTGTGAGGCATCAGGTATCAGGCTTGGAGTAGTACTGATGTAGGGGGGTAGTGTCATGGCATAAGGGTCTCGGTAGGTAATGCCACACAAGAAGAATTACCCAATGCACAATCTTGAGTTAGCTATAGTTATTCATGTTTTTCGCTATTGGAGACATTACTTAATAGGAGAGCATTTTGTGGTGTACATGGACCAAAAAATCCTCAAGTACATATTTACACAGTGTGATTTAAATCTAAGGCATCGATGGTGAGTAGAGTACCTACATTATTTTGACTTCAAGCTTTCTTACATGCTTGGTAAAGGCAATGCAGTGGCCAATTCACTAAGGTGGACTCATATACACACAATTCAGCAGACCAGTAGTGAGTGGAAGCTCATGGATTTGATCTCTAAGATGCACTTAGAGGTGTAGGATAGTTAGGGGTGGACTTATATTTTTTCCTTAGATGTGACCACTACCCTACTAGATAGAGTTGGGATGAGTTAGATATCAGATCCAGAGGGCCTAGTTCTATGGGGAAGTGTGGAAGGTGAAAACCCACCTCCTATTTGAACTATAGCTGAGGATGAGATCCTGTGTATTCATGGTCATGTTTTGGTTATAGTGAACATTCGTAAGGAGTTTATGTGGGAGTTTCATGCCTCAGCTTGGGTAGTGAATCTTGTAGTCACCAAGATGTATCATGATTTATGTTGTCGGTACTGGTGGTTGAGTATAAAGAATAAGGTAGCTAGTTTTGTTATGAGGTGTTCCACCTATCAGCAGGTGAAGGTGTAACATCAGTGAGTAGTCATTACCTATTCCTAATTGGAAATGGGATGATGTCACAATAGATTTCATGAACGGTTTACCAAGGTCCCATCAAGGTAATGATTATAAGTGGGTTGTTGTTGACAGGATCCTAATGTTTGATCATTTCTTTCCGATCAAGGATACCTTCAATGTGGATGAGATTGGGAGGCTGTATATTGGTGAGATAGTATGACTTTATGGGTTCCCATGCACTATCATTTTAGATAGGTACACCCACTTTACATCATTTTTTAAGAAGAGTTTTCAGAGGGCATTGGGTATATAGGTGCTACTGAGCACAACATACCACCCTCAGACTGATGGATAGTTAAAGAATATGATAAAGGTTAATGAGGACATTCTAAAAGCAAGCATCCTATATTTTGGGGGCTCTTGGGAGTGGCATATACCCATGGTTTATTTCACCTACAATAATACTTATCAAGAGACAATACAGATGGTACCTTATAAGGATTTCTATGGTAGTCCATGACAATTTCCCCTATGTTGGTTAGAGGAAGTTGAGCCAACTTTATTGGTATCACATCTTATACAGAAGACTTATGATCCAGTCTAGTTGATACGAAAGTGGATGACTACTGGACAGTCTCAACATAAATCTTACATGGATCTTCATAGATGACCTCTAGAGTTTGAGGTCAGGGATAGGGTCTTTTTACGTGTTTCACTGAGTCTAGGACACATATGGATTAGGATATTGGTAAATATTTCACCGTGATATGTTATTCTATTCGATATTATAGAAAGAGTCTGGTCGGTAGCCTATCGGTTACAATTTCCTTAGAGGTACTGATCCATGCACGACATCTTCCATGTATCTCAGCAGTGTAATTTTCATTTAGACCCATACTATTCTTTTAAACCCAAGGAGGTTGAGTTATAGATATATGCATCCTTTGAGGAGAATACTATTTTTATCATTGATAGGAGTGTGAAATTTCTCCAAGGCTGATCAATTCCTCTAGTACGGGTGTTATGGAAGCATAGCCATTTACAGGAAGAGACTTGGGAACATGGGGCCAACTTACATGATCAGTGGCCAGAGTTATTTTCATAAGAATATTTACTATCCTTTAGAGGGAAATTTGGGTATAAATTTCTTTAAGGGTGGAAGATTATAATATCCCAAGTTTTTCTTATGGTACGAATATTTTTTTTCACTTGAACATTTCCTTTATTTCTATTTTTCTTAGACCCTAAGTCAGGTCATGGGATAGTTGGGTAGTTCTTGGGAAGGAAGAGGCTGGTGGGGTGTATATTGGCTACATTCCAATTACATGATGTGTATTTAATTACATAATGTGTAATGGTTTAGTGATAAACTTTCATTCTATGTAAAGGCTTCTCTCAAGGGGAAAGATCTTATGATTTACACAACGTGTAAGGAATTTACACATCAGGTAAATACCCAAGTTTTTTTTTAAAAAAAGGATGTAGTTACTCCCATCTATTTTGGAAAAAATCTCTCACCCTCCCTTTTCATGTGCAGGAGCACCCAATAAAACCAAGAGGTAAGATTTTCTCCCATTTGTAGATTTGGACTCCATTTCTTTCATCATCGATCTCATTAGATCCGCACTAGTAAGATATCAATTAATTTTTAGTCATTATTCATTCTTATGTATATTGGATGTTCTATTTAAGTGTAAGATAATATGCCCTAATTTCAGTTTATTCATTCATTCATTATTTTTCTCATGATCTGAGTTAAATCGAAACTTGATACTAGATGAGCACTATATTACCATGCTACGGTAGGTGGTCTATACATTTATTATTTGGTTTTGTTCTTTATATGGATACCTACCATTATTCCTCCCACTGTAATTTCTATTGTGGCCTTGAAATTGAAATATTTAATTGAATTAAGTGAATTGGGACCTATTAGGGAATCCCTTAGGTACCCTTGATATGTTTTGGTGGTTGTTTCATAAACCAAATTCACCCATGGGGTGTTAACTTATCCTATTCCACATTTCAAACCATCCATGGGGTGTGATTTACTCTTTTTTAATTAAAGGAAGCTCAATTATATTTAAATTATTTTGAATTGATTAGTTATAAGATGTATTGCCTCCTTTTCGTGTTGATTCTCTTGAATTGAATGGTTTATATGGAACTTTTATTTCTTAAATGGCTTATTTGAAATTTAATAAATGAGTGGGTATACTCATTGGTTGCCTTTGATTTTGAATGTGGTTAATGAGTGGATATACTCATTGTTTATATTTGGATGTAATATTTATATGAGTGGGTAGACTCATAAGCTATAAAATGACATATGGTATGAAATGGAAAATGGGATGAAATGATAAATGGTATGAAATGGTGTTTGATTTCATAGATTCCTAAAGCATTGTTCCTTTGATCTTGAACATGTTAGTGGATTCCATGGATTGATTATTCTCCTTGGGTATTAATTCCATGGGATTACATAGGCCTTTTTATACCTTTGATCATCTTTCTTGGACACACATAGGACATGTTCGATAGACATGCTCCTAAGACTCCAACTAGTTCTTAAACAAATTTCCATTGGGATTCTCCTAGGAATCGATGAGGATGCCTTGGTATTCTACACCTTGGATCCATCCCATCACGTTTTAACACTTTGATTATATGGAACTTTCATGATAAATGTGAAATGTTTGATTATACGGCTAGGCAGTGGATATTCTGACTCTTCTGGTTATATGGAATGGTCATGGTTGTAATGGTTCTATGGTTTGTATGGAGAGGCTATGAAACTTACTACATTTTCATTATAGCTATATTGTATAGGATCCTGACCATATTTTGCAAGGATCCTTGAGAGGTTATTCAAGATTTCTAGTTTAGTAGTTTACATACCATATACATCTTTACATTTATTTTTTTATTACTAATTTACCTACACACTGTTTATCTTGTTATATTACACAATTGGGATTTTTATAGATCATTGGGTAATTTAATACTGGGATTTTATCTCACACCCTATTTGGTATGTTGTTGGGTACCTGAACAGATTATTTGGATGTAGGTAGAGATAGGGGAAATCATCAACAGTTTGAGGGTTGGTCTTGTACCATGCTTAAGAGTAGGGGAGCATAGGATTGAACTGAAGCTCGTGATCCTATTTAGAGATAGCAATTTTGGAATTTTTGGTATTTTGGATACTTGTATTGTATTTTACTACTATGTACCTATTTTGTTTTCTTTCAAGATAAATTAATCATCATAATTTTATATGAGACACTTTTGGATTTGTTATGTATTCCTATCTTGTTTATTTATTAGTTTTATGATTTTGGTATTTTCTTCCTCTATTAACTTTTATTATCATTCCTCCATGTTAAAATATAGTAATGAGGCCATAGTCTCCCCATGGACACACCTGTGTTCCTCACTTATAGTTATCACCCTCTATCATTCAAGGAGATGTGCTTGATTCCATGTGACTCACCAAGATTGGGGCACTGTTGAGTGGTGTCTGAGTCCAGGATGTTACACCAAATAACAAGGGTGTTCTAAGAACCTAGGTCCAATTAAGAATCTAGTGCTATGATACCATTTTTTCATGAACCAACCTAAGTTATCCCTCTTTTGGATGCCCAACCCAGTTTTTGATAAGTCCTAAAGGATTCTCTTGATCCCCATGATATAGCACATGTGCTAGTTATCAATGAAACACCACTTGGGAACAATTTCTCATGAATAAAACGAAATTAAAAAAATAGTAGAAAACAAATGAAAAAATATCATGAACCATATATATATCATAAATTTGTGCCAAATTAGATATGAAACAGAAATAAATAATATAATATAATATAAAATAGTAAATAAAATTAACAATAAAACACTTCACTCACCCCTAGTCTACCTCCCAAGTAAAAAAAACTGTATCTGCCTCTAGTTCCCTACTTCCCTCCCATGGATGTATCTAACCTCTATATATAGAAATAATTAAAAATTATTATATGTTCAATGCATAGAAAGAAACAAAAATAAAATGATATGCATATCTTAATAGACTACCCCCTGTGACCCGTGGTCACTCTCTATCCAAATTCGAACAGTAATCACTCAAGAGTGATCAAGAACTAGACCTGAAAATGAAATGATATATATAGGCATGTGTATAATAATTCCCAACTGGACATCACCCACTATTCCACAGACATACCCTTTAATTAAATATTCATTATCATTCTAGTTTGAAAATATAGATAGAAATAGGTTTTTCATTTTTTAATTACATTTAAAAAAATAACTCATCATCGACATTGATTAAATCTATTTTTAAAAAAAATAAACTTCTAAAGAATAAATAAGAACAATGATAAATTGTAACATGAAATATAAAATGGAATTTAAATAAAAAATTCATTTGTTAATTTAAATAGATAAGAAAGAGTCAAAAGTAAACCACACAAAGAACCATGGGAAATCCCTAAGTAATTTAAGTTTAGTGGGAACCTTAGGTCTGTGTATCAATTGGTGAATTAATGGTCAATCCATACGTGTTCACAAACCTTTGATGTCATGAATTGGCCTAGTTTTATGGGGCCACCCATCCAAAAACACCATTTCAAACTCACTATTAAGTAATTCATTTCGTGGCCTAGTCGTGTGATTCCACCCATCTTACAACACCACATCCTTTGTCTAAGTTTTTTTAGTTAGTAATGTGTCCTAACCAATAATGTACTTAACACTAGTCTTCCCCCATTAAATAACAGGTTTCATGTGTGCTCTCTCTATTTCAAACAAACTATGTTATTAAAATAAATTATGTCACTTAAAACCATTGGTATATAAAAACCAAGGAAATCGTTTTTAGAATAACCATGATACATGTATAATTTTCATTAAAAATTTAATAGAATAACTTTAATTAATTAAGATAAACTTTATAAAATATAAAAAGGAAAAATATAATTTTATAACTGGAATTTATTATTTTAAATTACAATTTACCTTTCAAGATAACATTTAAATAATACCCATTTTAAAGTAACATTTAAAATCCAAGTTTAAGATATAAAATTTTAGTTCCAAAATATCCTTGTTATCATTACACACACATTAATTTATATATATAGATACCAATCATCTCAAATAACATATTCACAAATCCTTGTGTGAAAATGTAAAATAAATTATCTATAAAAATATCCATGTATATGTGGGTGAATATTAAAAGTATCATGAAGTAATTTTAAACATGATTTGCATGTATGAAAAATCAAAACAAAGATTTCAAACTAAATTAAAACCTTTTTAACAATTCATATAAAAATTATAAATAACTCATGAGATATTAAAATACTATATTTCACTTCAAAATCTAATGCAAATAATTTTCTGGAAAAAATATGAACACATTCCTCAAAAGAATAGGCAACCAAAGGGTGAATTCAGGGAAAACCAAGTTGAAACATGATTTTATCCTTATAAATTTTATAAACATCATTAATAAAATTATTATATATCAAAAATAATAATTTAAAAGGAAATAAGTCAAATTAACTTAAATAAAAGATTCTAGAATGGTAAAAACCTTCCTCAATAAAATTTGGTGATGTCAAAACCCTCAAATATGTGTTGTGGGAGACTTGGGATTGAGATCGCAGATCGCAAAACCCACAATTGCAAGAAATGAGAAGTAAAACCCGCCTAGGGTTTGACTAAAACCATGGAACAAAAAGAGGGATAGAATAAAATAAATAATAAAGGAGATAGGGATGAATATGAATGATAGAAACTCTTAATCAGATCCAAATCACACAAAATCAGAGGAAGAATCGGTAAAGAATAGAGAGGATGTGTGTGAGGGGAGGGGTGGTCGGTCGTGGGGTGTATCATGACCTAAGTATAGTGGGAGAGGGATGATTGATCCATTAGTGGGGTAGTAGTTTAGGCTTTATTTTTTATTTTCATTTAAACTATTTTTTTTACATTTTTTAAAGTCCTGGAAGAGACACATGGTTTGGCCGCACACTTGGCCAAACCATGCGTTAATTGTATGATCGACACTAGTCAGTTGGGACACCCACATGGTTAGGATAAATATTTTTATAAACTCTTAATAAATCATAAAAAAATCATATGAATAGAGATATCCCCACCTACATGTTTTACACAAGGTCTAGCCAGTAGTGCTACCAAACCATGCGACATATAGAAAGGCTTAATTTTTTTTAAAATTTCTAAATTAAAAGACCTGAACCTATGAAGAAAAATTATAAAAATATAAATAGATAAAATAATTATTAAAGGATGGATGAGGTGTGACACAAAATTTTTAGATGTATTGTGGTGAACAATAGGTTTGTTGCTTCCCATGTGTATAATAAAGTCATTTGAAAATAAATTATAATGAATTGAAGAAGAAGCAATTAGTTTCATTGACTTTAGGAATATATTCATCACATTATATAATGTTTATATATCAATTTTTAGGTATTTGATACATTTTTATTTTTTATAAGAACCAAATAAGTAAGGTGTTTTTTCCTAGTGGATGAGAAAGGGTGATTATTATGTCAACAATATAAAGCACAAAAACCATTATAGGAATTAAGGAGTGTTCTCCTGGTGAATGAGAAAGAGTTATTCCCATATTAGTAGTGAGAAACACAATAATTCATAAGTAAGTTATTTTTTTAGTGGTTGTGAAATTGTGATTCATATATCAACAATGAGCAACACATGACTTCTTGTTGCTTAGTTATTTTATTCTATTTGAATTATTATTTGTGTTTATTATTACCAAAAATTTATATCAGTGTTATATTGAACATAATATGACATTATTTATTTTTAAATTAATGTTTTTATGGTAAAAATCACTTAATAAAGAGTCTAGTTAATCTTGAATCATAAATATACAACATTAGCCATAAATAATGAATATAATTATAAGACTCATACCCATTTATGGAAAGATAATTCCTATTAAAATAAAACTATAAGTTTTTATGTATATACCCAATATATTTTTAGACTCTTAGGAGATAAAAATCTTAGGTATGTGACATCACTATGTTTTAGACTAAGAAACCTTTATATGTAATAGTAATCTGCAAATATTCTAGAGTTAGTTCAATT
This sequence comes from Viscum album, assembly GCA_963277665.1. Lineage (NCBI taxonomy): Eukaryota > Viridiplantae > Streptophyta > Magnoliopsida > Santalales > Viscaceae > Viscum > Viscum album. The sequence continues at coordinate 1,625,719 of OY728136.1, forward strand.
ATATAGTGTGGAAAAATACAGGGAGAAACTAGAGGTAAAATCATATAATCTATGAGATTCATTAAGAAATATTAGTAATGGTTAGTGGAGTAATGAATCCACTTAGTAAAGGATGTAGGGTCCTTTGGTATAGTGTGTCAAATTACATCTTAACCAATTATTCATCGATATTTTAATGTATAATAATGGTTTTCCTAAACTCACATAGACTTATTCACATCTAATTATATGGTATGGTTTATGAGGAGTCTAATATACATATTTCAGTATTTCATGATTCTTTTTTAGTTATTTTTTTCTAATAATAGCATAACAACTAACCATATGAAAACTATATTGACTAGTGGATATTTTATAATGTTATGATATAAAGGAAATCCATTATGTTATAGCCTCAGGTTTTTTATGGGATCCATTTATAAATTTGGTGAAAGCTTTAAATGTACATCATGAAAACACTAGGTCCGTCTCTATTAATTTTCATATTGACACTAAGGATAGTAACATACCTTTGAAGGAAAATTTATTAATAATACCAAATTTATTTATATGAGGGAAGTACATATCTTTTGAGATGGTAGGAGAAAGAAAGTATTGAGTATAATATTGGATCCAAATTCATAGGTTGGCATACAAAAATTAAACTCCACAAGTATTAGTGGGGGGAATTATTCCATAGAAACATGCTACATAGGATGGTTAAAATTATAGTGATGGTTTTATATTCACTGCTATGGGTGATATATTATTTATAAATAATAAAAAATCCTATATAGAATATTAAGGTACAAATAACTAAGGTTTAAAAGTTTATATGAATTCAAAATTGGATTCAATGTACAAAAAATCATTCTTTATTTTGGTGGTTGATGTAAATATTTTTATGGGTATTCAATAAAAGTAATGAATGAATGGTATAAGAAAGGTACCAATAATTATTGACTAGTAACACAAGACATCATGATTAAATACATTTGAATTATACTTGTCATAACTACTATTACCATTATGTTAGGCATCAAATGTTAAGGCAACCTCCCATGGAGGTAACCATACGGAACTTGTCTATATTGTGTGACCATAAAGGTAGGATACATCAAAGAAATCTAATATGGATTTCAAGATTCAAGGATCCATTTATGGGTTTAAACATGTATAATGATCATAGTACATTCATTTGAAACAATATTTTTCTAGGTTTCTACAAGAGATTAATAGGAGCACTATATTTTTCCATTAAAGTTATGTTTCACAACATATAGAAAAATAAGTGATTAATCTTGTGGTAATATAAGACTAAATAATTTCTCCAAAAATGAATATAGTAGAAACCTAATTTCTAGGGAACATGGTCTACTATATTTTATCAATGGGTTTCTTATTCCAATTCATAGTACACAGTTGACATGGTATTGAAAAATACAAGATGGAATAGTGAACCTAAATTGTTTCTAGTTTTATGTGGTATTCTTGTGATGTATAGACTACATATGCCTATTTTCTTAAGAAATCTATCTCACATTCCATGAAATATACATAGGTTTTATCCTACTTGTGTTTAATGAATAGAATAAAATTTTCAAATGAGACTAGGGGAGCTACATTGGATAAAATATAGAACTATATGTTAGTGCTTAAGGAAGAAAAACAGGATGAGTTCCTGTTAATTGGAGAAATGGGAACACTATTTTTTTAGGAAATATAAAACCAATATTTTTTTGATCATTTTGAGCTAGTATTGTAAGTAGGTTAAGATAATATGGAAAGGGTAAAGCATATTATTTCCAGTTGTTTTCATATATAAACTAGACCAAGTAAATTTTGTCTTCTAATGCAGCATAAGAAAAAAATTTAGAAAATATTTGTTCTAAATTTTATCATTTTTTCTAAATAGTAAAAATCCATTCATAACATGATAAATTTTAACTATGGTATTATCTAGGATATTAGGGATGTGAGAGGACACAAAATATACATGTGGTGATATTATATCATGAGGGGTTTTCTCATAGATATGAGGATGTGGTAAGTATAACAAACATGGGTATCATGGTGGGATCATTAGTTATATCCATATCTCAGTAGAAGCATGTTTATCCTAGGAAGCTAACTAGTCAAGTTGTTAATAGTTATATCTAGTGCATGTGGAAGTATGTTGAGTTAGTGTCCTATAACCAACAACTATTTGATTAACGAAGTATTCATATAGTTGAATATTAAGTTATATCTTATCTTGTTATGATTGTTCTTCTATGTGATATATATATGATAATGTCTAGGGGTACATGTCGCACTGCAAGGTTATAGAAGTTCCACAGTATGATGAGAACTTGTAAGTGTAATGGAAATATTCTTAAATATGTGTTCTATAACTAGATGATATCATTTGATGTGATGAAAATGATATAATCTATCACAGATGGAGAGTCATGGGACTTTGAAAAACATTATCATGGTGTACACCCTTGGAAGTCTTTAGTGCATGAGATTATAAGAACAAGACCCACCAGTAAGAAATACATATTTATATTTGTAATTGGATGTTCTCATATATGGAAATGTGTAATGATCCTCAAACTTTAATATCAGTATTAATAAATTTTATGAGTTATGCACTTTTATGCACTAACTAAAACCATTATGACATATGTTCATGGGAAGTAGGGTACATTGGGTGCATCGTGATTTTTATGTACTAATGAATAATGAGAGAAAGTATTTATATCTTCCATTTTTAATGGGAGTTGATATCTCAGACACTTTGATGGGAATAAAACTACTTAATTAAATTCATGGCTTTGGTGTTCAATGGTAAAGTTAATTTTCATAAATTCAAAAAAAAAGATACATCAATAACATGGGTTGATGACACTAGTATACAACTTTATTTATTATATATATCATTAAAAATGGATTATATTAAAAATTGTTCATTTGTATAAGGTTTCATTTCATTGAAACATTAATTTCTTTCTCTATAGGATCCTTGAAAAGTTTCTAGATGATAACCTTGGATTTTAGGTGGTGTAGCCTAATACACTAATAAAGTGGATTATAGGGTCACACACTAAGAGTATCCAGAACCTCGGTTAAATAAATATGAATTTATAATATTGAATAAATATTATTCTCATGTGGGGTTTAATAATTATTCATGTTTGATTGGTCAAATATATTTAGTCACCAGTTATTTGAGAGAATATTATTTGAGTTGAATATTTGATAAATATTATTCACTGGGAAATTATTTATTTAATTACTCAAATATATAATACTATTTTATCTCTGATATATTCGCAAGGTAAAAAAATTTATTTATTTTGTTACATAAACATTTGATAAATATTTATTCACTTTTTTAGTGAATATAAAATTATTTATTTATCAAAAAATAATCTACATACATTTATTTATTTAAATGAATATAAATTATTCATAGTATAATAAATATTAATGAGGATAAGAAGACTGAGATTAATGCTCTTATGAAAAATGATATATTAAATATCATTTGAGAAAATATTAATTTATTTTTTAAGGAAATAATATTTATTTATCCACAAGTTAGCACATATTAAGTAAATAATAATAATATGATTATAATTTAGAAATGGGTTTCATTGGGGATTAGGAGAATAATAAGGCACTATGTGTAATTATATATTCTCTAATTATATGTCTATAAATACCAAGTTATATCATTTTATAACCCTATCCAAGATTATCCACCATTATGAACAAGTATTTCTAGAGAGAATCCACATAAAACATAGATAGATCTTCTACTATAACTCTCTCAAGAATAGAGAGTGATCCTCAACCATTACCCTATTGAGTCTATAGAGAAATGGAGTAATTTCTTATCATTGTGAAGGATTTTATTAAGATCAACATCGATCAATGAAAGCAATATTACCATCCATGATAGCACCTATAGAATTCTACAGTGATGATTAGAGATTCATGGAACATATGTATATCACCACTAAAGGGATCAACCCTTGATTTATTCGATGGAGTGATGGTATGAAAAGAGGTTTGAATAGAATCATCAATGAAGAAAGAATTACAATGAAAGGTAATTATTTATCTTGACTTAATTTAATTATAAATTATATATGATGATCTTATCTCATGGAGTCCAGTAATACTATTTCAAATAGTTTTGGGGATAAATATGAAGGAATTTATAAAAAATATTATTGGTCATGAGACCAACCACTTCCATTTCACCCCAGAACCTTTATTTTAGTGGTAATTAAAACACGTTTTTGGTAAGATAAATAAGTTACCATCATGAACTATTTGTCCCTTGAAGGTATTAAATTGTTTTGGTGAGTTTTCTTACCTATTGAAACTCCCTTCATAGTTAGAGTGAATTGTTGGAATCTTACATATAACATAGCTTTGGGAATTCATCCATGATTTCACACATATGATTTATTATTCATAGTTTTATATATAAAATGATATAAATTTTTTGAGCATCTTATAAAGATTCAGGGTTATCGAGTAAGGTACTGTGTGGATTATTTTCTTCATTATTTTAAATTTTTATGGATACATGGTGGTTTAGAAGAGTGTAATTAAGATATATAAACACATATGATAATTCAATACCCATTTTTTTATTTATCTCCTTATATTTAATTTTTTTCTAGAAATAATTTATGATAGTGATGTTTTGAAATTGAAGTTTTAGGAAAGTTTTTCTAAATTATATTTTGTAAATATGATTCTTCTCATGGGATTTGATATATTTTAATCATGTTGAGAATGATATATTTTTAATTGGTTTTCATTATAGAGCCTTATAAATTCATATTACAGGACTTTGAGAAATTATTAAGGGTGTTTTGGTAAATTTATATATGAGGTATAAAATAGTAATTTTCACCTAGTGTATGATCTCAAAATAAAATTCTTAGTGCTACATTGATCACAAAATAGAGTGTTTTCCCTATAATTAAATTTGGTAAGAATCCAATATGGTTAAATTTTTTGATATAATTGGAATTGTGGATAATTATTTATTTATTTAATATTTATTCATTTATTGTATTGAATTAACATTTTGGATATTTTACATTATTATGAGATATGTAGTAAAGGTAATTTGAGAAGGATTTGGTTAATGAATTTGGTCCATTTATTTATAATTTAAAGTGTAGTTTTACTTGGTCAAAATACGATAATGTATTCAATCATATTGAATTTAAAATTATGAGAGATATTGAATCATTTATGGGTGATAATTCATGGAAAATTAAGTGTGTGTTCATGTTCTTTCATGGGATGATTATTTGTGTCTAAATACAATTATTAACCTCTAATTATCTTCAAAACATAAAGCATTTCTCCTTTTTTATTTAATTGACTAATTTAATTGATCTCTAAATTGTATGATAAATGGGTTAACTCAAGAGTGATGAACGAAGAAAAAAGAATGAGGAATAGTGGTATATTAATATGGTTGTGGTAGGCGACTCTAGATATTCATTTATATTTAATATATGTAGTTAATGAACAATTATGATTTTCCATAATCATTAGATAACTAAAGGTAATCTAGAAATAATATGATTATAGTGAATAAAAAATGGATTTATGATCAAACATGTATTTTTTAATGTGTTATTCATCATTCTATATTTTATATAGAATATTTTAAAGAGTGAATTAAAATAATATTTATTATTTATGAAATTATGTTGAAGCTTGATTATGTTGAAAAAATATGGTAGTTTTTAGGAACTATATGATAGTATGACACATTACACATAGTAGATTTTCTATTGATTGTATCATTGGTTTAATGTATCTTCATTTTCATTAGGATAATTTTTGAGTTTTGAATTTATCTTATAAGCCTTTTCAATTGGGCACAAGTGTCGTGCCACTTTTGAGATGTTACTTTAGAAGTTATTCCATTACACAGAGTCATGATTACTAGTAATGGAGTTATTTTAGATAGAGATATGGACAAGATTATTTCCATGAGGATGTTTTTTAGATTCAAACTTATCACTAAGGGAGAATAATATTATTGAGGAAATTTGTCAAGGGAGAATAAAGATCCTTTAGTATCAAAGTTATGTACTAGAATCATTGATGGGTTTTCTTTGAAGTTGTGTGATGTGGTCCCTGGTATCCAGGAAGGTAATATTTAATTGTCTAAATCTATGTTTCTAAATTATTCTTATATTTTAGGTCCGTATTATAAGAAGGAGAATGAATCCAAGCACATGTAAAGTTATTTTACAGATGTTATGCTAGTTGATAGCAGGGGAGGATTTCCCCCATAAATTCAATATATGTTTTATAAATTTTAAAGTTGTGGATAATTTATTTTAGTCTATTATATAAAATTTTATAGAATAAATAATAAAACTCCCTCCATACTTGGTTTTAGTACAATGATTGGTATTGATAGTAGTGGAGGCTCTGCCCATTCTTCCTATATTGATTATGAGTTCTCCTAGCCTAAATTCTAGGGATCCTATGTTTATTATTCCAGAGGTTGTAACTCAACATCTGGATTCATTTAAACATAAGTATTTTAGTTTTTCTATTCTATGAATCATGATATTAAATTGGAAAAATGTAATGATACATTTTCAAACTCATTAGAGAGAAAAGAAGATATTCAAGTTAAATAATTCATTCAATATAGTATAAATAAATCATAATAGAAATTTAAAAATTAAGAATTATTCACCATTATTATTGGTAATAAATCATAATTCTAAAAATATTATTCATCATCACCTAAGTCCCCCATCACTAGATGTTATATAAAATCCACCTCTTTCTAAGTATAGGCTAATAACCTTTCTAACACTAACCAAGGTAGTCACTTGGAAGGTAAAGATCAATGTGTTATCTTAAGCTCCTAATGCTTTTCTTTGATAAATATAGATGCCTTAAACAGAATTTGAATTTCCTTAAATAATGAATATACCAAATAATTATAGGTTGATATCTAACTTACATCAAAATACCTCAATAAAGTGGATGAAAAAATAATTTCGGTAGGTTTCAATGGTGAACTTATGGAATAGTTTATTTCAAAAGAGGAAATTATTTTCTCTAGAATAAGTCTTGATAAGATTTCTATCAATGATTATTTATCTATAATATATTTTATTATCTTTTTCATGAAATATATCCTTTTTCTCATCACAAAATGGGAAATTATGGATTTTTCATAGAAATAATGAAAAATCAGTATCCACTAATGTTTGATGATTTGTATAGTGTTGTTCACTACTTTGAACCTACACTCTTAATGTCCCTATTTTTATCTCCTTTTGGTGTATTATTTAACTCTTTATAACTAGGTTCCAACTAATCCTTTAAAAGTATATTTGGTTTAAAATTAAAATAGGATTGGAGAGAGGTAGATATAAGTTAAGGATAATGGCTAACAAGCATGTACCTGAGTGGTAGAGGCTCCTGTTTGGAATCCAAGAGACCCAAGATAAAATCCAGGATGAGGTGAATTTTTTGGTACTGTAGAAGTACTATAATAGTTAATGTAGTAGGTGATGTTTAGTACTATAGCATCCAGCATTATTCATCTGATTTGGTCCTTCAAGCCACTGATTTGGGCCTACGGGTCTCAGGGCCTTCAGGACACCAATGGCCATCGGGCCACAAGGCTTTCAGTCTGTAAGGGCCTTTGGGTCACCAATGGACTTTGGGGTATAGGTCTTTTGGTCCATAGAAAAGATAAATAAGAAACTTAGGTAGACCAAATAGGAGCAGGCCATGATGAGGATTCAGAGCGAATAATAGCAACCACCATAGCAGAGCTAACCAGATTTGGAAGAATGAGAGGGTATAGAAATTTCCATCGGGACCAGGAACCATGAAACTCTGCAAGGGGCAATGCTAGACAATCATCCATGTGAGGTGTGGAGCTAGGTTCCTTCAAGGTGTAGATTCTAGGGAGGGTTTGTTTTAAGTGTGTTAGGTCTTGGTTCTTTATGGTCATGTATTGTGTCTTGAATGAGCCTTGTTCCATAGGCTTACGGGTCATGTAGGGTTCCTCTTCAACCCATAAAATGGGGGACTATCAATAAATAAATAAATAAAATTCCTTCAGGCCATTTGGAAAAGGATAATGTGAATTATTTTCTAGGGTGATATTTGAAAAAAATTTAGACTCGCTAAGGTAGGATGATGATAGTATGAGAAGTGAGTAGTAATCTTCACCTTAATTTATAATATGGGTTTTTTCTAATATTAAATGGGACAAGTGGGGTTTTGATTATATTATCATATTGATATATAATTATTTATAAGTGTTTCATTATGTCATTTGTAACATGATCTTTCCTAACACCCTAAAGATGATGATATGGTATGATTGACATGGGGATGATAAGAATTTTTTATAGTTCTGGTAGTATATAAAATATCAGGGTTTATGGTCAGCTATTATGATTATGGTCATATATATTTTATAGATGATAAGTAATTGTGGTTGAGTTTATATGGTCAATTATGATTTCTACAAACAATATTTCCATGAGACATTTAATATTGAAATGATGAAATGATTTGTTATATTTATCATGTTATTTGGATAGTTTTCTTATTCTGATTCCTGGGATAAAATTAGTGATGTGGGCATACCCTATTATAGTCAATTAGTAGTATTTTTTTATTTATTTTATTCACGGATTCATTATTATGATCTATTAACATTGACCCATGTGGATTTTGAGCAAGAACCCACTGAGTATCATTATACCCACCTGCATTATATATGAACTATACATAATTATAGGATCATGTTAAAGGAGGAGTTAAGAGTCGTTAGCTATATTAAGGGGAGGTCACTTGGAGAAATTCATTTTATTTGACATTATTGAGAGATATTAAATGTTTTATTTTATGGTTGGTCAGTCATGATTTATTTCTGAGTGAAAATGTTATATGAAATTTTGGAATCTTATTATATATTTGATTATCATTGGTCATTGATATTTTCATTGATTTTTATTTTTTCCTTTATATATACTGTTATACAAAGTTTATTATAAAATTTTTATTTAAAGTAAAATGTCTTCCGTACGATTGTTTTTACCCTTTTTGTGAGTCATTAAACCCTATCCTATTATAGATGGGCTCAAGGTATCATTCTCTATATCATCATCGATCCTAATGGATTGTCTATGGGTTTAGTTTGATACATGCCTAATTTCCCACCACTATGAAATAAAATAACATAATAACAATTACCAATAATAAAAATCATAATAATATTTATTTTCTTCCTATGATTCTAATCATAAATGTTTCAGTTTCCCACACATGCTTTTCTTATATAACATATAAAGGTGGAATTTACCAAATTCATTATGATATGATATAATTTTAATTATGCATAAAAATTTAACTTGTTCAATTATAGAATATTTAGAGAAAATAAATATGAAATACCCTTGAAAATATTGTGTTATATTTTTTTCAATATATAATAAACTAACTCAATGAACACAAACTACGTATTTATAAAAAAAATTATAGAACTCATATTTTATGTTTATTATCGGATGACGATGATCATGTATAGACTTTAAGATATCTGAAAATGGATACCACATAACATTTACTTTGGTGTGTTTATAAAACATATGGTTAACAAAATATTTAATGTATCTACAAAACATGAGAAATAAGTAAATAGAATATTTAGACTACAAAACATACATTTCAAAAACATTTAGTCCATTAATAATATAATGTATCAATGATCCATAAAATATATGATTATTTATAGAACATATTATCTATGATAAAATAGTTTAATAATCCATAGAATATTTGATCATGGGTAGAACTTATGGTGTATGGATAGAAAATATGGTGTAGGTTTAGAATATATAGAACTGGGATAAAACTTATTATATGTGGATTTAACATTTGATTATTCCAAAAAATATTCTTTTATGTGAAATAACATTTACTTGAAGAAAACATATAGACACATGGAATTTCAATGTTAATAGGATATATATTGTGGTATTGAGAAGTAAAAAATGCATGATTAAAAATAGTTCAACATAGATTTTTCTAAAAAAAATTTATAGAAATATTTTATATGTTCCTCTAAATCTAAGTCTAGATAAGTTAAAGCTGAGTAGAATAATGGAATTATATAGCATAAACATATAGAAAAAAATTCTCTTAGAAGGCTCCAGAAATCATCATGTAGTAATTTCTTCTAAAACAATGATACAATAATAATGAATAAGTTGGTATTAATGCTTATTTATTTTATTTTAAGTCTCATAGATTCTTATATAAATTTTTGTGATCATCTGAGATGTTATATAAATTTTATAAAAAATGTTGATAATTAGGGAAAAAATAGGTGATTTTAAAGGTTATTGTAAAGGTGACTATATAATTTATTTAAATTTTTTATAAATATTATCAATTTGATCATGTAGTTTATTTAAATTGATCACGAATAAGATCATGATGACTATGAATTTTATCTGAAGTGAAATTTTAGTGGGTCAATCTGATGATGTATTTCATTTGAAGTGATTATGAATGTTATTATGAAGGTGATTGTATAGTTCATTTAAAGTTTATGTGATGATTTTATAGAAGTTGATCATGTAGTTCATTTTAAGTGACCACAAATCTTGAAATTTTGGTTAATTCATGAAGTACCATGATAATTTTGAGAATATTAAAAAATAAAAACTAAGAAACTATGTATTGCATTTAAATAAATTATGAGTATTTTATATCAAATGTAAGATTTTCAATTCCCTTTTTTTTGTTGGTTTGGAATTTATGAAAAAATTTGAATTTTTTTAGGGTTGGATATAAAATTTGGATCTCTACTCCAACTCCAAGTGGGTAATCACCTATAACAGGTGTATTTGAGAACAAAATGAAGTTCCACCCTCTGGTGATCCCCATTATTTCTTACATACATTTCTTTTAATTTATTATTTCCCAATTTGGGGTTTTGAAGTCAATTCCATTGAAGCATGGTGGAATAAGATGAGAATGATGGGGATTTTACTCTACTGAGGATGAGGGTTACCCGTAATGATATCTTCATGTTGCAGTTCATTTGTTTGGTCTAGGTACATCACACCATTAATTTTTCTATAGTTTTTATTAAATTAATTTAATTTAATGGTTTAAATGGTGTTTAGGGTTGGATAGTTTTCTAGATATAGGTTTAGGGTGTGCTGGGGATGGCCAATTCCCTATTGTTCAAAGAATCAATAATTGTTTGAAGCCCGGTGAGTTCATAGAAAATATGTTTATATGATACTAAGTTTATTGATTAATTTTAATTATTGTGATTAATATTTTGGGATGTCTTGTAATAATACATTAACCCAAGAAATAGGTATAAGATTGAATGATTGTGAAAAATCTCGGGTCGTAACATATAGGTTGTGGAATTAAATGGATTTTTCTTTCTTTAAGGTAGGTGGTCTGGTACTAACCCCATGGAAGTATGAATGATGTTTATAGGAATGTATATTTGTGGTATCACCACTAATATTATAGAAACCCTTTTATTAATTAAATAGTTTAATTTAAATTAAATAGTTAAACTTATATGAGCACCTAAGAATAAAAACAAACAAATTTCATAGGCCACCATGGACCTAGTGCATTGGATTGACACCTTAACATCAATGGAAAGGATTTGACTATTGATATTCCTTGAAACCTTAACCCATTTAGGGGTATTAATCAAATAAATTGAAATATATAAGACTTAGTGGCCCTTGATTAGTTTCCCTTGATATTGATTGAATGGAGTAGGTTGTATCATGAACCTTATAACATCTTGGATCCATTAGTATTGATGAATTGAGTATGGGGCAAGAAATCCATCACCTCTAATTATGTTTTGTTGGGTTGAAATGTATACGTGTATGTATAAATATAATAGGGGGTGAATTTTAAGTTTAAAATTTTCGTTTTTAATCTTAAAAAAAACTTTTTTAATAAAATTAAACAAATCATATTCATAACACCTCTTTCGTAATTAAACAAAAATTTGGACTAGCCCTTGGGTTTGGTTATAAAGATATCATAATAAAGTTGATTCTGATATTATTATAGAGTCACAGATCATTAAAAAATGATTCTACATTAAATAATATATAATCGTAATCAGATTAAATGATTCAATGTAATCACAAAAATCATATTTACGATGTAATAAAAAAGTATCGTAATTAAATCAATTATGATAAATAGAATACAAATAGAAAATTGAATATATAAAATAATTAACTTTCTATTATAATAGTACTATAAATTAAAAAAAACTAAATGAATATTGAATTCTTTTAACCCAACTATAAGGGTATCCAATAACCTAGGATAAAGGTCCCTTGATTTATACTTTCAAGAAATTATGTCTTACCCACACCCTGGTAGTCCCTCGATATAATGATTGGATTTGGTCTATCTTCATATCCCCAAAAGCCCTCGATCAATAAGGTGATTGACTACTCTATCTTACAAGACTTGGAATCCCTCGATCGTAATCACAACAATCAGTGTCTCATAAAGCAAGTACTAAATCTAATATTACAAGGACAAGGAACAAGTAGTTCACTTATGTGAACTTTAGAGTTCTCACACATAGTAGTAGATTCAGAAGAGCTCTCACATGGTGTCTCTGTCATCTGTATCATCTAGAATCTCTATCACATGAGTTCAAATAACATGGTATTTATAGGCGTTCATCCCAATGATCATCTTGATCTCTAATGGTTAGATTCTCTTTGAGATTTTTGGGAGGATCTGGATACTTGGAACTCCAATGGGCATATGATAATTGAAAGCATGACATCATTTTTATTAACACATAATGCACTACATATTTTTTATTTAAAATATTTTATAACATTATGATTAAGTTTTCTAGGTATTAAAATCAAATTGAAATGAGTCTGATGATAATTGTTATGAGTGTTAATACGATTTATATTGATATCAACTGATTATGAAAATCTTGCTAGCATGAAAGACTAGATAGATTGATCGATTTTCAAATGATGTGTATGATAAAAATAATATCCAATATCATTATGATAATCATGGAGTTTTTTCACTATAATATTTTTTCATGAGTATGATATTTATCATATCCATATTCATTACGAAAATTTTAATGATAAAATATTTATTTTCATAAGTCAAAATACTTAATGTACGTATGATAAAATGTGATACATTTTCTTATAAAAACATTGTTAAAATAATTTGTTCATGAAAAAATTATAAATTAAATATTTCATAAAGAGTTTGTAATTTTCAAAACAAAATGAATGGAAATTCAAAAAGAGACTTTTGACTTAAGAATCTCCCCCTTTTTGGAAAGCACAAACCACATATCTTAAATAGAAAATATCTTTTAAAAAAATTAAGTTGAAAATTATTTTAAAGAACTTTATTATTCAGAATTAAACATTAATAATTATCTCCCTTTGATTTTATAACTCATCTATATTCAATGATGAATACGAATAAGTCCCTCGTAGGAAAAAAATTCCCCTAAAGATCACATTCTCTTAAAAAAACTTCCCTTACTATAGTGTTCTCTCTTATTATATAATTTTATCCCCCTGTCTATATCATTCTCCCCCTTTTTGTTTTTTTAAAATAAAATGAATATAAAATTAAAAAATAGACTTTTGACTTAACATGTTTAGCCTAGGTGGATGGACCATAGGCTACATGGAGTCGATTGGGTGATTGGATCAAACTAGCTAGACCCTAAAGACATTGAGATGGGGTATGAGATAACTTTATAGGGTGATGGAAGTATGGATTTCCCTATGAGTACTATAAATCTATGTTATGTTCATAACATTTCCAAACAGTGTGATACCCATGAGAGATGAGTGATGAACCAAGACTTAGTTGAGACTGAGGACCCCTGGTGGGGGTCCTCCACTCATGTATTTTTTTAGGGGACCCCATAGGTTCCCCTTGAGATACATACCTTGAGTGAGTTCATATGGTAAGAGGTATATGATCCCAAGTGTCACCCTAGAACCCATATTAGTGTTGTGGATCTACATTGTTTGTGATGATTAATGTCTCACTCCTATGGGTAAACTCTCTTATGCATGTTGGGTTTGGTAATGTGACCAACCCTTGTTTCCTTTATTTTTTTAAATGATATGGAAAAATCTCTATGGGGGACATGAAATTGTTAGAATATGCCTTATATGTGGTTATTATGATATATATCATATGCCATCATGGTAGTTATGATATAAAGAAAACAATATATGAGGTTATCGTTATATAGAAAACACCCTAAAAGGTGGTTTTTATGTAGAAAATTCCAATGAGGTGGACTTGATTCTATTATTGGGGATATCATGGATTTTGATCTATGGGATTATAGTATAATTGAGTGGGGGTGAGCATCACATGTTATCCCAATATGGGTTTTATGGTGGGGGCTCATGGCCTGCTATCTATTAGGGGTCTTCTATCTGTCGAGGCATGGCTGGTCCTTCTATATGCTAGGAAAGTACAATACCTATCACATGTTATCCTTATTGGGTTCTCATGGTGGGTTCTCATGGACTGATAGCTTCTAGGACCCTCTTATCTACTGAGGTATGGTCGGTCATGTATATCGGGGTGAGTTTATCCCCCTTGTTATTATCACTGTATATCAGGGTGAGTTTATCACTGGGTAATTACTTGTATATCAAGGTGAAAGATCTATGGGTAATTATTATGGTTGGCATGATCTTCACAACATGATTAGAGATACCCCGACACTGTCCAAAATAGTTATGGTTGATCAAGGACGCATACCTGAGGACTAATGGTGGTTATTTATTTATTTTTCTTCTAGAAATTATCCTTTATATTTAGATAATGAATAATGAACATATAACTAATTTTATTAACCGTGTATGAGACCATATTGGTGGTTCCCTACTAAGTTATCTACTCACACCGTACTCGAGCAACCATTATACTTAGGTGACTGAGCAGACTCTCACATGGTTACGGGAACAAGTTGATAGAGGCTTGAGTTTTGCATGATCGATCAGGATAGCTCGGAGTCCATAAACTAGGAGAAATTCAAACTTGGAGTTGGGATAAGGGCCTCACTTGTATTGTTTTTATACATGATTATCCAAGTGGTAGATCCTTCTTGTATGTTTTATGACTTCATAGATCTTTTATGTTGAATTTCATTTTTTATAGCTTGTTCTCTTTTATTACTTTTTTTTAAATTGTTCCATATAATGTATGATACTTGGTTATTTATTTTTTGATTGTTCACTCTAATGTAGTTTCTATAGTATCCCCATGGTACCTCCCTAGACCCCCATCACTAGTCAAAAACATTGAGTGTCTAGGGAGGCTCTCCTGAGATCACATAGTTCCACTTATCTTGATACAGTTCATAATGAGTCAAGTCTAGATATTATAAGAGTAATATCATCCAGTATGTTGTAGTGACACTATGGAACTCTATGTTATTGGAGATTCAGATTCATCTCAGATTTATTAAATATACGAATATGAGATTATAAAGTGATAACATAATGTTTATCATAGATATTATTTTAAAGTCATTTTTATAAGTTTAAATAAAATTGAATAAAGATATAAAATTTCCATATTTGTGAAAGTGAAGAGACTATTTTTTGAGATATAATTAAATTTTAAAATGGAGTTTTTATAAATCAAATTAAACTGATATTCTTGATGTAACCATGGTAGATAATTAAAATAAATATATTGGCTAAGATTATAAGAAATTTAAAATCGAATATTTATTTCATTTAATATAGTCAATGAGGAGATATTATTTTAGGGAATTAAAATCTTGATAAATGAAATGAAAACATGAGGTTTTATAGATATTAAAAGTATAATTAAAGGTGATGTTGAAGATCCAATTTTGAATGAAATTAAAATATTTAAAATTAAGTAATTGTGGAAAAACATTAACTCTCTTTAATAGAGATAAATATAATGGAAGAGTTGAATATCAAGGGGTGATCTTAAATGGTATTTTAAATATCGAGAGATAAAATTTGTTGAGTTCCTATGATGATGTTTAAAGTTTAAAACTAATTTATATATTATAGGCCAAGTGTTTCATATCTAAACCATCATATTGGAATATGAAGAATATAATAAAAATCTAAATAATAATAAAACTCTCATGCTAAATTTTAAAAAGATATATTTTTAGAATTATTTTTTGAACTAATTTAAGAGAATGTAATATTGAGACCACTTTGTGTGTAAGTAGTATTTTTTGTTAGTATTTGTTATTGTTTGTCAATGGTTCTCAATTAAATATAAATATTTCATTGATTTCAATATGTTGAATAATTTATAGAGAAGAAGCTATTGGAAAGTTCAGTTGAAGTATCCATGCTTAGTAAAAAAGTTTATATAGCTTAGATTAAAGATGAAAGAAAAAAGGTAGAGCTCAAGTAGTATTCCATTAAGAAATTTATTTTAAGACATTGAGTTTTACTCATAATGTTTGGTGTGTTATTATTAATGTCTACAACATGAGCTATATTTTTTGGAAATACACGTTTGTTATCAAAATTATAAAAGTTTACTTAAGGAGTTTCCTTAATAAGTTTTCTAGGTAGAACAGAAAAAATTTCCTTAAGGAGTTTCTTTAATAATCTTGTGAAGTGGAATGAATAGAGATTGTATATACAATCAAACAAAGCCTAAAAAACTAAGGTGATTAGACATATTCAATTTTACAATGGTAAATTATACTGATTCAATTGGATGAGGATTTCCAAGTTATATAAAGGTAATTCTTGGACTTGAATAAATAAACATTGGTTCTTAAAAGTCATCTATGTAAGGTTAGTGATGTCTTATGCATTAGTAATTAAGTGTATCATATTTTTTTTCTCTGAATATAAATGTTTCATAAAGGTAAAAAGAAACATGCATAAGGGTAAGATCTCCAACTCCCTTCTCACATAAGGGTAAACCCATGGATCACATAAGGGTAACACACCCAATAAACATGTTTCATAAGGGTCACAATGAGTTCCTAAAGACTACATATGGGTAATGCTAATGGGGTGAATGGACTGAGTCAATCATATGATAGGTGGAAATAAATGCTTGACCAGTTACATTTATGGTTACAGCAAACAGATGATGATTGGAAAAATTATATCATACATTACTAAGTGAAATGTTCTTCATTTACCAAATATCAAAATGTCATGAGGTTTTGATCCAACCTAAAGTTTTTAATAAGAAAATAAAATCCTTTTTTACTAGGAAGTTTCATCATACATACATGTATGAAGTCTTCCAAATCATAGGATGTTCAGAGAGGTTGGAGAAACTTGATGATTCCAAAATGAAGAACTATATGAATTCCATCAGATAGACTTGTAAAAAGATTAATATATGAAGTAAACAAGTTCTCTAATGATCAATAACAAGTATCCTAACAAATTAAATAATTATAATAAATGCATGAATACCATCGAATGAAGATATTTCCAAATGATCAGAGAGAAGAGTTTTTAAATCATCAGATAAATAAGAAGTTTTTTAAGTGTGCTATTGGATATAAGATTGGTCCTAAATATTGTAGATAGTGGTTTCCTAATGATTAGAAAAAAAATTCCTAACAAAGTTAGAGTAAACATAAAAATATCATCAAACAAAGGTTGTTGAAGGTTTCTAATAAATGGTAGTCTAAAGTGGTTTCTCCATGAAATCATTAGATATATATTTCCAAGTAATGTTCATTAGATTTAATCTTTCGATCATTTGAATCAGAAATAATTTTCTTTGTGATATTATTAGATAGAGATTATTGGGGTTTCTTAATAGATCACATTGTAAATAAAACTTCAAGTAATGTCATCAAAAATAAAGGTGTTATAAATACATCAGATTGAGTATTAAAAATTCATCTAACATATTTCTACAAATTCATTGGAAAGAAAAAGCTGAAAAAATCTCCAAGAGTTTGTCACAAAAAGGAAAAATAAAAAACCTATAAGAACCCATAAGTTAAAAAAATACACGTAAAAAATTATGCTAAAAAACTTTTAAATGGAAGATAAAACAGATTACTTAGAACAAATAATTTATCAGACAAAATTTTTTGTGAATGATTTCATTAGTCAGAGGAAGTATCTTGAAAAATATTTCTAAATGTTCCTATAAATTTATAAAGGAAAACTATATGAAGTTTCACCAGATAAAATACGTGTTATAATTTTTTATGGGACATGATATTTGAAAAACTTTATGAAGTTTTTGTATAGTTATTAAAAATTTCAATGTTGAATCTAATCATTCAATGTTTTTTATATTGTTTATGTTACATAACATTTATGAAGTTCCTTAACACATAGTTTAAGGAAGATCAAAGAAATGGGGATCTTTCAAGAAATTTTAGTAATCCTCAAGAATATTCTAGAAGAATTTAGAAGTGCCTCATGAAATATAATTGATTGGAAGATTCAAAGTTACTTTAAGAGGGAAAATTTATTTGAGCACCCACCTAAACTTATGGAAGTGCACCTATATAAAGGGGTAAAATAGTAAAAAGAAAAATGATGACTATTGTTTTATATCTATGTGTTATGCTAAATAATTGAAAATTTGTAAGTTTTGACCATAAATATTTAGAAAGATTTTCATTTGGGATGAAGTTTTGAGAGAAGAGTATCGTACAAGGTATTCAGTACCGAGTGGATCCAAAGTTTCAGGTGAAACTAAAGTACCAAATGAATAAAGAAAAATGAGATATCGGATGAACTATCACTGAGCATAAAATTACTTAAATAATTTCATCAGATGTATATATCTGATAAATATATCGGATATGGGTCATATAGAGATATTATAGATGGAGGAGGAGGAAGAAAATTTACTTTCCCACTGATGTGAAAGTAATAAGGTGAGGAATAACAAAGTGGATAACAAAGAAGCACTCTAAAATCCATCATAAGAATCAATAGTTGGAAACTTTCATGGTGTTATAAATTATCTTAAGAAGATGGTGGATATTGTTTTCAATGTCATTATAAAGAACCAATGAGGAGCTATAAGTTAGACCAGGTCATCATGAGTCTAGGGATTCAAGATTGTTTATACCCCCTCCTAATGTTTAGGAAACCACACTTTGGATAAGGATTGATTTCTAGACACACCATTGTACTTGGTGTCATATTATAGTAGAGGATATATATAGTGGCATTTAACATATGTGGTAAGTACTAGATATTCTTATTGTATAGTACCTTGTAAAAATATTGTGTGTAATAATTTAACTAATTTCAAATAATTTTATATTATAATAAAAAGAGAATAGAAGAACCAAGATCCTAATAGTTCTAAGTGTTAAATGGGATAAAATTTATAAAAGGTTAAAAAGTTTCTAACACTAATTCACCCCTATTGGTGTTGAGTATATCCATAAATAGTCCTCTAAAGTGGTATTAGAGCCAATTTTCACCTATATTGGATTCTCTATGTTGCATATATTCATTTTTAAAGATGTGAGTTTCTAACCTGTGTTAAAAATGAAGTGAATTTTTAGTGAAGATTTAGTTATCTTTGACAAAAATACTTTATCTACTAAGACCATGATGAATAGGAGAAACAAATGGAAAATAAATCTAAATAATTTATCCCTATTTACTTAAGAATGGGAATTATCAGTTTATGTATATCATGTTAAAAAAAATAAGACATATCAGGCTTATAATGTGAAGAGTAGGGGGATCAATTTTTCCACCAAGGATATGGAAAACATTCCTACCTCACGTGATTCAAAATGTTAAGTGATTATGAGGTGTGTGATAATTCTAGTACAAACTATCCTCAAGAATAAGAACCAAGCATAAGTGGTGATGATGATAAATCTAAAACTTTTCAAGATATATCAGTTATTTTATTTGGAGATATCATGATTTTTTTCAAATAAATATCCTCACTTGTTTGTGGAGTCTTTTAGAGTATTTAATAAAAGATCGCCTATCTATAAAATAAATTAGATAATATGGAGAATTATTTTTAAGAAAAAGTTATAGAATACATAAATCTCTCATAATAAGTTATATCCTTTGAAGTAAGAAAGGTAGATCTTGAAATAAGTTCCTCAAAATTTTAAAGAAAATATATTGAGAAAGTTGAATAAAAATATGGATTTAATAAGACTCTAGAAGAAATAATCCATGCACTTGAAAACTTGAAAAATAAAATTGATATCAAGGATTTTAAATTGGAAGTAAAATACAAGAAACTAAAATAAATTGACACTTTGTTACAAAAAAAAAAGTTAATCTACATGAATATGAATTTGAAAGAGTGAATAAGTTTTATTAATAGAGGGTGATTATGATTAAAGATTAGAAAAAAAACCTCATTATGAATTTTCTATAATTGGAAGTTAAGTTAGAAAATATTTAGAAAAAAATATATTAAGGGTTAACAAAATATGGAAAAATTTATTTCTTCTAAAAATTGTTAATGTGAGGATTCTAAGGTTAAAATACCTCCAACATCTGATAATAAGATCATGAACTTATTTAGTGATCTATCCCAAATAGTTGTGAAGAAATAGGTATCATCCATTCTATTTTTTAATATTGTTTATAAATATATTTTCATTAATATTTTAGGTTGGAAAAAAAAGTATACAAGTATGGATGAATAAACATAATAACAATCTTTCCACCTTAGTTAGGGTGGATAGTAAAAAGAGTGTCAAAGATGGTTCCCCATGAAGATCCCAAAAAGTTTTAAATAAGACCCAAAAACAATATACATAAGAAATAAGAAGATTAAGGTTTGTGGGTAAATGTTGGTGTTTTAATATATTTTAGCATTGTGCATTATATTTTTGGAACAATAATATAAATTAAAAGGCGCAAAGTAAGCACATGACAATGGGGATCAATCTAGATATGAAGAAGAAATATACACAGTGTAAGAAAAATATGAAAACTTCTGATGGTTTTGGAAATTTTGAAAATAGATATAATGTTGGAAAATATAGTGGTCACAAGAATAGTGTGTGATCATATAAACATGTATCTAAAGATGTTAAGAAAATAATACCCCGAATGAAGTTCAATAAATAAGAATCATCATTGGGAATAAATAAGAATAAAGTTATAAACAAATATTCTCCCGAGAGGATTTCATGTAAGAAAAGTGTAATGAAATTAGATTATAAATCCAAGAAGTTGAATAAAATTTATTCATCCACAATAAAAAATAATAAAAATTCCAATAAGACGATTTCATGTGGATAATATAAACTTTCTACCATGTTACTAAAGATATGTTAGTAATATGGCCAGAAGATTTAGAGTAAATGAGGAAAATAGAAAAAGAAAAAACAAAGGCCACTAAAAAATGAAAATAAAATATTCTATATGAAGATAAAAAAATTAGTGTGTGAGGTGAAATATGGCTGGAAATAATCATAAATATTATTCTATAATAATTCCAACATGATAATAATTCTTTAAGAAGATTAAAGTTGAACCAGGTGATACAAGTTCTCTAAAATCACTCAAAGAAATAAGGTTCACACACAATGAAATTAAAGAAGAGATAATATCCATTCATCCTCAATCATTATTAAAGTTTTGAAGTGTAATCTTGAATATTTGAGTAAATAGATAAACTTTATAGAGAAAAACATCTCAACCTTTCTATTCATATTAAGAAGAAAAAATGATCCACCTTATTCCCTTAACCTTTCTGTTTTGTATTTTTTATTTAAAATAGATAATTGAATGTGGGGAATATACTCAACGGGATAACCTGAATAGGATTAAATGATTCCAACTTTGGTTATCCAAGCTAAGAAACTTACCATCCGGAATTATTCATATGTTGGTTCACTAAAAATTGTATGAAGGGATCATCTATGGTGTAGATGTGGAAGTTTTCAAAAGTATATAAAAACATATAATAAATGATTAATTATGGTCCTTTATTAACATTATTATATAAATCATATCTTCTAAAGAGATTATTAATTATGAATATTGGAGAATTTTGAAGAAGCCAACAGAATTTTTATCTCATACAAATCTGATTATTCTGGAAATTTCTTAAAGAACATGTCATTGGAAAGGTATGCATTTATTAATCTCTCATACTTGATAACAAAAATATTAAATTTGATATAAGGAGGGGTAAATTTAATTAATAAATTATATAAGAAAATTGTAAGTATAAAATTTATCTAAGGACACTTATCCATCTTGTTACACTTGAATATTTTTAATATTTTTGTTAAAGTGATTACAGGAGTTTCAGGTTGATTTATCTTACAAAACTTTCATACCTAAAATATTATCTTAAACCTGAAATAAAATTTAACAACCATTTAAGTCAATTTTATAATATCTCATTACATGAGGAATCAATATCAATTAGTACAGGATATCTTTCTTGTCTCATCAAAACCTCTTGTTTTCTACACTGAGTATGGATCACATAGAAATAGAGTGAAATGATGGATGACACATTTCTTAAGTATGAATTGATACCCTTATCCCATTAACATTGTATTTATTTTTAATATGGTGTAGATAAATTGAAATGAATGTTTGGAAAAGTAAAGGGGGTAGAAAAAAGACAAAGATCCATAAATTGACATAATAATTTTGAAATAACTTTGAAGGTATTGAAAAAAAATAAAAATGGGTAGATTATTGAGCCCACTTTGTGTGCCAATTGTATTTTTTGTTAGTGGTTGTTATTGGTTGTCAATAGTTTTCAATGAAATAGAAATATTTCATTGATTTCAATATGTTGAAGAAGTTACAAAGAAAATGTCACGAAACGGATCTGGTCGCCACCATTAACGGCACCAAACCCAGCCCATGGCAAGGCCCGAAGGGCGTTCCCTATCCCCACGGGCTGCCACAAGTTCCCGGGTATCATTAATTTAGGTTTGGGAACGATTTACCCGAGTATGAAAGCATAAAACATTAAAAATAATCCATAATATAAATCTGAAATTTTTGAGCCAAACAAGACTTAAGTAAAAACCAGAACTGAATAAATTGGTTTAAAGATAATACAGGTGGTCCAAATAAAAATAATTATAGCATCAAGATATCCTCAAGGACTCCACACGACTAGGGGTCATCGCCCCCAAGCTGTCTCTACAACTCCGCACCAAGGATGGGAACTAACACCCTGAACCGCCATCACCCTTAGCCTTTCCTTTACCTGAATCAAACATAACCAAGTCTACTTACACCCAATGTGTGTAAGTAGGGTGTGAGCCTAATCCCAATAGGATACCACCAAATGATTCCAAGGAGTAAGAAATACAATGTGAAAAAGCAAGCAGTTTTCATATGCAAGGAAAAGTAGTGTTAAAATTTCAAGAAATGAAACCTCCAATTGAAAATAGTTTCCAATCCAAAATTTTCAGAATATTAACAAATTAAAATAGATATGTTATATACTGTAATTTACTTCCAAACACACCCTAATACATGGGTAAATACTACAAATCCAATGAGCAACAACATTGGGAACACCCCTAGGCACTAGGTTGTCTTGGGCCCTATGTACCTCGTACCTCGGTGTAAAGTAACCATAGAAAAATCTGTTCTTGTGAACGAGCCACTAGTAGGGAACATACCCATAACCTAGTAGTCCCCAATAATCATCCACATAGTTTAGTTAGAATTGTCTTTATCCAAATTCTAAGTGAAACAGGGACAAAACCCATCCGGTCCACTAGCCGTACTAGTACAAATCCGCCCCACCTTGGTACCCGGGATTCCCCTTTTGTGCTCAATCAATTTCAGCATGAAACATAAATAAATTATCATATAAAACACCATTACTGGTAAAACACAACCAATACAGTAGATATCACATTTTATACCACTTAAAACACGCAACAAAACACTTAGATTTTTCATAAAACAATTCCTCAAAATCCCGTAGTGTTTCAGACACAAAACTCCTTATAAACCTCACTTTCATACTATGTGCACATTTTTAAGTTTCCAAAATAGAAAGGGCAGCCTACTAAATTTCAGTGAAAACACAAAATCATTTTTAGGGCAGCCCCATATGGTTCACAAAATGACATCATTGCAAAATCTCTATTTTTACACAACACAACTCTTAGAATTTCATGTGGTTCACAAACACCAGTAAAACCAGATTTTTCAGAAAAAAACACTAGGTATAATCATTGAAAACAGTATTTTTGTCCCTATTATAGTTCAATAAAATCAACTAATTACTTATAGGGTAGCCCCAATAAAACTAATAAAACATATCTATGAAGAAACCCCCAATTTCACATGAAATTGGCATTTAGGATTCATTTTAAATACAAACACCACTAAAACTATTTTTTTCAGAAATAATAAAATTAAATATGCATGAAAATACCATAAAAACAGTATCCAATTCACAAATATTTCATACACAATGGAATCACCTACAAAATTAAGGAAAATCCTTGAATCACCGTGCGGAAATTAATTCGCACCACCGTCGCACCAATAAAGACCTAGAACAACCCTAAAACCACAATAATTGGAAAATAAAACCCATGTTTAAACCTTAGGTTCAAAACCCTACCCCCCCGGTCATTTGGGACTTCAAGGAAGAGGAAAAAACCCTAATAAAAATAAATAAAACCCTAAGCAATTTGAAGGAGGAAATGAATGAACTCACTTACTTGAAGTATCTTATATTAATCACTCCAAAACACCGGTAGATGAAATTTAAAATAGCCACAAGTTAGAAATCGTTCAAAAAAGAATTATAAGGTCATTTAGGAACTGGAATGGAGGAAAAATATTGAGAATTGAGAGAGTTATGAAAGCAATACTTTACCTCTTCAAATATGGGCGATTTGAGGAAGCCTATGAAGTTCAGCACCAAAACTCGATAACCAGAGCTCCAAAGAAGGGGTAGAGAGTTCGGAAGCGCGGATGGGTTAATTGTTCTTGGGTGAGACTTGGAATCACTGAAAAATCCCAAATATTTAATAAGTTATAAAATAATCAAAATTTATTTTTAAAACAGGAATTGGGCTTTCGGGCAGCCCCAATCCCTTAGATAAAAACCCAAATAAACCTTGGTTATGGATTTCTAAAAGCGCCAAATTACCTTGTTGGTGTTAATAGGTTAGGGGAGGCCAAGTAGGAATTTGAATGGATGAAAAATGTTGAAAAATGAAAGGGTTATAAAAGATACAAAATTTATTTTTCAATCTGGAATTGGGCTCACGGTTTGGCCCAATTCATGAATACTCATCTATTCCTCCCTAAAACCTAGGAAAACCCCCAAAACAAAGCAATGATGTAAATTAAATGAAAAATATGTTTAAAATATTTCATGTATGTGACAATTCTCCCCACCATGAAGGACTTTCCGCCCCGAAAAGTCAACATGAAGCTTGGTTGGAAAACAAGAATGGGTACTCTTCCTCGACCCATGACTTTCACTCCCATGTCTCATGTGTATCATTCCCATGCTTCCATAGAACCCGGACTAAAAAAATAGACTTAACTCTAAGTATATTCTCTTGGGAGTCCACTATTTTTACCGGCCTCTCAACAACAGACAATTCAGGCTCTATCTCTAGTTCTTCCCAACTCAACACATGAGATGGATCCGGGTTGTATTTCTTCAACTGAGAGACGTGGAAGACATCATGGATAGACGTCAACTGAGAAGGTAAGGCCAACATGTATGCCACCTTTACAATACACTCGGTGATCTCAAAGGGCCCGACATACCGTGGCATCAGCTTACCTTGCTTCCCCAATCAACGATGGCCCAGACGAGGGGCCACTTTTAAGAATACCTTGTCACCCACATAAAACTCTAGGTCTCGACGCCTCCGGTCAGCATAAGATTTATGACGACTCTGAGCTGTCAATAAGCGATGCCTGATCAACTTGACCTTCTCATAAGTCTCCTACACAAGGCTCGGCCCCAATAGTGAAGTCTCTCCTACCTCAGCCCAACATAGGGGGGACCGACATGGCCGACCATAGAGCGCCTCAAAAGGGGCCATTCAAATTGAGGATTGGTAACTATTATTATAAGCAAACTCAACCAATCCCAAATGGCTATCCCAAGAACCTCCAAATTCGAAGACACATGCACGAAGCATGTCCTCTAAAATCTGATTCGCCCGCTCTGTCTGACTATCCATCTGAGGGTGGTATGTCATGCTCATCTTAATCTGAGACCCCAAGGCCTTCTGAAGGCCTTCCAAAAATCGAGAAGTGAGGCGGGGGTCTCTATCTGAGACAACAGCTGATGGTACACCATAGAGTCTCACCACTTCCTGAAGATACAAATGGCCCAACTCATCCACTTTAGTTGTATCTTTTATCAGAATGAAGTGGGATGATTTGGTCAGACGATCAATCACCACCCAAATGGAATTCTTACCCCGAGGTGTATGAGGTAAGCCAACAATGAAGTCCATGGAGACCTCGTCCCACTTCCAGGTAGGAATGGGTAGTGGATGGAGCAAACTGGAAGGCCTTTGGTGCTCTGCTTTCACCTGCTGGCATGTGTATCATCTCGAAACAAATTCCGCTATGTCCCGTATCATACCAGGCCACCGAAACTACCGACGGACATCATAATAAATTTTAGTGGCACCCGGATGGATAGCCCACTGAGATTGGTGGCTATCCTGCATCACCACCTTCCGTAGAGATAATGGCACTACTGAACGTCCCTTGAAGCACAAGATTCCCTCTGGAGACGACGAACAATCAGAGGATATCTCCCCACCGTGAAGAAACTGCTTCGACTACTGACACAGCTCATCACTAGGTTGTTCCCACATAATCAACTCCAATAGAGAAGGAGTCAACTGGACGCTCGCCAAGAATTCCCTTCCACTGTGTTCCCTAGTCTTCACATGCATCTGTGAAAAGAGCCTCATCAATGTCCACTCATCACTAGACTTCCTCAAAGCCTACACTGGAACTCTTCTGCTCAAAGCGTCGTCCACCACATTACCCTTTCCTGGGGTATAGACAATGTCAAAGTCGAACCCCTGCAAGTACTCGATCTAGCGATGCTGCCTCAAGTTGAGGTCCTTCTACGAGAAGATATAAGCCAAGCTTTTGTGATCAGAGTATACCACAAACTTCTCCCCAAAGAGGTAGTGACTCCATGTATTCAAAGCATGCATCATCGCCGCCAACTCCAAGTCATGGGTTGGGTAGTTCTTTTCATTTGGTCGGAGTTGGAGAGAGCCATAATCCACCATGTGATCATCCTGCATAAGCACGCACCCAAGACCCATACCTGAAGCATCACAATAGACCACATATCCCTTTCCAGCTTCTGGAAAAATCAGCACAAGGGCGGTAGTCAACTGCCTTTTCAGCTCCTCGAAGGATTCCTGACAATCTGGGCCCCATAAAAACTTCACCCCTTTCCGGGTGAGTGCGGTCATCGGTGAAGCGAGCCGAGAAAAATACCAAACGAATCGCCTGTAATAACTAGCCAGGCCAAGGAAACTCCGGATCCCGAACACATTCTTCGGTTTCTCCTACGACATGACCGCATTAATTTTCTCGGGGTCCACTGAAACTCCATGCTCCGAGATCACATGCCCCATAAATCTCACCTACCTTATCCAAAAAGTGCACTTTGACAACTTTTCATAGAGGCGGTGATCCCGTAATGTACCCAAAACAATCCTCAAGTGATGTTTGTGTTCCTCCTCAAAGCAAGAGTATACCATAATGTCATCTACTAACACCACAACAAAGGAATAGAGATACTAATGGAACACCCTATTCATAAGTTCCATAAATACTGCTGGATCATTGGTCAATCCAAAGGGCATGACCAAATACTCAAAGTGGTCGTACCTGCTTCGTAAGTCTATATTTGGGATATCTGACTCCTTCACCCTGAGTTGATGATACCCTGAACACAGGTATATCTTTTTGAACCACATTTCCCCCTTCAAATGATCAAATAAATCATCTATTCTGAGAAAAGTGTATTTTTTTTAATTGTTACCTTATTCAGCTTCCGGTAGTCAATGCACAACTGGAGGGATCCATCAGCCTTTTTTACGAACATAGGAGCAGCCCAAGGAGAGACGCTCGGGTGAATGAATCCTTTGGATTCTAAGTCGTACAACTGTATCTTTAATTACCTCAGCTCGGTGGGGTCCATGCGATAAGAGGGAAGAGATATCGATTGTGTTCCCGGCGCCAGATCAATCGAAAACTCCACATCCCGCTCCAGGGGAAAACCTGAAAAATCATCCGGGAATACCTCCGGAAACTCATTCACTACATGAGGTAGTGAACCATCATGGGAAATACCATCCTCTAGTATGAGTGAAGATAACTAGAAGATAACACTTCCCAACTCTTGGAGTGGAGGCCCTGCGCGACCTGACCGAGGATCCCATTCTCCATGAAAAACCTGACGACTCCCATCAGGTGCCGTGAAACTCACATGTCGTATGTAGCAATCGATGTGTGCCTGGAAGTGTACTAGCCAATCCATCCTGAGTATGACATAAAAAAGGTCCATATCTAAGACCAATAGGTCCCACTCCATCTCGACCCTGGACACAGAAAGCGCACACGAGGGGCACCTAAGGCCCTGCTCCTTCTTCTTTCCCAGCGGTGTCACCAACTCCATCGCGAAAGACATCAACTCAGTTGGAAAATTCAGAATGTCCACAAAATGGGAAGAAATGAATAAAATAGAGGCACCGATATCAAAAAGAGTAGTAGCTATAGAAGATGCGATCAGAACGGTACCTTGAACTGTCGACGGTCCCGCCTCTGATCCTGCTGGTGACTGATCCACTACATGGAGATGTCCAGTATCTGCCTGAGGACGACCGCTAGTCTGTGGCTATGCCCTGAACTGGCTCTTCCTAGAAGATGATCCATCCCTACCACCATGACCACCAAATCGAGATCCCCCAGTCCTTGACGGCTCGGACTGTGCTGGCACTCCTCTTGAAGCCACTGACCCTGCCCCACTTGGGAGTGGACGTGCCACACCGCAGAAGCACTGAAAATGCCCTATACCTCCACATTGGTAACAAGGATTCGTATGAAGTGTACATTCTGGTCGAATATGCCCAGTCCTCCTACATTGGTGGCACACGACTGATATCGCATCAGAAGAC
Source organism: Viscum album (assembly GCA_963277665.1). Taxonomy (NCBI): domain Eukaryota; kingdom Viridiplantae; phylum Streptophyta; class Magnoliopsida; order Santalales; family Viscaceae; genus Viscum; species Viscum album. Next base: position 1,654,922 of record OY728136.1, read on the forward strand.
GCAGAATAAAACTTCTTGGAAGAGTGGCCTGAACTGCCCCCTCCTTTCTTCACATGATCCTACTGCTTCCTTTTCTTCTCTGAGGAGATACCACTGCCCACTGCTGATATTGAACCATAGAAACCAGCCATGTATTTCCTATCAATCTCCACCATGCACGCCTGATCAATGACCTCAGCATAGGTCCTCAGCTTAAACAAGAACACCTGGGAGTATATCTCTGGTCACAAGCCTTTCCCAAACCTCTGGGCCTTCGCTTGCTCATTAGAGAAAATTTCTGGAGCATACCGAACCAACTTAGTGAAACGGTTTTCATACTCCATCATAGATAGATTCCCCTGAACAAGTTCCATAAACTCTCTAGACCTAGCATAAGCCAACACCTCAGGGTAGTACTGTTCATTGAAGACAGCCTTGAAATCTCCTCAATGCATCTTCTCATTCTTCCCAACCTGAAGCACTGACTCCCACCATTTACGGTTGGGACCCTCCAACAGAAATGAGGCACACTTCACCCTGAGATCCTCTGGTGTTTCCAGGAACTCAAACATACGCTCGATCTTCTCGATCCATTCCTCTGCTTCTTGGGGTTCTGAGCTGCCTCGGAAGGTCGGAGGCTTATTTTTCAGGAACTCCTGGTCCTTGTCCTTTCTAGGACTAGAATCATCCTCTCCAACAGGAGATGGAACTGGAGCCGGTCTATATCCTAGAGCTTGGACAGCCTGGACCATGGCCTCTACTAGACTCTGATCAATTGGTGTGGGAGAACTCTCTCCGGCTTCCTCTCGTGGGTGCGTGAGAGCTTTCCGGGGAGGCATGTTGCTAAAAAATGCAACAGTCACAAAACAATAATCAATACCACAACTCTGAAAATTTTAATCAAATACATCAAATATAAATAAACTAAACACATTTCAGTAATAAAATAAACAACTACTCCACATCCACCTGATGTACACATGTGGTCTACATCCCACACGTCTCACCTGGAAGTGAAGTCAATCCGTGAGTTCCAACATCCCCTAGTGACTCATGGTCTGCCATGAAAGGTGTGGGCCAGAAACCATACTCACAACCAAAACCCTGATCCCTGACAGTCCTAGCTCCTGTCTATCCCCACTCATCCCAAAATAGCAATATAACCCAAAAACATTAACCTGCTCTGATACCATTTTGTCACAAACCAGATCTGGTCGCCACCATTAACGGTACCAAACCTGGCCCATGGTAAGTCCCGAAGGGCGTTCCCTATCCCCACAGGCTGGCACAAGTGCTCGGGTATCATTAATTTAGGTTTGGGAATGATTTACCCGAGTATGAAAGCATAAAACATTAAAAATAATCCATAATATAAATCTGAAATTTTTGATCCAAACAAGACTTAAGTAAAAAACCAGAACTGAATACATTGGTTTAAAGATAATACAAGTGGTCCAAATAAAAATAATTATAGCATCAAGATATCCCCAAGGACTCCACACGACTAGGGGTCATCTCCCCCAAGCTGTCTCCACAACTCCGCACCAAGGATGGGAACTACCACCCTGAACCGCCATCACCCTTAGCCTTTCCTTTACCTGAATCAAACATAACCAAGTCTACTTACAACCAAGGGGTGTAAGTAGGGTGTGAGCATAAGACCAATAGGATACCACCCAATGATTCCAAGGAGTAAGAAATACAATGTGAAAAAGCAAGTAGTTTTCATATGCAAGGAAAAGTAGTGTTAAAATTTCAAGAAATGAAACCTCCAATTGAAAATAGTTTTCAATCCAAAATTTTCAGAATATTAAAAAATTAAAATAGATATGTTATATACTTTAATTTACTTCCAAACTCACCCTAATACATGGGTAAATACTACAAATCCAATGAGCAACAACATTGGGAACACCCCTAGGCACTAGGTTGTCTTGGGCCCTATGTACCTCGTACCTCGGTGTAAAGTAACCATAGAAAAATCTGTTCTCATGCACGAGCCACTAGTAGGTAACATAGCCATAACCTATTGGTCCCAAATAATCATCTACATAGTTTAGTTAGAGTTGTATTTATCCAAATTCTAAGTAAAACAGGGACAAAACTCATCCGGTCCACTAGTCGTACTAGTACAAATCCGCCCCACCTAGGTACCCGGGCTTCCCCTTTTATGCTCAATAAATTTCAGCATGCAACATAAATAACTTATCATATAAAACACCATTATTGGTCAAAAACAACCAATACAGTAGCTATCACATTTTGTACCACTTAAAACACGCAACAAAACACTTAGATTTTTTATAAAACAATTCCTCAAAATCCTGTAGTGTTTCGGACACAAAACTCCTTATAAACCTCACTTTCATACTATGTGCACATTTTTAAGTTTAAAAAATAGAAAGGGCATCCTACTACATTTTATTGAAAACACAAAATCATTTTTAGGGCAGCCCCATATGGTTCACGAAACGACATCATTGTAAAATCTCCATTTTTACACAACACAACGCTTAGAATTTCATGTGGTTCACAAACACCAGTAAAACCAGATTTTTCAGCAACAATCACAAGGGAAAATCATTAAAAACATTATTTTTATCCCTATTATAGTTCAATAAAATCAACTAATTACTTATATGGTAGCCCCAATTAAACTAATAAAACATTTCTATGAAGAACCCCCCAATTTCACATGAAATTGGCATTTAGGATTCATTTTAAATACAAACACCACTAAAACTATTTTTTCAGAAATAATAAAATTAAATAAGTATGAAAATACCATAAAAACATTATCTAATTCACAAATATTTCATACACAATTGAATCACCTAAAAAATTAAGGAAAATCCTTGAATCACCGTGCGGAAATTAATTCGCACCACTGTCGCACCAATAAAGACCTAGAACAACCCTAAAACCACAAGAATTGGAAAAGAAAACCCAAGTTTAAACCTTAGGTTCTAAACCCTACCCCCTGGTCATTTGGTACTTCAAGGAAGAGGAAAAAACCCTAATAAACACAAATAAAACCCTAAGAAATTTGAAGGAGGAAATGAATGAACTCACTTACTTGAAGTATCTTGAATTAATCACTCCAAAACACTGGTAGATGAAATTTAAAACAGTCACAACTTAGGACTCGTTCGAAAAATAATTATAAGGTAATTTAGGAACTATAATGGAGGAAAAATATTGAGAATTGAGAGAGTTATGAAAGAAAGACTTTACCTCTTCAAATCTGGGAGATTTGAAGAAGCCTATGAAGTTCGGAACCAAAACTCGACAACCAGAGCTCCAAAGATAGGGGAGAGAGTTCAGACGCACTTATGGGTTAATTGGGATTTGGTGAGACTTAAAATCACCAAACAATACCAAATATTTAATAAGTTATAACATAATCAAAATTTATTTTTAAAACAGTAATTGGGCTTTCGGGCAGCCCCAATCCCTTAGATAAAAACCCAAATAAACCTTGGTTATGGTTTTCTAAAAGCTCCAAATTAATTTGGTGGTGTTAATAGGTTAGGGGAGGCCAAGTAGGAATTTTAATTGATGAAAAATCTTGAAAAATGAAAAAGTTATAAAAGATACAAAATTTATTTTTCAATCTGGAATTGGGCTCACGGTTTGGCCCAATTCATGAATACTCATATATTCCTCCCTAAAACCTAGGGAAACCCCCAAAACAAAGTAATGATGTAAATTAAATGAAAAATAACTTTAAAATATGTCATGTATGTGACAGAAAAAGTTTCTGGAAATTTTGGTTGAAGTGTCCAAGAATAGTAACAAAGTTGATATAGATTAGATGGAATATTAAAGAAGAAAGGAAGTGCTCAAGTATTATTATCTTAAGAATGTTCTTTGGAGACTTTCATTTTTACTCATGAAATTTGGTGAGTTTTACTTAATGTCTAAATCTTGTTTTATTTTTTTTAGATGCATGTTTTTTTCAAAATTATTGAAGTTTCCATAAGGAGTTTCATTAAGTAGTATATTAAGTAGAAAGGAACAAATTTCCTTAAGGGGTTTCCTTAAGAAGCTTGTAAATTAGAATGGATAGTGATAACACAGATGATCAAATAGAGGCTAGTGGACCAAGGTGATTTTATGGAGTCGATTTTACTAAGTTTAATTAGACTAAGTCAATTAGATGAGGATTTTCAAATTATATAAAGGCCATGATCAGACCTGCATAAAGGAACCTTGGAACTTAAAACGCATCTGTATAAGGGTTGTAAAGACCTATGTAAGATTAATGAAGTGATTTTTAAGTGTTTTTCTCCAAATTAAAATATTACATAAAGGTAAAAAGTAACCTTCATAATGGTAATATCTCCAACACCATTCTCACATAAGGGTAAACACATGGATCGTATAAGTGTAAGACACCCATTACACATGTTTCGTGTGGTTCGGCCTGATTTATTAAATCTTATATAATGGTAATATTAATGGGATTAATGGAATGAGTTAATCATATGGTAGGTGGAAATAAATGTTTGACCGATTACATTTATGGTTACATCAAATAGATGATTACCAAAAAATATATATCAGAGGTTGCTAAGTGAAGTGTTATTTATTGAACAAATATAACAATGTCAAGAGGTTTTGATCCAAGATGAATTTTTAAAGAATAAAAGAAAATTATTTGTGTCTCTAGGAAGTGTCATTAGACAGTCATGTATGAATTTTGTAAAATCAGAGGAAGTTTAGAGATGTTGGAGGAACTTGAGGGTTTCTAAAAAAATAACTATATGAATTCCATTGGAACAAATTGTACAAAGATTAATATGTAAAGTACATAATATTGTGAATGATCAATAATTGGTTTTATAACAAAGTCAACAGTTAAAGTAAATGTGTGAAGATCATTGAATGAAGATATTGTTGAATGATCGAAGAGAAGAGTTTCTGAATCTTCAAAAAAAATAAGTTTTTGAATAAGGTTATTGGATAGAAGAATGCATATAAAGATTTCAAATAAAGGTTTCCTAATTATTATAAAAAAATTTACATACAAAGTTATAAGAAACATAAAAATATCATTGTAAAAAGGTGTTTAAAGGTTTCTGAGCTAATGCATCAGAAAAATGTTTTCTACTGAAGTCATCAAAAATATATTTCTATGTGATGTTCAAACAACTGAAGCTTTAGATTAGTTAGATTGGATATAAGTTTCCTTACAACATGATCGGATAGAGATTTTTTAGGTTTCTAAGTAGATTGAATTGAAAATAAGTCTATGAGTTATTTTATAAAAAATAAAGGTATTATAAATACATTGTATTGAGTATTACAAATTTATATGATAGATTTCTTCAAATTAATTGGATTAAAGAAAAATAATAAGAACATATCTCTAAGGTTTCATCAGATAAAGGAAAACTAAAAAACCTCTAAGAAACCATCAAATGGAGTAATAAACCTATTAAAGTATACTAAATAAACTTTTAAAGGTAAGATCGAACATAATCATCAAAAAAAGAAGTTATCAGGTGAAGTTTTGTGTGAAGCATGTCATCGTTATAAGGTATTATCTTTCAAAATATATTGTAATGATCCTAAAAATTTGTAAAGGAACATAGGATGAAGCTTCACTAGATGAAAGATGTGTTATGATGTTGTACAAGATACAATTTTCGAATAACTTTATCAAGTTTTTGTAAAGTTATTAACAATTATGATGTTGAAGCTAATCATTCAATATTTTTTATATTTATAATGTTAATTAATTTTCATAAAGTTTCATAACACTAAGTTTACAGAATTTAAAATAAATGGGGTCTTTCAAGAAACTTCAATAAGACTCAAAAATATTCTAAAATAATTAAGGATTACCCCATAAAACACAATTAAGTTCCCACATAAACTTCTAGAAGTGAACCTATATAAAGGGGTATAACAATATGGGGAATTTTTTTTGACTATTGTTGAATGGTTATGCATTATAATGAAGAATTTAAAATCTATAAGGAAGTATTATCCAGAAATCTTGAGAAAAAATCTCATCTGGGATTAATTTTTGAAAGAAGAGTGACGGAAGGAGAAGGGGGTGATGAATGAAGATAACATATTAAAAATAATTAAATCAAGTGAAAAAGAAAGAAATAAGAGAGATTATGTGAACTATCACTGAGAATATCATTACTAAAAGAGAATTATCAGATCGATATATCGAACATAAATATCATATGGAGGATTGGATAGATAAGTTTCAGATGATGGAGGAAGAAGAATATTTTCTTATCTCCTATTGTACAAGTAATAAAGTAAAGAAGAAGAAGGTGGAGAAAAAATAAACATTGTTAAATCCATAAAAATTCTCAATAGGTGGAATATTTCCTTAGTGTTATAAAGTATATTAATAAGAAGTTTTACATGGTTTTTAGTGGAAATATAAAGAATTGGTGGTGAGTTTAAAGTTAAACCAAGTCATCACCAATACAGGGATTCAATATTGTTTTTATACCCCCTCCTAAAGTGTAGAGAGCCACACATTGGATAATTATTATTTTTAATCTAAACCATTGTACCTGGTATCATATTATAGTAGATAATTCATGTAGTGGTCATCACCATAAGTAGAAAAAAAAATTCCTCTTATTGAGTAGTGAAACCTGTAGAAATATCATGTGTCTTCATTTACCTGATTTCATATACATGAATACGATAGGGAAAATAGAATAGGATAATCAAGATCCAAATAGGTATAATAGGTAAAAGGGATAAAAGGTTAAAAATTTCCCAACACTGATTCAACCCCCCCCCCCCACCTCTCAATGTTGAGTATATCCTAAAGTGGTCCTCTTATAGATTTGATCCATATTATCAAGGCTCATTACATTAACAATTTCTATATGAACTATATCAGTTGAGAGAAAAATATCAAGATTTGATAAATGAGGTGGTTCTTTATCATTTTTTATACCCTTACATACCAAATAAATTAATATATTATTGTAATCAATCTGGAGTCTTTTAATATAGAGATATGGCATTAAAATTAGTTAAAATGGCCATAATATACTTTATAATATCAATAAGTTAATTTTTGGATCTAATGATATTGACCATAATAAGAATATAGTAACTCACATTGGGGGAAAACCTTACAAAAATTTTGTGTACCCATAATGTTTATTTATTTTAATATGGGTGATAGTATTAAAAATAAATATGAGACTAACAAATTAACAACTAAATGGAGATTAACCTAAGATAAATCATAAGTGGAAGTCAACAATGAATAATCCCTTATTAGTGTTGCATCCATAGCTATTTCTGATCACCATAAGGTATATTGGATCCTCTAGGTTCCCTCTATTAGATTTATAAAGGATATATGTAAATTCTCTTTTTATTTTATATATTATTCTTTTTAATTCTTCTATAAAAATATAGATAGTCCTAACTCTGTGAATAATAAAGATATTCTTTCATTTGATGAAAAACTATCATATCTAGAAAACAATATGATTCCCTATCTATTGTATTTGGGATTAAAAGTTTTTGAATCACTTAATATTGGATTTACCTATCTTGAGAAAAGAGAAACCATGACTCCTATAAATAAAATGAATATTTTAAACGATAGAAAGGAAAGAAATTCAATTATTGGATCCTTATTTGAGAATGAATTTATAAAATATATAAGATTAGATATTTTTAAGGAAATCTAGGATGAATTAAATAATATGTATGGGAATCATAAATCTAATAGAGAGAACAGTATAGACTTAGAGATCATATTTTAAAGATTCCATAATGCATAGTGATTAGATAGTGGATGCATTTCTTACAAGAATGAATGAGATCATTAACACTATTAATGGTTTTTGTAAGAATCATAAGGAATTCTATATATGAACTCTATATGTTGTTAGTATCTATTTTATGAAGGATTTATAATTGATGAGTATTTCTTGTATTTGATTGATTTTGTGCATTTCCTTTAGTTATAATGTTAATTTATTCTTGGTATTTTATTATACAAGGTATAATATGATATTTATGGTGGCCAAGATGTGTGGATTTGTATTTATAAACGTTTTATATTATAGCCAGCTCTATCCTTTTCTCATTTCAGAAGAAAATACATTTAATTTTTATTGTGATGTTTTTAATTGAAAAAAATTATTATTTTAAATTAATCTATTAAATGTTGTTTTTTTGTAAAATATGAAGAAGAGAATTACACAATAAAATGTATTTATTATGGGTTATTTTTATTAATTTTTTAATTTTTTAATTTTTTAATAGTTTTGGGTTTCATTGAATTTATTTCTAAAGTTGTGTTTGATTACAGGTATAAGGAATTTTAATTAGTGAATGAATTTTATGATTTAAAGGAATAAGACTATGATGTTTTGATAATTGGGTAAGATATAGTGGAACATATTTTATTCCTTATATTTATTATATATATTATTCTTTTTTTACATTGTGAATCATGAGGTGTGTTTATAATTAATGTAGTATATGATAAAAGGAGGATTTTCTAAAATAATTGATTTTTTATTTTGATACTATTGGAATTGGTTTCCGAGGATCAACTATTTATACTTTTATTACATGTATATTCGATGTATTTAATATTATTAAAACTTCTTATTATATGTTGTTTTTTATTCTGCATGACTTTAATGTAATAATGACCTTGAGTGTATATCACATTGATAAGGTCATAGTAGTTCTATGCTATAATTAGAAATTTGATGTGCTATGAAGATATTCTTAAATAATGTTTTGTGGTTGGATAACGTACTATGATGGGACACATAGTACATAAATTGTCATGTGTGGGTATTCGTAAAAAGATGAGGCTTCTTCTCATGAATTTATGACTTAGTAATCTCTATGAAGGGTGATTATGAGAAATGACCCACCAATAGTAATTATTAATATTTTGGTGTGATTGGATATTCATATTTATGAGAATGTGTTATAGTCCTTACACTTTAAGATTATTATTAATGTATGTTACAACTCGCATACTCAGATGTATTTCATAAACCATAATGATAACAGTTCATAGTGAAGTTGGATATATTGGTTGAGTTAATAGTGACATGTCATTAATGAATAAGTGGAGGAATGATTTTTCCCTTTTATATTTATAGAAGCTGATATCATGTTCCTTTGATTGGAATAGAACTACCACATTAAATTCCATGTTCATGGTGCAACGACATGTTTGTTTCAGATAGTCAAAGAAAGAAATATAGAGCATATAGGTTGGTGACACGGTTGTGAAACCTTATTGATGAGATATTGGGACATAGGGATTATATTACATAGTGAGCATTCTTATGTGGTTATCAATGCTTCAAAATTAAGTTATTTATCTTGGGTTCCTTAACCCATTTATAGATATTAATCTTGGACTTTAGGTAAGCTCGCCTGATGCCAACAATAAATAATCCTAGAGGGTCACACGATAAGTTTTTCCATTGATCTTGATTAAATTCTATTTGAGTTTAATTAATGGAATAAATATTATTCTCAAGTCTGGGTAATAGTTTTATTCAAGTTATATTGATCGCGTAAATTAAATAAATATTTATTCACCGTCTTGTGAATAAAATATTTATTTTATTTATTGAATATTTCAATAAATATTTATTTTCTAGATTGTGAATAAAATATTTATTTATGAATAAAATATCTATTCAATTGTTCAATAAAATATAGAGGAGTTAGAATGGACCAAGACTAAGTTCGGTGACAAATATTAATTAACAAGACCATTACATAATATTTTTTATTGTGAAAGTAGGTGTGCACCAAAATATAATAATAATAATAATATAATTATTATTATGTGGCATGGGTTTTAATAAAGGTAATAAATGTTACTTAATGGTCGGTATGCAATTAAATAATATTTTAAATTAAATCCAAACTCTATAAATAGACGTCTATGTATTTTTTATAGAGAATCCTAAAATTGAGAATAGAGAATTTTTTCACATAGTGAATTCTATCTCAACTCCTCCTTCTCTCTCCCTCTCAAGAATAAGATGTACAAGATAAATTTCTTCAAGACCAAAGAATGAGCGATAAAGAACGCAAGATATTTAACTTTCCATACTAGCACCCAAAGATTGAGCAGTGTTTCTCAGAGATCATAGGAGTATGTGTGGATCACTACTAGAGGGATTTTATCCTTTCATCCTCATAGTGAAATGAAGATAATCAGAAATGGTCTTTTCATACAATCAATATTCACCAATGAAGAAAGTTCCTAAACCTGGGTATTTATTTTTCAAATATTAAATAAATTAATTATAAATTTGACATGCAATATCCTTTCTCTTGGTTTCAATAAATTATTATTAAAATAAATTTTAATATATCTCCTACTTACGCATTATTTTGATGTGCCCTAAACTAATAGATTCTAGCTTAAATAGTGTTTCTTAGGTGTTGAAAGTGAATATTTTTAAGTCTTGGGTTTTTTTATATGGGAGTGAATTATGGGATAGTCACATAGGATTGAAAATATTTTATAGGTAAAATGTATTTTTTACATATTTGGGGTTTGATAGGGAAATATAAATGACCAAACTACATGGATGTCTATCCAAACCTGGTCAAACCGGTGTAGGGGGCATGGTATAGGATCAAATTTCCTTGATAATGGGAAAACTTTAGTGTCATATAGTGGAAATTTATTTATAGTGGTTGTATAATATACTCATAAGGGCTCTAACATTTTTTACCCTTAGTTTTTCTCTGTATTTCATGGTTCCACTCATGATAATACTACCTTATTTTCACCTGGTTTTCATACTAAAATTTTATAAATGGATTTTATTATTATTTTGAAATGTTATGGTGGTTCATATGTGTTTTAGAATTGATTTTTTATAAAATAAATTTTGGTGTGATGGGTAGAAAATTTTCTTAAGGCATGAGATGGTGTGTGGCTATTAAGATCACTTTAAAATAACCACACTAAATAAGGGGTAAATTGGTGTGAGGTTAATCTTTTTCACTTTAAAAAATTTATCCCTTTTAATACCTATGTCACTAATGTAGTGAATGATTATTTTTATCTTCTTCACTTATAATTATCAAGAATGTGCATAAAATGGTAAAGCATAAGGAAAACTTGGGTTTTAAACAAGGTTCACCTCTAGTATGGATGACTATGTCCTTAGTGTATGGTGGTTATTATCCCACACACACACAAATTCCTTTTAATTATCAAATAAATTACGAGCAAGGTAATTTCCTTGGAACAGTTTTTCAGGTATTGGCTAGGTACAATTCAAGTTATTATTTATATCATAAGATTACATGATATAAACCTACCCCTTCTGAAGTGATAAATAGTTTATAATAAGTCCTCTTCAATAGAAAAAATGATTCTAATCAGATTCTTATGTGTCCATGGATCTATTGGGATGCCTCTACTTCATAGAAATCAAAGGATTGTCTCAAATATCAAATAATCAAAAAATCGACTCCTATTATTCTTCTTCAATAATAAAAATATGAATATGTTGTGGATTTGTTATCTTTGAGTTCTCTGACCCTAATAATAATCAGAAAATTCTGTTGTGGTCACAATTTATTCTTCTTCTTCTTTTGATCTTCAAAAAACAATATGAGATATCAAATTATAGTGTCATATTATCAATATTTGATACATGAGATAAAAAATTATAACTATATCAGATTGATTATTTTATGTGTGATTCATCACATGAAATATAATTATTACATCTTTTATTACCTGTATGTATGTTATATTTACTTCATGAAAATATTTTCATGGTTACCTTGTATGGGTTCTTTTATGCAACTTGTTTATTTTCTTCCTTCCTACAACTATTTACTTAGACTTAAAAATGTATTGTGTTGCTTCACCAATATTTTTTATCTTCATATAGTTCATGGAGTGAAACTATATGTTTTCTAAATTGAATTTGTTTTTCATAAACCAGTGCATGAATTATTCTTCTTTCCCTTTGTGTGAACAAAGAGCATGGGATCTACTCCTTCACACAAACCAAGCATGGAAAACCCTTATTTTCTTCACAAAAGTAAGAAATGATTTGTGGGTTTCTTATTATTATTCAGGAAATTGTAAATGTTTGGGTATTTTGTTTTCAAAAATGATTATCTCAATCATATGAGATTTTATTCTTTATGAAGTCATATAAATTAACAAAAAATTGGATGGGATTCATGTAAAAAGGTATGAAAAAACTCAATCCTCTTATTCTTTTCAACCTAGGAGGCTTGTAGGATTCTTATCCTTAATGTGAACAAAGAACATGGGACATCCTTCTTCCAAACAAGAGTGTGTGGAATTTATCCTTCACATAGATAAGTGGATCACGAAGCCTCAATTCTTCTTTATACTTATTCACAGATACTCTATTCTCATAATGGAAAATGAGATCTCTCAAGGTTTCAACAGCTGCTCTCGGCTAAGGTACCTTGGCATTTATATAATAGGTTCACTACCTTTGTCCATCTAGAAAGCATGCCATGTCTAATAAAAGTGGTGAGTCAACATATATTTTAAAAGCATCATAAAATATGTCATGTCAAGCACCTTTCCTTAATGTTAAAATCATGGTGTTTATCCTTTGGGCACTTAGATCCTTCCTTCAAAATAATGGTCTCACGTGCATGTGTGTATTCATCATCTCATTTCAAAGATTTAAATCAACCATATGTTTGTATGAATGAATAATGCACTGTAAATCAATTTTTTATTCTTGATTAGATCATCCTTTAGACTTATGTTTACATGAAAAGTGAGGCTTAAATGTATGATGGTTCTTTTTCATGTTGTCTAAAGATTAATTCATTTGAGCTAAGCTTGATAGTGACATGATCACTTGAGATGGAGGATGTCACATCATAGAAATATATCATGCAATTAATTTAGGGTTGCTACAATGTTAAAGATGATGTAGAGACCTGATCAGACGAACACTATCAATTTAATAAAGATACCAGTATTATAGGTGTATGTTTTTTAACACATGAACTATACTTCATGAACTTTATCATCCCACATCATACATGAAATTAGTTGGTCTATATAATATAAACTATCCTTTTTTGCAACCTATCGATCCGATATTGGGTTCAGCACCCAAACACATTGTATACACATATATGGGGTGAGCTATACCTACTTTCCCATGCACTCCCACCCATTCACACTCTGCAGGTGATATGCACCCACCAATTCTCATTTGATTCCATATGTGCTCCCTATGGGAACTATGCATCCTCACCATTCCACCATGGCTGACCAAGTTGACCTTCCTCCCACATGGTATACTCGTTGGTCCCACAAGTGTAGTTGAGGTGGGTCCTTGGATATCTTTGTTTAGAAAAATTTTCTTAATAAAATACCAACATAAATACTTATTAAACACATAGAAATAATTCTCAAATAATGAGAAATCCCTCTCCACAATTCATCATATAAAAACAATATTTTTTATATGGTCTTCATATTCCTTCAAAGCATCCTTGAATTCTTATTCTAAAAATATTCAAATATTATCATGAAATAATGGGGATATTTTATTTCATTCTTCTAAATATTTATTATTGAAAATGAATATTTTACTAATATTCACCTCCTTTTTTAAAATGTTGTAGACAATTTTCACTCTCCTAGTGAAATCAACACATATCATTGAACTTCACAAACATTTAAACAATCTTTAGAATTAACTCACTTTATCCAAAATATATCATATGAACTTTGAACTTCTTGTGGATAGATCTTATTCATGAATTCAACTAATTCAACTACACTACCAACCAAGATAGGGAATACCACAATACACTTCCAAGTTAGTATTCTTCTATGATTCATATTGACATCAAGTGATTCATCACTTACTAACATATTAATAACAAATAAAACACAAACACGATTTAGGATCATCAATATCCCCCTTTGTATTTTTTTCAATACCAATGTTGTAAATGGAATATCAATATGTTCTATTTATTTATTCTCTTTTTTATTTTCTTCTCTCCCCCTTACTGGTGACAAATGAAAAGTACCTGAGAGATTATAGTATCATTTATTTCTTAAGAAATGTGCCATAGATTATTCCATTCTAAGTATACTTGATCAATAATAAATATAGAAAACAAGGGGGTATAATTTAGACATCAATGTTGTCCATTATCAATTCAAAATATGATACCAACTGATATAACACAACTTCTTTCTTTCCTAAGTGATTGTTCAACTGTTTCTAGGTTGATAGTAATTGGTTGATTCCAATTGATAAAATGTAAGTGGAAATTATTCAATACCACTTATAAAGAAAAATTTCTCAAGATACATTCAACCTAAAATTCCTGCACTCATCTCAACACACATATTAAAAACATTCAATTATAATAGGTAGGTAATTTTTATGAAATTAGTCCTGGGAATTCTTTAAAATTATTTTTTTTATGTCATTGATTCATTTAAATTTATCCCCCATAATATTTTAATTTATTTTTTTTGAGAATAAGGATAGGATAGTGTGCCCACATACCTCATCAATGATTTCTTGAACAAGTACCTTCTAGAGATATCAATTTTTAATGAAATATAATACTTTGGTAACTTCTTTAGATACTCCACCTCAAGGGATTATCTTCTAGTTTCACTACATCCAAATTGATCTTTTAATTAGTTATTCTTATGAATTAAAATTAATATGAATACCAATTATTTTGATCTCATCCATGATGGATTCAAATTTTCTTATCAACTATGGTAACTTGATCATCTTTATCAAGTTTGATCTTTAATCTTTTTCAACAAAAACAATTCAAGATTGAAGCATGTTGATCAAACTAGGATGGTGTATTCCATTAATCTTGGAATGAATATTAAAACTTACATATATAACAATATAATATTCATTTCAGTTCTCCCATTGAATATATGTCTCCCCTTCAATTACCTTCAAACAATAAACAAACATAAAGTGGATGGTAATAAGGAGGATATCCTTTGTTTATCAGTGAGATAAAAAAGGATGAGAATTGACTTTCAACCTTAAAACCATTTTTTTCATCTCCTTGAGAGTATGAACCCTTTTTTCTAACTTTCTTGTGTGTCTTGGCAGTTTTGGTCAGCATTGAATCTCTATTTTCTTCAGTAACAACTTTGTGTGGACTTTTCTTTGCATTCATCATTTTTTGATTTTTGATTATTTAAAATCTCTCCTTTATATGGATCTATGAACAAACAATTATCTAATATATTTCCATACTTCTTATACATTTCATATAGTACTTTTTCATGTTTTGGGTAGTCATTAGTTGACAACTTCCCATGACATTCAACTTCTTCTTCATGTGAAATATTTTCCTTTTCTTCAACATCTGTTTTCTTATGCTCTTCTTTCATTTTCCTTTCTATTTCACATTATATGAAAAAACTACCATTTTAAAATTTTTAATGTGCACAAAATACTTAGTAGATATAAATGGAACTTCAGGATTGTTATTCACCACATCAGTCACTTTGTACTTCTCATGGACTGGTTCTTTCCTTTGTTTCTTAAGCTTTCCTCCTTAAACTATAATATTAATGGCCTATTTACAGTGATCCATGGTGTGATATATTCTCCCACAAGATAAGATTTTTATTCCATTAGGTGTAACACTATTTTTTTACTTCTTGGGTTTATTTTAAATGTCATTCTTTATCTATTTTTTACCCAAGATAAACTTACTTGTATTCTTACATATCTTATTGGAAGTATTATATTAACCATATTTCATATGATTTTTTACCAAGGTTGACTTCTTTTATTCATCTCATGTGGTATTTTATTCTAAATTGTTTTAGTTGTATGTTTGAATGATTTATACTTGCATCCCTCTTTACTATGACCACTTCAATTAAAAATACCACAAATGTTCTTTAAACTTTCAAATCTATTTATAATAGGAATATTCTTCCCTCTATACTATAAAAAATTTTGTATCTCTGATTTTATACCCCTTTATATAAGCATATTTTTATTTTTAGATAATTTCATATTATACCAACAATAAGATTCTATATGCCTGAATATTTCACTGTTCCAACAATATCCAAAAAAAACTTTATCTTTTATTTGGAATAATAGTCTGGAAATATTAACATTCTTATTGTTTCTATTTCATCTTGCTTTTTAAATGGTCTTATTTTTGGAAATAGTGATTTATGATCTTATCTTTCATCACTATAGATGTAGTGGTAAGAAATTCATATCCTTTTTTCATCCACTTTCACATGGGTTTTTTTTAACCTGAATTGTGCAAAGAACCAGAATTAGCATAAAAATTATTAACAGATATGGATGGTAACTTTTACTTATAAACTACTGTATATTGATCATTAGATGATTTCAATATATACTTACCACTATATGAAGTTATTTTTGGATAAGTATCCTCCTTATAAGTTTGTTTGGCTATATCTCTTATGGTAACAGTTCTTCTTTCATCATGTTGTGAAGACTCATCTTGAGTATTTATAGAATTTACAAATTTGAATTCAAGATTAAGACATTTCATATTAAGTATGTTCTTTTCATCATACACTGACTGTATTCTATCTTTACATTCTTTCTTTATATTTATAACTTCATCATCATGCATTTTTCTCCTGTATCACAGTTTCAAAAACTTTTATCATATTTTCTTTAGTTTCAATTTGATAATTCATGGAATCAATGATATTCTTATGATTGTATTCTAATGTATGGAACTTATCTTTAATAATATCAATGGATTTATATTTCCTCTAGACTGATTTAAACCAATCCTTCCCAACTTTATAACATGATTCTTTAAGCTTATTGTTTCTTAAACTTTTGGAATTACATTGTTTGGTGAGATCCTCATATGTCATCACCATTTGTTCTAGTGAACTCTCTCACTTCTTAGAATCTTCTTCAAGATGAGTGATCTTATCTTTCAAGTTATTCCTCAAATCTATACAATAATCATTGTTTGAGGAATGATATTTACTACTTGTTATTAGTTATTTTGTTGTAAAATCTTGTAAAACATATCTTATTCCACTTCATTAGAATCTAAGGTAGAATTTCTATCCATTTATTTGTTAATAGATTGAACTATCAGATCTTCAACTTTTATTAAAGACTTTTCTTTCTATGAATTATAGCATGGGAAACTAATAATTCTTCCTCTTTTCATAAAAGGGGTTCCTTTTTCATATTTCTCAATTATTTTTGTTCTTCTAGGTCTTGGTAGTGATAGAATTATAATTTATAGTAGATACAAATACAAAAAATTTATCTCCATTATAATTTGAGATGAGATATGTCATATCTTCAATAATATTCCACTATGAGAATATAAATATATGTGTGACCTACTTGGATACCAATTTTTAGGGTAACTTTAGGATGACCTCACAGAGAGGGGGTGAAATAGTGTGAAATGACTCTTTATCACTTTAAAAAATTATCCCTTTTAATAAGATTTTCACTTATTTAGTGAATGATTCTATTTATCTTCTTCAAATATAATTAGAAATAATTCACAAAATATTAAATCATAAGGAAAACCTAGATTCTTAATGAGGTTCACCTCCAATGTGGATGAATACATCCATGATGTATAGTGGTTATTATCCTGGATGCACACAACTTCTATTTTATTATCAAAAAAATCACAGGAAATGTAATTTCCTTAGACCTGTTTTCCTAGTACTGACTAGGTACAATGAAAGTAATTATTTATAGAACATGATTATGAGATATCGTTCTACCCCTTATGAAGTTATAAAAAATGTATAATAGGTCTTCTTCAATTGAAAAAAATGATTACAATCAGCTTCCTCTTTGTTTAGTGATCTATTAGGTTTCCTCTACTTCATAGTAATCAAAGGGTTCTCTAAAATATGCATTAATAAAAAAATGACTCTTATTATTATTATTTAGTTATAAAAATAAGAATATATTATGGATTGGTAATATTAGAGTTCACAGACCCAAATAATAATTATAAAATACCAGATTAGTCACAATATCTTCTTCTTCTTTTGATCTTCAATAAACAATATGAGATATCAAATTATAGCGTCACATTTTCAATATTAGATACATAAGATAAAAAATTTTAATTGTATTAGATCGATTACTTTATATGCGATTCATAACATACAATATAATTATTAAATCTATTATTTCATGCATGTATGTTATATTTACTTTGTAAAAATATTTTCATGGTTATCATGTAGGGGTTTCTTCATACAACTAATTTATTTTCTTAATTATTTCAACTTTTTGCTTATAATTAAAAATTTATTGTATTGATTCACTAATATCTTGTTTTCTATATATATTTAATGATGTGAAACTATATTTTTACATAATTTTAGTTGTTTTTTATGAACCATTTCTCACATTAACCTTATTTTCTTTCATGAAAAAAAATCACATAGGATCTACTCCTTCACACAAACCAAGAATGGAAAAACCTTCTCTTCTTTGAGAAAGAAATAGAATATTCATGGGTTTCTTCACCTTCTTAGTGAAATTAAAAGCACACGATTTCAGTTCTTCACAAAAATTATTATCTCAGGCATGTTGGATCTTCTCTTTTATGAAAGCAGAGAGATTCATGAAAACTCTAATAGGATTCATGTAACATGGTATTTAGAAACTCAATCCTCTTATTCTTCATATCTTAGGAGGCTTGTCAGATCCTTCTCCTTCACATGAATAAATCATGAACAATTTTATTCGTGAAAACAAGAGTGTGTGGAAATTATCCTTTACATAGTTGAGAGGATCATGGAACCTTTCTTATTCTTCATGCTTCTTCATAGATTCTATATTTTCATGATGTAAAATGAGAGCTCTAAAGGTTTTAGCAGTGGATATCGACTCAGTTACCTCAGTATTTATAGAAAAGGCTTACCTCCTATGCCCTTATGGAAAACATGTCATGTTTGATAAAATTATCAAGTCAATATATATTTTAAAATCACTACAAAATATGTTGTGTTAATCACCTTCCCTTGATGTTAAAAATCATGGCATCCATCCTCCACACACTCATATATTTCCTTATTAAAAATATGTTCACATTCATGTGTTAAGATTCACATGTATCAACCTTATTTCAAATATTGAAATCATCTATATGTTTGGATGAATGAATAACACAATGTAAATTAGTGATTTATGCATGGTTTTCTCATCTTTTAGACTAATGTTTTTATGAAAAGTGGAGCTTGAATGTATGAAGGTTCATTTTATAATTGTCTTTAGATTCATTCATTTGATCTTGGAATTATAGTCATATAATCACTAGATATAGAGAATGTCATAACCAATAAATATCTCACACAGTCGATCTATAGATGTTGCAAGGTTGAAGAAAACACAGAGGATTGATCGAATGACCACGACTGATTTGATCGAGTGGCCACTATTATATGCATATGTTTTTTAACACATGGATAGTACTATATATTCTTTCTCATCCCACATTGGTCTTGATATTAGACTTTATTCACAATATAAACTATCTCCTTTATGTTTCTTCCTGATCTGACACCCGAACACACTACACACACACATGTGGGGTGTGTCACTTATGCTTTCTACTTGCAAACCCACTCGCGCGCACCCTGTAGGTGCTATGCGCCCACCAATTCTAATGTGATTCCTTTTGCACTCCCTTTGGGCTCTATGAATCTTCATCATGCTGCTATGATTGGCCGAGTTAACCTTCCTCCTACGTGCTGACCCCTTAGTCCCACATGTGTGGTTGAGGTGGGTCCTTAACTATCTTTGGTTTGCCAATTTTTTTATAAAATACTAACAAAAATACTTAGTAAACACATGTGAAACATTTTCAAATAATAAAAAATACTTCTCAATAATTCATCATGTAAAAAATATATTTTTTACATGGCCTCAATATTAATTCAAAGCTTCTTCGAATTATTATTCTTGAAATCCTTAAATAATTGTTTTTTAAAAGGTGGGGGGTTGAAACCCCTTTTTATTGAATCAAAATAAGAATATAGAAACAACGATAGTAACGGAAGTTGAAACACTTTATCAATTTCCCTATCATGAGGACCCAAGATTTTTCCTAATCTTTTCGGAGATCCTTCATTATTTTTCCTAAAAGGATCCCTATTCCATTCCCTAGTAGTTACCATGTCCACATCCCCTACTGTGAAGATCTTCTAAATCCCGCGCTTGCTAAAAAATAGTTTCAGTGTTTGTGTCATCCGAGTTTGAGACCTCAAACAACGCCTCATCTTTCCTCTCCATCGGTTCATCCCTTCCACGCCACCTCCCTCGACTTCTAGCATGCCAACAATGCTTCCAAGAGCTAGCTTACTTCCAAGATTCATCATCTTCCATATAAGGTCAGTGGGAAACCACCATTGGGGTGATCTGTTCTACCTACAGATCACTAGTCTGCTTCATTGGAGTGAAGACCAGGTTGGTCTTATCTTCCTTGGACACCATGGGACTATCATCAGTTTTCCCTGCATGAGAGACTATAAGATTCACCTACATGTGACTAGAATTTTCCAGAGCAGGTGCATTGAAAATAATAGGGAGTTTGGCCAAAGGATCTTCCTCAGATGCACTGTCCACTTCCTTAGATGGAGCTTGCTTATCAGCCTCAAGAGCAGGAGTTGTCTTACCCATGTGAATTTCAACAAAAGAGGGGGAAATGGTATTACTTGACTACAAAATTTTATAAGAAACCAATGTAAAAGTAGAGGAACCAACCTCCTTATAAGAAGTTTCAGTTTCCACTTGGGTATTAATGCTCTCAATTTCACTCGACATTGAATGTTTCATCTTATCAGGAAGAAGGGGGAAATCAACTGAACCCCTCTCAACAATTTTAACCTAGGAGAACCTGATGTCGATCTCATGTTCATGGGGATTAATAACATCTTTCATATTTTGACCAGGCGCAGAAGGGCCCCCTCAACAATGTCAACCTAGGAGCACCTTTCACCCTTCTCAGGTCCAGTGGAGGTAACATATATCATGGTTTGACCAGGTTCAATAGGTTTCTCCTAATCCTAGGAATTCAATGGTTTAACATTGCTGAAAGAACTAGGTTTAGTCTTATTTATTTTAAATAATGTATTGTGATCATGTCCATTTAATGAACAATTATCACAAATCATAGACCTTCTACAATTTTATTTGTCATATCCAATGACCTTACATTCTGGGAAGAACCTAGGGAGGTTATCAAATTCAATCTTCAATTTGATTTCTTCATCATCAGTAGAATAGTAAACCTTATCGATGAAAATGGAACATAAATCAACTTATACTAAGAATCAAGTATAATGGTCGTATCTAGCAACTTCTATTTCCTTATCCAGTTTTATCAAAACTCCTATTTCCAAAGCAATGTCATACAAAATCCTAGGATTCCAAAGGATCCAGTTTAACCCAAATACCTTGACCCAAGTTTGAACTGAAGTGTTGCCAATTTTCAGAGGATTGAATTTTTTTCTCCCATTCTCAAATTTGTAGCACTACAGGCTTGAATTAAATTGATCTGTATCCCCATTCATGCATCTTGAGATCTTTAGAGGGGGAAATCATGTGGAAGAATCCCTTCCCTAAGGATATGCACTTCAATGATTCAAAGCCCCATATATACAACAATATCTTAGTGAGGTACTCTTTCTTCCATGGCGCAGATCCTATGAGTGAGGTAATCAATTTTCCTTATTTAAATGTTTTATATAATTTTCACTCACCTAGTTAAATTAACATATATCATTGAACTTAAATAATAGTTCAAACTTCAAATACTTTAACTACATTACCAACCAAACATGGAAACACCACAACACACTTCCAATATATTATTCTTATTCAATACATGTTGACATCAAGTGATTCATCACTTACTAACTTATTGGCAACAAATACAATGAAAACACAAAGTATGATCATCAATGGCATGGGTGAGTTATTTTTTTAAAGAATAATTAGATAAAAATATCTACTAATTGGAATTGAATGTTTAAAATTATATTTAAATTATAAATGGGGTTTTATTATTTTAAAATTGTTTTTCATTTATTACTCCATCATTTCTTAATAATTTTAGATTGTGTATTTAATGGGAAACTATAAGATTAATTTGTGGAGGATATACTGGATATGTGGATATACTCTTCCCCTATATGTGTACCTTTATGAATATGAATATGATTACATTATGTTATGGTTTAATGATAGATTTTTATTATTTTATTTTTTGACCACAAGGTAGTAATTTTCTCTTTTATTTTGGAGAGATTCATAGATAATGGATGTCTATGGAGTTAGAGTTGGAAATTTAGGATATGTATCTTGTTATAATTCTTTCTTGTTTTTGATGGATTTATTTATTATTTTCTTTAAATTTTATAGTTATATTTACTCCTTCATTATACTAATCATGTATGGATATATGAATTACATGTATTTGGGACTATTTTCTTTTATGTACAAAATAAATACCCATAAGAATAATTGGGGGAAAGGTTGTGTTTCTTTGAAAGGTTTTATACTTTTGATTTAGTCCAATATATGGATCCCTCATGTAACAACTCTATTTTTTACTTGTAAAACAATGGAATATTTTAAATAATATTTTAAAATCTATACATTGAGTTAGCATTAGATTCTGAGGCTCAAGGAGGCTCGGCATTGATGTAATAAAAATATTAAATATATTATATCATACGAGTGTAATTTTTTCGAAATAATGGAATAACTCCCAAAAAAATTCTTATATGGGATATATGAGGCCACCATTAAATCTAAAACATGGGTTTTACCCTAATCATGACATAACCTTTGTGCGCATTAGGTGTTTAGATTAAGTGTCATTGTGGGGTTAATAATAATTAAATAAATTATTTAATTTATTTAATTATTAATAATTAATCAAAAACCTAATATTCCTATAAAAAATACTTCTTATAGAAAATACCTAGGTTTATCCACACAACACTATGGATTGATTAAGGGGTCATTGGTGGAGAGTTTGGAAAATGATAATGGGATTGGGGATCATATATTGATTTTCCAATGATCGTGTATGCCAACAGAGTTTATGGATCTCACCAACAATAATGACATGGAATTGTTATTCATCGGTGATTGATCCAAACTTAAGGTGTGGAATCTACTTATGCTAGTTTAATCCCTATTTGTTTATCCCATGATAAAAATGAATCAATTCCACTGACATATTGATTCATGGTTCGATCATATTTTGTGGGTATGAATTTTATCTTCCTAGAAATAGAAATTGATGCTATTTTATTATTATTCTTTGTTTGTCATTATAATGTAAATGGATTGAGACTAACCTAAAAATGGCCTAGGTTAATTACTCATATTTTGGTTTTGTTTCTTTCTCCACACATTCTTTGAGTGTTCATCGTTTATATTCCATTTGGTCGGTGGTTCGACCAATACCTAGGGGACGATCATTGTGAAATCATTATTTGACACAATGGATCATCACCATAGGTTTAGGATTAGGATCAATGGTTTGATTGAGGTTCCATGATGATGATAGATGATATGGTGATAGATCAAATGACTCCAGATCATAGAATTAGCATTTTTTCAATTCAAAGCAATGATGGACAATTCCCGAGTGGATTGGATGGTTAGAATCAATCCACCGGAAACAACAAGTCTTAGATAATTCTAGATCCTAATTTTATAGGAATTTTTATCACCCATATCAAAGGAATAGACCATGTGAGAGTAACCACATGAAAAACCAGTGGGTTCTATGAAATCATGACATGCCCTACGTGTATTTTGAAGAACACATATTGTGTAGTCCCCTGGATATGGTAGCATGGATTTCGAAAAAATAAAATAACAGACATCATGTGAGACCTATTGTATGTTATGTGACCTGTGACTAGTGGCTCGACATGCACCACCATGGTAAATGAGAACGGACATGACTAGGTACATGGGAACAACCCTAGTACATGGTAAGGGCATGGTACTTGGGAATGTCCATAGTACTCAAACATGGAAAAGTACACAAGCATGACCAAACTACCTAATCACAGACTGATACTCAGGGGTGACTAGGAACCCAGACATGGTTAGGTACACGGGCATTTCCAAAGTACAAGGGCATATACCAAATTACATGGGAATGGTTTAGAGTACATGGGTAGGCCCGGGGAAAACAAGACGCATTGTGTATACACAGTATACATCATGTACTTTTCCTAGGGTAGTTTGAGGACCTTGTTATATTAAGTTTAGAGAAGTATCAGTAGGGTTTGTCCTCTTATTTTATCTATATAAGGGTGTAGTGAGGAAATATATCCTAAGTATAGGATATGATCCCATGTATAGTATTTTCTATAGATATTGTTATAGAATTCCTCTATGTGGCTTGAGGTGTGATCATATCTTATACTATCTCTTCTTCCTTGGGTGGGGTTTTAGGAATCATCATGAACAACATACATGGTTATATAATCCCCTAATTATCGGATTAATCCATTTGGGGTTTTAGGAATTACCTAGAGGCCCTGGGTGAGATCCCCTAAATGTGTTATATATATTCAGAGTTCCAACATGTACTTCTTCATGGACAGGCCTGATGAGAAGGACCTCTCAGATGAGCTCCATCGGTGTTATCAAACATGAGGAGTGATTTATCCTGGATGTGTGTCACCTTGAAGACTCGAACAGGATCCTAGGCTCACAATATAGTTGTGACCGTACCTTGACACATGGTTTCTATGAGTATATTTGGGTTATTGTATTATCATTATGTCACATATTCTAATTGACATATCTTCATGATGATGAGATGACCTTTCCTTCCACTTGATTCTTAATGTTTAGTGATTTTAGGGTGTCTTACATGATATTTTTATACTTACCCCTTAATAGGATTTTCCAACATATTTATTGTATTATAAAAAAAACATTCCTTTTGACAGAGACCTAGGTGGACTAGGATTAGGTAGAGCATAGTTGAGCTAGAAAGACCATGGTTTTTACTAGGTGTTGCATTTTAGAACTCCCCCCATCTTAGTAGGTTGGAATATTTTATAGCTTTGGTGGGCTTGTATTTGGTCCTTTATGATTTCCCATACTTTTTCCATAACCTAATTGTGGGATATAGATGTATTCATGCATTTTGGATATTCATTTTATTTTACCATTCAACATGGTGTGGATATTTAGAGATGTGTGCATGTGTATAGGTACCTTAGTAAAAGGCCTCCTGTAACACCCTAAGTTTTTAGGAATTTTTATTTTTTGAATAAATTAAATTTCTTTAATGGATTATGTTAAACACAACACCAAGTTAAGATTTTTCTAAACACAACACTGGGTTGGCTTCTATTTCACCTAATACCGAGTTTTAACAAAACCATGATATATTATTAACCTTATTTAAATGTGCCCGTTATAACCAAACTGTTAAAATTAGTGATATGAATAGTAATAAATACTTTTTAAATAATAAGTATAATTTTTTTATATAAATAAAACATATTTATAATAAAATACATAATTTTCAGTAAAGTCTTTATATTTTTTAAAGATGTTATTTTCTCAAAAAAAATGTTTTTTGTGACTTTTTATGAACAATAAAATTTTTAATTTTTTGACACATTTAAAAATTAATTTGATAAAATAAACATAATTTTTTATTTCATAGTGTCAAAATTATCTTAGGGTAAAATTTGAGGATATTTATGAAAAGTTCCATTTTTTATGAATAGTGAAAAATGCTTAATTTCAATTGAAAAATGACTTTTCATTTAATTTAATAATAAAGTTCAATTTTATTTTAAATTTATTTTAAAGTTAAATTAGCTAAATTATACATAAATTAATACAATTTAGGTTATTCTAATCATTTTCATATAAAACATTTATATAAAAACTTTGTCCACTTTTTTCAAGTTTTTCTCTTTTTAAAAGCTCACTTTATCATCATGTCTATAAGATTAATTTTAATTTTAATTTTTTCACTTATGTGAATGGAATTTGAAAAAAATAGGTTACATATTTGGAATCATATTAATTTATATTATCTAATAAGTTCAACTTAATTTTTTACCAAAATCAATAAGTGAATGTAGTACAAATTTATTACTGCGGTTAAAGTAAAAATGGATTTATTGGGGGGGTTAAACTAAATAGATAAGGGTAAAAATAACCTATAAAATTATATAAAAACTATTGGATGGAAATATTTCTTCAATTACACCTATAATGTTCTATAATTTCTTAATTTTGACCCTTTTTACATATGAAAAATGTGGGAGCACTCAATTATTTTCAAAAATGCCAAGTGTGTCCTCTCCCCCACTTATAAAAAGCATCCCCCTCAATTCTCTTATTCACACCTTAAAAATTATTTGGTTCATAAAATACCTAAAAAACTCACTTCAAAACTTTACTCCACTCATCCTAGAATCTTTATTTTAGATATAAATCTATCCTACGAAGACTTTTAGTACAAATCTAAGGAGGATACCTGAAGAAGAGATAATGTTCATCAATGAGTGCTTTTATTTTATTTCTTACTCTACCCCATTAAATTATTTTTATATCATAATTATATAATAAAAATATAATATTATATATACTGAGATGTTTTTATGTTAATTTAATTACCTACAACTATCTTCACTTCCATCAAATGGGTTATGAAATCATCATTCGGGTGTACAGCGGACTGCCGCCTTATGAACTGATGTCATTCATTTTTCTACTAACACCTCTCAAGGATGGTAATAATGATATATTTATTATTTATATAGTATATTTAGGATGTTATTGTGGCTTTTTAATTTTTATATAACACATAAATTCTTGATTTCTATTTTATGGGAATACAATAACATCACTTGTGTGTGTGGTAAACTACCGCCTCCCAAAATGTTGTGATTCATTCACGCTATACATAAAATGTATTAAGGATGATATTAATAAAAATATATAATATATATTACGGAAAAATTATTCTATAATGATAATATATATCATTTACTTTTTTTCCTTCAAACTGAAAAGAAAATGAAAAAAACAGTGTTCATGTGTACGTACGGCCTACTGTCTCCATGAATGGTGTATTTCATTTATTATCACTAAATTTTATGTATTACTATAAAAACATATATAGTGAATATATATTATATTTATATCATGGCTATAATTTTGGGTATTATAGAATCGTGATCAAATTAAGAAGACTAAAAGTATAACAAATCAAAATATATATGAAAAACAAAGCGGTTATTACCTGAAAGAAAATTTTAATACATAATTGTTAATAAAAGGGTAATAAAATAGAATAATAAAATCATATATGGTATGATATATGTGAATAAAATTATTTAATATATTTATAATAAACTTATATTTATTATACAGGAGTTTTGAACGAGTATGAAGGAAGTTAAGTCTTAAGGTAATGGATTTATGTCTCGCTTTTTAATTCTATGAGACACATGACATATTCACAACCTATTTATTTTATGTAGTGTAAATACATCCCATGAATTTATTTTATGATTATTATACTTAATATTATTTGTATTTACATATCCATTTTATGATCTCTCTATTATGGGGTTTATGGTTCAAAAGGTACCAAATCGGTAAGGGATTTTTATCTCAATTTGAATTCTTTGAGATGTACATTATGTTATGAACCTATATTCTTTCATGAGGTGTATATAAATTACCTATAACATGTAATATAATGAATTTATTCATCCTAATGATATTTTAAGTTTAATTTTATGTTATTCTTCTATGAGTCTTATGATTCAATGTTACCAAAGTGGTAAGGGTTTTATGTTACAATCTCATCGTTTATCAAGATTATTTATGATTAAGTCTAAAATGTTGATATCTTATGATATAACTCTCAATAATTATCAATAATTTTATTATCATCTATTTATACCATTTTCCCACTCTTTGGGACTTAATATAATTAAGAAAATATTTTAAAGAAAATATGACTTTATTTCTCTCTTTGGTCAGAAATATGTTTTCTTACAAAACCATGGTTTCTAAAAATGTTTTAAAAAAAATTAATTAATTAAATATGATTTTTAAAAATAAATTTTTACCCATGCTTTAATTTCTATAAAAAAATTTAATGGAGTCTTAATTTTATTTTCCAAAACAATGTATGTTTGGATTTTATCAAAAATGTAAATGGAATCTTCATTTTAATGTGTACGACATAAAAAAAATTACAACGTCATGAACAATCATTACTTCAAATATTACTTTATAATTTTTCAAGGTTATCTTCAAAGAAAAATGTTTTCAAAATTTTTTATGTTTTAAAAATATTTTTTCAAAGCGGAAAGGATGTTTTCCTCAAGAAATGATTTAAATGATATTTAAAAATTATTTTCCATCTAAGATGATATCTGTTGGTGTTACCTATGAATTATTGGGAATATGATCCAATTATTCCATTCATATTTTTTATATTAGTGGTTTATGTTTTTATGGAATTGTGTTTATGAATCTTGTTTCTCTTCTATAGGCTATACCATGATAAAATTATTATGAAAACCCAATTTTTTTCATGGGTTATTATATGATGAAATGATTATGAAACCTATCTCTTTTACAAAGATCATGATTTTATGAAATGTTTATGGTACCCATTTAATTTCATGGGTTATTATATGATGAATTTTTATGATCTTGTGGATCATATAAATGTGGCTTTCATTATGTGATGTTTGAGACTTATATCTCCCTCTAATTAATTAGGTAAAGATTTATATCTTATAAGATTGATTAGACTGGAATGGAGAGTGAACTCGATTTAGTAAGATAGGGATGTAATGGGGAGTGAACATGATTTAGTATGATAGTTCTGGAATGGAGAGTGAACCCAGTTTGGTAGGGGACTTTTTCCACTATGATAGTATTTAAATTGAACCTTGAAAAATATGAAAATTTGTTTCTATGTTTATGTGTATGCCAAAAATTCCATATCTTATGGTAATTTTATGATCTCACAACCCATGTTCTTTTATTTCCTTATGATTCATGTCTTATGAACTACCAATCCTTTTTCTATGATTCAAGATTATGATATTTGATATGTAGGGTATGATTTTTTAATTTTATGATCATGTTCTCATACCCTTATGCTCATGTTATGATTATATATCTCCATTGTTTACCCTAACTAACATCTGAACACTCCCTTTCTTATTTTTCCTTTCCTTAGGTTATAAAGATGTTTATTATGTATGATATTTCTAATAAGGGTTCTAGTTGATAAGAATATAGTGGGAGATGATGTATCTCACTTATGGACCCGTTTTTATGTTTCAAAATTTTCAAAGGCACTAAACTATTATGGTCCTTAGGCATGTATTTTTGCTAATATTATGAATATTCATAAAAATGGTGTAATATCTCTATATGATAATCCAATGTTTCTAAATTTGGTATCAAATGGTGGGTTTAGTTAACCTTTGGAAACTATTATTAGAAAACCTTAGTGAGATCCCTAAATACATGTCTAAGGTTATGTCTAAGGACAATTCAATGTATGTGAAAATGTTGTAGAATTTCGGTAAAGTATAGAGTGAGTGGTTTCCTAGAAATACATACCTATTTGGATACTGCAAGTGGATGTGGATCTGGAATAGATTTACTTAGGGGTAACAACCCCAAAAACACCATATTGAGCTAGACTTGATCAGGAAATGGTGCCAGATAATGGGCCTTACTGCGCACCTGGTTTGACACTCATAGGGGATACACTTTAGAAATTCACACTCTTTATAAACCATTATGAAGGATTTAAATAGAATATTAATTTTAATAACCTAGTATAAACCTAATGTTTCATAGATTAAATAAGAAGGTTCTATGATTATATATCCTATAATTGTTTTTTCAAGATTATGTGTTTCCCTAATATGATTATTATTTATTATATTGTGATTTTTTGTTTTAGTTAACGGTTGGAATCCAAAGAAACCATTTTAATACTGAGTATGATTGAAAATTAAATGATTTTAATCCAAAGAATCTAAATGTTATGGGAGATGGGATGAAAAATCTCATTGTTATGCTCACACAACTTTCTCATGCTATGTATCATGATGGGATTCCAAACAAACAAAGGAGGGAAAAATATTCTGTTTAGTCCTTCATGAGGAAATTTCTACGCTCTTCCAATAGGTCTTCTGATTCACTAGTTTTTGAACAATAGATCAGTACCACTAAAAATATATTTTCTGATCTTTGGTGTTTGGAACATGAAAAATTCATTTTGGATATTTACCATTTGGATGGAGAAGTAGATCAATAGTGGACTCTTATCAAGAATATGAAACAACATGATGAATTTGAATTCATGGATTTTTATTAGTTTAGGAACTTTTTTTCAATAATTACTTTCCTCATATTATCCATACGAATATGGATAAGGAGTTCCTTGAGCTAAAGCAAAAAGAATAACCAATTTTTTTATATCTATGAGAAAACTTTATAAGACTTTTGAGGTACACTTCTAGTATTATCATATAATCTAAAATTAAGTTTGATTGATTATTCAGTAGATTAAAACCAAGTATCTTAAGAACTTTATCCATAAGAGACTTTAGTAGCTATGAATATGTTGTTTTATATGCTATCAAGGTGGAAATTGAGGTTGGATTTACATATCAATATCATGGTTTTGATAAGAAATAGAAGATAAAGTTCAAGGTAAGATCTAAAAACCTTGGAGAGAATATGATGATATTTTCTTTATAATAAAATTGTGGGAAGAAGCATAAAGGAAATTTTTTTGATGATACTAGTAAATGTTTTAAGTGTGGAAAAAAATGTCAGTAGGAAATTGATGGCTGAAGTGATGGGAAGAAGTTATCTAATGATGTGTATAAAGAGAAAACTGTAAAGAATGTACCTCCCACACTTCATTGCTTTAAATGTAAGGAGATTGGTAATTACGCTAACTAGTTCCCAAACCTGAGGGTTAATTATGATGATTGATGTCAGAAACCTCTTAATCCAAGGGATGTTGGGAAATATCATGTGATTACTATTTCTGAAGAGGGTTGAAATAACAACATGGTGAAAGTTACACTTACCATCCACTCTATATCTACTAATGTCTTATTTTACTCTGGATATTCTTATTCATTCATATCTAAATAATTTTATAAGGGTATAAATATTCCACCCAAACTATTTTATGTATAATTAGTATTAAAAATCCCTAATGGTATGATAATCTCAACTCAAGTATATGATTCCTCTCTAGTTTATGTTGGTGGGAATGTACTTCCTATAAATATTTTCATTATTCCTATAGTGGAATTTGATGTCATCCTAGGCATATATTGGGTTTCTCTATATAAATCTCACATCAATTGATGAGGAAGGGAAGTCACATTTGATGTTCCAGACCAAATTAGGGTCTTCTACCAATGTGATGATAATTATGAACTTTTGATGGAGATCACATTCATTTTATGGATCTTAATTCCCATTAATAATGGGGTTTTTATATTAGGTGGTGGTGGAGTAACTCGACATCGATGATATACCAATTATTCAATAATTTATTATTTCTTTTTGTAATAGTTTCCTAGACTTCCACCAAAATGTAAAGTTGAGATCTTAATAGAACTCATACCTGGTGACACATCAATTTCAAATACTCCCTATAGAATAGCCATGATTGAGTTTTGGGAATTAAAGAAGCAACTTTATGAAAACATTAATAAGGTATTAATTTAGAAAATTGTGCACCTTGGGTTGAACCTATTCTTTTTGTGAAAAATAAAGATGGATCAATGCGACTCTCCATTTATTATAAGGAGCTGGACAAGATCATAATTAAGAACAAGTATCATATTCCCTATATTGATGACTTGTTTGATCAACTTTGTGGAGCTCAATAATTTTCCATGATTGAACTTCATTCTATATATCATTAATTAATGGTTAATGATGATGATATACCTAAGATATCATTTCGTACATGGTATGGAAACTATGAATATATAGTAATGAATTTTGGTCTTAGTAATTTCCCTAAAATATTAATGGATTTAATAAAAAGAGTCTTTATAGATTACCTTTATCATTTTTTGGTAGTCTTTATAGGTGATATTTTTATCTATTCAAATAGAAATGAATATCATGAAGACCACATGATAATTGTACTAAATACCCTAAGGAAGGAGAAACTATATGAAAAATTTACCAAGTGTGAATTTTTTCTGCAAAAGGTTTCATTTTTTGGTCATATAATCTCAAGAGAGGGTATATCATTAGATCCATCAAAGATTGAGTCTATTAAATGTTGTACCAAACCAACCATGGGGACTGATATATATAGTTTTCTTGGTTTGGATAGATATTATCTACAATTTGTGGAAAATTTATCATGATTGTCTAATCCACTCACCAGGTTAACTCATAAGGGATCCAATTTCCTCTAGAAAGATGAATGTGAGAAAAATTTCAAGGAACTGAAGAGAATATTTGTCAACGAACTTGTGCTTACATTACCCTATAGTGGATAAGGGTTTGTAATCTGTAGTGATTAGTCCAAGAATGGATTGGGATGTGTTCTTATGCATAATTACATGGTTATATCTTATGTCTCATGAAAATTGAAGGTTCATTAGTAAAATTAACCAAATCATGATTTGGAGTTAGTTTTGGTAATTTTTTCATCAAAGATATTGAGGAATTATCTTTGCAGAGAAAAGTGTGATATATATACTAATAATAAAAGTTTAAATTATATATTTACATGGAATGATTTGAATATGTACCAAAAAAGATAGTTCGAGCTGATTAAATATTATGATTGCTCAATACATTTCCACTATAGGAAATCAAACAAGGTGACTTATTATTTGAGTCAAAAGGATCATGTTATCTTATCCATGATGATGATTATAAAAGATACAATTTTTATGGATTTTCAAAGGATGAATCTAGAAATCATGAAGGAAGGGGAAAATATTATCTTTCTCAATTAAATTTTCAACCATTTATTCAGGTGGAGATTAAAGAGGCATGGATAGAGGATGTAGAGATGTAAAATAATGTTAGAAATGTTCCATATTTTAACATTGATCTTGATAGGATGACAAGGTTTAAGAACCATGTATGATTTTTTTCCATACTAAACATGAATAAGAATTTATTAGAGGAAGATCATAGTTCTTAATTCTCTATCCATCCTAGATGTATGAAGATTTATAGATATTTGAAATAATACTTATGGTGGGATGGAATAAAGAGAGATATCACAAATTTTGTATCTCAGTGCTTGGTATGTCAACAATTCAAGGTTGAAAGACAAAAGTCTAAGTGGATGTTAAATACATTACCCATACCATAATGGAAATGGGAAAACATAAACATGTATTTTGTTGTTGGACTCCCCAAAACATCTAAAGGGAATAATGTTATATGTTTTATAGTTGATCACCTTACTAAGTTAGAACACTTCATTACTATAGAAGAAGGATTCTCTTAGGATCATCTTTCCAAGATATACATTAAGGAAGAAATAAGGTTGCATAGAGTACCACATTTCATTATGTTTGATCTGGATCTGAGGTTTACCTCAAATATCTGGAAAAGTCTTCAACAAGATCTTATTATGGAGTTGGGTTTCAACACTGTTTATTATCCTCTGATATATATTTAGTCTAAAAGAATAATTCGAACCCTGGAGGATATGTTGAGATCTCGTTCTTTGGATTTAAAAGGTGGTTGGGATCAACACCTTCCCCTAGTTGAGTTTTCTTATAACAATAGATTTCACTCAAGAATTCATATGGCTCCTCAGTATGATCTATATGGGAAGAAATGTAGAGCTCCAATGTGTTGGAATTAAGTTAGAGAAAGAAAGCTATTGGGTCCTGAGATAGCTGATGAAATGGTAGAGAAGGTTAGATCCATTTAGCATCACATCAAGGTAGCTCCGATTTAGAAGAAAATTTATGCTAAAAATCACTGATGTGATCTATAATTTAAATTTTGTGATAAGGTGTTTCTAAGGATTTCTCTATGGAATAAGGTTATAATATTCAGGAAGAAAAGGAAAATTAATCCCTAGGTATATCAGTCCCATTGAAATGATTAATCATATCGAGAAAGTATCAAATTTATTGTAACTTCCACCAAATATCTCTCAAATACATGATGTCTTCCATGTATCACTTCAAGGTAAGTACATATATAACCCTTTATGTGTACTGAACTCAGAGTTCATACCACTAGATAAAGATATTTCTTATGAGGATAAAGCGATGGAGATTTTGGATCATACAGAGAAAGTTCTATGAAACAATATCACTAACCTAATCAAAGTTTTGTGGTCAAGATTAAATTTTGATAAATCTCCATGTGAATTTGAGGATGTGATGAAGTAAACATATCCTCATTTATTTGTATCAAAATGAGGAATTTTGAGGGCGAAATTCATTTTAAGAGGGGTAGAATGTAACACTCCAAGTTTTTTTTTTGAGTTTTTTTTTAATAAATTAAATTTTTTTGATGTATTGTGTTACATAAAACACCAATTTAATCTTGTACTACATGCAACATTGGGTTATCTCGCATTGCACATGATACCGAGTTTTAACAAAACCATGATATATTATTAATATTATTTAAATACGGTCGTTATAACCTAGCCATTAAACTTAGTGATATGAATATTAATAACTAATTTTTAAATAATAATTATAATGGTTTTATATAAAGAAAACAGATTTACAATAAAATACATAATTTTTTGTAAAGTCTTTATGTGTTTCAAAAATATTATTTTTGTCAAAAAATGTTTTTTATGTATTTTTTGAATAATAATAAAATTATTTTTTTAACTTTTATAAAATTAATTTGATAAAATAAACTTCATATTTTATTTCATAATATCAAAATTATATTAGGGTGAATTTTTAGTATTTTTCTAAAAAGTTTCAGTTTTGATGAATAGTGAAAAATACTGAATTTTAATTGAAAACTGGCATTTTTTAATTTTATTATAAAGATAAATTATATTTTAAATTTATTTTAAAGTTAAATTAGTAAAATTATATATCAATTAATCCTATTTAATTCATTTGAATCATTTCCATTTAAAATTTTATATAAATTTTTTTCAACTTCTGAACTTTTTCTCTTTAAAAACTCATTTTCTCGTCGTGCTTGCAGGAGTAATTTTAAATTAAAATTTTCCAATTTTATGAATGGAATTTGTAAAAATGGGTTAAATATTAAGAATAATAATAATTTATATTATCTAATAATTTCAACTTAATTTTTGACCAAAATGAATTGTGAGTGCAGTAAAAATTAATTACCGTAGTTAAGGAAAAAATGGGTCTATCGAGGGTTAAACTAAAAAGATAAGGGAAAAATAATATATAAACTTATCTAAAAACTATTTTATGGATATATTTAGACCATTTTACCATTAATGTCCTATAATGGACTAATTTTCACCCTTTTGACATATAAAAAACATGGTAGCACTCAATTCTTTTGGAAAATACCAATTTTGTCATCTCCGTCACTTATAAAAGGACACCCCTTATCCTTATTTCTTCACACATTAAAACCTTTTTTTTTCAAGACCAACCCAAATAACTTCCCAACTTTTCTCATCTCATAATATAATCCTTATTCTTGGAATAAATCCACCCTATGATGGATTTTAGTGCAAACCTAAGGAGGATACCCGAAGAAGATGTAGCATTCACCAACGAACACTTTTATTTTATTTCTTCCTCCACCCCCATTAAATTATTTTTATATCATGATTATATAAAAAATCGGTATATTACCTATACTTATATGTTTTTATGGTAATTTAATGAACTACAACCATCTCCACTCCTATCAAATGGGTTTTAAAGTCATCATGTGTCTGTATGGTGGATTATCACCTTGCGGACTGATGTCATTCATTTTTCCATTATCACCTCTCAAGGTTGATCATAATGGTAGATTTATTATTTATATATGATATATATTATTTTTATTATTTTATTATTATTCTATAATTTTTATATCACACATATCTTCATACTTTCCATTTTGTGGGAATACGATAATGCTGCTCGTGTGTACGGTGGACTACCGCCTCGCAAAGCGATGTGATTCGTTCATGATTTACATGGAATGTATTGAGGATTATTTTAATTAAAATTTGTGGTATATATGAAATAAACCTGATTCTATAATTATAATATATATCATTTACATTTCTTTCCTTCAAACCAAAAAGAAAATGAAAAAAAAGTGTTCA
The DNA here is from genome assembly GCA_963277665.1 of Viscum album. Lineage (NCBI taxonomy): Eukaryota > Viridiplantae > Streptophyta > Magnoliopsida > Santalales > Viscaceae > Viscum > Viscum album. The sequence continues at coordinate 1,691,273 of OY728136.1, forward strand.
TGCGTACATACGGACTACCGTCTCCATGAACGGTGTATTTCATTTATTATCATTAAATTTTATGTATCTATATAAATAAATATGTATTATATATTATATTTATATCATGTTTATAATTCTGGAGATTATTTAAACATGATTAAATTAATAGGACAAAAAATATAACAAATCAAAACATATACGAAAAATAAAGCGGTTATTACCCAAAACATGACTTTAACGTGAAATTGTTAATAAACAGAAAATAAAAGGTCTTAAGAAAATCATATATGGTAGGATATATATGAATAATTTTTTTAATATATTTATAATAAACTTATATTTATTATATAGGAGTTTTTAATGGGTACAATGGAAGTTAAAACTTAAGGTAAGGGATTTTCGTTTCACTTTTTACTTTAGTGAGACACATGTCATATTCATCACATATTTATTTTTTGTGGTTTATATACTATCCATGAATGTATTTTATGATTTTTATACTTAATATTATTTTTATTTACATATTAATTTTAGTATCTCTCTATCATGGGGTTTATGGTTCAAAAGTTACCAAATTGGTAAGGTATTTTTGTCTCAATTTTTCTTCTTTGAGATATATGTTATGTTATTCACCTATATTATTTTATGAGATGTATATACATAACATTTGAAATTTTATATCACAAATTTATTCATAATAATGATATTTATGTTTAATTTTATATTATTCCTTCATGGAGATTATGATTCAAGGTTACCAAAGTGGTAAAGGTTTTATGTTACAATCTCATCATTTATCTAGATTGTTTATTATTATGTCTTTAATGTTGATATATCAGGATATAACTCTCAATGATTCTCATTAATTTTATTATAATCTATTTATTCATGATAAATTCAAGTGATGGTTCTATTTTTCTACTCTTTGTTACTTAATATAATTAAGAAAATAGTTTTAAGAGAATACAACTTTATTTAACTCTTCAGTCAGAAGTTTGTTTTCATCCAAAACCATGTTTTCTAAAAATGATATAAAAAATGTTTTATTACTCAACTATTATTATTAAAAAAATATTTTTACCGATTTTTGAGTTTTTCTAAAAAAATTAAAGGAATCTTCATGTCGTTTTCCAAAACAATGCTCATTTGGATTCTACTAAAAATGTGAAAAGAATCTTCATTTTAACATGTATGGAATGAATGAAATTTTCCAAATTCATAACCAATCATTTATTTAAATATTACTTTATAAATTTTCAAGGTTATTTTCAAATAAAAATGTTTTCAAAATATTTTATAATTTAAAAAATGATTTTCAAAGAGCAAATGATATTTTCTCCAAGAAATGTTTTAAATAATATTTAAAAATTATTTTTCATCTAAGATGAAATTCATTGGTGTTAACTATGACTTACAGGGGATATGATCTAAGGATACCATTCATATTATTTCTCTAAATGGTTTATTTTTTGATGGAATGGTGTTTATGAATCTCATTTCTCTTCCAAAGGTTATACCAGGATAAAATGATTATGAAACCCGCTTCTTTTCACAGGTTATTCTATGATGAAATTATTATGAAACCTATATCTTTTAAAAAGGTTATGATTTGATAAAATTTTTATTATATCCATTTCATTTCATGGGTTATGATATGATGAATTTTTATGATCTTTTGGAACACATAAATATAGTTTTCATTATGTGATGGGTTGGGACCTATATCTCCCTCCAATGTATTGGGTAAAGATTTATATATCATGAGATAGATAGGAATGGAATGGGGAGTGAAATCAATTCAGTAAAACAGGGCTGGAATGGGGAGTAAACCTAGTTTAGTAAAATAGGGTTGGAATAGGGAGTGAACCTAGTTCAGTAAGGAACTTTGTCCACTATAATGGTCTTTTAAGTGAACCTTGACTAATATAGAAATGATTTTCTATGCTTATGTCTATACCACACATTACATGTCTTATGACAATGTTATACTCTCATGAATCATGTTCTTTGATTTCCTTATGATTCATGTCTTATGAACTTCCAATATTTATGTAATTATTCAAGATTATGATCTTTGACATGCATGGTATGATTTTAAAATTTTATTCTCATATTCTCATGCCCATTTGCTCATGTTATGATCACGTATCTCCCTTATTTACCCTTATTGGGAATTTTAGATCACCCTTTCTTATGTTTTTATTTCCTTGGTTATGAAGATATGTATTATGTATGATATGTTTGAGAAGGGTACTTGTTGTGAAGAACATAGTGGGAGATTATGCATCTCACTTATGGACCAATGTTTATGTTTCCAAATTTCCAAATGCTCTAAAATATTATGGTCCCCAAGAATGTATTTGTGTAATGTAATGAATATTCATAAAAAATCATATAATATATATAAATGATAATATTTGGTGTTTATACCTCCCTTGTTTGTGATATTCTTACTTGAAACTAGTCATCATCTCTTGGACTATTGGAGATGGTCTTGGGGTGTTACTTTTAGCTTACCATGAGTTAAGCGAGCCCTGATGGGTTGGGTTATGATAGAGTGGTATCAGAGGAGTTTCATATTAGGATTGTAGTTTAGATATTTTATAATTGTGAGGTTTGTTTTGGTAACTAGGGAAATAATTTTAAAGTGTTTTGAGTTTGGATCTCGGGAAAGGGAACCATGTGTTAGTGTAGCGACTGATGTATCTATTCATCGAGACTCTGATAACCTGTTTGTTGACTCAGTACACGTAGGAAATTTTTATAGGGTAAAAATTGGTATATGTGTCATATAGGAGTGGGTTTTGGTATCCATGTCCTTCTTGATTTATCTCCCCAAATATACCCATGGTACATATTGTCTATTTTAGGATGCCTCCATGATGACAACCATCTAGGATTCCATAGTAGGATCAGGAGGATGATCCACCTTGTGATGAGGCTTGGGAATCTGAATATTTATAGGAGGTGGTACCTATAGGTTGTTTTCAAGTCTTACCTCTACCTTTCGATCAATAGGTTTCACCAGAAGTACTGGAAAAATATGTTCATAGGTTGAGTACACTCCATGAGTTTTAGAGGCAATGACCCCTCAGGTTTCGGGGCAAGTCAGAACCCCAGGTAGGTGAAAACTGTCTTGAGGTAGTTATGTGAGTTTTCCATTTTGTTAATATAAATCCTAATCAAATGGTGTTCCTAGAAAATAGTATTATGAATGGATTCTTAGGGAGATAATCGAGTCTATTGAATCATATGCATGATGATATGACTCTCTCTTGGAAAGAGTTTGAGCATCTCCTTAGAGAGGAACTCTATCCAAACATGTTGTGATAATTACACATCTAGGAGTTGTTGGAGATTTAGCAGGACAACATGATAGTGGTAGAGTATGAATCGAGGTTCACTAACCTTACGTGATACTACATGGATATGGTTCAAGATCTATTCCCTCGGGATCAGAGCTTTGAGTGTGTACATCACTGAGAGATCAAGTATGGAGTAGTATCCCTTTGAATTTCTGCTTATGATGGGGTTCTAAAATGAGACTTGGTAGTAGAGATCTTATTAGTGGAGCAGTCGCTGACAGTTGGTGCTGGTAGTGGAAACCATAGATCTGAGACTTTGGTAGCTAGTAGTCGTTGTTGGAATTAGGGATCCAAGAGAGCTAGGTATTTTCAATGACAGTGTTAAGATTGGGGGTCTATGGTTCAGGGCTCTCAGAATGGATCTAGTCAACCGAGGGAGAGGCGATGTTACTCTTACGATGGTCAATAAGATCTTGTATGGGATTGTATAACATACCATGTAGATTAAAGGGAGACAGTTGATAGACCACCTAAGTAGAGGCAATAATTAGAGTATAGATGTCCATAGGGTAGCAGATGTGGAAGAGGAACTGGGAGATAAGTAGGAGGTGGTCGGCGGTTTGTTTTATTACCACCACCATTGTCATGACCCATCCCAATGAGGCCCAAACTATGACTACCCCAAGCCCAATCTGATAGGCCATGGGATAGTGACCAGTCCTAAGTAGGCATATCACATACATGGGAGTCATTATCCTAATTTACCTATGCACACGAAAACATATTCTAAAATGTAAAACAACTGAAACCAATTCTTGCATACATATATAATCTCACAATCAAAGTACGAAAATAAGGTATTGAAAGTGATAAAGAGGCAAAATACATGCCTTAAAAACTACATAGGGTCCAACCTTCTTAGAAGGTGAGGACTAATATCAAATGTATCCATCCAAAAAAGTCCTCAGTCTTTCAAGATCATGATATGATCCACCAACTCCCTATCCACCCAGGACACTGTCAAATAGTCCATTGTCCGCATAAGACATGATACATACAAGAATAGATCATGTAGGAGTGAGTATAACAATACCTAGAAGGACGCCCCAAAAACACTAAACACAAAGAATAAATAATATTCATCTCATAAAAAGGATATATAAATCAATGAATAAAACCCCCAGATATACTCAGAAAGGAAACAATGCCTCCAGGAAATCACAACCAAACTGTCAACCATAGTATTCTTCTCTAGCTTCTAGGAAATGCTTGTTCTGGGATAACCCACTCCACTATCGATTCTATCATCAGAGACACTAATCCAAGAGTACATGATCATTGGTCCTTGACCAAGAAAACTCACTAGTCTTTGAGGACCTTGATACTCAGATAGGGGATCACACCCAGGACCACTAGGGGACACCACAAATCCAATCTGGATCAACCCGTTATATAAGGGATCGTATACCAATGATACCGTGAACCCTAACGAAATGGCCTTCCATATGGAGGATCAACACCCCGCACATGGAGGTCGTTTTGATTCCACTAACCTCACCTGGGGTATAATAAGAAATGTTATAGGATCACGCTTCAATATCACAAAGGGACACCAAAAACTCTATCTGATACTTATCCTCCAGAGGGGATCATAATCCATAGATGTGGACATAATGCTGTACTACACACTAGAGTGGATGGACTAAGGGATCACACTCAACTGATAATGGTCCAATACTGAAGAAATGATAGGCTACAAACACCCTCAAGGGGATACATGGCTTGTATTGGGGGTACATGGTGTATCCAACCATCCCCTGGTCTGCCTATGTGGTGCTGCCTCACACGGCATGTATAACTCCATATACATGGTGTGTACAATAGGGTAAAAAATGCATAAATATCTACCAAAACCCAACCCAAGTCATCTATTTATGCCCATGTACTGTTCTTCATGCCTGTGTGCCAACCCATGTACACATGGTCATGTGCATGTACACCTGGCCATGTCCATGTATCCAGGATTTCCCATGACCATGTAAACTCTTACGTATATGCTGGTCTTCCATCATGATTCACATGATGTGTGACATATGTCACATGGCGTGTGATATTTTTCTCTCCATGGAAACTCTAGTGTTTCACAAAGTGTCCTCCACAACATGTATCTTCATATTACATGTTGTGTAACCCAAGATTTTCTAGAACTTATGGGTTCTTCTCCATGTATTTCTCATCATCACCATTGTTTTAAATCTCATCAGAATCAAGGATATGGGGTCGGACAATCCATTTTGTTGCCTCTCTCTTAGATCCATGTTTGGCTCTTCTTGAAAAACATCATTATTGAGACATTTTCCACTATCATACATCAAAACAAAGAAGAATAGAAAACCTCAAATTGATCTAATCTACCTCTGATAATCCTTTGTTTCCACACCTCAACCTTACCCTTGATCACAAACGACACATGTGATATCAATCTGTTGCACTAAATAAGGGTTGTGCAATGATCGAATACTGGGTATTTCATCAAACCATGGACCAAAGGAATTTCCTGTATTGAACGTGCATAGAAAGTGGAGAGAAATCCATTAACCATAAAATGTAAGGAACAAACCTTGTCCTTTTTTATCCTTGATCCGTTGTTGAAGAATTATATGAATGAAGAGGGAAATAATCAACAAATAATAAATCAACCATAAATAAAATCAACTATCGATGTGTGAATCAATTATTGTTTATGGAATTGATTCATGTTCTATTGGGATAATAATGGGATAGAAATAACACAAATCAAACATCTTACTTGGAGTTTGGATTGAAAACTAAAAAAGAATGGTCATGTGTTTTCATCATTATTGAGATCTATGAACTCCGTTGCCACACAATCCTCGATCTAATCTCAGTCCGATGTTTTCTATCAACGGTCCTCTAATGGATCCTCTCCAATGGATCCTCTCAATATATACGTTACGTAACTAACCATAGGGATTGAGGTATAGCCATGTATTTATAGATGAAACAGGTTTTTTCATAAATCTAATAAAATAAATAAATTTATTTATTTATTTTATTAATTTTATTAATTTCTCCCATGACTGCACTATACTACAACACTTAACATTAACAAAGATTATGTTATTCCTAGGATAAAGAACATTCTCTGAACTCAATGGTGGCCTAAAATTTCCAATCTCATCCTTATTTTAAGATTTATTACACTTTTTTTGGAAAACTACATTTTAGTGATATTAATATTTTAAATATTTTTCAAATATCAATTCTAGGCTCACCAGACCTCGAAATCTCATGTCATCTTAGCACCTATCTCCAAAAATAATTCATATAATATTCTAAAGTAATACATGTAAAAAATAGGAGTTTTTATATTCTCACCACCTTAGGGATTCCTAAAATATGAAAAACCTACTCAAAAAATGAGAGTACTGAGCTTGCATCTAGGTCTCCTACTCTTAGGTGCTCTTCTGAAGACTCTCATGATTCTGCTTGACATGTACTAGGGGAATTGATCACCCATGAAGGATCCTTTCATTCCAATCCTCAATATCCCTAGGTACCCAACAAAGGTATCCCCATCCATGATGTCCAGTTTTCCCTAGTCAATAACATATAATGGTTCATACATGTACCTCCTTAGCTACGACACGTGAAAGATGTCATGTATCTAGTCTAACTATTGTGATAGAGATAAGTAATGTACTACCTCGCCAACTCTACATAATATTTGGAAAGGGACAATGAATCTAAAATATAGATTTCCACCCCAACCAAATCTACATAATCCACATTGAGGTGAGACCCTCATAAACACATGGTCTCCCTCCTCGAACTCCAGATACCACCATCATCAGTCCACATAGGAATTATAATAGATCTATGCAGTCCTCATATGCTCCTAGATGATCTCAACCTTCTCTATCATATCTCTCCCCAAATTTGGTTCCATGAGTGATGACTCTCCTAGATTAGTCCAACAAATTGGTGACCTATAGGGTTGACCATACAAGGCATCGAATAGTGTCATACCAATGGTGGAATGGTAGTTGTTGTTGTACTAAAATCCACTAATGGAATGTGATCCTCCAAAATATGGCCAAAATCCAACATGTAGTCCCATATAATTCCCTCCAAGACTTGAATGGTCCTCTCAGTTTTTCCTTCAGTCTAAGGGTGAAATGTGGTTCTCAAACGCAACTGAGTCCCAAAGGCCTATTAAAATTCTCTTCATAATCACGATGTGAAGTGGGAATTACAGTTTGAAATGATCTTTAAGGTAACTCTATAGAACCATACTATATCCCTCACATACAAGAATCCAAAGCTCTCTACTGAACTTTGCTCTTGAATAGCTAGGAAGTGGGCCAAATCGGTGAGTCGGTCTATGATCACCCAGATGGAATTGTGTCCTTTGAACGTATATGGTAACCCTGTCATGAATTCCATAGATATATCATCCCAATTCCACTATGTAACCTCAAGGGGTTGAGCTAAACCCACTAAAACGTAGTTCTCAACCTTCACCTACTGATAAATGAGGCATCGAGAGACAAAATCTGCAACACATCCCTTTATGCATGAACACCAAAACTGATTTCAGAGGTCTTAGTACATCTTTTCCACACTAAGATGTGCTAAAAAATTGTATGTATGAAACTCACTCATCACCTCCTCTCAAAATTTCACTGGTACCATCATATATCCTCTAAAAAGGATAATGTTCTCCCCATCTTCATAAAATCCATTAGGATCACATCTTGTGGATATTTGAGTATGTAAGGTCTCACAGTCAGTATCTTCATGTTGAGCTTCCCTAACATGTTGTAAAAGTGGTTGGGTAATAACCATAAATTGAAGATATAAAGTACCACCCTTGTCCTCTAAGGAAAACTGAAATGAGGCTAACTACTCTAACACCTCATCCAACAACTAAGAATAAGATCTTCCAATGAGAGCATCTGCCACCACGTTCCCATTCCCAAGAGTATAGAAAATCTCAAAGTCATATTCCTAGAGGAACTTTATCCATCATCTCTGTATAAAGTTAAGATCATTCTAAGAGAACATATACTTGATACTCTTATACTCAAAGTAGATGATAAACCACTCACCCATAAGGTAGTATCACTAGATTTTCAAGGTGAAGACTACCAGTGCTAGCTTGAGATTATGGTTCGCATAGTTCTGCTCATGGGGTCTTAATTTCTTAGAGCCATAAGCAATCACATCCTACCTATGCATCAAAACACAACCAAGTATGATCCTTGAGGTATCATATAACACTACATACTCAAAAACCTAATATATAAATCTCAATATGGGGGCATTTTAAACCTTTTCCTCAACCCATGAAAACATTGTTGGCACCTATCTATCCACACAAAAGGATACCCCTTTTGATTAAAAGTTTTCAATGGTGCTACCAATATAGAAAAATATGGTACAAACCTTTGATAGTAACCTACCAACCCAACAAAACTCCACACCTCGGTAACACTATTGGGTGGATTCTAATATTTCATTTCCTCAACCTTCATCGGGTCCACTTCCACTCCTGCCTCTAAGATGATGTGTTCTGGGAAGTGGACCTCTCAAATCCAAAACTGAAACTTCAAGATCTTACTATAAACCAGGTGATCTTGGAGTGTGTCTAAGACCATCCTAAAGTGTCTCATGTGTTCCTCCTCAGATGTTGAGAACGTTAGAATATCATCGATGAAAACCACAACAAAATGGTCTCAGAAAGGATGAAATATCCATTTCATGAGTCCCATGAAAACTTCTAGGGAATTCTTCATGTTGAAGGGAATCACCAAGTACTCATAGAGACCATATCAACATCTGAGTTATTTCTTCAGTATATCCTCATCTGTACTCACAAATGGTGATATATTGACCTAAGTTAAATCTTCAATAACCATCACACCCCTCTCAATTGATCAAAGAGGTCATCAATCCTTAGTAGTGGATACTTATTCTCCAGGGTCACCTAGTTCAAGAACCGGTAATCCACACATAACCATAATCTCCCATTCACCTTCTTGGAGAACAACACTAGGGCTACCTAGCGGGGAAACATTAGGTCTCACAAATCCCTTACCCTATAATTCCTATAACTACACCATCAACTCACAAAGTTCTACAAGATTCATCTGATATACTGGTGAACATATCGAGGTCATCTCAGGGTGTAAGTCAATGTATAATTCTAGCTCTCTATAGGCAGGTAATCCTAGCATGTCCTCAGGAAATATGTCCTCATACTTGGCCACCACTGTAGGGAACTGGTAGCTCATAGCATCCACTACTCCAAGATTGTTTCTAGCTAACTTGTGAGTAATCATCTACACTCTCATATTACTGATCATGTTCTGCTCTACCAAGGTTTCCTCTTCACCCATAAAGCAAAACCTCACCCCATCACTAAAGACACACTACATCCTCTACCTAAAATAGTCAATTTGGGCATGAACTATGGAAAGTTAGTCTATACCTAATATAAAGTCATATGGACTCATCACTAATAAACAGTGATCCTATATAAATCTCTCGCATCCAAGAATCATATAGCACTTCCAATAGAAGTGTGAAATTACTATGTCACCTCCTTTTGGAGTTTTAAGCGTAAGGTTAAAGTGTCACACCCTAGCTTCCGAGTACCCGGAGCTGGTGCCATACAGAGAATAGAATTTGGTTCAGGCTCTGAGAAACCAGCTAATTTGGAAAACTTTTTTAGTAATGTCCATACCTAAAACAATTTAAACAAAAACATAGGGTGAGCATACGAATGACCAGTAAAGAGTTTAAAAATAACATACTATTCCCAAAATAACTTTTGAAAACATTCTTAAAAATTCCATAAAACATTTTCTTAAAAGAGAAGTAACACAAAAAATATACCATGACAACTGTCTAAGGGATATAAGTGCACAATTTAAAATATACTAACCTTATCATGATTCAATTAAGGAAATTCTCATTCAGGATAATAAAAAAAAGACATTCCATATTGAAATGATAGTGCAAGATTAATAATTAAGTGTAAAGCATGATTAGAGCTGTTCTTTAAAAAGTAACTTAAAATTTCATCCTTCACATTTGTGAAACATACATTGGACATTAAAACTCTGAATATTTCATAATAGTATTCCATACTTATACTTCCTCTGATTCTCATAAGCATAATTTCTTTAACCAGGAATTTTCTACTAGTCGAATAATGCTATGTTTAATTAATTTATAAGGTCTTAATGAGGAAAATGCATATTCCAGACTATGTTAAGGCCTCGGCCAAAATGTCTAGTGATTAAGGCCTCAGCCAAAATACATAACTCATAAATGGGAAAGGCCTCATCCAATTCTGCTTCTAGTTGTCTCATGAGACCTACCGATGCATCGAGGGGATATAGTGGGCCCCACCCATCACATAATAAGTCCAATGCATTCCTCATACCTCTAAATCAAAATGCACATCCCACTTTGATTTATTAAATTACATATTACATATCAAACCAAGTGTACAAATTACTTGGTTTCTTATTTCACCTTACATTTTATCCAAGGTGTCCCACACCACCTTGAACAATTAAATCCATAAACTCAAAATAGGACATATAAGTTTAATATTACAATCATCCACTTTTAAGCATATATAGTGAGTCTGGCACAAAACAATGAATTGTGTGGTTAATCCATTAATTGGTACATAAGTTAAGGGTACTTGTGATGACAAACACAAAATAAGTACCAACTTGGCCACATAAAATGACAAAGTCTAGAATCATATTAATCAATAACATTCATGATTAAATAAAGAGGTGAAATTAACATAATAAATAAAGAGGTAAACTAAACATTCCATACGGGGTGATAAACTCACATCATCTCAAACATTTGTTAAAAATAAGCTTTTGTTTACTACATTAATTGTTTAAACTTAAAAGTATAAAACTCATCCTTAAACATTATCATTAATTACAAAGAGTGAAGACTAATTGGTACCTTTGAACATGAAGTCACAAGCTTCCAATATCCATACTCATGATCCAAGCACATTAAAAGAAATCATTTGGAAACGTTGATTAGGGCTTTATGTCATGTAAAACATTCATTTAACAAGGCATTCATAAAAAATTGGTGTTTTAATAAAGTCAAAAACATTTAAAAAAACTTGTTCTGCAAATATTGGAAATTTATATATATAATAGGGGATCAAAGATGGCATATATGCACACATACCCACACATCTGATTATACATTATGAGTATACGTAAGGGAACTCATTTGAAGTTAATTTGATGCTTGCAAATAATCATATACATGGATTTAATTATTAGGGTACAAATATTAAATTCTCTTTTAAGACCACATTTATATTATGTTATTTATATATAATAACATATATGATTAGATATTAAATTTTCCTACACAAAGTGACTCCATGCATTTTAGTTCCTCATTAACTTAAAACTCAAACTTAGAAGTCTTTAACCTGGGCATATTAATTTTATGCAAATATGAGGGTTGTGTATATTATACCTATATATTTTTATATACAAATGTATATATACAACCGATTGTATATTTAGGGCATAAATAAATTCGCATGGGGCGTCCATACTTGGGGTCCATTAATACCCTATAAACTCAAGATCTTTCAACTCTAAAAGAAATAATTAAACTCAAACCATAAGGTGATGTATATTTGTATTACACATTTATATATATATATAAACACACAACTTAAAACCAAATCATTCAAGACAAAATTTACTCCCCTAAAAACCTTATTTATACTATGTATATCCATATTTATAAGAACATAGATGATTAGATATAAAATATTTCCTTCACAAGTATATATGTATATACATATTTTTATACAGCTTAGAACCGAAAGCAAGACTAGGCTAATCCCTTACCTAGCTTGAGTAGAAGGAGAAGCTCGAGAAGGATGGAGAACTCGGGGTACACGTTGTGGTCCACAGAAGGCTTGGGTGCAAGGAGCTGAGAGGGTTCCTCGGATGCTTCGGATGTTTTTATATAACTAAACCTATACATTATATATATATTTTTTAATACAAGTGGCATGGGATCCGAGGCCAACATGGATTATAAAAAGACCAGGGGAAGAGGTCTCTGTGCAAACTGTTAGAGAGGAGGGTCTGGCGGCTGTCATGGTGAAGCAAAATGGTTCAAAATAGAGTGTAGGGCACTGGTGCAGTGCACACTGCGGGAGGAAGAAGACAGCACCCCAAGTAGAAAACCGGGACGGATTTTGACGGCCAGGATCAGATCTGGCTTGAAATCAAGGTTCGAGATGTGTCTGTGGTATTTAAAGATATTTAACGGTTCGGATTAAGTTTGGATTTTATTGGATGGAACAAAAACCCACTGAAGTGCCGCGGTTGCTGAATGATGAAAGTGGGATTAGGATCAACGGCCCCAATCGCATGTTACGATATCCGATGGCCTCGATCACATTTCGCCCGAAAAATATCTTCCCACATAGAAACGGGGTGGCTCTCCAAGCTTCCTTATATGCCTAAGCCTCTGATCCATAGTTCAGAAATCACACAACACACACTTAGGGGGGCTTACACATGGGCTCCCACTCCCCCGTAGGCCTCGGTCAACCCACACTCTCCGTGGCTTGCATCCGCGCTGTGCGCTCATGCGCTCTCTCCCAAAGCTCATGTACACCTCTCGGGTGACCTATGCTCGAACTCGGGCTGGCCCAGGCATGGGCTGAGGGCTAGGCTCAGCCACCCTATGTGTGCAACCTCCCTCATCCCAGTCATAAAAGGTCTGGCCCTAGTGGGCCCATTTTTTTATATAACCTAAAAAAAGAAGTTTTAAGGGAAAATAAAAATATATAGAAATTATCCTTTTTATACATGGATTTTAGTAAATATTATAAGTTTAATGTTTACAAATTAATCTTTTTTCAAAAAGTATTCTCTAAGGTTGTCTATAAATAATAATCCTTTAACATAAAAAGTTGTAAACCAAATGATAATTCTTATACTCATGTTGTAGTGGTCTAAAACTTAGTTTAATTAAAAATATAATTCAATTAGCAAGAATTTAAACATAGTTTAAGACACTGAATGAAAATATCCAGAATAAATTTGAATTAATTGCAACATGTTTTGAATTCCTTATTACATTTTAAAAACACCAATGTATAATTCAAAACATTTCATTATGTTATCTTAAATTTCATGGTTAGGAGTAGTTTCATAATTTTTCAATTCCATAACCTAATTATTTTAAGGACTAATATATACACATATGTTTTCAATTAATTAATTGACATGGCCAACGACTATATTTATAGTTGTTAGGATTTCATGGTCATTTGGTGAAATGGTCAGATTATTACCGTATAAAACCAAGCCTAAGAGTTCCATAAAACTCAAAGGAGGAAAAATGGTTCTCATTGTACCATTGGTGCTTAGTGTAGATTCAGTGGCTTGGGTTGTTCTCATGTTCATTATGACGCATACAATGGACACATATTACCTTCTCGGGGTTCTCGTTGTTTAGGGTGGTCTTCCTGTAATCTTGATAGGATTTTTAATAAGTATCTTTGGTTAGCTTGATTTCCCATTTGATCTAGGTGTATTGTAAATACTATGGTGTTCTTATTTGAATAAAACTCTTTGCGTCCATTTCATGTTCTTATTCTATTGCATCATATTATTATTTTTCCATAAGAGATAAGTTTTATTCGGGTAATAGACAACATAAAAACATAGAAATTACCATTAAATGAAACACAATTTCTTGGGGTGTCACATTATCCCCCCCTATGAAAAATTGCGTCCTCTCAATTCCTTTCATATAACCACAAAAGAAACTCTCTGATGTTCTTACCACCATCCCCATCTTAGAGGTTACTCAGGTGCATTCAGCGGTAAACCCAAATGGATTCTCAACTCCTCAAGTTCTCTGATCCAGACACACATCGGACAGAAGGGGTTGAACTCTTACATCAAACACTCGGGCTTCTAGAGGAAATCTCGAACGGTAGAAAGTTTAGAAATATCTGAATGAACCAACTCATGAAGAACTCTCCGTACAATGTCTCTATTGAGAACATCTAAGTCATAGATGTTTTCATAAAGGCTAAAACTAAGAAGTTGGTACATGTAAGCCGCACAAATATTTCCCTCAAAAGATGCCTCTTGAAACCTTACTCTAGCCATGTAGTTCTAACCTAGGGTGAAGTATAGGAAAATCCTTTCGTGGTATTTTCCTCTTCGCCTATACTCAGCCAGTTGTGATGTGGGTATGCGTTAGTAAATTGAAGAATTCCCTTGATAGGTGCGGAGAATTTCTGGACTGTTTGTCACTTCATATAGTTGTTTGCACATTTTTTGAAGGTTTTCGAGAGGTAGGTATTCCTCTTCATAGGTTTTGATTTCAATGATCTCCAGTACCTCTACAGGGAGAGACAGTATATGGGTTTTTCCTTCTATCTGAAAATTTATTATGAAACTTCACTTAGTAATACACATTCAATAGGTATAGCCGATGAAAGGGTAACAAAAGAAAAATACAACAAGTTATATTCTTATACAATCATTGGTACATAAAATAAAGCGGGGCTAATGGTTTCCCCACGTTTCTAATATAAGAATCCCCAGTTCAAGTTCAAAATTCTCGATCTCCCAAAACCATATGCAACTTGAGAAATCAGGTTCGATATCATGGGGGCACTTATGGTATCTTCATAGTCTGGAAAAAGGGTTGTATAGCTGAGAGACATCATTATACACTTGATGTTTGTACACCCATCGGGTGGCTTCATATTCAAGAACTTCGAAATCCATCACTTGACCGTAATGGCCATAGGACAGAACTTGACACATAAACGTTGCATAGAGGTCTCTCGCTGCTGTAGGTTCTTGGAAGGCAGTGAGGGATTTGATTCCCTCCACTACGGTGAAGCATATAAAGAGTACCTTATAGTATTTTCCCCGTCGCACGTAGGATTGAAATTGGGCTTCCATCATAAAGATGAAATTCAGGCCCGCTCCCCAATGGAGTAGAAGTATTCGGGGAGAATTGGGTATATCATAAAGATGTTTGCATGTCATACAAATATGAGACAAGTTTATATAATTTTCATGGATGGCTATTGAAATTATGGTTTCCAGTGCTTCATTGGGAAGGGACAAAAGGTTTGTACCTTCATTTTCCATCTGAAAATAAGAAAACAACATTCTTAGTATTGATTATTAGTATTGCTTAAGTAAGATTTTATTGTTTAGTTCTGTTTTTCCAGAGTCATCTGAACTGAATCCTCTGATACCAACTGTCACACCCCAGCTTCCGAGTACCCGGAGTCAGTGCCATACAAAAAATCGAATTCGGTTCAGGCTCCGAGAAACCAGCTACTTTTGAAAACTTCTTTAGTAATGGCCATACCGGAAAAATTTTAAACAAAAACGTAGGGTGAGCATACGAATGCCCAGTAAGGGGTTTAAAAATAACATACTATTCCCAAAATAACTTTTGAAAACATTCTTAAAAATTCCATAAAACATTTTCTTAAAATAGATGTAACACAAACAATATACCATGACAAATGTCTAAGGGATATAAGTGAACAATTTAAAACATACTAACCTTATCATGATTCAATTAAGGAAATGATCATTCAAGATAATAAACAAAAGACATTCCATGTTGAAATGAAAGTACAAGATTAATAACTAAGTGTAAAGCATGATCAGAGTTGTTCTTTAAAAAGTAACTTCAAATTTCATCCTTCACATTTGTGAAACATACATTGACCATTAAAACTCTGAATATTGCATAATAATATTCCATACTTATACTTCCTCTGATTCTCATAAGCGTAAGTTCTTTAACCAAGAATATTCTACTAGTCAAATAATCCTCTGGTTAATTAATTTACATAGTCTTAATGAGGAAAATGCATATGTTGGACTGTGTCAAGGCCTCGTCCAAGACGTCTAGTGATTAAGGCCTCGACCAAAATCCATAACTCATAAATGGGAAAGGCCTCAGCCAATTCCGCTTCTAGTTGTCTCATTAGACATACCGATGCATCAAGGGGCATGGTGGGCCCCACCCATCACATAATAAGTCCAATGAATTCCTCATACCTCTAAATCAAAGTGAACATCCCACTTTGATTTATTAAATTACATATCACATATCAAACCAAGTGTATAAATTACTTGGTTTCTAATTTCACCTTACATTTTATCCAAGGTGTCCCACACCACCTTGAACAATTAAATCCATAAACTCAGAATAGGACATATAAGTTTAATATTAAAATCATCTAATTTTAAGAATATGTAGTGAGTCTGGAACAAAATAATGAATTGTGTGGTTAAGCCATTAATTGGTACATAAGTTAAGGGTACTTGTGATTACAAACACAAAATAAGTACCAACTTGGACACATAAAATGAAAAAGTCTAGAATCATATTATTCAATAACATTCATGATTAAATAAAAAGGTGAACTTAACATAATAAATATAGAGGTAAACTTAACATTCAATGTGGGGTGCTAAACTCACATCATCTCAAACATTTGTTAAAAATAATATTTTGTTTACTACATTAATTTTTTAAACTTAAAAGTATAAAACTCAACCTTAAACATTATCATTAATTACAAAGAGTGAAGAGTAATTAGTACATTTGAACATGAAGTCACAAGCTTCCAATATCCATACTCATGAGACAAGCACATTAAAAGAAATCATTTGGAAACGTTGATTAGGGCTTCATGTCGTGTAAAACATTCATTTAACAGGGCATTCATAAAAAGGTGGTGTTTTAATCAAGTCAAAAACATTTAAAAACACTTGTTCTGCAAATCTTGGAAATTTATATATATAATAGGGGATCAAAGATGGCATATATGAACATGTACCCATACATCTGATTATACATTATGAGTATACATAAGGGAACTCATTCGAAGTTAATTTGACGCTTTCAAATTATAAAAAACATGGATTTAATTATTAGGGTAAAAATATTAAATTTTATTTTAAGACCACATTTATATTATTTTATTTATATATAAAAACATACATGATTAGATATAAAATTTTCCTACATAAAGTGACTCCATGCATTTTAGTTCCTCATTAACTTAAAACTCAAACTTAGAAGTCTTTAACCTGGGCATATGAAGTTTATGAAAATCTGAGGCTTGGGTATATTATACCTATATATTTTTATATACACATGTATATATACAACCGATTATATATTTATGGTATAAATAAATTCGCATGGGGAATCCATACTTGGGGTCCATTAATACCCTATAAACTCAAGATATTGCAACTCTTAAAGAAATAATTAAACTCAAACCATAAGGTGATGTATATTTGTATTACATATTTATATATATATATAAACACACAACTTAAAATCAAAGCATTCAAGACAAAATTTACTCCCCTACAAACCTTATTTACACTATGTATATCCATATTTATAAGAACATAGATGATTAGATATAAAATTTTTCCTTCACAAGTATATATGTATATACATATTTTTATACAGCTTAGAACCAAAATCAAGACAAGGCTAATCCCTTACCTAGCTTGAGGAGAATGAGGAGCTTGAGAAGGATGGAGAACTCGGGGTATACGTTTTGCTCCGCAAAAGGCTTGAGTGCAAGGAGCCGATAGGGTTCTTCGGATGCTTCGAATGTTTTTATATAACTAAACCTATGCATTATGTATATTTTTTTTAGTACAAGTGTCATGGGATCCGAGGCCAACATGGATTATAAAAAGATCAGGGGAATAAGTCTCTATGGAAACTGTGAGAGAGGAGGGTCCGGCGGCTGTCATGGTGAAGAAAAATGGTGCAAAAAAGAGTGTAGGGCACTGGTGCAGCACACACTGTGAGAGGAAGAAGACAACGCCCCAAGTAGAAAACTGGGAGGGATTTCGACGACCAGGATCATATCTGTCTTGAAATCAAGGGCCGAGATGTGTCTATGGTATTTAAAGATATTGAACGGATTAGATTAAGTCTGGATCTGATCAGACAGCACAAAAACCCGTTGAACCGCCATGGTTGCTGAATGCCGAAAGCGAGATCGGGATCAATGGCCTTGATCGCATGTTATGATATCTGACGGTCGTGATCATGTTTCGCCTGAAAAATCGCTTCCCACATTGAAATGGGGTAGCGTGTCGTGCTTCCTTATAAGCCTAAGCCTCTGATCCATTGTTCATAAATCACACAACACACACTTAGGGGGCCTTACACACGGGCTCCCGCTCCCTCTCAGGCCTCGGCCAAACCACGCTCTCCACGGCTTTTGCCCGTGCTACGCGCTCATGCACTCTCTACCAAATCTCCTTTGGGCCTCTCGGGTGACCTATGACCGAAATCAAGTTGGCCCATGCATGGGTTGAGGGCTAGGCTCATCCACCCTGTGTGTGCTGCCTCCCTCAGCCCAGCCATAAAAGGGTTGGCCCTAGCGGGCCCATTTTTTATATAACCTAAAAAAACAATCTTTAAGGTAAAAGAACACTATATAGAAATTCTCTTTTTTATACATGTATTTTAGTAGAAATTACAAGTTTAATGTTTAAAAATTAATCTTTTCCCTAAAATTATTCTCTAAGGTTGTCTATAAATAATAATCCTTTAACATAAAAATTTGTAAACCGAATGATAATTCTTATACTTGTGTTGTAGTGGTCTAAAACTTAGTTTAATTAAAAATATAATTCAATTATCAATAATTTAAACATATTTTAATACACTGAATGAAAATATCGACAATAAATTTGAATTAATTGCACCATTTTTTGAATTCCTTATTAAATTTTAAAAACACCAATGTATAATTCAAAACATTTCATTATGTTCTCTTAAAGATCATGGTTAGGAGTAGTTTCATAATTTTTCAATTCCATAACCTAATTATTTGAAGGACTAATATATACACATATGTTTTAAATTAATTAACTAACATGGACAATGGATATATTTATAGTCGTTAGGATTTCATGGTCATTCAAGGCGTTGGTCAGATTATTACTGTATAAAACTAAGCCTAAGAGTTCCATAAAACTCAAAGGAGGAAAAATGGTTCTCATTGTACCATTGGTGCTTAGTGTAGCTGCAGTGGATTTGGTTTTTCTCATGTTCATTATGAAGGATACAAAGGACTCTTATTACCTTCTCGGGGTTCTCGTTGTTTTGGGTGGTCTTCCTGTAATCTTGATAGGATTTTTAATAAGTATCTTTGGTTAGCTTGATTTCCCGTTTGATCTTGGTGTATTGTAAACACAAAGGTGTTCTTATTTGAATAAAACTCCTTGTGTCCATTTCGTGTGCTTATTTCATTTCATCATATTATTATTTTTCCATAAGAGATAAGTTTTTTTTGGGTAATAGACAACATAAAAACATAGAAATTACCATTACATGAATCACAAGTTCTTGGGGTGTCACATTATTCCCCCCTACGAAGAATTGTGTCCTCTCAATTCCTTTTGTATAACCACAAAAGAAACTCTCTGATGTTCTTACCACCATCCCCATCTTAGAGTGACCTCGGGTGCGTTCAGCAGTAAACCCAAATGGATGCTCAACTCCTCAGGTTATCTGATCCAGACACATCTCGGACAGAAGGGGTTGAACTCTTGCATCGAACACGCAGGCTTCTAGAGGAAAGCTCGAATGGTAGAAAGTTTAGAAATATCTAAATGAAACAACCCACGAAGATCTCTCCAAACAATGTCTCGAGTGAGAACATCTAAGTCATAGATGTTTTCGTTAAGTATGAAACTGGGAAGTTGGTACATGTAAGTCACACAAAGATTTCCCTCCAAAGATGCCTCTTGAAACCTTACTCTGGCCGTGTAGTTCCGACCTAGGGTGAAGCATAGGAAAATCCCTTCGTGGTATTTTCCTCTTCACCTATACACGACCAGTTGTGTTGTGGCTATGTGATAGTAAATGGAAAAATTCCCTTGACAGGTGCAGAGAATGTATGGACTGTTTGTCACTTCATATATTTGTTTGCACATTTTTCAAAGGTTTGCGAGAGGTATGTATTCCTCTTCACAGGTTTTGATCACAATGATCTCCAGTACCTCTACAGGGAGAGACAGTATATGGGTTTGTCCTTAAATCTGAAAATTTATTATGAAACTTCACTTAGTAATACAAATTCAATAGGTATAGTCGATGAAAGAGTAACAAAATAAAAGACAACAAGTTATATTATTATACAATCACTGGTACATAAAATAAAGTAGGGCTAATGGTTTCCCCACGTTCCTAATATATGAATCCCTAGTTCATGTTCAAAATTATCGATCTCCCAAAACCATATGCAACCCGAGCAATCAGGTTTGATATCATGGGGGCACTTATGGTATCTCCATAGTCTGAAAAAAGGGGTGTATAGCTGAGATACATCATTATACACTTGATGTATATACACCCATTGGGTGGATTCTTATTCAAAAACTTCGAAATCCATCACTTGACTGTAATGGCCATAGGACAGAACTTGACAGATAAATATTGCATGAAGGTCTCCCGCTACTATAGCTTCTTGGAAGGTAGTGAGGGATTGGATGACCTATGCTGCGGTGAAGCATCTAAAGAGTCCCTCATAGTATTTTCCCCGTCACACGTAGGATTGAAATTGGGATTCCATCATAAAGATGAAATCCAGGCCCGCTCCCCGGTGGAGTCGAAGTATTCGGGGAGAATTGGATATATCATAAAGATGTTTGCATGTCATATGAATATGAGAAAAGTTTATATAATTTTCATGGTTGGCTATTGAAATTATGGTTTCCAGGGATTCATTGGGAAGGGACATAATGTTATTACCTTCATTTTCCATCTGAAAATTAGGAAAACAACGTTCTTAGTATTGTTCATTAGTATTGCTTAAGTAATTTTTTATTGTTCAGTTCTGGTGTTCCAGAATCATCTAAACTGAATCCTCTGATACCAATTGTCACACCCCAACTTCTAAGTACCCGGAGCTAGTACCATACAGAGGATCGAATTTGGTTTAGGCTCTGAGAAACCAGCTACTTTTGAAAACTTCTTTAGTAAAGGCCATACCTGAAAATTTTTAAACAAAAACGTAGGGTGAGCATACGAATGCCTAGTATGGGGTTTAAAAATAACATAATATTCCCAAAATAAATTTTGAAAACATTCTTAAAAATACCATAAAACATTTTATTAAAATATTTGTAAGACAAACAATATACCATGACAACTGTCTAAGGGATATAAGTGCACAATTAAAAACATAATAACCTTATCATGATTCAATTAAGGAAATTCTCATTCAGGGTAATAAACAAAAGACATTCCATGTTGAAATTCTAGTACAAGATTAATAACTAAGTGTAAATCATGATCAAAGATGCGCTTCAAAAAGTAACTTCAAATTTCATCCTTAACATTTGTGAAACATACACTGGCCATTAAAACTCTGAATATTGCATAATAATATTCCATACTTATACTTCCTCTGATTCTCATAAGCATAATTTCTTTAACCAGGAATATTTTACTAGTCGAATAATCACTTGGTTAATTAATTTACATATTATAAATGAGTAAAATGCATATGTCGGACTGTGTCAAGGCCTCGTCCAAGATGTCTAGTGACTAAGGCCTCGACCAAAATCCATTACTCATAAATGGGAAAGGCCCCAGCCAATTCCACTTCTAGTTGTCTCATGAGACCTACCAATGCATCTAGGGGCTATAGCGGGCCCCACCCATCACATAATAAGTCCAATTCATTCCTCATACCTCTAAATCAAAGTTCACATCCCACTTTGATTTATTAAATTACATATCACATATCAAACCAAGTGTACAAATTACTTGGTTTCTTATTTCACCTTACATTTTATCCAAGGTGTACCACACCACCTTGAATAATTAAATCCATAAACTCAGAATATGATATATAAGTTTAATATTACAATCATCCACTTTTAATCATATGTAGTGAGTCTGGAACAAAACAATGAATTGTGTGGTTAATCCATTAATTGGTACATAAGTTAAGGGTACTTGTGTTGGAAAACACAAAAGAAGTACCAACTTGGCCACATAAAATGACAAATTATAGAATCATATTATTCAATAACATTCATGATTAAATAAAGAGGTGAAATTAACATAATAAATAAAGAGGTAAAATTGACATTCCATGCGGGGTGCTAAACTCACATCATCTCAAACATTTGTTAAAAATAAGATTTTGTTTACTACATTAATTGTTTAAACTTAAAAGTATAAAACTCATAATTAAACATTATCATTAATTACAAAGAGTGAAGAGTAATTAGTACATTTGAACATGAATTCACAAGCTTATAATATCCATACTCATGAGCCAATCACATTAAAAGAAATCATTTTGAAACGTTGATTAGGGATTCATGTCATGTAAAACATTCATTTAACGGAGCATTCATAAAAAATTGGTGTTTTAATCAAGTCAAAAACATTCAAAAACACTTGTTTTGAAAATCTTGTAAATTTATATATATAATAGGGGATCAAAGATGGCATATATGCACACATATTGACACATCTGATTATAAATTATGAGTATACGTAAGGGAACTCATTTGAAGTTAATTTGATGCTTGCAAATTATCAAAAACATGGATTTAATTATTAGGGTAAAAATATTAAATTCTATTTTAAGACCGCATTTATATTATGTTATTTATATATAAGAACATACATGATTAGATATAAAATTTTCCTACACAAAGTGACTCCATGCATTTTAGTTCCTCATTAACTTGAAACTCAAACTTAGAAGTATTTAACCTGGGCATATGAATTTTATGCAAATTTGAGGGTTGTGTATATTATACATATATATTTTTATATACACATGTATATATACAACCGATTATATATTTAGGTCATAAATAAATCCGCATGGGGCGTCCATACTTGGGGTCCATTAATATCCTATAAACTCAAGAACTTGCAACTCTTAAAGAAAGAATTAAACTCAAACCATAAGGTGATGTATATTTGTATTACACATGTATATATATATATAAACACACAACTTAAAACCAAAGCATGCAATACAAAATTTACTCCCCTAAAAACCTTATTTATACTATGTATATCCATATTTATAAGAACATAGATGATTAGATATAAAATTGTTCCTTCACAAGTATATATGTATATAAATATTTTTATACAGCTTAGAACCAAAAGCAAGACAAGGCTAATCCCTTACCTTGCTTGAGGAGAAGGAGGAGCTTAGGAAGGATGGAGAACTCGGGGTACACGTTGTGGTCCGAAGAAGGCTTGGGTGCAAGGAGCCGAGAGGGTTCCTCGGATGCTTCAGATGTTTTTATATAACTAAACCTATACATTATATATATATATATATATATATTAATAAAAGTTTCATGGGATCCAAGTCCAACATGGATTATAAAAAGACCAGGGGAAGAGGTCTCTATGGAAACCGTGAGAGAGGAGGGTCTGGCGGCTATCATGTTGAAGAAAAATGGTGCAAAATAGAGTGTAGGGCACTGGTGCAATGCACACCGTGGGAGGAAGAAGACAGTGCCCCATGTAGAAAACCGGGAGGGATTTCGACAGCCAGGATCAGATCTGGCTTGAAATCAATGGTCGAGATGTGTCTGTGGTATTTAAAGATATTTAATGGCTCGGATTAAGTCTGGATCTGATCGGACAGCACAAAAACCTGCTAAAGCACCATGGTTTCTCAATGTCGAAAGAGGGATCAAGATCAATGGCCCTGATCGCATGCTACGATATCTGACGACCGTGATCACGTTTCGCCAGAAAAATCACTTCCCACATTGAAATGGGGTGGCGCACCAAGCTTCCTTATAAGCCTAAGACTCTGATCCATAGTTCAAAAATCACACAACACACACTTAGGGGACCTTACACATGGGCTCCCGCTCCCCCACAGGCCTCGGCCAACCCACGCTCTCTGCGGCATGCATCCGCACTGTGCGCTCATGCGCTCACTCCCAAAGCTCATGTGCACCTCTCAGGTGACCTATGCCCGAACTCGGGCTGGCCCAGGCATGGGCTGAGGGCTAGGCTCATCCACCCTGCATTTTTTTCCTCCCCCGGCCCATCCATAAAAGGGCTAGCCCTAGCAGACCCATTTTTTTATATAACATAAAAAAAATAAGTTTTAAGGGAAAATAACATTATATATAAATTATCCTTTTTATACAATACTTTTAGTAAACATTATAAGGTTAATGTTTACAAATTAATCCCTTTCCTAAAATCATTCTCTAAGGTTGTATATAAATAATAATCCTTTAACATAAAAAGTTGTAAACTGAATGATAATTATTATACTAGTGTTGTAGTGGTATAAAACATAGTTTAATTAAAAATATAATTAAATTAGTAAGAATTTAAACATAGTTTAAGACAATGAATGAAAATATCCACAATACAATTGAATTAATTGCAACATGTTTTTAATTCCTTATTACATTTTAGAAACACCAATGTATAATTCAAAACATTTCATTATGTTCTCTTAAAGCTCATGATTAGGAGTAGTTTCATAATTTTTCAATTCTATAACCTAATTATTTGAAGGACTAATGTATACACATATGTTTTCAATTAATTAAATGACATGTCCAATGACTATATTTATAGACCTTAGGATTTCATGGTCATTAAGGGAAACGGTCAGATTATTACTGTATAAAACCGAGCCTAAGAGTTCCATAAAACTCAAAGGAGGAAAATGGTTATCATTGTACCATTGGTGCTTAGTGTAGCCGCAGTGTCTTTGGCTATTCTCATGTCTTTTATGATGGATAAAAAGGACCCTTATTACCTTCTCGGGGTTCTCATTGTTTTGGGTGGTCTTCCTGTAATCTTGATAGGATTTTTAGTAAGTATCTTTGGTTATCGTGATTTCTCGTTTGATCTCGGTGTATTGTAAACACTACGGTGTTCTTATTTGAATAAAACTCCTTGTGTCCATTTCGTGTGCTTATTCCATTGCATCATATTATTATTTTTCCATAATACATAATTTTTGTTCGGGTAATCGACAAGATAAAAACATAGAAATTACCATTACATGAAACACAAGTTCTCGGGGTGTCACATCAAGCCAAAGGCTCAACCATAATCTCTAAGTCTTGAAATAAATAAGTGTAAAGAAAGGAATGACTCACACATGTGTCTATTAGTACTAAGTATAAGATATAAAAGACATAGATTTTACCTCGTATCATCTCTAGAGCCTTAGGGTCATTGGACTCCATGGACTGAAGGTATCCCTACACTTGACCACCAGCTCCCTAAGATTGGAATAGACCACCTTGGGGTGGTGGTGAAAATAGGTCAAACCTCTAACCACCTCTTTCTACCTCTTCCAAATACATCGCCATATGAACCTCCCTACACCTACCTTATAGGTTCCTTAACCATCCCCCAATAATTTGTACGAAGAGTCATAAAATCTCATACAAGATGTCCCCGACTGTTGTAGGAGAAACAATACATCACCCTCGGATGATTCAATCCATCCTAGTAGCTCTTCACCACTAATTTTATGTCCTATGATCTTTTACTAAAAGTTTTTGACATGCCCATATCCCTATGACTATCATCAGATACCTTCTGCTGAGGTATCAACTCCTGGGTTCCCACTACCAAAACCCACAGTCAGTGCCTAATATTCCAAGAAGATTTCCACCATTAAGGCTCGCTCATGCACCCCAAAATATGTGGGAATTCAGAGAGACATCATTGAAACCCAAATACCATGGTGTAATCCCAGCTCAAAGGGTTGTTCCCTAAAGAATGGATCTAGTTTCATATCCTTGGAGTACTGTGAGAGATCAGTAAACCTCACTGAATACTCTTCCATGGTCATACTACCCTACCGCAGATGCAGAAGATTATGGATGCACACTGATTGCAACGTGTCCAGATAAAACTACTACCTAAAGAGGTGCTCAAAGTATGACCAAGAGATATTTTTCTTGTCATGTGACTAAGTCACTAGACTCTATCATCACCCAGTGGATCCTAAAAGAAGGCTAGTCATGAGGATCGCCGCCTGATCTGCAAGAATCCTCACAAGGATAAAAACTCGAGTGACTAACTCTAGACGGTCCTCATCCACATGGGGGTCTGGATCACCCTGAAACCTAGGAGGTCACTGCCTTTGAAACTCATACAGTGCACTCAATTTGCGTGCATTCTTAGAGGGCACCTCTAGTGCTAACTATTTCTCAATGGGTGGTGGTATAGCTAGTAAACCACCTAGAGATTTTATCTCCAGTATAGGCCCCTATACTAAAGCCTTATCACAAGGATTATTACCCTCTTGATCGCTTAATTGAATCCTAGATAGCTATATTCATAGAGGCATTCTGAAATAAACAAGATGTACCATAGTCAAAGAGTATATCTAGGGAGATAACTCAATAAGGGCATGAAAACCACAACCCATTCATATATGATTCATGTACCAATGTTTTCCTTGCAACCAATATCTACATGTATTGAGTCAAAAGATAGGTGATCGGAGTCTTGGTGTATGGATACCTTGGTTTCTACACCAAAAATAAATTCTCTAGCTTGAAATTCATACTCGAAACACTTAACACTATTTGCATAAAAACCAAACTAATCTCAAAGATGTTGGTCCTATGGTAGAACCAACTTCCCTCTGATACCAATTTTTTATAACCCAGCCTGATGGGGCCCGAACTACAAACACCCTATTCCCACCTCTAATTGTAACACCCCAAGCTTCCATGGTATGTTTCCCTTTGAATAATGCAATAGCTTTCATTGTATGTAACTTCAAGATTCTTACACACTACGACCAATCAAACTAGCTATTATGAATAGTAATACCCACTTTTTGAAATTTTATAAATTTTATTTTTCAAAATGGACTTCATTTTTGAATTCCTAATATCGAAATTAGCTTAAAGTGAAGTTTTGGTATTTTTGTGAAAACTTTCAATTTTTGATGAATAGTGAAAAACATTGCGTTATTGGTTAAAACTAAATTTTTGATTTAAATAATTATTTATTTTATTTAAATTTATTTTAGGTCAAAATAGATACATAATACCTATATAAGTTTGATTTAATTCATTGAAGTTATTTAATAATAAGTTTGGATATATAAAAATTTTATTGAACTTTTTACCATCTTTTACCCACCTCCTAGAAGCATTTGCAAATTTGAATAAAACTTAATTTTAACGCTTATGTGAGTTGAATTTCAAAAAAACGAGAGACTCGGTTGATATCAGTAAGTAAAATTTGGTTCAATAAGATGAAAATAATTTTTGGTGAATACTAATTTTTGACTTTTATTTACCACGGTTAAAAGTAAATAGGGTAATTAAGGGTAAACATGATATCATAATTACCTTAAAACATGTAATAATTCTATTGGATAAGTTTAATTCGACCAAAAAAACCTTAGGAATAAAATATGATCCTCTTTGGTCCACTTGGATTAGATTAGGACATTTATTATTATTTTATTTAAAGAAGAGTTAAAAGAGTTAAATTAAGAGTTTAATAACTAAACCATTTTTAATATAGGGTTACACACAATATAAATTATACTATAAATATTCATTAGAAAGATAAAAATATTTCCTACATAATGGTATTTTATTTATAATTTTTATACATTATATAATTTAATTTATTTATGACACAATGATGATGCAGTAATTACCTTATTAATGAAATATTAAAATAATTGATATTATAAATTTCCAAATAAATGTAAATTGAGACTTATGATGAATTAAACTAATTTTATAGGTTAATATGACATGTTAGGGTTGGTTAAATAAATTTTATTTGAAGTGATGAAATTTTTATGGATTTCAAAAAAAACAAATTCTAAATAATGTCAAAATTGGCATAATTGAGTTTTTAAAAACAAATACTATATTATTAATTGATATAATATTCCTAAAAATATAAGGTTCGTAAAAAGGACTTATATAAGGTTATATATATTAATAATGAACCACATGGGGTTCTCTTGTCTTATTATAGTAAGTTTATTAACCCTATTATATAAAAATAAAAAGATACATGGTAAATGTCAAACTATTTAACTAAGAGTTAAATCTAAAAGATAAGGTTAATATGATGACCTAAACCTATATAAAACCTATTGGTTGAGAGGTTTTAAAACCATATTCACCTTATCCTCTAAATAATTAATTTTTTAGCCATTATAAATCTAAAATGGTTTTATTATAAAATAATATTTCAATCTTTTCCTAAAGTGACCCTCACCTCTCTTATAAAAGGGCACTTCACCTTCTCTAAATTTCACACCTACAAAGCCTTTTAGCTCAGCCAAACCCTGCCCAAATATCCTAAAAACTTCCCTACCTTAATCCTAGAGTCCTTCCATTGGTCATAAAGTCAACCTAAGGATCCCTTTTGATCAAATCAAAAGGAAGAACTCGAAGAAGAGGTAAATATTTCATCACCTCTTTCAAGTTATTTTCTTCTTACACTTCCTCTTTCTTTGTTGTTTCCATTATAAAATAATAAATACAGTATATTCTATATACTTTGAAGTTATTATAAAAAAGTTACAACCATATTCATTATTCTATCCATCATATGAATGACCAAGACACCATATGTGCGTACGTACGGCTTACCGTCTCCACGTCGTGGTGTAGTTTTTTATTCAAACACTTCATTTTTTGGATGGGTATAATAATGAGTAAATAATAAATATAACATGTTAATGATTCTTTATATATGATATACCATCCAATTACATACGATTTCACCATCAAGATAATGATATTGTCGCTCGTGCGTACGTACAGGTTACCGTCTCCACGAACATGATGAGATTCATTTCTCATCGTAATCATTCAAGAATAAATTTCATTTTATGATTAAAAATAATGTTTATGAACATAATATAATTATTTATATGAATCAAATACATATTATCCATAACAAACATGGCTTACGTAACCAATCATATAAAGGAAAATGAATCAGTTAACACCTGAAATCGTGATACTACAAAAATATTATTAACAAATCAATATTAGAGGATCATATATGATATCATATTTATGTATATAGTTCTTGAATAATTTAATAACAATGTTTTAACTATTATACAAGAGGTTAATATACCATCAACTAAGGAAAAGTACAAGGTAAGGGTTAATTTTACAATCTCTTTATTATTCGAGGTTGTTTTTACATAAGTATCTACTAGGACCTCTTTATCATCCACGTCCACATTTTTTAAAAATGTAATTAAAAACATTTTTACCATATACTAGACTATGGTTTAAAGTCATTTATACCCTTATTTTATCTTATATGTTTTCAAAGTAATCTTTTCGTCATTTTCTAAACAAGGTACTTTATGACCTTTTCGACAAAAATAAGATAAGAATGTCTTTTTTTAACTTATATGGTGGGTGAGGTTATTCTCCACAATTATTACACTTTTGAAGCTTCCCTTACAAGATTATAAGAATATTTTCAAAATAAATGTTTTCTTTTATAATTACATGACTTTTAAATGGTTTCAAAATAGAAATAGGTATTTCTTTAAAAAAAAGGTTTTCATTTCATCTATGTCAATATCCTTTGATGGATTTTAAACTTATTTGAAGTTGATTTATTATGATACAAATATTCCATATTGTATTGAAGGTTTTGTGATATGTGTGACTATGGATGTGTTATATTTGTACCATTCATGGTTTATGGATAAGGTAATTACATTTTGTATGCTAGTTTTAATTTGAATGTTTATATTGTGTTTAAACCTTTTCATATGAGGAATGCATTGGACTTAGTAAGTGACTGGTGGAGCCCACTATAGCTCCTCGATGCATTGGTAGGTATCATGAGCAAAATAGTGTCTTGGTACAAGGCCTTGACAAAATCTTATTTTTAGTCCTCACACAAGGCCTTGACTATGTGGTTATAAAGTCTGACATTATGCATTCCCTCATTATGAAAGTGGCTATTGATATTTCATGTGATTATTCGACTAGTAGAATATCCATGTGAATAAGTAAATGGAATTATTTGATTTTATATTTTCCATATTATTCTTAATTTTAAGTTTAAAAGGATTTTGTTTTAGCCTTATACATTACCTTAAATTTTTGTGCTTATTTGTAAAATTTTCTGCTATATTGTTATCCTTACTGAGAATCTGAGCTCACCCCTTTCTATGTTTTATTTTTTCCAGGATGTTAAGAAGTATTTTATGGTTGACATGCAGGGATAGGATAAGGATATAAGTGTGTTCAAAAGGGGGAAAAATTCTTTTGATGTTTTTATTTCATTATGTAATGTAAAATTTATGAATGTATCTAGTACTTTCAAGGCTACTAAACTGATCGGTCTTTCGAGACATGATTCCTTATATCATGACAATGTTATTTAATAATGTACCGTCTCTGGGTAACTGGGGTCGGGGCGTTACACCAATAAACCAAGGGATGGTGACCAGTATCAAGTAGGCATATCAAACACATTAGAGGTATTATTCTAATGTAAATACACACACACACACATCTCCAAGACCATAAAATGATGAAATATAAAACAGTTAAAACCAATGAATGCATACATCTATAATCCCATAATCAGAGTATGACAGTAAGGTACTGAAAGTGATAAAGGGTCCAAATACAAGCCCAGTCAAAAACTACAGAGAGTCTAACCTACTCAGAAGGTGAGGGCTACTATCAAAATTATCCACCTAGAAAACACCTTGGTCTGTTTAGATCAATATATACTCCACCAAATCCATGTATTCTCAGGAAAACTCCAAATAGTTCATCATCTATTTAAGACATGACATGTGGGTAGAGACCATGCAGGGTTTATTATAATAATACCTAGTAGGAAACCCCAAAAGAATAAACACATAGCATCAATAATAATCAGGTCATAACAAGGATATAGAAATCAATGCATAAGTAAAACCCATATATACTCAAAATGGACATCGCGCATCTAATAGGACACAACCAAACTATTTATCAAGTGTTGTTTTCAATAACACTCTATTTTATAAAGGGGAGATCATTGAGAACAATACTCTATCTCTTTGTGATGATTTTGATGTTCACAAATACCCTTATTTTTTATTCTAATGATTTTAATTTGAGTATATTTTAGGAAATTAATATTATTTATTTCTCTATTTAAGAATAATATTTAAGCATTTAATCCGCGTGTAATATTTGATAAAGTATTAGGAAATCGTTTTAGCACATTAGCGTGTTCTGTAAACACTGTTCATGCTCTACATGTTCGAAAATCACTTTAGCATGTTCTGAAAACACTGTTCATACCCTACATTGAGGAGCATAGCATAAGGATGGAATATGTCGCTTACGCATTATCAGAAAAGTATGGTTAATCAACCATACATTATCATAAAAGTATAGAAGTAACCTTATGTTTATAAAAGTATGGAAGGAACCTTACGTTATCATAAAAGTATGGAAGGAACCTTATGTTTGAAAAAGTATAGAAGAAGAACCCTATGTTAGTATGGAATGTCATGTTTGTTTCTCAAAAGTATGGTTCACCAACCTTACTTTTGTAAACAACCTTACATTGGATCATGTAATGTATGTTTTAAAGTTGAAGAGAAAAGTATGGATGATCAACCTTACGTTTGAGATCAAGCTTACATTTGAAGAATGGATCATCAAATATTACTTTCCTGATCAACCGTACATTGTGAACCTTATGTTTAGAGAATGTATTCTCTGCAGTTCAAACCCTACATTTGGCGTCAAAGATTTAAAATACTACTTTATTGAGAAACGGTCTTTATGCAGATTGTTAGGCTGATTTCAAGCCTGATTAAAAGCCTGATTTTAAAATGCGTCTTTGACTGATTGAAGGTCGTTTATTTTTGTTTAAAAGGATCGATTTAAGAGGAGATTTTTATGTCGAATATTAAGGGGAGTTACAATTTCTCTGTTATTCAAACTTTAGAATATCTCGGTTCTAAAGGAAACTTTTTTGGACATAAATTTGAAAAAAAATGATTGTCTTTATTATATATATCTGTGTTATTTTTGAATTACATTGTGCATGATGAATCATTGTGAAAATATTAGAAGACCAATTCCTTGAGTTTTTTACTACAGTTTTACAGAGATATACGAGTCACACAGATCTACTACTACCATGATTTATCAAACTCTGTTTTCTAAAGAAGAAGAAACACATTGAAGATTCATCATTTCTACATAGAAGATCTATTGTGAATCCATTGTTGTTAGACATGCTGAATTTATTTCTATATCTATTACAACCGGATCGGCTCAAAACTACTTTTACCTAAAGATCATTCTTTCTGAAGAAGATGATCTATTGACTGTTAATTGCGTGTTTTTGTAACTGTGAATAACAATTGAAAAGTATTTTTAGATAAATACTCTTTTTATTTTGAGTAATCGGCTTCTCATACTAAGATGTATATTCGGTTCTATGTATGAACCAGAAGGCTCTGTTTTTAGACTTAACTTGTAAAGGTGTCAACTGCCTGTGCTCAGTTGTCGAAGGTATGTTGATAAGAGGACCAGTTAGTGAAAATCACCAAGCTCATGGAGTAGAGCATTGGTGGAGTGGACTAGGGGCCTTCTGTTCCCTGAACCACTATACATCCTTGAGTTCTTTAACTGTTTATTTTTCTACTGCATAAATAATCTGATAAATATAAAAGGAAAAATTTTATCATTATCTCAATTTTTCAAGAATTTTTAAAAGACACAATTCACCCCCCCCCCCCCCTTTGTGTGTATTTGGTATAACCTGATCCAACAATTGGTATCAGAGGTGGTTCTTTTGGTAAAGCTATAACAAGCTGAAAGTTTTTGGATTATATAGAGAAAAATAGCTGATACATGAGAGGGTATGTTAATGGTTCGAGCTCCCTACTTCAACGGTGAAAATTATGGATGTTGGAAATCAATGATGATCGTATATTTAAAGAACCTTGGATACAGAGTCTACTCGAAAATTCTAACTCCCTATGTGATTCTAGAGAAACTCGAAACATGGAGTGCTGATACAGAACCAGAGTATGACATAAAGTTGAAATCTATGAATGCCATCATCTATAATCTTAGACCAGATGAATTCAACAGAGTATCTTAGTGCTCGACGGCTTAAGAAATGTGGCAGATGATTGCAGTTTCTTATGAAGGAACTGGAAATGTCAGACAGATGAGGTATGCCACAGCTAAATTAAAATTTGATACATTCAGAATGTTTGAAGTATAAATCATCACCTATATGAATGAAAGACTTAAAGAAATTATTAACAACATCGCTGCCTTGGTAGATCCTATCAAAAAATTAGATCAAGCCTTGAAAGTTCTAAGAGTACTACCACCTAAGTGGAATAGAATTTTTGATGCTATTAGGAAATCCTCACTAGTCAAAGATCTTACAATGAGAGAGTTAATTGGAACTCTTATGATGTATGAAGTTAAGATGGAAGATTAAGTAAATGAGCATAAATTTTTAATCAAAAAGGAAAATACCGCTTTGAAGGTAACATCTCAAAAGAAAAAGTAGAATAATGAAGAATGAAATCAAGGTGAAATCAGAGAAATCCAATTCATCTAATTCAGATGTTGAACTGGATTAGCTGGCTATAAAGTTCAGTAAATTCTACAGAAAGAATAAAGGATTCAGAAAATACTTTAAAAAAGATGAAAAAGAACCAAGGTAAGTCAGATTCTATGAATTCAAAAAAGATAGGTCACACTAGCCCTGAATTTCCTCAATTAAAAGAAGAAAAGAAGAAAAAAATTCAAAAACAATGATTATGAGCTGAAAGACAAAAGAGAAATGAAAGACACTTGGAGTGTTTCTAAAGACTCTATCTTCTCATCAAAGTCTGACTCAGAAAAGGAAGAATCAAATCTAAAAGCAAATATGTGCTTTATGGCAGAAGCTGATGAGGTACAGACCTATTACTCATCTAATTTGAATTCTAGTTTTAGATGTTCAAATGATAAACTTGTAGCCTACTACAATATGCTGGAAGAGAAATATGATTCCTTATTTAAGAAACATAAATCACTGAAAAATATTCATACTGTTGTTTTAGGAGAAAGAGACACTTTTCTAAAACAACATCAAGAGTTAATTGAAAAATATAACTCATCAAACACAATCTGTATAGATAATGAAACTAAAATAAAAACACTGCAAACAGAAGTAGAAATATACAAAAGTGTAGCTCTTATTTTTACAAAAGGAGAAAATACACTAAATTAAATACTTGGAAAGAATGTGATTAAAAAGGAAAGATATGGAGTAGACAATAAAGGTGAGAAACCTAAACTAAATAAGAACTATTTTGTCCCAAGTATAAAAGGTAAAATTTTCAACTACTATAGAAAAAAAGATCACATATCTAAAAATTGTTATTTAAGGCAACCGAAAATAAGTGGGATTAAGAAAAACTTTGTTGAAAGCAGTTTATATGATTCTATTTATTATAGAAAAATAAATCAGGTTCGGATTCCCAGGTCTTTGCTAGCTAACACTGCTGGACCAAACAAAATATGAGTACCAAAACAAACCTTTGTTTAAATGCCTTTGTAGAAAGAAGGTCACAGAAGCCAAACTGAAATATGGTATATGGACAGTGTCTGATCCATGAATATGAGTGTAAATTCATCGAACTTTAAAACATTAACTCAAAAGGATGGTGGTCTAGTCACATTTGGTGACAATGCCAAAGGTAAAATTATTGGCATTGGAACTGTTTGAGATCCATAAGTTGTCTCAATCAATAAATTACTTTATGTACAAGGATTAAAATAAAACATGATAAATATCTCTCAACTCTATGATGATGGTTATTTTGTTGACTTTTCTAACAAATTTTGTTCTGTTTTTAAAGATAAATTGCTTAAATTTAGATCACCAATAACTAATAATGTTTATACCTTGGACTTAAATTCCTTCTGTAAACAAAAAAGTAAAATGCTTAACTGCTAAGATAAATGAATCTTGGATCTGGCATAGAAGACTTGGACATTTCAATATATATGATTTTCAAAAGTTATCTAAGAAACAATTAGTTTCTGATTTTCCTAGTCTCAAATTTGAAAGTGATAGACTCTGTGATGCATATCAACTTGGAAAGAAGCAAAAATCATCCTTCAAATCTGTTAACAAAATTGCTACATCTAAACATCTAGAACTTATCCATATGGATTTGTTTGGACCTTCAAGAATAGCAAGCTTGGATGGTAAATTTTATGTATATGTTTTAGTTGATGAATATTCTAGATTTACTTGGATTTATTTTCTAAAATATAAAAATGAATCTTTTACTATATTTGAAAGTTTTTACAAAGCTGTTCAAAATTAAAAAGATTCTAAAATAATTTCATTAAGAAGTGATCATGGTAGAGAATTTGAGAATCTATAATTTAATTCCTTTTTCTCAAATATGGGTATTAAACACACCTTCTCTACACCAAGAACATCTCAACAAAATGGAATTGTTGAAAGAAGAAATAGGAATATTTAAGAAATGGCTAGGACTATGCTAAATGAATATAGTCTTCCTACCTATTTCTGGGCAGAAGTTGTAAGAAGAACCTGTTATATAATGAATAGATTTTTAATCAAACCAATTTTTAAAAATACACCCTAAGAAATATGGAATAACAGAAAACCTAAAGTAAATTACTTTAAAGTTTTTCGATGCAAGGTTTACACCTTAAACACCAAGGACAATCTTGGTAAGTTTGATCCAAAATCCGATGAAGTAATTTCCTTAGGATATTATGCTACTTCCAAAGCTTATAGAGTTTTTAATAAAAATTCAAGGATTATTGAATAATCAATTCATGTGAAATTTTATGAATCTAATCCCTTTGAAAAAAGGAAAGACCAAATTAATGAATCTGACTCTAATGATAACATGAGACTTGAGAACTTAAAAGATGAATTTGAAAAAGATTTAAATGAAATTCAGTCTAGTTCAGAAGGACATGACATTGAACAACCTAATAGTGTACTACCTAGACAGTCTAGAACCCTAAAGAATCGCCTTTTAGAAACTCTTATAGGAGACCTAGACACTAGAATAAAAACTAGAAGAAATGTAGGAAATCTTATTGATTTCTCTGCCTTTATATCCCAATTAGAACCTAATACATTAGAATAAGCCTTAGATGATGAAAGTTGGATGATAGAAATGCAAGAAGAACTAAACCAGTTCAATAGAAATGAAGTTTGGAATTTAGTTGAAAGACCTCATGACTATCCAGTTATAGGAACTAAATGGGTCTTTAGAAATAAACAAGATGATCAAGGAATAATAACTAGAAATAAAGCAAGACTAGTAGCTAAAGGATATAATCAGGAAGAATTTATAGATTATGATGAGACTTTTTCCCCTGTATCTAGATTAGAAGCTATTAGAATTCTTTTAGCCTATGCATCTCATATGAACTTTAAATTATTTCAGATGGATGTTAAGTCTACCTTTTTAAATGGTTACTTATTGGAGGGAGTTTATGTTGAGAAACCTTCTGGTTTTGAAAATTCACAAAAACAAAATTCTATTTTTAAACTTACTAAATCTCTTTATGGCCTTAAACAAGCACCTAGAGCTTGGTATGAAAGATTAAGTTCTTTTCTTTTAAAAAATTATTTTACTGTTGGAATGGAAAATCCAGCATTGTTTAATAAAACTATCAACTCTAATATTTTATTGGTTCAAATTTACATTGATGATGTAATTTTTGGTTCAACAAAAAAAAATTTGTTACGAGTTTTCAAATTTAATAAAAAAAGAATTTGAAATGAGTATGATGGGAGAATTAAATTTCTTTTTAAGACTTAAAATTTATCAAAAAGATTTTGGAAATGTTTTAAATCAAAGAAAATACATTATTGATTTACAAAAGAAATTTGGACTTGAAAACAACATGACATATACAACTCCTATGTGTACTAATATAAAACTTGATTTGGATGAAACTAGAAAATCAGTTGACAATAAGTTATATAGAGGTATGATTAGAAGTTTATTATATCTTACTGTTAGTAGTCCAGATATAATGTATTCATTATGTATTTGTGCTAGATTTCAATCTTATCCTAAATAATATCACTTAAGTGATGTTAAAAGAATTTTTAGATACTTAAAAAGAACTATTTTTCAATCTCTTCTCTATCCAAAAACTTATGATTTTAATTTAATTTCATATTCAGATTATGACTTTGAAATTTGTAGATTAGATAGAAAAAATCACATCAGGGACTTGTCACTTTTTATGAAAATATTTAGTGTCATGGTCCAGTAAGAAACAATACTTAGTTGCCCTATCAACAGCTGAAGCAGAATATGTATCTACATGCAGTTGATGTGCACAAGTTTTTTGGATGAAAAACACTCTTATGGACTTTGGACTAAATTTTAATAACATGCCTATTTTATGTGATAATACTATTACTATAAATATTTTTAAAAACCCTATTAATCATTCTAGGACTAAGTATATTGATATCAGACATCATTCCCTAAGATATCATATTCTTAAAAAGGATATATTCTTAGAATTTTTAAGTACTAAAATTCAATTAGCTAGTATTTTTACTAAACCACTTCCCACTGCAAGGTTTGATTTTATTAAGGGGGAGCTAGGTTTATTTATTTTTAAAAGAAATTTAAATTTTTAATTAATTATTTTAATTATTATTTTATTTGTTTTCATTATTACTTGTTTTTAGAATAATTTAAAAACTTCTTCAGTTATGCTTTAAACTTTTTTCACATAAGTTTTTACTTTTAAATAATGTAATAATTACTATGTGCATAATGGCACGAGAATCAAGAATGTCAGAAATTGTTTCCACTTTCAAACCCGTTCATTTTATGCCCTTACCACCTTTGTCTTCCTTCGATTAAACCTTCAAAACCCTAAACCTTCGAGCCTTCAGAACTTTGAAATAGAAATGGCCAAGACAAAGAGAATTGAGGAAAAAGAAGCTAGTAATGCCAAGTGTCATCTCACATTAGGAAGAAATATTCTACAGGGAAACTTAATTGACCTGGAATGGTTGTATCAAATGGATCTCATGCTACAACAAGCCCTCTCTTTTTAGAATCTCGAGAAAACTTTCAATGGTGAAAATACAGAGTTTCTATATGAGGTAAATCTTCCTCACTTTTTCAAAACTATTCAGTTTAGTCTTGGAGATATAGAGGATACTATATTTACAAAAATTAAAGATCAGGATTTTTCAATTTCATCTGTGGAAATAGCTAGAATCCAAAACTGCCCTCATGAGGGAATTTATCATTTCGATTTAAAGAATATTATAGATAATGAACATAAGTTAGAGGACATTATGTCATTTTTATTTGGTTCTACAAGTATAAGAAAAATGTTAGTGAATGATCTGGAACCTGATTAGAAGATTATTGTTAAGTTTGTACAAACAGGGATTGCACCTAGGATGTCAGAGATGAAGAAGATTTTGTTTCCTGGAATGTATTTAATGTTTTTACTTATTAGTGAAATCAAGTTTAATTTTCTAAGATATATGGTCAGATATCTCAACTATTGTTTTCAACTAGAGGCTAGAATGAACTTCTATCCCTATGTAAGGTTCATTTCAAAATTACTGTTTAAGTCTGATATGGTGATATCAATAGATTCCAGATTTAGATGCCATCACAACAACATTTTAAATGCTAGAACTCTAAGGAATATTGGCTTCTTCTAGAGTACTGTGAAAGGCATTCTTATTCCTGTTGGAGCTGAGGAAGACTAGGAATTGGCTTAGGGGGTGCAACCTGCTAAATCTAAGGAAGTCGTGGTAGAATCTAGAGTAAGTGGAACCTCAAGAAGACTGAGATTTGAGGAATTTGATACACCTACTGATGAGGAAAGTCAAGAAGGACTTCAAAGGAGAAGGCATAGAGTGGCTTAATCTAGTGAGAAACTTGTTCAAGAAAATGTTGGAGAAACTGAACCTCTTCTAAGCTACAAATTTATTAGAGAATCTATGGTACAATAAATTGCACAACCAATAGTTTCTCAGATTGAGGTGACTCCTCAAGTAGAAAAATAAATTGCACATCCAACTATTGAAAATCCTAGAGAAGTTGAAGTTTATATATCTGAAACTATACAGCCTACTGAAATTGTTTAAGAGGAATTAGTCCAAGAGGAACCCATATTAGAGGAACTTGTCTTAGAGGAAATCAATGGAGAAGATGCTCAGGATGAGCCAAAACCTATGGATATGAATCAAGTAGAAAACCCTTCTGAAATTCACACTAAAATTATTGGTGAGGATTTTTCTATGGATGAGTTAGGAAAGGACTCGAAGGAAAAATCAGTGGAGAAGCCAGTACAGATAAACGATGAAGAGAAGTTAGATGCTAACTCCCTACCTCTAGCTCTGATAAATCCAGTGGAAGCTTAGACTGAGAATCAAGAACAAGGTGCCTCTGATTCTGATAATGATCATGTGGTTGAGTTAATCTGAAAATTTAATAAATTTCAAGATGAAAATGTATCTTTGAGAAGAGAATTGGAAAAGGAGAGACAGAAGTTTCAGAACTTGAAAGATGGTTCAGTTTCAAAAATGGAAGTGGAAGTTTTTAAGAAGGAAATGTTAGCTGAAGTTGGAAAACTAAAATCTGAAATGGTAATGAAGTCATATTTGGCATATTTTAAGATTTTCATGGAGCAACAGTTTGCAACTATCAGGGATAGTCAAGCAGGTACCTTAGGTACTTCTCCTGATCACATAAGGATATTTCAGGACATTACAATAGCAATGAGCAATATGAATGACAGATTATAGGACTTACACTGTAACAGTGATCCCTTATCTATTTTTCTAGATAGTCAAAAGAATCTTGTTGACCAACTTACCTTAGATGAACCAGGGATTAGATTTTTTTTGAACAAATTCATAGAGAAAGTCAATCAGTTTTAGAGAAGGAATAGAGGTTACATGAGTTTTTTAGAGTTAATTTGATTGAAGACATCCATCTGACTCAGGAAGGAAGGGATCTCATAGTCCAGTTAGGCAATGGACTGATGAAAAGGTTGAGACTGTAGATGTCAGAGCTCAAGGAAGTCATTCAGAGGCGCTGAAACCTGTTTCTCAAACCTTTTTAGCCTAACCTTGATTCTCATTGTTCTTACTGAACATATAATTATATTTTCAATAAAATATATTTGCATCCAATGTTTATGTGTTAATTATTTATGTTTTAATAAATTGTATATGTTAGAATTCCGATAATCCAGATTCAGATATTGATAAATAGTTTATCATAGCATTTACTTAAGTTTAGTGCTACATTAAAATGTGTTATATTCCTTCTTCTATCATTCTTTTTGATATCACAAAAAGGGGGAGAAATATGGACAATCAAAATTTATTTTTTTGGATAAATATGGATAAACACAAAAATCTTTTACTTATAGTGTAACAGAAAAGAATGTTTTTCATTTTAAGGGGAGAAATTTCTAAAAGTTTTTTTTAAGAGAAATTTTTAGATAAACACAAAATTCTTTATTTATAAAGGAGGAAATATTATTTTACTTTATAAAGAGAAAAAATGTAAAACTTAAGATTTTTTTTAAATAAAATATTGTTTTTATCTTTGCATTTAATTAGTTATTTCATGGGTTTGGTGATCGTAAAAAATGGTGATATTGTTGAGAAAGTGTTTTTTTCAACAACACTCTATTTTATAAAGGGGAGATCGTTGAGAATAATACTCTATCTCTTTGTGATTATTTTGATGTTCACAAATACCCTTATTTTTTATTCTAATGATTTTACTTTGAGTATATTTTAGGAAATTAATATTATTTATTTATCTATTTCGGAATAATATTTAAGCATTTAAACCGCGTGGAATATTTGATAAAGTATTCAGAAATCGTTTTAGCGCATTATCATGTTCTGAAAACATTGTTCATGCTCTACGTGTTCGGAAATCACTTTAGCATGTTCTGGAAACACTATTCATACCCTACGTTGAGGAGCATAGTATAAGGATAGAATTTGTCACTTACACATTATCATAAAATTATGGTTAAGCAACCATACATTATTAGAAAAGTATGGAAGGAACCTTACGTTTGGAAAAGTATGGAAGGAACCTTACATTATCAGAAAAGTATGGAAGGAACCTTACGTTTCAAAAAGTATGGAAAAAGAAACCTAAGTTAGTATAGAACGTCATGTTTGTTTCTCAAAAGTATGGTTCGCTAACCTTAATTTTGTAAACAACCTTACGTTGGATCATGTACTGTACGTTTGAAAGTTGAATAGAAAAGTATGGATGATCAAACTTATGTTTGAGATCAACCTTACGTTTGAGATCAACTTTACGTTTAAATAATGGATCATCAAATCTTACTTTCTTGATCAACCTTACATTGTGAACCTTACTTTCAGAGAATGTATGTTATGCAGTTCAAACCCTATGTTTGGCGTCGGAGATTTAAAATACGACTTTATTGAGCAACGGTCTTTATGCAGATTATTAGGTTGATTTCAAGCCAGATTAAAAGCCCAATTTTAAAACATGTCTTTAACTGATTCAAGGTCATTTATTTGTGTTTCAAAGGATCGATTTAAGATGAGTTTTTTATACCGAATATTAAGGGGAGTTACAATTTCTCTGTTATTCAAACTTTTGAATATCACGATTCTAAAGGAGACTTTTGTGGATATAAATTTGAAAGGAAAATGATTGTCTTTATTATATATATATGTGTGTGTTATTTTTGAATTATAGTGTGCGTGATGAATCATTATGAAAAAGATTAGAAGAACAATTCCTTGAGTTTTTTACTACAGTTTTATAGAGATATATGAGTCACATAGATCTGTTTCTACAATGATCTATCGAACTCTATTTTATAAAGAAGAAGAAACACATTAAAGATTCATCATTTCTACATTGAAGATCTATTGTGAATCCATTATTTTTAGAGTTTCTGAATTTATTTCCATATCTATTGCAACCGAATCGGCTCAAAACTACTTCTACATGAAGATCATTCTTTCTGAAGACAACGATCTATTGACTATCATTTGCATGTTGTTGCAACTGTGAAGAACAATTGGAAAGTATTTTTCAGACAAATACTCTTTTTATTTTGAGTAATCGGCTTCTCGTACTAAGATGTATATTCGATTCTGTGTATGAACCAGAAGGCTTTGTTTTTAGCCTTAACTTGTAAAGGTGTCAACTGCCTGCACTTAGTTGTGGACGGTATGTTGATAAGAGGACCATATAGTGAAAATCACCAAGCTCGTGGAGTAGAGCATTGGTGGAGTGGACTATGGGCC
Source organism: Viscum album (assembly GCA_963277665.1). Taxonomy (NCBI): domain Eukaryota; kingdom Viridiplantae; phylum Streptophyta; class Magnoliopsida; order Santalales; family Viscaceae; genus Viscum; species Viscum album. The sequence continues at coordinate 1,734,046 of OY728136.1, forward strand.
TTTTGTTCCCAGAACCACTATACATCCTTGAGTTCTTTACCTTTTTGTTTTTCCGCTGCATAAATAATCAGATAAATATAAAAGGACATATTTGTTCATCATCTCGATTCGTGAATAATTTTTAAAAGACACAATTCACCCCCCCTCTTGTGCATATTTGGTATAACCCGATCCAACACAAACTACCATCCCTAGGATTATACTCTAGCTTATAGGAAATTCTCATTTCAGGAGAACCCACTCCACGAGACATGCTATCATTAGAGACACTCATCCAATAGGTCATGATCATTAGGCCCTACCCAAGAAAACTCACTGGTCTCTAAAGACTTCAATACATAGATAGGGGGTTACACTCAGAACCACTGGGGGACACCATTAACCCAGCCTAGATCAACTCTCTATTTAGGGGATCATATACCAATGATACCATGAACCCTAATGAAATGTCCTTCTAGATGGTGGATAAACACCTCATGCATGGAGGTCATACTGATTACACTAACCCCACCTAGGGTATAATAAGAAATGATAGAGGATCACACTCTGATATTATAGTGGAAAACCAAAAACTCTATTTGAGACTCATCCTCTATAGGGGATCATAATCTAGATATGTAGATATAATTCTGCACTATACCCTTGAGGGGATGGACCAAGGGAACACACTCAACTAATACTGGTCCAATACTAAAGAAATGAAGGGATATAAATGCCCTCAAAGGGGGTTTATGGTGTGTACTGGGGGTGCACAGTATGTCCATCCAACCCCTGGTCTTCCCATGTAGTTCTTCCTCACACGGAATGTATAACTCAATATACATAGTGTATACCATAGGGTACATGGTGTGTATATCTATGTCATCACCCTACTCATGTCGTATGTATGTGCCTATGTACTCCTAATCATGCCCATGTGCCAACCCACGTACACCTGGTTGTAACCGTGTATACCTTTCCATGTCCATCTATCCTGGCCTATCCATGCCCATGTACCCTCCTAGGTACACACCATGATTCCAGCATGGTTCACATGGTGCGTGATAGATGTAACATGGCGCATGATAGATTTCACACGACATATGATAGTTTTCTCTACGCGAAAACACTAGCACCACACAGAGGGTCCCACATGGAATGTATCTCTATATTACATGTCATGTAACCTAGTATTTCCTAGAATCTATAGGTTCTTATCTGCATCATCATTCACACTTCTACCACCTCAAATCTCATAAGAATCAAGGATTTGGGGTTTTTTAACCTCTATCATTGCCACTCATTGGGATCCAAGTTCGGATTTTCTTGGAAAACATCATCATCGATCCATACATTACCATTGCACATCAAAACCAAAAATACCATTAAGCCTCAGTCTATAATATTCCATGTCTGATCATCCTCCATTGTCAAACCTCAATCTCACCCTCGATCGTGAACCGCACCTGCAGTATCGATTTGTTTTTCCAAAGAAAAGTCATGCAATAATCAAATAACTTGTATTTCGTAGAACCATAGGCCAAAGGAATTGGTCATGATGAACCTGCATAGAAATAGGGGAGAAATAAATGAACCATAAAATGTGAGGAATTAACCTTGGCCTTTTTTTTATTATCATCCTCGATCTATTGTCGAAGAATTAGACGAATGAAGATGTAAATAATCAATGAACAACAAATCAACCATAAATACAATCAACCATAAATACAATCAACCATCGATACTAGAATCAATTCTTGTTCATGGAATTGATCCATGTTTGAGAAAGAGAAGAATTGGATAAAGATCATACAAATCAAACATCCTACCTGGAGTTTGGATTGATCACTAATGAAGAATGGTCCTGCATTGTCATTGTTGGTGAGATCCACAAACTTCATTGGTGCATGATCCTCGATCTGATAATGATTTGAAAACATTTGTCAATAATCCTCCAATGACTCCTCTCAATATCTAGGTTATGAATATAACCCTAGGGATTAAGGTATATCTAGGTATTTTCATAGGAAATGGGTCACTACATCAATCTAATAAAATGTATTTATTTATTTATTTATTTTATTAATTTCTATGGCGGTTGCATTTTACCAACACACCTGACGATGAAAAATATTATGTCTTTCCTAAGGTAAAGAATATGATATGAAATCAATAGAGGACTCATATTTTTGAACCAAACTTCCATTTAATAATTATTCTAATTTTTAGGAAAATTATGGGTGTGTGGTATTAATATTTTTAATATTTTTAAAATATCAATTATGGGCTCATCAGGCCTCAAAATATCATGCCATCTCAGTGCCTAACTCTAAAGATAATCCATATAATATTATAAAATAATACATGGAAAATAAAAAAAATTATAAACACCCTTAGGTGTTCTACTTTAAGATTAGGGAGTTAGTGGTCAGGGACAAGGACAACTACAGGCAGTGGAGGTCGATGATCTAGAGGTTCTTGGGATGATTAGAGGTACAATATATATCTTATCAACTTTAGTTTTAGTACTGATAGATATAGTCACAAGCCATTCCTTTCTTAAAACTTCCCCTTCACAAGATTTAGATATTCCAGTTGAGCCTTTAGCTTAACCCTTATACTTAGAAACTACTACCAATGTGGATTTAGTGAACACACGATATTGCTAATAGTGTGACCTTGCTCTTGGGGGGAGGAGATCAGACTTTTGGATATTTTGTGGCCATGATGAGGCCATTTTATGTCATCTTAGGTGTGTATAGGCTATCACCAATTTATACACAGATTGACTACTTCAATTAGAGGATGCAGTGTGTCCATGTAGATGGGGAAAGGTTTTCCTTATTTGGTGAGAAGGATACTCAGGAAGAATTGGATGAACTCATACACAAGTGGATACAACTTATTACTTATCAGATGACTAGTATTACCATAGGAGCAGTAGATGTGATGGACTTTTAGCTTACTAGAGTGGTGGCAGAGTATGATGATGTCTTTCCTAAGGAAGATTCAGCCTTACCACCCCATCAAGAGATCAACTTATGTGTAGACTTGGACTTAGGTAATACCTTGATATATACACCAATATATAATATGGCCCTCATAGATCTCCATGAGCTGAAGGTGTGGTTGGAGGATCTACAAAGGAAGGGATTTGTCAGACCTAGAGTGTCACCCTGGGTAGCCCTAGTTTTGTTCGCCAAGAAGGCATATGGGATCTTGGTGTCATGTATGGATTACCATCGCCTAAACTAGGTGACCATCAATAATAAGTATCCACTACCAAGAATCAAAAACCTCTTCGACCAACTAAAATGGGCAAGATGGTTCTCAAATATTGAACTCATATTAGGCTATCACCAACACAAAGTTTAGGATGAGGATATACTGAAGATGAAGTTATGATGTTTCTACGATCACTATAAGTAATTTTTTATTCCCTTAGGTGTGAAAAATTCTGCAGCAGTGTTCATGGGACTCATGAACCATGTATTTTAGACATTCTTGGACCGGTTTGTGGTGGTCTTCAACGATGACATCCTCGTGTACTCATCAGAGGAGGAGGAGCATGCGATACATTTGAGGATGGTTCTAAACACACTCTGAGTGAACTAGATTTATGGGAAGATTTAGAAGTGTCGTTTATGGATTCAAGAGGTCCACTTCATATGAAATTTCATCTTAGAAGTAGGATTAGCAGTAGACCCATCCAAGGTTGAGTTAGTGTTAGGTTGGGATCCACCCAAGAGTGTGTCTGAGGTGTGGATCTTCCTTGGGTTTATAGGATACAATCGGAGATTCTTGAATGATTTCTATAGTATATTGAAAACCTTTTCTTATTTGAATTATAAGGGGAGTCCATTCATTCATATAAATATGTGTTAGTAGGAGTTTCAACTGTTGTTTCATAGGTTGACAAGTGCCCCCATCATGTGACTGCTAGAGGGTGTTGAGTACGTAGTGTTATGTGATTCCTCCAAAACTAGTATTGGTAGAGTTCTAATATAGAGGCAGGAATATATAGCCTATGGTTTCCATCAACTGTGACCCTATGAGAAGAATTACATGACCCATGATCTTGAGATAGTAGTAGTGGTCTTCACCCTAAATATGTGGCAACATTATCTTATGGATGAGATATTTATCATCTATTCTGACCATAAGAGTTTTAATTATATCTTTTCATATAAATATCTTAACTTGAGGTAGAGGTGGTGTCTAGAGTTCCTCTAGTATTATGAATTTGAGATAGGTTATACTCCTGGAAAGGGGAACGTGGTGGAAAATGTTCTTAGTGGGAGGTCTTGTTTGTAGTTTTTGAGTGAGGTGTCAGAGTAGTTGGACTCATTGTAGTTACCCTTAGTAGACTAGGATGGTGCAACTTACCTTCAATTTATGGTTGTTACCCCTCTGCTTATTCAATGTGTTAGGGAGGCTCGTCTTTGAGATGCTGGCTATAAGACCTTGTATGTTCAGATATTCACTAGACATACTCATGATGGATTCTATTATGGTGGGGAGAACATCATCATTTTCAAAGGGTGGGTGATGATACAGATGATTTTGTGAGATCATTTTTTGAGGGAGTTCCATACATCCCCCATTAGCAGTACATCCAAGAGTGGAAAAAATGTACTGAGACCTTTTGTTTCAATTCTAGAGGATAGGGATGGAGAAGTGTGTATCAGAGTTTGTTTCTCAATGCCTCACTTGTCAGTGGGTGAAGGTTGAGAACTGAGTTCCAGTGGGTTTGGTTCAACCCCTTGAGGTGCTAGAGTGGAAGTGGGATGGTATATCCATGGACTTTGTGATAGGGCTTCCATGATCATCTCGAAGACATGGTACTATCTGGGTGATCATAGAAAATTCACCATGTCGGTCCACTTCCTATCCATATAAGAGTATAGTTCAATAGAGAGCTTGGGATGCCTTTAAATGTAGAATATATTACTAATTTATAGAGTTCTCTCAATGATCGTTTCAGGCCATGATGCTCGCTTCACATCATGGATATAGAGTCGACTGCAGGAGGCCTTTGGGACTCAGTTGCATTTTATCTTGGAATCTCACACCTAGTCTGATAACCAGACTGAGTAGACCATTCAGTTTTTAGAGGGTATGCTTTGGGATTGCATGTTGGACTTTGGAAGTTGTTGGGATGATCATCTATCTTTGGTGGAGTTTGTGTATAACAACAGCTATAACTCCACAACTGGTAAGGAAATATCTAAGGCTTTGTACGGGAGACCCTATAAGTCACTACTGTATTGGATTGATTTGTATGAGTCTACACTTATGGGCCCATAGTTGGTGTTAGTGATGATAGAGAAGTTGCAAATCATCTAAGAGTGGATGAGGACTAACGAGAGCCATCATAAGTCTTATGTAGACTGATGATAGAGGCCTTAGGAGTTTTATGAGGGAGACTATGTGTTCTTAAAGTAATCACCTTGACAAGGGTTTTGGAGATTTGGTCGGGGAGGTAAGTTATCTCTGAGATTCATTGGTCCTTTCCAGATACTGCATAGGGTCTGCTAGGTGGCATACTACTTGGCCCTACCAACGCAGTTAGAAAGGGTACATGATGTCTTCCATGTATCACAACTAAGGAGGTATATGCATGACCAATCACATGTTATCAACTGGGGTGAGTTGGATATCAAGGATGGAGATACCTTTGCAAAGTACTCGGTGGATATTGAGGATCAAAATGAGAAGATCCTTCATGGGAGAGTGATTCCCTTTGTGCGTGTCAAATGGCAGCATATGAATATGAAGGAGAGTATCTGGGAGAGAGATACCTAGATGCAATCTCATTACCCTCATCTTTTTTAGTATGATTTTTAATTTTTAGGATGAAAATCCTTGGGGTGGGTAGAATGTAACAACTCTATTTTTTCCTTGTAAAATATTGGAATATTTTAAAGAATATTTATAAAGTCAGAAGCTGATTTAGCCTAAGATTCTGAGGCCCAGGGAGGCTCAGTATTGATATAATAAAAATATTAAATATATTATATCATGTGTGAATAATTTTTCTGAAATAATGAAATAACTCAAAAACAGATTCTTGGATAGGAAATCTAAGGCTTCCGTTAAATTCAGAACTTGGGTTTTACACTAAGCACAACATAACCTATGTACGTATCGGGTGTTTGGATTAAGCATCGTCATGGGAAGAATAATAATTAAATAAAAAATTTAATTTATTTAATTTTTAATAATTAAATATATTATTGAATTTATTTAATTGTTAATAATTAAGCCAAATCCTATTATTCCTCTATAAAATTCTATTTATAGGAAATCTCTAGGGTTATTTGCATAACCCTAGGGATTGAGAGATGGGATGTTAGAGGAGATTTTGGTGGATGACAATGAGATCGAGGATCAAAGATCAATTTTTCAAGGATCGTCTATACCGATGGAGTTCATGGATCTCACCAATGATAATGACATTGGACCGTTCTTCATTAGTGATCGATCCAAACTCAAGGTAGGGAGTCTGTTTTGGTTGATTTTTTCCATATTTGTTTATCCCATGATGAACACGAATCAATTACACTAATAGATTGATTTTCAGGTTGATCATATTTTGTGGGTATGGATTTTATCCTCCTAGAAATAATAATTGATGCCATTTGATTACCATTCTTCATTATTCATTCTAACAAAAATGAAATGAGGTCAACCTGAACAATGATCGAGGTTTGTTCCTTTTTTTGTGGATTTCTCCCCTTGGTAGATGATCATTTCACAGTCGTTCTTTGGAAAAATGGATCATCACTATGGGGTTGGGATCAATATTAATGGTGTGGTTGAGTTTCTATGATGATGGACAATCTGGTAATGGATTGGAGGAGGCCAGTAGACGGGATTGACATTTTGGCGATGCAAAGCAACGATATATTCCTGAGCGAATTAGATGGCTGGAATCTAGCCATCGATGACAGAAAGGCTCAGTCAATGCTATATTTGGATTTCATGAGCGTGTTTAGTGGCTCGAGCAGAGTCAACGACGACATGAGCAGAACTGCATAGAAAACCAATGGGTTCTATGAAATCCCAACATACTCAGCGTTTAGTCCAAAGAATACATGGTGGTGACGATGACTAGGGTTTTGGTAAAATAAAATATCACACATCATGTGGGACCTACCACACTCTGTGTGACCCATGACTGACGGCTCAACATGTACCCCTAGGGTACATGGGTATGAACACGGCTAGGTACACAGGCATGGACAGAGTACATGGGTATGACTCGATACTTAGGAACGACCAGAGTACTTGGACACGACTAGGTACACAGACATAGCCGTAGTACATAGACATGAACATGTACTCAGACATAGCTAGGTACCCAAACACAGTCAGGTATGCGGGCATGACCAAAGCACATTGGCACGGTCCAAAGTACATGGGCACGGGCAAGAGTACATGGATAAGATCTGGGAAGATGAGACATGCATGTACTTTTCCTATGGAATTTTGAGGCCCTTATTCTCTTTAGTCTAGAGAAGTATCAGTCGGTTGTGTCCCCTTGTTCCATCCCCATGAGGGTTCAGTGAGGTATTATGTCCTAAGTGTAGGATGTGACCCCCTCTATGGGATTAGTTGCAGAAAGAGTCATAGAATCCCTCCTTGTATCCCAGGATGTGACCCTCTATCATCATATCCCCTCTTCTCTAGGTGGGGTTTTAGGAATTATTGTGACCAATATACACGAGTATACAGTCTTCTACTTAATGGGTCAATTCGGTTAGGTCTTCATGAATCCATCAGATCCCCTAGGTGAGATCCCCTATCTATGTATCAATATCTTCAGAGTTCTAGCATATACTTCTTCATGGAAAGGCCCGATGATCATGACCTCTCAGATGAGCACCATCAGTGTTATCAGACTTGAGGAGTGAGTTCTCCCAGACGAGTGTTACCTTGAAACCTCGAGCAAGATCATAAGCTGGCAGTCTGGTTGTAACCTTACCATGAGACTTAGTGTATATCTTAAGTATATTTGGGTTATTGTATTATCGTTATGTCTCTTATTGTGATTGATATATCTTCGTGATGATGAGCTAACATTTTTATCTCATTGATTCTTAATGTTTGGTGATTTCAGAGTGTCCTATTGGCTATTTTTATACTCACCCTTATATGGTTTCTGTCCACACATGCCGTGTTTTATGCAGACGACATATTTTTCAACGGAGCCCTAAGTGGATCAGGAGAAGGCATCACATAGTTGAGATAGAAAGATCATGGTTCGTTCCAAGTGTTTCATTTGAACAGTCTCTCCCTTCTTAGTAGGTTGTACTCTTTTAGATCTTTAGTGGACATGTATTTGGCCCATTATACTTTCTTTTACTTTTTTCATACCCTAATTATGAGATATGGATGTATGCATGCATTTTTGGATATATGTTGTATTTTACCTTTCATCGTGGTGTGGATATTTTGAGATGTGTGTATGTGTAGAGGTACCTTAGGGTAATATCTCCCATGTGTGTGATATGCCTACTTGGTATTGGCTATTATCCCCTGGCCTGTTGGAGGTGGGTTGGGGGTGTCACTCTCAATATATCGTGGACCGAGCGAGCCTCGTTGGGTTGGGTCGTGACACATCGTACCAAGATTTTGAGGGATTTTTAGAATGAGTATATGATTCATTAGTGAGGAAAAATCATCCTTCAATGGTTTTAGTTAACCCTCTCCAATTCTCAGTAACCTCATGTAACCAGAGGATGCTCCTGAGGTTTAGTGACACTTCAGTTTGGGTATTCGGGTCAGGGAGTTACAAAATTGTATCAAGGTAAGGTTGGAATGTCAAATAAGTGATATATAGAGAGATATGATGATCAAAACTTGAGAGGAATGAATAAAAATGACTCGTCACCATCTTTATAGAGAGACTCAAGTTACGAGAGTAGTGTGAGAATGTGAGGTATTGGTCAACCATATACACAAGTCACTTTATATATTTTCCATATTGAGGTGACTTGTTAATAAAGAGTCGTGATGGGCATTATGCCACTTGAATCATTTAGTATCATATTGGAAACATTTGTGATGTGGTTGACTACTTGTGTTTGATGTGGTAATGTGATTTTAAAATGATTTTCAGACATTTAAAGCGAGGGGATTATATTTATTATAGTGTTTTTTAGTACAATTTTTTGGTATAAGTTATATTTTTAGTTTTCTAAAAGAAGCCGTTTTTCTTTGTTTTCAAAATTATATTGAGGAAAAGTGTTTTTTAATTATGGTATAATTGGAAAAAATGTTATTATAATATGGGTTCTTATAGAAAGTGTTTTTGTAAATTTATATATGTTGGTTTCAAATAGTTTTTGAAAAAAATTAATGAATCTGAATGATTGAATATGACTGGAAGATCCAAAATTTAAGAAAATGAATTAAATCCAACACTTTTTAATGATTTCAAAAACATATATTTTGGGTGAATTCAAAAATTCCAGCCATTTAATTAAAAATTTAAAGTATGATTGGATTATTTTGAAATTAAAATCCGTGTACATATAAATTTGATAAAAAATGGTTATGTTTAGTTGGTTTTAAAAAAATACAGTTTGAATTATTTTTATGTATCTCCAATTTTAAAGAGGAAGGATGATTGCTTAAGTGAGTTTCCACTAGTTGATGAATTTGGATTTAGTTTAAATGTATTTATTTTGAACAAATAATATACAAGTTAAAATTGATAAAGAGTCGTTTTTTTATTTGGGTTCGTGTTGAGATTTTTTGTTTGAGTTTTATTCAAGGTGGAACCAAAAGTCTCTTAAAAAAAGAGGCCATGAAATTCATGGTGCAAAGAAGCCCCTTAATTTCAGTTATGGCCCATCATATTTTTGAACCAAAATAAAATCTCATTTCATTCAAAAAAAACATAATCTTTTTTGGTCCATAAATGATATTTTTTCATGTTTTGGGATTAACTATCTGATTTGATGCTGGATTATCATTTTCCGTTTGATATGGATTTGTACTCCCATGTGTAATGATTTAGGGTTTTTTTCTGGAGGCTTCCGCTTTTGAATTCATCATCTTCCACCTCTCTGGCTTTCGCAGTGGATGAGGTCGTCGTCGTTATAGGGGTCGTCTTTCTTCGTCAATCTTGTTCCACCTTTGCAGATCTGGCTCGTTGTTGTCTGCACCTTCTCAATTGGTTTCAACTATCTTTTCTGTAGCTGCTCGGCTCTATTGGAAGCTTCTCAGCCTGCAGTGTAATGTTACAACTGCAAGGATCCTAGGAATTATGTGAACAATTTCCCTAATTCGAGGGTTTTTAGAGGCAATCAACAACAACCTCCAAGGAAACAAGGAAGGGATTATGCTATCACTACTGCTGAGGAGGAGCTGAACAACAATTTGGTGACAAGTACGCTAGTTATTCATTCAAGAATAGCAATCATACTATTTGATTCTGATTCTATGCATTCTTTCATATCTTGTAAGTTTCGTATAACTATTCAAACACCACCTCAAAATTTGGAGGAAAAGCTATCTATAAGAACAACGAATGGGGAAATCGTTGCATCCGTGGTTTATAACTCCTCCCTAGTTAACTTTTTTGGACTAAACCTACCTAAAAATATCGTTATACTTACATTAGTGTAGTTCGATGCTATCTTGTGCATGGATTGGATATCTTTATACAAAGCCAACATCAACCGTAGAGAAAGGGAGATCACTCTTCACATCCCAAAGCACCCTCCGATTCTTTTCAATTGTAGGGAGGAATATGAATCTTCTTTAGAATTATCATATCAAGTGTGGATATTGTTGCCTTATGAGCAAGCATATATAGCTCAAATTATTGAGACAAAGGAGAGAATCATGCTTGAAGACATGCCCATCATGAGGGATTACACTAATGTATTCCCTAAAGAGTTGTCTGGTCTTCATCCTGACTGAGAGGTTGAGTTCTCAATTGAACTTATCCCTGGATCTCTTCTTATCTCAAAGAAACCTTACAGAATGGCCACCATTGAGCTAGATGAGCTGAAGAAGCAGTTTCAGGAGAATCTGGAGGAGGGTTTTATACGCCCAAGTGCTTCACTGTGGGGTGCACCAGTCTTATTCATCAAGAAGAAGGATGGATCAATGCACCTCTACATTGATTATCTTGAACTCAATAAAATCACGATAAATAACAAGTATCCCCTTCCATGGATAGATGAATTGTTTGATTAGCTTCGTGGGGACAGTTATTTCTCTAAGGTGGAACTCCGGTCGGGATATAATCAACTAAAGGTGAGGAAGGAAGATATTCCCAAGACTTCCTTTCGAACAAGGTATGGACACTATGAGTTCATAGTGATTCCCTTTGGACTCACTAATTCTCCAACAAATTTCATGGATTTAATGAATAAAGTCTTTAGATATTACCTCGACAAATTTGTGCTAGTCTTTATTGATTATATTCTAATATACTCCAAAAGTAAGGAGGAACATGAGGAGCATTTGAATATTGTGTTAAAGACTTTGCGAAGGGAGAAGTTGTATGCAAAGTACAATAAATGTGAGTTATGGATGGAGGAAGTATCATTCTTGGGGCATGTTATCACCAGTAAAAGGATATCTGTAGACCCTTCCAAGACAAAGGCAATTGAAGAGTGACCCAGACCAAATTCTGTAATGGAGATCCATAGCTTTTTGGGTCTAGCTGGGTATTATCGACAATTTGTGAAGAACTTTTCACGATTGTAAAACCCAATGACCAAGCTAACACGGAAGGGAGTAAAGTTTGTCTAGACTTAGGAATGTGAAGACTATTTCAAGGAGTTGAAAAAGAGGCTTATCACTGCACTAGTACTCACACTCCCAACAAGTGGAGAACTCTTTGTGGTGTATAGTGATGCTTCAAAGAAGGGATTAGGATGTGTGCTAATGAAAAATGATAAAGTGATATCCTATGCCTCAAGGCAGTTGAAAATCCATGAGAAAAACTATCCTACGCATGATCTGGAGTTGGCGATTGTGATCTTTGTGTTGAAAATCTGGCGACATTATCTCTATGGGGAGAAGTGTGAGATTTATACTGACCACGAGAGTCTCAAATATATATTCACACAAAAAGAGCTCAATATGCGCCAACGAAGATGGATATGGCTCATCAAGGATAATGATTTTAAATCATTTGTCAATAATCCTCCAATGAATCCTCTCAATATCTAGGTTATGAATCTAACCCTAGGGATTAAGAAATATCTAGGTATTTTCATAGGAAATGGGTCACTACATCAATCTAATAAAATGTATTTATTTATTTATGTATTTTATTAATTTCTCTGGCGACTGCATTTTACCAAAACACCTGACGCTGACAAATATTATGTCTTGCCTAAGGTAAAGAATATGATATGAAATCAATGGAGGACTCATATTTTTGAACCAAACTTCCATTTAATAGTTATTCTAATTTTTAGGAAAATTGTGCGTGTGTGATATTAATATTTTTAATATTTTTAAAATATTAATTATGGGCTCATCAGGCCTCAAAATCTCATGCCATCTCAGTGCCTAAATCTAAAAATAATCCATATAATATTCTAAAATAATACATGGAAAATCAAAAAAATTATAAACACCCCTAGGTGGTCTACTTTAAGATTAGGGAGTTGGTGGTCAGGGAAAAGGACAACTATAGGCAGTGGAGGCCGATGATCTAGAGGTTCTTAGGATGATTAGAGGTACAATATATATCTTATCAACTTTAGTTTTAGTACTGATAGATATAGTCACAATCCATTCCTTTCTTAAAACTTCCCTTTCTCAAGGTTTAGATATTCCAGTTGAGCCTTTAGCTTAACCCGTATACTTAGAAACTACTACCAGTGGGGATTTAGTGAACACACGATATTGCTAATACTGTGACCTTGCTCTTGGGGGGGAGATCATCCTTTTGGATATTTTTTGGCCATGATGAGGCCATTTTATGTCATCTCAGGTGTGGATAGGCTATCACCAATTTATACACAGATTGACTACATCAAGCAGAGGATGCAGTGTGTCCATGTAAATGGGGAAAGGTTTTCCTTATTTGGTGAGAAGGAGACCTAGGAAGAATTGGATGAACTCATAAAAAAGTGGATACAACTGATTACTTATCAGATGACTAGTATTACCCTGGGAGTAGTAGATATGATGGACTTTTAGCTTCCTAGAGTGGTGGCAGAGTATGATGATGTCTTTCCTAAGGAAGAGTCAGCCTTACCACCCCATCAAGAGATCAACTTACGTGTATACTTGGACTTAGTTAATACCCTAATATATAAACCAGTATATCAGATGGCCCTCATAGATCTCCATGAGCTAAAGGTTTGGTTGGAGGATCTACAAAGGAAGGGCTTTGTCAGACCTAGAGTGTCACCCTGGGTAGCCCCAGTTTTGTTCGCCAAGAAGGCATATGGGATCTTGATGTCATGTATGGATTAACATCACCTAAACTAGGTGACCATCAATAATAAGTATCCACTACCAAGAATCAAAAACCTCTTCGACCAACTAAAATGGGCGAGATGGTTCTCAAATATTGACCTCATATCAGGCTATCACCAACACAAAGTTTAGGATGAGGATATACTGAAGACGGAGTTCTAATGTTTCTACGATCACTATAAGTAATTTTTTATTCTATTAGGTGTGAAAATTTCCCCAGCAGTGTTCATGGGACTCATGAACCATATATTTTATACATTCTTGGACCGGTTCATGTTGGTCTTCATCGATGACATCCTCGTGTACTCATCATCAAAGGAGGAGCATGTGATACATTTGAGGATGGTTATGGATACACTCTGAGTAAACCAGCTTTATGGGAAGATTTAGAAGTGTCGTTTATGGATTCAAGAGGTCCACTTCATAGGAAATTTCATCTTAGAAGTAGGAGTAGCAGTAGACCCATCCAAGGTTGAGTTAGTGTTAGGTTGGGATCCACCCAAGAGTGTGTTTGAGGTGTGGAGCTTACTTGGGTTTATAGGATACAATTGGATATTCTTAAATTATTTCTATAGTATATTGACAACCTTTTCTTATTTGAATTAGAAGGGGAGTCCATTCATTCATATAAATATCTGTCAGTAGAAGTTTTAGGTGTTGTGTCAGAGGTTGACAAGTGCCCCCATCATGAGGCTGATAAAGGGTGTTGAGTACATAGTGTTATGTGATTCCTCCAAAACTAGGATTGGTAGAGTTCTAATATAGAGGTGGGAAGATATAGCCTATGGGTTTCAGCAACTGTGACCCTATGAGTAGAATTACATGACCCACTATCTTGAGCTAGTAGTAGTGGTCTTCACCCTAAAGATGTGGAAACATTATCTTATGGGTGAGCGACTTATCATCTATTCTGACCATAAGAGTTTTAATTATATCTTTTCATAGAAATATCTTAACTTGAGGTATAGGTGGTTTCTATAGTTCCTCTAGGATTATGACTTTAAGATAGGTTATACTACTAGAAAGGGGAATGTGGTGGAAGATGCTCTTAGTGGGAGGTCTTGTTTTTAATTGCTGAGTGAGGTGTTAGAGTAGTTGGACTCATTTTAGTTACCCTTAGTAGACTAGGATGGTGAAACTTACCTTCAATTGATGGTTGTTACCCCTCCGCTTATTCAATGTGTTAGGGAGGCTCGGCTTTGAGATGTTGACTGTAAGACCTTGTATGTTCAGATATTCACTAGACATACTCCTGATGGATTCTATTGTGGTGGGTAGAACATCATCATTTTCAAAGGGTGGGTGATGATACAAATGATTTTGTGAGATTATTTTTTGAGGGATTTCCATACATCCCCCATTAGCAGTACATCCAAGAGTGGAAAATATGTACCGGGACCTTTGGCATCAATTCTAATGGCTAGGGATGAAGTAGCGTGTATTAGAGTTTGTTTCTCAATGCATCACTTGTCAGTGGGTGAAGGTTGAGCACTAAGTTCTAGTGGGTTTGGTTCAACCCCTTGAGGTTCCATAGTGGAAGTGGGATGGTATATCCATGAACATTGTGATAGGGATTCCATGATCATCTAGAAGACATGGTGCTATCTAGGTGATCATAGAAAATTCACAATGTCGGTCCACTTCCTATCCATATAAGAGTAGAGTTCAATAGAGATCTTGGGATGCCTTTACATGTAGAAGATATTCTTACTTTATAGAGTTCCCTCAGTGATCGTTTCAGACCATGATGCTCGCTTCACATCATGGATATAGAGTCGACTGTAGGAGGCCTTTGGGACTCAGTTGCATTTTAGCTTGGAATCTCACACCTAGTCTGATGACCAGACTGAGTAGACCATTCAGGTTTTAGAGGGTATGCTTTGGGCTTTCATGTTGGACTTTGGAATTTGTTGGGATGATCATCTATCTTTGGTGGAGTTTGTGTATAACAACAGATATAACTCCACAATCAGTAAGGAACTATCTGAGGCTTTGTATGGGTGACCCTATAAGTCACTACTATATTGGATTGATCTGAATGAGTCTACACTTATGGGCCCATAGTTGGTGTTAGTGCTGATAGAGAAGGTTCAGATCATCTAAGAGTGGATGAGGACTACCCAGAGCCATCATAAGTCTTATGCAGACTGATGATAGAGGCCTTAGGAGTTTGATGAGGGAGACTATGTGTTCTTAAAGGAATCACCTTGACAAGGGTTGTGGAGATTTGTTCGGGGAGGTAAGTTATCTCTGAGGTTCATTGGTCCTTTCTAGATACTGCATAGGGTCTGCTAGGTGGCATACTACTTGGCCCTACCAACGCAGTTAGAATGGGTACATGATGTCTTCCATGTATCGCAATTGAGGAGGTATATGCATGACCAATCACATGTTATCAACTGGGGTGAGCTGGATATCAAGGATGGAGATACCTTTTCAAAGTGCTTGGTGGATATTGAGGATAAAAATGAGAATATCTTTCATGGGAGAGTGATTCCCTTGGTGCGTGTCAAATGGTAGCACAAGAATATGTAAGAGAGTATCTGGGAATGAGAGACCTAGATGCGAGCTCATTACCCTCATCTTTTTTAGTATGATTTTTAATTTTTAGAATGAAAATCCTTGGGGTGGGTAGAATGTAACAACTCTATTTTTTCCTTGTAAAACATTAGAATATTTTAAAGAATATTTATAAAGTCAGAAGCTGATTTAGCCTAAGATTCTGAGGCCCAGGGAGGCTCGATATTGATATAATAAAAATATTAAATATATTATATCATGTGTGAATAAGTTTTCTGAAATAATGAAATAACTCAAAAATAGAGTCTTGGATAGGAAATCTAAGGCTTCCATTAAATTCAGAACTTGGGTTTTACACTAAGCACAACATAACCTATGTACGTATCAGGTGTTTGGATTAAGCGTCGTCATGGACAGAATAATAATTAAATAAAATATTTAATTTATTTACTTGTTAATAATTAAATAAATTATTGAATTTATTTAATTGTTAATAATTAAGACAAATCCTATTCTTCCTCTATAAAATCCTATTTATAGGAAATCCCTAGGGTTATCTGCATAACCCTAGGGATTAAGAGATGGGATGTTAGAGGAGAGTTTGGCGGATGACAATGAGATCGAGGATCAAATATCAATTTTTCAAGGATCGTCTATACCGACAGAGTTCATGGATCTCACCAATGATAATGATGTTGGACCATTCTTCATTAGTGATCGATCCAAACTCAAGGTAGGGAGTCTGTTTAGGTTGATTTTTTCCCCATTTGTTTATCCCATGATGAACACGAATCAATTTCACTAATAGATTGATTTTCAGGTTGATCATGTTTTGTGGGTATGGATTTTATCCTCCTAGAAATAAGAATTGATTCCATTTGATTACTATTCTTCATTATTCATTCTAATGAAAATGAAATGAGGTCAACCTGAACAATGATTGAGGTTTGTTCCTTTTTTTGTGGATTTCTCCCCTTGGTGGATGATCATTGCACAACCGTTCTTCGGCATAATGGATCATCACTGTGGGTTTGGGATCGATATTAATGGTTTGGTTGAGTTTCTATGATGATGGACAATCTAGTAATGGATTGGAGGAGGCCAGTTAACAGGATTGAAATTTTGGCGATGCAAAGCAACGATAGATGATTCCTGAGTGAATTGGATGGCCGAAATCTAGCCATCGGCAACAGAAAGGCTCAGTCAATGCTAGATTTGGATTTCATGAGTGTGTTTAGTGGCTCGAGCAGAGTCAACGGCGACACGAACAGAACTGCATAGAAAACCAATGGGTTCTATGAAATCCGAACATACTCAGCATGTAGTCCGAAGAACACATAGTGGTGACGGTGACTAGGGTTTTGGTAAAATAAAATATCACACATCATGTGGGACCTACCACACTCCATGTGACCCATGACTGACGTCTCAATGTGTACCCCTAGGGTACATGGGCACGAACACGACTAGGTACACAAGCATGGACAGAGTACATGGGTATGACTCGGTACTCAGGCACGACCAAAGTACTTGGACACGACTAAGTACACAGACATAGCCAGAGTACACAGGCATGACCATGTACTGAGACATAGCTAGGTACCCAAACACGGCCAGGTATGCAGGCATGACCAAAGCACACTGGCACGGTCCAAAGTGCATGGGCACGGGCGAGAGTACATGGATAAGATCTGGGAATATGAGACATGCCATGTACTTTTCCTATGGAAGTTTGAGGCCCTTATTCTCTTTAGTCTAGAGAAGTATCAGTTGGGTGTGTCCCCTTATTCAATCCCTATGATGGTTCAGTGAGGCATTATGTCCTAAGTGTAGGATGTGACCCCCTCTATGGGATTAGTCGCAGATAGAGTCACAGAATCCTTCCATGTAGCCCAGGATGTGATCCTCTATCATCATATCCCCTCTTCTCTGGGTGGGGTTTTAGGAATTGTCGTGACCAACATACATGAGTATACAGTCCCCTACTTAATGGGTTAATCCAGTTAGGTCTTCAGGAATCCATCAGAGGCCCTAGGTGAGATCCCCTATCTATGTATCAATATCTTCAAAGTTCTAGCATATACTTCTTCATGGCAAGGACCGATGATCATGACCTCTCAGATGAGCACCATCAATGTTATCAGACTTGAGGAGTGAGTTCTCCCAGACTAGTGTTACCTTGAATCCTCGAGCAAGATCATAAGCTGGCAGTATGGTTGTAACCTTACCATGAGACTTAGTATCTATATTAAGTATATCTGGGTTATTGTATTATCGTTATGTCTCTTATTGTGATTGATATATCTTCGTGATGATGAGCTAACCTTTTTATCTCATTGATTCTTAATGGTTGGTGATTTCATAGTGTCCTACTGGATATTGTTATACTCACCCTTATATGGGTTCTGCCCACACATGTCGTGTTTTATGCAGATGACATATTTTTCAACGAAGCCCTAAGTGGATCAGGAGAAGGCATCACATAGTTGAGCTAGAAAGATCGTGGTTCGTTCCAAGTGTTTCATTTGAGCAGTCTCCCCCTTCTTAGCAGGTTGTACTCTTTTAGAGCTTTGGTGGACATGTATTTGGCCCTTTATACTTTCTTTTACTTTTTTCGTACCCTGATTATGAGATATAGATGTATGCATGTATTTTTTGATATATGTTGTATTTTACCTTTCATCATGGTGTGGATATTTCGAGATGTGTGTGTAGAGGTACCTTAGGGTAATGTTTCTCATGTGTGTGATATGCCTACTTGGTGTTGGTCATTATCCCCTGGCCTCTTGGAGGTGGGCTGGGGGTGTCACTCTCAACTTGTCGTCGACCGAGCGGGCCTTGTTGGGTTGGGTTGTGACACCTCGTACCAAGATTCTGAGGGATTTTTAGAATGAGTATATGATTCATTAGTGAGGAAAAATCATCCTTCAATGGTTTTAGTTAACCCTCTCCAATTCTCAGTAACCTCAGGTAACCAGAGGATGCGCCTGAGGTTTAGTGACACTTCGGTTTGGGTATTCGGGTCGGGGAGTTACAAAATTGTATCAAGGTAAGGTTGGGATGTCAAATAAGTGATATATAGAGAGATATGATGATCAAAACTTGAGAGGAATAAATAAAAATGACTCATCACCATCTTTATAGAGAGACTCAAGTTATGAGAGTAGTGTGAGAATGTGAGGTATTGGTCAACCATATACACAAGTCACTTTATATATTTTCCATATTGAGGTGACTTGTTGATAAAGAGCCATGATGGGCATTGTGCCACTTGAATCGTTTAGTATCCTATAGGAAACATTTGTGATGTGCTTGACTACTTGTGTTTGATGTGGTAGCGTGATTTCAAAATGATTTTCAGACATTTAAGGCGAAGGGATTATATTTATTATGGTGTTTTTAGTATAATTTTTTGGTATATGTTATATTTTTAGTTTTCTAAAAGGAGCAGTTTTTCTTTGTTTTCAAAATTATATCGAGGAAAAGTGTTTTTTAATGATGGAATAATTGGAAAAAATGTTATTATAATAGGGGTTCTTATAGAAAGTGTTTTTGGAAATTTTGATATGTTGGTTTCAAATAGTTTTTGAAAAAAATTAATGCATCTGAATGATTGAATATGACTCGAAGATCCAAAATTTAAGAAAATGAATTAAATCCAAAACTTTTGTAATGATTTCAAAAACATATATTTTGGGTGAATTTAAAAATTTCAGCCATTTAATTAAAAATTTAATGTTTGATGGGATTATTTTGAAATTAAAATTCATGTACATATGAATTTGATAAAGAAAAGGTTATGTTTAGTTGGTTTTAAAAAAATACACTTGAAATTATTTTTATGTATCTCCAATTTCAAAGAGGAAGTGTGATTGCTTAAGTGAGTTTCCACTGGTTGATGAATTTGGATTTAGTTTAAATGTATTTATTTTGAACAAATAATCTACAAGTTAAAATTGAGAAAGAATCGTTTTTTTATTTGGGTTAGTGTTGAGATTTTTTGTTTGAGTTTTATTTAGGGTGGAACCAAAAGTCTCTTAAAAAAAGAGGCAATGAAATTCACGGAGCAAAGCAGCTCCTTAATTTCAGTTAAGGACCATCATATTTTTGAATCAAAATAAAATATCATTTCATTCAAAAAAAAAAAAAACATAATCTTTTTTGGTCCATAAATGATATTTTTTCATGTTTTGGGATTAACTATCTGATTTGATGCTGGATTATCAGTTTCCGTTTGATATGGATTTGTACTCCCATGTGTAATGATTTAGGGTTTTTGTCTGGAGGCTTCCGCTTTTGACTTCATTGTCTTCTGGCTTTCGCGGTGGATGAGGTCATCGTCGGGGGCCGTCCTCCTTCGTCAATCTTGTTCCACCTTTGCAGATCTGGCTCGTTGTTGTCTGCACCTTCTCGATCGGTTTCAACTATCTTTTCTGTAGCTGCTCAGCCCTACTGGAAGCTTCTCAGTCTCTTTGGTGTAGGCCTACCGGAGGCCGGGTCGGTGGCGCGAGCGACAGCGTTTTCGGAGTTCCTCTGACCTTGCTGCAGCGGCTGTAGAGCGTGTCTCCGGACTATGTTTAGGTCTCCCCCGCTGAATGCTCCTGAGTGCTCATCTCCTTTCGGTGCTAAGTTGACGTTGCTCCTTTCCCCTGCATTTCCCTGGTTCTCCTCACCAATGATGATGTTTCCCGTCTTGCAAGTACTATCTTTCCCCCCCTCCATTGAAATTAGGTGTGAACTGGTGAGTCTGGACCAAAGCACGGATTATAAAAATTTACCCACGGTCTCCATGCATGTCTTGTAATCTGTAAGGCTTCAAAAATAGGGCTGCACAAGGTTTTAAAACCATGATTTTAAAACCATGTACCATAATCAATTGTAACCCTTTTATGGATTATTTTTCTTCCTTTTCATTTCTAACCTCTTGGTAATTTAATTTTAACTTTTATAAGAAGTGTATAAGACCTTGGAAAGAAACGTGAATCTTGAGATGGTGAGCTTTTATCTTAAGATTAAAGAGATTTTTGTAGATAGATAGTGATACTTAATTGAGTTTTGAATTTAAAAATGTTGGCTTTGTTTTTTGTGTGAATTTAAGGGGTATCCTTTGGTATTTTCACAGAGAGAGAATCTTTGGGTTAGTCCTTTGATTGGGAGAGATATAGATAGTTTGGAAGTATGAGGATGTGTGGTGTTTTTGAGAGAATATTTTTCCTTTGTCAACTATTTATTTAGAATTGTAGTTGTTGTATTGGTGATTTGTTGATATACAAGTCCCCTGTTAACAAGAGAGGCTGAATTATTTTAGTGGGGAGTTATAGTGGGATTAACTCTGTTAGAATTCTCATTATTTAGATGAGTGGGTCTCTTTTATAGTTTGAGAGTGAGTTGAGTTGTTTTCTAAGCTGTGCATGATTAACAGCATGGTTTGTAAACAATTTCCTAATCCAATGAAACAAAGGTAGATGCCTGGTTAGATGCATGATTTATAAATAATGTATCCATACTATGAAAGTTATATTGGGAGACAGTGGGTGCTGATTAACTAGCTACACGGTTTGTAAACCATGTGAATCCACCATGCTTTTTGGTTTAGGTTGCTTTAAAATTTCATTTTGGTCTGATTCTTCTAAATTTCTTCCCACTTATTTCTCTTGAGTTGCACAACCCCATGAAGGGTTTTCCTTTCATTCTTCTCTGATTAAGGGCGGTTTTGTCTCTTTTGATCAAAGGTGAATCTTCCCTTTCCTTCTTATCCCCTCTTACCTTTCTTATTTTTTCTCATTAAAAATGCGGTTTTAGGGATTTTGCTCTGGTTTCTCTGAGTCATGGAAAAGCTGTACATAATGAGATGTATTTTGCTCGTTATGATTAGAGGTATCTTTGATAGGGATTCTGGTTTGGTGTGTGTAGCATGTCCCCATAAGGGTCTTAACCCAGTTTAGCTTTAGTGTTGTTCTATGGTTCCCGATGCGACATTTGGAATTCCTCCCTTATTTTGAATCTTTGGCATACCAATATTTTATAAATGAATGTTTTTTAGAGGGAAATGTCTTGGTGGTTCATGTGTTTTGTGGGATTGACTTTCAATGAAGGTGATTTTTGGTGTAATAGGTGGAAATATTTTTGAAGGCATGAGTTGGTCCATGATATACGTTAGTCGTTTTCTCATAGAAGAATTGGGTAAGAGTAACAAATAATTGGAATTAAAGAATTTTAAAGTTATTTAAATTGTACATGAAGTTTTATTATTTTCAAATGTTTTGACATTTTTACTCTATAATCTCTAATTCATTTTGGATTGCGCATTGCATGGGAAACTGTGTAAGTTAGTTGGGGAAAATCTATTGGGCATGTGGATATACTCATCCCATGCAAGTGTACCTCGATGCACATGCATATGGCTGATGGAGTTTGCTCATGGTATTTTTCAACCATTGGGAGGGACTATTCATTGGGAATTTGGAGAGATTGGCAGATGATAAATGTGTATGAAGTTGGAGTTGGCCATTTAAGCCCGTCTCTTATTCTTGTTCATTATTATTTTTAGTGGATTTGTTTATTATATTATTTTGATACTCTGGTTTTATTTTTTCCAGAATTCTACTTATCATGTATGGTTGTATGAATTTTATGCACTGTGTATGTTTTCTTTTATGTCACTATTAAGTGCCCCAAAGAGTAATTTGGGTTAAGGATGTGTTTATTTGGGATGTTTTCAACTATTGACTTAGTTTGATATAAAAACCCATCATGCCTAAATTTTGAGGGATTTTCAGCTTGAGGATGAGGTATCCCATACTCGTACTCAGGTTCGGTGCTAAAATCATATACTTTACACATAGGTTTTGATATCAATTGAGATGATTTAAGCTAAACATATTTTTTTATTTTACATCATTTTCATAAGTTAAACATTAGATCTCATAATAATGACATAATCCCAAGAATGAAAGGTTTATTGTCTTTGAGGATCATTTGTATAAGCTATAACGTGGTATAATTTAAACAATCCATAATTACAAGATTTATAAGAAGAGTAGCACTTTCTTACATTTTGAGGATTTTTTTGGGTTTAGTATTATAGAAAATTAGGTAAAACATTATATAACAAAGTGAACATTTCCACACAACATACATTTTCTCCACAAAACAAGTTCTTTATAAAGATACAATTGTTTCGTTCAAACTAACTCTCATATCTAAAATTTTGACTTTTAATGTTTTTACTCATCTTTAAACTCTGCGAAAAGCATTTGAAAACTTTGGATGAATACAAAAAATTTGTTTAGGGATACAAAAAGAAAGAAACTTGTTAGTCCATTTTTAAAATCATGTAATCTGATAAGAAATTTTGTCCTTTTTACATAATAAACTTTGAGCTCAAATATTTATTTTCTTACTCATAAAATAAGCTTCATTGTTCTAATGTTTTCACAAAACATCCCATAAGCAATATTAAAAGGGAAATCATAATTATGAGTATCTTATAAAACATGATAACCCATGAAAACATTTTCTTGAAAAACATATTTTTCACCCTTAAAAGGGACATGAACTTTCCTTTAAATATAAACTCATTAGCATATCTTATGAAATCAAAAGACTTCCATGAAAACTAAATTTCAAGCATAAAAAATTTGTGTAGGTACCTTGAGACATCATCTTCATATAACTCTATCAATTACTCTTACAAGCGCTCTTACAAAAGAAATAACTTACTTGATTTATTGCAACATAATTATTCGAAGAACATATTCATTACCCAATGCATTGGAGAACTATATCGGGTCCACCCATCATCATGAACAATGTTCAAGAACCATAACATACATACATTGGTGCGGTGCGGGGAGGGGATAAACAATGAAAATCCTACATTAAGTGCGCACATAGAGGCTCGAAACCGAGAATTCCCAAATACCACCATAGGGATGCAACCTGTAACAACCCAATGTTTTATAAATGAAAATTTCTTTCTTATAAATATGTCATGAAATTACAACATAATGAACTACTAAGTACTATGTGACCTTTAAACATATGTTTGTCACTTCTGTGTTTGGAATTTCGAAAATCCCACATTCACGGTTGCGATCAGTTAGTTATTTGGAGTTCGATAAGAAAAACTTAATTTTTGGTGAATAATAACATACCCTTATGAATAGTAACACACCCTTATGAATTGTGATATACCCTAATGAATAGTAACCTTACTTATGATAGTATAAAAATAATATTCAAGTGAAAGTATGATTTACCTATATTTTAGAATAATTAAATGACTGTTTTAAAACTGTTTTTTTAATAAATTATGAGTTTAATAAAATATTAAAATAATCAAATTTAGAAAATTATTTCTGAAAAATGGATTTCATTTTTGGATTCTACACGTCAAAAAATGGTTAGGGTGAATTTCTGGGATTTTTCTAAAATACTTGAATTTTGGATGAATAGTAAAATGCGACAATTTACAATAAATGCTAAATAATGGATTTATTGAGTCATTGATGATGATCTGCTGATGTAAGACCAATTGATTCGAAGTCACAACATTTATTACTATTCTTGGTTATGGAATCATCATTATTGATGGTCTTGAGTAAATTAATAAACTAACGATTAAAAAATTATGAAAACCCTCCTCTCCTCCACTATAAAACCCCTCACTCCCTCTTCTCTCCACTCCTCTCAAGCCTTGTGCCTTGCCAACATTCTGCCTAAATCTCTCCCAAACTCCTCTCCCACGTCCAACAGCCCCTAGTCTCTTCAAAATACCAAAACCTCTCCCTTTAAGAGGTTCTCAAAGGAGATAAACTCAGGAGGTAAATTCATCTTTCAAATTCTTTTATTTCTTTTAAGTTTTTTTTCTTTTCTTGTTTCTTTCCTCACCTCCCTTCACCCAAATAGTATGATAACTTCAGTAACTTACATGTACTATAATGTTTTTATTCTAATGGGATATTTCATTTTCATCTTTCCTTTCCCCATCTTTTATTTGAAAGAAATGAAAACACCGTTTGAGATGTGTTAATTTAGCACATTCAAAGACAACGATTTATCAATTTCTATTATCATCTTTAATTATGGTCATGAAACCATTTGTGTTATGGTTGAACAAGATTATTATATATGTAATATATCCTATTTTTGGTTCTGTAACCCTTTTATACAAATAGAATTAAGTTATAAATCAAAACATGTTCTTTGTAATCAAACCCACCGATTAACCAAAACAGTTATCACTAAGGTTTTATATATAATATTTCAACTTCACTCTAAGTAACCAAATTAAAATTGTAACCATGTAATCTCTTGTATGTTCACTAATAACATACAACTTCAATTCTGGACAATCGCTTTCATCATACGTGTTTATCTGAACAAGAACCGGTCATTAAAACTAAGGAAGCAAACGAACCTAAACAATAAAATTGAACCTTATAACCAATCAAAAGGGTCTTGAATGAACTAAAAATGGTTACACTAAATCAATTAATTATATAAGAGGTTTTGAAATTATTAATTAATAAACCAAATTTGTTTATTCAGGTCATTAATAACAAGTGGAGAACACCACCAGATTTAAGGTAAGAGATCCTCTATATTTCTCTCTTAATCAAGATTTTCCTCTACCTCATTCTCACATCTTTATTATTTTAAAAATGGGAGGGCCAAAGCCAATAAAAAGCAATCATGGAAGCCTAAAATGGCGAAGTCCGAGGGCGTCCCCTCTGACTATATCTTCTCCTTCAGGGAAAAAAGAACCCAAGCTATGAAAGCAAGAAAAGGGCATGTCTTGAGAAGCTTGAGAAGCAAGGAAGTCAGTAACTTTGTTGCCTTCGCGATAGGTGTGGAGCACGTCCGTGTGATTTCTGATGAACCTTCTACACCTGCAGATGAGGTATTCAATTGACCAAGGAGTAGTGAGAGAGCCACATAGAGAGTTCTAAATAATTTTGGAGCCAGTTTCCACCACGGCAAGGTCAATGTTGATTTGCCTACAAAGGGAAAGACCTGCCAGCACTGCCCGAGCCTCCGCCTGGAGGGAGTCACCGCTCCCAAAGAAGGCTGTGAATGCAAAGACAACACCACCCCTTGAGTCCCGAACCACTCCACCCCCGTGCATAGTACCAGAACAGCAGGAGCCGTCGGTATTAAGTTTGAGTCCACTATTAGGCGGAAGCCAGTGAATCCATCTACCTTGGGAGCAGAAAGGGGCTGCAGGAAGAGATGAATCATTGGCTAGTATGGGTCTGAATGTGGGTGTGTCTCACCATGCCTTGCGCTGATAAGAAAGTTCAAGAAATAAATTACGAGTTCGGAAAACAAGAGCCAACTTTGAACTAGCGACTCCCTCATGCCGCTCCTTGTTTCTTTCAAGCCAGATCGACCAACAGCCCGCTAGCAGGACCACCACTCACGCCTTCCTCTCCTTACTGTTGTTGTTCGTACCATGAAACCAGAGGTCAAGAAAAGAAACACCTGTGGCTGGTTGAGAGTGAATATCAGTAAAGTCACCAAAGGCATTCCAGATTGTGCGAGCCCATTCCCCTTAGAAAAATAAATGTGTGATGGATTCTTCCTGGAACTTGGTACAACATCAACAGTGGGAAGCCAAATGAATACCTTTGTGCTTGACTTGATCATCTGTGGGCAGGGCTTTGTTTCGGATGCTCCATAGAAGAAAGTTTTATTTAGGGGACACATCCTTACACCAAAGCAACTCCCCCCCAAGAGTCGAGCGCATTGGGGGAGGACACTATCCGCCGATAGTCTTTACCAGAGAAAACACCCGAGGTCGAACCTGTAAAAATACATAGACCAGGATCGATTGAAAGATCAATGAGGTTGAATAAGCCAAGTTGATCCTCGTCCAAGACTTCTTGAGTAAAGTTGGGATAATCTTTAGCAGTCCTGAAGCTCATGTCAGGAACTGGACAACTAGGGAAGCCGAGAGGTACCCCTGCCCAGTTGTCATGCCAAAAATTGATATTTCCCCTGCCAATTATCCACCGAATGTGATTGCGGAGAGTCATTATCTGCGGGTGGATCATATTCCATAAAACAGAAGAGTTCCTCCTCGGAGCTTCCAAGGCATTCCCATATTTTTTCCCCATGTAGCAGCTCCACATGGTTTGACCCTCTAAAACCTCCCATGCCAATTTTTCATGGGCACCGTGCATTTCACCGGAAACACTTCTGATATTTATACCACCCTCCATTGACGACTTGGCCAACCTACCCCAAGATGTCCAATGGTGTTTCCCATCCGAGTGGGTGTCCCAAATGAAAGAGACCAGAGTCTTTTCTATGCCTTTAATAACTGCTTTAGGAACCTTGAGGACTGAGAGTATGTGCATTGGAATAGAGGTGAGGACACTGTTAACAAGGATAATTTTTCCACCGAAGGATAGAAAATGGTTCTTCCAGTTATTGATCCTCCTAGTGATCTTGCCAACCACCTTGTTGAAATGGTGAATGCACAGCCTACTTGGGGTGATTGGGGCACCTAGATACTCCATAGGAAAACTTCACCTGTGAATTCCCATCTCCCTCTCCAGAATATTGGCATGCCCATCCGTACAACGTTTTGAAAGGTACAAATTGATTTTCTCATGATTCACCACTTGCCCGCTCCAATGACTGTATTCCTCAAGAATGATGTTGATGCCACATATTTATTTTTTACTCCCATTGAGAAAAATTATAGTTTCATCTGCAAACATAAGGTGAGAGATAGCTCTTAGTCGGTGACTGCATCGAAAGGGTAAAATTTTCCTCTCCGTAATACTTTTGTTTATTAGCCGGTTGAGGGTATCTTGCATGAGAATGAATAGACTGGGGGATAATGGTTCACCTTTCTTGAGCCCTCAGACTGATTTGAAGAAGCCGCAAACCTTCCCCATAAAAGAAATAGAGAGCCACAGAGAGCTGAAACGCCAGTACAAAAGATCGCAGGACCAAGTAGAGAAACCCATACTAGCGAGGACCCTGAGAATAAAGTTTCATTAAAGTTTTTCATAGGCTTTATCCATGTCCAATTTGAGAACTGCATTAGAGCCAACTGATTTGAGGTTCACCTCTCTAATCATTTCTTGTACCAGGCCGATGGCACCTTGAATCGGTCTATTTTTAACGAACCCATGTTGCTCCTCCGAAATCTAGAGAGGGAGGTTCTGTGAAAGTCTGCGATTTAAAATGACAGCAAGAACTTTGTAAGGGAAATTGCACATGCTAATGGGTCAGAATTGGTGTAGTGATGATGGGTCCTTAACCTTGGGGATGAGAACTAGCGTAGTAGCGCTGGCCACGTGAGGGAGGTTCCCACCTCTGAAAAAATAATGTATAACCTCGATGAAGTCTTATTTAACCAGTTCCCAAGAGTGAACATAAAACCAACCGGGGAAACCATATGGCCCTGGTGAGATTTCTGGGTTAAGCGTGAGCACTGCATCATGAATTTCCTTCTCTCCCAGAATGATCTCAAGGGAACCGTTGTCTCCATCAAACACCTGGAGGGGGATGGAGTCGAGAAGCTCTCCACGACCATGCGGATATCTCCCTTGGAAAGGACTGGGGCCAGCCAGAAGGGACTTGAAATGCACTTCAGCCAAGCCGACCACCACGTCGCGGTCATCGGTGTAGGAGCCGTCCTCCATGAGGATGTTCAGTTTGGAGAAATGACTCTTCTCTTTCAAGCATGTGTGAAAGTAGGATGAGTTACGATCACCTTACTTTATCCATTTAACCTTGGACTTTTCACAAGCCTTCCACTCTTGTTCCAGAATCATGTCGGCCAAAGTCTCTTTTTTACAAGCAAGCTCACAGAAGGTGCCTTCATCCCATTTATTTTCCAAAACGGATTCCATCTGACCAATCTCAGAGGTGAAAATGTACAGGTCCTGAAACCAAGAGGGTTAAGAAGCATGCAAAACCTGGATTTCTTTTTTGAGCCGTTTGAGTTTTCTGTGAAGGACGAGCCATGAGTTTCCATGAACAACCTTAGCCCACAAGTTCCCCACAATCTAGTCATACCCTGGTATTGATGTCCATAGACGAGATAATTGGAATCGCCCACATCTCTCAGTACTGGCAACAAGATCAACCACAAGAGGGGAATGGTCAGAAAGAGTGCGCGTCAAGTGGGTTACCTTGGCATCTGGGAAGACATAAATGCCATTGAAGTTAGCTAAACAACGGTCAAGGCGACACCAAGTGCGATTGGATCCCTTTTGGTTATTACACAAAGTAAATCGATCTCCTGAGAATCCCAGGCCAGCTAGCCCCACTTGGGAAATGAAGGACCTGAAATCCTGGGTGGCCTGTCGGGAGATAACACCACGACCCTTCTTCTTCGAGATATCCAAAATAGCATTAAAGTCCCTGCCCCACGAACCACAGGAGCGAGCCCAGATCAAAACTTTCTAAGTCGCGCCACCACTGGGCCCTGGAAAGTGTCTCAAATTTTGCATACATAGAGGTAAACAAAACACTGCGAGACCCATCAATAACTTTTGTGGTGATGAACTGGTCAGAAGCAGCAACAAAATCCACAGTTAGAGCAGGCTTCTAGAAAATCCAGATGTGCTGATTCTGTGGAGCCGCATGAAGAAAAGCCTGCACTTTGATACGATTTGAAAAAGAAGCAATTTTGGAGTGTTGTTTCTTGGGTTCAAAGATGACCGCCAAAGAAGAGTTATGCTTCTATATCACACTACAAATATAATCGGTCTTAACTCGGGCACCTAGGCCACGAGCGTTCCAGAGCAGAAAAGAAGTCATTGGAAGATGTTCCGCCTGGACCTGGCTCCTAGCGTAGTACAACCCTTGTCTTGAACGGGAGAAAACTTGAGACCTTTTTTAGAGAGGGACCGAGTACACATGCCACTGGGAGAAAATTCCAAGAGCGACCTCGTAGTGGTTCCATAATTCTGAAGACCCTCTGAATCCATGGGAAGATTTCCTCAGGAAACTTCCTTCTCATGCGGGAGGGCACTATTGGAAACCTTATGCAAAGGGGTTGGAACTCCACAGCCCTGAGCTTTCGGGATGAAGGAGATCTGTAAAGGAGAGCTGGAAAACACCTCCGCTAAAGTGATGAAAAAGATTGACAAAGGGAGCATTGAAAGACCCAGGAGTCCATGAAGGAGGAGGAGAGGAGAGGTAAAGGCTGGATCCAACTAAATCCGGATGAACCAAACAGCCGTTAAACACCACTTTAAGCTGAGAAAAAGACTCTAGAGGAAACACGACCTTAGGCACTCTAAAAGGAATCAGCACACGACAAGGATTATGAGCATTGGAGGGATCCGCAAGAGGGAGTTTATCCAGAAGAGGAGCACCAGCTTTGAGAGAGAGATCCGTCTGAATTTCCAAACCAAATCCACTACCCACAGGAGAGGCGTACGGGGCATCTGAAGGGGAGTTGATCTGGACAGAACTCAGCATAGCTCCATGAACCGAGGAAACCGTCTGACGAGATCTAGAAGGATACTTGCAAGGAACAACCAGCTGACAAAGCCTTCTACACATCGATGTCACGTGACCCTGAATGTAGCAAGATACACAGAACATCAGGTGGGGAGATGAAGATGAGATCCTGCCACCGGTCTGTTGAACCTTCTACCCGAAGAAGAGAGGATGAAGGGAGGGGTTGGGATAGGTCGATTGCCACACAAATACGCACAATTGAGGTTTCCAGGAAGCTGGTAGTCCTCTCATCCGCACATAAAAAAGAACCTAGGGAGTCACCAATTTCACACAAAAAAGAGATGTTGTGAAACGGTAAGGGAAGACCTGATAAGTTGATCCAGACCGCAGCAGAGGGAGAGTCTCGGGATTGGTGGTTATCCTTGACCCATACTAAAATTGGAATCGGGATTGGCGGTTAGCCTTAACCCGTACTAAAATGGGAAATGAGATTGGGGGTTAGCCTTGAATCGTACTAAAGACATGTTTTATGATTCTGCCACATTTATATGATTCCATGTTCATATGATCCCATGATTATATGAAATGATTTCATATGTTCCATGCTTTGGATATCATTATGTCATGCCTCCTAACTCATGTGCTTAAGATGTGTCCTTATGTTTATTCCCTTACTGGGCTTTTTTAGCTCATACCTTTGTTCATGTGTTCCCTAGGGTACCCTATGCAGATGTAAGGGCTCAAAGGAAGTTAGGATCTCTTTATGGAGATTAGATAAAGAAGTGTTTTATTTTTTAGCCCCATGTTTTATGTTATATGTACCTAGTCTTCCAAGACACTAGACTTAAAGATCCTTGGCTTGTACTCTGATGTATAATTATGCTTAAAATCATGCAATGTTATATGTAAAAGGCTAGGGTCGCTACACAACCACTTGGCCTACACCCCATGGGGAAAGAACCATAACATATATAAAACACATAGAATCTTGCATATCCATCATAAAATCTCATAAAAATGTTATGTTTAATACATATAGAGAAGCACTTTCAGACTTCACATAAAAATTAGGATAAAATCTTTTTTCTTTGAAAACTCTTTAAATAAAAATTCCCAAAAGAATGGGGAATAGGATATTATTTTGAAAAAAAACATGAAAATGTGAAGAGGAAACCTCTTAAAGAATAACTTTCACGATAATTAGAATTTTTTCTTATGTTGTATATATTAAAAAAAGATTCCCTTTACACTTGTAAAAATATCAAAAATAACATGTTTGGAAAATATTTAAAATTCTTCTTTTAAAACATTCATAAAGAATGTAAAATATGAATTAAAATGAATTTTAATACAAATTTAAGTATATTAATAATGCACCTGAAACATTTTAAAGAACATGGATATGAAGGGAAAATAAAAGAAAAACTTTAAAACTTTTAAAATAAGGTTTTAAAGAAAATTCTCTTATTATTTTTATAACTTTTGAAACAAAAAGGATGTTGAATAAGAGAACTTGAAATCAATTTTTAGACCATTTTTTTAATAAATTATTGATAAAATAAATCTATAAGTCAGTTCATACACCACACAAAATACAACATGTGCTGAAAATGATACAAGTCTCAATGAAAGAAAATTGAGATAAGAAATATCTTACCTCGAGTCTGACTCACCACGCACATACTTTAAATATTGTATAATAAAATTATATTAATTTTATATTTGATTAAGAACCCTTTTCAGGTGTATTACCTTATTATTATCCCTTTTATTTCATTTATTATCATACCTTATATATTTATTAAACCAGTTAAGTTCATGTCAAATGTTTTTAGGATGTTCAGTTCATAATCATAAAAAAAATTCGCTGGGTTGACCATGGTGAAAATGGTCATGGTTCATCATCTCCAAAATATTAATGATGAAATAATTATAATTTTAATACATTGAATATAATTTTATAATCATCCATGAAAGGTGTACCTGAAAAACAAATCACATCTTGTCGTGGAGATAGTATTCTACATGTACGCATGATCAACATTATCATTTTCTAATGAATGAAAGAGAAAGAAGGTAAGTAATATATTATTATTTTGGAATCATAATTATATCATGAATATAATTTATATTCATTAAATATATCATAATAACCATCATTGAGAGGTGGTGATGAAAAACAAAACACATCGCTTCATAGAGGTGTCAATCCACACGTATGTATGAACAATGTTTTCATTTCCCATAAGATGAGAAAGGGGATGAAAAAGAGTTGTACCATAATCATAATAAAATTTAATTATATGTAAGATACTGATTTTATTATTTCATCATGATTAATGTAGATTTAAAAGAGTTAGAAGAAGAAATAAACATGAAACACCCAGTAATGAATTATACCTCTTCTTTAGAAACCCTCCTTTGGATACACCTTAATCCTTTTTAGGTTGGTCTTTTGGTAAGACCAATACTTCTAGGTTATGGGGAGGAATGTTGGGGATAGATTTAGGTAGATATTGGTTGATATAGAGTGCTCAAAATATGTGAGGAAAGGAGGAGAGGAGATTCCTATTTATAAGTGAGGGGAGTGATGTGATTGTAAATATTAATAACTTTAAAATATAATAAATATCAAAACCATGTAAAGTGAATCCGAATGACTATAATTTTGAATTTATGACATGATAAGGTTTAAATACCTTTAACCAATAAAATTTAGACATTTTTAAGTTTCATTTTAAACCATATCTTTTGGTTTAAACCCCTCGTTAACCCTTTTTAACTTTAACTGTGGTAACACATTTTTCACTCTTTAAAGGTTATTAATTTAATTATAAGGTTTCAATTGGCTCAAAATTTTTCCATGTATGAAATTTTTGAAATTTTACATCCCACTTTTCCTCTTTCAATTTTTTAAATCATTTAATAAATTCTTGTTTATCATAAAATATCATTAAATTCATTTTTGGGACTATTCATTTAATTTGTCTCCAAAGACATCAAGACAACGATGTAATTAAAATATAAACACACTTAACATTAATTATAATTTATAAATACCTATTAAATTAGTGTTATACCACAATTCATCCAAAACATATTAATTTTATTGCTTTAAAAATCATTTACTTTTATTTTTCTACTCTTCGCACCAACACTGTATCGACGTTGGATAAACGTTTAAGGTAATTATATTATAAATAAAAATTAAAAATAAAATTTCATCATAAAAATAATGTATTTATATTTAAAATAACCACTTATAATAGATCACTACTTATTTTATTCCAATAAAAATATATTATAGATATTAAAAGAAAGAGAGTGACATTTTGTATTTATTCTTTACTTAGAATAATATAAATGTTATAATCAAAGGTGGGTAGAAATAAATTACCATTTTTTTAATCTAGGATGGTAATATATGGAAAAAAAATCTCCAATAATATAAAGGCAAGTGTTAGAGATATTTTTAGGCCTTATCTCATAGTTTTAACTCCGTTTTACTCGTTTTACCCTTACCATGGTGACAAACATTTACCACTACTACTAATCATAATGACAAAAAATAAATATAAACTATTTAACCAATTTGAAAATACCAACTAAAAATATGGAATAATTTTTTCAATATTCAATTTATAGAAGTGGCAGAAATCAATTTTAATATAAATGCGAAAATTGAAGCGAAAAACAATTTTTAGAAAATTGTATTTTAAGCATAAAAAAGAAATTATAACAAAATAAAATAAAATGAAGATTAATTTAGATCATGTTAAATAAAATTTATCTTATATTACTATAAAACCAAATACAAAATATAACAAGACTATTAAATTATTTTATTTAATGAAAAAATGATAGTTTTTCAAAAAATCGGCATTTTCATTATTCACTCAAATATCAATATTTTCAGAAAAATCCAAAAAAATAATCCTAATACTATTATGAAATGAATATTTCAAAAATTATATACATATTTTTAAATAAAATTACTAAAATTGGCAATAAGTATGTATAATATCCATGCACAAAATGCAATAAAACCCATTTTTGAAGAAAATGTATTTTTGACCCATAAAATGAATTTATTATCATTTTTTACTTAATTATCATAATCAAATGAATTTTAATTCATTAAATTGAATATATATAATATAATTATTTCATAATTTATCAATAATTCTAAATTTAATCTATTGTGATAAAAATACACCGCGCACATAAAAACTGTTTTATGAAAAATATCTTTTTTACCTTCAAAAGATTTTATCTTCATTTCTAACCAGTTGATAATAATTATATGACTTATTATTCATCTATTAAGTAAAAAAATTATACATATATTTCATAATATGGTTACTCCTATTCATACCCACCAAACCAATGACTAGGTCATAATAGTCATATTTAAATAATAATATTTCTGTAGTATATCATAGTTTGTTTAAGGTTGGTATTTCATATACCACACGCTATCGAATATATTTTTTTAAAGAAAATAAATTATAAAATAACAGGATGTTACATTCTACCCATTTAAAGAAAATTTGTCTACACAATTTTTTCTTTTTTCCCATAAAATAGGTTTAAAACATTAAAAAAACAATTCCAATGATTGGAAGATAAAACATAGGATCATGAAAAGATTTTTTTTTAATATTTAAAAATACCATTTTTGAAAACCCACATTATAAAAAGGGATATTAAAACATCCTTTTGAAAAGAAGAGAATAGAAATTTGAAGGTCACCTAGAATAACATTGGTTCTTAAATAAGGATAACATTAGTGGGAAGTGAAAACATGGACTTGTAAAGAAAACCCCTTTAAGAGATAATGTTATACTTTTATGAGAATAGAATAGATCATAAATTCATTAAAAATTATCCTAAAAGGATAACATTTTCATTTTTAAGATTCTTTTCTTGAGTTGAGGGATTCTTTTACCATCAATATAGAGAACATGAGAAAATATACTTACTTGATTTATTTCAATTCCATAAGAAATATTTCAACCTTTTGGTTGTGATTAGAAAAGTTTTCCCAATTTTATCTCATCTCTTACTCTAATCAACAAATATTCAAGTTGAGTTTTTCATGTCTGAAGCACTACAATCAACTTTTAATGGATCACATAATCCATAAAAAGGATAACAAGTTATTCTTCCTATTTTTAGACATTAACCAAAACCAAAATTTATAGCATAAGATATGATAATATACAATATGAAGAAATACTACATCAACCTCCAAATCCTCAATAATAAAACCCAAAGTTAAACTTTAAAAATTCCATAAATAACCAACCTTAAATCTATTCAAAATATTCCTAACCAATTTAGAAACAAAAAAATAAAAAATATTTGATTACATATTCTTCCAAGTTCAACTTAAAATTAATATGAAAATAAAATTAATGAATCATAATGTCATATCATATATTCTATAAAGTATACCAATCTTCCCACAAGAATCACCATAAAGACACAATAAAATCATATATTTTTTCCAAAAGTTGAATCAACCTTTATTACTCAAATAAAATCCCATATTGTTAAAAAATATTCCACTTTCATTAATCATACAATGTTCCCAAAATAATGAACTTTAAAAATAACATTAATCACATATTCTCCAAATCACTTTTCAATCCCATGGTTATCTATACGATAAAACATATGTTTCCAAAATGTAATAACCCTTTTATCCTAATTAACCACAATTACCTCAACATCAATGATCATATTAAACCTAAAGGATATCAATACCTTTCAACTCATGTTCAAAAAATATAAAATCATTATTCTTCAAATAAAATATTCACAAGTTAAAAATAAGGGTTATATATTGTCACAACCTGACCCATGCTGAGGCTCGAGCTGCAACTACCCCAAGCCCGCCTCCATAGGCCAGGGGGTAGAGACAAGCGCCAAAGGAATAAATAACTCAAGGAGACCTTTTCCTAATAACTTGTACACCTGCACATGACCAAATCAATGAAAAATTTTAGAGGGAAATAAGAAAAGATGCAACACTACTATAAAGTAAACCAATCATGCATGAACCTATAGACAATACAAAAGTATGGTAGTATATATAGAAAATTAAAAGGGAAAAAATACACGCCCAACCAGAAATATGTCCCAACATGACAAAACTAAAAAAAATTAAACAGTTGAGAGAGCCCAGCTCTTGTTTCCCAAGCTGTGACCACCATATGTGGTCCAAGCACCAGGTATCCCTAAGCCTCTTTGTAGTCACGATCGAATTATCCTTATTCTTAAAAAGCCATGACATGTGTGGGTGAAGACTATATAGGGGTGAGTATATACATACCTAGTAGGATGCTTGAAAGGGTGAAGGGGGAGTATTAATATATACAACAGAATAGGAAAGTAGTAGATAAAGCAAGGTACAATGAAACAATACAACTCAACCCAACCCAGAGTGAAAGTAAGCTCTTCTAAGCATAAGGGTCTAAACATGATGAGTAGATGAACTACCCATCAAGCCTTCTCCAACTATAGCAGGAGAGTAGACTCATCCAACCATGAGAAGATAAACATGGAAAGCACATGACATACCCCACATATCTTTGCCTCTCATGGAAGGAGAGTGTCAAAATATAAGGAGTGGATACAAAATAAAGGATATATATATGCTCAGTAATAGAAAATCCAGTGAGAGAGTAAGGGATATTCATCTAATAGCTTATCCTAAGAAGAAGAGTAGAAAACAATTCCAAAAGTCCATAAATGATGCCTAGTATCTCACATGTTTGTCCTAAACACACAAGTTTAAGGAAATGAGACAAAATAATATTTCAATTCTTGGGAACATGCAAAGATTTGTAATAGGGGTGAAGATTGAAGAACAACTATTGATCCACTAAAAAATTTAATCAAAAGGCGTAAAAACACCAAAAGGCAAATCCTACCTCTATTTTGGATTGATCTCTAATAAAGAATGTACTCGCACAATGATTGGAAGGAGCCGTTACATTCATTGTGTGCCGATCTAATCTGATCTGATGTTTTGTCATGATCTTCCAAAGGATTCATCAACGGAGGAGGGAGTTAGAGAGCTTACCGATGAAAACCAGAATTTTGAGGCCAACCCTGGCCAAAATGTCATAATGATGAACTTATAAACTTCTTAGTTTTAGATAAATGAAATTAATTAATTAATTAATCCACTTAAATGTACTGCCAACGAGTAAGGGGTATGAACATCCCACGTTGAATCATTTTATATCTCACCTAAGGTAAAAACCATGTTTTGGATACAACCGCAGTCTCATATTTTTTATCCAATCAACCATTTAAGAGTTATCCCATTTTCTTTGAGGTATTGTGCATGCGCAATATAAAACATCTTTAATTTTTTTTATAAAATTAATTTCGAACACACCAGGCCTCGAAATCGCACACCGTCTTAGCACCTAACTTTGGAAATATATATAGAAATATTTAAAAATATTACAAGGAAAAAATAGGTCTCTACATCATTCCCTCCTTCAATATTTTCACCCCCAAAAAGAAAAAGTAGGAAAATAAATTGGGATACTAAGACTGCACTTGGTTTTCCTACTATCAGGAACTCTCCTACATATTTTTTTGCTTCCACAACATGCAAAACAAAGGGATGGCCATCCACACTGGGTACGCTCCTTCCGACCCTCAATCACCATTGGGTTCTCCGTAAAGTTGTATCCATCCTCAATGTCCAGCTCGAACCAATCAATGACATGTGTGGGGTCATGCATGTATCACCTCAGCTGTGACATGTGGAAGATGTCGTGAACCTTCTCCAGTTGTGGGGGTAAGGCAAGGTAGTAAGCAACCTTGCCAACCATCTGCATGATCTCAAACAACCTGATGAACCTCAGGGATAAATTGCCTCGCCAGCCAAACCTCCACAATCTTGGTCAAGGGGAGACTCTAAGGAAAACATGGTCTCCCTGATCAAACTCCAAGGGACTACGAAGGTGATCTATGTAGGTTTTTTGTCTGCTCTAGGCTATCCTCATACGCTCATGGATGACCTTCACTTTCTATGTTGTCTCCTCCACCAACTTTGGGACCACAATAGATGACTCAACAATCTATGTCCAACATAAGGGTGACCTATAGGGTCTCCCATACAAGGCCTCAAAAAGTTCCATGATAATGGTATAATGGTATCTGTTGTTGTAAAAAAACTCTAACAAGGGCAGGTGATCCACCTATCTCTGGTTGAAGTCCAACACGCAAGATTTCAACATATCCTCTAGCACCTGGATAGTGCGCTCAGTCTACCGATCAGTCTGTGGGTGAAAGTATATACTCATTCGTAATTGGGTCCTAAATGACTCATGAAGGCCTCTCCAAAACCATGATGTAAATAAAACATCACGACTAGAGACAATCGTCAAGGGAATCCCGTGAAGGTGAATGATACCTCGTACGTACAACTGCCTCACACTCTCCACCAAAATCTGCTCCCTGATAGAAAGGAAGTGTGCTGACTTCGTGAGTTTTTAAACTATCACCCAAATGGTTTTATGGATCTTCACTATATGTGGAATCCCTGTGACAAAGTACATGGATATTTCATCCCATTTCCACTCCAGGATCTCAAGGGGATATAAAAAAACCACCAGAATTTGGTTCTCTGCCTTCACTTATTGACAAATGAGGTACTAAGAGAATAAATCAGCTACACTTCACCTCAAGATGGACCACCAAAATTCCCAATGGATATATTTGTACATATTCTCCATAATGGAATGTATAACTAGGGGAGAAGTGTGGAACTCCCATATCACCTTCTCCCGCAATGTGATTGGAACCACTGTTCACCCATGGAATAAGATGATGTGATTCCCTCCTTCAAAATAACCATTTGGTGAGTCACCCATAGATATATGATCATGAAAGAGCTCACAATAGATTTCTCCCATTTGGGACTCTCTCACTCGATCTAGAAGTGAAGGAGTGAAAACCATCAATTGAAGAAAGGTTGTACCCTTCTGCTCCACTAGGGTTAGCCATAGGGAAGATAACTACTCTGAATCTTCCTGCACTAAGAGATTATGTGACTCCCTACTATGGAAATATACTACTAAATTGGCCTTACTTGGGTTATAGATTATCTTGAAGTTGTATCACTGCAGGAAATCCAACCATATTTGTTGTCTCAGGTTCAAGTCTCTCTGAGTGAAGACATACTTGAGACTTTGGTGGTCTAAGTAAACCACAAAGCACTCTCCCAAAAGATAGTGTCTCTACATACTCAAGTGTTGTACATGATCCTCCTATAATGTAGGTAGATGAGTATTTCATCGAAGAATAAAACAATAGATTTTTCCAAGTATGACTAAGAAATATAGTTCATCAAATCCATAAAAATAATGGGGGAATTTGTCACACCAAAGGGAATCACCAGGAACTCATAGTGTCCATAGAGACATCAGAATGCCAACTTTGGAATATCATCCTTGAGAACCCTCAAATAGTGGTATCTAGTCCTGAGATTGATATTCAAGAACCATCTCACACCTATCAACTAGTCAAAGAGGTCATCAATCCTCAGCAAGGGGTACTTGTTCTTTATCTTGATTTGGTTCAGGCAGCGATAATACATGTAAAGATTTAATCTCCCATACACCTTTTTCATGAATAGGATGGGATTTTCCTGGGAGGACACACTGGGTATGATGAAACCTTTCCCACGAAGGTCCTCTAAATGAAACTGTAGCTCCTAGAGTTTAGTAAGCACCATCTGATATGCCACAAAAGATATAGGGGTTATCACTAGTTTCAATTCAATGTAAAAAACTATCCCTCACCTCATAGGTATTCCCAAAATATCTTCAGAAAAGACATCCATATAATCCTCCATAACTGAAGGAACACAAATGACTAAAGATTCTTTGAAACCAAGGGATAAACTTGAAAAATAACGGGTGATAGGATACAATCTTCTACTCACATAATCCACTTTTCCTTCTATGGGATCTCTCTCGCTTGAAAAGGAAAATCTAGTCCCATCAGTGTGTAGGCATATCACTCGTCTTTGGTGATAGTCGATCTAGGATCAGACCATGGATAACCAATCTATATCCAATATGATGTCATAGGGTTCCATCATGATGAACAAAAGGTCCCATGTGAACCACTCCCCACCAAGAGATAGCTTGCACTATCGGCAGATAAAAGATACAGAAGAAGCGTCCCTTGTAGGAACCTCTAGACGAAGCTGCTTTAGCAGCATCTTAATCAGGAGCTCTAGATCTCACACTAGGAGGCGAGAGAAAAAATAATGACTATCACCTATTTCTATTAATACTGAGGAAATATTATAATAAACATAGATCATAACTTGAATCATCTTGTGTGCTACAGGATTGTAGACATCCAAAGCTTACAACTGTCCATGGCCCCGACCGCTAGCTTCCTAAGCCTGATGTGGGACGACTGGTGGTGATAGTGGAAGGATATCATGAAGTCATCCACCACCCATAGCTCCTCCTTTTCCTATTCCAA
The DNA here is from genome assembly GCA_963277665.1 of Viscum album. Taxonomy (NCBI): domain Eukaryota; kingdom Viridiplantae; phylum Streptophyta; class Magnoliopsida; order Santalales; family Viscaceae; genus Viscum; species Viscum album. The sequence continues at coordinate 1,774,966 of OY728136.1, forward strand.
CTCTACCTCCTTGGGGACCTCCCTGTCCTCACCTGGGAGATCCCTGATTACAGTGTTGCCTCTACCATGTTGGTCCATTAGCTATATAAATTGGCTTCTCAACATGTTTGGTTGGGAAATCCCATGATACGTGACCTCTCTAGTCACAAGAAAATCACACCCCCTCTAAGGGATTCTCTATTCCTCTATGTTGCCTCTGCCTCATATGACTACATGCCTGAGCCTACTCACGAAAGTATCTTCTTCTCTGAGATCCTAGCACCCATTGTCTACTAGCTACCACAAAAGACTCAACTTTGAGATGCCCATTGCCAACTCCAACTGCCTAGAGTCCCTCTGATAGAAAGATCTTTGTCACCGGTGCCTACTCTAACACCCTGATATAGGTGAGGATGCGCAAGGGAACAAAACTAGATTGAATCTCTCTACGGAGTGCCTACTAAAACTTCCATTCTTAGAAGTAGCCATTTTAGATCATATAAAGGGATTAGCGTGTAAGGTTTGTGAATCTTGCTTCATACTAATCCACCATCACCCCTCCCCACTACAACTCTATAAGCTCCTAGATTTAAACTGAGCATAGGTAGGGGAGTTAGTACTCCTCACAGAATAGCTACTGGAATTTGTACCACGAGAGTGTTAACTCATCATGCATATGCATAACTAGGATTCACTAACGTCCAATTGCTCTGTGGAAAAGGTTGGATACTAGTGCCACCACTTGATCTGTTAGTGTGTAGATAAGCCTGAAGACATGGAGCACCGAATCTAGCCAATCCTTTACTGCCTGAGGATCTGGCTCACTGCGGAACCTCAGCGGTCTCTAACACTGGAACTGACAGAGTACACTAAGAATGCGGATGTCCTCATCCAGATCTATTAGGATGATCTACTTCTCAATAGGTGGAGGTGCTGCTACCTGCCCACCTAAAGTAAGGGGGTCACGGAATGAACCCTAAATCGAGTCCTTATCGCTCATAGGGTCTTCATTACAAATTGGAGCTGGTATCCTGGCTGGCTATCATCGTAGAGTCATCCTAAAATTTATCAAGGAGTACTGTGGTTAAATGAGAACACACACACACACACACACACACATATATCAACAAAAATGAAGAGTTTCCTCAAGAAGGATAGTCAAAGACTCAATTATATATGATGGATGTAACATTGATCCTTGCAACAAATGTATCATCATGTTGATTTGAAAATCAGGTAGTCAAGGTTCTGGTGAATGGATACATTGGCCGCTGCACCATCACTAGATTCCCTAGCCAGAGAGCAGCACTCGAGACACTTTGACACTGTTTCCTTTAAACCCAACCAAATCCTTTTAGGGAACATCCCAACAATATCCCAAGGATCAAACCTCCTTTGATACCAATCTATCATGACCCAACCCATACTGGAGATTGAGCCACAACTACCCCAAGCATGCCTCTATAGGTCAAGGGGTGATGACAAGAACCAAAGGCATAACTAACTTAGGGGGGCATTTCCCTAAGAACCTACACGCACACACACAACCAAATCAATTCAAAAGTTAATAGGGAAATAAAAAAAGATACAACACTTATATAAAGTAAACCAAACATGCATGGACCTATATATAGTAAAAAAGTATGATAATGTATACTGAAATGTAAAGGAAAAAAATATATGACCAACCTAAAATATGTACCAACTTGAAAAAACTGGAAAAAATTAAACAGATGAGAGAGCCTAGCTCCTATATCCCAAGATATGACCACCGTATATGGTCCAAGCACCCAGTATCCCTAAACTCCTCTATAGTCACGGTTGACCTATCCATTGTTTAAAAAAGACACAACATGTGTGGGAAAATCATATGTAGAGGTGAGTATATAAATACTGAGTAGGATGGCCCAAAAGGGTAAAGGGGGAGCAGTAAGAGATACAAAAAAATATAAAAGTAGTAGATAGAACAAGGTACAATTAAAGAGTACAAATAAACCTAACCAAGAGTGAAAGTAAGCTGATCCAAACAAAAGGGGATAAACATGGTGAGTAGATGAACTATCCATTGAGCCTTCACCATATATAGTAGGAGAGTAGACTCATCCAACTATGAGAAGCTAAACACAAAAATCACGTGTCATACCTCATGAATGTTTTCCTCTCCTAGAAGGAGAGTGTACAAATTCAAGGAGTGGATATAGAACAAAGGATAGATATATATTATTAGTCATAGAAACCCAAACAAGAGATTAAGGGGATCTATATCTCATAGATCAACCCAAGAAGAAGAGTAACCAATAGTTCCAAAAGTCCATCAATGATACCCAATATCTCACGTGTCTTCCCTGATCACACAAGTTTAAGGAACTTAATCACCACACCTTGGTACTATCTACTTTGGGAGACACTGACTCGCCGACACATTTTTAGGTCACATCACAAGAACACATATCAGTGGGGAAAGCGTTCCTCTTCCTTGTTAGTCCAAGGCTACGTCAAACCACATATCATCACTGTGTCACACAGTTGAGGGGGAATAATATCTAGGTAAGGATCCCATGCCATGGTATGACATGAGGGTCATACTATGATAGTTACTGAGGAACTCCACTACATAGCCTTTTTGGAGGGTAATTCTTGGGAGAGGTCATTAGGGAACTCCACTTCCCATCCCTACTGGAGGTTAACACCCTAAACATCGAGGAACTCCACTGCCCAACCCTTCTAGAGGGTAACTCAGAAAGATTATTAGGGAACTCCACTACCCAACCCCACTGGAGGGTAACACCTAAAAGAATTCATATAAGAACTCCACTACCCATCCCTACTAGAGGGAAATTCTTGAAACATCAAGGAACTCAACTGCCTAACCCTACTAGAGGGTAACTTGAAAAGATAATCGGGAAACTCCACTACCCAGCCCTATGGGAGGGTAACCCCCAAAAAGGTCTCTGGTGATCCCGCTTGATCACTTATGTCATCGAGCATCACCTAAGAAGGTTCCAATCTTGGAAAATTTTACACCATATCTCAAAAGCGACAACCTACGACACCATCACGTTCTATGCATAAAAAACTCAGGATAGACTACTTGCATGCAAAAATTCAAGTTCAAACGAAGGATATACAGATGAAATAAGTTCACTTGAAAGAGATGAAGTGGAACATGATGTGTGAGGGGACCCAAACAGTGTGTGGTCCTACTCCATAGCCTGGTCATGTCCCTGGTTGACACACAACTCTAAACCATGTAGGAGTACATGCTGTGTTGGTGGACTGCATGGTGTGTCCAATCTATCCAGGGTCTGGGCCGTTTCCGTGTACTCAAACCCCGTGTCTGTGTACTTAGATACATGGCATGTTGGTCCACATGGAATGCCTCCCGTGTGGTCAATCCATGTCTATTTACTCCTACACAGACTCCCTCCTGTGTAATCCATCAGACGAGTTGTTCAACCGAGAGAGGGTACTTTGCGTGGGAGGGATCACTATATGCTGTGTTATCCTTAGCTTTTGTTAAAACCTAGAATCACCAATGAGGGGGTCTACACACCGTGTTGTTCATCATGTACATGGCGTGTAGTCAAGTTTTCACCAAAAAGTACAGATATGAAAATATGAGATCTATGCTTTACTTTAGGCCGATACACTGTAGATCCCATCATGAAATGATATGAAATTAATGGATCTAAGTTTAGTTTTTCGTTTCTGGTCATAATTCACCAAAAATAAGCCACCAGAGGATCACAAGGGTTTTTTCGTTCAAACCACACACCTCCATGGATTCATTCATCACAATCATGAATTATAACAACTGAATTGGTCATCCCCACCTTGAAACGATCTATAATCTATGTCTTTCTCATTGATACATTATCATTTCATCAATCCGCTGTGTATCCAGGTGCCCGATCAAGCTCGCGTTGTCTGAAAATTGTCAAATCAGGACAAATGGGTCCAATCAGTGAAGAAAATGAAGAACAGGGGAGAAAAGCAACAAAAAAAAAGGTTTAATTGATTGTGGTCAAGTTTTCTTTTCCAATCAATAAAAAATGGGCATTTCAGATTAGAAAACAATTGAGACTGAATAATATTTTAGTTGTTGGACGAATGAAAAGGTTTTCACCAGGGGAGTAGATCATAGAACAACTATCGATCCACTCAAATATTTAATCCAAAGGAATAAAAACACTAAAATATGGGTCTTACCTATGTTTTGGATAGATCACTAATGAATAATGTGCTCATAAAATGATAGGAAGGATTTGATGCATTCATTGCATGCCGACCCGACCCGATATGACATTTTTTCATGATCTGCCAAAGGATTAGTCAATAGATGAAGGAGGGAGAGAGCTCGTTGGAGAAAATTAGAATTGTGAGCCCAACCCTAGCCAAAATTTCATAATTATAAAATTATATACATCTTAGTTTATATTAAATGAATTTAATTAATTAATTAATTAATCTACATAAATGCACCGCCAATGAGTGAGGGGTTAAAACATCCCATTCCGACTCACTTTATATCACGCCTAGGGTAAACACCATGTTACATACATAACTATGGTATCAGATTTCTGATCCGATCAACCTTATAATATTTATCCCATTTTCTTTGAGGTATCACGTGTGCACAATATAAAATATATTTAATATTTTTATAAAATTAATTTTGGGCACACCAGGTCTCAGAATTTCAAGCCATCAAAACAACTAGCTCGGTAAATATATATAGAAATATTTTAAAGTATTATAAGAAAAAAACTAGGTCTCTAAATATATACCTAAAAAATCTATAAAAACTAAATAAATGTCTCCCAAAGTTTCCCCATAACATAAAGCCTCAAAAATATATCTATTCCTTAAACTTATGAGAAACCTTAGACTTATTAACCCATGATGGTACCTAAAACTCTTAAAATATCCTCATATGAATCATCCTAACATATAAAGCTATCTAAACCTTTCTTTTGATACAAACTATAACACTCTATAACTTAAACAACCCAAAATTACAAGATTTATGACAAGGGTTTCACTTTCTTACATTTATAGGATATTTTAAGATTTTATTTTTATAGAATTAGGTAAAAAATTACACAAAAAATTGGATATTTCCACACAGTATCCATTTTCACACAAAATAAGTTCTTTATAAAGATAAACTTACTTCGTTCAATATAACTCTCATATCTAGAACTCTAGATTTGTTTACATTTATACTCATCCTTAAGTCCTATAAAAAATATTTTAAAACTTGGGATGAGTGTAAAAAAAATTATTAAGGGATATAAAAAGAAATAAACCCATTAGTCAACTTTGAAAATTATGTAATCATATAATAAATTTTACCATTTTTAAAAAATAAACATTGATATCAAATATTTGTTTTCTTACTCATGAAAAAAGATTCATTTCCCTAATAATTTCACAAAACGTCTCATAATAAATATTAAAGGTACATAAAATCATAATAATTAATGATTCTTGTAAAACATGGTAACTCATGAAAATATTTTCATTAAAAACACACTTTTCACTTTTAAAAGGTGAATAAAAATTCCTTTAAACATACGCTCATTAGATTACCTTATGAAATTAAAATATTTCCATGAAAAATAATTTTCAATCATAGAAAATTTATATAGGTACTTTGGGAAATAATATTCATATCACTCTTATAAGAACTCTTAAAAATGGAATAACCTACTCGGTTAATTCTAATATAATTCCCCAGAGAACATGATCATTACCCAATGCATTGGAGAGATATATCAGGCTCACCCATCATCATGAAAAATGTAAAAGTACCACAAAATACATAAAACACACATAATCTTGTATTACCATCATAAAATATCATAAAATATTATGTTTAATTGATATTCATAAATACTTCCAGGCTTTAAAAAATAAATAAATATTTTTTAATTGAAAAATCGTTAAAAAAATCTCAAAAGAATGGAAAATAAGATATTATTTTTAAAAAAACATGAAAACTTGGATAAGAACCATATTAAATAATAAATTTTATAATTGTGTTAAATTCTTCTCATGCCATATATGTTAAAAAAATACCCCTTTTACACTTTTGTAAAAATGTGAAAAATAACCCGTTTGGAAAATGTTTAAAAGTCTTATTTTAAAACCTTCATAAAGAAAGTTAAACATGGTTTTAAATGAATCTGAAAACAAATTTTAATATATTATGAACATACCTAAAACATTTTAAAGAAAATTTGTATGAATTAAAAATAGAATAATTGTTTTAAAAATTTTAAAATAAGGTTTTAAAGAAAAACCCCTTACAACTTTCATAAATTTTGAAAATAAAAAGTGTTGAAAAAGAGAAAATGAAATGGAGTTGTAAACCAATTTTATTTCATTAAATTAATTATAAAATAAATTTATAATGTGTTTTATACACCATATAAAATAAAACATGTGGTAAAAATGTCATAAGTATCAATGAAAGGAAATTAAGATGAGAAATACCTCACATTGAGTCTAAATAACCACGTACATACTTTAAATCCTTTATAATAAACTTATATTAATTTTATACTTGATTAAGAACCATTTTAATTTTAATTTACTTATTATTATCCCTTTTATTCAATTTATTACTATTCCTTATATAGTTATTAAATCATTTGAGTTTATGTTGGACGTTTTGAGGACGTTCGATTCAAAATCGTAAAACAACTTCAGTGGGTTAACCATGGTCAAAGGGGACATGGTTCCATTATCTCAAAAATATTAATAATTAAATAATTATAATTTATATACATTAAATACAATGTTATAACCATCCATAAAACACATACATGAAAAACGAATCACATCGCTTTGTGGAGGTGGTAGTCCACACGTACGCACGAGTGAAATTATCATTTTCCAAATAATAGAAGGGAAAGAAGGTAAATAATGTATTATATTTACATAATAATGATTATGTAATTAATTTAATATATATTTATTAAATCTATAATAATAACCATCCTTGTGAGGGGGCAATGAAAAATGAAACACATCTCTTTGTGGAGGTGGTAATCCACACGCACGCACGAGCAATGATTTCATTTCCTATAGGAAGGAAAAGAAGATGAAAAAAGGTTATAACATAATCATAATAACATTTTAGTATATTTAATTTACTGATGTTATTATTTCAGCATAATTAAATAATATTTTAAGTAGTTATAATAAGAAATAACATGAAACACTTGATAAAGAATTATACACCTTCTTTGGAAACCCTCCTTTGGATACACCTTAAGCCTTAATAGGTTAGTATTTTGGTAAGACCAGGACCTCTAAGATGTGGGGATGGATGTTGGGGAGATAATTAGGTAGATAGTTTTTGATATATAGTGCTCAAAATTAACAAGGAAGGTAGGATAAGATATTCACTTTTATAAGTAAGGGGAGTGGAACAATTGTCAATCAATATTAAAAAATAGGCCTTTAACAGCACTAGAATAGGCCTTTATTAGCACTAAAAAAGCATTGAATACTAGTGTAGGGTTACAATACATAGGATTTTATCATTTTAAGAAAGTTTTAGATAAATGGGTCCTTTATCGGTGCTAAAAGAGTGCTGAAAAAGACACATTTATCGATGCTTTTATTTAGCACTAATAAATGATTCATTTATCAGCACATTTAGTAGTGCTGATAAAGGGGAATACTACAGTGTGATGTTACAACACACTAAAATTACATAAATAAGGTATATTGTAGTGTGCTGTAATAGCACACTGTATCACCACTAGAAATTAGAAAAATCAAATACAAATATAGAATTTAAATAAAATAAAATTTAAAAAAAATACAAGAAAAAAAACACTACTTTAGGGAAAAAGAACACACCTGTGTAAAATAAAAAACCACCCCTACTCAAGAAAAAGAACACACCTATATGAGAAAAAAAATTCTTATGTTAATAATAATATAAAGAAATAAATTAAACAAAAAGTGTTATTTTTAAACTAAACATTGAGTCATACCAGGAACACTGTGTATCAGATTGAGTTACAGTTGATTCTTTCATGTAACACCATTTATTAATCATATTCAAGAATTATATCTATGAAAATTAACTAAATAAGTATAAGATAAAAATGATAAGTAAATTGATTAAGTAACAGAAGATAAAATGATGAGAAAACAATATAGGATCGTTTTCCCAGTTTTGGTGATGTGATGTATGTTTTAAACTAAAATGAAACTTATATATTGAAAAGATGCATTTGGATTCATATATGTTACAACGTATATAAAATTGAGGTTTTGATGATTCTCACACATCCCAAATGATTTATGGATCTTTTTCCTAAAGTAGCAAAATAATATGAGCGTGTTTCCTTAGTTTTGAGTAGGTCACTTGTGGTTTTTACTAAAATGTCATTTTAATATGGAAACACACACTTTGAGTCATATCAGTAACATAGTATGTGGGTTTTATTTGAGACTAATTACTACACATCAAAAATTAATTATTAATTGTTTTCCAAAATTATGAAGAAAATCCAATCATTTTTTCTTGGTTTTCAGTGAGTAACACTTTTTGAACTAAAATGTCAAATTTAAATTGATAATAGACAATTCAAGTAATATCAGGAACATCATTTATCAGATTGAAGTATAGTTTACTCCTTTACATCAAAAATGAATTAATGATATTTTCCCTAAAGTATCAAAACAATCTGAATGTGTTTACTAGATTTTAATTATCGTAGTTGTCTTATTTACTAAAATTAATGTCAATTTTAAATAAAAAGATGCACTTGGAGTCATACCAGTCACACTGTGAACCATATTGAGGTTTAGAAAATTCTTAAATGTCCCAAATGATTTATGTATTGTTTTACTAAATTATAAAAACAATAAAAATATATTTTCTCAGTTTTGAGTACACCACTTGTGTTTTTTTACTAAAATGTAATTTTAAAATAGAAACACACACTTTGAGTCATACTGGTCACATCATGTGTGGGTTTGATGTGAGATTGATTCCTACATATCAAAAATGAATTATTAACCATTTTCCTAAATTATCAGGATAATTCAAGCATGTTTGCTCAGTTTTCAGGGATTGACACTTTTTTGTACTAAAATGTCAATTTTAAACTGATAACGGACACTTTGAGTCATACCAGGGACATAATGTACCATATTTAGGTGATTCCAATTCATACACATCAAAAAATGACTTATGGATCGTTTTTTAAAGTTTCAAAATAATTCGAATGTGTTTTCTCAGTTTTGAGTATATCAGTTGTCTTTTTTAGTAAAATTAATGCCAATTTTAAATAAAAAGACACACTGGGAGTCATACCGATCATACAATGTGTCAAATTGAGGTGTGTATGATTTATAAACTTCTAAAATGACTTATGTATTGTTTTCCTAAATTATAAAAATAATATTAATTCATTTTCTCTATTTATAGTATGTCGCCTGTGTATTTTACTAAAATGCCATTTTAAATTGGAAACATGAACTTTGAGTCTTATTAATCACATCGTGTTACAGTTTGATGTGAGAATGATTCCTACATGTAAAAAATGTATTATTAATCATTTTATTAAATTATCAAGACAATCTGAGAATGTTGTTATATTTTTGGTGAGTGATGTTTTGTGAACATAAATCTCAATTTTAAGCTGATAACATACACTTTGAGTCATACTGATCACATCATGTATCATATTTAGTTGTAATTTATTCCTACATGTCACAAGTGTCTTCTAGATTATTTTCCTAATGTATCAAAATAGTCTTAATATGTTTTCTCAATTTTGAGTATGTGATGTGTGTTTTGAACTAAAATGTAAATTATAAACTAAAAAAACATTGTTCGATTCATACCGATCAAACCATGCATCAGATTTAGGTGAGGCTTATTGATTATGTGATGTGTTTTTTTATTTTAACCATATACACCAATAAAAAAAATAAATGTTTCATTTGGATGGAAGAAGAAACCCCATGCTACCTGAAACTCCTCATCCAAAATCACCATGTTCTCTCTTTTCTGGATTCTCATAGATGATTAAAATAAAAATATGACTTCCCAAAATATATGTGAAAAAAATATTATATAAAAATGACAAGGAAATTAACTTAAAAATAGTAGATAAAATTTTGAAAAAATTAACTAAATAAGTATTAGGAAATCAACTTTACATGATGGTTGTATACATTGTTGACCCATTTTCTTGTTGTTATTATCTCAATTGTATCCTCAAAGTCCAATATCTCATGAACATGAGCAACTTTAAAAAAACCACCCCAACTCGAGTAAAAGAATCCACTTGTATGATAAAATAATTATTATGTTAGTAATACTATAAATTAATAAATTAAACATAAATATGAAAGAATACATTAATAAAATGTCAATTTTAAACTAAAACCACACAATTTGAGTCATACCAAGTACACCGTGTATTTCTTTGAGGTATGGTTGATTCCACCATGTATTTTTATCCTATAGTGCATTTAAAACTTTGGGTCATATAACAATATTGTAGTTTGATAACACATAATGGTGAATGCATTGAAGAATAAAAAGGAAATTGCATCATCATGAGTGAATCATCCTTGTTGAGTGCATGATCATAGCACAAGAGTGAATTTTCCTTGTTGATGAAGTCATTTATTTATAAAAAAACATTAATCATTAGTGTAAACCTATCAACATTCATTTATTGAACTAAAATAAATATTTAAAAATGAGTTTTTATGGAACATAATAAAATCTATCTTACCCTTTAACCTTCATAGATAGTAAAAAATCCACGATAAACTATTTACCTTTTTTGATGGAAAAAACTTCAGTGTGACCCATTATATATTTTTAGAAGAAACTAAACACTATTATAACCTTTTTGATAGTATTAAACACCATTATATCCCTTTATAACATCCAAATGAAACTGAAATCTATTTCATCCATTAAGTCTTCTTGCATTGTGCTATAGATTAGTATATCCTTTTCAATATTCTGGGTGATGATAAAATCTAACATAACATCATAATTATTTTTTCTTCAAAATGTAAATATCTATATTTTCATGTATTTTTTATTAATAATGATGATGAGTTTTTTATTATTGATTTTTTAACATGGGTCATTTTACATAATGAATGCACACATGCATAATTAATGTTACTTGTATGTATTTCACAAGAATTTGTGATATTATATCATGCATCTAATTGATGATCGAATAACCCAAATAATTCCAAAACCCACCAATGTGAAACCAATATATTGTTATTTTTTAAAAAATTTCATGATTCAAGTAATGAAATTTTCTATATATTTATTTTTTAGAGGTTTTGGATCAATCTAATAACTTCTTTTTCAAAGGGGTATTCATTTTTATTTTTTGTGATTCACGATTTCATTTGAATTGGGTTTTTCATTTTCGAGGATTTCTTCATAAGGTGATTTCTTTTCATTTGATGTCATGTTTCCTTTAACATTATCCCTCATTTATTACCATGATTTCTAAATGATGGTTGTCCTCCAATAGTTCTCTCATATACCTGCTAAATTATTTGGTTGATTACACACATATTTATTAAAACATTTGAGTTGGATTATATACCTATTTTATGATTGGATTGGTGTTATATAACTCTTAAGTGACTATTAGATCCACTACTAAGACCCTTTATTTGTAGTTTAGAGAAGTAATTGGTAAGAAAATGAATCTATTTTGTTGTTGTTTTTTAGTTTGTTCTTGGTTAGGTTTTTCTTTCACACTTCAATAATATTTGACAGTACTTGGAATGTTTTAATATAAATTATAGCCTATGATAACCAGTTTAAAAAAATAATTGGTCATTGTTTTGTTTCTGAAAAAAATTCCTCCACTTAAATTCCTATATAAAAAAACTTAAACAAATGGTGAAAACATTTTTTTAATAAGCCACCAAAAACACTAGCACAATGGATCTTATCTTAAGTTAAAAGTGTTGTGCACACTTTTCAACATTTTTTCTCAAACACAAACTTGGTATGATTCTCATTCTAATCCATTTCCCAAAATTTTTATTGTTTACAATCTAGTGCTTCGTATCCTCCTACTCCTTCATCTTTACCTCGAACGCTGCCTTTTCCTCTTCCACCACCTCAGTCTCTGAATTTTACTCTTCCTACACCTCCGCCTCCACATTCTCCTCTACTATTTCCCAAAATTTTTATTATTTACAGGTTAGTGATTAAAAAAAAATTGATTTCCTCCATTATACTTATCCTTGATAAATAGATTAAAAATAATATAAAATAATTCTGACACTAATTATTCACATCTATAATATATTTCTAAGGTCATAGATCATTCTAGATCAGAAACATAGTAATTAATCACCTAAATTTGTTTCTGAAAAACATTCTGACAACATGTATGCTACCCACTCATATCTAAACAAATTTACTTTTTCTTTGTATTATAAGGTTTTCATAAATCTTGATAGTACTAATAAAATATATACAAACAAATTATTAATAAATATATTTAATGAAATTGTAATTACCTTCAGAAATTACCTGTTGGGGGATGCTGATCTTTCTATGCTTTATGACCTCTCATAAATTTGAAAACATAATATCCACAATCATTTCCATTATCTTTCTTCGGACACTGCAGAAACATTGACCAAAATAAGTAAATAGTTTTTAAATATGTTTTGATAGTAAAATATTTCCATATATACCTTAATTTGTTTCCATTTTTAGTAACCCATATGCTTTATCTATTTCGATACCAAATTTATGCCATTATTTATCCTATATTTAGAGACCGACCTATCATAAAAAAATTCTTATTAAAACATAGACTGAAACATATAATTTGAAGTTTATCTATAAAATATTGATTAATGTGTATTAAAAATTCACAATACACATCATGTGTGGTCGATTTGTTGGATATCCATGCATTGGGTCCAAAAAATAAATATTTGGGGTATCTAGATTGACTGCGATCAAAATCCAATGGTTCCTAAAAAACAAAAAAAAAGAAAAAATTAAAAATATATTTTATGTGATTATATTGTAGAGTCTCACATATGAAGTATAGGAATAAAAAAGAGTCTTTCATCTTATATTTTTTTATTCAAATACATCGATTAGATCATCTCTTATCTTCTCAATTTCTTCCTTATCCAAAGTAAGTTTTTTCATAGAAATAATATAGGGATTAATGAATCAAAATCACGATTCACATGGTTTTTACTTTATATAGTAGTAATATAAAAACTTATAGAAAATATGAATAGTTATTAACTTTAATAAACATATTAGCTCACTATTTGGTTAGACGTATTATGAAAATGTAACTTATGCATGTATTCACAACTGAGACTCCTAGCCATTCATGCTTGAGAATATTATTTATAGTCTTGGAGATAATTAAGCCTATCATGAAAGTTCCATATATTTATTTTTAATATGGAATGTAAGACATATTTTCATCTTTAAATGTGGTCTCTACATGAAGTTGTAATGATAATAAATGTTTCTCTGGAATTGGCGGGGAGAAGGTACTCCCATATAACTATTTTTATTTCTTGGTCGATTCATTATATTGTCTCAATATGACCTTCCATTTCTCCATCATTTTATCCATCTGTAATATCATACCTCAATTTATAACTTTTTTCATCAATTTTTGTAGGTTTTTCATATGAAAAAATTTGTTAAAGACATACCTCATTTATCATTATAATATTAGATGACCATTCTATGAAAGTTACAATAACATCACTGACCATTGTAATATCTAGATCATTAATTGGAATAGGAAAATCAATTGTCACCTCATGATCTACCAAAATATCCACTCTCATGTGATCATTTGGGAGTTCTTTCTGCTGTAGATTGTCTCCTAGGATATTATACACCATAACCCTCACAACAAGGTGGTATATGGGTGTTGGAAGATACAAATAACATACAACTATACCCTATAGAATTTTAGTAATATAAGGTTATTGTAATTTGTTTGATTCACAATTAGAAGAAAGAGTAATGAAAAAATTGATTACCTCGGGTAAGGTATGCGATTGAGAGGAATGACTAGCCCAAATCCAGTGGGGTCATTTTTTTTTCATGTGTAGATTTTTGTTCCACTACTACTTCACTTTGATCCATTCTCATACATTGGTCTAACAAACCATACCTGTAGAGACCCAAAGCTTGACGTACATGGACATTACATTACTTTTTCGGAAAACTTAATACATGACAAAAACAGACGCACAAATAACGTATTAGTTTAGTATTTTTGGAAACTCAGAACATAATCTTCCAATCATGGTGAAATATCTTCAACATCTCCCATAAAAATATTCCCCCTTTTTTTCTTACCTAAAACCTTTATTTATATCCTGGGGAAAAGAAAACATAAAAAGGGTGAGCTCAAATGCTCAGTAAGGGTAAACATGGAGAACATAAAATAATCCCTAAACATTTGAACATAAGAACATGAACGTAAAACATCAAAATCATGAGCAATGACATAAATCTTGGCAGTGCATAAGGCATAGATCATAAAGGAACATTAACCATGATAAAATATCATGGTAATAAAACATGTAATTGTGGAAACCATTAAGCATATGTTATAATTTCCATATTAGCCAGGGAATTGCTGCCAAGACTATCATAATGGACAAAGTCCATTACTGAACCAGGTTTACTTGTCGTTCCAGCCCTATATTACTGAACCAGATTCACTTGTCGTTCCAGCCATGTCTATATCATGAGATATAAATCTTTACCCAATGCATTGGAGGGAGATATAGGTCCCACCCATCTCATAATGAAATAATTCTTACGTGTTCCACAACATAAACATAAATCATTCATCATAACAAAAATAATAAAATGGGTTTCATAAACATCATCCCATCATAACATAATCCATATAAAACAAATGGATATCATTTCATCATAAGAAAAGTGAAACCCTGTAAATCATAGGGACATTATACTTGAAACATAAACATATGAAATAATGTCATCTTAGATGATAAATGGTTTTGATAAAACAATTGAAATGAATTCTTGAGGAAAATATCATTTCTTCTTCAAAATCATTTTATTTTCCCAAAATTCCATGCAATTTTAAAAGAAAAGGATTTTATTGAAAATAATCATGAAATCTTGTAGAGTAAGATTCATGAAGAAAAGGTGTTATGAAACTGTAACAATCCATTCTTGCCGTATAAGTTAAAGAAAACATTCTCGATGTACTTTTACCGAAAAAGTCAAAAAGTACCTCGTATGGTAAACAAAAGAAAGATTCCCTACATACCATGTAGTAAAAGTCAAAAAAGGGTAAACATGACTTTAAATATACATGTAATAATATTAAACATTTTATGAAATAATTTTTTGAAAACATGGGCATGGATGATAAACATAACCCCAGTAAATACTTACGAATAAAAAATCTCAGATAAGAACGAGATTGGAATAATTATACCTTACCTTTTATGATCGGTGGAATCATACGTGCCATAAAATAAAGAAAATTACATGCATATGTAAATATAATATCCTTCATAATAAAAATCATAAAACATTCATGGGAAGCATAAACACCATAAAAAAGAAATAGATGGTGATTAAGGCATATGTCACCCAGAAATAAAAGTGAGATGAAATAATCCCTTACCTTAGGTCCAATTTCTTCCATATGTGTCCAAGACTCCTGTATAGTGGGTTTAAAAATATTATTAACTTGTAACAAAACCATAATAATATTTATGATATCATATATGATTCACTTATGACTTTATATTACCCGTTCATTTGTCAATTCTATGTTAAAGCTGCGTTTTGGGTAAAATCGTTTCATTTATCGTACGTGTTTGGACTTGTTGTTATTGATATTATTATTACTTATATCATGATTTACTTACTTAAAGAATTTAAAAAATGATTTATATATCATATATATTCAGTATATATATATAATAGACAGATAAATGAAATTAAATACACCATTCATGGAGACGGTAGACCGTACGTACGCATGAACACTGTTTTCATTTCCTTATTGAATTGAATGGAAGTAAGTAAATGAAACACACACATATATATAAATAAATCCAGTAGCATCATTATGTCATATATTTCATGATTATTTATTATATATATACTTTATAATCAATCTTGAATGGTTAACATGGAGAATGAATCTCATCGCGTCGTGGAGACGGTAATCCATACGTACGCACGAGCGATGATATCGTTCCCATAATTATTGAATGGTATTAGAGAGGATGATAGAATATATCATAATTAGTATCATATTATAATAATCATATATAGTTATTCTTTACACTATTATACCCATCCAAGTAAGGTGGTGGTGGAAAACAGATTACACCACGACGTGGAGATCTTATTCCGTATGTACGCACGCGCAGTGATTTCATTTTCCGTAGGATGGATAGAAGGTGAAATAGGGTTGTTTCATATTTATAATAACATATAATTATATGAGTGATACTTATGTTATTAATTTATTATGAAAAAACAAAATAAGAGGAAGTAGAAAAAGAAATGAATTTGAAAGAATCGGTAAAGGATATTACCTCTTCTTCGATGCGCCTCTTCTAAACCTTCTATTAGGGCACTAAAGTTGGTATTTGAAGAAGACCGAGACCTCTAGTTCGTTTATAGGGAAGTTGAGAAGATAAATTGTCAGGGGTTGGCTGAGCTTGAAGTCTCAAAATGGTGTGAGGAGGAGAGGGAGGAGGTGCCCTTTTATAAGGGAGGAGAGGGGCACCTTTGGAAACATAAGAAATATTAATTTATAATAAATTCAAAAACCACTTAAAAACCTCCAAAAATGACTCAAATCCGAATATTAGATGAAATATGGTTTTAATATCATCAAAAAATAAAATTTAGACATGTTGGGAAATTATTTTAAACCTTATCAACTTGAATTATCCTTATTTAATCTATTTAATTTTGTTTGTGGTAATAATATTCTAAATTTTAAATTGTTACAAATAATTACTTATGTGTTGTGAATTGTCCATAATTGTATAATTTATGAAATTTTAGACCATATAAATTTAAATTTATAATTTTTAAATATTTGTGTGATTTTTAAACAATTTTATAATATGTTATTTTTATAAAATAACAATAGTGTCAATTTTGACACTATTCATTTATTTGAATTTAAATAAAATCCACACAGAATATATGTTCTAAATAAAAGATTTATAGATTAATAATCTGTCATATGTATCTAGAAAATTATTGGAGCACATTAAATAGTTCATATAATATTTATTTTAATATTTTTTTAAACCATTTATTTGATATTTCAATCAATAAAATAATTTCAACATCACTATTGTGTCATAATTAATGATAATTATTTAACATCTAAAAATTATAAATAAATTCACATGATGTAGATAATTTTATTATATTTTTGGAGACTATTCATGTTCTAAGTTTTATGAAGTTTATCACTAAATTAAAATTATTACATTTATAAGATATAAGAGAGTGACATGTTGTCACTTTCTTTGGTTTTAATAATTATTATATACTTTTCGTGGTCAAAAGTCCATGAAATAAATCTATTACAATCCTTAGGTGATATGGGTCGACTTTTATTCATCCAATATAATTTTAGCAGGTGTTAGGGTAATTTTATAATTTTATTTTTACCCTTAATTACCCGATTTACCTTTAACTCTAGTAAATAAAAATTACCGTAGTTACAATTCATTATATCAAAAAAATAAAAGTAACATATTAACATAATTTGGACCCACTTAATCCAAATATGGAATCCATTTTTCAAAATTCAAAACACATAAGTTGCAGTAATTAATTTAAAATTAATCCCATTGTTAAGAAAAAGGGTTTTAAAAGTTAAAACACTGTCAAAGATTGAAATGTTTTTTCCTATGAATTCAATGTAAAATTAATGTAAATGACTTGAATTATATTAAATGGTAAAAATATATTCTATTTATACTTTAAAACCATTCAATATTATAATTTATCCATATAAATTATCTCAATGAAAAAAGTTGTTTTTAAGTAAAATTTAGAGTGTTTTTACTATTCATCAAAATAAGAACGTTGTCAGAAAAATATCAAAACTTTATCTAATTAAATTTTTATATCTTGATTCAAAAGAATAAGTTTATTTTTTAATATTAAACTTATAAACTTGTCAAAAATTAGATTTAAAATGGGTGCGCCATCAAAAGGCGGCATAACTACATTTTTTGAAAAATACTTATTTTATCTGAAAATTGATTTTGTTCTCATAACTCATTCTAGAAAATGTGTATGATGAATTATTATGTTAGAAAATTAAAAATGCGGTTAATACTATTCATAACTGCTAGTTCATAATAATATTATAACAATATATCGTTGTTTAGTGAAACTCGGTATTGCGTACAACACACGCTATTGAGGAAGGTCACCTTTTCATGTAATGCAAGCCATGTCAGGGTTGCGTGTAGGGAAAGATTCCTTTGGTTTTGCGTATAACATACTCAAAATATAGTTCAGTTATACATTGATCAAAATCTATACCTGGTGTTGTGTAAAATGAATTTTATTCGAAAAAACTAGAAATTGTGTGCATCACAAGCCAAGAATAGTGTTGCATATACTACAAGCTAATACGGTGTTGTATATAGCGCAAGATAATATTGGTGAAGTTTAAAACAAAAGAAATCAAAGAAATTAAAAAAGAATAATTCTCATAAAATCTCGGGGTGTTACATTCTACCCCCCTTAAAATGAATTTCGCCCTAGAAATTCGTTAGGGTTATAAATGGTTTTCTACTTGAAAGTTTCTTTCATAGAAACCCGCATCGTAAAAAGAAATAATAAATCATAATTTTAAAAAGAAATGTTAGAAACATAAGGGATACCCAAATTAACTTATCACTAGATCTCCACATAGGAGAATATAGGTGAAAATTTGGATATGGAAGAGAAATCTAACCATCATGTTTGGATGAAGAGTGGTAGAGAACATGGCTATGAAAAACCCAACAATCACAAAGCCATAAATTTGTGATGATCTAAGGTACCATTTGATTCATCATATATGAGGGCACTAGGACCTGCTAGTCCCGCCATCTTGAAGCGCCGGCGGCCGGAGGTCCGACCGCCCTCCATGCTCCGCTGCGGCCAAAGGCCGCGACCTTTTCCGACTGGCGCGGCGCCGCTCCGCCGCGGCCCCGCTCCGGCCGCGGCCTCTACGTGGTTCTACGGTGCGGCAAGATGGTGCCGCGCCCCTTCGCTGTGGCCCGACTCCGGCCGCGGCCTCTTTCGGCCTCAACGGCGCAGCGCGACGGCGCCACACTTCTTCATCGTGTTCCTTCCCGATTCCGTGCGGTGCCGTTGCACCGTGCCGCCTTCGTTCGAGCCGCAACAAAAACAACATCGAAGGGGGAGGAGGGTCAGTCGTGTTCATGCGGTCCGACCTCCTCCAGTTATTACGATAACAGGCGGCCCAAATAGAAGTCGATGAACGGCAAATAATTCAGGAACAAATAATTAACACCTACATCAATGTGTTGTCGAACGAAGGTTCGTCGCGGAAAAGGACATCGCGGAAGACAGCGTCGCGGATCGAGGCTCCGTAAGCATCATCGGCGTCACAGAGAAGAGAATTGTTGGCGTCGCGGTACACGGTGTCGCGTCGTCGATCTCTGAGGAACAAGTGTTCTTCATCATCCTTCGTCGGAGGCCGGCGTTCTTCGTCAGTGACGATGCGTTCTTCGCGTTCTTTGACGAGGAAGAAGGTTTCCAAGACTGAGCTCTCCTCTTGCAACCCTTCTCGCACAACGAAACAACTTAATAAAATAAGGCTTCACCTTATTTTATTTCTCATGCCAATCCTTTTTGAAATTCGAAATGAATTCCTGAATTAATTACATTGAAAACTTAATCAATTAATTAATTAAGAGAGTTGACTTTTCATTTAAGGGGGGGGGGTGCGGGTGTGTTACACAATTAATGGGGCGTTTGTGGAAGTTGAAAAGGGTGGGGATCGTGTGGGGCCCACATCACATTTATCCACAGGTGGGTAGTTAGGAACTAGTGGGTCCCACCCCAACCCCCTTACATAGGATATAACTACTTAGATATAAAAATAAAATTGGTTGCACAAATTTTATTTTTATTCATTACTTAACCCATTAATTTAATAACCACACCTGAGAAAACGCACCTCTGGAATAGGTGTTCCTAAGCAATTACCGGCGCTGCGGTTTCATCAGTGCCCTCAGATTTCGATTCCGAGCACCGGTTAAAAATTTAGAAAAACCCGCTCATTCGTTCACTGAATATACCCGAGCTAAACTTTAGAAATTGATTCCGGGAATACCGGGCCTTGGAATTAGGTGCCGTCAGAAACTGCGTTCTTATAAAATCCCAAAGAAATTAAGAAAAAAAAATTTCCTTGAAATTTTCAGGTCTTTACATTACTCCCACCATAGGGCTTTACATACCCGTAAAGCTATAACACAAACTAGGGAAAAAAAGTGGTACTGAGCACTCATCTGAGCCTTCCGCTCCCATGTTCTCACCTGGAGGTTCCTGTGCTGCCAATGAAAGCACACAAGAGGAATCGACCATCCTCGTAGGACCCGCTCCTGTCGATCCTCAACCTCTACTAGAACCCCTAAAAAGTCACCCCATCGCCAATGTCCAGCTCACCATGGTCGATGATATGCGTCGGGTCAAGCACGTATCTCCCCAGTTAAGATACGTGGAAGTCGCCGTGCACCTGGTGCAACTGAGGTGGATGGGTCAAACGGTAAGCCACCTCGCCTACCCTTCTGAGGACCTAAAAAGGTCTGCTGAACCTCAGAGATTACTTGCCGCCTTGTCCAAATCTCCATAGACCTCATCGAGGTGATACCCATAAGAAAACGTGGTCGCCATCCTCAAATTCCAGTGGTCCTGTCTCCTATCAACATATGATTTCTGCCTGCCCTGTGCAGTCTTAATCCGCTCCTGGATGATCTGCACCTTCTCCGTCGTGGCCTAGACCATCTCTTGTCTCACAAGAGGTGCTAATATTTCTTATTTGCCAATAAAAGAAATCCGGTCTCATCCCCAAGATGAACCACGTTCTTTGCCTAAAACAGTCAATCCTATCATGAATGGTACTAATCCATGCCATGGATGACATCGTAAGGCCTCGACACTACTACCAAGATATCCAACTGTTACTCTCATCTCCAAGGGTTGAGTCACACTGTCGGCATCAGTGTGTGGTCACTAGGTCTCCACCAGTAAGAATCTCAAAAGTTAGGGTTAAGTCAACAGTTTTAACTAGAACCTCTTAGTACAAAAAAAGAGAGGAAGAAAACGTCACAAGAGAAAGTGTCTTTTATTACTACAGCTCAAGTACAAAGACAAAAAAACAACAACAACAACATGGAACTAGAAGTTCAAGGGAAAAAATAAATCCACTAGTTCTGCTCCTGTCCACCTGCTTCCGGAGCGCTACTGCCTTGTCCACTGCTCGGCTGTCGCTCAAGAACTCGTCGCTGCTTCTGTCTCGGTGGCTCCTCCAATGCCCTCGGATCAACTATGCGGGGAGTCGGACAGTTACGTGCCATGTGACCCTTCCTGCCGCAGGAAAAACACTGTCTGTTTTTGGAACGTCTGGCTCTGACTCCACCCTGAGTGCCCCGCACTACCGATCCTAAAACCCGAGATCGACCATCTGCTGGTCTGGTCCTCTTGGTCCCCTACATCATCTGTCTATTGCCTACAGATGACTCAGCTACTGATCAAAAATCTTGCGGCAAAGGCAGCGACTCCTGAACACGCTCGAGGTGTAGAGTCACTGGTAACTCCACCCTGAAGAAGGTCTCGAAGTCTCCCCAGGTGAAGGTCATCCCGTCGCAAAACTGGAAAAAGAGGCTCCACCATCTCTCAGCTGCTGCCTAAAGGAGGATGGCAGAAAAGATCACCATGAAGTTTTCTGGAGTACCCACTATCCTGAAAAATCTCACCACAACCTCCATCCAATCCTCAGCCTCCTGTGGGTCTGTCACTCCCCGAAACATGGGTGGCCTCTGGCACTGGAACTCGTGCAGCGCGCTCAAGTGGCGTGCATCACCTGCTACTGGGGATGGTGGCATCGGTGGCCCAACATATGGTAGTACCACTGGTGCCTCTGATGGTGCCTCAACTGAAATAGGGCCCTATACCGAAGCCTCGCCGCTCGGCAGGCTGTCAGTATGTACATCCCTCTGGGATCTAACTGGTTGTCCGTGGAAATTCATCCTGAAAGAAACATACGTGACATGGTCAAACGATTTATACCTGGTGAGCTGACTTGGTTTGATCTGTTTTAAGGGAAAACCTTTGGAAACATACACGCAATTAGTGTTTTTGTGCATAAAGTCAGAAATCAGTTTTCAGGGTCTTGGTGTATGGATATGCCGGCCGACCGCACCAACACTGGACTCCCTGAACTGAAAACCACACTCGGTACCCTTAACACTACTGCTTCATAGAAATAAAATATCAGAGTTATAAGTTCTGTGGTAGAACCGACTCCTCTGATACCAATTAGTCATGACCCGTCCTCGGGGCCCGTGCTGTGACTACACCAAGCCCGCCTTCCATAGGCCAGGGGCTGGCGACTAGCCCCAAAGGCGTAAATCCCGATAACTAGGAAGGCATTACCTTTATAAAAGTAAACAAAACACTATAGAGTACAAGCGGAAGTAATACACTAAGAAAAAAAGAAAGTGATGAAAAGTAAATGGAATAGAATACAAACCCAACTGAAAGTATAGCTACAACTGAACGAAAGTACAACAGAAAAGACAAGCAGTTGGAAGAATAGAAGCAGCTCCTAGGTCGTCCACCTCAGATCCTACCTGAAGGGTAGGTACAGATAGCCTCCACAACTCTCTCTCTCTTCAACCTCCTCCGAGTATCGTCTCGTCGTTAATTTCACCTCCGGATACTGACTCGTCGTGAGGTCCACCTCCGGGTACCATCCAGTCCTCAAACGCTCGGCCTCCGTCAGCGCTGTCCGTCGTCTGCATCCAATACAACAAGATGTGGGCATAGCCCGTGTAGGGGTGAGTATAATGATACTTAGTAGGTACCCCGAGACCCTCAAGGTCTCTCTAAATCCAACAAGGATAACCACAAAGCATAATCTCAACAGATAACCCTTACTTAAGTATAAGCCCATATTTATACCTAAGTTATCAAGTAACCCATCTCAATCATGAGGAAAAACAGAGGTTATGAAATCAACGGATAACCACTACTTAGATATATTCCCATACATATACCTAAGTTATAATGTGACCCATCTCAATCATGAGGTAAACACATAGGTCATAGACTCAGCTCAAACCAGGATTTTCATTATCAAAACTGTAACTGCTGAAGAGCTCCGTCTCTGGCGAGTACTGTGATCCTGTCACGACTCCGAGGTACTCCTCACTAACCTAAGACTGCTGAGGTACTCCTCCTGTCGAGTACCGCAGGTCTGCTACCAAATACCGGGCGCTCCGTCCGCTATGGATCTATCGCCAAATACCGGGCGCTCCCCCTAATAGCCTAAAAAGTTACTCCTCCTGTCGAGTACCGTGGGTCTGTGGCCAACTACCGGGTGCTCTTTCCACTGTGGGTCTGTCGCCAAATACCAGGCGCTCCATCCACTGGGCTAGTCGACTCACTCCAATTCGAGTCGGTCAAGCAGTCGTCAGCTCTCAGCCGGCTACACGGTCTCCGTACTCCGTATGCTCGTCTCCGGGAGGGTCCGCTCCACGAGCTACAGGTCGATACTCCAAGTATCACAAATTCCCACGAAGAAGTATCTCAAAGGACCGCCTCGTCATAGGGGTCTCAACGCAACAGATGGCGCGTCAATCGGACGCCCGGTCTGTGAGTTATTAGCCTTTTCGTCCCAGGAGCCCGGTTGGTTTCATGTATGAACCAACCCGACCGTATCTCATCCGTACCCTGAACTCTAATACGGTATACTCATAGGGACCGTTTCTCAATGTGATCACCAACGCCGCCGACGGTTCGTCAAACAGACGTTCGGTCTGAAAGTTATCAGCTTTTCCGTTCCAGGGGCCCGGTTGGATTTTAGGTTCAATCTAACCTGGACACTATCCAACTACATCCAAACCTCAGGAGAAGTATGCCAAAAGTTCCGTCTCATCAAGAGGAATCCAACAAAGTCGACGGCACGTTAATCGGACGTCCGGAGCTCAAATTATAAGCGTTTCTGCTCCGAGGGCCCGGTTGGTTTCAGATTCGAACCAACCTGGTCATACCCAAAGTTCTCCAAAACCTTGAGTGTAATATACCGAAATAACTGTATCGATCCAAGGATCACATCTCAACTGACGGTGCATCGATCGGAGGTCCGTAGCCCAAGTTATGGGCATTTAAGCGAACCCATCCGGTTTTAGGGGGTTTTGGGCCCGGACCGACCCGGCCCGAGACCCCCTAGGTCGGCCCGACCCGGGTCCGGGTCTGGCCCACTAGGGTGCGGCCCGGACCGGATGGCGCGGCCCAGCCCAGCCGGCGCAACCCGGCCTGATGTAGGGGTCCGGCCCAGCGCGGGCAGCCCGGCCCGGCCCGGCGTGGGCGGCCCAGCCCAGCGCGGCCGGTCCGGCTCGGCGGGTGCCGCGCGCTGAGCGGACACAAGGGGGTGCGCTACCCCCCCTTTGCTTTTGTAACCGCGGCCCCCACGTGGGGGACCGCATGACCACCTGCCGGGGGTTACGAACCCCCGGTCTTCCAGAATCCGGCTGGCCATAATGGCCGGTCAGTTGCTGCTGCGGGACCTTCTGGTCCCGCCCCCTTGAAGCGCCGACAGCCGGAGGTCCGACCACCTTCCATGCTCCACCGCGGCCAAAGGTCGCAGCCTTGTCCGACTGGCGCGGTGCGACGGCGCCGCGCCCCTCCGCCGTGGCCCCGCTCCGGCCGCGGCCTCTACGTGGTTCTCCGGCGTGGCGCGACGACACCACGCCCCTTCACCGCAGCCCAACTCCTGTCGCGGCCTCTTTTGGCCTCAATGGCGCGGCGCGATGGCGCCACGCTTCTTCGCCGTGTTCCTTCCTGATTCCGCGCGGTGCCGTTGCACCGCACCTCCTTCGTTCAAGCCGCAACAAAAACAACATCGAAGGGGGAGGAGGGTCATCCGTATTCATGCGGTCCGACCTCCTCCCGTTATTACGATAACAAGCGGCCCAAATAGAAGTCGATGAACGACAAAGAATTCATGAACAAATAAATAACCCCAACATTAAGGTGTTGTTGAACGAAGTTTCGTCACAGAAAAGGACGTCACGGAAAACGGCGTCACGGAGCGAGGCTCTGTAAGTGTCATCGGCATTACAGAGAAGAGAATCATTGACGTCGCGGTACACGGTGTTGCGTCTTCGATCTCCGAGGAACCATCGTTCTTCGTCGTCCTTTGTCGGAGGTCGGCGTTCTTCGTCGGCGACGATGCGTTCTTCGCATTCTTCGACTAGGAAGAAGGTGTCCAAGACTTGAGCTCTCCTCTTCTAACCCTTCTCGCACAACGAAACAACTTAATAAAATAAGGCTTCACCTTATTTTATTTCTCATGCCAATCCTTTTTGAAATTCGAAATGAATTCCCGAATTAATTACATTGAAAACTTAATCAATTAATTAATTAAGAGAGTTGACTTTTCATTTAAGGGGGGGGGTGCGGGTGTGTTACACAATTAATGGGGGGTTTGTGGAAGTTGAAAGGGGCGGGTCTCGTGTGGGGCCCACCTCACATTTATCCACACGTGGGTAGTTAGGAACTAGTGGGTCCCACCCCAACTCCCTTACATAGGATATAACTACTTAGATATAAAAATAAAATTGGTTGCACAAATTTTATTTTTATTCATTACTTAACCCATTAATTTAATAACCACACCCGAGCAAACGCAACTCTGGAATAGGTGTTCCTAAGCAATTACCGGCGCTGTGGTTTAATCGGTGCCCTCAGATTTCGATTCCAAGCACCGGTTCAAAAGTTAGAAAAACCCGCTCGTTCGTTCACTGAACATACCCGAGCTAAACTTCGGAAATTGATTCCAGGGATACCAGGCCTTAGAATCAGGTGCCGTTAGAAATTGTGTTCATGTAAAATCCCAAAGAAATTAAGAAAAAAAATTTCCTTAAAATTTCTGGGTCTTTACAAATTTCCACTTCATATCTTAAAGAAATGAAGTTGAATTTGTCATTCGTGAAGTGTTACCAGATCGTGTGATAGAATGATGGGTCATTGCATCTGTCTCAAGAAAAAGTTATTAAATATACATAAGTACATATATGGTGATATTAATTGTATATGGTTCCCAAAATGGACTTATACTTCATATATCATACCACTTAATAAAGTAAAACTAATTTCTACTAACTAGGGACTTCATATAGGCCAGTGATAGGCGATAAAGGCCTGTCGCACTTCGGTTGTGGGTTCGATTCCCGCAACCTTGTCCGACGCGACGGTTTGTCGCCTGACCTGCACGTTTTCCTTTTTCTAAAACTATACTATTATAACATTTTAGAAAAATGTTTTAGCCTTAAACAATACCATTAGATGTCCAAATTAATCTATTCTAAATTTTAGTCTTATCGAAAATACTTTTGTCCAATCTCATAGTATAAAGAAAACGATTACTAGAAAGGTCATCTACCAAGAATGTGAATACCATCATGTATCCCCCATATATCATAAGATATATCTTGTTGGTCAAATTACAAAGATGTGAATACCTTAATCATGTATTCTCTTGAAACATGAATTACCATAGACCTTAGTGAAAACACGAATGTTGTCAAAAGTTAACTCTTTCTACATACCAAAATCCCAAAAAAATCTATATACTCAAACCATGATATCACTTTGTGCGTATACCATTCATGATCTCATTAATACTATCAAACATTTAATTATCTATTTATCCCTTTATTATGCGCATATCATCTACTTTCAAAAAATATTTGAATAACCTTTCATGGTTATCGGTACCATTAAACGTATACATTCAAATACTAAAGGAAAAAAAATAGTGTAAAAATCCTTATATTTTTCTTTATTCCATAGTACCATAAATTATTCTTGATAAAAATGCAATCATTATACTACCTTCTTAATCCATTGAATGAGCTTCAACACTTATTTCATCTCATATATCATTTTTAGCCTCTTCTTCATCATCAACATAAATACTAATCATACGACCATGCTGATTCTCTTCATGAGACTTTCCCATAGGGAATTGGTTTGCATAATGCCCGTAAATTTCTCATTTAAAAAATTTAACCATTTTTGATGTCTTAACAATACCATTATCCTTGTAAATGGTGTTAACTGAACCTTTTCCTTTGCAATTACTGGCTTTGTGTCCTTCTTTTCCACACCCAAAGCATCTTCCAGTTCCTTTGAAACATTCTCCCTGATGCCTCTTACCACATGATTTACATGATGGAAATTGAACTTTCTTTCCTCTATGATCATCATGAAACTCCATCTTTCTCTTATTATCTGAGTCAAGAAACTTACCAAAGTTGAGATTATTGATCATATTATGATATTTCTGATTAGGCATAATAACGATGTTTGGACTTCCGAATCCCGTTTTATTTGGTTAATCATGAAGAATATCATTCCATTGTTCATCATATCCTCCATTATAATGAATCTTCCTGTTTACAACCATTTTCTAAAACCCAAAAAGAATAGTGTGAGAGGCAAAAATCATACTAGGAAAACAACATAATCAAGGGGATTAGTTTCAATCTCTAACATCTTAGGTATAATCCCAGGTTATTCATGATCGTTATAATAATTCTAGGACTGTAACCCATACTTATACTTAACCTTAGGGACATCCCTAGACATACCTTAGAAATATATCTAGGGATCTCACTAAAGTTTTCGTATCCTATTTTCCAAATGTTGACTAAACCTTCAATTTGATACCAACTGTAGAGATACAAAGCTTGACGTACATGGACATTACATTACTTTTGCAGAAAACTTAATACATGACAAAAAACAGACGCCCAAAGACCGTATTAGTTTAGTGTTTTTGGAAACTCGAAACATAATCTTCTAATCATGGTGAAAGATCTTCAACATATCCCATAAATATCTTCCCCTTTTGTTTTCTTAGTTAAAACCTTTCTTTATATCCTGGGGAAAAGAAAACATAAAAAGGGTGAGCTCAAATTCTTATTAAGGGTAAACATGGATAATATAAAACAATCCCTAAACATTTGAACCTAAGAACATGAACATAAAACATCAAAATCATGAGTAATGACATAAATCTTGGCAGTGCATAAGGCATAGATCATAAAGGAACATTAACCATGACAAAATAGCATGAGAATAAAACATGTAATTATGGAAACCATTAAGAACATGATATGATTTCCATATTAGCCAAGGCATTGCTTCCAAGACCATCATAGTGGAAAAAGTCCATTACTGAACCGGGTTTACTTGCCGTTCCATCCCTGTATTACCGAACCGGATTCACTTTCCTTTCCAACCATGTCTATCTCATGAGATATAAATCTTTTCCCAATGCATTGGAGGGATATATAGGTCCCACCCATCTCATAATGAAATCATTATTATGTGTGCCACAACATAAACATAAATCATTAATCATAACCCAAAGAATAAAATGGGTTTCATAAACATCATCCCATCATAACATAATCCATATAAAACAAATGGATATCATTTCATCATAAGATAAGTGAAACCATGTAAATCATAGAGACATTATACTTGAAACATAAACATATTAAATAATTTCATCTTAGATGGAAAATGGTTTTGATAAAACACTTGAAATGAATTCTTGAGGAAAATATCCTTTCTTCTTCAAAATCATTTTATTTTCACAAAATTCCATGCAATTTTAAAAGAAAAAGATTTTATTGAAAATAATCGTGAAATATTATAGAGTAAGCTTTATGAAGAAAAGGCGTTATGAAACCGTAAAAATCCATTCATGCCGTATAAGTTAAAGAAAACATTCTCCTCGTACTTTTACCTAAAAAGTCAAAAAGTACCTCGTATGGTAAACAAAAGAACGATTACCTACATACCATGTAGTAAAAGTAAAAAAAGGGTAAAAATGACTTTAAACATACATGGAATAATAGTAAACATTGTATGAAATCATTTTTAGAAAACATGGGCATGAATGATAAATATAACCCCAGTAAATACTTACAAATAAACAATCTCAGATAAGAACGAGATTGGAATAATTATCCCTTACCTTTTATGATCTGTGGAATCATACGTGTCATAAAATAAAGAAAATTACATGCATATTTAAATATCATATCCATCATAATAAAAATCACAAAACATTCATGGGAAGCATAAACACCATACAAAATAAATATATGGTGATTAAGGCATATGTCTCACATAAATAAAAGTGAGACGAAATAATCCCTTACCATAGGTCCAATTTCTTCCGTATGTGTCCGAGACTCCTGTATAGTGGGTTTAAAAATATTATTAACTTGTAACAGAACCATAATAATATTTATGATATCATATAGGATTCACTTATGACTTTATATTACCCATTCATTTGTCAATTCCATGTTAAAGTTGCGTTTTGGGTAAAATCGTTTCATTTATCATACGTGTTTGGACTTGTTGTTCCTGATATTATTATTACTTATATCATGATTTAATTACTTACAGAATATAAAAAATGATTTATATATCATATATATTCAGTATATATATATATAGTAGATAGATAAATGAAATTAAATACACCGTTCATGGAGACGGTAGACCATACGTAAGCATGAACGCTGTTTTCATTTCCTTATTGAATTGAACGGAAGTAAGTAGATGACATATATATATATATATAAATAAATCCAGTAGCATTATTATGTAATATATTTCATGATTATTTATTATATATATACTTTATAATCATTCTTGAATGGTTAACATGGAGAATGAATATCATCGCGTTGTGGAGACGGTAATCCGTACGTACGCACGAGCGATGATATCGTTCTCATAATTATTGAATGGTATTGGAGAGGATTATAGAATATCTCAGAATTAGTATCATGTTATAGTAATAATATATAGTTATTATTTACACCATTATACCCATCCAAGTAAGGTGGTGGTGGAAAACAAATTACACCACAGCGTATAGACGATATTCCGTACGTACGCACGCACGGTGATTTCGTTTTCCATAGGATGGATAGAAGGTAAAATAGGTTTGTTGCATATTTATAATAACATATTAGTATATTATTGATACTGATGTTATTAATTTATTATTAAACAACAAAATAAGAGGAAGTAGAAGAAGAAATTAATTTAAAAGAATCGGTAAAGGATATTACCTCTTCTTCTACACGCCTCTTCTAAACCTCGTCTTAGGGCACTAAAGTTGGTATTTGAAGAATACCAGGACCTCTAGTATATTTCTATGGAAGTGGATAAGATAAATTGTCAGGTTTTGGCTGAGATTGAAGGCTCAAAATGGTGTTAGGAGGAGAGGGAGGAGGTGCTCTTTTATAAGGGAGGATAGGAACACCTTTGGAAATATAAGAAATATTAATTTATAATAAATTCAAACCCCACTTAAAAACCTCAAAAAATGACTCAAATCTGAATATTAGATGAGATAGGGTATTAATATCATCAACCAAAAAAAATTAGACATGTTGGAAAATTATTTTAAACCTTATCAACTTGAATTATCCTTATTTAATCTATTTAATTTTATTTGTGGTAATAATATTCTAAATTTTAAATTGTTATAAATATTTACTTATGTGTTGTGAATTTTCCATAATTTTATACTTTATGAAATTATCGGCCATATAAATTTCAATTTATAATTTTTAAATATTTGTGTGATTTTTAAACAATTTTATAATATATTATTTTTATAAAATAACAATAGTGTCAATTTTGATACTATTCATTTATTTAAATTTAAATAACATCCACACAGAAGATATGTTTGAACTAAAAGATTTAATAGATTCATAACATGTCATATATATCTAGAAAATTCTTGGATCACATTAAATAGTTCATTTAATATTTATTTTAATATTTTTTAAAACTATTTATTTGATATTTGAATCAATAAAATAATTTCAACATCACTATTGTGTCATAATTAATGATAATTATTTTACCCCTAAAAATTATAAATAAATTCACATGATGTAGATAATTTTATTATATTTTTGGATACTATTCATGTTCAAAGTTTTATGAAGTTTATCACTAAATTAAAAGTATTACATTTATAAGATATAAGAGAGTGACACGTTGTCACTTTCTTTGGTTTTAATAATAATTATATAATTTTCGTGGTCAAAAGTCCATAAAATGAATCTATTATGATACTTAGGTGATATGGTCAACTTTTATTCAACCAATAGAATTTTGGTAGGTGTTAGGGTAATTTTATAATCTTATTTTTACCCTTAATTACCCGATTTACCTTTAACTGTAGTAAATAAAAATTACCGTAGTTACTATTCATAATATCAAAATAAAAAATAAAAGTAACCTATTAACGTAATTTGGACCCACTGAATCCAAATATGGAATCCATTTTTCCAAATTCAAAACACAGAAGTTGGAGTAATTAATTTAAAATTAATCTCGTTGTTAAGAAAGCGGGTTTTAAAAGTTAAAACATTATTAAAGATTGAAATGTTTTTACCTATGAATTCAATGTAAAATTAATATAAATGACTTGAATTATATTAAATGGTAAAAATATATTCTATTTATACTTTAAAACCATTCAATATTATAATTTATCCATATAAATTATCTCGATGAAAAAAGTTGTTTTTAAGTAAAATTTAGCGTGTTTTTACTATTCATCAAAATAAGAACGTTGTTAGAAAAATATCAAAACTTTATCCAATTAATTTTTTATATCATGATTCAAAAGAATAAGTTTAGTTTTTAATATTAAACTTATAAACTTGTCAAAAATTAGATTTAAAATGGGTGCGCCATCAAAAGGCGGCATAACTGCATTTTTTTGAAAACTACTTCTTTTATCCGAAAAATTGATTTTATTCTCATACCTCATTCTAGAAAATGTGTAAGATGAATTATAATGTTATAAATTTCAAAATGCGATTAAAAATATTCATAACGGCTAGTTCATAATAATATTATAACAATATATCGTTGTTTAGTGAAACTTGGTATTGCATACAACACATACTATTGAGGAAGGTCGCTCTTGCGTGTAATGCAAGCCAAGTCAGGGTTGCATGTAGGGAATGATTCCTTTGGTATTGTGTATAACATACTCAAAATATAGTTCAGTTATACATTGATCAAAATCTATACCTGGTGTTGTGTAAAATGAATTTTTTTCAAAAGAACTTGAAATTGTGTGCATCACAAGCCCAGAATAGTGTTGCGTATACTACAAGCTAATAAAGTATTGCGTATATCACAAGATAATCTTGGTTAAGTGTACAACAAAAGACATCAAATAAATTAAAAATAATAATTCTCATAAAATCTCGGGGTGTTACATTCTACCCCCCTTAAAATGAATTTCACCCTTGAAATTCGTCAGGGTTATAAATGGTTTTCTACTTGAAAGTTTCTTTCATAGAAACCCACATCGTAAAAAGGAATACTAAATCATAATTTTAAAAAGTAAAGTTAGAAACATAATGGATACCCAAAGTAACTCATCACTAGATTTCCACATAGGATAATATAGGTGAAAATATGGATATGGAAGAGAAATCTAACCATCATGTTTGGATGAAGAGTGGTAGAGAACATGGATATGAAAAATCCAACAATCACAAAGCCATAAATTTGTGATGATCTAAGGTACCATATAATTCATCAGATATGAGGGCACTAGGACAACATTTTTGGTTTTCAAGATCATTTCCCTAAAGATGAAAATTTTGAATTAGAAGAAAAACTTACTTGATTTTGGTAAAATCTCACCATTGGTCATTCCTTGAACAATTTACACTTCATCTCTTAAGGAAATGAAGTTGAATTTTTCATTTGTGAAGTGTTACCAGATCGTGTGATAGAATGATGGGTCATTCCATCTATCTCAAGCAAAATTTATTAAATATACATAAGTACATATGTGGTGATATTAATCCTATATGGTTCCCAAAATGGACCTATACTTCATATATAATACCACTTACTAAAATAAAACTAATTTCTACTAACTAGGGACTTCATATAGGCCAGTGATATGCGATAAAGGCCTGTCACACTTCGGTTGTAGGTTTGATTCTTGCAACCTTGTCTGATGCGACGAGTTATCGCCCGTCCTGTATGTTGTCCTTTTTCTAAAACTATACTATTATAACATTCTATAAAAATGTTTTAGCCTTAAAAAATACCATCAGATGTCCAAGTTAATCCATTCCAACCTTTAGGCTTATCGAAAATACTTCTGTCCAATCTCATAGTATAAAGAAAACGATCACTAGAAAGGTCATCTACCAAGCATGTTAATACCATCATTTATCCCCCATATATCATAAGATATATCTTGTTGGTCACATTCCAAACATGTTAATACCTTAATCATGTATTCTCTTGAAACATGAATTACCATAGAACCTTAGTGAAAACATGAATGCTGTCAAAAGTTAACTCTTTCCACATACCAAAATCCCAAAAAAATCTATATACTCAAACCATGATATCACTTTGTGCATATAGCAGTCATGATCTCATTAATACTATCAAAAATTTCATTATCTCCTTATCCCTTAATTATGAACATATCATATAATTTCCAAAAATATTTGAATAACCTTTCATGGTTGTCGGTACCATTCAATGTATACATTCAAATACTCAAGGAAAAACAATAGTGTAACAATCCTTATATTTTTATTTATTCTATAGTACCATACATTATTCTTGATAAACATTCAATCATTATACTACCTTATTAATCCATTGACCAAGCTTCAACACTTCTTTCATCTCATATATCATTTGTAGTCTCTTAATCATCATCAACATAAATACTACCCATTATCCTTGTCAATGGTGTTAATTGAACCTTTTCCTTTGCAATTACTGGCTTTGTGTCCTTTTCCACACCCAAAGCATCTTCCAGTTCCTTTGAAACATTATCCCTGATGCCTCTTACCACATTATTTACATGTTTGAAATTAAACTTTCTTTCCTCAATGATCATCATGAAACTCCATCTTTCTCTTATTAGCTGAGTCAGGAAACTTACCAAAGTTGAGATTATTGATCATATTATAAGATTGATGATTAGGCATAATAACAATGTTTTGAATTCCAAATGCCATTTAATTTGGTTTTTCATGAAGAATATCATTACATTGTCCATCATATCCTCCATTATCGTGAATCTTCCTGTTTCCAGCCATTTTCTAAAACCCAAAAAGAATAGTGTGAGAGGAAAAAATCATACTAGGAAAACAACATAATCAAGGGGATTACTTTCAATCTCTAACATATTAGGTATAATCCTAGGTTATTCATGATCGTTATAATAATTATAGGACTGTAACATATACTTATACTTAACCTTAGGGACATTCCTAGACATACCTTAGAAATATCTCTAGGGATCTCACTAAAGTTTTCGTATCCTAATTTCCAAAGGTTGACTAATCCTTCGCTCTGATACCAACTGTAGAGACCCAAAGCTTTACGTACATGGAAATTACATTACTTTTTCGGAAAACTTAATACATGAAAAAAACAGACGCCCAAAGAATGTATTAGTTTAGTGTTTTTGGAAACTCGGAACATAATAATCTAATCATGGTGAAAGATCTTCAAAATCTCCCATAAAGATCTTCCCCTTTTGTTTTCTTACCTAAAACCTTTCTTTATATCCTGGGGAAAAGAAAACATAAAAAGGGTGAGCTCAAATGCTCAGTAAGGGAAAACATAGAGAACATAAAACAATCCCTAAACATTTGAACGTAAGAACATGAACATAAAACATCAAAATCATGAGTAATGACATAAATCTTGGTAGTGCATAAGGCATAGATCACAAAGGAACATTAACCATGAGAAAATAACATGGGAATAAAACATGTAATTGTGGAAACCATTAAGCACATGTTATGATTTCCATATTAGCCAAGGCATTTCTGCCAAGACCATCATAGTGGACAAAGTCCATTACTGAACCGAGTTTACTTGCCATTCCAGCCCTGTATTACTGAACCAGATTCACTTTCTGTTCCAGCCATATTTATCTCATGAGATATAAATCTTTACCCAATGAATTGGAGGGATATATAGGTCCCATACATCTCATAATGAAATCATTCTTACATGTACCACAACATAAACATAAATCATTCATCATAACCCAAATAATAAAATGGGTTTCATAAACATCATCCCATCATAACATAATCTATATAAAACAAATGGTTATAATTTCATCATAAGAAAAGTGAAACCAAGTAAATCATAGATACATTATAATTGAAACATAAACATATGAAATAATTTCATCTTAGATGGAAAATGGTTTTAATAAAACACTTGAAATGAATTCTTGAGGAAAATATCATTTCTTCTTCAAAATCATTTTCTTTTCACAAAATGACATGAATTTTTAAAAGAAAAGGATTTTATTGAAAATAATCATGAAATCTTGTAGAGTAAGCTACATGAAGAAAATGCGTTATGAAACCATAAGAATCCATTCATGCTGTATAAGTTAAAGAAAACATTCTCCTCGTACTTTTACCGAAAAAGTCAAAAAGTACCTCGTATGGTAAAAAAAGAAAGATTAACTACATACCATGTAGTAAAAGTAAAAAAGGGTAAACATGAATTTAAATATACATGGAATAATAGTTAACATTTTATGAAAGCATTTTTATAAAACATGGGCATGGATGATAAACATAAACCCAGTAAATACTTATGAATAAACAATCTCGGATAAGAACGAGATTGGAATAATTATCCCTTACCTTTTATGATTGGTGGAATGATACATGTCATAAAATAAATAAAATTACATGCACATGTAAATATCATATCCTTCATAATAAAAATCATAAAACTGTCATGGGAATCATAAACACCATACAAAATAAATAGATGGTGATTAAGGAATATGTCTCACAGAAATAAAAGTGAGACGAAATAATCCCTTACCTTAGGTCCAATTTCTTCTGTATGTGTCTGAGACTCCTGTATAGTGGGTTTAAAAATATAATTAACTTGTAACAAAACCATAATAATGTTTATGATATCATATATGATTCACTTATGAATTTATATTACTCGTTCATTTTTCAATTCCATATTAAAGCTGCGTTTTGGGTAAAGTCATTTCATTTATCGTACGTGTTTGGATTTGTTGTTATTGATATTATTATTACTTATATAATGATTTACTTACTTCCAGAATGTAAAAAATGATTTATATATCATATATATTCAGTATATATATATATATAATATATAGATAAATGAAATGAAATACACCGTTCATGGAGACGGTAGACCGTACGTACGCATGAACGCTGTTTTCATTTCCTTATTGAATTGAATGGATGTAAGTAGATGACAAAAATATATATTGATAAATCCAGTAGCATTATTATGTCATATATTTCATTATTATTTATTATATATATACTTTATAATCATTCTTGAATGGTTAACTTGGATAATGAATCTCATCGCGTCGTGGATACGGTAATCCGTTCGTATGCACGAGCGATGATATCATTCCCATAATTATTGAATGGTATTGGAGAGGATGATAGAATATCTCAGAATTAGTATCATGTTATAATAATCATATATAGTTATTCTTTACACCATTATACCCATCCAAGTAAGGTGGTGGTGGAAAACAGATTACACCACGGCGTGGATACGGTATTCCATATATACACACGTGCGGTGATTTCATTTTACGTAGGATGGATATAAGGTTAAATGGGGTTGTTTCATATTTATAATAACATATAAATATATGAGTGATACTGATTTTATTACTTTATTATGAAAAAACAAAAGAAGAGGAAGTAGAAGAAGAAATTAATTTGAAAGAATCGGTAAAGGATATGACCTCTTCTTCGACGCGCCTCTTATAAACATCCTCTTAGGGCACTAAAGTTGGTCTTTGAAGAAGACCAGGACCTCTAGTATGTTTCTAGGGAAGTGTAGAAGAGAAATTTATAGGGTTTTTCCGATCTTGAAGGCTAAAAATGGTGTGAGGAGGAGAGGGAGGAGGTTCCCTTTTATAAGGGAGGAGAGGGGCACCTTTGGTAACATAAGAAATATTAATTTATAATAAATTCAAACCCCACTTAAAAACCTCCAAAAATAACTCAAATCCGAAGATTAGATGAGATAGGGTTGTAATATCATCAACCAATAAAATTTAGACATTTTGGGAAATTATTTTAAACCTTATCAACTTGAATTATCCTTATTTAATCTATTTAATTTTATTTGTGGTAATAATATTCTAAATTTTAAATTTTTATAAATAATTACTTATGTATTGTGAATTGTCCATAATTTTATACTTTATGACATTTTAGACCATATAAATTTCAATTTATAATTTTTAAATACTTGTGTGATTTTTAAACAATTTTATAATATGTTATTTTTATAAAATAACAATAGTGTCAATTTTAACACTATTCATTTATTTGAATTTAAATAAAATCCACACAGAAGATATTTTTCGAACTAAAAGATTTAATAGATTCATAACATGTCATATTTATCTTGAAAATTCTTGGAGCACATGAAATAGTTCATATAATATTTATTTTAATATTTTTTAAAACCATTTATTTGATATTTCAATCAATAAAATAATTTCAACATCACTATTGTGTCATAATTAATGATAATTATTTAACTCCTAAAAATTATAAATAAATTCACATGATGTGGATAATTTTATTATATTTCTGTATACTATTCATTTTTGAAGTTTTATGAAGTTTATCACTATATTTAAATTATTACATTTATAAGATATAAGAGAGTGACTTGTTGTCACTTTGTTTGGTTTTAATAATAATTATATAATTTTCATGGTCAAAAGTCCATGAAATGAATCTATTATGATCCTTAGGTGATATGGGTCTACTTTTATTCATCCAATTGAATTTTGGCAGGTGTTAGGGTAATTTTATAATCTTATTTTTACCCTTAATTACCCGATTTACCTTTAACTATAGTAAATAAAAATTACCGTAGTTACTATTCATAATATCAAAAAAATAAAAGTAACATATTAACATAATTTGGACCTAATGAATCCAAATATTGAATCCATTTTTCAAAATTAAAAATACAGAAGTTGCAGTAATTAATTTAAAATTAATCCCGTTGTTAAGAAAACGGGTTTTAAAAGTTAAAATATTGTCAAAGATTGAAATGTTTTTACCTATGAATTCAATGTAAAATTAATGGAAATGACTTGAATTATATTAAATGGTAAAAATATATTCTATTTATACTTTAAAACCATTCAATATTATAATTTAACCATTTAAATTATCTTGATGAAAAAAGTTTTTTTAAGTAAAATTTAGCGTGTTTTTACTATTCATCAAAATAAGAACGTTGTCAGAAAAATATCAACACTTTATCCAATGTGAATTTTTATATCTTGATTCAAAATTATAAGTTTGTTATGTAATATTGAACTTTTAAACTTGTCAAAAATTAGATTTAAAATGGGTGTTCCATCAAAAGGCAGCATAACTGCATTTTTTGAAAAAGTATTTCTTTTATCCAAAAATTTTATTTTGTTCTCATACCACATTCTAAAAAATGTGTAAGATGAATTATAATGTTATAAAATTCAAAATTCGGTTAATACTATTCATAACTCCTAGTTCATAATAATATTATAACAATATATCGTTGTTTAGTGAAACTCGGTATTGCGTACAACACACACTATTGAGGACAGTCACTATTGTGTATAATAAAAGCCAAGTCAGGGTTGCGTGTAGGGAAATATTCCTTTGGTGTTGCATATAACATACTCAATATATAGTTCAGTTATACATTGATCAAAATCTATGCTTAGTGTTGTGTAAAATGAATTTTATTCAAAAGAACTTGCAATTTTGTGCATCACAAGCCAAGAATAGTGTTGCGTATACTACAAGCTAATATGGTGTTGTGTATAGTGCAAGATAATCTTGGTGAAGTATACAACAAAAGACATCAAAGAAATTAAAAAGAATAATTCTCATAAAATCTCGGGGTGTTACAAGATCATACAATAATATCTTACAAATCATCAATTTGTGTCTAAAATCCTTTCAACATATTATATTTATCTGATGCATGCCTTTTGTAGGGCATAATAAAAGAAAATTTATATTCCTAATGCAATATAGTGGCTGACCATGGTCGTCTCACTTAAGGAGCATTGGAGTCAATTCAATCACTGATTCTAGTTCACCTATTTAAATTATTTTGGGTTTTTATATTATTTATGAAAATTATGGTTTTAGGTTTTGTAAAACATGAAATTAAAATAATGCAATGTATAATTTAAATATAAATGCAGATACAAACAAGATGAAATTATGGAAGAAAGGTATTGTTACTAAGGTTGGACATCACAGGTTCATTCATTATTTATTTTTTATTTAAATTCAATTTGATAATACATTTAGTGAAACCTCATTAATGAATTTATTTTCTTTGATTTATTGAGTGTCTGATTTTTTTACGCCTCCAACACACCAAACCACACCTCCTCAAATAGTAAAATAGGATAAAACCTCAACCAAAAATGTTATTCCTAAAAGAACCGGCTCTACCGTATGCTGTTTCATCTCTCCGGGAAACCCCAGCTCCACCGTATGAAGGGATTTCCCAAGAGAAGGGATAGAAAAATAATTAATCAAGTAAAAGAAATGGAATTGAAAATAATTATGTGGTGGAAAACCTCTACACTTGTGCAATACACCCACATATACCACAAATAGATTTAAATCATGTTCAATTGAAGTGCAATAATAATGAAAACTGTGAAACCTCCCCTAGGGCCAAGCCTTGGGTTAGTCAATTTCCATTAAAAAGTGAATAGAGATCACAATGGAAATATGGAATATAGAAATATAATTAGAGTTAGAAGAAAAAGTGGGATTATAGAAGAAAAGGAAACACTTTAATATAAAAACATTGGATGCATTACATGGTAAAAGTAATATAAAATAAAAAAAAGAAAGAAAAAATCCTAAAGAATTACTGTCATCCAAGATTCCCTCTTCGAATGATATTATCTTCAATTCACCCCTATCCTCTTATTTATAGGCATGGAAGAGGTCTTGCGGTGTCATAATAGACCATTTAATGAGTTTCAAGTCATAATGGGTTGTTAACGGTTGAAAATTTGACTCTAGAATTTTTATTAAAAATAATCTGCATGTTAAACCTGGCTATTTGGTGCTTTATTATTCCATCATGAACCAAAAAAATAAAATTACTCAATTAAACATAAGGATCATGTCATTTAAGCTCAAAAAGATAAGAGGGAGTGGGCTGTATGCTAGACTAATTCCTAATACTAAATTTGAAATCTAAATTCCTAATATTGAAAATGAAAGTACTAGAAAGAAAGTAAAGGATAAATCTTAGTATGATCTCCCAAGTGGGATCTAAATTTTTACTAACTCCATAGGGTAGTACCAGCTATTATACAAATTTTTATTGTGGTTGGGGATTCTTTGACTTGAACCACCAGATGTGGTTCCTTCTAGCTTGGACTTGTTCTTCTCTATTGAGGTGGACTCCATGGATAGAGTACACAAGATCTGACCCCTTCACAATTAGGTACAACTCACATGGTGGGGGTAGGATGAAGTAGGTAACCTTATCATCCTTAATTGCTACTTGTGAAACAAATTTGTTTTATTCTTTTACTCCCTTTAGTGAATATTCAATGTCTTCTGGGAGCTCTAGGTGTTCCTTAGCAGGTGAATTTTTTTCCCTCATCATCCTCCTAGGCATAATAAGATTCAGAAAATTCTGAAACTTTAAAATAGTTGAGAGTAATAATCAAATTAGTTTCGACAAAATTAAATGAGTTTGAGTTCAATAATTTATCATCTACCTGAGTTGGTTCAGTTTGAATATCTTCTTTGATGGAAAATTCTTCTTGGAGTTGATTATCGATGGATGGAGATACATAGTCAGGCTCCTCCACCTCGAGTTTGGCCTCAACATATTGGATGTCTTCAGTAAAATTAGGAAATACTAGTGGCACTTCCTTCTTGGCCTTTAATCTTTTAAAATCAATCTGGAGATCATCAATCAAGCTCATCAAACCTTGTGGTAAGATCTATGTATCTTGGAATTTTTCCAACTATTTTAACATTATGATAATAGAATCACTTCTTCGTCAGAGTTCCTCCTCAGTATAATCCATTTATTTCTCTTAAACCTATGATTAATTGTTCCCTGAATTGTAAAAATGGTCGTTTAAAAACATCATAGGAACAATTTTTTTTATGTTTTTTTAAATAAATAATACAAATAAAAATATTTACAAAAATGTGAATTTTGAAAAAGTGATCAAAATAACTGTTTAGATCCCCAGAAATGACACCAGTTTTGATGAATGCCTATTGTAGGGTGTGGAAAAAGAAAATTTACATTACTAATGTAGCACAGAGGCTGACCATGGTCATCTCACTTGATCAGCATTGCAGTCAATTCAATCACTGATTCTAGTTCACCTATTCTATTTTTTTGGTTTTTATATTATTTATGAAAATGAAGGTTTTGGATTTTGTAAAACATGAAATTAAAATAATTAAATACATAATTTAAATATAAATGCAGATGCAAACAAGATGAAATTATGGAAGAAAGGTCTTGGTCCTAAGGTTGAACATCACATGTTCATTCATTATTTATTTTCTGTTTAAATTCAATTTTATAATCCATTTAGTGAAACATAATTAATGAATTGATTTTATTTTATTTATTGAGTGTGTGATTTTAGAATATGTCCATCACACCAAACCACACATCCTCCAATAGTCAAATAGAATAACACCTCAACCATGAATGCTATTCCTAGAAGACCCAGCTCTATTGTATGTCGTTTCATCTCTTTGGGAAATACCATCTCTATCATATGAAGGGTTTTCTTGAGATAAGGTAGGGAAAAATAATTAATCAAAGAAAAGAAATAGAATTTAAAATAATGTCATGGTGGAAGAATTAAACACCCATGAAATACTCCCACATCCACCACAAATATATTTAAAACAAGTTCAATTGAAGCACAATAATAAAAAACACTGTGAAACCTCCCATAGGGCCCAACCTCGGGTTAGTCACTTTCCATTGAAAAGTTAATATATATAATGATGGAATGATGTAATAGATAAAGATAATTATATTTCAAAGAAAAATACAGATGGGATAAGAAAAGTAAACACTTTAATATAAAAATGATGAATGTGTTACATGGTAAAAGAAATCTAAAATAAAAAGAAAAGAAAGAAAAAATTCTAAAGCATGACTATCATCAAATCTTCCCTCTCTAAACAATATTATCTTTAATCCACCTATAACCTCTTATTTATAGGCATGGAAGAGGTCTTGGGGTTTCATAACGGTCCATTTAATGAGTTTCGGGTCATATTAGGTTGTCAACGGTTGAAAATTTGACTCCATAATTTTTCTTCAAAATAATTCACATACTAACCCCTTGGTTTTGCATAATCATTGAATGAAGTCTTCTAAAAAGTTGTTTAGAAATATTTTATACATTCGACCTCCAAATTTCAATTTTATTGGACCTTCCTAAAGAGAGTTATGAATTTTTTTATTGACAATGAATTTTACTGGAAATATTTTTAGGAAGATTCCTTAAATGTATATCATTCAATTTTAACCTTAATTGACGAATAATTCCATGTAATTTAATATAAGAACTATTATAGGAGTCCTCTTTCATATCCATGAAGAATCACCTAAATTTGAGGTGTG
This sequence comes from Viscum album, assembly GCA_963277665.1. Taxonomy (NCBI): domain Eukaryota; kingdom Viridiplantae; phylum Streptophyta; class Magnoliopsida; order Santalales; family Viscaceae; genus Viscum; species Viscum album. Next base: position 1,818,071 of record OY728136.1, read on the forward strand.
TATCTTGAGTTATGACTTATTTACGGAGGTGGTGTCCACACTGTCTTCTCAAAAGTTTTTTGAACTTTATTGATTTTTTCAAATCCCTTGTTGTTTTAATCAGATTTTAGTCCTAAAGACAAAGTTGAAGAAAATAAATAAATGAATCAAAAAAATAAATTAAGTTCTAAAATCTTTTGAGTGGACAGCGTGGACCCCACCTCCATATGTGAAGCATAACTTGAGCTACACACCTCAAATTGGATTAATATTTTAAATATTATTCCAAAAATATGCTTGTGATTAAAATATATTAAATTTCATGAATTAATAACTTTTCACATTTTATCCCAAAACAACCCATAAATATTAAAATCTTTCAAATAAGCTCAAATTGATAAATTCTATAAGATTAAATCATTGAAAAAAATATTAATAATGTTGAAAATATTAGTTCTATCAGTATCTTTATGTGGTTTTATCTTCTTGAAATGTGTTCAAGGAGACACTCCAAAACCTAATCCTCTAACATGACCATATTGTTCTGGTTACTTCAAATCTACTAAAAGTAGTTTTTCTTCTGGTATGGTCACTATTGATTCTTATGTCTAAACCCTATAAAAATATGAACATAAATAGATATTTTTATGTAATATTATTATAAAGAATAATTAATTACTATTATGTCATACTTACACATGTTTTGCATACTAATTTTTTTCATCAACTATTTTACCCTCCTTATTTACATGAGCCTCCTTACATAGAACATGAAGTGGGATAGAAGTGGCTTCATATTTTAATTCATCAATCTAAATATAAACAAAGGAACATGTGTTATTTCGTATCACATAAAAAATTTATTATTGATTTAAAATACATACCAATTTCTTCTCCAGTGAAGTGTACCACATCCTTCCTTTGCGATAGGGGTACATTGGTTTTTATGCATGTTATTTATTTTCAAAACTCGTTTTCTACTTCATAAATTAATAATTTTGAATCAAATTGGATAAAATAAAAATGTAAAATAATATATTATCAACTACAATGAACCTAAAATGATTTCTCATTATGACGATTGATGAAATAAGTCCATGTTCCCTTCTTTATAATGTGTTCATAACTAACTAGTGGGTGGGGATTTACTTTCCCCTCAACATCCCTAAGATTTAACTTGGTAAGAAGAGTCTGGAAGACTCTATGGGATTTTATAGCAGCCATTATGGAAAATTTCTTACAAAAATATTCTAAAATAAACAAACCCTGTAAGGAATAATGAAAATTAAATCAATGTTTCATTATATAATTTTTCGATAAAATAGATAAAGTATATTGTAAAATTACAAATACACATTTACAAAGGGTTTCCTTTATTATAGGTTAGACGTGGCACTATGAATCAATATCAATCAGAACATTCATCTTCATTGTGACCCTAACATAACTAATGAACATTGAATTGTTGGGGTCAATAGGTTGGCTGTGTTGATTCCAACCAACCACAAATTTTATACCCTGACTTCTTACATTGATAATTTTATTAAACACTATGTTGCTACATTATTGTTGTTTTTTTAATCAACATGATGTTGATTCCCTAATAATTATACAGTTTCATCATCGATAGTCTTTTCTTCATCAGGATTGGTAACATCTTCATGTGTAAAATACATTGTCTGCATGAGTAGTCAAACATTTAATTTGTATTGAATAAAAATAATGTAAACATGAACAAAGGATTTTATAAGGGTCGTATGAATGCTCTATTGAAAACATGATGAACTCTTTAACTCCATATTCATATTTATTTGTAAAATGATTAGCATACATCCATTTTGAAGTAAATTAGTAATTAAATTTAAGATAATAATTACACCACTATAGTAGGTGTTATCCTATGAATTCATCCAAAGGTGAAAGTTATAGAAAAATTTCATCCTCATCAAATTCATCTCCCGAATAGTTATTATTTCATTTTTTTTCTTGAGAATCATCTTTCATCTCTTTCATACATGAACCTATGTTTATTAAACTAGTATGAGAAGTAGTCATCCCAAACTGGGTACCGGTGATCATTTTGGATGACTACTGCTTAGATTAGTTCAAGAAACATAGAATATATAAGGGATTAGTCTCAAGAAACAAAATAAAATAATAACTGTTTGGGATATGAAGCTGGTGAGGATGAAAATTGTCTTCTAAAAAAATTTTTAAATTACCACATCAAAATTTTAAATTTTAAATCTCATCTCAAAATTATAAAAGGCCATTGACACTACTATGAGAAAATCAAATCATCCCCACTGAGATTTACTGACTCTAATATATGTTAATAGTCTTTTTACCTCACCTATATCTCAAATATAAGATCTCTATATCAATTGAGGTTCATGTGTTGGGTATGAGTAAAAAAATAAACAAGTAAATACTAACAAGGACCCTAAAATATACAAAAATTCATATATTTGAACATATGTTCAAATTAGTAAAATTAAAAATATATATGTAAGTCAAGTCATTATGTACTAACCAGGACACCATGATAATAAAATGTACTGACTTCATTTCATACTAGTGAATTATACTAATCATACCATAAGTTTATATCATGGTTGTTCACTAACCTTCAAATAATTTCACTAATAATATGTTTAAATTTGAATCATAGGAGGTAAAAAATTGTTTATCTCCATTTGGAAATAAACACATCATATGTACCATGAGATTCGTCCTCATACCCCTAGCATCCAAGACTACCCCTCAGTGATAACCATCACATGTACTTATTGCATCCAAATCATGAAATGGGTATAAAATATCCATTTTTCTTAGGAAGTGAATTTTAAATATGGGGAAGTCTTAAAATAATTGTTTCCCTTAGGAAAGAACCACACAATGGGTGACACAATACATTATTTAAACCTAACTTCTGAAAAACCATAAATAATAAAAAACAGCAACATAAATGTCACATCACCCTCACCCTAGCCCTTGATGAATCACTAACATGTCTATACTAACTCACATTATAATATACCATAACTAGCCCTCTCATAATACCCATCATATTCTAATATATGATAAAAATTATTTTTATAACATCTACTCATTTATTTCTTGTAGAAAAATATTTTAATCGTACATTGATAGGTACATTAAAAATCATTTCAAATAATATCAAGTGATTATTCAAAGAAAATATCATAAGACAAGATTTATCAAAATTTAACAAAAAAACTAGTTACATAATACATTTAATACAATAATTTAAAAAAATCACTCTAGAGAATAAATTATTAGATAAGTAAAAAAACATTAGTTAAAAAATCAGTAAAAAATGCATACAAAGATAAAAATTAATACTTAATAAATAAAATTCACCGAATTTTTCCATTTCCTAAAATTATAATTTCTAGGAAAAAACTATGATACTTTTTATAATAATTTATATAGTTCCCTCAGTTAAAAAATTATTTATAAATGTGTATCGATTCATTTTAAAAATATAAATATTATTAAAACCATATTTGTGTATGATTATGGTAAAATAATTTGAAGAGTATATTTATCCTATAAACACACATATTTATTATGAACTATTTTAGATGAAAAATAAAATATTTAATACATATATAAAAACTATAACTAATCTAGTATCAAAAACATAAAATTATTTAATTGAATAATAAAACATGATAATCACTTAAATATTTCTATTATAGCATGTGTAATATATAATAATTGATCAAGATTCCATATAAACATGTTTTATCAAATATAAAATAATTAAAACCATTCAATATCATTGATTATTTTCAAAACCAATATAAGACCCTTATCAATGGAGTTATTTAATTAATATCAAATTATTTAAATCATTAATAATATATTTCAATGGTTAATAAACAATAAATTATATATTTTTAAAAAATACTCTGAAATACATACATTATAAACTATTACATATCCTACATGATCTAAATATTTTTAAATTAATATAGATAAACTTATACTTAAATAAAATCATGAAGTAATTTATATATTTAATGAGAAAATATTCGTTACATCTAATTAGAACAAAAACTAAAGACAATTTTGTTTCAAAAAAAAAACCTAGCACTTATTATTTAAAAAAAATATGTTTATCCCTTGTATACTCTAAACCCACTCATATTCAAAAATAACCTAATGCAATTTTAATTATGGATTATAACATATTACATTTCAAAAATATAATTCTATAACCATAAGTGTTCATTTTTATCACTTTAATAAAGAAACAAAAATATTATAAAAAATACCATAAAATAAAATAATATAAGGTGAGAATCAATATTGTTTGAACCAAATTTTCATTAAAAACATTAAATTAAATTTAAATGCATATAATATTAACATATTCATATAAATAAATATACCTATCAATGTAGAATTATTTTAAAAAAGTAAGAAACATGTGAAATACAAATTATGGTGGCCTATAATAGTGTAGTTTGAGGGAATTATGACTCTTGTATCATTAATATAAATCACAGAGAGACCTAAATCCATGGAAAATATACATGGAGACCTTGGTCCTTCCAACTAAAGATAGAATGTCCAAATCCATATTTTTTTTCTATAATATTTTTGGGGAAACACAAATGATTATAATAAATACCATTGAACTACATATTAAGTAGGTAATTGGCCAATTGGTTGTAGTTTGTGATAGGAACATGTTTGAAAAAAATGAAAAGTCAATTACAAAAATTGATGGGATTATTCCCTTATAGATGAACAATAATATTCTGAACCAAACATCCTTTACTTAATTTTTAATAGAAGATCTTGCTCCATAGAAATCCATAAAGACTGTAATGATGGAAAGAATGAGTCCCCAAAACTCTGGAAAGAGTTAGGAGTGAATGTGGCGATAAGAATGGTAGCAATGAGAAAAAATGAGAGAGACTAATCATGAATATAGTTATGGGAGAAGAGAAGAAGGGTTTGTCACGGTTGAGAATAATGAAAAAACTCAAACCGTGGAACCCAAACAAGCAATCAATGAGAGAGGGAAAGGAGAAAATAACATACCTTAAATTCTAGTCCTGATTCATCTGAGATAACATAGAGGAGGAGCACCGGTAGTAGGGGAGTTTCATGATAGCTTGAGAAGCATGACTGAATCAGTTGTAGTTAGAGTTCTTTTAAATAGATCAGGGACACCTTTATCAGTACTTACAAAAAAGCACTGATAATAATATCTTTTATGAGTACTAAATTGATAAGGGCTGATAAAAGGAACCTTTATCAGCGTTAAAACTTTAGCGCTGGTAAACAAATTATAATTATAATTATAAATAAAAAAATTTGTAAATATATTTATATAATTATATATTTATTTTTTTATAATTATATATTTATTTAAATATATAATTATTTATTTATAATTACATAAATACTTTTTTTAAAAAATTATATTTTTTATTTATAATTATAAATATATAATTTTATAAATATAGTAAATATACATTTATAAATATATTTATAATTATAAATATATTTATATCATAATATATATATATTTAATATATATATATATAAATATAAATATAGTAAATATTTTCATTATTTAAATATGTGTATTAAAATTTTATAATTATAAATATATTTATATCATTATATATAATTATATAATTATATATATACATATATTTAATAAATAAATATAATTATGGTAAAGATATTCATTATTTAAATATATATATTATAATTTTATAATTATTTAAATATATAACTGTTTATTTATAAATATATGAATACTTTAAAAAAATAATATTTATATATTTATATCATTATATATATTTATATAATTATATATATATAATAAATATAAATATAAATATAAATATAGTATAATCATTATTTAAATAAATTTATCATAATTTTATAATTATTTAAATATATAATTATTTATTTATAATTATATAAATACTTCTTTAAAAAATAATATTTATTTATTTATATTAATTATAACTATATAAATATATAAATATAGTAAATATGTGTAATTTCCGGAACCCAGATGCCACTCAATAGTGCTCTGAGCCTGATTGGCCACTTAACATTAAAAACATCTCCCTAGATGCCAGAGGCTGCAGATTAGCAGCGAGGGCCTAGGGTGTGTCCATGGGGAGACTATACCCTCATTACCAGAGCATAACACAATGGAATAATAATAACAATCAATAGAGGAAGCAGATATAACAACTTGAAAAATGATGAATAAACAAGATAAGAATATATAAACAATGCCTGGAGTAATCTCATATATAGATTATGATGATACATGTCATGTCAATACAAAGAATCCAAAATAGGTAGACAATAGTATAATACAATACATGTATCAAAATAAAAAAACATAAAGAAGTGTTATCTCCAAATATCATTACGAGCCTCAGCTCAGTCTCGTGCTCCCCTACTCCCAAGCATAGAACAAAATTAAGCATCGAACTATGGGTGTTTGTCCTGGTTCCTACCTGCATTTATAAAGTCTTTCCAAGTACCCAACGATGGCCCAAATAAGGTGTGACATACAATCCCAATATGTAACCACCCAAAGGTCTATAACAAGTCCTAGCTATGAAATATAACAAGCTAAAGCATCATGAAATTTATATGATAGGTAAGTAGTAAATAAAAGTAAAATGCCCATGCATATCTACTACAAAACAAGTGATCCTGTATAGCTCCATAAGGATCCCTATAATACATGGATAAATCTCTTATAATAAGGCAACAATAAAACAAGAGAAACAAATATCATGTCCATGCCATATACATACAATATCATATCACCCATAGCCTTGCTATATAGTCTCTATAACAAAATCAACCACGACTGAGTTTTATAATCCAGAGTGTCACAATTTACCACGTTCGTATCATACAACCAAGCATATCACATTCACCATGACAGAGCTATATAATCAAACATGTCAGACCCCGTAAGGCCAGATCGAAGGTATAATGGAACAAGGCATCCTCATAGAGTCCTAGGAGCATCTCGATGGAAACTCAATTTGGCTTGAGTTGGGGTCCAAGGAGATTTTCTATTGATCATGTCCACTGCAAGCCCAAGAAAAACCAAATCCAAGGGGTATCAAGGCCCAAGGAATCCTATAGAATCAAAATCCAAGAAGCATACAGGTCCAAGGAATTATCTACTATTTCCATGACCCATGGCGTAACACACACTTGTCATCCTATGTAACCATTCACTAATTCAAATTTCAAATTCTATGAGTATAACCACTCTTATCACAATTCACATTAAATTCCCTCTCTAAGTTTACCCACTCATATAAACAATTTCAAAATGAACCATTCAAGCAATTCAAGTTCCATATAAACCATTGACACAAAAGCATCAACATGCAAGGAGGCAAGCCATCTCTTATTTAACCAATTCAATTAAATTAATTTATTAATAGGCTTACTCTAACTAGGAAAGAACCAACTCACCCTATGGATGGTTCAACAAAGGCATAGGCATAAGTGATTAACTTGGCACACCCCATGGGTGTCCTTGGTTGGGGAAACAACCTCCAATGCATCTCAAAGGAACTAAAGGTCATCCTAACAAGTTCCATTTCATTTAATTCAATTAATAAATTTAATTTTAGGGATGCACTGGAAAGTTCAGTAAGTGACATAATGAAAACTAACTTAATAAAGCACAAAACCTCAAGGTAAAGGTATAGACCACCTACCATAGGTTCGTAGTAGAGTTCTCATCTAGTAATAACTTTTAATTTGACTCAAATTAGAAGAACGACAAGGAATGGACGAAGACCTTGAATATAGGGAAAATTAGCTTGCACCTAAATAACTCTATTGATACTAAGAATAATGAATAACAACAAAAAAAGAATTTAGTACTCACTGTCACAAATACAACGAGACCAATGGCACTCAATTTTGATATTAGATGAAGAATCAGTATAAAATCCAACCTTTGGCTTCAAGAGGAGATTCTCAAATCTCACCACTATCCAACGTGAGAGAAATTAAATTATATCTAAAGTTATAAACCATTTTAAGGGAAAATTGGTAGTTTTACCAAAATTACTAGGCCACACAGTTAACCAAACCGTGTGCCCACTACTGTAAAGTGGAGAAACTCACATGGTTTACATGTATAGTTTGAATAACCATGCACAAACTATTTCTCATCCCACTATCAAAAACTACAGAGGCCACCGCATGGGCGTACACCTCCTTCCGCATGGTTTTTCTTACAGTGTGTGATCCTCCATCCAATTTTCTTTCCTCTCATGGTTAGTAGTAACCATGTGACCTGTCCCGTAAGGGTTTCTACTAACTGTGCATCCTGTCCCTTTTTTCCAAAAAAGTTAGACTCTAGGCTCCGAACAAGATCCATACACCCTTAATACACCCATGACCTCAAAGGCTAACCATATTAGGCCATAATTAAGCATATAAACTAAAAACGAAAGGATCAATACCTTGTATGTTTTAGTCGGAGTGCGTATCTCAAGAGGGGTGGGGGTGAATTGAGTACCCAATAAAAATTTATGTTAAAATATATTTAAATAAAATCCCCCAACTAATTAAAAACAAACTAGTTTACCAAAATAATAGTTTTATATAAGATTTAATCTTATAAAATATTTCTCAAAAGACTGATTAGGACTCGAATAAAAAATATAAAATATTATTCTCTCCTTTGAAATCAATTTACTTAATAAAAAACTTATATAAGACTAATTAAGATAAACTATCAAAATAGTGGTTTTGTTTTCTATTTTAAAATAGAAACAATTTTAAAGAAAATAAATCATGTAAAAAAACAAAAAAAAACACACAACACACTACGAAAAAATTGGCCTTTAATAGCGTTTGAAATTTCCTTTATCAGCACTAGAAAAGCACTGACAACATGAGTGATGTTAAAATCCCATGACTTTTATCAGTGCCTAAAAAGAGTTGATAAAGGGGACATTTATCAGTGATAAAAAAATCATTGATAAATGGAACCGTTATCAACAATTTTAAAAGAGGTGATAAAGCACATGAGCCTTAGCCCAGTTGGCAAGGTCTCTGTTGGTGCATCCAAGCGACCAGGGATTAAATCCAGGTGGAGGCAGAATTTCTGGGTTACTATAGCAGTTCTGTAGTAGGAACTGTGCAGTACTGTAGCATGTACTGTAGTGGGAACTGTAGCAGGCACTGTTTGGCACTGTAGCAGTTGGGAATATGCCCCCGTTTGGGCCTTCGGGCCTCAGATTTGGTCCTCAAGTCCTTCATAGGCCTTCGGGCACCCAAGCCTTCGGGTCAGTTGGTCCTTTGGGCCATCTCAAGGCCTTCGGGCCACCTGCAGATGCAAACCAGACATAAACTACAAGGAACAAGCTCTACAAGGAGGATGAGCAAAGGAGATTTCACCACAGCAGAAGCTTAACGGATTGCAAGAATGAGAGGGTATGACACCTGCCATCGGGACAAGCCTGTGCATGCATGGGAATGCCTAGCCGAACAAGCCATGAAAAGGTGGAGAGCTGATTTCACGATGAAGATGCTGGGGAGGAGCAGTTCCAAGTTGTTAGTCTAGGTTGCATGTAATGTTTGTGCCTACAGGAAATGAATTCCTCTATGGCCTACGGGCATGTAATCATTCGCCTACGGGCATTGTAAGGGTTCCAACTCATCCCTTGAAAGGTGGATTATCAAAATCAATAAAAGAGGTGATAAAGGTCCCATTTATCAGTGATTTTATTAGTTTCGATAAATGAATTTTTATCAACACTGATAAAGTATACCTTTATCATCACTTTTATAACCACTAATAAATGTTTCCTTTATCATCACTTTTAAAAGTACTGATAAATGTGTCCTTTATCAGTGCTTTTAAAATCATTGATAAATGTGTTATTTATTAGTGGTTTTAAAAGCACTGATAATGGGACATATTGTAGTGTTCTATAACAGCACACCGCAACACTAGAAGCACACCAAATATCAACAAAAACAAGTCCCAATATAGAATTTAAATGAAATTAAATTTATAACACTAATAATAGAAAAAATCACTATATTATAAACATTTCAAACATTGGTTTATACGATTACATAAATACAAATTATTACATACATTAAAAAAAAATCCTAACTGTCAATGTTACCATTATTTCCATTGAATTTATCTGTTAAACTTATAACACTTCATGAGAATATTCAAACAAACCACATCAAATCGAAAAAAGAATCCACCTATATAGAAAAACAATTATTATGAGTAATAAAAAAATAAATTAATCATAATTATGAAATAATACATTAATTCTATGAAAAATGATTTTACTGTGAAATTATCAAGATCAAATTTGTAATTGAGAAGAGGCAGTGACGTTGCTCTTCATATAAAGGTAATTGAGAGAACTTGAATGAAAGTAATAAATGAAACACTATAGGGGTGAAAAGGTTCTGAGAGAGAAGAAGCATGAAAGTTGGACAGAGAACCCCAAATCAAAAAAAAAAGAATCTATCTGTATAAGAAAACAATTATTATGTGAGAAATAGTAAGAAATAAATAAATTAAACATAAACATGAAACGATGCATTAATTCTATGGAAAATGATTTTACTGTGCAAACATCAAGATTACCTCTGTGATTGAGTAGAGAGAACGTTGTTTCTCTTCCTGTAAAGGCATGACACATGGATAAAAATCTTCTAAAATAAATGAACTCTTCAATAAATTATTAAAATTAAATCAATGTTTCATTATATAATTTTTCGGTAAAATAGATAAAGTATATCGCAACATCACCTTTACATCTTTCCAAAGGGTTTATTTGGTCCAGATATAAGCTAATAACAAAACTTAGGATTCTCTGTGCACTTCACTACTGTTGGTTAACTACCTCTTAGCATATCATCTAACCATAACTTCCTATCTTGTGTCCTTGTGATGCTCTCATTCAACACACACTCGCCAGCATCTCTATCATACCACCATTCAACATTCATTTATCCTTCTCTTATTACACTCATTTACTACTTGTAAAGATGCATGATGAATCCAGCTGCATGCATATAGTAAATGAGTGCAAGAAGAGAAGGAAAAGTGAATGCTGATTGGTGATATGATAGAGATGATGGCGAGCGTGTGTGAGATGAGATCATCCCAGGGATTCCGGGCAGGAAGTTCAGCTCAGATGCTATGCTAAGCAGTAGTTAACCAACAATATTTAAGTGCACAAAGAATCCTTATTTTTGATATTAAATTTGTGAGTGATTCACATCCAATCCATGTTTTGGATTCATTGATAAATGGATCCAAATAGACATTAATATTATTCCAACACATTACATCAGTAGAAAAAGTAGCAAAAATGATCAAAATACAGAATATAAATGAACCCTTTCACAAGGCACAAAGAGCGATTTACACAAAAAAATAGACATCTCTAAACAAGAATGATAGAAATAGGAGAAATAATTCATGAAAGGCTAACCATTTAAAGGTTCACATTAAAAAAACCATTTTAACTAAGAAAGGATAATTTAATAAAAAATTTATAATGAAAGATGAACTTATAATAGCCACAAAACAAAAATGAGGGAACTCTGAATGTCTTCACCCCAACATGGGAGACAACAACTAAGCCAATATGTTTATGCTTCTTTCACAACAACTCATCCAAAAAAGCTTCCTCCACCAAATTCTAAAAATGGAGATCCTTGGAGAAGAGGAATCACTCCTTGATCTTTGGATGAAGACCCCCAATGAAAAGATAAGCTTTCAATAGATCCTGCGACACCACCTCTGTACAAAAGGAAACCAGCTCTTTGAAGTGTTCAACATAAGTCTTCACCATCTGCTGAACTTTTTGGACACTCATGAGCTCTCCCATTTTCTTTGTCTTCACCTCCTTAGGTATAAACCATCAGAAAAGAGGGACTTAAAATATTCCCACATCATAACAACTTACATCATTGGTGGGGTAAATAACTCCCATTTTTCTAAAGCTGGACCCTCAAGCAGACCCAAAACAGTATGAACTCTAACAACTTTTGGAGTTCCAAACACTCTGAAGACATGCTCAACTTCCTCAAGCCACTTCACTGCCTTTAATGAAGATCAATTGCCACAAAATATGGGAAACAACTAAGGATAACCAGAAATAGGGCGAGACTCACTAGAAACTTCAGGGACCTTTCTGAGTGGCATATTCTGAATAACACAAAAATCATAAAATTAGGTTCAGGATCAATATGAAACACAACCAAAAGGAACATCTCAGGCCAAAAAAACTAGCTCAAAAGACAAAATTTATAACAAAACAAGAATTCTCTTTTTGAAAACCACTATTTGATTTTTAATTTCAAACCACCTTATTCTAAGGTCACTTTTGACAACATTATAACCCACATTTTAAAGCAAATACAATTCCATAAATCATTCTTCTCCTTTCTAAAAGACCATTTTGAAAAACCAAGCTAAGATGATCCACAAAACAGAGCATGAATATTAGACACAATAGATGAGGAATGAGTCAAAACCCACACTAATACATTATTTATCATTAAATACTTTTTATAGTAGTCACCAATCATCTCTTTTCATGCTTTCATGATGTTAAACTGTACAAATTCATCCTAGAAGAAAGACATTAATCTGCATAGTGTCTCTTATCCTATTTTCATATTGTTAAACTACACAAATTCATCCTGGTAGCAAGGCGTTAAACTGAAAACTATATCTCATTTTGGTTATTGGACGTTAAACTACACAAATTCATTCTAGAAGAAAAATGTTAAACTTTACAGCATCTCTCATCTTGGTTTCATGACATTAAGATGCAGAAATTCATCCTAGAAGTATGAAGTTAAATTGCACAGTATCTCTCATCCTGGTTGCATGAAGTGAAAATATAGATATTTATCTTGTCAAGAAGACATTAAAATGCATAGAGGATTCGCACCGGCAGCGGCATGAAGATGAAATGTAGGGTTCGTCAAGGTTAAGAACAACACAAAAACACAAAACACAAAACCAAAAAGATCAAACAACGATATAGGAAAAGTAGAAAATAACATACATTGGATTATATCCTTGATTCGTCTGATGGATCATAGTAGAGTGGTATTGGCAGCAGAGGAGTTCCGCGAGAGCTTTAGAATCATGATGAGTGAGTACCCATTAGGGGTTTTTTAAAATAGATCAGGAATAATTTTAACAGCACTTTCAGAAAAATGCCGATAAAGACCCATTTTATCAGTGTTAAATTAGTAAGCGTTGATAAAAGTGATATTTATCAGCGCTAAAAATCACTGATAAAAACATATTTATCAGCTCTAATATTTTATCACTGATAAAAATTCTTTTTTTCAACACTTTTTAGCACCGATAAATATGGATCTTTATCAGCGTTAGAATTTTAGCACTGATAAAGGATTTATTTAAATAAATTTATTGTAATTTTATAATTATTAAATATATATAATTATTTATTTATAATTATATAAATACTTATTTAAAAAAAATAATTATTTATTTATAATAATTATAAATATATAAATTTATAAATATATTAAATATACATTTATAAATATATTTATTTATAAATATTTATTCATAAATATATTTTTAACATTATTAGTGGATATATAATCTTAAATACTTGCATTTTAAAAATGAATGAAATTGAATAATTCAAAATGAGTGCACTTTAAAAATATTGAAAAATGGATAATTTTTATTAATTAAATATAAATTATTAAAAAATATGGATATATATATTGAATTAAAGATGAATAAATATTGAAAATACTAAAACATAATAAAAAAAATATAAATAAATAATAGAAAATGATCAAATTCATAAATAAAATAAAAAATAAAAAATTATTAAAAATGAATGCCCGAACTATAATAGTATTATAAATAAATAAATAAAATTGATCGATTAAGAACACAATATATTAAATGTATCATGTTAAAAATGAAATTCTAAAATATACTGAAATTTGAATAAATTACATAAATATTAAGTGTATGTGTTTCTATATATTGCGTAAATATATTTGTGTGTGTGTTTGTGTATAAATTGCATTAATTACATATATATATGTATGTGAAATCAATGTCACATGACATTTGATATATGTTAAATTGAAAAATCAAACAACATTAAAAATGAATAAGTCATTAATATGTTTTTAATCAATATTTTATTCATTTTATATATATATTTATATTTCATATATATTATTTATTACTATTTATAATATATATATATATATATATTATACTTACTCATTTTTATTATTAATTATTTCATTAATAAATTTTTAAATAATTTTGTAATTTATTCATTTTTAAATTTTTTGTTTTATTATATATTCATTTATATATTCATTTATATATCTACATTTAATATATACTATTTATCAATATTTATAATCTATATATATATATATATTAAATTTATTCATTTTTATAAATAAGTATTCAATTAATATTTTTTTAATATTTTTCTTAATTTATTCATTTTAATTTTTTATTTGTTTAATTATTTCATTTTATTCATTTTACATATCATATATTTAATATATACTATTTAATAATTTTTAAAATTTATATATATGTTTATTCATTTTTAACAATAATTATTTAATTAATGAAATTGTTAATTTTTTTTAATTTTATCTTTTGAACCTGTATTAGCGCTAATAAAGCACTGATAAATGGTAACCTTTATTAGTGCTTTATTTTTAGTGCTCATTAAGGGTAACTTTTATGAGCACTAAAAATAAAGCGCTGATAAAGGGTATCCTTTATCAGTGCAATTTTTAGCGCTGATAAAGCCCCCCTTCATCAGCGCTTATTTTAGTATTGATAAAGATGGACTTTCTCAGCACATTTTTCTAGCGTTGATAAATGCCAGCACTGTTAAAGGCTAGTTTTGTCGTAGTGATGAAAATTGAATACAAGACGTTCAATCTCAAGATGATACATAGTCCCCTCTACTTGGAAATCACCTGATTCCAAGCGGTTTATATAAATAGACTTCTGATTCACAACCTATATTGGGTCATACAATAGCCAAGTCGTCCGACCGCATAAGGACCTCTTCCATAGTTTTTTTGGGAGTAAAAATAAACAACATGTCACAATCATAAATCTACTACAAAATGTGGGAAACATGAATAAAAGTTTTTATGAATATATCTATGCATATTCCAGTTTAAAGCATGAGACAACATGGGATAAAATTAAATAGAGTATGCCGCACTGCTCATAATGGAAATTTAAATAAATAAACAGAGAATGTAAGAAGTGTAGAGAGGTCTCTTTGCTCTGAATAATATGCTCAGCATTTGGGACTCCTTGAAAGTGATTTAAACTGAGGCTCAAGTCATGTTTCAGAAAGTTTTTGTAGAATAGAGTCTCGTAGACTCTTTGTTCTTGATTTCAAGAAGGCACTAGATGTAATATGTTCTTGAGCTTCCTTAGTATATTATAAGCAGGATTTAGCATGCAAGATATTCTAGTTCTTGCAATGAGGTTTACCTCACTTCACATGTAAAAATCTATCTTTTCATTGAACACATTGTACTTTTGAATGAGGGAGTCTACTTCATCTTTTAATAGAAGCATGCAGGAAAAATCATTCGGATTTTATAATCCTCATACTTAGAACTAAAACATTATTCAATTCATTCTCTACAATAGTTAATACAAAACCATTAAAATAATAAATGACATTAAATTGGATAATGTATCCATTAGAGACATTTAATTTAAAAAAAAATTAAAAAAGTGGTGGTGACTCTTTTAATAGTGACACTGGCAGTGTCTAACTCTGGTGGTGACTCAGAGTCTAGTGGTGTGATATTGGAGCTGTGTCATGATCTGGTGGTGATATACATTGATGGTGTATCCTTGGAACGACAACACTTTCTTGGCGGTATGTCAGGATGATAGTGTGTCTTTAGATGGAGATTATTTCCATACTTGGTCAAAATTATATTCTGGAAGTATGACTTCCTTTATGGTGTCTCAAGGTGACAGTGAGACTTTGTGGTGGTGAGACATTGTCTGGCGGTGTCTCATACTTTGTCAAATTTCCATCTTAGTAATGAATCATTGCAAATGATGAGACTTATCTTGGTGGTGAGTCTTTCAAGACTTAGCCAAATTGTTTCCAATATCTATCATATTATACGATGCTAATAGAAAACATGAAACTCCTTAAATATCATAATAAGTATGTTTTGGTGATCATTAAAATAAGGAGGTAAAAAATATCCCCCGTTTTGATGATAAAAAATCATGACATTTTATAATCATGATATAAAAGATAAATCAGAACATTTCATATAGATAGCATCAAAGAAATATAAATCCATCAAAAGTAACGAAGATACATAGGTTTCAAAGTAAGTAGATGGTATCAAAGATATAACATGAAAATTTATACATATGATATCAAAGATAAAGAAATGGCTACACAAAGAAGAAGGTATCAAAGGAAAAGAAAGATAATAAAGGAACTATAAAGGTAAATGTCATAGATATTCTCCCCCTTTTGGGATTATCAAAAAAATCACACTAAAATAAAAATAGGAAATGAATAAGAATAACATAGAAAATGTAAAAGAAATAATATTAGAATGCCTATTGATAAATTAAATGAAAAAGATATCCCAAAAAGGATTCAAAAAAAAGTTACATACAAAATAATCCCATCAAAGACACTAAGAACAAATATCAATGTCGCTCAATTTGAGTTGAAGGAAACATAAGAGATTTTCCCTTGTCCTTTTCAGAGGCAGAGGAAATAGTGATAGAGGGTGTAGTAGGAACATCAGTTGGAGATGAAGGAGGTTGAGGCAGGGTTGTATGAACACCAGGAAGAGAATGAGGCTCTCTAAAAAAGATGGTTCTAAGGTGCTGAATGGATTCACTAGAAGATAAGGAAAAAGGTTGGAATTTGGTGGGAAATGGTGCATTCATATCTCTGGTCACTCTTAGATGAAGGGAGTATTCTACAGGAGGTTTCAAATTGGCTGTCACTAGAATGGATTCATGAGCTACAATGGTAGTACCATGCACATGCAGAAAAGGATTCATAAGTTTTATGAAGTCCATTATTAATTTTCCACCATGCTTCATAGAACTGAAAAAAAAACTTTCCTCTATTCCATAAATATATGTAGTGCAGGAGTTAAAACTTTCAATTGACTAACTTTCTCCTTAAACACTCGGGTGACAGGATTCATTCTCAAATTTTCATCCAAAAACTTGAAATTGGAATCCATAAAATGCTTAGTATAGATCCTTGAGAGATAATACTTTATAGACTTGGTTATAGTCTCTTTGTATGCCTTTATATCCTTAGAATATTCACAAATCATCTTGTAGGAAAAATCATAGTCATTCTCAAGCTTCCTCAAAGTTTCTTAAGGTATAGAAGGTGCAACACCTAAAGAACCACTTGGGAGACTATTGAGTTCTTCTCACAAAACATACCTTAGCAACTCAGCATCAAAAATAGGAGGAGGAGGATAACTTGATCTATAATCCATAGAGGTAATATTCTCAAACTCTCTCCAATAGAGCATCTATAGAGGCAACAAAAGGAGACTTCATCCATTCTACAATAGGTCTCAAAGACTCTAGATCACTGGAAAGTATTTTATTCTCAATTTCCACTTCTTGGATACGGTGCATTTATCTTTGGTTGAATGTGGTGGATCACTAAATCAAACAAATATCTAGCATCTTATTCACCGATCTTAGTAATAAGTGGTGCTCGATTCCTCAATAACTTCCCAAAATCTAAAACTATATTTTCTCTAAATCCATCCAATTTTCCTCGTGGAACGCTAGGGTTTCCCCCCTTTGAATATCTCCTCCTCCCCTCCTCCGGTGATTTGCGGCGTTCTGTTGTTGGCCCCTCGGGATCTCGGAGTCGCGATTCTCCTCCATGGTGGTTGTTCCGGCAGAGGCATCTCTTCATCGGGCCCGGTTGCGGAGAGGCTTACTGGTGGTGGTTCTTCTGCATCGGCTTCATATCTCGTCGGGCCCGAGACTAGTGAGGCTTCGTCAGCTTTGATTTTTTCCCCTATGGTTGCTCTGGCAATGGAATTTCTCAGCGAGGATTCCCAGTGGTGGTTTGTCGGTTTCGGCTTCAGATCTTGTCTGTCCTGGGGCTGGCGAGGGTCAGTGGCGGCTTTGGTGTTCCTGTGGTGGCGTGGCGTTGGTCTGTTGTAGCTCGGCGGGGGGAGGTTATGGATATGATCTTTGGAAGGTTGGATCTGGTATTGCAGGTTTATAAGTCCTTTGATGCCGGTGGTTGCTGAATGGTTGTCATTGTCTATGGAGGAGGGTGAAGCGGCAGGTCAACCCGATCTGAATATGCTTCATTTTTTCCTATGGATGATTTCTGGTATGGCGATTTCTGCGCCAGTGTTCAGCTGCACCTATTGAATTTTCTATGTGAGGGTTTGATGTTTTTTTGGTTTGGTATGAAATGTTGGCTGGTTGGGATGTGCAGGATGGTTTTGAGATGATGGTGATGGAGGATTTGTGGTTTAAGGGCAAGGTAGAACTTGTGAGTTGTCTGCGGATCAGGATGCTAATGACGTCATGATCTGACCATCTTCATTTTGGTTTCTTTGACCTCCTTTATGGTTGGATTCTTCCTGGAGGTCCATTTCATTTCGCTTGCAAGCTGGGTGAATTCTGATGGAGTTTGCTGACAGGAGGTTTTGGGATGGTGTCGATGGTCGCGTTGGGGGACGTTCAAGGTAACCCTTTATGAGGTTTGACCAGCATTTTTGATGTTATTGTGCCCTGTTTCATGGTTTCTTGGACATTTTCATTGGTTTATGATGTTTTTGTATAATGGTGAAAGTGGTTGTATTGGAATCATGTAGTGGGGTACCGGGAACCCATAAACCGACTTTTGAAAATGAAAAAAAATGATTAGCCATCCAATTCACCCTTGATGACCACATAAACAAGAATATGATAGACAGCAGGAGAAGGTTCTCTCATAGAATCAAACTTTTCTAAAAAACCATAAACATCAATTTGAACAACCATTTGTCCTTTAGGATCTCCCTCTTCTCTAATGGAAGGTTTACTATTATTTGGTGAACTTCCAACCATTATAGAAAAAAAATCCCTTTCCTATTACATGGGATCAATCCAAATATCAGAAGGATTTCCAAGCGGCTCAACTACTAAAGAGACAACAACTATAGATACCACTACATTAGGTACATCAATAGAGGTCTCAACTATTCTCTATTCAACATAAGTTTCATCAACCATATTCTCATCAACTGAAGGCTTATCTGAAGCAACCACATCTCCTAACTATTCATCAATAGTCTAATCATCAATAGGCTTATTTTCCATCTTTTCGTCCACATGATGTTCAAAAACAACAATGAATGTCATCTTCTTAACAACAACCTAATATAACTATGTATGATCATCAGAAGTAGATACAACATCATCTCTATCAACAGGAGCATCAATAACTTCATCACTAAGGGATTTCTCCCCCTCAACAGATGCATCTCCTTTTTCTCTAGAAGTAATAACCACTTCAAAAAAAAAATATACGCCTATAATTTGATGTAGAAAAAGAACCAGTAGGATAAGAAAGTAGATCTTGAGGAGTTTCAACTTTCTCTCTTCTAGTTTTCCCACTGGAACCATCAGGATTTGAATCATCATCATCATTAGCATATTTATTTCTATTCACATTTTCATCACCACTTCCTTTACTATTTTCATCTTCATTATCCTCTTCATCTTCACCATCAACATAATCTCCATTATGATCATCAGATTTAGAACTTCTTTAAAACTGATCTTCCCCAAATACTTCAGTCTCTTCCTCATCAGTGTTTACTAACTTCTCTCTCTTATATATAGTCCTAGGTGGACTAGAATATTCAAAAGTTATAATAGGATAACTAGGATATAGGTCCATGTCACTACCCCAATCCATCAAATATTTCTCCTCTTCTTTATTACCAACAATTTCTTATTCCTTCTCATAAAAAATCTCTATAATATCATTGGGTTCCAGAATAGGGTCAATAAGATCTCTTGGTCTTAAAGGATGGTCCACAAGGTTAAACTCATCATATAAATTTTTAGGATCAGCTACCCATTGCTTCTTCTATGGGTTCCAAATGATCCTTATCCTTCTAAAAATTATCCTTGTAATACAAAAGAAACCACAATAAACTATAGATTCCTTATTTTCATTAACTAGACCTTTATCTTTATGAATAACATAAATCTTCTTAGGGTAGATTAGATAATTTGATCTTGAAGTTGGCTTGATTATTTCCAATATATGAAGAATAATATTTTTGAAAAGGATTATCTTATATCCTCTTTTCACAGGATAAATAAAATACACATCTTGATACCTTAGATTAGAAAATTCACCCTTCCTTTGGCACAACGAGTGCTTGATGAATTTGAAAAGGAATCTGCATTCCCCATCCAACTCAGAGGCAATCAGCCTTATAACTATTCCATATCCAGTTAACTCAGAAAGGGTTTCTTCATAAATAAAATTATCACCATCATCTAGGATGTTTCCTTAATAATCATTAAATACACCCTCATGTAGAAATTTAAAACACTCTTCCCACTTCTTTGAAGAAAAAAAATTCTATGACCTTTAACTTGGCTTCTTACCTATCACTCTTCTTCTTATTCAAAACCAAACTCAACATACATGTAGAACTCATACACAAACCTAGGATAAAAAGATCTCTTATTTTAAGAGAACCAATCCATCCATCCTTGGTTATGTAAAACTTTAGGCACTAAAGTTCTGCTCAAAAGAAACCATTCTACCTCAACTTCCTTTTTGGGTGCAACAACCCATTTCCCTAGCATGGGATTCACTAGCTCAACTTTATCTAGACTAATGGACACCCTTTCTATTTTTTTTGTGGAAAGTGACTCCTCCAATGAGGATTAATAGGGAAACTTCACTCTAGAAATGTATATCAGTTTGAAAAGATCATGTGAAGAAGAAAGGCTCTAAGGTCAAAGGTTGGGAGAGAAAAGGGGTGCAACAAGGCTTGAGAGAAAAAGGCGTGAGGAACGAGTGTGAATTGGAACTAAAAAAATGCCTCATTTATTATTTGGCATCTTTAGGGATCTAGAAAATCAAAATCAAGAATCGGGATAAATTCAAATTTAAAATAAAATTTAAACCAAAACATAAGAATTAAATAAACCACAGAGAATTAAAAACCGGTGGTTCATAACTAAGAATTAAAAAAAATTGAAAAAGGCATGAAACATTTCAATGGGAAGAAACACCCAATGGTGAGAAGTTCAATGGTGAGAATTAAAATGGTGAGAAGTCCAACTACGAGACACACCCAACAATGAGAAGTTCAATGGTGATAATTCCAATGGTGTGAATTCCAACGGTGAGACATACCCAACAGTGAGAAGTTCAATAATGATAAGTCCAACGGTGAGACATACCCAATGGTGAGACATATTCAATAGTGGGACATTCAAAACAGTGAGTCCTATAAAATTAAACTTAATCAAAAATTTCATTCTTAACTCATGTTTGATGTAATTCATTATCTTATAATTCAAAGGCTTAGTGAAAATATCAGCAAGCTGATGATTTGTACCAATTTATTCAAGAGTGATATCGCCATTTTGAAAATGATCTCTAAAAAAGTGATATATTAAATCAATATGTTTTTTTATATAATGTGATACAATATTATTATAAATATTTATATCACTTATATTATCACAGTTTATAGGGACATGTAAAAATTGATATCCATAGTATAGTAATGTGTGTTTCATCCACAAAACTTGTGACCGGAAACTACCTACAACTATGTATTCAGATTTAGTAGTAAACAGTGCAATAAAATTTTGTTTCTTACTACACCAAGAAACTAGATACTTTCCTAAAAAGTGACATGTTCTATAGGTGTTTTTTTCTATCCAACTTAAATCCACCAAAACCAGTATCAGAATAACTAACCAAGTCAAATGATTTTCCTCTTGGGTAAAACAATCCCAAATTGATTGTATATTTGAGGCATTTGATTTTTTTTACAGAAACCAAGTGTGAATATTTTGGATTTACTTTAAAATGAGAACTCATACACACACTAAACATAATATCATGTTGGATAGTAGTAAGATAGAGAATAATTCCAATCATAACTTTGTAACTAGTTTTATCCACTCGTTTTCCAGCTTCATCAAGATCCAATTTACAGGTGGTACTACTAGGAGTATCACCATTTTTAGTTATATCCAAGTTAAAGTGTTTTAAAATATCCTTAGTACATATAATTTTATTTAAAATGATTCCATAGTTATTTTGAAAAATATAAAAACCAAGAAATAATTTGAGTTCACCCATTAAGCTCATTTGAAATTCATTTTGCATCATTTTAGAAAAATCAGCACATAAATAATTTCTTCAAGATCCAAAAATAATATCACCTACATAGAATTTTACTACTAAAACATCTTTTGAAATTTGTTTTATAAAAAGGGTAGGATCATCTATACCATTTGAAAAACCTTTTGAAATAAGAAAAGAGTTGAGCCTATCATACCAAGCTCTAAGGAATTGTTTCAAACCATATAAATATATAGTTAATTTAAAAACTTAATTTGGAAAATGGGGATTTTTAAAACCATGGGGTTTTTAAAAGAAAACATCCTCAAATATATACCTATTTAATAAAGTTCCCTTGACATCCATTTGATAAAGTTTTAAATCTAGATGTGCTACATAAGCGATCAGTATTCTAATCGATTCAAGTATGGACACTGGTGAAAAGTTCTCTTCATAGTCTATTCATTCTTCTTGAATATAACCTTGTGCAACTAGTTTAGCCTTAATTTTTACTATTGTTCCTGATTCATTTACCTTTGTTTCTAAACACCCATTTAGTGCCTATATTCAAGGTGTCCTTGGAGCTATCCACTAGTTCCCATACTTTGTTTATTTCAAATTGATTTAATTATTATTGCATTTCCATTACCCAAAATTAATCATTGATTGAATCATTGATGTTCTTTGGTTCTAGATGAGATAGGAAAGCTTGATGTTCAACTTGATTTCATAGAGAAGATATAGTCTGTGTACCTCTATCTAGTTCTCCAACTACAACATCTAAATGATGGTAATTAAGGGTTCTAATAGATCTATAAAAGGTAGGGTTGGTCACTTCTAGTTCTTTTATAGGTTTGGGTTCGGGTTCAGGAAGTTCTAAAAATTCCTCATAACTAGATGATTTTTATAACTATTTTACAATAGAATTAGAATGTTTAGAATTTAGTTTTGGAGTAGATAAATCATCCTCAAGGTTTTATAAAGAGGTCTTAGATTCACGTGGATCTGTATCATCAAATTTGATGTGAAAAAACTCTTCCACAGTCTTGGTCTTCTTATAAAAAACTATATAGGCTTTACTAAAGGTTGAATAACCTAGGAAAATTCCTTCATAACTTTTTGAGGAAAATTTGTCTATATTATATTTAGTGTTAAGAATAAATAATTTTCAACCAAAAAATCTAAAGTAATTAACCTTAGATTTCATATTATTCCAAATCTAATAACAAATCTTCTTTAATATAGGTCTAATTAAAAATATATTGATTATGTAATAGGCTATATTTACATCCTCTACCCAAAATAGATAGGTAAGTGTTATTTATTTAGCATAGTCTAGAAAATATCTTGAATAGTTTTATTCCTTCTTTCTACAACTCCATTATGCTGAGGGGTCTTAAGAGAAGAGAAGTTATGACTAGAGTTATTTTGTGAGAAAAAGGATTCAAAGTCTTGATTTTCAAATTCACTACCATTTTCACTTCTAAGAGTCATAATCCTAATTCCACTTAATTTCTATATAGACCAAGAATACTTGGTAAAATAATAACAAGCTTCACTTTGGTGAGCTAAAAAGGACACCCAAGTATACCTAGAAAATTCATCTACTAGTACATAGATATAGTGATTCCCATTTAGACTATAAACTTTGGAAGGTCCAAATAAATCCATATGAAGTAACTCAAGAGGTTGAGAAGTTGAAACTTCTTTATTTAATTTAAAATAAATCTTGTATTATTTTCCTTTTTGATAGGGGTCACAAACTTTGTCATTTGAGAACTCTAGTTTGGGTAGATCCTTAACTAAACATTTTCTAGTAAGATTCCTTAGTGAGTGAATATTACAATGTCCTGGCCTCCTATTCCAAATCCAAGATTCCTTACAAAAGTCACTCAATAAGGTAGCATTTTAAGAAATTAAATAATTAAGATCAACAACATAAACAGTTTAATTCCTTGAAGCAGTAAAAACTAAAGCATATTTAGAATAAAAAACATTACTTGCATCATTATCAAATTTAACATGAAAACCATCATCACACAATTGATATATGATAAGAAAGTTTTACTTTAAACCATCAACAAATAGTACTCTATAAATTAAAATAGAATTTATGTTTCTAATTTAGCCAAGGTCGATAATTTTCACTTTATCATTATCACCAAAGGTGACATGACCACCATGAAACTTTATTAGGATCTTTAAAATTTATTAGTATCCTATCATATGTCTTGAAAATCCATCGTACAATTTCCATAGACTTATACAGGAGGTCTTCAGGTAGCTTTCCTTCAAAATAAAATTTATACAAGAAATGATTTTGGTACCTAGATTTTTTTGGGTCTAGAAGTGTTAGTAATCTGGGATTTCGGCACCCATATTTGTTTAATTGGTCTCTTATAGACATATTGTAAACTTTTTGAAATAAAAAATATGTTTCTTCCTTTAGAAAGATAATTTACAATAGATATTTTATATTTAAATTTAGGTACAAAATTTTTCTTGACTATCCTTGTGTATCATGGTTGGTATCCTATACCTGTAACATACTTTGGTACAACTTGTTTTTCCAAAATATGATTAATAGTTTCTATAAAATTAGTAAACCTTTCTAAATCCTTTTTAAGTTTCTAATTTTATAGTTTAAGTTCAGTATTTTACTTTAATAACTGATCATTTTTCTCTTTATCAACAGATAAATCAGATTTAGTATTGATAGATAAAGCATGTCATATTTTCAAAACTTTATATTTATCCTTAAGTTCATTGAAAATTTCCTCTATAATTTTTCAATATTCAAAAATCTCTTCTCGAGACATGTAATCATCATTATGTTAATTCTTATAATTATCAGAATTGAGCATAGGTAAAACATTTAAAGTAGTAAGTACATTAGAGACATTAGTCACGAAGCACATGTTAGTTATGTCGGTTTTTTGTTCAAAATTTGAATCTAAATCAATGGATTTGTCCTCAGAGGCACTCCATGTTTCTTTCATAGATTTATTAAACCTTTAGTAATTTTCATCATATTTATTTTTTTATTTCATATTTGGATAGTCTTGTTGAGTCAAAAGTCTTCTTTTGACTTTTATATCTTGTTTTGGAAATCAAAAATGTCTTTTACCATGCTGATCATACTGATCATGCTGATTGTACTGATCATGCTGATCGTACTGACCATGCTGATCGTACCGAGCATGCTGATCGTACCGAGCATGCTGATCGTACCGACCATGCTGATCGTACTGACCATACTGATCGTACGGTCTATAATTTTCGTACTGACTCTGTCAATCATATCGTACTAACTCTGTCAATTGTACTAACTTTTGTGTATCTTACTTTGTATCATATCAATACATTACATTTAGTAATACTTATAGTACTCATACTTTTATCATATGCATGCTTTTATTATTTTATCAAAATAATTGTTTTAGATCAATTGTACTCATGATTATCATGTTTATATATCTTATGTTTTAACCAAAATGATGTCGTTGAGTTAGTTACAAACTAATCAAAACGATGTCATGCTTTCTGTTTCAATATGACCGTTATAATGCCAGGTGTCCAAGTCCCTCCGAGTTTTTCAGAGAAATATGACCGTTGGAGAAAATGTGACCATTGGAACCTGAGGCCTATAAATAGGAGGTCATTTGAAGCCGAGAAAGAACAACTATGATACTTTTTATTCTATCAAGTTCTAGAGAGAGATGTTGTGACTTCTCTCATTATTTGTGCCTTTTGAGACCGATCTTCATATTGAGGGCTTTCAAGTGATTGAAAGACAGAGGTGCTGATTACCTTCAAAATCGAGGGCTGCCGGGGATAGGCAGAAAAACGTCCCGATCATCGTATCAAGGGCTTTCGGGGATAGGCAGACAGACAAACCGATCATCGTATCGAGGGCTGCCGGGGATAGGTAGACAGACAAACCGATCATCGTATCGAGGGCTTACCAAGGTGGTGGTAAGACAGACCTCTTATCCTAGGTGAAAGGATAACCCTTCTCGTTGGGTCAAAATAACTGTAATACTTTTACATTTCTGCTGCTGTTTGTATTAGAAAGGAATTTGTATTGTTTCCTTTCTTCATTACACTTTCAATTGTAATTTCTTCAATTACGATTATTCTATTACATATTGTATTAATAGGTTCTATACGCTTTATGATAGAATCCCTCACACTTGTATTACTCTGATTATTGTATTCATCTTGAATACAATTACTTTACTTTTCTAATAGTATTACATTACATCATACCTTTATATTCAATATAATTGTGGTTGTTTGAATTGTATTAGTTTAAGATCTTTTAAACTAATCTCTTAAGTGTTTAAACACAAAGTTTTTAAACATACAATTCACCCCCCTCTTGTATTGTTCCATCTAATATACATATACATTTACATATTAGATCCAACAATTGGTATCAGAGGAGGTTTCCCCTGATTTATACTACTAGCTCTTTTTCAATCTTATTACTATTTCAATTATTTACTACACTAACGTGTGGAGTGGAAAAGATTTTGTTTCATTAGATGGAAGGAATGAATATTGGGTCAATTGATAACCTAAATCCTTCTAGACCACCTATCTTTGATGGGAATGATTATGAGTAATGGAGAGATCGTATGAAGATGTTCATCATCAATACTGATGTGGACAATTTTATTATTCTTACTGGAAGTTACAAGATTCCTGACAAAGAAGTCAGTACTTTCACTAACCAAGAGAAGCAAGAATATCAACTGAATTACAAGGTACACAATACTTTATTATGCTCTATGCCCAGGAATATATACATCCAGATATCTTCTTGTGAAGCAGCCAACTGTATTTGGAAGAAATTAGAAGTCACACATTTTGGTACATCTAAGGTTATAGAAACAAGAAGAGCAATGCTTCGAGTAGAGTGTCATGGATTTATTTTTCCGTATGGAGAACCAGTATGTAAAGTGCAACAAAGATTTATGACAATTTTCAACAACTTACAATCTATGGGAGAAAAATTTCTTGATGATGAAGCTCTTGTAGATAAGATTATTGATATAATGCCAAATGAACGGGAGTAAAAAAGGACAGCTATTGATGAAAATAGAAAAGTTTCCCAAATTACTCTTGATGAACTATTTGGAACTCTTTTACAACATGAGACAAGAATGAAGAGAGATGCTGATTACAATAAGAAGAAAAATGGGAATAGAAGTGTAGCCTTCACATCTAAAGCTAAAACACCTGAAAGGATAACAAGATCCAAAGCTAAGAAAGTTGTTATATCAGAATCAAGTGATAGTGATCACTCGAATAATGAGTTAGCCAATCTTGATCGAAGGATGAATAAGATTGTGGGAAATAAAGACTTCCAATACAGATTCAAAAAGAAAGATAGGAAGGATAAGAAATATTCAGAGGTAACTTGTTATGAATGTAATAAAGTGGGTCATATAAGGCCTGATTGTCCTTTACTGAAGAGAAAAGACAGAAAGGAGAAAAATTCTGAAAGAAATAAGAAAAAGTATTATAAGACAAAGAAAGTCTTGAAGGCAAATGATACTTGGAGTGCAATTGGTAGAGATTCATCAGATAATTCTTTAGAATATGAGTCCTCAGGACAGAGAAATATTGGACTTATAGCCAAATTACCAATTGAAGATCATTGTCTTATGGCTAAGGTACACAATGCTGAAGCTATTAAAAATGTCTCTTTAAATGAAAATTATACTGATAATAAATATTATGAATCTTCAAACGATGATTCTTCATCATAAAAAGATGATACATTACCTTCTTTTGAATAAGTATCTAGATTTTCTAAATTACTTGAAAATGATAATTCTAAACTTAAGAAAAAGCTTGATAAAGCAAATTATAGAATTTCAGTTTTAACTAAAGAAGTATCAGATTTTTCTAATGATCTTGATATGAAAACTTCATATTTTTAAAGTATTTTAAAAACCCTTGAGAAAGTCAAATATAATAAGGATAAAATTTCTAAGGATCTAGAAAACGTAATTTCTAAGAAAAGTGTTATAGAACCTAACTCTAGTTCAAAATCAAATGTTTTGGAGGATAAAAATTTAGTTTTAAAACTAAATTCAGAAATATTTTCTTTGAGAAAATGTTTATCAAACTTTACTTATGGAAAGGAGAACTTTGACAAAATGTATTCCCAAATCTGGCCTTTGAGAAATCATTCTGGACTTGGTTATACTAATTCCAAACCGGTTTTCAGTAATAACTATTTTGTTCCACAAAATACTCCTTTTTGTTCAAAGTGTCAATGTGGTGGGCACTAGAAAAGAGAGTGTTCTCTTAATAGAACTCAGTATTTAGGATTTCATAAAGCTCATTTTGAAAAACGAATGTGGATTCCTAAAATTCTGTTATCTAACCATTCTGGATCCAAACAAGTTTGGATTCTGAAAAACTAATTGTTTCTTTTTCAGGAAAATGAGAAGTGTACCAATAAGAATATTTGGTACATGGATATTGGTTGTTCTCGACACATGATTGGAAACAAAGATTTCTTTGAAAAGATCATCAAAACAAAAAGAGGAAAGGTTACCTTCAGAGATAATGCTCAAAGAAAGATTGTTGGTATAAGTAATATTGTTTTTCTTAGAAAGGTTCTTATCTCAAATGTTTTGTTTGTTAAAGGTCTTAGGCACAATCTTATCAGCATAATTCATTTATGTGATGAAGGTTACCTTGTGAATTTCAGAAATGATAAGTGTATAGTTCACAATTCCAAGGATGAGTTCATTCTATCTGCCCATAGGCAAGAGAATGTATACACTATTAACTTAGAAGACCTTAGGAGCCAAAACTTACCCTGCTTAAGTGCAATAGAAGACCAATCATTGCTATGGCATATAATACTAGGACACTGCAACCTAATAAACCTTTGTAAACTTTCAAAGAAAATACTTGTAAAGGGACTACCAGATCTTAGATATGATTCTTCTAAAGTCTGTGATCCTTGTCAATTTGGAAAGCAACATAAAACTAGCTTTAAATCAATTAATGAAGTTTCAACTTCTAATGCATTACAGCTAGTGCATATGGATATTTTCGGTCCTTCACAGACTGGAAGCATTGGAGGCAGATACTATGTATTTGTTTTAGTTGATGACTTCACTAGATTCACATGGGTCTATTTTTTAACAAATAAATCTGAAGCCTTTTTCTTTTTCAAAACTTTTAGAGCCCAAGTCAAAAATGAGAAAAACCTACCATTGATAACTATTCATAGTGATCATGGTGGTGAATTTCAAAATTGTGAATTTGAAACTTTTTGTAGTAAGAAAGGTATTACTCACAATTTCTCAGCTCCAAGAACTCCTCAGAAAAATGGTGTTGTTGAAAGAAGAAATCGTATTCTTTAGAAAATGACTAGAACCATGTTGAGTGAATACTCAATTGATAATCACTTTTGGGCTGAAGCTGTGAGTACCGCTTGTTATATTATAAATCATGTTTTAACCAGACCTTTTCTTAATAAAACACCTTATGAGTTATGGACTGGCCGAAAACCTAAAGTTTCATACTTCAAAGTTTTTGGGTGAAAAGTATTCATTATGAATACAAAAGATAATCTACACAAATTCGCACCAAAATCTGATGAAGGAATCTTTTTAGGTTATTCTACAATTTCTAAGGCTTATAGAGTTTTCAATAAAAACACTTGTACTGTTGAAGAAAAAGTACATGTAAAATTTGATGAAACTGATCCTTTTGTTTTTAAACCATCCTAACCTACATCCTCAGATGTGTTTTCAAAAACTGATTATCAACCTTTGTTAGAAGATCCTTCTGATAAGGAAAATGTTCAAGAAAATACTTCTAAAACATTTACCATAGAAGAATTTCTACTATATGTTGATGAACAGGTTTTACTAAACCCAAATCAATTGTTTCTTAGGAATCATCCCAGTGATAACATCATTGGTGATGTAAATCAACCTGTAAGGAGCAGAAGTTCCTTAAGAAATGAAATAAAACATCTTGCTTTTCTTTCCCAATTTGAACCTAAAAGTCCAAGTGAGTTCTTAAGTGATGAAGATTGGATCAAATCAATGCAAGATGAACTAAATGAATTTGAGAGGAATCAAGTCTGGAATTTAGTTGAAAGACCTAAAGAAACAATTGTAATTGGAGTAAAATGGGTTTTCAGAAATAAATGTGATGAAAATGGAATCATTGTACGAAATAAATTAAGACTTGTTGCTAAGGGATATGATCAACAAGAGGGAATAGACTATGAAGAAACATATGCTCCAGTATCTAGACTTGAATCTATTCGTATTCTATTAGCCTTTGCAGCATACTTTAATTTCAAACTATTTCAAATGGATGCTAAATGTGCTTTTCTAAATGGTTTTGTTCAAGAAGAAGTTTTTTTCGAACAACCTCCTGGTTTTCTAGACCCAAAACACCCTAATCATGTTTTTAAACTTACCAAAGCCCTATATGGTCTTAAACAAGCCCCTAGATCATGGTATGATAGACTTACATGATTTCTTTTACAAAACAAGTATAAAAAAGGTACAACAGATCCAACCCTTTTTATAAAAATGGAAAACAAAAATGTTTTGATTGTTCAAATTTATGTTGATGGCATCATATTTGGTTGAACTCAGCAGTCTTTAACTGATTCTTTTGCTAATTTAATGAAATATGAGTTTAAAATGAGTATGATGGGTGAGTTAACATTCTTTTTAGGATTTCAAATTTCTCAAAAACCAGAAGGAACATATATATATCAACATAAGTATATTAAATATTTACTCAAAATTATGGTTACGAAAATACTAAAAGTATTAGCACTCCAATTGGTACCTCAAATACACTTGATCTTGATGAAACTGGGAAACCAGTAGATCAAACAATTTTTAGAGGTATGATAGGAAGTTTTCTATACTTGACAGCTAGTTGACCAGACTTAATGTTTTTTGTATGCTTATGTGCAAGATACCAATCTAATCCAAAAGGGTATCATTTAAAATCTGTAAAGATAATCTTTAAATATTTAAAAGGCACTATGGATTTAGGACTTTTTTACTCTTCTGGAAATGATTTTATTTTAAAAAGTTTTTCAGATGCTGACTTTGGTGGTTGTAGAATGGATAGAAAAAGTAAATCTGGAATATGTCATTTCTTAGGAGATTCTCTGGTTTCTTGGTCTTGCAAGAAACAACACTCAGTAGAACTTTCCACTACTGAAGCTGAATATGTAGCAGTTGGAAGTTGTTGTGCTCAAGTGTTGTGGATGCAACACACACTCACTGACTATGGATTGAGTTTTTCCAAAACCCAAATTCTGTGTGATAATACTAGTGCCATAGATCTCAGTAAGAACCCAACACATCACTCTCGTGCAAAACACATAGATGTTAGGAATCACTTTCTTAGGGATCACACACAAAAGAAGATATTATTTTACAATTCATCGGAACACAAGAACAATTTGCTGACATTTTTACAAAACCATTACCCTCTGATAGATTTGAGTTTATAAAACAGAATCTAGGAATGATTACATTAAAATAATCATTCATATCTACTTAATGTTTTACATTTCTCTTTACATTAAATAACTCCTCTTAGAAAGGGAGAGAACATTTCTCATTGTGTTTCTTTTTATCTTATGGTATGTGTTTTTTCCTATCTGTTTATCATATTGACAATTTTATCGTATTGACAGTTTTATCGTATTGAAAATTTTATCATATTGACAGTTTTATTGTATTGATAGTTTTATCGTATTGACAGTTTTATCGTATTGACAGTTTTATCGTATTGACAGTTTTATCGTATTGATAGTTTTATCATATTGACAGTTTTATCGTATTGACAGTTTTATCATATTGACAGTTTTATCGAATTGACAGTTTTATTGTATTATTCACCTGTCTATCGGCTTGTCCGATCATGGTAATGATTTTCTTTTCCATCGTCACGTCCGATCATGGTAATGAATTTATTTTCCATTGGCTTGTCCGATCATGGTAATGAATTTATTTTCCATCGGCTCGTCCGATCATGGTAATGATTTTCTTTTCTATCGTCACGTCCGATCATGGTAATGAATTTATTTTCCATCGGCACGACCGATCATGGTAATGATTTTCTTTTCCATCGGCATGTCTGTTCATGATAACAATTTTTTTTTCCATCAGTTTGGCAGTTCATGGTAATGACTTTGTTTCCCATCGGCATGACAATTGATTGTATTCTTTTACTTCATACGCTTGTTTTTTTCTTTCAATATCAATACTATCTAAACCAACAATTACCTTACGATCTCCGGCAGGTACATACTTTCAATTTTTTTTTTAATTTTTTTCTCTTTGTTTTAATCCTGACCGTTGATTTATCTTCTTTTAATCTCAACTGTAGAAGACCAACGATCATTTTTTCTTCGCCTATAAATAGCCCCCCTACCCCAAACCCACACCAGTTTTTCAAGTTCTGTGGCGAAGCTCTGCCTCCCTGATTTAAAGACTCCGTACGATCTTTCATGGGCAACATCTATATGTCTCAGTCTTCTGCCAACACTCCCGCCAAAATGTCTTCAAAGACTTTCTTAGAGAAATACTTTTTCAGAGAAAGGTTAGTTTCTCGAGATTTTTTCGATTCGTACGATTCAATAATCAAAAGAATCATTTTGTTTCAAGGCTGGGAGCATTTGTGTATTGAAAAACCAGTATCCCAAGATCCGGTTCTTATTCATGAAGTCAGTCATTTTTACAAAACCGTATCATTTGATAAGAACATGACTATCAACTTTGCTATGTACGATAGAAATATTTCTATGTCTGTGAATCAAGCAGCTCATTTTCTGAATGTTCCAATAGAAGGTGATTCTTTCTATCCATCTCATAAACTACCAGAGGAAGTTGGTACGTTTAACAAAGAAAATGCTGAAAAGTATCTATTTATTATAAATGAAGAAAAGAGGAAAGTATCTCATCTTTCTCTGGACAATAGATTTGTGGCTCTTTGGATGCAAGATTTTCTTATCCCAAGAAAAGGGGATAGAGAGACTTTTAAGGTTTCTGATATTTTCATGTTGGACTATCTTGTCAACATGAGAAAAGTAAATCTTATGGGATACATCTTTAAAACAATTAAGAATGTCAAGTCAGGAGCAATCAAATCTCATTTGATTATGTATCCAGCTATCCTTACAAAGTTTATTATCGAGAGTATGAAGTTTTGTAATATTACTTTGAAAGGAAAACTGATAGATTTGAAGCCATCATGGATTAGTAAGAGTACTTTGAAGAAGTTGAATGTTTGTTTTGATCCAAATTCAAAACTTTTTGTAAAAGATTTAGAAGCTGAATCGGCTCAGAATCAATCGGCACCTATGCCAGTCAAAGACAATCCTTCTATTGGTGTTCCTCAAAAGTCAGATCCGCAAACCAGTTCAAATCCAAAGAAGAAACCAAGATACAGTAAGGAAGTCATGGCCAAGTGGAGAAAAGATAAGGAATATAGAAAGGAAGGTGATCCAAAGTTTGGACTTGATCCAGCCGAAGCCTTTGCTGAGAGAATAAGGGTAGAGGAAACCCTTCAAGCTAAAAAGAAAAAGAAGACTGTTTTGAAGAGAAAGGCTCAAGACTTTGATATTTCTAAAGTCCTGAAAATGGTTGAGGATGCTAGTGCTCAACTAACAGATGAAGTTCTTCAAGAAACTATCGTATAGAGTCAACCAGGGAAAGAAAAGGGAAACAAATGTTGGAATAGATAGAGGAAGTTGAAGAGGAGGAAAGAGATTTCTCTTAGAATTCCTTCAAAGTTCGAAAAAGAGTAGATAAGAATCTTACCAAAAGCAGAGTAAAGGTATTCAACAAGTTCCTCATGGCGATCAAGCACCGGTTGAATCTTTTGAAACTCTGGATAAAACAGAAAGTCGCTCAATCTTCTCATACTGAAAAAGTTATTGTCATCAGTGACAAAGTAGAAGAAGAAATAAGGGAGAAAGAAAAAGCAAAAGGAAAACAGCCAGTTGTTGACTCAAGCCGATCAAATGAACTGGATTCGTATGATGAGGATACTAATTCAGAACAGAAAATTTCTCTTAAGAAAAGTGATTACATTGTTCATGTTTTAAGGAGGGTTGAAAAGACTATTCCCTATTTTCCCAGGCTGGAAGGGAAAATTGATTTCATTACTGACAATCAAAAAAAGAAGTTCGGCTCTGTAAGAGAATTGAGAAAGAGAGTTTTGTCAGTTGAAGCCGATTTGAAAGTTTTATCTGAAAGTTCGGCCACTCATAAGAAAGCATGAAACAGGATGACCAAGTGGTCATACAAAATAGAGAGCTCAGTGAATGACCATGAGATAGAAATTTAAGATATAAGGAGGTTGTCAAATGATCTTGTGATTGCTTTCAATAAGCTTGACAAAGAAACTGTTGAAAGACTGAATCAGGTAACTCATGGAGCTGATATTCCTTCAGTGAAAGAATTGCAAGACAGAATGAATGATTTTCAGTCTGAATTCTCGAAGGTTTCATATTTCAAAGATGAAATGGTTTTGTTGAAGAAACAAAATTCTATGCTATCCAAAGATAACAAGAATTTTCAAAACAGAATTGATACTCTTGAAGAATTAATCAGAGTCCAGGAGGAGACTATCGAGAATCAAGATCAGCTTTTTGCCGATCAACAAGAGCTTCTCAGAACTCAGGGTGACTCAATTTCTGAAGACAATAAAGAAATCAAAAAGATGAAAGCTGTTCTTCATGAGCTGATAAAGAAGGAAAAGGAAAGAGAAAACAAATGGCTGTTGTATTTGTTTTTATTTTCTTATGAAACCTGTCTATTTTGTAATGACATTTTTTTGTTACTCTTTCTTTTGTCTTGCTTTTATTTTCTCTAACTCTTTCAGGCATCTCAAGATTACCCCGTTATTTTTGTAAATCACAAAGGGGGAGAATATTTTATAAAGGGGGAGAATGTTTTACAAAGGTAGAATGTTTTAATCAAATACTTCGAAACCAAGGAAAATCTGTGAATACAATACTTAGAAAAATATATACCTAAGGGGGAGTTAGTTGTATTCAAATTCATATTCAGAATAGTTTCCAATAACTCAGGGGGAGATAAGTTTTTCTTGTTGTATTTACTTTGTGTTTTGTGCTTTCCAAAAAGGGGGAGATTGTTGAGTCAAAAGTCTTCTTTTGAATTTTATATCGTGTTTTGGAAATCACAAATGTATTTTACCATGCTGATCGTACTGATCATGCTGATTGTACTGACCATGCTGATCATACCGACCATGCTGATCGTACCGACCATGCTGATCGTACCGACCATGCTGATCGTACCGACCATGCTGATCGTACCGACCATGCTGATTGTACTGACCATACTGATCGTACGGTCTATAATTTTTATACTGACTATGTCAATCGTATCGTACTAACTCTGTCAATTGTACTCACTTTTGTGTATCTTACTTTGTATCATATCAATACATTACATTTAGTAATACTTATAGTAATCATACTTTTATCACATGCATGCTTTTATTCTTTTATCAAAAGACTTATTTTAGATCAATCATACTCATGTTTATCATGTTCATATATCTTATGTTTTAACCAAAACGATGTCGTTGAGTTAGTTACAAACTAATCAAAACAATGTTGTGATTTCTGTTTCAATATGACCGTTATATTGCCAGGTGTCCAAGTCCCTCCGAGTTTTTCGGAGAAATATGACTGTTGGGGGAAATGTGACCGTTGGAACCTTAGGACTATAAATAGGAGGTCATTTTAAGCCGAGAAAGAATAACTGTGATACTTTTGCTTCTATCAAGTTATAGAGAGAGACGTCATGACTTCTCTCATGCTTTGTTCCTTGTGCGACCGATCTTCGTATCGAGGGATTTCAAGTGATTGAAAGACAGAGGTGCCGATTACCTACAAAATCAAGGGCTGCTGGGGATAGGCAGACAGACGTTCCGATCATCGTATCGAGGGCTGCTGGGGATAGGTAGACAGACAAACCAATCATCATATCGAGGGCTTCCAGGGATAGGCAGACAGAAAAACCGATCATCGTATTGAGGGATTACCAAGGTGGTGGTAAGACAGACCTCTTATCCTAGGTGAAAGGATAACCCTTCTCTTTGGGTCAAAAGAATTGTAATACTTTTACATTTCCGCTGCTGTTTGTATTAAAAAGGAATTTGTATTGTTTCCTTTCTTCATTACACTTTCAATTGTAATTGATTCAATTACGATTATTCTATTACATATTGTATTAATAGATTCTATACGCTTTATGGTATAATCCCTCACACTTGTATTACTCTAATTATTGTATTCATCTTGAATACAATTACTTTACTTTTCTAATGGTATTACATTACATCATACCTTTATATTCAATACAATTGTGGTTGTTTGAATTTTATTAGTTTAAGATCTTTTAAACTAATATCTTAAGTGTTTAAACACAAAGTTTTTAAACATACAATTCACCCCCTCTTGTATTGTTCCATATAATATACATATACATTTACATATTCAATCCAACAAGTCTTCCTTGACATGTCCTTTTCTTTTTCATTCCTTGAAAAATAATTTCATTATAATACTTCTTCCAATAATTTTTCCAGTTGACTTTACCATCATAATTTCTTTTTTTATCTAGGATTTCTGAATAACATATTATTCCTATAAAAATTATTAAATATTCAGTCTAAATGAGAAATTTCTTCATCATTGTTTGGAGGTCTCTCACTGTCAATTTAAAATTCAGTTTGTATCTTCACTTTTTCATTTTAATTTTCTCCCTGTTTGGATGTGGTAGACTTGAAATCAAATGAAATTATTTTTGGATCATCATCATCTTCCTAGTTGAATTTTAGTTCTTCTTCATACATTATCAATTTACCAATCAGATCCTTGACTAAAAGTTTTTTAATGTCACATGAATCTCTAATTGAAACATATGGGACCCTTTATATTTTTGAAAGGCATCATAGCAGCCTCATGATTTGATCTTTATCAGATACTATATTTACCAGTGACCTCATGGTGCTTACAATTTCATTAAACCTAAGATACACATCAAAGATTAATTCATCAAGATTCATCTAAAAATTATCATACTTAATAGTATATTTATTCAATATCATTTCCTTAAAATTAGTTGTTACTTTATGATAAATAGCTAGTGTATCCTAAATATCAAAATCAATTTTACAAGCATAAATTATATTGAATTCCTTATCTTCTAAATCATATTAAAGGGTATTCCTGGATTTTTAATTATTATTATAGGCATTTTTGGTAGCCTCATCCCAGTATCCTCTAAGAGCCTTAGGTAACTCATAATTATCTTCTATTTCAGTCCATATCTTAAAACCCATACTATCTATATGCATTTTCATTTTTATCTTCCACTAATAATAGTTATTTCCATTGAAAAAATGAGATTTGTTTTTAGTATAACCTTCTTTACTATTATCCATTTAAAGAAATAAATTTATAATTAACTGAAATTTAAGATCTTTAAAGCACATCTAAAATCATTATTGAAAAGGTTTTGAAAATTTTGATACTAAATCTTAAACCTTCGATACCAAATGTTGGTCAAAGTGAGTATCTTAAGAGGGGGTGAATTGAGTACCCAATAAAAATTTCTGTTAAAATAGATTTAAATAAAATCCCATAACTAATTTAAAATAACCCAGTTTACCAAAATAGTAGTTTGATATAAGATCTAATATTTTAAAAGATTTATCAAAAGATTAATTAGGTCTCAAATAAAAACAATATACAATATTATTCTATCCATTGAAATCAATTTACTTAATCAAAAACTTATATAACACTAATTAAGATAAACTATCAAAGTAGTGGTTTTGTTTTCCAGTTTAAAATAGAAATAGTTTTAAATAAAATAAATGAAGTAAAACAAAACAAACAAAACACACAGTGGAAATTGAATACAAGAGGTTCAGTCTCGAGATGAGACTTAGTCCTCTCCACTTGGAAATCACCTACTACCAAGTAGTTTATATAAATAAAATTTTTATCCACAACCTATATTGGGTATTATAATAACCAAGCTGTCCAGGCCACACAAGGACCTCTTTCACAGTTTTGATGGGAGTAAAAATAAACAATAAGTCACAACCAGACCTGTACCACAACACGTGAGAAACATGAATAAATGGGTTTGTGAATATATCTATGTATATTCTAGTTTAAAGTAAGAGATAGTGTGGGATAAAATAAAATAGGGTAATCTACACTACTCTAAATGTAAATTTAAATAAATAAATAGAGAAAGTAAGAAGTATAGAGATGCTATGTTGCTCTAAATAATATGCTTAGCATCTTGTGAATCCTTGAAAGTGATTTGAACCAAGGATTGATTTTTGTTTCAGAAAGTTGTTGTAGAATAGAGTATTTTAGACTCTTTGTTCTTAACTGTAGGAAGGAACTGGATGTAAGACGTTCTTTAGCTTCCTCAATCGAGTGTAAGCAGTATGTAGAATGAAAGCTCTTATAGTTCTTATAATGAGGTTTATCTCACTTAACATGTACATACCTATTTTTTTCATCACATAACACTCTTGCATGAGGGAGTCTGATCTATCTTTTAATAGTATCATTTAGGAACAATCATCCAGATTTCATGCTCCTCATACTTGGAGCTGACACATTCTTTAATGAATTATCTTCAATAGTTAATACACAATCATTAAAATAATCAATGACATTAAATTTTAAAATGTATCCATTAGAAACATTTAATTTAAAATAAATTGAAATAGCAGAGGTGACCCTCTAAATGATGAAATTGGAAGTGTCTAACTCTGGTGGTGACTCATAGTCTAGTGGTGTGATATTGGAGTGGTGTCTTGATCTGGCAGTGAGATACATTGATGGTGTGTCCTTGGAACAATGACACTTTCTTAGAAGTATGTCAGGCTGGTGGTCTATCTTTTGACGATGAGTCTTTATATACATTTTCAAAATTAATTTCTAGTAGTATGAATTCGTTGATGGTGTCTCAAGGTGATGGTGAGACTTTGTGGTGGTGATACATTGTCTAGAAGTGTATCATACTTTTCAAATTTCCGTCTCAATGGTGACTCATTATGGACGGTGATATTTTTATTGATGGTGAGTCTTTTTAGACTTAACCAAATTCATTCCAATATGTATCATATTATAAAATGATAATAGGAAACATAAAACTCATTAAATATCATAATAATTATGATTTGGTGAAAATTAAAATAGGGAGGTCAATAATACAAAAACCCAAGTTCTTATGATCTTCCCCCCCTTAAAGAAATTCATCCTTGAATTTTCTTCTCAAGGGTGGTCAATATTTGTTTGATAATAACTCTGAACACTAAGCATGTATTTTAGCCTCCCTCTCCTAACTCTCATCCTATAAATGATCATGATTCCATATCATCCATACTAGAGGAATTGACCAACCTTGTATAACCTTCATTCTTCTATCAAAGATATGAATATGATTATCTGCAAATGATGCATCTATCTATAACTCAATCTCCTCGAATTGAAAATCATAAGACGTATCTGAATGGTAAAGGAAAAGTTGAGATATATGGAAGATTTCATGCATGGATTGATACCTCTGTGGTAACTATAACTGATAGGCTGCTAGCCCGACTCTACCCGTAATCTCAAATGACCTAACATATCACAGTGAAAGCTTACCCTGTCTCCTATCTGTTTTTGTCCGAGCCTCAGTGAAATACATAAAAGACCTGATCCCTAAACTAGAACTCTAGAGGTTATCTTTTTTGATCAGTATAATATTTCTATCAATAATTTTCACTATCCATCAAATTCTGAATCAAACAGAGCTACTTAGAAGTCTCTTGTATGAGAAGTGGTCCCAGTAAAGCTGCCTCGTCTATCTTTAACCAGCACAAGAGCGATCGAAATGAACAACTATATAATGCATCATAAGGTTCAATATGTATATCCACCTGATAGATATTATTTTAGGTGAACTCAACAAGGGGTATATGCCTCTCACTAGATCCCCCAAAATCCATGACGCATACTCGCAACATGTCCTCAAGCACCTGTATCATACACTCTGATTGACCATCAGTCTGAGGGTGGTAATCTATGCTCAGAAGAACTTGTGTACACAAGTCCCTCTACAAAATATACTAGAAAAGAGATATAAAATAAGCATCCCTATCTAAAACAATAGTGAACAGGACCACGTGAAGTCATACCATCTCATAGATATACAACCTCCTATGTTCATCCACACTGAAGGTATCATCGATCAGTAGGAAATGAGAAAACTTTGTGAACCTGTCAACAAAAACCCATACAACATCACTAACTTGAGGTGACATTGATAAAACTATCACGAAGTCCATCGTGACATCATTACATTTCCACTCGAGAATAAGTAATTTCTATAAAAGTCGGGTTGGTTACTGATATTTCGCCTTCACCTGCTGA
Organism: Viscum album; assembly: GCA_963277665.1. NCBI lineage: Eukaryota > Viridiplantae > Streptophyta > Magnoliopsida > Santalales > Viscaceae > Viscum > Viscum album. The sequence goes on from OY728136.1 coordinate 1,859,006, forward strand.
TAGGTAAAAAAAATCATAAAAAACCATCTAACTCACATTTCATACCAGACCTCCAATACTGATGATGTAAGTCATGGTACATCTTAGTAACACTGGGATGTACTGCCCAAACTAAGGCATAAAAATCCCACATAAGCTCCTCATGTATGTCCACTGAAACCCAAACATGACCATGGATACACAGAATCTCATCCTTTCCTATGGTCAACCAGGAGGAGGGTACTCACCTACCACACTCTCCCATAGGACCAGGCCCTCTAAATATGATAATTGCATCATCCTTACTCTATACAATAGGTTAGAGGTCATAATTAAGGATGAAATAAAATTATTCCCCTAACAGTTCTGTACTTCCAAGGACAACTCAGAGAACAAAGTCATAAGCTGCCACTCACTACTAGCCTACTGAACTACTTGTATCTGAGTCCTGCTCAGTGCATCGACAACTGTATTGCCTTTACTTTTTGTGTAGGAAATCTCGATACCAAAATAATTTATGTACTCAAACCACCTTCACTGCATCAGATTCAGATCACGCTGTGTAAAAATATACTTAGGGCTTTTGTGATTTGTGTACACCAAAAAACACTCTCCCTGCAAGTAATGTCTCAAGTAGTGAAAAGAATGAACAACCAAAGATAACTTGAGATCATGAATTGGGTAATTCCTCTCATGTGGTCTTAGATATTGAGACTCGTACGTCATGAATCTATCCCCCTGTATCATCACTATTCCAAGCCTGATACCTAATGCATCAGAATACATAGTGTATCTCCTACCCTAATCTGTATGTATCAGGACTGATGATGAAGTCAATATCCATTTTAGCTCTTGGGAGGCTATCTCATAGGTATCTATCCATACAAACATCACATCCTTATCAGTCAATCCCAACAATAGTGATGCTAATCATGAGAATTCCTATATGAAACACCTATAATATGCAGCTAGCCCCCAATAAACTCTGCATGTCAAAGACATTATTGGACTTCTCCCAAGAAACTACAACTCTCACTTTCTCTGGGTCAACTAATACTCATGTTTATGAGATAATATGACCCATGAAGGTAATTTTATGCATACATAAGTAACACTTCGTGAGATTATCATATAAATGATGCTCTCAGTGTATCCAAAACAATCTCAAGATGTTTGGAATAGTCATGTCGATTGTGCTAATACACCAAGATATCATCCATGAAAGCCACCACAAATGAATACATATAAGGATGGAAGAATCGCTTCATCAGTGCCATGAAAAACATCGGTTCATTTGTGAGATCGAAAAAAAATCAGATACTCATATAGACCATACCTTCTACAAAAGGCTATACGAGGTATGTCTACAGGTCAAACACACACCTAGTGACATTAGAATATCAAATCAATTTTTGAGAATAATCGAGCTCCTCAAAGATTATCAAAAATGTTATCTATCTATGGAAAATGATACCATTTATTTACCATAATCTAGTTTAATTTCTAGTAATCCACCCATAGCATAAGGGTACCATCCACCTTCTTCGAAAAAAGGACCAGTGAAACCCATAAAGAAGTACCGGATTAGATAAATCACTTTGACTCTAAATCCTATATTTTCCTCTTGAGATCTTGAAAATCCATCATAGCTATCCTATAAGTAGAAATAGATACTAGTGCAGCTCCTAAAACTAGCTCGATGGAGAAATCAACCACTCTCTTAGGAGGTAAACTAGAAAGTTCATCTGGGAAAACATCCCAGAAATGATCAACCACTAAAGTAAAGTCCGCATGACATGCTCCCTGATCATCAAGATACAAAATATCTATTTGTGATATCATACCACCCAACCCACAATGTTGTGGTCTATCTTGGCTCACCTAGAAATCTCATTCACCCCTATAAGTATAAATTGTTCCCTCTAGTGATGTGAAAGTCACTCTCCGGTGATAATAGTCAATGTATGATCGATAATCTACTAGCCATTACATCTTGAGTATGATATAAAACCCTATCATCTTGAGTACATAAAGATCCGATAAAAAGTGACACCCACCAACCTCAAGGGGAACTCCCTACACTGGCATAAAATCTATGATCTGATCCCCAACAGAGTGTATACTATCATAATTCCCTCATAAAACTGAATCATAAGCACAATTATTTCTACCATAGGTACAATGATGAAACTATGTGATGCACCTGTATCAAAAAAGAAAAGATACTAATATAGAGTCTATTAAAATCACACCTCTCATCATAGATGGTCTGACGCCCAACTCCTTAGGGGTAGGCTATACAAAATAGATATGGCCTAAACCACAACCCTGTGATACAACCCCACTGCCCATAGTAGGTTTGCTCTGCTGTCTCAATACTACTGGTGCCTGGATTCCCCAACCATGACGCCCACCACCTCAGTCTGATCGACTGGTAATTCTCTATCTCTCTTCCCGACATAGAGCTATGAAACCTTATCTCGAACCTGGTGTTGAATCTAACCCTTAACACTCATTGATGGAGGGAACGTCCTACAGAAACATTGCACGTGACCCATCCTGCTACAAGCTTGACACTCAATTGGGTCACGATCACACTGATTCCTCACATGTCCCCATATTCCACAATGATGACTGAAAACCGAGCTACTATTACTCACAACCTAACTAGTACCAATATCATGGAAGACTCAAAACAACGCTTCCTACCTAAATATGCTAAACTACTAGTTTGAGAGACTACACTAATATTCTTTTCACCCCTAACTTCCCTCATGTTTTTCTCTATAATTAGCATCTGATTCAGAATTTCTGTAATAGAGGTCAATATGAACACATTGACCTAAGATCGAACAACAAGTTGGATATATTCCTTAAAACATCTCACCCTTGATAATTCATTATCAAGGTATGTCGGCACAGACGTTGTAGCTCTATAAAGCATTCTGAGTAATCCATAACCATCATATTACCCTACTACAAATGGATGAACTCACTATCCTTCTCTTCCCTTAGAGTCTTGAGGTAAAAGTATTCATAGAACCTAGTTTGGAAATGAACCCAAACCATATATCATATCCTGTCATCCTAGTTCAGAACATCCCTCTGGTGATTTGCTTCTCCACATAGCATATAAGTCATGAGCTTCACTGTCCTCTTAGTAGGTGAATTTAGATGCTCTAAGATTGATAACATATTCTAAAGCCATAGTCTAGTAGCCTATGGACCACCATCCACTAAAAATGTGGGAGGATTAAATTTTTGGAAAACATGTTTCAAATCAACTATAGATAAGGAAGGCTACGGTGCTCCCTAAAAAGTGTACATGAAGCGAAAACCCCCTCATAGAACCGTTCGTTAGCACCTATGTCCAATAAAATCACTGGTTCCGTATCTGACACTAAAGGAGGATCCACTAGTAACCCATTGACCATCATCTCTGAAGTGTGGTCATTTTCAACCTCCCAACGTATGATTAGAGGTTGCTGTGGTGGAATGCCTCTATAATTCCAAACAAACGCATCAAAAAATAATTATATCAAAGTTCGCATTTCAAAAGTGTAGGATAGGTCAAAACATTTCTATAACTAGGTCATACCACACAACCTACTTCTAAATCCAGGACTGTAAAAGAATAGCCATAAAATTCATTGGAGACACTACCTCTTTCCTACTCAAAGTTTTGGTCTAAGTTAGTTTTTGTTCACAAGTTCAATTTTCCATTTCATTTTCACATTCTTTTCAAATTTCATTTCAAATGGTCGAACTAAATGGAATGCCACTTTTTGATCCATAATGGCCCATACTCTTCATGAACCAAAAAATGGCGTTTACCTAATACACACCATAACACGTTCCAGTCTATGCGACTCATGTTCCATGACTCAACATGCCAAAATTGGATACTTAGGTTTTCAACTATAACCTAATTAGGAAAACACTTCTTTGGTTACGACAAACACTCTAAGTAGCAACCATATTTTCTAATTCAATGCATATAAGTCTATCACAATAGTAGGTATATCTATCAAAACATCTTTCACAACATGATGAAAACAAGAAATGCATCTTATATGGCATGGCATAATGCATGGGATGTTATTCTTGTAAAGTTACTAAAATGATGCATGAGATTAAATACCCCCATTTTATAGATTTATAATAAAATATAACCCACAACCATATCATTAATAACATCACAACTTAAGTGCATCACCCAACGGTGGAATCAAATCAACTGGAACAGTCAAAATCCAAAAAATATAAATTTCATTCATTACAATTTGGATTTTTACTATACATGGGTTAGTTATGCCCATAAAAAACTCATTACCAAATTCAATTACCTTCTTATCCCTGTCTATTGTTGCTAAATAATAAACAAGAAAAATAAAATCTCTAATACCACTTTGTAACATCCCGAACCCGGATTCCACTCAATAGTGCACTAAGCCTGGTTGGCTACATGGCCTCAAGAACATATAGATAGAGGTTGCTGGATAGTAGTGAGGGTCTGGGGTGTGTCCATGGGGAGACTATTCCCTCGTTACGAGAGTGTATCATAACAAAATAACAATAACAATCAATAGTGGAAGCAGATATAAAAACTAGAAAAATGATGAATAAATAATACAAGAATATATAAAAAATGCCTAAATTAATCTTATATACAGATTATGATGATACATGTCATGTCTCTAAAAAGTAGAAAAAATAGGTATACATTAGTAAAATATAATACATGTATCAAAATACCAAGAAGACTAAAAAAGTTCTATATATGAATAGTATCACAAGCCTCAACTTGGTCTTGTGCTCCCCTACTCCTAAGCATGGCACAAAATCAAGCATCAAACTATAGGCACTTGCCTTGGTCCCTACCTGCATCTATAAAGTCTATCTAAGTACCCAACAGTGGCCCAAATAGGGTGTGAGATATAATCCCAGTAGGTAACCACCCAATGTTCTATAGAAAGTCCTGGATGTGTAATATAACAAGTTAAAGCAATATGTAGTTTATATCACAATTAAGAAGTAAATAAAATTAAAGTTCCCATGAAATATCTACTACAAAATAAGTGATCCTGTATAGCTGTACAAGGCTCCATACAATACATGGGTCAAGATCCTATAACAAGTCATCCATAAAATAAGAGAAACAAATATCACATCCATGCTATATACATAGCATATTATATCACCCACTGTCTTTTTGTATAATCTGTATAACAAAATCAACCATGCCCGAGCCATATAATCAGAGAGTCACAATTTACCATGGTTGTGTCGTACAACCAAGCATATCATATTCACCATGGCTGAGCCATATAATCAAACATGTCAGACTCCACAAGGCTGAATCCATGATATAGTGGACCAAGGCATCCTCATCGAGTCCCATGGTCATCTCGATGGAAACTTGGTTAGGCTTGAATTGGGGTCTAGGGATCATGTCTACCAACCATATCCACTACGATCCTAAGAAAAACTAGATCCAAGTGGTAGCAAGGCCCAAGTCATCCCATGGAATTAGAATCTAAGGAGAATGCAGGTCTAAGGAATTCTATACCATTTCCATGACCCATGGCGTAGCACACACATGGAATCCTATGTAACCATTAACTAATTAACATTTCAAATTCCATGAGTATAGCCATAATTATAATAATTCACATTCAATTCCCTCTCTGAGTTTACCCACTCTTATAAAAAATTTCTAAATGAACCATTCAAGAAATTCATGTTCCATATAAACCATTCACACAAAATCATCAACTTGAAAGAAGGAAATCCATTGCCTTTTTAACCAATTCAATTCAATTAATTTATTAAAAGGATTATTCTAACTAGGGAAACACCAAATCACCCCATGGGTAGTTCAAAAAAGGCATATGCATAGGAGATTAATGTGGAACACCCCATGGGTGGCCTTGGTTGGGAAAAAAATCTCCAATGCATCTCAAAGGAACTAAAGGTCATCTATAACAGATTCCATTTCATTTAATTCAATTAATAAATTCAATCTTGGGGCCATGCTGGGAAGTTTGGAGGGTGTCATAATGGAAACTATCTTAATAAATCACCAAAACTCAAGGAAAAGGTATAAACCACTTACCATAGGTCCGTAGTAGAGTGATCATCCAATATCAGCTTCTGATTTGACTTAAATTGGAAAAAAATAAAGAATGGATGAAGACCATAAAAATAGATAAAATTAACTTTCACCTAAATAAATTCATTGATACTAAGAAGAACAAATAATGACACAAAAGTAATTGATTATTGACTGATGCAGATCTAATGAGACCGACGACACTTGATTTCGATATCAGAAGAAGAATCAGAAGTAAATCCTACCTTTGGCTTCAAGAGGAGCTTCTCAAATATCACTGTTGTCCAACATGAGAGAAATGAAATTAGGTTTAATGTTATAAAACAATTTAAGGGTAAATTGGTAATTTTATCCAAATTACTAGGCCACGTGGTTGGAAAAACCATGCATCCACTCCTATAAGGAGGGGAAACTCACACGGTTTGAACGCATGATATGGATAACCATGTGAAAACTGTGTCTCAGACCACTATAAAAAACTACAGAGGTCACCGCACGGACATGTGCCTCCTTCCACACAGTTTTTCAAACAGCGTGGGCTCCTCCAGCCCACTATCCAACCTAACACGGTTATAAGTAACCATGCGACCTTCCCCACACGGTTTCTATTAACTATGCAACCCATCATTTTCTTCCAAAAAACCAGGTTCTGGGCTTTGAACAAGCCATAGACACCCTTGATACACTCGTGACCTCAAAGGGTAACCATATTAGACCGTAATTAATCATTTAAACAAAAAACGAAAGGATCTGTACCTTGTATGAAAAACCGAGTTCTTATAATATAAATTTACAAATATATTTATTTACAAATATATTTTTAACATTATTAATGAATATATAATCTTAAATATATGCATTTTAAAAATGAGTGAAATTGAATAATTAAAAACGAGTACACTTTTAAAAATATTGAAAAAATGGATAAGTTTTTTTAATTAAATATAATTTATTAAAAAAATATGGATATATATTAAAGTAAAGATGAATACATATTGAAAATACTAAGACGTAGTAAATAAATATATATAAATAAATAAAAGAAAATTATTAAGCTCAAAAAAATATTAAAAATGAATAAATAATACCTAATTGTAATAATATTAAAAATAAATAAATAAAATTGAATGATTACAAACATAATATATTAAATGTATCATGTTATAATGAAATTTTAAAATATACTAAAATTTGAATAAATTACATAAATATTAGGTGTATGTGTTGCTATATAAGATTTCATTAATTGTGTAAATATTTGTGTGTGCACATTATATATACAAATTCATTAATTATGTATATGTATGTGAAATCAATGTAACATACGTTTGATATATGTTGAATTGAAAAATCAAACAACATTAAAAATGAATAAGAGATTAATATGGTAGTAATTATTACATTTTATTCATTTTTATATATTTATATTTAATATACATGATTTATTACTATTTATAATTTATATATATTAAAATTATTCATTTTTATTAATAATTTATCAATAATTTTTTAATTTGTTCATTTTTAATTTTTTTTAATTATTAAAATTTATTTAGTATATATATATATTTAATATATACTATTTATGGATATTTATAATCTATATTTATGTATAATAAATTTATGAATTTTTATCAATAATTACGTAATTAATAATTTTTTAATATTTTTCTTAATTTACTCATTTTCAATTTTTTTGTTTAATTATTTCATTTTATTAATTTCACATATCTATATATTTAATATATACTATTTATTAATATTTATAATTTATATATATGTATATTCAATTTATTCAATTTTATAAATAATTATTTAATTAATAAAATTTTTAATGTTTTTTTAAATTTTTATTTGTTTAATTATTTCATTTTTATGGACCATTATCAGTACTAAAAAAATGCTGATAAAGGCTACCCATTATAAGCGCTAAACATAATGTGAGAATAAAAGGTAGCTTTTGTCAGTGCTATATAAAAGTAGTGATAAAGGTTTCCCTTTATCAGTAATAAAACAAATCATTGATAAATGGTACCTTTTATCAGTGCTTTTTTTCTAGCCCTGATAAAGGCTAGTGCTATTAAAGGTCTGTTTTGTAGAAGTGAGTATTAAGAACTTTAAAATAAAATAATATCATAACCATACCAAGTAGTACTAAATGGACATAATTTAAAATTTAGGACATTATAAGGTATAAATAACTTCAAATAATAAAGTTTAGACATGTTAAATTTTCATTTAAAACCTTATCTTTTGGTTTAACCCCCTTATTAACCATTTTTAACCTTAAAATTGGTAACACATTTTTCAATCTTTAAGGGTTATTAATTTACTTCTAAGGTATAAAGTGGCTCAAAAATGGTAAATGTATGACATTTTAGACCATTCAACATCCCACTTTTCCTATATCAATATTTTTTTTAATTTTTAAATCATTTAATAAAATATTGTTTATCATAAAATATCATTAAAGATATTTTTGGGACTATTCATTTAATTTGACTTCAAAGACACCAAGAAAACAATGTAATTCAAATATAAGCACATTTAAAATTAATCATACTTTATAATTACCTATTAAATTTGTGCAATACCAAAATTCATTAAAAACATTTTAATTTTATTATTTTTAAAATCATTTACCTTGACTTTCCCACTACTTTCACAAACACTGTATCAACATTACATAAGCATTTAAGGTAATTATATCATCACTAAAAATTAGAAAAAAATTAATATAATAAAACTAATATATTCATATTAAAAAGACTATTTATATATGATCATGATTTATTTTTATCCTAATAAGAATATATTAGCGATATTAAAAGAAAAATGGGGACATTTTGTATTTATTATTTACTTAAAATAATATAAAGGTTAAAATCAAATTAAAGTGGAAATAAATTGACACATTTTTGAATATTTTATGTTTTGGGTTGAAAAAAATTTATCCAATAAAATAAATACAAGTGTTAGGGATATTTTTAGGCTATATCTCATAGTTTTAACCATGTTTTACCCTTACTGAGGTGAAAAACATTTACTATAGTCACTATTCATAATGAAAAAAATAAAAATGAAACTATTTAAAAAATTTGAACATACCAATTATAATACAGATTATATTTTTTAATATTCAATTTATAGAATTGGAAGAAATTTATTTTAATATAAATACATAAAACACAAAAAAATAGTTTTTTTATAAAATTACGTTTTTAAGCATAAAAATGAACTTATACCAAAATCAAATATAACATTGATTACTATAAAATTATTTAGATTATGTTAAATTAAATGGATTTTATGTTACCATAAAACTAAATGTAACATATAATGAGTCTCTTAAATTACTTGATTAAAAAAAATAAATGAGAGTTTTTTAAAAATTGGCATCTTCACTATTCACTCAAAAATCAATATTTTCAAAAACAAAAAATCTCAAAAAATGACCTTAATTCTATTAAGAAATGATGATTTAAAAAATCATATCCATTTTTTCAAATATAATTTATAAAATTGGAAGTAATTAATTATAATATCCATGTACAAAATGCAATAAAAACCATTTTTGAAGAAAATGTATTTTCGAGACATAAAATGAATTTATTAACATTCGTTGCCTAATAAATATAATTAAATGATTGTTAACTCATTAAATTGGATTTATAATCTAATTATTTTCACATTTATAAATATTTATTCATTTAATCTATTACAATATAACTATATTGTGTACATAAAAATAGTTTTATGAAAAATATCTCTTTTACCTTGAAAATATTTTATCTTCATTTCCAACCAATTGATAATCAATGTATGATTGATTATTCATTTATTAATTTTTTTTTCTAAATATATTTCATAATATGGTTACTCCTATTTATACTTTCCAAACCAATGACTAATTCATAATAGTCATATTTAAATAATAATATTTCTATAGTATATCATGGTTCATTTAATATTGGTATTGTATATACCACACATCATCGAATATATTTTTAAAGAAAATAAATTCAAAAATACTGGGGTGTTAAATAATCAACATAATTTATAATAATTGTGAACATTTATCCATAATCTTACCACACTAGATTCCCTTCTAGACATGTCATAATTTATACTCATCTTCATAATCTGAGGAATAGAAAACATAAGAAAGAGGTGAGATCAAATGCTTAGAAAGGGAAAAACTTATCAAGACGTCTTCAAGGGTTAGATTATAAGCATATAAGATGCATGATCATGAGAGAACTATATTATTAAAAAAACATGGAATAATAATATTTTACCATAGGTTAAGTTAGAAGACATGTGATCTCAAATGAACAAACATATACTATGATATAAGAGTGTGGAAACATAAGACAAAAAATATGATCGATATAGTATAACATAAGAATATGAAATAGAGTGTGGAATTTCATTTAAACATAGCATAATATGGAATTATAACACAAAAATAATCATAGGGAAATCATAAAATTTTGAGAAAATTTAATCAATCCCAAACATTAAGTTGTGAAAAAACCAAACTATCTATACAACTATTGTGAACAAATAAAATGTACATGATTTATGTTGTGAACAATTTTTTTTCCATATATGACCTAATTATCTCATGAGATATGAAGAGTTTACTAATATACTATAGGATAATATAGGACCCCGAACATTACATAATGATAATCCATAAATGTATGTTACCAGAATGATGAAAACATTCATACTTCCAACGTTACTCAATTAACCCATTGAAAAGAGATACGAGCTTCATGAAAAATTACAAAAAACATTTTGTAATAAATATAGATAAATAATATGGATGTTATCATCATAAAATATCCCAATTGTTACATAAGGAACATCAAGGATGTTCCCATATATGTAAAATACCTTCATAAGAGGAACACTTTGAACAATATCACATAATAAGGGATACAGAATTAGATTATTTGATTCTGTAAGTTTAATCCCTAAATGATAATTAGTATGAGATAATTTAGAGGGTAATTTATAAAACATAACCCCCAAGGTGGTAAAATAATTTTTTCATAAAGAGAAAAATGGAATTGAAACTTAAAATATAATTTAGAAAACATTTATTAACATTATCATGAAAAGAAAAAGCCTTACGTCACTTTCGAAAAGTTCACTTTTGAGAAATTAAAAAGAATCCATTTTCAAAATCATTATTTGAAAAGAAATATCAATAATGAAGCCTTGAAAAAAATATAATGGTTTAAAAAATTTAAAGTCATTTTTTTGAAAACTTTTACTTTTTAAAAGAATCTTTAATAATGGGGCCTTGAAAATTCATAAAGGTTTTCTGGAGGAAACATGGAGCGAAAGAGAAAATATAAAATAATAAAAGGGAAAAACTTTTTAATATCTTAAAATTCCTTTATTGAAAACCCACATATAAAAAGATTGATAAATTATCCTTTTTAAAATAGGTAAATATAATTTTTAAGATCAAAAAGAAAAACATATTTTGGATTTCAAAATAATAAAGGAGAACATCAGCATAAAGAGTGAATATTGGCGTGAAGGAAAAATAGATCATTTGGAAAGAATGATAATTATTATCAACATCATTAAATTTTATAAAGAAAGAAAATTATAAATGTAATTCACTAGAAAATAAGTAAAAAATAAATTATAATATCATCATATAATAAAATAAAATCATATTGTAAAACCATACTCAAAGAGGAATCATTATGAATCAAGAAAAGAAGTTGAGTCAAGAAAAACCCCTTACAACATAAGAAATAATTTAATAGGGACACATTGAAAGAGAAAGATTGAAATTAAAATTCAATTACCATAAATAAAATATAATTCATGATATTATATATCCAATAGGTAGTATAAACACCATCAAAATTAAATTTGGTGCATAAAACAAAACATGTCTCAAAGAATGGAAATTGAGATAAAACACCCTTACCTTGTATCCCTTCTTAGTTGAATGCGCTCTAACTTACTATATAAAAAAATAAATCTCTTAATAACTTATTTTACATACTTATTCATATATATTACCCTCTATACTCTTAAATTATAATTATTTATTATACATTTACTAATTATTTGTATTTTATATTCATTATTGGATTTTTATAATTTTAATTGTTAAGAACATGAATTGTAATGTCGATGTGGATCCCCATTCATTGAAACCAAGTTCATTATTACTAGATTATTTAAGGTACCAAAATATTTGTTTTATAGTTATTTATAATGTTATGATTTTAATACATGGGTTTTTTGTTGCAGTTCTTGGAGATAAAATTAGTGGTGTGGCTGTTTTAGTGTTTTTAGTGAATAAACGGTGGTATATAAATACTATAGATTCATAAGTATTTAATAAATATATATTATATAATTTTAGATTAATATTAAATATATAACACTATGATCCATTCCATAACCATAAAGGTATAGTATCTTTGGAGACCAGATACATAAACATCTTATTTAGGAATATTCTTCATCATCACTCGTAATGATCTTATCACTTTGTACCCTTATTAACATACTCTAATTAAAAACATTCTTCATAACCTAGGGAAAGGAAACATAATAAAGGGTGATATAAGATGATCTGTAATGGTAAACATGGGATATATCAAAATACATGAATCATAAGAGTGATACATCATCATAAATCAATCATAAACCTTATGTTCAGATCATAATCATAAAAAAATGTCATAAAAGTGTGGTACAATAAAAGGTATAGAAACTATTTCATATGTCAATGTTAACTAATGAGACCCTCAAATAATAATTTATTAGGAATCAACACCTATTTTGACTAAAAATTATTATTATTTATTCAAACACTTTTGAGGAAAAAATGAGAAACCATGCATGTCTTCAACGACTTAAAAACAACTAAACCACCATGATACAAAAGTTTAAGGACAAAAAACTCATTCAATACTACACAGAAGAGCCCCTAACCAACATAAAAAACATTAAGAACAGTTTCCTCCTACTCATCCCCACATGTCAAACTATCCCATGCATGACTGCATGGGCCTGATACCGATAGAAAAACCATACCATCTCAAACATCTAAATCTGAATAACAAGGAACAAGATAAATACACTGATTTGAACCCCATATAGAGAAACCCCTTGTAATAGAATATTTGTAGTTACCCTCAAACTTCAAACTACAGGGCCACAAGGAGAAGACCACCAATTATGCCAAAATTTCACAATAACACAATCCAAACTCACACTAAAATAAGTAACATCAAAGGATGTTATTGTAGATGAAAAATATCTTTAAAATATCAATAGAATATTTATTGAGGAAAATACCATTTTCAATTTTAAATCACATATTTAAAATATTTCTGAAATATTATGGAAAAAAATTATTTGAAAAAAACCTTGTAAATTCTATTCATGCCTTGTATGTTAAAAAAAAGATTCCTTTCACATTTTTTTGGTAAAAAGTCAAAAGTACCTCATTCAAAAAATGAAAAGAATATTCCTTTGATTTTTTATAAAAAGTAAAACATGGATAAAAATGAATTTAAACTTTCATAAGATATTATTAAAACATTCTTGAAAACATTTTAAAGAAAACATAAACATGGATGAAAGAGATTCTTGACCGAATAGTAAAACATAGTTAGTTTTCCTTAAAATTTCAGTATCTTAAGTACTTAAAGTGAAAAAAATTAAATGAAAACATGTATTGTAAATAAATATTTAGATTAAAATAAAAATTAAAAGGATTTATCAGATAAGGATCATATAAGTTTCCAAACATAAATTCAAACATAAATAATCCCGATTAAAATGGTATTGAAACATAAATCTCTTATCACTTGATAAGTTTCAAATAAAATATTCATAAAAGAGAGAACCTTATATGGATATGTAAATCCAAATAATTTTCATGATAATAATAATAAAGTACATTAATGGGAAATATATACACTACATAAAATAAACAAGTTGTGAATATGGCATATGTATCATATAAATAAAAGTGACATGAAATTCACTTACCTTAAGTCTTGTACTTATTAATATGTATTTGAATAGATTGTATAATAAATATAGATTTATTATAAATTTATTATAAAATAATAATCATATATTTAATACCATATATTATTTACTTATACCATCTCATCACCTATTTATTAATAATTTTTTTTATTAAAATCATTGTTCTGGGTGATAACTGTTTCGTTTTTCATGCATATTTCGGTTCAATAGTCAAGATCCTTATAATTTTATCATGGTCCCATCATCTAAATAATGTTTATCATGAAAAAAATATCATATATATTCATTATATTCATGTTTAGAGTCATCCATAAAATGGTATAGATATAAAAATGAATTACACTATTCATGGAGATTGTAGGATGTACATACACATGCACGATGTTTTCACTTTTCAACAGATAGAATGAAAGAAAGGTAAATAATAATGAACCATTAAAAAATAATTATTATATAATATATATTATGTATATTCATTAATTATATTCTTATTACCATCCATGTAAAATGGAACTGAAAAACAAATCACATCACTTTGTGGAGACGGTAGTCCAAACGTACGCACGACCGACATTATCATTTTCCAACAGATGGGAAGAAGGTGGAAAATGGTTATTAAATCATCATAATAATAATTAATTATATTTAATATAATTAATTAATTATTTTATAATGGATATAATATATTTATAGGAGGTATAACAAGAAGTAAAATTTAATACGCACGGTTAAGAGTTATACCTCTTCGTCGAGAAAACTTCTTTGGCTTACACCTTAGGCCTTGGAAGGGTGGTATTTTGGAAAGAAAAGAAGCTATAGGACATGGGGAAGTAATATTATAAGGTATTATGGATGGTATTGGATGATATATAAGGCTAAAAAAGTGTGAGGAAGAGAGGATGATAGGTTCCCTTTTATAAGTGAGGTGTAGGGCACTCTTGGAATTATTTAAAATATTAAATTAATATAAATTAATTTTCAAATTAATGTGGATCCAAATTGATATATTTTGAATATATTATGAGGATGAGTCTAAATCACTTCATATAATAAATTTTTTACAAGTTTAGGTGATTCTTTCAACCTTATCTCTTTGTTTTAATCCCCCATTAACCCTTTTGATAATTACAACAATATCAAAGTTTTTTACTCTTTAAGGGATAATAATGTTACCATAAAAAGAAACATGACCCATAAATGGACCATGATTGATATTTTAAACCATATTCAATTCAATTTTCCTAATATTCAATTTTTATGAATTTTAAATTACTTAATAAAATATTATTTAACAAAATATAGCATTAAAGTCATTTTTGGGACTATTCAAAAAGTCTAACATTAAAGATAACAAGATTGAAATGGAATTAGAATATAGAATTTTAAAACACTAACATAAAGTTATATTTATCTAATTTTTTTTAACATAATAATTCATCCAAATTGTATTACTTTTAATTTTTTTAAAATCATTTATTTTATTTTTCTATTAATTTAATAAATACTATTTTGGCGTTGCATAAACATCTAAGGTAATTATTAAATAATTAAAAATATTAAAAATAAATTACCATGATACAAAAAATTAATTTATCTTTAAAATAAACATCTATAACTATACATAAATTCTTTTTATCCTTATATAAATTTTTTAGAGATATTAAAATCAAGAGAGTGACATTTTTGTATTTATTATTTTCTTAAAATAATATAAAGGCCATAATAAAATAAAAATGGAACAAAGTGGATATATATTTGACACATGGATGTAAATGACTGAAATACAATCATCTAATAGGATAAAGTCAAGTGTTGGTGATTTTTTAAAGCCTTATCCCAATGTTTTAACCCTATTTTTTCTATTTTACCCTTATTTAGGTGAAAAATATTTATCAAGGTTATTATTCATAATGACCATAAATAAAAGTGGCCTATTTATAAAAAATTTGGACCTCTTAATTCAAAATTTGGAATCCATTTTTCATGATTGAATTCGTAGAAGTGGTATAAATTAATTTAATATAAAATCACAAAATGCCACAAAAAATAACTGTTTTTTAGAAAAATGTCTTTTTAAGTATAATTTTTTTTTATATTGAATTAATCCATAAAATTGATTCCAATAAACTAAATTGGATCATTATTAATATAATATAACTAATGTAACTTTTAAACATTTTTAAAACAGAATGAAAATTTTAAATTCATGAAACAAAAATACAATTCTCAATAAAAATTAGTATTTTTCACTATTCACTAGAAAATAAATATTTTCCAAAAAATACAAAAAATTAATTCTATAATAATTTTTAAATTCTGATTCTTTAAAAAAAAAAATTTCTAAAAGTTGTAGAAATTAATTATAATATTTGTTCACAAAATACAATAAAAACCATTTTTGAGGAAATATGTATCTTTAAAGCATATAATTACTTTACAAAAAATCTATTTGATTTATCTAAAATAATTAAACCTATTTTTAGAAAAAATACGATTATTCCTATTCATTTTGAAATATTAAAATCTAGTTTATAATGGTATACTATATTACAATTCATTTATACTCAGGGTTGCATGTATCATGAGCTATCAAATAAATCAAATTTATTTATAGAGAACTATATCATAAAATCTTAGGGTGTTACATTCTATCCCCCTTAAAATGAATTTTTACCGAAAAATTATATCACTATGATATAAAAAATTAAGAATTTTTTCTGTTTCATCCCATCCTTTTATTCTCATACAGATTCCTCTAATTTATTGTTTCAAAATAAATCTTTGAATAGGCGAGTGGTCTTGTTTCATATCAATTTCTCCCTATGATTTATAATCCCCACTATTAATTAATAATTTGAGAGATATTTCACCAGCAGAATGACTTTTGAGTTAAATACATATGTAGGATCATGTACATACTTCCTTAGGAGTGATACACAGAACACATCATGAACTTGAGAGAGATTTAGTAGAAGTTCCAAATGATAAGACACAATCTCATCATGATCAAGAATATAAAATGAAATAATATATCTAGGGCTCAGATTGTCTTTCATTCAAAATCTCATAGCCTTTTTCTAAGGAGATATTAGTAGGAATAACTTATCACCAAAATCAAATTCTATATCTCACTGATGATTGTCAGCATATTTTTTCTATCAACTTTGAGCTACCCTTATGTACAGATAAATGTATCCAACCTTATCTACCATCCCCTCAGAAATCTCAAGTCACAATAGATTTATTTATCCAACTTTATCCTATCAAATTAGAGTTATTTATTTCATTCTATAGAGGGATTCATAAGGATCCATCTGAATTCTTGAGTGAAATCCATTGTTATAAGAAAACTAGACTATAGGAATGTGTTGATCCATTGCACCTTTAAAATCTAGAAAACAAAATTTGAACATATCCTCTAAGGTTTTAATGGTTCTCTCTAACAGACTATATTTATAGGGATAATAATAAGTATTGTACCATAACTCTTAATCCAGATCTTACTAAAGACTTTTCCATAACTTTGAGGTTAACCTCAGATCCCGATCACGTATAATAGAATATGGTACTCTATGCAATATCACTACTTAATTAATGTATAACCTAGAAAAATGATCAAGAGAAAAATATTATTTAATGGAAATGAAGTGTAATGAATTCATAGGGAAACCAAATAAAACCCAAATTTCATTGCATATTTTATATGTTTTGGGGATTCTAAAGAAAAAATACATGGTAATGTTTTCCCATTTTCATTCAAGTATGGTTAATCATTGTAACACCCCATTATAATTCTATATCTAGGACTTTACTTGCTAATATACCATACATCAAGATACATTCTCTACAATATCCCTTTTTATGTTGTCCCACCATAAATATTCTTTCATATCTCTATATATCTGCATACTTCTAGGATGTATAGAGAATGAAAAACTATGATCTTAATCTAATATTTCCTTATTCAATTATTACATTTAAGGGAAACATACTCTATTACTAAACATTATCATTACATCACTATCATAGTTAAATTTAGGAACACACCTTAATTTATTCTACACTTCTACATCTTCCCTCAATTCCTATTTATTCTTCACATGGATAGATAGTTGAATATTCATATGATAAAGATATGATATGTCCTCTTTCCTTATAATTTCAAGTTACATAATTTATAAATCCATAATTATTATATATCTTTCGATCCTAATCACATAAAAACTATCATGGTCCTTCAGAATCAGAGTATCAGCCAAATTGTTCTCCTTCCTAGGGAGGTAATATATTGAGTAGTCATAATCTTTAATCAATTCCAACTATATCCTCTATTTCATATTCAACTCTTCCTATGTTATGATATAATTCAAACTATTATGATCCATGTATATGTCACACCTTTCACCATAAAGATAATTACTCCAAACATTTAGTGAAACAATTTCCAAAATTAAATACAAATCATGTTTTGGGTAATTTTATTCATGTATTTTCAATTAACATGAGACATATTCTATCACCATATCATTCTATATGAGGAAACATAATAGTACCTTATTTGATGCATAACTATAGATCATAAAACATTCTCTATTATAGGGTAGTGTGAGTATAGGTTCACTAACAAAACCTCTCTTCAGTTAATTTAAATTATCTTCACATTTATTTGTCCACAAGAACTTAAACCACTTTTGAGTCAACTTGGTGAGTGCAATAGATAGTCATGAGAAATCTCTCACAAAGCATCAGTAGTATAAAAACAACCTAAGAAAACTATTGATTTAGATTACCATGGTTGGTCTAGGCCATTTCTCAATAACTTATGTATTTTAAGATTCCATAGATATACCCTCACTTGATATTATATGACCCAAGAATGAATCTTTATTAAACCAAAAGTCACACTTGGTAAATCTTTCATATAAAATATCTTTCCTTATGGTATTCATCACAATTCTAAAATGATCTTCATGATATTACTTTCTCTTTGAATATATAATAATATCATATATAAAGACTATAAAAAACTGACCAAGGTAATCTCTAAAGACTATATTCATTAAATCCATGAAGATAATAGGGTCATTATTAAGACAAAATGGCATCACTATAAATTCATAGCTTCTATACCTTATATAGAATGATTTATTGGTTATATACTCCTTCTTGAACCTCAATTTCTGATATCCAAAATCAATTTCAATCTTGGAATATTATTTATCTCCTTGTAATTGATTAAATAAATCATAGATATGGGGTAGAGGATACTTTTTATTGATAGTGATCTTGTTAATATCCTGATAATCAATGCAAAGGCATACCAACACATCTTTCTTCTTAATAAAAGGAACATGGTCAACCAATAATGATTAAATAGGTAATATTAATCCCTTATTAATATTATCCTTGAGTTTCATCTTCAATTCACACAAATCAATTGGGGATATTCTATATAGAATCTTTGAATTTGGTTTAGCACTAGGTATGATTTCTATTGAAAACTCAACTTCACAATTTGAAGAAAGGCAAGGAAAATCTTCTAGAAATTCATAAAAAAACTCCAAAAAAATAGGTGTATCTTCAATTTTTATTTTATCACTAACCATATGAGATCTTTACCCTTCATAGATAGGAATAAAAACTCACAAGATAGAAGCAATTTCCAATTGGAATCTCATATTCATCCTCTTACTGATAAATGATCATAGGTTTTTTCAGAATATAAAATGTGACTTCCCTTCCTCGACAATTGATATAGGTTCCATATAAAAAAAATAAAATCCATGACTATAATCACATCAAATTCAACTAAAGAGAAAATCATAAGATTCATAGGAAACACTTACCCACAAACATCAATCAAAGAGGAAAAATAGACTTGAGATGTGACCATCGTACCATTAGATGTTTTCAATGCTATCTTAATATTTAATCATTGTGGATAGGAATTAACATTCCTATATACTTTTCCTAGTATACAATAATTCATATAACTAAGATCAAATAGGGTACTTCAATATTTGAGCATTCCTATTACCACCTCAACTTCATTGTTCTCTATTTTATCCCTTAATGAAACCAAAATGGTTTGCATGGACATCAAGAATAATTAATTATAGTGATCAATCATATAATCATGAAAATATTTCACAGGATATATAAACCATGATACCTTCTTCTCAATATATGAAATCTTAGGTTTAACCTAGGTTATCCATGGTCATTACCAAAACTTTAGGATGTTATCTTATGCTTAGACTTATCCCCAGGGTTTTTGCAAAATATTTCAAACCCTAATCTCCAAATATTAACTAAACCCCACTCTAATATCAACTATAGTAGCCCAAGAATTTCATAAATAAATATTAAATTACTTTAGATGAATATTCATCATATAACACTATGATCCACCCCATAACCATAAAGGTTTAGTGTCTTTGAAGACTAGATACCTAAAAATATTATTTATATTCATTCTATATCATCTCTCATAATGATCTTATCACTTTGTACCCTTTTTTACATACCCTAATTAAAACCTATCTTTATAACCCTAGGAAAGGAATAATAATAAAGGGTGATATCAGATGATCGGTAAGGGTGAACATGGAAGATATTAAACAATGAACATATGAAAGGATAAGATAAGTATAAATATATGATATCATAATCATAACATGTAAAGAATCGTAATTTACATGTAATTTTTTTAAAATATATGGTAATTTTATGAGTTTGCAAAAATTAAAGGCACATGATTCCGAGGCCCAGAGTGCTCAGAATGAATTTCTGAACTTTATTTCCAGTATGTTCAGTAAACGTGTGAGTGGGTTTTTATAACTCTTGAACCGGTGCTTAGAGTTGAAATATGAGGGCACCATTGAACTCACAACGTCGATATTCACTTAAGGATACCTTTACCTTGATGACAGTGGGTCGAGAGTGAAAGATAGTTTTTGGGTTTTTTGTGGAAATAATAAAATAAAATAAGCTCATATTTTATTTTATTTTGTTGTCACCACCCACCATGTGGATGTTTGGGAGTGGGTTCCACCAAAACTAAACCTCCTCTTATAGATTTACTATGGTGGGGACCACCCAACCCCCTATTAATGGGAGGAGAGGAAAACCTCTCAACCCCCTCATAAATGTGTGGGGGGGGGGGGCTCTTCAACACCTCCACAATTTTAATTGTGCCAACACACCTTTTTAATTGTGCCAAATCCTCCCTATTAATTAATTGATCCAACACATCAATTAATTATTTAAACCTTTTTGAATATTATGCCAATGAATTAATAGATATTTAAATATATTATTTTAGCTATGAATTCACTTTGGTGGAATTGGGGAGAGGAGGAGCTCTTGGGAGAAAGCTTCTCTAATGAAGAATGCTTCCTCCATGAAGAATGTCGATGACTTCGACCTTATTCTTCAGAACTTCCTTCGATGTAGGACGTGTTCATCTAAAACGAATCGACGATCTCCTTCTCGTTCCAACGTTAACCAACATCGAATAAGGTAGGGTTTTTAATTAAGTATGATTTATTCCCTTGATTCTTTCCTTCTAAAAACAAAGAACGCAGATCAACTTATTATCAAGTTAATCTGCAGATGTTTTCCTTGCGGGTTGGGAATAAATTGTTGTGGGAAGTTGTAGGGGTTTATTCACTATTTGATTAACACTTCCCATGTTCTCCCCTCTTTTTACTTTGCGGGGTTGGGAATAGAAATTATTGAGGGATTGTGGGAATTGATGTTTTAAAATATCTTCCATGCTCATTCTTTTTTTATGTTCTTGATGAACTGATTGATACCACTCTAAATGAGGAGGGTGTGGGCCAAAAAAACATGGCCCGACCCCCCACCATTCTTCTTCTTTGTGGTGTTCTTCGAAACGGAGGAAGGCGACAATGGTGTCGAAGGTGACGAAGGCAACAGCCGCGCCACCCGCGGTCTCTGAGACCCACGCCGTCCCCGGCCGAACCAGCTCCTCTGCCCCGGGCTGAACCACACCACTCGCTAGCCACGCCAGCCTGCTGGCCTTCCAATCCCCCAGCCAAACCAGCCCCACGCCCCAGCCGAACCGGCCCGCGCCCTTGTGGCGCCCCATCTGAATCGGCCCCACGCCCCGGGTCGAGCCACTCTCGCAGAACCCTCCGGGCCGAGCCGCCCCGATCGCGCCAGCCCGCCGGCCTTCCGAGCCCCTGGCCGAACCGACCCTGTGCCCCGGGATGAGCCGCCTTTGCGGCGCCCCAGCTAAAACGGCATGTGCCCTTATGGATCCCCGGCCGAACCGGCCCCACGCCCCGAGCCGAGCTGCCCTCGCGGTGCCCTCCAGACTGAGCCGACCACACGGCACCCTGCAGGCCGAACCTCCCTCGCGCCGACCCGCGGTTGGTCCGCGCCATCACGGCCGGTTCGCACCCTCTCATCCCCTCGCGGCCTATTGGGCTGGTCCAGACCCAACGGGTCAGGCTGGGTGACCCGAATCGGGTCGGGCCAGGTCGGTCCGACCGGGTCGGACCAGACCCGACCCCACTACTACCTTATACTTTCTTTTGTCCATATCTTTGGAACTGGACATCCGTTTGACGAACCATCAGTGTCTCTCATAATCTTGTAGCATGACGGTCCCTTTGAGTATATCCCACTGGATTTTGGGGTATATTTGAGATACAGTCAGGTTGGATTGTGCACGAATCCAATCGGGCCCCTGGGACGAAAAGTATAATAACTCACAGACCGAGCGTCCAATTGACGCGTCGTCTATTGCGTTGAGACCTATATGACATGGAGAACCTTTGAAATACTTCTTTGTGGGACTTCATGACAGATGGAGTATCGACCAGTAGCTCGTGGAGCGGATCCTCCCAGAGACGAGAAAGCATAGTGTAGAGACCTAGTAGCTGGTTGAGACCCGATGACTGCTGACTGTTTGACTCGGAGTGACTCTACTAGCCTAGTGGGGAGCACCTTGGTGTCATGGAAGACCCACGGTGGAGAAGCGTGCTTGGTGACGTGGCCAACCCACGGTACTCGACATGAGGAGTACCTCAGCAGGCTATGAGGGGGAGCAGGCTTGGTGACGCGGCAGACCCACAGTGGGGAGCACCTTTGTGTGAAACAGCAGACCCATGGTACTTGACAGGAGGAGTACCTCCGTAGCCCAAGGTTAGTGGGAAGCACGCTTGGTGTTGTGGCAGGCCCACTGTACTCAATTGAGTAGGAGTTCTCCCACAGCCGAGGTTTCGATAATGTGACTAGGGATGTTACTTGATACTACCCCTAGAATAAAATCCTGGTTGAGCTAAGTGAGTACTTTTGTGTTTTTCCTCATGATTGAGATGGATTACTTAATAAATTAGCTATATGTATGGGCATATACCTAAGTAGGGTTATCTGTTGATTTCATAATTTGTGGTTTATCTTTGTTGGATTTTGTGAGACCTTGAGGGTATCGGGGTCCCTACTGAGTATCGTTATACTCACCCCTGCACGGGATTTGCCCGAACCTTGTTGTGTTGGATACAGATGACGGATAACGCTGACTAAGGCTGAGAGTACCAGGATTGGACGGTACCCGGAGGTGGACCATACGGGTTGTCGGTACACGGAGGAGACGGACGAATGTGGAGTGCTAAGGAGACGATCCGTACCTACCCTTCAGGTAGGAACCCTGAAGGATGATCTAGTAGCTATCTTTTCTTTTTCTTCAGATGTATTGCATTTCAGTTTTACTTGTACTTTCTAGTTGGGCTTGTATTCTGGCCCATTTTACTTTTAACACTCTTTTTTATATAGTTTACTTTGTGTTTTGTCCAGCTGTGTGCTTTCTTGTGTGTGTGTGTTACGGGTTATAAATTTAATACCTTCCCAGTTTTAGGGAATTACTTCTTTGGTGCTAGTCGCAAGCCCCTAGCCTATAGAACGCGGGCTTGGGGTAGTCATGGAATGAGCCCTGGGGGACGGGTCATGAAAAACTGGTATTAGAGGAGTCGATTCTACCGCAGAACTTAAGACTCTAATCTTTTCTATGAAGCAATAGTGTTAAGTTTAGTGATTGGGGTTTTCAGTTCAGGGATTCCAGTGTTAGTGTGGTGGATGATGTATCCATACACAAGGACCCTAAATTCTGATTTCCAACTCAGTGCATGAAAACACTTATTGCGTGTGTGTTTTCAAAAGTTTTCTTTAAGTCATCTTACTAGGTCAGATCACTAGGTATAACTTTTAACCGTAGAGAACCTGTTTCTTTTCAGGATGCCTCCATGTAGACAGTCGGCTAGAGTTCTGAGAGTTGTATGCACTAATAGCCCACCGAGCGATGAGGCCTCGGTACAGGGCCCTTTTCCAGCAGAGGCACCAGCGGTACCACTCCATGTTGGGCCACCGATGCCACCATCTCCAGTAGCAGACAATGCACGCCGCTTGAGCACGTTGCACAAGTTCTAGTGCCAGAGGCCACCTAGGTTCAGGGGAGAGACAGACCCACATGTGGATGAGGATTGGCTGGAGGCTGTGGTGAGAGTTTTCTGACTAGTTGGGACACCAGCAGACCTCATGGTGATCCTTGCTGCCAGCCTACTACAAGTAGCCACAGGCAGATGGTGGAGCTTGATGCTCCAGGTTCATGACGAGGTGACACTTCTCTGGGAAGACTTTGAGAGCCTGTTTTAGGTAGAGTTTATTCCAGCAATCCTCCGCGCAGTGTGCATACAAGAGCTACTTCATCTACAACAGAGCAACATGATTGTAGCTCAGTACTCAACGAGGTTTACAGACCTCTCACACTACTCCACCAATATGGTGCAAGACCCTTTCTTTAGGGCCTAGACCTTCGAGTAGGGACTCATGTGGGAGATCAGGGCTTCAGTGTTCTCACTCAGTATCTCGACATATGCGGGAGTGTTAGAGAGAGCCCTCCTAGTGGAGAGTTTCCTTGCTGAGCAGTCTCCATCATTGAGATCCACCACCAGTCAACACATAGCAGAGTCTTCTTCAGATGACAGTAGATAGATGTCGTAGAGGTCCAAGAGGAACAGACCTGTAGGTGGATAACCGTATAACTCAGGATTGGTTATGTGGGGCACCCGAGGCGGAGAAAGACCTACCAGGAGCGGGTAGTGTAACTCATGCAATGGGTAGGGTCACATGGATCATGACTATCCGAACCACTGTACGTATGACCAGAAGACGGTCGAAGGACCGCCCAGGCAGATACAAAGATTCGATCGTGGTGGTCCGTAGGGCGCAGGTGGACGTGGAAGAGGAGCTGGTTGAGTAGCTGGCAGTGAGAGACGTTTCGAGGTGTTACCGCCACCACCACCAGGAGGTCCACCCCGACCACAGGGAGCAGGTGGACAGGGGAGAGCTCAGCTCCAGGTAGCTGAGGCCTATGATCACAGCGCTCTGGAGATGATACGAGGTACGATCGATGTCTACTCTACCTTAGATTTAGTACTTATAGACACAGGTTCCAGTCATTCTTTCATTTCCACTACCCCCATTCAGAGCTAGGAGATTCTGACGGAGCCGTTGGCTCGATCCTTACGGCTAGAGACTTCTACGGGAGCAGATTCGATGATTACGCACTGGTGCCAGTAGTGTGAGCTTACTCTAGGAGGCGAGAGCTTCAGATGGGATCTCCTAGTAGCAGCGTCGAGGCCTTATGATGTCATCTTGGGTATGGACTGGTTATCTATATTCCATGCTCATATTGACTGTATTAGGTGTAAAGTGCGGTGTGTTCGCATGGATGAGACCAGGTTTAACTTCCCCGAAGATAAGGGAGCCTTTATAGCACAATATGGACTTATCCTAAGGAAGGTACAACTGATCAGTCATTAGTTGGCTAGCCTTACCCTTGGATATGTTGATGTGGAGAGTCCGAGCTATCCTGTAGTGGTGGAACAGTTCGTGGATGTTTTCCCTGATGATGTTCCGGGTCTACCTCCTCATAGAGAGGTGGACTTTTACATTGACTTGTACCCCGGGATAGCACCGATATCTACACCAGCATATCAGATGTCTCCCACAGAGCTTTGCGAGCTGCAGGTATAGCTAGAGGACTTGCAGGGGAAGGGGTTCATCCAGCCTAGTGTTTCACCTTGGGTAGCCCCGATTCTGTTCTCCAAGAAGGCAGATGGGAGCTTGAGGTTTTTTGTCAACTACCGGCGCCTGAACTAGGTGACCATTAAGAGCAAGTACCCACTCTTAATGATTGATGACCTCTTTGATCAGCTGAAGAGAGCACAGTGGTTCTCAAAGATAGACCTCAGATCAGGATATCACCAGCTCAGAGTTCAAGACGAGGATGTGCATAAGACGGCCTTCAAATGTCGGTATGACCATTATGAGTTATTGTTTATTCCATTTGGTGTAACCAACGCTCCAGCAGTGTTCATGGGACTCATGAACAAGATCTTTCAGCCATACATTGATCGCTTTGTAGTGGTCTTAATCGATGACATTCTAATCTACTCGGCCACTGAGGATGAGCATGCCTATCATTTGCGAGTAGTACTAGAAACACTCTGAGAGAACCAGCTTTATGGTAAGCTCTCTAAGTGCTAGTTCTGGATATGAGAAGTTCACTTTTTGGGATATGTCATATCGGAGGCTATAGTTGCAGTAGATCCAGTGAATATTGAGGTGGTACTTGCTTGGGAGCTTCCCATGAGTGTGACAGAGGTACAAAGATTCCTGGGATTGGTAGGATATTACCAGAGGTCTGTGCCAGACTTCTCCAGAGTTGAAACACCACTATCATACTTGATGAATAAGGGGAAACCCTTCGTTTGGTCATAGAGATGACAACAGAGCTTTCAAGAGCTGAGGCCGAGGCTAACTAGTGCCCCCCATCTTCAGGCTTTCAGAGGAAGGCGTAGGATACGTAGTTTACTGCAATGCATCAAGGACCAGGCTCGGATGTGTCCTGATGTAGGAGCGAGCGGTGATCGCATATGGATCTCGACAGCTGAGACAACATGAGAAGAACTACACTACCCATGACCTGGAGTTAGAAGTAGTGGTCTTCGCCTTGAAGATGTGGCGACACTATTTGATGGGAGAACGTTTTACCATGTACTCTGATCACAAGAGTCTCAGGTATATCTTCTATCAGAAGGACATGAACCTGATACAATGACTTTTGCTTGAGTTCCTCTAGGATTATTACTTCGAGATAGTCTATACTCTTGGGAAGGGGAACATTGTAGTAGATGCACTCAGTAGGAGGACTGGTATACAGCTGCCAGGCAAAGTGACGGAGAAACTTGCCGCTTTGCAGATATCCTTTGTGGATAGAGATGGAGCAATTTTTTTTCAGTCTCTTACAGTCACTCCCCCACTTCCTTAGCAAGTCAGGGAGTCACAACATGGGGACGCTGACTATGAGACACGACATGCTCAGATATCCACATGACAGGCACTTGATGGATTTTCTGAGGGTGGGGAGGTACCATGGTACCAATGTCACTTCAGGAGGAAGTGTTGAGGGAGTTCCACACATCCCCTCTAGCGGTACATCTAGGAGTGGAAAAGATATACAAGGATCTCCGACGACAGCACTGGTGGATGGGAATGAAGAAAGCAGTTGCAGAGTTTGTCTCTCGGTGCATCACTTGTCAGCAAGTGAAGGCAGAGAATCAGGTACCCGCATTCTTGATTCAGACTTTAGAGGTTCTAGAGTGGAATTGGGATTGGATATCCATGGACTTAGTGACAAGACATCCACATAAATCCAGGGGACATGACTCGATTTGGGTGATCTTCGACTAACTCACCAAGTTAGCCCACTTCCTACCGATTAGAGAGCAGGGTTCAGTAGAGAGCTTGGGACGCCTATATGTGTAGGATATTCTATGGCTACATGGTGTAACTTCAACTATTATCTCTGATAGTGATGAACAATTTACTTCCCAGCTATGGACGGGGTTGCAGGAGGCTTTCATGACACAACTTCATTTGAGCACCACCTTCCATCCTCAGACGGATGGTCAGACTGAGAAGACCATTCAGACCCTCGAGGACATGCTGCGTGCTTGTGTCCTTGACTTCGGTCACAGTTGGGAGGATCACTTGTCTTTGGTGGAGTTTTCATACAACAACAATGATCACTCCACCATTTAGATGACACCTTTCGAGGTGTTATATGGGCGACCTTGCAGATCACCCTTGTGCTGGACTGACATAGGGGAGTCAACACTAGTGGAACCGGAGATGGTATAGGCTACCACAGAGAAGGTGAAGGTCATTCAGAAGAAGATGAAGACTGTAGAAAGTAGGCAGATGTCATATGCCGACAGGATACAGAGACCTCTAGAGTTCGAGGATGGCGACCACATCTTTCTACGGGTCTCACCTCGATGAGGTTTGTGGAGATTTGGCTGAGGTGGGAAGTTATCTCTAAGGTTCATTGGACTTTTTCAAGTCCTTAGTAGAGTTGGAAAGGTGAAATACTGCTTAGCTCTTCCACCTCAGTTGCACTGGGTTCACGATGTCTTCCACGTATCCCAGCTGAGGAGATACGTGCACGACCCTTCTCACATCATCGACCATGGTGAGCTGGACATCGACGATGGGGAGACTTTTATGGAGGTTCCAGTGGAGATTGAGGATCGACAGGGGAAGGTCCTTCATGGACGGTCGATACCTTTGGTGCACATTCACTGTCAACACGAGAACCTCTAGGAGAGTACAAGGGAGCGGGAGGCTCAGATGCGTGCTCAGTACCCCCACATGTTCCCTTAGTTTGAGTTAAGGCTTATGAGGATGTAAAGCCTGAGGTGGGGAGAATTTAAAGACCTAGAATTTCCATGTATTTTTTTAAAATATATGAGAATTTTATGAGTATGAGAAAATTGACGGCACATGATTCCGAGGCCCAGAGTTCCCGGAATGAATTTCTGAACTTTATTTCAGGTACGTTCAGTAAACGTGCGAACATGTTTTTCTAACTTTGGAACCAGTGCTCGGAGTTGAAATCTAAGGGCACCGTTGAACTCTCAGCATAGATATTCGATTAAGGAGACCTTCACATCGACGACAGTGGGTCGAGAGTGAAAGATAGTTTTTGGGTTTTTTGTGGAAATAATAAAATAACATAAGCTCATATTTTATTTTATTTTGTTGTAACCACCCACCATGTGGATGTTCGAGGGTGGGGTCCACTAGAACTAAAGCTCCTCTTATTGATTTATTGTGGTGGGGACCACCCGACCCCCTATTAATGAGAGGAGAGGACAACCTCTCAATCCCCTCATAAATGTGGGGGGAGCCTCTTCAACACCTCCACAATGTTAATTGTGCAAACACACCTTTTTAATTGTGCCAAATCATCCTTATTAATTAATTGAGCCAACACATCAATTAATTATTTAAACCTTTTTGAATATTATTCCAATGACTTAATAGATATTTAAATCTATTATTTTGTCTAAGAATTCACTTTGGTGGAATTGGGGAGAGGAGGAGTTCTTGGGAGAAAGATTCTCCAATGTAGAACGCTTCCTCCATGATGAATGTCGACAACTTCGAACTTCTTCCTTAGAAATTCCTTCGATGTAGGATGTGTTTGTCTAAAATGAATTGAAAAACTTCCTTCTTGCACCAATGTCAACCAAAATCGAACAAGTTAGGGTTTTTAATTAAGTATGATTTTATTCCCTTGATTCTTTCCTACTAAAAACAAAGAACACGGATCAAATTATTATCAAGTTGATCTGCGGATGTTTTCCTTGCGGGTTGGGAATAAATTTTTGTGGGAAGTTGTAGGGGTTTATTCACTATTTGATTAACACTTCCCATGTTATCCCCTCTATTTATTTTGCAGGGTTGGGAATAGAAATTATCGATGGATTATGGGAATTGATGTTTTAAAATATCTTCAATTATTGTTCTTTGTTTATATTCTTGATGAACCACTATCTACCACTCTAAACGCGGAGGGTGTGGGCCAAACAAACATGGACCGACCCCCCATTTTTCTTCTTCTTTGTGGTGTTCTTCAGAATGGAGGAAGGTGACAATGGCAATGAAGGCGACGAAGGAAATGACCGTGCCACCTGCGGCCTCCGCGACCCGTGCTGCCCCTGGCCGAACCGGCTCCACCGCCCTAGGCCGAACCACACCGCCCGCCGGCCGCACCAACCACCGACCACTCCCCTCGCCATCCACGCCACCCACTGGCTCGTGCCGCCCACTGGCCTCTCGAGCGGCCCCGACCATGCCTACCCACCGGTCTTCCGAGGGCCCCGACCACACTAGCCCGCCGGCCTTCTAAGCCCCCTGGATGAACCGGCCCCGTGCCCCGGGCTGAACCGCCCTCGCGGTGGCCTCTGGGATGAGTCGCCCACATGGCGCCCTCCGGGTCGAACCTCCTTTGAGCCGACCCGCGGCCTGTCCGCGCCCTCGCAGCCAGTCCGCACCCTCGCGGCCGGTCCATGCCCTCTCAGACCTCTGCGGCCCCTGGCGGCCTGCTGGGCGGGGCCCAATGGGCCGGGATGACCCGAACCGGGTTAGCCCATATGGGGTCGGGCCAGGTCAGTCCAACCGGGTCGGACCAGACCTGGGACCACTATGACCCTATACTTTCTTTTGGCCATATCTTTGGCTCCAGACGTCTGTTTGATGAACTTTCAGTGGCGCTGGTAATCTTGGAGAATGATGGTCCCTTTGAGTGTATCCCACTGGAGTTTGGGTTATAGTTGAGATACAGCTAGGTTGGATCGTGCACGAATCCAACCAGCCCCCCCGGGACTAAAAGTCTAATAACTCGCAGACCAGGCATCCGATTGACGTGCCGTCTGTTGCGTTGAGACCCCTATGATGTGGAAGACCTTTGAGATACTTCTTCATGGGACTTTGTGATAGATGGAGTATCGACCAGTATCTTGTGGAGTGGATCCTCCCGGAGATGTGTGAGCATAGTACGAATACCTAGTAATTGGCTGAGACCTGACGAATGCTGACCATTTGACTTAGAGTGACTCTACTAGCCCAGTTGGGAGCGCCTTGGTGTCACGGTAGACCCATGGTGGAGGATCACACTTGCTGACGCGGCAGACCCATGATACTCGATAGGAGGAGTACCTCAGCAAGATACGAGGGGGAGTGCGCTTGGTGACGCGACAAACCCATGGTGGGGAGCGCCTCTATGTGATGCGGTAGACCCACAATACTCGACAGAAGGAGTACCTCAGCAGTCCAAGGTTAGTGGGAAGTACACTTGGTGTCACGACAGGACCACTTTACTTTATTGAGTAGGAGTTCTCCAACAGCTGAGGTTTTGATAATGTGACTAAGGATGTTACTTGATAGTACCACTAGAATAAAATCTTGGTTGAGCTGAGCCAGTACTTTTGTGTTTTTCCTCATGATTGAGATGGATTAATCAATAACTTAGATATATGTATGGGCATATACCTAATTAGAGTTATCTATTGATTTCATACTTTGTGGTTTATACTTGTTGGATTTTGTGAGACCTTGAGGGTCTCGGGGTCCCTACTTAGTATCATTATACTCACCCCTGCATGAGCTATTCCCGCACCTTGTTGTGTTGGATGCAGATGACAGACAACACTGATTGAGGTTGAGAGTACCAGGAATGGATGGTACCCGGAGGTGGACCATACGGCTTGTCGATACACGGAGGAGATGGATGAACGCAGAGTGATGAGGAGATGATATGTACCTACCCTTTAGGTAGTAACCCCAGAGGATGATCTAGTAGCTATCTTTTCTTTTTCTTTAGATTTATTGCATTTTAGTTGTACTTGTACTTTCCAGTTGGGCTTGTATTCTGGCCCCTTTTACTTTCAGCACTCTTTTTTTATACAGTTTACTTAGTGTTTCATCTATATGTGTGCTTTCTTGTGTGTGTGTTACAGGTTATAAAGGCAATGCTCTCCTAGTTTTAGGAAATTACACCTTTGGTGCTAGTCTCCAGCCCCTGACCTATGGAAGGCGGGCTTGGGGTAGTCACGACACATGCCCTGGGGGACGGGTTGTGACATAACATAAAAAGTTAATACCCAAATTTTCATAGATCATAAACATGATTCATGTCATAAAACTTTATCATTTCTAAATAAATGAATCATTAAAGTGATAGATTATCATAAATCAATCATAAACTATAAGTTCAGAACATAATCATAAAAATAGGTTATAAAAGTGTGACAATATCAAAGGTATATAAACCATTTCACATGTTAAGGTTAACTACCGAGACTATCAAATCAGTGTGGATAATGAATCAAAACCTCAAATCCTATTTCCAATATCATAAAGGATTAAGAATCATCACCTATTTCCCATATTTGATCAGGAATCACCATCAGTTTCCTATAGTGGATCAAGTATATTGACTTATTTACCATATTGAATCAAGCACACTAACTTATTTCCCATAATTATCTCATGAGATATAAAAATTTACCCAATTCACTATAGGTCCATATAATTCTTAGACCACCCATCACATAATGAAAACCATACACATGTGTTCCACAAGATCAAAAAAAAATTCATCATATCATCATAACATAACTCATGAAAAGGAAACATATTTCATAAAAAAATCATCATTTCATCATAGTTTAACCCGTGGGAAATAAATGGGTTTAATAAATATCTTATCATTATAATCATAAACCATACAGTGAAAGAATAAGGATGATATCATTAGATCATAACCCTAATAAAGAATAATTAACATCAAAGGATGTTATCATAGATGAAAAATATCTTTAAACGATTACTAAAATATTTATTGAGTAAAATACCTTTTTCAATTTGAAATCACATATTTAAAATATTTTTGAAATATTATAAGAAAAAATTTCTTTTAAGATAACTGTAGAAAATTTTAAAGTAAGCTTAAAATTATTGAGTGGTCATGATGGTAGGAAATTCCATTCATGCCATGTATGTTAAAACAATGATTCCTTTCACATTTTTTCTAAAACTTCAAAAGTACCTCATTCATAATAAAGAAGTAGATTCATTTGAATTTATTTTATAAAAATTTAAAAATATTTAAAAATGACTTTAAACTTTTGTAGGAGAATAATAAAAAATTATTGAAAACATTTTAAATAAAACATAGATATGGAAAAAAAATATTTCTAACCAAATAGTAAAACATATTCAGTTTTACTTAAAAAATTATTTAGGTACACTGAGTAATTAATGTGAGGAAAATTAAAGGAAAAATAATATTATCTAGAAATAACTAGAGCAAAAGAAAAATTAAAGGGATTTATTATATAAGGATCATATAATTTCCTCAATGTAAATTCTAGCATAAACAATCCTGATTAAAGTGGGATTGAAACATAAATTACTCACCACTTGATAAATTTAAAATAAAATCCTCATGAAAGATATAAAATTATATGGATATGTAAATCCACATAATTCTCACAAGAATAATCATAAATGATATTAATGGTAAGTATATACACCACATAAAAGAAATAAGTGGTGAATATGTCATGTGTATCATAGAAATACAAGTGAGATGAAATTCCCTTACCTCAAGCTTTGTATTTCTCCATACACATTAGAACCCCCTATATAATAAAAATAAATTTATTATACAAGTATAATAGAACCATATTAATATATATTATACAATATATTATTTAATTATAACATCATATCACCTATTTATTAATGACTATTTCATTTTTCATGCATGTTTCTGTTCGGCAGTCCCTGTCCTTGTAATTTTATCATGTTTCCATCATCACCAATATTTTAATAATGATAAAAATATCATATATATTTATTATATATATATTTTTACATTTATCTATAAAATATAGATATATAAATATGAATTATACCCTTCATGGAGATATTATGACGTACATACTCATAAACACTATTTTTACTTTTCAGCAGATAGAATGAAATAAAGGTAAATAATAATTCACCTTTATAGTTTAATTATTATAATATATATATATGTATATAATATTCATTAATTAAATACTTATTACCATTCATTTAAAATATAATCAGAAAATGAATCACATCGATTCATGGAGTTGGTAGTCCACATGTACGCACGAGCAGCGTTATCGTTTTCCAACAAATGGGAAGAAGGTGGATAATGGTTATTAAATCATCATAATAAAAGTTAATTATATTTAATACACTAAAATTAATTATTTTATAATGTATATCCTAGATTTATAGAAGGTATAACAAAAGATAAAATTGAAAATTCTTAGTTAAAAGTGATACCTCTTCGTTGAAAAACATTATTTGGCCTGCACCTTAAGGATTGAAAAGATGGAATTTTGGAAAGAAAAAAATCTCTAAGAAGTGGGTAAGGAATATATTAAGGTATTATTTCCAGTATTGGCTGATCTAGAAGAATCAAAATGTGCGAGGAAGAGATAATAAGATATTCCATTCTATAAGTGAGGGGTGTGACACTCTTAGAATTACATAAAGTATTAAATTAATGTAAATTAATTTTTAGGTTAAAGTGGATCAAAATTGATATATATATAATATAGGATATTTATGAGTCTAAATAACATCATAAAATAAAATTTGGACAAGTTTAGGTGATGTTTTTACCATTGTCTCTTTGTTTTAATCCCTTGTTAACTCTTTTGAAAATTACCACAATATTAAAGTTTTTTACTCTTTAAGGGTTGATCATGTTACTATAAAAATACAAGTGGACCATAAATGGAACATGATTAATATTTTAAATCATATAGAATTCATTTTTCTAAATATAATTTTTTATGAATTTTAAATCATTTAAAAAAATATTATTTAACAAAAGATACTATCAAAGTCATTTTTGAGACTATTAAAAAATTTCAATTTAAAAGAAACATGATTGAAATAGAATTAAAATATAGAATTTTAAAATATCACTATTATGTTATATTTTATGTAACAAAATAATTCATCCAAATTGTATTACTTTTAATATTTTTAAAATTATTTATTTTATTTTTCTATTAATTGAATAAATATTGTGCCGATGTTGTTTAAGAATTTTAAGTAATTATTCAATCACTGAATATTAAAAATAAATTAATATGATACAAAATATTACATTATATTTTAAATAAAAATTTATAACTAAACATAACCTCTTTTTACCCTTAAGAAAAAAATTAGAGATATTAAAATCAAGTGATGACGTTTTTTAGTTATTCTTTTCTTAAAAAAATATAAAATTGAAAATAAAAAAGAAGAAAAAAGTGGCCATATATTTGATAATTTTAGGGATATTGATGAATTAAACCCATACAATAGGATAAATTCAAGTTTTAGAAAAAATTTTAAGCCTTATCTTAAAGTTTTAACCTAATTTTACTTGTTTTATCCTTACCGAGATGACAAATATTTACCAAGGGTAGTATTCTTAATGACCAAAAATAAAAGGGAAATATTTAAAAAATTTGGAACTTATGATTTAAAATATGTAATAAATTTTTTAAGATTCAATTTATATAATTTTTATAAATTAATTGAAGAGAAAACTGCAGAAAGAAAAAATAAAACAGTTTTTTTAAAAAAAAAGACCTTTTAAGTATAAAATTATTTTTATACAAAATTGAACCATAAAATTGATTAAAATTAACTTAATTGTATTATTAATAATTTAATATAACTTATTTTACTTTTAAAACATTTTAAAACAAGATGGAACTTTTTAATTTCTTGAAACAAAAATACAATTTTTATTAAAAATCATTATTTTTTACTATTCACTAGACTATCTATCTTTTTAGAAAAATACTAAAAATTCACACTAAGATAATTTTAAAATGATGATTTTAAAAATTAAGTTACTTTTTTAAAATAAATTTTATAAAATTCATAGAAATTAATTATATTATTTATTCACAAAAATAAATAAAAACCATTTTTGAGGAAAAATGTATTTTTAAAGCATATAACTACTTTACTAGAAATATATATTCTTTATATAAAACCATTATACACATTTTTTTAATTTTTTTTGTTTATATTAATTACAAAAATTTGAAATCTAGTTTTTAATTCTATACTATATAATGGTTCATTTAGATTTGGGGTTGCATTTATCGCAAGCTATTAAAGAAATAAAATTTATTTATAGAGAAATATATCACAAAATTTCAAGGTGTAGAATTTAATAAGTTAAATATTAATATAAAATTTCCAGAACCTTAAACCAAATATTATTTTTTCATTTATTTTTAATAATACCTATATTTACGTTTCCATAGTCATCCATGATAAAAATTTATAACACTCTTCACATAGTTGGTTAAACCAAATCAAATAAGAACATGCTATATAAATTGATTACTTTGTAATAATATAATTATTAAATAATTATAATGATATTATTTATATATTTTTAAGTTTTTTAATTATATTTTATGAAATTTAGATAAAGAATAAAATCCTTAATGAAAAATGGAATATGTTTCTTTGTGGAGGCAGTAGTCTATGCATACACACAAGCGATGTTCTCGTTTTCCATAAAACAAAACAAATGTAGGAATTGATTTATATTTTTAAATTATTAATAGTTTTTTAAGTATCATATTTATTCATTAAATACCCCATTTTAACTATCCATATAAGGCAGTTATGAAAAAAGGTCCACACCACTTATGGAGGTGGTAGTCCGTACGTAGAGAAAACAATGTTTTTATTTTTTAAATGGTTAGGAGGAAAATTTAAAATGGTTATCCAAAAAATAATAAAATTCTATTATAATTATGGTACTGATGTAATTATTTTAGTATGGGTAGATTATATTCAAATTAGGTATAAAAATAATGAAAGGAAAATAAATGAAAAATGAGTAATTGAGAATTTTACCTTACTCCTTGGAAGTGATCCTTTGCAAATTAGGTTAAGGATTTTAGTATAACAAACCAACCAGATTTTAACCAATATATCATTTTATATAGCTCACAAAAAGGCCTCAATATCACCTCCCCATATTCTAGAGGTTTATGACTAGCGGTGAGGGCCTAAAAGGATTTAGCGAGGAGACTATAACCTCAAATCAGAGTGTAGTAACATCAAAAATAACCTAAACACATAAACATACATAAAAAAAAGAACATACATACACTAGTGGAAATGGATGTTTTCCCAACACTTTTATGCCAACAGTTTGAACAAACCATTGGTATACTATTTTTATAGCAACCTTTCCCAAGAGTTTGTTGAAACAGTTGGTATACTATTTTTAGAATGAAGATTTTCCAACGGTTTACTCAAACTATTGGGAAATATTTAGTTTTTCTAATGTATACCAATGTTTTTTTAAAATCTTTGGCAAGGATTATATTTCCCAAAGGTTTTTTAAAACTGTTGGGAAATGTTTCCCCCAAATACACAGCAGATCCAATTCCCCCATCCACGCGATTCCAGCCCTAAACTAAAGTTCTCCCGAAGCTCTCTCTTTACCGTAGGATATGAAACTCCTTCCACCCATATATCCATATTGAATCAAGAATTTTTTTATTCCTATACTTAAAATTTGTAAGTGCTTCCTTAGTTTTAACGTTCTGCATCTATTTTTTTGTTTTGTGTTTTGATTTGGCCTAAACCAGAGGTCCGTGCGGTCTGTTGGCATGGTATACCGAACACTTTGATTTGTTTTCTGTTTTTTTCTACACTTCAAGTGCCATGATTGTGTGAATCACCATTATTTGAAGTCTTCATATGCCACTCCTTCTATATAGAGTTCATGAACCATGTGAACTAATGGAGGTGATGGTGAGATGTATACCCACTCAAAGATGGTAAAGGTCTATTTCATCATATGATCTCAAGGTGGGTAATGGATATAAGGATGGTCCATGTGAAGGGATTGTAGATGGTTGGGGTAGCGGTGTAGGTGGTTTTACATTTTTTAGTGGGGTGATATGGTAGTTTCTATAGACTTTAGTTTAGTTTAAAATTGGATTTGGATTTTGTATTTATAGTTTTTTTTCAAGGAACAATGGGAAGGGTAGTGATGTTGAGGATGAAGTGGATGTTGGTTGGGTGATGGATTTGAATTGTGATGTTGGTTGGATTGGTTAAAGGTAATTTTCAAGGTATTATATGGGTATTTACTCCCCTGAACACCCCCACCCCCACCCCCCTAGACACCCCCACCCCTTGGACACACACCCCCGCGGACACCCCTACCATGGACACCCCCTAGACACCCCCATTGGACAACCCCCACCCACTACACACCCCACCCCCTGAACACCCCCACCCATTGGATAACCCCCACCCCCCTTATACACCCCCACCCCTGGACACCCCCACCCCCTCACCTGCCATGGACATCCCCCCTAGACACCCCCACCCCCTTGGACAACCCCTAACCTCCTAGACCCCCCACACCTGGACACCCCACCCCCTTGGACAACCCCACCCCCTGGACATCCCCCCCACCCCTGGACACCCCCACCCCATTGGACAGCCCCCACCCCCTGGACATTCCCACCCTCTGACACCCCCACCCCCTAGACAACCCCCCCATGGACAACCCCACCCCTGGACAACCCTACCCCCTTGGACAACCACACCCCCTAGACAACCCCCACCCCTAGACACCCCCCGCCTCTTAGATATCCCCCCTAGACACCAAACCACCCCCTAAACACCCCAACCCCCCTGGACATCCCTCCCCCCAGGACACCCCCACCCCTTGAACAGCCCCCACCCCTTGGACACCCCACCCTTAGACACCTCACCCCCTTATACAACCCCCACCCCCTGGACACCCCCACCCCGTGGACCCACCATGGAGAACCCCCCACCCCCTAGACACCCTACCCCCCTTGGACAGCCCCCCCGCCCCTGGACATCCCCCCACCACCCTAGACACCCATACCCCCTTGGAGAGACCCCTTGACACCACTCCACCCTCTAGACACCCCACCCCTGGACATCTCCCACCCCTGGACACCCCACCCCCCTAGACAGCCCCCAACCTCTAGACACCCCCACCTCCACCCCCTTGGACATCCCCCACCCTCCGACACCCCCTCCCCCTAGACACCCCCACCCCACCCCCTTGGATAACCCCCCACCTCCCCTAGACAACCCCACCCCCTGGACACCCCCTCCCCCCCTAGACAACCCCCCTGGACACCATCCACCCCATAGACACCCCACCCCTTGAACACCCCACCCCCATGGACAGCCCCCACCCCCTGGATAGCCCCCACCACATAGAAACCCCCCACCCCGACTCCCTTGGACACCCCCACCCCCCCGAACACCCCCACCCCCTAGACATCCCCCAACCCCTATACACCCCACCCCCCACCCCTTGGACACCCCAACCCCCCTAGACCACCCCACCCCCTGGACACCCCCACCTCCACCCCTTGGATCAAATTTTCAAGTGTTGTGTTTATAGAGATGTTTGTTTTTGAGGTGTTCTGGTTTCCAATGGTGTATTTTGTTTGGTTTATTGCTGTTTTCTGAATTCTGTATAGTGTAACTGCAATTGCATTGGTGTTATTTTGATGGAATACTATTTGGATTATATTTTTCTTCATTGGTGTTATTTTGAATTATGTATAGATTATTACAATTGCAAGTAATTTCACAAGTAATTGGAGGTAATTAAATTCTGAATTCTATATAGGTTTGTCATTATTGTAGGTAATTGCAAAAGGGGAGTCCGGTACTGCCTGTTGTTGGAGTTGCAAAAACTCTATGCCAACAGTTTCAAAACTGTTGGTATAGATGTGAAAATTGAATCTATACCAACGGTTTCATCAAAATTTTGGTAAAAGCCTGTACCAACGGTTTACAAACCATTGGTATAGACCTGTTAACTAAATTGTTACCAAGATTTTCTATAAACCATTGGTAAAAGTAATTTACCGACAGTTCAAAAAAATCATTGATATATATATATATATATATATATATAAAGTGAGTTATATTGCAACAGTGTAAAACCATTGGTAAAAGTTATACCAACGGTTATAGAAAACCATTGGTAAAATGTGCTGTAAGATGACATACCCCAATGGTTTATGAATAACCATCGGGATATGTCTATCCCCACGGCTTAGTAACCAATGGTTTGGAAAACCGTTGGTATATATTATACCAATGGCTATCAAACCTATACCAAAAATTTAAAACTATTGGTATATCATAGATTTCTAGTAGTGATAACTAAAGGATTTAACAGAAGCATGCTATAAAAAAATTAAATGTAGTATGTAGACCTCAAGGAATTCTAAAACATACAGACACTAGTCACCCATTGGGCTGACCACATTTACAAGATAAAATAAAATAAAATTAATACACAAATATCTACTACTAATATGATATGAACCACATAAATGATCTCCATGATGGCCAAACTAATATAGTATAATCCTTAGACCCCACACAATAAATCCCAATCAATCATGAAATTTTGGGCCTCTATTCGATACACCATGTCCTATGCTCATCCGGAAATCAGACATAAGGTTTTCAGGCACACCATGGTGCACATACAGGTGGTGAGAAATAAATCTTAGTAGGACACCCCAATGGTGGTCTTAACATATTCTATCATAACATGTGAATGAACATGTGACATGTAAATCCTAGTTGAGTAATAAATGTATTAAATATAAATAAAATAAATAAATAAATAAAAAGGCTAAACAAAGAGGAAAATATTTAACCTCAAGTTTTAGCCTGACACATAAGGTAAATTTCCACCAAATCTGGACCAAGCTAAAGGAATTATAGAACGTGGATCACATAGTCACAACAAAATCTGTGTCCTCTAAATAAAAAAGGATCTCGATACATCAAACATAAGGACAATCATGAATACCATATTCTAGGATCTTATCCTAGGAATCCTAGATAACAAATCACATCTACCAGACTCTAGGACTCTAATAGTACGATATGAAATATCGGTAGGAAATTCTATTAACCTTGGAGAATCTACCCATGTACTAGAAGTCCTACATTATACATTGGGCTATAAAAAAACTATCAGTGAAATACTACCTGATCAGACACAAACTAAAATATCATAACCCAGGATCATAATAGCCTCTATGGTCCACTACCCCATAGTTAGGGTGATCAGCTAAACTAGGGGGGTTTCACTTATCTAGACAATCCATTTTCTCCTAGACCTACCTCACAATAACCAGCCAATAGAGGATATTATTATAATCAATATTAGGGGACAACACCTAGTCTAAAAATATCCAAAATGTCTCATATATCATCTAGTATTGAACAATAACAACCTCAAACCTTCAATCCAAAATATTAAGAACCAGGGTCAAAATAACACCTGAACCTATCATCAAACCAACAAAACCAATGCCAACCCTCTAGTAGGATAACAAAACATGGGGAAACATCTACATTCCCAAAAAATTCAGCTCTAGTATGACACCCTATAAGGGGATCATCTAGAAAAACCCAACATCATAACCAATATTGTTAAAAGAAATCATAGTCAGCCTCTATGGCTCACAACCCATCCTAAAAAACACCAAGCCCACAATAGAAACCACAATAAGTACCATGAACATAAGGGAATTATTCAAATAGGACCAATATACCTATCTCAAATTCTTATCAATGATACACATCCATTCTCACCATTCCATGACACCAATCTATCTAGGAGGCTTCAACTAACCTAGGCCTAATCCTCAAGCAACTAACTAACGAATCTCATCCAAGAAAAAAAATTAATCCTGCCTCTTGGAATATATCTAAAGAACCTCAAACAAAATCAACCAACATCCTTAATCCAAGGAGATCAACAAGTGTACAAACCTCACTCAAGCCTCACAATACACAACCCAACCCCTAAGAGGATATTAGAACAACAAACTTAGATGAATCCTCTTGCTAAACCTTTCCCCATCCAACACCATTCCAAAACCATATCTATTAAAAAAGGATTCCACCATCATGATCTACATGAAAAAATTATTAGAATAGACTCAGATTATGTCAAATTCTATCATCGATGTGAAAAAAATCTAGACCCCCTCGAATGGGTAACAAGGGAGGAGTACAAGGCATATACCTTAAAGTATATGGAATGAAATCCAACCATGTACTTATATACATCCTTCACACTACCTGAGGTCTAGTCGTGTACTACCAAATATCCTAGGTGAACTTGGGGTCTGAC
Organism: Viscum album; assembly: GCA_963277665.1. NCBI lineage: Eukaryota > Viridiplantae > Streptophyta > Magnoliopsida > Santalales > Viscaceae > Viscum > Viscum album. Next base: position 1,901,326 of record OY728136.1, read on the forward strand.
CATGTACTACTACATGGGCTTTCCACACTTGGGGTTTTTCATGTAATACTACACAAACCTATGTATACTTGGGTCTTGGCTATATACTACTACACAACCATGTCCCCATTGCATAGGGTGTAATGGATAAGTACTCAGCCATATGGCCATTTCCCACTACATGATGTATACTCAGACTACACACCATGTAGTCCCAATAACTATAATCTTCCACAAACAAGAATAACACATGATATGTATTCTTGAAACCACATGTTGTGTGATCTGATGTTTTGAATGGTAAACACCTGTGATCCACCCAAAACACCCTGTTTTCCCCAAAACCCACTAGATTGATCTTATATGGGTCCCCAATAACCAAAAAACAAGAATAAAAGATTTAAAACAACTATACTGTGGGAATTTTCAGTAAAAATAAAATGAAATTACCTTTGGGCATAAAATTTAGATTCTTTCGTTTGATTCACATTTTGCAGCTGCTTCATGGTGATCCCGGCGTAACCTAATCTCCAAAGAGATGCCTCACTCTCCCCCCTCCCCCTCTCACTTTATCTATCAGTTGCGATGAAAGGAATACCAAAGGGGTTGTGGGAGTACAAAAGAATAAAATATAGAAGAGTATAAAGGAAAAAAGTGAAAATAAAAATAATAAAAAGGAAAAGAAAAATAAAAATAAAAGGGGCCCGGGTCTGACCCCGACACTTCAAGGCAAGGCTATGCCTTTCCTATGAGAAACAACCCATTCTAGACACAACCACATTGTCATACTCTCAATATGATTCTCCAAATAGAAGATATCACTATTAAAACATGAACAAATAAATAATATTTAATATTCTGTTAAAATCTAAATGGATCAGAATTACACTAAACTATTTACCTAGGGTAAACACTATATTCCAAGATCAACTGAGTGGATATAAAAATTATTCGAGATCTTTTGATAGAAAATGTTACCATTTTACCATTTAAAATCACCGAGAGAAAAAATTAAAATCTTCCATGATTTTCTCTAATCTTCTCGATGTTGTTTGCGAAAAACTCCCCACCATAAACACATCTCACCCTCAAGAATCCTTATAGGTCAACCAAATACCAAAATTCATCATAAAAATTGGTTTTTCTAATGCTACCTCAGCCATCCCTCGATCAGTCTCACAGTTCCCACGACTCTCCCAACATAAGGGATATTCATATGTGATTGATCTAATGCTCCCCACCACAGAAGTATCCTTATTGTCACAAATTAATAAAAAAAACTCCATGGAACATGCTATGTTCACTAATGGATATAATGGTTGATGTGGTCACCAAACCAATCACACAGGAGTGCCAGTATAGAACACCAACTGCCACCCATTCCTGGATCACTAGGAATGATATCCACACTCTTAACAAACTAATTAAAATAAGGACCACAACCTCTAACAGCCTATGGTGCACTCCCCTCCATAAGTCTTCCCTCATACAAAAAGTAATTTTATAAAATACACACTTACCACCACTATCATCCTCAAGTAAGAGCGATTTTACAATAAAATATCACAAACTCTCATGCTAAAATGATCCATGACCTAATGATCCTATAATAACATTCCTAAACCACTGACCATGCTCCTCATGTAGGAAAGTTACACAAATTGGAGAATCTTCATCACTCCTCTTAAAAAAAGACATCTCCTTCATGCTAAGATCAACCACATGGCCACCCTCTACTCAGGGGTTGATCCAAAACCATGAGTGCTTAGCCATGCTCTCACCACACTACCCAAATCACAACCATAAAAAACAGGGCAAAAAATCTAACCAACCCTACCCTAACAAAAAAACCATGAATCCAAGATCACTCTCAGGTCTCTACATCACAAGACCAATGCATACTCAACCTAACCATATAACTTCTCAAGGAAACCACAACCTTAGGGAAACTCAATCTCAATCCAAAAATATCTTAGGCATACATGCCTTCATCAATCCAACCACAAAAATAGAGAATACAAAAGCTCATAGAAACCCACAGGACCTCCATGCATCACTTGATGAAGGGACTACATTTCTTCTACCAGAGAACACCTCAACATGAGATCTATATGACCTATCATCATAAGAAAAATACTCATGGTTCAATTGATTATAATTCTAATAAGAATCTCTATAAGGAGACACCATATACTTTGTCACTAAAACATTAAATAATGAATCTCCATCATCAGTAAAAACACAGACAATTAGGAAAATTTCATGCAGATCTTACATTATGATCATGATGAATGGTCACATGCCTTTTTTCCATCAGGAAAAGAGTCAAAACCACATAAATGATAAAATAAAAAAAATAAGTGCACCAGTCAAGATTAAAATAACACAAATATAACATCAAAAACCAAGAACAACAATCCTATAACCTTGGTAAAATGGAATTACTATTGGAATAGGTGTTTATAACACACCATCATGGAATCCATAATAGGCTATGATACATTCATAGAACTCCTATATATAAAATTCATAAATAATATAACAAGAAATATTTGATACCATTTTTTCATGAACTGGACCAATTTGGCCTAACTTGGCACCCGATCTGACTCACAACAAGTCCTCAAGAACATCTCTCCATATGTCAGAGGTTTCCAACCAGGGAAGTGGGCCTAAAAGGATATAGCGTGAAGATTATAACATCATATTATAGTGTAATAAAAGTGAAAAGAAACTAAAAACATGAACATCTATAAACATCATAGGAATTATAACTAAATGAATAAACATAAGCATGATATATCAAATGAAATAAAACATATAGACTCAAGGAAAGATAAAATATATATACACTTGTCACCCATTGGACTGAACACATATAACAAATAAAATAAAATAAAATAAATACACAAGGCTCTACCACTACTCCAAGATGAACCACATAGATGATCTCCATGATTGCTGAACTACTCCAACATAATCCTTATACTCCACATGATAAATCCTTCTCAATAATGCATTGTTGGGAATCTTCTTTATCCACCTTGTCCAGTGATCAACCTAAAAGTGTACATAAGGTCTACATGCATACCAAGGTTCATATATAGAGGTGAGAAATAAATCTCAGTTGGCCACCCTAATGGTGGTCCTAACATCTTCTATCAAAACATGTGCATGAAACACATGATATGTCTATATTTATCGAGTATTAATTTCATTAAATATAAATAAAAGATAAAAATAAATAAAAAATATAAAAAAATGAAAACAATGAAGCTTAGGTTCTATCATGACACTTGAGGTAAATTTGGTCCCGCTCTGGCCAAAACCAAAGGAATTATAGAACATGGATCATCCAACCACAACATCAGGAATGTCAACCAGATAAAAAAGGTGATCCACAAATCCAATGGAAGAAAACAAATATATTCTAGATACTACGTTCTAATCCCAGGCATCATAAACAATTAATCACATCTACTAGGCTCTAAAACTATAATTATACGATCTTAATAGGTGGTAGGAACTCCCATCAACCCTAGGAGAACCTATATATGTCCCAAGATTCCCACATTACTAATTGGGATATAAATAACATGTCATCATAACACTACCTAACTAGGACCAAACACAAATATCGAGCCTCAGGAACACAATAACCTCCATAGTCCATTACCCATTGCTAGTTGATTAGATAAACTAGGGGGATACACTCATTAATATCATCCATTAGATCCCTAGACCCATGTCACAATAACCAACCAATATTAGAGACCATTAAAATAAATCTTAGGGACAATTCCTACTCCAGTAATATCCTAAAGGTATCATCTCTCATCTAGTATTGAACAAGAACAACCTCAAACCTCCAATCCAAAAGCTTAAAAACCAGGGTCATCTAACACCCAAACCAATAATCAAACCAAAAAACTAGCATCGAAACTATCATAGGACAAAAAAAATGTCACCCTCTATAGTTACCAAACCTCATATTAAGCTGGACACCCTACAAGAGGATCCTCTAGAAAAACCAAACCTTAGTAAAAGATTATCAAAATAAACCACATCCTGTATCTCTGTATCACAAACTATAATCAAACCACACCAATCCCAAAATGTTAGAATCAATCACCACCACAACCATAAGGGAATTTCTCAAATTGGTCCCTTAGACCTATCTCAAACTCTAATCAATAGAACCTAACCATTCCTGCTATTCCACACCATTAACCCAACCCAAAGGAACAACTAACCCATGCCTAATCCTTAAGTAATATACTAATGAAGCTCATCCAATAAAACACTCGATCTAACCTCCTAATATACATCCAAAGAACCTTAAACAAGCTCACCTATCAATATAAAGACAAGGTGATAAACAAAAATACATCCCTCACCCAGGCCTCACTCACACAAACTAACTCTTGGGAGGATCCTATAACAACAATATTGAAGTAATCCTCCCACAAAACCTCACACCCTAAAAAAACCATACAGACAAACTCTCCATGTCGAAAGGATTCCACTATTTCTATCTAAAAAAATTCTCAAAATGGACTCATCTTGTGTTCAATTCTATTTTTAGGGATCAAAAACATTCAAACCCCTCTAATGGGTAACAAGGTGTAATGGTACTTGCCTTCCTAGTCTATTAATATTCTAGTTTTAGTGGTTGGAGGTGTTCATGGAAGGTTCTGGGAGTTTTTGGTGGAGGATGGAGGTGAAATAGAGTTAATGTTGGAAATACATGTCACATAAAGTTTACATGATGTGAAAGTTGGTTTCATGGATTGTCTAAATCCGGTTAATGATGTATAGATTTTTAGGGTTAAATAATTAAAATGCGATGCGTATTTCATCAAAATTAAACCCTAAGGATTACACGATGTGAAAGGGGATTACACATCGGGTAAATCACTAATGCATTGCAGTTATAAAGATACAAAGTGCTTAGGTTTTCCTCAAAACCTACACACTCACTCTCATTCTAGGTGACTAACATATACCTCCATTGGTATATTAATATTACTTTTGTCATGGATTGGTTCTCAGCTTCCCATCTTCGATTTTTGGTGAGTTCTCCTCTCGTTATCATTTGTTTCCTTCCACTCTCTAGAGTTTCATTGTGGTGGTGCAGTTTGGTTTGGGTTGTGTGTTTAGGGTGCATTTTGATGATCTTTGGGTGCAGTCACTACAAAAAAATAGGGTGATTAGAAGGGGTTACTTTTTCATTTAAAAGGGGTTATAAAACCCTCTAAATGACTTAGAGGTGGTTACTTATAGCTGCTGCTAAAGTGGACGCCCACTATGATTAAAGGCGGTTCTCAGTAAGTGCTAGTATAATGAATTTTTATTTAGAAGCGGTTCAATTAGAGGGGATTTTAAACCCCTCTAATTTCGATCTAAATTCACTATAAATAATAGATTTGGGACGATTATAACCGCCCATAATTAAGTTCAAAATTTCTAATTTTATGGGAGGTTTATACCACAACCTCCCCTAAATACCCCATTTTTTTTTCAAATCCCCCAGGTACGGACAACCACTCCAAACACCCCAGACAACCCAGGCATCACCCCATGAAAATCCCACGGACAACCATGGAACCCCAACAAACACCTCGCGAACAACTCCCCTGGAACCCCATTGGACACCCCCTAACAACCCCACAGATAACTCTTCAGGCGCCTCTGCCAACCCCGTAGACAACCCCTAGTACTGTACCGGACACCCCCATGTGCCCCCAGACACCCCCATGTGCCTGCCAAACACCCATGCGACACCCACCATGCTCCTCCAGACAACTCCGCAGGACCCGATGAACATCTAGGTATATACATTGTGTACAGGCCCCCTAGCATGTGACACATGCAGTGAAATACCTCCTCTAATCATGCCTCCTATAAATTGTGTCTCTGATGGGATTCTAACCAAGGTCTCTGATACATCTGCAACACACCTCTTCCACTACGCAGAATTGTCTTTTGAATAATATGTATGCTGTAGTATATTTATTTAGATAGAAAAATATATGATAATATATATATATATATATATATATATTATTGTATAGAAATATAAATAATATAATATTTTTTTATATCTATGAATATATATATGTGTATATATAATATATAAAAATAAATATATTTACATATGTAAATATATATTTATTCATATATTTATTAACATTTATATATGTGTGTGTGTATTTATGTATTTATATAATATTTATAAATAATATATATATATATATAATTATTTTTATATACTTATATGTATGTGTGTGTGTTTCAATAATATTATTAGTTAATTATCATTTTTGCACTTATTTTTAAACTATAAAAAATTATGTTGGTTTTTAAATACCATATATTTATTTTATAATTTATATTATATTAAATAAATTTATGTTATATATTTATATAAGTAATTATATTCATTTACATTATGTCATGGATACACACACACACATATATATTCACACAAAATTAAATACATTCATAAAATTGGAAATATATAATATAATTAAATAAAATATATATTTACCAAGTTAATATATAATTAATATAGTATACGATAGTATATATAATATATATAAATTTATATATAATGAAATATTTATAATATCATATATATAATATAATTATACAACATAATTATATAATATATATATATATATATATATTTCTATATTATATACACTTTTGAATATATAATATAATATAAATGTATTTATGAATAAATATAAAATAAAAATGTATTTAATATAATATATGTATAATATAAATGTATTTAATAAATGTATAGTATTTATAAAACCACATATAAATTCTATATATTTGAATAAATATATTTATAATTACATTTATATGATGTATACCAATATTTATATATGTATACATTTTTTTATATGTATAAGTATTTATTTAAAGTATTTATATAATTTATTTATATATATATATGTTTATAATGTATTTAAATACATTTTTTCATATCAGGACACACGTTTCACCCGGTGAGTCTGGAGGGGATTACAACATGCTTTTAGTACTCAGTTACACCTCAACATTGCTTTCCACCCTTAGATAGATGGGAATATGGAGCGAACTATATAGATACTAGAGGATATGTTTCATCCATGTGTCTTATTCCTTGGTGGATCTTGGGTATGACGCCTTCCACTAGTTGAGTTTGCATATAATAATAGCTATCACTCATCCATTGACATGGATCCATTTGAGGCTTTGTACGAGAGCCTGTGTCATTTTCCGTTGTGTTGGATGTAGGTTGGGGAGGTAGAATTTATTGATCTCGATGTGGTGCATAGCATTAATAGAAGGTTTATCTTGTTCATGAGTGGATTAAAGCAACACAGGATTGATATATATCTTATGATGATCATAGGAGGAGGCCTTGGAGTTTGATGTTAGAGGCCATGTGTTCTTGAAGGTTTTCCCTCGACATGGGAAGCAGAGGTTTGGCAGGGGGAGAAAGATTTCTATTAGGTTTGTTGGTCCCTTTGAGGTGTTGGGGTGAGTTGGTGAGGTGGAATATCAATTTTAATTTCCATCATGGCTGGACAAGATCCACAAAGTTTTTCACATCTCTCAGCTTCTTTAGTATCTTCATGATGACTCACATGTCATCGAATGAGGAGAGTTATATATCAAGGATGAAATGATGTTCATGGAGTGTCTATTAGATATCCTGGATCACCAAGATAAGGTTTTTCATGGATGAACCATTCCTTTGGTTCATATGTTGTGGAGGCATGGTATCCTGGAGGAGAGTACTTGGGAACACGAAACGAAGATGCGTGCCTAGTACCCAGATTTGTTTTGAGTTTTTATTTTCTCTATTTTTCTTTGTGATGTGACTTTTGGATCTTATTTTATGAGATGAGATATTTTCCTTTTTTTTTGTGATGTATGAGGTGTGATAAAGTCCAAACATGTGAAAAGGGGAGAACCTGATTCCTAATCTAGATGCATTAACTATGATGCGATTAAACTCAGGTGGGTGAGTCAGTACCACCCAGAGTGGATAGTTCTTGACATATAGGATAGAATTTCCTAATTTTTGTGTTCAGGATGGAGAGGTTTTTTGGTTTTAGTGATGTGATAGTGTGTTGGTGAGTTTTTGTGAGATGTTTATGGCTATTTTTTTTCATGTTTGGATGGTGGTAGCATTTGAGGTATAATGAGATCCTTGAGAGGTATCTCACGAAGTGGTTTTTCGGACCCCTTTACTTTTAGTTTTGGTATTGGATTCTTAAAGGAGAGAATCATTTGAGAGGTATTTGATGTAACTATTTGTGCCTTCCTAGTCCATTACTTTTTTAGTTTTGGTGGTTGGAGGTGTTTGTGGGAGGTTCTATGAGTTTTTGGTGGAGGATGGAGGTTCAAAAGAGATGCTGCAGGAAATACACATCATCTAAAGTTTACATGATGTGAAAGTTGGTTTCATAGATTATCCAAGACCAGTTCACAACATGTAAATTTTCAAGGTAAAATAATAAAAATGTGACACATTTTTTGGTGAAACCGAACCCTGAGGATTATAAGACATGAAGGGGGATTATACAACGTGTAAATCCCCGATTTAGTGCAGTTATAAATCTACAGAGCACTTGGGTTTTCCTAAAACCCTATGATCTCTCTCTCTCTCTTTATATATATATATCTCATTATCGGTGACCAACATCTCCCTCTCTTGGCTTCATGAGATTCTTTTCGATGAGGATTGGTTCTGGGATTCCTGTCTTTGATATGTGGTGAGTTTTCCACTCATCCTTTTCCCTTCATTCTTCTTTAGATTTTTTCCACAATGGTGTTGTTTGGTTTGGGTTGTGTGTTTGGGATGCGTTTTGATGATCTTTGGGTGTAGTGTAGATTGGTCCATGGTTTATCGTGGTGCTATTGTAGTTGGAAGGTGTTCTTCTTCACCCTGTAGTGAACAATAAATCAACAAAGCTTCTTTAAGGTAGGGGATCCCTTATTTATATTTAGTGTGTATCATGAGGGAGGGGTTTGTTTTTATTTCCCTATGATTTATGTTTGTTCTAACTTAATTAATGATAAATAATTGGTTTAATTGAAATTTAAAGGGGTAAAAGGGTTTGATTCACATGTTTTTATAACTTTTTTGTTATTGATATATTGTGGATTGTAAAATCTTGATTCCCCATTAAAAAGTGTGACCATTGGGGGATTTTTTGTGCTGTTTGATATGTTTTGTGACAACTATAACTATTGTGATTATTTTGATATCACCCTAAAATGGAAATTGGATAACCAATTATATTTAGCTAATGAAATAGTTGAACTAGGATTATTGTTTGTATGATAATGTCCCTAAAATAAAGTGGAATGTGATAAAATACACTTGGTAAATCTGTAAAATGATATTGGTGTGTCTTTATGTGTGTATGTACTTCTAGGGCGGTGAGATGGTTTGTTGGCCGTGCTTTTAGGGTGGTGAGGTGGTTCACTTGGTTGTTCTTTTAGGGAGGTGAGGTAGTTTTTTCGGTCATGTTTTTAGGGAGTTAAGGTGGTTTATTGGACATTATTTGAGGGTAGTGAGGTTGTAGTTGATTTGTGTTAGATACTCGGGTAGGGACATAAGAAATAATTGTTTATAATGATTTAATGGGTTGGTTTGGTTGATGGGGTGATAATGGTTAATTAATAATTAAATGATTAGTTGTGTGATTAAATGCGTTTTATGCTAAAAAATGAAAATAATGGGATGATTAAATGAAATTGGTTGGAAATATGAAATGGGGTTTATGGATAATTGTGTGGTGTTATGCATTTAGAGGTGGTAGTGAAAGTGGTGATATTGTGAGTTGGTTATATTTTGGTTGTGAAACCATAGGTTGGGCTTGATTATTGGATATTATATATATAACTTGTATATTCTTGTGATTTCTATATGCACCCCACCCACATTTTCCACCATGTACTGACACCCACATAGTAATGCGGGGGGGGGGGGGGGGGGGGGGGGGTCCGACATCTGGTGAGAAGGACAGATGGATGGGTACCCACTCTTTCCCACTCTCTCATCCAGGTGAGGTAGTCATTGTACATGCTATGATGGATGGAGGTTTGTTAGTGCATTAGATGGTGGTTATGATATCCCAGGTGTTTTTTAGGTGGGATGTGACCATACCTGTGGGGTAATAGCCTAGATGTTTTCAGGTGAGATATGACCATTCTTATGGGCTAGTATCCTAGGTGTCCTTGGGTGAGGTGTGATATGAATGTTCTTGTGGGGAGTCTTCTTGTGGAGTTCAAGCATTGTATGAGTAAGGAACATGGTTGATGTCCTACATGTTAATGATACCCTATTACTTTATTCATGGAAGTGGTTGTGTTGTGGACCATGTGTTTTCAAGTGAGATGTGATGTGGTCATGCTTGTGGGGAAGTGATCCCAGATGTCTTTGGGTGAGGTATGTTGTGACCATTCTTGTGGGGTGGTATGGTATACAGAAGAGATGAGAGTGCAAAGAAGTATGATGTTGGGGTGTGAGGGAGGCATACTAGTGGGAAAGTGGTGTGGGGTACCCTATATCGACATGCTTCTTATTATATTCTATTACTTGGAATGTGTTATTTATTGGGCATGCCTTGGTTAGGTTGGGTTTGGTAAGTATACCTGTATAGGTGATGTTTGGTTTTACTATTTTCTCACAGGTGAATTAGTATGCTTTTTTCACATGTTCATGAGAGACTTTGGTTTTCCTACCGAGTAAACTTGTATGCCCACCCTATGTGTATGAAATTGTTTTCTAGTTTCTAGGAGTATTATATGGACCCTTCTAGTCATTAATAGATCACACTATGGATAATTATTGTGTTGCTGATTTAGATTTTCTTTTGGATATTTACCTTTGGATACTTTTATTTGTATCAGTTCTATTTAAACGTGCATTCTGGGATGGTTTTGGTTTCTTTTTATATTATGTAATGGTGTTTCTTATGGATGATTCATCTTATCTTCTGATCTTATTTTTTTATAGAGGGTAATGCCTCTCATTTCATGAGATTTCTATACCCTCAGTGCTAGTCACCAACCCGAAGCCTACTCGAGGTGGGGATCATGGGTCATTATATCTCTCCCCTAATTGCGGTATATTTGGAGGGAGGGGGTTGACACGAGGGGGTGTGACATCCCAAAACTGAGTGCCACTCAAAGGTTCCCCATGCCTGGTTGGCCACATGGCCTCAAGTGCATCTCCCCGAATGATAGAGGCTATCGACTAGCAGCAAGGGCCTAGGGTGTGTCTATGGGGAGACTATTCCCTCATTAATGGAGTGGAACACAGTGGATAAATAGGATAATAAGTAAGTAGAATAAGAAATATAACAGATGAAACAACAGAAGAAGACTAAAAGTAATCAACTATAACTTAAAGTTGAATCATATACAAAAGATAATGATACATGTCATGTTTCCATAAAATTGGAAAACATGGATACAAGCCAATAGGTAAAACATAAAATAAAAAAGAATCAAAATAATCCAAAACTATCCAATCATCCCAAGCTTCAGTGTGATCATCTGCTACCAAGATTCATCCTAATAAAGAAAGCAGTATCATGTGTTCAAAGTAGGATAATTCCCCTTATCAACAACTTTACACATGTAATCCATTCGGGTACCAATAGAGGTCCGGAAAGGGTGTGATATAAATATCCTTTGGCCGTATCCAATGGTTTCTATAACATCAAATCTATGTAATATAAAATGAAATAGTGTGCAAGCATGAATATATAAAATTAATGTAGTACAATAATGTAAATACCCAAGTACCTACTTCATCCTCAGCCAGTTTCTGAACATATAACCATTTCATTAATTAATTATGTTCTAGTTTATATAAATAAGTCATGTGAGGTTTAACTAACACTGAGATCCTATCATGATAATAATAATGATAAAGGATCCACGCTATAACAAGGTATCCATTATGATGATAATAATTAAAGGGACCTAAGGTGATAAACAAGGAATCCATGACCTTAAGGGTCAAGAAAACTTAGTAATAATCTATATCTTGGCTAAAGGGATAAGAGTGTAATCCAAGGGGAATTTCCCAAGGCATTCCATAATAATTTAATTCTAACTGAGTCCAAGGAATTCATCCAAAGTAAAATGGGATAAGCAATGACTAGGCCCAAGGGTGTATCCAAGGTTCCACATGCCTGTAGATTCCATGTTGGATCCAAGGAGTGTATCCAAGGAATCCTATAATAATAATGGAGGGATCCTATGGTGTCATACCATGCATCCAAAAGCAGATAAGGATCAGGTTCCAAGGTGGGTATCAACCATGGAAACTAGCATCCCTGAATCAGAATGGCATCAATAAGTGATCAAGTAATTCCCTCAGGAATCCAAGGCCAGCTCAAGTCTGAACACTCCTATAAATAAGTTAAGGTCCACATGCAATAGGAACCTTATAATTGATTAATTAATTAATTAATTCCATGTAATAATCTTGCCATTTAATAAGTCATTTGGTTAAATTCATTTCCTTTCATTAGTGTGATAAGGCTGCTAGGGCATGAAACCATTTATTAACTCATATATGTAATATTCAATTCATTAGGTTCACTCTTCTACCTTCTACTAAACATGGAAAGGTATGTTATGGTATTGTAACCAAGTCATTTAATTACATTCATTTAAATAGTCCAAGTGATATGTATCAATATACTTTCCAATTAACCATTTAAACATTAATAAATTAATTTAAACACCTACCTTAGAAGGGTAAAATGATATATATATGTAACAACCATTTATGATTCATTAATTTAATTAAAACACTTACCTTTATCAAGGTCAAGTTATAGCTCACTCAAATAGTGGCAATAAAAGGATTAGCAAGCTATATAAAGCATAACTATGGAATCATCCTACTTGGGGTGGTCAATGTTGAGGTCATAACCTCTAATGATGATAATATATATGATGTGGGAATTATAATGAAATTATAATTACTATAATCAAGTAGCATAAATTTAATAGGCCATGCTCGATGAAATCTACATGTGCAAATGAAAAATTTATAAAATGATGAAATCTTGATGGATGAATTATAGTGCACTTAACTTAGGCTTGTATGACTCTCCTAATCTAGTATCAACCTTTAATTTTTCCTGTATTGGAAGAGATATGAAAAATGAATCAACACCCTAAAAATAGGGTATATGATCCTGCATCTAAATAACATCTTCAAAAGGAATGGATTAATTACTGATGTGAATCTAACAGGATGAATAGAGATCAAATCACACACAAGATTGGATAGATATGGAAGATCCTATCTTAGTCTTGAAAAGGGATCAAAAGGGAGAATAACCCACTGTAGTTCTCTGGAATGAGCCAAGGGAGAAGAAATAAGGTTTAAACATTTCATTAAGGGAGAAATGGTAATTTCACCCAAATTTTTTGGGTCACATGGTTTGGATTTATGATTGGCCAAACTGTGCACCTCCCACTACTTAAGGAGGGTACCCAAACAGTTAGGCCACACAGTTAGAGAAACCAAGTGCCAACCATGCAAAACAACTTTTCTAAAAACTATAGACATTTTCCATGGGTGTGAGGACCCTAGAGAAGAATGAGAAAAAATCATTCTCTCTAATTCACCCCACTATACAACCTTGTACAGTTAGTATTAACCATACAACCTGGCTCACAAGTTTCTACTTACCATGCAACCAGTCTATTTTTTCACCGTCTAGGGTTATGAGCTCTGAACAAGCCCCAGACACCCCTGTAACCTCTATAAACTCAAATGGAATTCATACTAGGTAAAAAATAAATGATTGTACCAAATTTAAAAGGATACATATCTAAGATAAAAACTAGATTCTTACAATCTTTCCCCCATAAAAGAAATCATCCCCAAGTTCACCTTCCAAGGGAGGTAAAACTTCTACTAAGAACAACGCCAACCACTAAGCACGTACATCAGCCTCCAAATCCCAAATCTTATACTAATGGGACAACACATCCTTATATATCCTTCATGCTCCATTCAATGATCCATATCAGATTCTCCTCAAATGAAGCATCAATATCTAGCTCAACTTCCTTGAAGTATGAGATAGGTCTGCATGATAATGAAGAAGATGTGAAATGTAGAAGACATAATATATGGGATGAAACCTCTAAGGCAACAAAAAATTATAGGCTACCAACCTAGCTCTATTCAAATTTCAAACTACCTTACATATTGAGGTGATAGATTCCATTTCCTTCGTATCCATATATTTCCAATCCTAGGTGATACCCGCAGGAAAACAGGAACCCAGACCTCGAACTCTAGAGGTCTTCGATGACAATTGGCATAAGATTTATATCTTGAATGGGAAGTATAAATATTCTTCTTGATCAGATGAACCTACACTGAATTAGCATGTATGAGATGAGGTATCAGTAGAAATTCCTCACTATCCTCTAGCCAACACATGGGTGAACATCACAACCTACCATTCAAGGCCTCAGAAGGAGCCTTCTGAAATGTCCCCTGAAATCTATTATTATAGTCTAAATTTTATAGATGTATATGATTCTATCAAGAACCAGAAAAATTAAAGAAACATGACTAGATCATTTCCTCTAACACTTGTATCATCCATTCCAACTAGAAATCAGTCTGAGGGTGAAAGGATGTGCTTAGAAACACATGTGTACCCATAAATATTTGAAACCCCTTCTAGAATCTTGACATGAATAGAGAACCCCCATTTGAAATAATAATATGAGGAAACCAATTTAGTCATATAATCTCAGACATATAATCTTTTCATCTCATCAAATAAGAAAGTATCTCAGATAGGAAGTAAGTGGGATACATTTGTTAGCCCGTCAATGACAACCCACACTATGTTACTACCTTGAGGCGACCTCAGTAAGCTGACTACAAAGTCTATGTAAACATATTCCCATTTCCATTATGGGATTGGAAGTGGATATAATAATCCTATGGTTACATGGTATTCTTCCTCCTACTAATAGGTGGAACACCTAGTAATAAATCTTGATATCTGACATTTCATCATAGGCCACCAATACCGGCATCACATATGTTGATACATATTGGAGATTACTAGACGAACTACCCTCTAAGAAAAATGGTACTCACACATATGTTCCTATCTCATATATATGGGAACCTAGACATGTCCATGTATACATTGTATGTATTCTCTATCCATATATCATTCTGGTGGAAGGTCATCTCCTAAAATACTCTCATGGAGAACCAAGCCTTCTAGATTTGAAAATTGCATTCTATTATATTTCTCAAGGAGGTGAGGATGATAGGTAAGACTAGTCATGAATGTCATGAAACTCTATATATAGATCAAAAAATAGGTCCATCAATTTCTATCCATCACTGGCTTCTCATAGGGCATGTGCCTGAGTTTTCTAACTCAGCGCATTAGCTACTGCATTGCCTTTCCATGCATATAGGCAAGCTCAAAATAGGACTGAATATATTAAACCCATATACACTATTTGATATTCAATTGATACCATGTAAAGATATATTTTAGGCTCTTGTGGTCCATAAACACCACGAAGCACTCACCCATCAGATAGTGTCTATAGCAATGTAAGGGATAGAAAACTACTGCTAGGTCAAGGTAATGGAACAAAAATTTTCTCTCATGATGCCTTAAAATATTAGATCCATACGAAAAAAAACTATCCTATTGCATCTAAAATACACCTAGACTGATACCAGATGCATTATAGAACACTGTATATCCTTTTCCAGGCTCTGGAAGAATTAAAATAGGTGTTGAGACAATCATTCCTTTCATATTTTGAAAGGATTTATCACACTCTTCTGACCACATGAAATTAACACCCTTCATGATAAGACCAATTTGAGGTTCAAAAAGGCCTAATAATTCCTTTATAAAATTCATATAATATCCAACCATCCCCAAGAAATTTTATATATCAAACACATTCTTGGACTACTCCAAGAAAGACACAAAACCCACCTTCTCTAGGTCAATGAATACCCCTTATTCCAAGATCATATGACCTAATAAGTGAACTTTGTTGATCCAAAAGTGCCACTTAGAAATATTGGCATAAATATGATGATATATGAGTGTACTCATAATGATCTCAATCTTCTTAGAATGCTCACTACGAGTGTGAGAATACCCCAAGATTTCAACCAAAAAGACCATGAAAAAAGAATACAGATAGGGATGTAAGACCCCATTAATCAAATTCAAGAAAACAGAGGGTTCATTTGTAAGACTGAATGGAATAATGAGGTACTTATATAGACCATACCTACTATGAAAATCTATATGAGGTATGTATAATGTCCTGAATAAAACTTGATGATATCCCAATCTCAGGTCAATCTTTGAGAATACCCTAGATCCTCAAAGCTGGTCAAATAGATCATCTATTTGAGGAATTGGATACAAATTCTTGACCATAATCTATAACACCATCTATAATCCATGCATAGATGAAGGGTCACATCTTCCTTCTTAGATAAAATCATGGGTGAACCCCAAGATGAAGTTCTAGGCCATATAAAAACTTTGGCCTCTAGATCCTTTAACTCCCACTTGAGCACATGATCTCAGTAGGTGACATCCTGTACATAGGAATAGACATTGAAGATACTCTTGGAATGAGATCAATCATAAGCTCTACCTCTCTCTCAAAAGGTAAAACAGATAGATATTCAATAAATACATCCCTGAAACAATCTACTATTAGAGGGAATCTATCCTAATGTAATCCCTAATCCTCCACAAATAAATTAGAAATCTAGGCAGTCATCCACCTATCCCATGATTATTTGGTCTATCTCTTCTATCATGAATATACCACTCTCCCTTGTGTAGATAACCGCAACCCTCTAGTGATGTATCCAGGGTCATTATACCATAGTAATACTAAATTTTCATCCCAATATGTTCCATTATTGATAAGTAGATAAGGGATTGTGAATCACTTGTTTCAAATAAAGTAGACACTATAGTGGAGGATACTAGAATATTATCTCGTACTATAGATAGTTCTGCACTATGATCCACAGGTATCGGCTGTAGTGCATGCAATTGACCGAATCCATAACCCTCTACTACTGCTGGACTACCCTGAGTATGACCTCTATATTGGCGCTGTGGATATAGAGTCTGAATAACATGGCCATGAACTCCTCCTCAGCCAGTCCTACTGGTGCTACTCCAACTCCCCGCCTGACATGGCGTAAATAAACCTACCCCTAAAGGTGGAGCTGGTAGAGATCCTCTTCCACTATAAGAAAATGGAAAGGTATAACATAATATCTGAAGATTCCACATATAACTACATTCGTGACACTCCATCGAGTCTCTATTGCACTAAGTCTTTAGATTCCCCTGCCATCCACACTGATTTCATACCACAAAGCTTCCAGTACGGTTACTTTGACCCCCACTACTCTAACATGAAAACTTAAGGGAACATTTCCTGCCACTGGAAGAACTAATAGAATACCTTGACACTGATCCTCTATGCTTGGTACTATTGCCTTCCCTCAGGTTGTGCTCAATGATAATAACCTGATTGACAATCTTAGAGGAAGTAGGTAGATGAAATACATTCACCCAAGTACATATATCATACCGAATCTCATCCTCAAATCATCTATCAAGTGAAATCTCATCACCATCTAGAAGTAGTGAAAAGTAATAAAACTCATTGAAATGTGATAAATAATCCATGAATGATATAACACCCTGCTCTAGATGCATGAAATCTCTTTCCTGGTCAGATCTCATCATCTGAGGAAAGAAGTGATCATAGAAAGCAGTCTAGAAATCAGCTTGTACCGTTCCCTAATAGAGATCAACCTAGGTAATTACATCCCACCAATGCTTGGCCAAATCATGCAGCATATAAGTATCAAGCTTGACCCTCTACTATGGAGGCATCTCTAAATTCACAAAGATAGATAGGGTGGATTCTATCCAAGAATTAGTATCCTGTGGACCTCCACCCCCCAAGAAAGTAGGAGTATGCTGTTGTTAGAAATACCATGTCAGATCATCCATTTTATGTGTAGGTCATGAAGAACTCTTCATGGACTGTATGATACATAGGAAACTATCACAAATCTGAGAATCAATGCCCAAATTAGGTATAGAAGGCATTCCTTCAAGTGGCATTCCTGGCAGCTTAGGGCCCACAATTTCTGAAGCATGATCATCTACACCCTATGGTGCTTGACATGAGTATGTTATGGTGGAATAACTCTACACATTCCAAGCACATGCCTTAGAACAAGCTAAGAGTAGATAGAAACACTAGATGAAGAAGAATGGAAAAAGAAGGGCTCACTACCCAAGGTATACTATCCCAACTACCCACTTATAAGGCTAGGTATTGGAAAGTGTTCAAGTCTATATTTTGAGGGTTCTAGTGGGTGAAGGGTTCAATATCACCTTGCCTATTTATTTACTGGAAACCATTTCATTTTAAGTCATATTTCCCATTTCTAAGTTGTATTTACTTATAAAAATATATCAAAGTTTGATTAAAATGGTTTGTTAGTCCCAATGAATCAAGTCCCCTACACATTATCACCGAGATCAACACCTATTTAAATCTAAATCTAACCCAATATACATCCGGTTTTAGAATGTAACTGGTTATATATGATGGATTGACTTAGTAAACTACCCATTACAACCCACGAGAGCCTATACACCTCATGAATTGAAACTTTTAATCACTCAATCACATCCAAATAGAAGCACACAAATATATACATAACAAGTCTCACTAAAAAATAATAAGCAATACAAGAAATTCAAGAAATGAAATGCACCTATATGGAATAACATATGCATGGCATGTGAATTCTAGGTGACTACAAGGATTCATGTGATAATGAAACTTTCCATCATATCATTGGTCCAAGGATGAAATAAAATTCCCAATCAAAATAATAACAATAACCATCACACAAAATGTGCATCACCCAGTGGTGAAATTTTAACAACTATAATAGGCAAAAAAAGTGAAAAAAATAATTATTTAGGAAACTCGGTATTTAGCCCAAACATGGGTTAGATATGCCCAATAATGGATTATAACCAAGTTATAAATAATTCCCAACCTCCTATCTATTGTCTCTAAATAGTAAATTAAAAAAGGAATGAGTCTGATACCACTTTGTGATGTCCTGAACCCCAATTCCACGCAAAGGTTCCCCAAGATCAATTAGAAACATGGCCTTAAGAACATCTCCTTGAACTCCAAAGGCTGTTGACTAGCAATAAGGGCCTAGGGTGTGTTTTTGGGGAGACTATGCCCTCATTACTAGAGTAAAGAACAATGGTTGAAAAAGATAACAGGTAAATAGTGGAAGCAATATATCAGATGGAACAGTAGAAGAAGAAAAAAAGTAATCAACTATAACTAGAAGATAAATCATATACAAAAGATGGTGATACATGTCACGTTTATATAAAACTAGAAAACATGGATACAAAGAAGATTTCAAAACATTTTTTACAAAATAATAAAAATAATCCAAAAATTATCCAAGCATCCGGAGCTCAATCTCAGTCTTCTACTACCAAGCTCCATCCTAAGTGAGAAAGCAATATCAAGTGTCCAAAGTAGGACACTTCCCCTTATCAAAACCTACATACATGTAGTCTACCTGGGTACCAATGGCATCCCAAATAGAATGTGAGATAAATCTCAGCAGGCCACTACCAACATTTTATACAACATCCAGTCTATGTAATATAAACTGAAACATTATGTAAGAATTCATATATAAAAGTAAAGAAATACAGTAATATAAATACCCAAGTACCAACTTCATCTTCAGTTGGTGTATGAACATGTAACCATTTAAAAAATTAATCATGTTATAGCTTATATAAATAATTCATGTGAGGTATAACTAGCACTAACATCGTGTAAAGATAATAATAATGATAAAGGATCCAAGAAATAACAAGGCATCCATGATGATGATAATAATGAAAGCGATCCAAGGTGATAACCAAGGAATCCTTAACCTCAAGGGTCAATATAACTCAATAATAATCTATAGTATTGATAAAGGGGTAAGAGTGTAATCCAAGGAGAACCACCCAAGGCATTCCAAAATAATGCAATTCTAACTAAGTACAAGGAAGTCATCCAAGGTAAAACAGGCTAAGAAATAACTTGGCCCAAGGGTGTATCCAAGGCACCACATGTCCGTAGATGTCATTCTATATCCAATGAGTGTAGCCAAGGAATCCTATAAAAATAATGGAGGGATACCATGATGTTATACTAGACATACACAAGTAGACAAGGATCAGTTTCCAATGTGGGTATCAACCATGGAAACTAGAATCCCTGATTCAAAATAGAATCCATGAGTGCTCAAGTCACTCCCTTAGGAATATATGGCTAGATTGAGTTTTAAAACTCCTATAAAGATATCAAGGTCCATATGAAATAGGCACCTTATACTTGATTAATTAATTAATTTAGGCCAAGTAATAATTATTCCATTTAATAAGTCATTTGGTTCAAGTCATTGTCTTTCATTAATGTGACAATGCTAATAGGGAATGGAACCATTTATTAACTCATATATGTCATATTAAATTCATTAATTTTACTTCACTACCATCCACTAAACATGGAAAGGTGTGGTATAGACATGTAACCAATTCATTTTATTATATTCATTGAAATATGCCAAGTGATATGTATTAATATATTTTCCAATTAACCATTTAAACATTCATAAATTAAGTTAAACACTTACCTTAGAAGGTTAAAGTGATATATATGTAACAACCATTTATGATTCATTAATTTAATTAAAACACTTACCTTTATCAAGGTTAAGTTACAACTCACCGATACAGTGGTGGAAAAAGGCTTAACAAGTTACTAATAGCATAATTATGGAATCACCATACTTTGGGTGGTTAAATTTGTGGTCATAACCTAAAAAATGGATAAAATATATGAAAATTGTCTTAGAACACAACTCTAATTAATATAATCAAGGAATAAGGATTTAATACACCACACTCGATGAAATCAGCGTGCACATAGGGAAATTTTTTAAAATGAAAAAAACTTGAGGGATGAGTATAAACCACTTACTATAGGCTGATATGTATCTCCTCATCTCGTATCTGCCTTTAATTTTTCCTGGATTAGAAGAGATATGAAAAAAAGATCAACACCCTGAAAATAGGGCATATGAGTCTAAATCTAAATAGCATCATCGATAGAAAAAATAATAATGAATGGATAAAAAGGAATCAATTAGTTACTGATGCGCATCCAACGTGATGCACGAGAATAAAATAGGACACTGGATCATAGAGATATGGAAGATCCTAGATTAGGATTGAAAAAGGGATCAAAAGTGATAAGAACCCACTATTCTCCACTAGAATGAACCAAGGGAGAATAAATAAGGTTTAAACATTTAATTAAGTTATAAATTATCATTTTACCCAAAATTTATGGGTCTCACAGTTTGGCTGTAAGGTTGGAAAAATCGTGCACCTCTTACTTATTAAGTAGAGCACCCATATGGTTAGGCCACACAGTTAGATAAACTGTGTGCCAAATATAAAAAACACATATGCTAAAAATTGCAGACATTTTGTATGGGCCTGTGGCCCCTGGAGTACAGTTAGAAAAACTATGCATCCAAATTTAGCCAACTGTCCAACCTTTCATGGTTAGTAGTAACTGTGTGGCCTAGATCACACAGTTTCTACTAACTATGCGACCAATCTATTTTTTCCAAAGTTCGGGGTTTTGAGCTCTCAATAAGACCCATACACCATTGTAACCTCTATAACATCAAAGGTAATCTATACTCAGTCCAAAATAAATTATTATACCAAATTTAAAAGGACCCATACTTGAGATAAAAATTGGATTCTTATCGGGGAAGTACATGATTTGTACAATGAGTATATGACGTGTACTCCAAAACTTCTACTCTGGATATATACTTTGACACACCCTGAGTACACCTAGGTTCTGGTCATATTCTACGACAGGACCAAGGTTTACTTAGGATCCAACCGTGCACTTTTATATGGCCTGGGTACAATCGAGGATTAGTTGTGTACTACTATTCCACCTAGGTACACTCGAGGTCCGGCTGTATACTACCACATGACCATGTTCCCCTGACATTGGGTGTATGTACAAGTACTCGATCACAAGTCCATTTCCCACCACATAGAGTGTACTATTACTACATGAATTTTAGTAAAAAAGACTATATCTTCCCTAAATAGAAAGAAAACACAGTGTTTTTTCTTGAAACTACACTCTGTGTGATTGGGTTTTTTCTGAAAGGAAACCCCTACGATCCTTCCAAAACCACTATTTCCCCCCCAAAAAAGCAGGAGATCAAGCCTATATGGGCCCCTATAAGCCAAAAAATTGGATTAAAACTTAAAAAAACATACTATGGTATTTTTTGAAAAAAATTTAAACAGACTAACCTACTGGAATAAAACAACAATGCTTTGGTGTGATATGCATTCCACAACTGTCAAACGATGATCCGTCATGACCTGAGCTCTGTAGTGACACCTCCATCTCCCCCCTCTATCCCTCTCCCTCTCCCTCTCCCTCTTAACCATGATAATGGGAAGACCCAAAGTGGGGGGGAGGCATACCCAAGAATAAAAGGTAGGAGAGGAGAAAATAAATAGAAAAAAGAAAAAGAAAATGAAGAAAAAGGTAATGAAAAAAAATGGGGTCTAGGCCTGGACCTGGTGCCCAACACATATTTATGCCTTACTTAGGAACCCCACACATTATTGGCTCAAAAATGAAGTCATAATATCAACCAATTCTTCAAATAGAATATATCACCATTTTAATATGTATGAATAAATAATATTTAATTAATTAAATATTAAATCTTCCACCTAAATTCTAACGGGTCGAAATTCAAAAATACTCATACCCTAGGGTAAATACCCTATTAAAAGACTAATATAGTGGTCAAAAAATTAATCGAGACTTTATGTCTAGATAAATTACCATTTTCTCCTCAGAAACCACTAGTGAGCAACAAATTTAAAATTCCCCTATTTTTCTCAAACTATCATAATGTGGTTCAAAACATTGAGAGGTGATATTTTGAGAAAATAAGAAACAATATTAAATGGATAAGATTTTTTGGGAGTTTTTTGGGTAGATTTTAGTTAAATATAAGAGTCTTTGAGTGTGGGAAGAAGTTGGGTTTTGATGACTTTTTTTTTATAATGTAGAGGAGTGTCATTTTTGTAATAATATAAAAGGTAAAGTTATTATTCAAACATAACGTAGACCCAATAATGAACCATAATGGAGTGATGGATAAGGCATGGTAGTGTAAGAATTAACCAAAAATTTTTACACATGTTTTTAATATGTTATTAAGTCTTCTACTCTTAGAATTTTCACTTTTACCATTTTTGGTTTTTACCGTGGTAATTTTTTTTTACCTAAGCAATTTAATTTTATTACATAAAAATAAAATGGGACTTATCACACAATTTAGAATTAATTATTCCAAATATGAAATCCATTTTTTCAAATAAAATTTATAAGGATGATAATAATTAATTTTAATATTAGCACACATAACAAGTAATACCATTTTTAGAAAAAGTTTATTTTTATGCTTAAAAATTATGATTAAGATAAAATTATCAATTTTATTGATTTATATGAAGTAAATTTGTTTATTATTAATAAAATAATATTAATTTGTCTTTAAAAGTAATATAAAATAGAATTACTCATTATTGAAATTTAATTAAAATAAATAGACCAAAAATAGTTTTTAAAAAATAAATATTAGTTAAGTTTCAAAATGTTACACATTGTTTTTATAAATTAAACATAGTATTTTTAAATGAATAATTTTACTTGTTAAATAGAAATTTGGTCTTGAAAAATGTTTTATATGTTTTAAAGTCATAATTGTTTTATGATAATTTTATAAAAACTATTATATTAGTAAAAACTATATTTTTCAATATGCACCTAAAAATAAATATACTCAAAAAAATCCCAAAATTCATTATAATATAATTTTTTTATTATAAATACAAAAAATAATTTAATTTAGTTAAATTAAATTTCTTAAATTTAATAATTATCTTTTAAATAAAAACATAAAAATATAATGTAAATTGTTTTCATAGGAAAATATTTTTTCAAATTATAAATTGTTTTTATTTTTTTTCTTTCAATTAATAATTAATTTTTTTAATATATTATTCATATAAATAAAATATTTTATATATGATATATTTATTTTCATAAAATAAATCACATAAAAATAAAATTTTAGATATAATAAATTTTTATAATAAAAGGATTTTATTAGTTATTTAATTACATTAATTATGTTTTATCAATGCATTAGTATTAAAATAAACATTCATTTTATTTAAAACAAAATTTTTTAAATTTATAAAATAATTTTAGAATATATAAATAGTTTATTACATCAATAATTACATATTTATATCATCTTAATTTATACTTATATAACCCCTCAAGATCTTCATGTAAGATCTAATAATAACATATGGTATAATGGAAGTAACGGGTAGAAGTTTGACTAACATGGATCTCATGGAAATTTCCAAATTCTTGAACTTATATCACATATGATTTTTATAATACCATAATTATTGGATTTCAGATTTATCTTGGTCCATGGAAAATCTTAGTGAAGCTACCACTATTTCAAGCATAGACCGATGAGTCTCATATGGAATACTTCCACTACTTGATTCTATTTCTTCATATTTTATACATAAATTTCATAATGTAGTTACTTATATTTATACCTATTAATTTAACAACTATATTATATTGGTCACATTTAATAATAATATTATTAAAGTATCAAGATTTCATTTTAGTTCCGTGCTACGTGTGAAACAATCTATTCAAAATAATATTTATTTAAAGGGAAAATAATAATAAAATGTCAGAGATTTATAGAGGATGTGGGTAGTTAGTGATAAAAAACCATCTCCCAATAGTTTTTGTTAACCCTGACCACTTGATAGAACCCTAGATAATCAAGGTGTGCGATTTAGGTATTAAGGAGCTCTGACTTAGGTAAGGGTGTGCAAGATTAACTAAATCAACTAAAACTGATCAAACTAATATGATTAAACTAGTATAATTTGGTTTAAATTAGTTAATTAATTGAAACTGGATGATGAATATTTTCTAACTATATTTTCTAGTTTAGTTCAGTTTTGATAGCCTTAACAATTTTAACCAATGTTTTCAAAAACTGCAACATTAAATGAAGTATATAAATCATTGTTGAAACTGGAAGTGATGATTATATTCCATGGTCAAAGTTGAATATAAAATAAATCATTATTCATTTTCATTTTCATTATAGTTGAACATGATGAACTTATGTGATTCTTAAGTAAATATAATTCACCAAACCGTATTCCAAGTTTACTCCAAAATATCAAACCCCTTTAAATATTTTCCATGTTATTGAATTTTTTGTCTGTCAAAATATTTTCTTTATTTTAATATTAGATTGATCATTTTTGGGACATTTTCTCTCTATTATTTGTTTTAACATGGTATTAAAATTATATTAAAACAATTAACAATGAATGTTTAGGGATTTATCCCTTTTTATGAATATTTATTACATCTTATAATTTTGTTTCTTGTTTACTTTAATGATTTAAACCATTTGAAACTAATAAAAATTGATTGGTTTAGTTACTTTTGGTTGTAGAATAATTATCAATTATTTTTAGTTTTTTATTAGGTTTGTGTTTTTTTTTCAACCATCCAATTTAAAATGGAATATTTAATCAATAAAAACTAATCTTACACACCCCTAATCTTGGGTATCAAGATTGGGGCATTAAAAAAGGATTACATTCCAAGAAATAAATTAAACATGAATAAAAAATACAATAAAAATAATACTCTCTTCAATAAAAAATAAAATTTTGATCAATAAGATTAATGTTTAAAGTTTCATGAAAAAATTTAAATCTGATAAAGAATCTAAGATTAATGTGAAATGAAAAATATTTATATATTTTATTGAAGACTAATAAGAAAAAGACACTTTAAGAAAAAGGGAAGATGAAAAATACTTAGATAATGGAGGAGACTAATAACAATCCTTTAGAAAGGTAGATAATTTATGTTTCATAAGAAGGGGAAATTATGTTTAAGAAATTTAAAGCATAAGTATTCATATTGTTGAAATTGTAATAATAAAGTTTGAACTTGAATTAGATTATATAAAAAATGAGAAAGAAATAATGTATGTGGAATATAAGCTTCTTAAGTCTAAAAAAACTCTAGAAAAGTATAGATATGTTGCTACATGGAACTTTAATACAATTCTTAATATTCAAAGTGATTATTCTATGAGAAAAAAAGGACTTGAATAATCTAGAGATATGGTATGGATTTTTGATAAGAAAAAAGGTAGAAAAATTAATTCAATAATGTTCATAATATTCTAAATTCATTTCAACTAATAGTGAATTAGATATGGGAGATGTATTGAGTAAAAAAATGAATTAAATAAATCAATGTATGTTGATAAATTTAATATGGGACATGAATTGAGTAATATATATAATCAAACTCTATCAAAAAATATACTTTTGTCTGGTGAACCTGAATAGAGATTTATGAGAATAAAATCAAGTGAAATGTGCTACTTCTTAAGAAATTTATTCCTTTAAAGTGGGAGAAACAAGCAACCCATTTGGATCTAAAAAATAAAGTTATAAAACATTATAATTTTTTTAATTTAATAAATTCATGATTTTATATAATTTTTTTGTGTTTTGGAGTCAATAAACATAAAACATATTCTTCTTGGTATAATATTACATTAGAAATAAGACATAGAAAGACAAGTGAATTAAGGGAGATGTAATGTACTTTTACTATTTTCAGGTACTTCTTAACCCATATTTTGATCATGATTTGGTTAGGTTAAGTTTTAGGGATACTTTGGGTGACATTTTAGAAATTGTTAGGGCTTTTGGGCTATGTATGGTTGGCGCACCGCGCACCCTACTAGTAAAAATCATGAAAACTGAGTTAGTTATGGTTTTCATGGTTGGCACATGGTTTGAAAAACTATGCACTGAACTAGGAAAAACTGTACAACCCCATTAGTCAGGGTGCATGTCTAGGGTGCATGTTTTGTTTAACCGTGCGGTCCTACCTCGCTAACCATGTGTATGAGATTTAATTAATCTGAAAATTAATTTTAAAATCCTAAAACACTCTTTTTAAGTTTCTGAAAAGCTTTTATAACCCTAATGTAATTTATTCTTCCTTTGAGGCTCCCAAGAGGTTATTTTTCCCCTCTACACCCCTCCCAAAGCAAATCAAATCTAGGAAAATGATGTTCAATCTCTTCCTGGTAAACTTTATCTCCCTGTTATCTTTCTCCCACTCCAATATTCTCTCATCCTTTGGGTTTCTTAGATCTCCCTGTTGTTGGAGGATTTAATCCCCATTATTTTAGATCTTTAATATAGGTTTGATTCTTGTATCTTCTTTTCTGAATTTCTACATTGGAGTTTCCCAGTGCAGGTTTGTGTTTCATGATCTCGTGATCTACAGTAGGTGCTTTCGTTAATGATTTCCCAATTTATTTAATCCTAAATTGATTTATTTTAATTGAATTGTTTGATTTCATTTAAATTTATTTTAATTGGTTTCTTAAAAACCCAATTACAGTGAATTGGGGATTTAATTTTGTTTTGGCATGAAATTGGGGAAACCCCCCCAATTTTAGTGAATTGGGGTGTGATTTGGATTTGATGAAAATTTTTGAAATTAAATTGTGAATTTAATTTATGGAATTTGAATTGTGAAATTGATTTTTGAAATTGATTTCAAAATTTTATTTAGAAAAAATGGCTTAAATCATTTTGATATAAACCTAGCGGTTTTATCCTGAAAAAAGGCATGATTTGATTAAAAACACATTTTGGTTTTTAAATGGAAATTGGCATATTGAAATGGAAAAAATGGGTTGAATTTTATTTTAAAAAGTTTTGAAATAAATTTACCATTATTGATTATTGTTTGAGAAAATGAATTCCTAGTTAACTATTGATTCATTGGAAACAAACACACTAGTATGGGAATTCCTTAGAAATATATTAATACTTTACAACTCTAAGATAAACATATTGGTAGGTCTTATCCCCAATGGGATATTGGTTAGTTCTCTTTGAAAAGTGTTAAAGGGACATGTGTGCACATTTCTATTTTAATTATATAAGTGTGTGAGGATCCCATAACATATAACTATCATACCTCTTGGACGATGACCATTTTTCTCATTGTTTATGATCTAATATATATTCTATTGTTTGTAAACTATTTTACAATGTATTATGAATTTATATAAATTATTTTATATAAAATGTTTATTAAGACATTCTTTTAAAGTGTTTCCATCATTTGAAATGTAAAACATGATTTGTTTTAAATATTATTTTGAACTATCATTCCTATTTATTTAAAATTGAAAGAATTATTTGGTTAAATAATTGTGGAATCATATTTTGGAATCCTTGGTGAAACCCTAATGGGATTTTAGCTCACACCATACCTATAAATTTTGGAGTTTCTAGACTTCTTCCTAGCAGGTTTGAGTAAGGGGAAATACCCATATAGAGGTTGTAGTAGCTATTGAACTTTGGGGCTTGGGCTGCTATGTCTATTGGGACTTCGGTTGTTATTCAATTTTCTGGAGATTTTTTGTTTCACTTTGGGTTTGTTTACCTGTTTTACTTTTGGTACACTTCTCCCTATGAAGTTTTTCATGTATTCATACTAACTTGTGTTTCTTGATTCCATTGTGTTAATGGAAAATTTGTGCCCATATTCATATTGTATGATGCCAGGTGATAGTCTCCAACCTATGGGGATGGGGAATTCCCTTCGGGCCATGTCAGGACTGGTTTGGGTATCAAGGTACTAGGGTATGCAGGCTGGTTCATGACAAAGTTTTATCAAAGAGAGGTTAATCATATTTCCTTAATGTTTGAATGTAGTTGAGTACTGTTTTTTAGACATTGGAGGTAGTTATGATTGAGTGCTTGGACATATCTCACCACAATTAGCCTTAAGTCCCCAGGGGTGGTTTGGTAATGTTTTCTTGAGTATTAGTTATAGTCTTTTCTCTAATTTTGATTTTTATAGGTTTAAATCCAAATATTTTTCATCTATTTGATGGGATTAATTTCACTTATTTCTCTATTTGAGTGTTAATTTGATGTCTTTAATGTTTTATGCTGATATTCTATAGCATTATACCTTTGATAAGACATGAAAATTGGATCTAGGAGGAAGATGCTAAGGAACCACAATGAGTAAATCCTCTAGTGGACCCAAATTTGATTGGACTGATTGTGCATACTTTCCAAGCTCTAGGACTGACACTTGCACCAATTACCATTTAGGCTATTGCTATGGAACCTCAGAGGGATGTTTTTTGAAATAATTTTTAGGATTTACTTCTATAGATGACACAATCTTTCAAAGGATCCAATGATCCTCATGAGGTTGAGGAATGGTCGAAGAGGATTGAACATTTGTTTGAGTTCTTAGAGACACATGATGAAATCAAGGTGAAATGTGACACCTTCATGTTGGAGGGACTGAGAAGGAGATGGTGGGACATAATAGTGATGGTAAATAAGAATGAGGGATTATAGTGGAAAGAATTTAAATATATTTTCACTGACTATTTCTATCCAGATTTTATGGTGTTGGCCAAGGCTATCGAGTTTTTGAAAATCAATTAGTCTGACATGACCATGATAGAATATGAAAATTGTTTTGCTGATCTTGTGTATCTTGCACCTAATATTGTGTCAAATAAGAAGATGAATACTCAATGGTTCAAGATGGTACATTGATATGATATTCATTATCAAGTTTTCTTTATGAAGATTCATTCTTATTTTGTTGCTCTAGATAGGGAATTGATGGTTTAAATGGATGTGGTGGGAAATTCAGATTTGAAGGGAGTTCCTTTTTATCCTAGTGGCAGTGTGAGTTCCTTTAGAGGAAAAAGGAAGTGTGATGATTCTCATGGTGTTTCTTGATAATAGGGTTTATTTAGACCTCATAATTTTCTAGGAAAAGGACCTTTTATTTGTTACCAGTGTGGAAAATAGGGGCATTCAAAATGGGTTTGCACTGTGGAACCCAAGATATGTGGTTTTTGTAGATGCTAAGGTCACATGAAAAAGTTATTCTATATTTCTTACTCTCCGTGCAGTGGAAGGGGATCATGAGATCCTACTAAAACTAAAGTGCAATAATATTCTTCATGAGAAAAAGGGTTCTAGCCATAAGAATATGAAACGAATCTTCTCCACATAGTGGAAGAGTCTCCATAGGATGTAGACATGATTTTAGTGTCCTTGAGAGGTAACATCACTATATCTTCATCATTAGTGACTACATTATTTGATACTAGTGCATCTCATTCATTTATTTCAACCAGTATTACCAATATGATTAATATTATTATAGAGATTTTATCTTATGTGATGGATATTACTATGCCCCTCAGAATGAAGAGAGAGAAGGGTCTCCATAGTCTGGCCTATGTTTTCTTGTTATCAGATATCAATATTTCTTTGAGTTTTATGAATATTTTCATGAAACCTATTAAAGTCATATTTAGGATGGATTTTACCATTTATAATAAATCCTAGATTGATTTTTATCTTTGATGGGTCTCATTCACTGCAAACGATAGTTTGTGCCATATATTTCTAGTAGAATGGGACCTGAGGTCGAGTAGGGTAATAAGTTCTTATCTAGAGTTGGGGAAAGTGATATCTATGTTTTCTTTTGATTTGGAGAGAGAATCCTTATATGATGATCTCCCTCAAGTTTTCATTGAGTTTCCTGATGATTCTACTTCTAACTTCTCTAGTCTTAGATCAGTAAGGGAGGTAGAGTTTCCTATCAATTTAGTTCCTAGAACTCAACCGATATCTATTACTTCTTACCTCATGGATTTAGATTAAATGAAAGAGTTAAAGACTCAGTTGGATGATATTTTAAAGAAAGGATTCATAATCCTGAGTGTGTCACCTTGGGAAGAACTAATTACCTTTTTTAAGAAAGTTTATGGGTCACTTCACCTTTTTGTAGATTTCTAAAAACTCAATCGAGTGACGATAAAGAAAAATATCCATGTCTATTGATTGATGATATATTTGACCAGTTAAATGGGGTGAAGTGGTTCTCAGATATTGATCTTCGGTCTGGTTACCATCAATTGAGAATAAAATAATCTAACATTTAGAAAACTGCCTTTCTAATTATATATGGACATTATGAGTACCTTTTCATGACATTTGGTCTAATAACTTATCCTACAGTATTTATGGATTTAATGAACAAGATTTTCCATGAGTATCTTGATACCTTTGTGATAGTGTTTGTGGAATACATCCTTATTTACTCTAAGACTGAGGAGGATCATGTGAATCATCTGAGAGAAGTTCTAGATTTGTTGATAAATGACCAACTTTATGAAAATATTTCGTAATTGTATTTATGGATTCAGGATGTGAAGTTATCAGGATAGGTGGTGTCAAATCATGGTATATCTATTGATACTAAGAAGGTAAATACTATTATGAAATGGTAATAACCACAATTTTTTTTTGAGATTTAGAGCTTCTTGGGTTTTTCTGTATATTATCACTGGTTCATATAGGACTTCTCAAAGTTTTCCTATTCAATGACTTCTCTAACTCATAATGGAGTAAAGTTTTCTTAGAATATAAAGTTTCAAAGTTATTTTGTTGAGAGAAATATATTTTGACTACTGTTCTAGTGTTGAATCTTTCAAAGGTTGGGTATGGATTTGTGGTCTTCTGTGATGCATAAAGTTTAGGTTTGGTATGCGTTCTAATGTAGGGTGATCATGTCACTGCTTATGGCTCTCGGCAACTTCATCCACATGAGAAGAATTATCTGACCCATGAACATGAGGTTTTAGCTGTGATTCATACACTTACGAGCTGGTGAAATTACATTTTTAGAGAAAGGATTACCGTGTATCTGACCACAAGAGCTTGCGTTATATCTTCTCTAAAAAATATTTTAATTTACCCTATATGTGTTGGGTGTAATACCTTCATTATTTTTAATTTGACATAACCTACACCTTGGGTAAAGGTAATGTCGTTGCAGATGTTATGATAATGAAACTTCAAACTTAGGTCATGAAAGAATCATCAGAATAGTAAAACATGTTGATATTTTTTCATAGTTTCATGTTAGAGTCTAGGGATTAGGGGATGATGTTGTTTTTGGCTAGTGTTTAGTTCACATCTACTCTTGTCAAGATGATTCTGTAGGAACCAAATCTTGATGATGAGTTCCATTGAATTAGAGACTCTCTTTATGGAGGGGAGACCATTGGTGACTAGTCATTCTCCACAAGAGGGAATTATATGTTTATAGAACCAGTAAATTATACCTTTACCTATGAGTAAAGATATTATGGGGTATTCCCTTAATTACCAGTGGGCAGTTCACCTAGGAACCGTGAAGATGTTTTATGACATATTTCAAAGATTCTGGTGGCCATGTATGATATGTGGCATTGATGATTTCTTATCTCATTGTTATACATTCTAATAGGTTAAATCTGAGCACTAGAGACCTCTGAGTTTACTTCAGCCACTTCCAATGCCAAATTGGAAGTGGGATGATATCTATATGGGCTTTGTGGTTGGGTTTCCAAACACCCAGAAAAAAAATATGATATGGGTTGTGATCTATAGGATGACTAAATCAGATCACTTTATACCCATTCATGATACAACCAAGGTTGAGGAGTTGGGAAATATCCATGTGAAAGATATTGTTCATTTTCATAGAGTTCCATCTACTATAGTCTCAGATAGGGATCCTTGGTTCACTTCTCTCTTTTGGAGAGACCCTCATAAGGCACTGCGATCTCAGGTTCATTTGAGTATGACATACCATCCACTGTTGAATGACCAGATAGAAAGATCAATATAGATTATTGATTATATGCTTCGTGCCTACGTAATTGAATTTGGTGGGTCTTAGGATGAATATTTGTGATTGTTTGAGTTAACTTAAAACAAAAATTACCAGTCCATGATCAGAATGGCTCTTTTTGAGACCTTATATGGTCATCCTTGTAAATATCTGTTGTGTTGAATGGAGATTGGTGAAAGTTCCTTGGTTAGATAGATCTTGGTTTAAGATACGACAATGAAGTTTCAATTGACTTATCATAGAATATTGGTGGTATACATCTAGTATAAGTCTTATTCTTATCTTCATCACAGACCATTGGATTTTTTAGTTGGTAATCAGGTTTTCTTGAAAGTTTCACCTCAGTTGGGTCATCGATAACTTGGGAGGAAAGGGAAAATTACTCCTCATTGTTTGGGACATTTTGAGGTTTTTAGTAGGTGGGTAAAGTTTCTTACCTCTTAAAACATAATCCACAGTTGTCATTTATACATAACATGTTCCATGTATCTTAGTTGCAAAAGTATATATTTGATCCATCAAATATTCTGAATTGGAGGCATCTTGATGTTAAACCTGATTTATCAGTGACTGAGCATCCAGTTAGGATAGTTGATTCTGAAACCAAGGTGTTTCTTAGGAGGATTATACCTTTTTTTTGAGTGCTATGGAAGCATGGTTTTGATTCTCTTGAGACATGGGAGAAGAAGTCACTAATTAGAGAGCAGTGGAATCATCTTTTTTTTTTTGTGATAGAATCCTATTAATAGGATTTATGGAGACAAAAAGTTTCTATGGTGTAGAGGTTGTAACATCTTGATACTATTTTAAGGTACTAATTAATCCCTATTTTTTATCATTCTTTGGTTGGGTTTAATTTTGAGGATGATTCGGGTAAAATTTTGAATGGATTTTGGGCTATGCACAGTTGGCACACATTTTTCCCAAACTGTGTGCCCTACTAATGAAAATCATCCAAATTGAGGTAGTGAGGGTTTTTTAAATTGGCACACAATTTGAAAAATTTTATTCCCACCTAGGAGAAACCATGAAACCCCATTAGCATGGGTGCACATATAGGGTGCACGGTTTGTCTAACCATGTAGCCCTACCCAACTAACTATGCATATGATATTTAATTAATCTAAAAATTAATTTTAAAATCATAGAACCCTTAGTTTAAGTTCCCTATGGGCCTATACGACCCTAATATGATTTATTATTCCTTGGAGGCTCCCAAGAGGTGATTTTGGCCCCTATAAACCCCTTTAAAAGTGAATCAAATATAGGAAAATGATTTCTGATCTGTTCTTAGCAAGTTTTCTCTCCCCGTTCTCTTTCTCCTGCTCCCCTCTTCTCTCCCCCTTTAGGTTTCTCAGATCTCTATGTTATTGGAGGATATAATCCCCATTTTTTAGATAGTGAATCTAGGTTTTATTATCCGATCTTCTTTTTCCATGTTCTACATTGGTGTTTCCTGGTGTGAGAATTGTGTTTCGTGATCCTATGACCTATGGTAGGTGGTTCTGATATGATTGTCCAATTTATTTAACCTTAAATTTCTTTATTTAAATTGAATTGTTTGATTTCAATTAAATTTCTTTACATTTGGTTCATTAAAAACCCAATTCCAGTGGATTGGGTATTTAGTTTAGTTTTGACATGAAATTAGAGAAAACCCCCATTTCTGTTGAATTATGGTGTGATTTGGATTTGATGGAAAATTGTGAAATTAAATTATGGATTTAATTTTTGGAATTTGATTTGTGAAATTAATATGTGAAATTTATTTTGAATTTTTATTTAGGAAAAATGGATAAAAATGTTTTTATAGAAACTAGATGGTTTTATCATGGGAAAAGGAATGATTTGATTCAAAACCCATTTTTATTTTTAAATGGAAATTATCATATTGAAATGAAAAAATGGGTTGAATTTTATTTTAAATACTTTTGAAATAAATTTACCATTATTGATTATTATTTGAGAACATGAAATCCTAGGTAGTGAGTGTGTTATTAGGGACAAACACACTTGAATGAGAATTCTCTAGTAATGAATCAATACTTTACAACTCTAACATAAATGTATTGGTAGGTCTTATCCCCAATGGGATGTTGGATAATCCTGTTTGACCAATGTCAAAGGGACGTGTGTGCACATGGTCATTTTTATTATATAAGTGTGTAAAGATCCCATAACCTGGAATAATCCTACCACATAACATATGATCATGTTGATTGTTGTTTATGATTTGATATATATTCCAATATTTGTAAACTATTTTACACTTGCCTTATGAATTTATATAAACTATTTTATGTAAAATTTTGATTAATCCATTTTTTAAAGTATTTCTATCAATTGAAATGTAAATCATGATTTTTTTTAAATATTATTTTGATCTATCATGCCTATTTATTTAAAATTAAAATAATTATTTGGTTAATTAATTGTGGAATCATATTATGGAACCCTTGGTGAGACCATACTGGGATTTTAGCTCACACCCTACATATGATTTGGTGAGTTTTTAGATTTACTCCTTCGAGGTTTGAGTAAGGGGAAAACACCACTTAGAGGTGGTAGTATCTATTGATATCTGGGGATTGATCTATTGTGTTCACTGAGACTTCAGTATTTATCCTGTTTTCTAGTGCTTTGTGGTTACATTTTGGGTTTTTTACCTGTTTGATTCTGGTACAGTTCCCCCAGTGGAGTTTTTCTTGTATTCATAATAACTCATGTCTCTTAATTCAAATTTTTGGGGAAAATTCATTCCCACTTTAATATTATATAATTATAGGTGCTAGTCACTAACCCATGGGTATCAGGAACACCCTTGAGGCCATGTCAGGACCAGCTTAGGTATTAGGGTACCAAGGTATCCAGGCTGGTTCGTGACATGATATCTAAGATCCAACCCATAAAGTGTAAGTGTAATCTACATATGAAATACTTATTATGACACTAAACTTTTTTTTACCTCACTGATATTTTATTCATTTATATATTTCGGTGAAAATTTTGAATTTTATAGAAATTTTATGAGTTTTAATGTATGATGTACTATCTTGGAAACCATGCATATCAACTGTGTTTTATGATTTTATTTGAAAAAAATGAATGCATGGTTTGGTGCATAGTCTTAGTAACCATTAATGCTAATTTTGTATCTTATAAAAATTACCCAAAATTCATTTTTTTTCTAGAATTCTCCTGACCTTCCATAATTGAAAATGAGTTGTTATAATGTTATTTTTGAATGTTTTATATGGTTATGAAAATTATGAATGGTGGTTTAAATATTTACGTTATATTGTTGTAAAATATATGTGTAATTGTGTGTTATGTGTATTTATCATTATCATTATTACTAAACATATATTTTTGTATAAATTTTCATTAACATGGGATGAGATTTGCAATTTTATTAATTGGGTGATTGTGATACAGAGAGATAAATATGAATCACTCACATGAGAGGTTTCTAAATATGTGTCTGTATATATGTGTGTTTTCATATATATATATATAATAATATTTGATTAGTTTTCTATAAAGTGAATTATTTTACTTCTTTATTCCCAAAGATGGATGATCCTCAAGAGGGGTTTTATGAGTAAGACTTCTTTATCACTTCCACCATGTAAGAGAGTTCAATAAGGGAGAAAGGTAAGACCCTTATTTCACTTCCTTTATTCATTATTTCACTTCTATTTCCTCTTATATAACATCTTATATTCTCCATGAGTATAAAATTTATAATAGGGATTAGGGAATATTTAGAGTTTCACCATGTTAAATCTATTACTTTGAGAAAAAGAGACATTTTGATGATTTATTCTGGATGAGTATCCTATAGGTTATCCAAAAATTGTTCATAGTTATTTCACTACCTTATGAGTTATTGGTAAATAATTTAAATTCCTTGATTTTGGAAGATTGTCTAATATTAAGGTCCGGATTTTTATAAGACATTTTCTATGATTATATAGGTATCAATGAGGAATATTACCTTAACTATACTTTTTGGAACATTGTAAGTTCCATGAAAGGTAGGTGGTTCTATACTCTTTTATTTATTGACATACCCTTGAGTGCTTAGACTTTATTTTTTTTTTATTTTTGTGATATTAAACCACTATTAATCATAAATATTGGATTGGGAAATTATTTTAATGTTTTATGATTATTTTTATGTGATTGAAGAGGGGATTTTCATGTGAAATGAATATAATTATTCTTTAAACCATTTCTACACCATGTATTCAATGAAATATCAAGTGATTTTTTTTCTAATAATTAAATTTATTTAAAGGGGTATATATATATATATATTATTTTATTAAATAGAAAATATCAATATTTTACATTTTTATTCAAAGTATAAATGGTTTTTTGGCTCAAATGAAAGTGGCCTTGTATTTTAAAATGATGGAATTTATTATTAAGGTTTTTATTTCTTATTAATTATAACTGTTAGATACCATGATTTTTTTTACTTTCAATGGTAAATTACTTATTTTTCATGTAATAAAGAGTTTTTACATGATCTTAAACCCTTGATAATATACCCCATGTTATTGATTTTGAAAATATGGAATTATATTATTATGAATTGGTTTTAGTGATATAAAAGGGGCTATTTTGTTGATTTTTTTTTCATAAGTGATATATTTAAATTTCATGTAGAATTGTGTTGGGATAAAACTGATTTTAAGAACCATGTGTGTGTGTGTGTTTGGGATCAATCACGGTTAACACAAAATGGAACTTTTATTATTTTAATCCCCTTGCCTATATAGATCTTATTCCCTCTTTATAAGTAATATGTATAATTTAACTTTCTCTCACACATGATCCCAATGAATATTAATAAAATTATGTAGGAAAGGAAAGCAAAATAACACAAGGATTTTACTTGGTTTACTACTAAGTGATAATAAAAAACTATAAACACAATGATGTAATAGTGTACTAGAATCAACTATCACACACTACTTAGTGGATAAATATTTTAAGTCATGGTCACTCTATGCTAATGAAAAATTCCCTTACATGGTTTAGGAAAGATTCATTATTGGTACAAGGTCCAATCTATCATATTATCCTATGCACACTATTTCGATGAGGGAAAATTAGTTTATATATGTGAGGAAAATTTCAATAGTTTATAAACATGAATGTCTCTTGCATATCCATATAACGTGAAAAATATACTTATACATTCAATTATATAATAAATGATCCATTAATATCCTCTCTGCTACACTTCCAAATCTCTAATCTGGATGAGATCAACTCCTCAATGTTGAAACACTTCAATACGAATAACAATATAGTAATAAAATTATTCTTATTATTCTATATATTTTTCTTCTTCTTCAACAATCATATGTAATAATGAAAATCTATTTCCTTTGATACTTCTTTATTGAACTTTATATGATCAACATAAATTCTTTTTCAATGGACCTCTCTTCTCTAATTTTTTCAATACTATTCACCCTTTTTTTGAATTTTCATGGAATATTTTGTAATCTCTCTAAGATACCAACACTTTTATTAATGGTTGGGATTAATTATTATTTATCTAATCCTATATGATCATTCCATGTGTACCACATAATTTAATGTATACAAATACACCTAATTAATAAAATTATGTATTCATTTATTTGGGACACTCAATATGAGGGAACACATCATTAAGCATCTTAAAATAGGCTGGAAAGACCAATAAGCGTAGGAAGTATTAACATTAAGAGTATATTCAATGTACTTGATGTCTTTATGCTAACCTATCATGGGAGTCAAAAGAGGCATGTACGCTATGGGGAAATTTTCTGTAGCAAATTATGGGAGAAATATAGATGTGTCGACAAGAAAGAAACTCCTCCATGGTGATCAATTCACCCTCATGTCTCGTAACATTAGGATCACACCAAATGGATTTTCAGATGAGGTGATATTAATTTTAGGTTTCATATTTGGATTGGTTCTAAATTGGGATTCCCTATCTCCCTTTCACTGGACATTACTGTTAGACAAGAATATAGGAACCCACATTTCATTCAATCCATCCTCGACAACAAACAACATGATAATTTTAAGAGTATTGAGATAAACTTGAAACCCGATAAGTGTATGTTTATGGGATATTAATTTGGTGTTTTTATGTGAGGGATTATCAGAGAGTGATGTCATCTTCTAATGTTTTTGATTAATGGGGAGATCTTATTTAGTGCAAGGAGTTCCCTGCTAAATTCAACTTTCTCTTTTGGAATGCTAGGAATCAAGTGATCCCTACTGATGATAATGTGAGGAATATATGAATATTTTTGGTGCCTAAATGTTATTATTGTAGGGTGAATCAAGAAGAAACTTTGGACCATTTGATTTTTGATTGGGAATGGGTGTGTATGTTTTTGAATACTTTTTGTTAATTCACTAGTATTTCCTCCCAAACAGTCACATACCCCTCTTTCTTCAACTATTGGTTCCAAGGTGTAAAGATTAGTGGAATCAAGAAAAATTTAAGAGTGGATATTCTAATATTGAGTTTCTGGGGAATTTGGAAGGAAAGGAATAAATCCTGGTATAAAGGTATTTCTAGCTCAATTAAGAATATAATTTTTAGAACCAAAATCTTTCTCTTATACTTGACTCACCTGATTA
This sequence comes from Viscum album, assembly GCA_963277665.1. Lineage (NCBI taxonomy): Eukaryota > Viridiplantae > Streptophyta > Magnoliopsida > Santalales > Viscaceae > Viscum > Viscum album. Next base: position 1,941,121 of record OY728136.1, read on the forward strand.
AAAACTAGGAAGTGATACATCCATTAGCACACTTTTGACTAGTTGAAACCGCCTTTGTGGTGCTAGTAGATATATTTAGGGACATTAGGTCCAGTGGAACCCCCAAAATATGTTGGAACCACTTTGTGTATAAGGTTGTATTTGTTGTCAATAGTTGTCAATGCAGATCAAAATGAAGGTGATCATGAAATACTCCGATGAAGTAGAGGAGTGGTGATTCAGACGATTGTTGTGCTGATCGTAAGTTCAAATAACATGTGTCAAAGGTGATACATTGTTTACAACAATGAAGAATGTGAGGAGTAATCCATCCCAGGATGATTAAAGAAGGATGGTGTTTTTGGATGAAGACCATGCAATTCCTCCTTATTGCATAATGACCATGGGATTTGATGAAGACCATGCAATTCCTCATTATTGCATGAGAACAATGGGTTTTGATGAAGACCATGCAATTACTCATGATTGCGTGAGAACCATGCTAGAGACTTCTTGACGGATTGAAACACATGGTTTGCATGAAGTTGCTCATGAGTGTTGTGAAGGAGGCAATGTGCCAATGAGTTGACATATGAAATGGCCATGCACATCACACTGTCATAGAAGATGATGGTACTAAAGCTGTTCCTTCAAAGAATACATATCACAATGGTGGAGTTTGTGATAAAAGCAAAAGAGTTGCTGAAGGATACAGATCACCAAGAAGAAGTGTTGTTGAGGTGATCGTGCTTGTTGACAAAGCAAACAAACGACATACAAATTTGTTGACAAAAGAGATTCCATGGTGACATGTCGAGTTCAAGATTTGTGGTCAACGATCTATGGTTTATTCAAGAACATCGACAGAGGAATGGATGATCTGGAGGCGGTACAAAAAGATCAGATACAAGGTGGCGCCGTTTTCCAGTGTTTGCCAAATTTCAGGGCCTCAAAATCAACAAATGAAGAAGAGTGATTTTGGAAACGGGACTTGCGCGCCATACTCTTGGAGGATAAAAGACTTGCGCGCCATATGTTTTTGAGGATCAGAAAATCAAAATTTGGCTAAGGAAAGAAGGTCGCGCAAGTATTGGTTGGGTCGCGCAAGTGAGTTGCGCGACAGACGTTACTAGAGACAAGGCTTGCGCGCCGATGGATGACTTGCGCACCACCGCGCAGGGTGTCCAGTTTGCCTATAAATACTGGACCACCCCTTCTCATTTCTTACGGAGCTCAAGACTTTGAGATTGTTCGAGCTCTCGTCGCGCAGGTGGTTGAGCCGCGCAAGTAGGGGTTGCGCGCCAAGTGAGGGTTGCGCACCCTAGAAGGTTTGGGGGAGAAAGGAAGTGTGTCGCGCAAGTATTAAGTTCACGAAGGCAGTGTCGCGCAGGTGCTTCAGTGACACTTGCGCGCCAGTTTAGTCTTGCGCGCCTGAGACTTGCGCTCCGCCGGGAGACTTGCGCGCCGGGATTGAAAAGGTGACCCAGACACTGTTGAAGCACGCCCGCCTTTCTAGAGCTGCACAAGAGCTGAAGATTGTCTGATTCTTTTGGTGTAAAGAGAGATTGAAGAAGAAATCTAAATGATACATGCATGATCTCATGCATACATGGTGAATTGATTCTGATGAATGCCGAGTAAGCTGAACATCATTTATTGAGCAATCGCATAAGTGATTGTGATTCAGGAAGACGAAGACAAGGGGATCTAGTGCATTCAGTCCTTGCACTAAAGAAGAAAGATCGAACTATAAAGAGCATCAACTCTGAACCCTGATGCAAGCAAAGTCTCATGCTGAACAGGAGACAAATAACTTCAATGCACACCTATAGAAGAGACCTTCACGTCTATAAACTGAGTGGGACTTCACCAACGGCAGTGAGCCAGGGGGAGTCAACGAGAGTGACCCGAGGGACGCAGTGAGCTATCCCTGAACAATTGTAAAGGCAGTGTGCCTGGGACAGAGTGTCTGTACCCGAACACTTGTAATCCGCAGCTGGTGAAGCATAGTGGATTTAGGTACGACCGACAACCTGTTGGCATATGCTCCTTGGACGTAGCCCTTAGTGGTGAACCAAGTAAAAATAGCTGTGTCATCTCTCTGCATGTGAATGTTTAATTGCTGTTCATATCCATCATACAGGTTTAAGTAGTTCCTACCAACGTGGGAACAAGATCCACAACTTTAAGAAGAAAAAGTTTCCACCCTGATTCACCCCTCCCCTCTCAGGTTGTCCTGGGGTCCTACAAGTGGTATCAGAGGGAGGTTAACGTATGTTGGATATTCTCCAGTAATTCTATTGAGAAGAGGATTTGAGTTTCTTTCCTAGAGTCAACAATGAAGAGGAGTCTTGATAATGACGCAGTCATTTCTGAGCAGAAATCTATATCCACCAAGACTTTGACAAATAGGAAAAAGAAAGAGAAGAAGATGATGAAGAAGTCCCCCACATCCAAAGAATATGTAGTGTCTTGTTCTCCATGCCGTTCCAATAATGAAGAAACTTTAGGCCTGGAAAGTATCAAGCAGGTGGCTCAGAACTCATCCAGAGGAAAGGATGATACCCCTAATTCAAGCTTTCAGGAAAAACTTAGAACATATCTGCATGATATTCCAGAAGAAAGGGTTGCTATTATTTGTAGCCTATTCCAATCAATGCAGGTTGAGATCAATCGATTAGAAAGGGAAGCTGACAATATGGAAAAAGGGTTGGAAATGAAAGTTATGGAAAGTATGAAGCTCATCAAACGGGTGAAAGTATTTGAAGAAGAAGAGGAAGTCAATAAGACTTTAAAAGAACGGATCCATGCACTTGAAGCTGAGCTAAAGAAGAACAATGAAGTCAAGAATTTTTGTCTGGAAGAAACTTCCATTAAATTCATGGAACTTGACTCTTTATTACAAAACAAAGTTGAGATGCATGAAGATGAGGTTGAAAGGTTGAAGAAGAATTGTGAAGAGAAGATGATCACGATTGAAGATCAGAAGATCATCCTCAATATTGTGGGTCAAAAATTGGAAGCTCAATTGTCCAAGATTGAGAACACACATATTGAGACTTCACAAAAGAATGAAATGAGTGATGCTTGCACTCAATGTTCGTTGGAGGAGTCTAAGGCTGAAATGCCTCCAACATGTGACAAGAAGATTATGACCACTCTTGATTATCCACATCAAGAATCAGTTTCTTCTGGTACTCAATGCTCACTGGAGGATTCTATTGTCAAAAGACCTCCAACATGTGATAAGAAGATCATGACTTCACTCTTTGATCTATCACAAGAAACTGAGAAAGTGAAGGTACCATCCAAACCATCTTGTACTCATATTTATAAATACACTCCTACGATCAGTGCAGGTGGGAAGAAAAGTTCTAAACAAGTATGGATGAGAAAAGGTGAGAAGAAGAAACCTACCACCATGACTAGGGTGGATAGGAAGAAAAAGGAGGAAGATTCTTCCTCAAATAGAGCACAAACGATTAATCAGATGGCCCAACAACTTAATACTGAAGAAACAAAGAAGAAAAGATTTGTGGGCCAATGTTGGTGCTGCAATAGATTTGGGCACTGTGCACTGGATTTTTTTTATAATCCCTTTCATGGAAAAGCACAGGGAAAACCTATATCAAAGGGGAGGAAGACAGAGAAGAAGAAGCAACATCCGCAGGTCCAGAAGTATCTGTTTACTGCAAACAGATTTGGAATTCTTGATAACATCTGTGATGTATGCAACGGCAGCAGTCACAATGCAGGCACATGTCCACATCAACATGCTTTCACTGTCAAAAAGAAAAGAAGACCTCTGATGTCGTCAAAGAATGCAGCAGCTACCTTGGTGATAAATCAGAAGAATGTTGTGAACACACACTTCCCCAAGAAGATCTCAAGTAGGGAAGCTGAGAAGACCCAGGATTTTAGATCCATGAAATTGAAGGGTCATTCATCCAAAAGAAACACTAAGTGGGATGAATCTCGGATGAACCCATGTGGAAGACCTAAACCAGCTGCAAAAGTTCCAAATGACATATTGGTCATCTGGCCAGAAGATTTGAAAAGAATAAGGAAACTTGAAGATGATAAGGCCAAGGATGGTGAAAAAGGAAAAGGAAAACTTTCACATGATGCAGACACAGTGCAGGAGAGATTGCAAACAAAGAGAAACACAAGTGTCAAAGAAGTTCTGTGTGAGAGATGCAAGAAGTCTGGCCACATTGCAAAAGGTTGTCTAACCTTAATACCAGAGCAAGAAGTAGTCCTTAAGAAGAGTAAGAATGTATCATTCATGATGGCTGCTAAGCAGAACAATTCTCCACACAAAGCAGAAGAGAATGTGAACAGAGCCATGCCACACCGACAGATGTCCGAACATATGTTCGAACGTGCAGGCATGAAGACTGGAGTGAACATAGTAACTTGGTTGAGAAAAGAGCCTCAACCAAGAAAGTATTCTTGATGAAGCAAGAAGGATCCACCTTATTCCCGTAATCATTTGTGTATTGGATTTGTGCTAACAATGCAGGGAATTGAAGGTGAAGCATACTCTCAGGGGGAGAACCTGAGAAGTAGTGAATGCTGTCAACTCTTGATAGCGAAGATGAAGAAGTTTCCATCCTTAGTAGATTCTTCAATTGATATTCAAGGATTATGATGATGAAGGATCACTCTTGATGAAGATGATGAGGAGTGTTTCCCTTGAGGGGGAGAAAAATGAAGAAGCTTCCATAATCACTGTTTCAATCAATATCAACTCCAGGTGGACTCAAAAGCAGTTATTCTGTGAATTTCTTGAAGAACACACCAATGAAGAAGGTATGTCATTTCTCAATCACTATCCCTTGGTTACTCAGATCAAAGATTATTTTACAAAGGGGGAGTAACTGTATTGATCAGTGACATAAAGAGAATGGAAGTGCCCCAAGGTCACTTATCCTGTCGAATGCACTTGAATGTTTTTGATCCATTTGATGAAGTGAGTGTAGGAGTTTCAGGTTGATTATTATCTATCATAGTTGATCTACTTATACCTGAAATAAAAGTGGTAAACCCTTGAAGACAAGATACATGAGTTCTCATCTCATGTTGGTATCATGATCTGTGAATAATGGACAACATTGTTGACTTAATCAAATCCTCTTGTTTTCTACATCGAGCATTGCTCAAGTAGACTTAGAGTGAAATGATTAATGAAACTTTGCTTAAGTGATGATTGATACCCTCCCTACCATGCGCTTTGTATTTCTTGTCAATAAGGGGGAGAGAAAGTGAAATGCAGAAGATTCTCATTTTGACATTGATGGATTCATTTCAGAAGATGTTTAAGGTATTGACAACAAAATACAAAGGGGGAGATTGTTGGAACCACTTTGTGTATAAGGTTGTATTTGTTGTCAATAGTTGTCAATGTAGATCAAAATGAAGGTGATCATGAAATACTCCGATGAAGTAGAGGAGTGGTGATTCAGACGATTGTTGTGCTGATCGTAAGTTCAAATAACATGTGTCAAAGGTGATACATTGTTTACAACAATGAAGAATGTGAGGAGTAATCCATCCAAGGATGATTAAAGAAGGATGGTGTTTTTGGATGAAGACCATGCAATTCCTCCTTATTGCATAAGGACCATGGGATTTGATGAAGACCATGCAATTCATCATTATTGCATGAGAACAATGGGTTTTGATGAAGACCATGCAATTACTCATGATTGCGTGAGAACCATGCTAGAGACTTCTTGACGGATTGAAACACATGGTTTGCATGAAGTTGCTCATGAGTGTTGTGAAGGAGGCAATGTGCCAATGAGTTGACATATGAAATGGCCATGCACATCACACTGTCATAGAAGATGATGGTACTAAAGCTGTTCCTTCAAAGAATACATATCACAATGGTGGAGTTTGTGATAAAAGCAAAAGAGTTGCTGAAGGATACAGATCACCAAGAAGAAGTGTTGTTGAGGTGATCGTGCTTGTCGACAAAGCAAACAAACGACATACAAATTTGTTGACAAAAGAGATTCCATGGTGACATGTCGAGTTCAAGATTTGTGGTCAACGATCTATGGTTTATTTAAGAACATCGACAGAGGAATGGATGATCTGGAGGCGGTACAAAAAGATCAGATACAAGGTGGCGCCGTTTTCCAGTGTTTGCCAAATTTCAGGGCCTCAAAATCAACAAATGAAGAAGAGTGATTTTGGCAAAGGGACTTGCGCGCCATACTCTTGGAGGATAAAAGACTTGCACGCCATATGTTTTTGAGGATCAGAAAATCAAAATTTGGCTAAGGAAAGAAGGTCGCGCAAGTATTGGTTGGGTCGCGCAAGTGAGTTGCGCGACAGACGTTACTAGAGACAAGGCTTGCGTGCCGATGGATGACTTGCGCGCCGCCGTGCAGGGTGTCCAGTTTGCCTATAAATACTGGACCACCCCTTCTCATTTCTTACGGAGCTCAAGACTTTGAGATTGTTCGAGCTCTCGTCGCGCAGGTGGTTGAGCCGCGCAAGTAGGGGTTGCGCGCCGAGTGAGGGTTGCGCACCCTAGAAGGTTTGGGGGAGAAAGGAAGTGTGTCGCGCAAGTATTAAGTTCACGAAGGCAGTGTCGCGCAGGTGCTTCAGTGACACTTGCGTGCCAGTTTAGTCTTGCGCGCCTGAGACTTGCGCGCCGCCGGGAGACTTGCGCGCCGGGATTGAAAAGGAGACCCAGACACTGTTGAAGCACGCCCACCTTTCTGGAGCTGCACAAGAGCTGAAGATTGTCTGATTCTTTTGGTGCAAAGCGAGATTGAAGAAGAAATCTAAATGATACATGCATGATCTCATGCATACATGGTGAATTGATTCTGATGAATGCCGAGTAAGCTGAACATCATTTATTGAGCAATCGCATAAGTGATTGTGATTCAGGCAGACGAAGACAAGGGGATCTAGTGCATTCAGTCCTTGCACTAAAGAAGAAAGATCGAACTATAAAGAGCATCAACTCTGAACCCTGATGCAAGCAAAGTCTCATTCTGAACAGGAGACAAAGAACTTAAATGCACACCTATAGAAGAGACCTTCACGTCTATAAACTGAGTGGGACTTCACCAACGGCAGTGAGCCAGGGGGAGTCAACGGGAGTGACCCGAGGGACGCAGTGAGCTATCCCTGAACAATTGTAAAGGCAGTGTGCCTGGGACAGAGTGTCTGTACCCGAACACTTGTAATCCGCAGCTGGTGAAGCATAGTGGATTTAGATACGACCGACAACCTGTTGGCGTATGCTCCTTGGACGTAGCCCTTAGTGGTGAACCAAGTAAAAATAGCTGTGTCATCTCTCTGCATGTGAATGTTTAATTGCTGTTCATATCCATCATACAGGTTTAAGTAGTTCCTACCAACGTGGGAACAAGATCCACAACTTTAAGAAGAAAAATTTGCCACCCTGATTCACCCCTCCCCTCTCAGGGTGTCCTGGGGTCCTACAAAATAATGGTTTGGAACCCAATACAGATGGTTCATGTAATTCAGTTATGATGCATGGATGATGAATTTTTTGGAATCCTCAAGGCTACGTTATCCTTTCCTTCTCATCATTTTTTGGTAACGGTGACTGCCTTCAGGATGAGGCTCTATCTATGTGAACCGGTCTATATATTTGTACTCAAAGGAATATCCCCGTAGCGGCTATCCAAATTGATTCTACAGTAATTTACGAGTCACTACTAGTCCTTAAAACCATCCCACCGTCTATTATGTATCATATTCATAGGTGCATGGGTCTCATTACCAATATATTGGATATCCTCCATACTAAGCACGAGGGGAAGAAAGCGTCTGACCTCTTAGCCTATATCCCTATTGATGGATGTGTGGTTATTTTTTTAGCTTGGGATCCATTCCACTAGATAGGCATCTACTTGTCGGAGGGGATTCTATTAGGCTCTACTATTACAGACCCACGTAGCTTTTTTCCCTTCCTATATCCAGGTAGTTTTTTGTTTTTTTATTCATTTTTCCACTTTTCTTTATAATAAAATAATTTTTTTTGTTTTCCAAATACATATAATTGAGTCGATTTAGTTCTCTAAATCTGAATCCAGAACTTCCTTCTTTTAAATTCAAACCAAATATTCAATATATTCTAGAAATTGGCATATCAAGACACATGATACTGTATCAAGGTGTAATGTAATTTGATTCTCTCTAGTTTTTAGTTTGATATCCTTCACTGCAACATGATCCTCAATTAATAGAAAAATCAAATAAATGAAACCAATAACTCATTTAAAACTCCTCTAGAGATTGCAGTGTGATCCTCCATATCTCCTATAATATACTTTGATATTGACCACATTATGTCATGCAAATATTCTTCATAGTACAAAGTAAAAATTCCTTAGATAACATATATTTCTACCTATCCATTAAAAACACATCCTCCATGTCATGAATTCTATATTATTATTATGTCCTTCTCACATATTTTTTAGTCATGGTGTGATTTTGTGATTGCATCTTGATTTCTCCAACCATTAAATTTCATGCTAACATTTACTTTTACTAGATTCCCACTATGGTGTGACTTAATACCATATCCTTCCCTTAACTATGTTCTTAATCATATTTATCTTACATTATGGAATGGTCTTCAACTTCAGGAAATAATACTTTTATAGTTCCCCAATTTAATTAATATTCCACAACTTTTGATAATCCTTACAAAAACTAAGTTAATTATTATGAAACCCCCTCAGTGGTGTGGTATTCTCTTCCATGATATAATATTATAGATCCAGTCTAAAATCAATTTCAAGTAACTAGTTTATTCATTGAGTTATTCTTATATATATTTCCTCATGGCATGATATATTACCTTGTATCATGTGCTGCCTGAATATCTAGGATTAATCTTATGTGAAACCTATTATGGTGTGATCATCTATGTAATAGCATAGAAACTAAATTAATCCTAATTTATTCTAACATAGAATCTATTCAGTTTCAGACAAGATACAATTGTGGTGTGGTAATGGATGTTATGGTGTGTTTTTTATTCTTCATAAAAATACTTCTATTCTTTTCCAAAATTCTTTAAACAATTGTATCTTGTGTGAAACTAAATAGATTCTATGTCAGAATAAATTAGGATTCAGTTAGATTCATATACTATTACATATATTATCACACCACAATAATTTGATCAAATAAAGCATGGAAATGAGGGGGGGGGGGGATGAATTATATAATTTTTATATTTTAATATTATATAAGAGTTAATATAATTAAGCAGCGAAAAATTAAAAATGTGAAAAAGTATTTTTATAGGAGTTCTGATCAAAGTGATCCTATGTCTACTATTTAAATTCTAAACATGAGAGTATAACACACACTATAAAGTGAACTGAATTTTGAAGGGAAGTTATAACCCCTTACAACTGACTTTTTCACACCTAGATTCACAACCCAAATACTGCAACCATTTTTACACATGGAGGAACGACCCAATAACCCTACTATTTTCTCACATGGAGGAATAACCCATAACCTATATTTTTTTAACATGAAAAAATAACCCAAAACCTTTATTTTGAAGTGGAGGAAGAACTAACACTTCCTTTTTCATACCAAGTAACAACTACAAACCCCTACATTTTATTATACCAAGGCACAAATTGATGTTCCTTTTGAAGGGGAGTTATAATAAAACACTAAGTACATGTTTTTGATTACAAAAGAATAAACCAAAAAGAATTCACACAAAAAATATAATAAAATATACCACCATAGAAACTAGAATTTAGATAATGTATTTTGAAATTTTAAGGTATCCTAGATCACAATTTGAGAGGATTATAATGTTATATGATTAATTCCTTCCAAAAAGGATCATATCAACAATGATAAAAAAGTGGTTAGTTTGTACTTGGAATTTTTTCCACTACACAGTTTGTGTGATCTCACTTAGTTTTTATATCCATAAAACTTTGCTAATACAAACTTAGTTTCTCAAAATCCATTTATTGATTTTCATTCACAAAAACCTCAAAAATGATCCACACATGTATAATAACTTGAAATATTCTAGCTATTTATTTTTTTCAAAGAATAGTTGTGCATGTGTTACTAATAAAGTACATCAAATTTATTCTATAGACATTTCCCTAAAATTGGTTCATGTGTATTTATCCATTTAATGCACATGCCAGATTCATTTAATCTTCTTGAAAATATATCTTGTATCACTATAAAGGAATAAAAATATAAAATATACAGTAAAAATATAAAAAAATATTCCACCAATGTGATCTTTATTTAATTTAGTATAAAATATTTAAAAAATAGTTTGAATATAATTTAAATAATTAATAAGTAATTATAAAATAATTAAATAAATTAAAAAATGACATATGTATATGAAGTAGACCAAAATACAAAAAATAAGAAAAATTTGAACATATTCTGATTTTTAGAAAAACAAACTGATGAATCATACACTACCTATAAAACTCTCTGAATCTCATAAGATATGGTAATATTGTATGATAGAAATTTTCATAATAAAATAATTTTGTAAGATAGAAAACATAGTTCATATGATATAGTGAAAGAATAAGAAACTGACTTTGTATAATAATAATTCTCCAATGATACAAGATTATTTATGATACAATTAACACTTCAAATATAAAAACCAAAATATAGAAACACACATATAATAGGAATTTTTATAAGAGAAAAAAACTTATAAGAAAAAAAATCACATATGATAAGATTTTTATACTATATATTTAACATGTATAGTATAAAACCCACGTATGATATAAAAACTTATATTATAGGGATTTTCATATGATAAGGAAATAAAATAAGATAAGGAATTTTTGTATGATAATAATTTTTCACAAGATATAAGAATCGTTGTAAAATATCAAATCCTAAAATATAGTATGATAAAAATTCATGTAAGATGAGAGAATATTGTAAGTTAGAAAATTACTTCAGTACATGAGTCATTCCTTAACTAATAAAGAGATATATGTTTTTTTTTCCAAAATTAGTTCATAATAAATATGATGAACATGAATACTTTATTGAAATAATAAAGTGATAATAAATTAAAAATGAATCATTATTTTCCTATAAAAATAGTGAAATCTTTAAATTGAGAAAAATTTATATTATAAAAATAATATCAAAGGGAATAAAATGATAATTTTTAAATTATAAAAACAAAATCAAGTGAAGTGAAAAGAAACCAATCAACAATCCCCCCTTTTTGATAATTAAAAAACTGAATATAATTTCAAAAACTTCTTCCATTTTTTGATATTTTCAAAAAGATATAAATAAGATATAAAAATTTCTCCCCTTTTTCTAAAAAAACTTTAAATAAACTGAAATAAACACAACAATCCACCCTTTGCAAAAAATAAAATAATTCAAAGATTTAAAAAATATAAACTAAAAATGGATTTTAAAGACTATACTAATAAGTTTTTAGTGAATTTTAATAAAAAAACAGTCAAAGATGATTTATCTCCATAAATTTATCCATTATAAAAAAATATACCCACTGAATAATTAATTAAAGTTAAGAGATATATAATAAAGTATTACCCTTAATTGCAAATTATTTCCTCTTCTTTAAATGTCATTATTTTCAAAACATTTCATGTAATTTTTTTTAAATTTATTGAATGTAGAATTTAAAAACTACTCATATAAAGTAGTGAGAAAACCTTCTGAAAAAAACTTTAAAAGATACATTGATCCATAAAAAAAGTTAAGACATTCAAGAAATTATTAAAGTAACTAACAATGATTTAACATTCTAATAAACTATATGATAAAATATATTTCATTCCCATTGAAAAAAAATAAAAAAATATATTTGAATACATGTCAGTCAACCATAAAATATAAGAATATTAAGCATGATTACTGACTAAATATAGAATCATATCATAAAAAATATAAATTTCAAACTTATAGAGTTTACATGAAGTGGGATTCTGAAGGTGAAATGATTCTATAATATAAGGAACCTAAAATCTATATGAAAACATGTTGGTTATAAGAAAATTATTCAAATAGATTCATTTAAAACTTTCATCACACCAAGTTAAAACTTAATTTTCTCAAACTTAGATAAATACAAAGGTTTATTAAATATATCAGTGAGTCGATCATTAATTGGAATATATTCCAAAAAAATTTCATCATTTTGAAAAAGTTCTCTAATAAAAAGATATCTAACTTCTATATGAATTATTCTTGATTGACATAAAGGGTTATTTGAAATTGAAATAGAAGATTAACTTTCTTATAAAATAGGTAACTTGTCAAAATGTACATTAAAATCAGACAAACTTTTCTTAATCTATAAGGATCGAGCACAAAAAACTTACAACAAATATATATTATATTTCTGTAGTAGATAAAGAGAAAAAGTTGTTCCTTTGAACTCCAAGAAACCAATATTTCTCTTAAAAGGTGAAAAATTCTACTTATACATTTACAAAATTCATGGGATTCGGTTTAACGATATGAAATGACTATTTACACCTGAATCTAATTGTAATATTCTAGAGACAAATGAAAAAGATGAAAAAAACTTACTTGATTACTATCAGATGAAAGTTAATTGATGGTGATTAGTTTTACTACAGTTAAGTCCATGTGTCAAAAAATAGAAAAAATATAAGAAGGTGATATTAAAGTGAGGGATAAAAAAGTCCATGTTCTACATAATAATTTCAATATTATGAAAATAAATCTTGGTGGAATATATAGATAGTTACATTAACTAAATTATAAAAGTTATTGGATAAATTATATGTATTTATGAAGAAATTAATATATTTAAATTATAAATAATATCATGAAATGGTTTCAACCCTTCTACAATCTGAAATTTTATTCTCTTAAAGAATGGAATATGTCTAAGATATCTCTTGATGATCTACTAAGAAGTTTAGTGGACTATGAAATGAGTGTTAAACTAAAAGTGGAATCGATTTGTAAATGTTAGGATTTAGAATTTAATACCACTGAGAGACGTGACATTTCTAAAGATGGTAACAATGAAGAAAATTTTAATGATGAATTTATTTTCCTTCTATTCAGACAAGTCATGGGGGGAAAAGGAATATTCTAGGGAATAAAACTTTGACATGTTTTTGATGTGGATAAGAAGGTAACATTGTATCAAAGTTCTTAATTTTTTTTGATGAGTAAATTAAATTATAAATAATTTAAAGTCCTCATAGGAGTCTCTCATAATAAGGTGAATTCAGATCATAAAATAATTTGTAGAGGAATGGATTCGTTAGAAAAGAGTAGGGTGATGATGGAGACTTTCTATAATAAACTAAAATAGTATTTAAGTATGATAATAAATATTACATGATAGATATACTTAAAAAATAAGAACCTAAAATGTATGAATACAATCATTGAGAAGGTATAGTTGACATAAAGATGAATATTAAGGGATTTCATGAAGAATTCAATCTCTAAAGAAAGAAAAACTAGAAGATTAATGGATTTATGAATGAATAATCTGAATCTATTGATAAACTTCATGCATAGATAGAAAAATTGTAAGAAGATTTAGATAATTATTTTTATGGTAAACTATGTGTTGAATAAATTGTGAATTTCAATATGAATATTGAGGAATAAACTAAGGTGATTGATGACTATAATTCTTATGTAAAATTGGAAATGAAGATGGTAGCATCCCTAGAAGAAGGGGTTTTAATCAAAGAGAAATATCAGAAACAAAAATGTAATAAATTTATCCATATATGAAGATACACTTCAAGAGGTTCATGAGGTAGAACTCATTGAAATATTCAAGCAATGATCTGAAGGTGTTATTAAAATTATGGATGAATAAAGACATGGATTTTTAGAAAAATTGAGAATTGTCTATGATATAAAAACATCAAAAGAAATAATGGATCATAAACATGGGAAGCCTAAGGTTGTCACTACTAGTATAAACCCTAAAAAACTATCTTTTTATAAAAGTACATCTCCTATAAAGGAAATAAAAGGGATAAAATAGTCCTCAATCCTTAAGTGTTATCCAATGATAGTAAACAATTCATAATAATGTTGGGAACTTGTAGAGGATTAAAAAAGTGAATATATTTCCACTCATGAAATGTCTATTCCTTGGATTTATTGGCTATACCATGACCTACTATGAAGAGTCAAGGATTTATCTGAATTGTGAATCACCAGGTATCCCATGAAGGAGAACTAGTATATATCCCTCATCATATAAAAGATGTAATTTCTATCGATATTGTTTTCATTGTTCTAAATTTGGGCCTAAAGGATTTTACTACAAGAAAATTGGAAGTATAACTAGTAATTATTGAACCCAGATAAAATTAAATATATGTGAACTATGATTTTTTTGAAAAATTGTTGCACCCTATTGGTATAATAAGAAGATTATAAATTCACTATAGATACTGAGGAGAAATTGGAATGTTCATCTTATGCATCTACTCAAACAAGTGTATCGTGGAAGTAAAATATGAATATTGAGAATTAATACATGGTAGATATATCCCAAAAAGATAAGAAAATATCGTAACTTGTATTCTGGAGAGTAGATTCACATTCCACCAGGATAAAAATTTTAATTTATTGAAAAATGTTAAGGAATGAGTTCACAGAATAGTGTGAACCAGTAATGATAGTGCCTTAAATATAAAAGGTAGTGGAAATACCCAATTTGTGGCTGGTGTGATGATTAAAATAAAATAAATTTATGTGTATCATTAGTGTCACAACCTATTGAGTGTGATTCAACTATACAACTCAATATTGGTGGTGACACTTAATCAAAATGGATGAACTATCAAAGGAAATTATGAAAATTCACTCATGGAAGTCTGGAGAATGAACTCCAATATATACCAAGTAGATAGTAAATAAAAATACTACTTCTTAATATTTGAAGAGTAGAACAACTTATGGAACCAAAATTTAGGCCAAATTAATCAAAAGAGTATGGAAAACTTATTCAAGTTTATTTTTTTTACAGACATTCTCAATCTAAAGTATGATAAATAAAAGACATGTGATAATTTCATGTAAGGAAAAATAGTCTGAAATATTTATTGGATAGGTAATAAAAGGGAATCTAATCCGCTTGATATGGTCCATACTAATGTGCATGGTCCAATAAATATTGGTGGGAAACAAAGATATAGGCAATTAATTCTATTTATTAGTGATTATAGTGGAACTTACTATACTATCATTAATAATAACAACTATAAAATTTGGGTTGTTGATTGAAAAAATTTATATGTGAAAATATGGACAAAACTATACTAATTGAGATTTGTGCTGTCATCACTACTATAAAGAGGCTTTTAAGGTTACAATATACAATCAAAATCATCTAGCCTTCAAGATGTAGAGAAGAAAGGAAACCTTAATAAATGTGGAATTAAAAAAAGCCTTCAATATATTATTTTAATGTGTTTAGAATTAAATAATATATCAAAAACCAAGAAGGTAATAAGGTAAATTACAATGATGGTACTAATGAAGGAGTATTCTATGGATATTCAATGTAGAGTAAATCCTATAAATTCAATAATAATAGTCTTATAAATATTTTTATAGATTAATGATGTCAAGATCTTTGAGGATAAAATTATAAAGAAAACTATGAGTCCAAATTATTACATATTTAGTGATGATGAAGGATATGAAATTGAAACTAATTCAAATATAGATATTGTTCATGGCTCACTTAACATTTAGTGTTCTATAAATAACGATGATTCAATGGTGAAATCAGAGGAGAAAACCACTACTAAAGAAAATCGAACAACAATTTATAGGAGAAATAGAAATGTATATGTTGATCCATATGATATTATTAGTGATAATATAGAACTTATATAGATAAGGTGATTGAGAAATATGAATCATACAGCTTTGTGGTCAACTTTGGAACCAAAATCATTTCAATTTTAAAGAAAGGATTAGTCTTGGGTCAAATATATGAATGGATAATTATATCCAATTGAAAAAATAGGCTTGGGAGATTTTGGAAAGGTTAAAAAATAAGAATTCCTTCAGATTAAAGTGAATCTTTAAGAATAAATTTTATGATCATGGAAATGTGATAAAGAAATAAACTATTCTTGGTTTATGAATAGTGATATGGAGTCAATCAATAACTTTTTTTACTCTAGAAATCCATATAGGAAAAATATTTTATCAGATTGATATAAAATAGAATTTTTAAATAGAGTTATCAAATAAGAGGATTATATTTAATAACCATTTGGAATTATGATTATCAATGATGAAAAAAATGTTTTCAGATTGAAGAAGGGTTTATACGATTTAAATTAGGAACTATAAGTGCAGTATGCTCGAATTGATTATTATTTGAAAACATTTCAATTCAAAAGGGATAGTTTCAAAAATAATCTATATGTGAATATATATATATAGGAGGCCAATTTTTGGTTATTTCTTGTGTGGAAGATATCATATTTTATAGAAACATGCTTGAATCTAGGGAATAGTTTTCTAATCACATGAAATCAAAATTTGAAATCCCAATGAAGAGTGAACTCATTACTTTTTTTGGATAATTGTGATTCAAATGAAGGAATACACTTTCATATACCAGGAAAATTATGAAATAGAATATTTGAATAAGTTAGACATACTTGATTGTCACCAATGTCAACTATGATTATGACTGGGACAAAAATTGGCAAGCACGAGGATGGAAAATCTATGGATCCCACCTTATATAGAGTTATAATGGAAATATTTATATATTTTAATCCAACATGGTTATATAACAAATATGTAACATGTTTATTGGATTGATTCCAGAGTACTTAGAAGGAACAATATCTTATAGTGCTAAATGAGGCTTGAGGTACATTCAAGGTACTATCAATTTTTTATTATACAAGGAATCATAAAAAGATCATAAATTTTCAACATTTTCCAATGATGACTGGGATACTGATGTGGTGGAAAAATATCCAAGGTGGTGGTGATTTCTTAATTGGAAATAGATATGTGGTATGGTTTATAAATAAAAAAGAAATAAATTATCTTCTTATGAAACTAGTAGAGTATATCTTAGTGAAAAGGCATGTACACATCCATTCAAGATAAAGGAACAATTAGAAGATATTTGTGATTAGGTAAATAATTTGATGGTAAAATTCATTGACTAAAATTGTGTGATCATGATAATAAAAAATATGATTCAACACTCTTATACAAAATATACCAAAATTAGATATCATTTAATTAATGAAAAATTTAGATATATAATAATCAAACCAAAGCATTTTTGAACTTCTATCCAAGTGATGGACATCATGAATATGCCATTACAAAAAAAAATGTTTGAGAAATTTTATTTGGACTAGGCTTTTAACCACCTAAATCAACTTAAAGAGGATTAGAAAATTCCCCTCTCCCTATTGGTTCCTAATTCTTTATTTTGTGCATTTCATTGTTGGAATGTTGCTTTTATTTTAATTGTAAAATGGATATTAATTTCATTTGATCAAGATAGATGTGTAATATATCAATATTTTATGAAATATATTCATTCATATTATTTTAAATTATTTAATAGATTTTGTTACATGAAATACATAGTTTATCTTTCACCCCACGAAACACCATGTTTCTCTTTCATTTCACGCAACATCGATTTATTTTGATGATGTATATTACAGATAAGCCTAATTCATACCAGACAATAATATACTATTAATATTATTATGATAGTTATCACCTAGATGTTGGAATTTTGGGAGTGAATTATATTAACTAAATTATGAAATTATAGTTTACACAAGTTTATAACATGAATTAATTGGCTACTAATTAATTATAAATTGAAATAAATTCCAATTGAATATAAATAATGTAACAACCCAGGTAATGATAGAATACGTCTTTTCCATATTTATTAATATTTATTAATTATATATTAATTTTTAAATTAAAATTGATTCTATGTTCAATTGCGTATATGACATGAAACATGAGTTTATTCAAAATCTTTCTTTGTATGTAAGACTCAGTTATACCGAACAATATTATGCTATTAATATTATTATTTAATAAGAAAGTTTTAACACATTTTAATGGAAGACTTATTTTAAAACTAAATTTTGGAACTTTTATAATTTTTATATAAAAAAATAAACTTCATTTTTTAAATTTTAATATAAAAATTTATTTTGGGAGAGTTTTTCGAAATTTTCTGATACGTTTCACATTTTGATGAATAATGAAAAATATTGAATTTTAGTTGAAAAATATTTTTTCATATAATTTATTTATATAGTTAAATTATATTTTAAATTGGTTTTAAAGTATAAATAGTTCAATTATGCATCAATAAATCAAATTTTGACCAACAGATTCAATTTCACATTGAAACTAGATATAAAAATATTTTAAACTTTTAAACTTTTATCCTTAAAAACCTACTATTTTGCAGTGTCTACGAGATTAATTTAAAATTAAATTTATCAACTTATATGAATTTAATTTTGAAAAAAAGATATAAATATTTGGAATAATTATTAAATTTATTTTCTTATAAGATCAACCTAATTTTTTGACTAAAATGATTAGTGAAAACAGTTAAAATTAATTATATTGATTACGGTGAAAACAAGCTTACTTAATGATTAAACTTAGAATATATGGTGTATAAATGACCCAAAAATTTTCAAACAGCCATTTTGTAGATATATTTATACCCTAAACACATTATTGTTAATTTTTATGAGTTATTGGGATACTATTCCAAGAAAGCGACCTATATAATAAGTTAACTAAGGAAGAAATACAAAAAAGGATCCTTCATTGACTTTAACACTTTTAAAGATTTAGAGTAGTGAAGAAGCTACATAGGTTTGGTTATAATTTTTTTTTGAATATAAATGAGTTATTTTTATAATAATAGTTTATATTTAATTTTAATAGAGTATATAATTACACTGAATGGTTAAGAAACACAAATGCATGGATTACTTAATTAATAATTAAATAAAATAAATGATATTTTATTTAATGATTTAAAATTAATAAAAAACTTATATTCTACAAATTTATTTTAATGTGTTAATAAATATCAAATACTTTTTATTCATGGGACAATTTATCTTTTATAATGAACATATTGACCCATAAATAGTAAAAACATTGTTAGCGTAGTTAGGGTTAAAGCAGTGTTTTTGTGTGTTAAAAGTATCTCTGTTAAAATTAATTTCCAAAAAATATGAATTTTTTATTTTATAATTTAGATTAATTTTTTTAGGATCATTGGCTCTAAATTTTCTAAAAATTATCACTTTAATTTATTCTTAATGGATGAAATAAATAAGTCTTAAAACTAGCTACCTAAATGAAAAAACTAAAATTAAAAATATAAAGAAACATAAAGACTAAGGAAAAAAATGATATAAATGATTTTATTTTTATGTGTAAAGAGTTATTTTCAATCATAAATTCTATTTAATCTATTATTTTTCATTTTGGAAGCACATTATGTAAGGTATACCTACCAAAAGTGTTTACCATTTTATATTTACAAGAATACCACTCACCCTCTACTTTAAACATGCATTCACTCTTCTCCTATATTTACACCTATCAAGCCCTTTTGATCATACAAAAACTTCCCAAATAATCTCCCAACATCTATCCTATCATCCTAAAATCCTTACATTTTTCATAAATCAAACTAAGGAATCCATTTTGTGAAAACTAAAAGAAGTTACCCGAAGAATATGCAACATTATTTAACAATAACTTTTGTTTTATTTATTTATAAAACCACATAAATTATTTTTATTACATGATTATATAATAAAATAAGTATTATCAATATTCTGAGAGAATTTTATCTTAATATTTCTACCTACACCTACATACACTTTAATCATATGAGTAACAAAATTACTATTTGTGTGTACGACAGACTACCGCCTCGCAAAATGATGTCGTTCATTTTCCATTTAGCACCACTCATGGTTAGGAATTATGATGGATACAATTTTTTTATATGTTATTTATATGATATTTACAATATATTAATACTTAAGAAATTTTTATATACACTTACCTTTTTAATTTTATTTTTTTTGGGAATACAATAACATTGTTTATGGATATGTGGACCACCGCCTCCTCAAAGAGAATTGATACGTTCACACATTACATGGGATGAATTAGGGATAGATTTAATAAAAATATTTTTCATAAATAAAATTTATATCATATCAATGAAATTATTACATTTTTGGAAATAAAATATGTCATTTTATTTATTACCTTCTCACACAATAAAAAAGTTTATAATGTCATTCGTGGACGTATGGACTACCGCGTCCTCGATGTGATGTGATTACTTTTACATAAAAATAATTCTATATATAAGTATATATGATTAAATAAAATGGTATTTATGGTATAATTATCATTATATAAACATGAATGTTAATTACCTTCTTTTCATAATGATCATCTAGAAATGGGAATGTTATTTATGCATACGTACGACCTACCATCTCCATGACTGTAACGTTAGTTCATTTTTCATAACCATCATTCATGATTGGTTTTATATGTATAATATATATATATATATATTTCATAATTATGGAATTATTATGATTAATAATATTTTTAAATAATTACCCCTTTTACCTTAGATGACTTACCAAAGTTATTTTTGACTCAAACCAAATATGGTCAAAACACCCGACAAAAACATAATTTTTTATATAGATGTACAAAAAATTTTAATAAGTGAAATAAAAGTAATTATGTAAACGAATTTTTTTGAAATAGTTAAATAATGAATATAATTTTATTATCTAGGAGAATAAATACACACATGACAAGTGAGACTCTATGTAAGGGATTTTATCTCAATCTCTTTTCATTGAGTCATATCTTGATATTATTCACCCACTTTATTTTAAGAGGTGTATATACAAACCATTAGACATATAATATCATGAATTTATTTATTATCACATTATTTAATATTTTTTAAATGTTATTGCTTTATGTGGATTATGATTCAAATGTTTCAAAGTGGTATGTGACACTTTGATTCAAAAATAAATTTAAAAATGTTTAAATATTTAAATTAAAAATATTTTCCACCATGTTAATATTCATCATATTATTTTGTATTTATATTTATATGGATATAGAAGGATTATAATGTAAATTTAATATCTATTTTTAATTTCATTAAATGGTTTCAAAAGGAATATTTTTACTTGTTTTAAACAAAACATTTTGACAAACAAAAAAAATGAAATGTCCTTTTTTTAAAGTACAAAGACACCAAGATTTCATATCATAGTGACTTTTATTTTATTTCTAGATTCCTTTAAAATTTTATATTTTTCAAAAATAAAAAAATCTATTTCCTTTTATTTGGAATTTTGGTATTGAAAATGGTTTTTCCAATAAAAAGGGTGTTCTGGAATTAAAATTGGGTTCTTAAAAGAAAAGGGTATTTTTATTTGAAAGTGTTTTTATATGGGTTTAAAAATATTTTTTGAAAGGTATTTATTATGAAAGTGTTTTATTAATGACATAGTACTTGAGAATTATATGAAATGGGTTATCCCATTACAAATTATATATGGGGTGGAAAAAATAGGGTCGGGTGAGCCCATTACTATTTATACATGGGGTGGCCCAGATAACACCCAGTGAGCCCATTACAGATTATATGTGGGGTGGCCCAAATATCATCAAGTGAGACCATTACAACTTATAAATGGGGAGTCCTAGATAGATTCGTGTGATTCTATTATAGCTTAAAGGATCGGTGGGTCAGTGATAGCCCTCCAATGCATTGGGTATGGAAGTCAACCATATGGTTAATCCATTTATAAGAGTGAAATGTTTGGAAGTAATATTTATGGTTATTAAAATTAAAAGGGTTTTGAAATGGTTTAATTAATATTATTTATATGTCACCTAAATGAGTTCTAATTTATTTCTATAGATTTTAATGATTTTAATTGAACAAAAATATATTTTTTTTCTTCATGTGAAAATGTTTTATTTAATATTCTCAAAGAACATTGAAGATAAATGTAATGAACAACTTATTCCCACTGTCTTGAGAATACAATGAATTATTAATAAGCCTTAAGAAACATCCCCAAGATTCCAAAGGCTGACAATAAATTCCGAAGAGTTTCAAATGAAAGTGGGAGATGATTTATCCTTTAAGAAATAAACCACTAACCAAACAACCATTATATGATGCATGATAAAAACAAGACAACTCAACCATCATATTTATAACAAGACCACACTAAAGTGCACTAAAAAGGAAGATAAATAAACTATCAAAGTAAACAATGGTAGATAACTATAATAACTCCAATACAATTACAACACTCCATTCCCCACAAGCTTTATGCTCCAACATCACCAAATAGCCAAAGTATCATGAGGTAGTGCTAAATATGTGTGATACTTTACCTTTTCCCATGTCTTAGAAGATAAAATCTGCAAAAGAACCAAAGTTCCAAAGCAAGGGTGAGTATAAAACTCAGTAGGCTTTCCCCAATGACTTTCATATTCATTCCACTAGAATAGAAAGGTTAGATACATTTATATAAAATATTTTATATGAAACAATTTCCTAAAATAGTTTATAACTAAATATAAAAAATCTTCAAAACCTTTTAAAACCAAAAGTTCACAAGTTTCATTTCAATAATTTTCCAGCAAGTCGTAATTACCTAAAAACAATCAAAAAAGATTTAAAACCATTTCTCACAAATATTTTTTCATAACCATTCCATTCCACTTATTCACACATCCAACTATACATGCTTCATTATGATAGTTCCATACTCATGAGAATTATATCATCAATATACCGTGTCATAACATGATAATTATACCCCATGTTCTATTACACCTTTAGCACTAAGCACAAGTTCATATTCCAACAAAGCCTCATAAATACGATCTACACACACACCACTATTATGCCAAAACCATTTAAAATAACTATTTTAATAAAACTGTTCTTTTATTGAAACCCATTTAAACAAGCCAACTCCAAACACCCATTTCATCTCAATAAAATCAATCACCTTATTGAAAACCATTTTTAATCAAATCCATTTACCATCATTCTAGAAAAACCCAATTTTAAAATCTTTATTTTAAAATCAAGAATTAAACACTTTAATAAAAAGTACAAATTTTACAGATTTTCCACAACCATCACCAAAGAGGGTTTCTAGAAATCATAATGTATCCAATTAAAAATCAAATAAACACAAAGAAATCAATTTAAAACCATTCAATTTAGTTATACTTATAGGAGTAGAGAGCGAATCCACCTACCTCAACCATTTTGATGAAAACTGAAAACAGATGAAGAACGCTCAAGGAAACCAAGTTGATTCTCCATGAAATCGCCTTATATCTATTCTACTACAAAAAAGACCAAATATCATAATATTAGGAATCCAAAAAATTATATTTACCCATGACATGCATATATGTGAGAAACTTAGAGGATAGGAGAAGTAGATCTTATTAGATCTAAGAAAACGTGACAAGAATGGTGAAGAACGACACTTACTGCAAGAATCGGGCTTGAAATAACCAAGGGAGGGATCCTGATTGATTCCAAATTGCTTGAGAAAGGTTCTCCTACCTTAAATAGATAAGAATACCAATTTAGGTCTACTAAGGAGGAAAAAATAGGGAGAGGAAAAATGAGTGAGATCCTATTTTTTAGGATCTAACATTAACTCTGCGCACGGTTATTTCACAGAGTTAGAAAAACTGTATGCTAACTATGAATTAGATACTACCTTATAGAAACCCTCACATGACCTCCTCACATGGTCTCCCTAACCTCAGACACACCATGCCAAAAATAATTCATAAAAAACTACTACTACACCGCACAAATTCTTCTAGGATTTCTTCACGGTTTAGACAAACCGTGCGCAGCCCGTGAACATCTTCCTTTTCCCAAAAAACTTATTAAAAGTTCACCCAAATCTCCCACACTTCACCCTTACACTTTATAAACATAAAAATCACAAATTATGGTTTACATAATATAAACTAGGGGTACTAAATTCTCCCCACCATTGGTATTTCTATCATCATAATGTATAAAACCATCATTAATCTGAAAGAGTTCCATCCATTGATCTTTCATTTCCTTCTCACATTCCCAAGTCTCTTTCTGAATCTGACCATGTTTCCATAAAAAGCACACTTGACTGATGATTTTTCTATGCAATAATTTCTCTTGCCTATCCACAATCCGCATCTAGATATGTACCAACGAAGCATCCAACTCTAGGTCAATGTGATCCCATATAATCATATGGTTAGGATCAGGGTGACACTTTTTCAACTAAGATACATGAAACACATTGTGCACTGAACTAAACAATGGTGGAAATTCAAATCAATATACCACATATTCAACCCATTCTAGTATCTCAAAAGGGCTAATATATCGAGGGGATAACTTTCCCTAATTCCCAAAATGATGATATCCAAGCCTCGTATAGATCCTCAAGAACACATAATCACTCACCACAAATGACAACAATCTTTGGTGATGACCAGCATATGATTTCTGATGACTCTAAGCCGTATCCATCCTATTTATGATCAACTGAATATTATCTATCATTTCTTGGACAAGACTCGGAACAACTAGTGATGTCTCACATGTTTCCACCCAACACAGTAGAGAATGATAAAGACGCCCATACAGTGATTCAAAAGGATCCATATGTATCGAGAAATGATATATTTTATGATATGAGAACTCTGGTAAGGGTATATGCTCTTCACACAAGCCACCAAAATCCATTACACAATCCCAAATTATTTCTTTCAAATTTTGTATCATCCTTTCAGATTTCTCATTTTTCTGAGGATGATACTCCATACTCATAGTCAATTGAGTCCCAAGAGCTTCCTATAAGGATTTTCAGAAACAAGATGTGAACCTTGGATCTCTGTATGACACGATAAAAATTGGTACTCCATGTCTCTTTAATACTTCTTAGATATATATTTTGGAAAGATCCTCCACCATATGAGTTTCACAAATAGGAATGAAATGGGCCGACATGGTAAGACAATCCATTATCACCCATATGACATTATGTCTCCAAACCGTTCTTAGGAGACTTGTAACAAAATTCATCTCTAACTGCTTCCATTTCCACACTAGGATTGGTAAAGAATACAACATACCTACTGTTTTCTGAAGCTATGACTTAACTTTCTGACAAGTTAAGCACTTTGAAACGAACTTATCCACTTTCCTTTTCATATCGCTCCACCAAAACTATGCCTTTAATTCCTTATACATCTTTAGTATACCTAGATGTATATC
Organism: Viscum album; assembly: GCA_963277665.1. Classification (NCBI taxonomy): domain Eukaryota; kingdom Viridiplantae; phylum Streptophyta; class Magnoliopsida; order Santalales; family Viscaceae; genus Viscum; species Viscum album. The sequence goes on from OY728136.1 coordinate 1,966,553, forward strand.
CCATATCAAATGGTGGTAGGCATGAAGAAGTTTCTCCTGAAAATCCATAGGTACAACCATCTGATCATTGAACCACAATACTGAATTTGCATCAAGTTTCCATCCCTCAATGGTCTCCCCACTATTGAGTTTTGAACATATAACCAGGTTTTATGAATATGGTGTTTCTTCTTCTTTGACCATATTTACCAAATCAAAATCCACTCCAAATGAAAAGAAAACTACAAAACCACCTAGATCTTCACATTCCACATGCCAGTTGGCTAGGACCTACATCAACTACCATTCATCTAAAGCTTCTTTCACCAGATGTGTACATGACTTTCTTCTTAATGCATCAGCCACCAAATTACCATTTCCCAGTGTGTACATTAAGTCAATGTCAAATATCTAGTGATACTCCATCCATATACTTTTCCTTAGATTCAATTACTATTGTGAGAAAATTTATTTCAAGATTTTGTGGTCTATGAACACAATAAATTTCTCACCAAAGAGATAATGATGCCAAGTCTTCAAATCATATATGACTGCAACTAACTCAAAATCATGTGTTGGGTAACTCTTCTCATGCACTCTCAATTTCCTTGAACCATAAGCAATGAAATGATCTCATTACATGAGAACACATCCCAAACTAGATCCCGAAGCATCATAGTATACCATGTATTCTTGTCCTGATTCTGGAAAAATCAAGATAGGTGCTATTGTAAGATGAACTTTCATCTCTTGAAAATACTTATGGAATTACTCAGTCCATCAAAATGGAGAATTTTTCTTTTTCAAAGCTATCATCAGTGAAGCTAGTCATGAGAGGTCATGCAAAAATCGTCGGTAATAACAAGCTAGACCAAGAAAAATTCGTTTCTCAAAGACATTATTTGTGGGTTTCCAAGAGATAACATCTTCTATCTTTTCTAGATCTAATAAAACACCTTTTTTATAAATAACATGGCCAATAAGGCATACTTATTGTATCCAAAAATCACACTTTTATAGTTTGGAATACAAACAATGATATCTCCATATTCCTAACACTGTGATCAAGTGTTTCTCATGTTCAAAATTTGTCCTTGAATACACCAATATGTAATCTAGAAACACCACAACAAAATAATCCAGATATCTATGAAATATCCGATTCATCAATGACATAAAGACTTATAGTGCATTAATAAGAATGAAAGGAATGACTACATATTCATAGTGTCAATTTAAGCTTCTGAAATATGTCTTCGGAATATACTCCTTTTGAACTCAAAATTGGTGATATCCTGATCGCAATTCAATTTTTGAGAACTAGTGGGCTCCCCTCAATTGATCAGATAGATCATCAATCCATGGTAGTGGATACCTAGTCTTTACCAAAACTTGGTTAAGATTAAAATAATCTACACATAGACTTATAGTTCTATCTTCTTTCTTCACGAACAAAACTTATACTTCCCACAAAGACATACTTGTCTGAATTAAACCTTTTCTTTCTAGATCCTCCAACTGTACTTTCAATTACCTCAACTCTATTGGTTCCATCCTATAAGATGGATGATAAATAGGACCGGTCCTTGGAAGGAGATCATTTGTAAACTATAATTTATTTATAGGTGGTAACCCTGATAAGTTTTTAGGAAACATATCAAGAAATTGATCCACAAATATTGAAAATCTAGTATCCCCGATCTCTTATATTGATTCCAAAGTCAACGCCACCAACTAGTAAAAGATCATGCCCAACACTGGGGCCAACAAACCTTTTGCACCTGTCCTTTCAAGCCTTTGTCCTCTAAATAGATGTTCGATGCCATCCTTAGTTGTGAAACTAACCATTCTACTATAATAGTCGATGTGGTACTTAAGCGTTTTCAACCAATCCATACCCATAATTACATCATTGACATCCATCTCCAAGACTGAGAAGTCCCATTTATACTCAGCTATATCAACATTTATTGAACATTATCTACACACAAAAGATCAAAATTCAATTTCACCAAGAGGATTTTGAAGTTTAATCACGGAAGGAATCATATCAAGTTTTGAACTTAGAAAATCAACAACACAAGAATCAATGAAATAATGAGATGCACCGGTATCATACAAAACGTGGATAAGTGTAGAATTCAATAGAATTGTACCTTTCATCATAGATGGTCCAGCTTGATCATCTAAAATCATTTTCTCATCTCCATATAATTACTTCATCACTACACTATACTACTTATTACCTTTATAAAATTTCCATTGTTGAGGAGTCATGGTGTTCCAAGAATCACCATGGCTAGATTTGCTCTGCTGATGAGTCTGATTCTGTTGGCCTCATCCTGTTGAAGAATACGATACTTACGATGCTTGAGAAGTGTCTCAAGTACCTGACCTTGGAGTATTATGACAATATCACTTAAGATTTCCTATCTTGTTACAATTATGGCATGCTTAAGGTGGTGAGGCACACTCTCGCTTCATGTGGTCAAAGGAACTACATTGGAAACATCCCACTAGGCTCTTTGGTAATGGGGGAAGGTTCACTGATCTAGTCATATGATTCTGTGCCTGGATCCCACATTAGAAATAGGTGTCCCTCTTCGAATTTCTCCCAACATTAGAGTTCCCACCATTTTCTGTAGGTATCATCATACTTCCTCCTCCCACATATCCTGAGATATCACATTCAACCACTACTGCTCTGTTCACTAAATCTATGTAATCTATAATACAGAGCACTGTAATCTTTGAGATAATCTTTTTCCTTATCCATAATTAAAAAATTAATTCCTTCAAGACCCACTCGCCATAAATTATAGAGAAAATTAAACTAAATGAATGCATTTAGCTACATATTCCGTGACAAAGTGATTTTCCTAATTTAGGTTAAAGAATTCCATCGTTCTCTAGATCATGAACTTGTGAGGATATAATTATTTTTTAAACAATTCCTCAAAATCCTCCCAAGTAAGGCCTTGATTCAGTTTATCTTGTACCACTAGATCCCACCACTTTCATGCAAGATCCTCAAGCATATAAGTCTCCATCTTGACTTTCATCTCTAATGGCGTGTTGATAAAATTGAAGATAAGATTCATCCTGTTTAGCCACAAATCATCCTTTTTAGGGTTAGAATCACCACAGAAGATGGGTAGATTCTACTTCATAAACTATATGGAATGATCCACACACATTGGATCATCCCTATGATTCCCTGTATCCACAACTTGAAACGATTGAACGACACTATAAACCAGTTCTTAGTTCACCCGTGGCTCTGATGCAACCGCATTCTCCATAGCTTTTTCTGGTTGGTTTTTATGATTTCTATTGGGTTTTATTTTCTAAAAAAACAACTGACTTAGCAAGTCTCACTCTCTAGAGATTGATGGATTAGAATTTCAAATTCTATCACATCAACTATCACAACATTGTTTTCAAATTTTTTTTTACCATTCAAACGTTTCTGAAAAATTTCATTCTTGATCTTGAAAATCAAACCATTTTCAAAATACACAAACCATGCCTTTTCAAAAAATTTCATTTGAAAACTATTACTATTTTTTTTTTAAAATTTACACCTTTTCAAACAATCATAAATCATTACTCAAAATGAAATTTGCAATCCTAGTGGGAATTCATTACTCTAATGCATCTAATGCTCGCCTCATTGGCTAAACCCACGACAATGAGATTCTAATATCTTATAAGTGTCTCAAAAACACTTATGTATCCAAATCTATGATAACTTTAAGTTTAGCATAAAAAATTTAGATATGTCTTTTTTATGCTCTTCATTTTTATGTTTCAAAAATCCTACTCCATTCTAAGATCACAACCCAAGGAATAGACAAGAATCATTTTCAACTCCAAGACCAATAAAACCGATGAATACTTGTTCCGCAAGGGAAGTAAAAAAATGATACGACTTATCTCAAATAAGAATTTTTATCAAACAAACTGATACCATTTGTAATGACCCACTTATTCCAATTTTCTTGAGAATACAATGAATCATTACTAAGCCTTAAGAGACATCCCCAAGATGTAAAATACTGGAAATAAATGCTAAATGGTTTTAAATTAAATTGGGGGATGATTTAACCTCTAATAAATAAAACACTAACCAAACAACCATTATATGATGTAGGATAAAAACAAGGAAACTCAACCATCGTGTTTATAACAAGACCACACCAAAGTGTACTATAGTAGAAGACAAAGAAAATATCAAAGTAAACAGCAGAAGATAACTACAAGAACTAAAAGAAAACCACAAGTCTCCATTATCCATAAGATAAATGCTTCAACATCACCAAACATCCCAAGTATCATGAGGTGGTGCTAAATACATGTGATAATTTTCCTTTTCCCATGTCTCGGAAGATAACATCTGAAAAAGCACCAATGTGCCACAACAAGGGTGAGTATAAAACTCAGTATGCTTTCCCAAATGACTTCCCTACTCATTCCACTTGGATATAAAGGTTAGAAACATTTATATAAAATAGTTTATATATAACAATTTACCAAAACAGTTTATAACTAAATATAAACAAGCTTCAAAACCATTTAAAACCGAAAGTGAAAAAGTTTTATTTAAATAGTTTTCCATAAAGTCGTACTTCCATAAAAACAACCAAAAAAGGCTTTAAAACAATTTCTCACTAACATTTTTGTATAACCATTCCATTCTACTTATTCACACATCCAACTTTTCATGCTTCATTATGGTATTTCCATACTCATGAGCGGTCTCTCATTGATCTACCATGCCATACCATGATAATTATACCCCATGTTCCATTAAACCTTTGGCACAAATAACAAGGTAATATTCCATCCATGTTTTATAAATTCAATCTACACACACACCACTATTATTCTAAAAACCATTTCAAATAACCATTTCAATCCATTTGTATGAAACCATCATTTTATTAAAACCATTTAAACAATCCAGTTATAAACACCCATTTCATATTAATAAAATAAGTTTCCTTATTTAAAATCCTTTTTAATAAAATACATTTACCATCATTCTACAAAAATACCATTTTAAAATCTTCATTTTAAAATCAAGAATCAAACACTTTAATCAAAAGCACCAATTTTCCAGATTTTCCACAACTATCACCAAAGAAGGTTTATAAAAATCATAAAGAAGCCAATTAATATTCAAATACACACAAGAAACCAAATTTAAACCATTCCATTTAGTTCTACTAAGAGGAGTTGATAGTGAAGCCACCTACCTCAATTTGTTTGACAAAAACTGAAAACGGACGAAGAATGCTCAAGAAAACCAGGTTGATTCTCCACAAACCCACCTTATATCTCTTCTCCTACTAACAAAAAGAACAATTATCATAATATTTGAAAAAAAAATCTTATATTTACCCATAATGGGCATAAATCTATGAAACCGAGAGGAGGGGAGAAGTAGATCTAAGTAGATTTAAGAAAACGAGACAAGAACAGCGAAGAACAACACTTACCATAAGAATCAGGCTTAAAAATGTCAAGGGAGGGATCTGGATTGATTCAAAATCACTCTAGAGAGGTTGTCCTACCTTCAATGGAGAATAATCCTGAGTTAGGGCCACCAAGGAGAAAAAATGAGGGAGTTAGAGGCAAAACGAGTGAGATCCTATTTTTTTGGATCTAACTTTAACTCTACGCATGGTTAGTTTGCACGGTTAGAAAAAACGTGTGCCAATAATGCATTCGATATAACCTTATGGAAAACCTCAAATGGTATCCCCACATGTTCTCCCTAACTATATGCACACCGTTCCGATGATACTTCCTCAAAACTGATACTTCACACAGTTTATTCTAGGGTTTCTGCATGGTTCAGACAAACCATGCGCAGCCCGTGTGCATCCCATTTTCCCCAAAAAACTTATTGAAAGTTCACCAAAATCTCTCATACTTCACCTTGAAACTTTATAAACATAATAAGAATAAATTAATTGTTACATACCATAAACTGGAGGTACTACAATAAAGGTAAATATCATATGAGTTTTTATGTTTTTACAGAACTAACATTTTCTTTTCTTTTCATATCACTTACTAATATTTAGTGATCATCCCATGTTTTTAAAATATTTTCATAGGGTCTAAATATGTTTAAGGGAAAATAAGAATTCTAGTTGAAGGTTGTATATATTTTCCTTGAAAATAACTCATTCTTTATTTTAAAAGTTTAATATCATGGGAAAAAACTGATACTGATCGGAAGTGTCCACTTTGTATTTTATTGTTTTGTTATGTATGAGTTATGTACTAATTCTCTAAAAATATAATCCTGAAAATATTCTCAATGTGATAGAAGGTAAATTATTAACAAAAACTCAAGATTATGTAATGTTTAAGTTAGTATCCTTATAGTTGGTAGCAATGTAAATGTTTAGAAAACCTTAGAGGTTTGTATATTATCAATAGAATAAACGTAAAATATTTTAATTTATGGTTAATTTGAAATGATAAAGCATTGTAATATTTCCATGTTTCTTAATCTAAACTATTTCTGTTAAGAATGGTTTTCCATGGAGGAAATATGAAAGCAGTAGTGGGAAGGAATCGAGATGAATGTATCCTTCCAAAACAACATCCTGGGATGGTTAGAATTGAAATGGAATGGTTTTTTGTGGTGATGGATCAAATAACACAAGTTATTAATGGTGGTGGTATCCATGTTAGAGAGTAACCTGATCTACCATGGAGGAACATGTCTATAGTGGATCATTTTACGAGAAAAAATCCCCTACCATTCAATGGATCATCTGACCCAGTGGTAACTGAATAATGGATCAATACCCTAGAGAATATAATTGAATTCATGGGATGTTTGTAATGTAAAAAAGGCAACCCTTGGAATTTATCATTATGAAGTTGAAGATGATCAACTATTGTCTTTGGTTAAGATTATTAAATAAAAAGATGATCTTGATGCTATGGAATGGGAAACATTTAAAAATATTTTCCTTGAGAAATATTTCCCTAAAGTTGTTTGGATTGGGATGGGGAAACAATTCTTGGAATTAAATAAAAAGGATGATGATTCGGTTCCTGAATTTGAAGAAAACTTTACAAGATTGGAAATGTATATTCTGGAATTTATTTAATACATTTATAGTAAAATCAATAGATTCTACTCATGATTGAAACCAAGTATATGAATATATTTGGCCCCTATAGAATTTAAAAGTTATAAGAAAGTTTTTCATTGTGCTGAGAATGTTGAGATATAGGTTTTTGACACTTATGTTCCATGAGATAACAAGAGTAAGAAACAGTCAAGCTATCATGAAATGGAGAGGCAACCAACTAATAATTCTTTTGGTAAGGCTAAAAATTATTCCAAGTGTGGTAAAATATTTTTATGGTAATTTATTTCGAGATTTTTTAAAGTTTACATGTGTGGTATGTTTGGTTATAAGTTTTTTGACATCATGAAAAAGTGTTCTTAACTATAAAATAATCAGATAATAGATATGCAGTCTATAGTAAGATGCTTTAGCTGCAATGAGTTGGGACATTATGCTAACATGTGTTCAAAGAAACTTACTCATGGTGGAAATATTCATGATTATAAGAAAAAAGGGATGGAGAAATCATTTTCTACTTCTATAGTTAATGTTGGGCCATCTAGTGAAGTGTTGATAACCCCATGGAGCTTGGTATTTTTAAAAGGTTAACTATATGTTCAAGGTTTTAGATACCCCTTTTGAGTTTTTAAGTGATGTGATCATTAAGTGATCAAAGAATCTTTGGGAGATGTTTAGATGTGTTTATGTTTATGTAAGGCTTTAGGTTACGGATTATTATTCCATTACTTTTGAATATTATAGATTAATGTATTATATCATCACATGAATGTTTGATAATTTCATGAATTATTTTACTATATTATAACCATTTTGGTTTTGTTTAATATCTAATGATTGGAGGAATATCTTATTATCCTTTTGAGTATTATGTGATCTGTTATAAGTTTATTCTAGTTATTAAGGAATGATACATCATCTTGTATACTCATTTCTAGAGAAAGATATGAGTTTGTGGTGTAAATTGATTAAAGGAATAGTCTCTACGCATCATGTATGTACATTTCCTTATTCTCTTAGTATAGATGGTGAATTAATCCTTAAACTCTAGGAAAATGTTCTTGAAATAAAATGTTGTAATATTACCATATTTTATAATGATATCAATGAAATTTTCCACACCTATTTTTCTTGTGATTTTTTTCATTAACTTAATATTGAACATGTTCTCTATCACACTCAGTTAGTCAATAATAATTAATTTCCCTTAAAAATCCATCTTTTAATTACCCACCAATGTTCTCCCTATGTGGAATCCTAGTTATGCGTAAAATCCAGTGACCATTATTTTTCACATTTTAACTTTTTAAGATCATTTTTTATTAACCCTATTAATGTTTTGGGTTTCAATAAAGGGACTCTATAAATATTAATCATTTGATAACCAAGATGAATTTTGAGGGAAAAATTCATTTTAAGGGGGGGGGGGTAGGATGTAAAATCCCAATATTTTATGAAATATATTCTTTCAAATTAATTTACATTATTTAATATATTATGTTACATGTAATACATAATTTATCTTTCATCACATGTGACAACATGTTTGTCTCTATTTTCATGCAACATTGAGTTATTTTGATAACTTATTTTACACACAAGCTCAATTGTTACCAGAGAACAATAAATTATTGATATTATTATATTGGTTATCACCTAGAAGATGGAATTGTGAGAATTAATCATATTAACTAAATTATGTAATTACAATTTTCAAATTTTCATAAGATTAATTCATTGGTTACTAATTAATTATAAATGAAAATAAAGACTAACAGAATATAATATATGTAACAACCCATATAATTATAGAATATTCCCTTTTCATATTTATTCTAGATAGTAATTTTTAATTAAAATGGGTGATATTTTAAATAGTGTATATGAAAATCAACCGACATTTCTTTAAAATCTTGTGTTTCACACAAAACTGAGTTATAAAGAACAATAATATACTGTTAATATTATAATTTAATATGGAAGTTTTTCCACATTTTAATGGATGAATTATTTTAAAAATAAATTTTTACACTTTTATAATTTTTATATGAAAAAATAGACTTCATTTTTGACATCATAATATCAAAATTATCTTTGTGTGAATTTTGGGTATTTTTTGGAGAAGTTTCGTGTTTTCATGAACAGTGAAAAATACTGAATTTTAATTTATTTTTTTCATCTAATTTATTTATATATTTAAATTAAATTTTAAATTGGTTTTAAAGAATAATTAGTTCAATTATAGATATATAAATACAATTTAGTTCAATAGATTTAATTTAACATTGAAATTTTATGTAAAAACATTTCCAACTTTTGAACTTCTCTCCTTAAAAATCTAGAGTCTCGTAGTATATGTGGGATTAATTTTAAATTAATTTTAGCAACTCATGTGAATTGAATTTTGAAAAAATATATTTATTTTTAATCAGTAAAAAATTTTTGGTCTAATAATATCAACTTAATTATTTGACAAAAATTATTAGTGAAAAAAATTAAAATTAATTATTGTGATTAAGGTAAGTTTACTTAATGATTAAACACAGGATATAAGGTGTATAAATGGCCCAAAACTTTTACAAAACCCATTAGATCAACATATTTATACCATATCCACCTTAGGATATATTTTATGAGTTATTGAGATACTATTACTTGAAAGTGACCTATATAACAAGTTACGTAAGGAAAAAGACAAAAAATGAACCTTCCTTACCTTTAACACTTTTAAAGCTTTGAAGTAGGGAAGAAGCTACATAGGTTTGGTTGTAAATATTATTTTGGAAGATAAGTGATTTTTTTATCATAATAATTTATTTTTAATTTTAATAGATTATATAATTAGATTAAATTCTTAATAAACACCAATGCATGGATTATTTAGTTAATAATTAAATAAAATAAATGATATTTTATTAAATGATTTAAAATTAAAAAAAATATTTTCATATATAAATTTATTTGAAAGTATTAATAAATATAAAATATGTTCCATTAAACGGACATAATGATCATATTTACCCATAAATAGTTAATTTTTTTTAGCATAGTTAGGGTTAAAGTGGTGTTTTTGCGTATTAAATGTGTTTATGTTAAAATTAATTTCCAACACATATGAGATTTTTATTTTCTAAATTATATCTCATATTTTATAAGATTTTGGTCTAAATTTTCTAATAATTATAAATTTAATTTATTCATAATGTATGAATTTGATAGTTTTGAAAACTAGCTTCCTAAATGAGAAAAGAAGGAAGCATAAAGACTAAGGAAAAAATAATATAAATGATTTTATATTTGTGTTATATGAGTGTGTATAGAACATAAATCACCTTTAATCCATTATTTTTAATTTTTTAAGAACATGATGTAAGGGATACCTCCCAATAGTTTTTACCTTTTTATATATACAATAATTCCACTCCCCTCCACTATAAAATGGCATTCACTCTTCTCCTCTCTTAACACTTATTGAGAATTTCAGATCTTCTAAAACCTTCCCAAATAATCTCCCAAAATCCATACTCTCATAATATAATCCTAAATTGTTTCATAAATCAAACCAAAGAATCCATTTTGTGTAATCCAAAAGGAGTTACCTAAAGAAGATGTAACATTATTCAACAATATTTTTTTTATTTCTTTCTCAAACCACATAAATTATTATTATTCAATGATTATATAATAATATAAGTACTGTAAATATTCTTATATGTTTTTATGTTAATTTTTATACCTAAACATACACACACTTCCATAATATGGGTAACAAAATTATCATTTGTGTGTATGGAGCACTACCACCTCACAAAATGATGTCGTGCGTTTTTCCTTTACCATCTCTCATGGTTGAGAATTATGGGGAAACAATTTCTTTATATGATATTTATATGATATTTATAAAATATTCATACTTATGTAATTTTTATATACACATACCTTCATGATTTCCATTTTTTGGAATATTATAGCATAATTTGTGGGTGTGTGGACTACTGCATCCGCAAAGTGATGTGATATGTTAAAAATTTACATGGAATTTATTAAGGATAGGTTTAATAAAAATATTTTACAGACATAAAATACACATAATATTCATGTCATAATTACCTTTCTATAAATATAATATATCATTTTATTTATTACCCTTTTCAAACACTAAAAAAAAGTGATAACGTCATTCGTGGATGTGTGGACTACCGCCTCCTCAATGCGATGTGATTACTTTTACATAAAAATAATTTTATATATAAGTATACATGATTAAATAAAATATTATTTATGATATACTTATTATTATTGAAGGATAAATATTACTTACCTTTTTTTTCATAATTATCATTGATAAATGGGAACATTAATCAAGGATATGTATGACCTACCATCTCCATGACTATAACATTATTTCATTTTTCATAACCATCATTCATGATTGGTTTTAAATATATAATATATATATATATATAATAATAATTATGGAATTATTATTATTCTTAATATTTATTAAACAATGACCCCTTTGACCTTAGATGACCTACCAAAGTTTTTTCTGATACATAAATCGAATATGGTCAAAACACCCAACAAATACTTAATTGTTTATGCAGATGAACACAAAATTTTAATAAGTGAATTAAAATTAATTATAAACATTAAAAATTTTCTAAATCAAGTAAATAATTAACATAATTTTATTATTTGTGGATATAAAGACACACGTGACAAGTCAGACTCAAGGTAAGGGATTTTATCCCAATCTCCTTTCATTGAGGCAGATCTTGGTGTTATACACCCACTTCATTTTATGAGGTGTATATAAAAACCCTTTGAAATATAATATCATGCATATATTTATTCTCACATTATTTAATTTTTATTAAATGTTATTCCTTCATGGGTCTTATTATTCCAATGTTTCAAAGTGGTATGGGACACTTTGTTTCAAAAATATCTTTTAAAATGTTTAAACATTTAATTTAAAAATATTCTAAACTTTGTAAATATTAATAATATCATTTTATATGTATATTTTTATGGTTATAAAATTATTATAATGGACATTTTAGGTCTATTTTTAATTCCATATAAATGTTTCAAAATGAATCTTTTTACATGTTTTAAAAGGAATGTTTTGAAAAAAAAACAAATGAAATGTTCTATTTTTTATGTATGAATAAAATGAAAATTCATGTCATTAATAATTTTATTTTATTTCTAGATTCCTTTTCAAGATTATATATTTTCTTAAATGAAAATCCCTCTTTAATTTTTTTGTGAATTTTGGTATTGAAAATTGTTTTTTCCAAATAAAAGGGTGTTTTGGAATTGAAAATGGTTTCTTAAAATAAAATGATATTTTTATCGAAAAGTGTTTTAATAAGGGTTTTTAAATATATTTTAAAAGTGTTTTAAGATGAAATTATTTTATTAATGATAATTTACTTGATCATTATATGAAACGAGTGAACCCGTTAAAGATTATAAATGGGGTGGCCCAGTTAGTGTCGGGTTAGCCCATTATAGATTATATGTGGGGTGGCCTAGAGAGTGCTTGGAGATACTATTATAGCTTATACATGGGGTGCCCTAGATATCATTAGGTGATCTTGTTACAACTATACATGGGATGAACTAGATAGATTCAGGTGAGCTTTCTATATCTTAATGGCATATGTGCCTGTGATAGCCCTTTAATGCATTGAGTATAGAGGTCAACCATATGGTTATTATATTTGTAGGGGTGACATGTTTGGAAGTCAGTCTTATGGTTATTCCAGTTAAAAGGTTTTTGAAAGGGTTTAATGAATATTATTTCTAAGTCACCTAAAGAAATTTTAATTGATTTCTATAGGTTTTAATGATTTTCATTGTTCAAAATCTGTGTTTTTCATGTGAAAATGGTTTATTTAATATTCTGAAGGAAATAAAATGATAAAGGTAAATTTCATATGAGTTTTAATGTTTTTAATGAACTAAGGGTTTCCTTTCTTTTTATATCCCATACTGATCTTTTGTTCTCATCCCAAGTTTTTAAAATGTTTTCAGAGGGTTTAAGGATCAGTAAAAGAAAGAAAGAAGTCATGTTGAAAGTCATGTATATTTTCAATGAAAAGAATTCATGTTTTGTTTTAAAAGTTTTATATTATAGAAATAATGGATTGTGATCAGAAGTTTCTACTTTTTATTCTATGGTTTTGTTATGTATGAGTTTCAACCTAATTCTCTAAAACTCCAAACCTAAAAAGACCCTCAATGTGATAGAAAGTAAATTCTTAAATAAAACTAAAAATTATTTAATGTTCTAGGATTATTCCTTATAATATATAATAAGGGATATGATCTATGGTGAATGTAGTAATTGTATTTGATTGAGTTGGATGTAAAAGGGAGTTCTATAATGTGGAATGATCCATGGAATATTCTATTCAAATAATGTTTTCAATATTGATATTTACTCATATATACTTAGAGATATCGATGGTTTATTTCACTAAAATCCCAAAGAATATTGAAAATCATATTTAATTGAACATTACATTGGATTTCTAGCAAACCGAATGGAAGATGATGTTAGAACCAAGGTTATTTATAGAGGATATTGGCCATCTTTTGTGTTTCTTTCAAATCCAAGTATGGGTTTATAGATTATTTTGAAGTATAAGGGTAATAATTTTAAGTAAATGGAATACCCTTAGAAGAAATTGAAATGTAATTATTTTATAGTGTTTTCTAATTTTTGGTCCAAAATATTCATAGGAAGTCAGGGTGTTTGTTGGAGGCTCAAATTACCATTCTTTATAAAAAAGGTATTTTCTAACCTAGTGATACCTAGGAATCATGGGATAATAATGAATTATAATGGACTTTGGAACCATTAAATATTTTTGTAACTATGTGAAAGTCTATCATGTACTTTATTGGGTGACCTCATAAAGAAAGGACATCGTACAAGTGGAATAGGGGGAAGGAAGTGTCACATTTCTCAGAATGGAGGGATATGTGAAGGACTAAGTTTTGTCATATAAATACCTGAATAATCCCCTCATTCAAGGTTAATGAAAATTAATATAAGTATTATAGTGTCTCTTATCTGGTAAGGAAAACCATTGGGAACTATAATTAAGTGAAGCAGTTGGGTGAATAAGTAGTGAAATGTCATAAATATGAATAAGAAGAGTAAATGACTTTTAAAAACTTCGTTTCATAGGCTTGGTATTTAAATTTTATTAGATGGAATTAACTTTAGAGAATCCAAGGAATTGAGTGAAGTAAAAATTAAAAAATTTGGGGACCTATGTTAAGTTCACTTGGATAAATCCATAAACTAGGGTGTGGCCAAGGACTTGAGTGGAGGTGACCTAAGTGATTCCATAATCTTGGGTAAACTGCCTTAGTGAAAATTTATGAATTAATTGGGTGAGTAAAGCATGGAATTTAATGATATATTTCCAAATCAATATTTATACACTTTCAAGGTAAACATATTGTCATTAGACTGAGGAAGACTTTATCAAGAGTAGTGAGTAAGGATAATTCAACTGAAGTGATTTGAGGGAGGTAGCATAATGGTAATAAAAACAATGTAGATTCAATGTTCCCAACAAAGAGTGTACATGGACAAAAATTTTAATCCATAAAAGCTAGTGAGGAATAGTATATTCTTGTATAAAAAATAAATCATGAGTGAATAATCCTTGGAATATCCCTTAGTGGTGAACCAAGTAAAAATTTATGTGTTTTATTTAACTTCTAAATTCTTGGGTTTGGTGAATGAGTAGTATAATAAAGTTTTCTTACCATGTTATTTCATCCTTGGGTATATGATCCATTTAAATTAGAAGAAAAATTTGACACCATGATTTAAATACCCACTCTCAAGGGTCTTGGGGTGAAACAATGATACCTTTTAATATTAAGATCCTACACCACTCCTCTATAAAGGATTCAACCTACATGACCTTTAGAGATGTTCCATGTAACTATAAGAATGAAACACCATGGGAATATCCTAACACTAATGCTTAGTGTGCCTCAACTTTCTACAATGATGAAATACAATAGGTATATTCCCCCACTATAGATGAAGAAGTTTTTTGAGAAGCACACCTATAATTATACCTACTTCTTCATCCAAGCTAATAGTTCTAGTTATTCTACTTCAATATTAAGCCTTCACTACCACAAGTAAAATATAAAGATCCACCCATATAAGATGATCAATCATGATTTGTATTTACTATAAATTATTTATCCACTACATAAATATATAAAGTTACTTTTTAATATGAATACCTTTAATTAGATATTTACGAAAATACCCCTATTAAATCATTGATATTTTAGAGAGATTCAGTAACCATATCGAGTGAAATGTTCACTAGCATTGAAAATAAATTTTCAAACTCCATGAAAAATAAACTAACTTGTTAAAGAAAAAAAACTCTAATTAAATATTTTGTATCACTTTTTCAAGGAAAAATTATTTAGGGAACATGGTATTAAAATATTTTTATGATAGATTCTCATGTAGTTTATCCTTAATTTGGGATTACTTCTACTTCCTACTAGGAACTTCGAGCATGAAAATTGAATGTTTCACTTTTTTTGGAGTAATTATTTTTGAGGAATTTATAAAATACATATTTATGATTAAGTCAAACCTATAAATATTGAGTATATCTACTACCTCATAAATTAGTTGGATTATAATGATATAGATCTTGAGTTTTATCTTAGGCTTAGTCTAGATCGATATTAGCTTCTTATTCTATGGATCAAATGGTTTGAAATATTTTTTTGATATAAATTTGACCAGTTAGAGGATTTACCTTATGAAAATATTATATTACTCCCTCTATAGAAATCACTAGGCCTTTTTTGGAATCCAAAATGTAAAAAATATCATAAAAATGATAAAATTATAAAAAAAATTCATATTAGATAAATAACACACAATTAAAATGTAAAATATCTCAAAAATATCATAAAGGATCATTTAATTTTTTTAGTGGAAGAAATAAAATAATATATGCACATTTTTAGGATACATGATTTAATTGCATCTCTAGTCATATCATTCATTGACTTAGTATTAGTAGTTAGACCATCCACTTTTGTTTTCATATTTATTGTGAATTATATATTTCCTAAGAAACCTAACCATGTATCTTTATAATTTCTATAAAATCTACTTACAAGTGTGAAAATTTCTAAAAAATAAAACAAAAATATCCAAAAAAAATCTCATAATAAAATAATAAAAAATATTTGAATCATAGTATGTGTCCCTAAAAAACCATGGTAACTTAAGGATAACCATGAAAAGTGTGGTCAAAACACTTCCTTATAACTTATCCCACTATTTTTTAAAATCCTTTCTCTATTATACCTCATCTACAAATTAAAATAAAAAATATGTATTTGATACTATATTTTGTCTGACCATTCGGGGTTACCCTTTCCCAATTCCAATATTTGTCCTCCATAACACCCAAAGAATTTTCTCAATCACCATGGGCTGGAATCAAGTTCTAAAATTATAAAAATACATTTTTTAAGGATTCCAATAGAATAAATATAACTGGGAACATAAATGGACACTCTGTACATTAGAGGAAACATCTATATTCAATCATAATTTTTTAAATAAATATCACCAAAAAATGGAATAACATAACCAATAACCTGATAAACTAGATATAATAATGACATTTAAATAATCATAATCATAAAATTTTATATACATACATCTATTATATACAAAATCTAAAATTAATCTAAAAAAATAGAAATAAAGAGGATATGAATCAAAAGTTTATAAATACATAAAAGTTTCAAAATAAATAACTAAATACCTTAAAAAACATAACCCAAATCTACCCATATACATATGAAAAGTGTGTTCCCTATACTTATCTCATCCTCCTTTCCTAATAAACTAATGATCACCTATTATCTCATAGTTAAAATTTTACATAATTAGCATTTAAGGAGATAAGTTCTATATACACACATTGTTTGTGCATATAGTGTCAAAAAATATGCCTACTAGGATCCTCTATATGATTAATGAATAACTTTAGAAAATAAAATATTCTATTATAGTTTGAAATAAAGGTAATAAAGTACCATTTCAGACATATAATAAAGTTAACAAGTAATAATATATTTATATGTTTCTTTTAAAAAAATACAATTTACCCAAGTGGAGTTGTGAATATATTCTTTCACATAAATTCAACCATAATTTAAATCAGTTTCATAATATGGTTCTTGTTAATGAATCACATGAGACTACCTATATTACTATGGAATATAGATCTAATTTTCTTTAACTAAAAATGATTAATAATCAACTTACAAAGTATTTTTTAGAGAAGAAAACTAAACTGGTGGGTAATCCTATTATCCATAGAATATTCTTAAAAAAGTTTAAAATACTATAATAAACTATATAAAGTGAAATAATAATCCATTCCCTACTAACCAGAGAAGAATACAGAACTCTATTTGGGAGAATATTTATAGAGTGGAATAAATCACTATTATATACTTTTTACTAGAATAAATTCTTCAAGTACCTAAGGTGTTCCTATGATGTTTTTCTTGAATATGGATCAAGTAAATAAATTCAAAAGTTTGAATAAAAACTCATTTCTACTTTGAACACTATTTAATAAATCAAGACCTTCCCAATTATCTATCAAAAATTAATAAAATAATTTTTCATATATTCATTTCATAAAAAAAGTGGAAATACTACCAAACAAATAATTCAAATTGGAATAATGCTTAAAAAATTGATACATTATATTATTATGGGAAACATTATCAAAAATATGATATTCAACCTTTATAAATCAAACCATAACATTAATTTAAAACACTCTTAATTATTTCATTATAAAAATATTCTATGATTTTTTGAAAACATCTTCTGTGTAACATTAATATGAAATATAGATTTTATATGATTTATAAAACAATTCTTTATACCAAGTGTTATGCAAGAGAATCAACCAAAAAATCATTAAAACGTCATCATAGAGATCATATATAGATTGTGTTCAATTAAAACACTATTTTAAATAATAAAGATCTCATAGTTTTATCAATAAAATGATGTACATTGCGAGAATTACTAATATTTGAAAAATTTAATTCAAAAGAGGCCTATTCTACTAAAAGTAAAAAAATGACCATTAAAAGATATTTTTATGCAAAAAATTAGGTGAAATCAAATGAAATTTATATAAAATAGAACCTTGGTCCACCATGGCCATGATGGGGATCAATAATAGAAGAGTTTATTACAATAATAGAAGTGACGGTTTAGAAGGACGAGTCTTGAAGAATCAGGACACATTGATAGAGAATTACTAAAAATGAATCAAATGAAATAGAGAAAACAAGGATGATGACTAATGGATATTTCTCAACCAAATTGGAAAAAATTGATGGATCAAAAATTTAAATTAAATTTCATAAATTAAAAATATTGAAATTTTTGAAGGGTTTCACAGGTTTTATGAACGACCAGGCAGACTATGCACAAATTTTCCTTGAGCTAATAGTTCCAAAATTTGGATCTTTAAGGTCAACATGCACATTCATATAAACCACACAACAGAGCCATTCATTACAGATTTTTTTTTAAAAAAGATTATAATTCTCACTCTAAACCTCAATATAATGATAAAAGAATAAATAAAAAGTTATATAGCTAATGGTGGAATCATGTGTGTCCCAATTGTCCCACTATTATTTGTCCCTCCTTGAAAAAAATATCAACATCAAATTAGTTTCCTTAAATTCAAAGTAGTATTTTATAGTTCATAAAATATCAACTCATAATTATTCATTTATGTTATATTCACTTTTTCCATTTGATCATTAAAATTTTCCTTGATTTCCTACTACATCCATGAATAGTTTACATGAACCTTCTCTAGAATCATATATCACTCACACTCTCAAATTTTTTAAATTAATTTTATTCTCATTCTTGAAAAAAATCATTCTTTCCATTAAATATTTACTCTAATCATTTGAGAAATGAAAAATTCAATCAAATAGGCTTTTAAAAATATATATTCTATAGATTTGGGCTAGTAGATTAATTTCACAAAAGACTGACTATAAACGAAGGTTTATATATTTAAAATAATTCATTTTTATAGTTTATATCACAAAATGAAATATTATTTTTCAATCCATCATAAGACATCAAATTATTCTTCTATATTTATTTCATTCTAAATTATCATAAAATAGGATTTTAAATTCAAATTTCCTACATAGTTCATTCATTTTTACGTATATATATTTTTATTTCTATGTATTTTTTTATAAATTTGTGAAAATAAAATTATTATAAATACATATAATTCTTCATCACATTCTAATATAATACCACCAAAACATGCACCCATCACTTCACTATATCCACTATACTATGAGATAAAACATCCACTTACACAAATAGATTAACTATCTATATTTTTTTATCTAAATAGAAATATGGAAATTTAATTTGGTTGGAAATT
Organism: Viscum album; assembly: GCA_963277665.1. Lineage (NCBI taxonomy): Eukaryota > Viridiplantae > Streptophyta > Magnoliopsida > Santalales > Viscaceae > Viscum > Viscum album. The sequence goes on from OY728136.1 coordinate 1,986,195, forward strand.
TATACTCTATAATGAATTTCAGAGTCTCTATAGTTTAAAATATGAGAATAATATTAATGTATTTAAAAAGACTAAAAATAACTATATAATTCTGGGATAAAATAGAATGAATCATTTTAATATTTTATATTAATTATAGTTTTCGAAATGTAAGATAGTCATCTCTAGATTGTTTAATATATCCCAATTTCACTCAACTATAAGGTTATGTGAAGGAGTATTAGTTAAAGGATAAAAATCATCTTAGTTATGTTAATTAATATTAAATGATGTTTATGATTGTAGTGTACAAGATTAATAAAAAAATAACCTATTAGAATAATTTAATTATTAGAAAAGAATAATATCAGTAGTGATATGAAGTTAATGATTTATAATTATCAAATTAACACATTTAAATTTAAAAATAATTTGTTCTTGACAAAATATATTCTCACAAAATAAAAAAAAGTGTTATAAAATTCATTTTTAATAATGTATAATAAAAAATTTCATCATACTATAAAAAAAGAAATAGATGAACAAGGAAAGAGAAAATAAATAAAAATTTAAAAGAAAAATCATAATATATCAATGGTTAACCCTTACCCGAAAGTTATTATTTTTTGTGTCCTCAATACATAAAAAATATATTCAATTAATTGAAACAATTTAAAAAATTAAATAGAAATAAATATCCTATGTCTCTTATTATGAAATAAATAATACCTTTATAAATGTCCAATATATTACACAATCAGCTTCCTCTTCATATTAGATAAAAATAAAAATAATAATAATAATAATAATTACTAAAATAACATTAAAATATAAAGATATATGTAATTAAAACATAGGATGAACCCCTCAAGAAGGATTTTTAGTTAATTAATCCATAGATTTATAGTAATAATAGATCATCCCCAATCTGGTGATGTTTGAAGTGTTGGTTCTGGGAATAATGGAATCACCTGATAGGAATGGCCAAAAAATATTTTAGTCTTAATTTATGAATAATCAAAGATGTAAATAATGAATGATGTCATGAAAAATGGGATTAATAGATTACTTAACTTAAATAAAGTCCAAAAGAAGAAGAGGAGGATCATCACTTGTATTTTACAATTAATATAAAAATTGATATAGAATTAGATTAACTTGTAATTATTTCTTTGTTTTTGATCCATTTGAATGATCTCAGTATACCATCATTTCATTTCATGATAAAAGTGATTAATTATTCTAGATATGATCCACACATACAACAAAATCTCTAAATATCATTGAATAATCGATGGATGCTAACACAATCGATCCCATTTGCTTTCATCCATCATGGTTGACCATAATAGAATTATTTTTAGGGATGATTAATTTTTTTTTTCTCTCAATATATTGATAGAATAGGAAGATAGAGCATGATATAGATCTCCGAAACTCACCCATCCTAATTACTACTCCAATCCAAGCATGCTTAACTGTGGAGTTCTAATCAGGTAGGCTCCTGAAAACAAAGGTGCACTTTGTTGACATGGGTAGTAACATTTAGCCTTTTAAGTCTCACTTTTCTAGGGGTGTAACATTATCCACCCCTTTAAAGCACAACTCCCTCGTTGTGGACCCCAAGCCTCAAACCCAGGCAGTGCCTAAGCACTTCCGACTGGGTGTTGGCTCTGATACCATTTAGTCACGACCTGCCTCCCTGGGCCATGAACCTTGTCATCTGACCCCTAGGGTCTCTTATCATACTAATGACTGTCCCCACAGGCCAACACATGTTCTTTCAGTGTGTTTTGTCCTCACTCACACACACCCTGGGAAACTTCCCAAAAGGTCACCCATCCTGATTACTACTCCAAGCCAAGAATGTTTAACTGTGGAGTTCTAATCAGGCAGGCTCCCAAAAAGAAAGGTGCACCTTTTTTACATGGGTAGTAACATTTATCCTTTTAAGTATAACTTTTCTAGGGGTGTTATAATAAATATATATTATTATCATTCATCTCACTTATTCTTTCAAATAACTTGGGATAATGTATTGGTGATCAAAAAGACCTGAATAAATATTAAACCAAAAATAAGGAATACTATTTGTTCTATATTTTTAAATTCAACATTAAATTTTACCTATATTCCATATATAATTAGTTTGTGACCCTCTAGTCCTTTTTTCCCAATGGGAATAGGAAGAGATTCCTAAAGTTCAAGATAGAATCTAGTAAAATTCCAAAGAACCCATTGAGAAATAATTTATTGTTGAAATGAAAAAAACCTCCTATGAATTCTTACCATATAGTATGATTCCTTTATTATGATATCTCTAATAAATAAAGTTGTATATTTGTGTCATCTTCCTATGTTATTGATGTTTACTTCTTTGAATTTCTAGAAATGAATATGACTACAAAGCACCATGGCTATAGATTTATCTAGGAAGTTCAGTTCCCATCAAAGGGCTTGAGATATCAATATATATCAAGGAATAAAAGGGATAAATCCTTGATCATATTATCAATTAATGTAATATCACTCATGATGTTCCCAACATATCCTAATTCACTATGAGCATATAACCTCATGGTTTTCATCAATACATCAAAGTAAATGACTTTTATTTTTCATTAATGATAATCATAAACTATAAGGATCAATACACACATCCATAAATAGGAATATCCTATGATATATAAAATGGATATCCTACTAGTGTGTCTCATTCTTATAATATTATGCTATGGAAATTACAAAGGGTGAAAAATCTGAGAGGGTTCCTCAAAGTCCTATAAATATCTACCCTTGATAGCTTGTATCATTTGTGTCCCATCAAATTATATCATCTGGTAATATAATATTTTGTAACACCCCGCCCCTACCTCATTGGATTGAGGAGGCAGTGAGGGTTACTTGGCCTTAAGTGACGTTCCCAAGGCACCAAAGGCTGGTAATAAATGACAAGGGCTCCGAGAACAATTTGGGGAATGATTTTCCCTTAAGACAGAACCAACCAAACAATCCACTAACCACCACTATATGATGCATGTCAATAAAACACCCAAACATGTATTCCAAAATACAACCAAGTTGTGCCACAATAAAACCCAAAAACATTACAACCAAACATGTCTACACCACATCAGAGTACACGCAGAAACCAGACAACAAACACCACGAGCCATGACACCACCACAACTCCACACCCAAATCCAATATCCAAGGTCCACAAGACATCACAATGCACTACTAAAGGAGGGAGATGCCTTACCTTTTCCCACGTCACGGTACACTACATCTGCAAAGACACCAAAGTGCCAAAGTAGGGGGTGAGTACTAAAACTCAGTAGGTTTTCCCCAAATGACTAACCTACACATGCAACTAGTATAAAACCATCAACACATTAATATAAAAAAATTTATATAAAGTAAAACACAAGTGAAACCATTTCCATAAGCCAAAGACACTCTTACCAAGCCATCACACCCAAACCAAGAAACTAAGTTAAATCCGACCAAACATGCCACAAGCCATTTCATCATTCACACACTAGGACTACAATTTTCAACTTGAAAAGAAATGAATAACAAATAACCAAAAAAACCAAACAGTGGAGCTTCCATCCAACCAGTTCACCCATTCACACCTAGTGTCACTTCCCATCCACTTATCCTTTGATAGTGGCCCTTCTGTCCACTATCCATCCCTTTTTTATAGTGGTATTTCTCTCCACTTCCACAAAAAATCCCAATCAAGCCATAATTAAGCATATAACCCACCAAGGTCACAACAACATGAAATTAACCAATTCCATTGCATATTAATCCACTTCAATAAAACACCCATTTATTGAAAACCATTTCCATGCCCAACAACATTTCAATAAAACAACCTATTTATTGAAAACCATTTCCATCAATCATTTTCACAAATCAAACATAACAACTCATTTTAAAATCTCTATTTTAAAATCCACAACAATAGAATTTCACCATAAAACCCCCTTTTTTCCAAAAATCCCCCAAAACATCACCCAAGGGATATCCAATCAATTTTTCACATCAAAACACAATTAATTCAAATCACAAAAAATTAATTTTAACCAAAACCATTATCTCTAACCAAGTGTAGCCACGAGAGAATCCACCTACCTTTAGGGTTCCCGAGAAATCGACCCACAAGCAACCACACCTCAAATATAGCGAACGCACCACTGAAACCTCTCTAGATCCCATACCTAACATTAACAAGACTTAAAATCAACATCCAAGGAAACCAAAACCCTATTTATACACACAAAAAGTGTAGATCTTGAAAACCAAGAAAGAGAGGGATGTAGATCTAGAAAAAAACACAAGGAAACCAAGATGAGAGACTTACCCGGGAGAAACCACCGACAAAACACCATGAAAACCATTAGATTTTCTTCCGAAATGAGTGGGAGATCCCCTACAATGCTTGAAAATCCAAAGTCTCGAGTGAAGCTTGAGTAGGTGGAAGTTCAGAGAGGAATGAGGCAAGCCTGAGGGAGACCTATTTAAAAACCATACTTTTAAGTGGCCGCACGGTTAACCCGCATGATTTGATAAATCGTGTGCTAACCATGCGCACACTACTATATCTAGAGGAGGGGTTTTCATGGTTGCCTCACACGGTTTGGAAAACCATGTGCAGGTCGTGTGAATCCTACTGTCTCCCCCAGCACGGTTTCCTGGAGAATCCGCATGGTTTCTACTAACCGTGCTCAAACCGTGATCCCTAAGAAAAGCCTCCAAACTCATTCAAAACCATTAAAAACTCTCCTAACCTCTTCTCAACTCATCCCATGCACTTTAAACACATAAAAATGCATAAAAAAGGCCACATACCTCAAACTGGAGTACTAAATTCTCCCCACCATTGGTCTTTCCGTCCTCAGAAAGTAGTGAACCCAAATTTTACTGAAAGAGCTCAAGACATTACTTGACCATATCTTTATCCCACTCCCAAGTATCCTCTTGAATCTGACAATGTAGCCATAAAAAATGAACTAAACCGATGCTTTTACCATGAAAGACTTTCTATTACCTATCCACAACCCGCACTGCCACATGCACCAACGAAGCATCCGGTTCTAGCTCAACATGATCCCATCGAATAACATGATCACGATCCAACTGATACTTTTTCAACTACGACACATGAAACACATTGTGTACCGCACTGAAACTAGGTGGAAAATCCAAATGATAAGCCACCTGACCAACCTGCTCAGGAATCTCAAAAGGTGCAATATACCTCAAAGATAAATTTCCCTTCTTCCCAAACTGATGATGTACCAACCTAAGAGAGATCCTCAAGAAAACATGATCACTCACCTCGAACGAAAACGACTATTGACGATGATCTGCATACAATTTCTGACGACTTTGAGCCGTCTCTGTTCTCTTCCTAATCAACTTGATCTTCTCCGTAGTCTCCTATAAAAGGCTTGGTCTGGTCATCGAGGACTCACCCGTTTCCACCCAATATAGCGGAGAACGACACAACCGCCCATACAACGCTTCAAATAGAGCCATATGTATGGATTCCTAATAATTGTAATTGTACAAAAACTCAACCAACGACAAGTGATCCTCCCATGAGCCACCAAAATCCATGACAGAAGCCTGAAACCTATCCTCCAAAGTTTGTATCATCCTGTCGGATTGACCATCCGTTTGAGGGTGATATGCCGTGCTCATAGTTAACTGTGTCCCAAGGGCTTGCTGCAATTATTTACAAAAATGAGATGTAAACCTCGGATCTCTATTAGATACAATTGAAACTAGAACACCATGCCTCTTTACCACATGCCGGATATAGATTTTGGACAGATCCTCCACCGTATGAGATTCACAAATTGGGATGAAATGGGACGAATTCGTTAGTTGATCCACTATCACCCAAATGGAATCGTGCTTTCTGAACATTCTTTGGAGACCTATGACAAAATACATCACTATTTTCTCCCACTTCCAAATAGGGATTGGTAAACACTGCAACATTCCCGCTGGCCTCTGATGCTCTGCCTTGACCTGCTGACAAGTCAAGCATCTCAAATCAAACTCATCCACACTTCTTTTCATACCAGCCAACCAGAACCATGCTTTCAAAACATTATACATTTTTTGAATTTCAGGATGAATAGCCCACCTGGAATTATGATACTCCCTTAGAAGAACCTCCTGACAAGCAACTGGTACAACCATCTGATTATGAAAACACAAAATAAAATCTCCATTCAGTTTCCAACCTTCAATGGTCTCCCCACCATTGAGTCTTGACCTCATGGTCACACAGTCATAATAGGATATCTGTGCCTCTTTAACTAGGCCAACCAAGTCAGGAATCAACAAAACTGAAAAGAAGACCACTCTATTTCCCTGGTCTTCATATTCCAACCGCATGTTAGCTATAACCAACATCAACTACCACTGGTCCGATGCCTGTTTTACCACCTGAGCATATGATTTTCTACTTAATGCATCTGCCATCGAATTTCCCTTACCTAGTGTGTACATCAAGTCAAAATAAAAAATCCAGAGATATTCCATCCATCTCCTTTGCCTCAAATTCAAATCCCTTTGTGAGAAAATATACTTCAAGCTCTTATGATCTGTATATATCATGAATTTATCACTAAAGAGATAATGACGCCACACTTTCAAATCATGGACCACTACTGCCTATTCCAAATCATGAGTTGGGTAGTTCTTCTCATGAACCCTCAACTTCCATGAGCCATACACAACCACATGATTCCCTTGCACGAGAACGTACCCCAATCCTGATCCCGATGCATCACAATACACCACGTACCATTTTACTGGTTCTGGAAAAACCAATATTGGTGATGATGTAAGGCAAACCTTTATCTCTTTGAAACACTACTAACACTGTCCATTCCATTAGAATGGAACATTATTTCTTGTTAAAGCTGTCATCGGTGAATCCAAACCTGAAAAATCATGAACAAAATGCTGATAATACCCAGATAGACTGAGGAAACTCCGTACCTCAAACACAATTTTTTGGAGGTTTCCATGAGATAACAGCCTCTATCTTTTTCGGATCCACTAAAACACCTCTTTCAGAAATCACATGTCCAATAAAACGAACTTCCTGTATCCAAAAGTCACACTTTGACAATTTGGCATACAACCGCTGATCCCTCAAGATCTCCAGCACTGTCGCCAAGTGCTTCTTATGCTCCACCCTTGTCTTTGAATACACCGGAATATCCTCTACAAACACCACCAAAAATGAATCCATATATCTCTGAAATATCCTATTCATCAATGCCATGAACACCGCTGGCACATTCTTTAGACCAAATGGCATAACCACATATTCATAATGGCCATATCTACTTCTGAAAGCTATTTTAAGAATATCATACATACTCACCCACAATTGATGATATCCCGACCTCAGGTTGATCTTGGAGAACCACTGGGATCCCATCAACTGGTTGAACAAATCATCAATTCGTGGAAGTGGATATTTTTCTTTATCATAACTTAGTTAAGTCTATGATTATCAACACAAATCCTCAAAGTTCCATCCACCTTTTTCACAAACAACACCGGCGCTGCCCACAGAGACGTGCTAGGCCGGATAAGCCCTTTGCTTTCTAACTCTTCCAACTACACTTTCAATTCACTAAATTCAGTAGGTTCCATCCGGCAAGACGGAAGTGAGATAGAACTAGTCCCCGGAAGGAGATAAATCGTAAACTCCACTTGTGTTACAAGAGGTAACCCAGAGAATTCTTCAGGAAAAACATCCATGAAATGATCCTCCACTGCTAAAAGAACGTTCTGCTCAACTTCGTCTACCAATTCCAATGACAACACTGCCAATGGATATGATAACGTTCCCATTGCTGGTGCCAACAAACCTATTTCACCCTGCCTTTCATGCCTCTATTCTCTAAAGAGATGTCTAATTCCATCGTGTGTCATAAAAGCCACTATCCGTGCATTACAGTCGATGTGGGCCTTAAACGCCACCAGCCAATCCATTCCTAGGATTACATCATACCCATCCATATCAAGAACTGAGAAATTCCAGGTTATCTCAACCTCGTCCACAACAATACTACATGCTCTACACAAGAAGGCTCAACACTCTCTTTGACCCAGAGGAGTTTGAGGTTTCAAAACCGAAGGCATCATTTCTACCCTTAAACCCAGCAACTCAACCATACATGAAGCAATAGAGTTCCCACCCTGGGAATAAGTGTCCCTCCTCCACTTGAACCCAGTGTTAGAGTTCCCACTATTCCCCATGGGTACCACCATGCTTCCTTTGCCTGAAGCTCCCAACAAATCCCACTTAGCCCCCGAGGCTCTATTCACCATCTCTGTGTAATCATCTATACACAACACCGATATCTTGGAAAAAATTTCCTGCCTCAAACCAGCTTCAAATATATGAGCTTTCAATGATGTACTACCCACCACCTCGGGTGAAAATATCACTAAGTTCATAAACTTAGCTGCATACTCCGTCATAGACATAAGATCTTTATTTAAAATGAAGAAATAAGTTGTGCGCTGAATTATGAATGTATTTGGGTAGAATTTTTTATTAAAAAATTCCTTAAAACCTTCTCACATCATACCCTGGTCTGTTCCAGCTTGAACCGCCAACTCCCACCACTGAAGGGAAAGATCTTCCAACATATACATGACCAACTTCAATTTCAACTCTATCGGTTTTCCCAAGAACTTGAAGATCTTGTTAATTCTATTCAACCATGCTTCTGCCCTCTATGGATATAAATCACCCCTAAATATGGGTGGATTTTGATTTTGAAACTGAATCACATGATCTACATGACTTGGTTCATCTACTTTGTTTCCACTTTCCACAGCTTGGAAAGATTGCACTATACTCTACACTAACTGATGGTTCACCTGAGGCTCAGGTGCAACCATGTTCTCATCAGACACTTCTGTTTGGTCTCTACGACGCCTACCCTGTGCCATTTCTATAAACAGAAAACAAACAACCATGAGTCTCACTTCCGTAGACATCAAGAATTCCCATTTCAATTTTCATTACACAACACTATCACAACGAGGCCTTCCACATTTTCCACATTTTCCATGTTTCACCATTTTTGAAAACCAAACCATTTTAAAAATACCAAATTTATTCACATTACAATTTCACACAATTGAAAAATCACTATTTCTCAATTCAGCCCATAAATCATTATGCCCAATGAAATATGCATCCTAGTGGGAAGTCATTTCTACCAGGCATGCCATGCTCATCTCATTGGCTACACTCACGACAATGATATATACAATGCCTATAAATGTCTCCAAAACACTTATGTACCCAACTCCCTGGTAACTTAAAGTTCAGCATAAGAGGGTTAGCTACGTCCTTTTAAGCTATAAATTCCAAGTTCTGACATTCCTACGCCTTTCTACCATCCCGACTCAAGGAATATACCACAAAAAATGTCAATACCAAAACCAATGATCAACATCAAATGAGAGAACAAGATGATACCATTTGTAACACCCCGCCCCTAACTCAATAGATTGAGGAGGCAGTGAGGGTTACTTGGAATTAAGTGACATTCCCAAGGCGCCAAAGGCTCGCAATAAATGCTGAGGGCTCTGAGAACAATTTGGGGAATGATTTTCCCTTAAGACAGAACCAACCAAACAATTCACTAACCAACACTATATGATGCATGTCAACAAAACTCCAAAACATGAATTCCAAAAGACAACCAAGTTGTTCCACTATACAACCCAAAAACAATACAACCAGACATGTCTACACCACATCAGAGTAAAAGCAGAAACAAAACAACGAACACCACGTGCCATGACACCACAAAAAATCCACACCCAACTCCAAGTTCCAAGTTCCACCAAGACATCACAATGCACCACTAAAGGAGGGATATGCCTTAACTTTTCCCACGTCATGATACACTACATCTGCAAAGACACAAAAGTTCCAAAGTAGGGGGTGAGTACTAAAACTTAGTAGGTTTTCCCCAAATGACTTCCCTACACACGCCACTAGGATAAAACCATTAGCACATTTATATAAAATAGTTTATATAAAGTAAAACACAAGTGAAACCATTTCCATAAGCCAAAAACGCTCTTACCAAGCCATCACACCCAAACCAAGAAACCAAGGGAAAGACGAGAAAAAATTCCACAAGAAATTTAATCATTCACACACTAGCATAACAATTTCCAACTTGCAAATAAATGCACAACGAACAACCAAAACAACCAAATGGTGGAGCTTCCATCCAACCCGTTCACCCATTCACACATAGTGGCACTTCCCGTCCACTTATCCTTTGATGGTGGCCCTTACGTGCACCATCCATACCCTTTTTATAGTGGTACTTCTCGCCACTTCCACACAACGTTCCAATCAATCCATAACCAAGCATATAACCCACCAAGGACACAAAAAACATGCAATCAACCATTCCATTTCATATCAATCCACTTCAATAAATCACCCATTTATTGAAAACCATTTTACATTCCTAACAACATTTAAATAAAACAACATCTTTATTGAAAACCATTTCCATCAATGATTTTTAAAAATCAACCATAACATCCCATTTTAAAATCTCCATTTTAAAATCCACAACAATAGAATTTCACCATAAAACCCCCTTTTTCCTAAAAATCCCCCATAACATTACCCAAGGGATATCCAATAAATTTCGCACATCAAACCACAATTAATTAAAATCACAATAAATTAATTGTAACAAAAACCATTATCTCTAACCAATTGGAGTCACCAGAGAAGCCACCTACCTTTAGGGTTCCTGAGAAATCGACCCACAAGCAACCACATCTCAAATCCGGCGAACGCACCACCGAAACCTCTCTAGATCCCATTCCCTAACATTAAAAATCCTTAAAATCAACATCCAAGGAAAGAAAAAACCTAAATATACACACAACTAGTGTAGATCTAGAAAACCAAGAAAGAGAGGGATGTAGATCTAGATGAAAACACAAGGAAACCAAGAGGAGAGAATTATCTGGGACAAACCACCTTGAAACCACCACGATAACCCTTCGATTTTCTTCCAAAATAAGTGGGAGAGCCCCTCCAACCCTTGAAAACCCGAAATCCCATGTGAGGATCGAGTGGGAGGAAGTTTGGAGAGGAATGAGGCAAGCTCGAGGGATCCGGGATTTAAAAACCTTACTTTTAAGTGGCCGCACGGTTAACCCACACAGTTTGACAAACCGTGTGCTAATCGTGCGAATGCTACTGTCTCGAGAGGAGGGGTCTACACGGTTTCCTCGCATAGTTTGGAAAACCATGCATAGTCCATGCGAAGCCTACTATATCCCCTACATGGTTTCCTAGAGAATCCGCATAGTTTCCACTAACCGTGCTCAAACCATGCCCCCTAAGAAAAACCTCCAAACTCATTCAAAACCATTGCAAACTCTCCTAACCTCTTCCCAACTCATCCCATGCACTTTAAACACATAAAAATTCATAAACAAAGGCCACATACCTTAAACCAGGGGTACTATGTATTTCTTTTATAATACTATCTCAAAACCTCTCGATTTTCATCATATTAGGGAATAACTATGGACTTTTAGTGTGATAATTATTCTTAGGAAATTATCACATACTATGTAATATAGAGGAATAATCATTATCTATTAAGAAAATTCATTAATATTAAATACAATAAATACATGTGATCATCATGTACATAAAATTTGGTTCTAGGTCATGAACTCCAACATGCTCCAACTTTCACTAGATCCAACTGTTAAGAACCTCAATCCACTAGATCTCACATGATGCTCATTCCTCTAACGAGATGAATTCATATAAAATGGGTTTCACACATTTTCCTCCATGGATAATCTACTCACTAAAACATCACCACATTAAGAAAAACCCCTTAAGATATGGAGCTTCTAAATTATATTCTTTTTTTCTTTGATGTTACCTTGACTCTTTGGAAAGAGCCACTGAAATAGCGTTATCACAATAAATTGTGATAGGTTATCGAATGATAGGCCCCACATGAGGATCTTGAACAATGTTGGGAACCAAAAATACATCCTTGGATACATAATAATCCATAATATACTCAAACTCCACTATAGAATCAGTGACAACTGGTTGCTTTGAACTCTTCTAGCTCACATCACATAATTCCAGCAAAAGACATTTCTTGACTATAATTTTAGATCATTCTAAATTATTTTAGAGCTAGAATATATATAACCCCTGATTAATAGATCTTTATCTTCTCCATACACTTGAAACATATCATTAGTTCACCTCACATACTTAAGGATAACCTTAATAATAGTCTAATTTTATTCAACTGGATTATATTGATATATCCCTACCTTAATAAAATAATAGGAAACATAAAGACTCATAAATATCATGAAATATATTATAGATACTATCACATAATCATATAGGATATTACTAATTTTCTAACTTTCTTGTTGTTTATGAGGACACATCTTCATGGAAACATGTATACCATGTTCCACTGGAACCAATCCCCACTTGGAGTACTCTATACTAGACCACTTTATTGTCTATACAATATATGTACTTTAACTTATCCCAATAATCCTATTTGATTTATCATTGATGATATTAAAATAAAAAATGTAGTATTCTTCATCTAATTCCTTTATAGAGAAGCACTTGCTCAACCATTTTAATGACTCAAACTTTTTGAATGGTATTTTTTCCCTGAAAATGTGTGATATATTATTTTATACACAAAATTTTTTATCTCTCTAATAATTAAGTGAGTATATTTTGAAATGTGACCATCGAGATTTAATAGTTGTAACGTCCCCAACCCAAGAGCCACTAAACTGATGCCTCGAGTCGAGTGCCACTTGACCTCAAGCACACCTCCCTGTATGCCAAAGGTTGCCGACTAGCAACAAGGGTATAATGAGTCATGTAGGGAGACTATACACTATTTACCAGAGTAAGCCATAGTAGAACAAAATGTAAATATAAGAATAATATGAAACATATAATAAACATGCATAACCAAACATTTCTCAAACAAGGTACAAAATAAATAAAATAAAAAAATGTCATGCCATACTAGTAGTTCAAAGTGAAAGAAACCCCCAAATAATACAAATGACCAAAAATCCAAATGAGTCTTGACTCTAAGTCCATATCCTTCTCCATGCACATCTTGAGTCCAACTCAACAACTTAGTATAGGGCATTTTCCCCTATCCTGACCTGCAACCTAGAGATCTGCTCGGGTACCCAATGACGTCCCAAGCAGGGTGTGAGTACAAATCAGTAGGCCACCACCAATAGTGTCTACAAAATATCCAGTCTTATAGATAGTGCATTCAAGTAAAAAATAAATGGTAAGTAAGAAAAGGAAAACACAGATGCCATTAGATATCCAACGTTCACTTAATTAATTCCTAACATTTATCCCAATTTCACTTCCTATACCATATTTATTACTTAATCCATTTTGATCACATGATCTATGGGTTAGACATAAATATCATCTACACAAGGGTATAAGGTAATCAATCAAAATGAATAAGGGAAATAAATCAAGTCCCTATCTCACTGGGGAAACACATTTCACATAAATACATTATCCTCAACTCGAAGCCTCTATCCAGGTGGAATGAAACTACTAGGGGAATAGATCCTCCATCCCTTTCCATAACCCGTGCATTTTGGGGTGGAGTTTAGAGCCTCATTCTAACTCGACCCATGTGCATAGAACCACAAGTCAATACCCCACTCTACCAAGACATGTGCACATGATTATTTATCAAATCACCACAACTATAAAATAATGAAACAAAACATAACTAATTCCATTGGAAATCATCAATCAAAATTCCTAACAAATAACATGGGAATTAATACTATTCTATAACCCATTAACTCATTTTCCAATTACAATTCATAGTCATTTATCCACGTTCCCATTCTCATGAATTAACCCTTTAATATTATTCAATAACCCCTATACCTTAGCCAAATTTATCAATGACCATAAATTTACCCATTTAACCCATTTATAATTTAAAAAGAATTTACCCACTTATTCATTACAAGTACATTTACCATACCTCATAACACAACCACTTTTTTACATTCAACCATTCAGTGTACCACAATTCCCATGTATTAACCATTCCACATATTCATCAATTTACTTATTAAATCCCATTAACATGCTCCCTATTTCCCATTCCATCATCCAATTATAAGTTCACCATTTTATATGTACTAATCCTCTTAGGATTTTCTAACCAAATTTTGTTAAACAGTTGAAATAATCCTATTCGACACAATTTACCCATTTTCATGTCATAAAAAACAACTCTTATGCATTTATCACCCTAGGAATATTAATCATCATTCCATTTTAAACTTAATCAACCATTAATATATATTCTACATGGGTTCCACATTATTATTCGGCAACCCTTCACATAACCCTACCGCAATCTAGGTTTTGGTTTGCCGGCACACCCCATGGGCGACCCTAAAATGGTAAAGTCCTCCTCTATGCATCCCATAGTGATCATGAGGGTTTCAATTGGCAACTTAGACACCAATGTTTTTCATACACTTCAATGGAACAAAAAACACAATTAGGGAAAAATAATAACACGATCTTCAATGCACAAATCCAAAATAAAATTATGGGATAATACTTGTAGACCACCTACCATGAATATGTAGATGAATGCACTCTTAATCATGGACTTAGGTGTGGATTCAAGCATCCCATGAATCCCCAACCTAGGTTCCACCATAAAAAGTGGTTTTTTGGGTTTCGAAAGAATATGGGAGAACCGACAAACCCTAATCCGAAAAGGAGAAGAAAGAGGAGTGTTAGACTTACCCGGGGCTTTGATCCACAACCAACGGTGCTCAAAACAGATAATAATAGAAGGAGAACCACCTATTGGAAGCTTGGATCATCCAATTTTGTCACTAGGGTTAATAGGGGAAGAAGGGAGGAAAATCCCGAGTTTGGGTTTAAAAACCTGGAGTGAGAATTTTGTAAATTTTCCAACTTTTCTGGGCCGCACAGTTTACCAAAAACTGTGCAGAATCTATTGCCCAAAAATCACCCACTTCACATGGTTTCTAGGGAATTATTCATGGTTTTCTTAACCGTGCACCAACTATGCATAATCCTCCATCCATGACTACACAATTATCTGAGATACTCCACATAGTTTTCACTAACTGTTCACAAACCATGCGATATGTATAGGAACTCCATTTTCTTCATCTTTTGTGTCCCGAACCCCCAAAACACCCCGAGTATTCAAATAACCATGGGGAAACACATAGCTATCCAAAAATAAGAGTACCAAATCAAAACATAAACAAAAAAACACTTATAAAAATCTGGTACCTTATAACCTCCCCACCTTATAATGGCTTGTCCTGGAGCCACTCTTCCAAGAATCACTAAGCTTTCATAACTAGAGATCATTCTACTAGTCCTACCTATCCATTTCCATCTTCCAAATTTCTATTTTCACGTCATAAGGCCCACTGAACATGGATCAATAGCACAAGCATTCCCCACAAGTCTTCGTCACCACAACCAGAACACAAACCGAAACATTCTCAAGGATGCATCAACTCCAACCATACCCAACCACTAGAGCTTCAGAGAGAAATCTTAAACAGTAGTTCCTAACTCACTACACGTGGAAACTTTTCACACAACATTACATCATTATGGAGGAACCAATCAACACCTCATCAGCCCGATCCTCTGTACAACTCATGACCCAAATTACTTGGCATCATTTTCCTACATTTCCCTAAACTCTAACAGTGACCCAACCCGATATCACCTGAAGGAAAAACACACGATCCTTCCAACCACAATTCCTAACTTCCATCAATCCACTACTCAAGTCCAAAAGATCCCATTCCACAATCATATGCCCAATTCAAACCAAACACTCCAGTTCTTAACTGATTTAACCTATTCCAAAACCCACTACCAGGGATAACTCACCACACCCAAACATCCATAAGAAATTACCCTGCATTGGTATACAACCGCACCGTAGAAACCATTCAACAGGACATTCTTACACTATACATTCAAGTACTGAGACCAACATGACCTCACTCAGGTACAACTTCATTAAAATACACTTACCGCTACAACATGAACCTAGAGGTGGGTCACTCTCGCCACACCCATTCAATTTTACCATCCCTGGTCGAATGACACCCGACTGGCTTGTCCTAGAACACCCACCTCCCACTGATGGTATGCTACCCATTTCTCACATTCCCCAAGGTGTTTACTGAATTTATTCTTATCATTAACATCTTATGAACCCACTGAGGTTTCTCCCTAAATTCAAGTAGAATTCCATCATCTCAGCATTATCGTCCTCTAAACCATCATCGGGCTTCACCCTTGGCATGACAACACATCACATGGCCAAGGCTCCCTCAACTTCAAGACATTATAAAACCACCAAAGGAGAAATTACCAGAGTCTAACCCTGATCTTCATTAGAGTTATAGAACCCAACTTTCTCTTACCAAAACCTATTGTCATATCCAACCACACCCTTCTACATCTTCAAAACAAACACCAAAATCTTCACATGGAACCACCCTAAGCTCAAAACCAACACTTGTCTCATTAGTCTCCACATCCAAGGTCTACATTTCCTCTCTAAGGAACCTAAAATTCACCCCATAGATTCCCCATTGGCATCTTGTGCCATTTCATCAACTCTATTTTCTCCTCTCCACATCCAAGTCGGGCTCATAACTACCCACCTTAGGAGTGTCATTACCATTGATCTCTATGAGGGATTCCATAAACTGTGTCTTCACACTCAATCACAAGATGAACCCCAAACATAGACATGGATATCTATGCTTTTCTCAAAACAAGAAAATGAACGTCACCCAATTCCCATTATCAACTTTTGTGAATGGAACCCATGACGTATGTCATCATTCGGTCCATACCAAGGACCTTAACACAAGCCATCTAGGATTTACATCCCATAATAAAGCTCCAAATATTCTGTTTCCATGTGCCTAAACTCCATGACATTCCTCATCCAACCAAACACCTCCAAGTATCTTAGTGTAAAGCTAGATCTTCCTAACATACCTGAGACAATATCTAGATATTGGGCAGGATCGTCACTAGTTGAGGTATGCTAAGAAGTTTTCAAATAACACCACTACCAACTTATCTACTTATGATGTCGAACTATGGGACACCATGACCTGACAAGGATTTTCAGGATCCCCTACCGAATGCATGTTATCAATGCTTAACCTATAATGCCCCGACCACAGAATCTCATCAGTAGTGCATTATTTTAATACATTGACATGTTTACAAGGAATCATGTTCCAAAGTACCGATCAGTTTAGTAGTGTTGGAAAATAGATTAAATACATGAACGTTGCATTACACATTCAAACATAAAACACAACATAAATAATACTTTGATAAATACATTATTCCTATATCTTAACCCTACATATCAATCATAACACACTTCTTGTAATCCTGGGAAAATAAAATATAAGTAAGGGGTGAGCTCAAATGCTTAGTAAGGGTAAATAATTTAGTGGAAGCTATAAAATTTTAAGGCAAGATTCGTAATAAAAAAACAGCCTTTTAAACATAAACTTGAAGATAATATGGAAAAAATAAATCAAACATTACCATATAAACATGGACATGGATATTATACTAGTTGAATAATCATATGTAATAACAAATTTCATAAGGAGGGAATGCATAATGCCGTACATCATAACCGCATAGTTAAGGCCTCATGCCAAGACTACAAATAAAAATTTTGTCAAGGCCTTGTGCCAAGACACTAATTAGTCTCATGAGACCTACTGATGCATCGAGGGGATATAGAAAGCCTCACCCGTCACTTTATAAGTCCAATACATTACTCATATGAAAATTTTGAAACATAAAATAAACATTAGTTTTAAAATAAGCATACAAAATGTCAATACTTTAACCATAAACCATGAATGGTATTAAAATAGAACATCCATAATCAAAAATATCATAACTCATTGAATAAAATATGGAATATTTTATTATAATAAATCCACCTCAATCAAGAATAATTTCTAGTAAATGATGTTGACATAGTTGAAAATGATTAGCAAACTATTTGAGAGAAATATCCCTTTTGTGAAATAATGTAAAAGTCACACATTTATAAAGGAATTTATTTAAAATATATTTGTGAATCAATGTTTTCCATAACCATTTGAAACTTTTGAAAGGAATTAATATTTTAAAAAAAATCATGTCCATATAAATAAATCCTTAAAATAATTTTTAAAACATGGACATTAATTAAAAATATTTAGAAAAATGAACAATTTAAAAATTTTAAATACTGGTCTTGCTAAAGAGTCCCATCCACAAAACCTTAAAATATTCCTCTTGAAAACATTTTTATGAAACATGTACATGTATGATAAATATTCACTAGTAAATACTTACACATAAACAATCTCAGATAATAATGAGATTGAGAAATTAACCCTTACCTTGTACTTTCCTTTGGTCGGGGGTACGTTAACCTCTTGTATAATGACCATAGTATGTTATTAAATCATACTGAAACCATATTAATATTTATTATTTCATACTTTATTCATTTATGACTTTACACTACTTATTTAATAACAATGTCTATGTTAAAATAACATTTTGGGTAATAATCACTTTCTTTATCTTACGTGTTTTAACTTGTTATTCTTGATCATATCACTTATATAATGATTTAATTGCTTCCAGAATATAAAAACTTATTTATGTATCAAATATATTCAGAATATAAATATGTATAATATATAGATATATGAAATGGAAAACACCGTTTATGGAGATGGTAGGTCGTACGTACGCCTAAACTCTGTTTTTGTTTTCATATCGTATTGAATGGATGTATGTGAATGATATATATATATATTTCCAATATAATTATTATTTAATATATTACATACTTATTAGTAGTATATATTTTTATAATTATCGTTGAATGGTGAACGTGGAAATGAATCTCATCGCGTCGTGGATATGATAAGCTGTAAGTACGCATGAGCGACGATATCATTCTATTGATGGTGAAATAATATGTAATTAGATGGTATATTATATATAAAGAATAATTAACATGTTATTTTTATTATTTACATAAATTATACTCATTATTATACCTATCCAAATAATGAAGCGTTGAATAACAAACTACACCATGACGTGGAGATGGTAAGTTGTCCGTATACACGTATGGTGACTTTGTCATTCATAAAACGGATAGAATAATGAATATGGTTGTAACATATTTAAAATAACATATTAGTATTTAGAAGGTACTAGACTTATTACCTTGGTATGGAAGCAACCAAGAAAGAGGAAGTTGAAGAAGAAAAGAACTTTGAAAGAGGTGATGAAGTAATTACCTCTTCTTCAAGTTCTTCCTTTTGATTTGATCAAAAGGGCTCCATTGGTTGGATTTATGATCAAAGTAAGGCCTCTAGGTTGAAGTGAGGGTATTTTTGAGGATATTGGACCATGTTTTGGCCAAGATAAATGGATTTGGAGGTGTGAATTTAAGAGAAGGGGAAGTACCCTTTTACAGGAGAGGTGAGAGACACTTTAGTAAAAAATTTGAAATATTATTTTATTATAAAATAATTTTTGATTTATAATGGCTTCAAATGGATTTATTTAGAGTATAAGGTAGGGGTGGGTATAAATCCTCTCAACCAATAGGTTTTAGACAAGTTTAGGTCACCATATTAACCTTATATTTTAGATTTAACTCTTAGTTAAATAGTTTAACTTTTACCACGTCTTTTTTTATTTTTATATTACATGGTTAATAAACATACTATAAAATGCCAGGAGAACCTAAAGTGGTTCATTAATGAAATATATATCATTATATAAGTCCTTTGGCTGAATATTAATTTTTTTAGAATATTATATCATTTAATAATATAGTATTTATTTTAACAACTCATTTATGTCAATTTTCACACTATTTAGTATTTGGTTATTGTGAAAGTCAAAAAGATTTTATTACATAGAAAAAAATAAATTAAATCAACCCTAAAATGTCATATTATCCTATAATATTCTTGTATGACATTAAAAGTATCAATTTACATTTATTTTTATATTTTTAATATCAATTATTTTAATCTTTCATTAATAAGGCAATTACTGCATCATCATTGTGTCATAAATAAATTTAATTATTTAATCTTTAAACATTATAAATTAAATACCATGATGTAGGAAATAGTTTTATCTTTCTAATTAATATTTATAGTCTAATTTATATTATGTACAACTCTATATTAAAAATCGATTAATTAATAAAATTTGAATTTATCATTTTTAACACTTCTTTAAATAAAATATAACAAATGTCATAATCTAATCCAATTTGATAAAAAAGGACCTTATTTTTGTCCTAAAGTTTATTTTGGTCTAAAAACACTTATCCAATAGAATTAGGACATGTGTAAGGGTAAGTATAATATCATTTTTACCTTTAATTACCCTATTTACTTTTAACTGTGGTAAATAAAATTCAAAAGTTACTATTCACTAAAAATTATTTTCATCATTTTGAACCACATTTTACCTACTGATATCAAACATATCTCTTGGATTTTTGAAATTCAATTCACATTAGTGGTAAAATTATGTTTTATGAATATTTGCAAATGTGCCTAGAAGGTTGATAAAAGATGTTAAAAACTTCAACAAAATTATATATATATAATCTTATTATAAAATGAATCAAATGAATTACATTAGACTAATATTTGTATTATGTATCTATTTTTAATTTAAAATAAATTTAAATTAAAAGAATAATTATTTAAATGAAAAAGTCAGTTTTTATCTACAACATAGTGTTTTCACTATTCATCAAAAATTGAATGTTTTCAGAAAAATACCAAAAATTATCCTAAAGATAATTTTGATATTAAAAATTCAAAAATTATATCTATTTTACCAAATTCAAAAAATAGAAGTTTCATTAACTAATTTAAAATTAATTCCCGTTTTCAAAACCAGAAAGTGGGTTTTTGAGAAGTAAAAACTATCAAAAGATTGATATGTGTTTATGTCCAATTTAAATGTAAAATTACTTACAATGATCAAAATTGGATTAAATGATAAAAATATAATCTAATTATACTTAAAAACCATTCAAATGTATAATTTAACACTATAAATTATTTTGATTAAAAAAGTTGTTTTCAATTAAAATTTAGTATTTTCACTATTCATCAAAATTTGAATGTTTTCAGAAAAACACCAAAAAATTTTCCAAAATAAATTTTTTTGTTCCTCTTCTAAAGAAGAAGTTTATTTTTTAGAATTTAATATATAAAAGTGTAAAATATTGGATTTAAAAAGGGTTCTCCATTAAAAGGTGGTGAAATTTCATTTTTTTGAAAAATACTTCTTTTTTTTGAAAAATTGAATTTGTTCTTATATTATGTTTAAGAAACAAAAAATATGAATGTTAAAATTATATGAAGTATATAAAATTAAAAATTCAGTTAATACAATTCATAACAGCTTTTTGAATGACTAGTTTGGTAAGTCATGGTGTGCTTGAACTCGGTGTTGCGTGTGCCACAAGCTATTGAATTACTTTAAAGAGATAACATACTATGAAATATTGGGATGTTACATAACCACCACCTCTCAGGTGTAATTTCCAACCAATTTGACCCATCGATCCACAACCAAACCACCAGGAAGTCATGAAGAAACATTTCGTATGGAACTACTTCCACCACACTAATCGAGTTCTTCTGATGCATCCCTGGCAGCTAACAACCAAAGCACAATGGTCTACCGCACCAAACAAACCAACTGTCTCTCACAAATAAACCTTTATTAATGTGTTTTCCATCTCCTACTTACTTAACTAACCATGTATCTTTGTTAGTCAGCTTCATCAGCCCTAAGGAGGCCACTGAATCTCACCCAACAACCGAAACTAATCATTAAAACATGTTCATCCAAGTGACTACTCTCACCTCAAGTGTCACCATCAAGATAAATAATATAACCAAACTTCACCCACCCTTGTCTCCTCTGCTCGAAAACAACTTCAAGGCCTTGATACAAGTGGAGTGAAACCATTAGGGGAATAGAGCCTCCGTCCCATTCCCTAACCTGCACATTTTGGGCTGGAGTTTAGAGCCTTAGTCTAACTCGACCCGTGGGCATAGAACCTCAATTAAATACCCCCACTCTACCAAGACATGTGAAAATTATTATATATCAAATCACCACAACCATACCATAATGAAACATAACATAACCAATGCCATTGGAAATAATCAGTCACAATATATAAAAGACAACATGGGAATTAATATTATGCCATAACCCATTAACACATTTTCTAATTAAAATTCATAGTCATTTAGCTAAGTTCCCATTCTTGTTCCTTAACCCTTTAACATTATTCAACAACCATTATGCCTTATCCAAATTCATCAATGATCATACATTTAACCATTTAACCCATTTATCATTTCAAAAGAATTTACCCACTTATGCATTAGATGTAAATTTCCTTTATCTCATAACACAACCACTTATTACATTCAACCATTAGGTGTACCCCAATTCCCATGTATTAAAACATTCAACATATTCATAAATTGCCTTATTAAATCCCATTAAAATGCTCCCCATTTCCCAATCCATCACCCAATTATAAGTTCACCATTTGATATTCACTAATCCTCTTAGGCATTTCTAACCAAATTTCGTTAAACAATTGAAATAATCCTTTTCGACCAAATTTGAACATTTTCATGTCACGCCAAACAACTCCTTATGACTTTATCACCCTAGGAATATTAATAATCATTCCATTTACAACTTAATAAACCATTAAGACATATCTACATGGGTTCTACATTAATATTCGGAAACCCTTCGCTTAACCCTACCACAATCTAGGTCTGAGTTTACTGGTGCACCCCATGGGTGGCCCGAAAATGGTAAAGTCCTCCTCTACGCATCCCAAGAGGATTGTGAGGGTTTCAATTGGTCACTTAGGCACCCATTTTTTTCAAACACTCCAATAGAACCAAAAACACAATTAGGGAAAAATAATAACATGAGCTTCCATACACAAATCCAAAATAAAACTATGGGATAATACTTGTAGAGAACCTACCTAGAATCTATTGACGAACACACTCTTAATCATGGCCTTAGGTGTGGATTCAATCATCCCCTGAATCCATAACCAAGGTTCCACTAGAAAAATAGGGTTTTAGGGTTTTAGAAGAAGATGGGAGAACCCATGAACCCTAATCTGAAAAGGTGAAGCAAGAGGAGTGTTATACTTACCCAAGGCTTAGATCCACAACCAAAGATGCTCCAAATAGCTAATAATCAAAGGAGAAACACCTCTTGGAAGATTGGGCCATCCATGTTCATCAATAGGGTTGAGAGGTGAATAATAGAGTAAAATCCCAAGTTGGAGTTTAAAAATTTGGAGTGTAAAATTTATAAATTTTCCAACTTTTCGGGCCCACACAGTTTACCTACACAGTTTAACAAACCATGTGAAAATCGTGCAGAAGATCCTTCTTGAAAATCACCCCTTCACACAGTTTCTTGGGAATTCTACACAGTTTTATTAACCTTGTGCCATTTTTGCATAAGCCTCTATCCATGGTTGCACAATTTCTTGAGATACTCTGCATGGTTTTTACTAACCATGCGCAAACCACGAGACATGCACAAGAACTGCCTTTTCTTCTTCTTTCGTGTTCCAAACCCCCGAAACACCCCTAAGCCTTCACATAACCATGGGAAAACACTTATATAGCAAAAAAGAAGAGGCCCAAACCAAAACATAAACAAAAACACACTTTAAAAAAATCCAGGACCTTACAACCGTTATATGACTATTTGTCAATATGACTTTTGGAAACTATAATCTTAATAATAATTTTAATGTTATAATTATTGTTATTAATAGAAATGATAATGGTTAATTAATGTAGAAAGAAGATTCGATGGCCTCATCCAGTAGAGTCGTGATGTACAAAACCCATTTTTCAGAACTTGGGAGGGAGGTAGTATCACTGGGATTCGCGATTGACCAATCCTAAGCAAAAATTCAACAATTGAGTCTTGAACGAAATCTCCTTCGGGAGAATTTCAAGTTAGTGGAAATTACCACTCAGAAGATGTTATCCAAACTACCCCATGAATCTATCACCATCACACACCTTACCTTAAGTCGTATACAGGTGTTATAAGGGGTTATGTGTCGAGGACTTAGTTACTTAATGTTAAATAATTTTGTCTAAATAAAAATTTTGTTCCATCAATTTTGTTTTGAGTTTAGTTTTTCTTAAAAATATGACGAATTTGATCAATTGATTTTTCAGACCGAAATTGTATTTCTTTGAAAATATATAATTATTATAATAAACTAAATTATTGTTTATAATATTTATTTTAAGGAAATTGTATGATTAAAACACCCTTATTTTAATTTAAATGGTAAAATATTTTTTTATGTGTCATCAATTTTACTATGTATTTTAATATGCATTTTTTATCTCCTATTATTTTTAATAAATAAGGTTTTTTATATTTTAAAGTCAAATTTATCACACTTATAGAATTATTATGATAAAATAAAAATCATTTTTCAAATCAGCGCATCAAAATTAGGTTATGGTGAATTTATTAGAATTTTCTAAAATATTTTGTTTTTCAGTGAATAGTAAAAATAAAGTTGTGAGTTTTTTGTGTGTTTAATGACATCATAATGATGTATTATGTAATAAAAAATTATGTTTGACTCTTTTGGTGTATAATAATATAATATGTGTCCCAGGTCTCTAATACCATGGGAAAACACCATGGTAAATCCCATAGTTTTGAATTTACCATTACCTAGGTATCTACGGAAATTAATAAACAAATCATCCACTTTTACTATAAATAACCACCCATTTATTCATTATCTTTCATTCAAAATTAATCATCCATGAATATATGATATTTTTACCTACCAAGTATTCCTACCAATCTTTCCTCAAGCCCCCAAGGTCCCAATATTTGAGTTTTAGGCGTTACTCATCAAAGTTAGGAAAATCTCAACTTCTCTTTTCCTTGCAAGTTCCCTCTTTTATGTGGTACGTATTTCAAATTTCCAAGATATGTTATTATATAAATTTTATTATATCCCTTTACTATATTTAAATTCTTTTATTTATGGTATACCCTTTACCTCTCTCTTTTTAATGTTTTCTAAAACCATGTTTCTAACCCGTTATGCTGCCAGATTTTCTTCTCAAAATTTCTCTCTTTTTCTCAATAAACACTCTTATTTTATTTTGTGAATACCCAAACATCTTTATTTTCTAGGGGTATTAAACTAGATTTCAAAATGATCTATTTTATTCTGGTATTAACATACATGAAACCCACATTCCATTTTCTTGGGTTAATAATGACATAAATTTCTTGTCTTTAAGCACTTTTTTAAAAATCCATCATTAAGATATGAAATGTGTTTCTTTTATTATACATAGGTTATTTATGAAATGTTTTATTATGATATATGTGGATGACATTAATTAATACATATTATTGGTTCTCCGTAATACCAATCTAATTCATTGGGTGAAGAATTTAATCTCTAGAGATGACATGTTTTATGATACCTTGGTGAATAACCTCAGTAATGTTTACAACACATCAGTGATAAAACATTGTTGATATGCTTATAAATGGCACTATTAAATATTTTAGACATAATTACATGTTATTATTCATGTTTTTTAATATCATTTGTCTCTTTTTTCCTTTTATCATTCCTTTATGATATTCTTCATGTTCTTTTCTATAATTCTCATGATCACTTGTAAACTATTTCCCTTGCTTTCCCTTACTGGGCCTTATGCTCACCCTTTCCATTGATGCATGTACCCAGGTTATGAGATTCAATTAATGTAAATAGTATTAACCTTCAATATTAATTAAAAGTGGAATATAATAATGTTTTCTATTTTCATGTTTTATGTACCCTTTTTCCAAGAAACTAAACTTTAAAATATTATATATTTGTATAATATAATGAAAATTTTATGTAATAAAAAGGCGGGATGCCATAGTTGGTATCAAAGGATGTTTTTTTTAAAATTATCATTTTTAAACTTTAGGAAGAACCTTGGAGAAAAGTTTAAATATAAGAAAACATACTATTATTAAAGTGAAGTATTAAGTAAGTGGTTTCCGAGCAATAAAATACTTGTTTGGATACAAACAAGTGGATGTGGTTCGGGAAAAGATGCACCTAGGTGTGACAACTCTAAAAAGGTGAATCAGGCCTAACTTAGTGTATCCCAGTACACAATAACGGGCCTTATTGTTTACTTGTTTTGACACTCCTAGGGGATATGTTTAGTTAATCACAATCTTTTTATGAACAATTATGAAGGTTTTATAGAAAATGTAGTTGTTGCTAAATAATAACATATTTTAGAATGATGTTTTAAGACATTAAATTTATTTAAAATTATAATATTATTAAATGGAACATGTTTCTAACCATGGTTTTCTTATTTTATAAAATAGAGGTAAATTTGAGAAACCGCATAAATGGTGAGAACAATAGACCTGGTGCTAACAGACTTTTGATGGAAGCTGAAATGGAAAACATCATGAGAATGATGAATCAATAGACTTAAGTTATAAAAAATAACTTAAATCAATCCAAGATAATGGATTCACCTTAAAGGTAAAAATTTATATTGAGTCCTTTATACATCAACAACCACCTTCTTTCAGTGGATCTATAGACCCATTGATTTATGAACAGTGGATAAGCTCTATAGAAATGATCTTTTCTATACTCCGTTGTTTGAAATAAGAGAAATTAACCATGTATGTTCACTTCTTAGGAGGAGAAGCTGATCAATGGTGGAAAATGGTTAAAAACAATAATCCAAGAGTAGATATTTATGAAATTAAGTGGTAATAGTTCAGGGAAACCTTTTTCAAAAAATATTTCCACCATTCAATGTGAAACAATGGAGAATAAATTCCTAGAGTTTAATAATAAGGAAAATAAATCTATAAGAATCTATGATATGAACTTCACAAGACTTTCCTATTACACCTATTACATTTCCATGGATCATAATGGGAAGGTTGATATATTCTTCAGTGGACTATAACCCCATCTATGGAAGAATATTTCCAATCGAGACTGTAACATCTATGAGGAGATAGTACGAAGTGCTATGAAGGGTGAACTGGAATTTGGTGAGATTTAGTGGTCTCAAAAATTGAATGAAAAGAAGTAATCAATGGAGATGATATTAGGGAGTAAATTTGATCATGGAAGAGAAGGAAAGAAAGTGAAAATTTCCACATTTAAAAAATGTGGGATGGAGCATTCAGGGAACTGCTTTCTCATGAGTGGGAAATGTTACAAGTGTTGAAGAGATGACCATGTTACTCAAAAATGTCATAGTTAAGTGAATACACAACTTCTCAACACTAACAATAATGGGAAGATAGTGAAGCCCCATGTTGAAGTATAATTCTTCAAGTATGGACAACTTGGGAACTTTTCTAATCACTATCCAAATCTGAAGACTGTGGAGGTAAATCACTATTAACCTCATCATAGGCCAAGGGAACAAGGTCATGATTTTTCTATCATGATGTCTAAAGTTGAATCTCTAAATGATATGCTAGTAGGTACTCTTGTTTTTCTCTCACAGCTAGAAAATACTTTTTTTTATTATAGTTTTATGAATTCTTTTTTTTCCTCCATGTTTTCAAAGAATTTATAATCAACCCATGAACTACTAGAAGTAGAACTATCAGTCAAGAATCTTTGAGATATAATCCAATCATTAAAAGTGTATATAAAATTCAGTTTTTTATTTGGTGTTCATAATCTCATCACAAATCATGTTGTCATTCCCATGCTAGAATTTGACATTATACTAGGGATGAACTTTCTCTCAAAGTATAATATTAAGATCAACTTAAAAAGCAAGGAAATATCACTATTCTTGAATGGAAAACCTATAATTGTTTTCAAAGGAGAGATATCTCAACCTGAGATTTGTATTGAATCACATCCCATAGCCTTATTTATAGAGATGATCAGTGAAGATGATTAAGTAAATTAATGTATACAAATAGATAATGTCCTCATCATTCCAGAACACATTGATGTATTTCCAGAGGAGTTACCTAGACCTCCCCTAGAAAGAGAGTTAAATTTCTCAGTTGAAATCATGCCCGAATCCAAGACAATATCAAATACCCCATATAGAAAGGAAAATGTGGAGTTGGAGGAATTAAAGAAGAAACTTCAAGATCTTCTGTGGAAGGGTTTTATCTGGTCATGTGTGTCTCCTTGGGGAGAACCTGTTCTATTTATAAATTAGAAGGATGGATGAATGTGAGTATGCATTAATTATAAAGAACTTAATGGGATCACAGTGATGAAAAAGTACAATCTTCCAAGAATTGATGATTTATTTGACCGAGTTTGTGGTGATCAATTATTCTCCAAGACTAATTTTTAATTTGGTTATCATCAATTGGGGGCGAAGAAATAATATATTACAAATATTTTCTTCTGTTCAAGATATGAACATTATGATTTCATTGCTATACCTTTTTTCTTGACTAATGATCCTTCTATATTTATGGATTTGATGAATATAT
This sequence comes from Viscum album, assembly GCA_963277665.1. Taxonomy (NCBI): domain Eukaryota; kingdom Viridiplantae; phylum Streptophyta; class Magnoliopsida; order Santalales; family Viscaceae; genus Viscum; species Viscum album. Next base: position 2,015,029 of record OY728136.1, read on the forward strand.
TCTTTAAGGACTACCTGGATAACTTTGTAGTAGTTTTTATTGATGACATTCTGATATATTCCAAAAGTCCCAAGGAGAATAATGACCATCTAAGGGTTATATTGAAAACTCTATTGAAGGAGTAATTATTTGGAATGTTTAGAAAATATGAATTTTGGTTACAAAAAGTTTATTTCTCAGGGAACATTGTAACCAGTGAAGGAATCTTAGTTGAACCTTCAAAGACAATGGTTGTAAAGGAGTGATATCATCCTAAAAAAATAACTGATATTCATAGTTTCCTTGGATTAGTGGGATATTATATGAGGTTTATGAAAAAAATTCTCAAATTTACAATATGCTAACCAAGTTAACTCAAAAGGGTCCAATTCCATGTGGAAAAATTAGTGTGAAGAAAGTTTCCAATAGCTGAAGAAGGTTTTGGTTATTGCACCCATGTTAACTCTACCCTATATTGGAGAAATATTTGTTGTTTTTAGTAATGTATCTCTGAAATAGATTGGGTGTGTCCTCATGAAAAATGACCAGGAAATTGATTGTTAATCTTGAAAGTTGAGGCCTCATGAGCAGAATTATCCTATGCATGACCTGAAGATGGTTGTGGTTTTTTTTTCTCTAAAGATATAGAGGCACTATCTTTAGGGGTAAAAATGTGATATATACATATACCATCAAAGTTTGAAGTATATTTTAATGTAAAAATAATTTAAAATGATACATTGGAGATGGTTGGAACTTATTAAAGAATATGATTTTTCAATTCATTATCACCCCGGAAGAAAAAACAAAATCATTGATGCATTAAGTAGGAAAAAAATAGTTGTGCTAGAAATGATGAGGATTCAAGGAGATACCTTGATCAAAGGCATAGTAAAACTTTACATGGGAATCATAAGGTAAGGGACATTATCAACCCGATCCCAAATTATTTCTCAACCATTATTTCATGAGTATATCAAGAAATATTAAAGAGAAGATCCTTTGTTACAGAAGAAGATAACGGTTGTGAAGAATGGGAAGTTTCCTGAGTTCAATATTGATCAAGAATGTATACTAAACTTTTATACAAGGTTATGTGTTTCATCCATTCTAGAAATAGAGGAGCTAGTGAATGAATCTCATAGATATACTTTCTCTATAAATTATAGAATCACTAAAATGTATAGGGACCTTCATGAACATTATTGGTGGGAGAACATGAAAAGGGAGATTTATGACTACACTATAATGTGCATGGTGTATCAACAAGAGAAGGAAGAGAGACAACTTCATAAAGGGGTATTACAACCACTACCCATACCATCATGTAAGCGGGAAAATATCACTATGGACTTTGTCATTGGTCTCCCAAAAACAACAAAATGAAATAATGAAATTGGGGTTATAGTGGACCATCTGACCATGACTGCCCATTTTATGTGAATTTTGTAAGATTTATCTCTTGATAAACACACAAAGATATATGTAAAGGATGTATTATGGCTACATGGAGTTTCACTTTCTATCATTTTTTTATCATGATCCAAGGTTCAAATAAAAATTATAAAGAAGTATTAAACATTCTCTGAATAATAAATTGAATTTCATTATGACCTATCACCCTCAAAATAATGGTCAATCTGAAAGGACTATTCAGACACAAGAGGACATGCTGAGAACATGCTCAATGAAATTGAAATGTCTATGGGAGAAACATCTACCATTTGTGGAGTTCTCATACGAAAATAGTTTCATTTCAAGTATTCAAATGGCACCCTATGAATATCTATATGGATTGAGATGAAAAACTCAAGCTTTTTGGGATAAAGCTAGTGAGAGAAAGCTTATTGGGCCTGATCTTGTGCAAGAGATTACAGAAAAGATTTATTCCATCCAAAAATAAATAAGGGTTGATCAGATTCAGAAGAAAATCTATGTTGACTGCCATAGAAGGTACTTGGAGTTTGAGGTTAGAGATAAATTCCTACTTCAAATTTCTTCTTGGAAGAGATTCATAAGGATTGGGAAGAAAGGGAAGCTCAGCCCTAGGTACATTGGCCCTTATGAAATCCAGATTTCATAGGAGAAGTGGCTTATTGGCTTGTTATTCATCCAAATCTTGCGCACTTTAGTGTTGTTATCTATGTATCTCTCTTGATGAAGTAAATACCTAACCCTTCACATATAATGAATCCTAATGTTGTAAAATTGGTACAGGACCTCACTTATGAGGAGTTGTTGGGGGAGATCTTGGACAATTGAGACAAGGTTCTATGAAACATGACTACCCAACTTGTTAAAGTATTGGGGAGGAAAAAATATATGAAGAAGCGATGTGGGAACTAGAGAAAACAATGAGGTAGAAATACCCTCACCTTTTTCAATAAGGGAACAAGATGAAATTTCAAGGATGAAATTACTCACGAGGGAAAAAATTTAACCGCTTGAGATTTTTTAATGATAATTGTTCCCTGAAAATGTGTGTTATATTATTTTTAAAGGTTGTTTCCAAGCCTCATTTTTATTAATAAAGCAAAGAAAAGACCTCTTTTAACTGGGTAAAGGGAAACCCATTACATATCTCGAAGGCCCAGTGGGGTTGTAGCCCATTACATAGCCCGTAGGACCAAATTTGTGGCCCAATTCTCATTCTGTGAATAGTAACCCGACTACTACAGTACCCGCACAGTACAGCCACCGCTACAGTGCCCTACCACTGCTATAGTACCCACCGATCAACAATACCCATATGACCTTTGGAATCTATACTCTTAATAATAATTTTAATGTTATAATTAATGTTATAAATAGAAATGATAATAGTTAATTAATGCATAAAGAAGAGTTTATGGCCTCATCTAGTATAGTTTTTTGACATGAAACCCATTTTTTAGAACTAGGGAGGGAGGTAGAATCATAGGGCTTTTCTCTTGATCAATTCCAAGATGAGATTCAATAAGTGAGGCTTGAACAAAATCTACTTTGGTAGAATTTCCAGTTAGTGGAAATTATCACTTGCGAGATGTTAGCCGAGACACCCCATAAACCTATCACCATCACACACCTTACCTTTAGGTCATATTTAGGTGTTATAAGATACTATGGGTCAAGTACTTAGTTACTTAATGTATAATCCCTTTTTATAAATAAAATTTTTTCCATCAATTTTGTTTTGAGTTTTTTTTTCCAAAAAACATGATGAATTTGATAAATTAAGTTTTCGGACAGAAATTGTACTTTTTAGTAAGGTTATAATTATTATAATAAACTAAGGTATTATTAATATTTTTTAATGAAATAGTATGATTAAAACACACTTATTTTAATTTAAATGATAAAATAATTTTATTTTTTCATGTGTCGAAAATTTTACTATGTATTTTTTATCCGCCATTATTTTTAATAAATAAGGATTTTTTATATTTAAAAGTTAAATTTCTCATAATTAATTATTATGATAAAACAAACATCATTTTTTAAATCATCATGTCTAAATTATGTTAAGGTTAATTTCTGATAATTTTATAAAATATTTTTTTGGGTGAATTATAAAAATATAGTTTTGAGTTTTCAGTATGTTTAATGACATCATAATGATGTATTAAATAATATAAAATTCTGGTCAACTATTTTGTATTATAATAAAATAATATGTTTCCCAAGTGTCCAATACATTGGGAAAATATCAAGGGAAGGCCCATAGTTTTGAATTTACCACTACTTAGGTGCCCAAGTAAATTAATAAACAAATCCTCCCCTTTTACAATAAATACCCAACCATTTATTAATTATCCTCAATTAACAATTAATAATCCATAAATATATGATAGTTTTATCTCCCAAGTATTCCTCCCAAGGTTTCCTCAAGCCCCCAAGGTCCCAATCATTGAGTTTGAGGAGTTACTCTTCAAGGTAAAGGAAATCTCAACTTCTCTTTTCCTTGAAAGTTCTATTTTTTATGTGGTATGTATTTAAAATTTCTAAGATATGTTATCATATCCATTTTAATCTATCCATTTACTATATTTAGCTTTTTTTACTAATGGGATACCCGTTTGTCATCACTTTTTAATGTTTTCTAAAACCATGTTTCTTACTCATCATGATGCCGAATTTTATTCTAAAAATTTCTCTCCTTTTCTCAATAAATTATCTTATTTTATTTTATGAATACCCAAAACTAGTTATTTTCTAGGTCTATTAAACTATATTTTAAGATTATCTATTTTATTCTGGAATTAACATATATGAAACCCACATTCACATTTCATGGGTTAATAGTGACATAAAGATCTTGTCTTTAAGCACTTTTTTAAAATGCCATGATTGTGATATGAAACCTGTCTATTTTTTTTCTCCATTGGTTATTTATGAAATATATTATTATTATATATTTGGTTCACATTAATTAATACATATTAAGGGTATTCCTTAATAGCGCTCTAATTCATTGGTTAAATCATTTCGTCTTTAGAGATGACATGTTTTATGATACCTTGGTGAATAACCTCAGTAATTTTTATGACACCCTGTTGATAAACCTTGGTGATATTCTTATGAATGACTTAATTAAATGTTGTAGACACAATTCCATGTTATGATTCATGTTATTTTTACCATCATATCTCTCTTTTTCCTTTTCTCATGCATTTACGATATTCATCATGTTCTTTTCAATAATTCTCATGATCACTAGTAAACTGTTTCCCTTGATTTCCATTACTGGGCCTTATGATCACCCTTTACTTTGATTTATGTCCCTAGGTTATCATATGTAATAAATTTAATTAGTATAAACCTTGAAGAATCCTTTCAAGTGTAATAGAATAATTTTTTATGTTTTCATGTTTTATATACCATTTTTTCCAAGAAATGGAACTTTAAAAGATCCCTTGTTTGTATAATGTATTGAAAAGATTATGTAATAAAAATGATGGATGACATAATCATGTATTAACCTCTTGTAATGTAGGTAACTCATTTCCAATTATTAATATGTTATCAATATACACTTGAATAAAAATGATCGTTCTAACACTAAACTACTTATAAACACACGGTTCACATTCATTCTTAAAGAAACTATATTATTTTATAGTTTCATTAAATGGAATGTTTCATGACCTATATAATTTTTAATACAAAAATGGATCTTTAAAAAATCCATAAATTTTTAGAATCACCTATAGTAAAGAAATCTTCTAGTTGTGTCATACACACATCTTACTAAAGGTTTCCACTAATCAATGCAGTTTTTACATCCATCATCCGAATCATATACTCATGAAAATATATTATAGAAAGTATAGGTCTGATTATTTATACAAGTAAACTATAGAAAATGTTTCATTATAGTCTATTATCCTTATATTTTCTAAATCATTAACCACTATCCATTATTTAAAGTTATTAGCCTGACGTTTCTTTAACAATTTTCTCTTGAATACCCATTTTCACCCAATGATCTATACATCTACTGGAATTTTTACCCAAACCCACAAATGGTTTCTGTACAAGGAATCCATATATGAATTCATAGATTTTTTTTCCATTTTTCATATTTTGAGAGCTGTGCTACCTCTTTAATGGATAGAGGGTAATTATTTTCAACCAATAATGGGTATCCATCTTTTTTAACATGAAAATCATATCATTCTGGTTAACTAACCTCACTAGTTATCTTATGAAATACTTGTATCTCAAGAATTATATTTCCCATATCCCTTGTTAAATATGTTCCTCTAAAAAATATTTCATTTCATGAGAATTAATTTCATAAAATTCAATATTACTCCCACTATCCATCTTGATTACTTGTTACCTCTTAAGGAATACACAATTATTAGAAAATATAACCCTTTTATCAGAGGTACAATATCAGTCCCCTTGTTTCTTTAGGGTTACCTATAAAGATACACTATGTTCCCCAGTCTTAAAGTTTGTTGCTTGACCTAGCCTTAAGAATCACCTCATACCTCCATGAATGAGTATGTGATAAACCATGTTTCTTTCTAATCCACAAATCAAAGGTAATATTATCTATAATATTAGTTAGTATATTATTTAGTATATATGATTTTATGTGAAATGAATATCCCTAAAAGATAATAAAATAATTTTGTGACTCATCATTAACCTTACCATTTCTAAAATGGTATGGTTCCTCCTTTCACTAATACCATTGCATTGTGATGTATAAGGAGTAGTGTTTTGAGATAAAATATCATAATACCATATAAATTCAATACACTACTGGATAAGATAGTCACCACGTCGATCTAATCAATTTTTTTTATATTATATCCATGTTAATTCTTGACATCGTTCTTGAACTCTTTGGACATCTCAATAGAATTTGATATATACCTCATCAAGTATATGTATCCATACCTACTCAATTAATTAGTAAACTTCAAAAAATATGAGTATCCACATATATATTCTAATTAAAGAGGTTTATACACATTAGTGTATACCAATTATAAATGATTTGTGGACCTTAAACCTTGACCACCAAATAGTGGTTTGGTCATCTTTCCTTTTAAATAATTATAGAATATTTCATGTGGTTTAATCTCCAAAAATTGAAGTAACTATATTGACAGAGCTACATCAAATGATTCTTGTTCATGTGACTGATATGGTAATTCCACAACTTGGTGTAAAATTAGTCCCATTAATGTGATTTAGTATAAATTTATAATATTTTTATACATAATTTAATACATAAATCTCATTATTCACTTGTTTTATTTTATAACATATTCTATCTTTATAAAAATAGTGGCCCTTATTTCCATAACTAATAATAAATCCGTCCATGTAAAAATAGAAAATATGGATGATATTCTTAGTAACACTAGTCACAAAATGATACTTATTTAAATAAAAAATCATTATTTTTAGAAATGTGAAGTGGTAGTCTCCAATGGTTAGAGAATCTTTCTATGATTCATTGAAATCCCAAAGATTGACCTCAGCTATGGAAGCCATATACAATCTACTTGTTTCCTATCTTTGGATAAAAATGTGAGAACCTCATGTAGTATATAATACCCAAATTATATATATTGACAGATTACACTCAATAACAAGCACACCTAAAGCTTCTCCTTTATTCTTTGGCTAGGTTTGGTTCTTTTTACAGTGGCCTTGCATTGAATACAAAAGACACATCACATTCTTATCCTTTTCTTATTTCTATATATTCTTCTTATTGGAAGTATAGTTATCTAGAGCCTTAGACTTTAAATAAGTCTTCAGAAACATTTCTTTGTTCTCAATTTTATTATTAACTATAATAAACAAGGGTTTTTTCACACCACATGTATTTATTAACACTGGTAATGATAGTAATAAGTTGTGAAAGAGTATTCTCACTATTTATCATGTTCTAATATGAAATAAAACTGGAGAAGGTTTTAGGTAGTCATGATGCAATGAGTTCTGTGTGAAACTCATCATGGATCTTAAAATCCAAGATGTATATGCATTTTATATATCCAGTCATCTTGACTACATGGGGATAAACTGCCACAAACTCTCAAATATTTCATGTGAACGTTGCATTAGAGATATCATAATTCTCTTATACATCATTCTCCTAATAAGGATCACAAAGGTGAGAAATGATATTACATGCATCCATATCTTCATATTGCTTTAGAATCACACTATATATGGAGAATAGTATGAAGCATTGGACATCTATTTCCTCTTCCACATGTTTTAGGTAGATAGATACCAGGACTCTTTCTCAAGTGACTTAGAAAGTGGGGTTTAAAAAATGTATAATTTTCATTCATGTAATAGTATAATTCATAATCATATTTACCATTACTTGAAATTTAATAGGGTGAAAAGGTTATCCTTCACTAGTATAGCGATATGGTTATAGTAATTTTTTTTAAATTTAAGTATAATTAAGAGAAAATAATAAGTACTTCCCTGATTACCATATCAGATTAATAATTTTAAAGAATATTAATCTCCAACTATTTTTTTTTTCAAAAAATAATTTCCCACATAATTAGTTTCATAATATCTTATTGTATCAATATTCTAGTGGTAAATACCTATATAACCCTAACTTGGGTCTAACAGGTTATTTGAAAGGTTTTAGGTAGTTCTATATTTCCAAATACATTAACTAATTGTTATTTGATATATTGACTTAATACCCCATACTAAAATACTAGATAAAATTTTCCTTAACCCTTGCATCTTGGATACATCATGTCTTTATTAACCAGTCGACCCTTAGTACGAGCCATGTTTAATCAACCCAAAACATCAAGATAAAGTTCCCTGATAATTGAAAACACCTGGACATGGGAATATCAAGAACTTTAAACTATGGGTTCAACTCTAACTTAAGAAATTAGGGGCTATACTAACTTAATATTTTAGTTGAAGGATTTTTTTCCTTATTTGAAAAAACCCAGTTTTATATAATCACATTCCTTTTTTAATATTAAGTTTATTTTACTTAACTGATTAAACATGTATATTTTTTATTCATAGTTCTATTTTATTTTATTCCCTCCTACAAGCTTAATAATTCATTTATTAAGTGATCATGTATAATTAATAAACATAAAAAATAAACCATTCAACTGATAAAAAATAAAATTCAAGTGGCATGATCATGAGATTCAATAAGGATTAGTTTATCTAAAAGATGATAAACTAACTCTGAAACCAAGGGGAAAACACCTTGAACCATATATTTTTTCATGTTGCAGCATTCCACCTCAGCTATTATGTATCACCTACATTGTACTTTCCTTGGTTCTGATAAACGGACAACCTCTTCTTACTAAGTCACTCCATACTTACATAATACATTACCAACCTATAGGTTATGGTATCCAATGGATTGGATAAGAGGGTTTATATAAAATAAACCATATACATTAAAGCCCTTACATAATAAGAAGGGGATGCCATGTAGGTCAAAACATTAATTTAAAGACGGAAATTATTTAAAAGAAAGGAAATCACATACCCAAGTGGTACAGGATTTTGCTTGGCATCCAAAAGACCCAGGATCAAATCCGGGTAGGGAAACAATTCTGGGGGTACTGTAGCAGCACTGTAGCAGCAGCAGACTGTAGCAGCAATGACACTGTAGTGGTGAAGGTACTGTAGTAAGAACTATAGAGGTGGTGGTACTGAAGTAGCCCAGGGTACTGTAGCAGTACTGATCCCCGAGGAGTCCTTTAGGAAAAAATGGGCTTTCAAGCCTTGTTTTTAAGCCACTTAGCATTGGGACTTTGGGCTATGTAATGGGCCTCACTATACCCAATCAAAAAGAGGTCTTTGCTTTAATAATAAAATGAGGCTTCGACCCCAACTTTAAAAAAATACACAAGTCTGGTCTAATTTTAGGATCATCCATATAGTATGCAAGGAAAATACATTTAAAATACATTAATAAATTAATTTTATTTATTCTTTAATTAAGATAAAACATTAGGGATTAATCCAAATTATCCAATTCATCTTAATTCCATCCAATATTCCTTTAATTACCATATCAATAATTTTATATTAAATTAATTTTAAATAAATTTTATAGAGTACACATGTGTACTTTGATGAAATGGTGTGTACTCATCCAAACTACCTAGCGTGATCCTTGTTATTGTACATTCCCTTGTAATCCAACACACATTGCATGATAGGTCATTACATGGAATGTATTGTAAAACAAATAAAACACATAACACATGTGAATTAAACTGCATATGATTCTCCTGATTCTTGTGGATCACACTATAGGAAAATACCATACACAACTTATAGTTTTATAATTAAACACAAAAATTAATTTAATATATAATTAATAATCCTATGACATGGTATTCACTATCAAATAAATGAAAAATAGAATACTTGTGAATTGATTTAATTTGCTAATTAATTCATATTTACACATCAAATTAAGCACATTGTTTTTAGTATACTACATGGTGTGTACTATTTTACACAGTATGAAATCTCTCCTACCTCTTTACATGAAACATGAATAGGGATAAGGTGTGTTTCCTTTCATGGGTATGCAATAGGTACATGGTTTATAACCTTTTTATGTGATGTGTGGCCTCAAAGTGGCACAATTTTCCAGTTCTTGTGTCGTGTAGTAGATACATGATACTCATGGACCCATGATTTATCCATAATGAATACATGAGGAGAACATGCCATGTATGCATGTTATAAGGAATTGGGTTATTTAAACACATGACAACCTAATATGGATAAATGCATTGATCCTATTTTATCAGATCACTGGTCAAATTTAATTGGACTGATCAAATATTGACTCAAGATACATATGTGATACACAAGTGCACAACATGTAGTTTGGGATACATGTGATATATTCTTTTGTTACCCATCTAGAACCCTTGGCTTCTCAATATTGTTTTTCTCATTGTTTCTCCATTTTAATTTGACTTACATGTTGGTTATGTGGTCCAAAAAGTAGAAAGGGAAAAGAAAAGGATGTTAAAATTTCAATAATGAATATATCTAAAGAAAAATAAAACGAAAATTCATAAAATTGCATTAATGATTAATAAATAATTATAAATTAGTCATGTGACCACATTGATACATCTTGTAGGTTTGGGATGCAGTCAATGAACCTAATTTACATTACTGACTCATCTTTTAGTCTATATTTATGAATAATAATAACATTACATAACAAATGATGTCATAACCAACAACATTATTAGATTAAAATACTTGATTAAACAAAATAACTAGAAGAGGATGATCATCACATGTAATTTATAAATAATTTATAAACAGGTCTAGAATTACAGGAAATTTTAATTCTTTTTTCACGCATAATTAAATTGAATCAATATAATTATATTATTGTTGAATTTTCAGATCCAAGTGACAAAACTGTTAAGTGGTGATCAAAATGTGTACTAATATCTCAAAATGTAGTCATATAATCTCTAGGTTCTAGAACGGTTAATCTTGATCGCTTGTCTTATTCCCACTTGATCTATATATAATTCTCATTAATGATGAATAATTTCTTATTTTTTCTTGATAGATTGAGAGAAGAGGAGTAAATAGAACACCCTATGTCTTTATAACCATATATAAGGGTTGATAGAGCATATATGTTAATCCCATGCGAGTCTGGGGTGTATTTGTTGACAATATAAAATTATGAATTTTTTAATCCTACAAGATTTCATCTGTTGACAATGGATATTTATGGATTTATTCAATATATAATATTGTAGTTGGAATAATTCTAGTTGATGTTATTTATGAAGAAAAATATATATTTATGGAGTTGAAAGAGTTCTATTTTGGGAAAATGGATGAGATGAGGGATTTTCAAAAATTAATCCATCCTTTTCCATCTTAGATAAGAAATCACTCAACCGTATAGTGCATAGGAGTGATCATCTCTTTCCCAACCAACACATGGAGGAACCAGGGTGAATAAATAAGGAATATCATGCATGTGAATGCATAGGAGAGCACACGTGTTGGTGTAGTCATGTGAATAGGGGCAATGGTTTATGTCATAGGGAGAAAGGGAAGATGAGTCTAGGAGAGGACCATGTTATGTGAAACTGGAGATTTTGGGAAGTGAAGATGCTTGTTAATCAGATCATGGGTGAGGATAATATTGATGTGGGATTTAAGGGTAGTTTGAACTATTCCCCCAATTAAAAAATAAACACATAACGATCATCATTGGATCTATTTTATGTCATCCAATTGATCTTATCCAAAGGACATTTTTACCATCTCGCTAGAGAATTCATGAATGTTTGTTATGCTATAGGATATATCACCTCACCATAGTCCCATGGAAGATGATATAGTCAATGTCACAGCTTCGAGATTGCATTGTGGAAAGTATGAATTTAATAAAGGAAAATAAATAAATGTTATATAATCATAATGTGGGATACTGTAATGACCCGAAATTTTTTAAATAAATATTGTTTCCTAATTTTATGTGTTATTTTATTTTATTTTATTACTCAACAAAAATGTTTCATTTGATAACATGAGTATAATTAAAATGAGACTGTTGGGTTTTGACTATTATTTGACCATTGGTCAATATGACCGCTGAAAACTAAACGTTTTGACTATTGTCTCTAAATACAAGCAATCTTGGTTAATTAATATAGAAAGAAGATTTGATGGCCTCACCCAGTAGTCTTGGACTGATCGAAGCCCATCTAACAGAACTTGGGAAGGAGGTAGCACCACTGGGCTTTGCTCTGGACCAAACCCAAGATGAACTTCATCGTATAAAGCTAGAACGGGATCGCCTTCGCGAGAAGTTAAAATTGATAGAAATTACTACTCGTGCGATGTTGGCCGAGCCTCCCTCAGATTCTCTCACCTTATCACACCATACACTTAGGTCCTATGCTGGTGTGATAAGGGGATATGTAAAGAGACCGTAACTGCCTTGTGTAATCCTTTGTTTTAAATAAAAATTGGGATTTCTTCTTATGATGAAGTTTATGAATTTTCAAATGACCGGATAAATATAGTATGCATATTTTTGATGAATTTTATAAAAAGGATATTTTAAAAATGGTTGCGTAAACCTTAAATAATTAAAAATGTGTAATGATTTTCGAAAAATGGTCTTCTACAATTATGTTCAGTACGAAATTTAGAGTCTAATAAGATCAAATTAATTTTTGATGAATAGTACATTATGAATAGTGATTTTATGATTAGGATTAGTAATGTGTCCAAATGGATTAGTAATCTCACTTAAAGAAAGTATTAATATAATCTAGGCACCTTGATTAAGTAATGTGATTCAATAAAATGGTTAAATAACGGCTTCATAAATTATTATTCAAGTATTAGTTTTTTCGGGTGAATAGTGTTTTTTAATTAAAAATTTAATTAAAAATATTTAGAAAATTATTTTTATAAAACGGATTTTATTTTTGAACTCAGAGAACCGATATTATGCTATGGTAATTTTTGGGGTTTTTTCTGAAAAAATGAATTTTCGGTGAATAGTGTTTTTATTTAAAAATTAAATTAAAAATATTTAGAAAATTATTTTTATAAAATGGAGTTCATATTTGTAATCAGAGCGTTGATATTTGGTAAAGGTGAAATTTTGGGATTATTCTGAGAAAGTTGAATTTTCGATGAATAGTGAAAATACAGTTTTTAAGTTACGGGTGTTTAATGACATCATTAAATGATGTATTAAGTATGTAATCAATATTGTCGACTTATGAATAGTAATATAAGGTATGAGGTGTCCCAAGTGGCCAATACCATGGGAAAATACCATGGGCAAGCCCATGGTTTTGCCAAAACCACTAATGAGGTGTCCCTTGGCCATTAATGCCTTGTCCCCTCACTTTCCCTATAAATACCAAGACATACTCTCATCCATTCGACTCCCCACTCTCCCCCAACGAAGTTCTGGTCTCATTACCTCCCAAGGAGTCCTCCCATGGTGCCCCCAAGCCCTCAAGGTCCCAACCTTTGGGTTTTAAGAGTTATGTTTTAAGGTAAGGGATCTGACCTCTCTCTTTCATTTCAAGTAATCTCTTTTATGTCATTCCTTTTATGATACATGTTCTTATGTTGGAGAATGTTCTTTTATACTCCTGTTACTTCACTTTATATGTTCATATAATGAGAGATCCCCTCTTACTCTCATTATTTCGTTTTATGGAGTTTTAAGTGGCGCCGTTAGGCTGCCGAAATTTTTGTAACAGATTCTTTATCCCTTCTCATTTTTCAAGATCTATTTTCATGTAAAGTATTTCAAGTTCCTTTTTATTATGTTGGGGTATGATCTCTAAATTTATCATACTGATCTTTTATGATCATATTATGAGAGACCCCCTTTTATCTCTTTAATTCAGTATTTTGAAGTTTTAAGTGGCGCCGTTAGGCTGCCGAATTTTTAAGTGGTTCTTCACCCTTCTCGTTTTGAAGTTCTACTTTCATGTAAATTTCTTTCAAGTTCCTTTTTGTTATGCTGGGGTATGATATCTATATCTATCATACTGGACTCTTATGTTTATATTATTAGGGACCCCATTTGATCTCTTCAATTCAGTATTTTGAAGTTTTAAGTGGCGCCGTTAGGCTGCCGAATTTTTAAGTGGTTCTTCACCCTTCTCGTTTTGAAGTTATATTTTCATGTCAATTCTTTCAAGTTCCTTTTTGTTATGTTGGGGTATGATCTCTATATCTATCATACTGGACTCTTATGTTCATATGATGAGAGACCCCATTTTATCTCTTCAATTCAGTATTTTGAAGTTTTAAGTGGCGCTGTTAGGCTGCCGAATTTTTTAGGGGATTCTTTCACCCTTCTCATTCTTTTCAAAGTTCTACTTTCATGTCAAGTCTTTCAAGTTATTTTTTAATTATGGTGGGGAATTATCTCTATATATATCATACTGAACTCTTAGGTTCACATGATTAGAGACCCTATTTGATCCTTTCAAATCATTTTTGTTGAAGTTTAAGTAACGCTGTTTGGCTGCCGAACTTTCATAAGAGAAATCTAATTTTTTTCTTCCTTCCATGTTTTTCATTTCAAATGGTATGTCCTTGAAATTTAATTACCATGATCATGTATCCTTTTTATTCTGTCCATCTACTATTTTATGGGTCATTTATGAATGTTTGACCCATTTTCCCTCTCTTTTTATTGTCTTCTAAAACCTCGTAACATAGCCTTTATGCTGTAGAATTTCCGTCTCAAAATGTCTCTCTCTTTTTCTAAAGTTCTTTTATATTATTAAGTGAATACTCAAAGCTCTTTCTTCTAAAGGTGTATTCACATATATACCAGAAATTTTTATTTTAAATTCTGGGATTTACATACATGAGACCCACCTTCCTTTTCTGTGGGTTTTAAAGTGACGTAAAGATCACGTCTTTAAAGCAGTTTTTAAAACGTTATGATTATGAAATGAAACCCATTTATTTTATGCTATATGGGTTATTTATGAAATGTTTGATGATGATATATGTGGATCACATGATAATAAAGGTAAATTTAAGGGTGTGCCCTGATAGCGCTCCAATGCATTGGGTAATGATGTAACCACTAGAGATTACAATTTTCACGATACCTTGGTGAATAACCTTGGTAATTTTCAAATGACACCTTGGGGATGGACCTTGGTGATATGTTCATGATTTTCTATGTTAAATTATGTAGCCAAATCTTCAAGTTATGAAAATTTTATTTTTATTATGATATGCCTCATGATTTCATTCTCATGCCTTAAAGTTCTTTTCATGACCTTATTGAGGTATCTCAAGTTCACATGTAAAATGTTTCTCTTGTTTCCCTTACTGGGCCTTTTGCTCACCCTTTCTTTTGATATATGTCCCCAGGTTATGTGATGCAGTATTGAACCTAGGATGAACATGAGGAGAAGCCTTTCAAGTGTTTTAGAAGAATGTTTTATTTTTTCATGTTTAAAGTTCTTGGTTTCCAAGACACTAAACCTTAAAGATCCCCAGTTCCGTGTAATGGAATGAAAGTTATGTTATAAAAAGACGGGATGCTATAGTTGGTATCAAAGGATGGTTTAGTTATTTGTGGAAATTAGGATATGAAAACTTTAGGAATAATCCTATAGAAAAGTTAAAAAATAGGAAATCTTCCTGGTATTTTGGTGAGTATTGAGTAAGGGGTTTCCAAGCAAATACATCCCTGTCTGGATACGAGCAGGTAGAGGTGGCTCTGACACAGATGTACATAGGGGTAAAACCCAAAAACACCGCTTTGAGCTAGACTCGAACGGGAACTGGTACATGACAATGGGCCTTGCTGCACTCTTGGTTACGACACTCCCGGGGGATATGCTTTGGTAAATTCATAAGCTTAGTATGAACCATTGTTAAAGGAACAAAGATAAAATAAAATAAAGATTCATATAAGAATATATGATCATGGATAACCTAGATGGGAACCTAGGGGATCACAAGTTAGGGTATACTTTTCTTCTACAAGTTATCCTTATATGCTTTCGGTTCCTTTTCCTGATTATTGACTAAGTATTTAAGCCCCTAATTATGGTTTCTTTTCTTAGTTAATGGTGGGAAATGGAAGAACATGTCCAAACAACCAATGTGATAGGAAATGCGATGATTGTCATATTAATATGACAGGGATGATTAGGGGATTAAAATATGATTATTATTTTGGAAGATGTTCACTATTTTGGGGACCCTATATGATTGAGGTAAATAGATTACTACGGTATTTTCATTTAAGAGTAAGGTTGACTTATATTTTGAAGAATCGATGAATTTAAGGTGGAATTATAGTAATTTAGGTTACTTATGGGAATGATTAACCTATCTTGGGTAAAATATGTTTAGGTTAGATACTTTTGTTATAAGATGTTAGGAGTGGTTTATGTTGTTTATAGATGAACAATGAAGTTTATTTTGGAAGACTATGTTATCAAATCCTTCTTGTATTTGGGTTTCAATATTAGCTTAGTTTATTTTGAGGAATCTTAATGACCGTTATTTATGGAATGGTCAATGATGAACTATGGGTAGTACCATGGAACTTTGAAGATTTAAAAGTAGTTTCCATTCCTATGGGATTCTTTCTTTTTGAAGAGGTGTTTTACCTTACCCTTTCTATTTTTGGGATAATGTTTAAATATAGAAGAAATAGATAGTTAATCTTTTGTAGATTATGTGATTCTCTAGAAGATGATTCTTGTGCTTTTATGAGACCAAGTGTTTTTGAAGTCTCATCATTTGGAGAAAAGATTAGTGTTGGTAGGGACTTATTAAAGGATGAAACTCTACTTGAAGGTAGGTATATTTTCTTATGTTTTTGTTCTATGTAGTAAATTAATTCCTCAAAATTATAAAAAGAAACGTAAAACAAAAATGTTGTTGGTTTATGTTTCCTACTAGGTAATCAAAGACCGTTTACACACATCATAAGTTTGGGATTTTCTTATGGTTAACTTTCTCCTAATCATGTTCTCTATCACTCTCCCTCAGAACTTGACCCTTGGTTTTCTCCTCCATGTCCATGTTTTCCTACATGGAATCCTAGTGTGGGTTAACTCGGGTGACCTTTGTACTTCCCTTTCTTTCTTTTAAAGTAATAGTTTTACTGACTCCTTTTCCGATGTGGTACTTTCAATGAAATTTCAAAACCCAATTTTAAAAAATTGCGAGGACGCAATTTCTTAAGGGGGGAAGATTGTAACGACCCGAAATTTTTTAAATAAATATTGTTTCCTAATTTTATGTGTTATTTTATTTTATTTTATTACTCAACAAAAATGTTTCATTTGATAACATGAGTATAATTAAAATGAGACTGTTGGGTTTTGACTATTATTTGACCATTGGTCAATTTGACCGCTGGAAACTAAACGTTTTGACTATTGTCTCTAAATACAAGCAATCTTGGTTAATTAATATAGAAAGATGATTTTATGGCCTCACCCAGTAGTCTTGGACCGATCGAATCCCATCTAACAGAACTTGGGAAGTAGGTAGCACCACTGGGCTTTGCTCTGGACCAAACCCAAGCTGAACTTCATCGTATAAAGCTAGAACGGGATCGCCTTCGCGAGAAGTTCAAATTGATAGAAATTACTACTCGTGCGATGTTGGCCGAGCCTCCCTCGAATTCTCTCACCTTAGCACACCTTACACTTAGGTCCTATGCTGGTGTGATAAGGGGATCTGTAAGGAGACTGTAACTTCCTTGTGTAATCCTTTATTTTAAATAAAAATTGGGATTTCTTCTTATGATGAAGTTTATGAATTTTCAAATGACCGGATAAATATAGTATGTATATTTTTGATGAATTTTAGAAAAAAGATATTTTAAAAATGGTTGTGTAAACCTTAAATAATTAAAAATGTGTAATGATTTTCGAAAAAGTGTCTTCTACAATTATGTTCAGTACGAAATTTAGAGTCTAATAAGATCAACATAATTTTTGATGAATAGTAAATTATGAATAGTGATTTTATGATTAGGATTAGTAATGTGTCCAAATGGATTAATAATCTCACTTAAAGAAAGTATTAATATAATCTAGGCACCTTGATTATGTAATGTGATTCAATAAAATGGTTAAATAAAGGCTTCATAAATTATTATTCAAGTATTAGTTTTTTCGGGTGAATAGTGTTTTTTAATTAAAAATTTAATTAAAAATATTTAGAAAATTATTTTTATAAAACGGATTTCATTTTTGAACTCAGAGCACCGATATTATGCTATGGTAATTTTTGGGGTTTTTTCTGAAAAAATGAATTTTCAGTGAATAGTGTTTTTATTTAAAAATTAAATTAAAAATATTTAGAAAATTATTTTTATAAAATGGAGTTCATATTTTTAATCAGAGCGTTGATATTTGGTAAAGGTGAAATTTTGGGATTATTATGAGAAAGTTGAATTTTCGATGAATAGTGAAAATATAGTTTTTAAGTTACGGGTGTTTAATGACATCATTAAATGATGTATTAAGTATGTAATCAATATGGTCGACTTATGAATAGTAAGATAAGGTATGAGGTGTCCCAAGTGGCCAATACCATGGGAAAATACCATGGGCAAGCCCATGGTTTTGCCAAAACCACTAATGAGGTGTCCCTTGGCCATTAATGCCTTGTCCCCTCACTTTCCCTATAAATACCAAGCCATCCTCTCATCCATTCGACTCCCCACTCTCCCCCAACGAAGTTCGGGTCTCATTACCTCCCAAGTAGTCCTCCCATGGTGCCCCCAAGCCCTCAAGGTCCCAACCTTTGAGTTTTAAGAGTTATGTTTTAAGGTAAGGGATCTGACCTCTCTCTTTCATTTCAAGTAATCTCTTTTATGTCATTCCCTTTATGCTACATGTTATTATGTTGGAGGATGTTCTTTTATACTCCTCTTACTGCCCTTTATATGTTCATATAACGAGATATCCCCTCTTACTCTCATTATTTCGTTTTATGAAGTTTTAAGTGGTGCCGTTAGGCTGCCGAAATTTTTGTAACGGATTTTTTCTCCCTTCTCATTTTTCAAGATCTATTTTCATGTAAAGTATTTAAAGTTCCTTTTTATTATGTTGGGGTATGATCTCTAAATTTATCATACTGATCTTTTATGATCATATGATGAGAGACCCCATTTGATCTCTTCAATTCAGTATTTTTAAGTTTTAAGTGGCGCCGTTAGGCTGCCAAATTTTTAAGTGGTTCTTCACCCTTCTCGTTTTGAAGTTCTACTTTCATGTCAATTCTTTCAAGTTCCTTTTTGTTATGTTGGGGTATGATCTCTATATCTATCATACTGGACTCTTATGTTAATATGATGAGATACCCCATTTGATCTCTTCAATTCAGTATTTTGAAGTTTTAAGTGGCGCCGTTAGGCTGCCGAATTTTTAAGTGGTTCTTCACCCTTCTCGTTTTGAAGTTATACTTTCATGTCAATTCTTTAAAGTTCCTTCTTGTTATGTTGGGGTATGATCTATATATCTATCATACTAGACTCTTATGTTCATATGATGTGATACCCCATTTGATCTCTTCAATTCAGTATTTTGAAGTTTTAAGTGGCGCTGTTAGGCTGCCGAATTTTTTAGGGGATTCTTTCACCCTTCTCATTCTTTTCAAAGTTATACTTTCATGTCAAGTCTTTCAAGTTCCTTTTTAATTATGGTGGGGCATTATCTCTATATCTATCATACTGAACTCTTAGGTTCACATGATGAGAGACCCTATTTTATCCTTTCAAATCATTTTTGTTGAAGTTTAAGTAACGCCGTTAGGCTGCCGAACTTTCATAAGAGAAATCTAATTTTTGTCTTCCTTCCATGTTTTTCATTTCCAATGGTATGTCCTTGAAATTTCATTACCATGATCATGTATCCTTCTTATTCTGTCCATCTACTATTTTATGGGTCATTTATGAATGTTTGACCCATTTTCCCTCTCTTTTTAATGTCTTCTAAAACCTCGTAACATAGCCGTTATGCTGCAGAATTTCCGTCTCAAAATTTCTCTCTCTTTTTATAAAGTTATTTTATATTATTAAGTGAATACTCAAAGCTCTGTCTTCTAAAGGGGTATTCACATATATACCAAAATTTTCTATTTTAAATTCTGGGATTTACATACATGAGACCCACCTTCCTTTTCTGTGGGTTTTAAAGTGACGTAAAGATCATGTCTTTAAAGCAGTTTTTAAAACATTATGATTATGAAATGAAACCCATTTATTTTATGCTATATGGGTTATTTATGAAATGTTTGATGATGATATATGTGGCTCACATGATAATAAAGTCAAATTTAAGGGTGCGCCCTGATAGCGCTCCAATGCATTGGGTAATGATGTAACTACTAGAGATTACAATTTTCACGATACCTTGGTGAATAACCTTGGTAATTTTCAAATGACACCTTGGGGATGGACCTTGGTGATATGTTCATGATTTTCTATGTTAAATTATGTAGCCACATCTTCAAGTTATGAAAATGTTATTTTTATTATGATATGCCTCATGATTTCAATCTCATGCCTTAAAGTTCTTTTCATGACCTTATTGAGGTATTTCAAGTTCACATGTAAAATGTTTCTCTTGTTTCCCTTACTGGGCCTTTTGCTCACCCTTTCTTTTGATGTATGTCCCCAGGTTATGTGATGCAGTAATGAACTTAGGATGAACATGAGGAGAATCCTTTCAAGTGTTTTAGAAGAATGTTTTATGTTTTCATGTTTAAAGTTCCTGGTTTCCAAGACACTAAACCTTAAAGATCCTCAGTTTCATGTAATGGAATGAAAGTTATGTTATAAAAAGACGGGATGCTATAGATACACCATAGTGTGTTATATTGTTCCATAGAAAATGACTATAATTTAAGGTCTAAAACATAGTAGAATGTACCATGAAATAGTCCTTGTAAATTTTAGATATGAGAGTTTTCACATGCTATATATACATTTCTTATTCCATATAATATGTTTAAAATTGATTCATGGAAATTCATGAACTATAAGAAAAAAGGGAATGTTGAAAGGGTAAGGTGGTTTCACCATAATGATACATACTATTCTATAAATGTATGTGTTGCTAAGATTTTTTGTTCTTAGATTTTAGTAGTATCCAAAACATGGGACAAATATCTATGCTATATAACTATGTTAGTTTTTTGGATGCACCACGGATTATGGAAAACACCATAGTTAAATTATATTAAAAATGTGAGCATACCCATGGAATTAATGACTATGCCATAGTATCCAATAATTATTACATGATCTGATTATAGGATGTTTCCAAGTATTTGAAAATACATGATCATGTGAGGTTATTCTTAAATGGAGAGTCATTTTCATCTAATAGTGGTTTTATAAACATTGATCATGAAGATTTTATATCTAAAGGACATGATCATAGTGTTATGCGCATTTGGTTTTCCATATTTACATATATGGAAATTCATTCTTCGAGATAGAGGAAATCTCGGGTAGTTATATTTTTGATTTATGAATATATCAATGTACTTATGACCTGAGAATCATGGAAAATTTAAGAATTATTTAGAACTCTTAAATTAATAGTTATATAGTATATGGATTTGGAAATATAATTAGACCAGAAAATTAACAAAAGAAAAAAAGAATCTTCACCATTTGAAATACCAACATAAGGAGAGAGAGAGATAGATATATAAAGAGAAATATATTTAATTATCTACATATAAAGGAAAGGGGAAAGTTGGACCATGAAAATATTCCTAATATAATTTTAATGTCGATTTATTGAAAGGGACGAATTCCTACATCCTTTAAAGTGAAGGTATCTTAGTGTAATTTTGGAAAGAAAGAGGATTTAAGGAATTATTATGGAAAGAACATTTCTTGGAATCCATTGAACAATTTTCCAATAAATTAGAGAAGTTAACTAATTTTAATTGAAAAAAGTGATTCCATAACACTTTTGGAAATTAAGAAAGGAGATTTTATGACATGCAATGAAAAGAAGGTGATGCTCAAGGGGATGTTCTTATCAGACGTGTGAAGGATAAAAAGGACATAGAAGGCGCCCATCTTATATATGTTGAATCTATAATGATATGGTGATACTCTACTTGGACTATGAGATAATATTTTATTCCCTTTGTGGTAATTATAGAAAAGGTAAGTTGAAAGAGAAGTATTTCTTTATTGGTAGTGAATAAGCCTATAAATTTCTAATGTAGTGATCTTGGAAAATAGTGACCTTTACATACCCTTAGAAGTGGGCATATAGTGTTTTTGGTGCATTGACCAAAAATTTATTGCATACCCATTAGGCATGATTATAGCGGTTAACCATTTAAAAATACTTATGAATATAAAAATTCCCTTTTATATTTTATATAACACAATTTGAAAAGGGGTTTCAAAATATCTAATATTTTTTATTAATGGATGGTGGAGCCAAAATTCAATCATATTTACAAGTCAATAAGAGAAAAACAAGGTGAATGTTCTCAATAAGGGGTAAATATCATTAGGTTAGTGAGAGTGAAAAATAAAAGTAAAGAAATTATAATTGTATCAAATACCCTGATTCACCCCCCACATAGGGTATATCTCAAATAAGTACCTTTAGGGACCAACATTTGGTATCAAATGGTTCCTTTTTTTTATTGGATTTATTTTCTCTAACTTATTTCATTTTTTTAAAGTTTATGTTTAAGTTTTCCCCTAAATTATGTTGTTTTATGAAAAATAATGAACTTAAAAGAAAAATCACATGTCGAGGGAAATCCCTTAGTGTAAAACTTTATTCAAAAAGGGTGAGATTTAGTTGAATGAGTCTAACAGTCTAGTGAAGATAAGTGTTCATGTTATACAATGAAAATGAGATCCTTTGAAAAGAGGTGAAGTTGTCTGGATACAAGTAATTATGAATAACTTAATGTGATAATTTCATTCCTTTCCCAAAACATGAAAATGAGAATATTAAAGATAGAAGGTGTTGCGTTCATTCATCATGACCAACCCCATTCCTTAACTTGAGGAAATTCAAGGTACCCTCTCCCTTTACACTATAAATATTATAACTTATTTGAAAAGGTACATGCCTCTAGGGGATACACAGTCCATTGGGTAAGTGTACTTAAAATTACATGAAATGAAGAAAATATTAGATATGAAAATTAGTAATAAATTCTATAAATAAATAAGTGGTATAATTTTTATAAGTTTATATTGGTGTTAAAATTTATAAAAGGATAAATTTTTTAATTTTATAATGAAAGGGTATTTTTAAGTATAATCTATTTCCTGAGGAATGATCTATATTAATCTATTATACCTTTATAAACCTATCCTAAAATGAGGGTCCATAAGTTATTTGGTTAGTGTAATCTATCCATTAAGAGAGGAGAATTGACTGAGGCTATAGAAATGATAAATCTTGAGTATAAATGTTTATATTATAATATTTTTAATAGTTTTTTCATCTTTCATGGTATTAAATACTGCTAAAAAAATAAGGTTGTCAATAATTTTTTTCGCCAATTGAAATAAATTTCAAATACACAATGATGATATCAAGGGGGTATTGGAGTTCAAATACCAAAGTCTATCTTTCTAATAAAATTTTACCAATAGAGGAAGAGAACATATTGGGAAAGATAAATATTGTTTACATTCTATTTTAATAAAAAAATTAGTATGACATGGTCTGAATTGTTATGAAATAAGATTCAATAAAATGTATTTTTGTTTTCTAATGATTTGAACCTATTTTTGGATGTTTCTTCATGATTTAAGGCCCTCTCAAGTTGAGACTATAGTGATTCAGGATTCTCATACATGGATACTACTTTATGTTAGATGAATATTCATTATATTACATAGACACACACCTAAGGACCATACTAGTTTTGTGCCCTTGGAACTTGGAAAAAAATCTTATAATATAGTGAATGATCTTCAATTTTTCCCACAAATATATCCCAATTTAGTAATATTCATATACATAACCTATATAAAAAATTTCTTCACAACCTAGAGAAATGAAACATAAGAAAGGGTGGTCCCATATGCTTAGTAAAGGAAAAAATGGGAGATACATAAGCAAAACATGAACATAAGAGTATAATATCATGAGAATATATAACATTTGAAAACCATACTATGCATATCAAATCTCATAATCTGGAGTAATGAAATAAATATTGGTAGTTCATAAGACATGAATAATATAGAAATCAAATAACATCAGTAATGAGAGCATAAAATTGGAAAAAATAGAATTATGGCATACAGATAAGCATATACAATTCTTTCCTTATTAGTCAAATCTCATTTCCAAGATTTATAAGACACTCTATGGGTAGCTATACCAGCTTAATGGGGCATAACACTATCCCTAGTGGAATTCCATTCTTTATAGTGGGAGGGTTTCACTCCCTAAAATATAATAACAGTCAAGGTTCACTCCCAAGACCCTCACTTAACTGATTATATATTTCTAACAAAAAAATTTCATAATTAAGTTTTATTTTATTCCCTCCTACAAGATCAATAATTAATTTATTAAGTGATCATGTATAATTAATAAAAATAAAAAATAAACCATTAAACTGATATAAAATAAAATTCAAGTTTCATGATCATGATATTAAATAAAGATTAGTTTATCTAAAATATGATAAACTAACCCTGAAACATAGGAGAAAACACCTTGAACCATATCTTTGTTCATGTTGGAGAATTCCACCTCAGCTATTATGTATCACCTTCATTGGTTTTTCCTTGGTTCCGGTACGTAGACAACCTCTTCCCACTAAGGCACTCCATACTTACATAATACATTACAAACATATTGGTGATGGGATCTAATGGATTGGATAAGAGGGTTTATATAAAATAAACCATAGACGTTCAAGACCTTACATAATAAGGATGTAATGAAATATAGGTCAACACATTAATTTAAAGATCAAAATTATTTAAAAGAAAAGAAATCACATACAAAAGTCTGGTCTAATTTTAGGATCATTCATATAGTATGTAATGAATATACATTTACAATACAGTCATCAATTAATTTGATTTATTCTTTAATTAAGATAAAACATCATGGATTAATCCAAATTATCCAATTCATCTTAATTCCATCCATGATTCCTTGAATTACCAACATCAATAATTTTAAAATAAATTAATTTTAATTAAATTTTTTAGAGTACACATGTGTACCTTAATGAAATGGTGTGTACACATCCAAGTTACCTAGCAGGATCTTTGTGATGGTGCATTCCCTTGTAATCCAACACACATTACCTGACAGGTCATTACATGGAATATATTGTTAAACAAATAAAACACATAACACATGTGAATTAAATTGCATGTGATTCTCTTGATTCATGTGAATCACACTATATGAAAATACCATACACAACTTATAGTTTTATAATTCAACAAAATAATTAATTAAATATAAAGTTAACAATCCTATGATATGGTATGCACTATCAAATAAATGAAACATATAACACATGTGAATTTATTTAATTTCATAATTAATTCATATTTACCCATCAAATTGAGCACATTTTTTTAGTATACTACATGGTGTGTACTAGTTTACACAATCTGAAATCTCTTCTATCTCTGCACATAAAACATACCTAGGGATATGATGTGTTTCCTTTCATGGACATGTAATAGATATATGGTTTTTAACCATTTTACGTTATGTGTGGCCTCAAAGTGGAACAATTTTCTAGTTCTTATGTTATGTAGTAGATTCATGACACTCATGGAACCATGATTTATCCATAATGAATACATGAGGAAAACATGCCATGTATGCATGTTAAAAGGTATTTGGTTCTTTTAACCATATTCTAGCATAATATGGATCTAGGAATTGATCTTATTTTATCAGATCACTGGTCAAATTTTATTGGACTGATCAAATTTGACTCAAGGTACATTTGATATACACAAGTACACAACATGTAGTTTGAGATATATGTGATATATGCTTATGTTACCCATCTAAAACCCTTGGCTTCTCAAGATAGTTTTTCTTATTGTTTCTTTATTTTAATTTGACTTGCATGTTGGTTATGTGGTCCAAAATGAAGAAAAGGAAATACAAAGGATGTTCAAATTTTAATAATGAATATATATAAAGAAAAATAAAATGAAAATTCATATCATTCCATTAATTTTTAATAAATAATTATAAATTAGTCATGTGACCACATTGATACATCTTGTAGGCTTGGGATTAAGTTTATGCTCCTAATTTACATCACTAACTCATCTTTTTAGTCTATATTTATGAATAATAAGAACATTACATAAGAAATGATGTCATAACCAACAAGATTATTATATTATTGGACATTATTAAAAAAACTATAAGAGGATGATCATAATATGTAATTTATAAATAATTTATAAATTGATCTAGAATTACATGAACTTTTAATTCGTTATTCAAAAATAATTTAGTTGAATCAATCTCATTGTATTGTTTCTGAATTTTCAGATTTAAGTGAAAAACCCCTTAAGCGGTGATCAAAATGTGTACTATAATCTCAAAAAGTAGTCATAGAATCTCCAGGTTCTAGAATGGTTAATCCTCATTTCTTGTTTCATTCGTGCTTGATCTATATATAATCCCCCTTAAGGACAAATAATTCTTTATGTTCTCATGATAAATTGAGAGAATAGGAGGAAATAGAACACTCAAGATCTATATAACCGTCTATAAGGGTTGAGAGAGCTTCTATGTTAATAATGACTGAAAATTACTTTTTTATTATAAAACACTTTCAAGGAAAAAGTGAGAAACCACATACAACTAAAGAAAAAAACCGGACCGCCCCATCCTAGAAAGTGTACCATTCAACAAGCCTTCACCGCCACAGGACCCCTCGGCAAGCTGTCCCGTGCAGAATCACGAGTACAGAACCGATGGCGAAGCCATACCCTCTCAAGCATCCAAGTCCAAGAGGCCTGCATCAATGAAGACATAATGTTCTAATCCCCTTCCGGAGCTGGTCCAAGAGCATGATGTAAACAAACAAAGACTTAACTGCAAAGTAAAGTAAAGGATGACCCGAAGCAACTATAGCTCACACCACACATTCACTCACACCAGCCAACTAAAACTACCAAGTTAAACAAAATTTCTAACAAGAAACTTAATATTACATGAGTATGTTTTCCTAAAAATTTCCCATGTTAATGATGATAATTTAAGGTCGGGTTCTTCCAATATCTGCTTCTCAAAACCAGCCACTAGTTGGTCCCAAGTCTGAATGTACTCCTCAACACTGATCTTTCCATAGTTGAAGCCCCCTACCAAAATCAAGTCATGTTTGTCGATCCATGAATATTTCTCCCCATTCAAAGCCACCTCTAGAGATCTCCCCATCATTCTGGCAGCATCCTCCTCAGAAGCTTTGAGTAATAGGACCTGTTCTGTCACTTCTTCTTCAGAGCATAAGAATAGAACCAATGATTGCCAATTCTACTCCCCTGCCCTCAAAAGGTTCAAATACTCCAAAGCCGTTATCTCATCACTCCTCCTCTTAGCTGAGCGAGTCTTCAGGGGAGGCGGTAGTGAAGAATAGTCCCTCCTCCCCTTCCTTATCCGGGAACCCCTTGTGCTCTTCGAACTTAGCACCTCATCAGCAGAATGCCACTGTACACTCCCTTTGGAAGCCAAAACCCCGACTCCATCTCACTCGCCTGGAATAGACAGATCATAACTCTCCTCTGCAAGGCTTTCAAACCTGTTGCTCAAGGTGAGTAGTCTGGGTCCCCCTTCCTTCCCATCTCTGTTTGGAACAGCCTCATCCAAATCTGACCCCTGCCTCCCCTTTTTCATATCCACACTGTCAAACCATTTCTGCTCAGCCACCGATCCAGAGAGGTCCACCTTCTCTTAATCCAACGTCCAGTCCAGAATTATTTTACCCCCTCCCTCTGAACATCCACAAGTGTCTCCTCTAGCTAGAAATCTCCCCCTTCATCCTGCTCACCATGGATGGATGAACTGCCCAGATCACCTTTCAGACTTCTGAACACATCCGCCACCTTCAGGTTTACCTGGTGTGTTTCCGCACTAGTACCCACTGCCATGCTTCCCCTACCTCACTACCTGTTCACACCTACTCCACTGGACGCAACGAGATCCCCCTAGCTCTGACCTCTTCACCCACTGCCTCCCGACTCGAGCTCGTTGTCTCGAAAAACAGTGGAGCTTTTTTGTTTCCACTGTCCATCGTCCAAGTTGTGTCCTGCCTGTCCCTCCGACCAACATCCATCAATTTTGAGCCAAATCCCCTCCCCACCAATGATGCAGGTCTCTGTCGATAGAGCTCACCAGCGTGCCCCAATCGATTACATGAGAAACAGAAATCCGTCCAACTTTCATAGATAACTCTCTGCCTGCACCAATATTCTTCTCCAATCGTAATCCAAACATAATCAAAAGGATCCCTAGACACATCCATCTCCATGCAGATCCTCGGGCATACCGGGTGACAGACTGCTTCTGTTCTACTATCCAAACAAAGATACCTACCGAGAAGATTGTCGAGGATTTGGATAATTTAGGGGTTCTGAAATGGCAACAGAAGGTTAGGGAAACTAACCCAAATCGCCGTGGACGGCGAGTCGCAATTCATGTGGATAAATAAGGAATATCATGCATGGTAAATGTTGGAACAATTAACCCAATTAAAAAATAAACACCTAATGATCTTCATTGGATCTATTTTATTTCATCCAATTGATCTTATCCAAAGGTCATTTTTACCCTCTAACTAGAGATTTCATGAATGATTGTTATGCTATAGGATGAATCACCTCACCATAGTCCCATAGAAGATGATATAAACAATGTTGTATCTTCAAGCTTGCCTCGTGAAAGGTATGAATTTAATAAAGGTAAATAATTAGAGGTTATATAATAATAATGTGGGATACACCATAGTTTGTGATATTGTTCCATATAAAATGTCTAGAATATAAGGTCTACAACATTGTAGAATGTACCATGAAATAGACCTTATGAATTTGATATGCTGAGAGTTTTCACATGCTAAAAATACATTTCTTGTTCCATATAAGATGTTTAAAATGGATTCATGGTAATTCATTCACTATAATAAAAAAGGGAATGTTGCTAGGGTAAGGTGGTTTCACCCTAATGATACATACTATTCCATAAAGGTATGTGTTGCTAGTATTTTTTGTTCTTACATTTGAGTAGTTCCCAAAACATGGGACAAATATCTAATCCATATAACTATATTGGTTTTTTGGCTGCACCATGGATGATGTACAACACTGTAGTTATATTATATTGAAAACATGAGCATACCTATCGAAGTAATGACCATGCCATAGTATCCAAGAATTATTACATGATTTGATTTTAGGAGGTTTAAAACTATATGATAATACATGATCATGTATGGTTATTCTTAAGTGGAGAATTGATTTCATCTAATAGTGGTTTTATAAACATTGATCATGAAGATTTTATGGCTAAAGGCCCTAATCATGGTGTTATACACAATTGGTTTTCCATATTTACATATATGGAAATTCATTCTTCGAGAGGGAGGAACACTCGAGTGGTTATATTTTTCATTTATGAATATATCAATGTACTTATTACTTGAGACTCATTGAAAATTTAAGAATTATTTAAAACTCTTAAATTAACAGTTATAGAGTATATGGATTTGGAAATATAATTAGACCATAAAACTAGTAGAAGAAAAATAGACTCTTCACCATTTAAAATACTAGTAGAAGGAGAGAGAGAGAGAGAGAGAAAAATATAATTATATTTAATTATCTACATATAAAGGAAATAGGAGAGTTGGACCAAGAAAATTTTTCTAATATAATTTGCATGTCGAATTATCGAAATGGATGAATTCTCACATCCTTAAAAGTGAAGGTATTCTAGTGTTATTCTGGAAAGAAAGAGGATTTAGGGAATTATTATGGAATGAACATTTATTTCCATCCATTGAAAAATATTCCAATGAAGGATATGAGTTAACTAATTTTCATTAAAAAAATTGATTCCACAACAGTTTTGGAAATTAAGAAAGGAGATTTGATGACATCCAATGAATTGAAAGTGATTCTCAAAGGGATGTTCATATTAGACTTATGAATGAGAAAAATGACAACGAAGGCACCCATCTTAAATATGTTGAATCTACAATGATAAGGTGATACTTTACTTGGCCTATGAGCCAATATTGTATCCCCTTTGAGGTAATTAGTGAAAATTTAAGTTGAAAGATAATTATTTCTTTATGGGTAGTAAATCAAACTATAAATTTCTAAGGTAGTGATCTTTGGAAATAGGGACCTTTACAAACCCTTAGTAGTGAGCATATAGTGTTTTCAGTGTGTTGACCCAACATTGATTGTATACTCCTTATAAAAGATTATATTGGTGAAACATTTAAAAATAGTTATGACTATATAAATTCCCTTTTATATTTTATATAACACAATTTGAATTGGGGTTTAAAAATATCTAATAGATTTTATTAATGGATGGGGGAGCCAAAAGGTAATCATATTTATAAGTCAACAACAGAAAAATAAGGTGACCCTTCTCAATAAGGGGTAAATATCATTAGGGTAGTGATAGTGATAAATAAATGTAAAAAAATTAGAATAGTATCAAATACTAAGATTCACCCCCGCTTAGGGTATATCTCAACTAAGTACCTTTAGGGACCAAAATTTGGTATCAAATTGTAATTTTATTTTAATGGATTTATCTTCAATAACTTATTTAATTTTTTAAAGTTTCAGTTTCAGTTTTCCCTTAAATTATAGAGTTCCATGAAAAAATAATGAACCTTAAAGAAGAAGAACATGTTGGGGGGAATCCCCCAGTGTAGAACTTTATTTGGAAAGAGTGAGATTTAGTTGAATGAGTCTAATAGAATAGTGAAGATAAGTGTTCATGTTGTATAATAAAAATGATATCCTTTAGAAAGCGGTAAATTTATCTAGATACAAGTAATTATGAATAACTTAATGTGATGATTTCATTCCTTTCACAAAACATGAAAATGAGAATATTAAAGATAGAAGGTGTTGGGTTCGTTCATTCTGACCAACCCCATTCATATTTGTGTTAAACCTTATAAAAAGATAATGTGTTTAATTTGATAATAAAAGGATATTTTCAATTATAATCTATTTCCTGAGGAAAGATCTATATTAATATATTATACATTTCTAAACCTATCCTGAAATGAGGGTCTATAGGTTATTGAGTTAGTGGAATCTATCCACTAAGAGAGGAGAATTGACTGAGGCTATAAAAAGGATATATCTTTAGTATAAATGTTTGTATTCTAACATTTTTTAATAGTTTTTTCATCTTTCATGCTATTAAATTGTGCTAAAAAATAAGGTTCTCAAAAAATGTTGTCCCCAATTGAAAAAAATTTCAAATACAAAATGATGATATCAAGGGGTATTGGAGTTCAAATCCCAAAGTTTACCTTTCTAGTGAAATTGTACCAATAAATGAATAGAACATATTGGGAAAGATAAATCTTGTTGACATACTATTTTATTAAAAAAATTAGTATGACATGGTCTGAATTTTGGAGAAATAAGATTCAATAAAATGTCTTTTTTGTTTACTAATGTTTTGAACCTATTTTGGATGTTTCTTCTCAATTTAAGGCCCTCTAAAGTTGAAACTATAATGAAATAGTATTCTTATACATGGATACTACTTCATGTTAGATGATTATTCATTATATTACACAAACACAAGCCTGGCGTCTGTACTAGTTTTCTGCCTTTGGAAACTTGAACAAAATCTTCTAATCTAGTGATGATCTTCCATTTTCCCCACAAATATCTTCCCATTTAGTACTCTTCATATACATAACCTACATGCAAAATTTCTTCATAACCTAGAGAAATGAAACATAAGAAAGTGTGGTCCCATATGATCAGTAAGGGAAAAAAGGGAGATATGTAGGCATAACATGAACATAAGAGTATAATATCATGAGAATATCATTTGAAAACCATAAAATTCATATCAAATATCATAATCTGGAGTAATGGAATAAATATAGATAGTTTATAAGACATGAATAATGTAAAAATCAAATAACATCAGTTATGAGACCACACATTGGCATAAAAATAGAATTGTGGCATACAGATAAGAATATAGAATCCTTTCCTTATTAGTCAATTATCATTTTATAGATTTTAAGACACTCCATGGGTAGTTATAACTCTTTAATGGGACATAACACCATCCCTTGTGGAATATCATTTCTCATAGTTTGATAATTTCACTTCCCAAAACATCATAGTAGTCAGGGTTCACTCCTAAGACCATCACGGTGGACAAATCTCTTACTGAACTGAGTAAACTCCCCATTCTCAACCTTTATACCCCAAAATATATGAATCTTTAACCAATATATTTGAACGAGATATAGGTCCCACCCATATTTAATTATAACGTAACCACCATCCTTGGTCATAACGTAACCACCATCCTAGGTTACAATGTAAACACTGTCATAGAATGGATATCATATATATGTGTTCCATGAGCTCATAAAAAATTAACCATATCACAAATCATGAAATGAAATGAATTTCATAATCATTCCATCATATCATAACATTTTAAAAATAGAAAATTTTCATAACTATTTCAATATTTCATCGTAGTATAACCCACGAAAAGAAGCGGGTTTCAAAAATATTTTATCTTTTTATAACCTGTTAAAGAGAAATAGGTTTTATAAAAAATTTATCATCATAACCATGAACCATTAATATAAATAATGAGAATGGAAGCCTTGGTTTATATCCCAGAAAAGCATAAGTTACATCAAAGTATTCCATCTTAGATAAAGAATTATTTTTAAAGATAAATCACTTGGGACATTTCCTGAGGAAGATAAATTTTAATTGAAAATCAATTTTTAAAACTAAAAAATCATAACATATTTTGAAAATAATTTTATTTAAAAATATAATTTGAATCTTATAAAGTAATATTTAAAAACCATTTAAAATATTTCTTAAAAAAATAACCTTTCTATGTTGAAAAGAAACACTTTTATAAAATTTTAAAAACCCATTTTTAAATTAAAATAATTAATTTAATATATAATAATTTCAAAATTTTTAATGAAAATATTTTATTTGAAATGAAAATTGAAAAATTATCATGAAATTTGAAATATGTGATAATTCATGAGAGTGAGAAATAATTTTCTTGTAGTGGATGTTAAAACCCATATTTGTTTCACATTTTTATAAAAAACCAAAGGGTAATTATTTGGAAAATGATAGAAATATTCTTTTCAATTTTTTTTAAAAAAAATACAACATGTGTAAAAATTTATTTAATAAATCATTTGTATTATGTTAAAAACACTTTTAATAAACATGGGTTTGAAAGAAAATAGATTTCTTATCAATAAGAGAAATAAATTCACATTTTATTAAAAAGAATTATCAATTATTTTAAGTAAAAAAGAGTGAAAAAATATTAATATTACTTGAAAATATCATGAATAACCATATTAGAATAAATTTAATGAGTTTCTTGACATATTGATTATAACACTTTATCATCAGAAACATAATCATAAATAATCCTGTTAAACGATGAGATTATAACATAAAATCATTACAGGTTTGGTAACTTTTAATTTTAAACCTCTTCAAGGAATAATGTAAAATGAAACTTAAAATATCATGAGTAAAAATGAATTAATTATATTACATTTCAAATGTTCAGTATATACACCTTGGAAAAGAATATAGGTGCATAACAAAATATATGTATCAATGAAGGAAAATCGAGACAAAAATCCCTTACCTTAAGACTTAACTTCTATCGTACATGTTCAAACCTCCTGTATAATAAATATAAGTTTATTATAAATCTATTATATAAAAATAATTTTATATATAATACCATATAATATATAGTTATGTACTTTTATTACTTGTTTATTAACAATTCCATGTTAAAGGCATTTTTTAGGTAATAACTGCTTTGTCTTTTGTATATGTTTTGAATTATAATTTTTGGTCTTATTAATTATATCATGGTTAAATTATAATAAAAATAATCACATAATTATATTATTTATACATAACTTATACTTTTAATACCACTCATCAATGAGTTTTTTGATAAATTAAGTATGGTACGATCATTGAGGTGGTATGTCATATGTATTCATGAGTAACGTTTCCATTTTCGATGATAATTATGAAAATGAGTTAAGTAATATATTATATTTAAAGTCTGATAATAATAATATAAATAACATATTATTTCTTTACATACACTTTTATATATCATATATGTGGTTTGGTGAGGAAAAGGGAGTCACGTCGCTTTGTGAAGGCGGTAGTCCATACATACAAGAACGATGTTATCATCTTTTAGTGACTAGAAAGGTAATAAATAAAAGTAAATATTACCTTTTAATAACCATATAATTTTCATGAAAATAGTAATTATTTCTTTTATATCACATATATTTGTCTTTATTTTCTTCCATGTAAATTGTTAGTTAAAAAGGAATCGCATCGCTTCTTGAGCCGATAGTACATCGTACACTTGAAAGACATTATCATATCCCATATAGAATAGAGAGTAAAAATGTATATATGAAATAATGTATAAATAGGCATAATTATGTTATAAATATCACACACACACACATATATATACTCTATATCCATCATCATACCCAACTGTGAGAGGTTTTAATGAAAAAACAAATGACATTGGTTCGTTAGGCGGTAGTCCATCATAAATGAAAATGATTATTTTATAACCTATTTAATGGAAGTGTAGATGATTTTAGTTCATTAAATTAACCTAAAAAAATATAATTATATATAATTAACTTAATTTATTATAACATCATTTTATAATAATAATTTATGGATTTGGAGGAAGAAATAAAACAAAAACACTCACTGATGAATGTTACCTCTTCTTCAGGTATCCTCCATAAGTTTTCACCAAATTCCTTCCTAGGTTGTAATTATATCCATAATAAGGAATATAATATGATATGATGGAATTTTTTAAGTTAATTTTAGGTATTTTATGATCTAAATGGGTTTTAATGTGTGAAAGAGAGAGAAGAGGGATAAGCCTTTTATAAGCGAGGTGAGTGACACACTTGTAATATTTTGAAAAGAAAATGTGTACCCACATATTTCTCATTTAAAATGGTTATAAAATATATTATCCTAAAAAAACAAGTAATAAGTTTGAAATATGTCCACACAATGGGTTTTTTACATGTTTTGGGTCATTTTGGACCCTTATCGTTTTAGTTTAACCACCCGGTAAACCCATTTTTACCTTAACCACATTATTTTTTTACTATTCATTTTGGTAAAACATTAATTTGAAATAATTAGATAATTTAAATTATGATGATTCCAAATATTGATTCCAATTTTCAAAAATTCAAATAACATAATTTTAAAATTTTGATTTAAAATTAACCATAGAGACGTGATGAAGGTTTTTAAAGAGAAAATGTCCAAAAGATTATTATGTTTTTATATTAAATTTCAATATGGAATTGACTAAAATGAACTAAATTGGATTAATAGATATTTATTGAACTAATTTTAATTGGAAACAAATTTAATATTTAATTTAACATTGTAAATAATTTAAACAAAAAGTTTGTTTTTAATTAAAATATTATATTTTTAACTCTTCATGAAAAAATAAAACTTTTTAGAGAAATAAAAAATAACAAACTAATATAATTTTGATATTATAATTTAAAAAATTAATTATATTTTTTCATATAAATTTTATAAAATTGGTAAAAATTAATTTTAAAATAAGTTCACCAATGGTGAAAAAACTTCTTTTTTAGAAAATACCATTGTAAGCATAAAATTAGATTTATTATTATCTATTTTCTAGAAAATTCATAAGATGAATTCTAAACATTTTATTGAATATAATATAATTATATATATATATATATATCATTAAAATCACTCCACAAAATTGTTTTTTTTAATTTATTAAGGTAGAATGTGTTTATGTTCATAAAAATTGTTTTTAAGAAAATCATTTATTTTAATATAAAAAGGCTATTTCTTTTATTTATAATTAATTGGTCATCAAATAATTCATTATATATATATGTGTTTAAACTATATATTTTTATAATTTATTTACCCCTATGAATACCCTCCATTCTAATGGCAAGGTGATAGTTATCCTATTAAATAATTATATTTTAATAATATATCATGTTTCGTGTAACACAAGCTACAATTAGTGTTATCTATAACTCTAACTAATCTCAGGGTTATGTGTAACAAAAAATATAAAAAACACTAAGTTTATTTGAAAAGAAATCACAAAATCTCAGGGTTTTACATTCTCCCCCCTTAAAGTGAATTTCACCCTCAAAATTCATCTTGGTCATCAATGGTTTAATATTTGAAAATTCCTTCATAGAAACCCACATCTTAAAATTGGTTAATAAAAAATTATCTCAAAAAATGATAAAGGAATGTGGAAAATTCATCTAAAATAACACATAATGGTTATATAAATAGGATAAATTGGTGGTAAGTGAAAACATTGACATAGAATAGAAAACTAGCACCCAAATACTGATGAAGAGTGATAAAGAACATGGTCAATAGAAATTTAATGACCCAAAAGAAATAAACCGAATAGGTATTAAAAAGTTCCTTCATATCATCAAAAAATATGATAACAGAACAACGTTTTATTTCAAGATCAATTTACTAATGTTGGAGAATTTATTTTCCACCTAGACTGAGAACATATGAAAAAGTACTTAATGTATTTTTATTTCATAGGAAAACTTTCATCCTTTGGGTTTTTGATGATCAATTTCAGCTTTATATCTTACTATAAGAGATAAATGTTTTATTTATAAATCACTAAATAAGATCCATAATAGAATGATAAGCCATTCCTTCTATCTCTAGTTTAAAAAAAGGTTAGAATTTGTTATCCAATATGGATATATATTCATACGGTGAATTAATACATTAATCTCTAAAACCTCATCTAATGTTAAACATAAATAATTCCATAAATGGTTAAACTTATGACCCTTCCAAAATTAAAAATTTATAAATAAGTCTAC
Organism: Viscum album; assembly: GCA_963277665.1. NCBI lineage: Eukaryota > Viridiplantae > Streptophyta > Magnoliopsida > Santalales > Viscaceae > Viscum > Viscum album. The sequence goes on from OY728136.1 coordinate 2,052,250, forward strand.
TAAATTTCTCAAAATCAACTTTATATTAATCCCCCACATATCATAAAGTATATCTTGGTAGTTATATACCAATCATGTGAATGGATTCATCATATATTCTCTTGAAACATGATAATAATTTAAATTACCATAAAACCATATTAAAAACTAAAAATTTTCCTTATTCCTTACATAAAAAATATATTATTGTATATATTCTTAAATCATGAAATGTTGTAAAAATAATCAATGATAATGTAAACCACATTGTCAATAAATCCTTTCTTAGTTTTTAGGTCACTAGTACTATCCAATTTATTTAATCCAATTCAATCATCTATTTATCCAATACAAACACCATTCTATCCACCTTAAGAAAATATTGAGGGTTATCTTCCCTTAATAATGTTTTTCATAAAATATCACCCTTCAATTAAATTACTTTTATAGTTCATTATTAGTATTCAACATATTATTTCATATAGTTATAGAAAAAACTTATGATAAAAAATCCTTATATGTTTCATGATTTATATAATATAATCATTGAATTATAATACATTAACAATTCAATCATTACACCTCATCCTTAAGCTATTAATGATTCTCTATCATCTTATTTCTTAATACCTATTTCCTTCCATATGTTATTTTTATTCTCTTCATCAATAATATTAAACCATTACTCATACAACCTTGCCGATTCTCTTCACGATCACTCCCCTTAGGACATAAATTTTCATAATTCACATATTTTCCACATTTAAAACATTCAACAGTCAATTATACCTTAGGGAAACCATTATTATCATAATTTGTGTTAATAAAAATTTTCATTTCCCCTATAATTACTTACTTTATCTCCATATTTTCCATAATCAAAAAATCTAATCATCCCTATGAGACATTCCCTTGAGTGATTTTTCTCACATTCTTGACATATATAAAATTGAATCATCTTTCCTACATGGCCTTTATTACCCAGAATCTCATAAAACTATATCATTCTCTTCTTTTTTGAATCTGATATTTGGTTAATGTGAGTATTTTTAATCATGTTCTATGATAACTAATTTGGCATAATCATAATTTCCTTTAGTCTATTCATTATCCCATTTTTATGGTCATCATCAAATTTTAGGTCACATTCAATGTTAACCAAGTCCCTTCTAGTTACTTCCATTGAAAATAACTAAAAGTCAGAGTGTAAGAAACACTAATCATAATGGGAACCCACATAATACTAAAAAATCACTTCAAATATGTCTATTTAATGATACCTTATTTTAAACCTATGACACCTTAGGATTAAACTAGGTCATCCATAATCACTATGTATTTAAATCCTTTATGATTATTCATAAATAGTTTGTGAATTTCCAATGAATATCCCTTGGGAGTGTCAAACTAGGTGTGCAACAATGCCCGTTATCTTACACCAGGTGATGTTCGAGTTTAGCTAAATGTTCTCTATTCAGATTTATTACCCCTAGGTACCTCTATACTAAATCCACATCAACTTGTAGTATCTACCCAATGATGTAATTTAATGGAAACCAATTGTTTTATCTTTTACCAATATTCATAGAAATTTTCCAATCATTTAAATCATAATTCTACCTATCCTTAGAGACATCCCCATAATTATCCATATAAATATCCCAAGTGATGTCACTAATGTTTTCTTATCCATGTTTCAAAAGGTTAAATAAACATTTACTTTGATACCAAATATAAAGACCCAAGAATCTAATATATGGATATTGCATCTGTTTAGATGAATATTTATTGCATTATAGAATCAGATGAATGGGGATTGTAATACTTTAGTGCATTTTGAAACTTGGAACACAACCTTATAATATGGTGAAAGATCTTCAATTTTTACCACAAATATCTTCCCATTTAGTACTCTTCATAAATATTCCATATATAAAACTATTATTTATAACACGAGGATTAAAAACAAAAGAAAGGGTGAGTTCACATGATCAGTAAGGGTATAAAAGGGAGATGCGTAACCATAACTTGAACATAAGGGTATGAGAACCAGGTCATAAAATTTGAAAATCATACCCAATAGAGAAAAGGTCATAATCTATAGTCATGGAATAAATATTGGTAGTTTATAAGACATGAATCATGAGGAAATAAAATAACATGAGTCATGAGAGCATAACATTGGAATAATACATTGAATTTTGGCATATATATAAGCAAAGAAAATGATTTCCTTAGTAATAAAGGCACAATTTCAAGACTTATCAGGGAATTCCATGCGAATCTAAACCTCTTGGGCTTGACACACCACCATCCCTAATGGAATCCTGTTCCTCATATAGGAATTGTTTCACTCCCTAAAACAACATAATAGTCAAGGTTCGCTCCCTATAAAATCATAGTGGACAAAGTACCTTACTAAACTGATAACACTCCCCATTAAAATATTATCTATCTCTTGATATATAAATCTGTACCCCATACATTGGAGGGATATATATGTCCCGAATTTCTTTGGTTAAAATGTAACCACCGTCCTTGGTTATAATTTAACCACCATCCTTGGTTATAATCTAGCCACCATCACATAATGAAAATCATTCATATGTGTGCTACCAGATAATAAAACATTCACTATATACTAAATCATGAAATTAAATGGGTTTTATAAACATTTCATCATATCATAACATGTGAAAAATAGAGAGGTTTTATAATCATTTTAAAATTTCAGCATAGTGTAACCCATAAAAATAAGTGGGTTTCATAAATATTTTATCATGGAATAACCTATAGAAAAGAAATTGATTTTATAAACATCTTGTCTTCATAAATATAAACCATTCAATGAAAGAATATGAATGATATCCTTGGTTAATATCCCTAGAAAATCATAAGTTACATCAAAGGATGTCATCTTAGATAGAGAATGATTTTAAAGGTAAATCACTTTGAATGTTTCTTATTAATGATATATTTTATTTAAAAATTACTTTTTAAAAATAAAATTTCTTAAAAAATTTTAAAAATATTTTTATTTGAAATTAAAATCTTAATATTATAAAATAATCTTTAAAAATTATTTAAAACATTTCTTGAGGAAAATAACCTTTCCACTTTTAAACAAAACAAATTTTAAAAAATTTCAAAATCCCTTTTTTACATTGAAATAATTTATTTAAAATATAAAAAATTACCAAATATTAAAGAATTTTTTTCTTTGAAATTAAATTTGAAAAAATGAAAGGGAATTTTTAAATCTTTGATTAGTCAAAATAGAGAGAAATAATGTTCATGTTTTTCATGTTAAAAAAAATATTATTTTCACATTTTCAGTAAAAGATAAATTGGAATTGTTTGGAAAATGAACAGAATATTAATTGAAAAATAAATTTAAAAAGTAAAACATGGGAAAAAATGTATTTAGTAAATAATTTTTAAGATTTATTTTTTTAAAAACATGTAGAAATAAAATTTTTGGAAGAAAATAGATTTTGAACCGAAGAGATAAATAAAATCATATTATCTTAGAAATATTTTATCAATTATTTTAAGTACCAAAGAGTGGAAAATGGTAATATTTTTTTAAAAATATCATGAATAATCCTATTATAATAGAATTTGTGAGTTTCATGATATAATTATCATAATATTTTATCATCATAATCCTAATCATAGACATTCTCGATAAACGATGTGATTGTACCATAAAATCTTTATCACTTTTGTAATTTCGAATCATAATCCCCATAAAGGAATAAAATAAAATGAAACATAAAATATCATTAGGATAAATAAATTACTAATATTACATTTCAAATGGGATCTATATATACCTCAAAAAATAATGTAGGTGCAAAACAAAACATATGTCTCAAAGAAAGAAAACTGGGACATAAATCTCTAACCATAAGTCTTGAAATCCATCATACATGTTCAGAACTCATATATAATAAATATAAATTTATTATAAATATATTATATAACCATATATATATCATACCATATATTATTTAAATATTTATTTTTATTATTCTTTTATTAACAATTCCATGTTAAAGTCATGTTTTGGGTAATAGCCTCTTTGTCCTTCGTATATTTTTTGATCAATTATTTTTGTTCCTATTTCATTGATCAGGGTTATATCATATAAATTATAATAATCATTATGCAATTATCATATTTATACATAAATTATACTTTAAATACCAATCACGGATGGTTTTTTTGATAAATGAAGTGTGTTAGATCATGGAGACAGTATGTTGTACATACACATGAGTAACTTTCCATTTTTCAATGATCATTATAGAAATGTGGTGCGTAATATCTTATATTTAGAAAATTATAATAATAATATTAATACCATATTATTTCTTTAAATATACTTATATATATCATCCAAGTGGTATGGTTTTGGAAAGAGAGTCACATCGCTTCGTGAAGGTGGTAGTCCACACATACACGAATGACATTATCATATTTCAATAAGTGAAAAGGTAATAAAGAAAATGATAGATTATCGTTTTATAATGATAAAATTTTCACTAATATCATAATTATGGAATTTATATCACATATATTTATGCATGTTATCTTATATGTAATACGTTAGTGAAAAATGAATCACATCACTTCATGAGGTTGTAGTCTGCCGTACACACGAATGATGTTATCGTATCACCTACATAATGGAAAGTAAAAAATTTATATTTGAAATAATGACTCTAGATGTATAATTATGTTATATATATCATATATATACTTTATATCAATCATCATACCCAACCGTGATAGGTGGTAATGAAAAAATGAATGACATTGATTCGCATGGCGGTAGTCCACCGTACACACGAACGATTATTTTTAACCCATTTGAGGGAAGTGGATATAGTTGTAGGTAATTACCATAACATAAAAAATATCAGTATATGGAAGATATTATGGTTTTTATATCATCATGTTATAATAATAATTGAATTATGTGGAGAATGAAATAAAATAAAAATGCTCGTTGATGAACGTAACATCTTCTTCAGGTGTCCTCCATAGGTTTACACCAAAATCCTTCATTGGTTGGATATCCATAAAAACTAAGGCTTATAATATTATAGTATATATTTTGGGAAGTTATTTGGTAAGTTAATGGATAATCCAAAATGGTTTTATTGTGTGAATAATATAGGATATGGGTGGCCTTTTATAAGTGAGCAGAGTGGCACACTTGTAATTTTTAAAAAAGAAAAAGTTGTACCCATGTTTATCTAATTAAAAAAGGATCCCAAATAGAGAATTATAGATCCTATAATGGGTAAATTATACATATTTAAATACATAAAGTGGGTCTTTGATATGTTTTGGGCAAATATTTTACCATTATAGTTTTAGTTTAACTCTACAAAAACCCATTTTTACCTTAACTATGGTAAATAATTTTTACTAATAATTTTGTATAAAAACTAATTTGAACTTATTAAAAAATATTTATTATTATTATTTAAAATATTTAATACATATATCAAAATTAAAATCATATATGTGAAAAAATATATTTAAATTTAATCCCGCTAACGCCCTGAGAAAGTTGGTTTTCAAAGAGAAATTGTTCAAAAGTTTATAAAGTTTTTATCTCCAATTTCAATATAAAATATAATAAAATGACCTAAATTGGATTAATAGATATATTATCTAACTATTTTTATTTTAAAAACGAATTAAAATTTAATTTAACTTTATAAATAATTAAAAAAAATACATTTTCCAATTAAAATTCAATATTTTTGCTATTCATCAAAAACTTAAAATTTCAAAAAAAAAACAAAAAATATTTACCCTAAGATAATTTTGATTTTATAATTTTAAAAATTAATTTTATTTTTTCAAATAAATTATATAAAAGTGGTAAAAAATAATTTTAATGTAAGTTCACCAGAGGCGACAATACTACTTTTAAAAAAATACAGTTTTATGTGTAAAATTAGATTTAATCTTATCTATTGTTTGTAGAACACATAAAATGAATCTTAAAATTTTTATTACACACACACACACACACACACACACACACATATATATATATATATATATATCATTAAATCCATTCACCAAAAGTGATTCATTTAATTTATTTATCTTAAACATGTGTATGTGTATAAAAATGGTTTTTCAAAAAATGATTTACTTTATTTTCAAAAGGTTTTTATTATCATTTATAATTAATTGGTCACAAAAAAATAAATTATATATACATGTGTAGACCATATATTTTCAAAATTTAGTTAATCATATTGATACTCATCATTCCAATGGCTTGGTGATAAATATCCTATTATATGATAATACTTTAATAGTATTTCAAATTTTGTTTAAACTCAGTGTTACCTGTAATGCAAGATAAAATTTATTTTACATGTAACACAAGATAAAATAAATGTTATTTATAACAAAAAACATTGAAAGAATAAATTAATTTGAAAAAATTTCAAAAAATATCAGGGTGTTACAGAGACAAACCTTAAAGATGCATCTCAACAGCCTAAGAAAAATAAATCATTAAATGATCATCTTGGAAGACATTGAAATAAAATAGAATTATCTTGTAGTGTATCCAAGTTGAAGAAATTATGATATAATTGGCATGTCATTCGTTCTGTGTGATTTGAAGCTTATGTGGTAACAATTTTGTATGATTTTGGTTACTAGGATATGTTGAGAAAATGGGATAAAAAGGCTACTAAGAATTTATTAGACCTAATGAGTTACATATATAGGCCTACTAGGGTTATCTAAGACTCTTTTTTCCCACACCAATCCTTGTTTATGTTGGATTAGATAATTTGTTGACAACTCATGTGGTAAGTGGTAATATTTCTCACTACCATTCTTTTAAAAGTGATGCATCTATTTGTGAAAAAAGTTTTTAAAAATATTAATAAGTTAAGGACACTAGATTTTGAAAATTAACATAAAAATTTTTGATTGTTGATATTCCAAGATGTTGTAAAGAAGCTATTGTTTTAGGGTGTTAAAATTTTAAAATCAATGGATATTTTTATATTTATTTAAGAATTCCATGTGGAGTAGAAATACTTGGACAAACCCTTTTTCCTTCATTAAAAATAATGGAGAAAGTGAGTTAAAATGGAGTTGGATTTGGTTTTTAAGGGGATGTTATAAACTAAATACAATAGAAATACATATTCTTAGAGATGGAAGTGTTCAGTTTTTGGAAAAGCGATGGGTTGAGGACTTTCCAAAAATTATGCAATTATTATCTAGCCATATTAAGGAACTAATCAACCATATAGTCTACAAGAGTGATAAAATGAGGCTCATATAACACATAGAGGCTCTAAGGATTATAGATGAGGTTGATAACACATGGGAATCTAAGGGGGGGGGGGCACACACATAGGTTTATGAATACACATGGGATCAGTGTTCCATTCCACAAGTTGGCAATGTGGAGGAGTCCGAGATCAAACCCCATTACTAAAATATGGTGAGTCAAGTAAGTGAAGGTGGTTATTAAGAATATCATATATAAGGATATGATAAATGTGGGTTTTTAGGGTAAAGGGAATTTTTCAAACTCCTTAAAAACATATGCATATAATGATCACCATTTTCTATTTGTGATGTAAAAAAATATAATATTCTCTAAATTTCATCTTGAACCTCTAGTTGGAGTGTTCATATATATTTTTTATGTCATATGAAGGATCACCTTCCTACAGTACCGTGAGAGGTGAGATGTACACACTCTATCTTTGATTTTGCATCACTAAGGGTTAAACTTTAATAGAGTTAAATAATTCATAGGTTAATAATCCTATATTGGGATATGTCATAATGTGTGTGACTAAACCATAGTAAAGTCTAAGGAATTAAGATATATGACATAATAAAACATACCATGATGTATTCCTTATGATGTTGCGATTTTGGGAGTTTTCACACACACAAGAGACATGTCATGAGACATAGAAAATTTATTAAATGGACTTATGGTGATTCCTAATCCATAAAAAAAAGGCTAGGTCACAGGAGTTAGAATGTTTTACTATAAATATACAAATTACACCATAAAGGTAAGTGTGTCTTAGATTTTGTGTTATACTATTTGAGAGGTGTCCATGATTCAGGAATAATATCTACCTTGTATATTTTCTTCTCTTTTGTGGTTGTATTATGGAATATGGACTACACCATAGCTATATTCTATTAAAAACAGAATATCACACCATGGAATAAATTATTATCCCCTGGTATCCATCTGTGATTTTCAGAGTAGAGTAAAAGAGACATAACACTATCAAAAAATACTAGAATATGTGTGGTTATTCATAAGTGGAGGTTCAACAACATCTAATGGGGTTTTATGATCATGGGTCATGAAGAGTTTATAACTAAATACCATAATCATGGTCTTGTGAACATTCAGTTTTCCATGTTTAAAAATATAAAAAATTCATTATTGGAGATATTTAACCTCCTATAAAGTTTTATTTTTTTATTATAAAAATATATATCTAGTTATGATATGATACTAATGGATAATTTAAGATTGATTTAAAACTCATAAATTAATAGTTACATGGTATATGGATTTATAAATATATGAAGAATATAAAATTAGTATATGAAAATATAAGAGACTGTAAACCATTCGAAATACAATCATAAGTAGAGAGATATAATTCTATATAAATATCTACATACAAAGGAAAGATGATAGTTTAGTAATGCAAAGTTTCCTAATATAATTTTCATTTCAAAGTAGTGAAATGGAGGAATTGATATATCTAGAAAATTGTAGGTATTCCACTATTTTTCATGAAAGAATGAGGAGTTCAATTTTTTTAGGAAATAATAATTCTTGGCATCCATTTACATATTTTACAAATAAGAAGGAAATGAGTTCAAAAATGTCCAATTAATAAGGGATTCCAGAATCCTTCTAGAAATGTAGAGAGAATATTCTATGACAGATATTGGAAAGATGGTGATGCTCAAGTTTATGTTCACAGAAGACTTATGAAGGATCATAATGAAATCAAAGGCACCCATCTTACATCTAGTGTATCTAAAACAAAATGGTGATATTTTATTTGACCTATGATCCAATCTTGTTTTCCCTTTGAAGCAATGAGTGGATATGGAAGTTGTGAGGGAAGTGTTCCTTGGGTGGTAGTGAACAAATAGGTAACTTGGTAAGGGTAGTGAGACCAGTAAATAGTGACCATTACAAAACCCATGTAGTGATCTTATAGTGTTTTTAGTGCATTGATACAACATAGATCACATGCTCCTAGGGCTTGATCAAAGTGGTGAACCAAGTCAAAATAAATATTTATATATTCATCCCCATTTAGATTCTAGATAACAAATTATGAAAAGGGAATTAAGAAATATCTAATGTATTTAATTAATGGATTTTCAATTCAAAAGGTAATAATATGAATGAGTCAACAAGAGAAAAATAAGGGGACCCTTCTTAGTGAAAGGTTAAGACCATTAGGTCAATGAGAGTGGAAAGTAAAATTGGTGAAATTGGAATAAGTTCACATACCATGAATCACCCCCACCCTTATGGTATATCTCACCTACTTATATTGATGGTTGAACAATATCTCTATCCATTATGCACAAAAAGTGTGTTTATGTAAAGTTTTATAATTATATATTTATTATTGAAGGTTTAGGGTTGTAAATTTACACATAGGACCCTTTCCAGTTCTATAATTCTTAGTTAAACCCATGTAAAATAATGATAGTACAAATATTATTATTATTAACTTGAAACTTTAGTCACATAATAATATATAATTACATATCATTCACATCATTTCCAATTATACCATTAATATCGGTCCTCTTATCCTCCTCGAAATTTACTAAAAATTGAATAATGAATACTTATTTAAATAATAAATTTCACTAATTTATTCATAAATGAATATAATAAATTTTATATTCACTAAAACTTGAAAATAAATATTATTTATTTTTATTTAACTCACTTATTCTTTTGAATATATTTTGATTAAATATTGGTGATCAACCAAATCTAAGTAATTATTAAAAAAATAATGTATAATATTTTTTATATCTTGTTAAATTCAGTGTTAACATTAACTAAGATTACAAATACACCTAGTGTGTGACCCTCTTGGCCACATTATCAGTGGAAATAGATAGAGATGCCTAAAGACCAAAGTTACCATATGTTAATAAGTCGAAGCACCCATAGAGAATAAAATTAATTTCATGATGATCTAAAACCTCATAATAATTCTTACCATGTAATATAATTCATTTACCATGATATCTCTAATCCACAAGGTTTCATACCGGTGTCATAAACCTATGTGATTGATGTTTCATTCATGGAATATTTAGAAATGAACATGAATATAGAACACTATGGTTGTGGATTTATCCAGTAATTTCTATTCCCAATAAAGGTCCTAATGTGTCAACTTCTGTCAAGGTATGGAAGGTATGAATCATTTTCCCATTATCTATTAATGCAATATCACTCATGATGTACCCAATGCATCCTATTTAACTATGGGAAAATGTCATCAAGTTTTTCATCAATAAATAAAATTAAACAACTTATTATATTAATTAATGATAATATTAAAGTATAAGTATCAATACACACATCCCTAGATAGGAACATTGAATAACACATAAAAGTGGACTCCCTAATGGTATGTCTCATTCTCATAATCTCATAATCTAGAAATTACTAAGGGTACACTCCTTGAGGGGGAGCCTCAATTTCCTATGAGTCTCCACCCATGATAGCCTATATCATTTTTATCCCATGAAAGGATATCATCCAGCTATAGAACATTTTTTCAATAATAAGTTTGTGGGCGATCCAGGTTCTCATCATAATAGGGAACTCTTATAAAATTTTAACATGAAAGATATTATTAGTACAATATATCATTCTATTGCCTATAGAGGAACAATAATTATGTGATAAGAAAATTCATTATTATTCAAGATAATGAATACATCCAATCATTACGTACATAAATGTTCATTCTAGGGAAATGAATCAAATATGATGTTTCTTTAGTGGGAACCACAACATCTTAGTAATTATAATATTATTCCATAAATTTTTTTATCTAAATACATTTCTATGCAATGAAATTATTTTCCACCCTATATCTAATAAAAATAATATCATCAATTAAATGTTAAAAACTCTAGTAGAAGCCCTTTTTTTATGTTTTGTGGAGTTTTCCAAGTCCCTGGATGTTGGATTTTAGATCTAGATAGAATCATATCAAATTCTTCCTAATCAATATTTTTTAATAAATGTCAATTTTAATGGTATCCCAATAATAATTTCTTATGGATAGAACCACTTTCTCCTCTATAATTTCATCAAAATCAACAACTTAATCTATGGACTCTTCCTTTTTATCAAGGGTAATGAAAAAATATGCTGTGCCTACAGTATTAGAACAAGGAATACTAATGTGTAAATTATATTGGGTGAGATTAATAAATTTAGTCAAAATTGATTCATATCCACTAAACTCCTCCAAGTGAATTTATTTTTCCTTAATCAACACCAATAATATTTAATTTTCCATGGAGATAAATAATGGATACCATAGATTTTCATTAAAATATTATTCATTGATTGTTTTTTCTTCATCCTCTAGTATTATAGCATGAAATTGAGACATTGTGTATGTCATATTAACATAGGAAGAATAATCATTCATTTATGAATATTTAAATTCATTTATAATATCTAAATAAATGAAACTTTTTTAGGTTCAGTGGGAAACTAAAAAGTCACCAACAATAAAAACCACTTCCACTAAATTATTAACTCAAAACTGGCCAATAATGTTATATTCTGACTTAAATATTGAAATAAAAGCTAGGTTTTAAAAATAAGAAACAAAGGTAGATTAAAATCAGGTATAATTATAGGTTTTGAATTTTTTCCCAATTATATTTATTGTCATCGTCATCATCACACAAAACCATCATCACCACCATTCAAATTGAGTAAAATTTATCCAAATAAGTTCTAGTTTTTGTCTTCTCCCTTAAAAAATTTATGTTTTTTTCTATTAAATTAAATAATGGTTAGGAAAATTAATATGAATTTGAAGTAGGTAGTTTATCATAAACATTTTTTTGAAAACATACTATAACTAATATTGTCCTTTCTTTGTCCCAATCTTGAAATAATTGAGCTAAATATTCACTTCCAAAATGTGTCAATTCATTTTATAATTTCTATTGAATAAATTTTACTCAATAATCATCAAGGTATATTTGATCACCTTATAATATCTTAGTTATGAAATGTGTCTCTACTTGAAACTCTTTTATAATACTATAATTAATATATCATGAAGGAATATCCAAAAATTTCTCAACCACTGACATATCTTCTTTATCCATAGGAGGGAATTAAAATCCTCCATCAAATCTTTTTATTTTAAAATATTATAGTTAAAAATATATTCGATATACTAATTCACTCAACTTCTCTAGATCAACATACTTATTTTTTTTACCTTACCTCATATACAACTCATCAATTCTTAATTTGGTTTGAATTTTCAAGAATGTGGATGAATAATTTTTATAGTAAAATTTCCATTTATATTATTGTTGGTATGAAAAAAAATTTAAGTTTATTATTCATCTAAAATTTTATTATCCTATGAAATTTAATATTATTTTTTGCCCATTAATTTTATATAGAATTGGAATAATTTTCCTTTACTTTGGGATTAAATATTTTGGTAGAATATTTAGTCAGTAATGTTTTATAAATATTTCATTATGATTATCTAGTTGTTCATGAAATTAGAATTCTTTATGGAAATATAGAATAGTTTAGTTTAAAGTATAAAAAAATAGAATCATAAATGATTTAAGAAAAATGCGGGAAAATGGGAACTTTAGGAAACCTCTCAACGATAGTTCCAATTTAAAAAAGAACAATTTCATGGGAATTTACTCAATGCATTTTAATTCATAAAGAATTAAGCATATCAAAACCTAGTTTATTTTAAATTTATGATACAAAACTAATGGAAAATGTGAATTTTTATTATTTTTATAGGTTATTAAAGAATGAATATGGTTTTATTTAAGTAATTGTTTTAAAGAAAATATAATAGTAGAAACAAAAATAAAATTGATTAAAAATTAATTTTAAAATATTATTAAATTCTATGTAAATCCTTTCGTGGATCATTCATTATATAATTGTTTTATTCTCATTTATATTCCATATAAAAATAAATTAAAATAATAAACTAAATATTGAAGCTATTTAGAAAATTTAAGACCCGCATAATAATCACAATGTGAGAAACCATTTAAATGAGTGTTTATAAATCTATAAAATAACTATTGAATATATAAATATAAAATTAAACTCACAATACACCCCAATCTCAACCAATTTGAATAAATATAAGAAATAGTCTAAAATTTATCTTCACCCTGAAATAATGAAAGCACACAAAAACTTACTTAATAATTTAAATATGAAACTATATATGAATAGAATAAGTAAGAGTGATTAAATGATTTAAAACTGTATAAAGATTCATTTAATTCTAATGAAATAAATAATCATCATTTAATATGAGGTTTAATAGTTCAATAATGTAAAAAAATTAAGAATTAAAATGAAATAAGTGATTCAAGGGAGATATCTCTAATGTGGCTACCCATATTTAACCACTAGATTCGGATCAAACCATGTAAATATTGTTCTAGATATTCATATTCATTGTTCCTTACATTCTTAAGATGGTTATAATTATTTCTATATATGAGTTAGATTATCTAGAAACTCATTGTTCATGTATAGGTAAATATTCCACTAAAACTTTCTAAAATATATTAGCATATCTCCTTATATCACTCCTCTATATACAAAATATATTTTTCCACAAATATGTATCTACTTATATATCAAAGGCATCCAAGAGACCTCCCAACTACAATATGATGTTTCCAAATAAAATCTTATTAATCCCCATCTTCTTCATCTCAAATTAATTTAACTCAATCGTATCCCTTCAATAAAACTATGCTCATCCATTGGTCATTATTTTAGATACATGTTCATTAGATTATATTAGAAGATTTATATATCCAAAATTACTCACATAAATTAGTTGAAATCATCTATTCCAAATTAATTTGGTTTTATAGCTTGTAAGAATCTTATATAGAACCTCTAAATAGAAATAAAATATTAATAAACATCATATAAACTTGATCCTTTAAATAAATCTTCAAACAAACTTCAAACATCAAGAATGATAGTAAAACCCAGCTCCATGTAGCTACTTGCTTCATCATTTGAAACAAATGAGAGTGCAACGACAACCACAATCAATTGGCCAGTATTATAACAACTATTTGAGTTGAATGAGCTTGTGATTTAACATTTTATCATCTAAATCTCATTATCATATCTCCATTAATGACTTTAGTTAACTTTTTTAGAAATAATACCCAGATGAACAAGGTTAGAGTTTACTTATCTCTCAAAAAATTAAAATTTTTCTAAATATATATAACTTCCATTGTATATCACTTAATTTAATAGTGTTGGAAGATCAGTAGACAAGCTTCTTCATATGCATGATAAATTGGTTCTCAACACCAATATATATCTTCCAACGAGGAACCCAAATCCAAAAATGCATCATAGATTAATATTTGTATAATTATTTCCTTCAATATTTATTATACTTATAAAAATTAAATAAAATTTTAGTTGGGTTTGGATTAGTGGTAAGAACCCCTTAATTATACATGAAAAATGAGGGTTCAAAACCCATTGGGCGTAGGCACTATAGCAGTACTGTTGTGTCCTATAGTAGTGGCGATACTGTAACAATGACGCGAACTGTAGCGGTGGCAGGGTACTGTAGCAGCAGCAGGTACTATGCGGTACTAAAGCAGCACATGTACTGTAGGAGTACTATTCACAGAATGATCCTTAGGCCAAAAAACGGGCCTATGGGCCATGTAAGGGGCTAAATGCCCAATGGGCCTTCGGGCTATGTAATGTGTCTCCCTCTACCTATTTAAAGAGGTGTTTTCTTTGATTTAATAATAAATGAGGCTTCAGACCCAACCTTTAAAAAAAATAAACATTAAATAAAATTTTAAATAATATGAAATTAAATGTGTATTTAAAAAAATAAAAAATAAAAAAATAATTATAACTTACTATAAAAACCAGAATAAACATTAATATAAAAAATATATATATTTGACTATAATTAATAAAATAAAAGTGATAAATTACCAATGAAAAATAGGTAAAAATACAAAAAAAATTGATCTTGGAATCTTGGAACCATGGTATATTGGATGAATATACTTCATCCTGGAAAACTTTATGTAAATGAACTAAAGGTTGGACACTAGAGTATATATTTCTTAAATAGCCCTTAACCCAAATATGAATTGTTATGATAACCTATATATGTGGGTAATGATTTTCAAAAGTCTCTATGTGGATTAGAATCATGCATAAGAAGTGTGGGATTTTTTAGGCTGACATAATATAGGAAAGGAAATGGTTCATATAGATATGGACCTTATACAATACAGTTCATATTCCTAAAATAGGGAAAATGATTTCATGTAGTTTAAGGGAATTTGATAAGGATAGATTCAAATAGTTCAACATAATTAAAGAAGGACCATATACCATGAAGTTGAAGTTTATGTAATGATGAAAAAAACCATATGTTTTAGGGTTGTCTATTAAGGAACTCGAATCTAACATGATTTATTATGTGAAGTACTACTTGGGTAAACACACATTGTTGGGTGGTATAATACACTCTATATTCATTTTTATAGGTGACTATTCTATATAAAAGTAAACCATTTATATGGTGTAAAGATCATCCCATTTTGGATTCAATTTTAGGGGCTTCTTCTATTATATCATAATTATTTTTAAACCTAGCCTAATATCTCCATAGTCAGATGATCAAATATGTAACTTATTTTTGGACACACGATTTACTTATTTTTAGTCAACCTCAAGGTTATTAATGACATATAATCTCTTTTCACCTATACTTTACAACTCTTATAGTTATACTTTTTACTATTTATCTTTGATATATTGATCATAAATGGTCATCGAGAGTGAGGATAATTAATAATTGTTAGGAATAATTGATTTTAAACCATATATAATGAAATGTTGGTTCATCTAGGTGGGGGTTCATGTAATTGAATAATAAAATCTCAACTAATTGAAAATATTTCTAGGAAAAATTTTCTTTTCATTATCGAATATATTATGTAAGATATTCAAAAAAATTTAAGGCCCATGTATTTCTATATGTAGTTGCATGATAGGGAGAAGTGTGATTGAATTGAATCTTGTATTTTTATTTTATATTCCTCAAATTTTCACATATATGTTTTTACCATTATTCATAGTGATATTATGAGGAACTCTAAATCATAAAATGATATTAGATTTCACAAAGTGTTCTTGGATTCTATTCTAACCACCATTAGGGGAAATACTATAGCTTATTTTGAAAAGAAGACTATGGGATTGAGATAATGTTTAACTACCACATAGTCATATAAAGGTATGTACCCATGATATTTATTCCCTATATTAAAATGGATAAGATTAATTCATAGTGTATAGAAACATAAACAGATTAAATTTATGTTTTCATTTACCATAGTGGATAAATGTGTCAAAGCCTCATGATATGCTGTGATAGATTGGTTCCAAATTAGTGAGTGTTTCACAATACAGTATAGATATCTATCCAAAATTAAAAGGGATTTATTCATTAGATTCACAATAGAAAGACCCTATTGATACCTCTCTTGTATAAAACCTTCATGGAATTCACTATATTATAGAAAATGAAGTATATTTTTATCTATTGATCTTCTCTGTTTCAACTCTATATAGTGGAATAGATTTGGTTTGGATTTAGTATACTATTAAGGACATCCAACTATCCATTTGGACAACTCCTATAAAAAAGAACTCTTCCTAAGGATACATAAAATCGACCTTATATATTTTTTCTATATATTTTATAATGAATGTAGAAACTACTATTTGATGTGCCTCATAAATGATAATTTAATCTTGATCTAACTTATCTTGTATGGTAAAAATGATAGTGGATGTATACACTTGTCTGTTCTGTATTCGTAGAACATAGCAAAAAATTGGCTTTATATCATATGGTTATAAAATGGAAAAAATTATTCCTTCTTAATCACATAATTACCATGGATTTATTTGATCCCTAACTACAAATTTCATTTGATGTTTTATTATGAATTTAGAATTCCATGGTCCAATTCTAGTTTTGTGATGAGGTCCTAGTATTCTGACTCATTATTGGTGTCCCCCATTAAGGAAAGAATTTGAAAAGAGATATTTTATGGGATAGGAAAGTATGATTCCTATGTTTACCATATTTAAATTTTTTTTATCCATTACTTTTAAAATTAGCCTTTAAGATACATTGTTAATGTAATCTCTAATATTTAGGAGGTTTTTCTGATAATGAATTCCTTCACATTGAGAATATCCATATCGAGGGAAAATTTCTCTAGAGTTGGATATAATTTTAGGAAATATACTAGTTCATTTCCTTTACTTTCATTTTTGAATGGTAAAACAAATGTTATTATATTAAAGAATGACATCCCATCTTTTAAGTGGATTGGTCAACATAGGGTGATTAAATATTCACATCAATAGGTTAATATGGGAGACCAAACATGCCTTATAATGTTAAAATTGACAATTTTTAATTTTCACATTAATTATATGAGTGAGGTAGCTCTTATTGACCATAGTATATCCAGTCCTAGAATCTAACATCACTTGGTTGAGAATGTGTAGACTCTTCTCACAAATATAATTATTCTTCCAAAAAAGGTTTCAAGAGATTATTCCAAGGTGGACACATAAATAATGATATATTTTAATTCTATAGGTATAAATAAAAATAGAGGGTTTAAAATATACTAATTTATGTGATCAAATGAGATCCAAAAATCCTTATCTCACCTGTAAGGTGTACACATTTTAATTAACTTTTTCCATTGTTGAAACTTACTAGTGAGAATCATGATAATGAACCTAATGTATGTGAGGAATCCTTGAAGTCTTCTCAACTTTTGAAGGATCATTGGAGGGTACATGAAAATGATTTCAATGAATTTTCTAAGTTCATCCTTAATACATATATAATGGACAATACAAATAATAAATTTACTATAAGTAAATCTAAACATACATTTCAAAATATTCATCTTTGGGATGTGTTTTAAAAAATAAGAAAATACCCCATTGGTGTTTGTGAAGTGGTCATAACACTAGTGTAATATGGATACCAATTCATACATATAAAATTCTATTTTAATGCTATGGTTTTCTTAAATGTGTGATGCATCATCCTTCAGTAGTTGGATCCAATATATTTCAAACTAAATAGAATAACGTAGAAGAAATACACTCCGAGATTCCCTAAAGGTTACACCCCCTTTATCTTTAGGGTATATCAATATTTGATTGTATCCTGATTACCCATCCTTGAAAGGGAGTTCATAAAATACCACAATCACATTGTTCGGTATTTCCAATATTATGATAAGAAAATATAAATTTGAACAATGTTGTTTAAGGTTTAAGAAGTCAATAAGAATGTGATTTATTCATTCTTATTCATAATAAGGAAAATATAAGACATCCATTTAGAATATTTCACCTTTAATATGAAGTGGGCCTTGATTGATTATTAAATTTATATTTTATCATGGACCTATGTAATGGATCCATCTCACTTCTTATTTATAACCATAATTATTGGTTGGTAGGCCAAGGAAATGAAGTACTACCCAAGGGGGTCCAAACCTAGAATCTCCTTGTATTTCCATGAAAAAACATCCCAATATTATTCAATTAATGAAATTTACTACTATTTTTCATCATGATTCCTGGTTTTACTGATTATAATAGGATCTGAGTATTCTTTAGTTCATATATTCACTTTTCTGAGCACAATGATAGTCACTGAAATTAGATGTCAAAAAATGAGCAGTACATCTCTAAACTCTTTATTATCAAGATCGAATGAGGTAATGAGTCAATTCAATTCCTAGAAATCAAGTTTTTGTTCATGTTCATCACCCTATATGTTAGGGAAATTATTTTTAGTGATGGATATAGTTTCATCAATCTCAATAGAGAATATATGAATAAAGGAAGATATTCCCATGCTTTGGGTATTTTACTAGTGTTGTATGTTTATATTTTTTAAGTTAATTAGTTGAGATGTTTGGGAATAAGTTAGACAAGCATTAAAACTATCTTTAACTAAGTCAATATTTATGCATATTAGACATATAAAGTGATTTTAATTCTTTACCATAGATAAGAGTGGCTCTAAAACTATATATAATTTTCTATTTTAGGAAAAAAAGTTTTTTGGGGTTTCTTTCCACTTAAACAAAAGGATGATATGGGTTTTCAGATATATATATATATATATATATATCTAATATGATGGATTTGGATAGAAATATCTATTTCATATTTTATAGGGTTAAATCAAGGTGACTTCCAACACATTTAGGCATTCCAATTTAACTGATTTCGTACTTTGATTTTTCCTCAACACCATATTGTAGTATTTTTCAAATATATCAAGTTTTATATGAATCAAAAAAGGGAGTTGTCTCCATAAAAAATTCTTGATTACATATTTATGGAGTATTTATATCATACCAGTCTAAATACCTATACATATTACACAAAATGGAATGAAAAATTCCTATGGAGAACTCTTAATCACCCTAGGATGGCTCATATTCCAATGGGTATCACTATAATATTATGGTAATGATTTCAAATTTATGATTTTGAGTTAAAAAAAGTAAATCTAAGAAAATTAAATAAACCAATTTTAATTTCAAAATTCTGATTAAAAATAAGCAGGTAAGTCTAGACTAATACAATATGAATATAATTAAGTACACACTAACTTAATGTGTCATGTGACCAAATCTGTATGTCACTACCTTCATGGTCTATACCAAAGATGATGAACCATTCCTTAAGAGTAGGTAAAATACCAATAAAATAAATTAATAGCATAAAAGACTAAATATACACCACAGTTCATATGTATGGTTCAAGTAAATTCCCTATAGGATTCCAAAAAAGAGTTTATGTAATTCCCTTTAAATACCAAGCTCAAAATGCTAGTTTTAATACATATAAAAAACACAATAATTGATTTATTTTAGAAGAAAAAATCAATCACTTATCAATTTAATTTTCTTTTACAAAATATCCATTTCATAAGTAATCTTGTACATCTATATTATAAATAATATTCCAAAAAAATATTGAAAATATTAAATAATGTAAACCAAATTAAAAACCACATCACATAAAAAATTAAAGAACTTTATTAAATAAATCATGACATAATATAATAACCATGAATAAACTTGAAAAATATAAGACATCACTAATGGAACCACCAACCAATATATGGTGTGAACTAATTGAAACATTCCCTAACTTAACCTCTTGACCTTTATGGGTGGAATCACTATATCTAGGGAATGAAAACTACTAGAGGTACCAGTCAATATGTAATATAATATCGTGTGGCACTCATCTTGATTACCCATGGGATTAACCAAGGTTCCCATATAACCAAACCATCTCAAACCATGTCTCCTTCTATAAATCTCATATAAAAAATTTCAACAATAAAATTCAAATAAATTTAGTTATAACAAGGGAAGGGGAATAATAAAATGAGCATCAAACAAGTAATGATGAAATAAATCACAGAAAAAAAATCTTCATCAAATTAAAATCAAAGAAATTTCAAGTGAAACCCTCTATAGAAGTCTAAAAATAACTCAGAGTCCATTTGTAAAATCAGATTAGTCGAGAAATATTTCATTAAAACATAATTAAAAACGGTTTGAGCATAAAGGATTATTTTTGAAATCTAATATCTATTTTTTTTGAAACAAACAAAATAAAAATAGTCAAACCGCCATTAATAATTCATTTAATAAAATATAAGTAACTAAAACATTTTATGAGATACCTTTGGTGAATAAAATCAGTTGAGAATAATTTTACATAATATAACCATTGAAATATATATGGAATGATTGGGGTTGAGTAGAAAAAGTTGAAAAATTATAAGTAAAACATTATAGAAGAAATACATATGTTTATTTCTATAAGGTAAACCCATTTGAAAATTTCAAGAATCAAAGTTCTAACAAATAATAGTAAATACATAGTGACACCAATATAAAAAACATTTCATTATCTTAAAAATCAATAAAAAATGTTGATAGGAGGTTTCGAATAGATTTTACATACTAAAAAATTGAAATCTAAATGAAAATCAATATTCTTTCCTTAACATAACAGAACCCCTAATATTCTGTGAATCTTAATTGATAAAATGGGTAATAAGAATTACAGTATAGAGAAAATTAACATAAGATAAGGAGAATAGGGAGATAAATCCATAACTTTCACCATTATTCTAGTTATCATTTGATGGATCATAGAAATGAGTGTAGGATAGAAGGCTCCCCCACCCACTTACATGGGTATCTAATGGGAGTAAAAGAGAGGGGTTTCCACTATTTTACCTCATGTTCTCTAATAATAATAATAATAATAATAATCATGAGGATGATTATGAATAAAATTCTATAAAATTGAAATATCTTTTTTACATAGTAAAATTCATTTTTTTCATAGGCCATAAACATTTTTACTTGATGATATTACCATGGAAAATTAAATATAATAATTTATTGGGAATTTTAAAATATGAATTTCCATGTAGGTTCCCCCAACCAAAATAAAACACCATATAATAAAAATACATGTATAATGGATCTATAATTTAACTTACATATTATATCAAATATCCCTAAATAATATAATTTGGAACTCATTTTCCCCAAAACCACTTTAATTATGAAATACACATTCACTTTGTTAAAATTTTATTTTTTACAAAATATATATCATCTAGGAGACCTTATTACATTTATAAATTTTCATATTATTATAGAATCTAATTTTTGAATGAGAAATAAATATCAAATATTAAAAAAATAATAATTCATTGTAAAAAATTTACACCAAACAGGAATTATTTTGCCTTATATTGGATCTCCATTTTAGAGGTTTTTTGTGCCTCCTATATCCAATGTATAATTATATATTTTAATATCCCATTTTTTGGATAGGGGTAAAAGTTATAAAGGAATTTTATTTTTTTGGCAGATAAAAAAAATTTGGTTTTGATATTTGGAATGTAAATACTATTTTCTGAATAATTATGAATGTTTTTAGACCAAGTGTATGGAATAAGTGGTTTATCATGTGTTCATATGAGTTTTAGGTCCATTGGGATTTGAAAACTCATTTTCTAGTGAAATTGGATAAGGTGTATGGTTTGTGTATGTTTAGTAGTAACTATGTATCTCAACCATGTGGCCTATAAACTAGTGGAGCATGGTTTGTTTAACTATTATAGGTGGCCCAAAATCCATGTGATATGGTGTGATCCTCTGAGAAATACATGTATTTAGTTCATGGTTTGTTTAAATATGTGTAGTAACTATGTGAGGGGGTGTGACTTTTGTGCAGTATCACTGCATGGGCTATGCATGGTTTTTATAACCATGTGCATAGTCATGCGATGGGGGTGTCCCTTGGGATTGTGGTACTATATGGTTTGAAGAACTGTTCATCCAGTTTGTTCAGCTCTTTAAAGGTATGGAAATTATCATTTTCCCTCTACTTCTTTTAATACTTATTTTTTCCTTTCTCTTCCAATACATGCACAACAACCCCATTATTCATGGGTGTTCTCCCTCTCCCTACTCTCTAGGAATAAAGGTATATCCTTAAATCAAACTAAGAGTCCATATTTATCAGTCACATTGGATGGCCATCAGTTATTCTAAGTTTCTTATTCCTTCTTATCTTATTTTATACTTCTATATTGAAGGTTATTTCTATACGATCACATATGCCCTATTTTCTTGTTGTTTTTTGATTATTCTATTTTCCCCCATTATAGGATCAATAAAATCCCAATAATGGATGATTTTGGATCAGTAAGAATAAGGTATGAGGTATATGTATTTATTCTAAAAATTTAATCATTTTATATAATGTTTTCATAGTTTCATTCACCGGATTCTCTGTGTGCCACACCATAAACGTGTAACCCTTAAATTTAATTTCATTCACTTTAATGTAGATATTTAAATAGTCCATTTGGAATTTTTAGAGGTTGAGACCTAAATGTGGACCACCCCATGGATGTTTCACTTATATGCTCATGATGTTGAATGTTCATAATTATCCAAAACACCAGTAAGTGTGTTTTGATTTAATTTTAAAACAAGAATCATTTAATTATGTAAAATAAATTGATTGATTTAATCTCAGGAATGTCTACATACTAGGCCTATGTAAAATTATTATGTATTCCCATGGAATTAAAAGGGGTATTGAATGAGAAGTAAGGCTTGCAAAATTGAATGTTTATGAAGACCATGTTGGTTGTGTAATAAAACACTCTTCTAAGGTTTGTTGGTTCATTTAGTTATTTATTTGGATGGAATGTATAGTTGAAATTGATAAATGGTATGTGTTATATACTTTCACACTTTGACCCTTATTAATTATGATTGAATTTGTAATGGGAGGATGTTAAATGAGTTAAAATGAATTATTGTATTGAATATTTATTCATATCTCCTTTCTTACTTCTTGAAGTGAATTTTTAAATTAAATGAATCATGAATCATGAATCATGAATAGATTTCATGAATACTTGCATAGAAACTCTTGATCACATGGAGGTGATTTTATTCAATGACAGGTAAGATATGATTTATGAGCTGGCATGGACATTCCTATAGTCTATATTTTATTTTTTAATGAAGTGAGACTGATTATTATATTTCATAGACCTTGAGAGATACCTGGACTCTTAATATATAATTTCATGAATGGAATCATAGGATAGATGATGTAATGTTAATACTTCGATGACACCTGGAATCCTAATGTGAAATTCCTTATATGGGATATAGTTTGATTAGATTATGGAACACCTTGATCAATACCAATTTTTTATGGAATTCCTCTGATGGGATCTTAGGTTTCATGACATGACATATTCCTTGAGAGATACCTAGAATCCTCATATAGACTACCATGGATGGAATCATAAGTTAGAATAGATTATATTATACCTTGAATGATACTGAGACTCCTACTATGGACTACCATGGATGGGTTTGTAGGTTAGATGGTATCATAGATAAACTATTGCAATACTCAGATTCCAATACGTAATGGCTTCAAAGAGAATAGAGGTTAAATGAAATTACTTCATGCTTAATTGGTAATTGGCTCACCCCGATTATTAACTAAAATTTGATTTAACAAATAGAACCTTATATAGTCATCTTGGTGTATACGAATTATTGGGATTATTTCCAAGGGTATTAGGATTAGTTTTTTCACCATCACCTTTATAAATATTTACTTTATTATTTTCAATAAATAATCCTTTATTTTGTGAAAGTATGACATAGTCCAAAAAAATTATCATCAAATGCGTGTTCTTTGAGGAACTCAAGCTGAACAGATGTCATTAATTTATTTAATAATTTATTTTACCTTCACACTTCTTAATTTTATACTCATAAATTTGATTTCATGAGAATCCATTTGTGGTGGCCTACTATGTTTTATTCATACCATTTTGGACCCCATTTTAGTTACCATAAATACCTATTGGTTTCAGGATATGTCTTTGTATTATTATTATTATTTTGTTTTCCCTTATGTATTAGTACTTGACATAGAGTTGGTTGTTGAGACTATACTCATGATACCTAGTGGAGTTGGGGATTTTATTTATTTATTACATGTTAGTCTAGACATGTATTATTTATTACCTAAAGAATGTTTACTACCTTGAATTTTGGGCATATCATGTACATGATTTGATGTATTATTTTTCTTTATCCTGGTTATCTATTTATGATCTTAGATACTGCTTCATTTTAGTACTTCCAATTCCTTTATTTATAATTTCTTACCCTATATTTATTACTGATCTAGATGGTATAGTCTCTCATGTGTACCAATTTTATAACCTCAATACTAGTAGTAAGCCTCTGGTTTATGGGGAGGTGTGCTTGAGGCCATGTAGTGTGTAACGACCCGAACTGTTATAAATAAAATTTCTCTTTTAATTTAATTAAATATCTTATTTTGTAATATGGTTATAGAAAACACATGATATTAATTTGTTTTATTATATCCTATAATATTTATAATATTTTTAATCATCATTACCATTGATAATATAGTCGTTGAATAGTGATAACATGATTAGTATAAATAGAAGGTTTTAATAAATCCAATTCACACAAGAAAAGAAAGTGATAACAACAACCTGCAGGATCATACCCTATCAATCCCATTTATCAGATCTTATGAGGGAGATAGAATCACTATAATTTTCCCATGAACAATCCCAATATGAGATCCAAAAAGTTAAGCATGAGAGAATCTGTTTATGGTAAAAGTTCAAGATCCTCGAGATCATGACCCAAACCATGTATGCTAAACCACCCCATGAATGTCTCACCATCATGCACCTTACTATTAGGGAGTTTTTGGGTGTGATAAATGTATATGTATCAAGAACCTAGAGATATGGGTATGTAAATTATTTTTATAGAATAATGGATATATTTTAATCCTATTATTGTTACTTTAAATGATTTTCATTTTGATACAATAAAACACAAATGGTATATTTTGGGTAATATTCAAATTCAATTAAGGAATTTATTTTTATGAATTAATGGATTTTTGAAATAAATAATATTTTAAGAAAATATAATTATTAAATAATTTTTATTAAATATAATTATCATATAATTTTTATGTAGTGAAATCTAATTTTTATAAGGGTTCAAAAACTCTAATTGTCAAAAAACCCAACATTTATTAACAAATGTAGATTTTATTTTAAAATTAAAAATTCACATAATTATAAAATTATTTAGATAAAATGAATATAATTTTTGGAGTCATAATTTCAAAATTATCCAATGGTGAATCTTTCATAATTTTTTCAAAGGGTCAAGTTTTCAAGTAAAAATTAAATACCGTATAAATATACAGTGTGTATTATGAAATCACAATGAACCAAAAGTGATTTTATAAATTCTATAAAAGGATTAAATGACAATATATATGTTTTAAATTTAATATAATTTTATTTTAATTTTATTTTATTTAATTTATAAAGCCATTATGAATCCTCCAAAACATATAATATATTATAAGGTTTTAACATCATTTCTTTAAGAGTATAACTCACTTGCACATAAGAAAATGTATTTTTTATTAATTTAGGAACTTGTAATTATAAAATAATAAAAACCAATCCCATTTTTCAGAAACAATGTGAAAAACCTTAGGAAGGTTTGTGTTTTTTGTTATTTTATTATATAGAATCCAAAATGTAAGTTTGAGAAATGATAAATAATTTACCACTTATTTCCTATATAAACCAACCCAATCTCTCATTTATCTTGACTAAAAATACCTTTATAACATAATTGATCTTCCATCATTTGTCTATAGTACTCCCAAGGCTCCCCCAATCTCTCAAGAAGCTCCTCCCAAGCTTTTGAACTCACACACTCAAGTAAGGGATCCTCACATTATCCTCTTTATAAAAGTTTCTTTATTATCTTATGCCTTATATTTACAATTACTAATGTTCATATATGTATTTACTTGTCCCTATTACATCCCAATTAATTTTAAAAAAAATTATATACCCATTTATCTATCATCAAACCATTTTATGTATTTTTATGTGATGTCGTTATGCTGTCGAAATTTCACCATGATTTTTCCATGACAAAACAATCGTGTAGTGAATACCATACCCATTTCCTATAAAGGGTGTTAAAATTTATAAAATTATAATTAATTTACATGGTAATTACGTGTATTTATTCTGCACTCTTTGATCATGGAATAAAATATGGTGATGAATGAATTCATGTTGTATGATCTATGTGGAACACCTAAGCATGAGAATGAAATGAAAGTGATGGGTAAGCCTAGAATTATATAGAACTCCACTAAATTGGGTGATGTTTAATATCATGGGATATAAATTTTGGATATGGAGTGAACTTTATTCTTTTATTTTTTGATATTTTCCATCATGATTTCTTAGTAGTTAGACTTGACCTATCTTTATGATGCAGTGTTTTATGTCGTTGTCACATTTCTGATGTTATGATTATCATGCTATATCATTCCTTATTACTCATGTTCCTTTTATTCCCCATTGATATGACCATTTTCTAACATTAATTTCCTTATTACATGATTATTACCTTAATTGGATTTATAGATCACCCCTTTCTTATATATGTTCCCAGGTTATCTTGTGCAGTTTTAAAAGCCATTGAATTTTAGAAGCATATTAAGGAAGTTTTCGATAATATTGTTGTATCACTTGTTCAAGATGTTATTATATGTAAATAAGTCCAAAATACAATATAATTGTACATCTTCTAGGTTGTATTAATTGCAATATTATGTTATAAATCATGTATTAATGTGTAATAAATAGAAGGTCTATTATATAGTGAACCATCTCGGGGTACCGTTCTAGTGGATCCTAGGTCCGGATGTTTTAATGTGTTATCAAATATTTCTTTTTTATTTCATATTACTATTTTGGGATGGTATATAGGATACTAATAACATGTATTCACTTAGTAAATAGCTCGTGTATTGGTCTATCCAACCCATGTATGCGGGAAAGATCATGTATCCTGGGATGGGTTTTTGTTCATGATGTCCATATTACAATTTTTTATTATTTCACCTTGAGTAATTTATGTATATTTCAGTTACTTACTGATTTATGAGATTTACTCTTGGAATGGTATTGAAAGATAAGGGTTTCATTCACACATCATCTTAGATATGTAGGATTCACATGTTATTATCATGTTAATCAATATACCATGCATTTATGATTTCCTTCATACAGGATTATATTCATTTCTTTATGATAACATGACTTATTTTAGTTATGATAAAATAATTGGTTTTTAAAGTGTCTTCATCAACCTAAATAATGTATTCCTATATAAAACTACCAGAAAAATAGTTTTTCCTAGTGCCCCCCTTTATCAGTGCTAACGAAAAAGCGCTGATAAAGGGGGGGACTTTATCAGTGCTTTTTTTAAAAGCGTTGATAAAGGGTCGAATTCAAAAAAAAAAATTAATATATTAATATATTAATATATTAATATAGTTATATTGATATAAATATAATATATAATTTTTAAATATATTTTAGATAAGTATAAATGTACATTTACACTTAATATACTTAATATATAAGATATTTAGTGAAAATGGCTTCTTAAAAAATTTAAAAAATATTTTTAATTAATAATTTGCTAATTATTATGGAGTAATAGTCATTTAATAACAATTTGAAGACTAAAAAAATTAAAAAAATTTAAAAATAGATCCAAAAATATGTTGAAAACACAACTCAAACTTCAAACGACCATAACTTTTGATCCGGGTGTCCGTTTGAGCTCTACCATATATCAAATCGAGGCCTGTGATGAGCTCAACGTCTCTGTGATACGGGGAAACCCCAATAAAGGGATTTTAGATGCCAAAAGAGGCCAAAAAGGCCTCTAAAACTAAGTTTTTAGTCGGGGTACTTCAATTTTTTAACATTTTGTGGGTTTTCATCCTCGTTTAAGGGGGTATTATTGACTTTTTTTGGTGGGGACTGAATTTATTCCAAGGTATTACATTCATATTGATATTATGTATTTGAAATTTTATCGTTTTTTATAATGCACTGCTATTTATAATCAAATATATAACTATATGTACATATTTTTTATATATTCACACCTAAAAATTAAATTTTTAAAATAAATAATTAAACATATTTACATATAAAATATATTATCTTTATATAAATAATAACTAATAATCATTTTATTTAAAATACCAATATATGAATATTTATATAACTACTATATATTAATAAAACTATATATATATATATTAATCTAGTTATATATATATATATATATATTAATATAACTACATATATATTAATATTACTATATATATATATATGTATTAATATCACTATAAATATATATATATATATATTAATATCACTATAAATATATATATTCATATAACTATATATATATATTAATATAAATATATATTACTATACGAATAAATATAACTAAATATATATATATATAAATAGAGATATATATTAATATAACTATAGATAGATATATTAATATAACTATTTTTATATATTAATATAAATATATATTACTATACGAATAAATATAACTATATATATATATAAATAGAGATATATATTAATATACTATTTATATATATATATATATAAATAGAGATATATATTAATATAACTATTTATATATATTAATATAAATATATATTACTATACGAATAAATATAACTATATATATATAAATAGAGATATATATTAATATATCTATATATATTAATATAACTATATATATATTAATATAACTATATATATATTAATATAACTATATATATATTAATACAACTATATATATATATTAATATAACTATATATATATATATATAACTATAACTATATATTAATATAAATATATATTACTATATGAATAAATATAACTATATATATATATATAAATAGAGATATCATGAAATAGGAAACAAATCAAAATAGAGTAGTGGTAAGGGCTTAGGCGCGCAGGGGGGAGGTCTCGAGTTCAAAACCTACTGGAGGCAGAGGCGCGTGCATGTGGGTGGATGTGGGGGGCTAGCGATGATAAAGGGTGGAGGGGGTGCGTGTGGGGCATTGGAGGGGGTGGAAAGCGCTATTAAAAGTGGGGATCTAGCGCTATAAAGCCCCCCGGATTGGCATGTTTTTTTAATTTTTTTTAATTTTTTTTATTTTTTTAACTTTTATCAGCGCTTTTGTAAAAGCGCTGATAAAAGGGTCCTTTATCAGAGGTTTTTTGAGTGCTGATAAAGGGGACCCACCCTTTATCTTCACTGGATTTAATAGCGCTTTTCTAGCGCTGTTAAAGGCCATTTTTAGCGCTGATAAAGAGCGTATTTGTAGTAGTGTAACTTTCTGGTGGCACCATAATTAAAAAATTAATACATGTTTGATACATGGACCATTGGTTGCATGGGATGAAACATTATTGGTTTCAATTAAATGGGGGAAAATTTCAATATAAAATGTGCATGGTAACTTAATAAATTTTGAAATGGTGATCCATATAATCTAACCACAAAATATTTATTGGTTTCTTTTTGAATCCAAATATAATAACTATGTAGTAGTTATATGAATTCCATTTATAACCTACAATGGCTTTTACCTTTATAACTTTTACATTGTAATTCATCTAACTTGACTATTGTACTAATATAAAATTTGATAAAATATGACTCATAAAATGATTCAGTTTACTATCGATCTTAGACATGAATCGACCAAATTAGGTCATTCATGATATTTTATACTAATGAGATAAATTTCATTCGACCTAAGTAGGTTGGTCTTGACATGATATCCTTATATGATAAACCCACTAAGGTTGTAAATAATCTTAAAATAAATCAAATGAAATTGGTTTTAACTTAAATTGACCTAGGTTGTAAGGATGATACCGTTTGAGGTTGCATTTATCTTTTATTCTTTAGTGTTTAACCCCATGAGGGTAAGATTTTGATAAATATGGAATGTTTATTAAAAGTGTCCACAATCGATTATATGGTATTGCATATAAATTTATGATGGCATGTTTCTGAATCAATCCATTTTAAATTATAAAAACGTTTTGTTATTTTTAAAATGTTATTTATGTGAGGATTTAGTTAATTAAAATTCAAATTTTTACCTAATGGGTGTTTTCCTCTATAGATTGGATTTGACATTTTATTTAAATAATACCTTATTTAAGAAAATCTGAAAAAATGGAATTGTCTAAAAAGAAATTATGTGATAATTTTCCTATAATTATCTTCGGCTCCTATTAAATAAATCTCTAAGTGTAGTTTTATTTATAACTGATACTTGTTATTACATATATATAGTCCTCTTAAATGTTAATAATTTAAATAGAATTGATGTAATGGAATAATTAAAATATTTTATAGGTATTAATTTATCAAACCCACATGTAATTGTTAGAATTATTTTTTCCGTGAGAGTCACCTCTATTTGGAACATGTAAGTTGCCCATAGGTTTCATTGGCCTTTTCTGTTGCATTTGATCTAAAGGATATGCAACATAGACTACTGACCTTTTTTGAATTACTCTAGTTTTAAAGGTTGGTTACTTATGTTAAAGAGAAGGTTCAACCCATTTTAGTAGAGTATAGTGACCCAAGCATTTAAATATAATATTACATGATTTTAAACATAATTAACTATCAAATTAAAAGATAGGGATTGTAAACTCTAGTGTCTTTGGAAGACTAGGTACATAAAACTGATAACAACGGACTAAATAAAACATTTCTTTATTTATAATCCATTATAAGATCATAAATTCCTTTGAGATCTTAAATTTTCATATGATATCTTGGGGATAACATGAACAGAGGGATGAGCTAAAAGCCCAATAAGGGAATAAACATAAGAATAAATCTTAGCACATGGGTTAGAAGGAATAACCTAATGATATAAAAAGTAATGGAACGTGATTAAATATAAAAAATCATAACATGGTATCTAATAATCATGAATTCATAGTAATTTGGAATCAACATAAAACATGACTTTAGCATGATTCAAGTTAATTTTCATATATATAAGTACGAGTCAAGGCTAACCACCAAGACCGTTGCATATGGAGCATGAGTCAGGGCTAATTTATAGGATTGTTGCACCTAATGTATCAAGAGACTAAACATCACTCAATGAATTGGAGCTCTATCTAGGTTCACCCATAATAACATGTTCATGAATATTTTTTCTACATAAATAATCATACATAATCAATAAAACATAAACATAATAGTTTCCCATAGAATGAATTGGGTATCATAATCGTGTCACAAAGCATAATAAATGGTCATATCATAAAAGTGACCATGGAATAAAGGAATTAAATAATATATAGAAGTTAATAAAGTAAAATAGAAAAATATCATGATTATTTATGTCAAAATGAATTGATAAAAATTAAATAGAGTATTTAAGAATCTTTAGAATTAAAACATTTTAGTGCATTTAAAGGAAAATATTAAAGATCATTTAAAGTAGAAAAGGGAATAATATTTTATATAAAACCATAGGTGAACCAAAAAATTTATCATTATAAAATGAGTGATTTTATAAAAATAATTATGTCTTAAATTATATTATATATTTCACTTGAAATTGGGTAAGAATTCAAAAAGTTCGCTTAAATTGGGTCTGCTTATTGGGAAGAATTAAGTTGAGAACCTTATAAAAACTTGTATATTACAGAAAAAGAAGGATTAATGGTCCTTGATACATAATTTTAGAAAATATTCACAGAATTTAGAATATTTACATAAAAATAAAAGACAATTTCATTTGGGTAACAAGAGATAAGTAGTAACCTAAAGGAATAATGGAGGTTCAGGTAGAATCCCTTATATTAAGTTCGAAGGTATTATTTAATTAATCTTAATGTCATGGATAATAAAATTAGGATTATTAATTTATAATTAACGAACTATTTAAAAATTTATTTTATTTATTATAACTTTATTAAGTTTGTTTATGGCATTTTTTGAGGGGTTAAGAGATTCAATTTCATCATTTGGGAGTGTTGATTTCCTTGGTTTTCATGACCAGTTTACTTGTATACATGTACAAAAGGCTGTATAAAGTGGGGGTAATTATATAGAATTAAACATATATGTTATTAATGATATTTAAAGAGATTAAATTTGTCTTATATATTATTAGGTTTTATATAATGAGGATGAATCGTTAGATAAATAGTTAATGATAATTGTTTGTGTTTATTTTGGCGGTTTTCGATCACAACGAACTCATTTAGTTTTATAAATTAATATCACATGTAAAAAATGATTCCAGAACATTAAATAAGATATAATACATATATTATAATCTATTTCAACCATATAAATGGTTTCATAACCAGAATTGAAGGTTTAATTGAAATATGAATGCACATCGTCCCAGAAGGTGGTAAATCAGAACCTCACAGATGATGTTTTCATTCTTAAAGTAAAAGAGTGAGAAGAAGAGATTTGATGAAGAATTTTTCCATAAAAATGATAAAATTATAGTATATGTAAGATAATATATTTTTCATTCCACTTTTATAAGGGGAAGTTGGGAGAATATAAGAAAAAAAAGAACATGTAAAGAAATTGAAAGAAAACGAAAGAGGGTTTTTCCTCTTGATTTCGTCTTCATGAGAACCTCCTTAGGGGATTGGTTTTGGTATTTTTTTAAGAAAAAAAGCACATTGACGTGGGGAAGGATCTTGGGAGGAGATAAGAGCAAAATTTTGACAATTTTCCGGTCTTGAGAGGTGTGAGGAGAAGAGGTGGTGAGCGGTGGTATTTATAGTGGAGGAGAGAGGTTCTTTCTCATTATTTAATTCATTAGTTTATTATTTTTATCAATATGAGCAATAATGTTGATTCTTAAGTCAAAACATACTAATTAGGTCACTTAAGTTCAAACCAATTTTTCTTACATTGTCCATGACTCAATTAATAGTGTTTTTAACTTATAATATATATATATATACCGTAAATTATCATATTCTACTATTCACTAAAAATTCAAGTATTTCAGAAAAATCTCAAAAATTCACCCAAACAATTTTTTGAATTTTAGACTTTAAAAAGGAACTAAATTTTATGAAAATAATTTTCTAAATATGATAAATTTTATTTTCTTTATTAAAATCATAATTTACTTGAAAAATACAGATTTTAAAATTATAAATTATTTTATAACACTTTTTAAAATTAACAAAGGTATCATAAAATTATCTTATAATCATAAGAAATAAAAATACTAATTTATGAATAAATTTTATTAAAATAAAATTTCTTTTAAATTATTAAATTATTTCTAAAATTTTAATAAAATATTTATGACTTTTAAAAATACCAACAATTAATTAATAATTTTTAAAATGTTTATTTACTTATACTATGATATAATTATACCATATTATCACTGATAATATTTATAAATTTTATTTATACTATCATTGTTTAGGTTACTATTCAATTGGCCGGTTTACTGTTCACAATGGTCACATTACTATTCCAAATCTCAAGTTACTATTACATAGGTATATGTTCTTTAACTTCTAGAAATTCCTTTTATTTCATTAATTATTCATTTATAATGTTTGTGTTGTGTTATTAATGTGATTTTATGTGATTATATTATATAAAATAATTATAATAAGGGAATTTCCATTGATAAAACTTTTGGTCATTATGTTTTCCCCCATTATGAAATTTCACCCTCAAAATTTTGTTTTACATTATACTTTGAAAATAGGTGTAGGTACTTTTCCTTTATCACTTCCTCTGATCCCCATGTCTCCTCTTCATACTTATGGTTCCACCCTAGTAC
The DNA here is from genome assembly GCA_963277665.1 of Viscum album. Lineage (NCBI taxonomy): Eukaryota > Viridiplantae > Streptophyta > Magnoliopsida > Santalales > Viscaceae > Viscum > Viscum album. Next base: position 2,087,088 of record OY728136.1, read on the forward strand.
TTTGACCAAGTGAGTAGTTTTATTGTGTATAAATTTATCTCTACGATCAAAGATCTTCACTGGATGCTCCTTATAAGAAAGACCATTACCCCACTATACCACCTCTGAAATAAATACACATGAGAAATATGGTATGTACTTCCTAAAGAGGGATACATGGAATATATCATGTACTTGAGACATGGTTGGTGGAAGTTCTAGTCAATAGGCCAAAACTCATATGTGATCAAGGATGTCGAAGGGGACGATGTACCTAGAACTTAACTTCCCTTTCTTCCCAAATCTCATGACTTTCTTCCATGGAGATATATAGAAGAATACCATGTCTCCATCCTTAAACTCAAGGTCTCATCAATGATTTTCTGCATAGATATTTTTTTAACATTGGGCTACCTTGATGTGGTGCTGAATGGTTTTCACCTTCTCCATAATTTCTTTGATCGTTTCAGGTCCTAGAAGCTTAAGTTCACTGACTTCAACCCATCATGTCATTGTTTAACACTTTTTCTATAAAGGGATTCATATAGAGCCATTTGGATGCTCGAGTGGAAGCTATTGTTGCAATATTACTCAACCATAGGAAGATGTTGGTCCCATCCTCCTTTTATGTGCATAGAACATGCTCTCAATAAGTCTTCTAGTGTTTGAATAGTTTTCTCAGATTGGCCATTAGTTTGGGGATGATAGGCCATCTTGAAGTTCAACTCGATGCTTAGAGTGTGTAAGAGACTTTTCCAAAACATCAAGGTGAATCTTATATATCAATCTAATATAATTTATAGTGGTACTACATGTATCCTTACCACGTATTTGATATATATATATATATGTGAAAGTTGATCCAATGAGAATTCCTCTAGAGTTATGATAAAGTGAACTATCTTTATAAAATGATCCACAATAACCCATATAGCATTGTTTCCTATGGATGTATTTAGAAGTCCAGTGACAAAGTCCAAGGTGATGTTTTCCAATTTCCATATTGGTATGGGTAATGGTTGAATCATCCCTTTATAATTTTTCCTTTCAACCTTCACTTTCTAACGTACCAGGCACTTTGATGTATATTCAATGATTTCATTTTTCATATTGTCCCACCAAAAGTTCTCCCATAGATCTTGATAAATCTTTGTGCTCCCTGGGTGAATAGAGAGGGTTGAGATGTGTGAATCATTGAGAAGATATTTCGTTATCTATGGATTGGATGGTACACATAGTCTTAACCCAAATCATATGAAACTATCTTCATAGATATTTAATTAGGAGGATTTCCCATTATTGATAGCTTCCACATTTTTCAAAGTTTACACATCATTTCTTTGAGAATCCTTTATTTTCTACATAAGGGATGGTTTAGAAATCATTTAAGAGAGGATTAATAATGTTCCTCCCTTAATGATTCCCATGTCCATCCTTTGTAATTCTAATAAGATTGCATCCTTCTAAATTCTCATCATTGATAAAGATGTAGGATCATTTCTACTTAGAGAATCCTCCACCTTATTTTCCTTACCAGGATGGTAGTGGATTGAGTAGTTGTAATACTTTATGATCTCTAACCATCTTCACTGGTGCATATTAAGATCCTTCTGTGTGAATATATATTTGAGACTCTTGTCATTAGTATATATCTCACACATCTCCCCATAGAGATAATTCTGGCAGTTTTTTAACATGATGATCATAATTACCAAATCCATATCATGAGTAGGATAGTTTTTTCTCATGGATTTTCAACTTCCTTGAGGCATAGGCTATAAATTTATCATTTTTCATCAGTATACTGTCTAAGCCTTTCTTTGAAGCATCGTTGTACACCACAAAGAGTTACCCAATTGTTGGTTGTGTAACAACTGGTGTAGTGATAAGCCTATTTTTCAACTCCATGAAGAATTATTCATATTAATTGGTCTAGAAAAGCCTTTATCCCTTCTGAGTCAGCTTGTTTAGTGGGTTTTACAATCATTAGAATTTATTCACAAATCATTGGTAATACCCATCTAGGATAGGTAAACTATAGATATCAGTTACAAAAGTTGTCTTGGGCCACTCTTCGATTGTCTTTGTCTTGGAAGGGTCTAAAAACATCCCTTTAATAGTAATATCATGCCACAAGAATGATACTTCATCCATTCAGAACACACATTTTCTGTACTTTGTATAGAGTTTCTCCATTTTCAAATTCTACAACACAGTATTCAAATGCTTCTCATGTTCCTCATTTCTATTGGAGTTTATTAGAATATAATCAATAAAGACTACCACAAATAATTTCAGGTAATCCATAAATACTCTATTCAATAAATCCATGGAAAATTACAGAGCATTAGTGAGTCCAAATGGAATCACTATAAACTCATAGCGTCCATACCTCGTTTGAAAAGAAGTATTGGAGATATCTTTATTTATCACCTTTAATTGTTGATATCCTGACCGAAGGTCCATCTTAGAGAAATAACTAGACCCATGTAGCTGATCAAGGAATTAATATTTCAAAGGAAGGGTATACTTGTTCTTTATTGTGATTTTATTGAGCTCATGATAATCAATGCAGAATAGCATTGATCCATCCTTATTCTTGAAAAGGAGGACCAATGCTCCCCATGGTGAAGCACTCGATCATATAAAACCCTAGTCCTGATTCACCTGTAACTGATTTTTTTAGTTCTTCTAGATCAACGGTGGCCATTCTATATGGTGCCTCTGATATAGGCAGATATCCATGAATAAGTTCAATTGAGTACTCAACCTCTCGATCTGGAAGAATACTATGATATTATTCAAGGAATACATTAGTGTAATTCCTTGTGATGGGCATGTCTTCGAGCATGGTCATCTCTTTTGTCTCAATAATTTTATCGAGATATGATTGATCATAAAGAAGTAATATCTAAACATGAGACAATAATTCTAAAGGAGATTCATCTTCCTTCGAACACTTGTAATGAATTAGAGGATACTCTGGGATGTGAAGAGTGATCAACCTTTCCTGACAGTTTATGTTGGTTTTGAATAAAGATATCCAATCCATGTCCAAAATAGAATCAAAATCCACCAAAGTTAGTAAGATAAGATTTTTTGGAAGGTTCATTCCACAAACATTAACTAAGGAGGAGTAATTTACTTTGGATGAAATAATTTTCCCATCATCTATTCTCATAGATAACTCGAACTCCATATTTTGAGGTGGTGTTTGAATAGTTTTACTAAACATACATGATATGAAAGAATACATAGAACAAGAATCAAATAGTAAATTTGATATTCTTGATTGAATAACTGACATACCTATCACCACATCATTGTTTGGATCCACCTCAGTAGTAATGATATCATGTACCCTTCCTTGTTTCCTTGGAGGTTTTTGTTGATTTCCTCTGAAAAACCTGGGCTTAGGGAATTGGTTTGAAAAATTCCCATGTTCCTCATTATTAAAACACTTCACTATAGGTTGAGTGTTTATATGAACCCATTTCTTCTTCCAAATTAGTGTAATTATTCAAACCCCATTTCCAGTTAACCCAGATACCTCATTCTTCGATAATTAATGCATTTCACGGTTCCCTTTAGATAGTTCCAAATATACTTCATCAACAATTTTGACACGTGGGATATTCAGTCTTCTTCCATCATGGGATTTATTTTCTGATCGGCCCATATTAGACTCAATTTTCCACTTTTTTTCACCAGGACCATAAGACCATTAAGTGTCCCCGATATCCATTTCAACTTTCAGGGCACAACAAAAAATCTCCTCATAACTATCGAAGTCTCTAATCACCAACACTCTTCGTCAACACACCTTAAGTATAATAAAGAAGAGATCAACATTTATTTCTGTGTTCATCAAAAATCTAGAGGAATATTTTAAAAACCTTGGAAAGTTTTCTTCATACACCCTGATAGACTCATATTTCTTCTACTTAAGTCATATGAACTCTCTTTCCATCTTGAGATGGAGGGTTCATGGAAAATATTTATTGAAAAACATTTCATTGAATTTATCCTTATCTATGGAATCAATTTCCTCCTTGGAATTCATATTTTTTATCTTTATCCACCTCAGATCAGTTCCACCCTTAGAATGATAGACCGCCAATATAACTTTCTCTTATTCTGATCACTAGAGGACAAAGAATATCTTTTCAATAGAGTTAATCCACTTTTTCGTAAGGAAGGGATCATAAAATACAATAAACATTGGAGGCCTTTGTCTCATGAAGGATTTGAAGAAAATTTTCTCTTTATTTGGATGAGGATGGAATTCTACATGATTCATGTTATTATTCGTAACATGATCTAGCTGGGCAAGTACTAGCATAATGTTTTGAGAACCCATTCCCATCATATTTGGAATATTATTAGGGAAATCGTCACATTGGATATCACATTGATTGTTGGAACATTTTATTCTATTTCATGCCATTAACTAAGAAAAATAAAGTGATATTGGGGGGCTTTAATACTTAACTAATACGAATAAAAAGGAAACTTTAAACATAAAGGGATAAAATCTTAAAGGAAATGTGTATCCTAACTTGTGATTCCCTAGGTTTCAATATAGGTTATCCATGATCTTTTTTCTAACATACATACTTATGGGAATTTTCTTGGTTCCCTTAATAATGATTTTTAATGAGATTATTAATTTCCCAAAGCATATTCCCTAGGAGTGTCAAACTAGGTGTGTAGTAGGGACCATTTTCATATACCAGGTTACCCCGAGTCAGGCATGAAATACCATTTCAGCGTTGTTAATCCTAGGTAAATCTGTGCCAAACCCACGTCCACTTATAGTATCCAGTCATTCATGTATTTTCTTGATAAACCACATACTCTATACTTACAAAAATTTAGATATGTTTTCTTAGACTTAGTTTCATCCCTAAGTTTCTTACTAAATTTCTCTATTCCTAATCTCCAAAAATAACTGGACCTTCCTATGATACCAAATATAGTGACCCAAACCTTTATATATAATACTACATTATTTTAAACATAATTAAATATCACATTACAAGACAAGGATTGTAAAGTATAGTGTATTTGGAATAATAGGTATATATTACTAAAAACATGGGACTAAATAAAACATTTCTTTATTTATAATCCATTATGAGATCATAACTTCCTTTGATTCCTTACATTTTTATAGGATAACCTTGGGATAACATGGAAAAAGGGATGATCTAAAATCTTAGTAAATGAATAAACATAAGACTGAAGCTTATCACATGGGTTAGATTAATAACTTAATGATATAAAAAGGCATGGAACGTGACAAAATATAAAGAATCATAATGTAGGATATAATAATCATAGATTCATAGTAATATGGAAGAAATATAAAACATGACTTTATCATGAGTCAATTCTCATTGCACATATATGATCATGAGTCAAGGCTAACCACCAAGATCATTGCACATGGAGCATGGACCAAGTCTAACTACCAAGACCGTTACACATAAAATATTTTGAGAATAAACATTAACCAATACATTGGAGAGATATTAGGGGGCACCCATCATAATATGTTCATGAATATTTTTTCAACATAAATATTCAAACATAACCAATCAAACATAAACGTAAGAGTTTCCCATAGAAACAATTGGGTTTGATAATCATGTCATAAAGAAAAATAATTGAATGTATCATAAAAGTGTCCATGGAAGAAAGGAATAAAAAAATACATGGACATTAATAAATGAAAATTGGCACATATCATGATTAGTGATTTCAAACTGAAGTAATGACATGGAAAAAGAGTATTTAAGAGACATTAGAACTAAAACATTTTAGTGTAGTTAAAGGAAAATATTAAAGAGAATTTAAAGCAGAAAAGGGAATACTATTTCATATAAAACCAGATCTGAACCAATAAAATTTTCATAATAAAAATATTTATATTATAAAAATAAGGGTGGATTAAAATATATTATAGATTTTACTTGAAATTTGGTAAGAATTCAGAAAGTTACCTTAAATCGGACATGCTTATCGAGAAGAATTGAGTAGGGAACCTTTTAAAAACATGTGTATCCCTGAAAAAGAAGGATGAATTGATCTTAATATATTATTTTAGTACATATGAACATAATTTAGAATATTTAAATAAAAATAAAAGAAAATTTCATTTGGTTAAAAAGATATAAAGAGTAACTCGAAGGAATAATGGAGGTTTGGGTCAAATCCATTACATTAATTCTAAATGTATTTTTTAATTGATCTTAATGTCCTGGATAATAAAATTAGATTCATTAATTTATAAGTAAATAACCATTTATACGTTTATTTTATTTATTATAACTTTATTAGGTTCATTTATATCCTTTTTGATGGGTTAAGAGATTCAATTTCATCATTTTGGAGCCTTGGTTTCCTTGGTTTTCATGATAGGTTTACTTGTATACATGTACGAAAGATTGTATAAAGTGGGGGTAATTATAAAGAATTTAACTTATATGTTATTATTATCTTTATAGAGGTTAAATTGATCTTATATATAATTTGATTTTATGTAATTAGGTTGAATCATTGGATAAATAGTTAATGATAATCATTTGGGTTTATTTTGGTAGTTTTCGATCACAACAAACTCATTTTGTTTAATAAATTAATATCCTATGTAAAAAATGATTCTAGAACATTAAATACGATATGATAAATATTTTATAATTTGGTGAAACCTTAAAAATGTTTTCATGAACCTCCTTGAAGGTGTAATTGAAATATGAAATAACATCATCTATGAAGGTGGCAAATTAGCACCTCACGGACAATGTTTTAATTCTTAAAGTAAAAGAGAGAGGAGAATATATTTGATGAAGAAATATTCCATAAACTTGATAAAATTATACTATATATAAGATAATGAAGTTTTCATTCCACTTTGACAAGGGTATGTTGGGATAAGATTAGAAAATAAAATAACTTAAAAAGAAATTTATAGAAAACAGAAGAGGGTTTTACCACTTGATTCCTTCTTCTTGTGAACCTCCTTAGGGGATTGGGTTTAGAAATTTTTAAGACCAAAATATCTTTAATGTGGCGAAGGGTCTTGGTAAGATATTTGAGAAAATTTGGCCAAGGATTAAGTCTTGAGAGGTGTGAGTTAAAGAGGTAGTGAGTGGTGATATTTATAGTGGAGGAGTGGGGTGTTTTCTCATTATTTAATTCATTAGTTTATTATTTTTCTCAAGAAAAGAAAAAATGTTGATTCTTGGGAAGAAATAAAGTAATTAGATCATGTGAGTTTGAACCAATTGTTATTACATCACCCATGACTCAATTAATATTTTATTTAACTTATAATGTATATATACTGTAAATCATAGTATTTTACTATTCACTAAAAATTCAAGTATTTCAGAGAAATCCTAAAATTTCACCCTTACCACTTTTCAATGTATAGAATTTAAAAATTAACACCATTTTATTAAAATAATCTTCTAAATATGAGAAATTTAATTTTTTATTAAAATCATAATTCACTTCAAAAATACAAATTTTAAAATTATAACTAATTTATTACACTTTTTAAAATTTACTAAGGTCTCATAAAATTATATTACAATCATATGACATCAAAATACTAATTTATGAATACATTTTATGAAAATAAAATTTATTTGAAATTATTAAATAAGTCATAACATTGTAATTAAATATTTATGACATAAAAAAATACCAACACTTAATTAATTATATATAAAGTATATATTTACTTATACTATGATACAATTATACTATATTATCACTTATAAGATGGATAGATTTTATTTATACTATCATTGGTGAGGTTACTATTTAATTGGTTGGTTTACTATTTATAAGGGTCACATTACTATTCCAAATTTTGAGTTACTACTTCATCAGTATATGTTCCTTAACTTCTATAAATGCCTTTTATTTCATTAATTGTTCATTTATAAAGTTTTTATTATGTTATTAATGAGATTTTATTTCATTATAAGAAGGAAATTTCCATTGATAAAACTTTATGTCGTTACATAGAGCCCTTTGAAATGTGAAAACGATACACTTTTGAGTAAAGTTTCTATGCATAATAAGTGTTGTTCATTTGATCATTGAATTGGGTAGGACTCTTAGTTAATGAAACAACTCCCTAGGGTGGCGGGTGGTTTTCTGGTAAGTTGGACCTCAAGGGGGTACTACTGTATGAAAGTACTCAGTGAGTTTCAAATTTATATCCTTTTACATTAATGTCATAACCCTCCAGGGAGCAGTTCCTTATAAGGATACTTAGAGACGATCAATTCCCTATAAACTGATTCTTGGAAGGTAGTGCCGTTATGCTTATGTTGACCAGTTTGACTATTTTTGGTCATTGATCTCTCTACCTCTCTTTTAGATTTACCACACCACATAAACTTTTCAATCATGTAAGATATTGTGGAATAAATTCTTGTAAGTGTGTTGTGGTTCTCGAGTGAGAGACCTTAGGGCTAGTTGGATAGAATTAGTTGCCCTCATTGAGCTTGATAGTTAGGGCTAGTCGGAAGACTTGAATACCCTTAGTTGTGATATAAACCCTAGTTTTTCGTCTATGTTATTTTAATTTAGGAAAATCTACAAATGTGTTGGTCTATTTTTACATTTTCCGTAATGGAAATGGGCTTGGGTTTACCCTTAATTATTTACTGATTCATGATGGTGCTTGGGGTTTTTCAATTTTGTCCTGATGATGCATTGGGTTTTTTGAATAAGCATCGAGAGTAATATGTATCAAGACTGGCTTGCTGTGTAGGAATTTTCAGGCACCTATCATAGTTGAAAAGTGGTGGCATGTGATCAGCCACTGAATTATGATAATATTCACTATTAATATATATAATATTCATATGATTCATTATTCATAAATATAAATTTTAGTAAATTTTAAAAATTGAACATTATTTCACAATATGACCTTAATTCCTTCTTAAAATGAAATATTTCATGGTATATTTTTCAAGACCTCATAAAAAAACAAATGGTCATTATTTTACTTTCATATTTAATTTTCAGGTTTCTTATTCCATTGGGAACAATTCATACTTTTGGAGTACTTGAAGATTCACATTGAAAGACCATCATTTTTGACATTCAACCTTGGAAATTATGGGTGAAGTAAACTAGACACTAACCCAATAACATTACTGTAGATGAAAATATCCAGGCCCAATGATTCTAAAATATTAACTCAATATAGAGTAAATTATTAGTAACATTTCATTCAACAATGGATAGAGATAATTCTTATGTTTAAAGGGAGTTATAGGCAGCCCAAGTTGAAGATAAAATTCTGGACCAGATTCTGTGGCCCAATAAAATATCCCACCATTTCAATAATTTCTAGAAAAAAAAACATCCTTATGAGATGAAATTTTACAAACTCTCAGGGGATGTCCTAATATCAATTTTTGTATTCCATGGACCACCCAAATTCTGCCATCTAGAAGCTCATGTATGCGAATATGTTTTGTGGATGCAAGATGGATTCCATTTTAGGTCAAGTGTGGAAAACTCGAAACTCCAAAAACATTCCACCCAACTAGGTCTACCACCACTAATTAGGGTGAATATTGTTGTTGGATTCTTGAACCAAGGATTCAAAAATTCTTATTTAAGGAAGTGGTGGTGAAATAGTTGATCATATTGGTATTTAGTTTCCTTGTAATGTTATGATGCCACTTTTCATTTGTAACCTCATTTCATTCTCTTGTAATTTTTTTAAATCACCTTAGCATTTAATAAACAATCGTCATATTATCTTATTATGGTCTTATTATTGTCACTTTGATACTGTTACCTTAATATGAAAACTCATTCACACCAAACCTTGTGAAATTATTCACACAATAGTGGAGTGACTCTTTTCTTTTTATTGTTTTTTTACTTCTTCAATTCCTCCCTCATGAGTCTACTTCACGCTTTCATTGAAACCATATCATCAATGAAGGGATAACCCACTTATGGGTTGATCCAAGGGAGTAGAAAGGGGATGGATTCAATGTTATTTTTCACTCCATTAATATCTAATCACTTCTTTTAATTGAAAATGTTTTATGATGATATTTAAACTCCTTCATCCTTATTGAATTTAAGGCCACACTCTTAAAGTGCTAATACAAACCTTTACCTTAAAGTTTTCAAAATATTGATCCTAAAAGTGTAAAGGTGATTAGTATTTGGGTGTGTAAGTATTAAATCAGTAAGTGATGATGTTTTTTGATCTTGTTAAATAAACCCATCTAAAATATAAGAAATTTAAATAGTTGAAAAGGGAATGAATCCAATCCACCCCAAGTGATAACCTTGGATCAACTCATTATTTTAAATTTAGTTCACTCAAGTCTCTTAGTGATCAATTTAACCTATCTAAAATCAACTAATGGTTTTCTACTTTATATCTGAAAATATTCAATAGAATTTACGTGTCTTTAGGTTACTTCTTAGGACTATGAGGATTCGACAACCCAAGCTACAATATAAGCGACCACTTAACCCTTAAATCATGGGCAAATTTGGGCAAAACAAAATTTTGGTATTGTTTCCAGGGACCCCAGTATGTAATCCCAACTACCATTATATTCTCCCCAATTTCTCTTTTCTCACATCAAGTTCTCTTATCTTTTCTCCTTTATTTTGTTTTTAACTTTTCTTTTCCCAAGTCCACCTATACCCATGACCAATCGAACCGTCTAGTTAGGGTGGATAGTAATAGGGTTGGGGAGTATCGTACACCAAGGTAACTTTTTAAATTTGATTCTAATATTCATAATACCCCAGATTTAAAAATTGATACCATTTAAATGGAGGGTCTTCAAGTAAACCAACTCATAAACTTGGGTGGGAACAAAAATGGGAATCCAAATGAGGTAGCGCCATACTTGGGGAATGCAGTCGATCAGCCCATGAATGACTATCTCACACCTACCTAGACCAATGCACCCTCTTAAATTAGGAATGATACCCTAGGAGAAGCCCAATATTTCTTTAAAACTCTTATCAAAAACCACTTTCAAAACTTCTACAAGATGGAGACATAAATTTCATACCTTCATGTCAAAGAGTTCAGAAAAATTGTTGAATCCATGTGCCCACCACATCAACTTGAGTTAGCTAAGATGAGAATCTTTCCTTTCTCACTTAAGGATTGAGAAAATAATTGGTTAAACAATTTGAGACCTTCATAAATCCACTCCTAGGACCAATGTAAATGATAATTCTATAAAAAATACTTCCTGTATCACAAAACAATTTCACTTAAAATGAGTATCCAAAAATTTTTTAAAAAAGAAGGGGAGTCATTTTATGAAACCTAGGAAAGGTTCAAAGACATAGTAAACATGGTACCTCACCATGGATTTTCAATACCAAAACAAGTTCTAATTTTCTATGAATGTTTGGGTCTGAGAAACAAACAATTCATGGACATGATGTGTAATGAAACCTTCAAAAAACAAATCCCCAAATGATGCTTAAGAGTATCTAGAAGGACTTGCTGAACAAAACCAAACATGGGGAACATCACTTTAATATGAGAATCCACACAAATCTGGTGGATTTAAAACACTTAGGGAAGATTAAATCCTTAGGTAAAATCTTTCTACACTCACTAGGAAGGTCGGGGAGATCAATCTTAGGAAGGTCCATGAAATTCAAACTATTGACCCTGTTTGCACAATTTGTGACAAACATGATCACAAGACTGAAAAATGACCAACCATCCCTTCTATTAAATATATTATTTTAGGAGTACCACCATAGTAGGTAAATTATAGGAACTTTTAGAAGCAACATTACCAAAACACTTTCAATATAAGGTACAATGACTATCCAGGATTCTGTTAGAAAGATAACTAGAAACCCAACCAAAAATCTAGTCATCCATAAGGATCAAACCCCTACCATCCAAAAAATTTTCAAAACCATAAATAGTTCCAAACAAAACAATTCCAATACGAACTCCCTCCTATCCAATACCAACAACCCATTCAGAAACCAATCCAACAACCAAAGTATCCTCCTGGGATAAACCAACCAGCACAAACCCCTACCCAATCAGTCCCTTTACCAATACTTGAACAATTGTGTTAAAAAATAGAGAAAATGAACTAAGAAGTCTCATAACTTAGAAATTAACTACAAACCATTAAAACTGGGAAGGTACCAATGCCTAGTCAGGAGGTACCATCCTCAATTGTAAGGTGAGAATCTAGTTACACACAACCCTCTCATGAACAAAAAAAACCAATGACTATTTTAAGAAGTGGGAAATCCATTGAAAAACCTGAAAAAAGCATACCATAACCATTAAAATATTCAACAAAACATGAAAATGATGAAGAAACACCCAAATATTCTGAAAAACCCAATGAGAATGAGAAGGAACCACAACCACACCAAACACTCAAACAACCCACTCCCTTCCCTCAACGCATGGGAAGAAAATATAAAACAGAACTGAATGAGAATTTGAGAGAAATATTCTCTTAGGTTAAGTTGAACGTTCCCCTTACATATGAAATCAAAACCATTACTTCCTACTCAAAGTAACTTAAGGACTTGTGCACTTCTAAAAAGAAAATTTCAAATAAAAACCAAGTTCTTTTGTTTGATAATGTGAGTACCACCATTCATGGAGCCATTCCTCCAAAGTTGAAAGATCCAGGATGTCCATAAATCAATGTTTAGTTATTAGAGAATTTTTTTTTCAAATCCCTTTGTGATATAGTAGCTAGTGTTAACCTCATTCCATATGCCATGTATTGTCAGTTAGGGCTCGAAGAACTCCAACAAAAATTTTTCACTCTTCAACTTGCTGATCATAGTGTTTGAGTTCCTAATGGGATATTAAAGGATATTTTAGTGAAATCTGAAATTTTCATTTACCATGATGACTTAATTGTCCTTGAAAATCACCCAATCACAGATCCTAGGTAGAAAACCCCTATCATCCTTGGTCGTCCCTTCTTATCTACAATCAACTCATTCATTTGAGTTAGAAATGGGAACATGATAATAACCTTCAGAAATATGAGTCTCGATCTGAACATATATAATGAAAATACTCAAATTTGGGTTGATGAGGAGATACATGTGGAAAATTGGATTGATAGTGTTAATAGTGAACTAGAGGAACATCAAGGTATTATTGAAGGATGTTTAAGTAAAGAAGAGATTGATTTCCTTTGTTCACATGAGGGAAATTTTCCTCCTTGGATTGAATCTATTTCAGATAGATCATTTAATTATTTTATCTAATCAACAATCAATGATACCATTGGTGAAATCAATAATACTGAGTCCATACCAATTCCTGACACTGATCTAGCCAATTTAGTGGATGAAAATTCTTTTCACAAAGAACCAATTCTGTCAAGAAATTTGGACAAAGAAACCGAGTTCAATACAAATTAATATCCTTATTTTGAAAGTGATAACTGATATGATCTAGAATTTAAGGTCATAACTTCATCACTCAAGTACGCATTCTTAGGGGACAATTGAGCCTTTCCTATTGTCATTTCTTCCTCTCTGGAATCCAATAAAGAAATTATGCTTTTAGATGTCCTAAGAAATCATAAGAAAGCAATTGGATGGACCCTTTTTGATATTCATGGGATTATCCCACTCATTGGAACTCATATGATTGTTCTTTAATCTGACTCCAAACCATGTCTTCAACCTCAGTGGAGACTCAATCCAAATCTTATGGACATGGTAAGGAAATAACTTCTTAAGTTGTTGAAAGTGGGTATAAACTTACCCTTTGTTGAGAGTGAGTGGGTAATCCCAATTCAAGTTTTCTCAAAGAAATATGGAATCACTACAATTCACCAATGAGGGTGGTGACCTTCGCCCCACAAGGGTCAATAGTTGATGGAGAGTTTTCATAGACTATAGGAAGCTCAATTCATGTACCAATAAAGACAATTTCCCCTTTCCCTTTATTGATCAGGTCCTCGAGCGAGTAGCAGGTCATCAATTCTACTACTTCCTAGATGTATTCTTAGTGTATAATCAAATTGAGGTCACCTTAGAGGATAAAGGAAAAACAACCTTCAATTGTCCATTTGGCACTTTTTCCTTCAAACTCAAGCCCTTTGGGTTATGTAATTCCCCCTAGTTCCTTCCAGCGATGCATGATGGGAATCCTCTCAGACAAGGTGGGGGATTTTTTAGAGGTCTTTATGAATGACTTCTCAATATTTGGGGATAATTTTGAGTTATTTTTTATAAATATTGAAAGGGTTTTGTTAAAATGCGAGGATAATAATCTCATCCTAAACTGGGAAGAATTCCATTTCACGGTAAATAAAGGACTTGTTCTAGGCCATTTGGTCCCTGGTATAGAAATTGTAGTTGATAAAGATAAGGTTGATAAAATTCTTCACCTTCCCTCTCCCAAAACTCTCAAGTAAGTGAGGTCCTTGTTAGGACATGTTGGGTTTTATAGAAGGATTATTAAGAATATCATCTCCATTTCCAGAACACTTTTTTCTCTTTTGGTGAAAGATGCTCCATTTTTATGGACATAAATATGTGAGGAATCATTATCTACACTCAAGTAAGCTCTTATCTCTCCACCTATCATTTAATCTCCCAATTGAAAACTTATGTTTGAGCTCATGTGTGATACAAGTGACTTCATTATAGGATTATTCTTAGGAGAAAAGTGTGAGAAAAAAAATATATGTGTCATTACTTATGTGAGAAAATATTTAAATGATGTACAAATAAAATACACCCCAATTGAGAAAGAGTTTATTTCTATTGTGTTTTACTTGAGAAATTCAGCCCCTATCTCTTATGACCACCAATCATTGTCTTCACCGACCACTCATACCAAAAATATATTTTTCAAAAACAAGATGCTAAGGATAGATTGATTAGGTGGGTCTTTCTTCTTCAAGAGTTCAATTTAACCATTAAGGATAAAAGGGTGTTGAAAATGTTATAGCTGATCACCTCTCTAGGATATAATTAAAAGACAAATCACATCACCTTTCTATGTCTGATTCATTTCCTGATGAGCACCTATATTTTGTGAGTGATTTCCCATAGTATGCTAACATAGAAAAACATTTGGTTATGGGTGACATTACAAAATTAATTGGGACCCAATCTAAGAGAAATTACTTTATGATGTAAAACACTATGTGTTTGATGATTCTTACCTCTTCATGTTCTGTCCTGATCAAATCAATTGGAGATGTGTTTTTGAGTCTGATAAAGAGTCTATTCTAAAATTCTGTCATAGAGAGGAATGTGGAGGACACTTTTCCACAAATAAAACCACTAAAAAGGTCCTCCAAAGTGATTTCTACCGGCCCAACCTCACTAAGTATTCTTACCAATTCTGCCAAAGTTTTCTTCAATGTCAACAATTAGGATCCATTACCAAAATTAATCAAATTCCCCTCACTCCCATTCTGGTTGTTGAAATATTTGATTATTTGGGAATTTATTTCATGGGAGACTTCCCAAAATCTATGGTATATCTCTACATCCTATTAGAAGTTGATTATGTCTAAAAATGGGTAGATAACATTACCACCAAGTACAATGACCATCATGTTGTGATCCAATTTCTAAAATAGCACATATTTTCTATATTTTGAATTCTTAGTGCTATCATTAGTGATCATGGAACCCATTTCTATAACCGTACCTTTTCATCACTCATGTATAAGTATGGTATTTTTCAAAAAAATTCAACAACCTACCATTCTCAAACTAATGGTCAAGCTGAGTTGGAAAATAGGTAGATTAAGAAAATTCTTGAAAAAGTGTCAATCCCTCCAGGAAAGACTGGTTTGAGAAAATCATGTATTACCTTTGAGAATATCACGCTACTTTTAAAACTATCCTAAGAATGTCACCATATAGGTTGGTTTATAGAAAATCACTTCATTTACATGTTGAAATTGAAAATAAGGCCTTTTGGGGAATAAAAAAATTAACTTTGACATTTCTTTGGCCGAAGGAAATAGGAAATTAAATCTTATTGAACTTGAGGAACTTATGATGGTGGATTATGAAAATTCAAGGATAAATAAGGCTAGTGTTCAAGCCTACTAAATAAGGAATCTCAAATCCAAACACTTTGAACCAAGAAAATTTGTGTTGTTGTATAGTTAAAAGCTTCATTTACACATGGGAAAGATAAGGTCAAGATGGTCAGGTCCATACATAGTGCATAATGTATACCCTCATGGGGTATTAGAGATTCAAGATCCCACTAGAGTTCATGTCTTCAAAGTCAATGGTCATAGGTTAAAACCATTCATTTAAACATTCAATAAATAAGAAAAAAATGAGTAGTTAACTAAGACTACCTATAAACTAGAAATTTTTTGATAGATTTAGGGTCTATGTTAGGATAATGACATTAAAAAAAGCACTTTTTGGGAGGCAACCCAGCCTTTACCTGTACATTTACACAAGGTTGGAGTTTCAAAGTAAACAAGTATTTTTTCCTTTCCTTTTGTTTTTTATTTATTTTTAGTTAAGGGAACCTCATGGGGTTATTATTTTGTTCTAATTGTTTTTGTGTGTAAGATTCAAGGACTGATGATATTTATTTATTTTCAAGGAATTCATATTTCCTCCAGGTGTACAAACAAAAACTTTCATCATTAACAAAGCTTCTTTGAGTGGCATGGAGATCAAAGGAGTAATCTGGAGCATCATGAACTTTAAATTCAACCTCCAGGTAATTTTTTCCATGTTTATTATTTCAATTTATTTTTAGAACTCTTCTCCTCTACCTATACCCCCTTATAAATTTTTATTTCTTTAAACACTAGGTATAGTGTTATTATAAGTTGGGGGAGGTGAAATAAAAAAATTGCTTTTGTGTGCATAAAAAAAATAAAAAAATAAAAAATGTTTTGAAATAAAAGAAATGAATGGAATGAGAAATTCATTTAACCTTGAACAAGATAATAAAAATTTCACACTTTGAAATTGAATATCAAATAATTTTTCATGCATTGATTCTGATTTTAATGTATGTTTAATTTCACGAGTATAAATTTTTGAAAGTGCGGTGGTACGATGTGATTTTTCACTGTTTATATTTTCAGCCATAAAAAAACACAACACATGTCCTTTTTATTGTGGGGTATTATTTTTAATTCTTGTGGTGACATAATTAATGGAATAGGTTTGGTGATCATTTTAATTTTAACATGATTATTAAAAAAATCAATAAAAAAATTAGACAAGAAAATAAAAAAAAATCAATTGCGTGTAGAGCAATGAACTGACCTAATGTGTGCCTTTTGGAACTTTGGGATCATGAATCCATAGTTTTATGTCCTATATTTGGGAATTTTATCTCTATTTTTGTTATTTTTTTGATTGATTAAACTCAAGATGATGCCCGAGTATGTGATATTCACTTGGATCCCAAAGGTCTTTGAGTCTGGGTGTCATCAGCAAGTCTCTCTACACGGGTTGACTCGATTGAGTTAAATTTCAATTACCATGAAAAAATTGCAACAAAAAACAAAACACAAAAAATAGAAAAAACGAATACTCATATTAATATTAAAATTTTATTACACTTAGCACTTCCATCTTTTCTCCCTTGAGGAAAGATGAAACCCCTCTGTATATTGTAAAGTACAACACATTATCAAGCTTAATTGAAATTGGATGAAATATGGTGATGAATTTGAACAAATTAATGGGATTGAGCTTGGTATATTCTTGTGAACATTCATTTTAATAAATTATTTTCACGGGTTTCATAATTTTTGGGTATGAGGTATTTTGGTGAGCAATGTGTATTAAAATGTTTGGGAAAAAGGGATTCAAATTTCCTATTTTTGAGAGGCATTTTTCATGGGACTAGAAAAACTCAAGTTAGGAGGTGTGACTAGCCAATGAAGTCAGACAATATTCATTTTTAATATATATATATATATATATATTCAGGTTCTTTATTATTCTTAAACACCATTTTTAGTTCATTTTACAAATTTAAAATTATTTCACATTATGATTGTAATTCCTTCTCAAAATTTACTATTGCATGGTACCTTTTTGAACACCTCATAAACCAACAAATACTAATGATTTTACTTTCATATTTAATTTTCAGTTTTATCATTCCATTTGGGATAATTCATACTTTTGGAGTACTTTAAGATTCACATTGAAGTACTTCTATTTTGGACATTCAACCCAAGAAATTTTGGGTGAAGTAAACTAGACAAAAACCCTATAACATTACTGTAGAGGAAAATATCTAGGATTAATAATTGTTAAATTTTAACTTAAGATAGAGTAAAGTATTAGAAACATTTGATCCCCAAGTTTTAATAGCTAATTATTATGTTTAAAGGGAGTTCCAGGCATCCCAATTTTAAGATACAATTCTGGGCCAGATTCTACGACCGAGAAAAAAATCCCTCCATTTCAATCATATATAGAAAAAAAGAAATTATATTGGTCTAAAATTTTACATTATATCAGGGTAAATCTGAATATCTATTTTTTTATTATATTTCCAACCCAAATTCTTCCATCTAGAAGCTCATTTTGGTGCCTCTTCTTGGTGGATGCAAGCTGGCTTCCATTTCAGGTTAAGGGTGGAAAATTCTAAATTACACAGACTTTCCACCCACTTAGGACTACCACCATTAATTAGGGTAAATTAAACTATTAAAGGCTCGACCCAAGGATTCAAAAACTCATATTTATGTTAGTGTTGGTGAAGGATTTTATGATCTTGGTGTTTAGTTTCTTTGTAATGTTATGTTGTTGCTTTATGTTTTTAACTGCATTTCATTATCTTGTAAGTTTTTCATATCACGTTAATTTTTAATAAATGTTCTTTATATTCTCTTTTCATGGTCTTCTACTTGTCACATTGACATTTTTTTCTCAAGGTGTGAACTCATTCACACCAAACCTTATTAAATTATTCACACAACAATGGAGTGATCATTTTATTTTTATTGTTTTTTAACTTCTTCAATTCCTCCCTCATGAGTCTACTTCCCGCTTCTATTGAAACTATAGCATCAATGGAGGGATAAAACACTTATGGCTTGATCCAAGGGAGTATAAAGAGTCTTTATTGGATTTTATTTATCACTCTATTAATGTCTAATCACTTTTTTAATTGATAATTGTTTTGATGATATTTAAACTTCTTCTTCCTTTTTGACTTCAAGGCCACACACTTCAAGTGATAATACATACCATTACCTTGGAGTGCTAAAAAATATGATCCTCCAATTTTATAGGTGATTAGTTTTAGGGTGTTTAGGTATTAAACTAGTAAGTGACGATTTTTTTTGACCTTCTTAAATAAAATCATCTAAAATATAATAAATTAAAATAGTTGAAAAAGGAATGCATCCAATCCACCCCAAGTGATAACCTATGATCAACTCATTATTTTAAATTTAATTCACTTAATTTTATTAGTTTTAAATTAAAATTATCTAAAATCAACCCAAATTTGGCCACTTCATAGCCAAAAATAGTCCATAGAATGTATGTGTATTTAGGATCCTTATTAGGTCTTAGAGGATTAGATAAACCAAGATATACTACAAGAGACCGCTTAACCCTTAAAACATGGATAAATTTGGGTGAGACCAGAATGTTTTAATATTTAATATATAAAACGCTTCCATGTGGTGGTTTTTCAGTATATAAATCATTAAACTTGTGGAGTTACTGATGTTAAGGAGGATTTCCAAGGGAAGATATGGAATAATGAATCTAGTGGTTTAGATATCACAATCATCATGGACTTGATGATAGTGACTTGCATGAGGAACAATTATATTTTGAACTGAGTGGTACAAAACTATACACTATTTGGGTATAACAAGTTATTTTTTCCAAATACGCATGGTAAATGGTTGTTATGGAATGTTAGTGAGCAGTTGAGTATGGTCTATGGATCAGTGGTTTCAAATATGATGCTTATGGGCATAGTGGCATAGACCTTTCATTGAATTTAAATGAAGGGACCCTATGATGAGGGGTAATTTAGAAATTAATTAGGTACTATGATATGGTTAACCCATGGTTGGACCTAGACATACATGTTTGGGATATTTGGTCTCAAAAGTTGTTAAAAAGAAAGTACAACCTATTTTAATGAGAAAGTGTTTTTGAGAGACAGCGATGCATTCCTTATGATGTAATTTTAGTGTACTCCTAGTTTAGATATGATCATTCCCAATATCTTTACATCTTATTGAGTATGTTGGTATATTTTTATCCATATTCTGATCTATATAGATATACTTCCAGATTGGATTAAATGACTCATAGGGAGTCATTACTAAGGAGTGGTTTATGTTAAGCCTTACAATGGGGAGTACACCATTGGTCATTTAATGGTGGTGACCCTCATTGTGAATTGGAATATCAATGAACATCATTGGAATTGTTCTCAGAAAGTACAAATGGGTGATGGTAAAATTTATTTTAGAACTTGGGGATGATCAAGTTACCATCAATTCCAGTTAAAAAATTTGAATAGGTGTGGAGCATTGGTTGTGGGGATTAGAATAATTTTGTTTCATTGGTGTGATTATAGGGATTCTCTTAATGTTGGGAGTGAGATATTGATCGCCGATGGGTGAACCTCATGTGAGGAAGGTTCAAGGAATTTTAAGACTAGTCCTTAGATATTCAGTTGGCTCTTTTATGATTTTGGGTAAATGAAACAATTTATTTCTATATTTCTTAGTAAAATTATAGGAATGAGCACGGTTCATTGAGTACTTATTTCTTGCTTGAAATGGGACTGGATTTCTATAGAGGTGTGTACTTTCATTAATATAAAATTGATTTTTGATTAGTAACTCTCTGGATGAACTCATAGACCATAGTTAAATATTTTACTAAAACTCCTGGTGAATATCACATTTAAGATTATTTAGTTTTCTTGAAATGTGGATATCTTGACTATATATTGACTTTTCACTTGTAACCTTTGAAGTATTAACTGACTTGAATGATCTCCTTTGATTCCAGCAGTATATGCCAAATGTTACCCCAATATTATAGTCTAGATCGGTTGATATGGTTGACAATGAACTATATCATGTATTTCTTAGGTTGATATGGGTTCATTGTAGAGGTTGTTTGGGCCTTTGATGGAAAATCTAGCACGCCTAGTCTAAGTTTGTTTGATTTAAATTTGACCATTTCAATCAAGTTAAAGACCAGTAGTATATGAGTAATGTATAATCATGTATATCATGTTGAGAATTTTTCTGAGAGAATATTTAGAATGATCTAGATGAATTTCAATAGGCAATCCCATCATGGGTGTACCATGACTTGGAAATTGGTTGTTCAAGTCTAAAAACTATATCAAGGAGCTCCATAGTTCAGTTAATTAAAGTGGTAAAGTCATGATTGTTTCATGGGTTAGGTGGGATTAGGTAAACAACATATTTATGTTTCATCTTTGGATATTAGAATTGGATCGTTTTTTAACACCTTATGTACTGAATGATTTAAAGGATCACTCGAATGCATGTTGGGAATTTAAATGCAAAGAGAAATCATTTGAATGGAAGTTCATGACTTAGGTAGGATAGGTGAGGTTTTATTTAACCCCCAAGGATTCTTGGTGATGAAAGTTTCTAAGGCTAGAAGGTGGTAACGTCCCATGTTTTGGACAGGGATGAAAGATCTAAATGAATTTTAATTTTAATTTGATAGATAATCCAAATTTTAAACCGAGATTTAGAATGTAAATATGAGTTTTGTAAGTGATAAAAATGTTGGTTTTAGATAGGTTTTAAGTCCCATAAAGTGTCATGGTTATTATTATGAGTTTTTATAGTGTTTGGATTTGAGGAATCATTTTATAGTGAAACAAGATAAGGTACCTAGATGGCATATGATTAGTAGTAATTGCGTGGCTGAATTTTTTAACCCATAAATAGGTGGATCATGGTTAGATTGACCATGAAAGGTGGTGTAGGAATCCTTGTGAGATAGTGCAGACCTTCAAATAATGTTGGATGGTTGGTGCATGTTTTTTTAAATGAACTACAATCAGGTGAGGGGGTGTTCCATATGAGTAGTAGCATTGCACAGGCTGCACATAGTTTGTATAACCATGTGGATATCCATGAAATGGGGTGTCACTTAGGGTAGTGATAGTGCATGGTTGGAACATAGTTATCCAAAAAATGGGGCCAAATCATGCATATCTTTAAAGGGATAGAAACTACTATTTTTCTCTCATATTATTCTATGTATTCTTCTATCCTTTCTCATCCATTCACACATAGAAACCCCTCCAACCATGGGAGTTATCCCTCTCCCTATTCTCTTGTAAGGGTAGTTTATCATTCATCTAGACTTAGAATAAATCACCATTGTTCATGTTGGATTTCCCTCAGCTATTTTACGATTCCTATTCCTTATTATCTCATTTTCTATTATCGTATTGGATATTATTTCCACATGAGCTCGTATACCATATTTTCAAGCTGTTTGTACATTCCTACTATTTATCTCATTACAAGATGAATCAAATCCTAATAATGGATGAGTTTGGTTTACTAAGAATGAGTTATATGTTCTATAGATTTTACATAAAATTTAATCATTTTATAAAATGTTTTCATTAGGTTGTATTCTAGATTATCCATTCATCTATCCTTAAATTTTTAACCCTTAAATATAATTTCCTAGACTATGATGTAGAGATTTTAATAGGACCATTTTTCATTATTAGAGGTTGATACCTAAAAGTGGTCCACCCCATGATTGTGTCACTTATATGACCTTAGTGAAGAATGTGAATAATTATCCAAAACATTACCAACTGTGTTTGTCTTAACTTTGAAAAAAATAATCCTTAAATTACATTAAATGAATTGGTTGATTAACTGTCCGGAATGTATCCATACTAGTCCCATGTTAAATTGTGAATTATTCTCTTGGAATGAAAAGGGAATTAAATGAGATGTAAGAATCACATAATTTAATGTTTATTAATACCATGTTGGTTAGGTAACCAAAAACCATTATATGGTGTGTTATTTTACTTATTTATTTATTTATAGGGAATGACTAGATGAACTTAATAAATGGTAAGTGATAAGGACATTCACACTTTGTACCTTATTTATTATTATTAAATTGGTGATGGGATGAAGTCATATGAGTTAAAATGAATTGTTAAATGATGTGTTTAATCAGATGAACTTTCTTACTTTTTGAAGTAATTCTTTAAATTAAATGAATCAGGATGAATGATTAGATAGAATGCAGACTTTCATGTCCCCTCTCAATTAGTTGGAAGGTACTTGACTAAATGATTTGTTAGAGATGAGTTATGAGTTGGCATGGACATTCCTATAGAGTATGTTTAATTATCGAATACAGTGAGACTTCTTATTATTTTTCTTACTCCTTGGGTGATACCAGGAATCTTGATACAAAATATCTTGGATTGGTTCTAGATTAAATGATGCTATATTAATCCATTGGTGACACCTATTTTCTTAATGAATATTTACTTAGATGAGATATAGGTTGATTTAATTATAGAATGACTTGATCGATACCTATATTCCTTTTATAGAATTCCGAAGAATGGATTGTATGTTTGATGACATGATATTTTCCTTGAGTGATACCTGGACTCCTATTATAGACCTACATGGATGGGATCATAGGTTAAAAGAGTGTGTAGTATTCCTTGAGTGATAACTAGACTCCTGATATGAACTTCCATGGATAGGATAATAGATTAGATGATATCATAGAATGATTTGAGGGATACTAGGATTTCATTAAATAATTCCTTGGATGAGATCATATATAAAATGAAATTACATCATTCCTAATCATTAAGTGGCTTACCCCAATAAAAAACTAAAATATCATGTAACATGTAGAACCTTATATGGCCACCTTAGTATATAGGAACACCTAGTATTATAGAAAAGGGTCCTATGACTACTATATTGAAAGTTACCAGTCAATATTAAGCATCACTAAGAGGGGGAGGGGTTACATATATGATATATTTTTCTTTTAATCTTTTTTTTTCTGAAACAAACTTCACCTCCTATTAAAGAGTTATCACTTTTTCTGAAAACAAAATAATAAAACATCCATAGGGATAGAAAAATTTACAAGGTTCACTACTAAATAAGAGTAACTACATCTTTGTTATGGTATGGACACAATCTGATACCACATAATAAAATAGAAAAAAACCTTTTGTGTGGAATACAATGATTAAGATATTCCCTTATACTCATCTATCACTATGTTCAATAAAACAATGTTTGTGATTCAAGTAGCACAAAATGAGGTAATAAAATTTGTGTAACAAGTTTAAGAAACATGTTACTTTGATTCCATGTAAATATTCACAAATATGACCTTCAAAAAAACATTCTATTACACAACAAAAAAAGAACTTCCTAGACTTCATAATGATACTCAGTCTGATCATTGGTATAATTCCCTAGTCTGATTGTCCAATCTGATAAAATAACTCTATCTGAATACAGATGAAACAATTCTGAACCACTTTTATCTTATTTTGGAAAACCCAATCGAGTTTCTCTGTCTGATCCAAAAACATTGAATATGATATTTTATCTTCTCCTTTTTTCTTTTGTTGGGAAAAAATTTTCAAGAATGCTTAATCCAGAAACTCCTTCACTCTATACTTATTTAGTTCTCCACCTTCTCCTTTTAATAGTACACCAGTTTTAGAAAGTAAAAATTACATCCTCATTTTATAGGTGACACAAAATATGTTTATCCCATATTCTAAAAATATTTCACTCTAAAACAAATTTCTTAAAACTTCAAATTTCTTTTAAATATAGGATACATTTTTACTTATTCAACACTCCTTGTTTCATCCCAAATCTTCTTGAATCTCCACGACTTCATCCATCTTCATAGTTTCTTAACCTTCTTCATTCAAATTATAATTTAACATTTTGATTTTTCCATTATGATAGAGACATAAGGTCACTTTTATTTTTCTCACCCTCATGAAAATAAATCATAACTGAAGACAAATCATTAAGTTTTTTTTTCACTAATTTAAAATGAGAAGGACAAAAATTTATTATCATTACAATGATATCACTTCAGCATCAGATTCAAATTTATTTGAGAAAGGTGTCCTTAAAACTTCAATCTCTCATTGTCAAACATTTTAAAATTTATTTAAACAAACTTTCATGAGCCCCCTTGAAAAAATTTTTGGATGCTGTTTTATGTAATACAATTTTTCTTATTTTCCTAATACTGACGATCCTTTGTTTGAAGATGTTATCGCTATCAACTTGTGTTTTAAATATCGGTCCTGGCTTCACTATAACAATCGATGTCAACAAAAGTTTGATGGATCTTGACCCAATTTTTTAGGAAATTATTCTTTCTCTTGACCCACTTATAAAACAACCAACAATATAATCTTCATGGAAAATGGTTGACTACATTGTTGATGTTCTCTAATCCAATTTTGTATTGGTCCAAACAAAATTTTTTCTCTTTTAAATTGGTCCCAAAAATTCCCCATAAGAAAAATTATGCCTATAATGATTAGTGGAACACCATGTCTGATGGACTGGTTCCAGTAGCTTCGACTTCACCAATTTCTCTCTTTTTCTGATTATGATGCTAATGAACATCCAACATTCAACTTCATTCTCTGAATATTTGTTTCTGGTGGAATATTGGTCTAACTAAAAACCGATATCTTTTTTTTTCTCACATTCCGATAAACCTTACCATCCTTCAAACAAATGTACATCCGATATTCTCATATTGATGAGTTAAGACTTGAAAGATTTAGCTTTAATAACTTCCTTCTACCATAAACTTATGTTTGTATCCTAAATTCCTCATGACTTTGAATACAGTAAGGATCATTATAGAATCATCTGAATTATAATGGAAAGTGTTGTAACCTTTTGTCCTTCCAAAAACACCTTTCTTTAAAACCAATCCTCAATATGATTAGAAACACCGGCTCTCCCCCTTTAATTTATAAAAATTGCATCAAAAGTTTTCTAGATAACTTATCATATTTGAGAAATATAGAACAAAAAATCATTTTAATTTTTTTATCATAGTCATTTAGACACTGATCCTTATTATTATTAAAACAATTCCCAGACCCAAGGTGATTATGATGGACCTTTCCTTCTAGAAAACATCTAACCAATATGATATAATTTATTAAGAAATGTGGGTCTGATGTAATAAATATGATGGCTAGTATGATTTTAAACTTTTACAAAGTGAATTCATTTATCTCTTCATTAACAGCAGAAGACAACACTTGAAATATAAACTTCTTTAACCTTTCAAAAACCTTATTCAGCCAACTTGGTACCAAAAATCTCCCCCTTTGGATTTTATTTTAAACTAAAATTCATAAATCATTGAACTTTGTAACCTAAAGATATGTATTACTTATCAAAAATTCTAACACTATGTGAGAAAAAATCATTATAGGAAATGAGATTTATTGATTTCACAACCATGTTCTCCAAAATAAGTGACTCATGAAACATATTTATCTTTTCTTCACAACATTATTCAATTCCCCAACATTGTTGTCAACAAAAGTTTCCTATCAATACTCCAACAAATAGTTACAATAGTTTACAAACTTACATGATGAAATCGTAGCTTACCTGCAACTCCCCCTACATACATGCTTCCTTATAAGGATTAGACCATATCAATGGATAGATTTATGAAACAATTTTCCTCCTTGAAAACACTATAAAAATACTATATGATACATGATAAGAAAACATGTACCTAAACCTTGATGAGAAGGAGGTTGGATTCCCATGTTAAACCTTATTTTGTGAAAAAGGTTCCTTTGGTAAAGCTTGTTTGAAAATGTGATCAACTTGTTCCAACATAGAAACATATTTCAAATTCAATTCACTATTCTCCACATTATATTTGATGAAATGATATTTTATATCAATTTTTATGAAATAATATTTTGTACTATATTTCTAGTAAGGTTGATCACAATTTGATTATCACAACCCAAGAGAAAGGGTAACTTTACATCAACAAGAAGGTCTTCCAACTGAGTCTTTATCCACATTCATTGAGTAATAGATTTAGTGGCACAAACATACTCATCATCATACATGATAGGAGTTTCGGAATTCTATTTATTTATATGCCAACTGACACAAATTTTCCCCAGAAAGAATACTCAATTACACAAGGATATTATATCATCAACATCTCCTCCCCAATCAGAATTTGAATACCTAAAAAAGTCAATACTTTCTGATCTATCATACCAGATTATAAAAATTGTTGTGCCTTTTATATATTTAATAATTCATTTTCCATCTAATTATTATGATTATTTTGGTACACTATGAAATATTTAACATAGCTTAACAGTATGAAAAATGTTGGGTATTGAGGTAATAAAATATAACAAACATATAATCAGATTTCTAAAACCATTATGATCAACTTTCTTGCTTTCTCCATCTTTGTAAAAATTGGATCCCACTGAAATTAGTATGGAAACTGGTTTTGAATTTTTCATATAAAACTTTTTAAGAAGTTAATTATCATAATTTTATTGTGAAGGAAAAATAGGTTTCTTTTTTTAAGATTAAAAAAAAACAAAGTATATCATTGATCCTAGGATGGACATCTAAAATAACTTTTTCATCTCATTTGAAAATATTTCACAAGTTCTTTCATCATTCCTAGAAATGATAATTTCATCAGCATAGACAATTACGATGAGGGAAAACTCTTGAATTTCTTTGATTTAAAAATTACTATCAACTCTTTTTTTCTTAAAACTCATCTTTTTCAAGAAAGTATCCAATTTGGAATACCATTTCCTTAGAGCTTGTTTTATCCCATACAAGCCTTTCTTCAACTTACACACAAAACTTTCATCTTCCCTAATAATAAATCCACATTATTGTTCAATATACACATCATACTTAAGATTTCCATTTAGAAATGTGGATTTCACATCCATCTAAAATATTTTGAAGCTTCATTGGGCAGTAATAGAGAGAAAGATTCTGGTTGTTTATTACCTTGACACCGGAGCAAAAGACTCATCAAAATCAATACCTTCAATCTGTGAGTAACCTTTTCACAATAATCATTGTTTGTTCCTTATCACTTCACCATATTCATTCAGCTTGTTCTGTAAATTCCAATTTACATAGATAAGTTATTTTCATTCATTTTAGGTACGAGTTCCCAAGTATCATTCTTTTCTTTCTGATCCATCTCTTCATTCATATCCTGAACCCATTCAGGATGCTCAATAGCTTCATTCACATATTTTGGCTTGAATTTTAAATACAAAGAAGTATGTGTAACAACTTTTTTTGTTATTATGGGTTGTACCTTTTGATATTGATCATAAATAATGTTATGAGATTCCATTTTTTTCTTAGAATGGGATGAGATTTTCAAGATTCTTGTTTGTCACTGGAAATAGTTGAGTCCAATTATTTTTCCTGTGTAGGATTACCATTGTTACTATCCTTTTCATAACTTCCTAAAATTCTTTCATTCTATTCATCTTCTTTATCTGCATGAGTCTGTTCATCTTCCTTATCTTTTTCAAAAAAATAATGACATCAACATAGTCGACTAATCTTCCTAACTCTTTGTTGAAACATCTGTATACTCTACCATCTGAAGAAAAAAAAGAAAAATATTATCTTCACCCTTTTTCACAAACTATACAAGGAATCCACCTTTGTTCTTTAAGATTCATGGACTCCCAAAAACTCATATGTTCTTCAAAATCGTAGTTTTTCCATAAAAATTCCATGTAGATTCATATATGAACTTTCCCTATTGAATAATTTGTTTTCAATATACACAATAGTGTTCATGGTTTTCCTCTAAATCTAATGAGAAAGACCATGTTCAAGTAACATAGTCCAACCCATTTCCACCAAAACTCTATTTTTCCTCTCAATAACACCATTTTTCTGAGGAGTGTAAGGCGTGCTAAGATCATTTAGAATTATATGTTTCTCAAGATAACTTTAATTTTTTTTGTATTCGCCACCATTTTCAGTTCTTAACTTCTTCAATGAATATTCCCATTCCTCCTTAGTTTTCCTCCTCAAACTTTTAAACATTTTTAGAGCATATGAATTTTATTCCATATAAATTATGCATGTAATGAAAATAAATTCATCAATGAAAGTGATGAAGTACTTATCTCCATGAGTTCATTGTTTTCTTATTGGTGAAAAAATATAAGAATTAATAAGTTACATGGTTTATTTTGAACAAATGTCAAATTTATTGTGCACATAATTTGTAATCTTTCATTTCTGGAAGATTGTGAAAGACCAATCTATTCTTATTGACATATCAATAATACCTTGGACACTATATTGGTTTGACAACCTGTTCATGTTTTTTTAACACGTGTTTCCTAGACTTTTATGCTACAACTAATTTTCTTCCACCATTAATAAGAAACAATAGTTTTGTATTTTACCAAATTGAAATACGTTTCCTTTTATGTGTTGGAATATTGGGACAATATTTCTATCTTCCAATATTATTACTAAAAATCCATCTCTTCTAAAATAACTTTTATTCCTTCAACACAAAGTTTTGTAACACTTAGAAAACTTTGTTTCAACCCATCAACAAATAAAGATTTATTAGATTTAAAATTTTCTTCCCAAATGATGACTGATCCAACACATTTATTTCTGATTGATTCTTCATTTTCAAATGTCATAATTCTTTTACAATATATAACAACCATAAGTCTCCTATTATATGAGAATAACATCTATTATCCAAAATCCAAGGTCGCTATCCTTTAAATCTTTAGGAGTAATTTCTATAACAATATATTTTTTATTTCCTTTTATCTTTCCTAATATTCAAATTCTAATAATTTTAAAACAATTTTTGTGGTTTCGGTAACAAAAAAAGACATCATTTTATAAGTTTTCAAGGTTTTTTTTATATATTTCACAAATACTTTCCAAATGTTGGAATCTATTTTCAACCATTACTCCAAACTTATCATATTTTTCCACAATTTTTTTATCAGACCACTTCCTTTGAGGATATTGACCCCTAAATATTTTCCTTCTGTAATTCATGAAATGTTAGAATTTGTTTTGTTAAACGAACACATATTTTCCATGTGTATGAATTTACTACAATACCAGCACTATCCATATAAATAATATTTATCTCTGAAACTTTCATAATACCTGGAGTTGTGATAATGTTTCTCAAAAACCTTATTGTCTTTCCTATTAGACCTTTTATGTCCACCAACCTTTCTTTTATCAACCAAAATATTATTTTTCAGTTTGGTTGTCTTTATAACCACATCATAACCACAAGAAATAGAAGTTTTTTTCGACTCATACTTTTTAGAAACTTTTAAATTCTCATATTTTTTGGTTTTGTCCATATACTTAACTTTACTTGATTTATTCTTATTAGAATTAATTTCAGCTATCTTCTCAATGTTTGGTGGTACCTTTTGATCATTCTTAGGTTTACCCTTTTCATAGCTTTAACTAACTTCATAGATAAAATTATTGAAACTTGTAACCCTCTGCTCAAATTTTGAAAGTTTTTTGGAAAAATTTCCAATTCCTCTTCTTTTCCCCTCAAATTAAAATATATATGTTCATTAAAATTATTTTCCATTTCAAGTTACTTTTTTCAAAAAATCAATATATTCCATCATCTTAGAATTCTCATGAGGAAAACATTTTTTATTTTTTGATGAAAATTCATCACTTTTCAACTTCTTGATTTCTTTCTCAATCCTCCCAATCTTTCTCATACATGCTTTTAATTCTTCTTTTAGATGAAATTATAATTGAGTTTCTTCTTATTCAAAACCAATTATTTCAAAATCCTCATTGTTCACTATTGCAATGAAATTATTTTCTCAAGAATTCTAAAATAATTTTTCATATTCAATCTCACTATCTTCTTCTTAATCATTAAATAAGAATATTATTCTTTTATATTTGAATAATTTCTTATCTTTCACTTTGGAATAAGATTTTTCATTATCACCCTATTTTTTCAAAGACATTCTCTTCCTTCTATCATCTTCCTTAACCACCTCATCTTTATTTTATCTAGTATAATTAGTTTCTAAGTTCGCAATGACTCTACATTAAAAATGCTTCAAGGGAAGTTTCCTTTTAAATTTACATGTACCGCTTCTCACATTTTTAAAAAATAAGTATAAGATTCCATCCAGATTTTTACATACCACATTTTTGGAATCACAATCACAAGTTTCATCTTCAATAATAATATTCTTTGAATTTTAATTATTAGAATCCTTAAAAGACATTTCTCTATCAACTTTTACTTTTTTTCCTTTCACATGTTTCTCCCTTATCATTTCATAAGTGATGAGAGTGATATGGAAATCATCAAGAGATAATGTTTTAGGATATATATATTCTAATAAAGAAACATTATTATAGAACTTATTGGGAAGTGTTCTCAAGATCTTTTCCAAAATAGTAGAATGTTCTAACTCTTCACCAAGGCATCTAATAGTGCTTACAATGTCATTCACTTTGGTAAATAAGTCACCAATTAATTCTTATTCACCCATCCTGAGATCTTCATACTCCATCTTAAATATTGGTAACTTTTCCTTCTTCAATTTTTTATGTCCTTAATAAATGTTTTTCAGTTTACCTAAGATAACTTTATCAACAGTAACACCTTTCACTCTTAAAAATTCAATTTTAGAAATTGATGTGATTAAATCATTTTTAGATCTTTTATCATTATCAAGATTATTCTTTTCAATATACGTGAGATGAAAATTTTCATCAATAGGAGGCAATAAATCTATTAAAGATCCAATAACATCATATCCAAGATACATAAGATAAGGAAACATTCTATCTTCCCTGATAAGATTGTTCTTACCACCGAATACTAGAATCCACTTACTATTCATAGAATTGAGATTATCCATCACAATGTCTTATTCAAAACTTTAGGAATAGTAAACAAATGGAACATTTCTGATCTGATACCACTTCAAAGTGCCCAATAAAGATCAAGTATCACTAGGAAGGGTGAATCAGTGATATATTTTTCTTTTATGTTTCCTTATTTCTGAAATAAACTTCACCTCCTATTAAAGAGTTATCACTTTTTATAAAAACAAAACAATCACGCATCCATTAGAACATAAGAATTTACATGGTTCACTACTCAACAAGAGTATCTAAGTCCTTGGCATGGTATGTAAACAATATTATACCACATAATCCACTATAAAACAATCCTCCGGTATGGAATACAATGATTATAATTTTCCCTTACCCTCATGTAACACTATGTTCAATACAATTGTGTGTGTGCTTCAAGTAGCATGAAATGATTTAATTAAATTTGTGTAACAAGTTTAAGAAATAATTTACTATGATACCTTATCAACTTTTACAAATAAGATCTTAAAAAAATATTATTTTCCTTACCCAACATTAGGTAAGAACTTTCCAACTTTGTAATGATACTCCATCTGATCACCAGTCCGATTCTCCAGTCTGATTGTTCAGTCTAATAATATAACTCTATCTGAAAATGGTTGAAACAATTCTAAATCACATATATCTTAGTCAAAAAAACCTATTCTGATTTCTCAGTCTGATCAAGAAACTCTAAATATGATCTTGTCTCTTCTCCTTTCTTATCCTTTCTGAAAAACTTCCTCAAGAATAATAATTCCAAAAATTCCTTATCTTGAAAAATTATTCAATGAACATACTTCTTTTTTCAATATAAAATCAATGTTATAAAGTAAAAATCACCTTCTCCATTTACAGGTGACCCAAAATTTTTTTAGGTAGGATTCAAAAAAAAATTCATGCTTAACCAAATTTCATGAATATTTAATTTTACATTAAACATCACCTACATATTTGACTTATTCAATGATTTTCATTTCTTCTAGAATATTACTAAATCTCCATGAATTTAGCTCAATTCATACATTCTTAACATTCTTTAGTCTGATTATGATTTCCAATTCTAATTTTTCCATTACGATAGAGACACAAGGTCACTCCAATTTTCTTGTCCATATTACTAATAAATCAGAACTGAAGACATCTCATTGCATTACGCTGCACTAATTGAAAATGAGAAGGAAAACAAATGTAATATCATTATGATGGAAACAATTCATCATTATATTCAAACTTATTTGAAAAACATGTTCTACAAGCATCGTGCTCCCATTTTCAATAATTTAAAAATTTCTTTAAATAACCATTCAGGATCCCCCTTGACAACATTTTTTGAGGCTGTTTTGAGAAATACACATTTTCTTCTTTTCCTAAAAATGATAATCCTATGTCCGATAATATTATTTGTGTCAAAATGTGTCCAAAAGATATGTATTGGATTCACTATGAAAATTTATTTCAAATCTAGTCTGATGGATCTTGACCCAATTGTTAAGGAAAATATTATTTCTCCAAACCCACTTATAAAACAACCAACAATATCATTTAAAAGGAAAATGGTCAACCTCATTATTGATATTATCTAATCCTATTTTCTATCAGTCCCAAGAAAATTTCTTTTATTTTCAATTGGTCCTAACAATTACCCCTAATAACAATTCTGCCTTTGATTATTGGTGTCACACCGCATCCTATAGACCCGTTCTAGCTACTTCAAATTCAGAAACTTCATTCTTTTTCTGATTAAGATACTAATTAACTTATATCATTCAAATTATTTCTCCAAATATTTTTTCCTTGTCTCATATTGGTCTGACTAAAAACCAACATCATTGTTTTCTCACATTTTAATTAACCTTCCCAACCTTTAAACCAATCTGTATCTAGTAGTCTCATACCGATGAGCTGAGACCAGAAATAATTTTCTTCATCAACTTCCTTCTTCCAAAAACTTCTACAGTTGTCATGAATTCCTTATTAATTTGAATATGTTTCGGATCAGCATGGAATTTACTGACTTATAATGGAAAGATTTGTAAATTCCCATACTTCCAGTAACATATTTCTTTCAAACCAATTCTCAATACGATTTTCAGCACCAGCTCTCTCCCTTTCTATAATAAAGCTTGCATTATAAGTTTTCTAGATAACTTACGATATTTTAGAAATAAAAAATAGAAAATAATCATCATGTTTTTATCATATTCATTTACAGTCTGATCCTTATTACGATTAAAAAAATTACCATACCCAAGGTGAGACTAATCAACATTTCCTTCTTGAAAATATCATCCCATTCCAATATAATTTCTTAAGTAATGTGAGCTGATGTACTGAATACGATGGTCAGTCCAGTTGTCAAATTTTACAAAGTGAATTGATTTCTTTCTTCCTTGACAAAAAAATTATAACACCCCAGGATTTCATAGTACGTTAGTTCTTAAAAGTAATTCAATAACTTACACTACATGCAACATCGAGTTCAAGCGCACCACGACTTACCAAACTAGCCGTTCAAAAGCAGTTATGAATAGTATTAATAGAATTTTGAACTTTATATAACCCTTATAATTTTAGAATCCATATTATGAGTTTCTTAGACATAATGTTAAGACAAATTCATTTTTTTTCTAATAAAAGAAGTATTTTTCAAAAAATGCAATTTTACCACCTTTTAATGGAGAACCCTTTTTAAATCCAATATTTGAAACTTTTATATATTAAATTTGAAAAAAATAAACTTCTTCTTTGGTATCGGGACATAATAATTTGGTTTCAATAAATTATTGGTGTTTTTCTGATAACTTTCATATTTGGGTGAATAGTGAACAATAATATATTTTAACTGAAAAAAACTTTTTAATACATATAATTTATAGTGTGAAACTATAAATATGAACGGTTTGGATGTATAATTAGATTATAGTTTTACCATTTAATCCAATGTTTATCATTGGAAGTAATTTCCCTTTGAAATTAGACATAAAAAAATGTCAATATTTTGGTAGTAATTATTTCATAAAAATATGCCTTTTGGTTTTAACAACAGGAATTAATTTTAAACCAATAAATGAAATTTATATGTTTTGAATTTGGTAAAATAGACTTCATTTTTGAATTCATAATATCAAAATTAGCTTAGGGTGAATTTTTGGTATGTTTCTGAAAACTTTTAATTTTTGATGAATAGTGAAAAACACTGAGTTATAGTTTAAAACCGAATTTTTATTTAAATATTTATTTATTTTTTTTAAATTTATTTTAGGTAAAAATAGATATATAATACCCATATAAGTTCAATGTAATTAATTGGATTTATTTTGTAATAATATTAGATATATGAAATATTATTAAACTTTTCACCGTCATTTACACACCTCCTAGGAGAATTTGTAAATTCACATAAAACTTAATTTTACTGCTTCTGTGAGTTGAATTTAGAAAATATTAGAGACACAGTTAATATTAAGGAGTAAAATGTGGTTCAATAAGAAAAAAATAATTTTTTGTGAATAGTAACGTTTTACTTTTATTTACCTCGGTTAAAAGTAAATAGGGTAATTAAGGGTTAAAATGATATTATTATTACCATAAAACATGTACTAATTCTATTTTATAAGTATAATATGACCAAAAAAACCTTAGGAATAAATTATGAACCTCTTGGGTCCCCTTGGATTAGATTAGAACATTTATTATTATTTAATTCAAAGAAAAGTTAAAAGAGTTAAAATCAAAGTTTAATAACTAAAACATTTTTAATATAGGGTTAAACATAAGATAAATTCGACTATAAATATTCATTAGAAAGATAAAAAGATTTAATACATAATTTTATTTTATTTATATCTTTTAGACATTAAATAATTTAATTTATTAATGACACAATGATGATGCAGTAATTACGCAATTAATGAAATATTAAAATAATAGATATTATAAATATCCAAATAAATGTAATTTGAGACTTTTTATGAATTAAACTAATTTTCAAGGTTAATATGACATATTAGGGTTGGTTATATTAATTTTTTTTGAAGTAATAATGTTGTTATGAATTTTGAAAAAACAAAATACCAAATAGTGTCAAAATTGACATAAAAGAGTTGTTAAATCAAATATTATATTATTAATTGATATTCTATTCCTAAAAATCTAAGGTTCTTCCAAGAGACTTATATAATGATAGGTGTATAATTAATGAAACACTTGTGGTTCTTTTGGAATTATATAGTAAGTTTATTAACCATATAAAATAAAAATACAAAGAGACATAGTAAATGTCAAACTATTTAACTAGGAGTTAAATCTAAAAGTTAAGGTTAATATAGTGACCCAAACCTATCTAAAACCTATTGGTTGAGAGGTTTTCTACCCATCCACAGCTTAGACTTTAAATAATCCACTTTTGAGCCATTAGAAACCGAAAATTATTTTATTATAAAATAATATTTCTAGCTTCTCCAAAGGTGCCCCTCACCCCTCTTATAAAATGGCACCCCCCTTCTCTCATATTCTCACCTTCAAATCCATTTTTCTCGGCCAAACCCTGACCAAATATCCTCAAAACGTCCCTCACTTCATCCTAGATGCCCTCTTTTGTTCACAAATCCAACTTAAGGAGCCCTTTTGATCAAATCAAAAGTAAGAACCCGAAGAATAGGTAATAATTTCAACACCCTGTTTCAAGTTCTTTTCTTCTTCCACTTCTTCTTTATTTGTTATTTACATTATAAAATAATAACTCTAGTATCATCTATATACTATGAAGTTATTATAAATATGGTACAACCATCTTCATTATTCTATCCATCCTTTGAATGACATGTCACTATACGTGCGTACGTACGGATTAACGTCTCCACGTCGTGGTGTAATTGTTATTCAATACTTTATTATTTTGATGGGGATAATAATGATGTGTAATTCATGTAAATAATAAAATATAACGTGATAATGATTCTGTATATATGATATACCATCCAATTATATATTATTTTAATATAAAAAGAATGATATTGTCACTCGTGCGTACGTACAGATTACTGTCTCCACGAACGCGATAAGATTCATTCCCCATCATATCTATTCAAGAATAAATTTTATTTGAGGATTAAAAATAATGTTTAGAGACATGATATCATTCTGGATATGAATAAGATACATCCCATCCATAACAAATATGGCTCACATAACAAATAATATAAAGGAAAATGAATCCGTTAACACCCCAAACGATGATAATACTAAGATATTATTAAAAAAAAAATGTTAAAAGATCATATATGATATCATATTAATGTATATTATGCTTGTATAATTCAATAAAAATTATTTCACCATTATAATGGAGGTTAACCTACCCCCGAAAAAGGAAAAAAGTACA
Organism: Viscum album; assembly: GCA_963277665.1. Lineage (NCBI taxonomy): Eukaryota > Viridiplantae > Streptophyta > Magnoliopsida > Santalales > Viscaceae > Viscum > Viscum album. The sequence continues at coordinate 2,124,495 of OY728136.1, forward strand.
ATGTAAGGGGTTTCTTATCTCACTTTAATTTCCGTGAGATTTCCATTGTTCACCACTCATTTATTGCATGTGGTGTGTGTACATCCCATGATTGTATTAATTGTGTAATATAATTTAATTTATGGATATATACATCATCATTGTATGATCCTTCTTTCATGGGTGTGTGTTTCGTAAGTTACCAAATCGATAAGGGAATTTGAAATTTCAATTTCCACTCATTCGGCTTTACGCATACCTCATTAGTTATTTTACTCCAAGATTATGTGTGGAATAAATATTAATCTGCTTATGTCATAATTTACACTCCCCTTTATGTGGATATACTTTTGATACACATAATCACTCAATTGATAAATTCTCAAGTCATCGATATGAACTTGATATGAGTAATTTTAACTCAATCTCCATTTAACGAGTTAAACATCCAATTCATTGGTGTTGTTTTTACAAGAATATGTGTGAATGTACTCGGATTTATTTACACTGAATATCCAATAATATTGAGTTTATTTATATTTTTCACACATAATTATGTCATTGATTTATCCTTAACCTAAGGATATGGTCTTTATAAGAGATTTCATCTCAATTTACATTCCATTGAAACTTCTTTGTTGTTATACACAAATTCACTTTTATATGGTGTATATAATGTACTTTGACATAGTATATCATGAATCCCTTTATTCTCATGATATTATAATGTTTTTATTACCTCAATTATTTGTATTCAAATGTCTCTCTTTGGTTAGGGACTCTAACTAAAATATAATATTAAATGTTTTAATGATTTATTATTCCAAACCTTTCTCATTAATGTCCATGTTTTAAAAATGGTTTTAAGGATTTATTTATTTGTACATTAAAGTTTTCAAATTAAAATTACTTTTAAAAAGTTTCAAAGTGTTATGGGACACTTTGATTTAAAAATTTATTTTAAACAGCTTCTTGATAAATAGTGAGACTTTTAAATGTTTTCATAAAAAAGGGGGATATTTCTCTCAAATAGTTTTGATGACTATTTTCATCTATGTAAATATCCTTCATTATTCTTGATTGAGGTTAATCTGTTACAATACAATCTTCCATATTGTATTTAATGAGTTATGTTTGACTATGGATGTGCTATTTTTATACCATTTATGATGTGTGGATAAATTATTGACATTTTGTATGCTAGTTTTAATAGGAATGTTTATGTTATGTTTAAACATGTTCATATGAGGAATGAATTGAACATAGTATGTGATGGGAGAAGACTGATATAGCTCCTCGATGCATCGGTAGTTCTCATGAGACAAACTATTGTCTTTTCACAAGGCCTTGACAAAATATTATTTTTAGTCTTGGCACAAGACCTTGAATATGTGGTTATGATAGTCTGGAATTATGCATTTTATCAGTATAAAAGTGGTTATTGATATTTCATGTGATTATTCAACTAGTAGAATAACCATGTGAATAAGTAAATGACATTATTTCATTTTATTTCTTCCATATTATGTTTAAGTTCAAGTTTAAAAGGATTTTGTTTTAGTTATACATTGCCTTAAATGTTTAAGCTTATTTATGAAATTTTCCACTATATTGTTATCCTTAATGAGCATCTGAGCTCACCAATTTCTATGTTTTATTTTTCCCAGGATGTGAAAAAGTATTTTATGACTGACCTGCAGGGATAGTCTGAGGGGATATGAGTGTGTACTATGGAGACTATGTTGTTGTAGTTTTTCACTTTATGATGTAATGTAAGACTTATGAATGTATCTAGTGTTTCCAAGGCTACTAAACAAATAGGTATTTCAAGACTTGATTTTTTGTGATCGGTCCAATGTCATGTAATAATGCAATGAGTCTAGGTAACTAGGGTTAGTGCGTTACAGTTGGTATCAGAGGATTTTGAGTACAAACATTGGAAACTAGATTTAGATAAACTCTGATTAGAGCACATTTCCCTAAGATAGACTTTGAGGATTAGTATAGAAGATCTTCCTTGAATTTTGGTATTGTATATATTTTGTGTGTTTTCCAAGAAATACATCCCTGTTTGGATACGGGCAAGTAGAGGCGCCTCTAGAACAGATGTACATAGGGGTAAAACCCAAAAACACTGCTTTGAGCTAGACTCGAACGGGAACTGGTGCACGACAACGGGCCTTGCTGCACTCTTGGTTACGACACTCCCAGGGGATATGATTAGGATAATTTACATTTTATTTACAAACTGATTTAAAGGATTTTAATATAAGATGAGAATAAATGACCTTGGTTAATCCTAAGGTTTTTTAGAATTTAAAATATGGTGTCATGATATTCTCTAAATGATTTTATGACTACTGTTACTCACACAATGGTTTCTGGTTTTAGTTAATGGATGGATTCCAAGGAAGTCATAGTAACTTTGAGAATGATGTAAAATGTGGGAAATGTGGTAGAAATGAGCAACAAAATGGAATGTTGATAGGCGTAAAAGATATCGTGTTCATGCCAAATCAATTTTCCAAAAATATTATCTAAGAAATATATATTAACCAACTCCCGGACTCAAAAAATAAGAGAAAGGTGATGAATGATAAGAGTTTCAGTAGTGGAGACCATGGAGAAAAGAATCCTCAATTTCCATCATACATGAAATCTGGAAGGAGACACCAAGGAATTGTAAGGGTTGGTGTCCTGAGAACCAACTGTTTTGTACTTTGATTACATGAATGTTCACTTATTATTTATTATTCATTGTTTTGCATGACTATAATATAATAATGTCCTGGAATATTTGTTGCATTGATAAGGTCATTAAAGATCCCCGCTATGATGAGAACCTTGAAATGATATAACAATATTCTTAAATAAAGTTCTATGGTTGGATGACATACTATGATAGGACATATAGTATACAGAACATCATGTGAGAGTACTCGTAAGAAGACGAGACTCTCTCTCATGGAGTTCGCACTTGGTAATCTCCAAGATGGGGGATTATGAGAACAGACCCGCCAGTAGCAATTCCGCATGTCTTGGTGTCATCGGACATTGCTATCTATGAGTGTGTTTAATGGTCCTTAGAATGTAAGATTATAATTAACTCATGTCATGACTCGTGCACTTAGATTTACTGATGAAAACTGTCACGCAGACAGTTGGCGGGAAGTAGGTTACGTTGGGTGCGTCACGAGTGACATGTTGTTAATGGATAAGTCGAGGAAGGATTTGTCCCTTTCATTTATGGAAGTTTATATCTCATCCCTTTGATTGAAATAGAACTGTCGCATTAAATTCCATGGCCATGGTGTGAACGATGAGTTTATTTCAGGTAGTCAAAGAACGACAGATCAAGCATATAGGTTTATGACACTTCCATGAAACCTGCTTGATGAGATATCAAGACAAAGGGATTAAATTACACGTTATGCGTTCTTATGTGGTGATACGTCAATGCGGCGTCAACTTCTATCTCTTGGGTTCCTTGACCCGTTGCTAGAGAGTAATCTTGGACTTTAGGCAAGCCCACCTAATGCCAACAAGAAAGAGGCCTAGAGGGTCACACACTAAGTGTATTCAAGTATCTCAAGTAGAATAAATATTATTCCTATACGTGGTTTAATAATTTTTCAAGGAAGCCTAAATCATTTTAATTATGGAGGAAAAAGGAAATGAAAAACAAGATATACACGCCGTGTATTAAAGATTACACGCTGTGTAGTTTTTCATGGAAGACAAGTACACTGCGTGTATTAATAATTACATGCCGTGTAGTTTTCTCTATGGAAAGAAAATGAATAAATGAAAACAAGATATATATGCTGTGTACATTGAATGTACACGCCGTGTAGTTTTCAATGAAAAACAAGTATATTCCATGTATTTATTTATACACGCCGTGTAGTTTTTCCAGTCGGGATTTTGAGGATATAATATTGTTTTAAATGATATTTATTATAATCAACGTGGGCGCATGTCAAGGAATTAATTATTCGACATGGGGTTTTCAATAATAGTTAATGAAATAAATAAAACACGTAACACATTTATTTATTGTCATAAATCTATAACCCCACACACCCGATTATAAATATCCTCACAACCCCAACTCTTTTCCGACACACAACATCTCTGGAGAATTCTTTCAAGGCCGAAAGAACCTATTCCTCCAAGAACTATCTCAAGACCGAGAGAGATCCTCTTCCATCATATCAAGACGATCTAAGGCGGACAACGCAAGCAAATTCTTCTCCACACTATCAACCGAATAATCCTTTGGAGAAGTCCAGAGATACGAGGTACATGTGTGGATCACCACTAGAGGGAGTCTATACTTGGCTTCTACGACACAACGACAGCTCACATCAACAACGTGATCAAGAACATCAACGAAGAAAGAACACCCAAAAGGTATTTCTTTATAATTAATTAAATTAATTATAATCAACCTGTAACGATCCTTGTTTGTGGTTCCAGGAAAAACCTTCTTCTTTGTTTATTTATGTGATTAGATCCGTGGAGACTAGCATTTATCATCGTATTGATCCCGGATTGGTCATTTCTAATGAAAAGAAGCCAAGTGGGAACATCCACCCACGCGCTTCCACTGCGACCGGAACCTTCAAATGGTATCAGAGGGAGGTTACAATGTTGATTATAGTTATTTAATTTTAATTGATAATTTATGCATTTATACTTGATTCAATTCGAAATATATCATTCTATTAATCTGAATAAATGAGATCTATTCTTCCTCCTTCGTTTCTCGATTCATATCACAGAAACAACCTTTTAATTTTAAATTTTGATTAAAATAAAAAAGAGGAAATCATTCAGAGGAGTCGCTTTTTCTGTCTGTACAACACGGGATTACACATCGTGTAATTAAAACTACACGCCATGTACTTAAGTTCAATGAACTGGAACTGGTCCGCCAAACCACACCGTGTGAATTGAATATTCCTAAGTATTAATCATGCCATGTTGACCAGAATTGAACGGCGTGTGGAACTGGAATACACGGTGTGTATGTTGGAGCAACACGTAGTGTAGTCCATTCCGGCCCAGGTGAAACCATGTACAAGGATAATCCGTGTACAGCGTACACGGGATTACCAAGCCGGTTACTGCATAACAAGGAAGTACACGCCGTGTATGATTCATCTACACGCCGTGTACTCCAAAATTTCCAAAGTAAAGAAAACACGCCAAAGCCCCCGGCGTGCACTTTGGATAAAGGGTGAAAAGAAATACACGCCGTGTAACTATAAACTACACGCCATGTACTTTCCAGAAATGGAATTTCACCAGGTTTCCTCTAATTTACAAAGACCCATACAAGGAATATAGATGAGAAGAATCTCAAAGAAATTCAGAAATGAATTTAAGATAAATAATTGATTAATTATAAGATCTTAATTAATTGAATTTGAGTGCAACTTATCTTAAATGAAAGAACAATTAAAAGAATTTGAATTCTAAATATGCGTAAATGTCGTTGCATGCTATGGATGATTATGAGCTAGACAAAATACCCTTTGTATGTGTACAGTTTCATTTAAATTTATTTAATTTAAATTTCTTGTCCTGCGAGCCTTCTTCCAATAAAATGTTGGTCCTGCATGCCCATGGTTTCTTTAATGTAAACCCATGTAATGGAGGATCTCCCAAGACAGAGGAGACGGTTCAAATCCCAAAGCCGAGGCGAAACCGACACAAGAAGATACAAAGGTGGACAGGTGGGAGCTGCAAAACACGAACCATCAGGTTTAAGGTGTTTTCCCTAGGCCAGGGTTAACTTATCAAAACCGCTAGATAAGCTAACCAAATATAAGATCATGATCATTCCATCTTATATTATTTCTGTCTGATTACATGGTTTATTTATTATGTATGTGTTTTCATGATAACATAATTAATAAAATAAACACGCATGCAAAGATGGAATAAAATAAAAACCAGACTATGCATAAACATTATCAGAACATGGTTAATCACTTAAGCAAGAATCACTTAATATTAACAAGCATGTGATAATGAAAAACTACACATAAATAATAAAATCCCTCAAATACCATATTAAGTCAGACCAAGCCTTTCTTTACTTCGTTAAGGGCAAGAATCAATAAAACTATGTGTTTGACCAACCCTTTTTGGGACACTTACTTTTATAAAGGAAGCCCTTATGAAAGGTTTAGGGTTGACTTAACCATATTACATCAAGAGAAGTAGCCCTTGCTAGACTTGATGTAATATTGGAGGCAAGAGTTGATGAAATCCAAGTCAGGATCTTAGGATTGGCGAGTCCACTCAACAGATCAAGGAACTGTAAGATCACATTTGTCAAAGACCTGCCTACCTAAATACCTTCAAATAGCTTGACCAACCCTTGTTGGGGTTATGTGAAGGGGAATATGGATCCTTTCCACTAGAATGTCAAAGAAACTAGACATTCCAAGGTCAATGGGGAGGGACATTTAGACTTGATAAAATAGTGGGAGACTTAATGAAATTTATTATTTCTCATAAAATTTAATAAAAGAAAGTACTAATAAATATGCTCTTTTAAATTGTAGAATCAAGATGATAAACTCGTCAACCACATTTTCTATGTGATCAATTCTGGATAAAGACAATATCCTCACCGACAATAACTTTCAGGAATGATTTACACGCCTTCGGGTTATCCTACGCTATGAATGAAAGTTTTACGTGCTGGAGTCCTCGCTTCCTGATTCTCCTACCCCAGGGGCGAGTGATGAAGATTTACTGGTTTATGATCAACATTTGAATGACGCTCTCAACGTTCAATGTTTGATGCTGCCATCTATGTCTAGTGAGCTCATAAAGTCTCATGAAGACATGGATTCCTACAGGATGCTCGAGCACCTCAGTGTTCTATACTAGGAGAGAGCAAGACAGGAAAGGCTTGAGATCTCCAAGGCTCTATTTCAGAGCAATCTTGGAGAGGGTTCCCCAGCTGGGCCTCATGTAGTCAAGCTCATTGGATACATTGAGCGCTTGGAGGTTCTAGGGTTTCAACTCCCTGAAGAACTGGGTACCGATCTCATTGTTGCATCACTCCCCCAGAGCTTCTCAAACTTTGTTGTTAATTTCAACATGAACAACATTGAGAAGTCTCTATCTGATCTTTTTATCCTTATTCGCCAAGTGGACAATGACATGAAGCATGAAAAGCCTTCTATCCTTATGGTGAATAAAAGGAAAGGGAAGGCGAAGAGATTTAATCCCAAAGATTATTCAAGGCCTTCTAAGAAAAGGAAGATCAAAGGGGGGGAAAAGGAACAGGATTCTGTTTGTTTCGCATGTGGCAAGAAGGGCCACTGGAAGAAAAACTGCACCAAGCCAAGGAAGCAAGGGGAAGCTTCAGGTGCGTTTGTTATTGAATGCAATCTATCTATTTATTCTAATTGGGTATTAGATACTTCTTGTGGTTCTCACATCTCTATCCAAATACAGGAACCAAGTAGATTCAGGAAGATTGATCAAGGGGAGGTAGATCTACGAGCAGCCAACAGAGCCAAACTTTCTACTGTAGCTATTGGGGACTACCACCTCACATTGCCAACTAGAATGATCTTGGTGTTAAAGGGTTGTTATTATGTGACTTCTGTTACTAAAAACATTATTTTAGTATCTAGATTAGATACAGATGGATTCATGTTCATGTTTGGAAATGAATGTTGCTACTTTTATAAAGATAACATTTTTTTTGGAAGGGCACATTTATATAATGGCCTTTATGTGTTATACTGCACAAACCAAGTAATGGAAATCGATGAAAAAGTAAATTCACATGACTCATACCACACCCAACTTTGGAATCACCAACTAGGTCATGTCAATGAGAAATGTTTGACAAAACTACATCAAGATGGGTATTTAGATTCTTTCAAACTAAAACCACTTGGTGTATGTCATGTGTGTCTACAAGGCAAAGTTACCAAAGCCCCATTTAGTGGGAAAGGTGAAAGAGATAAATAGTTTCTAGAATTAGTTCAAACAGATGTGTGTGGGCCATTTCCAGTTGAGGCATGGGGTGGGTTCTTGTACTTCATAACTTTTATTAATGATTTTAGTAGATATGGATATATCTTCTTAATGAGGTATAAGTCAGATTCTTTTGATCGGTTCAAAGAATACAAGAATGAGGTTGAGAACCATCTTGGTAAGAAAATTAAGAAATTCCGCTCAGATAGAGGAGGAGAATATCTTAATCAAGAATTCATTGATTTATTACGGGAGTTTGGGATTCTATCTCAACTCACTCATCCTTTCACACCGCCGTGGAATGGTGTATTTGAAAGGATGAACCGCACCCGGTTGGACATGGTGAGATCAAGGATGAGTCATGCAAGTCTTCCATTATCCTTTTGGGGATATTCATTACAAACAGAAGTGCACATACTAAACCAATTACCAACTAAATCGATAAATGGTATTACATACGAGTTATGGAGTGGACGCAAAGCCATGTTATCGAATTTACATGTGTGAGGTAGCAAAGCATTTGTTAAGGCCTCTTCAGGTAACAAACTTTCACCCCGAGGCACAAAGTGTATCTTTATAGGATATCTCAAAGAAAAAAGGGGATATTACTTATACAACCCCTCATAAAAAAGGTTATAGTGGAAATACATGCCATATTCTTTGAGAGGGAGCACATCTCCAAAAGAGATAGTAGGGGAAAGATAGACTTCGATGAAGTCGAGGCTCAAGATACACATGAGTTGGTACAAGAACAGATTCCACAAAGCCCTATGGAAGAACAATCTGTTCCAGAGACACAAGAACTGCGTAGAAGCACGAGAGAGGTGAGAGAACCAGAACGATATGGTTTTCTTGTCACCAAGGATGGTGACTCATTATTGGTAGACAATGATGATCCTCTTACCTACAAGGAAGTAATTGAAGGAACAGACGTTTCCAAGTGGCAAGAAGCCATGAATTCTGAAATGGATTCCATGTACCAAAACCAAGTCTAGATTTTGGTAGATCCTCCAGTTGATGTAAATCCCATTGGTAATAAATGGGTATTCAAGAAGAAACTGGACATGGAGGGTAAAGTCAGCACCTATAAGGCACAAATGGTTGCAAAAGTTTTTAGACAGCGTCAAGGAATTAACTACGATGAAACTTTTTCACCGGTTGTGATGCTGAAATCCATCAGAATCCTATTGGCCATTTCCACTTACCATGACTTTGAAATTTGGAAAATGGATGTCAAAACAGCGTTCCTTAACGAGAACCTCCAGGAAGATGTCTACATGACACAACCTGAAGGGTTTGTGACTCCAAAGGATGAAAACAAGGTAGTCAAGTTACAGAAATCCATTTATTGATTAAATCAAGAATCAAGGTCATGGAACATTCGTTTTGATGAAGCTGTAATGGAATTTGGCTTTGTTAAGAATGAATGTGATCCTTGTGTCTACAAGAGGTTTAGTGGAAGTGCAGTCATTTTCCTAATAGTATATGTTGATGACATATTACTAATTGGAAACGAAGTACCTATCTTACAATCAGTTAAGGCTTGGTTGCATAAATGCTTCTCAATGAAAGACTTGGGAGAGGCAACATATATTCTTGGGATCAAGATCTATCGTGATAGATCCAAGAGAATGCTGGGCCTGAGTCAAAGTACATACATTGAAAAGATACTGAAGAGATTAAGTATGGAACAGTCTAAGAGTGGATTGTTTCCAGTGTCACATGGCATTCATGTTTCCAAGAAAATGTGTCCTTAGACACATGAGGAAAGAAAGAGAATGGCAAGGATCCCTTACGCATCCACGATTGGGTTAGTCAAGTATGCTATGCTATGTACGAGGCTAGATGTTTCTTATACATTAAGTGTGGTAGGCAGATATCAAGCTGATCCATGAGACCGCTGTTGGATGGAAGTCAAGACTATCCTTAAGTATCTGAGGTGTACTAAGGATATGTTCCTGGTTTATGGAGGAGATGAGGAACTAGTCATCAGAGGACATGTAGATGCTAGTTTCCAGACTGATCAAGATGACATAAAGTTACAAACTGGACACATCTTCAGTTTGAATGGAGGTGTAGTGAGCTGGAAGAGCTCAAAGAAAAGTGTAGTGGCAGATTCTACAGCGGAGTCCGAGTATATCACAGCTTCTGAGGCAGCTAAAGAAGCAGTATGTATGTGAAGCTTCATCCAAGAGCTGGATATAGTACCAAGTAGTAAAGATCCTACCACACTCTACTATGATAATACTACAGTGGTGGCACTTGCTAAAGAGCCAAGGTCACATCAGCAGACAAAGCACATACTTTGGAAGTATCATCTCTTGAGGGATTGTTTTCAGAGAGGTGAAGTTGCAGTGAGCAGTATTTCCACGGAAGACAACGCGGTGGACCCCTTGACTAAAGCCTTGACTCAGCAGAAACATGATCATCATGTGAGGTCTAGCGGACTAAAAGTCGTAGACAGTTGGCTCTAGTCCAAATGGGAGTTTTTAAGGGTTGGTTTACTGAGAACCAACTATTTTCTACTTTGATTACATGAATGTTCACTTATTATATATTGTTCATTGTTCTCCATGACTATAATACAATAACGTCCTAGAATATTTGTTGCATTGATAAGGTCATGGACGATCCCCACTATGATGAGAAACTTGAAATGATATAACAATATTCATAAATAAATTCTATGGTTGGATGACATACTACGATAGGACACATAGTATACAGACCATCATGTGTGAGTACTCATAAGAAGATGAGCCTCTCTCTCATGGAGTCCGCACTTGGTAATCTACAAGATGGGAGATTATGAGAACAGACCCGCTAGTAGAAATTACGCATGTCTTGGTGTCATCGGACATTACTATCTATGAGTGTGTGTAATGGTCCTCATACTGTAATATTATCATTAACTCATGTCATGACTTGCGCACTTAGATTTACTGATGAAAACCATCATGAAGACAGTTGGCAGGAAGTGGGGTACGTTGGGTGCGTCACAAGTGACATGTTGTTAATGGATAAGTCGAGGAAGGATTTGTCCCTTCCATTTATGGAAGTTGATATCTCATCCCTTTGATTGAAATAGAGCCGTCACATTAAATTCCATGGCCATGGTGTGAACGATGAGTTTATTTCAGGTAGTCAAAGAATGATGAATCAAGAATATAGGTTTATGGCACTGCCATGAAACCTGATTGATGAGATATCGAGACAAAGGGATTAAATTATACATTAAGCGTTCATATGTGGTGATACGTCAATGCGGCGTCAACTTCTTTCTCTTGGGTGCCTTGACCCGTTGCTAGACAGTAATCTTGGGCTTTAGGCAAGCTCTCCTAATGCCAACAAGAAAGAGGCCTAGAGGGTCACACACTAAGTGTATTCAAGTATCTCAAGTAGAATAAAGATTATTCTCGTACGTGGTTTAATAATTTTTCAAGTAAGCCTAAATCGTTTTAATGATGGAACAAAAAGGAAATGAAAACAAGATATACACGCCGTGTATTAAAGATTACACATCGTGTAGTTTTTCATGGAAAACAAGTACACTCCATGTATTAATAATTACACGCCATGTAGTTTTCTTTATGGAAAGGAAATGAATAAATGAAAACAAGATATACATGCCGTGTACATTGAATGTACACGCCATGTAGTTTTAAATGAAAAACAAGTACACGCTGTGTATTTATTAATACACGCCGTGTAGTTTTTCCTGTAGTGATTTTGAGGATATAATATTGTTTTAAATGATATTTATTATAATCAGTGTGGGCGCATGTTAAGGAATTAATTATTCTACATGGGGTTTTCAATAATTTTTAATGAAATAAATAAAACACATAACACATTTATTTATTGTCATAACTCTATAACCCCACACACCGGTTTATAAATATCCTCACAAACCCAAATATTTTCTAACACACAACATCTCTGGAGAATTCATTCAAGGCCGAAAGAACCTCTTCCTCCAAGAACTCTCTCAAGACCGAGAGAGATCCTCTTCCATCGGATCAAGAAGATCTAAGGCAGACAACTCAAGCAAAGGCTTCTCCACACTAGCACCCAAATAATCCTTTGGTGACGTCCATAGATACGAGGTACACGTGTGGATCACAGCTAGAGGGAGTCTACACTTGGCATCTATGATGCAATGAAAGATCACATCGACAACGTGATCAAGAACATCAACGAAGAAAGAACACCCAAAATGTATTTCTTTATAATTAATTAAATTAATTATAATCAACCTATAACGATCCATGTTTGTGGTTCCGGGAAAAACCTTCTTCTTTGTCTTTTTATGTGATTCGATCCATGGAGACTGGCATTTATTGTCATATTGATCCCAGATTGATCATTGCTAATGAGAAAAAGCCAAGTGGGCACATCCACCCACGCGCTTCCGCTGCACCCTGAACCTTCAGGAAAGTGTTTTAATGGAAAAAAGAAATGCTTTACATGTGGGAAAGAAGGACATAAAGTAAAGAATTTCCAAGGAACAATGAAGATTACTATGGAAGAAAATAAAAATGGTCCTAAGATTCAGATTACTGTCATTTTTTGTAAATGTAATGGACCTTGGAATCACCCCAGTCGATGCCCTATTCTATAGGATAACCTATTGGTCAGGGAAGAACCTATGTGAAAATAATTGGATGGAAAAATGTTTCAAGGTATTAGTGCTCTTTGTTGTTGAGATTAATTTGGATGAATTTTCTCTTATATGTGTAACCCTGAAATTTATCATGTGAAAATGATATTTGAGGAAGAATTTTCTTTTCTCATGTGTATATAGTTATAAATAACTATTTGGTTTTATATGATCCTTGAATTTGAGGAAATTACAAGTTATTATATTTTGGGATTAAAATGCAAGGTATGAGATAACATTTGTGGTTAAATTATGTTATGGTTATTTTAATGAATTTATATCATTTTGTTAATGTTATAAAATATATTTTTTGAAAATGGACAACACGCAGACTGTGTGACAACCCGCCGCGTTGGACAAAGCTGTGGGAATTGAACCCAAAACCAGAGTGCGATTGGGATATATCGCCTACCACTGGACTACGTGAAGTCCCTATTTAGTGTGACTAATTATTTGTAGTTAAAAGATTTTATTGATCAATAATAAGTTGATTTTGGATCTTATGTCTTAACAAATTAATACCCTTAGTATAGGAAAATGATTTGGTGATTAAGTGATAAATGTTATTTTGGAATATGTTCACTTTGTTGGGAACACTATATGCCCAATGAAAATAGAATACTATGGGATTTAATTTGAATAGTAATGGAGGAGTTTTATCTATGTTTTTTTTGTAAATTTATAGTGATTTGGGTTATTTTTGGAAATTATTAACCTATAATAGAGAATTTGTGATTAGGTTAATTACTTTTATGTATGTGACTTTAAGAGTAGTTGATGTCATTTGGAGATACAATTTAACGTGGAAGACTACATAACCAAATTATTCTAAGTTTTGTGTTTCAATATTAGTTTGGATTATATTGAAGGATTTTAAGGACAATTGTTTATTGAATGGTATTTATTTAACTTTGGGGTATTGTTGGTTTAATTTTAGAAATTAAGATTAGTGTTTCTTTCTCTAAAGGAATATCCTTTTGGGGGATCATCAGATCTTTTACTAACCATTTTGGTTTTGATTAATCTCTAAAGATAAGGTAAATATATAGTTTATCCTTTTTGGATCGTGTGATTCTATTGAAGTTTATTCTAGCTCTTTCGGTGTGACTAAGTCTTCTTGAATAGTCATCGTTTAAAAAAATGAGTTAGTGGTAGAAATTTATTAAAGAAATAAACTCTACTTAAAAAGTAAGTATATCTCTTTATGTTCTTAGTCAATCTCATAAATAAATTCCTCATATTTATGAAATGTAACTTAAATAAAAAAAAATGTTTCCTGTTTAATTTTCCTACTGGGAAACTAATGACCCTTTATCCCGTCACAAGTTTGTGATTTTCTTGTTGTTAATTTTCTTCTGATCATGTTTTATATCTCTCTCCATCAGAACTTGGAACTTAGTTTATCTTCCATATCCATGTTTTCCAACCTGGAATCCTTGTATGGGTTATCTTGGGTGACCTTTGTACTTCTCTTTCTTTCTTTTAAAGTGATAGTTTTGTTGAATCTTTTTCTGATGTGGGACTTCCATTATATTCCCAAGCCCAATTTTAAAAATTTTGAGGATGTAATTTATTGAAGGAGGGAAGAATGTAACACCCATAAGATTTCATAGGATGTTAGTTCTTCAAAGTAATTCAATAACTTACACTACACGCAACATCGAGTTCAAGCGCACCATGACTTACCAAACTAGACATTCAAAAGTGGTTATGAATAGTATTAACAGAATTTTGAACTTTATATAACCTGTATAATTTTAGAATCCATATTATGAGTTTCTTAGACATAATGTTAAGTGAAATTCATTTTTTTCAGATAGAAGAAGTATTTTTCAAAAAATGAAATTTTACCACCTTTTAATGGAGAAACCTTTTTAAATCCAATATTTAAAACTTTTATATATTTAATTTGAAAAAAATAAACTTATTCTTTGGGACCAGGACATAAGAATTTGGTTTCAAATTTTTTTTGGGGTTTTTCTGATAACTTTCATATTTGGGTGAATAGTGAAAAATAATATATTTTAACTGAAAAAAACTTTTTTAATCCAAAAAATTTATAGTGTGCAACTATAAATATTAATGGTTTGGATGTAGAATTAGATTATATTTTTCCCATTTAATATAATGTTTGTAATTGGAAGTAATTTCACTTTGAAATTGGACAAATAAAATGTCAATCTTTGGGTATTTATTATTTCATAAAAATACGCTTTTTGGTTTTGACAATGGGAATTAATTTTAAACCAATAAATGAAATTTCTATGTTTTTAATTTGATAAAATAGACTTCATTTTTGAATTCAGAATATCAAAATTAGCTTAGGGTTAATTTTTGGTATGTTTATGAAAACTTTTAATTTTTGATGAATAGTGAAAAACACTGAGTTATTGTTTAAAACTGAATTTGTATATAAATAATTATTTATTTTATTTAAATTTATTTTAGGTAAAAATAGATACATAATACCCATATAAGTTCAATGTAATTCATTGGAATCATTTTGTAATAATATTAGATATATAAAATTTTATTGAACTTTTCACTGTCTTTTACCCACCTCCTCAGAGAATTTGTAAATCCACATAAAACTTAATTTTATCGCTTTTTTGAGATGAATTTTGAAAATACGAGAGACACGGTTAATATCAAGGGGTAAAATGTCGTTCAATAAGATAAAAATAATTTTTGGTGAATAGTAACGTTTTACTTTTATTTACCACAGTTAAAAGTAAATAGGGTAATTAAGGGTAAAATGATATTATTATTACCCTAACACATGTCCTAATTCTATTGGATAAGTATAATTCGACTAAAAAAAACCTTATAAATAAAATATGAACCTCTTGGGTCCACTTATATTAGATTAGGACATTTATTATTATTTAATTCAAAGAAGAGTTAAAAGAGTTAAAATGAAAGTTTAATAACTAAAACATTTTTAATATAGGGTTACAAAAAAGATAAATTAGACTATAAATATTCATTAGACATTAAATAATGTTATTTATTAATGACACAATGATGATGCAGTAATTAACTAATTAATGAAATATTAAAATAATTGATATTATAAATATCCAAATAAATGTGATTGAGGACTTTTTTTGAATTAAACTAATTTTATAGGTTAATATGAAATATTAGGGTTGGATAAATGAATTGTTTTTGACGTAATAATTCTGTTATGAATTTAGAAAAAACAAAATACCAAATAGTGTCAAAATTGACATAAAAGAGTTTTTAAATAAAATATTATATTATTAATTGATATTATATTCCTAAAAATCTAAGGTTTGGACAAGAGACTTATATAATGATAGGTGTATCATTAATGAACCACTTTTGGTTCATATGGAATTATATAGTAAGTTTATTAACCATATAATATAAAAATACAAAGAGACATGGTAAATGTCAAACTATTTAACTAAGAGTTAAATCTAAAAGTTAAGGTTAATATAGTGACACAAACCTATCTAAAACCTATTGGTTGAGTGTTTTTAGACTCATCCCCACCTTAGCCTTTAAATAATAAACTTTGGAGCCATTAGAAACCAAGAATGATTTTATTATGAAATAATATTTCTAGCATTTCCTAAGGTGCCCCTCACCCCTCTTATAAAAGGGAACTCCCCCTTCTCTCAAATTCACACCTTCAAAGCCATTTGGCTCTGACAAACCCTATCAAAATATCCTCCCAACTTACCTCACTTCATTCTAGAGGCCCTCCTTTTTTCATAAAGCCAACTTAAGGAGCCCTTTTGATCAAATCAAAAGTAAGAACCCGAAGAAGAGGTAATAATTTCACCACCCTCTTTCAAGTTCTTTTCTTCTTCCACTTCTTATTTCTTTGTTATTTCCAGTATAAAATAATAACTCCAATATCATCTATATACTATGAAGTTATTATAAATATGGTACATCCATCTTTATTATTCTATCCATCCTTTGAATGACATGTCACCATACATGTGTACGTACGGATTACCGTCTCCACGTCGTGGTGTAATTGTTATTCAATAATTTATTATTTGGATGGGTATAATAATGATTTTTAATTCATTTAAATAATAAAATATAACATGATAATGTTTCTGTATATATGATATACCATCCAATTCTATATTATTTTAATATCAAAAGAATGATATTGTCGCTTGTGCGTACGTACGGATTACCGTCTCCATGAACGCGATAAGATTCATTCCCCATCGTATCCATTCAAGACTAAATTTCATTTTATGATTAAAAATAATTTTTAGAGACATGATATCATTCTAGATATGAATAACATACATCCCATCCATAACAAATATGGCTCAAATAACAAAGAATATAAAGGAAAACAGATCCGTTAACTCCCGAAACGACGATAATACTAAGATATTATTAAAAAATCAATGTTACAAGATCATATATGATATAATATTAATGTAAATTATTATTGTATAATTCAATAAAAATTATTTCACCATTATACATGAGGTTAAACTTCCCTCGACCAAGGAAAAAAGTACAAAGTAAGGGGTTTTTTATCTCAGTTTTAATTCCGTGATATTTCCATTGTTCACCACTTATTTATTGCATGTGGTGTGTGTAAATCTCATGATTGTATTAATTGTGTAATATACTTTAATTTATGGATATATACATCATCATTGTATGATCCTTCTTTCATGGTTGTATGTTTCGTAAGTTACCAAATCGATAAGGGAATTTGAAATTTCAATTTCCACTCATTCGGCTTTACGCATACTTCATTGCTTATTTTACTCCAAGATTATGTGTGTAATCACTATTAATTTTCTTATGTCATAATTTCCACTCCCCTTTCTGTGGATATGATTTTCATACACATAATAACTCCATTGATAAATTCTCAAGTCATCGATATGAACTTGATAAGAGTAATTTTAACTCAATCTCAATTTATTGAGTTAAACATTCAATTCATTGGTGTTGTTTTTACAAGAATATGTGTGAATGTACTCTGATTTATTTACACTAAATATACAATCATATTGAGTGTATTTATATTTTTCACACATAATTATGTCTTTGATTTATCCTTAACCTAAGGATACTGTCTTTATAAGAGATTTTATCTCAATTTACATTCCATTGAGACTTCTTTGTTGTTATACACCAATTCATTTTTATATGGTGTATATAATGTACTTTGACATAGTATATCATGAATCCATTTATTCTCATGATATTACAAAGTTTTTATTACCTAAATTATTTGTATTCAATTGTATCTCTTTTGGTTAGGAACTCAAACTAAAATATCATTTTAAATGTTTTAAAGATTTATTATTCTAAACCTTTCTCATTCATGTCCATGTTTTAAAAATGGTTTTAAGGATTTATTTATATGGACATTAAAGTTTTAAAATTAAAATTCCTTTTAAAAAGTTTCAAAGTGGTATGAGAAACTTTGATTCAATAATCTATTTTAAATGACTTCTTGATAAATAGTGATACTTTTAAATGTTTTCATAAAAAAGGGGGATATTTCTCTCAAATAGTTTTGATGATAATTTTAATCTATGTCAATATCCTTCATTATTCTCAATTGAGGTCAATATATTACAATATAATCTTCCATATTGTATTGAATGAGTTATGTTTGACTATGGATGTGCTATTTTTATACCATTCATGGTGTGTGGATAAATTATTGAAATTTTGTAAGCTAGTTTTAATAGAAATGTTTATGTTATGTTTAAACCTATTCATATGAGGAATGAATTGGAATTAGTAAGTTACGAGTGGAGCCCGCTATAGCTGCTCGATGCATCGGTAGGTCTCATGAGACAAACTAGTGTCTTGGCACCAGGCCTTGACAAAATCTTATTTTTAGTCTTGGCACAAGGCCTTGACTATGTGGTTATGATAATCTGGAATTATGCATTCTATCATTATGAAAGTGGTTATTGATATTGTATGTGATTATTTGACTAGTGGAATATCCATGTGAATAAGTAAATGGCATTTTTTCATTTTATTTCTTCCATATTATGCCAAAGTTCAAGTTTAAAAGGCTTTTGTTTTAGTTATACATTGACTTAAATGTTTAAGCTTATTTATGAAAGTTTCCACTATATTGTTATCCTTACTGAGCATCTGAGCTCACCCCTTTCTATGTTTCATTTTTCTGAGGATGTGAAGAAGTATTTTATTACTGACCTGTAGGGATAATCTGAGGGGATATGAGTGTGGACTATGGAGACTATGTTGTTGTATTTTTTAACTTTATGATGTAATGTAAGACTTATGAATGTTTCTAGTGTTTCAAAGGCTACTAAACTAATCGGTCTTTCAAGACTTGATCTTTTGTGATCATGCCAATGTTACGTAATGATTCACCGACTCTAGGTAACTCGGGTCAGGGTGTTACAAGAATAAAAAACATAAAATACAAATTTTTTTCACCTTTCAAAAACCTTATTTAACAAACTTAGTCCCAACATATATCACCATCACCATCATACTAATTTACCATATTTCACTTTATTTATATCATTAAATCATCTTTTGATCTGATATAGTTCATCTCTGGATGAAGAAGGTATCCTCACCCAAATGTCCTTTAAAGGAACCCAAGTCTGGTGGTTGTCATTTCTTAATTCACTACTTTAGTGTATCTAGAAACAAATTCATTTGATACTCACAAACTGGACTTCATTAAACATTTTTCGTGTTGGACCATTGATTTTTACTCACACCCAATTTAGTATTCTATCTTCTACTCAGAAATACCTCTTGGTTTCATGATAGGTCATTGTATTTTCTTACTTTTCGTTAACCCTTATAAGCAAAAACCACACATGGAGTAGGGGGAGGGCTTTTACTATTTCTATTTACTAGAGTTGGTTCTTCGATTTATTTTTTCCTTGTTACAATACACCTATATTATGAATTAAAAAATTATTTTTACCACCTTTTATTTTAATAATTTCATGTTAATGCATGGATGTATTATTTAGCATTGGTCTAGATATTGGTTTATTATTTCTTTTTTCTTATTTATTTTATGTATTATATTTCCTTTATTTATAATTTAATTTTTTATACTTATTACTAATCGAGATGGCACAATCTCCCCATTGTACCACCTTTAGTCCCTCACTACTAGTTGATAGACTATGGAATATGGAGATGTGTGCGTGAGGTCACATAGCACAGTAGCTCGGGGCATTGTTTTAGTGGCTCTCAAGATATGAAGTTACACATTATGTGTAACCCTAGTAGAATATGTTATAGATATCATCATAAGAATTGATATTAAAGGTCACAAATCTAAAATATACACCCATATCAATTATTATATATTTTTTAAGTTTACCTCATTTTTATCAAATTATCATTAAACATTTGATATATATAATTTCCATATCTAAGGAATATAAGGGATCATAGGGTTTACAAATTACTAAAAACATGGTTTTAGGAATTTTGTACTATGACCGGTTAGTGTGAATGATTAGTAAAAAATGAGGAAACCATGATGGGATTTATGTAGAATTATTAGACATGTATGGTTCATCACATGTTTTTCTAAATTATGTCTAAATAGTTCATGTGGTTATATCCAATAATTCATGTTTTCCCTTAAAAACAGGCACACATTGGCCAAACAATGTTACAGTTTCTAAAAATCAATTCAGTATGTCAAAAATCCTTATTAGATGCTCATTGTTCCAAAACCTTCCTATTATAGATGTGTTTTAACTTTTTCAAATGGATTTCAATGGGTTTGACATGTCCAACCAAATTATTTTTTAGAAAATGAAATCAATTTTATGAATATACAATAACTCAATATGTAAAATTAATAAGACACATATAAAACCCAATGAACCAAAACCCAATATTCCTATTTTGAAAAATCACATATGGTTACAACTTGAATTAAATGTTTTCAATATATATAAAATTCAAATAAATCAATTCCCTTCAACTATCATAACACCTATTCATAATAAACATCATTTTCTAAAACTCATAAACTAGACACAAAATAACCCTCAAACACCACTATAAACCATGAAAATCAATGTCAAATGTCAAACATCTTGATAATAATTGAAACATCAAGATATTATATTCTATAAAACCGTCAAATCCAAAATTGAAAATACATGTTTAAAACAATGGAGTTTTATAACACAAAAACCATAAAAGAACATTTTTGAAAAAAAACATACCCACTCAAACATGGCCATAGAAAAAAATAGCTAAATTTTATTTAATTATTAATTAATATAAAACATTAATAACAAATATGTTATCTAATAAATTGAACTAAAATACAATGTTTTGAAACCAAAACTCTTATATAGAATGAAATCATCACTAAAAATAAGTTCCTTAATAACTAAAAACCCAAAAATCATATTGATGGTTCCCAATTCCAATATGTAAATTTCTTTTTAAAAATAATCAAATATAATTTTTTTTTACCATAATAGTGTAAAAAATATTCAAATATTATTTACCAAAAACAGCTTAGGACTCTAAAAATCATTTCAATTAAATTTATCTTAGAACCATTTCCATTTCAAAACATTTCCAAGGACAATAAATTTTTAAAATTTTCATAGTTTCCATACAAATACTATAAATAAACTTATAAAACACTATCCTAGTAACAATAAAGTCAAAAACCCTTCTTACAAAGTGACAAGTAGCATTTAGAATCACAAAGTTGAATGATTTTAAAAATTCCTTTGATCAAAAAATAATAGATTATTTAAAATGAAATATAGGAAAAATATGAATCTATAAACGCGTACGTACTAAAATTCTTCAAAATATTCAAAAGATAGATAATCACATTATAATCACCCTATTTTTGTAATTATATAGGGTTTTAGAAAAACTAAAACAAGAAAATAAATCAAATTAACTCTTTATAAAAGTATAATTTGAATCATACACATGCCCAACTAAGCTCAACTCATAAAACCATTTATTATCTATAATATAAAATATAAATTACATAATTTATTTTTAAAACATGGATCTATTGAAAAATATGATTATTTAATATACCAAAATATTTGAGATAAAAAATAAAAGATATTTACATTACCTTTAGACTAAACACAACTGATTAATTCAATGGAAAAAAGATATAAATAAACATTACTCAAAATAAATTTCTGAGTCATTTTTATGTTAAAAGTAGGCCAACACAAAATAATAATTTATAGAATATAAAAAAATATCAGAATTTACTAACTAAATTAGCTTTAAGAAGGAAAAAATAGTCCATAAACGTCCATCTTATGAACGGGTATCCACTTATGCAACAAGATACACCAAACATAAATATGAATATGGACTATTGATTTTATAAATAAACTAACATCCCACTTCCAATTATTTCATATTATATATAAGTAATTTATAATTAGTTACGTAAAATTTTTTATGGATTGTAAATTTACATAACCTCTATTCTATATTATGGTTTCCTACCAAATGAAAATAATATCATTCAAAAAAATACACTTTATAAAAATACATATTTAGAAAACAAATCACATCATTTCCTACTTATTAAAAAAATATAAGTTAAAAATTATAACACATTTCATATAATCAAATATATTATAATCATTTGTGATTATAAAAATTTGTCAAAACTAATTCAAAAACAATTACCAAAAAAAATATTTATATTACCTAATGAACACTTTTATCTTAACATTTAGGAAAATAATATAGAAAAATCATTCTATTACAAATAAAATTACACTGATTATAAAAATATTTTAATAAAGTTGAAATGAAGTTCATTTTATCCTAGAAACTCAAAATACCTTTGAAATATCACACTTCTCCATTGAAATGATGAATGTATCATTTATATTTTTATGAATCTCTTTATTTATAGATTATTTGTAAACACACATTCCTATAAAATTTTTGATTTTATCTCCTAATAAATGAGCATGCATTACCATACATATCATTACATAAATATATTATTTTTACATTCACATAAATCATGGAACTATAAATGAAAATATATCTAAATATTGAAATTATTTTTCAATAAATTAATTCACTACTCATAAGGACTTAAGGAAAACATTTAATGTTTATGAGGGTTATCAAATTAATTTGAAACCATTCATAATCTATTAATTATAAAAACAATATTCATATATCTTAAGAATAAATTATCAATACACCACACATTAGTAGAAAATAAATCTAATACAACCCATTAAAGGGTTGGAAGACAATAAAAATACTAAACATCCTATGGTAACATGGGTTTCCATAGTAAATGGGTCATTCAACTCTACTCTTGGATTAAAACCTATGTTATGATGATCCTACATCCACCTAACACCTAGATGTTTTCACATTATCTCATAAAATTTTGTAACATACTAGTCTAAACACATATCCATATCACTCAAACAATCACAACACAATCCTAAGGTGTGTTCCCAATCTACCTATCATGGAAGAAGTAAAAAAGTTTATCCCCTATATAATATAATAACAATTTGACTTTTTTATTTAGAGAGAAAAAATAAATTAAAATCAAGAAAATTAAATAAATTTATATTAATTACAAAATTTCAATTATAAATAATTAAGGACATCAATACTAATATGACACAAATGAAATGAAGTGCACTATCAAACCATGTGTAATGAATCCAAATCTATTTTACACTAACTCTATGGTCCATAATTATATTGATAGTCAATTCATAAGAAATCAAAAAATACCTAAAAATATATAATGAGAATACATACCTACATACACACTTAAATGTGTATATAGTATGTGATATAATTCCTAATAGTATTACAATTGGTAATCTATAAATTATATTTACATACCAATATAAAAATTCTAGTTTGAAATGTATAGAGGAAATACTATTATTACATTGTTTTAGGATGAAAAAAATCACATTTCAATTTCATTATTTTTAAAAACATCAATTTTCATGAAAACAAATACATATATCATGTAATTAAAACCCTAAATATAATCATGTAAAATATGTTACAAACTGAACAAAATTACAAATCCATTAACATAAAAAAGCATAAAAACTATAGGAAAACAACCTCATTTCTACTGGGACAATATAAGACCTCAATAATGTAACCACCATCCATTTTATATCATGAACATACATACATAAACCCTAAATTAACCTATTTTTTCTCATGGTGTAAATCCCATAGCCAAATCACGACTTTCAATTGGGGCACTAGTCTGCACTTGATATAATATTTTCTATAATTACCCATGTGATTATCCAATGTTCCCAGGTAACCTAAAACTATAAAATCATTGACCATTCTATCTATCTCATATCAAAAAGTTTAATAATACAATTCTAATAACATTAAATAAAATTTGATAAGAGCAATAATAAAATGATCATCAAATAAATATTTATGAAATCAATCACATCAAACTAGTCATGAATAAGAATAACCCAATGGAATTTTAATATAAACCTTAAATAGAAATACAAAAATAACTCAAATATCATTTTGAAATCACAAAAATTGAAGATAACATTCGTGAACATTTCATTGAAAATTATTTTTATATAAATTAATATTTTTGAAATAAGATAACTGATAAAATCATAATTGAATAATAATTGAATAATAATTGTACAGAAAAAATTATGAAAATTTATAAGAAAAATATTATAAAATAAATATGTATTTGTTTTATAATAAAGCAATCCCATTTTAAAAAAATTAATTCATCTAAGTAATTATAAATATAAATAATAAGATAGACAAATACTTGGAAATTATCATAATTTTAATTCCTTTAATAAATGAGAATGATATGGGCTTCGTAATGGATTTTTCACCATATAAACCCTAAATTCCATTTAAAAATAAAAAAAATTACTTTAAAAGTAAAACCCCATAATATTCCATGAAACCTATGAGATAAAAAGGGTAAGAAGAAGAAAAGTATAGAGAAAAGATAATATAAGGATAAAAGGGTGAGGAATCCATAACTTGAATCATTCTTGTGATTATTCCTTACTTGATCTTGGAGAGGACTATTGGAGAGGAGGGATCCATCACCCCTAGTTATATGGGTGTCAAATGGGAGAGGAATAAAGAGACATGATCAGTGTGAGATTAATGGGAGGGGGAGGGGGTAAATATTCTATTCATTTCATATTTAAAAATTATTCATTTTCAAGTCAACCTTTATAGACTATTAATGCCTTGATCGACTCTTCTTATGTCGTTTTTCCTCACCTAAAATAATCTTATAAATTAAAGTCACAAAACACAAGGATTTAAAAGTTTTGATTCAAGCACCTACTTATTTCTAGGTTATTTAGAACCCCAAAATATGGATTCTTCACTCTAATAATTTTATCAATTAAAATTATTGATACAAAGTCATGCAATATCTTAAGTATTAAGTCCACATAGGAAGATTTTAGACTGCTTCACACAGTGTTACCAAAGTACACAGTGTACTTCTCCTCCAAAGTCCACATATTAGAGTATTTATACTACATCATATTATGTTACTAGATTCCATAATATCCTTATAACTCTTGTGCCGCACAATAAAATCATTAAACCACACCACATTGTTTTTTTTTTCATTTCCTCAAGGTTGGTTCATTTTAGGATGATCTTTTGATCTTATTCCATGAACTTCCTGAATTTTAATTACTCATGAACACCTATTCAAGTACCTCTGTAGCCTACTTTTATTGATCAAATATATATTATCACCTATATAATATTAGTTACCTAAATGTTACAATGTTCAGTCAATTATTTCTTCTGTCTTATGAAGTGTCAGCTTTACTTAAATATTTACAATTGATACAAAAAATTTAAAAAAATATACTTCATGGGTAAATTTATTGGGTTTCTAAATATAAAACCATAGAACACATAATATTTTTCTCATTATTATTTTATTTACTATCTTATTTTATTTATTCTGCTTCATTTATTTCCCCATTTGATTATGTGTTCATTTATTCACGTATCCATGCATTTTCATCTCCATGTATCTTGCACTCTAATTTTCCCAAAATATAATTAATGATCATTATAACATGAGTGTTCTATTTGTATGTAACTTCACCCAAACTTGGAAGATTTTGTGGAACCAGTTCTTTTCTAAGACTGTGAGTGAAAAAGTCACAAGCCAAGATGTCTTGGTATCTCCTTTTTCATGAAAGAAAAGACTACTTTACAAAACCTTCTTCTCTTTGCACAATGGAAGTGTTTAGAATATATATTTCACTATGAAAATGTGATATCTCTAAAATAATAATGGAAACATCATCTCATCATCCATATATGATCTCATTTTATAGAGGAGTCTCACCACATTATCAATGATATTCATGACATGTCAAACATTCTTCAAATCATGTTGAGTCATGGATGATATTGATATCCTTGAATATCCAAACTTTTAAATATTAAATTTATGTTTCAATATAAAGTGAAAATGATAAATATGAAATCATTTATTATCCATTTAGGACTTAATATACCCTTATAAAGGAACCGCCTTAATTTTAAAAAATTACCACTACGTGTGGCTTACCCTTATACTGGTCATTACCCTTACACATGTACCATTATGTACGCTTAAAATACTCCTTAAAAGAAGCTATAACTTCATGAAAACATATGAATTCACATTTTAGACGTTTTTAAGATTATATAGTGTATTATACCTTCAAATTTCATTGATTTGATCTTGTATCAATGATAGAAGTTATGGAATGTAAAGACACTGTTGAACAGAAAACCTTCGGTGAGGTTGGAGGTAGAAGATGGAAGTGTGGGCTAATTGAATATATAAAATTAATTCCTAAAATTATTCTCATTATTTATGTATGTTTTTTAAGTGTTTGGATATTACTTGATCCACACCCATCCCATATTGGTTATTTTAGTGTATGTTCACTTATATATATTACATTGTATTCTGCTCACCATTCAACCCAGCACAAGGGTTGGCACCCAAACACACTTCACACACCTAGGCTTTTGAACCAAACCTCCTTGTATATTCACACTCACCAACCTCCATTTAATATCACCTATATTCATATCTATAGGCTCTATGTGTCCACCTACCTTCCCACAAACACTCACCCATGCCCCCATGCAGGCTTTCTATGGTTGGATATCCCTTGTGGTTGAGCTAACTCCCACAATATGGTTTATTTGGTTTTCCATTATAGCTTTCATGTTTGGTAATTTTTTTATAATTACATCATAGATACTTATAAAATATCCAATTAAATAATTTAAAAAATCAATCCTTTCTCAAGTATGATTCTTAGTATCATTTTTTCCTCAAATATTTTTCATGAAAATAAAGATGCATTTTTCATGACCCTCATTAATTCCCCTACTTCATCTTAAATACATCATCTTGTAAAATATTATTTCACAAGGTCCACATAGAATTCTCTTATTGTATATTATTAAACAATTTATAAACAAATTTATCACACCAGAAAATTTTATAACATCGTATAGATTTGAATAATAGCATATCAATCATCACAATTGAGCTATGCTTATTAATATCCTTCTTCAATCACCAATATACCCTACCTTATTGACGAAGACTTCAACTAAAATTTATTGGTATAAATAATATCTCCCTTTGAATTTTTTGTAAATACTTCCAAATAATTCACCATTTCAATATGTGAATTCTATCTCTTTCTTCTCCCCCTTATTGATAATAAATGAAAAGGTGTATTTAGGGGTACTCATACCAACTTAAAGAATATAACCACATTATTTCAAAAATTAATTAGATTTTAGTAATTCAACTCTAAGTCTATGCGGGATAACCTGGTGTCGAAAATAAGAGTTTTGTTTCTAATGAGTCAAAGTTATCCACAAATAATATTTTTATGTGGTTCCGTACTCAATCACATTCAACTTATTCATTTCAGGGACTATGATGTAAAGTTAATCAAGATATCACCATAATTAAACTCAAATAGACACATAAATATAATTCATGTTCTTAAAATATTACTCCCTTTACACTTCATCTTTCTTATGATCCATCACTTCCCCTTGATAATTAGTTTAACATAATCAAGGAATATCTTGAAGGGTAATGATCATAACTCATATTTTGTGTTTATCCACTTAAAGGGATGCAATCAATTAATCATATTGAAAATACGTGTTCTCCATGATTAAAAAATCATGTCCTTAAATTATATGAATGTTAGTTCATAAAATAGTGTATGTGAATAAATACGGACCCCAAATTTCTAGTGAATATACTAAGGATGAGATTTTCCCCTCAATATTGTCTTTTTCTTTCTCTCTTTAAAAATTATCGATCTTTTGTCCAATTTTTATTGATCTATCATAATAATATGATATTCCTTCTTTACATGATTAGTTTTCTTGTCGTTTCTATAATATTTCTTATCAACATAATTATACCCACTTTTAGGAAACTTCTTTTCATATTCATCTAGGGTGTCTTCAATAAATCCTATATTTTGATTTATTTCATGAATTTATTCACTATTTAATTTTAAATATTCCTACACTAATTTTTATATTACTTTATTATCTTTAGTGATCCATGATATTTCCTTTCCTAGAATAGTATAAGTATCTTTTCATAGTATACATGAAATCATTTTATCCTTTATTAATAAACTTATTTAGATTAATATGATCATCCTCTTTCTTATTTTGTTCACATACCAATGGTGAATCACCTTACACCTATTTTGATGTCTTTCTTTTGTCTATAGATCATCTACCCCTTGATATAAGCCTTATGTATTTATCATACTATGAAAAATTATAACAAACGATTAATAACCTTATGTCCTAATTTTGAAAAATAAAAATAGTATCCAATAAATCATAGTTTTTTTTTCAGTGAAACATTATGGCTATCTTTGAAACCATTCAACTTTAAGACAAAATTAATCATCTTTTGAGCTTTCTATAAATCCAATTTTTATTATATGGAGGGTTTTAATGTAATGATTTCCCCCATACATGTCTATTTTCCAAATTTCAACCTGTAGTAACTTATGAAACTATATTAGTACAAATATATTTAGATGTAAAATGTTTTACCTCTTTCCATAATTTTGATATGTATGCTTAATCACATGATCTTAGACTTATTTTTATAGAATTATTATTCTTCTTGTAATCATGAACTTCATTAAATATTTGTTTAGTAATATCCTTATTTTTAACTACTTGGGAATAAATAAAAAATATTGTTTCCAAATATTTCAATCATGACTATATTTCAAGATATTTCATGTTGAATTAATTTTTTCCATTGCTACTAACCTCAAAATATCTTCCTAATAATTCTTCAAACTTTCTAATATAATATTCATTGTTTTTTTACTTACCTTTCTCAGAGATTGTAAAATTCCTCAATATTACATGATTCAGTCTATAGTTCATCTTATTCAACATTCACAGTCTGTATAGAATGTATCCTCTTGTACTTGGATAACATCTAAAACAACTGTTTCTATCACAACATTCTCACCCAAATTTATTTTCAATTCTTTATAGACTAGTGAAATTTTTTATTACATATTGTAATAAGTAATTCCTTTGATTCTATATCCAAGGTAAATCTCTCATTATAAATCATTAAGGTTTCATCCTTTTCTTTTTCAATTTTTATGATAGAATAAAAATTTAGTAACCTCTTGGATGCTGCCTTCTATATTATAACTACTTCTTATTCCAACTTTTTTTTCCTTTTGAATTACATTGATTTATTTAAATATATGTGCAACTGATTCATTTGGAACTTTATTCAAATAATCCATGGTTTAAAATAATAAATCATCATATAAATGTTTAATAATTTCTTCATCACAAATCGATTCATCAGACAATTCTTCTTTCTTTACTGAATTATTTTCTATATCATTTATATCTATTTTCTTCCAATTCTTCCAAATCATTATTGAGACTTACATATTTTTTTAAAAATTGATATAAACTTAATTTTTCATTTTATTTTTTTATATAATGTCTTCAATGTTCACTTCATTTGTTCTAATAGTATTAACTAACTTCGAAAGGTTGTACCACCTTATAGATATGGGTTTAATCTTTTAGAGGGTAACATGGGAAATGATAATAATTAAAGAGAACTTATCAGTGTGATATCACTAATAGGAGAGGGGTGAAGTAGTGTTCTATTTTCCTTTTGAAATTATACCTTTTCAAATCAACCTCAATGGGTAGTTAAAGCCTCGATCCACTCTTCTTGTGTCTCTCAGCCTCACGCAAAATAATGTTGTAAATAAAAGGTACAAGAAACAATGATTTAAAAGATTAAGTATAAGTACCTACTCCTTTACATGTTGGTTAGACCCCCTAACATGGATTCTATACTATAATATATTTATGAATTAAAATGGTTGATATAGAGTCACACTATATCTTAATTCTCGAGTCTACATAGGAGGATATTTAGACTACTTTATATTGTGTTTCCAGAGTCCAAAATGGCCTTCTACCCATTATTCTACACAGGATTGTATTTATAATACTTAATACATTGTTACTAGATTCCAAACTAGCCTTAAAAATCTTTAGTAACATAATAGGTTGTTTATAATACATCACATATTCTTTTTTCCTTTATTTAGGGTTGACCAAATATAGGATGACCTTTTGATATTCCTCCTTGAGATTTCTAGATCTGACTTTATCATGTAATCCTATTCAAGTTTTTTTAGCTTTTAGTAATTGATCAAATAAATATAATGACCTGAATAAGATCAGTTTCCTCATTGAAACAATGCTCGATCAATTCTTCCATCTATTTGATGAAGTCCTAGAATCACTTAAATGTGTGAAATTGATATAAAAAATTTCTCAAAGATAGTTCATGAAACAATTTACTAGGATTATAAATAAATAACCCTAGATCACATAATATTTATCTCTTTATTAATTTATGTTATATCTTAATTAATTTGTTCTATTTCAATTATTTCCCTAAGTGGTTATTCATTCATGTATGCGTGAATGCTTTCAAAATATTCTCTTTTTATATTTCACTCTCCTTTTTAAAAACTAGAATATATGATTGGTATAATGTTGGTGTTATTATTTTTTCAAGTACTTTCACCCAAACCTTTATGGTTTTATTAGAAACAATTCTATTTGAAACTCTTGAGTTTGAGAGTCACTAGTTAAGAGGTCGTGCTATCTAATTCTTTACAAAATCAAAGAGTTATTACAAGAACCTTCTTACCTTCACATATTAAAAGTGAATATAATCTTTTCTTCACTTTGAGTATGAGATATATCTCAAAGATAAATGGCATAAACATCTCCTCAACTATATATGATCTCATCTTATATCTAAGTCTCATCACCTCATATTTGATCTTCTTGTCATGTCGAATCACCCACAAATAATGTCAATTCAATGACAATATTAAGATCCTCAAAGATCCCAACATTTAAATATTCAATACTGGTTACCTTATCACGTGAATCCTAAAAAATATGGTTTCTTGTATTATGTGATAAATATTCAATGTTTTCTTATGATGGTACCTCCTTACTTTTACACATTTACATTTACATGCATGTTACTCTCCCAAAATTTTACCCTTACATAGGTACCCTTACACAGGCTTTGATTCCTCCCTAATAGAAGTTATGTCTTCCTTTAAAAAAACTCATTAAAATCATAGAATCGTGCATGATGATCTAGTAAATGATTGTAGTGTCCTATTTGTTTTAACCGGATGAAATTATAATGGATTTTGAATTTTGTCTTTTAGTGGACATTCAGTTTTTTAAACTCAGTTTGGGAATGGAATCATTAGATTTGGAACACTTAAATGTGTTTTTAGACTTGTTTTAAGGTATGAGGGGTCCCTAATATATTTCATCAAGTTTCAAAAGCACCAGGGCCTGAAATCCTGCTTAAAGGAAGAAGCAGTTAGGGAACAAGATTTATTTGAAACCAGGCATCCTGGTCCAGTGTAAAAGGAGGTGACATATAGTTTTATCTAACCATGTGGCCGGAGGCGTATGGTCGTTCGTGGTGTCTAAATTTTTAGTAGAGGGTGTGTATGGGATGTGCATAGTTTTCCCACCTATATTTCACACTTTGTTCCACTTTGGCAGTGTTTTCACTATTTAGCACAAAGTTGGTCAAACTATGTGGGGGAAACTGAGAGAGTTGTGGTCCTTAGGCTGTAAGAACCGCACAGATGGCACATGGTTTGGCCAAAAAATGTGGCCAAAATGTGAGACCTAGTAAAGAGGGGTAAATGAACATTTTACTCTTAGTGAGTTAAATGTTTTAATTTCATTCTTCCTCCTCTCTTCATTCCAGTAGGTGTTTCCTCCACCCACATGCATGAATCCATCTTCTCCTCCACCATAAGGGTTTTTATATATCTCTAATCCAGACTTCATATCGAGTGTATTCAAGTTTCCTAAATAGCTCTCGATAAGTCTAAGACCCATCTTTCTTCCATTATTCATTTATATTCTCTCCCTATGGGTTATTTTGGTGTGACCTAATTCACCCTATTTTTAGGTCATTCATCTATTTCATTGATTACTCTCAAACTAGACTAAATCAAGCCTCAATATTGTATGTGTGGTTCATCCTTGGTATATGGTAGGTAGTATGGCTTCCTTCCTGTTGTTTTGTTTCATTTTATATGGTACACCATTGTGCAGCATAACGGACTCTTTCGACGACACCTGTTTATAGTCTAATAAATTAAATTGAACCTGTTTTCCTATCTGATACAACATTAATGAGAGGATAATCGCCAATTTGGGTGATCACATAGACTTTATCCAATATTATGGGAATTATTCCTCCTTTTTGACCTAATTCCCTTTATCCTTGATTTTTTTGAACACCCTTGGGGTGTGTTTCATCCTTAATAAATTCCTTACATTAATAAGTTGAATTAAGATAGATTTTAGGCCCTTAAGATTAATGTCTATGATTCATTCCATGGATGAACTGTTTGAATGAAATGAATTTGATTGAATTATATGGAAGAAACTAACCCAATTCCTTGTTCCCAATGCTTATATTTTATTGTGCGCACTTACTAATTATTCCATATTCTTATTTTTCATTGTGCACACTTACTTCTTAAGAAATATACCTTGTGTCATATATCTTATGAAAGTTTTTAAATGATTATGTGTTTTTCCTTATGCCTTGGTTATATCTTCTTCCTTGTACTTACTGTTTGGTGATTATGATTCATGTCTCAAATCTTATTTCAAATGATTCATACTTTTTTCCTAATAACCTATGATAAATGCCTTGTTCTTATGATTGAATCCTTATTCTTAGGAATATTGTCATTTTTTCATTTCCATTTATCCTTGTGTGTATCCTTAGACTTTATTTCTATCATACTTGGCCTTACATTATATTCCACGTTTGTTGGATTGAATTAAATGTTTTCATATCTTACTTATCTTCTTATACATGATATTCCTTGACTACTTTTATTCTATGAGATAACATGAGTCCCAACATAATTAAATTATGGATGGATTCACCATGATTGGATTAGTACTACTTGATGCTCTGGGAGCAATTATCTGGATTGCATTGGATGAGATCTACATGTGGTTTATTTATACTCGTGACTAACATAAGTTCCCTAGGTAACAACCATGCATAGACTCATTAGAAAGATGTCTATGCCATGCCTCAGCTGATATTTTGTTTCTTATGTGTGATACCTAGTACAGACTGAAAGTTTACCATGCCATGAGTGATACAGGGGACATCATTAAGGGTATCCTTGAATGGAATATGTGGTATTGGTTATATCTAGGGATCCTATAGTGACCCTTCAGATTCCATTATAGATCACCTTGGATGGGCTCATGATTCTATTACTAGATTTGATGGATTCTTTTCATGGTTTACTTGTGGTCCCTTATTTTTTATGATTATACTATGAGAATACTTGAATGATGTCCTTGGGGAGTAGCTTCAAAGCCAAAGCACAAGATTGTGGTTGGCCCACTTTTTTTATTTTTATATGATTCCATGTATATACATCATTACTTCTACACTTTCTCTTGATTTAGATATACATGTTAGGCTAAAGTAGGTAGAATCAATTATGTATCCATCTACGAGCTTGGACTGAAATTTCATTAATTAATTTTTTTATCACCTTATATTCACATAGGTTTTAACAATGTTCATTTTATATTGTATGAAATGTATTTATATAGACACCATTGGTAGTTTCATGCTTGGATTATATCTCACACCCTGCTCAGGATACCATTACACTAGGGTACCCGACTAGATCTTCATGTTTGCAGGTCCATGGATTTATTACTTTTGTTGTTCTATGTACATGGGAGCTAGGGAGCATATAACTGATCCAGTACTAATTATAAACATGTATTTACACTTTGGGATATTTTTTTAGTACTGTCTATTTTTACCTATTGCTTATATCTTGTAGAATCATCTGGATATGCCTGAATTGTTATATATATTGGGGTTGGCCATTCACTTTTATTTATTCTTTATATTTATCTTCTTCTTCTTTGTCTTTCATTTATTACACTTTCCACTATTTTCCATATATTTACACCTAATATACCATTGTGTGACTTTTACCATGAGGATATAGTCTCCCCATCACACCAAAAATAGACCATCACTACTAATCGTCATCCTTTGTCATATGGGGAGGTGTATTTGAGGCCATGTGGCGACTTGTCTGGCTACTTGTTTAGTGTTCAATTGGGTTAAGACATTAAAAAGTGACATCAAAGATCTTTTTCCTTTATCTTATTGTTTTGGGCTGGTAGAAAGTAGACTAGGAATGTGTTGTCTCTTGGTAAATATTCCTGCCTAGGATTGATCTACCCACGTATGGGAAAAATTACAAGTGTCCAAGGATGGGACTATAGTTTCTGATGTTCATTATTATAGTTTATTTTGATTTCATCTTTATTTATTGGAGTACTTCCCACTACTTACTGATTTATAAGATTTATAGAATTTACTCATGGCCTAGTATAGTAAGGAAGTAACATTACATTCATCATGATAGGAACATGGGAATTCACATTCCATGCATATTTCATGACATGTATTATTCCATGTTAGTATGTTTTAATTATTTATGGTCCTTATGTGTTTTTCCGACATTTTATATAACATTATAATTGTTTTTAGTAATATTCTTATCTTTTACCTACTTAGGTATTTCATTGCATGTTTGTGTATTACATGGTTAGGTGTTTAATTAATATACTTCCCATGAGTGTCATTCCATGATTCCATGATCTTAGTTTTGTGATTAGCATGTCATTTGTGCTTCCTTGGTTATGTAGTATCCTTCCATGGTAAATTTTCTTTCTTACCTATTTCATTACCATGTTAAATCATGTTTAATTTCTATGGTTAGAATTATTAGTTATAAATTTTAAAGTGTGAAAGTTTTTATTTACGGTTGTAGTTCACTAATCAATTATGACATGTTTGAAAAATGAAAAATTGGTTCCATGGGCTAAGACGTTATGGTTGTGGTTAAATGGTAGATAATTTTCAATTTGTAAAGTGTATGGGTGTTTTATGAATTGGAAAAAGGTATCTAATATAACCAAACCATTTTAAATTCACCATATATATTTAAGGTATTTTTCATAAATGTTAAGGCTGTTGAATATTCTTTTTAATCATAGATAAAATCATTGTGGTAAGAAGGGAGATTCCTGAAATTTATAAAGTGTATGGGTTCTTTATAAATTGGGAAGTGGTAACCCATATAACTTAACCATTTTTTATGATCCTTATACTTAGATACTATTTAATAATATAAAATCATTTTCTCTTTAAATTAATTGGTTGCCTTATTGAGGTTTATACCTCTATTACTTAGGTTTAAGAACCTGTATGGCTAAAATTATTAAATGTGAAAATAGACCCATTTAGGTTAATTAGGTCATGTTTCTTATGTAATGAACCCACTAAGGATGTTTTTAAAAATCTAAATGATTAAATTTTTTAGGTTTCTTTAAATTGAAAAAAAATTGATTAATTGGACCATTGTAGGTTGCCTTTTCCTTTCATATGCCTTAGTTCTTAACCCCCTGGAGGTGTTCTTATACTATGTGTTGAGGGAAATTTAAATTACCTATGGCTTCCCATATTTTTTTATGTAAAATTAATGTAGATTTTTTTGACTATGGGCTCATTAATTAATAGAAGACCTTTAAGTTTTCTTTGAGATGTGGTTAAGTGAGGCCTTATTAATTAATGAATGTTGTTTCAAATAGGGTTTATGTAATTAATGACATGATTATAATAGGATTAAAATAAATAAATAAATAATTCTTAAAAAGGTTGTTTAAAATATATTGTATATTTTTTCTTTCATCCTTATCTAGATGATTTTCCAAATGACTGGTACTGGATCTTCTTTAAATCTAAATCATTAAATGAATAAATAATTATATTATTTTTTTATAAATATCCTAAAATGGAACCTTAAGTGGTTCTCTTGATCTGACCCTCATGTAAGAGTGTTTTTGTGTTCCTTGATCTCTCCTTATAAAGGGAACATAAATTTTTCCATTTTCCTCTTCTCCTATATCTCAAACTCGAGTGATCATCTCTTTAGAATAGTGAAATTTTCTGAAATGATCCCATGGCAGAGTTGATTCTTCTTATTTTGGTAAGGGGTTGGATGGTCGATGGTGGTGCACGTAGATCTTATAATCCTTTTCAAATCACCTGTGACAATTTTTATGACCATTGGTACTATTGAGGTGTCGTTGTCTATATAGGACTCTTAATATCCAAAATGAAACCCCTGTTTTGATGGGTGGTCATGTGTTGTTTTGAACCTTTCTATGAGTGTGAGAATTATGAAATGACCAGTTCTAGATGGATATAAATTCTAAGGTGGATTTATGACCACTTAGTAGGTTTTGTGACTCTCCTCTTCTTCTTTTTTAGTGTTGGATGGCTCGAGATGTTGTTAGCTTGTTCTACAGTCACATGGAGAAATGCGACTCTAGGTAAGTTCTTCAATTCTAGGCATCAAAAAATTGAATTCATATGGGTTTTACGCCTATGGATAGTGTCATAGATGCATCATTATACCTCTATAACCTTGAGGTATCATGCGTTGATTCATGTGTTTCCATTGACTTTCTAAAATGGTACTATAAACTGTTGGGTTCAGTGGAAATTGTTGGGCCTGGAGTTGTTGGTTATGTTCTTGGGTCGGGTACAAAGTAGAGTGGCTTGAGAATTAAATAATGTAACTAATTAAAATGATTGAGATGATGTTCAAAAGGGATTGTGTGTTTTGATATAATGGTTGAACATATTTTGATTTTAAGCATGATGCTTTGAATCATGCAGACATAACTCGGAAGGAATATTACACATATGTCTAAAGTAAATAAAAATTTAGTGCACTTGAAAGCAGCTAGTTTATTTCTCTTTTGGGTTAACACATAATAAAACTATGCTAGAAATGTTTAGGATCTATAGTTAGTGGTTGATGGAGCATATTTCTTGGTTTTCCCCTCATCAGTAAATTTGATGATAAGGAAACCCCTATGGTGGAGAGAATCATGTCAAATTGGGTAATGTGTATCCTTCCAAGTTGAAGAAACACAACTGAGAATGAACATTTAGAAATGATCATTTTCCATAAAATTTCAATGTGGAGGGTAATAACTCTTTTCTAAATTGGTGCTTACATCACAACGTGACGATGAAAGGGTTTAATGGGTGCAAAAAAATTTAGAACAATGCTAATCGGTTTTGGTATTCAGTGGAAATTATCAAGTGAACATGGGGTGCCTTGGATGGTGAAGGAATCATGGTCGGGTAGTGTATCTTTGTCGGTAGGTGAAGCTGTTTTTTTTGAAGAATTCAACCATTAGTGGTTTGATTATTCTTCCCTTTTTAAATATAGTTTGGTATGGTTGGTTCAAAACTGTAATGAGTGCTTCATCTTGGTTATAGAGGGAGTGTCTCTGTCCTATTGGGTAAATATCCTTATCCTCTTAGTGTACCTTGTCTTAATTATGATCTTGACCCATATCTTGACATCACCTGGGTACGCTGTGAGAGTGTTGTTTATATGACACACTAAGTTTAAAAAGATATTGGTCTTGATAAGTGATCTCAATTAGAGTTCGCTCTAGAAGCATGGTTCTTTTAGAGTTCTAGTCCATCCTGAGTGATAACTGGATTTACCAATTAGGAATGCCTTGGACTGACTCATGGAAACTAGTGGTTTTACCTTTTACTTGATCACTAGGAGGATTCCATTTTTGACTCAGTCAACATTCTTGATATGTGGACATTTATCCTTGTACATATATCTCTCTTGTAAGTGTTGTTTAAGGTTTTCCTTGGATAATCTCCTTGAATGTCTGTTTATGATTATGAGGATACCCTAAATTACATTCAGGCTCAGATAATGTGTTTGGAGGGTGAAAATCCATGTGAGATGGATCTAGCTTACACCCATGTTTGTGCTGGGGCCTGATAACCTAAAATTGGGTTTTTGAGCTAGAGTTTTCACAGGAAGATGGTTACAGGCTTTTGTGAGTCTGATAAGAGAAAATACTGAGATACCTTCTTTTAAATGCGTCAAATTATCTTTTTAAAATATGTCAGCCATCCAAGCCAAGCATTTTGAGAATTTTCATTCGGTAGTTTCTTGACATGTTTCCTTTATATTTTTTAAATGCAGTCAGTGAGGAACTATTTCAGGAACACCATCGGGTTATGATAGGTGAAATGTAAATATTATCCATAAATTTTAATCGGATGTTCATTACGATTAGTTTAAATAAAGTCGGTTTGGAATTGACCCTTTGATCAAATCATGAATCATGTCTCGTGTCGTGAGGATCATTGGAACGATATAGAAACATTTTAGAAGACAATTTTGATGATAGAGATAACATGATTCAGAATTGGTCCTTAAATTCCTAGAACTATGTTGGGAGAACCATAGGATATATGTTTAAAGATTTGAAGTGGAGATCATATCTTTAGTTTTATGGGTTTGGGTAAGCCTTGTATAAGTGTTTTCTTGAGTTTCTATGACCTATGTACCTTATGTTAAGGTGATGCTCAGAGGTTCCTCAGGAATTGGAAACAAAACACATCTATTGGAAAAAGACATCAATTCCCTTGTAGGTTGAGTTATGTTCTCTTCATTTCACTAAGGATTTTCAGGGATGAGATGTTTTAATGTGGTTAGACTTTAGCGTTCTGTGTTTTTTGACCAAATAAAATTTTAAGGGATAATGAATTTTGTCTTTTGGTGGATGGTCCTTTTTTATAAAATGAGATTTAGAATGGAATCCAAATATATAGAACACTTAAATTCTTTTTTAGACTCGGTTTAAGGCCCGAGGGGTCCCTCAAGTGTTCCTTCATGTTTTTGGAGTGTTTGGGCATGAAATACCACTTAAAGGATGAAGTCGGAAGGCTTCACGGTATGAATGAAACTATTTGGACCTTAGAGAAACTTTTACAGCCTAGTCCAGTGTATTTTTAGGTTCCTCAAAGTCTTATCTAACCATGTAGAACGAGGTTTATGGCCACGAGGGTTGTCTAAATTTTTTAGCAAAGGGTGTGCACCGGTTATGTATGGTTTGTCTAAACAATGTGCCTATCCCACATGCTTAGTGCCTCTTAGGAATAGTGTATGCATTTTTTAGAACATGGTTGGTCAAGCCAAGCAGGGAAACCATGCATGGTGTGGTATTTTAACTTTGATAATGGCATGGTTGGTGTGCAATTTGGCCAACCATGTGACCAAAATATGTGACCCAGTAAAGAGAGTGAATAGATCATTTTACCCTTAATGTGTTGAATGTTTTAATTTCCTCTTTCCCCATCTCTTCATTCTAGTAGTTGTCTCCTCCTTTGTCATGCACAAAGCCCTCTTTTCATACTCCAAAGGTTTTTTTGTATCTCCCTTGTCTGGAATCTATTTCGTGTGTCTTCAAGTGAATTATATAGCTCTCAATAAGTCTATGAATCCTATTTCTTATGTTCTATGTTTATATTATCTCCCTCTATGTTATTTTGGTGACACCTAATTCTCCATATTTTTATTTCATTCATCCATTTAATTTATTTCTCTTGAACCATACCAAATTAATCCTTGATAAAGGATGTGTGGGTCATCCTTGTTATATGGTCGGTGTTTAGCTTCCTTCTGGAAGTTTCAATGAATCTTATATGGTGCATTGTTGTTCTATGTGTCAGCCTCTTTTGGTGGTGCCTCTTTTTTGTCAAATAAATTAAATAGAACTCGTTTTCATGTCTTGTATGACCCTAGTGATTACTGAATCACCACTTTGGATGATCTCTAAGACTTTAGAGACTCTAATGGGTGTACTTCATCCTTTGTGACCTAGTTCCCTTGAGCCTTTATTTGTTTAAACACCATTTAGGGTGTGTTTCATCATAAATAACTGCCTTACATTTATAAATTGAATTAAGAAGTATTTTAGGACCATAAGATTAATTCTTATGCTTCATTCTGTGGCTAAACTACTATAGTGAAATGAATTTAATTTAATTTTTTATATGACACTAATTCAATTCCTTATACCCTATACTTATGTTTCATTGTCCCAACTTACTGATTATGAACTGTGCTTCTATTTCATTATGCACAAGTACTGCATATTACCTATACCATGTTACATATATATAACACAAGTTGTCAAATGATTATGCATTGTGCCTTATTCCCTGGTTATATCCTTTTCCTTGTACTTACTGTTTAGGGATTATTATTAATGTCTCATAGATTATTGCCTATGGTTCAGAATTGGTGCTTAATTACATTTGTTTAATGCCTTGTGATTATGCTTAAATTCTTATTAATATTGGTATTTCTATTTGTTCATTTATTTTTATCCTTATTCTTTTTCAAATAATTCATATCTATCGTACTTATCCTTACAATATATGCCATGTTTGTTGGCTTGAATTAAATGTTTGGATAAATTTATTATCTTGTTGTACATGCTATCCCTTGACTACATGTTGGATAGAAGAGAAAAAGAGTCCTTATATAAGGAAATCATGGATGGTATCACCTTTCTTAGCTTGTCACTACTTGATGTACTGAGAATGACCATATGTCTTTCCTTGGATGGGCTCTCCGTGTGGTTTATTTATACTCGTGAGTGATAATGATTACCTAGGTAAGAAACCACGGATGAAATCATTGGAAAGATGTCTATTCCATGTCGTGGGTGATACTCAGTGCCTTATGTGAGATACCTAGTATGGAAATAGATTTTACCCTGCCATGAGTGATATAGGGGATGTTGTTAAGGTTCATCTTGGACAGACTCTTTGGTATTGGTTATATCGAGGGATCTTGTAGTAAACCTTGTGATTCCATTACAGATCGCCTTGGATGTTCTTAGGATACTATATTTGAAGGATTATTTTCATGTTTTACTTATGGTGCATTATTTTGTTTTATTATTAAAGTATGATAATGCTTGAATGATGTTCTAGGGGTGTGGCTGTGAAGCCGAAGCACAAGCATCTGGTCAACCCACTTTTGTTGCATTTTATATGATTCCATGTATATAAATAATTACTTCTACATGTCCCCTTGGTTTAGACATCTAGTATAGTTCCAAGAAGATATATTTGGTTGGGTATCCATTCAAGAGCTTGGAATGAATTTCCATTTAATAATTTGTTTATCACCTTGTATTTACCTAGGTTGGAACACTATTCATTTAACAGTGCACAAACTAAATTGATCTATACATCGTTAATGGGGGAATATTGGGATTTTATCTCACAAAATGATCATTCTTCCATTTCACTGGGGTACCCAACTAGATATTCATGTTTGTAGGTCCATGGATTTATTACTAGTATTGCTATCTATACTTAGGAGCTCGGGAATAAAGGATTGAGCTAGTACTCATGATGCACATGGAGTTTTCCTTTGGGATATTTTTATTTTTTTGTGTTTTAATGTCTATTTTTTCCTCATACTTGTATCTTTTAGAATCATCTGGACATGCATGCATTGTTATATGAAAAGGAATTGAAAATTCACTTTTATTAAGTCTTTATATTTATCTTTCTCTACCTTTTCATTTAGTTATGATTGATTCCGCTATTTTACAATGATTTACACCATATATACCACCCTGAGACTCTAACCATGAGGGTATAGTATCCCCACCATACCACTAATAGACCCTCACTACTAGTCATAAGCCTCTAGCATACATGGTGGCTCACTTGAGGCTATGAGGAAACTGGTCCGGATAACAGATTAGTCTTTAGTCAGGTTGGGATGTTATAATGATCATCTAAAAATTTAATTTAGTCTAGATTGTATCTATGGTGTTAGTCACATACATGTAATAATATGATGAAAAAACATTTAGAAAGGTTGGAGGTATAAGAAGATGGAATTGAGTTATCAGATGACCCAAATTAATTCCATTGGATGATGCCCATTATTTATGTATGTTTTTTGAAATGGTGAATAGTAATCACTTTGCACCCATCCAACATCAGTTATTTTAGTTTCCATGAACTAACATATATTACACTATTTTCCATTCACTATTTTTTATTGAATTGGGGTTGAGAAAAAGACACACTTCACACCCATGGGCTTCATAGGTTGTGCCTCCCTATGCAGGCTGACTCACCCACCTACACGTGTGCTCAACCATGTGAATCTCTACGAGCATTATACATCCACATAACCACCTTCAATATATCAACCCTTACACCATAAAAAATTTCTCTAGATAGATCT
Source organism: Viscum album (assembly GCA_963277665.1). NCBI lineage: Eukaryota > Viridiplantae > Streptophyta > Magnoliopsida > Santalales > Viscaceae > Viscum > Viscum album. The sequence continues at coordinate 2,167,032 of OY728136.1, forward strand.
TCCTTGTGGTTAATATATCTCCCACAATACTGTTGATTGAGTTGGACCTTGTGTCTTTCATGGTTGGCCATTTTTTGTATAGGGCCCATCAAGATTACATAGAAATTCCAATGTATGTAATTAATAATGTCAAAAATTTCTCAAATATGATTCTTAATATCATATTTTTTCTCAAAAAATATTCATGAATAATATGAATATTTTTTTTCAAGGACTTCATTAATTCCCATACTTCATCTTCAATCCATCATGGTGAAAAATACTATTTTTCATTTTCTTTACTAAATTCTTATTTTTATAAATTCATCAATGTGTTATTAAAATTTTTTTCATGAAAAACACATTTAGAAAATTTTCTCGACATTAATAAAATCTCACCATTAATCCCAATTGAGCTATACATATTGAAATATTTCTTAATTCACCGTGTTTTCATAACTTATTGAAAAAAATGTGACTCACCTTCATTGGTCACAACAAGTAAGAGACAATTTTCCTTTCATTTTTCATTTTTTCACGGATAATAAAATTAATAAGGGTGAAATATTATAATAATAATCAATATTTTATTTATATAATGATCTAGGCACACACAAAAAAAAATAAACTTTCTGCAAATTTATAATAATAAAATCACAACACCTTATTCACATGGAAATTCCCTATTTACACAATTGAATAATAATTGTTATATAAAATATTCAGGCCTAATCAATTAAAAATAAATTTTTAAAAGAAAACTAGAATAAATTCTGAAATAAAAATTTAAATATTATTTTCTCAAAATATAAAATAAGTAATATCATTATAATAATGAAAATTTCAATTAAGAATGGTCTTTAAGGGTTGATACACAAAGAATGAAGTTTCGGGTAAATTATAGGGTATTTGGGATTAGCTTACACGATTAAGCCGACCATACTTTAACTATGCTCTGGTTATTTTCTCCATTTTCAAATGATTATTTATTGAAATTCATAGTTTCCTATAACTTTAGATAAAATATGGTCCATTCAAGTTTCTCAAAAAAATTAAATTTAGACTATTTAAAATCCAATTATTTTTTTATTTATTGAAAATTAAAAAAATATGGTGTTGTCATATTTTTGGAATTGACGATATTATTAGGAAAAATTCAAATACAGATGAAACTGGAGATTATCCAATAAATCACTGAAGTTCATATCCAACATAAGAAACATGAACTCTATATCTGAGATGTGATTTATAAATTATCTGTTCAATTTAATGTATTATAATGGATTCTATTTACATTCGTTATAGCTAGGTATTTTCATGTATTATCTATCCAATTTATCTTGTTTATATAAAGATTATTGGAGGGTCTGATATGGTATAAGTTTGATCTTGAAATAATTAATCACTAAAAATCAACAAAAATATACAACTTTAAGCTAGTAGGATATATATAGGGACACAATATTCACTTATTATATTACAAAATAAACATTCTCTTTGATGGAGATCAACACATGTCGTTATGTAAATTATCTCTATGTATGATACATATCTATAGAAACCACTTCACTATCAATATCTTAAGGATTATTCAGGGTATTAATGATATAATAATATATATATTTAATAATAATGGATATTCATGATTGAGATCCATTTTGAAACTATGGGCAGTTACACCAACACATCATATTTTCACATAAAGGACCTATAACACTTATTATGTGATATCTCTGATGCCTGAGACATGGATGTTTGACATGATTATGAGGATAACTTACTTAGATTTTGTTATAATATAAAAGTTATTGAATAATTTCCATAACAACTAGACCTAGATAAACACAAATATTTTCTATGAAAACTCCTCTCGAAAAGTTAATATATCAATATGATTAGAATATGATGATAATTAAAGGGTTCTATTTTAGAATTCCACTTTTTTTGGGATCAATGTAATTTAATCTCTTAGTTTCAATGATATGTATGATATGATTAGTGATAGAACCTTAACTTATATAAAATGACTCATAGTTATCATATCTTTTTCGTAAATGAATGGGATTAACTAAGAAAAAATGATCTTCTACTATGAAGGAGGGATCTATTGATACAGGAAATTATGATCTTCCAAACAAAAGCGTCATGAATTCAATGATATTATATAATATATTATGTACTTAGAGTGGGTTTCTTTCCTATTATTATCTATATCAGTTTATGTTTCATAGTTTAACACCCCATGTCTATATAGGGTGTGAAAATTCAGATTGAATTTGAATTTGATTTCATTCACTAAGAGGTTCACATTGATAATCAAGATTTATATTGGAATTATGGTGGTGATAATATCTAAAATATATGTTTTTGATGTCCTTTGATACCCAATTTGTTGTACGAGTGCTCAGGTGAGTGTCAAAGAAGAAGGTGGACCGAGAACTAAATTTTTTATAATATATTGATTTATTCCTTAAACCATGGGATTCATGTTGTGAATATTGATTTTATATGGTTTAGATCCCTCTTACTAATTATTTCATGGATTTAACATCTTTTTCATGACATGAATGGGTGTTGGGTGTGATGAAAGTGGTGGTTTGGGCTAGGAAATATGTTTCACACCTTGAACCTTTCAAGGGGGAAACATTTCAGGCCATGTAATATTGTTCAAGCTGTGAAATATTTCTATATGATTTTTTTATTTTTTTCCTCTTTTTACCCTACAACCCTTTTAGGGGGTTTTCCCTTTCTTTGCCCCACACTCATAATTGAAACATAAGGGTTCTTCTAATTATCCTCCTTCATTACTCCTCATATTTGGGTAATTATGTCTGTATTTATTCATATTTAAGGTGAAATTCCTCCTATTTTTCACCCTCTCTGTGATATCCTTTTCTTTCTTCTCAATTTCACATCTAGAGTTTAGGGTTTTGGTTATGATCTCACTAGATCAGGGTGGATTAATCAATTTTTATTGGGTTTACATATGTCATGGAAAGAGGTCATCATGAGATGAATTCTACCCACATCCTCCTTAAAGACTTTTTGACTTCGACGGGTAGACTCTATGAATATTTATGTATAGATTGGGTATGGAGACTGACCTACAATTATTTGGTAAGGGGATATGATTGAGGTTATCTTCCTCTATGTGATATAGATAAGGGAATTTCTATGAGGATAATGAGGGCAGTTGAAGAGATCTTAATGATGTTGAGGGACATAATACCCTCTATGTGATTCGGATTGGCTAGTTATATGAGAATATATTAGAGGATCCATTGTGGGGTTTCCTAGTAGATATTAGTCCCAGGGGACCCTAGTGGGTTCCCTAGTGATATGTTGAACCCTATAGAGGGAAATTTGGAAATGGGAAGAGATGTTTTTTGGTGTCACCTTAGACCTCGAATCAACCGTTTGAACATGTTATAACTATAAAAATAGTAGTTCATGCAGTAGAGATGCTGACCTTAGTTTTTAATATTGTTTTGAGTATATGTTAAATTTATTGATATGTTGCTGAAGAGATGATTTTGGTGGGATTCACTATTCACCTAGATGTAATAAGGAATAGTTTGGCTTGCCTTGAATATAATCCTTGGGTACAATGTTGTAATGATTAGGGATTCCTTTTACAGCCTAATTTGATCTATATTATAGGATGTAAAATCCACCAATAAACATATTCTATGGTTTGTAATGTCTTGGACATGCTCCTTGGATCTAGATTAAGTGATATCCTACAGGGGGAACCACATCCATGGAATCCGATAACATGGTGTCGGGTAAGGGGAACCACACACCTAAACTTGAATGAGTGATATCTAGTAGGCGAACCACACTCTTTGAATTATAAGGTGTGATTACAGGAAAAGAGAAACACATGAATGAACCTAAATGCGATGATATATATCATGGTGAACTACACCCTTGGACTTGTATGGTGTGATTTCCAGTAAGGAGTTCCACACCCCTAGGTTTAGATGATTCATATTATTGGAAAGGAATACCCTAGAACAAGGTTATGTATTCTTATATAAGAACTACATATCTCCAAATGATGTTTTAGAGGCATATATGAACTCACTCAAGAAGATTTGTTTTTTGGTAGGGAGTGTCAGGCCCCTAGCTCTAGGTGATATTTTTCTTGGAAGGGTGAAACATTGCTCTAGGTGATGGGTGGAATACAAGAGTGTTTTGGATTTCATATGAATAACTCATAGGAATTATTTATCTAGTTTTTTATTTATATGAATAGGGGTGTGGCATTCTTAGAGACACTCCATTGCTTTATAAAGTAGGTTTGGTTCAATATTGGGTTCAATGGGATTTCTCAAGGAATAATAGTGGCCATGTATTTAAACATTCAAGTTTTTATTTGTTTATTTAGCTAATAATATGTCATGTGTAAACTACATTTTATGGTTATGTATGTAACTACATTGGTGGTTCCATACGATGTTGTAATCACACCCTACTTGGGTGGTCATAGAACTTGGGTACCTGAGTAGAATTCATTGATCATAGGATTAGGTAGGCAGAGGTATGGAGTTACATATTAACTAGGATAACTTGGATGGAGTCTAGTGACTAGGATAAGGTGATTCATAAGGATGGTAATAGAGCATTGGTTTCTTTTATTTTTTTAGTTTTGTATATTTCATCAGCTGGTGGGTGATCAGTTGTCATGTAATATAATGAACATGAGACTTCTTGACTCTATAATTCTATATTTTTATTATATATTAATGGATATGTTTATTTTATATTCTTTCTCTGGTTTTTGATATAGATGTGTATTTTTTCCTATTATTTTGGACTCTAAAATTTGGGTATAGTCTCTCTATGGTACTACTATAGACCCTTAGTTTTAATTTGATTCCTCTAGAATATGGGGAGTTTCTATTGAGGTCCTAGTGGTGAATTCTCTAGTTTAGGCCCCAATCAGGGACCATAGTCTAGGAGAATATTTAAAAAAGTAGATCAAAGAATTTATTAGAATGGTATCAAAGAATGTTTTAGAGATTTATTTTTTCTTACTATTTTTGGAGACAATAGACAAGTTATATTGGAATGTGTCAGAATATATGATTGATATTTTACTAGTGTATCTCAAACATCTTATTGATAGGAATTTCAGTTTTCCAGGGGTTGGTGTTTTCCATTCTTTTCTTCTAATTTTATGATTAGATTATTTCACATAGCATAGAACACTTGGATTTTTTTGGGATATTATGATTTATTATATGGATTTTGGTTCTTGGATTGTATGAAAGAGTCCATATAAAATCATCATATTTGTCTCATAAGATTCAAATGACATATTTCTACTATGTGTTTTTTATTTCATATAATATAGAGGGTTCACTTGTTTATATTTTTAGCAATAACTCATACGACATTTTTCCATATAACTTGGTGGTGGAATTCTACTCAACTACACCAAAGTGTATTTATTTGTAATGATAACTCATATTGATCTATGGGGAGATGATCCTTAATGATAAATTTTAAGACCCTTGCTATAAATGATGAATAATGACCCTTTTTGGGTCCGTACATGCATTTTATTCTTAGTTATATAACTCTTTGTGGCTTTTTTTGAATTGGATCCAAAAAAAGGAAAAGGGGTTTGGTTATTTAATGTTTTAAAAACACTATATATATAGTTTTTTCTCATATAAATTCATGGTGGAATTGTACTTAACCAAACCATTTGACTATTATATACTCTACATGGGTCATAGTGGGGAGAGTGTTTTATACATATGTTATTACTAATGGGAGTTCGATCCTTGAGACTTAGCTCCTGTATGCAGAGGCCCAATGAGGATCAACTATATATTTCATATTCTCTAGGTGGTAGTCCCATTTTTGGATACTCAAGGAGAACTAGTACTATGGTAGGAAGGGTTTTTGAATGTTATGCCTGATGTATATATGACAACCCTTGGGTGGGTGTTTCGGCCTATGAGTTATTCGGTGATGTTTGACACATAAATATAGAGGTTTTTCCTGGGAGCTGTAACTTATAGGAGATTTGAACTAAGGGTTGGGTGGGAGAGACAAATATTTTTTGTGATGAAGCTCAGTGCATAGAGGAACTTCTAACTATTTTATATAGTCTTGGTAATACCATATATGATATTAAATGTGAAAGTGATGTTGTTATTGTGGTTCCCCCATCCAACACTCATGGGTCTGGTGATAAAAACACTTTCTTTATACATTGTATTTGATGAAAAGTGAGATGTCATAGGTTAAACATATATTTATTTTATATCATTTCCATAAGTTAAACATTTAAACTCACAAATAATCACAAAATCCTAAGAATGTAAGGATTTGTTTCTTTCAGTATTAGCTATATAAGAAACTTATTTTATGATACTTGAGAACAATTCTCCATAATTAATCCACACAAGAATTTTTATTGGTTATAATCATCTTCATAACTAGGGGAATTGAAACATAGAAAAGAGTGAGCCTAAATAGTTAGTTTGGGAAAATATATAAACATTTTATCAATGGTTGGATCATGAGAATATGATAAAACATGATCAAATGATAAATATATTATTAAAAATAATATAGAACAAAAATAGTTCTGTATAAGTCATGAATGAAGTACACGAGAATTCAAATGAACAATCATATACCATAGTGAAGGAGTGTGATACAATAGTCATTAAAAAAGGGACATAATAATCGGCATATAGAAAAATGGAATTTCATTGAAACATATAACAACAAAAAATTATGGTCCAAAAAAAATTGAATAAAATATTTTGAAAAAAATACACCTATATTATGATCATACAAAAACTTTTGAACATTTATACATGCATATTATTCACACAAAAAACCTATTAACAAATATACCTATATAAAATTTACAAAAAACACTTGTGAAAAAGCTACATGCATCATGTTCACAAAATTTTCTTTTGAAAAAATCTATCCATATACTTTTTAAACAAGAAATTTTGAACAAATCTACCTATATAATGTTCACATAAATATTTATGGGAAAAGCTACATGCATCTTGTTCACACACAAAACTTAGGAGAAAATATACCATCAACAAAATCATAAAACATTTAATCATCTAAAATGATTTGAAATGTTAAACAATGCATTGGAGTTCTATATAGGACCCAACACATCAATAATAATTTTCTATACATTTATATTCCAAGAGAACATGAAAACATTCATATTTCAAACCTCACTTAATTTAACCCTTGAAAAGATAGAGGTTTCATGAAAACATCCACAGAAAATTTCATATTCTTTCCATAGTAAAAAAGAGGATGGTGGTATAAGAACATATTTACAGTGAAAATGTTAGAAAACATTTTTTATTAGGCTTTTTGGGATGTTTATGTAGACATGTTTGATAAAGGATGATTCATAAGAATTTAAAAGAATTAGTTTCTCATGTTTGGTGAATCCATAATTCAATAAATCTTATACCAAGCCGTGGTGAAGGATATCAAGGTTTTGTTATAATGGAAATGACTAGAGTTGGGGACCACTACCATTTCCTATAGTGTGTTAAGATAAAGAGGCCCAAAATGGGAAACTATAAAGGGGAAATCTTATAGAAGTTCCTATAGTGGAGTTCCATTATACTTATACAAAATGAAAAAATTAGGATTACTGTTGGACAAAAATCCCTCAAGGCATCATTGAAGAATTTTTGAGGTGACCGTGTTTATTGAAAAAGTGGGCCTCCATGTTGTGTTTGTTGACAAAGTAGACCATGATGTATGAGTTTGTTGACAAAGGGAGTTTACATGTTGATTTTTTGAGTTCAAGGGATTCTTTCAACAATCGATGATTGATTGAAGAACCTCAACAAAGGAATGGACGATCTGGAGGTGGTACAAAAAGAGAAGATACAAGGTGGTGCCATTTTCCTGTGTTTGCCAAATTTTTGTTATTGAAAATCAGAAAATGGAGAGATATGTTTTTGGAAAAGGGTGTGGCGTGAAAAAGGAAAGAGGTGCGTGAAAAATTAAGTGTGGCATGAAAAATCAGTGGGATGTGAGAAATAATTGCGCGGTGCGCAAAATATGAAAGTGGTGCACAAAATATTTTCGGGATGTGCGAAATAGAGGGATGAAGTTTTTCGCACAAGAGGTGTTTTGAGGTCCAAATATTGAAAACTGGAAAAGTCATCAGGTGCACGAAATATTGGAGTAGTGTGCGAAAAATGGTGTTGCGCGGATGATTTGTTTTTTGCGCTCGAGGACAATTACGCGCTCAAGGAGGGTTTTTCGTGCGTGGTCGATTTTGCCTATAAATATGAAGTGAATCCACCTCCATTCAGTACAGATCAAGATATAGAGATTATCCGAGATATGGCATGTGGAATTGGAGTGCACAAATGAGTTGCGCGAAAATAAGAGTATTGTGCGAAAAGTGAATTTTGCGCAAAAGCGGAGAATTTCGCGTAAGGCAGTGTAGAGGCTGCGCGTAAAATCTATTGCGTGTAAAATAAATTGTCGTGCATAAGTGTTGTGCGTAAAAGGGGTGTTGCAGAAAAAGTTAATTTCACGCAAAATCATGTAATTACTCACAAGGCACAGTGAAGGCTGCGTGTAAAAATTGTAGTAGCCCGGTACACCTGGTGGAAAGTGAGATTCACCTGCGTGTGAAAGTTGGACATTAACAGAGAATATGTCAATAGTTTAGGATGCCGATTTCATTAGTGATAATGAAGAGACCTACAGGTCTATAAATTCTTAGTGGACCTTCTGAAGAAGTAGTGAGCACACTTCAGTTAAGAGAGCAGTGAGCTTTCATTTTGTGAGAGGTTGTAAACCAGGAGGGATATTGATTCCACTCCAAACTTGTCAAAAACAGTGCGATTATAGTGGAATTGGTACATTGGCACACTGCCGATGTATGCCCCTTAAACGTAGCCCAGTGATGGTGAACCATGTAAAAATCGTTGTGTCCGGTGCTTGCTTTATGGTTTTCTCATACACTGCATCGGGATGGAGAGAGAAGAGGGTTTTGTCTAACCGCAAAATAAGATCAAAAGGGGCAGTCATTTTAATCCGTCATACCCTAATTCACCCCCCCTCTCAGGGTATCTGACCTAGTGGACCTAACAATTGGTAACATAGGGAAAAGATAATATTAGTGTTTCTCTCTCAAATGGAGGTCACTAATCATAAAAGGATTCCAATATTCGACGGGAACAATTTCCAGCTATGGAAGAATCAGATTCAACACTACTACCGATCATTAGGAATGGATGTGTTTATAGTAGTAATGCATGGAATAATAGCTGATATTAATAGTGGTGCTTTATCAAAAGCTGAGCACAGAGAGTTGGATGCTGGTGCCAAAGGAGTTAATTCCTTAGGGGGAGCCTTATCCAATCTTATCTATACAAAGGTGATGTCATGAAAAATGTCACATTCCATGTGGGAAAAGCTATTGAATATATATGAAGAGGATACAAAGGTCAGAGAGGCAAAGCTATAAGTGTTGTGGAACAAGTATGAAGATCTGAGAATGAACCCCAATGGGTCTGTTGATACATTCTTCGATAGGGTAAATGTTGTAGTGGAATACATTCGAGGTATTGGAGAAGTTATTGAAGACATAAAGATTGTGAAGCGCATCTTGAGGAAACTTCCACCTCAGTTCAATCCGAAAGTTTCGGTTTTGAAAGATAAAGACCTGAAATATATGACATTGGTTAACCTGTACAACACCCCTGTTGCATATGAAATGAGAAATGATGATAATGATGTTGTGGAAAAGGGGAAATACAAAGTGTTGGCATTCAAGGCCAGGAAGAAGATCGCCATTAAAGACTCTCAGGAAGAATAAGAGATAGATGAGGTGATGTCATTCCTCTCCTCAAACATTCAAAGAAGAAAAAAAAAGTTTCAAGGGAAGCTTCCACTTTCTTGTTTTCAATGTGGAAAGGTTGGACATCTTGCAGAAAGGTTCCCCAAAAAGTTCCAAGAGGATGATGATGTTGATGAAATCGAAATTCCCAATAAAAAGGATCTATCCAATGGGAAAGGAAAGAAACAATTCAATAGAAATTTCTTTAAGAAGAAGAACCTTATTTCAAAAGAATATGACAGTTCTGATGAGTCTAAGGTTAATGAGGTTGAAGAGATAGAGAACTACAATGATCATGGAGAAAATGCTATGGTGGTAGTTGTCGGTAGTTCTCAGGAGTAGAACGAAACCGAAGGTGATGATGAAGAAGAGGAAGTTGAAGGAAGAATAGATATGAAATCTTAGTTAGAGGCTGCTCTTTAGGAGATACGTGTTTGGAGAGCCAAAACAAAGAAAGATAACAAACTTGTTCGTGATGCCAAACTCTATATGAATCAGCAGGAAGAAGAGAATTCTGAGTTGATGGAAGAAATTGAGAAACTCAAGTCATTAACACCTGTGAACTCAGAATCAATTAGTGAGTATAAAATCAAGATTGAAGAATAAAAAAGGGAGATCGATGGCTAGGAAAACACAAGGAAAGATCATGTCAAGCGTATAAAAGAGGTTGAAGAGGAAGTTGTCGGTCTATGGAGGAAAGTTAAAGACCAGGAAAAAACATTAATTCCCAACACATTCTTGGAAAAGCAGGTCATTCCAAATACTGAAAAGATGAAAGAAGAGCCTAGTAGTTTAGCAGGAAAGAAGAAGCAATTGAGCTTAGATGTTAAGGCTGATTCAGGGATTGATCAGAAATAAAAATCTGTGAAAATTGAAGTCAGACTGCAAACACCCATCCTGAGATTGAAGATTGATTTGGGCATAAAGAAAAATCCGAATATTCAGAGATCCCAAGGGGAAATTTGTATTGTAGATGTAACATGAAGGAATTCACCTTATATCAGGTGTTATTGTTGTGGAAAGATGGGAAATTCAAAGTATTTGTGTTCCATAGCCAAGAGATATCGAAGGGAACATGAACAAAGGTGGCAGCCAAACAGAGAACGGTTCTGCAGAACATATTTCAAAGGACACTGTTTTTGGTGAAGAGGATTTGGGCACATGTATAGGTACTGCACTTCGACTATACAGAGGAATGTTCCAAAGCAGAATCAAAATGTTCGCAATCAGCATATCAATAAAACAACAGGTGAGTTAAAAATGGAAAATAGATTTGAATCTTTGCAAGATGAAGCTGGTTCATCATACTCTGAGAAATAAAAGAAGTATCAGTCCATTCTGAGTGTGAATGAAAAAGTATGGACCAAAAAGAAGAAGAATGGGAAGGCCGTGGTTACAGAAATTTCCCTTAAAGAATCAGATCTCTATAGTGTGTGGATCCTTGATAGAGGTTTCATATCTCACATGAAAAGTAATAAGGATCTTGTTATAGGCGTAAAATATGACAAAGAAGGAGTTTTTCAAATTTGGAAATGATGAAGGACTTAATATAATTGGCTCATGAAAGTCCAAGTTTTGGGGAAAAGATATGAGATGTGCTGATGTCTTATTAGTAGAAGGCCCCAGTCACAATTTTCTCTGTGTAAGTAAACTATGTGACTCAAGACATTATATAAGGTTTACTAAGAAGGTGTGTATCGTCAAAGGAAGAGACATACCAGTGGTTCTATAGGGAAAAAGGACAAAGGAAAATCTCTACCTGGTAAGTGGAGAAGAAGATATGTGCTTTCTATCTAGAGTTGAAGAAAACAAGTTGTGCCATAAATGACTTGGTCATCTATTCCAACCAACCTCAGTAGATCTGGTAAAATGTGATGCAGCAAGAGACCTCCCTAAGCTATCATGTGATCATACTCACACATGTGATGCATTCCAACAAGGTAAGCTCATCAGAAAGATGTATAAAGTAAAGGAAAAGAAGCCAACAAGAGTGCTCTAATTGGTGCATATTGATGTATGTGGGCCTATCACACCAAGAGAAATTGACGGAAAGAGGTACTATGTTCTTTTCATAAATGACTATAGTAGAATGGCATAGGTATTTGTTATTTCCCATAAGTCCAATGTGTTCACATGCTTAAAACATTACTGGAGGGAGAGTTAGAGGAAGTTTGGACATAAAATTTTGAAGTTTCGTACTGATAATGGTACGAAATTCACAAACAGTTAGGTGGAAGACTATCTCAAGAAACATGGGATAAGGAATCATGTTTCCTAAGTGAGAACTCCACAATAGAATTAAGTGGTTGAAAAGAGAAATTGGATCATAAAAAACATGTACAGAATGATGCTTATAGAAAAAGACCTACCAGAGAAATTTTGGAAGGAAGCTATTTTGACATCGATCTACATTTCTAACAGGGATCTGTTGTGTCCGAAGGAAGGAAAGACTCCATATGAGATGTGTTATGGATAGAAGCCAAAAGTGAAATAATTTCGAATATTTTTAAGTAAATGATTCATCCTCAATAAGGAGAAACATAGGAAATTTGTGTCATGTGAAGACTAGGGGATATTCTTTGGCTATTCAGCAAAAATCAATCCATACAAATGCTTTAAAAAAAGGCTAGGAGAAGAAGTTTAGAGCAATGATTTCACTTTCATAGATAATGAAGAGATTATTCAACATCACAGTGAAAAATTTCTAGATGAAAGCGATGAGTAGGAAAGTAACACAGGAGGAGTAGAAGTGGATGATGCTGAATCAGAAGAAGATACTGATGATGAGCATGAAGAAGAAAAATTTGTATCTGTACAGAAGCCAAGGTGTTGAGCTGAAATTGATTGGAAAAATATCATTGGAGATCAATCAACTCTAGTTCAGACAAGAAGAATAAAGTCACTACAACAGATATATTTCTTATCTCAGGTAGAGACTAAATGCTTTGCTGATGCAGCTGAAGATGAAAACTGGGTTTAGGCTATGAATGAAGACCTAGATCAGATTGAGAAGAATCAAACGTGCGAGATTATTTCGAGGCCAGAAAATAAGAATGTTATCAGGACTAAATGGGTCTATCGCAACAAGATGAATGAAGATGACACAGTGATTCAAAAAAAATCATGACTAGTGTGAAAGGGATACTCCCAGATAGAGGGAATAGATGTTGATGAGACATTTGCACGAGTTTCGAGACTAGAGACAATCAGATTATTCCTAGCCATTATAGTGCAACAAAAGTTCAAAGTTTTCCAAATGGAAATAAAATCTTCATTTTTGAATGGGATTCTAGAGAAAGAGGTGTATATTGAGAAACCATATGGTTTTCTCATTCCTGAGGATGATAACAAGGTTTTCAGACTAAAGAAGGCATTGTATGGGATGAAACAAGAACCAAGAGCATGGTACTCAAAGCTTGATCAGTACTTGAAAAATCATGGTTTCTAGTGTGGGGGAGTTGATTACAATCTCTATTTCAAAAACAACAGTAATCAAAGGATGATGTTCTTGGTTCATGTCGATGACATAATATTTGGTGGATCATATGAAGCTCAGTGCAGATAGTTTTTTGAATTCATGAAAAGTGAGTTTGAAATGTTAATGATTAGACAGCTAACATTTTTCCTTGGTCTAAAAGTGACAGAAGGAAGGAATGGAAAATTTATTTATTAATCCAAATATTCCAAGGATGTTTTGAAAAGATTTGGAATGGAAAATTCTAAGGATATGAAGACTCTAGTTGCTACTCGGATGAAATTATCAAAAGATTATAATGGAAAGGTAGTTAATATCACTGAATACAGGAAGATTATCGGGAGTTTACTGTACCTGACAGCGACGAGACCTGATATTGTTTTCACCACCTGCCAAGAAACATGATATCAAAGAAATACAAAGGAAATCCACATGCATGCAGTAAAAAGAATACTTCAGTATATCAATGGAATCGTGGAATTCAGCTTGATGTATATTGGAAAATCTCAGATAGAGTTATTGGGATATACAAATGCAGATTGGGATTGTTCTTTAGATGACAGGAAATCAACGCCAGGAGGTGCATTCTATCTTGGTGGACTATGTATTTCTTGGCTAAGAAATAAGTAAGATTGAATTTCATTGAGCACCGCAGAAGATGAATATATTGCCACCACTCAAGCTTGCACACAATTATTATGGATGAAACAACAGCTTGATGGTATGGGCATTGAAGTGAAGTCTCTGATCGGAATCCAGTGCGATAACTCAAGTGCTATAAATATCAGAAAAAATCATGTCCATCACTCAAGGACAAAGAACATTGAAATAAAGTATCATTTTATCAAGGAGATGGTTGATCAGGGAATTCTAAAGTTAGAGTATGTGCCTACAGAGCTACAGGTTGCATAAATTCTGACAAAGGCCTTACCCAAGGAAGATTTTGAGAGGCATCGACTGGCTCTAGGAGTTCAGTCGACTCCCCAAACTTGAAAGAGTGTGGATGTAGAACCCCCTTCTCCCCGAGGTATAGTGTGTTTTTCTCTACTGTGCTAATATGTTTTCTTTCCAATGTCTCCGACCACAGAGGATTTCCCTTTTTAATTCATTGACAAAGGGGATTAATAGTAACTCCTCAAGGGGGAGAAACTGTGGCTAATGAAGGGAGAAACTGTCTTAATCAAAGACATGGGGAGAAGCTGACAAGTGGAGCAGTGAGATAGGGGGAGTCAAAAGGCTGAAGAGGAGTTGAATCTGTAAGAAGACAGGGAAGTTTTAAATCTGACGATGCTAGAAGTGATTGATCAAAAAATAGATATCACGACAGCTGAAGATCATGATAAAAGAAAAAGAGTGGTGTTGGAATGGTGTCAGAGGGTTTCCAGCTATCACCAATTGGTTCTCAGAATGGTATCATCAATTGGTATTAGTTTGCAAATTGGAATTAGTCAGGTGTCAATGGTGGGTTTCAGAAATGAAGTGATTCATTGATGAACTTTTCATTTACTCTTGTTTCTCATGCTGAGCATTTCTCATGTGGGATTAGAGTATGTGTTGAGTGAATCCCTGATCACTATTAGAATCGCAAGAGGCAAATAGTGGTTGAAATTGGAAGAAGCATTAATGAAACATCAAAGTGTAGAGATTTTTTATGAGAAGAGTTTTCAACAAACCCAAAGGAGGAGATTGTTGGGAAAAAATCATTCAAGGCATCATTGACGCATTTTTGAGGTGATTTTTTTTTGTTGACAGAGTGGGCCTCCATGTTGTGTTTGTTGAAAAAGCAGACCATGATGTATGAGTGTGTTGACAAAGGGGGTTTACATGGTGATTTTTCAGGTTCAAGAGATGCTTTCAACAATGGATTATTGATTAAAGAACCTCGACAAAGGAAGGGATGATCTGGAGGTGGTACAAAAAGAGAAGATACAAGGTGGTGCCGTTTTCTAGTGTTTGTCAAATTTTTGGGCCTGAAAATTAGAAAATGGAGAGATATGTTTTTGGAAAAGGGTGCGGCGCGAGAAAGGAAATAGGTGCATGAAAAATTATGTGTGGTGCGAAAAATCAGTGGGATACGCGAAATAATTGTGCTGTGTGCGAAATACGAAAGAGGTGTGCGAAATATTTGCGGGATGCACAAAATAGAGGGATGAAGTTTTTCCCACAAGAGGTGTTTCGAGATCTGAAGTTCGAAAATTGGCAAAGGTATGAGGTGCATGAAATATTGGAGCAGTGTGCGAAAAATGGTGTTACGCGTAAGATTTGTTTTTCACGCTCGGGGAGAATTACACGCTCAAAGAGGGTTTTTCATGTGGGGTTGATCTTGCCTATAAATATGAAGTGACCCCATCCATTCGATACAACTCAAGACATATATATTATTTGAGATTTGGCATGCGAAATTGGAGTGCACAAGTGAGTTGCGCAAAGAGAAGAGTGTTGCACAAAAAGTGAATTTCGCGCAAAAACGGAGAATTTCACGCAAGGCAGTGTAGAGGCTCCACGTAAAAGCTATTGCACGTAAAATAAATTGTTGTGCATAAAAGGAGTATTGCCCATAAAAGGGGTGTTGCACGAAAATTGAATTTCACGCAAAATCATGTAGTTACGCACAAGGCACAGTGAATGCTGCGTGTAAAAATTGCAGTTTCCTGGTACACCCGGTGAAAAGTGAGATTCATCTACAGGTGAAAGTTGGACATCAATAGAGCATCTATCAACAGTTAAGGATGCCAATTTCATTAGTGATAATAAAGAGATCTATTGGTCTATAAACTATGAGTTGATCTTCTGAAGAAGCAGTGATCACACTTCTATTGAGAGAGTAGTGAGATTTCATTTTGTGAGTGGTTGTAGACTAGGAGGGACAATGAGTCCACTCCAAACTTGTAAACAACATTGAACTTATAGTGGAATTGGTACATCAGCACACTGCCAGTGTATGCTCCTTGGACATAGCCTAGTGAGGGTGAACCAAGTAAAAATCGCTGTGTCCTGTGCTTACTTTAAGGCTTTCTCATACTCTGCATTGGGAAGGAGAGAGAAGAGGGTTTTGTCTAACAGCAAAACAAGATCAAAAGGTGTTGTTGTTCTAATCCCTCATACCCTGACTCACCCCCCATCTCAGGGTATCTGGCCTAGTGGACCTAACAATTACCATGATGCAATAAGAGGATTTTATAGTCGATAGGTACATCTTTAATGAAACATAGATAGTTAGTCATAGAACATGTCATTGTACTTGTCATGGTCTAGAAAAAATGACCAACATTTTTCACTAAGCCATAGAGAGGGGTTCATGGTGAAGAATTTATTTATCATGAAAGGCCTACAATTGAAAGAGGAAAATAAGATAAATCCCATGTCATTTTATTGGGTATGGTATTTTGGGAATTCACTTATGGGCCATGGGTTTTCACACTATGGTTGTATTGATGATCATTTCTTGGATAATAAATGTTAGTAAAAGGTGGATTATGGTGGGATGCTACCAGAGTGGTGGCCAGTGCATTCAGGGAAAAAACCAAAATGTTTGTGCCATTCCATGGTGAAACCCATATAGATGTTCAAAATTTTAGATCTAGAGAAACAAATTTCGATGAATCTTGATTTTATAGCAGTTGTAACCGCCATTTAATGGGTTATTTGTAATCTATTTTTGTATTCCTTAATTTGGGCATTTAATGATATGAATGAATAAACATGAAATAATAGATTAAAAGAGGAGAAATTAAAGAGTTAAGAGTAAATTTTATGAATGACTTAAATAATATTAAGGGAATAAAAATAGGGGGTTATTCCAAATCTCATCTAAAAGGTTAAAGGTTAAATAAGGCATCTCTCTAGAAGATCCATTCTCTTAATAAAAGTTCAATATTTCATGTTTTGAAGAAGAAAATACATTCATGGTGAAAATTCCAATCATATTTGCTTCAATAAGAATATTTTATCATGAGTTGAAATGAGTTCCCTAGTGTGTGAGAGTAGTGAGATTTCCATACATTTATGGTAGTGAATTAGGAGGGTTATTGGGGTCATGAAAAATTGTACATGTAAAGTAGTGATCTATTTGTGATTCTGGTGGTACATTATTGTATATTCTACTTGGATATATCTCAGTGTGTATTAACAAAGTAAATTTCCTTCTTCCATTTATTTCATTCATTAATCATTGAGGGGAAGGAGATATAAATCAAAGTGTTCCTCAATGTGAGAGAACAAGATCAATAATCAAAGAAGAATCATTTTATACTTTTATACATTTATTCACCCCCACCCCTTCTCACTATGTAATAATGATATGGGAGATATATGTGGTATAAAAGGGTTTTTTATTCTAATTATTGTATGGATGGGGAATATTTACTACCACAATGGTATTCCCATATTTGAAGGAATTAATTTCTAGTTTTGGAAAAGCTAGACATAATAATATTTCAGGTCATTAGGGAAA
This sequence comes from Viscum album, assembly GCA_963277665.1. Lineage (NCBI taxonomy): Eukaryota > Viridiplantae > Streptophyta > Magnoliopsida > Santalales > Viscaceae > Viscum > Viscum album. Next base: position 2,184,813 of record OY728136.1, read on the forward strand.
AATGCCTTTACCAAATTTTTTTTAGAATAAATACTAATACAGAGAGTATATACTAGATAAAGATACATCATCATGAATTTTATGTATATTCTGAATCCATAAATTTCATTGAATTTTCTACAACAAATCCTATCTATATAAAGGTAATTTCATTCAAAAACTCTTATGCTTTGTGTTAAAAACTTCTAAATATTTATGAGGGATATTTTAATGTTCAAGAGGAAATGTTGAAGTTTCTATGAAACAAGTATGAAAAACATGTAATGAATTAAAATGATATGGTGGATGCCTTTTTTAGTAACCAAAATTTTGTTATTGAAGATATGTGACGCCTTAGTGAAGATTTCAATGATGAGAATATTTTGAAGCGGATCAGAAGAAGATCACTCCATGGTTTAATGAAAAAGTATCAATTAAAGAAATAAAATATCAAAAAGTATTATCAATTGATATTTTATATAGTACAATTGTGGATTATGAGATGATAAATGAAGATAAAAAATCATGAACAAAGGAGACTACTAAAGATATGGCCTTTCAATCCATGAAGATTATCTCAATAAAATAGAAATCAGATGTAAGGACCCTAACCCCAGTAGCCCAGATCCAGTGCATTACTTAATTAGATTGGAATATAAACAAGTAATACACATCCTGAATGACTAAATAGTTTAGTAGTTTCGGAATACAATATGACATATATTAACTTTATATTTACAACATAAAATGAAATACAACATATCAACTTCTTTTAAATCACACATGAACTCATATATTATCCCTACAGGTCATTCATAATACAAATCCTTGCATCCTGGGGAAAAATAAAACATAAGAAATGGGTGTTCTTAGATGCTCAAAAAGGTTAATAAATACAATGGAAGCATAAATAAACAACAAGGCATGGTTAATGACTGAAAACATATGCCATTAAAAGTAAACTTGAGCATAATATGGTAGAAATATAAACAGATTAAATATTTCCATAACAATACTTAACCATGGATATTATAATAGTCTAATAATCACATTTAATATCAATTACTAGTTTCATAATGATGGAATGTATAATGCGAGACATCATAACCATATTGTCAAGGTCTTATGCCAAGACAATACATAAACAGGTAAAAACCCAAACTAGTTTGTCTCATGGGACCTACTGATGCACCAAGGGGATATAGTGGGCCCCACCCAACACTTACTAATCCCAATGAATTATTAATATGAATGTGGAGAAACATAATCAACATATAAATTCATATTTAATCTAACATATTAAATGTAAATAACCTTCCCCAATTAGTAATCACAAACACCAACCGTTTGGAGTAATATGGTGAAAGATATATAGATTGCACATCCACAATCAAACTAATCACAAACCATTAAATAACATATGGTATATGATATCATAAAATATCAATCCAAATTAAACATAAGAATCAAAAAGCATGTTTAAATATATGAAGCCACTCTTATAAAATCTTCGAGTAATACTTGAGAGAAGTACTCTTTTACTTTGAAAAGAAGAGTTCTTTTGGAAAACTTTTTGTATAAAACCAAAATTGAACTAAGATAATTTTTCAATAAGAAAATGAGTGATTTTATAAAAATAATGGTTTTTTGAAAACATATTTTATTGTGCATTGTAATATAGGTATGAATTTGAGAAGTTCCCTCGAATCATTATTGTATATCTGGAAGAACTTGAGAAAGATCCTTTTAAAACATGTAAATCCCCATAAAATAAATAAGGTTTATGATTGGTACATATATATACTACATTCAAATAGAATTTATTATGAGTAAATATGAATAATTAATTATTTCATTGGGGTAAATAGAGAAAAAATATTAAACCTAAAGAAAATAGAGGTTCGTGTAGAAAACCATAACTTAGGTATGAATGTGTTCTACACTTGACCATAATGTCCTGGATAATCAAATTAAGTCTATTAATTAACTAATTAAGAACCCTTTATACATTTATTTTATTTACTATAATTTTATTAAGTTCTTCTATGGCCTTTTTGATGAGTTATAAGATATAATTTTATTGCTCGAGAGCACTCATTTCCTTGGTTTTCACAATCAGTATACTTGTATATGAGTATGAAAGTTCATGTGGAATGGGTATAATTATATATAATTAGAATTATATGTTATTAATGAAAAAAAATAAGCTTAATTAGATTTTTTTTATATATGGAGAATAATCATTAGATAACTTGTTAATGATAATCATTTAGCTTAATTTTGGCGATTTTTCGATCACAACAAACTAGTTTGGTTCTATTATCTAATATCATGTATATATGATGGTTCTGGAATATTAAATAATATATAATACATATTTTATAATCCTTTTCAACCATAAAAACTTTTTAATCACCATCCTTTAAGGTTAAATTGAAGAATGAAAGTTCATCGTCCGTGGAGGTTGTAAATCGGTACCTCCAAGACGATGATTTCATTTTTAAAATAAATGGGAGAGTGAATGAAGTTTGATTATGGATATAACTTTAACATGATATAATTACATTATATATATTATACTATAGTTAACATGATCATTTGTACATATGAGGTGAGGATATAATAATAAAAGATTTTTTTTGAAAAGAAATTAAAAGGTAAAGGAAGGGGATTTTACCTCTTGATTACTCCTCCTTGAGAACCTCCTTAGGGGATTTGTTTTGGTATTTTGATGATACCAAGAGATCAAGGAAACGAGATATATGATTGGGGATAATGTTTTTTTATAAATTTGACACATCTCAATGCTTGTAAGGTGTGCGGAGAAGCGGTGGTGGGGGTGGTATTTATAGTGGATGAGATTGGTGATTTCTCATTATTTTATTATTTTTCACAAGACAACAAATATTGTTGATTATTGGGACTAATTACGTTAATAAGTACATGTGAGTTCAAAACAAGGGTTTTTATTTCATTAATTATGTTATTAATAGTTTATTTAACTTATAATGTATAAATACAAAAAATTACCATATTTTACTATTCACTAAATATTCATCAATTTTAGAGAAATACCAAAAATTAACCCTAACCATTTTTCAATGTGTAGAATCAAAAAATGAACTCCATTTCATGAAAATAATTTTCTAAATATGAAAAATTTAATTTTTAATTAAAACCATCATTGACTAAAAAATACATATTTTAAATCTATAACTGATTTTATAAAACTTTTAAAAATTAACTAAGGTCTCATAAAGTTATCCTAAAATCACAAGACAACAAAATATTGATTTATGAATAAATTTTAAGAAAATTAATTTTCTTTTAAATCAATTTATTAATTATAAAATTTTAATTAAATACTTATGACTCTCAAAAGCACCAACACTTAATTCATAATTTTTAAAATATTTATTTACCTATACTATGATATAATTACATCATACTTTCAATTATAAGATGAAAAAAAATTATTTATAAAAACATGGGTGATGTTACTATTTATTCATCCCATTTACTATTAACAAGGGTCATATTACTTTTCCTAAGGTCAAGTTATGATTTTATATATACAGGTTCCTTAACTTCTATAAACACCGCTTATTTCATTCACTCTTCATTTGTGATGTTTGTATTATGTTATATAAGTGATTTTATGTGATGTAAACAATATAAAATGAACATAAGAGGGGATATTTCCTTGATATTGTTCTAGACCATTACATTCTCCCCTCCAACAAAAATTTCATCATTGAAATTTGAATATTGTTACCCCAAAAAAGATTTGGGTAGTTCTTCATGAATAAATACCACAAAAAATCATCAAGATATTCCTTTAAAACTCTATTCATTAGATCCATGAAAATAGACGGTGTATTAGTCTGTCCAAAAGGTATTAATGTAAACTCATAATGCTTATACCTGGTTCAAAATTCTGCCTTTGGAATATCTTCATTCCTCACATGCAATTGATGATATCCAGATCGAAGACCAACCATTGAAAAATATAGGATTGTATGAAGTTGATCGAATAAATCATCAATGTTAGGAATATGATATTTTTTATTTATTTTAATAGCATTGATTTACCTATATTCAATAGAAAACCTCATGGATCCATCTTTATTCTTGAAAAAGAGAATAGGGGTTCCCTATGGGGAAACACTAGGGAGAATAAATCATTTTTCACTCAGTTCCTCTAGTTATTTCATTAGATCCATTAATTCTGTTGTGTTTATTCTATAAAGAGTCTTTTATATAGGATTTTCATCAGGAATTAAATCAATAGAAAACTAAATTTACCAATCCAGAGGATGTGTAGGTAAATCCCCTGGAAATACACCAACGTATTCTTTCAAAATAGGTACAAACTCAATTTGAAGATTTCGTTCCCCACCCATAAATATTGTATTCTCTTCGTCCCTAAGAATTTCATTCATAATAGCTAGAGGGGTGGATATAGATAATAATCAGATGGCGAGGTTTCGTCTCTAAATATATAGGACGCTACATCATTCTCAAAAAAATTAACTCCCTTCTTCTTATAATAGGTTTTCACATCATAATTTTAAATCCAATACATGCCAATAATTACATCAAAGTCAATAATAGGTATGATGATAAGGTCAGAAAATAAAGCATGTTTATGTGTCATAAAGGGTGATTATTGACACATCTTTGTTGTAATGATACTTCCCTTAAGAGTTTTTACTAATGTAACACCCCAAGATTTCATAGTGTGTTATTTCTTCAAAATAATTCAATAACTTGCACTACACGCAACACCGAGTTCAATCACAGCATGACTTACCAAAAACAAAAGGCCATTAAATCGAGGTTATGAATAGTATTAACTAAATTTTAAACTTTATATAATCTTTATAATTTTAGAATCCATATTATGAGTTTCTTAGACATAATGCAAGAACAGATTCATTTTCAGTATTGCACTATTACCAACTTTTAATAGTGAAACATTTTTAAATACAATATTTTAAACTTTTTGACTAAATGAGGACATCAAAAAATTTAAAATGAAACATCCCAAGCTTCCACGGTACGCTTTCCTTTGAATAATACAGTAGCGTGTGTTGTACGCAACTTCGAGTTCTAACACACACCACAACCAATCAAACTAGCCGTTATGAATAGTAATACCTACTTTTTAAAATTATATATAATTTATATTTCAAAATGGACTTCATTTTTGGATTCGGAATATCTAATTTAGCCTAAGGTGAAATTTTGGTACTTTTCGGATAACTTTCATATTTTGATGAATAGTGAAAAATACTAAATTTTAATTAAAAACAACTTTTTTAATCAAAATAATTAATAGTGATAAATTATGAATTTTAGTAGTTTTAAAGTATATTTAGAATATATTTTTACCATTTAATATAATGTTGGTCATTGGACATAATTTTACAATTAAACCGAACATAAACAAGTGGCAATCTTTTGATAGTTATTATCTCTTAAAAACACGCTTTTTGTTTTGACAGCGGGAATTAATTTTAAATTAATTTCTGCCACTTCTGTGTTTTGAATTTAGGAAAATGGATTCCATATTTGGAATCATGATGTTCAAATTGTGTAAATAGGTAACTTTTATTTTTAGACATTTTGAATAATTACTGCGGTAAATATTTTATTTACCATGGTTAAGGGTAAATCCGGTAAATAAGGGTTAAAATATAATATTATAATAATACTAAATTACCCTAAAACGTGTCTTAACCCTATTGGTTGATACATGGTCGACCATGTCCATCTTTGGGTAGATTTTGGGACCCCAAGGATCCACTTGTAAGTGATAATGACACTTTATTTTAATTAAGTTAAAATGAATACAAAAATGACACAAGCATATATCTTTTAGAAAAATAATTGTTACATAGGGTTATATATGTTGGATTTTAGATTATAAATATTCATTTGAAAGATAAAAAGATTTAATACATAATAATATTTTATTTATAATTTTTAGACATTAAATAATATATTTTATTTATGACACAATGATGATGCAGTAATTACTATAATAGTGAAAAATTAAAATAATTGATATTATAAATACCCAAATAAATATAATATGAAACTTTTAATGAATTAAACTAATTTTATAGGATAATATGATATATTATGATTGATTTAATTGACTTTGTTTTATGTAATAAATCTGTTATGAGTTTCACAAAAATCAACTATTGAATAGTGTCAAAATTGACATAAAAGAGTTCTTAAAAAAAATATTATATTATTAATTGATATTAAATTCCTAAAAATCTAGGGTTCGGCCAAGAGACTTATATCATGATAGGTTCATCATTAATGGACCACTTGGTGGTCTCTTGAGTGTATATAGTAAGTTTATTAACCATATTATATAAAAATACAAAGAGACATTGTAAAAGTGAAACTAATTAACTTAGAGTTAATACTTAAAGATAAGGTTAATATAAGTACCCAAACCTGTCTAAATTCTATTGGTTTAGTGGTTTTGGACCTATCCCCACTTTAACCTTTGAATAATCAACTTTTGAGCCATTAGAAACCGAATATGAATTTATTATAAATTAATATTTCTAGCTTTTCCAAAGGTGCCGCTCACCCCTCTTATAAAAGGGCACTCCTCCTTCTCATTTCTTCAAACCTTCAAAGCCTTTTGGTTCGGCCAAACTCTGCCCAAATACTCTCCCAACATCCCTCACTACAACCTAGAGGAATTAGTTTGATCATAAAGCCATCCTAAGGAGCCCTTTTGATCAAATCAAAAGGAAGAACCCGAAGAAGAGGTAATGTTTTCACCACCCCTTTTCAAGTTCATTTCTTCTTCCACTTCTTCTTCCTTTGTTGTTACCATTCTAAAATAATAAATCCAGTATCATATATATATACTGTGATGTTATTATAAATATGGTACAACCATATTCAGTATTCTATCCAGCCTTTGAATAACATGTCACCATACGTGCGTACGTACGGCTTACCGTCTCCACGTCGTGGTGTAATTGTTATTCAATATAATATTATTTGGATGGGTATAATAATAATGTGTAACTGATGTAAATAATAAATATAACATGTTAATGATTCTTTATATATGATATACCATCCATTTATATATTATTTTAATATCAAAAGAATGATATTGTCGCTCGTGCGTACGTACGGACTACCGTCTCCACGAATGCGATGAGATTCATTCTCCATCATATCCATTCAAGTATAATTATCATTTGATGATTTAAAAATGATGTTTAAGGACTTGATATCATTCTGGATATGAATAAGATACAACAACCATGGCTTATGTAACAAAACATATAAAAGAAAATGAGTAAGTTAACACCCGAAACGACGATAATTCTAAAATATTATTAACAAATAAATGTTAAAAGATCATATATGATATCATATTAATATATATGATTCTTGTATAATTTAATAACAATTATTTCACCATTATACAGGAGGTTAACCTACCCCAACCAAGTAAAAGTACAAGGTAAGGGATTTTCTTATCTCACATTCAATTCCGTGAGATTTCCATTGTTCGCCACTAAATTATTGAAAGTGGTGTATTGTGTACTTCCATTTGATATATATTATCATGATTCTCTTTATATTCATGTTATTCTGTAAATCATTTGGTGGTTATTAACTTTTTTCCATACGACTCAGTTGATTAACGTGGTAAGGGGTTTTCATCTCACTCTTTATTTCCGTGAGTTTCATGCCATATTTCCACTATTATCTTTTGTGTGGTGTATGTACTACCCATAATTGTATTCTTTGTGTAATACACTTTACCTTATGTGTATTTACATATTCATTGTATGATACCTCTTTCATGGGTTGTATGTTTCATAAGTTACCAAATTGATAAGGGTTTACTTCACAATCTCTTTAATATCCGAGGTTGTTTTTACGTAAGTATCTACAGGGACATATTTACTATCCATGTCCATATTTCATAAAAGAGTTTTCAAAGAGATTATTTCTAAGGGAACTTTTACTAAAACATCATTTTAAATGTTTTAAATATTTATTCTTCTAAATCATTCTCATTTATGTCCATGTTTTCAAAATGGTTTTTAAGGATTTATTTATATGAAAATGAATGTTTTAAAAGTGTTAATTCCATTCAAAAGTTTCAAAGTGGTATGGGACACTTTGATTCAAAAATGTATTTAAATGCCTTCCTTTATAAATTGTGTAACATTAAAATGTTTTCATGAAAAAGGGATATTTCTCTCAATGATTTTTAAAAAACATTTTCATCTATGTCAACATCCTTTGATGGATTTTAAGATTATTTGAAGTTGATTTATTATGATATAAAACATCCATATTGTAATAAAGTTTTGTGATATGTTTGACTGTAGATGTGCCATTTATATAGCATTCATGGTTTATTAGTAAAGTATTGACATTTCGTATTCTAGTTCCAATAAGTATGTTTATGTTATATTTCAACCTTTACTTCATATGAATGTGTTGGACAAGTATGTTCCAGGTTGGGGACTTGTTAAAGTAAGCACTCCAGGTTGGGGACTGGTAAAAGTAAGCCCTCCAGGTTGGGGACTGGTAAAAGTAAGCCCTCCGGTTTGGTCTCCGGTTATTAGAGGAACTCCGGGTTGGTGTCCGGTTATTAGAGGCACTCCGGGTTGGTGTCCGGTTATTAGAGGCACTCCGGGTTGGTGTCCGGTTATTAGAGGCACTCCGGGTTGGGTTCCGGTTACAGTTAGCCCCAAAGTCTTGGGACGAGGCCTTGACAAAGAAATTATAGTTCATCATTATGCATTCCATCATTATGAAAGTGGTTATTGATTTTGCATGTGATTATTCGATTAGTAGAATAACCATGTGAATAAGTAAATGGAATTATTTCATTTTATTTATGCCATACTATGTTAAATGTTCAAGTTTAAAAGGCTTCTGTTTTAGTTATACATTGACTTAAATGTTTATTCTTATTTATGAAAGTTTCTGCTATATTGTTATCCTTACTGGGCATTTGAGCTCACCCCTTTTCTATGTTTTATTTCTCCCAAGAAGTGAAGAAGTAAATTATGAATGACCTGCAGGGATATTATGTGGGGATATGAGTGTGGTTTATGGAGACAATATATTGTTGTAGTAGTTTTTCATTTTATGATGTAATGTAAGACTTATGAATATATCTAGTGTTTCCAAGGCTACTAAACCAATCGGTCTTTCGAGATTTGATCTTTCTTGTGATCATGCCAATGTTATGTAATAATGCACCGACTCTGGGTAACTAGGGTCGGGGCGTTATAGTTGGTATCAGAGGAAGTTTAGTACAAACCTTGGAAGCTAGATTTAGATAAACTCTAATTAGAGCGCGTAGACCTAAGATGAACTTTGAGGATTAGTATAGAAGAACTTCCTAGAATTTTGGTATTGTAGAGATTTTGTGAGTTTTCCAAGCAATACATCCCTGTATGGATATGAGCAGGTAGAGGCGGCTATGGCACAGATGTACCTAGGGGTAAAACCCGAAAACACCGCTTTGAGCTAGACTCGAACGGGAACTGGTGCACGACAACGGGCCTTGCTGCACTCTTGGTTACGACACTCCCGGGGGATATACTTAGGATAACTCTCATTTTCTTTACAAATAATTATGAAGGGTTTATGAGTATATACTTCCTCAAAGAAAACATTTTTATGATTATGGATTATATCCATAAATAGTTCAATTTATGTTAAGTGTTTTATAAGTATGGGATTATGTATTTTGATTCATAAACTGATCTAGTGTATGCCATTGTTTAGAAATGGCGACCAGTAGAAGGAATGAGAACTCCAGAAAAGCACATGATCCAAAGAGAAGGAAGGATCATATCTTTCATGGTCTTAATCTAGAATTTATAAGAGAAATAGTCTCCCATGTATTATCATCATATGAAGAAATAATATCATGTGTTTATAAGATAAGTAAAGATTTTACTGAGTCCTATGGCTTTGAAGGGAAGCAAGAGAAGAAAAGGATGGAAGAGAGAAAGATGGATAAAGGGAAGAGGGAAAAGAAGAATTTTCCCATATGTGGTAAATGTGGAAAGAAACACCCTGGAACTTGCCTGAAAGGAATGGAAGTTTGTTATAAGTGTGGAGGAAAAGGGCACAAAGTACGTGACTGCAAGGGTAAGAAAATGGTTTTAAATGTACAATGCTTCATTTGGAAGGAGTTTGGACACTACTCGAACCTATGTCCCAGTCATCAGACTATGCCGCAAATGATGTTATTGGATAATAATCAAGTTATGATACTACCACAGATGAAGATGAATGATTAGAGTTCTTATGTTGATTATGTCAATTGAGTTTTGTATCAACAATGTACTTGTTTTAATAATTATGGAGTATATAAGGATTGTACTGCAGTACTATTTCATTAAGGACTTGAGATTGTGTGGAACAAAGAAAAGTGACTCAATAGTAGGATAAATTTTTGGAAAATATATGGTTGAGAGAATGATAAAACATAATATAGTTCTGATACCGAGGTAGTGATTTTTGGAATAATACATGATTGTTTTGGATAAATTATATTGGATATTCTTGAATACCTTGGAACTGATTAATGATTTGTATATTCCATCATTGTTGGGGTTTAAAACATTTTTGGATTGATGAAGTATATCCAGTATTCTATATGGAATAAGGGAGCATGAATGTAATCAATAAGGAATATGGTAATTCAGGATGTTTCAGTGTATTAAAAGAATACATGATGAAGGTATTCATATGCTATTACGGGGTAAAAAGGATCTACATTATGTTTACCTTCCTTATAAATGTTGGACTGTGAGTTTGGACAGAATTATTTTGGATTGATCTAGTTTGGATTATTTTGGATTGCCATAAAAGGACAATCCGGAGGTCGGGCGGCAACCCGTCGCGTCCGGCAAGGCTGCGAGACTTGAACCCGCAACCGAAGGGCGACAAGGGTGTATCACCTACCACTGGCCCACGAGATGTCCTAGATTAAATAATGTAGTTTTTTTTAAAAGATCTGGTAGATGAATTATAAATTCATTTATTTTGGAACCCTGTACGAATAGTATAAATAGAAATTTTTTTACGTTCTATTATCTTTTAGAGTGAAATATGAGTTTGTGGTAGAAATTTATTAATGGATAAAACTCAAATTATAAAGTAAGTACATCTCCTTATGATCTTAGCCAATCTCATAAATAAATTCCTCAACATTAATAAAAGGAACTTAGAACAAAAATGTTGTCCTAGATGGTACCTTAAATCATCACTAATTTATGGCTTTGAGATTGTTGGCCTTTTCATAGCCATGTTCTCTACCACTCTCCATCAGATAATTGATGGTTAGATTTCTCTTCCATATCCATATTTTCTTACATGTAACCCTAGTATGCGTTATTTTTGGTAATCTTCATACTTTCGACTCTTTATTTTAAATAGAGGCCTCATTAATTCATTTTTCGATGTGGGATTTCAACTAAGATATTTTGAAACGTCAAAAATGTGTTATCCTAATACCCTATGTTTTGTTGAACCGATGGTATTTCAAATCATCATAGATTGATGAATTTAAGGACCTCAATTTTATACTTGTTTGTGATTGATGACCTCAATCACAACCTATAAATATTTACGTTTTCCTCCAATTATATGTCTCTAATTTCCACCAATGTTCTCCTAATCGAGATCATAATTTGGTGGTGACCCTTTCATTTCTCTTTTCCTCATATTAAGACTAAATTTTAGTAACCCAATTTCCAATATGGGTTTTCCCACAAATATATTTTCTATTTTCAACCTTTTATTTTCTAAAAACAATTTCAAATTGCAAGGACGCAATTTATTGAAGGAGGAGAGAATGTAACACCCCAAGATTTCATAGTGTGTTATTTCTTCAAAATAATTCAATAACTTGCACTACACACAACACCGAGTTCAATCACACCATGACTTACCAAAAAAAAGGCCATTAAAACGAGGTTATGAATAGTATTAACTAAATTTTAAACTTTATATAATCCTTATAATTTTAGAATCCATATTATGAGTTTCTTAGACAAAATGCAAGAACAGATTCATTTTCAGTATTGCACTATTACCAACTTTTAATAGTGAAACATTTTTAAATACAATATTTTAAACTTTTTGACTAAATGAGGACATCAAAAAATTTAAAATGAAACATCCCAAGCTTCCACGGTACGCTTTCCTTTGAATAATACAGTAGCGTGTGTTGTACGCAACTTCGAGTTCTAACACACACCACAACCAATCAAACTAGCCGTTATGAATAGTAATACCTACTTTTTAAAATTATATATATTTTATATTTCAAAATGGACTTCATTTTTGGATTCGGAATATCTAATTTAGCCTAAGGTGAAATTTTGGTACTTTTCGGATAACTTTCATATTTTGATGAATAGTGAAAAATACTAAATTTTAATTAAAAACAACTTTTTTAATCAAAATAATTAATAGTGATAAATTATGAATTTTAGTAGTTTTAAAGTATATTTAGAATATATTTTTACAATTTGATATAATGTTGGTCATTGGACATAATTTTACAATTAAACCGAACATAAACAAGTGGCAATCTTTTGATAGTTATTATCTCTTAAAAACACGCTTTCTGTTTTGACAGCGAGAATTAATTTTAAATTAATTTCTGCCACTTCTGTGTTTTGAATTTAGGAAAATGGATTCCATATTTGGAATCATGATTTTCAAATTGTGTAAATAGGTAACTTTTATTTTTAGACATTTTGAATAATTACTGCGGTAAATATTTTATTTACCATGGTTAAGGGTAAATCCGGTAAATAAGGGTTAAAAAATAATATTATAATAATACTAAATTACCCTAAAACGTGTCTTAACCCTATTGGTTGATACATGGTCGACCATGGGCATCTTTGGGTCGATTTTGGGACCCCATGGATCCACTTGTAAGTGATAATGACACTTTATTTTAATTAAGTTAAAATGAATACAAAAATGACACAAGCATATATCTTTTAGAAAAACAATTGTTACATAGGTTTATATATGTTGGATTTTAGATTATAAATATTCATTTGAAAGATAAAAATATTTCCTACATAATAATATTTTATTTATAATTTTTAGACATTAAATAATTTATTTTATTTATGACACAATGATGATGTAGTAATTACTATAATAGTGAAAAATTAAAATAATTGATATTATAAATACCCAAATAAATATAATAGGAAACTTTTAATGAATTAAACTAATTTTCTAGGATAATATGATATATTAGTATTGATTTAATTGACTTTGTTCTAAGTAATCAATCTGTTATGAGTTTCACAAAAATCAAATATTGAATAGTGTCAAAATTGACATAAAAGAGTTCTTAAAACAAATATTATATTATTAATTGATATTAAATTCCTAAAAATCTAGGGTTCGGTAAAGAGACTTATATAATGATAGGTTCATAATTAATGGACCACTTGGTGGTCGCTTGGATGTATATAGTAAGTTTATTAACCATATTATATAAAAATAGAAAGAGACATTGTAAAAGTGAAACTAATTAACTTAGAGTTAATACTTAAAGATAAGGTTAATATAAGTACCCAAACCTGTTTAAATTCTATTGGTTTAGTGGTTTTCGACCTATCCCCGCCTTAACCTTTTAATAATAAACTTTGGAGCCATTAGAAACCGAATATGAATTTATTATAAATTAATATTTCTAGCTTTTCCAAAGGTGCCCCTCACCCCTCTTATAAAAGGGCACTCCTCCTTCTCATTTCTTCACACCTTCAAAGCCTTTTGGTTCGGCCAAACTCTGCCCAAATACTCTCCCAACATCCCTCAATACAACCTAGAGGCCTTATTTTGATCCGAAAGCCATCCTAAGGAGCCCTTTTGATCAAATCAAAAGGAAGAACCCGAAGAAGAGGTAATGTTTTCACCACCCCTTTTCAAGTTCATTTCTTCTTCCACTTCTTCTTCCTTTGTTGTTACCATTATAAAATAATAAATCCAGTATCATATATATACTGTGATGTTATTATAAATATGGTACAACCATATTCAGTATTCTATCCAGCCTTTGAATAACATGTCACCATACGTGCGTACGTACGGCTTACCGTCTCCACGTCGTGGTGTAATTGTTATTCAATATAATATTATTTGGATGGGTATAATAATGATGTGTAACTCATGTAAATAATAAATATAACATGTTAATTATTCTTTATATATGATATACCATCCATTTATATATTATTTTAATATCAAAAGAATGATATTGTCGCTCGTGCGTACGTACGGACTACCGTCTCCACGAACGCGATGAGATTCATTCTTCATCGTATCCATTCAAGTATAATTATCATTTGATGATTTAAAAATGATGTTTAAGGACTTCATATCATTCTGGATATGAATAAGATACAACAACCATGGCTTATGTAACAAAACATATAAAAGAAAATGAGTAAGTTAACACCCGAAACGACGATAATTCTAAGATATTATTAACAAATCAATGTTAAAAGATCATATATGATATCATATTAGTATATATGATTATTGTATAATTTAATAACAATTATTTCACCATTATACAGGAGGTTAACCTACCCCAACCAAGTAAAAGTACAAGGTAAGGGATTTTCTTATCTCACATTCAATTCCGTGAGATTTCCATTGTTCGCCACTAAATTATTGAAAGTGGTGTATTGTGTACTGCCATTTGATATATATTATCATGATTCTCTTTATATTCATGTTATTCTGTAAATCATTTGGTGGTTATTAACTTTTGGCCATACGACTCAGTTGATTAACGTGGTAAGGGGTTTTCATCTCACTCTTTATTTCCGTGAGTTTCATGCCATATTTCCACTATTATCTTTTGTGTGGTGTATGTACTGCCCATAATTGTATTCTTTGTGTAATACACTTTACCTTATGTGTATTTACATATTCATTGTATGATACCTCTTTCATGGGTTGTATGTTTCATAAGTTACCAAATTGATAAGGGTTTACTTCACAATCTCTTTAATATCCGAGGTTGTTTTTACGTAAGTATCTACATGGACATATTTACTATCCATGTCCAAATTTCATAAAAGAGTTTTGAAAGAGATTATTTCTAAGGGAACTTTTACTAAAACATCATTTTAAATGTTTTAAATATTTATTCTTCTAAATCATTCTCATTTATGTCAATGTTTTCAAAATGGTTTTTAAGGATTTATTTATATGAAAATGAATGTTTTAAAAGTGTTAATTCCATTCAAAAGTTTCAAAGTGGTATGGGACACTTTGATTCAAAAATGTATTTAAATGCCTTCCTTTCTAAATTGTGTAACATTAAAATGTTTTCATGAAAAAGGGATATTTCTCTCAATGATTTTTAAAAAACATTTTCATCTATGTCAACATCCTTTGATGGATTTTAAGATTATTTGAAGTTGATTTATTATGATATAAAACATCCATATTGTAATAAGGTTTTGTGATATGTTTGACTGTAGATGTGCCATTTATATAGCATTCATGGTTTATTAGTAAAGTATTGAAATTTCGTATTCTAGTTCCAATAAGAATGTTTATGTTATATTTCAACCTTTACTTCATATGAATGTGTTGGACAAGTATGTTCCAGGTTGGGGACTTGTTAAAGTAAGCCCTCCAGGTTGGGGACTGGTAAAAGTAAGCCCTCCAGGTTGGGGACTGGTAAAAGTAAGCCCTCCGGTTTGGTCTCCGGTTATTAGAGGAACTCCGGGTTGGTGTCCGGTTATTAGAGGCACTCCGGGTTGGTGTTTGGTTATTAGAGGCACTCTGGGTTGGTGTCCGGTTATTAGAGGCACTCCGGGTTGGGTTCCGGTTACAGTTAGCCCCAAGGTCTTGGGACGAGGCCTTGACAAAGAAATTATAGTTCATCATTATGCATTCCATCATTATGAATGTGGTTATTGATTTTGCATGTGATTATTCGATTAGTAGAATAACCATGTGAATAAGTAAATGGCATTATTTCATTTTATTTATGCCATACTATGTTAAATGTTCAAGTTTAAAAGGCTTTTGTTTTAGTTATACATTGACTTAAATGTTTATTCTTATTTATGAAAGTTTCCACTATATTGTTATCATTACTGGGCATTTGAGCTCACCCCTTTTCTATGTTTTATTTCTCCCAGGAAGTGAAGAAGTAAATTATGAATGACCTGCAGGGATATTATGTGGGGATATGAGTGTGGTTTATGGAGACAATATGTTGTTGTAGTAGTTTTTCATTTTATGATGTAATGTAAGACTTATTAATATATCTAGTCTTTCCAAGGCTACTAAACCAATCGGTCTTTCGAGATTTGATCTTTCTTGTGATCATGCCAATGTTATGTAATAATGCACCAACTCTGGTTAACTAGGGTCAGGGCGTTACAACTAAAAACTCCTTTATTAAATAAAATTGGAAATGTATAATTTTCTTTTAAAATTGGGAAGATATAAAAGAATGCGATGATCCAGAATCAAATAAATCATTGGCTATGTTTGAGGAAAAGATTAGTGTACCTGCCACCACATCATCATGAACTTCAACCTCAAAAGTTATGATCACATAAGCTTGGCCTTACTCCATTTTCCTTCTCTGAGGAATTATTCATAGATGTCTAGGAAATTCATGTAAATAATGTCCCAAATATTTAAAATTATATCATTGAACATTGGAAGATTACTTATTTACCTTACAATTACGGGATTTATGGCCTTTTTCTCCACACCTATAATAAACTCCCATTCCCTTCAGGCAATTATCAGGGAGATTCTTCCCAGAACTACTACAAGGTGGAATGTCAACTATTCCCTTATTCCCCATTTCATTATTTCCTTTTCCATATTGTTCAAAAACCCTATTCTTCTCTTAATTTCCTTTAATGTCTTAATACTTATAGAATTACTTTTCTATATTGACATCACATGAGACTATATCTTCCTATGATGAGAAGGTTTTTAAGACTAGTGACCATCATAGTAATGGTTTTAAACCATCAAAGAATCGATCAATATTTCTCCATGGGTTACGTATGTAGTCTATAATATGCCTTGCTAACCTAGTGAAGTTATCTCCATACTTTGCAACATTTATCATCATCCTTTTCCCTCAGACTTATAAAATACCTTTCCATATCCACTCACTATTCACAAGGAAAGTATTTTTCTAATAAAAGTTATTTAAATTATCTATATTTTAGGTCTGTTATTTCTTCCTCTTCATTTATGTTTTGAATTAATGACCACCATTTATCTGCATATCCCAAAAGATAGTAAATTTTCATAACAACCTTCTCCCTTTCATTACATCTAAAAGATAGAAATATATTATCTAAAGAACTTATCCACTGATCTTTTAAAAATTCATTCATAGTCTCATTGAATGTTGGATTCTGTTGTCTCATAAAGTTTTCTAACACTTCTACTCCATGTTGTGGATCTATATTCTCTTTATAGGTAAAGATATTATTCATAAACAGATTCAACATTCCTAGTATAGTTTTAATTTTCTCAACACTAGTCGCAGCTCTAGAACCAACATCATTATCATGCATAGGATAGAAATCCTTACACGGGATAATCACATTCATAAACTATCCATTCCTTTCAATAACCACCATTTATAAATAATTCAATACTCTAAATTAGGTTATCAATCATAATTTATAATGTCAAACTAGAAAAGAACATCACATAAATTTAAATTTTATACATGTCTAATATCAAAATAATAAGCACGGTTTCTTTTGGGACATATTTATATTTAAATATTTTATAATGGTTTGTAAATAAAATGTAAATTATCTTAAGAATATCCTTCAAGAGTGTCAAACCATGCAGGTAGTAAGGCTCATTTTCATGTACCAGGTTACCTCGAGTCTGCCTCAGGACACCTTTTTAGAGTTTTTACTCCTACATACATCTATGCTAGAACCACATCCACTTGTAGTATCATACAAGGATTTATTTCTATGAAGAGACACATAATATTTACCTTACCAAAATTCTAGGATGTTCTTGTATTATTTTCCTCAAAGTCTATCTTAGGGTTTTGTTCCCTAATCTACATTTTCTAAATCTAGTTTCCAAGGTTTCTACTAAAATTGATCTCATATCAACTATAAGGACCATGGCCCCAATAGGACAGAACCAATACCTTACTTCATTACATTGGCATATAAACAAGGAAGACTCATTATAAAGGATTGAATATTTTAGTTGTTTTGGAAAACCATATTACATATATTACCCTTACATTACAACATGAAATGAAATAAAACATATTAACTTCTTTTGAATCACATATAAAATACTATATTATCTATAAAGGAAATTCATAATACACATATTCACATGCTAGGGAAAAATAAAACACAATAAAGGGGTGAGATAAAATTCTCAGTAAGGGTAAGAAATATAGAAAAATCCTAAATAAACAATAATGCACGGTGAATGACTAAAACGCATGATATTCAAAGTAAACTTGAGCATAATATGGTAGAAATATAAACTGATTAAATAATTATATAAAAATACTTAACCATGTATATTATCCTAGTCAAATAAAACATGAAATATAAATTACTAGTTTCATAATGAGGTAATATATAGTATGGGGAATCATGACCATATCGTCAAGGCCTTGTGCAAGACCATACATAAACTGGTAAAAAACCAAACTAGTTTGTCTCATGAGACCTACCGATGCACCGATGAGCTATAAGAGGCCCCAATTGAAACTTAATTATTCCAATGCATTCCTCATATAAAATGGGAGTAACATAATCAATATATAAATTCATATTGAATCTAACATATGAAATGTAAATAACTTTACCCAATCAGTACGCATAAACACTAACCATTCAAATTAATATGGTGAATGGTATCAAGATAGAACATCCATAGTCAAACAAATCATAAACCATTCAATGAAATATGGTAGATGATATCATAAAATATTAATCCCAATTAAACATAATAATCAACAAGAGTGTTTAAATATATGAAAATATTCTTATAAAATCATCGAGTAATACTGGAGAGAAATACTCTTTTACTTTGAAAAGAAGAGTTCTTTTGGATTTTTTTTATAAAAAAAATTGAACTAATATATTTTTCTCATAAAAAAATGAATGATTTTAGAAAAATAATTATGGATTAAAAAAAATTATTGAGTTCATTTTAGAATATGTAAGAATTTAAGAAGTTCCCTTGAATCAGGTTTGTTTATCAGGAAGAACTTGAGAAAGAGCCTTCTAAAAAATGTAACTCACCATAAAAGAAATAAGGATTCTGATTGGTACATATATGTATAAAATTAAAACATATTTTAAAAAGAGAACATAATAATAATTAATGATTTAATTGGGGTAAAGAGATAAAAAAAGAGTAACCTGAAAGAAAATGGAGGTTTGGGTAGAAACCCTTACCTTATGTATGAATGTGTTATGCAATTAACCTTAATGCTTTTGATAATCAAATTAAATCCATTAATTAATTAATTAATAAACTTTTATATATTTATTTTAGTTAATATAATAATATTAAGTTCTTTTATGGTCTTTTTTATGAGTTATAAGATACAATTTTATTGCTCGGGAGCACTTGTTTCCTTGGTTTTCACGATCGGTATCCTTGTATATGAGTATGGAAGTTCTTAAAGAATGGGTATAATTATAAAAAATTGGAATTTTATATTATTAATGAACAAGAATAAGTTTAATTGGTATTATTTATTATTTTTTCTACATATATGAGGTTGAATCATTAGATAACATGTTAATGATAATCATTTAGCATAATTTTAGCGGTTTTTCGATCACAACGAACTAGTTTTGTTATATTATTTTTATCATATATATATTATGGTTACAGAACATTAAATAAGATATAATAAATATTTTATAATATGGTTTAACCATAAAAATGGTTTCATGACAATCCTTGAAGTTGAAATTAAAGAACGAAAGTTCTTCGTCCGCGAAGGTTTTAAATTAGCACCTCTAGGACTATGATTTCATTTTTAAAATAAAAGAGAAAGAGAAAGGGTTTTGATGAAGTATATTCCATTTACATGATATAATTACAGTATATAGATGATATTATATTTATCATGATATTTTTTATGTAGGAGTTTAGGAGATAATAAAAAAAACGAACTTGAAACGAAATTAAAAGGAAAATGAAGAAGATTTTACCTCTTGAATACTCCTCCTTGAGAACCTCATTAAAGGGATTTATTTTATTCCTTTGAGGATAATAAGAGATCCTAAACATGGGGGAGAGTCTTGGGGAGAATAGTGGTCAGATATTTGACAAGTATCAAATCTTGGAATGTGTGAGGAGAAGGGGTGGTATTTGTAGTGGTGGAGAGGGGTGATTTCTCATTATTTTATCATTTTTTCAAGACAATAAATAGTGTTTATTCATGTGACTAATTATAGTAATAAGTTCATGTGGGTTTGAAACAAGGGTGCATAAATCATTCATGATGTTGGGAATAATTTATTTAACTTATAATGTATAAATACTCTAAATTATAGTATTTACTATTCACTAAAAAATTAACTATTCTAGAAAAATACCAAAAATTAACCCTAACCATTTTTAAACATTTAGAATCATAAAATGACCTCCATTTAATGAAAATAAATTTCTAAATATGTTAATTTTAATTTTTAATTTAAACCATTATTTACTTGAAAAATACATATTTTAAATCTGTAACTGATTTTATAACACTTTTAAAAATGAACAAAGTTATCATAAAATTATCCTAAAATATAAAGACAACAAAATATTAATTTATGAATAAATTTTATGTAAATAAATTATCTTTTAAATCTTTTTATTAGTTATAAAATTTTACTTAAATATTTATGACTCTCAAAAATACCAAAACTTAATTAATAATTCTTAATATTAATTTACTTATACTATGATATAATTATATCATACTTTAAATTATAAGATGCCTAAATTTTATTTATACAAGCATGAGTGAGGTTACTATTCATTTTACCGATTTAATTTTCATTAGGGTCGTATTACTATTCCTAAGGTCATGTTACTATTACATCAGTATAGGTTCTTTAACTTCTAGAAACATCTCTTATTTCATTAACTCTTCATTTATAATGTTTTTTATTATTTTATCTAAGTGATTTTATGTGATCTATAATATATGAAAAAAATATAAGTATGGAAATTTTATTGATAGAGTTCTGGGTCATTACGTCATATGTTGATGAATTTTATGAGGTTATATCAATTTTCCCTCTAATATTAAGATAGAAATTATAAAATTTCAAGGGAAATATTCATATTCTTTTCTTAAGATGTGTAAAGGTGGTACGTCTTATGGATAAATTTCCTAAGAACCATCAAGAAGATAATAATGAAGAAGAGAATCCGAAGATGGTAATAAGAGATGTAAAAGGTACAATGAACTTCCAACATAGATCATTTTAGAGGAGAAATTTTCATTTTAAAGAAGAATATTTTAATGGAGAAAGTGAAATAGAAGTTATATAAGATCGTAGTGGTGATGATGATGGTAATAATGAGAATCAAGATGTTATCCATAGAGATAATCTTCAGGAATAACTTAAGGTATCCCCTGAATAATTTATTGTTTGGAAATTAAATACTAATAAGGATAATTCATTGGCATATGATTCCGTTATTTACATCAAACAAAAAGAAGAAGATAAGATAGGGTGGAAATTTGAGATTGAAAAACTCAAATATGTAATATCTAAAATTCAGGAAAGAAAGATGAACTGAATCCTAAAGTGTGGGAATAAAAACGATTCATTGATGGTTTATAAAAAAAATTGTAGATAGAGTTAATAGGATTGACCAGCTCAAAGAATAATTTATGAGTTTGAATCAGAAGTGTGATGAACAAGAAATTCTACTGACACCCAGTATGATGATAGGAAATTCTAAATCATTATCATTAAGTCAATACAAAGGGATTTCTATGGAAGAACATGTACTGATTCCTCAATTATAATGATTCAAAGTTAAAGGAAAAACAGGGATAAATCATGATGCCAAAAAGAAGATAGAAATATTTATTTTTAAACCACAAACATCAACCCCTTAGAAGAAGGTAGATATTCCTAGAACTTGAATTGTTACAAATCATTTGTAAAAAGTAGATACAAGTACATCAAAGACCAGATCTAATTTCTACATAAAGTTGTGACCTTGTCACTATGTGTTTTCTATAGCCAATATTTTTTCCTTATGAAATTATAATAAAAAAAATCAAGCTAAATTTTTAACAATTGTTTTGATTTTAATGGATATTTCATATATTGTGAAGGCTTTGATAAAAAATTAATCAATTTTTTTTAAGATGTGAATAAAGGGAACTAAGAATTTCTTAGTGGTAGGAATAAAAAACTCGAATATTCATTGAAAAAGATAGAAACTAAAAAAATATTTTGAGTATTAAAATAATAGGAAGAGTTCATAAATCCAAATTTTTAGGAGACATAATCATCACTAAAATGGGAAAAGAAAATAAGTTATGAAAAAATTAATGTTGTTGAAATTTAATTTAGTGAAATATAAAATTCAAGTTCATGGATCAAGAACATTGTATTTACATTACTGATGAACAAAAATGAATATATCATTATGAATATCAAGAAAAAATAAATAAGGTGTCATTAATTTTCTGAACTATGAGGGTCTTATGATTTTTGGTTAAAAGAATAAAAAATTTGAGGCAATAATCTCAAGTGATCAGATATTCACTTATTTGAGGGGATAAGTCACAACCTTCTTATATTTTTCCAATTGTGTTACCTTTTTCACGTGATCCAGTTAAAAAAGATATTTAAAATTAATTACTAAGATGGTTCACTTATTTTATAGGGTTTTAGAACCCAAGGAAATATATACCTTGTTGGAGAGGAAAATTTTTGTATGTATCAAAAGAAGAATAAAATAATTTATGGTATAGATGGCTGGTCCATTTGAACCAAAAATATTTTAAGAATTTATAAAAGAGTGGTGGGGAATGTAACATTCCCTATCTCACATATGATCATACACACATGTGTGATTAATTTCAAAAAGGGATGATAATTTGAAAGACATACAAGCCAATGGAGGAGAAGAAATCAAGGTTTATTGAGATTTTTCACAAGGATGAATATGCTCTAATCACAAGAAAATCCATAGATGAAGAAATTTATTATGTGTTTTTTAATGAATTTAGTAGGATGGAATATACTATTCCTATCACAAAAAAGAGCATGGTTTAAAAAGAATCAATCATTATCAGATAGGGGTGAAAAGATACATGTTTTGATGATTAATAGGTTTTGAACTGATAATGTCATATGATTTACCTATCATCATGTGAAGGAATATTTAGAGAAGCATGGAATTAAACATCTAGTTTTAGAGGTTATAACCCATAAAAAAAGGGTTACTAGAAAGAATAAATCACATAATCAATAACATCGATTGGAAAATGATTATAGATAAGTTACTTCCATAAATTATTGGAAAGAATATATTCATGAATCCATTTATATATCTAATAGATCATTGTTATTCCCAGATTAATTGATAAAACCATATAAAATATAGTATTTAATGAATCCTTTACTCAAGTACTTTTGATAATTTTGAAGTATGTGATTTATCAACAATAAATAGAAAATTATAAATATTTAAAATTAAGGAGATGGATTTATATTGCATGATTATTCATCAAATATAAAATACTATAACTTATTCAATGAGAAACTTGGAAAAATTATTGTGAGAAATGAATTGTTGGTGGTTTAAAGTGATAAAATTATAGCTTCACATGAGAATATTTCACATATAAGTGAAAAGAATTATGCTTAAAGTGGCGAATATGAACATTCTATAGGGATATTTTGAAGGCCAAATAATATTTTTGATAATAACTCCATTAGTGATGACGATACAACCATTACAGTGAATCCAAGAATACTAATGACTAGTGATAAAATCAAAAAAGGAAACATTTTTGCCGATAAGAAGACTTTAGTTCAAAAAAAAATAATGAAGACTTAGTATTAGTTGTATTTATTATTTTTGGTGGAACCAAAAATCATTTAAAGGGGATGAAAAATAGGAGATTTGTTTCAAGGTTATGAAAGAATATCTTAATCAAATAAAAAACAATGAGACATTAGATGTTTTTCTAAGGTCATGTGAGAGGAGTGTCATTAGAACCAAGTGGGTGTTCTGAAATAATATTATTAAAGCTGGTAAGGCGATTCAGAAAAAAAGATTTATTAAAGGGGTATTACCAATTGAATTAATTTATGTTGATGATAAATTTACACCAGTAGGATGACTTAAAACCATTTTTTATTATTATCTATGGTTGTTCAAAAGGGTTTCAAATCCACATTTATGAATGGATTTCTTGAATTAGAAGTGTTTATTGAACAACTGTATGGGTTTCTCAATGATGATGATGAATAAAAAGTGTGTTGATTGAATAAGGATTAATATGGAATTAAATAAGAAATTATTGTAAAGTATTCTGGGTTAGATCAATGTCTAATGAATATAATTTTTCATAGAGGATAGGTCAATCATAACCTCTATATAAATAATAACAATGAGTAGTGATTGATCATCCTTTTATTTATTAGGGAATTTTTTTTAGAGGCTTGAACAATAACTAATGAAATCATTTGTTAGATATCATGCAGTATGAATTCAATGATGTCACAAATTGGTAAATTGTTATTTTCTCTTGGATTAAAAATAATTAAAATAATGAATGGTATTACTAAATATTATAAAAAGGTTTTAAGAAGATTTTAGATGTATTATTGGATTAATATATTAACTCTTGTATATATAAGAATGAAATTAACAAAAGATTAAGTGGGAAACCTGATCAATGTGACTTCATATCAAAAAATCATTGGGAGTGTTCCCTATTTCACTCCAACTAGAGTTGAAATTTTATTTCCCACCTTTCAAGTTTATCATTTTCAAAGTGATCATAGAGAAATACCCTTTAATGTTGTGATAATAATTCTATGATAAATTCATTATGTGATGGACCATGGAGTTTTTATCAAAAGGATTGATGGTAGAATTTATTGGAATTTACTGATGTAGGTTGGTATGGGTTGGTCAAAGACCAAAAATTTACTTATAGTGGTGAATTATTTCTTGGGAGTTAATATATATAATTGAAAAGTAATAATCACGATTAAATAGTAATTATAACCATATATGATGAATAAATAGTTATAATTAAAGTGTGAAATCAATTTCTATTTATGAATAAAAAAGTATGATGATGTGTGTGTAGATGTGATTTATCATATTCTAATCAAGTGCAACCACTCAAGTGTGATAAACCTAAGAAACATTTTGATTCATCATTCATGTACCATGAATGTTTATATCAAATATCATTTCATAATGTAGGTGGATAAAGGAATTGTGATATTATAATATGTGAAAACTCAAGATCAAGTTATAGATATAATGAAAAATGAACTATGGAAAGTGGTGTTTGAGAAGAATTGCTTCACTCTTGGAGTCCAACCTCATATATAAATATAATTGGTTTTGGGATAAATCACCCCCATCCTTGTGGTTTCTATCATGGGAAACGTATGTTTTCTCACCTCTAATTATTGAGTTTATAATCCTCTATTGTGAACTTTTCATAAAAAATATCTCTTCAGGTTCATTTCTAAAGGGGGAGAAATATACAAGTGTATTTGAAAGGGGAATACTCTCATGAGATAAGTATACCATCATGGAGAAAAGTGAAATAAGGGAGATTATTTCTATTAAAAATCACAGGATAAGTGAACCATTATTGGGAAAAGTGAAAAGGGAGAGATTTTTCCCATACAAATCAGGGGGAAGATGTGGGGTTGTAGAAATAATTCCAAATATCTGGTTATGAATTTTTTTTCATTCAATTATTATTTCTCACACTAATAATGAATCATGTGATCTTAGAATCAGTGATTAATGGTTTGTTTATACACACCTTAAAAGTGATGTTTTCAAAGAAGGAAAAATTAATTCTTGTAGTGTTTGGAGTGTTTTAAAAAAATGAAAAAGGATATATTGTCAGTAAAAATAACTCATAAGGATTTTTGGGTTGTGTTTAATGAAATGTTTGATGAAGGTTTCTTCATAAGAAGTTTTAAGAATGATTTTCTCATGTTCACTGAAGAAGTTCATCAAACACACCCTGGTGAAGGTTTTCTAGACTTTGGTGTTTGTGGTCATGGATGGAATTGGTGACTATGCCAATTACATATGGAATACTAAGATAAAGAGGACCAAAATGGGAAATTGGAAATTAGAAATGAACATGTTGTAGTGGTCACCATGGTGTAGTTTAGAATACCTAACCAAAATAGCCAAAGAGGGATGACCATGTCATAGTAAGATGAAGAAATGGTTGACATGTAGAGTTTCAACATAGCATGACTAACTAATCAAGGTGCAGGTCATGGTATATGTCATTGTAGAGGAAAAATATCCATTTTTTTACTAGAATGTGGAAAGGAAGTCATGATTTAATTTTGTTTGAATCAATGACCTATAGTTAATAAAGGCCAACATAAGTGAGACCACTCCATTTGAATGGGTTTGGCTGTCTGGGTGTTCACATTATAGCCATGGGTAGCCACACTATGGTTATATTAAAGTTTTTGGATAAAATAATTACTTCATACATAAAACAACTCACATTGATATTCTATTCTTATGGTGGCCAAGGATTATTGTAAAAACAACCTTTATATTTCTCAATTTCATGGTAAGATCCATTTCATAATTCAAACCTAAAAATATAAAAAACATATTTATAACTCATATATTTTATAGAAGTTTTAATTTCAATTTAATGGTAGATTAAAAATTACGTTTTGAAGGCGTTAATTCATGCATTCATTGGAATAGATGAATTCACAGGAATTAGGGGATTTAATTATGATAATAAAAATAGGTAAGAGTATATATACATAATAAATTGACAAATGATAATAGAATAAAAACATGGTGTTAGTAAATATCTCATCTTTAATTTTGTAGTTTGAATAAGGTGTCTAACTTGGAGATACATTCTCTCTCAAAGTTCTACTTTCTAGGTGTTGAATAAGAAACACCATTCTTGGTGAACAGTTCTGTCAGCTTTTTTTAGAAGAATATTGCATCATAAGAAGTAGTGACTTTCCTAGTTCGGGATAGTAGTGAGATTTCAAAATTTTTATGGTAGTAAACCTGGAGGTTCAGTGTGGTTGCTAAAAATTTTAATTTTATAGGTATGTGATTTTATTAATTTTAGTGAAAATGAACTTTACTGTGAATGATCCTTGGATAGAGACCAAGTTGGAGGAACCAATTAAAATACCCCATTTCAGTTACTACTTTTACCACTCATTGAGTAGAAAGAGAGATAAATTAAAGTGTTTCATAAGGAGAGAGAACAATATCCAAAATTCAGGAAGAATAGTTTTAAAATTTTACACCCTAATTAACCCATCCCCCCCTAAGGGATTAATTTGTGACAAGGGAATATAGTAACAAAATAATCATTGAAGTATATTGACATAAATAAAAAATATATTTTTAAGATAATTTATTAAATCATTTACAAAATTTAAAGGAAGTAACCCATTCATTTTAATAACATTTCTAATTATGTTTATTTAAAGACACCCATTTTTAAAATAGAAAGGATGCCTCACTAAAAATAATTTTCATTATGGAAAAAGATTTTTGTCACACAAAAAAACCTTAAAAATAATTTTAATAATTTTTTTAATCTTAACATAAAAAATAAAAGTTACAATCCACTTTAAAAAGTTATATTGAAATAAGTTAAGTGAATAATTTAAAAAAATTATACTTTTAAAAAAATAACATTTAATAAAAGATCCTTCAAAAGGAAATTGACATTATCTTAAAGAAATATTGAGTAGAATATAAAACAAACTCTCATGTATGGAAACACATTTTAATATTTTAAAATACCTTTTTTAAATTATAAAACTATATTCGGGAACAATAAAATTTATTTTTTGAAAGAAGAGAATTTTAATATAAAAGTAACTCAAGATAACACAAAATTATGTCTTTAAATATAATGGAGAAAATTAGAAAGAATGGAAAATATACATATGGATAAAAAAACATCATTAAAGATAATAAGAACTATTATTAACAATGTAATAATTTTATGGGGATGTAATTAATCAGGGAGAATCATTTCAATAAAAAGTTTCATATTCTCTAGGTAAAAAGATAAATTTAAATATAAATTAATAGGATGGGGAAAACTAATCATAGAATTAAGAATGTTAAGATAAGATATTATAACTCACAGAAAGGGGGTTTGAGATTATAAAAACCCTTACATCATCATTATATTCTGAATTGAAAATACATTAAAGGTTATAAAATGAGATGTATTTTTAAATCCCATAAATTTAATGAAACATTATGATAAAATAAATCCTTGGGATATATGTACACCCAAAAAATATACACGTGATGAATACCCATCATATCTCAATGAAAAAAATGGAAATGTAAAACTCCATACCTTAAATATCATTTAGTTGAATGTTCTCTAACATCCTTTATAAAAAAATTCCTTATTCACCTTATATTATTTAAACATATAAAATTTTGTAAACAATATCTGTAATCTTTTATTAAAAATATATTTTTTAGTTTTATTTTATTTTCATCATCAAATGTTTATTAGTTTCAATTGTTTTCTTTAGTATGAGTTTCATAACAGCAGTGTTGAATATTCTTTATGGATTTATATTTAATCATATTTATATCATTATAGGTAATATAATAGATGTTTTAGAATATGTTTTAATGTTTTGTTTCATTTTACATGTATTTTAGTTATTGTTTTTGACAATAAAGATAGTGATGTTATTATTTCAATAATTATAATGAATGAGGGATGTTATCATAATAAAAGGTTTGGTGTTAAAAGAACCACAATAGAACAAAACATTAATTATTTAGTTAATATTTTAAAATATTAGTATTATAAGGTTTTGTTAATTTTCCATTATAGAAATTTATAGTATTGTTCTTATAGGTGGTTAAACCAACCAAAACATGAATATGTTAAAATTTATTGGTGAGTATGGTTAATAAAGTGATTAATTTGGCATAATATCACTATTATAGAATAATAATGATTTTACGATGTGTTCAATTAGGTTATAATATATTTTAATAAATTAAAATATACTTGTGTGAAAAAATAATTATGTCACTATCATGGAGGTGATTGACCGCATGTATGAAGGGGAGACACATTCATTTTACCTAGATCAGAAGGAAGATATGGAATGGTTTTTAATTATAGAATAATAATAATTTTATAAATATAATAACATTCCATTAAATATAATTTTATAATAAGTATTGTAAGGTGGTGATGAAAAATCAAACACGCTATTCATGGAGGCGTAGTTTGCACGTACATATGATACTATTTAAGTTTTTATAAATAATCTGGAGGAAGTTAGAAAATTTATATATCATTGATATAATAAAAGTTTAGAATATTAATTATATTGATGTTATCGAACTTTCTAGATATAATATAGTTGATATGGTAGAAGTATAAAATAATAAAGATTGAATGGTTGAGAACAATACCTCTCTCTTTTGATGTTCTCCCTTAGATAAAAGCTTAAGGCTCTTGAGCTTGGTATTTTGGAAACAAAAAGGATTTTATGAAAAAGGGGAGTGAGTTTAGGGGATATTAGAATAGATTTTTGGTCAATATATTTCTTTATAATTCATGTATAAATATGGTGGAGTTAATATCATTTTATAAGTGAATAAAATGGACATTTCAAAATTAATCAGTAGTTTAAAATAATTTCATGACACTAATTCATGGTAAAAAGATAAAAAATGAAAAATAATTGAGTGGGGGATATTTTATGGTAGATAATCCATCAAACTTTATATTTTCCAAATGTTTTAAACATGTTATTAGCCTTTTATCATTAGGTTTTTAACTTTTACCTTTTTTACCTTAGAAAATAGTTTTTCTATAGGCAAATACTTTTTTACTAAACATTTAAGATAACATGTATTTATAAATTTCTATGTTTTGAACCTAAATTTTGTCTCAATTTAATCTCAATAAATTTCAAAATATATTAAAAATAATTTTATAATTAAAACATATAATATATAGAAAAACATTTTTTGTAGAATAATAATGTTTTAACCATTAAGTGTTATTAATATTATATAACATTAATTAAAAATTAAATGAGTGATAAAATATTTTCAAATGTGATTAAAAACTATATCAGAGTCATTATATAAAATATATGATTTTAATTTATTATGCAAAAATTACACAAAAATTAATAAAATTATCCTTTTAAAATAACTATTTCAATATTATCATGGTCATTAAATTTAATCTTATTAATATTTATTTGGTTCCAAAAAATTAAATTGACACCATTAAATAATATGAATATTTTTATCTAAAATATGAAATCCATTTTGACATATTTAAGTTATACATGTGATGAAAACTAATTTTTAATTTATGAAAATAAAAATAATTTCTTAGAGTAAAATATTACATAAGTTTCCAAAAATATAAACATGGGTTTTATAAATGCAGTATATGAATTTTAAATGTTTAATTTTAATTTATAAATATATAAATTTTATATAAAAATTTTCAAATACCTTTAATTCATTATCAAATTATGATAATGTTATAAAACTGATGGTAGAGAGAAAAATTAGTATTTTTTAACTATTAACATAAAATTAATTATTTTAGAATAATATCGAAAAATCCCCCAAAGATGATTTTTTACATTATAAATTGAAAAATGAAGTTCATTTTATACAATTAAATTTTAAAATATTTATATTTATAATTTAATCAAAAATCCAATAAAAAAATGATTTTTTTGAAAATGACCTTTTAAAACATTAATTGTT
This sequence comes from Viscum album, assembly GCA_963277665.1. NCBI lineage: Eukaryota > Viridiplantae > Streptophyta > Magnoliopsida > Santalales > Viscaceae > Viscum > Viscum album. The sequence continues at coordinate 2,215,887 of OY728136.1, forward strand.
CCTAATCCTATTTTTACATATCTAAATTATTAAAATATTTTAATTTACTAGAAGTTTTATTATTTTTAAATTATCTTTATTATATTCATCTAATATTTCATAAATTATTTTAGTTTGGGGTTTTTTATTGTTTAGGCTATCGAATATAGTACTTATTTAGAGAAAAATGTATTATGAGATATCAAGGCATTATATTCTTCTCCCCATGAAATAGATTGAGACATTTCTATTTTAATTATCACTTATTTACAAAATAGATAATACTATCTAAATTATCTATATTTCTCAAGTTATATTTTTGAATGGTAAACAAATCTAACAATATGAGGAATGAATATATATCTTGTTTCTATAAAGTATGCTTCATTAGGGGTTTCTAAACACATACCCTCCCCAGATTAATTTTTCGATCCTATTTTGAATGGAATACTAAATCCAAAATGATTATGATAATATCCAATAAAAATCATATTAAATTATCATATGAACATGAAAGATCAATTCTAACATGTCTTATCAAATGAAACCTTCATTTCAACCTTTGATACATTCATTTCAACTAATACATAATTAGATCAACCTATATCTCTTTCAGTTTAACCTAGGTTTTCTAGGGTCATAATCTTATTAGTTTTTTAAACATTTATAGTTATATATTACATCCTAAAATTCCATTAAAATCCTTCATATTGGTAAAAAAGAGTATGTAAATCGCTAAAGCATATCCCCAAGAGGGTTTAGTAAGGTGTACAAACTTAATCCCACTAATCATCTAATATCACATTTTTTTATCATAATGTATGGATATTTTAATTATTAGTTTAAACATTCCTTTATATCTAAATAAGATTGATTGATAGTTTAATGAAGGGTTCAGGTGCTTCTGGGGATTGTTCGAATTCTGAACTTCAGTTTTTTGAGAAACATCAGTTGGCACATGTTTGGGGCATGGTTAGTACTAACTATGCAACTAAGCTTTGAAACCCATATACAACGTATCATGGTTAGGAAAACCATGAAGGGAGGTTTCACGACTATGTGAAAAATTTTAGACATGTTGAATAAATGATAGTTGTGGTTTGTGGATATTTTTTCTAATTTTAAACCAATCCATGGGAGGATGTGTGGATTTTGAATAAAGAGTGTTTAAAATTCATGCACAGTGAGTCTAACCATGTGTTAGGATGTGCAAGGGGTTCCCCCTCTTGGATAGTAAAGGCACATGGTTAGTTCATGGTTAATCTAACTATGCCGCCAAACCCCATGCCCCCTTTTTAAAGTGTGAAATTATCATTCTTCCCACCATTCCTTTAAGACTAATACTCTCTTTTATCCTCCTTTAAACACACATCAGACCACCACTCGAGATCCCTCCTCCCTCTCCTCTAGGATTTGATCCACATCCCTTATATAGAATATGATTCAACTATCATTTTTCATGTAGTATAGAAAATGGTAAGTCTTCCACCCACTTTATTCATTTATTATTTTATCACATTATATCAAATGTTATTTCTATGTGAGCTTATATGCCCTATTTTATGTTAATTTTTCTATTTCTTCAATTTCTACCATTCTAACTTGGATTAGAGGCCAATATTGGATGAGTATTCATCTACCATCATAAGTTAAGTGGTCTCATGATTTCAACTAAAAGTATTGATGTCTACAAAGTGCATCATTGTTCCATGAGCCAAGCCTTCTCTATATCAACTCTAAAATTTAAAGTTCCTTTAAATTAAATTTTAAGCCTTGATGAGATACTCCAATACATCCCTTGAAAATTTTCAGTGGCTTTAAACCTCAACTCAACCACCAATATTTCTGTATTTATTATGTATCCTTGACACTTTTTCCAATAATTATTTCCAAGACACCTACTGATGTGGGTTTGGTTGGAAATTTGTGATCCAAAGTGTAAACTAAGTTAATTGAATTTTTAAATGATGAAAGATTAAATATGAATTCCATGCCCATGTCACTAGACCTCATTAAATGTGACTTATGGATATCCCCAAATTGGTTTTAATGGAAATGTAAATGGTATAAATGTATTACATGGAACTTGTTAAATTATGAATTATACCCATGAATAAATGATATTAGTTGAAATGTGAAATGGATTATACTTCACAAACTTTTTATTATGACAATTACATTCAATTATTGGATGTTCTACCTTGGTAAAGTCTTAGATTCCACCCTTGGTATTTCCTTAACTATCTAAAGGACACCACTTGATTCAAGGATTTTTTTACCACGATTTTATACCCCTCTTGGACTTGGTACTCATCTTTTATTGATGACATACCAGTAATAACTTGGTAGTCTCATATCTTACTTTTCTGTAGATATTATAATTCCATGTATTTTCTCCTTGGATTTGTCTTGATGTTTTTGGATTCAGACCACCACAGATTATATTTTTGGGCTCCAAGCAGTTCTATCCTTTGGCTTCCAAGGACTTGTTCCTAGGGCTCGACATGGTTATCACTATAGGAATTCATTTTCGAGTGTTCATTCCTAGAATAAACTCATTGCTCGAGATAGGATTAATTAGTTTTTACTAAGAGTTGGTTCGACCTTCTAAGGTCTAGGAATACTTGGTTACACCTTGGGTATTGCATTATTATTATTATCACATGGTCAATTATCCAGAGACATTCAAACATAGTGGAAGCATCCATGGTCAAACAAGTGTCATCCAGGAACCCGAGTTGACTTGGTTTATTTATTTTTCTATTTTATTTATTACCTACACTATATTAATTTTATATGCACTGACTGGATATTATTAGACACCATTGGTGGTGGATTACTCAATTTTACTCACACCTTATTTAGACCATCGATTGTTACTTGAACAGACTTTGTGGATGTAGGTAGGGAAAAGAAAATTATCCAGTTGTATACGCCTAATTTTCTATGATAGAATGAAGTACCAGAACAGAGGACTGATCTTATGCTCATGATTTTATTAAAGATTTATGTTTTTTGTTTTGTTTATTTTTTTATCAAGAATTTTTAATTCCTACTGATATTTTTCCCATTGTATCCCTATTTTTTATATCATCACGACATAAAAAAATTATTTATATTTTTATTAATATTGCTCACTATTGGTATTTATCTGGATGATTTACTTTCACTACTAGTTTCATTGTTATTCTTCCAATGTTGTTTTTATCTTTCTTAGGATAATTTATCCATTTTCATCATCGTGTGTCTATTTGATCATGAGGTTATAGTATCCCCAAATTTCCATAATATACCCTATATGCTAGTCAGAATCCTTTGGAATATATGGAGGCACACTTGAGGCCATGTAGTTAATTAGGTTCAGTTACTTATGGGTGAATAGAGTCCGTGTCTTCATAAAGATAATTCAAAACCTTTTTAATTTTATTCTAACTTTTTTGGGTTTGTATAAAGGATACTATGATAGTATCATAATTTTTAAATGAACCTATACCTAAGATTATCTAACCCACATATTGGGAAAATCCATGTTTCCACTAATGAGACTTGTTGTTATGGATTTTTATAATTATATTTATACTGATTTATCTGATGGGTGAAAAATATTTTTTTTTGAAAATTTCATAATATTATTATATAATATATTTTACCCTTTTTATAGTATTGAAAGGTGGTTTTGGTCATGAATCGTTGTGGAAACCCAAGGATATCTTTTAAGCATGTTTCATACCATGTTTATTTTCTTACAAACATTATCTGCTGTATATTTTTAGTACATTGAATGAGATATTTTAAATTAGATTAATGTTTCTTATAGGTGAAATAGAAAATAATTGTTTGTTAAAGTTTTTTCCTCAACCTAAATGGTGTTTCCCAATATAACTTGAGGTTATAACCTTAATTAACCAATTATTACAATTTGAGTAGTGTAATTGTGCATAAGTAGATTGAAATGTTAGTTGATTTCAATTACCTGAATTCCAATTTTAATTTATAATGATTTTACTTCTACAAATTTGGAATGAAAATTCATCTAATCAAATCATCTGATAAGACTTGTTACATTTTGATACCACATGTTCAGGTTGGTTTGCAGTTACATGAAGTTATAATTATAACTTTTAAACCATATTACTTTATAACTTGGGAATTTTAACTTATCTTAATGTAACTTGATATATTCAAATATGAACATATTGATTCTTAAAAATTTAAATGAAATGTTTTTGGTTAAATGTGGATATTAATCTCAACTTAAAGGGTACTTTACTCTATAACTTGAAATTGACTATAAAGACCCCGACCCCAGTTACCTAGAGGCGGTGCCTTATTTTATTACATTGGAATATAAACAAGGAAGAAAAATACTAAAGGAATAAAAAGTTTAGAAATTTTGGAAAACTAGATTACATATATATACTTTACGTTACAACATGAAACGAAATAAAACATATCATCTTATTTTTAATCAGACATAAAATCCTAGATTATCCCTATAGGTCATTCTTAATACACATCGACGTATCTTAGGGAAAAATAAAAAATATGAAAGGGGTTAGCTCAGATGATTAGTAAGGGTAATAAATATAATAGAAGCATAAATAAACAATAAGTCATGGTTAATGACTAAGAAAATTCCATTAAAAGTAAACTTGAGTATAATATGACATAAATATAAACTAATTAAATAATTCCATAAAAATACTTAAACATGGATATTATACTAGTCGAATAATCACATGGACTATAAATTACTAGTTTCATAATTATTAGATTCATAATGTGGGATGTCATAACCATACTATCAAGGCCTCATACCAAGACCGTACATAAATGGTTAAAAAACCAATCTAGTTTGTCTCATAAGACATACCGATGCAAAGAGTGGCTATAGAAAACCCATCCAACACTTACTATGTTCAATTAATTTCTCATATGAATGGGGTGGGGGACATAATCAACATATAAATTCATATTTAATCTCTCATATTAAATTTAAATAACATTCCCTAATCAGTTCTCATAATCAATAACCAATCTGAGTAAAAAGGTGAATAGTATCAAGATAGGACATCCATGGTCAAAATGATCATAAACCATTTAATAACATACATTAGATAACAATAATAATATATAAATCAAAATAAATCATAAAAATCAATAGTGTTATTGAAATATATAGAGACAGTATTATAAAATCATTTAGGAATTTTTGAGACAAACACTATTTTATTTTGCAAAGAAGAGTTCTTTTGGAAAAATCAGTGTATAAAACCAGAAGTGAAATAAGATATTTTTTCATTAATAAAATGAGTTATTTTATAAAAATAATATTTTTTAAAATATATTATATATTTCACTTGAAATAGGTAAGAATTCGAGTCATTCCCTTAAATCGGTTTTGTGTATCGGGAAGAATTGAAAAGGGAACCTAGTAAAATAGGTATTACCCATAAATGGAATTTTAACTAATTTGGATACATGATTTTGGAATTTATATAAATAAATTATAATAATTATTTAAAAACAATTAATAATTACATATGTGTATATATGTAGAAAGCATAACCCATACAAAATTGGAGGTTCAGGAAGGAAACCCTTACCTTATGTCCAAATTTGTTCTGAAAATGACCTTAATGTATTTGATAATCATATTAAATTAATTAAATAATTAATTAAGAACCTTTTATACTATTATTTTATTTATTATAATTTTATTAAATTCTTTTATGTCCTTTTTTATGAGTTATAAGATACAATTTTATTGCTCGGGAGCACTCGTTTCCTTTGTTTTTACGATTAGTGTACTTGTATATGAGTATGAAAGTTCATGCAAAATGGGTATAATTATATAGAATCGTAATTATTTATTATTAGAGAAAAACCATGAGTTTAATTTGTTTTATTTTTTTTAATATATGAGGATGAATAATTATATAACAAGTTTATGATAATCGTTAATCTTAATTTTAGCAGTTTTTCGATCATAATGAACTAATTTTGTTCTATTAATTAATATCAGGTATATATGATTGTTATAGAAAAATAACTAAGATATAATACTTATTTTATAATCTTGTTCAACCATAAAATTTTTTTCATGACCATATTTGAAGGGGAAATTGAAGAATAAAAGTTTTTCATCCACAGAGGTTGTAAATCAGCGCCTCCTGAATGATGATTTTATTTTTAAAATAAAAGAGAGAGAGAGAAAGAAGTTTGATGAATGATTTTACATTAAAATGATATCATTATAGTATATAGTTGATAATTTAGTTATCATGATCATTTGGATAGAGTATGTGAGGATATAATAATAAAATAAAATAACATTAAAAGAAATTATAAGGAAAAAGGAAGAGGATTTTACCTCTTGAATACTCCTCCTTAAGAACCTCTTTAAGGGGATTGGTTTTTGTATTTTGATGAGAAAAAGAGCTTCTGGATGTGGTGGGGGGGAGTCATGTGTAAAATATTAGGTAGAAATTTGATAAGGATCAAATCTTGTGAGGTGTGAGGAGAAGGGGTGGTATTTATAGTGGAGGATAAGGGTGATTTCAAATTATTTTATTAACTGTTTTATAATTTTTCTCAAGACAAGAAATAGTTTTGTTTATTGCGATTAATTATTTTAATATGTTCATGTGAGTTTTAAACAAGGTTTATTACATAATTTATGATGTTATGAATTGTGTATTTAACTTATAATGTATAAATACCGTAAATTATCATATTTTACTATTCACCAAAAATTCAACTATTTTAGAAAAATCACAAAAATTAACCCTAACCATTTCTAATGTGTTAAATCTATAAATGAAATCCATTTCATGAAAATAATTTTCTAAATATGATAATTTAAATTTCTAATTAAAACCATCAATTATTGAAAAATTACAGATTTTAAATCAATAACTGATTTTTATAACACTTTAAAAAATTAACTATGGTCTCATTAAATTATCCTAAAATCATAAGACAAAAAATATTGATTTATGAATGCATTTAAAGAAAATTGATTTTATTTTAAATCATTTTATTAACTATAAAATTGTAATTAAATATCTATGACTCAAAAAAATACCAACACTTGATTAATAATTTTTAAAATATTAATTTACCTATACTATGTTATAATTATATCATACTTTGAATTATAATATTCCTAAATTTTATTTATATAAACATGGGTGATGTTACTATTTATTTTTCTAATTTACTATTTATAAGGGTCATATTATAATTCTTAAGGTCAAGTTACTCTTTCCTCGGTATAGGTTCCTTAACTTCTAGAAACACCCCTTATTTTATTCATTCTTAATTTATGATGTCTATATTATGTTCTTTAAGTGATTTTATATGATCTATACTATATAAAATAAACATAAGAAGGTAAATTTCATTGATAGAGTTCTGGGTCATTACATTCTCCCCTCTTGCAAAAATTTCATCCTTGAAATTTCCAGATTGTCACCCCAAAAATATTTGGGCTCTTCTTCATCATATACTCCTCAGGATCCAATGTCACCTCTTCAATTTTATGATTTTCCAAAGTAACTTTACCAACTGAGTCATCTGATTCTTCAACACTTGTAATTTAGTGTCCAAAATTTGGATAGGCTCTTCACAGTAAGATAAGTCATGTTACAATTACATTCCTTCAGAAGTGAGTACATGTGTTCAGTCTGGAATGTGCTTCCTGGACAAGGAGATGTGGAACACATGGTGTACATTAGAAATTCTAAGTGGAATTACCAAACGATAAGAAAAAAAATCTAATTCACTCCATAATTTTGAAAGGACCAATGTACCTAGGTCTTAGTCACCCTTTCTTAACAAATTTTATAAAACCCTTCTGTAGAGATACTTTCATGAAAATGTGATCTCCCACTTGAAATTCCAAATCCTTCCTTTGATGATCGACAAAACTCTTTTTCCTACTAAGATATGCTTTGATATGGGTTTGAATAGTATTTACCTTTTTCTTTGTTTCCTCTACAAGATTTGGGCTCAAAATATTCCTTTCACCAACATCATACCAACAAGTTGGTGGGAAAAATATATTTCCATAAAATGATTCATATGGTTCCATTTGAATAATAGAATGAAAATTATTATTATATGAAAACTCCCACAAAGTTAAATACTTATACTGCATACCTTTAAATTCTAGTGAGCATGATCTCGACTTATATTCCAAATTTTGGACCGTTCTTTCTGATTACTCATTAGTTTGAGGGTGACAATAAATAATCAAACGAAGATCAGTATCCAAATCTCTCTAAATAGTTTCCCATAATTTTAATGTAAATCATGTATCAAAATTAGACATAATAGAAATAGTTACTCCATTAATTCCTTCAACTTCATTAATGTATATTTTTTCAAGGCACTCCAATGGAAACTCCTCTATTATAATGAGGAAATGTGCAAGTTTTGTAAGTTGATCAACGATCAACCATATTAAATCATTATTTATTAGTTTTTTGGTTATCTAGTGTCAAAATACATATTTATGTCATCCCATTTCTATGTTGAAATAGGTAAGGGTTTCATGACACCTCTAATATGTTGTCTTTCAGCCTTTACTTATTGACTGACTAAGCATCTTGATACATAATCATCAATTTCTCACTTCATATTATCCCACAATAAATATTCCTTTAGATATCTATAAATCTTAGTTCTACTAGGGTGTATAGGGATATTTGAGCTATGGGAATGATACAATAACTCCATTTTTAGCTCACTTATAGAGGGAACAGATAGCCTCCTCACAGATTTTAGAATTCCATCCTCGCACACGAAGTTTGGAAACTTTCCTTCATTCCCAGCTTTAATTTTCTTTGAAATATTCTCATCATTACACTAAGAAATTTTAATTCCTTCAAATAAATATTAATAGGAAAGTATTTGAAAATGAAATGATGTTTCTCCTTCCTTGATAATTCCCATATCCATCTTTTCTAGATCCATGTACACATGATCTTTGTCAATCCTCATTTTGTCCATAACTCCATGATACTTACTAATCAAAGCATATTATACCTTATTTTCCATACTTAGGTTGTAATGTATTGAGAAATCATAATCCTTGAGTATATTGATCTATTTTCCTTTCCTTAGGTTGATTTCTTTTTGTGGGAAGATATATTTCAAACTCTTATGATCTGTATATATCTCACATCTTTCAATATATAGATAATGTATCCATATTTTTAGAGCAATGATTAAAGTTGTTAACTCAAGATCATGAGTTGGATAGTTCTGCTCATCATTTTTTAACTACCTTGATGCATAACCAATAACTCTTTCATTCTGTATAAGGACAGAACCAAGTCCTTTCATTGATTCATCACTATAAATAACAAACCCACTATTTGCAGATGGTAGAGTCAGGATCATATCTTTCACCAATATCCTCTTTAATTCCTCAAAAAATTCTTCACATTATTTTTTCAATGTGATCTTAACCCCTTTACGAGTAATATTGGTTAATGGGTTAGATAATTGGGTGAATTTTTGAATTAAATGCTGATAATAACCTATTAAACCAACAAAACTATGTACCTCATTTATTTTAGCCGGTGTAGGACATTCCTGAACTACCTGTGTCTTTATAGGATCAACTAATATTCCCTCCATAGAGATAATATGTCCACGAAAAGAAACTATTTAAAGCTAGAATTCAAAATTTCTAAACTTCCCATATAACTCATTTTTTCTAAGAGTCTTCAGAATAATGCGCAAGTGATTCTCATGATCTTCATAGATTTTTGAGTATACCAAGATATCATTAATAAATACGACAAAAAAAATTCATGAAGACATTCCTTGAAAACTCTATTCATTAGATCCATAAAAATTGAGAGTGAATTAGTCAGTCCAAAAGGATTTATTATAAACTCATAATGTCTATACCAAGTTTGCAATACTCTATTTGGAATATCTTCCTTTTATAAACATAACTGATGATATCCAGAACGAAGTTAAATCTTCAAAAAATATAATGCTTCGTGAAGTTGATCAAATAAATCATCAATGTGAGGGAGAGGATACTTGTTCTTTATTGTAATAACATTGATTTCCCTATAGGCAACACACAACCCCATGGATCCATATTTATTCTTAAAAAAGTGAACATGGTCTCCCCATGGAGAAAAATTAGGGAAAATAAATCATTTATCACTCACTTCCTCTAGTTGTTTCTTTAGATATAATAATTCCACTATGTCAATTCTTCAAGGAGTCTTTGATATAGGTCATGTACCTGGAATTAAATCAAAAGAAAACTCAATTTACCACTCTAGAGGATGTACATGTAATTGTTTTGGAAATAAACCAATGTATTATTTCAAAATAGGTTAATCCTTAATTTGAAGATTTCTTTCCTGACATATATATACTATTTTCTATTCCTCCCCAAGAATTAAATTCATAAGAGCTACTAGGGGTGGATCTAGATAAGAATCAGATGGCTACGTTTATGGTCAAAAGATAATTGAGACTACATCATTCTCAAAAATTGTAACTTCCCTCTTCTTATAATATATTTTCATATCATAATTTGAAATCCAACCCATTCCAAGAATTATATCAAATTCAATCGTAGGTTTGATGGAAATTTAGCAACTAAAGCATGTTTATGTGTCATAAAGGGGACTAATTGACACATATTCAATACAATGATACTTCCCTCAGGAATTTTGACTAAAAACTCCTTTATTAAGTAAAATTATAAATGTCTAATTTTCTTGTCAATTTATGAATATATAAAAAAATGTGATGATCTAGAATTAAATAAATTATTGGATAAGTTTGAGGAAATTATTAGAGTACCTTCCAACACAAAATTAGGAACTTCAAACTCAGCAGTTGTGATCACATAATCTTGGACTTCTTTGAGAAATTTTTCATTGACGTTTAGGAAATTCATGTGAATAATTTCAAATCACATTAAAATTATAGAACTAAACATTGAAAAATTCATTCTTTCTTGTGAAGTCATGGGATTGGTGGAATTTTTATCTACACCTATAACAGACTCTCATTCCCTTTAGGAACGTACTAGGGTGTTTTTCCCATAATTACTTCAAGGTGGAAAGTAAAATATTCCCTTATCCCCCTTTCCTTATTTTTTTTCCATATTTTTCATCAAGCCTCTTCTTCTCTTTCTTTCCATTAGAGTTATAAGAATTAGAGAATTAATTTTATTTCATGATAGCTCATGAGACTATATCTTCATATTATGAGAATATCTAGTAGACCAATTTCCATCAAAGGAATGGTTTTAAACTGTCAAAGAACCGATCAATCTTACTCCATGGGTTATGTATGTAGTATGCATAATGCCTTGATAACCTTGTGATGTTATCTTCACACATTGCAACATTCTCATCCTCCTTTTTTCCTCCAACACAGAAATTGCTTCTCCATATCCGCTCGTTGTTCACAAGGAAAGTATTTTTCTATGAAAATTTATTTAAATTATCTCCATTCCATGTCTACTATTTCTTCATACTCCTTCGTGTTTTGAATCAACGACCACCATTGATCTGTATCTTCTAAAAAATGATAAATTTCCATAAACAATTATCCTTTATGTTACTTCCCAAAGTGAGAAATATCATCTCTAAATAACTTATCAACTACTCTTCTACAAATGGTTTTGTAGTCTAATTAAATGACAGAGGTTGTTTTCATATAAAGTGTACTAACAATACTAGTCCATGTTGTGGATCCGGATTGTAAAGACCTAGAAATTCCATGGAATTTTTTTTCTTAAATTAATGTGAATTTTATGAGTCCGCAATTTCTGACGGCACTAGATTCCGAGGCCCGGTGTACCAGGAATTAATTTATGAAGTTTTGTTTGTGTACGTTCAGTAAATGTACGAGTGGGATTTTATATCTTTTGAACCGGTGCTCGAAACTGAAATCTAAGGGCACCTTTGAATTCATAACGTCAGTGATTTCTTAGTGAGACCTTCACAGCAGTTGCGTTCTGACGAGAATGGAAGTTAGTTTTTGGGGTTTTTAATTAAATTAAATAAAAATAAAGTGTTACTTTATTTTTAATTGTGGTGGTTTAATCCTCCCAGGGGAGGTTAGAGGTGGGGGCCACCTCACCCCAACCTCCCATGGGAGGTTATGGTGGTGGGGCCCACCCGATCATAACCTCCCGTGGGAGGATATTTAAGGTTGGGACCACCCAAGTATCTTACCCCTTTAACACCCCACTTAAGTGTGGAGACCCTTGGACTCCCCATTTATTGAGCAAACACCCATGAAACCTTTGAACTCCCTTAATTAAATTGTGCCTACACACAAGAATTAATTAAGTGGAGCCCTGATTAATTAATTCCCCATTTGATTTTTTTATGCCAACGAATTAATAAGATTTATTATTTTATAATGTTGTGGTTGGCATAATATTATGGTGGAGCTTGGGGAGAAGAAGGAGAAAACTCCAGCAAAGAACGCGAAGAATTCCATATTCAACTTCTTCAGCTCCGAACACTTTCCAATGCACAAGCTTGAGAATTGGGAGTGCGTGACGAACACGGCGTATGACGATTCGATGCCCGCCGTTTTCAAGAGACGTCATCTTTGATCGAAAAATGAGGTAGGGGTTGTTTTAAGTATGATTTTTACCCTTCATTCTTTGTCGTTTGTTGAGAACTTTGTTGCCGATTTATATCATCACAATGAGAAGGTTTCGGACCACACAAACATGACCGAACCTCCCCCTTTTTTTCTCTTTTATTGATGATGGAGGAAGTGAAATGGTGGCCAGCATCAGGAAGACCACAAAGAAAACCAATCATGAAGAAAACCAGTGGTGCAAGGGATGCTGGGTCGCCAAGAGGGCCTGACACCACCATTCCACGTGGAAGGAGGGCCACAACAGAGGTGGTGCGGAGTCATCGCACTCTGCGGAGGTCACTGATAGGTCAGGCCGTGACGTTGATGGGGCGGCGTCGTCGCACCGCACAAGGGACACAGCGGGCCATGACGGAAGAGGCGTGGCAAAATCATGCCGTGTTGAGGATAACAGAATTGTGGCACCGTCACACAACGGTGGAGGTGGGGAGGCGGCCGGCCAGGCCGGCCGCTGTGGAGCGGGAGCGGTTGGCCGCTCGGGCCAGCCGGGAGGAGCGGGACCCCGTCGGGTCCCACGTGTGTTGGACCGGTGCCACCTGGCGTAGGTTTCAGATCACACCCAAACGACAGAGCTGTTCGAGTGCCAGGGGGTGTGCGCCCCCCTGGGCATGGCTAGGGCAGGCCGTTGGGCCACCCTTGGCCGGGCACCCCCGGTCAGGCAGATGGTTGGGCTGCCCTTCAGGCCGGGCCATCCCCTCAGGCTAGGACGCTTCCTCGGACCAGTTCATAACCGCTGACCGGGTGGGACCCTAGTACGGACAGGGTCGGGCTGGGTTGGTCCGGCCGAGTCAGACCGGACCTGGTCCCTTTTGGCTAGTTTAAACCTTTTCGCCCCTATCTTGGACTATGAGTATTCGTTTGACGAACCGCCTGTGGTGATGGAAGGCTTAGAGAGAGACTGTTCTTTTGGAATACCCTGCTTGATATTTGGACACATTTGGAGTACGATCGGGTTGGTTTGAACCTAAAAACCAATCGGGCCCCTAGAACAGAAATGGAAATAACTCACAGACCGGGCGTCTGATCGACGTACCATCTGTCGTGTTGGGACCCTTACAACATGGCGGTCCTTTGGGTTACTCTTTTGTGGAGTTTAGTGGTGGTCGATGTCCTACCGATATCTTGGGGGTAAATTCTACGGAACTCGAGTGCACCGGGTACAAGGAATCCAGTTTTTGATAGTGAGGTAGAGGTTGGAGATAGATCATACAGAGGTTAGCGCTCAGCGATCCTGTGTGGGTCAGTGCATATCGATATTGTGTGGGTCAGATTTAGTGTGGGTTAGCGCTCAGTGATCCTATGAGGGTTCAGTGCATACCGATCCTGTGTGGGTCAGATCCTATGTTGGTCATTGCGGGGGTTAGTACCTATCGATCCTGTGTGGGTCAGACTCCGTATGGTCAGAAGATGTGCCTCTTGACAGAATAAGATGATCTAGCTTTGCGACTAATCATCTGTACTTCTATACTTCACTAAAATCCTGATTTGAGCTGAGTAAATGACTTTCGTGTTTTCCTCATGATTGAGAAGGGTTACTAAATAACTTAGGTATATGTATGGGCATATACCTAAGTAAGGGTTATCCGTTGATTCTGTACTTTGTGGTTATCCTTTTTGGATTTTGAGAGACCTTGAGTGTCTCAGAGTCCCTACTGAGTATCTTTATACTCATCACTGCATGGGCTATGCCCGCACCTCGTTGTGTTTGTTGCAGATGACGGTCTGCGCTGATCGGGACAGAGAGTAACAGAACTAGACGGTACACATAGGTGGACCACTCGGAGAGACGTACACAGAGCGGACAGAGGTACTTGGGGTGTTGGGGAGGCCATCTATACCCACCCTTCAGGTGGGAATTCTAGAGGATGTACCATTAGCTACTTTTCTCTTTTTCTTCAGTTGTAATAGCTTTTCAGTTGTATTGTACTTTACTATTGGGATTGTATTTCTGGCCCCTTTACATTCAGCACACTCTTTTGTATACAATTTTACTTAGTGTTTTACTTCCATTGGAATAATCTGTTGTGTTTTTTTACTATTATAAAGACAATGCCTTTCCAGTTTCGGAATTTATGCCTTTGGTGCTATTCGCAAGACCCTGGCCCATGGAAGGCGGGATTGGGGTAGTCACGATAAGGGCCCCGGGGGATGGGTCGCGTCAAATTGGAATCAGATGAGTCGGTTCTACAACAGAACTTGGGACTGTGATCTTTCTTTTCTGTGAAGCAATAGTGTTAAGGGTACTGAGTGTGGTTCTCAGTTCAGGGAGTCCAGTGATTGTGTGGCAGCCGACATATCCATACACCAAGACCCTAACCACTTATTTCTGACTTAGTGCACAAAAACTCTGATTGCGTGCGTGTCTTTAAAAGTTTCTTTAAGTCAGCTCAACCAGGTCAGCTCACCAGGCATAAAATTTTGACCGTGTCACATCTGTTTCCTTCAGGATGCCTCCCCATAGATGACCAGTCCGATCCCTGAGAGTCGTACACTCTGACGGCCCACTGAGTGACGAGGCCTCAGTGCAGGGCCCTTTAGCAGTATAGGCACTAGCGGTACCACTTCCAGTTGGGCCACCGATGCGACCAGCCCCAGCAGCAGACAATGCACGCCACTTGAGAACGTTTCATGAGTTCCAGCGCTAGAGGCCACCTAGGTTTCAGGGAGAGACGGACCCATAGGAATTTGAGGATTGAATGGAGGATGTGGTGAGAGTATTCAGGAAGATAGGGACACTAGAATACCTCATGGTGATCCTTCCTGCAAGTCTCCTTCAGGAAATAACATGGAGATGGTAGATCCTAATGCTTCAGGTCCACGACGAGGCGACACTTCAATGGACAGACTTCAAGAGCCTGTTCCGGGCAGTGTTTGTACCAGCCACCCTTTGTGTGGTGTGGATACAGAAGCTACTCCATCTACACCAGGGCAGCATGAAAGTAGCATAGTACTCGGCGAGGTTCACCAACCTCTCTCTCTACTCCATAGATATGGTGCGAGACCCATTATTTAGGACCCAAATCTTCGATCCAGGGCTTAGGTGAGAGATCAGAGCCTTGATGATCTCCCTCAACATCCCGATGTAGGAAGGGATGTTAGAGAGAGCCCTCCTAGTGGAGAGTTTCCTTGATGAGCATTCACTAGCAGCGAGGCCCACTACTAGTCGACATGCAGCGGAGTCTTCTACAACTGGAAGTAGACAGATGACTCAGAGGTCCAAGAGGACCAGACCCATTGGTGGTCGACCGCAGGACTCAGGATTGGTTGTTCAGGGCACACATAGTAGATACACATATGCCAGGAGTAGACAAATGATACTCATGCGGCGGGCATGGTCACATGGCATGTGACTATCTGACCCGCCGTACAGATGATCAACAGTTAGTTGAGGGACCTACCAAGCAGAGGAAAAGGTTCTATCAAGGCGGTCCACTGGGCGCAGGTAGACGTGGAAGAGGATCTTGTTGAGCAGCTATCAGTGGATGACGTTTCAAGTTATTACCACCACCACCACCAAGAGGTCCACCCCGACCACAAAGAGCAGGTGGATAGGGGAGAGCTCATCTTTAGGCAGCTGAGGAATACGACCATGGTGCTCCGGAGATTATTCGAGGTACTATCTGTGTCTACTCTACCTTAGATGCAGTTCTTATAGACACAGGTACCAGTCATTCTTTCATAGCCACTACCCTCGTTCGGAGCTCAGAGATTCCGACAGAGCCGTTGGCTCAATCCTTGCAGCTAGAGCATCCTACGAGAGCAGACTACATGATTACGCACTGGTGCTGACAGTGTGAGCATACTCTAGGAGGCGAGAGCTTCAGCTGGGATCTCCTCGTAGCAGCGTTGAGGCCTTACAACGTCATCTTGGGTATGGACTGGTTATCTACAGTCCAAGCTTATATTGACTGTATTAGGCACAAAGTGCAGTGTGTCCACACGGACGGGACCAGGTTTACCTTCACCAACGAGAAAGGAACCTTTGCAGCACATGACGGACTTACTCAGAGGAGGGTGCAGCCGATCAGTCACCAGTTGGCCTGCCTTACCCTCAGAGCAATAGATGTGGAGAGTTCGACTTATCCAGTAGTAGTGGACTAGTACACAGATGTTTTCTCTGATGATGTTCCAGGACTACCTCCTCACAGAGAGGTAGACTTATATATTAATCTGTGCCCCGGTATGACACCGATATCTACTCTACCTTATCGGATGGCTCTCGCTGAGCTTTGTAAGATGCGTGTACTGCTGTGGGAATTACATCGGAAGGGATTCATCTGCCCCAGTGTTTTTCCCTGGGTAGCCCCAATTTTGTTCGCCAATAAGGCGTATGGGAGCTTGCGGCTTTGTGTTGACTACCATCGCCTGAACCAGGTGACCGTGAAGAACAATTACCCACTCCCAAGGATTAACGACCTATTTTATCAGCTCAAGGGAGAACGGTGGTTCTTGAAGTTATATCTCATATTAGGCTATCACCAACTCAGAGTTCAAGACAAGGCTGTGCAGGTTACAGTTTTCAGGTGTCGGTACAGCCACTGTGAGTTCTTAGTTATGCCATTTGGCATAACCAATGCTCCAGAAGTGTTCATGTGTCTCATGAATAAGATATTCCAGCCATACCTCGATCACTTTTTTTGTAGTCTTCATCGATGACATTTTGATCTATTCGACTACTAAGGAGGATCATGCCTACCATCTGTAGGTAGTCCTAGACACACTCCAAGAGCACGAGCTTTATGGTAAGCTCTCAAAGTGCCCATTTTGGATTTGAGAGGTTCACTTCTTAGGAAATGTCATCTCAGAACCTGGAGTTGCAGTGGATCCAGCGAAGATTGAGGTGGTACTTGATTGAGAGCCACCTAGGAGTGTTATAGAGGTACGAAGCTTCTTGGGCTTGGCTGGCTACTATCGAAGGTTCATTCCAGACTTCTCCAGAGTTTCAGCACCACTATCAACCTTGACGAAGAAGGGGAAACCCTTCGTGTGGTCAGAGAGATGCAAGCAGAGCTTTAAAGAGTAGAGGCAAAGGCTGACTAGTTCCCCCATCTTGAGGCTTCCCGAGGAGGGTGTAGGGTACGTAGTTTACTGTGATGCATATGGGACCAGAATCAGGTGTGTCCTGATGCAGGAGAGAGTTGTAATCACGTATGGTTCTCAGCAGTTGAGACAGTTGGGGAAGAACTATGCTACCCATATCCTGGAGTTACCAGTAGTGGTATTTTCCTTGATGATGTGGTGGCACTATCTGATGGGTGAGCGTTTCATAGTCTACTCTGATCATAAGAGTCTCAGATATATCTTCTTTAAGAAGGAGCTGAACCTGAGATAGTGGTGATTGATTGAGTTCCTCTAGGACTATGACTTCGAGATAGTCTATACTCCTGGGAAGGGGAACATTGTAGTAGATGCTCTCAGCAAGAGATTAGGAAATCAACTGCTAGGAGAGGCGACAGAGCGGTTTCCTGCCTTACAGATATCCTTCGTTGATAGGGATTGATCAACCTATCTAAACTCTCTTACAGTCACTCCTCCACTTCTTCAACGAGTCATGGAGGCGCAGCATGGGGACACTGAGTGTGAGACGCGATGTGATCAGATATCCATAGGGCAAATACCTGATGGAGTTTCTGAAGGTGGGGAGCATGTCATCCTCTTTTGAGGACATACAATGGTACCAGTAGCACTTCAGGAGGAAGTGTTGAGGGAGTTCCACAATTCTCCTCTTGCGGTACATCCAGGAGTGGAGAAGATGTCCCAGTACCTTCGACGATAGCACTAGTGTCCAGGTATGAGGAGGGCAGTAGCAGAGTTTGTCTCATGATGCCTCACTTTTCAACAAGTGAAGGAAGAGAACCCGGCACCAGAAGTCTTGGTTCAGCCCTTAGAGGTCCCGGAGTGGAAGTGGGATGGGATATCCATGGACTTCGTGACACGTCTTCCATGTACATCTAGGACTCATGATTCGATAGGGGTGATCATTGACCGACTCACCATGTTGGCCCACTATCTACAGATTAGAGAGAAGGGTTCAGTAGAGAGATAGGGACGCCTCTATGTATAAGATATTGTGCGTTTACATAGAGTACCTTCTTCTATTATCTCAGACCGTGACACAGGGTTTACTTCCCGGTTATGGAAGTGGTTGCAGGAGGCTTTCGGGATGCATCTTCACTTGAGCACCACCTTCCATCCTCAGACGGATGGTCAACCCAAGCAGACCATTTAGACCCTCGAGGACATGCTCCGCGCATGTGTCCTTGACTTTGGTTGTAGCTGGGAGGATCACTTACTATTGGTAGAGTTGACCTACAACAACAGCTATCACTCCACCATCAGTATGGTACATTTTGAGGCCTTTTATGGTCAACCTTGCAGATCGCCACTGTGCTAGATAGTCCTAGGGGAGTCAGCACTAGTCGGACCAGAGATGGTACGTGCTACCACGAAGAAGGTGCAGATCATCCAGGAGCAGATGAAGACTGCACAGATCATGCAGAAGTCATATGATGACTAGAGATGGAGACCTCTAGATTTTAAGGATGGGGACCACATCTTTCTTTGGGTCTCACATCAACGAGGTCTATGAATATTTTTCCGTGGTGGAAAGTTACCTCTGTGATTCATCGGACCTTTCCAGGTCCTCAGCACAGTAGGTGAGGTGGCTTACAGCCCGACTCTTCCACCTCAGTTGCACTGGGTGCACGACGTCTTCCACGTATCTCAGCTGAGGAGATACGTGCATGACCCTTCCCGCATCATCGAACATGGAGAGATGGACATCGATGATGGGGAGAATTTCACGGAGGTTACAGTGGATATTGAGGATTAACAGGAGCGGGTCCTGCATGGCCAGTCAATACCTCTTGTGCGCGTTCGTTGGCAACACGGGAACCTCCAGGAGAGAACATGGGAGCAGGAGGCTCAAATGCATGTTCAGTACCCCCATTTGTTTCATTAATGTGAGTTGCAGCTTACGGGGACATAAAGCCCTATGGTGGGGAGACTGTAAAGACCCAGAAATTCTGTGGAATTTTTTCTCCTTAAATTCATGGGAATTTTATGAGTCCGCAGTTTATAAAAATGCTTGATTCCAAGGCCCGGTGTGCCCAGAATCAATTTTTGAAGTTTTTTTCAGGTATGTTCAGTAAATGTACGAGCGATTTTTTATATCTTTTAAACCGGTGCTCAGAACTGAAATCCGAGGGCACCAATGAACTCACAACGTCGGTGATTTCTTAGTGAGACCTTCACCGTAGTTGCATTCTGACGAAAATGGAAGTTAGTTTTTGGTGTTTTTAATTAAATTAAATTAAAATAAAGTGTTACATTATTTTTATTTGTTGAGGTTTAATCCTCCAAGGGGAGGTTGGAGGTGGAGGCCACCACCCCCGAACCTCCCATGAGAGGTTATGGTGGTGGGGCCCACCTGAGCATAACCTCCCTTGGGAGGATATTTAAGGTGGGAACCACCTGAGAATCTAACCCCTTTAACACCCCATTTAAGTGTGGAGACCCTTGGACTCCCCATTTATGGAGTCATCACCCATGAAACCTTTGAACTCCCTTAATTAAATTGTGCCTACACAAAAAAATTAATTATGTGGAGCCCCCCTTAATTAATTCCCCATTTAAATTCTTTATGCCAAAGAATTAATAAGATGTCTTATTTTATTATTTTTTGGTGGACATAATCTTTTGGTGGAGCTTGGGGGGAAAAGGAGAACACTCCAACATGGAACGCGAAGAACGCCATCTTCGACTTCATCACCTCCGAACTCTTTCTGATACATGAGCCTGAGAATTCAGAGTGTGTGACAAATGCGGCGGATGACGAATCGAATCTTGCCTTTTTACCGTGACTTCATCTTCGATCGAAAAATGAGGTAGGGGTTGTTTTAAATATGATTTTTACCCTCCTTTATTTGTCGTTTGTTGAGCACTTTTTTTCCGATTGATATCATCACGACGAGGAGGGTTCAGACCGCATGAACACGGCTGACCCTCCCCCTTTTTTGTTCTCGTTTGTTGATGACAGAGGTGGTGAAACGGTGGCCAGCGTCAGACCGACCACAAAGAAAATCAATCACGAAGAAAATTGGTAGCGCAAGGGCTGTCGGGTCACCAAGAGGGTGCGACACCACCGTGCCACGGAGAAGGAGGGTTACGGCAGAGGTGGTGTGGTGCCGTCACGCCGCGCAGAGGAGTGGGAGGACGTAGCCAGGCCGGGACATGATGGTGATGGTGTGGCGTCGTCGCGATGCACGAGGGAAGCAGTGGGCCATGACCAGGCCAGGTCATGGCGGAAGCGGCACGACGCCGTCGTACCGTGCGGAGGGCAGCAGAACCGTGGTGCCGTCGCGCTGCGGTGGAGGTGAAGTGGATTCCGGCTTGGACGACCACCATGGAGCGGGAGCGGCTGGCCGCTCGGGCCAATTGGGAGGAGCGGGACCCCTTCGGGTCCCGCGTGCGCTGGACCGACACCACCTGGCACCGGTTTCTGCTCACACCTGAATGACAGAGCCATTCGAGTTCCAGGGGGTGCACGCCTCCCCCTGGGTGCGGATAGGGCCACCCTCAGCTGGGCCACCCTAGGCCAGGCTTCCCCCTCAGGTCATGCTGCTTCCTCAGATTAGGTCAGACCGACAGACCGGGTCGTTCCTACTGGGTCGGACCGAACCCAGACCCGTTTGGACAGTTTACACCTTTTTGCCCCTATCTTGGGCTACGAGTGTCCGTTTGATGAACCGAATATGGTGATGGATGGCTTGGAGAAAGGCAGTTCTTTTGGAATACCCCACTTTAGGTTTGGACATAGTTGGAGTATGTTTATGTTGGTTTGAACCTAAAAACCAACCAGACCCCTTGAACGAAATTGCCAATAACTCACAGACCGGGCGTCCGATCGATGTACCGTTTGTCACATTGGAACCATTACGACATGGAAGTCCTTTGGGTTACTACTTTTTGAAGTTTATTGGCAGTCAAGGTATGACCAATTTCTCAGGGGAAGATTCTACAGAACTAGAGCACACCGGGTGCGAGGAATCCAATTGCTGATAGTGAGGCGAAGGTTGGAGATAGATCATACGGAGGTCAGTGCTCAACGATCTTGTGTGGGTCAGCGTATACCGATCCTGTGTGGGTCAGATAATGTGTGGGTCATCTCTTAGCAATCCTATGAGGGTCAGTGCATACCGATCTTGTGTGGGTTAGATCCTGTGTGGGTCATTGCTGGGGTTATTACCTATCGATCCTGTGTGGGTCAGACTCCATATGTTCAGAAGTAGTGCCTGTTGAAAAAATAAGATGATCTAGCTTTGTGAATAATCATCTGTACTTCTATACTTCACTGAAATCCTTGTTTGAGCCGAGTCAATGACTTTTGTGTTTTCCTCATGATTGATAAGGTTTATTAAATAACTTAGGTACATGTATGGGCATATACATAAGTAAGGGTTATCCTTTGATTCTGTACATTGTGGTTATACTTGTTGGATTTTATGAGACCTTGAGGGTCTCGGGGTCCCTACTGAGTATTGTTATACTCACCACAACACGGGATAAACCCACACCTCATTTTGTTGGGTGCAGATGACGGTCTGTGCTAATTGGGACAGAGAGTAGCAGAACTAGATAGTACCCGGAGGTGGACCACTCAACGAGACATACACGGAGCGGACAAACAGACTTGGGGTGATGAGGAGGCCATCAGTACCCACCCTTTAGGTGGGAATTCTAGAAGACGACCCAGTAGCTTCTTTACTTCTTTTCTTCAGTTGTACTAGTTTTTTAGTTGTATTTTACTTTATTGTTGGTCTTGTATTTCTGACCCCTTTACTTTCAGAAAACACTTTTGTATACATTTTTACTTAGTTTTTTACTTCCAGTGGCATACTCTGTTGTGTTTGTTTACTGTTATAAAGGCAATGCCTTCCCAGTTTAGGGATTTACGCCTTTGGTCCTAGTAGCCAGCCCCTGGCCTATGGAAGGTGGGTTTGGGGTAGTCACGATATGGGCCCCAGGGGATGGGTCGTGATACAGATGCTCTATACGGGTTAAGTTATTATTCATAACCTAAGTCAGTTTTCCCAGTGTAGTTACGCGTTTCTCAGAACTAGTCATAACTCCAAAACCAACAACATTATCATGAATAGGAGGGAAATACCTAAATTGGATATGCATGTTCATGAGGTTTCTATTCCTTCCAATATTCACCATTTCTAAATAATGGCATATACTAAATTTGGTTATGAATCATAAAGTATAATTTCAAACTAGAAAAACACTTAACAAAAATTGAAATTTTATGCATATATAATCTCATAATCATAAACATGGTTTCTTTGGGGACATATTTACCTTTAAATCCTTCATAATGGTTTGTAAAGAATATATGAATTATCCTAAGCATATCCACCAGGAGTGTCAAACCAGGTGTGTAGTAAGGGTTGTTTTCATGTACTAGTTTACATTGACTCAGGCCCAAGACACATTTTCAGAGTTGTTACTCCTAGGTACATTTTTTCTAGAACCACGTCCACTTTTAGTATCCTAGAATAGATGTATTTATAGGAATAACCACATAATAACTACCTTACCAAAGTTCTAAGATATTCTTGAATGATTATCCTCAAAGTATATCTTAGGTTTTCTCCCTAATCTATGTATTCTAAATTTAGGTTTGATAATTTCTACTAAAATTCTTTTGATATCAACCATAAAAACCCCGATCCTAGTTATCTAGAGTTAGTGCCAAATTTTATTACATTGGAATATAAACAAGGAAGATTCATCATGAAGGACCAAATAGTTTAGTAGTTTTGGAAAACCATATTACACATATGTAATTTACCTTATAACATGAAATGAAATAGAACATATCAACTTCTTTTGAATCACACATAAACACCTAGATTATCCTTGAAGGTCATTCATAATACATATCTTCACATCCTAGGGAAAAATAAAACATATAAAAGGGGTGATATCTGATGCTCAGTAATGGTATGAAATACATCATAAGAATAAATAAAACAATAAGGCATGGTGAATGACTGAGAACACATGCCATTAAAAGTAAAATTGAGCATAATAAGGCAGAAATATAAACTGATTAAATAATTCCATAACAATGCTTAACCATTGATATTATACTACTTGAATAATCACATGGACTATGAATAACTAGTTTCATAATGAGTGAATTCATAATGTGGGATGTCATAACCATACTATCAAGGCCTCATGCCATGAACACACATAAATAGGTAAAAACACAAACTAGTTTGTCTCATGGGACTTAATGATTCATCGAGGGGCTGTAGTGGGTCCCAACCAAAACATACTAAGTCAAATTAATTCCTCATATGAAAGGGGATAATAATAATCAAAATATATATTCATATTGAAGTTAACATATGAAATGTAAATAAGATTCCACAATCTGTGATCTTAATCACTAACCAATTTGAGTAGCATGGTGAATGGTATCAAGATTGTACATCCACAGTCAAAACATTCATAAACCAATTAATAACATATGTTAGATGAAAATAATAATATATGAATCTCAATAATTCATAAAATTCCACATATATTTTGAAATAGATGAAAATAATCATATAAAATCATTGAGGAATTTTTGAGAGAAACACTCTTTTATTTTGAAAACAAGATTTCTTTTGAAAACAATATTTGTATAAAACCATAAGTGAACTAAAATAGTTTTTACAAAATAAAATGAGTGATTTTATAAAAATAATGGTGTATTAAAATAGATTATATTGTGCACTTGAAAATAGGTAAGAATTCGTGTCGTTCCCTTAAATCGGGATTGCATATCAGGAAGAATTGACAACAGAACCTTGTAAAACAAGTATTACCCATAAATGAAAGATGAAATGATCTAAATTAATGGTCTTGGAGTTTATAAACATAATTTATAATACAAACATAATGATAATGAATAATTACATAGGTTTATAGATGGAGAAAGCATAACTTGAATGAAATTATAGGTTCATGAAGAAAACTCTGATCTTATGTTCGAATGTGTTCTCCACTTGATGTTAATATCCTGGGTAATAAAATTAAAAATAATAATTAATTAATTTAGAACCTCTTTCACTGTTATTTTATTTATTAAAAACTTTTTAAGTTATTTTATGGCCTTTTTGATGAGTTTTAAGATTTTTTCTTCTCAAGAGCACTCATTTCCTTGGTTTTCACAATCAATATACTTGTATATGAGTATGAAAGTTCACGAGGAATGGGTATAATTCTATAGAATTTGAATTATATATTAATAATGAAAAACCAAAAGTGTAATTGGAATTACTAATTTTTCAAATATGAGGATGAATCATTATATAACATCTTAGTGCTAATCATTTAGCTTAATTTTCATGGTTTTTTTATCACAATGAAGTAGTTTTGTTCTATTATTTAATTTCACCTATATATGATTGTTATAGAACATTAAATAAGATATAATAAATATTTTATAATCTAGTTTAACCATAAATATGGTTTCATGACTATCCTTGAAGGATAAATTGATGAACGAAAGTTCATAGTCCATGAAGGTTGTAAATCAGCACCTCCCGGATGATGATTTCGTTTTTAAAATAAAAGAGAGAGAGAGAGAGAGATAAACGGGTTTGATGAAGGATATTCCATTAACATGATATAGTTATATTATATTGATTGTAATGTATTTATCATCATCATTTGGACAATGGAGGTGCTGAGAGAATAATAAAATAATAGAACATAAAAATAAATTAAAAGGAAATGGAAGAGGATTTAACCTCTTGAATACTCCTCCTTGAGAACCTTCTTAAGGGGATTGGATTTGTTCTTTTCATTAGACCAATACCTATGGAAAGTGGGTGAGAATATTGGGGATAATGTTGGGTATAAATTTTATGAGGATCAATGGTTGGAAGGTGTGAGGAGAAGGGGTGGGGGGGGGGTATTTATAGTGGATGAGAGGGGTGATTACTTATTATTTTAATCACTATTTTATTATTTTTCTCAAGAAAATAAATATTGTGGATTCTTGAATCTGATTATAGTAAGAAGTTAATGTGAGTTCTAGCTAAGGGTTATTATATCATTCATGAAGTTAGGAATTGTGTATTTAACTTATAATGTATAAATACCATAAATTAATGTATTTTACTATTCACCAAAAATTCTACTATTTTAGAAAAATACCAAGAATTCACCCTAACCATTTTTAACGTGTAGAATCCATAAATAACTCCATTTGATGAAAATAATTTTATAAATATGATAAATTAATTTTTTTATTAAAACCATTTTTTAACTCGAAAAATACAAATTTTAAATATATAATTGATTTTGTAACACTTTAAAAAACTAACAAAGGACTCATAAAATTATCCTAAAATTATAATACAAGAAAATTTTTATTTATGAATACATTTTAATAAAATTAATTTTCTTTTAAATAATTTTATTAATTATAAAGTTGTAATTAAATATCTGTGACTCAGAAAAATAACAACACTTAATTAATAATTTTTAAAATATTAATTTACCTATACTATGATATAATTATATCCTACATTAAATTATAATATTCCTAAATTTTATTTATAATAACATGGGTTAGGTTACTATTCATTATGATGATCTACTATTCTTAAGGGTCACATTACTATTCCTAATGTCAAGTAACTATTTCATCAGTATAGGTTTCTTAAGTTTTAGGAAAGCCTCTTATTTCATTTATTCTAAATTTATGATGTTTTTATTATGTTCTATAAGTGATTTTATGTGATCTATACTGCATGAAATAAACATAATAATGAAGTATTTAATTGATAGAGTTTTGGGTTGTCACATTAGCACTCAATATAATGAAACCAAAGTGTTTAAGATATGGGACCTTGGCCCAAACCCAACATTTATAGTGTGTGGTTAGAGTGTCTCTTATGATCCTTATGGCCTTTTATATTACATGTACCTAGATTTAGAATAATCTAGTTATGTTTTTTATTCATATATATTAAGGTTGTTTATATATCCTATTATTTTATTTTAGATCTATTCTATTATCAAATATTATTCAGAGGTATTCATTTGGGATTCTATA
Source organism: Viscum album (assembly GCA_963277665.1). Classification (NCBI taxonomy): domain Eukaryota; kingdom Viridiplantae; phylum Streptophyta; class Magnoliopsida; order Santalales; family Viscaceae; genus Viscum; species Viscum album. Next base: position 2,242,657 of record OY728136.1, read on the forward strand.
ATTATTCCACCATGATGGCCTTGAGTTCTAAACTAGGATGGTGGTGATAACCATGATCCATATATGGTGGGACATGAACCATTAATATTACCTCCAATAGTTCCACTTATGGCACCTCAAGATATTCCTGATCAGAGAATTGATGCTCAGTTTTGATATGGTTTTCTACAAAGAGTAAACTGTCTACAAGGAGCTATATAGCCTGACCTTTCTATGGAAGAGTTCACTAGGGACTTAAAATATATTCACCATACTACCTTTTTTAGGGAAGGAAGAATTTAGTCCACTGAGTCATAGATTGAGGTTATTATAACTACCTATGATCATATTATGACACGTCCATACATGAAAGTGATGCTTCTAGCTTATATTCCTAGAATTTCTTCTACGAGATGATGGGATGTTTTGAACTAGGTTGATCAGCATCAGGTGATGGTTTAGAGGGATTTCAAATGTATTTTAAATTGTTATTTCTTTCTTGAAACATTGATAAATTATTGAACTAGAGAGTTTATAAACCTAGATTATCGCTCTTTATTTGTTATGGAATACTTTTCTTACTTCATGTAGCTCTAACATTTCATTCCTACTCTCCTTGGTGATGATTTATCTAGATCTATACGATTTGAGGAAGGGATTAGGTATTCCATCCAAATTAAATATAAAATTTCCCATAAATATACTATTTTTAAGATATTAAAATTGGTCCTTATCATAGAGCACAACCTATAGAAATATAATGGTGTGGTCCAGTGCACTTTAGTACCCAAATAGGGAAGTAGTTCATCTAGTAGTGGGATCCATCGTCAAGAGTCTCCATATCAGGGAATTGGTTGTCAAATTATTTACAATGGTAGGAGTGTGATATGTCGCTAGTGTGTGAGGTTAGGGAATATAAATACCTAGTGTACCGTAGACACATCTATGATTTGATTTTTTGGGATTAATGTTCCATATTCAACAGTTTTTCAAAACCATGTCTCTAGTGGCCAGTGAGATAGGATGTTCACTAACTCTAGGTTCTAGAGTTGGATCATAAACTCTACATCAAGAAGGGAGTTGTAGTACCACAAGTCATACATGTCTAGGATCTAAATGATACCAATAAAACCATACTTCATATATACAACACCAGTAGCGAAAACCTATATAGGGTAGTTAGGTTGTAGCTTAGGGTTTTGGAACAAGTATGATTATGTTGTACAACTTAATCTAGAAGAGTAGAGTGCTAGGACTTCTACATTTCTAGGTACGATTATAATGTTCTTTACTTTAGTATCTTCCCTATTAAACACATACACATCCTTATCTTTTAAATCTGTACCTATATAGGAATTTACTAGGCTCTAAATTTAGTATTTTTTTGGGGGTGATGACTCTTGATACAATGTTGGGAGTCCGATTAGAAATTGTTTTCCAATGCCAGGAGTGTCCCCTCAATATTAGTGGATAATATTTATTATGGAATATTTTTTTCCTTTGAGATTATTTTCATTTAAATAATTCTCCATATGGATTGGTTAATGCCTTTTCACACTTATGTCGATTTATATTTTCAGATGGTTTTCTTTACATCACTCAATTCCAATAACTATACTCATGCAGTTTAATGGGATGTCCAAGAATGTTGATATATACCTGATAATTGTGGGACTTGTAGAGTGAAAAAACAAGTTTTTATTCTTATTTTAAGGGATTAAGGAACACTTTAGATTGATTTACCTCCTATAGTAGATCATTTTAGGGATGTCTTACCTGATGACTTTTCTAGATTACATAATGTGGAAGAGGTATAGTTTACTATTGATCTTATTCCAAGACCATTTACACTATTTATTATTCATTAAAGGATGTTTTTAATTGATCTATAGGAACTAAAAATGTTATAATAGGATTTTGAGGCTAATGGGTTTATATGACCCAATACTTCACATTGGGGTGAACCTGTCCTTTTTCTCCAAGAAGGTGGATGGTACCCAAAGGATATGTATGGATTAGTATAATTTGAACCAGCTTACTGTTAGGAATTGGTATCCAATACCTCAAATAGATAACCTATTCTACTTTCTCTAAGGAGCTATAGTTTTCTTGAAGATTTATTTTGGTTCAGACTATAATTAGGTATGATTCAGGGCCTCAGATATACCATGCACTTCCTTTCGATGAAAGTATTTCCCTTATGAGTATTAGGTAATGTCATTTGGTTTCATGAAAATTATATATTTTTAATGGATCGAATAAATTAGTTATTTCACATGTATCTAGATTATTTTTTGGTTATTTTAATAGATGACATATTTGTGTACTCACAAACTCGACACAATCATTCTGAAAACCATGATATTGTATTCAACATAATGGGAGAACATATGCCATATGGAAGGTTTATGAAATATAATTTATAAATTGGTAAAGTTTACCTCCTAGGTCACATTATCTCAGATGTTTTAGTCTCTATTAACCAAAATAAGGTAAGAGTCATGATTTCCTAGGATCATAATAATAACATATTATATATATAGAGTTTTTCAAGGTTATCTGGATATTATAAGTATTTCATTAAGGATTTATCATGACTTGAAGAGACTCTTATGTGTTTGAAAAATAAGATAGATAAATTCATATGGTATGAAGATTGTGATAAGACCCTTAAAGAGTTGAAAGGAAGGTTGAAATTAGTGTTGATAAAGATTCAACCAGTGTCTGGTAGAGGATATACAGTTTATTTTGATGTATGAGGCATCTAGATGAGAGCCATTTTGATTTAATTGGATTAGTTCATGGAATACGAGTCTCCATAATTTAGGCGTCATGAATGTAATTACCTGATGCATGACCATGAGCTACCAACAATGGTTAATTACTTATGTTTTTTGATGAACAATCTATAGGTTTAATGGTTCATAATATACACAGACCATAAAATACTAGAGTACATATTCACTGAACATGAATTAAATCCCATAAAATGAAGGTGGGTTGAAAACCATCAGTCCTTTAATTTTGATCATGATTATGTTCTAGGAATGGTAAATATAGTTGTTGATGCTCTGATCTAGAAGACTCAGACACAACTAGTTCAAGAGGCCAATGGTGAATATAGGTTCATGGATCTATTTTTTGAGATGCATAATTAGAATTAGAAGAGTCATGAGCATCCTATTATTATTAATTTTGCAGTAACCTCTTCAATTCTAGATCGAGTGAATATGAGGAAACTATTTAATCCTAAAGTCTTAGTCTTGAGGGAGATAATTTCAGGTGAGGACCCACCTCCTGATTAGGTCATTGATAATGATGAGATCTTATACATTCAATGGAATGTATGGTTTAATGATGATGTTCAAGAGGAAGTGATGGAGAGTTTCAGGTCTCTTCTTGGGTAGTATATCCCAATACTACTAATATGTACCGTGAAACAGGCTGCCATTACTAGTTTTCAGGGATGAAAAGTGATATTTCAAGTTTTCTTGCTCAGTATTCCACCTATTAGCAGGTGAAGGATGAGTACCAGTAGTTAGCTACCATGTAACAATTGTTACCCATTCTTAAGTGGAAAGGGGATGATGTCACTTGGACTTCATGATTGTTTTACCTAGGTAACCTAAATGGAGTGACATGGTATGGGTTATCATCAATATTCTAACAAAGGTCACTCAATTCTTACCTATTTGGGAGACCTTCTTAGTTGATGATGCATGTAGTCTTTAAATGTGAGAAAATATATGTCTTCACAGGGTCCCATATACCATTTTATCTAAAATAAGGATTCTATTTTATGTTGTAGTTTTGGTAGGGGTTGCAAAAGACTATAGGTTGATAGTTACTTTTGAGTATATCCTACCACCCTAAAAAAACAACCATTATAATAGAAAGATTTAGGTATTATTGGTCATTCTCTGAGCATGTTTCCTTGATTTTTGAGGTTCTTGGAAAAAATATACCTCTTGATGACTTATATTATAATAAAATATTCCATGAAACATTTCATATTATTACTTATGAGTATCTAAACAATTGGTTGTGTCATTCACCCTTTTCCTCGTTAAAGGAAGGAGAGGTAGTGCCATACAAACCTCCTCTCATTCAGGATACTTTGAAGTTGGTGAAACTTATCAGGAAGTGTATGGATACATTTTAGTCTTGGAAGAACTCGTTTTCCAATCATCTCCATCAACCTCTAAAGTCCGAGGTGGGAGATCTGGTCTTCTTGTGTGTCTCTTGTAGATTGGGTCATCAATGAATTGAAAGTTAGGGAGATTTATCACCTATATTCATCAGACCTTTTGGTATTTTAGAGGGGGTAAAAAAATTGGATACTGATATAGAATTTCCTCATAGATATAGGGCTATGCACGATGTATTTCACATCTCTCTATTATGTCGTTATCACTTAGACTGGTCCCATGTCCTTCAGACTGATGAGGGAGGGTTGGATGTTGATTCTTATTTTGAGGAGTATCCTATTAGTATCATTGATAGAATCAAGAATAATCTATGATTAATGTCAATTAAACTAATACGGGTGTGATTACAACAGGATTGGGTATACTACAAGACATGGGAGTGAGAGGCTAATGTTTGTGCTCAAAGGCTAGAGTTATTATATGATGATTCTCAACCACCCTTCGAAGTGGAACTCGAGGATGAGTTTATTTAAGGAGGGGATGTTTAAAGATCCTATTTTTTATCATAAGTTATTAATCTCATAAATTTTATCTTGAACCTTTTTTTATATCTAAATAAAAGTGAATAAGAGTTTACAGAAGGGTATGGGGGTGTCTGGGGCTTGTTCAAACCCCATAGCTCTAGTTTTTAGAGAAATTCCATGATAGACATGGTTAGGGGTAACTATGTGACTCAATCATGCTACCCATATATAGAGAATAATGCTTATGAAACTATGCAAGGTAGATTACATGACCACGTGGAAAAATATAGACATATTGTAGAGGTGAAACACATAGTTGGTGCATTGTTTGTATAACTATGTGCCTAGTTGTTCAAGGTTGGGTTTCTTTTCAACAAAGACTATGCATGATCCATTCACAGTTACTCTAACCGTGTGCTAATCCATACGAGGGTTGTCTCCTCTATGACTGTACTGGTGCATGGTTAGTTCATGATTAGTTTAACCAAATATCCAAACTATATTCCCCTATTTTAAAGTGTGAAATTACATTTTTATATATGTTCTTTTAAATCTAAAACCCCCTTTAACCTCCTTCAAATAAATATAAGGCCAATAATTTATCTCCCTCCACACCCTTTTATAGTATTTTATCCATATCTCTCATATGATGTCTAATTTAATCATCATTCATCACATTGGATAGACAATGGTATGTCTCTCATCCCTATTGCTATGTTTATTCATTTATATTTCCATATCAAATATTATTTCCATAAAAACTAATATTTCTAATTTTTAGGGAGTTTTTCTATTTCTTACATTTCTCACATTTTAGCCCAAATTAGTGGTAAATACTAGATGAGTCATCTATCAACATAAGGTAAGAGGTCTCATTCTTTTCTCTTAATGTTATGATGTCTATAAAGTGCATCGTTATTCCACAAGCAATACCATCCTTGTGCCACATTTAATACATGATGTCAATTTAAATTAAGTGGTATTACTTGATGAGATACTACCTTATCCCCATATAACATTACTTAATATTGATGACCTTATATCGACCATCCCTTTAGGTGTATTTTTTAAATCCCCATGAAACTTTTCCCATGAATTATTACCAAACCATCTGCAGTAGTGGGTTCAAATGAACATTAATGATTCAATGAGTAAATTGAATTAATTGAATTATTAAATAATGAATGATGAAATGTTAATAGAAGGGACATGTAACTTAACAACATTAAACATGACTTATACCCATCACTAAATGGGTTTTAATAGAAATTTAAATAGTATAAATGTATTACATTACCCTTGTTAAATGATGAATTATTCCCATGACTAAATGAGATTAGATAAAATGTGAAATGCATTATACTTAACTTGGATCTTATTATGACCATTATATACAATTATATCATGTCCTTCCTTGGTCACATCTTGGAATCCCCCCTTGGGTTTTCCTTTACTACCCAAAAGATTCCACCTAATTCATGGATGTGTTTTCTAAGAGTTGATACCCTTCCTAGTCATGGTACTTATATTACATTGATGATTAAATAGTCATAATTCTATAAGTTCCACCATTATTTTTCTCCAACTTCTAGAATACCTAGGATTATCTTCTTCGATTCAGCTTGATGTCTTATGACGCAGACTGCCTTGGATTGTATCCTTGGACTCCAATTAGTTCTAGCCCAAGGATTCTAGGGAATTTTTCCTAGGGATCAATGCTGTTATCATTATAGGAGTGCATTTATGAGGGTTCATCCCAAGAATACAATCATACCCCTAGCCAGACTACATTAGTTGATACTATAAGTTGGATTGACCTTCTAACATAAGGGAAACCCTTGTTACACATTGGGTCCAATATTATTGTTATTATAAAATAAACTCTTATCCAGATACAATAAAAAATAGTCCAAATGAGGTATGGTAAAAAATGTGTCCCCCATGAACATGAGATGAATTATTTAATTTATTTTGATTCATTTTTTATTAACTGAATTCTGTTCATTTTATATTCACTCACTGGAGAGTATTAGACACCATTCGTGGTGGCCAAATGAGTTTTACTCAGATAATATTCCTGCCTCTGATTGATACCTAGAAAGAATTCATGGATATAGGTAGGTAAAAAGGAAAGCACCCAACTATATATTCATAATTTTCTATACTTGAATGGAGTATAGGAGTAGAGGACAAAGCTTGATCTCATGATGGTATTGGGGATAACATTTGGACCTTTTTTACTTTTTATATCTTTTATTGTATTATATTACTACTTTGATTCCCCGTTTATCCCCACTTTTGTATAGCATCATGGAATGAACCCATTTTGTATATGCTACTGGATATTATTGAATGTTGGTATTTATATAGATGATGTACATCGACTTCTATTTTCATTATTATTATTCCTTTTTTTTATTTTTCTTTCGTCTACAGATTTATCTATTCCCACCATTTCATTTCACTCTAATTATGTTAGTATAGTATCTTGATTGTACCATCATAGACCCTCATTTATAGTTGGTAGACTCTTCCATATGAGGAGGTACACTTGAGACCATGTGGCCAACATGTTTTGGGTTTTTATGAATGAACTAGATCAAGTCATAAAAAATCATGCACTGAGTGAAGATAAAGTTTGTACTCAACTAGAATTTTTCATGGTTGTTACCCATAAGTGAAATTGTTCCATAGATACATCCACATTCAAGTATCCAGACAAGGATGTAATTACAATAAAAAACTATACAATTTCTACTTTACTAATATTTTAGTATGTTTCCCTAGAGTTAGACTCATCCCCTGGGTTTTTAATTAAGTTATTTAATCCTAATCCCGAAAAATCATTAAACTAATCCTCAGATTCAACTAATCTCCAACCTAAAACCAATTAAGGCACCCCCAAACCCACACTCCTAATTCTGTTACTAAAAACACAATCTTCAAACATTGGTTTTAATAAAAATAGAGATAAACCATGATAACCATATATTTATTTTCAATCATTTACATATTGTAAATAATAAATTTATAAAATAACCACACAATCCCAATAGAAAAAAGTTTAGTATCTTTGAGGATCGGTTACATAAGGAACTTATATTATGATACTCATGAACATTTCTAAAAAATTTATCTATGAAGTCTCCCTTCCAAACCTCTCATATGTTATACTCATCTTTATAATTAAGTGACTATAAACATAACCAAGGGGTGAGAACAAACACTTTGTAAGGGAAAAACTTATCAATATTTTTTCAGGGGATAGATAATAATTATATGAGATAACATGATAATGAGAGAAATATCATTTAAAAATAACATGGAAAAATATAATTTTTCATAATTTTAGATATAAGGACATGTAATATCAAATGAAATATATATACAATGGTAAAAGAGACATGAGCTAATGGACATGATAATAGGTTTATAGAAATATGACATGTCATTGAATCATAATATAATAAATACTTATAGTACAAACATAATCATAGAAAATATTTTGAACCATGATACCTGCGTCACATTCGAACAAAAACTTGTGATTACATTTACATGTTTCACATTCACGTAACAATCTTGTGAATACAACCAATTACATAATATTAAAAACACTTCTGAACAATTCTTCCCACAAATTTTCATATAATAAACTTTTTCAAAAAGATACCTACATAAAGTTCACAAAAAAATTATGAACAAATCGAACTGCAACACATTCACACATAAAATATGACTGAAAATTTAATTTTTATGCAAATCAAATTTATGGAAAAAGTGGGAAACCTTTCAGGTTTGGGGAATTCTAATATACGACGTCATAAGAAATAAATTATTTATTAAAATCAATATTAATATTAATAGAAACAGTACTTATGTAGAGAATCCTTGTAGGGTTTTGTCCTTAATGTCTGGATTTTCCATTATGAGGTCTTCAAAGATGTAATCCATATTGTCCCAAGTTTTTATAAAATCTTCCACACTAATCTTCCTTTCATTGATGCCATGTGTTTAAATGCGGGTTTAATTATCATTCCATGCACACTATTTTTTATTGAGATCCACTTTACTCATTCTTTCATCCATCCTATTAAACTCCTCTTAGGAATATTTGAATTCAATTTGATCCTCTTATATTTCTTCATTGGACTAGGATATGGGCTCCCATACTTCCCTTTTTTAGCATCCAACCTATTTTTTTCCTTGACTGTACTATTTGGATCTACCTATTTTAAGATCAGATCAAACTTCTTATCACTATACTATTTATATTCCTTGAAGACACCACAATCTATCTCCTGATGTTAACTTAGAATAATTTAACTTATTTACTTATCTTGATACATCAATTCATTATCCATAAACTTGTTATTTTTAGAATACCTTGTTTCCATTAGCTTAGGTAGATGAGAATATTCCTTGAAACCTGTATAATTCTTTTTTATAACCACAGTGAAACACCCTAAATATATTTTAAAATTATTCCCCTTGTTTCTCCTAGGGCTGTGTAGACCTATTTCATTCTTCCCATCAATATTTTCCCCTAAATAGTGTCTTTAAGTCTCACCCACTGAGTCTGTCCCATGATCACATTGATCATCTGAGGAATTATTATTATGTTATGGAGTTAGGCTTCCCTTACCATCTTGTGTCTAATCCCCTTGCTCTAGAACCTAACCTTCATAAACTAAATATTTAAATTCATTTCTAACAAGAATTGTTGTACAAGCCCTTCATGACCTCGACATACCTGTTACAAGATCCTAGTCCATATGCCCTCTATTGTTTTGTTAGGTCGATGAATTTTTATATTATTATTCATGTATAATTATTTTAAATCCATCCCATGTAACCATTAATTCTTCATTTGTAGCCTCTAACACTTATTTCGATTGAAACTCCATATGACCTGTTGCACACACCCCATTCGGGTCGCTAAATAATCTTCCATAGATGTCAATGAATTTCTTATCAGTAGGTAAGATATGAATATTCTTATGGTTTGTAATCTACTTTGTTTCCCTACAAAAAACTAGGTGATCAACAACATGTAAAAAATCAAATTCTTGGTCGGCTCCCCACCCTCTTATGTTCCAATATGCACAACCTCCGAGTAGCTACTTCAATCCATTGACAACCCAAATAGAATCTGTTCATTTTTTCTTGAACCATAGCTATGAACCAATTATTTTCACTACTTACTAGACTCATAACAAAAATATAATAATAATTTCGTCTCCCATATCTACACATTTCCAATGAGTTTCCTAATTTCTTGCATGAAGAACAAAAATTGAACCATGACTCGAACTCAAATGACTACTTGTAACAGAATTCATCACCAACATCAACCCAAATAAACTCAACTGGAAATAATGAAACACCCAATTCAACATATATTTATGGATAAATAGGATGGAAAACTGATCTAGTTATACTATCAACGAAAAGATAACGACCTATAAGGTTTACAAGAATTGGAAGAATCAAATGTTTTTTGAAATCGTAGTGGGAGATCTGTAAATTTCAACCAAAAAGATTTCATTAGTGAATCATGTTTCATGTGGAAGTTTTAGGTCCACTGAAAAAGTTAAAACCAAAATTAATTGCATATAAGGGGAGTGCTGGACCAAGCCAATACCAGATCACTCTCTGATGAGAACCTTACCATGATGTGTCTATTGTCAAGGAGACCCATTATAGCTTGATCTTACTAACCACATTACCAAAAAATAAATATTTCGAATGAATCCACCAATGGATGATGATTCTTGAATTGTGAAATCATTTTTAGGCTCAGCATAGATGATCCATATATGCACTTTGAGGAAGATATCGAAAGTTATGAGTATCCTTAAAAGAAATATGAGACTTTAGGGATAAGTGAGATCTAAGGGAATGAATGTAAGTAGTCAGGGTTATAAAAGGGAAAGAAGTAATTGCACTGATCTCCCTCTAGAGATGATGAAGGGCCCTCCCCCATCGAGGGGATGGGACCGGTGCAATGACCGTCATCATCTAGGGCATGGGGAGCTTCTTATGTCACAAGAGCCTCCATGAATTACAATAGTCGGTATACTTATATCACATGGGTATAGGGTTTACAAAATAAAATTGTAAATAGGGATACCTATATCATGTTCAACAAAAAAACATGTAAACAAAGATACATGTATCATGTTCACACAATAAAATTGTGAACAACACATATTGCATCATATTCACATAATAAACTTGTAAACATAGTTACACATAACACATTCACAAAAAATTTAATCATCTCATGTGATATGAAATATTAAAAAATGCATTAGAGGGCTATAAAATACCAACCCATATCAATAATAATCATATATACATTTTTTATTTCAAAATTTCATTATCTCTAGGATTATTATACTATAAAGTTAAGGATTAACAAAAAATTTTAAGTGTATGTTTCAACCATTACCCATAACAGTATAGAAATGGGAAAACAACACCATGGATTTCATCATTGGACTCCCCAAAACTTTAAATGCTATAATTTTATTGATGTTTTATTTTATCACATTATAAATTAATTCATTTTATTATTAATAATATTTCTCCCTTGACCGACTCACCAAGATATATATAAGGGTAGTGGTGAGGCTTTTTGTAGTACCACTATCCATTGTAACATGTTATAACACGATGTTTACCTCATGATTATTGAGAATTATATAGAAATAATTGTAGATATAGCTATGTTTTATCACAAAAAAACATCCATAGATAGATGATTTTTCAGAAAGGGCCACTCAAACTCTAGAAGATATGTTGATATCTTTCTTAATGGATTTTCAAGGACTTTGGGATCAACACATAACTTGGGTAACATTCTCATATAACAAGAGTATCCATTCTATTTTTCAGGATGAAACAATATTAGGATTGTTATGGGAATAGATATAAGGCTTTATCATTCTGGGATAAAGTGGGAGAGATGAAGATGATGGGTGTCGACCTTGTTTAAGAAATGATAGAAGTTGTTTAACCCATTCAGAGGCATATGAAATCAACCCAAAGTTGACATATTATTTATGCAGATAATCATTGATTAAACCTAGAGTTTTAATATAGTGACAATGTTTTCCTTATGAAATATACATTAAATCATGTTATGATTTTTTTAAAGAAATTAAAGTTGAGATGAAGATACATCAGTCCCCTGAAGATCTTTAATCTTGTTGGGGTGGTATATTATCACTTATTTCGCCCCTCCAAACCTCTACCAAGTGCATGATGTATTCCATGTATCACTTTTGAGGATGTATATACCATACCCATCACATGTAATTAAAATGGAATTCATGAAAATATTACATGATCTCTCATATGAGGAACATACATTAGAAATTTTAGATTGGTGAGAGAAGGTTCTTTGGAACAAGACCACTCATCTGGTAAAATTTCTAGAGATGAATTATAAATCTGGCGAAGCTAGATGGGAACTAGAGGCTATAATGAGACAACAGTACCCACAATTTTTTCATATGATTAATAAAATTACTAAGATGAAATTCTTTTTAAGGGGGTATAATGTAATGGCCCATGTATTTTATTAAATACTTTTCATTAATTAAATACTTCATGAGTAGCTTGTCATGCACACAACAATAAACTAGAACAAAAACTGTGTTACCTTAATAAATTTATTAAAAATTACAATTATATTATAATAACTAAAATGTTGGGTATCAATATAATTAAAGAATTTATAAAAACTAAATAATAAGGTACAATAAAACAACATTCATTTTATTCTTAGAGGATACTTGTTTCATAAAATTGTTTTTATGTGCTATGTGTGATTATATTAAAATTTATTTTACCAATTTTAAAAAGTGAAAAATAAAATATTGATTTTAATATTTTAATAAAACAATCAATTTAGATAATTGGGTAAATTTGATTTTTTATCATAAAATTAAGTTTCCAAGGTAAATATTAGTTACCATGATAAAAATATTATTTTTTTAAAGATTATTTCATTTCTAAATATTTTATTTTCTAAAATTAAATAGCTATATTTTAAGTTAATAATATAATATTATTTTTAATAATATATAAAAAACAACTAACACTCAGTTAATTTGTATTCAATATTGAATAAGAATAAAGGTACTTAATGATAAAAGCAATATAAAAAAACATTTTTCCTACACATTATTTATTTTATTTAAAAGATAGTATTTTAATATTTTGAAATTTAATTATATTAAATAGAGTCCAAATTTTTATTCGCCATGTATAAATTTGGTATAAAGGGTCATCTTATATTTTTATTGATAAAATAATAAGCGTGCTTAATGTTTACACAAGATTAATAAGTGTTAAATTGGGTAATCTGATGTGAATACAATTTTACTAATTAAATTTGAAAAAAAAATCATTATAGAATACCTTTTTATAGTTATAATCCATACCTAAACATCTTACTAATATTTTCGTACCTATCTCTCTAGGATCTTGGGAAATTTCATTCTTAACCCTTAACTAACATTCTTTTTCAAATATTTGTCCCAGTTTTTCAGTTATAAAAGGATCTCACTTCCCCCATTTTTAAAGACATGACTCTAGTTAAATATTATATTTAATATATATGTTACTGAGTTTTTATAGATCCCATATACATTTTGGTATTCTCTTACCTCAAAAACATTTCTCAAGTTCCTCAATTCCAAATGATACTTTAAGTGAAGATCCAAATTATCAATGTAAGTATTACTTAACATTTAACATAATTTCTTTATACTTCTCATACACCCTCATCTAAACCCATTCTAACCATATTTATATAATGACATAATTATAAATAATATACTAAAATTATGTTTTATATATGGTATACCCATCACTTATTCCCCTCCCATTCCATCGAATAAAAGAAAACATTGCTCATGTGTGTGTGCAGACTGTCACCTCCATGTACATCATGCTTCATTTTCTGTGTTCATATTTCATAAATAGTTATAAAAATTGTTTTATTGAATTTATATTTTATTTATTTCATGAATAATATTCTATAAATATAAAATTAGTATCCTATATGAGATATAAGTAAAAAGTGACCATTATAAAACTAACCACCTAAAATGAACATACCAAAAGGAAAATCGATTAATTTATAAGTGAAAAAATATTTTCCATTTACCTTATTCTTATAAATCTTCCAAATTAAGATTAATCACCTTAATAACATCAAAATAATTTCATTTTACTTTTTTGAGAATGATAATATAACAAAATAATATCTTCCATAGCCATACTCACACATTGATTTTTGTATACACTTGTTGATTCGGTAACTACATGGAAAATTATATCAAGTATGTATTTTAAAACTTAATATTGGAAATTAATAAGTAAATATATATTTTTCGTTTAATAATATAAAAACGTAACTCAATAATTAATTTTCCACCATTAATTTGTTTAAAATCACTGAAACATACTCATCACTAATTTCATCTACCAAAAATATGACTAAAACTAACATGAAGTTAAGTAATATGTTTATAAATGATTCTAAAAACATAAATTCCAGTAACTTATATGATCTGTAAATTATTAACTTTGGGATCAACATCTCTATTATGGAACCAGTTCAAAATGATCAAGATTACTAACACATGAAATTGAAAATGGATAAGAACTAACTAATATACATGTAGCAAATAATTATAAATTATGTTTATAAAAGGGTATATATATGTATGTATAAGGTTAAAAAAATAGGTAATTAAGAAAGTTATTTTTTTTATAAAATAGGTTAAATCACTTATGTGGAAATATAGAGTAAAGTTAAGAGTTGTATCAATCTTCAATTCCTTGAGATATACTTCATATTATTCACTTTTTTTATTTAGAATTTTTTATTCAATTCCCAATTGTTTTAATGTGTGATAATAATATTAAATTTTTTAATATTTTAAAGATAATTTCTTGAACTACCTTTCATATTATTTTTATTCAAATATTCCTTGATCCATAAGGGACTTTGGTAAGACAAATATATTTAATTAATTTATACAATTTATATGGAACATTGACCTACAATGTTCCATATATTCAATGATCTCCTTTTATATATGATGCAAAATTTTATCTTTCTATTGAAAATTAATTCTCAAATTCAAACCCCATTCCATAAATTATTATTTTACCATAAAATTATAATTTATTTTAAATAATTCTCATCCTCTTTAGTGTTTATTTCCATTAAATAGAGATTTCTATCAAGGAAATGTTTTCACATACCTCCAATGTTATCAATTATTATTTTAAAATCCAAATATCTATAAATTTATATAATATTATTACTTTAATTTTAAATATAATCTTTTGTACTCTCTTTTCTATTTTCCTTATGTTATCTTAATTATATCAAAATGGATCTATTTTTTATGATGTTTCATTTTATAAATCACCCTCTTATTTTTGTTTAGAATTTTATATGTTGGGTGATTGAATTTGGTATCAATTTATATTATTTTTTCTTTTTTTATTTAATAACTTCTAAAATGTAATTTTAAGTCAACACTTATTCGTTGGATTTAATGATGTAATTATTCGATGTTTTTTTGTGGAACACATGTGTATGTTAAACATTTATATGATAGGTGGGCCCTATATATCCATCCAATGCATTGGGAAAAGCTTTATATATCATGATATATTGGGTAAATGTCTAGTGATGATTAATCTAAAAAGATAAATAGGTTTTGATGCTCGATCCAATAAGGGAAATAGTTTTTGATGAAAGATCCACTATAGCAAATAGTTTTTGATTTTAGATCCACTATGGGAAATAAGTGGTGAATCTTGAACTATAATGTTGTGTTTCGTTATTATATTATAGAAATACTCCTTTTACAAATGACTATTATATTCTCCTTGTCATATGATTAATGTTTCTTGATTTACCAGTGTGTATTCCATTTTATATGTTTAATCATTCACATATCATTATCTGTGAACCGTTTTTATGAATCCATAATCTTTTAATCTCAAATTTCTGTCCTACATATATTTAATCATATGATTATGTTATCGCCATGGGTAATATGTTGATATGTTTATTTTTTTCCTTATTATGAATTTGAGATCACGATTTTTTTCCATTTTTTAGGGTTGGAGGATAAGTTTATGTTGGGATATATTTATAAGAAGATCAAGTAATATCAAATTATGGGGAAATATTCATAAGAATTATAGAATAAGTGTCTTAAATATCCATCGTCCAAAGACACTAAACCTCTTGATTCTGAGAATTTTGAGTTTATTATGTGATGTAATGTTTTAATAGTGGAAATTACATAGAATAAGGTTATTTTTATCTGGGATCACCTTAAATGGTTTACTTTATGTTTGGTTTAGTAAATAATTATCTTTAGGGGATGGGGTTGAAATATGCTATATGGTTTTTCTTTGATCCTTGTTTAGTGATAAACCATTAAAGGAGTAGTTGGTTGGTAATTTTTTCATGTGATGGATTCATGGATCTCTCTAAATAGAGTATATTTGGGTTATAGGAATTAGGTTTTTGTGTGAACCCTATGTGAGATGCGCACCCCTTATGTAATTGAGCTAACATAGTGTTTTTTACAAGGAGAGTCATAAATTAGATGGGTTGATGTGTTATGTCACCATGGATGCTTGCGATACGGATATAGGTGTTAGAATTTTCTAGTATAAGTGGAAATAACATAGTTACAATAAAAGTAAATTTGTTCTATACATTTTAGGGGAACGATCAGGTTTCACCGGACTTGTGAGGCGTGCTAGTGAGTTTTTCTCATTTAATTAAGTAATAAGATAGTGGGATGAAAGGAAATGTGAGTACTGTTGTGTGACCAAGGTAATTGAGACTTCAAGTTATGATTCTAAATTAGTGTGGGGATCAAGAATTTTGATTTATCATCTAACATATTTTTTATAATGTGTGGTCCCAATAGAAGGATCAAGGCTTAATAAGTAGTTCATAGATGAGTTTAGAAAGAATCAGACCTAAAAGAGCCTAAGGTTCTACTACATGTAATGTTTCATGACATTAACCAACTATAAAGAACATAAAGGGGGATCCCTAATAGAATATTAAGATGGTTAGTATGAGGTAAGGGGTAATTTTTAACTTTTCATTTCTAATTGGAATCCAAAAATAGGCCTCAAAGTGAGATGTGGCCATTATTTGTTCATTGCAGTGGTAGAAACTATGTGACACATGGTGGTCCAAGAGAATCATAAAAGGTGGGGTGAGGAATGGTCATGTTGATATTCCTTTGGTGCTTTGGGTTACATGGTTCTAGGAACATTGGTTTTTCAGATGAGTTATAGGATAATGGACCATGGATGAGCTAGGTGACGACAATGAGAAATGATATAAGGTGGTTTCTTCAATATTGTTTAGTGTGGTTGGGAGTGTCTCTTCTTGATGTGTTGTGAAGAGAAATGTAGTAGCATACTATCTGGTTTTCATTCAACTTGTTCTAGATTCATGATGATGTGTGGGACAATCATAATATTTTTTGAAATTGTTTTTCAATACACTATAGTGCAATTTTTTCCTAGGTAGAAGTGAAATGGTGGTGGTAATACTTCAGAAATGGGAAGTTATGCCTCTGGACCAGAGCATCATCATTAAAAATGGGTTAAATAAAATCTAATAGTGGTGGTAAGATGAGATGATAATAAGTATTTTAGATTCCTCTTTTAGTTAACTATGGTTTAGCATTGTAAATTCTTGGTATGTTTGGGTTAGTGGCTGGGAACTGTTGTACTATTTAGTTAGAATTATGGATTGGGTTAATTGTGCCTTTATAATGTTCGATGTGTTTAGTAATAGATGATTACCAAGTATAATCTAACATGAGTAATATCTATTAAGTTTTTTCAATTTTAAGACATTTAATTAATACCTTTGAATTAGATTTTCATGTCTAGTGGAGCTTGTCAAAGTGGCGTAATGAAAGCATGATGTGCTTGTTTGAAAGCAGTGGAGTTCAGAATAGAGTTGTGTAATGTTGATGTAGTCTAGAAGACAGGTATTAACATTGGTTTAAATAAAATATGGGGGAATGTTAGATTTGGAAAAATAATGTAGTTTATAGTCTAGTAATGATAGTGGATTCGATCAGTATGAATGGTGGATGATGCGTAGAGGACCAGTTATATAGCCTATTGAAATTCAACCATAATTAATATTGGAGAGGCTTGACCAAAAAGGCTTAGGCATCATCATGTGACTGATGTATAAGTTTGGGCCTCTATGAGGTGGTAAACAAATGACTCCAAATTCACGGTGTTTTATTTGTGTGAGATAATCAGTTTTTCTGTGGAATGGACTATGACTAGTCACGAGTTGGGTTGTGTGGAGATGAAAGATGGGGCTGGGAAGTCATTATGGGTTGTGATCTCAACATGATATTATTTAAAGTGGAGGAATGAATATTTTCTATTTTTTATAATCCTACAATTTTATTAGACTCTAATAGGACCATGTGTGGTTGTTGCATGTTAGAGTACATGACATGACTTGTTTGAGTATTGTTTTAAATGATTTTTAGTATCCAAATTTGACTGATAGTAGGATATATATTTTAAGTCTTGATGATAAAGAAGGATTCACATGAAGGTTTGAATAGACCTTTTTAAAAATTAATCAGTCATTTTATATTTATTATAGATATTAACAATGTTAATTATACTACGGAAAATAAAAACAAAGAACAAATGATGTTTTTATACTAGATTAAATCACCATGATCCTACTATACTCATCAATATTCTTTACTCGGTGAGAAAACTAGTACTAAATAGTTCCTCACTTTTTATAGGTAGTGATAACCCAACTATATACAGACATACCTTTTTCTCAACAGGTAGTAAAACCGTGACTGAAATTTGAAAGAGTCACAACCCACCTAACTTTTTTCTAGGATTCACAACATGAAATTCCTTTTAATTATGAGTAATAACATTCTAACATATCTTTTGGATGAAAAAATTGTAAACCTGACTTTATAAGAACAAATATAAGATAAAATAAATACAACAATGAAAACTAGATTCAATTTCAGATTGATAGTGGAGCATATTATGTTGAATATTCATGTAGCACAAGATCTTCAATCACTTAAGTATTGGATGATCAAAATGATGAAGTAATTTTTGATTGTAGTGATGGAATAATAGTCACTGAAGAAATTAATCTCTTCACAATTATTTTATGGATATTATATTTACCACTCTATTAACACATGCAATTTTCATTGCCACTCTTATTGAATAGACTTTTTCTATTTAATTTTATCACATTTTTTATTCAAACTTAAATTGGTAATTGTGTGTCATTAACTTCAAAATAATGGACCAATATCAAGAGTTAATAATAGAAATCCATATTTGAAAATAATTAATATTATAAATATACATGTTACATGTAATTTGAATTATTACACTCATATATAGAGAATATTCATGCTCTATTATTTCTATATGAAATAAATTCACAACACTTGAAATAATATCTTTAATAAAATTGAGAGTTTCTTAAATAATTAAAATGATAATTTTTTACTAAATTATAGTAATTTAATACTTAAAAAGATGAAAAACCATGTCATAAAATAATTAACATGAAAATTATTGTTTCTATAATAATTTACAAAACATGTTTCAACTCAAAGGTTTATAACCGTATCGATATACTATAACTTTAATTTAAAAATAAATATAATGATTAAAATGAATTTAACAAACTTGAAGTAATTAAATTATAAAATAATATTAAAATAGTGTATCATAAAATATTTACTTTCTAAAAAATAAGAAAAGTGATCTCAAAGTTTATGTAGTGATGCCGGTGCCATGCAAAGTGATGATAAATAAGGAATCTATGGCTATGAAGGTTCATGCGCATTCAAAATTTTATGGAGAAGAAGGTTTGATTTGCATGGAGGTTCTCAGGAACTGTCGAGTATAGTTTTGAGGCACTAGGGGATGTTCTATTGTGGTGTTGGTGTCATGCTGTTGATTGGCTATAGAGATGCTCAGACATAGACAAAGTTGGTCGTGCTTAAGCATAATGAAGCAACATTGGGTCTTGCTAAAACTCATGCGAAGTCAAAATATAGAGAGGGTGTAGATGAGATTATGTAAAGAGATGAAGGTCTTCTTTGTGAAACTCGACAAAGCTGGAATCATACCTATTCTAGGAGGAGCTTCGTTTGTGAAGAAGATAATGAGATGTTCATGCGCATAATGTATGTTTATATATATGTATGTATATATTTAAGAATTGATATATATAAATTTAAAACAGATACACATAATATAAAATATATATTTCAAAATTATAATAAAAAATATCTGAAACTAAAAAAAAGTATCACAAAAGAAAAAATAACTTATATTTTGATATATATATATATATATATTTAACTACAAAAAATTTAAAAAATATTATTCCATAGATGAAAAAACATTAATTTTAAAATTATGTTTAACAAAAAATTATAAACATTAACATAAGAGAAAATATAAATTAAATAAATTAAAATAATAAAATGATGAATTAAAATTTAAATAATATTAAAAAATAAGTGTTCTTCAATAATTATTTTAAAATATGGGATTAAAATTTAATGAAAAAATAAAACAAATAAAAACAATAACTCTCAGCTCAAAAAATATCCCCCTTTTTGTAAATTGAATAACAAAAATCAAGTATTAAATTTTGAAAATCCACAAATTCTCTCCCCCTTTTTGAAATTTACCTAAAGGAAAAAAAGAAACTTCATGTAAAATATTATTAAAAAGAATTAAAATTAAGGGATAACTCCCCACCAAAATATCATGAATTTCTATTACAAATATAATAACAATAAAACAATTATTACCATTCCATGAAAAAAAATTACATCATTCCTAGTTCAAAAATTAATTTTTTCAACCTCACAAAATATAATTCTTTAGTATATATATCTTCTAGTTGATTTTATATTGAAATGAATTTGAGAAATATATTCTTTATCAATGTGATCTCATAAAAACTAAAATCTAACATCTATGTATTTGGTCATAGGAAGTTGTAATAGATTTTTAAATATTGAAATAGAAGATGTGTTTTCATAGGATATAGTAATTTTATCTAAATAATCATTGAAATCAGATAGAGTTTCTTTCATCCAAATACTTGGAGTATAATAATTTGTAGCAGTAAAGTACTCAGACTTAGGTATGGACAATGAAACTAAAAATTGATTTTTCGAACTCCATGATATTACAAATTTAACCAGTAACTGACACATACCTGATGTTCATTCCCTATCAAGTCCGCAGCCTCCAAATCCAATGTTAGAATAAGATAATAAATTGAAACAGTTATGATTAGAGTAAAATAAACCAATGTTGATAGTTAGTTTAACATACATGATTATTGTTTTGATAACTGTTAAATTACTAACTTTTTTAGACTGATATCATTCACACATATAGTCTGAAAACATAATATCATGGCTTCATATAGTTAAATAAAATAGGCTTCCTATCACTCCTCTAAAAATTTTATCATTTAATTTTTTTTTTCAGATTCATAAACATTCAAATTACAATTTGTATTCACTGAGATTTTAATATTTTTACTTGAATACATCTTAAATTGTTTAAACAAATCATTAACATTTTTTATTTTATTTATAAAAATAAAATATTTTCATTATAAAATTTTAAGTCCCGGGAAAATTTTTTATCCACCCATTACAGTCATATAAAATTCATTTTTCATTAATTTTAAATATTATTTACAACATATATCATTTTTATATCCAAATAAAATATCATCAACATATCTTTACACAATTAATATATCATCAGAAACATTATTTATAAATAAAGTTGGATCATCATCTCCTTTGTTAATATAAATTTTTAATAAAAATATAGTTATTCTATCATACCAAGCTCTTAGAGAATTATTTATAACCTAAAAATCATTAAATAGTTTGAAAACATGATTTCAAAATTTTTTATTTTTGAAATCATGTGGTTGATTAACATACAACTCTTCTGAAATTAAACTGCTTAAAAATGTACTTTTTTACATCCATTTGAAACATTTTAGAATTTTGATAATTATAAAAAGATAATAGAAAATGAATGGATTAAAATATAGAAACTAATGAAAATTAATTTTTAAAATCTATTATATATTATTATATATAACCTTGGGAAACTAATCAATCATTATTTCTAACCACATTACTGGAACCATCAATTTTATTTCAAAAAAATCCATTTGGTTCGAACAAGAATATTATCTTTATAAAACTCAACTAAACTCCAAACTTTATTTAGATAAAACTGACCCAGTTCATCATGCATATAATTTATCCAATTTGAATCTATCAAAGATTCTTTAACATTAATATGTAAAAATCACCAATAAAGTAATAATTATATCAAAAGTTCAAAACTAATTTTTTAGTTCTTATTACAGATTTAACCTTTCCAATTACATTTTATGAAGAATGATTTATTTTTATTTTCCAATTTATAGGATCATATTGAGAAGGGATATGATCCCCCTCAACTGATGATTTATTATTTTCAGTTATATCTTTATAAAAGTTGAAGTCTATAAATTCTTTAATAGGATTATTAGAATATATATTTAATTTTTTCATTATTTTCAATGGAATATAGATGTAAAAATTATTTATTTTACATGGTTTTCTTATTATTTAATCGATATGAATTTCTATTGTTTGAATAACCTAAAAAAAAATTCATTCATCAATTTTAACATCAAAATTTTCCAGATTATCTTTAGTAATTATAAAATAAACTCTATAACCAAAAACATTAAAGTATCTAAACTTAGGTTTATTTTTTTAATAGTTCATAAGTTATTTTCATTAACATGGTTCAAATGTGGACTCTATTTAAGATATAGAGAGAAGTATTAACTGGTTCATCTTAAAAATATTTTATTAAGTTTAATTCATTTAGAATAGCTCTTAACATTTCTTAAATAATTCAGTTTTTCTTCTCTACAACACCTTTTTATTGTGGTGTTCTAAGAGCAGAAAAATTATGGAAATATCCATTATCTTAAAAATAATTCGCAAAGTCTAAGTCAAAAAATTATCCTCCATTTTTACTTCTAATTGATGTTATTAAATTAAATTTTATTTTCAATTTTTTTTATATAAAGTAATAAATTTTTTTAGGTTTTCAATTTTATGAGATAAGAATAGAGTCCAAGTGAATCTACTGAAATATTCTATAATTACTATAATATCATGTTAATTTTCAAGATTTTTTCCCTTTTGAGTTTTCTCCTTTATTCTAGATTTGGACAGGGTTTTATTTTGGTTTGGAATGATTTGGAGCTGGTCAGATATTTTATGTATACTTTTTATGCTGAAAAATAGTTTGTAGGAACTTTACACACTGTATAATACTATTACACGCCGTTTAATATTTTAATTGGGATAAAATCACACAAGGTGATGGGGTTTTTGGTGAAAAATATTAAAAATAATTACACATAATGTAATTCCCCAAGAAACAAATTAATATTTCCATGCGATTCATTTTATTATATTTCTCTCATGTAGCTTTCCTCTTCCCCACCCTAGTCTGACTCTTAGAGAATTTGGAACAATTTCTTCAACTATGATACATACATATTGGTAATAGATACCTAGTGAGCATTTTATCTTTGGTTTCTTTACATTACACATTCCTCTAATAAAGCATTTGAGTCTTTTACTGTGGTGAGTAATGGGGGTTGATCATAATCCTTGTTTTTGTTCTTGATCCTCTTAGTAATTGTGTATTCTGTTGTTCTCCATCAATTAAGGGTTGTGGTTTGGCGATCTTCTATCAACGAACTTAAGGTAGGTTGTCTAAATTTAAATTCACATAGTCTAGATTATAATTATTTATATGAAATAGTGAAATATAAATTTCCATGTTTGGAAATTGAATCTTGAATTGGGTTAATTAATTATTTATTTAATTAATGGAAGGATGTGATTTTAAAATTGATGGTATATTGGGATTATGAAATTCGTCAATTAATGGGATTGTGTGTTTTATTGAGAAATGTAATTAAGGAATTTATTAATAATGGAATCGATATCTGTTTGTATTAAATTTGAATTTTTAATGGTTTGTATGATTAAATGTTCATAAATGGTTTAATGGTGAATTTTCATATTATTCCATGTGATTAATGAAAAGAATCATGACTGAATTAATGATTGAAATGGTATACCATAATGTAGAAAATTGATGAGTGGGTTAATAATTATTAACCTTCTTAAATGTGATATATGTGATATATGTGATTGATTGATAAATAGGGTGTGGGATAAGGACTGATTCTTCAAAGACCCATAGGGTTATAGACATTACGTTCTAGTCCCTAATGAATGCATGTGATAAACGAGTGTGAGGTCAAGAAGTAATGTTTCAAGATACCATATTTTATTAATTGATAAACTATGAATGGGACACAAAATGATGCTTAAATAGGCAATGAGGTGCTAGACCTGACATCCTGTTCCAAAAATGTTGGTATTGGACTATGGTTCCATGTGGGAATAATTATAAAATAAAAAAATGGATAATGGAATCCAATGTTAAAATGAATTGTGATTCCCTATGATATATGGTTCAGACTTTGGAATGGGACAAAGATTTATTGATGGTTCAGGTGTCATTGTGAACCTGAGGTTTTATGTGGTTAAATAAAGAATAATTGAATATGAAAACGATTTACCATATCCCTTATGATTTATTATTTATACAAATGAATTCACTTTTTTTTATTTAATATTATTATAGAATTTGTTGGTGGTGACCTACTGAGTTGTACTCACACCCTACTCAGAATTCCTGATCAGAACCCGAATAATCATCATGCTTTCAAAATAGGATAGAGAAATATCACTATGTTATATGGTTGAGTTTGGATAGATCTTGGATGAGGGAACCAAACATGGTGTTGGGACTTTTTTGGGAGTTTTAGTATTTCTTTAAAAAAATTTCATTTGAAACATGACATGTATATTGAATTACATATCAACTATTTTAGTTGAGTACTTTTTATTTTGTTGTTTTATCATGTGTTACTAGTCTGTATTTGGTTATGGAATCAGAATTGGATTGTTTATATAATATGGTTAATATTTATTAATTTTCTAATGTTGAGATGCTTTGAATAAATATGGTACAGTCTCTCCATGACATATATTAGACCCTCGCTACTAGTTGGCGACCTTTGGTGTACGAGGAGGCGCACTTGAGGTCATGTAACCAACCCACTCGGTCCACTGATATATGGAACACACACCGGGATGTTAAAAAGTGGTATCAGATGGTGGTGTTCTTTTTTTCATTTGTATTACTATTTTGGATTGGTAGGTATGATATTAGGATGATTCGGGCTATGGTTATAAACTCATGCGTGGGAGTAGCTGACTCATGTACATGAGGAAAAACAATTGTCCTAGGTATAATTGTTGTTATTAATGATTGTTATTATATATGTATGTTGTTTCACCTTGGGAGATGCATTTGTTTTGTGATTTTTTTCTGAGATTTTTTCATTATGGCCCTTTTATGGAACAAGAGTTGTGTACGCATGCATCATTCTAGGAACTCATAAATTATTATTAGATGCATCATTTTAGGAATGCACCTAAAATAATGTTTTGGGATAAATCATTTAAATGAAAAGTTCTTTTCTTTCTTGTGTAATTTTAGATGAAAAAGTTTCCTTTTTTCAAAATAGAAATTTTAAATGATTAAAAATATGATAAATTGAAATGGATAAATGAGAGTCTAATGAGAAACTTGTTTTGTTAAAGTATTTTTTACCCTTTTTTGTGCCATGTCCTAGATAAGGATGGTTGAGGGTAGTGATAAAACCTTGATTTTTACTATGTTTTGGGAAATAGTGGATGACTTATTATGGATTTTTGTGAATCCCTCTTATGTAAGTGTGATAATAATTTTTTATTTTTCCGAAGATGTGTGTTTTGTATTATAGAGATATGCCTCCAAGACGACGCTTATTGAGAGGATGATATGAGGACATGGATGGAAATGTGCCTTGAGTACTAGAACTAGTGAATCTGATAGTTGTGGGTGTGGAATCTAGAGAGTAGTTTCATGAGGAATTTTCTTGGTTTATTCATTTTATGGAAAGAGACATAGGGTGGGTTGTGAAGAGTATGTCAGACCAGACATGAATGTTCCAGTTACATCACCCTCTGTCTTTCATTGAAGAGGGTGGACCTGAGGTAGATGAGTTCTATATTGTGTCTATCAAGATGATTCTTGATCACTTGAAAACTTATGTTGAGAAGAGGGATGAACTAGAAGCTTCTATGTTACATGGATCAGTGAAGTGATGGTGGGATATTTAGGCTCGAAGTGAGCAGTTGGAAAACATGGTATGGAAGGACTTCCAAAAGAAGTTTTTGGAGAAATTTTATCTAGAGATATTGATAGAAGAGAGGGAAGTAGATTACATGAGGCTAGCCTAGGGGAGTTTGTCCATGATGGTCTATGGTGGTCACTTTACCAACATGCAACACTTTACTCCAACAGTGCAAAGGGACATGACAGCTATAGAAAGATGTTTTTAAGATGGGATTAAATCTGAGATTAAGTCCCAGTTTAACATCTTTAGGTTAAATATGTTTTCTAAGGAAGTGGATCATTCTATCATATCTAAGGGAAACCTAAAGGAGGCATCCAGTGGAGGGAAAGTGGTTTCTTCTAGATGAGCTGAAGGTACATCTATTGAGAATAGGAATCATCTTAATTAGAATGTTGACCAAAGAAGTTGAAAGAAGAGTGTATAGGGGGAAGTATAAATTACATGAGATATTACCTAAGTGCCCTACCACTTGTACTATAGGCTGGTACACATTCCTATAAATCCCCCCTGACCATTTGTAGAGTGTCAAGCTTGTGATAGGATGGTACAGATACAGTGATTCGATAGGAACCCACATCAGATGGGTAATGATAGAGAAGCTAGGTAGAATCAGAGTACTAGAAGTGGGTATTATAACCCATATTAGACCGACAATTATAGTTCTGCTAGTTTTGGTGGTTGAGGAAATGGATGAGGTGCTTCTGGAAAAGAAAATATGTATCAACAGAGTTGTACAGCTCAAGGGAATCAAAAAACAACCCATTGAATAGGTTTATGGTAATTACATGTAGTTATTCCTACACTTATGGATAGGAAGGCGGGACCATCGATATTTAGAGGTATTATTCTTGTAAATTCTATTCTCAAAAGTGCCTTATTTGATACAGGAGCCTCTCATTTTTGTATATCTCCATAACACGTGAATGTTTTGAGTCCAACAATGGAGTTTGTGAGTGGGCTTATGATAATAAATACACCATTGGGGGTACATTTGAGAGACATATGTTTGTGTAAGGGGTGATCTATGAAGTTTGGGAAGTATAGTTTCATTTGGGATATCAAAATTAGTGATATGTCAGATTTTGACTTGATTATGGGTATGGGATGGTTAGTATCATATCGAGACCACATTGATTTTTTACTATAGGAGAGATAAATTTACATCAACTGAGGGTAAAAATTACATTCCCTATAGAGAGAGGGATATTCAGATGGTACATGCAGGATCAGTTCATCTACAACTAGGGGAGCTCACCGCCCAATTTTTCCATTCTATTTATGGATGATGGGGGTGTAAAGTATTATTTATTTCCACCAATAGTGTATAGGTTCTAGTATTTTTTCCTGAGGACTTCTCTAGACTTCTTCTTGAGAGAGATTTATAATTTACAATTGAGCTCTTTCTGGGGGATGAGCTAGTTTCCATCCAATCTTACAGAATGACACCAAAAATGTTTCAAGAGCTCAATACTCTGCTAGAAGAGTTTATAGATAAGGGGTTTATCCATCTGAGTATGTAACATTGGAATTATCTTATCTTTTTTTCTATGAAGGATTATTTAACCTTGCACTTATGTGTTGACTACTAGATGTTGAACCATATGATAGTGAAGAATCAGTATGATCTTATGTGTCTCAATGATAGCTTTGATTTGTTGAGAGGATCTTGGGTATTCTCCATGATTGAATTCAGATTAGATTATCATTAGATGTGTTTTGGACCTTCTGATATACCTCATACTGCTTTTAGAAGTAGGTGTGACCCTATTAGAGTTCATTATGATGTCGTTCATGCTAATTAACACTCTGGAAATATTTTATGTCCATGATGAATCGAATCTTCCACCTGCACCTAGACTAGTTTGTGGATGTTTTTTTGGATGAAATATTGGTGTACATCAAGACTCATGAAGATCTTTCACAACATCTTGAAATCATCCGAAGTACACTGAGGGAGATTCATTTATACTCAAAGATATCCAAGTGTTAAATCTAGATGGATTGGGTATAATTATTTGTTAACTTTATATCAGAGGAAGGTGTGTTAGTGGACCCATAAAAGGTGTCAATAATTGTTTCTTTAGATAATCCCAAGAATATTTTCAATATATGTAGATTTTAAAGGTTGGTGGGATACTATCATAGGTTTGGCCAGAAATTTTCCCATATAGGAGAACCACTTTCTTTCATGACCATGAATGGATTTAAATTTTAATGGTTGGGAGAATGTGAGAATACTTTCCGTGATTTAATGAAGTCACTGACTACCACACCAATATTTATCCTACCCGAGCAAATGGAGGAGTATATAATGTTTGTGATGCATCTGGAATCAGTCTTGGAGAAGTATTAATTTAGGGGGGTTGAGTTGTGTCATATGGGTTATGGGAGTAGTGTACACATGAACATAACTACCCTACATAAGATCTTGAGTTAGTTTTAGTGGTTTATACTCTAAATTGTTGGTGACCTTATTTATTGGGTAAAATTTTTATTGTGTATACCAGCCATAATATCTTACATAACAAATTTTTATAAAAATATTTGATTTTTTAGTAGTGGATAATGGTAGATTTTTTGTAGTTATTTGATTTTGTGTTGGAATATACTACCAGGAAGGGAAATAGTGTTCCAGATTATTTAAGTAGAAATACTTTTACATGGGAAGTTCAGGAGTCTAGTTTTGAGTGGAAGATGATGACTTCGGTAGCTGATATGCATGTTTTGGTTTCAGAGATTCAGGATTAGATGAATCTTGTGTTAGTATCAGTGGAGTCTATAGTTTTGAGTCAGATTAGGGAAAGACAATATGAGGATCCTAAATGTTTGTCCTTAAGGGAAAGCCTTGAATGTGGGAGTTGCCTTCCGATTGAGCTGTATATTAGGATGAGATCATTTATTTCTAGGGTTATGTATTTTTACCTAAACGTACTTGGGAAGATCTGATTCATGAATTTCATGCTTCAACATGGATGGTGCATCCTAGTTTGAACAAAATGTACCATGAACTATTTCGATAGTATTGGTTGTAGATAATGAAAAAGGAGATAGTAGGGTTCATGACATGATGCTACAAAAATCAATAGAAGAAGGCCAAGAATCAATGACCTTGTGGTTTATTATATCTATTTACCATTCCAGAATGGAAGTGGGATGATGTTACTAGGGAATTATTGGTTTTACTTTTAAGTAAACCTTAAAAGAATGATGATATTTGGGTCCATATAGACTGATAGAAGAAAGTCGTGAATTTCATACCTATATGGGAGAATTTCGTAGTGAATCAGTTGAGAGAGATATATGTTTGGAAGATATTCAACCTACACAGGGTGCCACAAAGTAATGTTTTAGATAGTGACTCATGTTTTACTTTGTGCTTTTGGAAGTACATACAAAAATTTATTAGGATGCATTTACTTATGAGTACATCTTTCCACCCATAAAAAAATGAGCAGTCGGAACATACTATTTAGGTTTTGGACGATATGTTATAAGACTGCATTCTAGACTTTGTTGGCTCTTGAGAGAATCACATAGTGCTCATTGAGTTTTATTATAAGAAAAATTATCAGGAGATAATTAAGATGGTACCATAAAAGGATGTTTATTGTAGGCCATGCAGATCACCTCTATGATGGATATAGGCTGGTGAGTCAGAGCTAACATGATTGAATCTCATTTAGGAGACATCAAAGTAGGATCACTTGATTTGGAAACATATGGATATGTCTCAGAGTAATAATAATTCGTATGCTGATAGATGTCGATGAACCCTTGAGTTTAAAGTGGGTGATCATGTATTCCTTTGGGTGTCACCTGGATTGGGTCACCATATGATATGGAGGTAGGGAAAGTTGGCACCTAGAATTATTAGAGATTTAAATATTGCAGAGAGAATCGGGCTGGTGGATTACCAATTGGATATTCTAAAATGGCATGGGGCTATGCATGATGTTTTTCATGTTCCACATATTAGGAGGTATAACCCAAACCCTTCTCATGTGATCGATGTGGATGATGCTGAGTTTGAGACTGATGCGTACTTTAAGAAGAATTTGATACATGTTGTGGATCCTAGTAAGAAAGGGTTGCGGGGTAGGATCTTGCTGATAGTTCATGTATTATGGTAACATGGTCGTGTTCAGTAGAAAACTTGGTAGAGGGAATAAAATATAATGGCTCATTAGACCAACCTTTTTACCTTAGAATCATAGATATTCTTGGGAGTATAGTTTGAGGATGTACTATTATAAGGTATGGATATTATAAGATAATATTCTTTTGAAAGGCACATTACCTTTTGAGTTTTATCTTTTTTTTCTAGGGTTGGGGATCATTTGTTTTTTGGTTTGGAAGGCTTTGGTGTTTTTTAGGTCTTTTATCTATAATTTTTTGTCAAAAAATAGTCTGCAAAAAAATTATATGTCTTGCAATATTTTAGGTGGGATAAAAACACTTTAGGTGATGGGGTTATCAATAAAAACCATTTAAAAAAACTACATGACATTTAATGGAATTACCTTTCATTTAATTCAATAACAAAAAAAATTAAATGTTTCATGATGTTTATTTTTTTATTTCATTCATGAATCCTTATTCATCCTAACCTTAGGGTGAATCTTAGAGGATTTATTGAAATTTCATAATCTTTTATTGTTATAGATTGGTGCTAGATACCAAAAGTACCTTTAGATTTGGTTTGTTTATGTTCCTCATTCCTGCAATGAAATTGTTGAGTCTTTTAATGTAGTGGGTAATGGGGTTTGATCATAATCCTAGGTTTTGTTATCTATCTTCTTATTCATCATGTATTTGGATGTTCTCCATCAATTAAGGTTGTCATTCGGTGAACTTTCATCAATGATCTTGAGGTAGGCGGTTTAAATTAAAAATACCATAGTCTTGATTATAATTGTTTGTTTGGAATTCTGAAATAGAAATTTTCATGTTTGAAATTTTCATCTTTAATAGTGTTAATTACTTGGTTAATTAATTAATTGAATGAAATTATTATGAAATTAATGGGATATTGGGATTATGAAATTGTTCAATTAATGGTATTATGTATTTGACAGATAAATGTTATTATAAAATTGATTAATAATTAAAATCAAGGGATGTGTTTCTTAACCTTGAATAGTTAATGGTTTATATTATTAAATGTTGATAAATGGTTTAATGATGAATTGTTCATATTATTCTATGTGATTAAAGTGAAGAATGATGATTGAATTGATGATTAAAATGATATACCATGATGTGAAAAATTAATGAGTGGGATAATGATGATTCACCTTGTTAAATATGATATATGTGATATATTGGATTGATTGATAAATGGGGTGTGGGATAAGGACTAATTATTCAAAATCCCATGGTGTGATAGACATGAAGTTCTAGGCCCAAATTCATGCACGTGATAAATTACTATGGTATATAGACTGTTGCTTCAAAATCCTATTTGTGAATGATTGATAAACTAGGTGTGGGACATATAGTGATGCTTCACAATCCCTTGGGGTGCGATACATGATGTTATACACCCAAAATGTTGGCATTGGACTATTCTTCCACGTGGCCATATTTATAAGATTGAAATAAATGGATAATGGAGTATCGTGTTAAAATGAATTGGGATTCCCTATAATATATGGTTTAGACACTGGCATGGGATGAAGAAGTTATGGATGGTTTTGGTGTCATCATGAACCTGAGGGTTTATGTGGTAAAATAAATAATAATTTAATATTTAAAATTTTTACCTTATCACATGTACTTTATTCTTTATACAAATACATACACTGTTATTGAATGAATTTTTTATACTATTGGTGGTGGCCTACTGATTTTCACTCACATCATACTCGAGCTTCATAATTGACATCTAAATAGACTTCACGTTTACATGATAGGATAAGGGAAAGATCCCTCTATTAGATGGATGAGTTGGTATGTAGCTTGGATGAAGGAACCAAACTTGACATCGAGACCCACTTGGGAATGTTAGTCTATCTTTACTTTGTTTTTAAATTTGAAAATTGAAAAATATATGGCATGAAATATCTACTATTTTAGTTTAGTATTTCTTTTCTTATTTTGGTTTATCTTGTTTTATTGTTCTTTATTTTGTTAAGTCATTATTCTGGTTGTGGTTATAAATTTTGGTTATTATTTATTTATTTTTTATTATTGAACTGCTTTGATAAAGTGGGTATACTCTCACCATGTTATATATTAGACCCTCACTACTAGTCATCACCCTCTAGCATACCAGTAGGGGCACCTAAAGTCATGTAACCAACCAGCTCGGGTCATTGATATGTGCAACCCAGGTCAGGATGTTACAATTAACAACAAATAATTATTATTTCCTAAATTATAAATTCTCACGGTTTTAAATAAATATTTACTTATCATTTATAATCACCTAATATTATTAACATTGAAAACATATCTAAATGAATCTTCATGTTTCTCACCCTTTATCCAATATTCACAAATAAAATATTTATATAATTTTTTTCACAACCTATCCATGTTTTTCCAATACGTAATACTAGGAAATATAAGCATGTACCAATATTCTTTACCATAGAATATGGACTTTTTATATATCATTTATTCATTGTACATTTTGGTGGGTTAGTTTTGAAAAATCTATAGAGTAGATATTTTCTTTTCTATTACCATAAAATAAAACAAGTATTATATTTATTAACAATACATTTATTATCTTTAAACTTCACACCTGTTCTGTCATCAACATTTTGTGAGATACTAATTAGGTTGTGGTTTAATCCCTCTATATATAGTACATTATAAATTATATTTTATTTGGATATTCCTACTTCTCCAAAACCTTTGAACTTTCGTTTAGAATTATCATCAAAGGTGACCGTGCCTCCATCAAATGAATTAAAATATAAAAAGTTATAAACTTTACCATTCATGTGTCTAGAGAACGTATTGTATATATACGATGTATATTTATAACTCATTAGGCATTTTTCCTATAAAACAAAATAATCATAAAATTATTTTTGTACCCAAGATAGTTTAGGTCTAGCTAGATTAGTAATTAAACCTTTAGGCACCCTTAGTTATTTTATAAATTAATTTTATGGTAGTATAGAACATATATTATTGGAAACAAATGTCTTGGTATAGCCTAGTGACTGAGTAAATCTTAAAGAACACTCATTTTCATAATTCCCAATCTTATTACAACTAAATCATATACCAACTGATAAATTTATGTTTTTCCTTTTATAAATGTTGTTTTTTAGTATTAGGAATGTGAGTATTATAACCAAATCAAGTTTTATCTTTATTAGGTTTGTTCATAACCATCATATTAGTTAGTTTTTACTTTCCTTAAACATAAATTATTAAGATTTATTTTAATCTAGTAATTACCATTTTATTATTTTCAATATTTTTTTAAAATAATATCTAGGTCATCATATATTTTCAGATTTTAACAAGAACCTATATTTTTTAATGTCTTATATTTTCTATTTGATATTTTTAAATTCCCTTTAAAATTTATCTAACTCATCACAAACTAACATAAATCTCTTATCTTGATCTTCCTTATTTTTTTACAATAAAACATTTATTCTTTCATTTTCATCATTGGGATTTATCAGTTCAGAATATGAAACCGTATTGTATTTTACACTTCCTGAAACAAAAAAAATTAGTTTTTTCATTTTTTTTCTTTAACATACTTATATTTTATTTTCTGTTCCCTCTAGAGTTATTCCTTTCTCAAAATTTCACTTTCAAATTTTTTATTTTGTTTAGTTAATTATTTAACATCAGTTTCAATATCATACCCATAACCTGAACTATAATTAGAATTAGTGTTTACCTTATTCTTTTTTTCAATAAAGCATAGATTGGATGATTATTTTAATCTTTCAAATAATCAAATATTGAGTATGAATCCTATATGAAAATCTATCCAACATGATATTAAGATTTTAATTCCTTATTATATTGATTATCTTTACCCTATTATTTCAATTTTGGAAAGTATAATTTTTGATGTCCCTTTTTTCTACACCCATAGAATATTAATTCTAAAATATTATATTTAATAATATTTACATTCTTACATCCCTTTTTCAATCCTTTTGATGATATAATGTGGAATTATTATTAAAATTTATCATTCCTTTCATGTAATTGTATGCTCTAGAATTTTTTTATTTCATATTTCTCAATTTTCTAAAACTCAAAATCATAGGAATTATAAGAATTATATTCATTGTATTCAAATTTATGATATTCCAATTTTCATTTTCTTCACTATTATCAATCTTCATTTCCAACTCGAATCGAAGAGGTGATCCTATCATTTCATTTATTGAATACTTAGTGAAATCCTTACTTTCTTCAATAAAAAATTTCTTTGAGTGTAACAATTTTGGTAGAGATAAATGTATTATTTCAATAGTAACTTCATTCTTAATAGTCCCTATGAGTAAAACCAAGCTATTTATAATATTAGTAAATCTATTGTTTATATGTTTTATTCTCTCTTAATCAGTTATTCAAAATTCTTGAAACTCATCCCTATGAATCCCAAACTTGGTTCTCCATAACATATTAGCTCCTTGATGAGTGAAGTTTAATGTTATCAAGATGGTAGAATCAATTTTACCTAAAGAAATATAACTATACATATTTATATCTAGAGAAAATTACATTCAATTCATAACTTTTTTGTTTAAAAAACATTTTTGTAGCTTCATTTCTAGTTAGAGTATCTACATGAACATCATATTATTTATAAATTTTTGACATGATAGTCTAAAATTCAAAAACTATATTTTTTCAAAATACTTCTATTTGAACCATAAAGAATATATAGTCAATTCTATTGAAAATAGGAAGTCTGATGGGATTCATCATCTCAAATATTTGACATTCCTTAATAATGAAGTGGACCTTTCCTTAGATTGTTATTTGTAGAATAACAGTTAGTTCAAAAAGATAATGAAATAGTGAAAACCAACTCCTTAAAAAGTAACCACCCTCAAATACCAATTTTCATGTCATATTGATATGGAAATATTGACTAGAGTGGAATAGATAGCTCCTTTTAAATATTGATCAATCCAATTATAATTGTTGGAGTGATTAACAATATTAATTGTGTAGTCGACAAAGAACAAATGATGTTTTTATATTATTTCATGTCACCAAGATCCAAATATACTATTTAATCATATTTACTCGGTGAGAAGACTACTATTAAATAATTCTTATAATTTGATTGGGATTTATAACCCATTTATAGACAGATGTACCTTTCTCTCACAAGGGAGTATACACCTAGTTTATCTTATAAGAGTCACAAACCACCTAACTTTTTTCTAGGAGTAACAACTCGACCTTCCAATTTTATTCTAGGACCAACCTAGTTAAATAGATTTTGCATGGGGAATGATTAAACTGACACTAGATGAAAAAATTGATTATATAAGAAATACAATAAGGAAAACCATACAAACTTTTATATTGGAAGTTGATTAGATAATGTTTAATATCAACACAACTAAATATATTCGATCACTTCAGTAGTTGATGATCAAAATGATTATGTCCTTTGTGATCATAGAAATGGAATGATAATCACAATAGAAATTCATCACTTAATAATTCTTATATGGATGTTATATTTCTCTTCCTCTATGAATGTATATAATTTTCATCATTAATGTTATTAAATAATATTTGTTGAGTGTATTTTATCACATTCATTGATTCTCATTACAACGACTAATTTCATATCATTAACTCCAAGATCTTGGAGTGTCCTAACATAAAACCACTTAAAGACACATTAGAAATTAATAAAAATTAAAAATATACCCTTTACATGTAATTTTAATTATTACACTCATACTTAGAGAATCATCATGCACTTTTATTTCTCCAAGAAATAATTTCACAACACTTTGAAAATGATTGTTATGAAAAATGAGATCTTTTCAACTAATTGAAATGATAAAAAATAGTTTTACTAACTTTAAATGATTTTATAACTCAAAAGATAAAAATCAGAGTATACAATAATTAACATGAAAAATATTATTTGGAAAATAATTTACACAATAAATTTATACTAAAATATTTAAAAAATGGTCATAATATTATATCCTTAAATTAAATATCAATATAATTAATAAAATGAATTTAATAAACATGTTGTGATTAAAATTCAAAATTCAATTAAAACTTAGTATCTTAAAATATAGAACTTCTAAAAAACAAAAGAAGTGATTCACTCAATGTGAGACATCAGTCGTGCAATAGATATACTTGATGTGTGAAGCAATTTTTTCATATGGTGAGTATACAGACTGTATGAACAATTTTTTCATTAGGTCGATATAATGACCATGCAAAAACATTTATCTTTTGGTCGGTATACTGACCAGGTAAACACTTTAATAAAAATTAATATTTACAGTTACTTAAAATACCACTTCAAAGTAGGTACAAATAAACTTATAGTAGTTATATATTACCTCTTCAGGGTAAGTATATAATACCTTTTCATGGTATTTATATACTAACCCATGGTTACTTTGAAATACCTACAAGATAGGTGTAACAAACTCATTATAGGTACTCAGTATAAACTCATGGTCATTTCATATACACTTTACAATAACATTAATTTGTAACTTGTGGTAGATCTTTAGGCATAGAAAAACTAAAAAAAATCCATGGTAGATTTATATATTCTTTGTAGTAGGTTCCAAAAATCCTTCACAATAACTTGATTATAGGAACACTTTAGGTTGGCCTATGTATTGTGGTAACTATAAGTGCATGATAACTTTAATCTCTTGTAGTATCTTCCAAACATAGTTTATAGTCACTTGTAAAAACCTTCTTCACATTATGTTGGTTCATGTGTATAAGTAGAGAATATGAAGCTTCTAATGTTGCATTTTTTGTACAAAGTATAAGATAATTCTTTTGAAGCATGTGGCACTGGTGTCATTTTGTTGAAGTGTTGTGTGAATGAGGTCTTGGAAATGCATGAGAGAAATTTGTTATGGATCCAAGAATTGATGAATTGATGTTGGTGTCCCTTGGATTGAAACTAAATAAGGATTTTTTGGCTATGATTTTGTTATTTCATTTGGTGTATGATGGAAAAGAAAGTACACTATCCATGGAGGTTCCCAAGCACTTTCTAGCATGGTCCTAAGGTGCTAGAAGATGATTGATTGCAGTGTTTGTGTCGTTCTATTGATCTTATATAGATATTCTTAGACATGTTTAATTCTGGACTTGAAAAATCATGAAGATACATCACTAGGTGTCACTGAAACTCAGGTTAACATAAAACACAGTGAGGGTGTTGATGATCGTTTATGAATAGATGAAGCTATGTTGTTTTGATGCTTAACAAAGGTAGAATCCTGCCTATGTTGGGAGGAGCTTCATGTGTGGGAAAGACAATAAAAATTCCATTCGCATAATGTATATATATATAAATGTATATATATATATATATGAATTGATATATATAAATTGAAAACAAATACACATAATATAAAGTATGTGTTTTAAAATTATAATACTAATTAACAAAAAATAAAAAATCTTATTATCACATAAGTAAAAACACATATATTTAAATATATATGTCTATAAATATATATTTCAATAAAAATTTATATATTAAACTAAAAAATAATAATATTTTTAAATAATTGATAAAACATTAATACTAAAATTATGTGTAACAAAATATTACAAAAATTAACAAAATATTTTTTTTAAATTAAATAAATTTAAAAAAATAAAAGAAAAACATACTATAGTATTTTAATAAATAATATTAACAACATTATATAGAAAAAATAATTAATATTTTAAAAATATAAAACAAATATTAAAAGAAGGGATTAAAATAATATTAAAAAATAATTTTTTTTTTAATTTTTTTAAAACGGATATGAATTTTAAAAAAATAATAAAACAAATAAAAACCAAAACTCCTGGCATAAAAAATATATATTTTTGTGTTCCATTATTCATGGAGTTTCTTGGTACACTTTGGGAGTGGTGTGTAGGTAAACATAACCTAGGTTAGAGGAATTTGTTTCATTTTAGGAGTTTCTATCAAGTGTTCCTAACTGAAACAAGGAATGGTATATGAAACCATGTAATACCCATCACTTGAGAGTTTAGATTCATTAACATCTATGAAAGGGAGCTCCAGAATGGGAATTTGATGTGTGGGATTAGTTTCTCATGTTTTATGGGAATAACCTCTATAAACACTTCTTAATGGTGAGAATTCATTAGTGGGGTTGTTTATAATTACCTCATACATTACATGTGTGTTATGCCTTATTTTCATCATCCCATTAGAAGGGTTTTGAATTATTATTTTTTTGGGAGAATTCTTAGGAGGGTTATGTGTTATTTTAGAGGATATTATTTTCCTTTAATTGTGATAAAAATTTAATCATGTTTAGGGGAAATTTAGAACGTCCCTCTCGTAATTGTACGACCTGTTTGAGAGATGTACTCGGTGGATCACGATTGGTACATGGTTAGAACTCATTGTATGGAATTTCCCAGGTAACCATGTAATAAATAATATAATAAAAATTATTTTTGGTTCACGATTTAAAAAATTTTGTAGCTTAACCATGTAGGTACCCTAAAGAGGAAGTGAGCCCCACATGATTGGTGCATGGTTTAGAAAATCATGTGACCAAACTATGCATGAATAATTAATTAAACCAAAAAATTTGTTTTTAACTTGAAATATCCCTGAAACCCATTATTATTCTTTTTATACATAGAGATCTAAAACCTAGGGACTCTAGTGGCTTCTCTTTGTGAATTATATCACTCTGTAGAGATATTTCATTGGATCTAGATACTTCGGTCCAAGGGATTTTATGGTAAGTAGTCATCTATTCTTATTTATTATTTTTATTTCATGATCTTCTCCCTTCTACCTAGTAAAGACCCTAGATCTAGGCTCTGAAGTATGAATCTAGAAATTTAAAACATTATCTAATGTTATTGATTATATATTTCCATTAAAAATTAGAGTGGAAAGTTAGGTTTTCTTGATCATTAATGGATTCATCTAGGTCCATCTGTTACATTGGATCTCATTAGGTAATTCTAAACTGACCATATCCCTTGACATGTTCTTCTTCTTGGATCTTTTCATTTTAATCATAATGTGGTGATTTTGGGTTGGTTCTATAGATCGTTAGTGTGTGATCATGATTTAGGTGGTGAACTATAATGTTGGGTTTTAATATACTTATGGTGTAACATCCTATTACCATATTTTAGATAATTCACTTATCTTTATACATTCTCCTCTTTATTTGTGTTCTTATTAGGACTCCTAAGGATGTAGAACTTATTTTAGGGAAAATGACCTAAATTTTGTGGGTGTATGTTTATTTGAAATAATGGAGTCTGGGTATAAACATGCAATGTCATGGTAGGGTTCTCCCTGTGTTCAGAGAACAACCATGTTGGTTTGTGGTTTTTATAATGAATCTATAGTTTTTTATATTCTGTTGGGAAATTACACACCATGTAACTGGTTTGCACATTGTTTATTTGATCTCTAGGATCCTGTGA
Organism: Viscum album; assembly: GCA_963277665.1. NCBI lineage: Eukaryota > Viridiplantae > Streptophyta > Magnoliopsida > Santalales > Viscaceae > Viscum > Viscum album. The sequence continues at coordinate 2,282,442 of OY728136.1, forward strand.
TGAAATTAATATAGAACATGAATGGTTATACACCTTGTAAACATTACATGTTGTGTAATGTTAAAATTCCTGTTTTTAGTAAAAAGGTGATGGGTTTTTTAGTTCCTATGGACCATGGGCCAGTTTATTGCACAATGTATAAAGGGGTTACATACTATGTAAATATCATGAGTTATGGATTTAGGGTTATACACTTATTATTCTTATTTCATTCTTCTACAGCCCTCGTCCTCTCGACAGGGAGGCATCCTACGGTAATTTTGGGGACCTCCATTCATTCTGGATCGATTCATTCAGCATTTGATCATCAGAGTGGTTCTGTTACATCTCTCTGGGTGAGTAATCCTTCATACTTTTTCATTGAAATTGATCATGATAACTCATATAGGTTTCATTATCATATCCATTTATCTATGGTGGTGATTATCTTGTTTTATTCTAGATCTGTTGTGTGATCTTGTTCTGGAGTCGATCCTTTTTCAGTTACAGTGTCGTGGGTGTGAATTATTGAGGTATGTTGTGATCTTTCCACTTCACTGACCCTTTTTATTAAATTTAATCAATTATAAGATTTTTAGATCGATTCTAGGGACTCCATTTTCATGATTGTGTTCTTATTTTATTTAGATCCCATTGCGGGCATATGTGACCCGATATTTAAGGTAGGTAGTTTATTCTCTTACCTATATCAGTGAACATAATTACTCCTGTTTTTGATGAATTATCTTATAAATTTAATGACAAGATTTACTGATTTGATTTGTGTTTTTGGAAATGAGTTACATATAAAATATGGTTTCCCTTGGTTTTTGGTAAATGAAAAGGATTTTCTGAAGCATTCTGAAATGGTGTATGTGAAATGGTTTTCAAATAATGGTTTGATTAAATGTTTTTGAAAATAAATCACATCAAAAGGATTTGGTGCCTACGAGGAAGGTTTAGTAATAGGCATCATCCACTGTCAGGGGGTTCATTGATGGGGTGTTCCTCTTCTCCCTAGGCATGTTATTATTAGGACATGTTAGAGGTATTGGGGGGGGTACATTTTTGAAGTTCTTATATACTCTCTATACTTGATGAATATGTCTAGAGTCTTGATGTGTGCATGGTTATCTATGTTAGGTACAAGTGTACAAGATATCTCTTCCTTTAGTGATCCTTGACATGATGTTACCTGTGTTTTGGATTGTACAATTTTGGGTTTACTTCTATTATTTGGATATGATATGTGATAAATAATTTTTATTTATCTGATATATCTTCTTTGATATATGTATATGAAATGATTTGAAAATGATTTACATATTTTTATGGGAATGTGGAAATGAGGAAATTAAAATTTTATTCCACGATTTTGATAAAAAACTATTAATAAATAAATCACACCTTGTTCCATTAAAAGTTGTGCATGATTGGATTATTGTATAGAGACTTGTTACGGAACACCTCGGTGGTTCCCTATTAAATAGGTTATCTCACACCCTTCACACCCCATTGATGGTGTGTAGACCTTGTTAGGTATTTTGATGTTGGAAAATGAAAGGTTTTGTGGTGAGGTGGAGAGTTTTTCTGTTAGTTGGGTTTGTGTAGCTAGATGGTGATATGGTGGGGGTTTTCCCATGATATCACATGGAGATTGTTAGAGTAATTGTTTTATTTTTATTTTTCAGGATTCTCAATTGGACTGGTCTATTAAAGATTGCTTTTCTACCATTTTATTTGTATCATTTCTGTTGTTCTCTATCTATTATAACAAACAAACCCATATTCATGTTTCCTCCCACTATTTTGTTCTGTTATATGTATATTTATGTAATTTTTTCATTTTAGGTTTGGAGAAATCATTCCCTCTAGTTGTTGTTTGATTTCCTAGAGCTAGTTGCTAGACCATGGGGATCAGGAACACACTTCGGGTATGTGGAATTTTGGTTCAGGTACCATTTTGATGAGATATCTGGTTCAATTTCATCATAGTTTGGTATTAGAGGAGGTATATACTCAATAGTAGTTGTCTTGGAATGTTTTTTTAACGAAGATAGGATTTTAAGAACATTAGAGATAGGTTTAAGATATTACCTGAACATATCTTTCTGTAATGATACTTAAGTTAACATGGGATGTTGGGATGTGTGTCTCCTATTTTGAGTTCTTAATCTTAATATCAATTTCTAAATACGGTTTTCTGGTTTAAACTGGGATTAATTTCTTATCTGATCAATTCTTTTGTTTTGGTTTGTAGTAGTATGCCTTAAATATATCTTCCATGTGTTCAATGAGGGGGGGGGGGTGAGGATGATGCTCTTCAGGGGAATCTACCTATGGATCTATCTTTTATAGAGGATATCGTATGGTAAGATCATGTTATCGACCTGAATATACTAGAATTTCAGAAAATAGTTATTGTGGTGAAACCAAGAGCTATAAGAAACAGATATCACTCATGAGAGTTATTGTGTGAGAAGCGCCTATACTTTAAGGGTACGAATGAACCTCACGAGGTAGAGGATTGGATTGAGAAGATTGATTAGATCCTAGGCTTCTTAGATATTCTTGAGAGTATCAAGGTGAAGTGAACGACTTTCAGACTTTTGGATCCCATCAAGAGATGGTGGGATTCCATGGTACCAGAGGATAGGTATGTGGTATTGGACTAAAAGGGTTTCAAGAAACTATTCTTCCAGTAGTTTTTAATGATTCATTGTTGATAGAGATGTATCTAGAGTTTCTATCACTCCATTGGTGATAGAATTCAATGCCAACATTCACCAATCATATTTCTAAGATGGTTCATTTTTCACCAGAGGTTGTCAATAAGGACCATGTTAAATTTCCAATGTACATATAGGGTTTTCTTTTAGGTATCAGATCACTTGTATTTATGATGAAGATTTTGAACTATGTGGAGAAATTACATAGGGATATGATAGAAGAGATGGAGATGGATGGTACAGTTGGATATTCCAACCCTTATCTTCCACATAGCAGTGGATTCAGTGGTGCAATAGGGGAAAAGAGAAAGTGGAAATATCATCACAGGAGTGGTAGAAGTGGTTATCAGTGGAAGGCCTCCTCAACACTTTTAGTTATAAATACTAGTGTTCCCCTGACTTTCTATTAGTGTGTAAATGTTAGACACATCTGGAATTCTTTTCCTTCACATGAAAATATGTGTATCATTTTTGGACATTACAGTCATCTATAGTGTTTCAGTCAGGCTATGTCTACACTTCAATATGGTTATGGATCATCGACTCAAAAGGCTATTACAATGATGTCAGATTCATAAAATACTACAATGATCTGGACATAGGCCTCAGGAGTATTAGATGAGTTAATAGTGTATGTAGACGAGGGTCCAACAATAATTAGAGGTACCGTCATTATTACATCTTCAGTTGAAATTTATTTATTTGATAATAATTATTCTCGCTTGTCTATATCTAGTTGTTTTGTTAATATGCTTGAATGTCCGATGAAACTCATGTCCTTTATTATGGATTTAGAGACATGTATTTTGAAGTGGAAACAGTAGGGACTTATATATCCTTCTTATGTGCTATCGATATATGATGAGGAGTTAGTAAAGAATTTTCTCATTCTCGATCTTGATCTGTTAGATGTCATCATCATGATAGATCCAATTATTTATCATTATGATAAGATTTCTTATTTTCATCAACATTTCTATTTTCTAATGACCGATGAGAGATCATAGGACTTTTAGGGAGAGTGGGATCTGATGTCTGGATGGAAGGACCTTCCCTCCTAGAGCCTATTAGTTTTTGGTTTTCTTTAGAAGTTGAGCCCAATGATGTTTCCCCTATTTTTGACCTTCTTATAGAATTTTAAGACTTTCATAATGTTTTCACAACTAATTTCTCTAGGATTCTTCCATAGATGGAGTTATATTTTATTGTTGACCCAGTTCAAGGTGCATAGTAAACTTTGATACCTTCTTCATATGTAACCAGTGAAACACAAAGATCTCATGATTTAGTTAGATGATCTGATGGTAATTTGTTTCACACTAGTGTTTCACCTTGGTCATGCCCAATTTCCTATGACAAGAAGGAAAATGTTTTACTCTAATTTTGTGTGGACTATCCGATGTTAAACCCAGTGATGGTTTGGAAAAAGTATCATTTTATTTATGTATATTATTTTTTGATAACTTAAAGGTGGAAAAGTGGTTTTAAAATATTTATCTTAATTAGAGTTATCATCAGGTCACAGTTTGGGTGTCTGATACACTGAAGATGGATTTCAAGAGAAGTTATGGATATTTTGAATATATTGTGATGTTGTTTAGTCTGAATAACACTCATATTGTTTTCATGACTTTTATGAATTCAATATTCATCAGTTTATTTACACTTTTTTTGTAGTATTGTGGATGATATATTGGTTTATTCAAGATCTGAGAATTAGAACCATTTAGGTTTGATTCTATTAATTCTGAAGATTCACAGTTTATATGGAAATATTTTTAAATGAAATTTATATATACAAGAAGTGATTTTCTTTGAGAAAGTGATTTTTGAGCATGGATCATTAGTTGATCCTGATAATGTTAAGGGTATTTTTTCTTGGGAAGAACAAAAAAATTTCTTTAAGATTTTGAGATTACTTGGTCATTTTGGATATTATCCATTATTCATTAAGGATTTATCAATGTTGGGATCATCATTGGATACTATAACCAGGATAGGGTTGAAATTCATATAGGATGAAAAGTATTATTCTTATTTTTATGAATTTAAAATACTTTTGACATCATCACCTATTCTAATCTTACATTATCCCAGTAAGGAGTATGTGGTTTTCTGAGATGCATCCAATGTTGTTTTAGGTTTCTTTCTTATGGAGGTTGATCATGTAGTAGCTTATAACTATCTTCAAATTTGGATTCTTGAGAATAATTGCCCCACTCATGATTTATATAATGTCATAGTTATTCAAGAGCTTAAGTATTGGCAACACTATCTTATTTGGGAGAGGTTCACAGTCTTTTCTATCAATAAGAGTTTGATGCATATATGTTCTCATAGATACATTAATAGTAGATATAGGTGGTGTGTGGAATACATTCAGATGTTTGACTTCAAGATCACCTACACCCCAGATAATGGGATTGTTGTTGTAGACACTCTTTGTAGGAATGTGCTATCACATGATTTTTTAGAATCAAAGAAAGAGTGGAACATTATGGGATTTTAACTAAGTTTTTTCTGGATTCTCATGATGATGTTTTAGTTATGGTTTTAACCAGTGTTTAGTTATCATATTCTCTGCTTGAGTTTTCTCTACAAGGTCAGTAGTAAGATGAAGAGTTCAGAGGAATTCAAGAAACCCTAAATGATGGTGAGAATACTTCTGGTTGTTAGGTCTCTTCAGATGGTGTTCTTAGTTTTTAGGATTGTTTTTTCATCCCAAAATCTGTGAGTATCTTAGTTTTATTTTATTTTTGTATTTATTAGTTTTTTATTCATCTGGGCTCTATAGAGATGTAATATGTCATGAGATTTTGATTATTTTTTTTGGGTATGAAGTGTGGCATTTTTTATTATCTGTCTCACTATTACACCAGCCAATAGATAAAGGTAGAGTATATAAAACCCTCTAGTTTTCTTTATCCTATTCTAGTTCCTATTTGGTAATGGGAAAAGCTATCCATGGTCATTGTTTTTGATTACCAAAGACTCCCTCAGGGAGAGATTCTATCTTGGTGTTGATTGATCTATAAACAAAGTCTTCTCATTTCATTTTAATCAGGGACACCACAAAAGTTAGAGATATAGGTATGATGTATATGAAATAGATTATGAAGTTACCAGAGGTTCCTTATGCCATCATTTCAAATAATTATCCTAGGTTTACTTTGAGGTTCTAAAGGATTATTTATGTGGTGTTGGGGTATCAGGTCAAGTTGAGTACATCTTATCGTCCACAGATAGAAGGTAAAACAGTGAATGCTATTTTGATCTTGGAGGATATGTTTGGTTCGAATGTCTTGGATATTGGTGGATATTGGGATGGCCATCTAGGACTAGTTAAGTTTGTGTATAACAATAGTTATGAATTGTCAATAAAAATGGATCCTTTTGAAGATTTATATGGTCACTTGTTTTGGTAACCTATTTTTTGGGTAGTGGTGGGAAATGCATCTTTGGTGTGAGCATGGTTGGTTTAGAAGACATCACTGATGATTTAGGATACATATAGACATATTGTAACAACTCATAGCGTAAAGAAATCTTATACAGTTCAACTGAATCATCCTTTGGAGTTTTCCATAGGCAATTGTGTTTTCAGGAATGTTTTTCCATGGTTGGGTCATCATCATATTGGGAAACTAGTAAAGTTAGCTCCAAGTTATGTTGGACCATTTTAGGTCACTGAGATGCTTGGGTAGGTTTCTTATTGGTTGGAATTTATGACTTATTTGATAGGAATTCATGATGCTTTCCAGATATCACAACTCAAAAATACCATCCTGGTCCCTCTCACATTTTTATATGGGAATAGATCTAGTTATATATTGACATTTATGTTGTAGAGAATCCAATAGAGGTCGTTGAATCTCAAGTGAAAGTCTTTCATGAGATGTATATTCCATTTGGTAGAGTGTTACAGTGGCACAGATAAGATCCCCATGAGACTTGGGAGTATAGGTCATTGATAAGGGAGTAGTGGCCTCACCTCTTTACCAAGCTTATTTCTTCCCCATGAATTCCCATTAGACAGAATGCCTTATGGTGGGGTGTTTGTTACATTATTTTATCCACAATTAGGTAATTCTGTTATATTTATTAGGTTTCTATTTTATTTCATTGTGTCTTGGGACTCTTGAGGATATATAACTTTTTTGAGGAAAATAACTTAATGTTCTGGGATGTATGTTTTATTTAGTTAATAAATTCAACATATCAACATGTAATGGCATGGAAGGGACTCTATGAGTTTAGATAATGTACATGTGGTTTTGTAGTTTTTATAAATAATATATAGTTTTTTTCTATCTATTGGTTGATTATATACCATGTAACTTGTTTACACACCTTTTATTTGACATCCAAGCTCATTTCATGAGCTGAATACACAACCTGAAATGTTACACTCCATGTAATGTTACAAATTGGGTTATTAATAAAAAAGTGATGGGTTTTAAGTGTATATACACCAAATGGATTACACGTTGTGTAACAAGGTTAAATTCCATGTAAGTCTACTAATTTTTGGATTTAAGGTATTACATTGATGATTCTTATTTCATTCCTCTACAACCCTCTTACCTCTCTACCTAGAGGCACTCTCTAGTGATTTAGGGGGCCTCTGTTCATTCCATATCAATTCACTATTTGATTAATCATAGGGTTGGGTGTGTTTCATATCCTTGGGTTAGTAATATTTTCAATTTGTTCATTTCCTTTGATTTTGATAGCACCATTGAATTGTGTTATAAAATTTGTTGACCAGTTGTTGTGATTCACATGATTTCTTCAAGATCCGTTGTGTGATCTTATTCCAGGGGATGATCCATTTTTGTTTGTAGTGAAGAGGGTTTTCGTTCTTGGTTTATGTTTTGACCTTTTCTCTTAACCAACCATTTTTTTAAATTGAGTAAATTCTGAGATGTGTAGATTGATTCTAAGGCCTCTATTTTTATCATTGTGTTCGTTTTTTTGGTGGATACCGTTGTTGGTGTGTGTGACCCATGTTTTCAGGTGGGTGGATTTATCACTAGACAATTTTGGTAAAATAAATTTCTCCTATTTTTGATAAATTTTTTTATAAATGTAACTTCCTGACATACTAGTTTTATTCGTTTTTGTGGAAATTATTTTTTATATAAGATGTTGGTAAAAAAAAGGGTTTTTAAAGCATTGTAGAATTGTTTTTCTAAAATTGTTGTAAAAGCATGGTTTGAATGAAATGGTTTGATAAAATGGTTTATAAAATAAAAATCATGGGAATACTTGGGTACTTAGGTGGAAGGTGTAGTAGTATGACTCATTTACTTTTTGGGGTTTCATTCATGGGGTGTTTCACTTCTCCATAGGACCATTTTTCTTTGGATGTGTTAGAAATTTTGGGAGGTTCACTTTCTAGGGTGTTCCTTTACTCTCTAGACTCGATGTATATGTCTAGAGGATTCATGTGTGGGTGATTGACTATTTTAGGAACATATTTCATAGTTATATTGACTTTTAGTTATCATTGGTGTGATATTAAATGTTCTTTGTCTTGTATTTTTTTGTAATTCCATAATTTTAATATGATATATGCTAAATTATTCAGTTTTATTTGATATGTCTTATTTGATACATGTATAGGAAATGATTTGAAAAATATTTACCTTTTTTATTGGTAAATTTGGAAAAATGGGAAATTAATTTTTTTCATGAATTAGATATAAAACTATAAAACTATATATTATACCTTTTCTTATTTAAAATTTATAATGTTTGGTATTATTGTACAATGTCTTGTTATAGAACACATGGGTGGGACCCTACTGAGAATGTTAGCTCACACCCTTCCCTTCAATGGTACATATGCCTTGTTATGTATTTTAATGCCGAGAATTTCATGGAAATGTAGTGAGGTAGTGAGGTTTTATGTCAACTGGGTTTGGGTTACTAAATGGTGAGATGGTTTGGGTTTTACAATTCCATCACATAGAGACTTTTGGAGTATCTATTTTAGTTTTTTTATCCTTTGCAGTTGGACTAGTCTCTTGGATATTTTTTTTTCTATTTTATCAGTTAAATTATTTCCATTATTCTCAATCTATTATGACATATATATATATATATATTCATGCGTACTTATGCAGTTTTTTCTTTTATATGCATATTTATACCATTTTTTTATTTAGGTTGGGAGAAATTGTTCCCTATAGTTGTTTTTTGATGTAAAGATGCTAGTCTTCATCCCATGGGGATTAGGAATTCCCTTTGGATTTGTAGAAATTTGGATCATGTACTAGTTAAAGGGGGTATGAGGGTAAATATTTTCACATAAGGTAGTATTTTCTTACAATTTTATGGCCTTTATATAATAACAATATGATATAACATGCTTACCTGTGTGTGTATCTCATGAGACCATTATTGTTAGGACATGCTTGGGTGTGTGTTTATCTCATGACCCATTCTATTTATGAAATGATTATATGTGTGTGATTATACTATGAAACCTATATTAATATAATATACTTATGGGAGAGTGTGTTTATCCAATTAGACCACACTTGATATGACATACTTTTTCCTTTGTTTATTTCCCATGTGACTTCTCTTGATTTTACATGTTTTTGTGTGTTTATATCTTAATACCATTCTTTTTATTAATTTTTTATGTATGTGTGTGTGTGTCCCATAGACTTATACTATATGGTATCAAAGTGAAATGTGGACCCATTGTGGCTTGGTAATTACCATAGAGATTAATCATGTGCAACATAATACATGATGATGGCCTAACCAGAGACTGACAGTGGAGAATGATGGCCTTGTGTCCTAACCTGAGATAGTCAGTGGGGCATGATAGCCTTGTGGAAAATTATGAGGTTCATGGTAACCATAAAAAATTGTTCCTATGACACAGAGATAAATAAATTTGGGATAGTGTTTATGGAATCTTGGTTAGTGCATGATAAACCCTAAATGATAATTTTTACTTGTGAATTTACGTTATTTTAATCACATACACTTATAAAGAACTACTACACTTATGTTAAGGATGAATTTTTTGTGTCTTGTTGGGTTTTATCTTCACACCCTACACAAGAATCTCGGTGTGCATGTGGACTCCTTTTACCTAGATTTCATATGAGGGAAGTGGACTTTCATAACATACTAAAGGATATGTTAGGTCAATGAAATATTTTTACAGACTTTGGGATCCTTTACAAAGATTCAAATTTATATATACATTTATTTATTCCTTATTTATTATTTATATATCTACAAAAGGTGGGGAACTCTTGACTTGTTGCACTGGATATTATATGTCATATTAATATATAGTGGGTTGATGATATAGTTATATGATCTTCAATTTCCTTTTTAGTAATGTTGTTTACTTTTATTATTGTTTATGCTATTGTGTACTCTAATTGTTTTCTATTATTGGGGGAATAATCTCCCCATGATTAAACTTAGGCCCTCGCTGCTAGTTAGCATCACCTTATATAAGGAGAGGCATGCATGATGTCATTTAACCCTTCATACCAGACCCAATGATTCGAGTCTAGGTGTAACATAGGCAATGTTCATTCACTAATAGGATCACCTATCACCCATAGGACAATAAAATCATACATTCCCCTACCGTAACCCAAGTCCTTCATCGACTGGACCTATTATATGTTTTTTTGGTAATTGTTTAACTTGGTGATGGTTGAACCCCTTATTTTATAATGTTTTTATTAAGATATTTTAGCATATTTTTCAATTATAGATTGGATTTATGAATATGAAACCATTACAACTGACTTCCTTTAACCTTTATAATACCATTATCACAAATCCAAGGTCTTGGCCTTCTCCTTATAAAGAAAAAAATCTAATTCATCATTGAAACTCTATTTTTAGGCAAGTTTGAAATTATTTCTCGATATTTAAACTTTTAATAAATATAAAACATATTTACATTTTTCATTTTATAAATAAGGATAAAAATAATGTATTACAACTTAAAAATATGAAAAAATTTATCCCATTTAGTTGTTGTTCATACTAAGGATTTTTTCATACCCTATGTACATCATGTACTGATAGATAAGAAAATTGAATGATTCCCACATTTTTTATGGATGCAAGAAATACATTCAAACTTAATGATCTCAGGTAAAATATGTTTATTAGTAGTGATAGGCTTATACATAACTAGAATCTTATCAACAACAACTTATATCACATGTAATTTGAATCAACATTATCTCTAATTAATTATTCCTTGGGTTATTATGGATACATGGGTTGTTTTTTTCACTTTGTCAATGAGGGATAACTATTTATTAACATTTTCATTTTTTCTGAATTTCAAATGATCTAGAAAAGGGATAGATTATGAATATTTTCATAGTGTATCTATAATTTGTATTATACCATTACCCCCAAATGATGGGATATTTGATGGAGATACCTCCGATATTAGAAGAATTTCCCAATTAGAGCATATTTTAATCATGATCAGGATAAAAAATGAAAAATGGTTACTTTATAGTACTAGATAGGAATATAATTTTCTAATGTCAAATGAAAATACAGTGGAAATTAGTATTAGAATACCCATAAATATATATGTTTCTAGGGACCCTAGGAAGTTATATGTCTAATTTTATGATAATGAAAATATTAGGAAGAAAAAAACTAGCTCAAGTGTTTTAGGTACTACCCATGTTGTGGACATTCTATTGAGTCGTTCCTTAACACCCATTTTATTTATGTTTTGGTAATTATTATTTTTTAAATTACTAATCTATCTCACTTTGTTTATAATTGTTTTATCATTATTTATACTTATTGTTTATTATTTCCTTATTATCATATTCCATGTATATAGAATTAATTATTCTTTTCTTATAGCTTTCATTGCTTATTGAAGAAAATAATTATATTATTTCAAATGATAATATTTTATTATTATTCTATCATTATTTTTTATTTTTTATTTTTCATATTATTTTGGATTTATATAATGTTATTAATCATATAATCAATTATAATATTTTTTTCTTTAGTATAAAAAACTAAAATATTAATTATAAAAGGAATTAATCTTATACAACCATAATTGCTTTGAATATATTATATATTTTGGAGGAAAATATTACATATTTATAGCTTGATATTTTTTCCAATTCTGAAAAAAATACACATCGATTAAAATGATCACATTATAAATTTTAGTATAATATAGAATACTATGTATATAGAAGAGTTTTCAAAAAACAATATATATATAGTAGTTGAAGAATTTATTCAAACAAAAAATAGCTAAAGGATATAATGCTACATATAACCAAAATTTAAGAAATATGTTATGTTAGGATATTTCACTTAAATGAAAAAAATTATTTTTGAATCTAAATATGTTATGTATAGTTTTTATAAATCATACTATTTATAAAACTTTATTCACTATTGAGATGAAGAAGAAAAATTATATATCGTTTTTGTCTACTGGAATTAAATTAAATATTTGAAATTTTTCTTAATAAAATATATTATTCATTTCTATAGAGTCTGAATAATTTCATATGTTTCAAAATATAATAAATAATTATATATTACTTGTTGAGAAAAACCATTCCAGTGAAATATTTTAAATGAATTAATTTTTTTTGTAATGTGTTGATATAATATTAAGGAATATTAGAAATTTATTCAGAATATAGAGTTTCAAAAATTATAGATTTAATATTTTATAATGATTATAATTTGATATATTATATGACTTACAAGATAAAATCCTTAAGTACCAAATTGTAGAAAAAGGCATGGTGATTGTATAACAAGGAGAATATTTGATCCATTCCATATTGAGACAAATATGGGTTTCAGTGGTTCTATTGGATTTGTTGTGGAATATTTTCATGCTAGGGATAATTGATTATCATTTCCTGGAATAATATTTATGACTTATTTTTTAGACATTTCAATTTTCAAATTCAAGTGGTTGGATTATCAAAAGATCTGGTTCGTGTATTTATATTGATTATTAAATTATTTAAATCCAAAATATTTATGAATAATTTAATGATTTGTTAAAACAATATTATCATGGAGAAAATAAATATAATTATAAAGAGTCTACACTGATTTATTTCTATAAGAATTTATTTTTAATATTGTTTCTATTACTTAGTATTATGATTGTTTTATTTTTTATAGATAATTGAGAGGGAACTCACCTAAAAATAAATATTTATTATCAAGACCTTAAATGATGAGTATAGTTGTTAGAATTTCCATATAAATAAATCCAAATGAATTAAAGAAGTGTGAGTGAGACTAAACACAACTACTTATATTAATCTAATGTGATAAAGTTTTTGACAGATTTATTGATTCTCTGCAATTACACCCAAGTTTCATTGTTACATCATTAGATGTGGGCAGACGATCATTTTTCAACACCATCTTATCATTAATGACATATTGGGTTTTATTTTTATTTTGTTTATTTTTTGGAGTAATTTTTACTATAAAGATTCACTTACACCACTCATACCACCTTTAAAATGTAGAAAATGTTTAAATACACCTTTCCAAATATAAATTACAAAAGTGGTTCTAAAACATGATTTAATGAATTTTATAGTTTTATGATTTCTATTTGAGAAGTTTAGATTTTCCCTCCTCCCATAGAAATACCGGGTTAGGGATTCTCTCTTTAAAAAAATCTAGGTTGTTTCCACCTATTATTAAAGGCTATATCTATAGTGGATATCCATAATCTTTGTATGAGATTGTGAAGAGTTTACGTATGATCAGTTAGATTGGAAATAATTTAAAATACTTTTTTTATCCTTTTTACTCTATATCACACACTCTTCACACTTGAACTAAATATCTTATTTAAGATTGAATTTATTATCGATATTATCCAATATATTCTTCTTTATATTTTATGTTTGTCAAATTATTTTTAGATTAAAAATTCACCCCACACTTCTTTTTTCCATCACCTTGATTGGGAATTAATAATTGGTATCAAAGTGTTCCCTTTAGAGCTATGGCTTCTTAGATTCTTATTGAATTTATTTTTTATATCTATTTAAGGATCTACTCATTTTATTAACACTATAAAATGTCTTGGTAAATCTTTTTTATTTATACATATAAAAATAAACATTCTAATAAGGGAATAATAATAAATTCTATAAATCATGTTGAATCGTGGGAACCTATGTTCTTGTAATTTAAAAAACTAGGACACTTTAGGCCAAAAAATCCTAGAAAGAAAGAAAATAGTAGAAAAAATTGACAGAATAAGTCAAATTATTATGAATATTTTTATTCATCATCTAAAGGGAATAAACACTCTAGTAATGTGTTCTTCCTTGATTAATCTGTTGAGATACATCATCATCTTCCACCTGATGCAGATCATCTTTTTATGAGTAGTATTGGTCAATTAAAGGGAAAATGTGATAAGTCTCAAGAGTAAACATATTAAATTCCCTCCACACACTTTTAACTCAAGATAAATATAATAAATTTGATGTAGAGAATAAGAATCCATCTATTGATTTTTAAATGATTAAGGAAGTTGATTCTGAATTAATAAATTTTGAGGAGAATGATAAGTTGAAATATAGTGTTTCCAGTATTGAAGAAGTGGAAATATGAAATTCAATGTTATCAAGGATGACAAGTTTTAGTTGAATAATAAATGTTGGAATATTAAGATAAAAATGAAATGTTGAGAAATACAGCTTATAACACCACTTTATCTAGTGGTGGGAAATTTTTTTAATTTTTTTTTTATTTTTTGATAGAAAATGCTAATATGATAAGTTACTTAGTTAAAATTATAGATGAAAGAGGCTCTTTAAGCAATAATATTCCTATTAATGTTATTTAAATGGTAATATTTTTCTATCGAGTTCATTTTAAGAAATGTGATGATAAAATTAAGAGAAAGGTTTTTAATTCATATATCAATTTATTTAAATGTATCTTATAAATTCATTATGATTATAAAGGTTTTTAAACTGTTAAATAGATGCATTGGTGACACAAAACCTTTAATATTACATCTTTGGAGAGTTTAAATGATCCTAATGTTCTATAATTTTGGATTCACAAAGGTATTGGTATGAAATAAGTGGAATCTAAACCACTTTTCATGCCCAAGTGTTTTATTTATATTTGGGTATCATTGATTCCCATTTTAGTTTTATCATATGGTATAATATAATGAGGATTTATATTAATCAATTATTATTTATAGTGATTATGTATTCATTTTTTATCTAGTTTATTAGTATGTGCTAACACTATTGGTCATTTTAAATTAATATCATGTATTTTATTAATTATTTGAATATCATTAACCTTATTCATGGTTCCTTTTAGTATATTATTTTTTAGAGGAAAAATTCACATTAATTTGTATTGGAGGAGTTTATAGAGCATTCAATAATTAATATTATCTTTAAGAGGGAATCTTTTATTAATGTGGATCTCTTACTATTTTTATTTTTTTGTTTATTTATTGGTTTATCAGATTGCATGCTTGGCTATTGGGGGATTTATTATTCTTATACATTGCTTATTTATTTTCTTTATCATGTTATCATTCTATTTTTTTACCACGTCTCTTTTGTTGCAATTATTTTAATATATTAGGGGATATATATTTATTATATTATATATCCTTTTTAAGGGTAGAGTATGTTTGATTATTAGTGGATAATTTTTGTTAGTTACATCATATGAAAAACTCTTTGTTATTTTATATTTTATTATCCATACAAAAAAGTGAGAGGGTGTTTTTGGGTTTTCTAATAAGTTTTTTTAATTATCCAAAAGGGGGTGCATGTTGAGTGGCTCCTCTCATCCACTTTATTTATATTTTCTTATATACTTGTTCTGATATTTACTAATTCAAATAACTATATTTATAGTTTAATGATTTTTTATTTATTTTTTACTATTTTTTTATTCTCATATTTTATGTTTATGTAATTAATGAATCTATATTCATAACTTCTACTACTAACAGAACAAAATAACGATGTTTCATCTTAATAGAATTTTTCTTATTATTGTTATATTATTATTTGATATGTATTGATTTATATTTATTCATATTATTTTATATTTATATTCTATGACAAATTATTCTAAATTTTATAGTACTTTTTCTTAGGTATAAAAACATACATATTGAATAAAGCATGGCTAAAATTTACACATCCATAAAAGTGTCTAAATATCTTATGTTTTTTGGAGAAAATAATTCTGACTTGGAAGCTTGATAATTTATCTATGTTTGAAAACATATGAATTGTTTAAAAAATATGTTTTGAATTTTGGAAAAGTATAAAAACATAAATATTTAGAGGAGATTTAAAAACCTTATACATATAATTGGCTGAAGAATTTCTTTGTACAAAAATTCTATATAGGAAAAAATGTTACATGTCATCATAAGTTATTAAATATCTTATGTATTGATATTTGTATTAATTAACAAACCTTATGTATAAAGGTGAAAAATATTACAGAAATATTTTTTAAAATATCTCTAAGTATAAAAACATACACATTAAAAATGAGAAGATAAAATATATTACAATTCACTTTATCTATTGGAAATATATTTTTTATTTGATATTTCACCAATGGATTCATATTATTCATTTGGATAGAGTTTGAAGATTTTATTATGTATTCAAATTCAACCAATGGTTATATGTTAAGATTTGGAAAAAAGTATTACATATGTTGTCTACTATAGAAATTTTACATTTTGGTAATGTATTGATCATAAGTTAAAGTATCTTAGGTGTTGATTCAGAAGATAGAGTGTCAACTATTACGAGTACCATATTTTATCAAGAGTTTACCTTTACATACTATTAAACTTCAAAAATCAAAATAACAGGTCCCAAATCATAGAAAATGTTTTGGTGGTTGTAAAATGGGTAGAGTATTTTTTCCACACCATAGTGAAACTATGATGGGTTTTAGTTGTTTTGTTTGACTCACTATGGAAGATTTTCAATTTGTGGAGAATTGATTTTCCTTACAAGGAATATTATTTAAGGCTTCATTTTCATTGATTTTTATTTTTAAATTTAAATGGTAATATTATCTAAGAATTTGATTCACATGTTTACATTCATTATTCAAGTGATTATTGATAATTATATAGGAAGAATTTAATGATATTTTGAACTTTAGTTATGCTGAAGAAATGGTTTATTATTATCAATTGCCTAAATTGATTTATTATTGTGTGAATTTATATTAATATTGTTTCTACTTATTATACTTATGATTTTTATAGATTGTATGTAAATAAAGGGATACCCATGTGAATATCATTATTGAATATTATGAATCAAGGAGAAAATTATTTAAATTTGAGTTCCCTTATAAATAGTGTCGAAACATTCATGTGGTGTGAGTGAGAATTTAAAAAACTTGTCACATTATTCTAAAGTGATTAAAAGTTAAAAGGATTTACAAAGGAACTACCTAGAAAACCAAGATTCATCATTACATTATTAGTGAAGATTAAAATATCACTTTTAAATAACATGAGTTTGTCAATAACTTACTGGGTTTTCTTTTTTTTAGATTATTTTTAAGTATTTGTTTCTTCTAAAATGTTTCACTTACATTATTTATAACACCATTAGAAGGAAATGGTTAGTTCCACCCACATAATAAAATGGAATTTACATAGTTTATTCTTGGAACTCTTGAAAGGAATAATATAGGACTAGGCATGGTTCTTGAAAATTTCAGGTTAGGTTTACTCTTGTTGAAAGACTAGGGTAGGGATTCTCCTATTTTAAAAGTCCTGATTTATTCTATAATAATTATAAAATTATATATATAGTGGATATCTATTCTATTTTATTGTGAGTGTGAATATTAACTATAGGATCCACTAGATATAAAATCTTATAAAATCCTTGTGGTTTACTATTTACTATAGTAATTAAACACATCAAACTTCTATTAAATATCTTGTTTACAGATATGTTTTTATGTTTAATATAAACTACATTCCAAAATATATATTAAGTTACTTTAATTACTTTTCAATTTAAAATTCTCCCCTCCCACTACCTTTTGTTTTTTCCATCAGCTTGGTTGTGACCTAGCACCTTCTTCATCTTCTTAAGGGGGACTCTCAATGGATATTTTTACATGATCATTGGGAGGAATTATATGGATTCATATATTTTTAGAATAGATATTACTTTCATATTTCTTAGATTTTTTATCTTGGTGAAGAAATCTGTGGTAGCTACTATGGCTAGGGCCTCTATAGTTGATGAATTTGTTGGAATATGGGTAATCTTCATGTTGGTTGATATCCCTCAAGGGGAAATAGTCAGATTCTGGGACTACCCAGTCATTATTGAAGGATGTCTTGGGAATTATACTCAACATTATATTGAAATTTCACTAAGTTAAGGTCTAAAAAAGTGAACAAAATCAATGGTTTTGGCCTCAATGAGATAATCATCCTAAATTCTATGTGTGGGGTTGCCTTTACCTAAAAAATTCATTTATTTTTGGTACTTAGAAATGATTGGATGAAGAAGTAATGTATTTAACCATATATTTTAAATCCAAGTTATACGATTCTGGTGAAGGCTATGATGTATATAAAACCTTCTAGGAAGCTTCTTTGGGGCCACTCGAACTTAACTGTTATCCTTACCTTCGTCCACTATATATATAAGGAGGGTATTATCTCCCTTAGGAAAAAGGATATCAAAATGGATATAAGTAATTAAATAGGTTGAATACCCCCTAATGGTCCTTTTATATAATAAAAGATTCTTTGACCTTATTTCCTCAATGGTCTCTCATTTCATTGGGCACATCAAGATCATATGATCTTGTATATCCCTCCCACACATACTCCCATAACAATTCATGAAATATTTATAAATGGATATTTTGAGTTAAGGGAGTTATAATTAGTTCCCTTGGGTCAAGATGGTTGTATCAGTGTTTGGGTTGTATATATGAGGTGGTTTTGTTATGGTAAATTTATTTTTCATAGGAATCTGTGACCATTAGGGTATCCTCACATTAGTTAGAATATGCATTAATTCATCATCTACCATAAGAAGACAACATTTAGATTTATTTGATCACAAAAAATTACAATAATTCTATATTATCCATGACTTGGTTCTCCCAAAGGGAACCTGATCTAGAAGCCTACTATCTACAATTTTGAATCCTCATATAATAGAGTATTCTAACTATCCCTAAGTGTCTAATAAAAGATAAATGGGAGACATACCCTCTATAGCCTGAAGTTATGAAGGCTTATATTTTCATTGATAATTCCATTTTTACATGTTGAGGGTTAACCGTAACATAGTTTGTAGACCCAGAGGAACTAAGCATTAGTACATGGTCTTTATAGGCCCAAGGATTAAACACCCAAAAAACAATCCCCACCCAATTTCTAACCTCAATAATAAATAATAATAAGAAATAATAAAATCACAATAGTTAATATTTAATATGATATAAAAACCATAGTGAAACCAAAAACATGTCATATTCTATACTGAATTACATTTACACTAGCATACCATTCACAGAAGACAAAATTTTATCATCTATTTAACAATAACAGACAATCAATCTAAAAATAGGAAAATGAACCCCCATTTTATCACCAATGACCCACTCTCTCTAGATCCAGCCATTGACATCCATCCCATGAACCCGCAAGAATATCAGTTACTAAGATCCAGATACTGAGTTCTTTCCCCTACTTATGTTATGAGATAAAAATCCCTTAAAATCATAGTGGGACTTTGAATGTTATGAGTATGAATATTATAGGCCACTATCATTATTTTGAATATATAATATCCATAGTTATATAGTGTAATGAAACTATCAAATTGTAACCAATGAAAAACACTCAACTTGATCTTTTTATGCTTAACTATCCACAAGGGAGCTTGTACCTTCTTCTGAAAGTATTAAATTGGAATGAGGTAGCCACTGTCCATCATAATAGGAGAACCCATGGTCTTCCTATGAAATCAAACCCCCCCACAGTGTTACACACCTACACATGTCCAATGTAACTATCCTGATTCATTCACAACACCCAAGGAACATACATAACCCAAAACCTAATTACCATGGAACTTAGACCCCTTTAATAACAACCAAATCAATAGCTTGAAGAAACATAAAGAATAGAAAAAGTAATCCATTAGCAACACATGATAATAGGCCCCCAAAAAATACCACTTATATGATGGGAATCCTTCTCCCCAACTAGTCATTTCAATCACCCTAAAAACCCATGGCCACCTATGAAGTATGTATTATAGAGAAATTTTGTGGATATGTCTAGTGGTTGATTTTAGGTATTATTTTTTACTTTATTTGAGCCTTATTTGTTTCTGTTATACCATGGGGTATGTTTGGGTAAAAATTGTAAATTTTGGAAGGAGGTAGGAAATTGTATGTCTAACATATGGTATTCCCAAACCATGTGCCCCAGCCCTACAAACCGTGAGAACCCAAAAAGGGTATTAACATGGATAGTGCACGTTTTTTTAAACCGTGAACCCCCCCAGAAGAGGTGCATGGTTAAATATCTTGGTTGGGAAAACTGTGCACCCCTGCCTATCAAAACATGCACGAGTTTGTAATTAACCCAAAAAATGAGATTTAAAATTACGTAAACCCCCGAAAGTCTCCAAATTCAACCATAATTTAGACCAAGTCATTTTATATCATTTTTAGAGCCTCTTGAATGGATTCTAATACCTTATGACCTTAGTTCTATGAGAATATAAGGGAGTATTGATGATCTACACCTCCCTAGGTATGTGTTTCTTCATGATTAGATCTCTCTCTCTCCCTATCATATTCCCGAATAAAAGAGTGTTGTTTATCCATTTTTGGTTGTAGATCTAGATAATGGTTTGAGATATCTTGATTTTTTTTATCTTGGATCTAGGTTTCAAATCTTGATCATGTTTTTCATCCTGGTTTCAATTATTATTCTTCAAATTGGGTATATCCATTGGCGATTTTCAATCATTAAACTTGAGGTATGTGGTATATTATTTAAATCCCAAAGTATTGATTTCAATTACATTTATATAATGACACTATTTTTATTGGATGATAAGAAACTGGGTTTCATACATTTAATTAATTAATTAGTTGGATTAATTAATTTAGTGATTGTGAAATTTGGGATATTGAATTGATCAATTTAAATAATTAATTATTGAATTAATTATGAGGATATTGGTTATTAAATTGGGTAAATTATTTATTGAATTAATTAATGGAGATCAATGTGATTATGAAATTTATAGAATTAGAATAATAAATTTTTGAATTATTTATAGGGATATTGATATTATTCAATAAGATTAATTAAATTTTGAAATTATTAATGGAATTGAGGTGATTAATAAATTGTGTAATTGGTTAATGGAATTGGTGTGATTAATTAATTATTGAATTAATTTATAGAATGAAGTGAATATACAATGGATATATTGGATTAATTAATTGCTAAATTTATTAATGGGGTTTTGTGATATTATGCTATTGTGATATATGTGAATTGAAATGATGAATGGTAATAATTTCATTAAAATATGAATTGGGATGATGAATGGTAACACTATAATTATGATATGAATTGAGATGATAAATTGTAACAATGGAATTCAAATGAGATTTGGGATAATGAATGGTAACGATGGAATTCAAATATGAATTGAGATGATGAATGGTAACAATGACATTCAAATGTGAATTGAGATGATGAATTGTAACAATGGCATTCATATATGAATTGAGATGATGAATGGTAATAATGGAATTCAAATGTGAATTGAGATTTTGAATGATAATAATATAATTTATATTTGAATTGAGATAATGAATTTAAATAGTGGAATTTAGATATATTATATCACTTGTGGATAGATTAGAATATGACACAAGTTGAAGTGGCCATTGAGAGTTTGAGTGTCCTTGGGAACTCGAGGGATATGTGGTTAAATAAAGAGAAATTAAATAAATGTTCTTGTTTACTTTATTAATTTTATATTTTTTATACAACTGCATACACTGTTTTACTGAATATTGTTTTAGACACCATTAGTGGTCACCTACTAAGTTGTACTCACACCATACTCAGGATGCATGCTTGAAACCAGAATAGATTTAATGGTTGAATGATAGGATAAGGGAAAGGCCCCGTGTTATATGGTTGTTATGGGATAGAGCATGGATTGGGGAACTAAAATTGGATTCAGGACCCTCCTTGGAGTATTTAGTGTATTTATTTATTTATTGTTTTTCATATTGAAAATTTACACGTACATAGGATGACATATCTACTATTTAGTTTTTGATATTGTATTTCATATTTTGTCCATCATGTGATACTGGTATTGTTATGTTTATGGTTATATCATTTGGTTATTTTTAATTATTTTAGATGGTGTATTACTATAAAAAAGAGGGTATAGTCTCCCCATTATCCATAATAGGACCTCACTTTTAGTCAGTAGACTCTAGCGTATGGGTAGCCATGCTTGAGGTCACATAGAGAACCAACATAGGGCACCAGTGCGTGTCTCTCGGGTTAGAATGTTACATCATATCCCTCCTATGAAATTATGGTAAACACAATCACCCCATTATTACTCAATTTATGATTGATACCATTAATAAATAGTTATTTAAACTTTCTTATGGGATATATTCTATGTACCCATGACCCCAACAACCTTGGCCCCATAGGGATTAGAAATCACCAGAAACCTATGGTCATAAATTGGTAAACCTCCATCCCCCCACAAAGTAAATGATATATCAACCCCATATCATAATAGAATCGCATCACTATATAGGGATCAACTTCACCCACATGTCATGAAATTTTACTCCACACAACCAAAAATTATATCCTATATCATGAACAGGTATCCAACCACAATTCATGTTGAAAAAACATGGATTATTTAAAAATACATCTGTATAATGAAAAACATACCATATTTTCTTAGTGTAACCTAGCCTATAGCCACACATACCAGCCCTTGACCACCCTAAAATGACCCTTAAGTACCAAAAATACTCTAACTATTTCTTTTTCTAGTTGTGCATGTTACCACACACATGACCAAATATCACATGATGTATAAAGACATGTATAAAATATAAAATTCTTAATAACTTCTAGCTTGTTACTAGAAAGAATTTAAATGATGAATTGTGTATCTTGATTATACATGGTGAGGAATAAATCAAAGAATAATAGGAATATCCCTAAAAATTATATTATTTAAATCTTAATGTAACATTAACAAAACTAGACACTATTTATGGAGAAGGATGAAACTTTCTTGTGATGAATCCTAGAAATCTACTACATAGTGAACTGGTGATCAATGAAGGTGATTCATAATTTAAAAAGGTAAAATGAGAGATAGAGGAAAGATAGGTCGATCCATACTTTTTTTCAAAAAATTCGAGGATCCATCATTTTAAAAAACTAGTAAAATTAATTAATTATGTTAAAAATTTAAATAAAACTTGATAGACCCCCACTGGGTACCCTCCATGAGTTCACCAGGTACTCAATGGCCCTTTTGGTCCACCACATCCTCTTCTAGGGCAAATAGAATACCCAACCGTCTTATATCAGAACCTATACCTATAGCTCATGCTCACTCTAGAGCTAAGGTATCTACTAATATAAACCTTTATGATACCACATATCTACCCTCTTAATTCTTCACTGAAGTACATCTAGGGGGAATCTCACTAAAAACCAAATACAATGCTCAATACTAACATAATTGTTAAACAATTATTGATATAAATATATGTAACATGAAATATAAGTAACTAAACCACACACTATCACACTTTCATTCGGGTCCTGCACCATCCAACCTCACAGGCCCTCTTACCCATTATGGGAAAAAAATAAAACCCACATCACACACATGAAGGATCCACATACTCAAGAACAACACGAATCAAATAACTGATCCAGTTGAGTAGAATTCCATAAATAATCTACCTGAAAAACACCATATAAGTTGTTTCTAAAACATTAAATAGCCAAACCCATTACTACACAAGAATCAGATCATCAGTCATGGAAAACACATGCATGTCTTGTGAACCCTTTGAGTTTATCATGGTGCACGAGTACCTGATTTTTCCTCTCAGGGACAAGAGGCATGCCACAAATCAATAATATCAAATACTACATTATATAAATTAAATAACTCAAATGTAACCATTAAAAAACTAATACTGGATCCCATGGAAACATGAAATTTATCCTGTACATGTTTTATCCAGGAACACAACATGAAATTCTCCCAAATTCTTGACACATTCCAAACAATCTATCTATAATAGCATAAATAAGAAAAAAAAACCCAGTTTAGACTATTTATAAAAACCTAAAATGAATAAAATTTTTATAATTCCATGCCCAAATAACTCAAATGTCACCTGATCTAATGACCAATTAACCTTATGTAAAGCTCCATGTACACAATAGGTTTTAGACTATTATTGAGGGTTTATGTGGTGATAGTTGGGAGAGTATACCCTCTATAATAAAGAAGAACAAGTAATAGAGAAATGAAGATAAATAGTATTCAATATCATATAAAAAATTAAATAATATAAATTATAACATATTTTATAGTAAAATAAAAGTACAATTTCATATCAACCACACATGACATTACTGGACCTCCCACAGGCCCATCACATACAACTGGTCAAAAAAATAGTAAAATACAAGCCCAATCATCAAATCAAGTATCCACTTGATCCCACTACAACCATCAATATGATTCTCATAAGACCATATAATGACCATCTATTAAGCTGATGACATTGATCTATTGTCCCTACCTACATCACGAGACATAAACATTGTACATATTCTGTAGTTCCCATAGAGGCTGTGAGTATGAACTTGATTGGAAACCACCAATAATGTCCATATATAATATGAATAAATATATGGTTTTATGTATTTTGAAAAGTGTACCAACCAATTCAAACCAATCTACCCATGCTCAACTAACCATGAGTGAGTATTTATGTGCTTTCGCTAGTGTCGAAGTGGGATGAAGTTATAATTTTTTTCTCACATTAATTTCCTATATCATTTCAATAAAATCCAAAACCCATAGTGTTACACTCTAACACTTGTCCTGTGAAACCATCCCAAGATATTCACGATGCCCAAGGAATTTACATAGTGAATGAACTAAGTGCCATGGTCCATAGATCCCATAAAAAATTTATGGATCTTTATCTTGATGAAACAAAAAAATATCAATCATTATTTACCAATCTCAGTTCATTGGACCCAATATATCCCATGTATATGATGAGCATCGCACTCCCAATCAGCGATCAAAATCACCCTATTATCCCCTAGAAACATGTGGTGTATCCCTCCTATAATATTATGTCTAATTCCATTACCCATAAATTACTCAATCATTGGAGGATACCACTAGAAACCAGTGATCTAAACCACCTCATGAGCCTTATTTTGTGTTCATACAACCCCAATGTCTATAAACCATGGTTAGAGAAAATCACCAATAACCTATGGACACATCTAAGTGAACCTTCATCACCCACCCAAGTGAAGGATATATCACACCCACATCATAGGAAAATCACATCACAAAATATTTGGTGGAAAACATCACCCATGTATCATACTAATGTATTCCACACCACCCATAGCCATATCTCATGTCATAAAGAAATATCCAAGAAAAATTCAAGTACATTGAAAACGAATTCTTAATAAATTCATTTTTCCAATGAACACCATAACAAATTCCATTCGAATAACCCATCCCATAAACACATATACTATACCTAAACCAACATATGATGACCCTCAAGTACACATGAGACTCCAACATGTTCCATTTTTGGTCACTCACATGACGCCACTCACACTTACAAATCACATGATACATAAACACACATAGAACACAAAAAATAACTAGACGACACCTACCTCGTATTAGTAGGGTTCTGCATGATGAATCTTGTATCCCAATTCAACTTAAAAAAGAATGAATTAAAAGAACAAAAAAAATCCATAAAACTAGGATAATGGTTAAATAATAAAAAAAACAAAAAATAGTGATGGATACGAAGTATTCATACCCATGGATACTACTATAAACCAATATCATGGAGAAATGGTGTTCGATGGATAATATCCCCACTTTGGGAAGAAGAAATATGAGTGGGGAAATCTAGTCTGACCCATATTTGGCTAGGAAAAAATTAGGGGACCCCTTATTTTGAATAGTTATTTAAATTAATTTATTAAAATAAAAATTTAAAAACAAAAACATGGTATAATCCCTCCATGGTACCCACCCAAGGTCTACTAGGTACCACGTGGCCTTGCATGTCCATCCCCTTATCTAGTTGGACAATAAACTACCCAATGTTAGTAAATTGGGTACCAAGTACCTATTATCTTCATAATACAAATTATTTCACCTAATAACATTCTCAAAACTAACCACTGGGCCATTTCTCACTAGTTCAACACCTAAAACACACCTAATACACATTTTTAAGAAACTCCTATAATCAAATTACCACACCTAAGAACTCAATATGTTACATGTTTAATATCAAAATTAAATATTTGTGGTCATATAATCTCTATCTTGGTTAATAGAATTCACAAAGGGTTTACAATTTTCTATTTTTGACCTTTAAATGACCTAAAACTTGTAAATTGGTATTGGTAAAAATTTATCAACCGAGAAGGTGGGAGTTCGACTCATCCTATAAAGGATATTATCATCAATTAAAGGAATTTATTCTATATTAAATATATTTTTATCAAACACCACCCATTGAAATAATTTATACCTTTGGTAAAAGGGAATGGTTTACATTTATGAATTTTAAATTGGTATTAAAAATAAATAAATTCATCTCATGCCCAAGGTTTATTGAGTCTTATGCTTATCATACAATGATGGAGGTTATATTATCATTCATAGATATATAAGAAGGAACTATAGAGTTTAACACCATCTTGTAATGTAAAATGGGAGCACAATATTTTACAGTTAGATAAGAATTCATTAAATTACACACCACTATTTAATTCCATATAAGAAAGGAAGAAGGGTTAGATCATAGATTAAATCTACACAATAATGTTTGAAAGGTTATTTCATAGATTAAATATTAATAGGATGAAATGAAATATTACATCATTGTTTGAATCCATCAATTATTGAATAAAAGGTTATACCAAAGATTAAATTTAGATGGGATGGCATGAAAATTTACACCATTTTTTACAGATAGTTTATAAGGAATGAAATATTATGTGTGTGTTCTTATCATTCACATGAATTCTAGTCCTGCTACTCATCACCAACATACTTTACTATTTGATCATTAACAATAAATATATGAAAGGGGAGGCCCTAAATTAGATGAGAATTTAATTATATAGTTATGTTAATGTTTATAGTCATCTAGAAGGAATAAAGGATACATATGAAGTTTAATGTCATCCATGATGAGTAAGATTAAATGAGTGTTTAATAAAATCTAGGAAGATGGTGGGATATTCTAGAGTTTAATGTGATCTTAGAAGAATAATGGGTTAAAATGGTGTCTAATTTCACATAGGGAAAGGGGGTTTATACTAGAGTTTAATGTCATCTAAAATAATGGAAGGTTATGTTACAATTTAAGTTCATCTAGAAATACATAGGTTTTACACTATAATTTATTTTATCTAAGAAAATTAATTTCTTATGCTGGAATATAGGAAAATAATAGAAAGATTAAAGGGTATTCTAGAGATTAATTTCATCCAAGAATACTTAGGGTTTATTCTGGAATTTAGGGTCATCCAAGGATACATAAATGGTGTGTTGGAGTTTAATGTTACATAGGTTGACTTGGAGTTTTGTAAAATATATAATGGTTAATGGATTTTCAATGGAGTTCTATGCCATCTAAGAAGAAAAATGGTATTTTCTAAATATTTTTAGCATATAAAAAGGTGAATGGTCTAGGTTAGATTTTATTATCATCCCAAAAATAAAATTGTTAATGTTGATGTTTTATGCCACACAAAAACACGAAGTTCTTATGATAGATCTTGGTAACACCAATGATAGTGAATGATTACTGTATATTTTAAGGTTATCTAAGAAGAAAAATGGATATATTTTTATTTTATAAACATCTAGAGAGATTTAAGGGTTATGAAATGAAAAGGACGATAAAAAAATACTGGTATTAATACTATAAATGGATTTTTATATATCCTTGGTATGGGTAACAAAACACCAAATATTTTATATTTATAGATTAATACTATATGAAATTGTGTTATAATAATCATTACTAAATGAGGATTTCAATTCATGGTTGATAAATAAAGAAGAGCATGTAATTTAAATTCTTGCAAGAAACATGTGAAACTCATACTTGATAAAAGTACGGGGATTCCCACTAGGATAAGTGGATAAAGGGGATTTTAAATTTATTGAATAAAAAAATGGGTAGTTTCACAAAGATAGTTTGAAAAAGGATAGGTGTTTCTGTGATATGATTGGAAATTATAAAAATATATAAATAGTGTATACTTAGATCCATGTAAAGTGGATTCAAGTAGGGATGATGTGGGAATTTTACCAAAGTGACCAAGAAAGGAACCTTTTGTTTAGTTTGGCGATGGTATAGGAATTATTCATGAAATGAAACCCATATATTGTATTTGATAAGGTATAAAATGACAATAAATAATATAAAAGTTTCCCATGATGAATTGAATATTAAGTAAAAAAGTTTTTTTAGTAATCCAAATAGATTTGGGATTCATATAATATGAATGGTGATTATAATTGTATAGTTCAGATTTTTTGAGATTTTCGTGTTGTGACCAATATCTAGTTAAGGGAGATACCAAGACTGAGAATTTTTATGAACTTGGGGATATTGCTAATATTCATGGACTGATTTGTGTAATTTGGAATTGAATGATAATACCCAATATTATGGTTAGTTGTAGAGTGGAAGAAATATTTCATGATATTTAAGTGAATATGATTTTTTGATATATTTTGTTTTAAATACTATATTTTGTTCAAACTCAAATATAATAACTTTTATCAATGGGAGAGAAGTATTTTTTGAAGTCTAGAGATGTTTAAAAGAAGTTTTTTTTTGTTTTTTGGATGAATTAAGGTGATGTTTTGTGATAATTAGAACTATGACTAAAAATTGGTAAAGTATTTCATACATAAGGTTTTTCAATACATAATATTAAATATTATGAAATTGAGATTTATTATATGATATCTAAAATTATGTCTTTAATACAAAATATGAAATCGATGATATATAATATTTATCTTTTTGTATGAAATAATAACCCATAAATATATAAGGTTTTATAATATGTAATATTTATTATATTATAAGTGTTTTTTCTTAATTTTCCAAACAATTAAGTGTGACAGCAAAAAATAGTTAAATAATAACTATATGGAAAATATCTCATTGCTCATATACAATGAATAGGTGATCAAAACTCAATCTAAAAACACATAAATATAAATAAAATGTGTTAACAAAGGAAGTGATGATTCAAGGGATTAGATTTCAATGAGAAGTAGTTAATGGTAATTATATGTTAAAATTTAAAATTTAAAGGGGGAAAACTAATCATGTTGTTTAAGACAAGGAACAAGGGTCTTGAATTATTTTCAATAGAGAAGAAAATGAGAATTGAGGAGAGTTTAGAGGAATAAAATTTTAATTTATTGAAGAAGAAGAGTACATATGAATATTTTCTATTAGAAGAGTGTTAATCACACCATAAATTGTGTATGTTTTGAGTAATTGTTGAAGAAGTCACACCTATTATATATTGAATATGTGTGGGATCATAATACATTAATAATATTAAATAAAATAAGATAAGGATTTATTATCCCTTTCTATTTGAAAAACAATATAGTAGTGAAATTTTCATGTAGACAACATAAATAATAATATTATATTTTAAAATCACGGATATACCCTACTCATTATAGCTATATGGTGATTATAGTGTATATTTTGATCTGGGTTTTCTTCATTTTTCCACATATGTAGATTCTTATTGTGAGTAGTGATCATTGTACACTGGGATGTCTCTTTTTTTATTTCTTTAGTATGTGAGAATTTTATCCCTGAGATCATTTATACTAACAAGTGACATGGGTTGATTTCATAAGAGAACATAAAATGGAAAATAGAATATTATAAATGGATTTATACCCATAGCTCCCATTAAACCAACACCGTATACTGGTGATATATCAATTGGTATCAGAAAATATATGTTCACATAAAATATTATTGTAATTGTTTGGAGTTTAATAAAAAGTGGTTCCTATCTTATTATTGTTTTGGGATATTAATTTCAGGATTAAATTAAGATAAAATTAATTTATATAATAGTAAATGGATCCCTACTTTTTATGGGAATAATTAATATATATGAAAATATTAGATGTTGCTATATATTTTTTCTATCATTCCATACATATTATAGGATGATAATTATGGTTTCTTTCATTATTAGAAATGTGATTCTATGATAATAGTAGATATGAGAAACTTAAAAAATTATGGTCATGCTTGTAATTCCATATTTTTATTTATTTTAGAAAAGGATTTTCTCTAAGTTAGAGAGATGAATATAGTAAAATGAATTTAGGATAAATTAGAAAAAATCTATGAAGGTGTTACGAATGTGAAGTAAGATAATATATTGTTTTGATATAGAATTATTATAAGGATAAATGGTGATGAAATATTAGTTGAATTCTTTACTATAATAAATGAAGTTGTGAGAATAACCATAGGTTTCAGTGTTGTGATAATTTGAAGGATCAAATAGTTTTTGATAAGATAATATGTATCATTTGGGAATGATTTAGTCAAAAAATCAGTTCATTGAAGATTATTACCCCAATGAACATACATTGGTTGACCATTATATAATTTTTATTTCTTATTAAATAAGGGAAGATATATTTAAGATGAATAGTACATATGATAGGGAACTATCCTATAAAACAATGAAATAAGTTAATAGTGGGAAATATAAGGATTATTATAAATAATATTATATTGAAATTAAATTAAATGGACTCATGTCATTCAGTTAAAGAAGCTTCATAAGAGGATATAGAGTTTTTAGTGAATTCTAACACTTTAGTGTTTCCAGTTTGGAGCTCTTGGATATTTTACAATAAATTTTCATAAGTTAAATGTAGATGAAGATAGTGAGGATAAAGATTAAAATAAAAAAATATTATCAAATAATAAAGCTTCAAAATTTATAAAATCAATGTTTTTCCTAAAAGGGAAATATAAAAACATATCTATATATAATAATAGAAATTTATTATCAAAATTTTAATATGATGATATTACTAGGTATGAGGATGAATTTTAGAATTATAGTAATTTTTTAAAAAAAAATTACTAATTGAAAAATAAAATGAGGAATTGTTTACAAGTGATAAATGTACCAATGGTAGAAGTTAAAAAGTAAAACATAGATTACATATTAAGTTCAGAGCTCATGGAATGTCTTTAAAGTCTCTCCAAATTATAGAAAGGGGAAAATATATATAAAATAATAAAATAAACCATTAAGAAAAAATGATACAATTCATGTTAAAAGTGAGTAAAATAATACAAATTAGAATTATAACATAAATAAGTTTCTCGTAAGTAAATAAAATTAAAATTATACATGGATGATAAGGTTAAATAAAATAAGATAGATGTTAATGTTTTTTTAAAATAATGATTGAGCCTGAAATTGATTCAAAAAAAAATTTAAAAAAACTTCACATCTTTGGTTTTGGAAGTCATATAATGGAAAAAGAAGAATATTTTAGAAATATATAAGTTTAAAATATTTATTAAGTTGAATCTGGTCAATAAATATCACTTCAAATGGATTAAATAAATATTTAACGGGCCTGTTAAAAGGCAAATTCAAATTTTATCTATTACTTAGGGTAGGGGATGGGGCTTTCCCTGAAAATTTTAATGTTGTTTTGGTAGTGTGGTAATTTTTCTCAGAATCTCAATTTTATAATGGTAATTTTAACTTTTATACACTTTGGAATAAATATTTAAATCTATTTCAAAAAATAGGTCGATTCAAAGTCAGAAATGAAGAATGAAAAATTTATGGAAAATAATATGATTCTTAAAATTATAAGAGTCTTGGGAAAATAACCATTAATATAAAAACTGGTATGAACGGTGAGTTAAAAAATAAAAGAAAAAATATTGAGTGGAGGGGAAATTTTCGGTGTCTATAATTTTTTTTTAAAAAAATAATCCAAAAATTATAGTTATTAGAAAGAAAAAATGTAGGTGTAAATACATACACACCAAATAGTTTTTATAGAAATGTGTTCATTTTATGGATACGGGAATAATTATATAGTTTTTTGGAACACATAAAGAATATGTTGGTATAATTAAAAATATTTCTATAAGACTAGAGTTTTTGAACACAAATTATTGGGGGGGTTTAAACCAGTCAAAGAAGGAAATTTAAGAATTAATATAATACTTATGGATTGATGTTTAAGAAAAAGGTTGAATCATAAACATAGGTTTATTAAAGGTTTAACATACTAGATAAATATTTATAATATTGTGTGGCCATTATAAATAACAAAATAATTTTCAATTTCAATACATAAAAGTGTAATAAGAATAAAAAAATGAAAGGATAAGATAGTAGTTATGTCAGTAGATTCCTCTCATGATGCTTTAAAAAATAATTAAATGAACTTCACAAGAGGGATGGTCTCTTCAAATATTTTGGGTCAAAATTCTTAATTCACCAAAAGAAGTAATTATTTATCCAAATTTAATATTTCATAAAGTTATATAAGGGTGGGTGGTTTTTCCCCATGTTGTATAGTTGATAATACATGAATTACAAAAAATATTGTTAAACAGTCGATATGTGAAGTTGAATTGATGAAAGAAGAGAATTTTTTATCAATCATTGAATATGAATCAAGTGAATCTAAAATAAATTTTATAAATATGGAATAAATTAAGATAATATATACATTTTCCATATTGTAAAAAGAAAATGGGGAAATTATAAATAAATCCAATATTGTGTAATTGCATAAAGATAACTTTTGAATGAAGTAAGATGAGTTACTACCATGTGTTGAGGAATTAAGAGTCTTACTCTACAAGGATAATAATCAATTTGAATTGATAGAAGAAAAAAACCCTTTAGGTTTGAAAGAATAAAAATCTAGAGAAGTGGGTGTGCATGAAATATAAAATTATTTGAAAAACATCATATATGTTTTTTTGAATTCCAATAACGAGGAAAGAGATTTCTGAAAGAAAGAGAAGTATATTTTGGTTAAATTGAAACTTTAATATCATTATCAATAATTTTTATAAAATAATTATTCGTAAAATAAATGTAATAATTATATAAAAATCTAAATTCTAACAAAATTTTAGAATATAGAAGAGAATATCAAAAGATAAGACATTTTAGAATCATTTTTCTTCTAGAAATTCTAAATTTGACTAAAAATTAACTACTATGTTTGAAGATATGAGATTATGAGAAGTGTATACAATGAATACGAACATGTAAAAATTACTATGGATTTAGAGTTACTCCAATGGAATTCATAAAATATTTCATAATTCTGAATCATATAAGATTAATTTCATTGGATATACAAGCGATTCATAAATAATATTAGAATTGTATAGTATTTTTTATTTTTTAGAGGTTAAGAGAATATGATGAGATGATTTACTTTATAGTAAAAAAATTTAGACTATGAATAGAGTTTTGAGGAAAAAATTTTGTGGGATAAAACTCTTCTGAAAAAAATAAAGTCAAGTATGATGTTATCCAAATAAAAAGTGTGTAGTTGAATAATTATTATAAAGAAATGTGTCAAATATATAGAGGATGTGACTAATAGTTTAATATCACAGAATAGTGTCTAGTGATCCTAGTGGATATATGAATCCAAAGACATTATCTAATTATATTTTATAAAAGATACAAGGGAAATAAAGCTATGAAGAAGAAGATTACTTAAAATAAGATTAAGAAAGATGTTGAGAATCCATTGGAAATTGCTAACTCTGATATTGTAGAAAAAGTTATCTTATTAAAAATAAGATTGAAGGAATTATCTCAAGTAAAATAAATCCCAGAAGGAATGAAGAATAAGGTTATGCTATATCAAGATAACAGAGTTAACGTTCTAAAAAATGAAGAAGTAAAAATATGAATAATGATAGAGCCTCTATCATGTCATTTTGGTAAAATAAATAATAAGATGGTTTTTCCGAATATGAAATCGAAATTAAATAATTATTTGATGAATCTAATTGTTTTCTATTGATATATGTATTCGTATAACTATCCATGGAGGTTAATGAAGAAATCACATTCTTTACTTATAAAGGCTATGGTATGGTGAAACCATCCTTACTCTCACTATTTTGGATATTTGTTACCGAAGGGTGAATAAGTCAACATATATCCCTTTATGTTTATCTCTTAACTTATTTAAAATATATGTAAATAGAGAAATATTTCTAAGAGTAAGAATAACAATACAAGGTTAGAATACAAATATATATATATATATATATATAACCTCACTGGGTATATATATCCCTTATTCAAGTAGAGCATATAATTTATGGGTGTTTTTAAAAGGGGAAATATTCTAAAATTAGAAGGTGTTGAATTTAGAGTTTGTATTGGTGAATTGTGTCAACTATTATAATATTTTTTGATCTTTCATTCAATAACTTGTTTTAAATAGATTCAAGGAACTGTATTGAGAAGTCAAAGGATAATTGTTTTAATAAGTTGTTCTCAATTACTATCAATAGCTATAACAAAGTATATGTATGTCACTTT
Organism: Viscum album; assembly: GCA_963277665.1. Taxonomy (NCBI): domain Eukaryota; kingdom Viridiplantae; phylum Streptophyta; class Magnoliopsida; order Santalales; family Viscaceae; genus Viscum; species Viscum album. The sequence continues at coordinate 2,317,227 of OY728136.1, forward strand.
AATTGAAATCATGATATATTTTTTAAAAGTTTCTTTTTTTTCCAAAATATGATTCCTCATTAAGGATTATAATTATTTAAGGATGATTCACTTCTATGTGTACTAAGTTTTTACAGTCATTTATGCTCAATGCTTTAACATAAAATATAAAATGGGATGTAAATGTGCATATAAAAACCCTACTCTTTATTACACATTAATTCCTTATTTATTAGATTAAATTACACATAATAAAACCAAAAATACCATTAATTATAGTTTTTTTGGTACTAGGTACATTACATAACAATTTTGAAAAGGAAAAACAATATATTTATTGAAAACTTCCTTAATATAGTTGCACTTAAAAATGTATGGGATAACCTAGTGACATACATAAGAAAACAATGAGATATAAATCCTAGTAATAGAATAATCATGTAATAAGGAAATAAATGCTATAAAATTTTCATATAAATGGGGAATAAAAGGAACATGAATTATAAGGCATGAAATCGCATGATAATCATAATATGGGAAATGTGTAAAAAATTTAAAGCACTGCATCATAAACATAGGTCATGGATATCTATGAAGAAATCATGATGGAAAAAATCCCCATAACAAAATTAGGTTCACTCTCTATAATAACATAATGTATCATGAGACTAAAAATTACCTAATTCATTGGAGTGCTATTTAATTCAGGGCACACCGTTACTTTCATTTCATTCCCATGCTTAAATGTGCCACGAAGATCATACAACATGGATTCATTCATTATCATATTTTATTACATGAACATGGAGTGTGGAATAAATACATGTAATTCCCAATTCAAATAATTATAACTGTATAAAGTTGAACACCCTTGATAGTAAATGGGTATGGTATTCACTACACCATTGTTTTCACATTGAAAAGAAATGTAGAATTTCAGCCCCACAACAACATCACTTAAAAATTCATAAAATAGTTTGATAAGATGGGAAGGGGTCTATCATCATTTTTAAATCAAATAGGAAGTAATAGGGACATTAAAATATATATCACTACATATGTAATTGGAAATTAAATGCATAAGATACTAAGGAAACATGAATAAAGAAGATAAGGTGAGGATGCCTTACTTGAGTGTGTGACTACAAATGCTTGGGAAAGCCTCTTGAGAGCTTGGGGGAACCTTGGGAGGACTATATAGTGGATAGGGTAGATTAAGGATGTGATAAAATAATTTTTAGTGAAAATAGTTTTGATATTGGGTGGGTTTATATAGGTAAATAGTGGGGAATTCATTATCATTTCATAAACTTTGGTTTTTGAGTCTAAATAATAAAATAACAAAAACCAGAGACCTTACCATGGTTTTTCCCATGGTTTATGGAAAATGGTAGTGGTTTTCATTATTTGAAAGGTATAAAATATAGTTAATCATTTATACCTTTAATATTATTTATTAAATCACTTTTGGGTTATTATTATGTCATAATACAAAAAGTACATTAATTTGGTATTTAATCTTCACCCGAAAAGTTGACTCTCTTAAAAAATTATGAAAAATTCACCAATGTATAATTTCAAGATTTTGATTTGAAATATAATATTAATTTTATATAAATAATTTTCTAAATATTTTATTTTATATTTTTAAAATAAAATTCGTATTTATTTAGAAATGATGGATTTTTTTAAATAACTATTTTCAAACCATTATAAAAATAAAATTTAACTTCATAAAATTTTATGATCATTTATATTTAATAATTTTTTTTGAAAATAATATATTATTATAATATAATTTAGTTAAAAAATTCATTAATTTATCAAAATGAATTCCTTAATGGAATTTTAATATTACTCAAAAATAATTTTTTTTTGGTTTTATTGTGTCCAAAAAATGATTTATACATTGGAAATAATAGGATGAAAATATAACTACTAAAAAATAATTTAAATACTCATATTTATTGGTTCTTGATATATATCCCTTTAATACACCTAGAAATTTCCTAAGAGTAAGGTTCACAACTGTGAGATTTTCATGGGGTGGTTTTGTGTACATGGTCTAGGTCATGATTTCAATGAGATTAAACATCTCTTTTAAAAGGTCTCAATCATTTTTAGTTTGTTGGATCTCATACTAGGATTGATCAAGGGAATATTGTAGTGATGTTATCTCCCTTAGAATCTATGATAAATGGGCTTCATAGGGTATGGTCCTGCTAGATGAGGTCATCACTTCCTTTGTCTCGGTCAATTGGATTAGTTAAAACCCTATAATTGTACTGATCATGTTATCACTATTTAATAGTAATATTATTAATGATAAATATGATTAATGGTCATTTAAATATGATGATATATAATAAAAACAAATAAGTTCATGTTTTTTCTATAACCATATTTCACAGTAAGACATTTAATTAAATTACAAGGAGAATTTTATTTATACATGTTCGGGTCATTACAGTCTTCCCCCCTTAAGAAATTCTACCCTTGAATTTTTATTTTCCAACAATAAAACAGGTTATGGAAACTCTATTTCATTACCTCCTACGTCTCCCACATTTCTTCTTCAAACGTGTGGTTTTTTCAAAACACTTTGACTAGGTACATTGTCTTCTTCTGTAGGAATTTGTCTCTACGATATAAGATCTTTATTGGCTACTCCTAAAAGGAAAGGTCATAATCCAATAGTACCACCTCTAGATTGAGTACATGTAAAGGGTATAGTATGTACTTTCTCAAGATACATTCATGGAATACATCAGGTACTTAAGATACGTCATATGGGAGTGCTAGTTGGAATGCCACTGTTCTGATGCTATCAAGGATCTCAAAGGGGATGACGTATCTTAGACTAAGATTTTTCTTATTTCCAAATCTCATCACTTTCTTCTATATATATATTAATAATAATACCATGACTCCAACATCAAACTCTATGTCTTGTAGATGATTTCCAACATATATCTTCGTTTGACTCTGAGCAACCATGTTGTGATGCTAAATGGTCTTAACCTTTTCAACCACTTCCTCGACCATTTTAGGACCTAGCAATTTATGTTCCCCAACTTCATCTCAAAATGAAAGTGTTTTGAACCTCTACCCATAAAGGGATTCGTAGGGATCTATTTATATGATTGATTATAAAATTTTATTATCAGAGAACATGACTAGAGAAATATGTAGGTATTATCCTTTGTTTTAGTCAATTGTGCACGATTTAAACATGTCCTCAAGTGTATAGATAGTCCACTAAGATTGGCCATCATTTTGAGGGTGATAAGATGTGCTGAAGTTCAAGTGACTATCTAGAGTGTGATTGAGACTCTTTTAGAACATAGAGGTGAATCTTGCATCTCAATCAGATACAATAAATAGTGATGTCCCATATATCCTCCCACCTTCTCTGATGTATGTCCGTACAAGTTGATCCAATGGGAAATCCTCCCAAATCACAATGAGGTGTATAGTCTTTGAAAGAAGTTCCACCATAACCCATATAGCATTGTTCACTCTTGATGTATTTTAAATACCAATGAAAATTTCCATGGTGATGTTTTCCCATTTCCTTGTAGGTATGCGTAATGGTTGCATCATCCCCTGGTATTTTTACCTCTCTTCCTTCACTTAATGACATACAAGACATCTTGTTTTTTATTCTATGATATCCTTCTTCATATTATCCCACCAATAGTTCTCTCATATATCTCAATACATATTGTGCTTCATGGGTGGATGGGTATGGTTGAGCTATGTGTATCATCCAACAAATCCTTTAACTCAATATTTGATTATACACATAGTCTTGACCCAAATCTCACAAATACTTATTCATTAACATTGAACTATGAGGATTTTTATTTTATAATAGTTTCCACTTTCATCTGAATTCCCATATAATCTCTTTGAGCATCCATTAACTTCTCCACAAGGGATTTTTGAAAAATAATTTGTGAAAGGATTGATGATGTTCTTTATTTTATGATTCCCATGTTCATCCATTCTAAATCTAAGAAGATTGAAACCCTTTCAATTCTAATAAATTATTTAATTGATTGTTCTTTTCTACTTAGAGCATATTCCACTTTATTCTCTTTCCCATGATGGTTGTGGATTGTGATGTTATAGTCCTTGATCAACTCTATCTATATTCATTAGCTCATATTCATCCCTTTTTGTGTGAATATGTAGTTTAGGATTTTTTTGATCTTTATATATTTCACACTTATACCCAAAGATGTAATGAAATCATATTTTTAAATTTTAATATAACTACATCCAAATCTAGATCATGTTCTAGGTTGTTATATTCTTTAACTTTCAACTTTCTTGATGCATAGGATATGAATTTTTCATTCCATAATAACACATAACTTAATCCCTTTGTCAAGGTGTAGCTAAACACCACAAAATTTTCTACACTTATAGGTAGTGTGAGCCCAGGTGCAGTGACAATACTCCTTTTCAACTCATTTAAACTCTCTTCCCATTTCTAATTGCAAGCAAACTTGACTCCCTTTCAAGTTATCTTGGTTATAAGGTCTGACAATAATGATAAATTTCTAACAAATTGACATTAAAACCCAGCTAATCCAAGGAAACTATGGTTATATGTCAAAGAGTTTGCGCACAACCATCCTTAAATTTTTTATACCTTTGAAGGTTCTATAGATATCCCATTTCTTATGATGATATTCCCCATTAATGAGACTTTCTTCAACCAGAACACACATTTTCTATACTTGGCACATATCTTTTCCTTTTATATGATATTTAGCATAATGCTCAGAGACTCCTCAATATTCTCCTTAATTTTGGAGTATATTATAATATCATATATAAATAATACCAAAAATTTTATGAGTTAATCTGTAAAGACTATATTTATTAAGTCCATTAATATTTCTTGGGAATTGGTGAGTCTAAATGGCATTATTATGAACTCATAGTGCCCGCACCTTATATGAAAAGAAGTCTTGGGGGGTACCCACCTTCTTCACCCTAACATGGTAATATCCCAACTATAGATCCACCTTAGAGAAGTATTATTGTCCATGTATTTGATCAAAAAATTTATCAATCCATGGAAGATGATACTTTTTCTTTGTCATTATCTATTTGTTCTCACAATATTCAATGCAAAGGTACATTGACCCATCCTTATTCTTAACGAAGAGGAATGGTTCAAACCATGGTGAAGAACTTGGGCATATTATACCTTTATCCATATTATCTTATAATTTTTTATTCATCTCATCAAGTTCCACAACATCTATTATGTTTGGATTCATGGATAATTCAAATTCCCCAGGTATAAGATCGATTGAAAATTCTACCTCTCAGATAGGAGGAAGACCATGTAATTCCTCAGGAACACATTAGTGTATCACCTCACTATAGGCATGTCTTCTGGGATGGTTATTTCCTTAAAATCAATCATTTAATCTATATATACTCTCTTCTAGGGAAATAATATCTATGATTAGGATGTTTTTACTAAATAAGCTTCATCGTCCTCATTGCACTTGTACAAAATTGGCAGTTAATTCGACATATAGAGAGTGATTTCTTTATCATGACAATTTAAGTTGGCTCTATATAGGGCAAGTCAATCCATGCCTAGAATTGAATAAAATTCCACTAAAATAAGTATGATTTTTTTTGATAGGTCCAACCCCAAAATTATGACATGAGAGGTGTTATATACTTAGGATGAAATAATCTCCCCATTTTCCATTTTCACTGAAAGGTATACTTTCAATCCTTGTGGCGGTATTTTGATAGTTATATTAAACTTTAAAAATATAAAGGAATATTTAAAACCTGAATAAAAAAGTACATTCACTATTCTTGAATGAATAACTAGCATACATATCTGTTGGTCGTAGTAGAGTACTCAAGAGTGGGGGTGAATTGAGTACCTATAAAAATTTCTATTAATGATTGGTTCTTTGAAAATTTTCCCCAACTAAAAATATGATCCAAGTCTGTTTGTAGTGAATTTATAAGAGTCATGAATGTTCAATTAATTTCTCAAGAGATTGATTAGTTCTCATTTATACAAACCTAAAGATTAATATAACCTTTGAAACTAACCTACTGGTTCAAAACTGTTATAAACACTTGCTAAACAAACTATCAGATATTGAATTTGTTTGAATGAGATTTGTTATAAAACATACTTAAAGAAAATAATAATTGGAATGATTTAATTTAAAACATGAGGTTTAATCTCATGCCAAAACTTTGTCCTCTCCACCTAGTGATCACATGCCACCAATCAGTTTAAATTAAAAAAAAGTTTGACCCACACCCAGTATTGGGATTCACAATAGAACACAAGGAGGTCCAGGTCACACAAGACCTCTACAACAGTTCTTCATGGGGAAAAAATAAACAGTTCACACACAACCTCTTCAATAGTTCTACATGGGATACAAATGGATAAATAGAGTTTGATATCGAGGATAACAAGTATCCTCTAGTTATGCACATGATTCAGTGTGTGTGTAATAGGCAGATACAGACACTGCTCAAAAAATGTAAATAAATGAACACAATAGAGATAAAGATGTAGAGTTAGGTTTAGAAGGCTTTGTGTGTCATTCATTGCAGCTCTAAACTCATTTGATGTATTGGAATTGAATTTCGAGTCCTCTTCTGGAAGTTGACTCCAAAACAGAGTGTCGACGCCTCTGTGTTTTAGATTCCAAGAGTATGATATGTTCATCTTCTTGTTCAAAAGATTTTTAGGTCAACTCAATAGGATTATCTTGACTTCATGATCTCCCAGTATGTTCTTCCTTTTGTTTTGTTGGGTTTTGGAAGTTTTCTTGAGAGTTGTAGGTGTTCTTAGGTTTTCTTTCTTTTTACTCTACTGCGTATCTCAAATGATCTAGCTGGTAATTATTTTATAATTAGAGGTCCATCAGACATAATTATCTCCCCACATGCATATACCTCATAATATCCTTTGAATATACCATAAACAACATTAAATAATATCATAAACATTAATTGGTATAAATATGACTGTTATATATAATTTTGAATTAATAAAATAAAAAGAGTTTGTATGACTATCGGTGAGTCATAAGTATCAGTGAGTTAATAGCACTAGCCTATTAGCATCGATGACTCTCTATATCGGTGAGTAATTTCCATCCGTATCAGCGACTCTACGCATCAGTGAGTCATAAGTATCAGTGAGTTAATAGCACTAGCCTATTAGCATCGGTGACTCTCTATATCGGTGAGTCATTTCCATCGGTATCAGCGACTCTACGCATCAGTGAGTCATTTGTACGATCGGTCTGTCCAGGCATCAGTGAGTCGTCATCGGTGACTCATTTTGAACTATCGGTGTGTATCCCATTATGGACTCATCCATCGGTAAGACCTTTGAAATATCGGTGCATCACCCATTGGTGAGTGTCTTATTAGTGTGACCGATCATCATTGACTTGTCCATCGGTTTGTCATTTGTTCTATCGACGAGTCCTACATCAGTGTCTTCTTCAATCAGTGAGTCCTAATCGGCGAGTCAACCATTGGTAACTCCTAAGAACCAATCATTCTCAGGGAAATTAAAAAACTTACAAAGTGTCTATGTTATATAGAAAATTACCAGATTAAATGAAATTCATAATTACATGTAAATATACACTTGTGAATATATTGAAACATAAATATCAATAATTTATTGACTTATTGAAATGTATTATACCATGTGACATAATTTGTTCATTTATAAATATTAATTGACATGATTAACATTAGTTATAACATAATATGTGAATTGTCATGATTTTTAAATTGGTATGATTTGTGATTATTAAAACAACTGTCTCATACAAAGGGTCCGAAAATATCTTCCTTTTTGATAATCACAAGCCATGTAATTAATGAGTTATGCATGATGTTAAGGAATAAGAATTAATTGACTTAGAATACCAAGAGTGAGTGTGAATTATGAATATAACTATATGGTATTTCCTTTTAGGCTCCCCCTAAATAATTGTAGCAGAGAATATATAGAAATTTATTACAAGGGAGTTATATCAGAGTACTTTAATTCTACCCCTTAGTAAGTTGTTTTAGTTCAATATTATATTATAACAGGGATATACATATTCTCTATTGATTACATTCCGTCTTTCCTATTCCATACTGAGTCCCCTATTATATTAAGAGTTTATGCCATCCATAGATTTCTCCCCCTTTTGGGATTAGTGGAAAGGTAAAATGAAACATAAAGGATAAAGAAAAAGAACACAAAGAAACATGAAACACATGGAAGTTAAAAGTGATATCCATTAATGTATTAAGAGTACAACCATCAAAATAAAAGTACAAAGCTCTGTCAAAGAATGATCCATAGCTAAGGGTTAGGATTTTTAGGAGATTTATCTTTGTCTGAAGGGTCAATAGTGGTTCCATGAGGTGATTCTTTGGATGTAGGAAGGGTGTATTGATTAGTTTCACTAGGTAAAGAAATGGATATCAGAATAGTAGATTCAAGGCTTCGTCTCTGTTCTGATAGAACACAACTGGGAGGCTGTTCTTGGATCACTAGCCTGATCTGAGATAATTCTTGGGACACTGACATCTGAGTAGGAGGTAGTGAAGTAGGTTTGATGGATGTAGCTGTAGAGACCAATATATACTCAGATGGTACATTCAGATAGGTCTTAAAGAACTTGATAAAATCATTCATTATTTCCCCCCATACCGCATGGCCTTTTCAAAATGCTCCTTGTTTTACATAAACTTCTCTAATGTGGGTGTAAACTCTTTCAACTGTCTAACTTTCTTCTTGTATTCCTCAGTCACTAGTGGCATCTTGAGATTCTCAGCCAAGTATTTAAAGTTGTTATTCAACTCATGCTTTGTATAGATTTTAGAAAAATACTTGTCCACTTTGTCCCTGATCTCCTTTTGAGCAGTAGTTTCCTCATTGGAACATTGTCTCACCATGTTGTAAACATGTTAACTATTCAATTTCACTTTGGAAAGATCCTCTTTATCAAATTAATTCTGAATGGACTTGATATCTTCTCTTATCACAGTTCTAAAGGACCCTGTATCAATAGTAGGCCTGGTAACTCTAATATTGGATGCACTAGAAATCATATTTCCATGATCCTACTTGATCTTTTTAATATCTGAATTCAGTAGATGTGTAACAAGGTTCCTAACAACCTCCATAACACATCCTTGTGTGGTTCTGATGTCATTGGATAGAGATTCCATTTCATGAACCAATTTCTTCACTTCCTCTCCCAAAACTAAAATATTTCTCACAATGGTCTCATATGTAGTGATTAGTTGTGTTGTATCTCCAGAATTACGATTATTTCAATCATAGCATCTTCTTACTCTAAAATACTCAAAGAAGTAGAAGCTTCATTTCTGACTTGAATTCAAGATCAAACAAATTCACACACATCAGCTTTGAATTGTTCAAGATCAGTCTTGGTGACATAGTCACTAGGCACTAAAGGTACAATAAGATAATCACTAGAAGGCAAAGTAGGTGAAGTAGGAGTAGTTGTTTCCACCCTAGCTTGTGGATTTGGAGTAGCTTGCATCTCCTCACCAGAATAATAATCCATCCCAAATAGGATATATAATGGACTTCTATTCCACTCATCAGAAAAAGTCCAATCTTTGTGCTCCATATTATATATTCTCACTCTTCTACCACGATACTCTCCCTCATTCTGAGGTAGAGGTACAATTTGAGTTTCACATTTTTCCTCATGATCTCAATCCATTTGAGGCTCTCCCTAATTCTTAGGGACATGTGCAATCTGAAATTCAGATTGTTCCTCATGACCACTATCTATAATATCATCAAGTTCTTAAATGATGAATTGAGAATCATTAGGGTGGTCATGTACATCCTCATTGCCAACATCTCCTTTAGCATGATCAACACCATCAGTATCAACCTATCCATCAGGATCAACATCATCCTTTCTCACAACCTCATCATCATCTCTATGCATAGACTCCTCACCTAAACTAACTAAATATTTTCTTACTTTCAGTGAGTCACTCACATGATCACCATCATCATCATCATCATCATCATCATCATCAGTCTTTCTCACATAATCTTCAACTCTAGAGACTCCAATATCTTCTTCTTCTTCATCATCTAATAAAGTTTCATTAGAAGGTAATTCTAATGGTGGACTTGCGGGTCCATATAAAATTTCTCTAGGTCTTTCAGCGATATCTGGGTCACTCCTATCATCTATAAGAGACCCCTCTTCTCTTTGCAGCTCAGGCTCATCTTGTTCTTTGTCTAAATACACAAGTTGTTCACTAGGTTTAGGGACTGGATTATCTTGATCCCTTACTTTGGTGGGATGATCTATAGTATTATAATCCTTATACAATTTTTCCTCATCTTCTACCAAAATTATCCTACATGGGTTCAAATTTATTTTCAATCTTTTTCAAACATCATTGTGCAGGAAGAAAACACTACAAGTAGTAATCACCTCATCTTTATCCTCCATACATCCTAGCCTCTTCAACACTGGAGAGATCATTCTTAGATAATATATAAAAGTTTCTTTTTGATATGGTTTGATCATTTCACAAATATGTACAATAATGAACCTTCACAGATTCACTTTCACCTTAATCTTCAACAAATAAATCAAGAAGTCATCCTGATACTTTAAGGTAGAAAAATATCGTTTCCATGGGAAGATTTGGTGTTGGATAAACTTAAAAAGAAATATGGCCTCTCTATATAATTCTGAAGGTATTTCTATCCTTGATTCTTTATTTTTAGTCAAATATTTCAATTCATTTTCATAATAAAATAAATATGAATTTTGTGTAATGTTACCTTGGTAGTCATTAAATATTCCCTCATGTGGCATTTTTAAGCATTTAGCCCACTCTCTTGAAGAAAACAAGATCTCTTTTCCCATTACCACTGATTTCATTCATTCCTCCTCAGCTCTTTCCAAAAAAACATCCAAATAGAGTTAAAATTGGTGTACCAACTTGGGATACAATGGACTCTCATTGTCTATAAACATGCTAATCCACCCTTGTGATTCCAAAACTTTCAACATGAGAGAATTTCTCTAAAACAACCATTCGGTAGAAACTTCTTTATCATGAGTTATTATGTGGCTTCCAAACTCTAGATTCACAAAACTTGTGGAAATAATTGATTATCCTGTCTGATTCTTGGCCGATGACTATTCACTTGGTCCTTCCATCATGCATTTTTTCTTTTCCATTATGAAGGTTTGGGTTCGAAGAAGTATGTTGAAAGTTCTGAGGTTCTAAGGTAGAGTGGGTAGTGAAAGGTTGATGGGTAGAAGTAGTGTGGATAGATTTAATTTTATCATTTAGGGATTGTAATTCGTAAAAATATAAAATATAATAAAGTTAAAATAAAAAACAATAAATTGTGTAATTTTACCTAAAAGATATAGACTAATAGATTTAGTAAAATATTTCTATAGGTGTTGGTTTCACTCTCAAGATATCTGTTTCACTTGATCAGTTTCATCTGATTGGTTTCATCTGATCGGTTTCACAATAATTAGATTTTTCCAACAGGGGTATATCTGTTGGTAAAAATGCATTTTCTGTTGGTAAAATGTTTTACCAACAAAAATTGTCCTCTCACTAAATTGTCAGTAAAAAATATTTCACTAAATGTTATTGCGATAGAAAAAATAGTTTTGTTTCAATTATAATAATACAAATAGATAATAAATATTTTTTTAAAGTGTTTAGTGATGAATTCATGTGACAAATATATCTGTTGGTAATAATATTACCAACATATAATATATGTTTATAAATTAAATTTAAATAAATATTATAAATTTTTCTTACTAATAAAATTTCATATTATATTAATTAATTTATCATATATAATACACCTATTTTAATTATCAAACTGAAGATTTTCACACATGTTCAAACATAGAAAAATATTAATTATATTAACAATAGAATTTAATACAAAATAGATCAATACATATTTGAAGTTGATTGATACCTAAAAAAAAATAAATCTATAAACACAAAACCCAAGGATTTATATATACAGTTGTTGCCATCCCCACACCCCCACCATCCATATCGTCTATTGATTGCAATCCTCCAGCACTATCATCTTTTGACTATAATCCCCCAACTCCCATCATGGTAGAAAAATAATTACTTTCATCAAAGATCTTTCATCACCCCCACGTAGGTCACTAGAAGAAACAAACGAAGTCAAGTCTAGTACCATTGAGGAACCTCAAGTCGATGTTATGTTCACACCCTTCATATTCAAGATCTATACCACACACAATAAAAAATAATACCCAAAAATTAGTGCAAAATATCTACATGATTTGAAACCCAAAAAAAACATTAAAGAATAAAAAAATGATCTACAGAGATTAAGAATTTTTCATTCATCATCCCTATTGAGATTTGAACAAATAATGTCATCTCCAATACTAGTGAGGAGTCTCATGTCGCTATTATACCACTCTTCATCTCCAAGATCTACACCACACAACCAAAGAGAACACCCATAAATAAATGAAAATATAAAAAAATTAAATGCAAAATAAAAATAAATGAAAATATAAAAAAATGCATAGAATGGGCATTTTTCATTCATAATTTATATTAAAAACTCAAAAAATCAATTCAACTCCAATAAAATAGATTAGCCTCAAGTCAATACTATGCCACACCCTCCATCTCCAAGTTCCACACCACACACAACCAAAGAGAATACCCACAAATCAGTGCAAAATATCTGCATGAATTGAAAAAAAATATAAATAAATAAATGTATTAAAAATGGCTGAAGGTGAATGATATAATAAGCCTAAAAACATTATATAACATTTTGAGTTTCCGAATTGAAAGTCTTTTTCAAGCAAGTGGATGCACAGTATGGGAATGAAAATATAATTTTGAAAAAAAATCTAGTCGATCTTGTCAGGCTTCATTTTATTAATGTTGCAATCTATACTAAGTTGATTTATACTTCCTTTGCATATCAAGGTTCTAGATGTGAAATCTATGATAATAGAACAAAAAATATGAATAAACATGAATAAAACCTCAACACCCAAAACAAAACATGAATGAATGAAAAAAATATAGGACATACAGATCCAAAATCACTATTCAGCTGCCCATTTTCTAAGAGTTTAGAAGATATCGATTTCCTGTTATATCCTTAAAAGGATTAACCCATGTTTCTTACCACAAGATGACCAAATATTATATGATTGTTGGGAAAGAATCAGTTAATTCATCTACACAATCTATCAACTTATATAAATGGTAAAACAATTTTCTAAAATGATAAATTTTTTGGAAAATCATAGAAATCAAGGAAACCAAAACTAAATAGGAAAAATATCATATGATTATGCTACCTTTATTATTTCAACCATTAGAATAGACCCATATATAAATAGAAGAAATTCCAACTCTTTAAATTAAAATTTTGCAATATAGGAACCTGGGGATAACAATGGGGATGAGTTAGTACAAATGAAATGAGAGAAAACAAAAATGTGGCATCCCCCGGACCTCATCACAATAATAATACTATCATTTGATTGGTGTGAAATCATAAGTTCATTCATCTACAAAATATATCAACCTATGTAAATGGTAAAATAGTTTTCTAAAATGATAAATAGATCTGGATCTTCATCCATTAATATTTAAACCTAATCCAAAAATAAATTCATTTCAGAAATGATTTGGAATGAAAAACATGAATGAAACTAGACCTTAATCCCTTGATATTTTAGTATAGTTACAACAAAAAAACACCTCAATTGAGTAAGAAGTAAAATAATTCATCTTAGCACAGAAGATTTCATTAATAAAGTAAAAGAATATCTTAGAAGAAAAAACTAGAATTTCCTAGATAGGATTTAAAGAAAATACATGTTTGATCTCACACATTAATTTATTACACAACACATATTTAAATAACCAAAAGATAGAATTAAGAATTGAATAAAGATATGAAGACACCCCTATACAATTATTGAATCAATCAAATCTCCCTAAACTCTATGTTATGAGTTAGATCAGGAGCTCATGCCATGTTCTCCCATTATAAATCCTGGCCATGTTCACTCCTAATAAGTCTTAAATCCTCACTTTTATCATTCTATAAACTCCCTTTAATACTCACTCTCCAGACACTATTTCAACAAATGGATTAATTATGTTTACAGATCAACTAAACAAATACAACCACCTTCCTTATTAGAAAATTAGAGACCCTTCCTCTAATTCATTAAATCTTTACTAGAAAATTTCTATCCAACTATGTTTGTCCTTTTTGAGGTTAGTATAACTGAGAAATTATTTAAAAAAGTTAGAATAAACTGAACCAGTACCTCATTTGGTCTTAGGTCAGCTCTACACTCTAACTTGGAATCCAAACCATAGAAAATAATAGTTGCAGTAGCTACCTCAACATAGATGAAGGGAACCAACTTCATTGGTCAAAAATTTTCAAAATATTAAGTATTTAACATACCTGGAAAACAAGACTGTCCTAAAATTGTTCAATTAGGTTTTCCAAAAATAGTAGCGAATATACCTGTATAACAAGGCCACTGTTTAATTTAAAAAAACAACAGTATTGTCCTAAAATAGCATTATAATATTACAAATCAGTTAATTGAGAATAAAAAATAATATGTATTCAACTCAAACCAAAATAACAGTTGAAAAATCAAAATTAAATAGTAGTAGAGAGAAAAAACATTATGGGTTAACTTTAAAAAGGAAATGGCACTAGAACACTCATAGAGAGTGTGTGCGGTAAGGGAAATCAGTTTCAATAAGGGAAATGGTACTTAATTAAGGGAGAGTGCATGTGGTGTTGTAATGAGAATGAGTGTTCCATTGCACATGGAGTGTGTGTGGAAAGGAAGAGTGTGTGAACAAAAACACCCCATGAGTGTTGTTCATGAAGAAAACACACTCTCTTTCTACACATGATCATGAAGACACCGCAGTGTCATGAATGAAACACAATAGTGTCATGGATAAAACATCCAAAACAAAACAATGTGCAATGGTGTTAGAAAACTATTCATGGATGAAACTGATTTATCATACTGAAACACATCATGAGTGTTCTAGTGAACACACTCTCCCCTACTTCACACACTCTCAATTTATGAAACTGATTTTCCTTACTGAAAAGTAGCATGAGTGTTCTAGTGAAAACACTCATTAGAGTGAATTGCTTGTGTTACAGAATAAGTGTTCTAGTGCATATAATGTTTCATGAAGAACACACATGGAGATTTCCATTGTTCTTATTCACTCCCCATTGATAAAACTGATTTCACTTACTAAAAAACATCATGAGTTTTCATGTGCACACACTCTGCCTTATTTCACACACTCTCACACACTGCACACACTACACCTACTTTTTCGCACCGTAATTAGGTGGGTTTCTCCTAGAATTTTAGTTATTTTTACATAAATAGAACTAACACCACTTATTTTTTTAGCATGCTCATTACAAGTGATAGCTTCCATAAGTATCCAAAGTTATGAAGAATGTGAGCAGTTGAGGGAATATTATCGAAGATAGAAAAATTAGATACATAAAACTAGGTGCGAGTTCAAGGGAGTAGGTTTAAGTAAACAAGATACAAACCAGATTTCACAAAAATAGGTTTTACACAAACCTTCTCCACAATAAGAGAGAAATCAATGTCCTTGCACAATATTTCATCTTGAGTTCCAAGTAGCAAGTTCACATACCATTACATATTTGAGCCTATGAAAGATTGACAAGTGAATAGAATAACACATACATATTATATTTAAAAAATATTTTTATTCATCAATCATATAAAAGTTCTCAAATTTAACTATTTATTTGAGATAAAAATCATACATACATTTATGCATATTGAAATCATTTTCATGTTATTGTTTCTCAAAATTGAATGCTTTTTCTTTCCCATGGTGGTTGTTTCAATTTGGAAATCCATTGCATAATCTTCTCTCTTGGAAAATTATTTTAACGTATGCAATACTAAAATTATTCAACCAATGGATTTCAAAATTACAATATGGTTTAATGGTATAAAGGAGAAAATGGTACACACCTATTAGAAGAATATCACTGTGTTGTAGAATTTCATATGGAAAAGATGGAATAAGTCTCATAGCATCACAGTAAGGGAAGCTGATACTTGGGAAGATGAGAAATGCATGCGGCAATAAAAAAGGGGATACTTGTAGTACATAAAGTAGTATAATGAAATAAAGTTATTTAAAAATTTAAAAATTTTAACATATAATATATTGGGAAAAATAAATCTATCTGAGTAAATAAATGTAATAAATAGTGAAATAAGGTACATAAGTAATTGTATGGTTTTCTCAGAATTATAAGGGATTGGTAATGGAAATGAAATTAAAAGAAATGAACGTAATATGTAGAAAATATGAATCTATTGGAAGTGCACTAATGATTATATATTAGAAAATTGGAATATCAATTTAAAGGTGTTTTCAGGAAATAAAAATAGAAAACTGGTAAAGAAGATAAAAATGGAACAAAACTGAAAGTACAAGTGACAATGAAGGTATATTATAGAAATCAACGAATGATTGAGAGAAAATTAAATCAGGAAATGAAATTTGGGCATGAAACTCTAGTTTCATGTATTGTGGAATAAAAAATAGAACCCTAAACTAAGGGGAAAAAAATCATGTATCCTAATACATAAAAGAAGAAGAGGAGAAGACAATTAGGGTTATGGAATTTAAGGTGTGCCAGTGTGATATTAATGTAAGGGAAGCACAACACCAACCTTACTCCTGCACAACAATAATGGTAATTTTAGAAGGGAATCCTACATCTGAGTTGTGGGGAAATGGTTGGAAGGTTGGAAGGGAGCTTGTCGATCGGGTACGATGAGGCATGAGAGAGAGTCTAAAAAAAGGGCGGCTTTGCGAGTGGGTCGATGTGGTCAAAGAAGGGCACAATTTGGAGAGGAATGAATGTATAATGAGAAAAGTTTTAAATTTATATATTTATTGAATAAAAAATTATATTATATTCATATAATGAAATTATATATAATCATTTATCATCAATTTTATATGATATATATATATATATTAAATACCTGAAACATAGAATTTTTGAATGAAAACATATGACTATATTGTTTTTTTAAAATAATTAAAATTTATAATATTTATTTAAAATAATATATATATATATATATTCTTTTTTTGATAAAATATTTTTTGTTATTTAATAATTTATTAAAAATGATTGGTATAATGGTAAAAAAAAATTGGTGATAGAAATTAATAGTAATGGATTCATTTGTCTATAAAAAATGTTATTATTGATATGATAAAGCAATTGATATAACTGTTGGTAAATGACTTGTCGGTGTTAAATGATCAGTATCAATAGATATATCTGTTGGTAAAAAAATGTTGGTACTTAAAATTAATACTAATAGATCTTAATATCTGTTGGAATTGCTCATTTTTACCAACAGATAAATTATCTGTCAATAAATTTATGTTGGTATAAGTCATTTTTTTATATGACGATTGGTGTCACAGTTATTAGTGTCACAGAAATATATATTTTTCTAAGGGGATAAGGTCAAGTAGTATTTATAGATTTATCATTCCTAGTTCATGTCTGATGTATCTCATTTTCTCATAGTTTAAGGGTTTGGTAAAAATGCCAGCAAGTTAATGTTCTCTCCCAATAAACTCAAGGGTTATATCACCTTTTTGTTAGTGGTTTATCAAAAAGTGATATCTTACATCAATATGTTTATTTCCGGAATGAGAAATTGGATTTGTTTTTAAAATGTTAATAGCACTTTTATTATCACAATTTATGGGGATATGTCTGAATTCAAATCCATAGTCTAATAAAATGTGTTTCATCCACAAAATGTGTGCACGTCCACTACCAGCAACAATGTACTCTGCTTCAGTAGTGGATAATGCAACAAAATTTATCTTTTTAACTACACCATCATATTAAAGACTTTCCAAAAAGTGGCAGGTTCTAGAGGTGGCTTTTCTATCTGATTTACACCCTCCAAAGTCAGCATCAGAATAAATTACAATATTAAAACGTAGTCCTCTTGGGTAGAACAATACTAAATTAGTTGTATATTTTAGTTATTTGAAAACTATTTTAATAGAATTTAAATGTGAATCTTTTGGGTTTTCATGTAATATTGCTCACATACACACACTAATCATGATTTCTAGCCAACTAGTAGTTAAGTAACGAAAAATCCCAATCATTCCTCTGTAAGCAGTTTGATCATCACATTTCCCATTTTCATCAAGATCTAACTTACAAGTGGAACCCATAGGTGTTTCACTGCTCTTAATGAAATCAATGAAATATCGTTTCAAAAGATCTTTAGTATAATTACTTTGATTTATAATAATACCTTTTTGTTTTGAAATATTTGAAATTCAAAAAATATTTAATTTCACCCATCAAACTCATTTCAAACTCACGTTGCATAATTTTTGAAAAATCATTGCATAATGAATTTTTAGAAGAACCAAAAAAATATCCTCTACATATATTTTAGAAATTAAAACATCTTTAGAATTTCATTTTTAAAATAGATTCGGATCTTGAACTCCTTTTATAACACTTTTAGAAATAAGAAAGTTACTTAACCAATCATACTAATCTCTTGGAGCTTGTTTCTAACAATATAAAGCTTTAGTTAATTTGATAACATGATTTGGAAAATGTGGATTTTTAAAACCTTGGGGTTGTTCAAAAAAATTTGACAATTATATAACCATTTAAGAATGATATTTTGACATCCATTTGATAAAGTTTGAAATCCGAATTGGCTATATAGGGAAGTAAGATTTTAATGGCTTCAATCCTAGATGTTGGTGCAAAATATTCCTCATAATAAATTCCCTATTCTTGATTATTTCACTGTGTGACCAATCTATATTTGTTTCTATCTATATTTATATCTTCATATACTTTATTCTTAAACACACAATTTTTCCTATAGTCAAGGTATATTTTGAACTATCAACAAGCTTCCAGACATTATTTCTCTCGAACTGATTAAGATCTTCTTTCATAGTCATCACCCAAAATTAATCATTGATATTTTTAGGTTCAAGCTGTGAAAAGAATTCTTAATGTTCAACCTAATTTCTCATGGAATCTCTAGTTCATGTTCTTCTATCTAAATCTCCATCTACTTCATCTAAGGGATGGTTTTTAAGGGTTCTTGTTGGTTTAGTAAAAGTAGGGATAGTTATTTCTGGTTCATCGCTTGGTTCTAGTTAATTGTGACGGGAATATGGGGAATTTACAAAACTATAATTTTTAATAGATTCCTTTATTGGATGGTTAGAGTTTTTAGAATTAATGTCGAAATTGGACATAACCTCTTTAAGATTTTCTAGAAAGGTCTTATGTTTATGTGGATCTATTTCATAAAACTTGACATGTACATATTCCTCCACACATTTGTTTCTTTTATTAAATACTATATATGATTTTCTTGATGTTATATATCCAAGGAATATTCCTTCATCACAATTGGAGAAAACAATATCTAGATTATCTTTAGTGCCTATAATATAAGTTTTACATACAATCACTTTAAAATAATTTACCTTGGGTTTCTTATTATTCTATGACTCATAAGGAGTTTTATTTAGGATAGGTCTGATTAAGACTCTATTTATTATATAAAAGGTTTTATTAAAAACTTAAACCCAAAAATAAATCTTTAGATCATATTCATTCAGCATAGTTCGTGAAATTTACTATAGGGTTTTATTTCTTCTTTCTACTTCACCATTCTGTTGAGGTGTCTTAGGGGAAGATAAGTTATGCCTATATCCATTTTGCGAGGTAAAAGATTCAAAGTCTTTATTTTTAAACTCATGACCATGGTCACTTCTTAAGGATTTAATTTTAAGTACACTAAGATTTTCTACAATCCTGGAATACTTGATAAAGTGAGAGCAAGGTTCACTTTTTTGAGCTATGAAAAAGGTCCAAGTATACCTAAAGAAGTCATCTACAGGAATATACACTTAGTACTTCCCTTTGAGACTTGAAACTCTAGATGGTTCAAACAAGTCCATGTGAAACAACTCGATAGGTTGAGAGGTTGTAAATTCTTTCTTTGGTTTGAAAGAGATTTTGTGTTTCTTTCCCTTTTGATAATATGACAACCATGACTTTTTATTACACAATTAAACATAATTTATTACATAAACTTCACTTGATACAATATAAAAGATTGAGAGGACTATTTTCTTTAGGGATTAGGATCATTACATAACAACTTAAAACTTGAAATATAACATCTTTATTGAAAACTTCTTTTACATGACCACTAAATTCCCTTATACTTAGCATTGGATGGGATAACCTGAGGACATGCATAAGAAAAGGGTGAGATATACACCCCAGTAAGGTAATAATCATGGAATAACATGAGGAATAAAATACATGTTAGACAATAGGAATATCGATAGAGGACAAGAGAAGCATAAACATAATGGCATGATAAAGCATGATAATACTGACATGGAAATGTGGAAACAACACTTAACAAGGAATTAGCATGAGCCAAGGCTCATTGAACATAGAGCTTGAGTAAATCCTCATTCCACATGAAGCATGAGAAAAACTTCGTTGAACTTGAATTTTCATGAGTAAAAACCCATTGCACATAATGTATCATGATACTATACTTTACCTAATGCATTGTAGCGTTATAAGGGAACACCATTCTTAAACATTTCATTTCATGCATAAGTGTGCCACATGGATAATATTATATGGATTCATAAAACATCATAATTTATTCCACAATAAAGGAATGTTGAATTCATACATGAAACTTTATAATCAATATGTAAATGTGCATAAAGGTGAATACCCTTGATCGAGAAATTGTCATGGTATTCACTACACAATGACATTGGCTTGGAAAATCAGTGCAATTTCGGTAGCATAACGACGTGACATATAAATTCATAAAAAAGGTTGATGAGAGAGAAAGGGGTGTCTCATAATATTTTTATTAAATGGAAATCAAGGGGGTCATATAGATACATGTACCAACAATTGTAATGGAATTTAGATTCATGATACAAAATAATTTCTTGAATGTAAATGAGGAGAGGGAAATTCCTTTCGGAATTTTAGCATAGTAACAGGTGTACATGAGAGGCACTTAATGAGAGAGAAATGGTTCTCCCATCATTAAAAAATAAAATGGGAAGTATGGGGGATGTTTGAAACCATACCCCAATATTTATAATTGAAATTAAAAGGGCATAACAACTTAAAGAAAATTGGACAAATATGAGAAAGGAAGAAAAAACCCTTACTTGGAATTGTGCTTCAAAAGGATTGAGAGAGGCTTGAGAGAAGATTCTTGGGAGTTTGGGGCACATTGGGAGGATTCTATAGATAGGAGGGAATAGGTTGGACGAACTTAAAAGGATTTGAGTGAGGATGAAGTGGGATCTTGGGTGGGTTTATATAGGAAAGGTGAGCGAATTCTTTATTATTTATGTTTGGGACACCTCGTGTTAAACTAATCCAAACCACAAAACAGCCCATGGTTTTTGGAAAAGGGAAGTGGAAAACAATATATTATTATCCCAAAGTCTGAACTTATTAAAATAATTGGGTTGGTTATGTGGAGGTGAGTCACACTCCCAAGGAAATCAATTTAAAAAGACAAGATGTTTAATAAGACTTGAAGGGTCAATTAATGATTAGTAAAATAAGTAAAACAAACCCAAAATCAAATTATTTTATTTGTAAGATATATATTTTCTGAAAGTAAGGCTTATAGTATTTTATTACATGACTATTGTGTCATTATGATGTCATAAAACACATTATATATTTAAATGGTATTTAATTTTTACCCAAAAATTTCACTCTCTCGGAAAATCATGAAAAATTAACCATTGGATAATTTCAACATCCTGATTCTAGAAATAATATTTATTTTATTTAAATAATTTTCTAAATATGTTAATTTTCAATTTTAAAATAAAAACCGACATTTATCGAAAATTCACAGGTTTTGAAAAAAATGGCTTTCAAACCTTAATAAAAATTATGATTGCATTCATAAAATTATTCAATCATTTATATTTAATAAAAATTAATTTAATAATAATAATAATATTTTATTAAAATATTATTTAATACATAAATCTATTAATTCATCAAAATAGATTTCTTAGTTGAATATTAACTAAAAATACTATTTGTTCTTTAAAAACCATCTACAAGGTAACAATAATAAAATGAAGGTATATTCATTATTATATACAAAAATAATGTACATCAACATAGTTCTAATGTATTGTTACATAGCCCCTTATAACACCCGCATAAGTCCAAAGGGAAAAGTGTGCGATGGCGACCGAATCATGGGGTGGCTTGGATAACATTGCTCAGGTGGTAATCTCTATCAACTTCTACTTCTCTCCTAGGCAGTTCTGCTCGAGCTTAAAATATTGAAGATCAGCTTGGGCTTGGTCAAGAGAAAATCCAAATGACACCACATCCATTCTGAGCTCTGACAAATGGGATTCGTATAGGGAAAATCTACTGGATGAGGCCATCACTTCCTTTGTCTAAGTAAATTGGATATGTTAAAGCCCTATATTTAAACTTATCATGTGATCACTGTTCAACGACTATATTAACAATGGTCACAATTCATAAAAGTATTTTAAAATCACAAAACATAAAACCGAAGAAGTTGAAATTTTATATTAAAATTTTACATAAAGAGACATTTAATTAGATCAATAGGGATTTCTATTAATGAAAGATTGGGTCGTTACAATCTTCCCCCCTTAAAAAAATTTCTCCCTAGAAATTTTCTTACCCACACTAAAACAGATGTGGGTAACTCTGTCTCATCATTTCCTCCAATTCCCACGTTTCTTATTAAAACTTGTGGTTTCTCCACATCACCTTGACGAGGGGTATTGTCTTATTTTGTAGAACTTTTTCTCTATGATCTAAGATCTTCACTGGTTTATCCTAAGAAGAAAGATCATCCTATAACTGTACCACCTTTGAATAGATTACATGTGAAGGGTCTAGTATGTACTTCCTTAGAAGGGATACATGAAAGGCATCATGTACTTTGGACATGGTAGGCGGAAGTGCCAGTCGATAGGACATAGCCCCGAAATGACCAAGAATCTCGATAGGGCTGATGTACCTTGGACTTTACTTCCCTTTCCTTCCAAACCTCATGACCTTATTCCACAGAGATATGTGTAGAAAAACCAGGTCTCCAACTTTAAACTCAAGGTCTTGTCGACGGTTATCTGCATAACTCTTCTATCGACTCTGGGTTGCCTAGATATGCTGCTGAATGGTTTTCACCTTCTCCACCATTTCTTTTACCATTTCTGGTCCAAGAATCTTACACTCACTAACCTCATCCCAACATGCCAGTGTTATGCACCTTTTCCCATAAAGGGATTCATATGGTTCCATTTTGATGCTTGAGTGGAAAATGTTATTATAAGAGAACTCAACCATAGGCAGATATTGATCACATCCCCCTTTAAAGTCCATTGAGCACACTCATAACATGTCCTCAAGTGTTTGGATAGTCCCCTCGGATTGGCCCTCAGTTTGAGGATGATAGGCCGTACTGAAATTCAATTTAGTATTCAGAGCATGTTGAAGACTCTTCCAAAACTTAGAGGTGAATATAGGATCTCAATCAGAAAAAATAGATAGTGGTACTCCATGCATCTTTACCAGTTCCCTGATATATATTCATGCCAGTTGATCTAATTAGAAATACTCCATAATATAAATGAAGTGTAAAGCCTTTGTAAGATGATCCAAAACAACCCAGATTGCATTGTTGCCTTTGTATGTCTTCAGAATTCTGGTGACAAAGTCCATGGTGATGTTCTCCCATTTCCATTCTGGTATGGGGAATGGTTTCATCATCCCCTTATATTTCTACCTCTCTTCCATCACTTGACGACACACCAGGCACTTTGATGTATATTCAGCGATCTCCTACATCATATTATACCATCAATAATTCTCTCATAGATCTCGATACATCTTTGTGTTTCCTGGTTGAATAGAGAAATTTGAACTATGTCCATCATCCAAAAGTTCCTTCTTCAGCTCCAAACTTGATGGAACACATAGAATTTTCCCAAATCTCACAATTCCTTCTTCATTAACATTAAACCTTGAGGATTTCCCTTTTCCGATAGCTTCCACTTTTTCTTGAATTCTAACAAAATCTTTTTGATCATCTTTTAACCTTCCCAAAAGTGACGATTGAGAAATTATTTATGAAAGGATTGATTATGTTCCCTTATTTATGATTCCCATGTCCATCTTCAGCAAATCTAAGAAGATTTGATCCATTTCAATTCTCATCAATGATAAAATCACTAGTTCCTTTTGACTTAGCGAATCCTCCACCCTATTCTATTTCCCAGGGTGGTAATGGATTGAGCAGTCATAGTCTTTGATCAGCTCTAACCAGCTTTGTTGGAGCATGTTCAACTCTTTCTATGTGAATATATACTTGAGGATTTTGTGGTATGTATATATTTCACACTTCTCCCCAAATTAATAATGTTGCAAAATTTTCAAAGTGCAGATCACTCCAGTCAAATCAAGGTCATGTGTTGGATAGTTTTTTTCCTGAAATTTCAATTCCCTTGAAGCATAGGCAATGAATTTGTCATTTTGCATCAAAACACACCCCAAGCCCTTCTTTGAAGAATCACTACAAAAAGTTCTCCACTTGTGGGTAAAGTGTCACAGGCATAGTGATAAGACTCTTTTTCAACTCCATGAAGCTTTCTTCATATTCATCAATCCATGAAAAATTTACTCCCTTCTGAGTTATCTTGGTAAGAGGGTTGGACAATTGTGAGAAATGTTTCACAAATCTTCAATAATATCCAGCTAACCCCAAGAAGCTATGGATATTCTTTACCAATGTTGGCCTCAGCCATCCCTCAATTTCATATTTTTTTTAGGGATCCACATATATCCCATTTCTTGTGATGATATGGCCCAAGAACGAGACCTCCTTCAACCAAAACTCACACTTGTTGTACTTTGAATAGATCTTCTCCTTCCCCAAGGTCTCTAGTATAGTTCTTATATGCTCCTCATGACCCCCTTGGTTTTGGAGTATATCATAATATCATCTATAAAGACTACCAAAAATTTGTCGAAGTAATATCAAAAGACTTTATTCATCAAGTACATGAAGATTTCTATAACATTAGTGAGTTTGAAAGGTATTACTATGAATTCATAGTGCCTGTATATTGTACAAAAAGCAGTCTTGGGGATATCTTCCTTATTCACCCTTACTTGATAATATCCCTACCGCAAATCCAACATGGAGAAGTATTGTGCTCCACACAGCTGATCAAAAACGTCATCAATTCGTAGGAGAGGATACTTGTTTTTATCATGATTTTTTGAGCTCACTATAATCGATGCAAAGGCGCATTGACCGATCCTTCTTCTTGACAAAGAGGACTGGTGCACCCCATGGTGAAGCACTTG
This sequence comes from Viscum album, assembly GCA_963277665.1. Lineage (NCBI taxonomy): Eukaryota > Viridiplantae > Streptophyta > Magnoliopsida > Santalales > Viscaceae > Viscum > Viscum album. Next base: position 2,342,869 of record OY728136.1, read on the forward strand.
GGAATATAAACCCTTTATCTAGATTCTCTTGTAGTTGTTTCTTCAACACTTCAAGATCCACAACAAACATTCTATATGATGTTTTGGATATTGGAAATTCCCCAGGTATAATATCAATTGATAATTCAACATTTCTTCTAGGAGGAAGACCAGGAAATTCATTGGGAAACACTTCAGCGAATTGCCACACAATAGGTATGTCCTCTAGGATGGTTTCCTCCTTAGGCTCAATCATCTGAGTCAGATACGCATGATCATAGGGTAGTAATATCTATTCTTGAGATGATGGAGCTAAAGAAGATTCATCTTCCTCCTTTCACTTGTAAAGAATCGGGGGTCGATTCTCCACATGGAGAGTGACTTCCCTCTCATGGTAATTTATGTTGGCTCTATATAAGAAAATTCAAACCATGCCATGAATTTCATCAAATTCCACCAGAGTGAGTATGATGAGGTTCAACGGGATGTTTAATCCACTTATATTCATGGAATACAATGACTTCCCCATTTTCTGTACTCACTAACATCTTCACTTCCATGATTTGTGGTGGTGCTGATATTGTTCTACTAAACATTCATGATATAAAATAATGCGTAAAACCTGAATAAAAAAGTACATTCTCTATTATTGAATGAATAACTAGCGTACCTGTCACCACTTCATTGTCGGGGTTCACTTCATTAGTAGTGATGGGAAAATCTCACCCTGGCGGCCTTGGAGGTTGTTAGTTGCCACCGAAAAACCATGGCTTAGGGCACTAACACTACTAAAAAAATGGTCTTTATTAGTGCTCAAAATGGGCTTTAATAGCGCTAAAAAAGTGTTTTAAAGCTCAGAGAAGATATAGGGGGGGGGTCCCTTTTATCAGCGCTCCAAAAAGTGCTGATGAAGGCCCCTTTTATCAGCACTAAAAAAAGCGCTGATAAAAGACCCCTTTATTAGCGCTTTTTTTAGCGCCAATAAAAGGGACCTTTATTAGCCCTTTTAAAAAGCGCTAATAAAAGTCAAAAATAAAAATAAAAATAAAAATAAAAATAAAAATATAATGCGGGGACATCTTTTATCTGCGCTTGACCCCCCTATCAGTGCTCGGCAGTCTCCTGAGCGCTACCCTTCCCGCGAATCCTCACATGCATGCACCCCTTTGCTTCCACCGAACTCGAACCCGGGACCTCCCCCCTTTTGTGGCTGCACCTTTACCACTAATCCATTTCTTTTTTTCTCTATTTAATGATATATCTATTTATTTATATATATAGTTATGTTTATTCATATATTGATATATATTCATATTAATATAAATATATTTATTCATATATTAGTATATATATATATTCATTTGTATATTAATATATATTTATATTTACTTATATATATATTTTTAGTTATACTTTTTTATCCATATATTTATTTGTATATTAATATATACTTATAATATTAGTTTTAAATATATTTATGAAATATGTTCTTTATGTGTGTTTATAAATAAATAAATACATACATACATACATATATAAAACACACACACACACACATAGACACACACACACACATACACATATATATATTTATGAATAAATACATATATATGTGTATTTGAAAAGCCATAGAATGTTAAAACGACAATAAATTATAATCCAGAAGCCCGTTTCAACTCCACAACCAGTAAAATCGAAGAAAATAAAACAATCTTCGATATAATATTTGTTAAAGTCCTAACATACATCTGGATCAGAAGTTATACTTTTCTGAATGGTAACAAATCACTCTATCCTGACTAAAAACTCAGTTTTGGAGGCATTCTAGGCCATTTTTGGCCTTGAAAAATGTGACAAAAGCTTTGCTCCATTCACCAGCACGTAGAGCTTGTCGTAGGCTTTGATTTGATATGCTGTAGAGCTCAAACATACACCTAGATAAAAGGTTATGGGCGTTTGAAGTTTGATTTAGATTTTAAACTTATTTTAGATCTTTTATTAATTTTTTTTATTTTTTGTGTCTTCAAATTATTATTAAATGATTTTTAATCAATAATAATTAGAAAATTATTAATTAATAATATTTTTTAATTATTTTAAATCCATTTTCACTAAATATCTTATATATTAAATGTAATAGTATATTTATAAGTATCTAAATCATATTTAGAAAATATATATTATATTAATATCAATATAAATATACTTTTATAACAATAATTTATTTTTCATGATTTTTTTGAAACATAAAATTTATCACCGGTAGGAAAAACCACTGATAAATCCCCCCTTTATCAGCATTACTAAAAAAATCACTCATAAAGGGGTCCCCTTTATTAGTGGTACAAAAAAGCGTTAAAAAAGGGGGGGCCTTTATCCGCGCTTTTTTTAGCGCTGCGAAAAGTGCCCCTTTATCAGCTATTTTTTAGCGCTAATAAAAGTGTAGTGCTTCCCTTGCCCATTTTTGTAATAGTGTGATTTCAAAGGTGCCCTGGTTCTTTGTAGTTGTATCAGTGAACAATGCGTTGAGAGTTGAACGGAGCATTCCTCTCCTCTGTCGCATCCGCATGTTTTTCTTGAAACAAATTAACATCCAAGTGCCCTTCTCTTCCACACCTAAAGTATTTTTTTGTACCCTTCAGGAAATTTCCAAGGTGCTTTTTTCCACACCTTTAGCAAGTGGGGTGCTGGATCTTCTTAGAACCATTGGATTTATCCATCAGACCACAAACATTGAATTCCACATTACACTTCTTATCCCCATGATACCCCTGAGATTCCCCGATCTCCATTTTGTCCTTGAGGGCACATCAGACAATTTCTTCTTAGCTATCAAAGTCACGGATTTTCAGTGCTTTCTGCAGGCTCGGTTTCAGGCCACCAAAGAAGCGGTCAACCTTGCATTCGGGGGTAACAACAAAGTCGAAAGCGTATCATGAAATCCTTATGAAGTTTTCCTCGTACACTCCAATAGATTCTTAATATTTTTTCTTGAGGTCAAGGAAGTCCCTTTCCATCTTAAGCCGGAGGGTTCACAGAAAATATTTATCGAAAAACATCTTCTGAAAATCCTTCTATTCTAAAGCCTCTATCTCCTCCTCAAGATTCATATTTTTGATCAACATCCACCATTGATCAGCTTCAACCTCCATATGATATGAATCCAGGAGAACCTTCTCTTTTTCAAAACATTGTAGGATGGAGAAGATCTTTTCAATAGAGTTGATCCATTGTTTAGCGATTGAGGGATCAAATGATCCATTAAAAGTAGTAGGCCTTTGTCTCATGAAGCTCTCAATAGCGACTTGTTCTTTCTTAGGGGGGGGGGGGGTTGAACATCCCTCTATACCCATGTTTCTATTCAAATCATGTGTTAACTGAGAGATAATTGTGACAATGTTCTCGATTCCCGCTCCCATTGTATTGGGCATCTCATTAGTAAAATCATCACATTGTTCTTCACATCAGTAGTTAGCCCGAGTCCTCCTATTACCAGCCAATGGATGGAAGAAAAGGAAAGTTAGGGGTACCACATAAAGTGTAATCCAAGGAAAAAACTAATGAATTATAAATAAATTTTATTTCCTTAGCATATGAATCTATTGGCTTCAATATATGCTATCCATGATCTAATTTCTAACATATATTCTTACTGCATTTTTTGTCCCTTAATAATGGTTCATACTAAGCTTGTAAATTTACCAAATCATATCCCCTGGGACTGTTGTAACCAAGAGTGAAGCAAGGCCCGTTGTCATGCACCAGTTACTGTTTGAGTCTAGCTCAAAGTAGTGTTTTCAGGTTTTACCCCTAGGATACATCTGTGCCAGAGCCGCCTCTACCTGCTCTTATCCAGACAGGGATGTATTTTCTTGATAAACTACGTAATAAATACTCACCAAACCTTAGGTATGTTCTTATTAGTCTTGTCTATAAGTATTCACTAGGGTTTTCTAATCCTAAACCCAAAATAACTAAACCTATCCTCTGATACCAACTATGACAACCCTGATCTTTTATTACACAATAAAACATAATTTATTACATAAAATTCACTTTCTTTAATATAGAATATCAAGAGGTCTAGTGTCTTCAGGGATTAGGATCATTACATAACAACTTAAAACATGAAATACAACATCTTTATTGAAAACTTCCTTTACATGACCATTACATTCCCTCGTACTTAGCATTGCATGGGATAACGTGAGGACATGCATAAGAAAAGGGTGAGCTATAAAACCCACTAAGGGAATAATCATGGAATAAAATGAGGAATACAATACATGTTAGAAAATAGGCATATCTATAGAGCACAAGAGAAGAATTAACATAAAGGCATGATAAATCATGATAGTCATAACATGGAAATGTTACAACAACACTTAACATAGAATTAGCATGAGCCAAGGATCATTGCACATAGAGCATGTGTAAATTCTCATTGCACATGAAGCATGAGAAAAACATCATTACACTTAAATTATCATGATTAAACACCCATTTAAAATGAAGTATCATGATACTATACTTTACCCAATGCAATGGAGCTCTATAAGGACACACCCTTCTTAAACATTTCATTTCATGCATAAGTGTGCCACATGGATCATATAACATGGATTCATAAAACATCATCATTTATTACACAATAAAAGAATGTGTAATTAATAAATGAAACTTTATAATCAATATGTAATTGTTCATAAAGATTAATACCCTTGATAGAGAAATGGGCCTGGTATTCACTACACAATGACATTGGCTTGGAAAATTGGTGCAATTTCGGCAGCGTAACGGCGTGACGTAAAAATTCATAAAAATGGTTGATGAGAGAGAAAGGGGTGTCTCATAATATGTATATGAAATGGAAAGTAATGGGGTTATATGGATATATGTCCCAAAAATTGTAATGGAATTTAGATTCATGATACAATAGAATTTCTTGAATGTAAACGAGGAGAGGGAAATTCCTTCCGAAATATTGGAATAGTAACAGGTGATCATGGGAGGCACTTAATGATAGAGAAAGTGGTCTCCCATAATGAAAACATAAAGAGGGAAGTATGGGGGATGTTTGAAACCATACCCCAATATATATAATTGAAATTAAAAGGTCATAACAACATAAAGAAAATTGGACAAAAATGATAAAGGAAGAAAAACAATACTTACTTGGATGTGTGCTTACAAAGTCTTGAGAGAGGCTTCTTGGGAGATTGAGGCACCTTGGGAGGATTCCAGAGAGAGGATGGAAGAGGATGGATGCACTTAAAAGGCTTTGAGTGAGAATGAAGTGGGAGTTTGGGTGGGTTTATATAGGAAAGGTGAGGGAATTCTTAATTATTTAGGTATGGGACACCTCACATTAAACTAATCAAAACCACAAACCAGACCATGGTTTTTGCCCATGGTTTTTGGAAAATAGATGTGGAAAAAAATATTTTATATGGACAAAGTCCTATATTCTTAAAATAATGGGGTAGCTTATGTGGAGGTGTGTCACACTTCCAAGGAAATCAATTTAAAAATACAAGATGTATAGTATGCCTCGAAGGGTCCATTAATGATTTGTAAAATAAGTCAAACAAACCCAAAATAACATTATTTTAATGGTAAAACATATATTGGCCTAACATAAGGATTATAGTATTTTATTACATCACTATTGGGTCATTATGATTTCCTAAAACACAATATATATTGAAACGATATTTAATTTTTTCCCAAAAATTTGACTGTCTCGGAAAATTATGAAAAATTCAGCATTGGATAATTTCAACGTCATGATTCCAGAAATTATACTTATTTTATGTAAACAATTTTCTAATTTTTTTAATATTCACTTTTAATGTAAAACCGATATTTATCGAAAATTCACGGGTTTTTGAGAAAAATGGGTTTCAAACCTTAATATAAATTACGATTGCATTCATAAAATTATTCAATCATTTATATTTAATAAAAAATATATTAATAATAATAATAATATTTTATTAAAATATTATTTAATTAAAAAATCCATTAATTCATCAAAATAGATTTCATAGTTGAATATTAACTAAAAATACTATTTGTGCTTTAAAAACCATATACAATGTAACAATAATAAAATGATGGTATATTAATTATTATATACAAAAATAATGTACATGACTATAGTACTAATGTCTTGTTATATTAACCCTTATAACGCCTTCATAAGACTGAAGGGTATGTTGTAGGATGGTGACTGAATCTTGGGGTGGCTCAAATAACATTGCTCGAGTGGTAATCTCTATCAACTTCCACTTCTCTCTTAAGAGGTTCCACTCGAGCTTAACATATTCAAGCTCCGCTTGGGATTGGTCAAGAGAAAAGCCCAATGAAGACACCTCCTTTCTGAGCTCTGACAAATGGGCTTCATATGGGGCATGTCTACTGGATGAGGTCATCACTTCCTTTATCTGAGTAAATTGGATTTGTTAAAGCCCTATATTTATAATAATCATGTGATCACTGTTCAACAACTATATTAACAATGGTCACAATTCTGAACAGTATTTTAAAATACAAAAACATAAAACTAAAGAATTTGACATTTTATATTAACAGTTTACATAAATAGACATTTAATTAGATCAAGAGGGATTTCCATTAATGAATGTTTGGTTCATTACAGATAAGGATTGCACACTCTATTATCTAGAAACTCTAGTTTGGGAAGGTATTTATCTAAACCTATACTGATAAATTTCTTAAGGGAGTGTAAATTACAATGTCCTAGTATTCAATGCCAGAGCCAAGACTCTTCGTGAAAGAAACTTAAGTAGGAAACATTCAGTGAGGCTAGTGTGTATAAATTTACAACATAGACATTTTATTTCTAAGAGTAGTAAATACTAAGTTATTTTTAGAATAAAAAACATGGATTAAATCATTTTTAAATTTTACATTAAATTAATCATCACAAAAAAATGAGATATTTTAAGCAATTTAAATTTTAATCCGTCAACATAAAGTATTTTGGAAATTGAAATAGAGTTATGTTTACCAATATAGCCTAAGACAATGACTTTCCTTTTACCATTATCATAAAATGTGACATGTACTCCAACAATATTGATGAGATTCTTGAAGCTTGAGTAAAATCTTGTCATGTTTCTTGAACAACCACTGTTCAAGTACCAAATATTTCTACAGGTCTTATTTAGGCAGTTTACCTACAAATCAATTTATCCATGAAAATATTTTGGTACCCATATTTCTATGGGTCTAGAAACATTAGTAATAAAGGCATTAGGAACCCAAAATTTTCATATGGGTTTTCAATATGTAGAATGTAATGTATTTAAAAAATAAACATTATTTGGTCCATAAAATGTGATGTAGTAAAATATTTTTTAGAACTGGAACTTGTAGTAAAATATTAATTTTTGGACAGTGAATAAAATTTTCCCCATTTAGTTATAAAATGTGTTTTAGATAAATTTCTTTGTCTGGGCTGATATCATATTCTAGTAGTATGCATAGGAGCTATCTGTTTACCAAGTAACTAAGTAAGTTTTTTTCCAATTAGTAAACTTTTCTAGTTCTTTCTTTCGTTCCTCATTATACATTTTTAATTCATTGTTTTCCTTGAGAAGTTGAGCATTCTTTTTCTTTTCAATAGTGAGTTCAGACATAATAGTTATAGTAAGATCATGATTTTTCTTTAAATATTTATATTTATCACTTTGTTAATTAATATTTTTTTCCAACGTGTTATAGTATTGAAATATTTCATCACTTTTCATATTTTCAGAACCACTCTACTCTTCAAAATAAAAAGAATTGTGTGTGGGCGAATCATAGGTTACCTCAGATGTGTTTATAAAACACATATTTTACATATCATCCTTCTTATCATGAGATTATGATGATTCACTAGATCTATCCTCACAAGCACTCTAGGGGGCCTTCATAGCTTTATTATACGTATTGTCTTTGTATTAATACCTATTTTTGTATTTTAATTTTGAGAAATCAAATTCGACATGTACTCTCCTCTTGCATTCATAGAAAACTATTTATTTTGATTTTTCAGGTGTCTTTAAATCCTTTTTCCAATTTCCTTTGTTGTCAAATTTTCCTTTAAACCTTGGTTTCTTGAAGAAATTTTTAATTCCGTAAAAGTTTCTGAATCTCCTGGCTAGCTAGGATATTTCCTCATCACTGTATGAAGCTGATTTTTCACTACTTGTGCTCTCAACCAGAACTTGAATTTTCTATTTGCCTTTACTCTTGGAATTGGTTGCCTTGAATGCTACAAATTTTCCCTTTTGCTCTTCCTCCTCTTGATTCACCTTTATTTCCTCTTCATACAAAATTAATTTTCCAATTAGATCTTCCACTGGCAGTTTATCAATGTCACCTGATTCTCTTATGGATACTGATGTACCTCTCCATTTCTATGGTAAGCATCATAGAATCTTCATGATCTGATCCTTTGTTATGATAACTATGCCTAAAGAAATCATGGTGTTCACAATTTCATTGAACCTAAGATACAAATTAGAATTACATTCCTGAGGATTAATTCTAAAATTTTCAAATTTAATAGTATAATTATTTAATCTCATATCTTTTACATTAGTTATTACCTCATGGGAAATAGAAAAAGCATCCCAATTCTCATTAGCAGTTTTATAGGAAGAAATGTGATTGAACTCTTCATATCTTAGTGTAAAAAACAAGGAATTCATTGCTTTACAGTTATTTTTATAGGAAATCTTGGTAGATTCATCCCAAGTATTTCTAGAAGTATCAGGGAGTTCAAAATTACTTTCAATAGAAGTCCAGATTTCAAATCCCATTCTTTTTAAATATATTTTCATTTTATGCTTCCACTGATCATAATTTGTTCCATTGAAAAAATGTAGTCTATTCGTAGCATATATTTTTAATCTATTTTCTATAATATAACTTTGGAAAATATTTCAAAGAGGTAAAAATTTAGTATTAATAGAAATTTTATGTTTTTTTGAAATGAAACTATAATCATAGTCAAGAAAGTTTGAAAATGCATTGAAAACTAAAAATTTCATAACCTTCCTATGATACCAAATGTTGTTCGGAGTAGAGTAATCAAGAGGGGGTGAATTGAGTCCCTATAAAAAATTTTGTTAAGGATTGGTTCTTTGAAAATTTTCCCCAATTAAAAATATAATCCAAGTCATTTTTAGTGAATTTATAAGAGTCCTGAATGTTCAATTAATTTCTGAAGAGATTGATTAGTTATCACCTATTCTAAACTAAATATCAATATAACTTTTGAAACTAACCTACTGGTTCAAAAATATTATAAACACTTTCTAAATGAACTATAAGTGTTTTAATTTTTTTGAATGAGATTTTTTATAAAACATAGTTAAAGAAAATAATAATAGGAATAGTGGAATTTAAAATAAGAGATTTAGTCTCAGGATGAGAATTAGTCCTCTCAAGCTGTTGATCACCTACCACTAAGTAGTTTAAATTAATAAACAAGTCTGATCCACACCATGAATCAGTGTTCACAACAACACACAAGGCTGTCCAAGTCACACTTGAACTCTACCATAGTTATTCATGGAAAAAACAAAAAACAAGTAAAAATGACCTCTTCAACAGTTCTATGTGGGATAAAAATGGATAAATAGAGTGTGAGATTGAGGATAACAAGTATCGTCTGATTATGCCCAGGAGTCAGTGTGTGTGTAATAGACAGATACACAATCTCCTCAAAAATGTAAATAAATGAACACAATAGAGATAAAGATGTATAGTTAGGTTTAATAGGATCTATTTGTTATGTAGTGCAGATCTAGACTTGTTTGACATAGTGAAATTGAATTTCGAGCCCTCTTCTGAAAGTTGAATCCAAAACAGTGTGTCAAATCCTCTGTGTTCTGGCTTCTAAGAGTATCATATATTCAGCTTCCTATTTGAAAGATATTCAAGTCATATCAGCAGGTTTAGAATAAATTCTTGATCTCCCCATATGTTCTTCCTTTTTAATTCTAGGATTTTGGATGTATGCTTGAGAGTTGCATGAGTTATTAGGTTTTCTTTCTTTCTACACCTCCTTGTATCTTGAACGATTTAGCTAGTAATTATTTTATACTTCGAGGTCCAGTAGAAAAAATTATCTCCCCACATGTATGTACCTTATACTATCCTATGAATATCCTAAAACAACATTAAATAATTTCAAAAACATTAATTATTCTAAATATGACAATTAGATGTAATTTTGAATTGAAAAAATCAAAACGGGTTTTTTGACTATTGGTGAGTCATAAGTATCAGTGAGTCAATAGAATAGGTCTGTCAGTATCGATGACTCCCTGTATTGGTGGGTCATTTGCATCGATATTGGTGACTTTGGGTATCAGTGATTCATTTGTACTATCAGTCCGTCCGAGCATCTGTGATTCATCATCGGTGACTCATTCTGAATTATCGGTTTCTCGCCGATTGGTGACTCATCCATCTGTAAGTCCTTTAAACTATCAGTGTGTCACCCATCAGTGAGTCTCCTATCGGTGTGACCAATCATCAGCGACTTTTCCATCGGTGTGTCGTTTGTTCTATTGGGGAGTCCTTCATCGATGTCTTCTTCGCTCAGTGATTCCTCATCGGCATGTCATCCATCAGTGACTCTTTTGAACCAATTGGTGTTAGAGACTTTGAAAAACATACAATGTCTATCTTATATAGAACAATACCATATTAAATTAAATTAATAATTACATGTAAATATACACCATTAAATATATTGAAACATAAATATCCATAATTTATTGACTTATTTAAATGTATTATACCACGTGACACTATTTATTCATTTATAAATATTCATTGACATGATTAAAATTAGTTATAACATAATATGTGAATTATTATGAATCGTAATTTGTTATGATTTGTGATTATTAAAAACAATTATCTCATAAAGGTTCCAACACTATCCCTAATTCATTTTCAGGATCCACCTCAGCTGTTGTGATGGAAAAAGATCTCCCTTCCTACCTTAGAGGTTGTTGGTTGTCTTAAAAAACCCATGGATTAGAAAATTGGTTTGAAAAGTTCCATGGTTCCTTATATTTGAATAAATGAACAATGTACATAGGGTTTATTGAAGAATTCATTTCCATTAATGAATTAGTGGGGTTCTCCATTCATCAATCACTATCTAGGTTCGCTTCCTTCCTGCTCCTAAACAATTTCCTCACACCCTTAGGCAAATTTGAGGGTTCTTCTTCCTACGCCATTGACATGTGGGATATTGAAATTACATGGGACCATTAGATTTATCTGCTAGACCACCAGAATTAAATCCCACTTTACACATATTATCCCCATAAAACCCTTGATATTCTCGAATATCCATTTTTTACTTTGAGGGAACATCATAAAATTTCCTCATATTTATCAAAATCTCATATTGCTATGTATTTTTGTAGACGTTGTATTATACCACTAAAGAAACGATAAACTTGTCACTATCAAGGTAACGATAAATTCATTGTCATATCATGAAAGTCTTGTAATGTATTCCTCATACCCCCCAATAGATTCGTCATTGTTTTTCATGATGGAAAGAAGATTTATTTCCATTTTAAGTGAAAGATTTTAGGGGAAATATTTATCGAAAAACATATTCCAGAATTCCTTCCATCCCATCAATTCGATATAATTCTCAATATTCATATTCTTAATCAATTTCTACCAGTGGTCAGCTTCTCCCTTTATATGATAAACAACTAGTTAAACCTTATCTTTCTAAGAATATTGAAGGATAGAAAATATCATCTCAATGGAGTTGTCCCATTTTACCGTGATTAAGGTATTAGATGATCCATTTAAAGTTGAAGGCCTTTTTCACATAATTATGTCAATTGTACATTGTTCCTTTTTAGAGGGATTTGGACCCTCATCTAGATTCATGTTTCTATTCATATCTTGAGTTATCTGAGACAGTATCATCATAAAGTTTCCGATTCATGCTCCCATTGGGTTGGGCATCTCATTGGGGCATGAATCACATTGCTCGTTGCATTGATTTTTTTCCTGATTACTCATATTTCTTCCCATTGGCTATAATAAAGGGAAAATTGGAAATTATTATTTTTATAATATTAAACAAATAAATTAGAATTTAATGATATTAAAGGGATAAATTTTAAATTGAATTTATTTCCTTAATTTAGGAATTTATAGGCTTCAATATATGTTATCCAAGATTTATTTCCTTAAATATATTTTTATTGTAATTTTTTTGCTCCCATAATAATGGTTCGTAATAAGCTTTTTATTTTACAAAAGAATATCCCATAGGAGTGTCAAATTAGCTGTGTAGTAAGACCCATTTTCATGTACTAGGTTATGTCAATTTTGGCCTGATGCTCTTTATCATATTTTTTTCCTCTAGGTTCATCTCTAGCTAAACCACATCTACTTGTTATATCAAGACAGGGATTTATTTTCTTGACAAAACACTTAATCTATAGTTACCAAAATTTAGGGATATTTTTATACTTAGTCTGATCTTTAAGGATTTCATAAGAGTTTTTTAATCATAATCCCAAAAATAACAATACTTTCATTTGATACCAACTATAACAACCCTACAATTTATTACACAATAATTCATGATTTATTACATAAAATTACACTCAATAAGAACCGAAATATTGATAATTATAGTGTGTTTTTTAATTTGGTACATTATATAACAATTTAAAATAGTGAAAAACAACGTCTTTATTGAAAACATCCTTAACATTGTCACACTTAAAACAACATAAGATAACTAGGGGACATACATAAGAAAGGGATGAGCTATAAATATGAGTAAGAGAATAATTATGGAATAAGGTAATAAAATTTATACAATTGGAATATCAATGGGGAATAAAAGTAAAATTAATAATAAGGCATGATATATCATAATAATGATAATATCAGAAATGTGGAAACAACATAAAACAATACATCATAATCACAGTTCAAGGATAACTACCATGACATCATGATTGAAAATGTATCATAAAGGAATCCAGTTCACTCTATATCCTAACATGATGTCTCATGACACTAAACATTACCCAATGCATTGGAACACTATATAATTCGGGGTGCACCCATCACTTTCATTTCATTATCATCCTTAAGTGTGCCACATAGATCATACAACATGGATAAATTCATAATCATATTTTATTCCATGGACATGGAGTGTGTATTAAATATACATAAGTTCCAATTAAAAGAGGTATAAGTGTATAAAGTTGAATACCCTTGATAGTAAATGGTTAGGCATTCACTATACAATTGTTTTCTCATTGGAAATTGTGGTGGAATTTCAACAACATAATGACATCACTTAAAAATTAATAAAATGGGTTGATGAGGGATAAAGGGGTATCTCATAATTTTTAAATAAAATAGGCAATAATAGGAAAATATAAAGACATATCCCAATATAAGGAATTGGAAATAGAAATCATTAGATAAAAAGGAAACATGAATAAAGAAGAGAATGTGAGTATCCCTTACTTGAGTCTGTGACTCCAAATGCTTGGTGGAGCTTCTTTAGAACTTGGGGGAACCATGGGAGGACTCTATAAAGAGTATGGAAGAGTAAGGACATGATAACAGATTTTTTTTGTGAAGAGAAGTGTGATATTGGGTGGTTTTATATAGGGAAATTGTGGGGAATTTTTTATCATTTCACAAACTTAGGTTTTGGACTCTATATAATATGATAACCAAAACACAAACCATTATATGATTTTTAAATGGATTCTGCCAAAATGGAGTGGTTTATGTTATTTTATGAGGAAAATTTCCAAACATAATAAGATTATCCCCTTTCTTATGATGAGGTGAGTCATATTCTTAAAGAAATGATTTTAAAACCTTAAAGAATTTTAATGGTTTTAAAGGATTCATAATTGATTAAAAAAATTAAAAAAATAAACATAAAATCAAATCATTTTAATGTTAAAACAAATATTTTGTCGTGTATAACTTTTATAGTATTTATTAAATCACTTCTTGTTCATTATGATGTCATAACGCGCAAAGCATATTTATACAATATTTAATTTTAACCCGAAAATTTGACTATCTAAGAAAATTATGAAAAATTATCCATTGGATAATTTCAATTTTATAATTCCGAAAATAATATTTATTTTATTTAAATAATTTTCAAAATATTTTAATTTTCACTTTTAAAATAAAATCATCATTTATTACCAAATTCTAGGTTTTTTTAACAATAACAGTTTTGAAATCCTTATAAAAATTACATTTAACTTCACAAAAAGTATATGATCATTTATAATAAATAAAAATTATTTAATAATAATAATTTATTGAAATATTATTTTTTTCAAAAAACCCTTAATTCATCAAAATAAATTCCTTAATTGAATTTGAATATTACCCAAAAATACTATTTGTGGTTTATTATATCAAAATAGAAATAATTTATAAAGTGAAAATAAAAGGATGAAAATATATACCTTAATAAAAAATGTAAATAATAATATTTCTAGGGTATTGATACATATACCTTTAATACACCAATAATATACCTAACAGTAAGGTGCATAGTTGTGAGATTTTCATGGGGTTATTAGGTGTACATGGTTTGGGCCATGATCTCGATGTGCTTTAAATTATCTCATAAATAGTTTCATTTATGATTAAATTTATGGATATAAACTTGGTCTTGCTCAAGGGAATAGACCAGTGATACTATCTCCCTCAGAACCTCTGATAAATTGGCTTCATATGGTATAATCCTACTAGTTGATGTCATCAATTCCTCTGTCTTTATAAATTAAACTATATAAAACCCTATATTTATACTAATCATGTGGTCACAGTTTAATGACTATATTATCAATGGTAAATAAACTTAATGGTCATTTATCTATGATAGGATATAATAAAAAAAAATAATTTCATATATTTTCTATAACCATATTGCTCGATAAAACATTAAATTAAATCATGAGGGGAACATTATTTATAACAGTTCAGGTCAGTATAGTTCCCATGAGCTTATTATGAATGATATTGAAAAAAATAAATCTTATAACCTTGGAAATATTATTGAACCTCATGTGAATATATTTTCTAGTTTTTAATTGAATAATAATCCCTTAAATTATGGTTAATCTGTAGATTTAAGACAATATGTCAAGAGAATATTGTGAATATGTTTCTGTATTGTATTGTTTTTCAATACATAAATAATGTTAAAACTCACATCAAATAAATTTTATCATGTGAGGAGAAGGATATTGTGAATTCATGAGGTGTTTGAAATAGTTATATTTGTGTTTGGGTGAATTATAGATATATTTTGTATTGGGCAGAACTGATTCTAAAAATGGTAATTCATTTAATACATATGGTTTTCAACTTGTAAGATTAAATATTTAGTACCTATAACTGATTCCATAATACATAATATTAAATTTGAAATATATAAGAGGAAATATATGGTATGTAATATTAAATGTACAATATGTATGGTTTTCTTATATGTATGATGTATTCTAAGAAAATTAAGCTATCTAACAATATAAAAATTTGTGTAATAGAAAGAAAAACTATCAAAGTATAACTAATTAAAAACTATATCATTTCTCAGGGATGAATTTGAGGGGATCCAAACTCAATATAAAAAGTCTCAAAAATAAATCAAATTTTTCATAGAAATTTTTGGAAGACTTTATGACATAAATTTTAATGAGATGAAGATAAGAATTACATAATGGTAGTTTCTTTATTAAATTTTTAATTTAAAATTAATATTTTAGGTTGAGATATGTGTTTTTGTTGTGTAAGAAAAATAAAATGGGTCTTGCATGAATTGTAACTAAGAAGGGGGTAAAATCGAAAAGAGAACAGTGAAAGTGAATATGATGTAGATACAATCAGAATGGACTGAAGGACTTTATTTTTTATTAGTTTTGATAATCTACCTTTCATGGGGTGAGGTGGAACTCTTACAAGGCCTGAAATCTTAGATACAATTACGTGACCCGTAGGTCTTTGATGGAATCCCTTAGAAAAGACAACTTGGAATTACTCCTCCCTAGAATATTTCATAATATCAGCACTCCACCTTCGCAGGGCTGGTCAGCTAGCTTTCCAATGTAAGGCTACACATCCCCAATACCGATAGAAATGTCATACCCTCTCGCTCTTCCAATTCTGTTTAACTCTGCTCGAGTGAATATGATGTAGATAAAGGAGAGTATACATCAAGCGTGTGTGTTGAAAGAGTGTTTATTTCCACATAGTTTGTGTGTGTGTGTGTGTGTATTAAAAAATTATGGGAGATGTCACACAAGTTCTCTAATAAGGAAGTGTTGGGGAATTATATATTATCAAGTGAAAATCAAATCATAGGAAGAAGAATAATCCCTACCTCATGAAAGAATTAGATAGTCGTGTAATTTTTTGGGAGATTTGTTGGGAGATGAAATTATTGATATTATTTTATTATGAGTCATGTATATACCCTGATCATTTTAACTAGATGGAAATTATTTTTAATTATGTGATATCTATTTTATTTGATCATGAAAAAGATGTATCTACTCATTTTTCATAGAGAACCTTGTATATAGGATGTTCAATGTTTATCTTCTTTTCATGGTCCGTGAGAAGTTCAAACCTAAGATTATTCACTCTAAAAAGTAATTAAAATTGATTTCATAATAAATAAAAATGTGAAACTATAATATTTTTCATCAATTCACCCTAGTCCCACCCACCCCCTCCCCCTATTAGTGAACTGACACCATATTTTTGGGAAATATCAATTGTTATCCAAGTATCCCAGTTCCCTTTAAATAAAATTAATGATGTTTATAGTTTATTAAACGAATGTTTCTCTATGATTAAGGTTATGAGTTCTATATTTCTATGTGTCACATTAAAACTTTAGAAAGTCTGAGGATTACCACTTTTTATAGGATGAATTATTATATATAGAATCATTAAAAACCGATATATCATTTATCTATTATTCTAGCTATAATAGAATATATTAATAATGAATTTTTCATTGTATTGAATATTCTCCAATGATAGTAATATATAATAAGAATATAACAAATTATGGGCCATCCTATAATGAAATATTTCCACCTCTTTAATAAAACAACAATTTCTCAATGTTAAATGGATTATGATAGAAAACTAATATTTTGATACATATGAAAACATATATGAAGGTAATAAGATGGTGAATCACCTAAAGATATAGGTTTGTATATTTAAGTATGAAGATATCAAGATAAATTATGATGAAAATTTTTATGTCTTTTTCAAGAAATAATTTCAAGATCATTAGAAGGGGAGGTTTTCTTCAAAAAAATATTGGAAGTCATTAATTAACAAATAAATAATTATTTATCCAAAATTAATGCATCATCATGTGATAGAAATTAGGTTTTTTATTCATCTAGATACATTGGGGAGAATATATCAATTGGATCTATTGATGTCAAGGAGTTGATAAGTTAAGGTGAATTGAATAAATAAGTAGAGGTTTCATTAAGAGAATGTAGTTTGGGTAGTTCTTAATGTGGTTTCATCAAGAATTAGTGAATAATTAGGTGAATCTAAAATAGAATTCATAAATAGGTAATTTATGAAGATTATATACAAGAATATAAATTTGGATAATGGATAGGGGAAATGATTAATGCATTTAATATATTTGAATTAGATAATGATAAATTTAAAATAAAGATAGATGAGTTTTTAGTTTTTTTAGGGAAAAAGACACTTAATGGTCAAGGTAAAAAAAAAATTCATGTGTTTTTAAGAAAACATTCTTTTACAGTAGAAATAACATGTATATCTCAAAGTGAGCTTCATATATAAGGAAATATATATCTAAAAAATCATATATGAAATTTGAAATTCTAATAAGGGGGTAGGAGATTTCATAATGAATGGGGTTTGTATTGTGGCTAAAGTGAGACATCAAGATTGTTTAAATTAATAAGGATATTAACAAACTATTAATAATGATCATAGAATAATTAGATAAAATATACAATCCCAATTGAAGGTGAGACGAGGGAAGAAAATCAGACAAGAGAAGTCATTTTAAAATATTTTTTCCACTAAAAACTCTAGAATTAAACAAAAATATATTATTATCTGTGATGAGAAGATATAAGGATAAATATATATATAAAGTGGGAATATAATATATTAATAAAAATTTATATTTCATCAAGTGGAACTCAAAAAATCTTTTATAATGAAAAATATACTAGGAGTATTTTCACAATTGATACTAGTGGTTCTGGAAGAAGATTGAACTTTTACATCCACTGTTGGTTTTCTAGAAGTTATGGGAATATGATGAGATGTTTTTGGTTCATGAAAAATAAAATTATTATATGAAGAGTATTTCAAGGAACCCATGTTGTGGGATGTAACCCTTAAAAGCAAATAAAAGTTAGGAAATATGATATTCAAAAATAATTTGTGAGTTAAAGAATCATTTTTGAAGATTCATATAAATTATATGAGATATTGGACCCGCATGTTTATATTGTGGATTGGATCCTATACACTATAAATTATTATTTTTTGAAAATATATTTCTAAGATGTGAGGAAAAAGTTTAAATGATTTATTTATTTCACAAAAACCACCATTATTTTATGGAAATGATTATGGATATTGGAATTTCTGAATGGAATTTATGGATGGAATGATATCTTAAATATATAAGTATTAACCATAGTATAACCATGGTGAAATCTAATATAAATCATAAGGATTATCTTTATACTATTACAATTTCTAATTCTTTGAAAAAAATTACTTAACTATAAAATCTAGGATATATTTTATTGTTTTATTAAAAAAACATTATTCTATCACATTTTATCATTTAAAACTACACATTCTATTTAGACAATATTATAAAATACACATTATAGTTGTAATCAGCTAATTAAAACTAATCATGATATGATAATGGAAGAATATCAATATTTTCAAATTAATGAAAATGAAACTATAAATCAAATGTTTCATATATTTATCAATGTTGTAAATAGCTTGAATACTTTAGGAGATGATCTAGATAATACAACTATTATTGAAATATTAGTATAATTTATTCCAAATACATGGAATTTTAAGAAGGTAGAAATAGATTAAAGTAAAAGTTTAAATAATTTACTCTTGATTAACTTATTGGTTATTTACTATAATATGAGTTAGATTTGAAAAAAAATATGAAGAAGAGTCTAGTAAAAGAAAAGTAGTATCTTTAAAATAAAAAACTAATTTTATTACTTGATTACAAGATTCTATGTTTTAGGGAAATAAAAATGATAAAGATTATCATGTTTACAAATGAGTTTATAAGTGAAATAAGGGATATTCAATAAATAATAAAAGATATTATTTGATGGATAATTATTGAATAAACTGAAAAGGTAATGATGATTCTAATTAATTTTAGGACGTGAGTTACTTATAATATAGAATAAAGAGGAATATAAAATCTAAATTATTTATGGAGAATGTAAATAATAAAAATTAGACAAAAAGGGAGAAGATATCACTTATTTATAGATGGATCTACACCAAATACACTAATTTTAGTGAATATGAAAGTTCCAAAAAATTATTGTAAAATCTATTCTTAATGGATTCATTAAATTATGTTAGTGATTATTAAAATGAATCTTCTAATTATAATTTTTAAATAATATAATATTTATTAATTTTTTGATGAAATAAAAGGATTGAAAAATAATGTTTTCAAAATTATAAATATACACAACGAACTGAGGAAAAAGTATGAAAAATATGTTGTGGAAAAAAAGAACACTCTTAGAGAAAATGAAAATTTAAAGAATACTGCTTCTAGATCAAGTGATAAAATATATAAATATTTAGAAAATATTAAAAAATTAACAACAAAAAATATTTATATTTATATAAATAATGAGTCTCTGTAAATAACATTTAAAAATATTCTCTATTAAAATGACAAACTAGAAATATGAAATTAAAATCCTTGACATATTAATCTAGGATTTTTCTAGTAATGTAAAACTATGAAAAAATTGTAATAATTAAAAAATTAATTAAAAGTAATATTGTTCTTGGTTTTGTTAATCAATTTCATAAATTTAACAATATGTTTTTATAAAAATTACTACATGAAGTGTTTTAATAGATACTTGTTTTAAATATGGAATGAAATGGAATTTTACAGGTGATATTTCTTTGAGATTATCAAAATTACTTATAAAAACCAATTTAATTATGTCCAAGTCATTATCACCTAAATTATATATTAGTAAATGTTTAATATCAATGTGGAAAACTAAAAAATCTTTCCCTATACATAATTTACCCATGTTTCCATTATTACTAAAGTTATCTTAATTTTTTTTTCTATGATGTATCTATTAAATGTTTATGAAATGATATCTTGTATATGGATCATTGGTGTTCTTAACATACTACAATTATTTTTGAAAAATTTCTGTCATTAAAAAAATATAAAGGAGGTAATGCTATATTTGGGGATAATTCAAAATGTATTTTCCAAATAATTAGAGAATTTAGAATCTCAAAATATATTAATATTTAAAAATCATGTTATGTTGAGAGTTAAGAAAACAATTTGATTAGTATCTCTATATTATGGGATGAAATTATGAATATAAAATCTCAATTTTTTTTTCAGTTTATAAGGATGAATCTGTCTTATTTTATAAAAATCAAAAGGATAACACTTATTTAATAAATTTTACTGAATTGAAACAGAAAAATGTTAAAATTTTATGTTTAGATCAATAAAATAAAATATCCCAGCATAGGATACTTTACCATGTAAACTTTATAAAACTCTACAAACTGTCCAAAAATTAAAAGGTTTTACAGATTCCATATTTAATGATAGACAAAAATTACTTTGTGACTCTTTTATGAATGGTAAACGTGATAAAGAGTCTTTAAAAACAGTTAAAATGGTATGGAAGTTTCAACTAATACTTGTCAATTTATTTAGACTAATATATAATACTATTATTAGTAGAATATGTTATGTGTTGGAATTTTTTTAAGCATTTTTTAGATTTACATGTGTATATTTTATAAATAATAAATTTTAATCCATTAAAAAAATTTATATTAATCATAATCATATTCAAAACGAAAAAGGATATCTAATTTTATCAATTAGAAATGGTTGTGGAGGATAATTTGTAAACATATAATTCAAAAAAATCTATGAAGATAAAGGTTATTGATATTATATTTCATCCCCTAGGACACTATAATAGAACTGTGCTGGGAATGGAACAAAATAAAATAAAATGTCTATAACTATACTAAAGGATTTTAAAACCATATATATATATATATCAACAAAATAAGTAAATGAGTATTTGTATTTTTCAAATATATTTTATTTAAGACTGATTTTAATGAAAAAAACTTATGAACTTTTAAATTTTTTAAACCTAAAGGATGTTTATTTTTGATTATTTGGTTATAAATATTATATTATTATCAATAATTAATCATTTGATAAATTCTATTAAAAACATAATGATTCTATATTTTTATTTTATTCAAAGTATAGTAAGGCATATAGAGTTTATAATTAAAGATCCATGATAGTTCAAGAGTCTATAAACGTGAAATTTGATGAAAATATTTCCAAAGAAAAGAATAATGATTTGAATCAACTTAAAAATAATAATTTAGATATTTTAAATTTTCAAAGGTTTATCCCTAAAATAATAATGAAAATATTGATGAGGAGAGTCAACCTAAAAACAATAAGATCATCCCTATAAAAAAATCTAGGGTCCCAAAATATTATAACAATAATAAGAATTATTTTTAAAAATATCAAGGATAAAAATATCCTCAATGGATTATAGTAATGACCATGACCAACAAATAACTCCTAAACCAAAACCTAAAATTGGATAATAGATAATAAATTCAATTAACCTATTTATAAATATGAGAAAAAAAATATTAATTGTATTATAATACTCAATGCAGTCCTCCCATGTTGATGCCAACCTCTAGGAGGGAGAGGACATACTGATATGGATAACATAATTGATGAAAAAAATATATCTCAAGATAGATGTTTCTCAATTTATTGATCATTTCGATCAGAATTACTAAAATATCCCATTCCATCTCAACATTTTATACTATATCCATTCCTTAGTCCTTATATAAGAAATAATGAGAACCTCCATTAGATTTCCCAAATATTCCACCATACCCTATTTGCCCATGATTTCCTCTTAAAACACCAGGATGGAGTTCTGATCAAGATCATTCTTTACAAAATCATCCCAGTTATTAGAATAAAAGATACCATTTAAATACATCTAAATACTATTTTCCTGACTTTCATTCCAAGAATCATTTTCCCCGACCAAATTAGGTACCAAGCATCAACAACTATAGCCTTAGAGATACACTTATAGTAGGTTGATATATCTAGGATATTACAGCGATTAAATTGTAAAATGATGAAATTTATATTGAGGTATCATCTTTAAATAAATTTGACACAATATTCCAAATTGCCTAATTAAAGTTATGATGAACAATGTATAATCAATGTTGTCATGACCACCCTTAAAAATATTGTACATTGAGCATAGAGAAAATACATATTTCATCACACTATCTTTAGTTTCTGACCTATTGTAGGCTACTCATAAAATGATTGCATTCCTAGTAGATGGAATCCAGTCCCCATTGAAAAGGTTTAGTCCATTTTTAGCCTTATAAGGTCTCTATATGATGAAGTTAAAGAATAAATAAAATTAAGGGCTCTATACCTCAATGGTTCCAACAAAAGTACGTCTCTACTAGGCATGCACTAGTAGGAAAGGATGACTATCATGATAGGTTAAAGTGTGTGATTTATAAATGATGAGATCATATCCCATATCCTCACCTATGAGTCATGAATATAGATATAACAGATATATGAAAGAGGAGAACCAATCCAATTATCAAACCATAAACTATTATTAGAATTAAGTGAAACTAGACATCTACTGTGCTTTTTCAACTCAGAATGTTTTTTTGTAGCTAGGATAAATGGAATATAAAATGAAATTATTATTTTCATAATGGGCCTTACACGAAAAATTATCTTCACATGAATAGGTCTATATCATATCTTTAATTTAAGAGTCTCCATACAAATTTTGTATATAATTAATCATTAATGTATGGTAAGTTATTGATTCCCAATCTGACCTCTTTCGTGGGTTTGTAGAGAGTGACCCATTTAACAATGACAGACATAGTATTTAATTCAATTACACTCAATTTAAAGATCTCAATTTTTTAATTTTAACTTTTTATCTAGGATATATTCCATTTTATATCAATAAATGAATATGAAATTTAGGAATGTAAATTTATTTAACAAGGAAAATTATCCTAGAAAGAAAAGGGACATGAGCTTCTAATATATGACTTTCTCCTTGATTTTATTGGTAATAAAACTAAATATTAACAACTTGGGTATACTCAAAAACTTGGTCACACCCAAAATAAATGAATGGAAAGCTATCCTCCATGATGCCCAATATTATATTAATAAACAACCTCTTTTGGAATATAAATTTCTAGTAGAATGAAATAGATGATTTAGTCTAATTAATATGTTTATTATCCACTGATCTGTAGTGGTATAAGAACCCATTGAGGTAATAAATATACTATAGGGTTTCCTAGGAAAAAAATTTAATTATCATTATAAAAGATATGAGATTGATCTATTTCACTCCCCCATCTTAAATGAGCATAATCTTCCCCTTATTCACAAAATATGTAATTCACATACTTATATAGTCTTTACCAATGCTAAAAATAAAATATAATGTATCCAATTTCCTAATACCATAGGTGCATGAGAAAAAAATTAAGATTTATATTGACTAAAATTGAGATTCTAATAAATTTTATGAAAATAAATATCATATTAGTGAATACATTTGTGAAACTAAATTTGTAAAAGGTCTCCATCATAAAGTACCAACTGATGATATCAAAATAGATCATAAAATCTAGTTTAAGAGATATACCCCCATTCCTAGTAGGTTTTCATAACATATTAACACATTCCAAGGTATTTAAAATAAGTTTTTGGTTTATTATCCCATAAAAAAAGCCATACTGGTTTATTAACACCACCTTGTTGATGATATTATATATCCTTATAACCAAAATATCTCACATAACCTTGTAAACCCTATTAGGAAAATCCATAGGTTATAATATATCAAGGGAATCCACAAAATCAATTTTGGGTGGGAGAACAATGAATTGAGAGTAAATTCACCTTAGGTGGATAACATTCCTATAAATTAGATTTTATAATCATCAAGACTCTTTGAAAAATATCAAATAATTCCTAGTAAATTATATTAGTAAATTCATAGAGTCCATGAGAACTTATGTGATTAAGGGATAAGACACCATTACAAACCTCCACTATTTCATGAATTATTGTAGGAATTATATTATATAAGCCATCCAAAATTTTAATTATGACATTAGACACTTCACTGAGATTGGAATGAGAGCCATTCTTGAAAAGGTTATGGTAATAACAGAAAATTTTCTCACTAATTTCCTTCTACCTATAGAAAACCTATTTTTTATTTTCAAAATAGGTAATTCTATTTATTTATTTCCTAATATTTGGATGTTTATTTTTAAAGGAAGTGGTTTTATCACCTTCCTAGAGCCATTTAACACAAAATATTTCCAAAAAAACAGCTTCATTCAAGTTGATCTTCTCTAAAATACTATTATATAACTAAACATACATATTAAAAAGGATAAATAAAATTTCACTATTTTTATATAATAAATCTTTTAAAACCTTATTAAATGTCATATAAAACTCAAAAAGATCACTATTTAAATAAAGTGATTAAAAATTTTAATTTGAGAATTAAAACCATAAATTCATTGAGGAAATTTTATTCTTGTCATGATTTTATTTCAATTTCTTTCCTAAAAATGTTGATGAAAATTTAAATGATTCAAATTGAATATTATCTATTCCATGAAACATAAATCAATTTTAAATAAATAATTTTTAGTATTTAGTTAAAAAACATAATGTACCTTATGTAATTGAGTTTTAATGGATTTTTAGAAACAAACTTGTTTCATTTAGAAATATTTTTTGAAATAAGGTGAGTTTAGTATTACAAGAAT
Source organism: Viscum album (assembly GCA_963277665.1). NCBI lineage: Eukaryota > Viridiplantae > Streptophyta > Magnoliopsida > Santalales > Viscaceae > Viscum > Viscum album. The sequence goes on from OY728136.1 coordinate 2,368,150, forward strand.
ATGGTTAATAAGAAGAGATTGATTATTACGAAAAATTTTCCTTTGTTTCTAGGTTAGAGGCTAAAATAATAATAATTTTATATAAAAATTTCCATGGTTTTAAATTATTTCAAATGGATATAAAATTTTATAATTTTTTATTTTGAATTTTTTTAATAATGATAGGTGGATAAAACATTTTTTGTAAATAAAATTTATAAAAAATTTATTTACTCTAATATATTTTTAAGAAATTATATTTTTGATCTTAAAATGATGTTTTGGGTAATGAATTTTCAGTTCTAATGGATAATATATTTTATATGAGATTTATGTAAGAATTAAAATTCTTCCTTAGACTTCAGGTTTTTCAAAGAAATTATTGTATATTTATAAATCAATTTATGTATTCAGAGGAAAATGATAAGATATTTTTAATGGATAACTTAAAAAGATCAAATATTTAGATAATAACTTCTTCTAAATAGGATGACAATGACTCTAAAAAATAAGTTAATAATAATTTTTTTTGAAGTGTGATTAGTGGTTTTTTACAATAAGCCGAATCTTGGAGTGAAATGAAATTTTAAATTTGTATTTGTGAAATATTAAAAATAAATACTTAAAAAAATTCATTTAAAATATATAAAAAATCATAAAATATGTTAATGGTTTTATAAATATTAGTTTTTTTGTACTGAAAAAATAATATTGAGTTAAAAACATACACAAATTTTTATTTTAGGGGTTTTAATATATATATATAAAGTGCAACAAATATGTGAAATTTTTTAATAAAATTAAAAATATTGTGAAGTTATAAGGAAATAAATTTTTTATAGACTGTAGAAGATGAATACATTATTAATGAATGTTATTGTGATCAATCTCTATAGAGTAAGAAACCATTATTTGACTTTCATGTTCATTTAAAAAAATCATATTTTATGTGAAAATTTATATACTATTGGAATTTGAAAGTACCCTTTCATCATTCAAGGGAAAATAATATAGAAGTTATATATCATTTTATTGGAGTCCATGCTCAAAATAGTGAATTTTTTTTTGGAATGAATTAAAACTAATTACCAATGTGTTGATATCATTACTAAAAAAATTGATTCAACTATTTTAGAGAAGAGTATATATAAACATGGAATGATTTAAGATTAAAATAAAAGTTTTTAATATATCTATTTGAATATGTTTTTGTATAGTGGACATTAAAATATATTTTATTCTCCGATTATCTAAAAATTTTAAACACTATTAATTACTTTTTTATTCCCTGAATATATTAATATGATTTCACAGATCCTTATTATATACATTTTATTTTTTATGTAGAATTAAAAATAATTTATTTTATTAGTTTTTAAATTATTCTCATAATATATTCAAAATCTACACATTTTCTTTTAAGGATACTAGTCATTAAATTAGGGAAAATGCTTCAATTTATGGGAATTGTTTCTTTTTTTATTTTCATATTTTAATTATTATTGTTTAATTTATTTAGTTTTATTCATTTTAGAAAGCATAAATTTTTACAAAGATAATTTCTTTTTAAATATATATATTTAGATACTGCTAAAATATACTTTGATACATACTAAAACAAAAAAAAGTTATTATTTAAACTATTTTTTACTATTTCAATATTTATTAAATAATAGACTAGTATTATTTATTTAAATTTATGTTTTATGAAAATTATCATATTCATAATAAGTTTCTAAAATTGTGGATACATGTTTTTGTATTCATACATATTTTCAAAATGGGGAATATTTTATTGAAGTGTTTATTTTTAAAAAATTTGATAAATTCAAAAGGGGAGAAGCTTTTAAAATTTTATTTCATTTTTTAATTATAAAAAAGTGTGCTATTTTTTATTTTATCTTTACCACTTTACATCATTATGTATTGTTAATTAATAATTTAATGTCTTATTTCCCCTAACATGAGTTCATAAATGTGTTTAAGATTTCACTACATATAGATGAAAATATTAATATTGATATTGTATATTAGATTATTCATTGCATTAATTATGTTTCTTATGAAATGATTGTAGAGAAAAAAAATATTCTTTGTTTGAATTGATGACTCATACTGACAATTTCATATGGCATTTTATAATGTCTTACTGTTTTAGAAGTCTTATGAAATTTCTAAGAGTCGTATGATTTTTCAAAGTTATACATTTCCCTCAAATTCATAATAAAGAATAATTTATCTAATTATGAATTTATACATGCTTTAAATGTCATATAAAAAGGCTTGTACCAGTCATATGGGTTTTGAAAATTCATATTATGAATGTCAAGATGGATTTTGAAAAGATATAAGCTAAATAAAAAGTCTTATAAAATGAAAATTTTACTAAGTTTAAAGTCATATAAGGTATGTAATGTCATATACTACTTAAAACTTCTTATGAAATATAATTTATTACACAATAAAATAATTCCATATTCAAAATTGAAAAATATACTATGTATTACATATCTTTTCATATATTTATTTACTATATATTTTTAATACATGTTATTATTTATTTTATTATTTCATAATAACATATTTATTATTTAAATTCTATGAAATTTTATTTGGAATTATTTTATATATAATTGTATTATATATCAATGTATAATTTTTTTATTCTGATTTTATTTTCATAGGAAATTGGGAGTTTCAAATTTGAATCATTTTAATTATAATGATTTTTTCTAGAATTATTAATGGGAAAATTCAAAGGTATTTATTGAATTTTATTTTATAATATATTATTTGTGTGTTTATAATGGTTTTTTGTAAAGATATATTATGATTTATGGATTATTGATAGTTATATCTACTTTGAAATACATTTTTACCTTTAAGAGGGAGAAAAATGTGACTACATGGGAAAATATTAATCTTGAATGGTTTTGAATGAATTAAAAATTTATGAATAGTAAGGTGTATAATTTAATGTTATATATTTAGTTTGAAAGAACCAGTTATAGAAAATATATGATGAGGATATTTTGAGTTTTATTGTGTCACATACTTTAGCAATCATATAGAGTTGAGCTTTATCATGGAGAACTACATCATACTAATCCAGTGATGAAAGAATAAATCATTGTTCTATCAATACTCTATCCCTCTTATCTAAAATATACATATAGTTTAAAATTATTTCTATCTTTTATATGTTATTCATATATTGTTTATTATTTTTCATTCAAAATCATAACTTAGTGTCCAGTTATAATAACCCCACCAAATGGAAATCATAGGTTCTAACTTTAGGTGAAAAATATAGTTCTGAGAGTTCCATGTATGATAAAAGATAGGTATTTTTGTTATTCCTTGGTCGAGATAAATTCAAGGTTGGTTATTCCTTCTCATCTAACAGTTGTTTATGGGATGTGACTCTATGTATATACAAGGTAAGATTTATATTGTTCCCTCAGGGATTAGAAGGGTAATAAAGTGCTTTGAATCCCTTAAAATGTCAATTAACTATTTATAAAAGAAAAATACTATCACATTGAGAGTTTTAAGGGTATACATAAGATCACATTGATATGGAATTCTATAAAAACAATTTTCTTCATATTTTATTTTCCTCTGAATGTTAAATTATATCCAAAAATTATTTAAATTTTTTTAAGAGTTCAATTCACCCACACCCCTCTTAACCAATCAACTATATTTTCTTCAAGACCAAAAATATATCACTAAATATTTTATTATGATATTAATATCTTATTAAATCCAATTTCATGATGCAACATGATTTTAGAGTAGAGGAAAGAGAAATAATTTGGTGAATAATAAGATATAAATATTTTTTGAAGTCACTGGATATTGTTGACTCAAAAGAGGGTGTAAATTATTTTTTACTCTAAAAGTAGGATAAATAAGTGATCTCAAGTAGAATATATCAGAAAATTATGGATGGGGAAGGATATATTATTTTAAGAAAATTGTGTCAACATTCTAAATATATAGCAGTAAAGGGAATAAAAATAGAGATTTTAATATTCCATATTATTGAAGTATTGAAGAATATGAGTTTTCATACAAAAGAATAGAGTTTAGAGAATAATATTTCATATAAGAGAGGATTTAATTCAAATAATAATTTTAATATTAATCCATAGATTTTAATGATGAATTATCATCCTTAACTCATCAAAATCTGAGGTATATTGAATTTTTCTCCTATCATAGTTCTTCTTTTGATATTTATTATAAAAGGGGTGTAGTAAAATATAAATCCCTTTATTTTTATAGATTTAGGTATTTTCATTTTCTAAAAAAGGTAGAGTTTTACTAAGAGGGGGGAAACAATATACTTAAAATAAATAGATATATTTCCAACTTATAGGGGGGGATCTCTTATTTAGGGGGAGCATGAATCTTAGGGGGGGTTAAAAGTAGAATGGTTTTAAAAGGTGGAATTTTTAAATTCACATTGAGTTTTGGTTAATTTTATGAACTATTCTAACATATTTTTTGATCATGTTGGTAGGAACATGTTATACACAAGTTAATGACATAGTTTTGAGATGTTGAATAATGTTTATTGTAAAATTTTATTCTTAGTTAGTATCAAGAGTAGTTAAGATGTGGATGTAAGTCAATTTAAAGGATAAAATGATATTATTATTTAATATACAAGTATACTACACCAAGTTCACCCTTATAGTATTAGAGTTATTGAATGATGATTCATTTATAACTGTGTCATGTTCAATGGTTGAATATAAAATCAAAAAGGGGATATTTATGTGACAAAGAGATTGTTAAGTGAGATGTTGAGACTAGGATTTTTTTGACTTTATGATGATTTTTGAGATTATAAGAATGTTTAATAGTATATTTAATTATATAATAAACTCTTACATTATAGTTTCTTTCAAAGATAATAATATATGTGGAGAGAATAGAGTGAATATGTTTTTGGGTTTGATTTTGTAACAAATAATTAAATCATGGTAAAAATCACATAAAATAAATTTAATCATGTGAGTGTATTGTTTTTTAGAATTATATAGGTCATTAAAAGTAGTTAGAGGTGTTTGAAGTAATTCTTACGATATTTGGTGTTGATTAGAACTAGGCTTGAAATATGGACACTTTCTCTGACTTGTGGTTTTTTGATCTATAAGATTAGAAAATCAAAAAATATGACTATGTTTGTGATATATAAAATTGTTTCTTAAAAATTATGATTAAATATATGATACATAATATTAATTAAATGATATGAAAGATTAAATATTTAATATATAAGTTTTTCATATACATAAGATATATTATCTAAATATTATTTTTTATCATTGTTTCAAATAACATTATTATGTTTGCGAGAATAAAAAATCAAAGAATTATATATTAAAATTATCTAATTTATTATTTATGACTCATAAAGAATCAAAACTAAATCTAAAAAGTCTCTAAAATTAATCAAAGGTTGTTAGCTATTCTAGGATGATCTGATGGCTCAGATTTAAATAAGAATAATCTAAGAAGTAATAGTTACGTTTTCAATTTAAAATTTAAAATTTAAATTTAAATATTTAAAAAGTGTAATGGAAGTGTATGAAAAGTAAAATTGGTCTTTTGTGATTTTTAACTAAGAAGAAGAGAATAATTTAGAATTGAAATTGGAAGAGATGAGGAAGTAGAAGAAAAAGAGTGCATGTGAAACATGAGTGTTGGATGAGTGTTCATTATAAAATTGTTTATGTGTGTATTGAAGATATATGGAAGAATTCAAACATCTTATTTAAATAATAGGTGGGTAAGAACTATACATTTTCATGAGAAAATAAAATCAAAGGAAGAATAATAATAATTACTGCGTTGAAGTACAAAGAATTAATGAAACTTATTGAGAGACATTTTAGGAGATAATATTATTGATTAACTTGTATTATGATCATATATATAAACAACTACTTATATATAAATGATTATTATAGAAGAATATTTGATCTTGGTTTTTTGGATCATGATATGGTTGTATCCACCCCTTTGAGTATCATACCTTGTACATGTGATGTTCTTTATTTATTTTTCTTTCCTTAGTGTGTGATAAGTTTATCAATAATATCGTTCACTCTAATAAGTGATCGAATTTAATTTCATAAGATTTTATAAAAGGTAAAATTGAAAATTATTCAATCATTTACCCCCTGGTGAACCAAAACATATAGTGGGGAATATTAATTTGTATTATAGAATTATGGTTCCCTTATAAGATGGTTATCATTATTTATATTTTAGAGAAGAGGGGCTCCTATGTGATAAATTTTTGGGTTCTGAATTTCTATGTTGAACATGGATCACATTAATTCAATTAATAATATAGGTATTCTCACATTTGAGGTAAATAATTATTACATATATGAATATTGGATTCTATGATATATTTTTCCTATCGGTTTGGTTTTATTGGAAGCTATAAAAAATTATTTTTTTCCTCGTATTTAAGGTATTTCTATGATGAACGGGTGTATTTTTAATATGAATATTAAATATGATGTGGAAATATTATTTAAATAATTTAAAAAATAAAAGGGTGGGAATGAATATATTTTACAATAATCGGATTTTACTTAAGTATGGGATATAGAAATGGGATTTTATAAACTTAATTCATTCATATCAAGATGTGTGAGATGATTCAATGGAATGTTTTAGGGAAATATAACACGGAAAAGATTCACATGTAGAGCTATTAGACATTAAAAATAAAAAATTTCAATGTTCAATGAATAATTATATATAGAGAGTGATGATTAAAATTAAAGTATGATCTAAATTTTGAAATCAAAAAAACTGAAAAATCAATGTTTTATTCAATGGGTAGAGTTAATAACTTCTCTTAACTAAAGAATAAAATTTTATTATAAATATTTTAAGATGATGATATTATTGAGGATAAAGAGAAAGTTTATAATTCAAGTGAATTTGATTGAAAATTTCAATTTAAAAGAGTTAATGGGGAAGATTTCACTAGTGATTAATATAGTATTTCAGAATGTGAGAAAGAAAGATAATTAGATTTCATGCTGAATAAATATCTCATGGAATGTATATCAATCATCTCTAAATTGGATATGGAAATAACTGAAAGAATTACAATAAAAATTTAAGAAACAATGATTCAGTTCATACTAAAAATCAATCAAAGTTAATGAATGATATTGATAACTTAAATAAGTTTCACACTTAAGAGAAGATGTTTAATGTGAAAATGGAGAACAAGGATCTAGAACTTTTTCACTAAGTAAATTATAATGTTTGAAAATCAATTAATTAAATTCAATATAAACTCCAAAAAAATTATTGAAATTTGGAGAAAGCTTAAAGGAGAATATTTTATAAATATTTTATGTTTTAAGGAAAGAGTAAAATATACTATTTCAAAAAATATCACATTCAAATAATGATAATGTCTTTTAAAATTGTGGATGAAAATGAATATGTAAATTAAAAAATTAACAAAATTAGATTTATAAAAATAATGATGATTCTAAAAAGTTATATAATTATAAGAATGGAAATTTAATATGAAAATTTCTATAAATGGTGACTTGAAAAATTAAAATAATAAGTATACAGAGAAGATAAACATGTAGGTATTCTATAAAAAGTTTCTTTCACAAAAAGGAGCTAAAAAGTTATTTTTAATGGATGAAATAAAAGATGGTGTGAACATCTAGATGGGAATCAATTTTTATGTGAAATTATGTATTATATGCATACTTTTAGAATTGTGAAGTATTTAGGAACTTTGAAACCCACTAAAAGAATAAAATTTTAAAAATAATCTGAAAATTTAGAATTGATTTTTGAGAACATTTTTCAATCAATGATTAAATTTTGTTGAAGGTGTGACCAAATTGATCACACTACTAAATAATGTCCCATCATTCCATCCCCACAAAAAATATAGAATTAGAATACTCAAAATTATCAATAGAAATAATAAAATGGAAATGATATAGAATTAATTATTAATTTTGATTACATTAATGATTCTTTGAGAAAAAATTATTAGAACTTTAGAAGTGGGAAATTGTTATAAAAATGTTCTGTAAGAATTATTTAATCATCATAAGAAAGAATTATTTATCCAAAATTGTTACTTAATAAAGTGCTGGAAGTGACAATGGTTATTTATAAAGTGGTTCAAGATAGAAGATATTAAATTAAATAATTGATGTTAAGGAGTAGATCATTGAAGTTTACTTAAATCAATAAGAAGTGGTTTCATCAAGAAGAGGTGAAATATCCTATGAATCTGAAATCAATTTTCTGAATAATTAATCAAATAATAGAATTTATAATTTTTTCAAGTTAGAGAAATAAAATGAAAAAATAATGAACTCATCTATTATGATTGAGTTGGATAATTGTAAATTTATAAATAATGAAGATGAGTTAATCCTATGTATTTATAAATTAAAATAATTACAAACCATTGAAAAGAAGAAACTTAATGTGTTGAATGAAACCAATCTTTTATATAAGAAGGTACATGAATCCCTAAATGGTGGATTATTATATAGATAAATGTGTCTCCCAAATTTGAGATATGATTTTTCAAATTCCATGCATGGAGTGGGAAATTTATTTAACAAAGAGAAGTGTATATTATATGATGTCAGACTTGAATATTGTTATAATCAACAAGGATATCAATAAATGATTGATAAATACCATGGTACTGTTATAGAAAATGATGAATCCTATAATAATGAGATAAGTTTGAATAGAATCTCAAAGGAGAATACATTTTAGAATAAATTTTCTTATATAAATACTATCTTTAAATGAAAATATTCTATTGTGTGTGATAAGAGGAGATTGAGAGAAATTACTACTATAACATCATAGATTTTCAATTATTAATTTTGATATTTCATAAGTTAAATTCATTTTATTTAATAACAATAACATACAATTTTTATTATTATTGGAATATATACATTTCCTCAAAGTTTTAATTGAAGTACAATATAGTTTTATCAATAATTATTGATTATTAAAATTATTTTAAAAAAAATCACCTTTTTTAAAACCTTAATTATTTTGACACATATAATTTTATTACTAAATCTATTTCATTATCATATGATTATTTAAATTTTAATCAAGTCATTTTAGTATAATTATGAAAAAAGTTTGACACATTCTTTCAAAGTCAAAAAATTATAACATATAACCATTGAAAGTAATAAAATTTGTAATTTTATGATAAAAATATGAAAAAATAATTTGTTAAACAACCTTTATGGAATAAGATTATACCTTATCATTCAACTTTAATTTATATTATAGATCATTTTACTTTTAACTAATTCTTACCATGTTCTATTCACATGTTTCACTACTCTAAATATTTCCTTCTAAAATGTTAAATAACATAAATTAAACTAAAAATAACATAATGAAATCTTTATTATTTTTATTTTAAAATTTAATTTCCCCTAACATAACTTCTTATTATCACAAAATTTTTCTTTCATTTTTATAATTTCCTTTTTTGAAAGGTAAAAGGGGACTTGAGATAACATTGTAATCGTAGTGTATAAACATTTTCTTCCACCAAAACTATTTTTAAAACTATGAATTTAAAATATAATTTACAGTTCATTAAGATAATAATTTCATTAAATGTATTTTTTTAACATTTATAGATAATTACTTTTCAATAATATACTAATTATGATATCATAACAAATACTAATGTATCCACTCATAATAAAAGAATGATTTTTTATTCTCAATTAAAAATATCACTATATACAATATGTTTTTTGTAAGATTAATCTTTAAAATTTAGAAACTTAATTTTATGAAATATAATTATTATTATTAATAATCACATAAAAATTATATTAGGGAGTTTTTTTTGGATTTTTTTAAAAGTTTTTATTTTTCAGTGTCAATTTTTATGACGTAAATATGATGTAAATATAACATAATATATATATATATATTACCTTTTTCACTTTATTAACATGTATTTATTGATTAAAGTAATACATTTAAATAATATTTTTAATTTATATAAGTATATTTTAAATTTTGAAACCTAATTTATTTTTTATTTTTATAAAAAACTATTTTTTTTTATTTTTTTCCCATTAATTAAGTGTTTCCATTATTCCATTATATTTTTTCTTGCTTTTAAATCCAATGAAACATATTTTTTAACATTATTAACCAATAAATGTCATTTTATTAAATGATATTCTCTGGATTTATCCTAATTATTAAATAAACAATATTTAATTTGAAAATACCCCTCCCCCTAGGCTATATAAAGACCCCTCCACCCATTTATATCTACTTTAAAAATTCCTTCATTTTCCTAATATGTTCTCAAATACCACTATAAAATTACCTTCCATATTTCTATGTCCTTTTTGTGACCAAAATATCCTCCTTTTATTGATTTGGTATCAATCTAACTGAGGTGACATAAAACATAAGGCAAGAGTTTCTATGCCCCTTTCTCATTTCTAATTTGTGATTATTATTTTCATGAAACTCATTTAAATGCCCAATTATTTTACTTCCATGATTTAATTCTCATAATATTATAATATTTTAATCCTTAAATGATGATAGATCACCCATTATATCTCAAATAATTCATTTTCATTAATTACAACCTTGTCAAAATAACAGTTTTCTTAATTATCAATTTTCATATATTATTTTGGATTCTTTTGATATAAACTCCATTTTAAAATAATTTTAATGTGTTAAAAATTTTTTATTTTCAGGTTATTATCTTATTTTTATCAATTATTTATTTTATATAATAATTAATTCTCATTTTATCCTTATACATAAGTTGTTCTTATGTCAAAAGTTTTGGTTTCAAATTCTATGTATTTTCATTTCAATTCTCTACTAAAACATTTCAATAACATAATTTATATTTAAAAATAAAATTTAAATTTTTTTCTATTTATAACTAAATACATTTTATAACACTCAAATATTTATCATTTTTTCCTTTTGTTTAACACTTTTGGAAAACATCACCCACCCTTAGTAGTTTTATGCTACCTAAGTGAACAATGATATTTTAATAAAAATAAATATTTCATGAATATTTTTAAAAATTTATTTCATGGGCGTATCTAATATTAATATTTAATTAATTTTTTTATATTATTATTAATTCTTATAATATACATGATAAGTATTAAATTAAAAGTAAACAATCATAGTAATTGTTAATCGTAAAGAACAAGATTACCATGAAAGATTTAAAGAATTTGTAGCTATATAATGATATATTGAACACCAGAAATTTCAAAATTATATTAACTATATTCCTTGACGCTTTTAGATATTATAGAAACATGTTGAAGTGACCATTTTCCAAAACAATTTCACTATATTCCTTGACACTTTTAGATATTGTTCCTGTTGAATATCATTCTTAATGTGATATTCTATATAACTCTTTGTCTCTCTAACTTAATATTTAAGTATAACCAAAATAATTCTTAAATGTTCTATATTATTTCAAATAATTTATATTTATAAGTATATTAATGTATTTTTATCCACTTTGTATTATTTTTTAGACTCAATCCCGATAATTATTTTAGGGAGGAAATTCCAAATAATATATTTCTCTTCTTGTTTATCCTATTTGAAAATATTTTTCTTTTTGAGGTTGGATTTCGTGTGTTGTATTTCCATGAATTATATCTTTCTCATAAATAAATTCTATATCTAAATAATCATCAGATTCATTATGAAAGATTATATTTATGTGATGTGTTGTGGAAATGAAATCTATGTAAATAATATTATTTATCACTACCTTATTATTGAATTATAATAATATATATATAATCATAAACTTTTTACAGCGAATTTTATGTTTTTAATTTATGTACTTCATTCTTCTGGTTAAAGGGTGCTTGCATAGATACCATTACATTCAATTGATTAGATAAATTATCAACTGTACTATATTCTCTTTATTATATATGGTGTAAATACCTTACACTAAAATATGTTGGTTAATGTGTATTTACTGTGAAATAACATTATTCCATCACTTACTCATTTTATTTATGTTCATGTGGCCCACACATGCTTGATGTATGATGATGTTATAGGTGGGATCAGAACTATATACCCCTCCAATGCACTATGTAATTATTCATATATCACGAGATCAATATGTGTGAGCTAGGTGGAGTAAGAATCATCCAAATTTCTATGCATATTCTAGGTATATATAGCCTCATCCATAATTTTATGTGTGGTTCAGGTATGGTAATCTTTATCTATAATTTTATGTGTATGCTAGTTTAAGTTAGCCTCATCTGTATTATTATGATGTCTGAGTAATGATCCTTGACCTATGTTTATGATGAAATTTCTTATGTTTTTTCCACATTCTTATATTTCTCATTATTACCATGCTTCTATGATATATAATTCCTTATATCACATTATAATGATCAATTTCATGTTATGATTATTGACTCTTAGAATATCACATCAAATTTTTATTCCATGATTTAAGATTATTATTTCATATCTTATTGTTAATTATCATGATTTTATGATATTACTCCTTTATTCATTAAATTTCTAACATGATCATGTATCTCACATGTTTATGAGCTATTGATAATAACTCTAGGTTCAATTGATTATGCTTTAGAGAATTTTGAGAATTTAGCCTCACTATTTTCATATGTTTCCCCTTTTCCCTAGGTAATTTCCATGAAGGGATATGTATAGAAGAGTTACACCAGGGGATAATTTTTATACAAGAAATTTTGTAACACCCCAAGATTTCATATTATGTTAGTTCTTCAAAGTAATTCAATAGCTTACACTTCACGCAACATAAAGTTCAAGCGCACCACGACTTACCAAAATTTTCGTTCAAATGCGGTTATGAATAGTATTAACACAATTTTGAACTTTATATAACCCTTATATTTTAGAATACCTATTATGAGTTTTTTAGACATAATGTGAGGACAAATTCATTTTTTTTCAGACAAAAGAAGTAATTTTAAAAAAATGTAATTTTACAGCCTTTTAATGGCGAACCTTTTTTAAAATCCAATATTTGAAACTTTTATATATTCAATATGACAAAATAAACTTCTTCTTTGGGATAGGGACATAAAAATTTAGTTTCAATAAATATTTGGTATTTTTCTGATAGATTATTATATTTGGGTGACTAGTGAAAAATAATATATTTTAACTGAAAGGAACTTTTTTAATCAAAATAACTTTTAGTGTTAAACTATACACATGAATGTTTTGGATGTATATTTAAATTATATTTTTACCATTTAATCCAATTTTGGTCATTGGATTTAATTTCACTTTGAAATTGGACTTAAACAAATGTCAATCTTTTGGTAGTTATTATTTCATAAAAACACCTTTTTTGGTTTCGACAACGGGAATTAATTTTAAACAAATAATTGAAATTATTATGTTTTGAATTTGGTAAAATAGACTTCATTTCTGAATTCATAATATCAAAAGTATCTTATGGTGAATTTTGGGTATGTTTCTCAAAACTTTTAATTTTTGATGAATAGTGAAAAACACTGAGTTATAGTTTAAAACTGAATTTTTATTTAAATAATAATTTATTTTATTTAAAATTATTTTCGGTAAAAATATATATATATTACCTATATAAGTTAAATTTCATTCATTGGAGTCAGTTTATAATAATTTTAGATATATAAAAAATTTATTGAACTTTTCATCTTCTTTTACCCACCTCCTAGAAGAATTTGCAAATTCATATAAAACATAATTTTAGTGCTTCTATGAGTTGAATTTGGAAAACCCTAGAGACATGGTTAATATTAAGAAGTAAAATGTGGTTCAATAAGATAAAAATAATTTATGGTGAATAGTAACCTTTTACTTTTATTTGCCCCGATTAAAAGTAAATAGGTTAATTATGGGTAAAAATGATATTATTATTACCCTAACACATGTCCTAATTCTATTGGATAAGTATAATTCGACCAAAAAAACCTTAGTAATAAAATATTAACCTCTTTGGTCCACTTGAATTAGATCAGGACACTTATTATTATTTTATTTAAAGAAGAGTTAAAAGAGTTAAAATCAATGTTTAATAACTGAAACATTTTTAATATAGGGCTAAACATAAGATAAAATCGACTATAAATATTCATTATAAATCTAAAAATATTAACTACATAATGATACTTTATTTATATTTTTTATACATTAAATAAATTAATTTATTCATGACACAATGATGATGCAAAAATTACCTAATTAATGAAATATTAAAATAATTGATATTATAAATATCCGAATAAATGTAATTTTTAACTTTCAATGAATTAAAATACTTTTAAAGGTTAATATGACATATTAGGGTTGGTTAGATGAATTTTGTTTGAATTAATAATGCTTTTATGAATTTAGAAAAAACAAAATACCAAATAGTGTCAAAATTGACATAAAAGAGTTTTTAAAACAAATATTATATTATTAATTGATATTCTATTCCTAAAAATCTATGTTTCGTCTAAAACACATAAATAATGATAGGTTTATTATTAATGAACCACTTGGGGATCGGTTGGAAGTATATAGTAACTTTATTTACCATATAATATAAAAATACAAAGAGGCATGGTAAATGTCAAACTATTTAACTAAGAGTTAAATATAATAGATGAAGTTAATATAGTGACCAAAACCTGTATATAACCTATTGGTTGAGAGGTTTTCGACCCATCCCCACATTATAATTTAAATAATCCATTTTGGAGCTATTATAAACCGATAATAAGTTTATTATAAAATAATATTTTTTTCTTTTCCTAAGGTGCCCCTCACCCCTCTTATAAAAGGGCACTATCCCTTTCCTAAAATTCACACCTTAAAAGCCTTTTGTATCAGACAAAATCTACCCAAATACCCTCTCAACTATCCTAAATTCATCCTAGAGGACTTACTTTAGTCAGAAAGCCAACCTAAAGAGACCTTTTTATCAAATCAAAAAGAAGAACCTGAAGAAGAGGTAAATATTTCATCACCTCTTTCAAGTTACTTTCTTCTTCCACTTCATTTTTCTTTATTGTTTCCAACATAAAAAAATAACTCCAATATCTTCTATATACTGTGATGTTATTATAAATATGTTACAACCAAATTCATTATTCTATCCATCCTTTGAATGACATGTCACCATACGTGCGTGCGCACGGCTTACCGTCTCCACGCCATGGTGTAATTGTTATTCAATACATTATTATTTGGATGGGTATAATAATGATGTATAATTTATGTAACATAATAATTATTCTGTATATATGATATAACATCCAATTATATATTATTTTAATATCAAAATAATGATATTGTCACCCGTGCGTACGTAAGGATTACTGTCTCCACAAACGTGATTAGATTCATTCCCCATCGTATCCATTCAAGACTAATTTTTATTAGATGATTAAAAATAATGTTTATAGACTTGATTTAATTCTGTATATTAATAAGATAAATCCCATACATAACAAATACGACACAAATAATAAATAATATAAAGGAAAACGAATCCATTAATACACGAAACAACGATAATACTAAGATATTATTAACAAGGCAATTTTAAAAGATCATATATGATATCATATGAATGTATATGATTCTTGTATAATTTAATAACAATTATTTCACCATTATAATAGAATTTAACCAACCCTAGACCAAGGAAAAGTACAAGGTAAGGGGTTTCTTATCTCACATTAAATTCTGTGATATTTCCATTGTTTATCCCTTATTTATTTAATGTGGTGTATTGTGTACTGTCATTTGATATATATATTATCATGATTCTCTTTATATTCCTGGTATTCCGTTATTCATTTGGTTGTTATTAACTTTTGGCCATATGACTTGATTGATTACAACGATGTAAGGGTTTTCATCTCACTTCCTATTTCCTTGAGATTCATGGCATACTGCCACTATTTCCTTTTGTGTGGTGTATGTAATTCACAATGATTGTATTCTTTGTGTAATATACTCATGGGATATATGTTTCTTAAGTTACCAAATTCTTAAGGGAATTTCAAATTTCAATTTCCACTCATTCGGCTTTACACATACTTCATTGATTATTTTACTCCATGATTAGGTGTGGAATAACTATTTATTATTTGTGTAGTAATGTCCACTCCCATTTCCGTGGATGTACTTTGGAGACACATAATAAATACATTGATAAATTATCAAGTCATCGATATGAATTTGATAAGAGTAATTTTAACTCAATCTCCCTTTATTGAGTAAAACATCCAATTCATTGGTGTTGTTTTTACAAGAATATGTGTGAATGTCCTCTAATTTATTTACACTGAATATCCAATCATATTGAGTGTATTTATATTTTTCACACATAATTATGTCGTTGATTTATCCCTAACCTATAGATATTGTATTTATAAGACATTTCATCTCAATTTACATTCCATTGATACTTCTTTGTTATTATACAATAATTCACTTTTATATGGTATATATAATTTACTTTGACATAGTATATCTTGAATCCATTTATTCTCATGATATTATAAAGTTTTTATTACCTCAATTATTTGTATTCAAGTGTCTCTCTTTTGGTTAGGAACTCTAACTAAAATATCATTTTAAATGTTTTAAAGATTTATTATTCTTAATCTTTCTCATTAATGTCCATGTTTTAAAAATGGTTTTCAGGATTTATTTATATGTACACTAATGTTTTAAAATTAAAATTCCATTTTAAAAGTTTCGAAGTGGTATGGGACACTTTTATACAAAAATATATTTTTAAACGGCTTCTCGACAAATAGTGTGACTTTTAAATGTTTTCAAGAAAAAGGGGGATATTTCTCTCAAATAATTTTGATGATTATTTTCATCTATGTCAATATCCATCATTATTCTCAATTGAGGTTAATATACTACAATAAAATCTTCCATATTGTATTGAATGAGTTATGTTTGACTGCGGATGTGCTATTTTTATACCATTCATGGTTTGTGGATAAATTATTGACATTTCGTATGCTAGTTTTAATACGAATGTTAATGTTATGTTTCAAAATTTTCATATAAGGAATTAATTGGACTTAGTATGTGAGGGGTGGAGCCCGTTATAGCTTCTCGATGCATCGGTAGTTCTCATGAGACAAACTACTGTCTTGGCACAAGGCCTCGAAAAAATCTTATTTGTATTTTTGGCACAAGGCCTTGACTATGTGGTTATGATAGTCTGGAATTATGCATTCCATCATTATGAAAGTAGATATTGATATTTCATGTAATTATTCGACTAGTACAATATCCATGTGAGTAATTAAATGGAATTATTTTGATTTTTTTTTCATATTATGATAAGTTTATGTTGAAAAGGCTTTTGTTTTAGTTTTATGCATTTCCTTAAATGTTTATAATTATGTATAGAAGTTTCTGCTATATTGTTATCCTTACTGAGAATCAGAGCTCACCCCTTTCTATGTTTTATTTTTCCCAGGATGTAAAGAAATATATTATGACTGACCTACAGGGATAGTCTATGAGATCATAGTGTTGTCTATGGAAACAATGTTATTGTAGTTTTCCATTTTATGATGTAATGTAAACCTTATGAATGTATGTAGTACTTCGAAGGCTACTGAAATAATCATTCTTTTGAGACATGATCTTTTGTGATGATTCCAATGTTATGTAATAATGCACCGACTCTAGGTAACTGGGGTCAGGACATTACAGTTGGTATCAGATGAAGTTTAGTACAAACCTTGGAAACTAGATTTAGATAAACTCTAATTAGATCACATAGACCTAAGATAGACTTTCAGGATTAGTATAAAATAACTTCCTAAAATTTTGGTATTGTATAGATTTTGTGAGTTTTCCATGCAATAAATCCATGTCTAGATACGAGCAGGTAGAGGCAGCTCTGGCACAGATGTACCTAGGGTTAAAACCCAAAAACACCGCTTTGAGCTAGACTCGAACGGGAAATGGTGCACGACAAAGGGCATTGATGAACTCTAAGTTACAACACTCCTAGGGGATATCCTTGGGGTAATTTACATTTTCTTTACAAACTAATTTGAAGTATTTTAATATAAGATGAGAATAAATGACCTTGGTAAATCCTAAGGTGTTTCAAATTGAAAATATGGTGTCATGATATTCTCTAAAAGATTTTATGACTGCTATTACTCGCACAATGCTTTCAGGTTTTAGTCAATGGATGGATTCCAAGGAAGTCATAGTAACTTTGAGAATGATGTACAAGGTGGGAACAGTGGAGTAAATGAGCAACAAAATGGAATGTTGATAGGCATAAAAGATATCACGTTCATGCCAATTCAGTTTTCCAAATATATGATCAAAAACATATATATTAAATAACTCCTAGACTCAAAAAAGAAGAAAAAGGTGATGAATGATAAGAGCTCCAGTAGTGGAGACCATAGAGAAAAGAATCCACAATTTCCATCATGAAGGAAATGTGGAAGGCGACACCCAGGAAAGTGTCTCAATGGAACAAATAAATGATTTACTTGTTGGAAAGAAGGACATAAAGTGAAAAAATGCTGAGGAAAAATGAAGAGTATTGTGGAAGAAAATAAAAATTGTCCCAAGAATCCATTTATAGTTATTTTCCATAAATGTAGGGGACCTGGCCATTACTCGAGTGAATCCCCTATTCTATAAGATATTTTCTTGGTCAAAGAAGAATCTATGTGGAAATAAATGGTTGGAGAAATGTTTAAAAGTATTAGTGCTCCTTATTTATGGGATTACTTTGGAATAATTTTCCCTTGTATTTGTAACCCTATAGGTTGTCATATGAAAATGATATTTGGGGAAGAATTATCTTTTCTCTTATGGACATAGTTAACCATTTGGTTTTATATGATCATTGGGTTTAAGGAAATTACTAGTTATTATATTCTAGAATGAAAATCCAAGGTATGAGATAACATTTTATGGTTATTTAGAGGAATTTTTATCCTTTTGGTAATTTTATAAAATAATTTTTTTTGAAAAAGGATAACATGCAGACCGTGTGACAACCCGTCGCGTCGGACAAAGCTGTGGGAATTGAACCCACAACCAGAGTGCGATTGTAATTTATCGCCTACCACTGGACTACATGAAGTCCCTGTTTAGTGTGACTAATTATTTTTAGTTAAATGATTTTACTGATCAACAATAAATTGATTTGGGATATTATGTCTTATCAAATGAATACCATTAGTATAGGAAAATGATTTGGTGATTAAGTGATAAATGTTATTTTGGAATACGTTCACTTTCTTGGGAACAATATATGTCCAAGGAAAATAACATAATATGGGATTTCATTTGAGTAGTAATGGTGGATTTTTATCTATGTTTTTATTTTGGATTTATAGTGATTTGGTTTATTTATGGAAATGATTAACCTATAATAGAGAATAAAAGATTAGGTTAATTACTTTTAAGTATGTGACTTTAAGAGTAGTTGATGTCATTTGGTGATATAATTTAACGTGGAAGACTATGTAACCAAATTCTTCTAAGTTTTGGGTTTGAATATTAGTTTGGATTATATTGAAGGATTTTAAGGACAATTATTTATTAAATGGTATTTATTTAACTTTGGTGTATTGTTGGTTTAATCATAGAAATTAATATTAGTGTTTCTTTATCTAAAGGAATATCTTTTTGGGGGATCATCAGATCTTGTACTAACTATTTTGGTTTTGATTAATATCTAAAGCCAAGGTAAATATATAGTTTATCCTTTGTGGATAATGTGATTCTCTAGAATTTGATTCTAGCTCTTCCGGTGTGACCAAGTCATCTTGAATACTCATCGTTTAAAAAAATGAGTTAGTGCTAGAAATTTATTAAAGAATGAAACTCTACTTAAAATTAAGTATATCTCTTTATGTTCTTAGTCAATCTCATAAATAAATTCCTCATATTTATGAAATTAAACTTAAAACAAACTAAAAACGTTGTCCATTTACTTTTCATATTGGAAAGCTAATGACTGTTTTTCCCATCACAAGTTTGTGGTTTTCTTGTTGTTAACATTCTCCTGATCATGTTTTCTATCCCTCTCCATCAAAACTTGAAACTTATTTTATCTTCCATATCAATGTTTTTCTTCATGGAATCCTAGTATTGGTAATCTTGGGAGACCTTTATAATTCTCTTTAATTTCTTTTAAAGTGATATTTTTATTGACTCTCTTTCCGACGTGGGACATTCCATTATATTACCAAGCCCAATTTTAAAATTTGAGAGGACGCAATTTATTGAAGGAGGGATGAATGTAACACCCCAAGATTTCATAGTACATTAGTTCTTCAAAGTAATTCAAAAACTTACACTACACGCAACATCGAGTTCAAGAGCACCACGACTTACCAAACTAGCCGTTCAAAAGTTGTTATTAATAGTATTAACATAATTTTTAATTTTATATAACCCTTATAATTTTAGAATCCATATTATGAGTTTCTTAGACATAATGTAAGGACAAATTCATTTTTTCAGATAAAAGAAGTATTTTTCAAAAAATCCAATTTTACCTCCTTTTAATGGTGAACCATTTTTAAATCCAATATTTGAGACTTTTATATATTAAATATGACAAAGTAAACTTATTATTTGGTATCGGGACGTAATAATTTAGTTTCAAATTTTTTTTGGTGTTTTTCTGATAACTTTCATATTTTGGTGAATAGTGAAAAATAATACATTTTAACTGAAAACTACTTTTTAATCAAAATAATTTATTGTGTTCATATATACACATGAATGTTTGTGATGTATAATTAGATTAAAATTTTACCATTTAATCCAATTTTATTCATTGGAAGTAATTTCACTTTGAAATTGGACAAAAAAAATGTGAATCTTTTGGTCGTTATTATTTCATAAAAACACGCTTTTTTGTTTTAACAATGGGTATTAATTTTAAACTAATAAATGAAATTTATATGTTTTGAATTTGGTTAAATAGACTTCATTTTTGAATTCATAATATCAAAATGAGCTTAGGGTGAACATTTGGTATGTTTCTCATAACATTTAATTTTTGATGAATAGTGAAAAACACTGAGTTATAGTTTAAAACCGAATTTTTAATTAAAAAATTATTTATTTTATTTAAATTTATTTTAGGTCAAAATAGATATATTACAGCTATATAAGTTAAATGTTATTCATTGGATTCAGCTTATAATAATTTTGGATATATAAAAATTTTATTGAACTTTTCACCGTATTTTCCCCACCTCCTTGGAGAATTTGAAAATTCACATAAAACTTAATTTTACCACTTATGTGAGTTAAATTTCAAAAAAAAGAGACATGGTTAATATCAAGGAGTAAAATGTGGTTCAATAAGAAAAAATAGGTTTTGGTGAATAGTAACTTTTTACTTTTATTTACCCCGGTTAAAAGTAAATAGGTTAATTAAGGGTAAAATGATATTATTATTTCCCTAACACTTGTCCTAATTATATTGGATATGTATAATTCAACCAAAAGAACCTTAGGAATAAAATATTAACCTATTTGTTCCACTTGGATTATATTAGGACACTTATTATTATTTTATTTAAAGAAGAGCTAAAAGAGTTAAAATCAAAGTTAAATAACTAAAATATTTCTAATATAGGGATAAACATAAGATAAAATAGACTATAAATATTCATTAGAAAGATAAAAATATTTCATACATAATGGTACTTTATTTATATTTTTTAGACATTAAATAATTTATTTTATTTATGGAACAATGATGATGAAAAAATTAACTAATTAGTGATATATTAAAATAATTGATATTTTAAATATCCAAATAAATGTAATTTGAAACTTTTTATGAATTTCGATAATTTTATAGTTTAATATGACACATTATGGTTGGTTAGATGAATTTTTTTCTAAGTAATAATGCTCTTATGAATTTAGAAAAAATAAATTACCAAATAGTGTCAAAATTGACATAAAAGTGTTTTTAAAACAAATATTATATTATTAATTGATATTCTGTTCCTAAAAATCTAAGGTTCAGCCAAAATACTTAAATAATGATATTTTTATCATTAATGAACCACTTGGGGATTTCTGGTAAGTATATAGTATGTTTATTAACCATATAATATAAAAATACAAAGATACATGGTAAATGTCAAACTATTTAACTAAGAGTTAAATCTAAATGATAAAGTTAATATAGTGACCAAAATAGATATAAAAATTATTGGTTGAGAGTTTTTCGACCCCTACCTACCTTATAATTTAAATAATCCATTTTGTAGCCATTAGAAACCGAAAATAATTTTATTATAAAATAATATTTCTTTCTTTTCCTAAGGTGCCCCTCACCCATCTTATAAAAGGGCACTCTACCTTTCCACAAATTCACACCTTAAAAGCCTTTTGTCATGGCCAAACTCTACCCCAATACACTATAAACTATCACCCCTTAATCCTAGAGTCTATCCTTTAGTCATAAATCCAACATAAGGATCCCTTTTGATCAAATCAAAAGGAAGAACCTGAAGAAGAGGTAAATATTTCATCACCTCTTTCAAGTTCCTTTCTTCTTCCATTTCTTTTTTATTTATTGTTTCCATTCTAAAATAATAACTCCAGTATATTCTATATAATTTGAGGTTATTAAAAATACGGTACAACCAAATTCATTATTCTATCCATCCTTTGAATGACATGTCACCATACGTGCGTGCGTACGACTTACCGTCTCCATGTCGTGGTGTAATTGTTATTCAATACATTATTATTTGGATGGAATAAATAATGATGTATAATTGAGGTAAAATAATAATAATTCTTTATATATGATATACCATCCAATTATATATTATTTTAATATCAAAAGAATGATATTTTCTCTCATGCGTACGTACGGATTACCGTCTCCACGAACGCAATGAGATTAATTCCCCATAGTATCCATTTAAGACTAATTTTCATTAGATGATTAAAAATAATTTTTAAAGACATGATATCATTTTGGATATTAATAATATACATCCCATACATAAAAACTATGACTCACATAATAAAGAATATGAAGGAAAACGAATCTGTTAATACCCGAAACAACAATAATACTAAGATATTATTAACAAAGCAATGTTAAAAGATCATATATGATATCATATTAATGTATATGATTATTGTATAATTTAATAACAATTATTTGACCATTATACATGATTTTAACCTACCATTGACAAAGTAAATGTAAAAGGTAATGTGTTTCTTATCTCACTTTAAATTTCATGATATTTCCATTATTCAACACTTATTTATTAAATGTGGTGTATTGTGTACTGTAATTTGATATATATATATATATATATATATATATATATTATCATGATACTCTTTATACTCATGGTATTATGTTATTAATTTGGTTGTTATTAAATTTTGTCCATATGACTTGATTGATTACAATGATGTAAGGGTTTTCATCTCACTTCCTATTTCTATGAGATTCATGCCATACTACCACTATTTCCTTTTATGTGGTGTATGTAATGCCTAATGATTGTATTATTTGTGTAATATAATTTAATATATGAGTAATTACGTCTTCATTTGATGATCCTTCTCTAATGGGATATATGTTTCTTAAGTTACCAAATTGGTAAGGGAGCTTCAAATTTCAATTTCAACTCACTCGACTGTACACATAGTTCATTGATTATTTTACTCCATAATTATGTGTCGAATAACTATTTATTACTTGTGTAGTAATTTCCACTCTGCTTTCTGTGGATATACTTTGGACACACATAATAAATCCATTGATAAATTCTCAAGTCATTGATATGAACTTGATAAGAGTAATTTTAACTCAATATCCCTTTATTGAGTTAAACATACAATTTATTGGTGTTGTTTTTACAAGAATATGTGGGAATGTACTCTGATTGATTTACACTGAATATCCAATCATATTGAGTGTATTTATATTTTTCACACATAATTATGTCATTGATTTATCCCTAACCTATGTATATAGTCTTTATAAAATATTTCATCTCAATTTACATTCGATTGAGACTTCTTTGTTATTATACACCAATTCACTTTTATATGATGTATATAATGTACTTTGACATTGTATATCATGAATCCCTTTATTATTATGATATTATAATGTTTTTATTACCTCGATTATTTTTATTCAAGTGTCTCTATTTTGGTTAGGAACTCTAACTAAAATGTCATTTTAAATGTTTTAAAGATTTATTAGTCTAATTATTTCTCATTAATGTCCATGTTTTAAAAATGGTTATAAGGATTAATTTATATGGACAATAATGTTTTAAAATAAAAATTCCTTTTAAAATTTTAAAAGTGGTATGGGACACTTTGATTCAAAAATCTATTTTTAAACAGCTTCTCAATAAATAGTGTGACTTTTAAATGTTTCCAAGAAAATGGGGGATATTTCTCTCAAATAGTTTTGATGATTATTTTCATCTATTTCAACATCCTTCATTATTCTCAATTGAGGTTAATCTATTACAATAAAATCTTACATATTTTAGTGAATGAGTTATGTTTGACTGTGGATGTGATATTATTATACCATTAATGGTTTGTAGATAAAGTATTGACATTTCATATGCTATTTTTAATACAAATGTTTCTGTTAGGTTTAAAACTTTTCATATGAGGAATGAATTGGAATTAGTAAGTGATAAGTGGAGCCCGATATAGCTCCTCGATGCATCAGTAGGTCTCATGGGAAAAACTAGTGTCTTGGAACAAGGCCTTGACAAAATCTTATTTACAGTCTTGGCACAAGGCCTTGACTATGTGGTTATGACAGTCTGGCATTATGCATTCCATTTTTATGAAAGTGGCTATTGATATTGCATGTGATTATTCAACTAGTAGAATATCCATGTGAGTAAGTAAATGGAATTATTTTGATTTATATTTTTCATATTATGATAAGTTTATGTTGAAAAGGCTTTTGTTTTAGTTTTATACACTGCCTTAAATGTTTATGCTTATGTATAGAAGTTTCCCCTATATTTTTATCCTTACTGAGCATCAGAGCTCACCCCTTTCTATGTTTTATTTTTCCTAGGATGTAAAGAATTATATTATTACTGACCTGCAGGGACAGTCTATGGGATCTCAGTGTTGTATATGGAAACAATGTTGTTCTAGTTTTCCATTTTATGATGTAATGTAAACCTTATTAATGTATCTAGTACTTCCAAGGATACTAAACTAATCGGTCTTTCGAGACACGATATTTTTTGATCATTCCAATGTTAGGTAATAATGCACCGACTCTGGGTAACTGGGTTCAGGGCGTTACAATTGGTATCATAGGAAGTTTAGTACAAACCTTAGAAACTATATTTAGATAAAATATTATTAGAGCATATAGCCCTAAGATAGACTTTGAGGATTATTATAGAAGAACCTCCTATAATTTTGGTATTGTATAGATTTTGTTAGTTTTCCAAGAAATACATCCCTATCTAGATACAAGAAGGTAGAGGCAGCTCTGACACAGATGTACCTAGGGCTAAAACCCAAAAACACCACTTTGAGCTAGACTCGAACGAGAAATGGTGCACGAAAAAGTGCCTTTCTACACTTTTGGTTACAACACTCCCAGGGGATATGCTTAGGATAATTTACATTAACATTACCAACCTATTTGAAGTATTTTAATATAATATGAAAATAAGGGACCTTGGTTAATCCTAAGGTGTTTCAAATTGAAAATATGGTTTCATGATATTCTCGAAATAATTTTATGACTATTATTACTCACACAATACTTTCTGGTTTTAGTCAATGGCTGGATTCCAAGGAAGTTATATTAACATTGAGAAAGATGTACAAGGTTGGAACGGTGTTGTAAATGAGAAAAAAATTGGAATGCTGATAGGTGTAAAATGATATTTTGTTCATGCCAAACCAGTTTTCCAAAAATATGATAAAAAAACATATACATTAGCCAACTCACAGACTCCAAAAATAATAGAATGGTGATGAATGATAAGAGCTCCAACAGTGGAGACCATGGAGAAAAGAATACTCAATTTTTGTCATGCAGGAAATTTTGAAGGAGACACCCCGGAAAGTGTCTCAATGGAATAAAGAAATGCTTTACATGTGGGAAAGAAGGACATAATGTGAATAATTGTTGAGGAAAAATGAAGAGTATTGTGGAAGAAAATAAAAATGGTCCCAATAATCCATTTACAGTCATTTGCTGTAAATGTAGGGGAACTGA
This sequence comes from Viscum album, assembly GCA_963277665.1. Classification (NCBI taxonomy): domain Eukaryota; kingdom Viridiplantae; phylum Streptophyta; class Magnoliopsida; order Santalales; family Viscaceae; genus Viscum; species Viscum album. The sequence continues at coordinate 2,394,521 of OY728136.1, forward strand.
TCATTACCCGAGTGAATTCCCTATTCTAGAGGATATTTTCTTGGTCAAAGAAGAAGCAATGTGGAAATAAATGGTTGGAGAAATGATTAAAAGTATTATTGCTCCTTGTTTATGGGATTACTTTGGAATAAGTTTCTCTTTTATCTGTAACCCGACAGTTTGTCATGTAAAAATGATATTTGAGGAAGAATTATCTTTTCTCATGTGGATATAGTTAAACATTTGGTTTTATATGATCATTGAGTTTGAGGCAATTATAAGTTATTATATTTTGGGATGAAAATGCAAGGTATGAGATAAAATTTTATGGTTATTCTGAGGAAATTATCTTCTTTTGGTAATGTTATAAAATAATGATTTTTGGAAAAGACAACACATAGACCGTGTGACAACCCGTCGCGTCGGACAAAGCTGTGGGAATAGAACACACAACCATTGTGTGATTGGGATTTATCGCCTACCACTGGACTATGTGAAGTCCCTAGTTAGTGTGACTAATTATTTTTAGTCAAATTGTTTTATTTATCAATAATAAGTTGATTTGGTATATTATGTATTATCAAATTAATACCATTAGTATAGGATAATGATTTGGTGATTAAGTGATAAATGTTATTTTGGAAGATGTTCTATTTTTTGGGAACACTATATGCCCAAGGAAAATAGAATACTATGGGATTTCATTTGAGGAGTAATGGTGGATTTTTATCTATTTTTTTATTGTGGATTTATAGTGATTTGAGTTATTTATGGAAATGATTAACCTATAATAGAGAATATGTGATTTGGATAATTACTTTTAATTATGTGACTTTAAGAGTAGTTGATGTCATTTGGAGATACAATTTAACGTGGAAGACTACATAACCAAATTCTTCTAATTTTTGGGTGTCAATATTAGTTTGGATTATATTGAAGGATGTTAAGGACAATTGTTTATTGAATGGTATTTATTTAACTTTGGTGTATTGTTGGTTTAATATTAGAAATTAATATTAGTGTTTCTTTCTCTAAAGGAATATCCTTTTGGGGGATCATCAGATCTTGTAGTAACTGTTTTTTATTAGTATCTAAAGGCAAGGTAAATATATAGTATATCCTTTGTGGATAATGTGATTCTCTAGAAGTTGATTATATCTCTCCCGGTGTGACCAAGTCATCTTGAATACTCATCATTTAAAAAAATGAGTCAGTGGTAGAAATTTATTAAAGAATGAAACTCTACATAAAAAGTAAGTATATCTCTTTATGTTCTTAGTCAATCTCATAAATAAATTCCTCATATTTATGAAGTGAAACTTAAAACAAACAAAAACATTGTTCGTTTACTTTTCATACTGGGAAACTAAATACCCTTTTTTCTATCACAAGTTTGTGGTTTTCTTGTTGTTAACTTTCTCTTGATAATATTTTCCATCCCTAACCATCAGAACATGACACTTAGTTGATCTTCCATATCCATGTTATCCGTCATTGAATCCTAGTATTGGTTATCTTGGGTGACCTTTGTACTTCTCTTTCATTCTTTTAAAGTGATAGTTTATTGACTCTTTTTCCAATGTGGGAGTTTCCATTATATTCCGAAGCCTAATTTTAAAAATTGCGAGGAAGTAATTTATTGAAGGAGGGAAGAATGTAACACCCCAAGATTTCATAGTACTTGAGTTCTTCAATGTAATTCAATAACTTACACTACACACAACCTGGAGTTCAAGCACACCACGACTTACCAAACTAGCCATTCAAAAGAAGTTATGAATAGTTTTAATATAATTTTGAACTTTATATAACCCTTATAATTTTAGAATCCATATTATGAGTTTCTTAGACATAATGTAAGGACGAATTCATTTTTTTAGATAAAAGAAGTATTTTTCAAAAAATGCAATTTTACTGCGTTTTAATGGTGAACCTTTTTTTAAATCAAATATTTGAAACTTTTATATATTCTATATGAAAAAATAAACTTCTTCTTTGGGATCGGGACATAAGAATTTAGTTTCAATAAATTTTTGGTCTTTTTCTGATAACTTTCATATTTGGGTGAATAGTGAAAAATAATATATTTTTACTGAAAACAAATTTTTTAATCAAAATAATTTATATTGTTAAAATATAGACATGAATGGATCCAAAATGGATTATTTAAATGATAAGGTGGGAATGAGTCGAAAACCTCTCAAACAATAGGTTTTATATAGGTTTGGGTCACTATATTAATTTTATCTTTTAGATTTAACTCTTAGTTAAATAGTTTGACATTTACCATGTCTCTTTTATTTTTATATTATATGGTTTATAAACGTACTATATACTTCCAAGAGATCCCCAAGTGGTTCATTAATGACAAACCTATCATTATTTAAGTCTTTTGGCCAAAACTTATATTTTTAGGAATATAATATCAATTAATAATATAATATTTGTTTTAAAAACTCTTTTATGTCAATTTTGACACTATTTGGTATTTTGTTTTTCCTAAATTCATAACAGCATTATTACTTCGAAAACAATTCATCTAAACAACTCTAATATGTCATATTAACCTATAAAAGTTTTTAATTCATAAAAAGTTTAAAATTATATTTATTTGTATATTTATAATATCAATTATGTTAATATTTCATTAATTAGGTAATTTTTTCATCATCATTGTGTGATAAATAAATTAGAATATTTATTGTATAAAAATATAAATAAAATACCATTATGTAGGAAAGAATTTTATCTTTCTAATTAATATTTATAGTCTATTTTATCTTATGTTTATACCTATGTTAAAAAAAATTAGTTATTAAACTTTGAGTTTAACTCTTTTAACTCTTTTGAAATAAAATAATAATAAGTGCCCTAAGTTCAATGTTATTCATTGGAGTAAGTTTATAATAATTTTAGATATATAAAAAATGTATTGAACTTTTTACCGTCTTTTACCCATCTCTTAAAAGAATTTAAAAATTCACATAAAACTTAATTTTACCTCTTTTGTGAGTTGAATTTAGAAAATCTGAGAGACATGGTTAATATCAAGGAGTAAAATGTGGTTCAATAAGATAAAAATAATTTTTGGTGAATAGTAACCTTTTACTTTTATTTACACCGGTTAGAAGTAAATAGGTTAATTAAGGGTAAAAATGATATTATTATTACCCTAACACATGTCCTAATTCTATTGGATAAGTATAATTAGAACAAAAATAACCTTAGTAATAAAATATGAACCTCTTTGGTCCACTTGGATTATATTAGGGCACTTATTATTATTTTATTTAAAAAGAGTTAAAAGAGTTAAACTCAAAGTTTGATAACTAATTTTTTTTAACATAGGTATAAACATAAGATAAAATAGACTATAAATATTAATTAGAAAGATAAAATTCTTTCCTACATAATGGTATTTTATTTATATTTTTATACATTAAATATTCTAATTTATTTATCACACAATGATGATGAAAAAATTACCTAATTAATGAAATATTAACATAATTGATATTATAAATATACAAATAAATATAATTTTAAACTTTTTATGAATTAAAATACTTTTATAGGTTAATATGACATATTAGAGTTGGTTAGATGAATTTTTTTCGAAGTAATAATGCTGTTATGAATTTAGGAAAAACAAAATACCAAATAGTGTCAAAATTGACATAAAAGAGTTTTTAAAACAAATATTATATTATTAATTGATATTATATTCCTAAAAATATAAGTTTTGGCCAAAATACTTAAATAATGATAGGTTTGTCATTAATGAACCACTTGGGGATCTCTTAGAAGTATATAGTACGTTTATAAACCATATAATATAAAAATAAAAGAGACATGGTAAATGTCAAACTATTTAACTAAGAGTTAAATCTAAAAGATAAAATTAATATAGTGACCCAAACCTATATAAAACCTATTGTTTGAGAGGTTTTCGACTCATTCCCACCTTATCATTTAAATAATCCATTTTGGATCCATTAGAAACTGAAAATAATTTTATTATAAAATAATATTTCTAACTTTTTCTAAGGTACCCCTAACCCCTCTTATAAAAGGGAACTCCCCCTTTCCAAATATTCACACCGTCGAAGCCTTTTTTCTCGGCCAAACTCTGACCAAATACCCTATAAACTATCCTCCCTTCATCCTAGTGGACTTAATTTAGTCAAAAATCCAACTTAATGATCCCTTTTGATCAAATCAAAAGGATGAACCCAAAGAAGAGGTAAATATTTCATCACCTCTTTCAAGTTCATTTATTCTTTCACTTACTTTTTCATTATTTTTTACATTATAAAATAATAAATACAATATCTTCTATATACTATGATGTTATTATAAATATCTTACAACCAAATTCATTATTCTATCCATCCTTTGAATGACATGTCCCCATACGTGCGTGCGTACGACTTACCGTCTCCACGTCATGGTGTAATTGTTATTCAATACATTATTATTTGGATGGGTATAATAATGATGTATAATTTATATCACATAATAATTATTCTTTATATATTATATACCATCCAATTATATATTATTTTAATATCAAAAGAATGATATTGTTTCTCATGCGTACGTACGGATTACCGTCTCCATTAACGCGATGAGATTCATTCCCATTGTATCCATTCAAGACTAATTTTCATTAGATGATTAGAAATAATATTTAATAACTTGATATAATTATATATATGAATAATATACATCCCATTCAAAACAAATATGACTCACATAACAAATAATATGAAGGAAAATGATTCTGTTAACACCCGAAACAATGATAATACTAAGATATTATTAACAAAGCAATGTTAAAAGATAATATATGATATCATATTAATGTATATGATTATTGTATAATTTAATAAAAATTATTTCACCACTATATAGTATTTTAACCTACCCTCTACCAATGAAGTGTAAAATGTAAAAGGTTTCTTATCTCACTTTAAATTCTATGAGATTTCCATTGTTCAGCAATTATTTATTAAATGTGGTGTATTGTGTACTGTCATTTGATATATATATTATCCTGATTCTCTTTATATTTGTGGTATTAAGTGATTCATTTGGTTGTTATTAAATTTTTTCCATAAGACATGATTGATTACAATGATGTAAGGGTTTTCATCTCACTTCCTATGTCTGTGCGATTCATGCCATACATCCACTATTTCCTTTTGGGTGGTGTATATAATGCCCAATGATTGTATTATTTGTGTAATATACTTAAATTTATGAGTAATTATATCTTCATTTTATGATCCTTCTCTCATGGGATGTATGTTTCGTAAGTTACCAAATTTTTAAGGGGATTACAAATTTCAATTACCACTCATTCGGCTTTACGCATACTTCATTGATTATTTTACTCCATGATTATGTGTGGAATCACTATTTATTATTTGTATGGTAACTTCAAGTCCCCTTTCCATGTATATACTTTTGACACACATAATAAATCCATTAATAAATTCTCAAGTCATCAATATGAACTTGATAAGAGAAATTTTAACTCAATATCCATTTATTGAGTTGAACATCCAATTCACTGGTGTTGTTATTACAAGAATATGTGTGAATTCCCTCTGATTGATTTACACTAAATATCCAATAATATTGAGTGTATTTATGTTTTTCACACATAATTATGTCGTTGATTTATCCCTAACCTATGAACATGGTCTTTATAAGAGATTTCATCTCAATTTACATTCCATTTAGACTTGTTTGTTATTATACACCAATTCACTTTTATATGGTGTATATAATGTACTTTGACATAGTATATCATGAATCCATTTATTATCAAGATATTATAAAGTTTTTATTACCTCAATTATTTTTATTCAAGTGTCTCTCTTTTAGATAAGAACTCTAACTAAAATATCATTTTAAATGTTTCAAAGTTTTATTATTCTAATTATTTCTCATTAATGTGCATGTTCTAAAAATGGTTTTAAGGATTTATTTATATGGAAACTAATGTTTTAAAATTAAAATTCCTTTTAAAAGTTTCAAAGTAGTATGGGACACATTGATTCAAAAATCTATTTTTAAACAGCTTCTCGATAAATAGTGTGACTTTTAAATGTTTTCAAGAAAAAGGGGGATACTTCTATCAAATAGTTTTGATGATTATTTTTATCTATGTCAATATCCTTTATTATTATCTATTGAGGTTAATATGTTAAAATAAAATCTTTCATATTGTATTTAATGAGTTATGTTTGACTATGGATGTGATTATTTATACCATTCATGGTTTGTGGATAAAGTATTAACATTTCGTATGGTTGTTTTAGTACAAATGTTTGTGTTATGTTTCAAACTTTTCATATGAGGAAAGCATTGGACTTAGTAAGTGATGGGTGGAGCTCTCTATAGCTCCTCGATGCATCAGTAGGTCTCATGAGACAAACTACTGTCATGGAATAAGGCCTTGACAAAATCTTATTTGTAGTCTTGGCACAAGACCTTGACTATGTGGTTATGATAGTATGGCATTATGCATTCCATCATTACGAAAGTGGCTATTGATATTGCATGTGATTATTCAACAAGTATAATATCCATGGGATTAAGTAAATGGAATTATTTTGAATTATATTTTCTATATTATGATAATTTTATGTTAAAAAGGTTTTTTTAGTTTTATACATTGCCTTAAATGTTTATTCTTATGTATGAATGTTTCTTCTATATTGTTATCCTTACTGAGCATCTGAGCTCACCCCTTTCTATGTTTTATTTTTCCCACTATATATAGATGTATATTATGACTGACCTACAGAGATAGCCTATGGGATCTCAGTGTTTTCTATGGAAACAATGTTTTTTTAGTTTTCCATTTTATGATGTAATGTAAACCTTATGAATGTATCTAGTACTTCCAAGGCTACTAAACTAATCGGTCTTTAGAGACATGATTTTTTGTGATCATGCAAATGTTCTGTAATAATGCACCGACTCTGGGTAACTGGGGTCAGGGCGTTACATATTTATCCTATATAGTGGATTTATGTGGGCATGTACCTAGCTTCTAATGACAATGAAATTTTTATATTGGGTTTTGGTAATAATTATTATAATGTATGAAAATTATATATGTTGTGCACTAGATCCAGAAGTGTGTGTCACACACCACCTTTCACATTACCTATTATTTTATTTTCATATTTATTTTTAATATTTTCCTTGAATTATGGCTCATTTTTACTTGAAATTTATATTTTTTTGGTATTTAGTGATAAGAACACAGTTACTGCACGGTTTGCACTAACTCTAAAGAAACCCTTGAAAATTTTTCATTTCCTTTTCAATATCATTTTTTATAATTATTGTGTGGTTTTTATAATAGTGAAACCAAACCACATGTCTTACCAAGTGTTTCTATTTAGGGGCACATAGTTCGTGTGTGGTTTGGTAAACTGAGAAACCTGCAATGATTTTGAAAATTATGAAATACCTACTCTACCCTCCCTAATTTAAACCCCCATTAGAGCTCTTCCTTTTATATCATGTGTGAATCCAAGTAGGATCCCTATGCTTGGGTAATCATCCTCTTCCCTTTTATTATTGGACTTTTTTCTTCAGTTAAAAGATGATTCCTTATGGTTTTGGATCTTTCTTCTTATCCTTAATCCCTTTCTCTCATGTTGCTTCAATTTTCTTACCTAGGGGGTATGGTGGATACTGTCTCCCTCATTTTGGGATAATAATGAGTAATTTAGAGAATGTATAGTAACAGGTAATGATAAATGAATATTTCCTAAGGAATGAATAATTTTTTTACCCAAAACCACTGAAGTTCTACCAATATGTGTACCCAAGTGTATCGACATACACACCTAATGTGCATAAGCTACATGTGCAGGTCAAACCTATGCAAATCACCTGTGCACCAAACCCCCTTCACCATAGATTTTATATTTTCCTATAAATATAACCCTTGGTATCCTCATTTGAAACATTTTGGAAGATGAAAAGATGACCTAAATATCTTCTCACCCTAGGCTCATGTGCATGTCTTTAAATCCTTTTAGGTAGCTTATTCAAGCCTGAAGGAAAAGGAAATTAAAAAAAGAGTGTAATCGAGTTGATCATCCATTAATATGTCAAGAACCCTTCATGATAAATAAATTCATCCCTAGTTCCCCAAAACTAAGGAAAAGATTCATTAGGTGACAAATGTGGTCAATTTCCATCGAAATTCATCTTCAGAGACTCATAACTACTTGGGAGAAATAATTTCTATATTATATCATAAGGGAACCACATCGCCTTAGTATCAGTATGGTGACACCATTACCTATTATCACTATGGAATAACCTTTCCCAGATATCACTAGGAATCCATTATGTTTAATCCCTTCATTAGAGAGAACCTGAGTATCCTAGCCCTCACTAGGGTTATGCAATACATTTATACCTTTACAAAGGATTTTCCCTCACTAAAGAGGACCATCCTCTCTTACTCACTATCTAGGGAACCATTTTTACCCTATATTCAATGATAGAGAATACCATTACCAAGGTCTTCTACCTAGGTATCCAATTATCAATTCCTCCTCTAAAGATACCAGAAAATTAGGTTTACAGTTTTCACTAAAAACATGAACCCATTTAAATCATATATTCCCTTAATAAAATGATACTCCCACTCCCCAACCCAACCAATACCCTAAATAATATCCCCCAATTTATTTTTCAACCATATATCCCCATTTTAATGAGTTTTCACTTCACATGGATGTTAGTGAAATTATTCTTGGATCATGAACTATTACCTTGATAACCTAGGTCTAAGCATTATCATCCTAGGGAATGGTGGATGTCTAGGTTTACCAAATAATCCATCACTATTTAGGATTTCTTTTTAGGTATAAGACCTGAAATGTTTCCCATTAGTAATTTCATCACCTAGAATCATCAAAAATATAGAAACACCTTCATATGGGAATCTCGAACTCATGTGTAATCCCCATTGATGATTTACCAGCTCTAGAGAAGTAATTAGGCCTCTATGTAGGTATAAGATACAACAATATCATCATCAAGGGTAAAAAACCTAGTCCACTCAATGATATATGCTCATAAATGGTATCCCAAATGTATAATCCCCAACCCATTTTCATGGAGCATTATCTCCAATTAAAATTCTCCCTGAAAGTATATTTTTCCAGATCTCCATATTCCTTCCAAATAGAATTTTCCTAAGGAAGTTTATAATAGGGAACCATAAATGTGAAATCCCCACTAAATACTCCCTTGTCTCCCCTTTCATGAAACAAACATCCAAGAATAATAATGTTAAAATGTGTGGCCAACATCCTAGTCACATGATGTAAGCCTTCACTACAATGTCCTTATCGCATAACGTAAAACTACATTATAGTCCTTCCATAGGAAATTAAACTGTAAAACTCTAAATTCAAGGTCATTTATTTATGTTAACCATGATTTGTAGGATGTATTATTAATGTTCAAACCCAACATTACCAACCATACCATTCATTCCCAATGGGTCCATATTCCTCATGAGATCATATGTTCTCTTCCTTACTATTTTATATCCTTTATAGGATTAAAATATCTATTCACTAGTACATATACCCTTAGATAATCTATTTTTCTACCTTATGGGAATATCTCTATGATACATCCTTTTATTGAGATATGTTCCTAATGAAATCATTCCCCACCTCAGGGATCATATCCCCTTTGGGTATCATCATATTTACTTCATTAGGACAAATTCTTAACAAAACCATATTATTATCTATGGGTCACACTAATACTAGACAAATCGATATGATACCTTAGATGTACATATTCCTTATGAAACCAACCTATCTTAATAGTCTCATATTCTAATTAAGTTTAACCATGAAGGTTAGCTCATGCATTATCCCCACACTAACTATTTCTATGAACATTTCAACAAATCATTCATTATTTATGATGTTAAACTACTTGGAATTTGTAGTTGTCACACAAACTTAAAATGAATAATGTTTCCAATTAATTGAAATTAAACTATATTGATTCTAATTTCATTATAGGGTTAAATTATAATTCTTTCCTACAGTCTTAATCCCAATCTCATGAACACCAACCACCTCCCTAGATGGTGGTAAGCTCTAGAGTTCCCAGATATATATCGTTCTTGTGTTTCATGCAAACAAAAATGGTGAAACTGATATGAATCATTCAAATATGATCAGACCTTCACAAAAAACATCATACCATTTTGTAATGTCATTCACATAAATAATAATTGTTAAAATGATGTGAATTATTAAATAACAAAAAAATGAGTTCCCTAGAGAATCAATCCAATTTGTTTCATGTGTTTCACAAATGAAAAAACTGATGAACCTAACTTGAATCATACAACATCTTTCACCCCTTCACATCAAAATAGTGGGATATTTTTTCTTTGTGTTTCATGCAAACAATAATAATGAATCTGATGTGAATATTTTAGTAATAAAAACAATTTAGTTTCACAGATCACCAATCCATTTTTTATAATACACATAAATAATAAAGGTAGACTTGAAATTAATCCCTTGAATACAAAATATATTGGTCAAAAATCATTTTATTTGTGATACTAAACAAATAAGTGTTCTTTTCTTTTGGTGTTTTAGTGTTTTAGATAACCTTTTCTAGAGCTTTCTTTAATCCAAACCGATTCTTATTCATCAAGAAAATGTTACTATGATTTAGCTGTCACATATGATTCATCCCTCATGATTGGAAGGATAAAATCACCCACACATATCCTCCATCACCATGGGAAAAATATGATTATAAGGGAGAATCATTATCATGTTATTGTTTCAACATTGTAGGCCACATAATAGAACCTCTAAGTACAGAATCCTCATAGACCATCCCACCATAGTAGAACTGTGATAAATATAGTAGAGAATATTTCCACCTTCAACTTATTAGAGAGTCTCTCCCAAGAGAATAAAAAAATTTACCCGCTTATCTATGGAAGGACAAAATCCATAGGCGGTTCTTGACCTCACCATTAAGCATGAGTCACATAAGAGGGATCTATAATCCCACTATTTCCACTAAAAATTCCATGTCGTCCCAGTCCTCATAGAAACATTGAGGATTCTGACCATGAGATATTAACCCCATACAATCAGAACCAAGGATCACATATAATACCTAACCAAGGTTATTGGACCTAAGGAAACTAGAAACATGCAATAAAAATCAGTTCCCCATAATGGGATCTATGAGCACGCACATGTTGAAGAGAAGGAATAAATCCCTACTCATACAATCCATGACCTAAAATTCTCTCCAACAAAATAAAGAGAAATTAGTTATATCCCAAAAGTGACCAGTGGGTAGGTCCATATTCTTAACACTCCATATGAAGTCTGTTTGAAAACCCTGGTGGATATTAGAAAAAATGAAGGATCACATATCCCCACTACTACTGAAGAATAAACCAATATTCTCATTAATGAATTTTTTCAACACATCTAGATGGAAAATAAATTGATAGACATATATCCCTTCATATATACTATAGAGTTTTCAATATATCCGAAAATTATAATTGGAATTTAATAGGTGGTATATCCTAGTGACCACCCAAGAATAAACCCATATACCTACTCCCACAAATGTTTAAGAACTTTTTTGTCATATCTCAGAAACCACATGAATGTGGGATCATATTCTCACTCCCCTTTAAGAGGACCATTGAAACATTATAATAGAAACATAGTAGTGGGATCATATCCCCATATTAATAAGGGAGGTCTTCTGGTATATTGTGGAATAGGGTTAGAAGCAAGCACAGATCTATGCTCCCATTTAGTCTGAGAAATAACAAATACACATCTCAAAATCTACCAAATGTTTATCACATATTATTGGCTACTATAAATGAACCCATTTAAATAATAATATGTAAATTAAGGGGTGGGATAAAATTTATCTCCAATATAATGGAATTAGTCATCCATCTAGATCGATTACACATGAGTCACCCTAGAAGACTCTTATACAAGAATTTTGCAAAAACCTCCCTAAGGATTTCATATAGAAGAATATATCTTCAAAGGAATAAAATGACTCAAAATTATGACCATATCCCTATAATTATTTTCCCTAATTATCTTAATTCCTATAGCCACATGTATATAGTCTCTTGAGTGTTGACCGACTCATCACCAGAATGTAAGAGTAGCTTCATCAATGGTGGTTATCCCCATGTTACTATAATCACCAATTCTGGAGGGCCTCTTAATGGATTTACTCCTTATGGAAACAAAAATATCAATCATGACAAATATTCTGATGATTTCAGATGTGAAAATACTTTTTATGGAGATAAGTTCAATGTGTAAAAAGTTCCACACCTTTTAGACCATTTCTTGTTAACAATGAAGGTTATCACTATGGAATAAAAGTTCATAGTCACCATTAAGGTTCTCTCCTTGGTGATTTATGATAAAAAAATAAGTTCTTCCCTTTATTAAAGATTCTTTGAGAATTTCATCATAATGAGAGACACTCGAGAAATAGAGGTCTATTACACACATAACCTCAATTCCAATCTATGATATTTAATCTTCATCACAAAATGGTTTGCGGTGATGGTGGTTCAACTGTCCCTCTCCCCGTTCATAGTTTTTATTAATCAGATAAAATTCAAGAAAAACTCCCCTATTCAAAAACCTGTTGGAATACTATGACTGTGGTAAGATTAGGTTGAATAATTCTCCCACAAATAATATGTTGATGAGATGGAATTATGGAAATATATTTCCAAGGATATCCCCCCAATAATGTTTTGAACCATTACCATTCCTCAATATGACATTTCTTAAGTGTTAAAGGAGGTATGAATTCCTTTATTGTGCTATAATTTGTTGGTGATATTCATTAGATTAAGACCAAACATCAACCTTATTGATAGTATGATAACCATCTTCATATAGTGAACATGATATATTGTCATATTGAATTTTCTAATTTCTCTGTAGCTAAAATCTTAGACTCTAGAAACATTACAAGAACATATGTCATGCTTGTATCAAAAACATAAAGATAATTAAAGAGATAATAATTGGTTCTCCATCTTATGTACACATCTAGGGATGGGGGGATATGGAGCACTACACCTCACCCCATTCCTAGGTTAGAAGATCCTTTGATGAGAGGATCCAATATTGTTATTTCTAGAGTAATAGTTCTAATCCCCAATAATCCATACTCTATTCAATTTATTCAATAGATTCTTATCACCTCTATGGTGAAAAGAGGCATAACTTAAGTGTATAGGCCATATATTGGATTATAATCTAATCATTTAAATTATTATTGAAAATATATTTATTGAGAAAGGTGAATTCCTCAACCATGGAAAAACACTTGGTGGTTGGAAGTTTACATTTTGAACAGACATTACACATGGACTATGCATAGGTGAATTCACAAAAAGTCAATAAGATTACATTGGAATCCACTAAAGTATCCATCTAGAAGAAACACTATCATTTAGGTATGGGGTAATTTTTACCACTACTACCACCCTAGTGATTATCAACTCCTTAACAACGTAGAGTGGTGTTAGCGGTATGATTATTTCATCCCCATACCTAAAGGATGGGGGATTTTTTACCACCTCCTCTAATTATTTAGTTCTTTTCATTGTTGGGTGTTGACCTATAGGGGAAAATAACCCCACTATACATATCATTACATAAAACACCACTATAATTTATGTCATTCTTATTAAGGATAGTTTTGGGCTCCTTTAAGATCAAAATAAACAGATCCCTTCTAGAGGGAAACCTAGTGGAAAAAATTATTCCCTGTAGAGGCCGTAAAAAACAGATCTCTAATTAATGGATACAAAAGAGAATTCAAATATGTCTTTTAAAGAGGGTATCATGAATTTAAATTAACTCAATTTCTTATATAATGATGAAATGATTCTTGATGCTCGATATGTGAAAATAAATATTTTCAGTAATAATCTTGTATAGGATGTAGACAAATATATGAATATTAAGGAAATAAATTAAGAAATGTTTCTCAATATATAGTTCACACTGAAACACAGAAGGATGGAATGTCTAGCTGACATTATAGTCAAATCCATAACCTTAAATCCCTAAATTTTAGATTTCCATTCTCTCAATTCACAATAGATAAATACAAAGGGAATGGCATGTATATACCACCATCTCCACCCGAACACATTGAATTCGTATACATTGAAGAGATTCTAGAACTATATGTGTCCGAGATAGAAAATTTAAAATGAATCAATGTTTAATTACTTAGTGTAAATATCCCCACTAAATAAAACCTATAAGAAAGGGTGAATTTTTATCCCTCCAATCACTAAGAGTGAGTTACTCATACCAAAAGACCATATTATGATCAATATATTATATTTGGTACTAGAAAACTGATTAACTGAAACCTAGTGGTTGATGAAGATTGAGAATTTACTCTATTACAGTATAAGATTCCCTTGTTTTCGGAAGGTCACCCAGGTCTTTCTCTAAATGTAAGATAGAATTCCACTTATATAGGCTGACCACATCAAGTATATCCTTCTACCCATATTCAAGGGTTAGACCACAAAATGTTTCCTTCAAAACTCCTTAGATTTATCATTCCTCTCACCACATGAATGAAGACAATAGAAGGATGGTGTGCAATAGAATAGTACAAGAGAAAACCACCCCCTAAATGGATGGATTCCACTCTTCCTCCACCCAATAATGGGTATCCCAAATTCCCAACCTTCAGTGGAAAAATAGATCTGGAGTAGCACTTGTCATATTTTTTGTCCCAATGTGGTTATATGATAAGAAAACTTGATCAAAATGAGGCGGTAAAATTCATATGATTTGTGAAAACTATTGAAGGACCATTATTCATCTAGAATAATAACTTTATGTCCAAGTAAATCTTAGGCTGGGAAGATCTTCATTGTTAGTTTATCTATCAATTCAGCTCCATGTTATGAAATATAATGGGATTCAACCTCTCTAATTATAAGCATATCTAAAACATGAGGGTCTCTAAATTCATTTCTATATGGATATCTCTGACATAATCACTAAATATTAAACTATTGTAGGAGAATATACTATAAATTATTTGTAGAGATTTAGTGTGTTGATCTACCGAAACCACTAATCCCATTAATGTTCCTATGTGGATTTTGGGAGCTTTCTTTAATGGAATATAAACTAGAGGATGTCATCAGATGAACCAAATACAAATATTAGTCTACACTTACCCACCCATTTTTTTGGAAAAGATTAAACTACCTCTATCATGACTAAACTAGCACTAATAACTATCAAGGTTATTATGCAAACTTCATATCGCCGACAACTTCTAGGGAGAGAAAAAGTAGAGAAAATACCCCAATATGAATGCAAGGAAGGGGAATGCTTCCAGAAATATTTATATTAAATAAATAAATCATACACTTTCAAAAAAGAGTTTGTTCATGGATACACCATCACAACTATGAAAAATAATCTCTTCTAGCTACTTGAGGCTTGGGAACCTACACAAGTTGGCCTCGGTGATCATCTTGACTAATACCCGTTTTACTAAATGTTAGGCCACAATATTCAATACTGATTTATCTTTAAGTAAATCCTCAAGAAAATGTTCAACCCTAGGTAAGTGATGTTGGGTAAACATAAGTTCATGTAGCCTATGTATCCCTTACCAATTAAAAGATATATGAAGATTGGAAGGAATTACCAGCTAGGCGTGGGAAAAATATCAATGACTAGATGAATTTAATGGAAGCCTATTGGTCTTATTCTATCTTAAAGGAACAAATCAATAAACCAGTTGTAGACATAATTACCACTAATCATTACAAATATATACCCTCAACTACATCCTTTAAAGGTAGGTGTAATTGGATAAAGTATAATAGAGTTCAAGGGAGTAAATTCAACCAGCCACCAAATAATTCAAAAATCATATGCATTTTTTTGGCCCCATCATTTAGAGTATAAGAACCACCCCATAAAATGGAAGCCTCATTAGAAGAAGATTCTTAATTTAACTCTATTAATGTTATTAAACTAGAAAATCCCTTCTTTATTGAAGAAAATGTGCATGAATTTTAGCTACCAAAATATAATATGGGAGTTGGGGAAAGATGATGTAGAAGACGAGGGAATCCGGGTATTCTTAGATGTATAAGATCAAATAATTTGGTACATGTCTCTACCAATGTAATATATGAAGTCAATATTCATGGTTATTTTCTTTAGTGAGCCTATAAAGATCACCACTATACCCTTGAATACTCTATCGGTGATGTAAATCTAATTGTATTAGAAAATAAATTGGAAGGTGTCAAACTACCTAGATAACATAGGAACGTAAGGAGGAAAGCTCAACCTAACCCCCAAATAACAAACAATCCTCAGGTTCCAATCCAGTAAAAGTATCATCAACACCAAATGTCTCATCCTCAAAGCCACAAGATAAGGAATGGCCCCAAATTATAAAGAATCATCCCCTTGTTTATATGTACAATATCATGAAGCCATTTATTTTCATCCCAACCAATATTTCAAACATGGATATAGTGTATCCCTCTAAATAAACTATATAAATACTTTTTGATGAACTTAAAATCCCTATGGAGTTTATGTTTGATGTTTTGGTTTGTAATGTTTATCATGAAAATAATTCCATAGTGGAATGCCTCACAATTATTTAATTCATAATGAAATATTGGGATTTCATCATATAATGGAATATCACCCCATATGCATTTCAAGAAATATATATAATGTTGACATTCATCAATCATTGATTGATAATGGATCTATTATTAATCTCATCCCATTACAGACTCTCAAACACTTGGGTAATGGTGATGATAAACTTGAATTTGACTATTAAATGATATGACAAATATGATTAGAAACCTCTTGGAAGGATCACTCTAAAATCCTAATTCATAGATATCATATCTAAATATGAGTTCATAGTACTTTGTCTAGACATATCATTCAATGTTTTATTCAGAATTTTGTGTCTTAATATACATGAAGTGGTTTCATCATCTTACCATCAATAAAATAATTACCCTATCAACAGAATTTTTTGAGTACTATTTGGAAATAGTACCGCTATTGAATGTTGTGAATCCCAATATATTAAATAAAGAATCTATAAAGGAGATGGAAACCAACTAATGATAGGATACACTATTTAGGTATACAATAAAAGGGGCCTCTCTTCTAGGCCCTTGAACCCTTCATGGTGGGGATTTAATATCTCTCATAAATTTGATGAAGGAAATAAACCCATATTTATAAAGCTTATAGGGCCTGAGGACTTCACTTTTTAAATTCAAAATAATGTCATTTTTTCTATCATAGGTAGGAATCTCAGATACTGATCAGCGTTAATCAATGGTAAATGACACCATATGTGATAACACCCCTATCAAAAATGTTCTCCCTTTGTCTTTGAGTCCCAAAGATCTTTGTGTATCATCATCAGTATTGAAAATACCTCTATATTACGAAAAGTAACCAATTTTTTTCTCAAATAATCTTCAAAAACAAAGTCGATTCGTAACTTCTATACCCTCATTGATAATATGGAATAAGGATAATATATTTAAAATTTACTTGATGGGGATGAAATTTAAGAATCACCCTCACAACCCAGGGATGTATTCCTATAACCAACTAAAAGTTGAAGATGTCCTCATATAACTTTAATAATGTAAAATTAATCATTCAACTTCTATACATGATGATTTTGAGGAATAATGATGGGTTGAAGATGACATAAAAGATACCCATCCCTCATTTGAGGAAGGTGTCCTGACCACCATTAATGAGGTCAAGTAGGTGAATCTCAATACCAAAGAGGAGCTAAGAACCATGATCATCAGTTCATATATGGATCTAAAGGAGTAGGATGTGTTTATTTACTTCTAAAAATAGCATCAGTATGTGGTCACATAGAACTACATAAAAATAACATGATTGAATCTTGATGTGGACACCCATCACCAAGGCTTTCCAAATGAATATCATAGATACAAGCATGTTACAAGAAGAATTCATCCAACTCTTACTTCCAAAAAAGAATTTGAGTTAAAAAACTCATCAAAAATAAAGTCATCAAATATTTTCAATACCAAATGTGTTTAGAAAATATTTTTCTTGTAAAATAGAAAAAATTCCATATCTATGTTTGTATCAACTTTAGGAACTTCAATATGAATTTCTTGAAATAAGGCTTCTTAGTCTCATTAACTAAATTATTGATCAAGGTGATAGCCAACATTAAATCCCTCTATTTTAAGGATGGGTAATCCATTTAAATTCATATTTGTATGTCCCAAAATGGTCAGGAATCCACTTTTTTCTAGGACCCCCAAGGGATATATTGTTATCAAGTAATTCATTTCAACTTAAATAATGATTTCACTATATATCAACATTTTATTCATCATACCTTCTAATCCATTTGGAGAAAATAATACAGTGATTTGTGGATAACCTCATAGTAAAACATCAATAACACTGTGATAATCTTACTGAACGTGAAGATATTTTTGGAAAGATTTGGAAACACATTGAAAAAATAAACCCCATAATGTATGATTTAAATTTAACATAGGAAAAAATTCTTAAATTTATGGTGCACTATAGTGTAATTAAATCCAATCCTAAAATTGATAAATATATTATCAATATGACAACTCCTTTGATCCTTAAGGAACTGAGAGGAATCTAGGGTAATATCAAAAACATTAGGTTCTTCAATAATAATATCTTTGGTAATGCTTACCCTTCACCAAATTAATGATGAAAGGGTTGTCTTACTAGTGAGATGAGGACTGACAGAAAGGCTTTGATGACATTGACTAGTAATTCCTTATCCTATAAGTCTAGATTTAACCAGTTAGAATAAATTTACTTGTCTTATATACGGTGACTTTAGATAATTCTCTTGGTGCACCTTTGATCAGAGGAATTATGAAGAAAAAGAATTTTTTTTTGTATTTTCATAGTTAGACCATGATAGACACCACTATTTGTTATTATAATATCAAGAATAACTTCTTAGTATTAGTATTTATGAAGAAAATATTAGAAAATATCTCAATATTTATGATATCCATTTAGATTCATGTGTTTACCCCCCACCCCCTCAAGTACATATTAATCAAACCAATACTAATCTTACATCTAGCATGATGGGTAATCATCCTAAAATAGTTTTACATTTGGTTTACTCCTTATAAGGAAATCAAGGGTGGGTGTTAGAAGACTTTTATAAGTAAAACTTGACTCCTAAGTGTGGTCTATTAAGTATAGATCCCCCCGATGAGGAATCATTCTCTATATTAGATATATCTCAAGCATGGGAGATATAATTGGATTGGTTTTATCAATGTTCTATAGGAATTTGGTTAGAGAACTAAAAGGATAATCAGGTTCGAAAAGGAATTGTGTTGGTTTCCCCAACTAGGTCATTTTGGAACTATTTTTTCTAATAGTGGAAAGATATGCCAATAATAAGTTAGAAAATCAATCCATAACCACTAGTTTTATGTTATCCATATAGATACCATTATATTATATCAAAATCTAATTCAATAAAAAATGTTGATAAAAAAATAAAGGGTGAATATTCTACAAGGATAAAGGAATAAATCTATCTACTTGATTATGTATGAGAGCTGATAGAAGAGTTCCGCTATGAAATGACTAGGACTCATGTTTTCGGTTCATAGAATACTCATGCTGATGCCCTGGATAATTTATTTACCACCTTGGAAGTCCAAGAATAGGATGATATTATCATCCATATTTCATATCATATGATGGTCTCCTCATTCATTAATAACATCCAAAAAGATATCAATGAAGTAAACACCACTTCTGATTAGGATGAACCCATATCCCCACTGATAAATTCTATGGGTGGATGGATGTATCCCATAAGAGATAGAATCCTAAATGATATTATTTTAATGGATCAAGATAAGGTTCATATTATTAATTTAGATGATACATTCATCCTTTAGAGTGATTCTGATTCCCAAAAGGTCTTATATAAACTATGACATGTTGGTTACCTCCTCAAATCCATTGAGTGAGGGGAGACCCCCACCGACATGAAATATGTTTATTTAGGAACTTACAGAGTGACCTAGTAAAAAACCAAGATATCTCACCAAGTCAAGAGTATTGGATACTTTTTATCTTCAATCATATCGGATTGTATGGAGTTCACCAAGAAATTTTTACCTTTCCCGATACAAACTATATTCTTTCATAAAAACCCATAATTTTTGTATACCACCATATATTCTTGTTCATTTACCACCTAGGGAACAAAAATCATGGGGTTATATCCCCAACCACAGTAAAGAAGCTCAAGTATATACTTAATCCCTCTAAATACTTCTCTAAATTGGTCATGTTTATACCCCTAAAGGGGTTTAGAGTGAAATTTTTCATCATCATTGTGAATTCAAACATCATCACCAAATTTAGTTCCCCTTACATGATATTGATAGAAAATATCACCTTCTTATATTATTATGAGTTAAAAAGGATATATGAAGAGTAAAATATTTTTCTCAAACACTCATCCTAATATCATGAAAAAAGAAATGGAAAAATAGAGGATTTAAAAACTTTATCAAATATCATAAAGAAGATGGTGGACATAGAAAATAATTCTAATCCCAAAAATCTCATGCATTCCTTTCGGTCTTATCACATCGCAACCCTTACTACTATAAAGGTGACCTCATACTGGCTTTTATATAGTAAATAGGTATTCCACCCCATAGAATTAGATTTTTCATCACTACACATTTCCATTTACAAATTGTTGTCTAAATAATAATATTCTAAATGCATTGAAATGATTATATTTGAAAAGGTAGTATACGTTACAAAACATGGAGGAATTTTAAAATTGAGTTTCATGAGCTTCCAATAAGCATTTTAGTCTCTAAAAAATCCTCTATGGGGAGTTAGAATTGGATCTTAGATCTCCCTTGATCCCATATAATAATCCTCTAAATCTTGAACCAAAGTGGTAGGGACCTTACATCATAAAATGGGTT
Organism: Viscum album; assembly: GCA_963277665.1. NCBI lineage: Eukaryota > Viridiplantae > Streptophyta > Magnoliopsida > Santalales > Viscaceae > Viscum > Viscum album. Next base: position 2,415,675 of record OY728136.1, read on the forward strand.
TACTCCAATAGAGAATATTATATAATGGAAGTGGATGAGGAATGCATCACAACCACCACAAATGAATGATTTCATAATAAATATTTTTTTAGAATTTCACATTAGTTCTCAATCATACCCACAAAAAGTGGTTAAACTAGACATTAAAATTCCATACCACATGATGTTAAACTATGTGACATACGTCCTCTTCTCATGAATTTAAAATTAATTTTAGATTGGTCTAATCATCAGGACCATAAACTATATTCCCCACAATTTAATTCCCTAAGGCTTAAAGCTACTCAAAATTAGTCCTTGTAGAATGAAATTAATTTAAATGATTTTGAGTACATTCGATATAAATTACAACATCTTAGAATGAACCATATTTTTAGATTTTCCCCTCATAATAGCCAAATTATTGTGAGATACTTGATGCTTGTTTTTTCCCATCATCCATCTAGTATGATGGCCAAAAGTGACCAATTTAGTCCAAATCACATGTAATTAAACAAAATGAAATGTTGTACTATATTAAGGGAAATTACAATAATTATAGAATCCTACTTGTTATGTATTTTATTCATTATAAAATACCATTATCCAAGTAAGGCCTCTCATAGTATGAACCCAAATTTCCACTAGCCTACCATGAGGAAAAAAATATCACCAAGTCCATTTTCATATATGAATTATGTGCAGCTTGATTCCTATTCTTTTTGGATATGCAGTGACATATGTATCTTCAATCCTAGTCTCATCCATGAATTTTTATCACTCTCACTATCTTCTACCTGCACAGGAGTTGAGCTTGTATAGAATGTTATTGGTTCAACCAAAATCTAAATGATCCCTATGTTTTTTATATCATACAATCTTAAGTGACCTGAATCACTTCCTGGTCATCTATTATTTCTCAAAATAAGAATGAATCATGCGATATTAGAGGTCCTAGTAAACCAATTAGTTAGTAAAGATTGATATTTTATGTACTCAAAGGAAGAGAAAGCAGTCATAGTTATATGATTTCTAAACTACAAGACATTAGGTTTTCTATATATGACTCTGTAATTCACCTGAGGTGGATTATTTGTGAGACCCCTTTCCCTTTCATGAGATTAAAATCTATGTAATATCTATTTATGCACTGAGATACCTTTAAATAAAATTCCCTCAATCCTTATCCGAATAGGTCTGGATTCATGATATTACTGGATATGTATTGAATCCTGGAGATCTGATCTTAGGTCTAGCTTCAAATTCTATTATAAATAAATGAATTACATTTTAACCTTAATTTTAAATTCTTCTTATCCACAATAACATTTCTTGATAACCCTTTTTAAAAGTGGAACCTGATCCTACCCCCTTTAGATGAGTTTGGTTTGTGTAGGATATTCCTTAAAAACTATATATGGATTTATTATTTCCATTAAATTATGTGTAGTTACACCTATATCTCCAATCATTGGCCAAGTCGCAAATCCTGAAAACTAAAATGACCCTCTTATATATATGATCTAGATCTATATAGGATTCCACTCATGAAAAATGTGTGGCTTGATTCCTACCTTTTTCTGATAAATAGTTATTCTTAGGTCTGTTATCTTAAGCCCAACTACAAACCGCAATAATCTAATTTCTTATAATCTAGTTTCTAGCCCATTCATATCGAGTTCCTGATAATTACCCATGGCTTTGTAAGAACACACATTTATTTTCTTTTATGTATGATCCATGTTTGTGGAAGGGTTTTATAAGAAGTGTATGTGGATTGATTCCCACCCTATTGGGATATGTAGTTATGTTTGGATTCCTTATATTAGGAATAACCACAAATCCCTAACAAACACTGTCTTGTCCTAATATTTTTCTCTAGGTTTCCAATCCTAATTTTACATGTGGGGTAACTTGTTTTATTTCGTACACATTCTCACCAAAAAAAGACTACAGTATATTGTTATTTACAAAAAACATAATCCAAGATTAAATATCCCCTATTTTTAGATGATTCATCCTAGTGGAAATCCCTTATGGACCGGAAAAGAAGGTATGTCTATTTATTCCTATACATGAGTTGGATCCACCTACATTTCCCTAAATTTAAGTTACATATAAATTATTTTTAACTATATGGTGTTGGTCATTATTTCATGATGCTAAACTACACAACACCCGAGTCCTTATCACATAACATTAAACTGCATGACATATTTTCTCTCCTATATGAACACAAGATTCATAGAATAGAAAATAACTATGTGTATATAGATTATTTTTATTTCAAGACACATAGTGATTTATAGATTATATATAAAGGACTCATCCATATGCTATCATCCATTTTCACTCATTCATAAAGGATCGTGATAGCTTAATTGTAGTAAATGTAATATTTGAATTCCTCCATCACTGATTTTGAATATCCAATTCCATAAGTCACTTGTTTTATATCATGTTTCCTATATTTCCACAAACATTTCATGGATATCAGTAATGATGGAATTTGATTTTTAAGGATTCTTATATTAATCTATCCACACATTCCTCTGATATGGTTCTACATACACCCTTTCAATATGTCCTTCTAACCAAATCCATGTTTTTATCCTATGAAAAAGGTCATATAATTTATGTATTCCTTGATAATATCATATCAGAAGAATCCATTTAAATATGTTCAATGATCATGCATTTCATACCTGTCCCATATCATCACTTATTATCTTAAAACCTTGATTTATTGTTTTCCATATAATCATTCCATATTCAAAATGTTTTGGGATATTCTTGTCCCTTGAAACCTAATTTAGTTGTTGTTTCATACTTATCCATCATATTATGGTCCACGAATCCTTAAAATATATTTTTTTCAATCTTATAAGATGGTTTATTTAGAAATTAGGTTATTTTTCATGTTGGGTTTCTTTTACCATGCCTATGTCAGTCATAGTCTCTTAGTTTTTGTTAAAGTTATATGCATTCAAACTTATTCCCCCAATATTAGAAAACTTTACAAAATCAACTATTAATGAAAGTGGTATAAAATTTTTAGTTCATAACTATATAAAGGGATTCCTAAAAAAATTCAATTCTATAATCACAAAATATTCCACTTTAAAATCTTAGGTAAAAATGATAGTAGAGAAAAACTTAACTGGAATAAATCTTGTGAGGCATGCCATATGAGAAATGAAAAATACAAGTTATACCCACTAGATCTAATGATATAAGATTAAAATTGAGATATGACAAGTAAATATTACATCACATTGATGTCTTTAAAATATTGGTCTAAATAATTTTTCGGGTACCAGAACCCTCTTTGAAGTCAAAATTCATACTAGTCTACTTCATTTCACAATTTTTTGAATCATAGTCAGCATTCCATGTCTATAATTAATGAGTGAATATGATTTCCAAGGAAAAATATATTTGGTTATGCATAAATTCTTTTAATATATCTATGTATATACACCCCTAAATGTTTCATATTGATTAGAGGAAATCATCCCAATTGATCAACTCTAGTGTAAGATAATGGTATTTCTATCATTATCTATTTGTGTTCCATGAATTGAATGAAATCATCCATAAAATGATGGTATTTCTACATATATCCATTGGTGATCCTTATCAAGGAGGAAATTATCCAGATGGATAAATCTTAGTGTATAGTGATGGAATTTCTACTTATATCTATCTATGAGTCATTTAAAAGAGTAAATAATCCAAATAAACCAACTATAGTGTATAATGATTGTATTTATACCTATATCTATCTATAATTCACAAAAAATGAGTAAATTATACATATTTACCAACTCTAGTCCACATTAATTTTATTTCTACCAAAATCCATCGGTAAGATACACTAATAAGGAAATCATCTAAATGGAACAAATCTAGGGTATATGATTGTATTTTTTTCATATATCTACATGTGAACCATTCCTAGGAGGAAATAACTTATGAATTAGATGTTTGGGATCCATGATTTCCTTTTTCCATTTCAAACCCAGTTTTCAAATCATTTTAAATTGTCATGTTTCTTCTTTCTAGAGTTTCTCAGGTTATTATTAATTGATAAAAATAATGGAATAAGAAAAAAAATATTGATAAAAAATGAGATAAATAATTTTTTTATTCTTCGTAAAAAATTGAAAATGATCATCCACAAATTGGATCCTCTTTTTATGATACTAAAACCTTAATAATTTTTTTAAGGAATCCCAATGTACTCCAATGAAATTTTAGGACCCTTAAATGTTGTTTCAAAGATCAGATATCCTTAGAGATTTGACCTCCACTAAAGGGAAAAGAATATACTCCTTGATATCCACTCTTCTCCCATAGTCTAGGATTCCTCTAGGAGTTTTTATTATTAGTATAGATCACACTTAGAGACATATAGTTTCCATAGGATACATCTTATTCTATAATAATTTTAATATATAAAGAATTGTTAAACTATGTATACAACCATTCAATAAGATTAAAATTGATGCACCATATCTCAAAGTCTAATGAAATAGGAATTTGATAATTACTATAGAAGGGAAATCTAGTCCTCTTCTTATTAGTCTCACACTTTGATGAAAATATTTATTTTATCATTAATTTATTGATAATTAAAAATCCTACATCCCAAGAATATAAATTGGTGGTAAAGATGGTATAACATCATTCATATATCGATCACATGGTTCTTAGAAATGAACTTATATTAATTTATCTAGGAACCTTGATGTGCTGGGTATTGGATGTTCTAAGACTCTTAGTCGAATTTAGTGTAACCTTCCAAAGGTGGTACATATGCTCAGAAAACGTCATTGAGTAAAAATGACATGATAATTTATTTTAGGCTTTTTTATTTTGGGATAGACCAAGACTTCATAGACTACGATATCTATGAAAAAAAATATGGAACTTATAGTGTTAGAATACACAATTTGGATGGAAACACTATGAATGATATAGTAAGTAAATACGAGTTAATGAATATGAAGGATAATAAATTGTTCTATAAACACTCATCCATTGTTTTTGACACACTAGTATCTATTGAAAACATAATATTAGTTGGAAGAACCACAGGAGAATATCCCCTAATAGGGGTATCCTCATTGGTGGAATTGGAAATGTTAAGCATTAAAATGGTCCCAACTATAGTTTTCTTTGTAAAATTCCCATACCCTATTGTTTCTTATCCCCCATCTATAAAAACCACCACCTTATCATGTTATTTAGAGGAGTCTAGGTGGGGTGGTTCATTGGGAGGACATTCATGGACCACCTTAGGAAATATAATAGGATATTCAATCTCCTAAACATGGGATGCTAATGATTCCACAAACCAAGGAAACATACATCCATCTAGTATGTTATTATTGTTCCCAGGCTCATCCATGGAAATAAGTTCATTGGTGTTTTTAAAAAATTCATTCACAATCCCCTCATCATAGAGAGTTATAATTTTCCATATTAAAAATGATTCAATAATCATTACATAAAATAACAATTATATTCAATTTATATACATTCACCTTATCCTCATCCTCAATTGAAATAATATGGAGTGGCTATCACTTCTAATGATTTATCTATTGTGGATGTAGTGTCAATAACAATGGTTATTTATTCATCTAAGACACCCCTTTAAATTTCCTCAAGACTCACTCCAATTACCTCAAGGGAAGAGATATAGGTTTATTATGTATAGATCCTGTTTATGCCTTATAAGACATTGTAAGATTTCTACATTTATTTTCAGAGCCAAGCGTTGAGATAACATGCAATTTTGAGGCCCGATTCCCCCATAATTAATTTTATAAAAATAGTAAATATATTTTATATTACCCACATAGTAATTCTTAAATAAAATGGGATAAATATTAAATAAATTCTTAGATCAGAAATATGAGACCACTATTGAGTTTGAAATGTGATGTTTTCCCTTGGAGTGACATAAATATGGTCATCATAGTGCATTTGGATATCAGGTTCATTTGTAGTTTCATTTTGTAAAAATAAATAAATATATTTATTTATTTTAATTAATGAACATAATTTTTTTTAATATATAAACTCACATTTATGGAAAATACTCAAGGTTTATCCATATAATCCTGGGAGTATTGATAGGATTCCATCTAACTCTTATTTACGAATAACAATCCAACATTCATATAACCCCAGATCGAGGTAGATCGAGATGCAATGAACACACTGACCCCTCTAAAAAATTTATAGGTTCATAATTCAACAATGAATGAACCAATATCTAGGTAAGACTTGACATTTTTTATTATGATCAAATTTATGAAATTGACTAAGCAAGATCACCCTCTCCCATTGATCTGTTCCAATTGTAGCCTTTGGACGTATCCAAGTAAAGATTTAATTATTTTATGAAATTATTTCTCACCCTAGATTTCCATAATCATGTTCATTAAACATGAATACTTGGAGAATTATCATCCACATTTTGGATGTTTTTATCCCTTTCTTTCTCCATGGTCTTCCTCATTGGGCTATGAATCTATGTATTGATGTTGACCGGTGGGACCGAGTCCAAACGAACCCATGAATTCATGAATGAATCCTGTGAAACAAATGAATCAATTATCAGAGAGAATATAGGGATATTTTGGTGGATATTGGTGATTAATCACATGTATTTTAGATCTAAAAAATTATCAGAGACGGATCAAGGTGAGTTTGGGGAGACAACAAGGCGTGTGGGTTCGTGCATGAAGAATTGGGATACGATTTTTGTCCACCAGAAGGGTAAAAATACTAACTATAGAATGATCCACCATTTTGGGGTGTATTGGGGCATGATCCAAGCAAATGGCCATGAATATGGGATCCATTGAACATATATAAGAATCTATGAAAAATGTGACTACATGTCGTGTTGTCCGAAGAACACACGGCAAGTAGTTCATTGGCTGTGGAAGCTAGGGTTTCATGAAATTTTAAATATCACATTTCGTTTCGGACCCCCATATGCCATGTTTACTTATGATGATGATCCAAAATGTACCCTAGGATTAAATGGGCATCATAAAGGCCAGGAACATGTCATATTCTAATGTACATAGACACGAACTGGATTCATAGACACATATGTGGAGCACATGAAGAACTCGAGTGGCTCAAACTCACTATGTAGACCCTATACACTCCGTGTAGGGATATATGGTAAGTAGGATGTGTAGTGAAAGAGACATGATCGGGTGGTGGAGTGGGACCATATATTGTGTGGTTCCCCTTACATGTCTTGTGCCCCTTCTTTATATTTGAGGAAACTTTACTCACCCATACCTCCTTTGTTTGGACTCAAATTGTATCCCATGAGTAGGATATCTTGATAGTTTTTCCTTGTGAAACATGATGGATTCCTCCATAGTTGATTTTAAGATATTATGTCTGATTTTATAGTCAAGATTCTTATTAAGGTGGTGATTGAAGATAGTAGTGATCTAGCATAATCATTACAGTGGTAACCCCCTAACAGACTACGGTGTGGTAGATCTATCTATTTCTAGAGTAGTACCCTATTATTGGGTAGAGTTTGAGTCCTCCTTAATCTAAGTGTTTCTCGGGTATAATTCCTATATCTAATAAGTATTACCTCCTATCTAATTAGGTAAAGGTTCATCTTTATATACATTGAGTGGTACCCCCTATGGCATCAGGGTGTGGGTACATTATCTAATATATGCTACACCCTATGGAATTAGGGGATAGGTCCTCTATCTATAGAGTTTTACCCCCTATTGGAAGGAATTCTAGTCTTCCTTAATTTCAGTGGCACTCCCTAATTCACTAGGGTGAAGGTCCTCCTTAAACCGAGTTTTACCCCTATCAGATAGGGCCTGGGTCCTACTTACACTAATTAGTACCCCACGATGAATAATGGAATGTGTCTTATTTCTAGATATTTTTCCCACTAGGTTTTGTGGAATAGTGTAAATCCATGGGCCGTCCCTACAGTTACTTCTTTGGAAGAGACGTGAGATGCTGGGCATTGTTGATGGACCTTTGGGTTGGTTGAGACTCTTTTCCTGGGATTGGTTTTGAGATGGATATATCATTATCTATTTTTTGAGTTTCTTTGGTTTGAGAATATATATATATATATATATATATGTATGTATCTTTGTCATTGTATTCTATTTACTCTCTTACTCTGGGTTGAGCTTTCTACTCTATATTTAATAATATCATGTCTCTTACTACCCCCCTTAAACTTTTGGGGCATCCTACTGGGTATGTATATACTCACCGATAAATGGGATTTTCCTACACCTATCGTGTCTTATAAAGATTATGAATAGGTCGATAGTGACTATAGAGGATATTTGGGATACTTTTTACATTGGACCATGTACGGTGAAATTACCTTGGAGATCTAGAGTTGGGATCTCTCAGCAGTATTTTACTTTCATGTTTTTTCACATTGGGACATATTTTTGGTTGGGCATAAATTTTACCTCTTTAATTTTTAGTTTTTACAGTATTGATCTTGTACAAAATCTAGTTTTTTCATATTCATTGTTATATTCTAGATATAAAATATTTTTTGTTTTATTTCAATATACTTATATATTGATATTTTAAAGTGTGTTCATACAAGTACTTCAGGAAGGGACCACCCATGTAAGATATTCCTTTTGGTTCTTGTCACCAGCCCCTGGCCTATGGTGGTGGGATTGGGGTAGTTGCAGCTCGAGACCCATTGAGTCTGGTCATGATAGACTAGAATCAGTGTCGTTCATTCCATGGTATGGTGTTCGGATTTGTCCCCTTATGAGGAATTTTTTGGGATATAGTGAAGTAGTGTAAAATAGTCTCAAGTGCAGATCTTAGGATAGGGAACCTAGTGTTAGTGTGGAGGCTATGATATACATTCACTAGGACCTTTAGTAATATCTTGTTGACTCAGAATAAAAAGTCATTGGTTACTGTGATAAATGGTTCATGCATTATATATGATTGATTATTTTATTTCCCTTCATGACTCAGCTCCCCATTGTTTATATATATTTTCATTTGATTGTGGTATTTCTTGATTAAATTTTTCAGGATGAATCTGTGATGAAAGCCTATGAGGTTACCAATTTTGAAATCTAATGATGATCTGATAAGTGAGGAGGCCATAGTTTAGGGTCCATCCAGTGAGATCATTCATCTAGGTGGAAAGGTAGTAGTACCCCACCTATTGAGAATCATATCATACCAGATAAGTATGCTAAGTATTTGTGTAGTCCTAGAATGCTCTATGAGTTCCAGTACTAAAGTCCACCCAAGTTCTTCGATGAGACATATCCCTAGGAAGTATAGGATTGGATAGAGTTGGTGGTCCATGTTTTCAGGCTTATCTAGACCCCGACATGTCAGATGGTTGCACTGGAAGTTATCTTTTTCCATGGAACAATGGGGAACTAATAGAGTCTTGTTACCTAGATGCATGATGAGTTGAAACTCTCATGGAATGTATTTTATAAGTTATTCTATGAGGATTACTACCCCTCCTTCATGTTCTTGGTTCAGATTGAGGAGATTTTAGAGCTATAATAGAGAGGGATGATATGGGATGGGTATCCTGTGTTGTTCTTAGACCCTATGTGATACTCCCTTAATATGATTTGGGATGGGTACTTATAAGAATGAAAGATTAATCATGGAATCTATAAGGAGATCTATTCCCATGTGGAATCCTTGTGAATTTACACTTATGTTAGGGTATTTGAGAGAGCACTAGATATAGAGATCTTCTGAGGGACTCTAGATAGCTGGAGCTAGTAGTGGGGATTATTGGGCTGAGTAATCTACATCAGCTAGAAAATTCCAGTCGGTAGGATTTTGATGTAGTAGAGCTACCCATAATAAAACTCAAGCACATAGTAGTGTGACACAAGAAAAAATTAGAGTACCAAGGAATCCACGAGCGGGGCGATGTAATGCTTGTGATAGGAAATCTCACTTAGTCTGTGATTGCCTGACCTAATATGCTAAGGAGTGAAGGAAGATAGCTGACATAACAACAAGACAGAGAAAACCCTGTGATTAGGTATCTATAAGGAGAGGGTAGGGAGTCCCTATAGTGACCTTCATTTTTCTTACATGACTATTACATAATTTAAAATATGATCGTCATAATAGTGTTACAAATCCATGATCAAACAATTTAAGTGTCTTTGGAAAATTATGTTTAAGAATAAAATATAAATAAAGATGCATAAACATTATTTAATTCTTTATTATATATCTTCTTAGTGTAATTTTCACCCACCATTGTACAAGTAATAACCTAATTATATAAATAGAATAAAGGGCTGAGCTAAAATCCTAGTAAGAGGATAGAGATAGACATGAATCATTATAACATGGGTGAGAATAATCACCATAATCATAACATAAGAATGGTATAATCATCATAATCATGATAGAAATAATTATATAAATTCATGGAATGTTTCAATGCATAAAAATTAGACATCAATCCTTAGTGGTAAAATGCCACACGTAGCTGCAAAAAAATCAAGCATCATGTTCACTCATAAGATATGTGCATAATCAAAACATAATCATTGTGAAAAAAGATAACATCATGTTCACTTATATTTTACCTTATAACATGAGATACATCATATTAACCAATGCATTTGAGAAGTATTATAATTTTGGGCACACCCATCACATTATAACATTTAAATAATCATGCATGACACATAGAACGTATAACAATCTTTGCCATAAAATAACCCATCGAAAGAAAATGGGTTTCATGAGAATTTCATAAATAATACATTAATGAATAATGATAAGGGTTCCAAAAATAAAAAAATAATTAAATATTTGTTATAATAATCATCAATCTTGAGTGAAGAAGAAACAATCTCAAGAGTAGTAAAAGATGTGTTTTTAGAAAAAAGAGTTATTTTGGAAAAATATTTTCATTTGTCATAAATTTAGATCAAAAACATGTATATCCAAAAAAATAAATTGTAATAACAAAGAAATTATATTTTAGTAATATTAAATGAACATCCACACTAAAATTTGGCATGAATTAGGAATAACATAAATAAATGAAATTGTATTTGAGAATCCCCTTAAATTACATCTAAATCAATTCTTAACATTAATAACCTCAATAATAAAATAATATTATTTAATTAATAAATCTAGAACCTGTAATACATGAATTTTATTCATTATAATTTATTAAATTTGTCTCTTTACATTTTTATGTGTTATAGAGTTTAATTTCAACGTTTTTAAGTGTCCATTTTCTTGGTTTTCATGATCGGTTCTTTTGTATACATGTATGGAAGATCATGAAAAATGTGAATAAGTATATAGAATTGAGATTTTTTGTTATTAATGAAATTAAATAAAATAAATGGTCTTATATGTTATTTTATTTCTTTATATGAGGATGATTAATTAAATAAAACTATAATGATAATCCTTCATATTAATTTGGCTGTTTTTCGATCACAACAAACTCATTTTGTTTTATTATTTAATATTTTGTATATATGTTAGTTACATAACATAAATAGGTTATAACCTAAATTTTAAAATATTTATCAACCATTATAATGGTTTTATGACCATCATTGATTTCGGTAATGGAAAATGAAAACTTTTCTTCCTTGGAGGTGACAAATTAACACCTCACGTATGATGTTTTCATTTTTGTATTAAAGGTAGAGGGGAAGAGTTTTGATGATGAATTATTACACTAAAAAATAAAACTTAATTATATATTAGATGAAATATTTATCACACAACTTTTATAAGGGTAGAATAGGATGTAATAATAAAATAAAATAAATAAAAAATAAATTAAATGAAAATGAATAAGGATTTTACCTCATGAATTTTTCTCCTTGAGAACCACCTTAGGGAAATTGGATTTGGTATTTTGTTGATAAAAAAGGCTCATAGACTTGTGTTAGGGGATTGGGAAGTGTATTGTGTAGTATTTTTACATGATTAAAATATTTGGAGATGTGATGAGAAGAGGTTGTGAGGGGTGGTATTTCTTGGGGAGGTGAGGGGTGTTTTTTTATTTAGTTCACTAGTTTATTATTTTGGCTCAATACTAAAAATATTTTGAACCTTACCACTAAATATATTAAATAATGAATGATATTTTGAGATTATGGGGCTTAAATAATCCATGAATCAAGGAATACTGATTTTAAATTATAATGTTATATACCATAAATTATTGTTTTTCACTATTCACCCAAAAATTCAACTATTTTAGAAAAAACCCAAAAATTTACCATAAATTTTTTTAAATGTGTAGAATTAAAAAATAAACTCTTTTTTATGAAAATAATTTTATAAATATGATAAAAATAATTTCTAATTGAAATCAACATTTATTTTAAAAATACAAATTTTAACATGATAATTGGTTTTATAACACTTTGGAAAACTAACTAAGACCTCATAAAATTACCTTATAATAATAACACAACAATATATTAGTCTATGAATCTATTTTATAAAAATATATTTTCTTTTAAATCATTATATTAATTAAAAAATAATAATTAAATATTTATGACTTACAAAAATACCAGAACTTAATTTATTATTTGAAAAAAATATATTTACTTATACCATGATATAAATATATAATATTTTTATTCACAAGACAACAAAATTTTATTCATACATTCATAGGTGAGGTTACTATTCTATTTGTAAAATTAATATTCCAAAGGGTCACATTACTATTCTAATAGTTAATTTACTATTCCATTGGTAAAGGTTCCTGAATTTCTATTATTTCATTAATTATTCATTTATAAAGTTTTTATTGTTTTATCAGTGTGATTTTATGTGATTTATATGATATGAAATAATTATTAGAATAGAATTTCCCTTTATATAATTCAATATTGTTACATTCTGTCCCCCTTATGAAATTTTTTCCTTGGAATTTTGTTTTAAAAAATATGGTGAAAAAACGAGGGTACTTCTCCTTCATTTCTTCCTTCAGTTCCCATGTTTCCACTTCGTACTTAAGGTTTTTGAATAGTAATTTTATAAAGTGTGTAATCTTTTTTCAAAGAAATTTATCTCTATATTCCAAGATCTTAACTGGATTCTCCTTATAAGAGAGATCATTTTCCAACTATACCACCTCTAAATTTAATACATTTGAGGGATCTGGTATGTACTTCTTCAAGAGGGATAAATGGAATACATCATAATGGGTTGATGTATGTGGGACTCAACATTACTTTCTTCCCAAATATCATCATCTTATTCCATTGAGATATGCGAAGTAATATCATGTCTCCAACCACAATCTTTAGGTCTCATCGACGATTGTCTGCATAACTATTTTTTCTAATTTGGGATGCCTTGATGTGCTACTGAATAGTTTTCAACTTTTATACAATTTCTTTTACCACTATAGATCCTAGAAGATTAATTTCACTGAATTCATCCCAAATTGTTGTTATTCTATATATTTTCCCATAATGGTTTCATATGAATCCATTTTAATGTTCAAGTTGAAGCTGTGGTTGTAAGAGAAATCAACCTGAGGTAGATGTTGGTCCCATAATTCTTCGAAGTCTATAGAATATGATATCAAAATGTATTTCAGTGTTTGAATAGTCTTTTTAGATTGGAAATTAGTTTTGAGGATGATAATTCGTACTAATGTTGAGATCAGCGTTTAGATCATATTGGAGACTCTTCTAAAACATGGAGGTGAATCTCATATCTCAACCAGATACAATCCATAGAGATACTCCATGCATACTTAACACTTCTATAATGTATATTCATGAAAGATGATCCCATGAAAATTCCTCTCCAATTTCAATAAAGTGATATATATTTGTAATATTATCCACAACCACCCATATAAAATTGTTTCATATGGCTGCCTTTATATGTCAGGTGACCAAGTCCATGGTGATGTTTTCCCATTTCCATGTTGGTATGGGTAATGGTGGCCTCATACCATTAGAATGTTTTCATTTAGCCTTCAATTTCTTACATACCAGGCACTTTGATTTAAATTTAGTGGTATCCAATTTCATATTATCCCACCAATAGTTCTCTCAGAGATATTGATACATATTTGTGCTCTTTGGTTGAATAGAGAAGGTTGAGCTAGGTGTGTCATTCAAAAAGATCCTTATTTATATTTGGATTTTATGGTACACATATTTGTGACCCAAATATTACAACTCCTTCCTCATCAATTTTGATCTCTAAGGATTTCTCATTTCTCATAGCCTCTATGTTTTTTTTTAATTTCCACATCATTCATTTGAGCATCCTTTATTTTCTCAATAAGCGATGGATAAGAAATCATTTGATAAGGTATTAATGATGTTCGTTCCTTGACAATCCCTGTATTTATCATCTATAAATTTAATAATATTTAATCCTTCTCAATTATTATAATTGATATTATTTTTTATCCTTTCTACTTAGATAACCCACCACTTTATTTGCCTTACCAAGTAGATAGTGAATTGAGAAGTCATAATCCTTGATGAGATATAACCATATTCACTAGCTCATATTAATATGATTCAATATGAATATATATTTTAGGATCTTATGATCAGTATATATCTCACACTTCTCCAAATTGAGATAATTCTGCTAGATTTTTAATGTGAAGATCACCACCGCCAAAACTAGATCATGGGTAGGACATTTTTTTCTCATGAATTTTCAACTTCCTTGATGTGTAAGATATAATTTTATCATTTTGAATCAGTACAAAACCTTATACCTTTTTTAAGCATCGATGCATACCACAATGAGTTCCCCACTTATCATTAGTGTGAGTACTAGTGCAGAGATAAGCCTATTTTTCAACTCTTTGAAGTAGTCTTCACATTCACTGGTCTAGAAACACTTTTCTCCTTTCCGAGTTAGATGGGTTAGTGGGTTTGAAAATCATGAGATTTTATTCACAAATCTACAGTAATACCCAGATATACCAATGAATGTAGAGACCCGAAGCTTGACGTACATGGACATTACATTACATTTGCGGAATACTTAGTACATAACAAAAACACACACTAAAGGATCGTAATAGTTTAGTGTCTTTGGAAACTCGGAACGTAATCTTCTAATCGTGGTGAAAGTTCTTCAATATCTCCCATAAAGGTCATCCCTTTTTTTTTTACCTAAAACCTTTCTTTATATCCTGGGGAAAAGAAAACATAAAAGGGTGAGCTCAAATGCTCAGCAAGGGCAATAAAGGAAATAAAAATCATATCATATCTTTTTGAAAATCATAACCTGCAAAAGAGATCATAAAATCTTAATAAATCATAGAAGGGAAAATGAGATCCCCATAGTCATAACATAAAACTTGAAACTTTGTGGCATGCACACATAATCATGGAAAATCATTTCTTGTTAGTCATGACTCATTGCCAAGACTATCTTAGTGGACAAAGTCCCTTTCTGAACCGAGTTCACTCCTCGTTTCAGTCCTGTATCACTGAACCGAAATAACCTTCCGTTCCAGCCATGTCTATCTCATGAGATATGAAATCTTTACCCAATGCATTGGAGGGAGATATAGGTCCCACCCATCTTATAATGAATCCTTTCTTATGTGTGCCACATAATCATAAAACATACATCATCGCATAACACATGTAACAAAAATGGGATTCTTGAAACATCATGACATCATAAAACAATTCATATAAGATAAAGGAATTCATAAAAATATTTCCATCACAACATAATCAAATCCATGTAACAATAGGGATAAAAACAGAACCCTTTTATTATCTTAGATGGAAAATAATTTTGATAAAATACTTGAACTCCATTCTTGAGGAAAATATCCTTTCTACTTCAAAAACACTTTTCCTTTTTAACATGTCATAAAATTTTAAACTAAAAGAAGTTGATTAAAAATAAACTTGAATACTTGTAAAGGAAGCTTCTTGGAAATAATGTTTTAGAAATCCATTCATGCCTTATAAGTTAAAAAAAACATTTTTCGTACTTTTGTCGGAAAAGTCAAAAAGTAACTCGTACGGAAAACGACAAAAGATTCCTTTCATACGTATTACTAAAAACTCACTGAAGGGTAAAAATGGATTTAAACAATTTTAGGTGGATGGAAATAATATTACATATTGAGTAAACATGGATGTGGATGATAAAATACACCCCAGTAAATACTTACGAATAAACAATCTCGGATAAAAATGAGATTGTGATATTTCCCTTACCTTAGGTCCAATTTGCTTCGTATGTGTCCGAACCTCCTGTATAATGATTTAAATAATGTCATTGACTTATTACAGAATCATATTCATTGCTATTATATCATATATGGTTCACTTATGACATTATATTACCCGTTCTTTTGTAAATTCCATGTTAAAGAAGCGTTTTGGGTAAAATCGTTTCTTTTATCGTAGGTATTTTGACTTGTTGTTATTGACATTATTATTACTTATATCATGATTTACTTACTTCCAGAATATAAAATATTATTTATATATCATATATATTCAGTATATATATATATATATATAATAGATAGATAAATAAAATAAAAAACACCGTTCATGGAGACGGTAGTCCGTACGTACGCATGAACGCTGTTTTTCTTTCCTTATTGTCTTGAAATGGAAGTAAGTAGATGACATACATATGTATATATATACATAAATCCAGTAGCTTTATAATGTCATATATTTCATTATTATTTCTTATAAATACATTATAATCATTCTTAAATGGTTAACATGGAGAATGAATCTCATCGCGTCGTGGAGACGGTAGTCCGTACGTACGCACGAGCGATGATATCATTTCTATAAAAATTGAATTGAATTGGAGTGGATTATACAATATATCAGAATCAATATGATGTTGTAATAACTATGTATAGTTATTCTTTACACCATTATACCCATCCATGTAAGGTGGTGGTGGAAAATAGATTACACCACGGTGTGGAGACGGTATTCCGTACGTACGCACGCGCAGTGATTTCTTTTTCCGTAGGATGGATAGATGGTGAAATAGGGTTGTTTCGTATTTATAATAACATATCAGTATATGAGTGATACTGATGTTATTACTTCATAATGAAACAACCTAAGAAGAAGAAGTGGAAGAAGAAATAAAGATGAAAGAATTGGTAACAGTAATTACCTCTTCTTTGAAGTGCCTCTTTGAGACCTCCTCTTAGGGCACTAGAATTGGTCTTTGAGGAAGACCAGAACCTCTAGGATGTTTCTAGGGAAGTGGAGAAGAGATTTTGGAATGGGTTGGCCGAGCTTGTGTTCTCAAATTGGTGTGAGGAGGAGGGGGAGGAGGTGTCCTTTATAGGGGAGGAGAGGGGCACCTTAGGAATATCTCAAAATATTATTTTATATTAAAGTCAAAATAGGTTTATAATGGTTCCAAAGGGTCTTATTTCGAAGCTAAAGAGGGGATGGGTCGAAATCCTATCAACCAATAGGATTTAGACAAGTTTAGGGTATTATTTTAACCTTATCAATTAGATTTAACTATAAGTTAAATAATTTAACTTTTACCGTGTCTTTTTGTTTTCTTACACTATATGGTTAATACACTTACTATAACATGCCAAACGAACCCCAAATTGTTTATTATTAATATATATATCCTTATCTATGTCATTTGGCCGAACCTTAGATTTTTAGGAATACAATAACAATTAATAATATAATATTTTATTTAAAAACTATTTTGTGTCAATTTTGACACTATTTGATATATGATTTTTGTGAAAGTCATAACAGAATTAACTGTTCGAACCAAGTTGATTAAATCAACATTAATATATCATAGTAACCTATAAAATTAGTGGAATTCATAAAAAATCTCAAATTACATTTATTTTGGTGTTTATAACATCAATTATATCAATATTTCATTAATAAGATAATTATTGCATCATCGTTGTGTCATAAATAAATCAAATTATTTTATGTCTAAAAAATTATAAATAAAATACCATCATGTAGGAAATCTTTTTATCTTTCTAATGAATATTTACAATCGAATTTATCTTATGTATAACCCCATATTAAAAATGATTTACTTATTAAACTTTGATTTTAACTATTTTAACCTTTCTTTAAATAAATTAATAATAAATGTCCTAATCTAATCCAAGTGGGCCTAAATGGTCATATTTTATTACTAAGTTTGTTTTTGGTCGAATTACACTTGTCCAATAGAATTAGGACATGTGTTAGGGTAATAGTAATATCATATTTACCCTTAGTTACCCTATTTACTATTAACCGCGGTAAAAAAAGTAAAAAGTTACTATTCACCAAAAAATTATTTTCATCTCATTGAACCACATTTTAGTCCTTGATATTAACCGTGTCTCTCGGATTTTCGAAATTCCATTCACAGAAGCGGCAAAATTAAGTTTTATGAAAAATTCAGTTTTTTTTTAACTACCACTTAGTAGTTTCACTATTCATCAAAAATTGATGTTTTTCAGAACAATGCCAAAATTTCATCCTAAGCTATATTTCATATTCCGAATTCAAAAATGAAATCTATTTTACCAAATTCATAACATAGAAGTTGAATTAATTAATTTTATAATTAAATCCCGCTGTTAAAATAAATAGCGTGTTTTTAGGAAACAATATATATCAAAAGATTGACACTTGATTATGTCTGGTTTAAATGTGAAATTACAACCAATGACCAACATTGTATTAAATTGTAAAAATATATTCTAAATATACTTTAAAACCACTCAAATTAATAATTTATCATTATTAATTATTTCGATTAAAAAAGTTGTTTTTAATTATAATTTAGTAATTTTTCACTATTCATCAGAATATGAAAGTTATCCGAAAAGTACCAAAATTTCACCTTAGGCTAAATTCGATACTCCGAATCCAAGAATGAAGTTCATTTTGAAAAATAATATTTACAGAATTTTAAAAAGTGGTTATTACTATTCATAACGGCTAGTTTTAATAATATTTTAATAGCACATCGTTGTTTAGTGAAACTCGGTATTGCGTATTACACACGCTATCGAGGAAGGTCGCGATTGCGTGTAATGCAAGGTAAGACAAGGATGCGTGTTGTGCAAGCTCCTTTTGGTGTAGCGTACAACACAAGACATTAATAAAATTAAAAAGAATATTTTTTTATAAAATCTTGGGTTGTTACATTCTACCCCCCTTAAAATGAATTTCACCCTCGAAATTCGTCGGGGTTATAAATGGTTTACTATTTGAAAGTTTCTTTAATAGAAACCCACATCGTAAAAGGGAATACCAAAACTTGGCTTTTAAAAACTAAAGTATGAAATGTAACGATTACCCAAATAAACTAATCACTGGGTTTCCACATAGGTGAAAATATGGATATGGAAGAGAAATCTAACCATCATGTTCTGATGGAGAGTGGTAGAGAACATGGCTATGGAAAAGCCAGTAATCACAAATCCATAAATTTGTGACGATCTAAGGTACCATCTGATTCATCAGGTATAAGAGAACTAGGACAACATTTTTGGTTTTCAAGATCATTTCCCTAAAGTTAAAGAATTTGAATTAGAATAAATACTTACTTTATTTCAGTACAATCTCACTGTTGTTCGTGCCTTTAACAATTTCCACTTCATCTCTTAAATAAATGAAGTTGAATTTGTTATTCGTGAAGTGTTAGCAGATCATGTGATAGAATGACGGGTCATTCCATCTGTCTCAAACAAAAGGTTAGCAAAAATTATATGCATAAATCGATCTATAGTGAGATTAATCATATATGGTTCCTAAAATGGACTTATACTTCATATATCATACTGCTTAATATAATAAAACTAGTTTCTACTAAACAGGGACTTCCTGTAGGCCAGTGGTAGGCGATAAAGGCCAGTCGCACTTCGGTTGTGGGTTCGATTCCTACAGCCTTGTCCGAAGCGATGGGGTGTCGCCCGTCATCGTTGATCCCCATATATATGTCTTGTTGGTCACATTCCAAACATTCAAAGGCCTTAATCATGTATTCTCTTGAATACCCATTGAACCATAGTGAAAACATGAATGTAGTTAAAAGTTAACACTTTACACATACCAAAATCCTCAAAATTATTTATACTCAAACCATGATATCACTTAGTCCTTATATCAATCATGAGCTCATGAATACAATCAAACATCTCATTATCTTCTTATCCTTTCATTATGCACTTATCATCTACTTTCCAAAAGTATCTGAATAACCTTTCATGGTTACTGGTAACATTAATCAGACAACAATGTAACAATCCTTACATGTCTCTTTATTCCATAGTAGCATGAGATTACTTATACAACATTACACATGATAAACATGTAATCATTCCACTACATTCTTAAACCATTAACCGAGCTTCAACAATTCTTTCATCTCACATATCATTTGTAGTCTCTTCATCATCATCCACATAAATACTACCCATACGGCCATACTGATTCTCTTCATGAGTCTTTCCCTTAGGACATTGGTTTGCATAATGCCCATACATTCCACATTTAAAACACTTAACCATTTTTGATGTCGTAGCAATACCATTATCCTCATCCATGGTGTTAACTGAACCTTTTCCTTTGCACTTACTTGCTTTGTGCCCTTCTTTTCCACACCCAAAGCATCTTCCAGTTCCTTTGAAACATTCTCCTTGATGCCTCTTCCCACATGAATTACATAGGGGAAATTGAACTTTCTTTCCTCTATGATCATCATGAAACTCCATCTTTCTCTTATTAGCCAAGTCAGGAAACTTACCAAATTTTACTTTATTGATCATATTATGAGATTGCTGATTCGGCATAATAATTATGTTTGGACTTCCAAATCCCATTTCATTATGAAGAATATCATTCCATTGTCCATCATATCCTCCATTATCGTGAATCGTCTTGTTTCCAGCCATTTTCTAAAACCCAAAAAGAATAGTGTGAGAGGCAAAAATCATGCTAGGGAAAACAACATAATAAAGGGGGAGTACCTTCAATATCTAACATCTTAGGTTTAATTCTATGATCGTTAGCGTAGTTCTAGTACTATAACTTATACGTCTACTTAACCTTAGGGACATCCCTAGACATACCGTAGAAATATCTCTAGGGATCTCACTAACGTTTTCGCATCCTAGTTTCCAAAGGTTGACTAAACCTTTCCTCTGATACCAACTGTAGAGACCCGAAGCTTGACGTACATGGACATTACATTACATTTGCGGAATACTTAGTACATAACAAAAACACACACTAAAGGATCGTAATAGTTTAGTGTCTTTGGAAACTCGGAACGTAATCTTCTAATCGTGGTGAAAGTTATTCAATATCTCCCATAAAGGTCATCCCTTTTTTTTTACCTAAAACCTTTCTTTATATCCTGGGGAAAAGAAAACATAAAAGGGTGAGCTCAAATGCTCAGCAAGGGCAATAAAGGAAATAAAAATCATATCATATCTTTTTGAAAATCATAACCTGCAAAAGAGATCATAAAATCTTAATAAATCATAGAAGGGAAAATGAGATCCCCATAGTCATAACATAAAACTTGAAAATTTGTGGCATGCACACATAATCATGGAAAATCATTTCTTGTTAGTCATGACTCATTGCCAAGACTATCTTAGTGGACAAAGTCCCTTTCTGAACCGAGTTCACTCCTCGTTTCAGTCCTGTATCACTGAACCGAAATAACCTTCCGTTCCAGCCATGTCTATCTCATGAGATATGAAATCTTTACCCAATGCATTGGAGGGAGATATAGGTCCCACCCATCTTATAATGAATCCTTTCTTATATGTGCCACATAATCATAAAACATACATCATCGCATAACACATGTAACAAAAATGGGATTCTTGAAACATCATGACATCATAAAACAATTCATATAAGATAAAGGAATTCATAAAAATATTTCCATCACAACATAATCAAATCCATGTAATAATAGGGATAAAAACAGAACCCTTTTTTTATCTTAGATGGAAAATAATTTTGATAAAATACTTGAACTCCATTCTTGAGGAAAATATCCTTTCTACTTCAAAAACACTTTTCCTTTCTTAACATGTCATAAAATTTTAAACTAAAAGAAGTTGATTAAAAATAAACTTGAATAATTGTAAAGGAAGCTTCTTGGAAATAATGTTTTAGAAATCCATTCATGCCTTATAAGTTAAAAAAACATTCTTCGTACTTTTGTCGGAAAAGTCAAAAAGTACCTCGTACGGAAAACGACAAAAGATTCCTTTCATACGTATTACTAAAAACTCACTGAAGGGTAAAAATGGATTTAAACAATTTTAGGTGGATGGAAATAATATTACATATTGAGTAAACATGGATGTGGATGATAAAATACACCCCAGTAAATACTTACGAATAAACAATCTCGGATAAAAATGAGATTGTGATATTTCCCTTACCTTAGGTCCAATTTGCTTCGTATGTGTCCGAACCTCCTGTATAATGATTTAAATAATGTCATTGACTTATTACAGAATCATATTCATTGTTATGATATCATATATGGTTCACTTATGACATTATATTACCCGTTCTTTTGTAAATTCCATGTTAAAGAAGCGTTTTGGGTAAAATCGTTTCTTTTATCGTAGGTATTTTGACTTGTTGTTATTGACATTATTATTACTTATATCATGATTTACTTACTTCCAGAATATAAAATATGATTTATATATCATATATATTCAGTATATATATATATATAATAGATAGATAAATAAAATAAAAAACACCGTTCATGGAGACGGTAGTCCGTACGTACGCATGAACGCTGTTTTTCTTTCCTTATTGTCTTGAAATGGAAGTAAGTAGATGACATACATATGTATATATATACATAAATCCAGTAGCTTTATAATGTCATATATTTCATTATTATTTCTTATATATACATTATAATCATTCTTAAATGGTTAACATGGAGAATGAATCTCATCGCGTCGTGGAGACGGTAGTCCGTACGTACGCACGAGCGATGATATCATTTCTATAAAAATTGAATTGAATTGGAGTGGATTATACAATATATCAGAATCAATATGATGTTGTAATAACTATGTATAGTTATTCTTTACACCATTATACCCATCCATGTAAGGTGGTGGTGGAAAATAGATTACACCACGGCGTGGAGACGGTATTCCGTACGTACGCACGCGCGGTGATTTCTTTTTCCGTAGGATGGATAGATGGTGAAATAGGGTTGTTTCGTACTTATAATAACATATCAGTATATGAGTGATACTGATGTTATTACTTCATAATGAAAAAACCTAAGAAGAAGAAGTGGAAGAAGAAATAAAGATGAAAGAATTGGTAACAGTAATTACCTCTTCTTTGAAGTGCCTCTTTGAGACCTCCTCTTAGGGCACTAGAATTGGTCTTTGAGGAAGACCAGAACCTCTAGGATGTTGCTAGGGAAGTGGAGAAGAGATTTTGGCATGGGTTGGCCGAGATTGTGTTCTCAAATTGGTGTGAGGAGGAGGGGGAGGAGGTGTCCTTTTATAGGGGAGGAGAGGGGCACCTTAGGAATATCTCAAAATATTATTTTATATTAAAGTCAAAATCGGTTTATAATGGTTCCAAAGGGTCTTATTTCGAAGCTAAAGAGGGGATGGGTCGAAATCCTATCAACCAATAGGATTTAGACAAGTTTAGGGTATTATTTTAACCTTATCAATTAGATTTAACTATAAGTTAAATAATTTAACTTTTACCGTGTCTTTTTGTTTTCTTACACTATATGGTTAATACACTTACTATAACATGCCAAACGAACCCCAAATTGTTTATTATTAATATATATATCCTTATCTAAGTCATTTGGCCGAACCTTAGATTTTTAGGAATACAATAACAATTAATAATATAATATTTTATTTAAAAACTATTTTGTGTCAATTTTGACACTATTTGATATATGATTTTTGTGAAAGTCATAACAGAATTAAATGTTCGAACCAAGTTGATTAAATCAACATTAATATATCATAGTAACCTATAAAATTAGTGGAATTCATAAAAAATCTCAAATTACATTTATTTTGGTGTTTATAACATCAATTATGTCAATATTTCATTAATAAGATAATTACTGCATCATCGTTGTGTCATAAATAAATCAAATTATTTTATGTCTAAAAAATTATAAATAAAATACCATCATGTCGGAAATCTTTTTAGCTTTCTAATGAATATTTACAATCGAATTTATCTTATGTATAACCCTATATTAAAAATGATTTACTTATTAAACTTTGATTTTAACTATTTTAACCTTTTTTAATTAAGTTAATAATAAATGTCCTAATCTAATCCAAGTGGGCCTAAATGGTCATATTTTATTACTAAGTTTGTTTTTGGTCGAATTACACTTGTCCAATAGAATTAGGACATGTGTTAGGGTAATAGTAATATCATATTTACCCTTAGTTACCCTATTTACTATTAACCGCGGTAAAAAAAGTAAAAAGTTACTATTCACCAAAAAATTATTTTCATCTCATTGAACCACATTTTAGTCCTTGATATTAACCGTGTCTCTCGGATTTTCGAAATTCCATTCACAGAAGCGGAAAAATTAAGTTTTATGAAAAATTCAGTTTTTTTTTAACTACCACTTAGTAGTTTCACTATTCATCAAAAATTGATGTTTTTCAGAACAATGCCAAAATTTCATCCTAAGCTATATTTCATATTCCGAATTCAAAAATGAAATCTATTTTACCAAATTAATAACATAGAAGTTGAATTAATTAATTTTATAATTAAATCCCGCTGTTAAAATAAATAGCGGGTTTTTAGGAAACAATATATATCAAAAGATTGACACTTGATTATGTCTGGTTTAAATGTGAAATTACAACCAATGACCAACATTGTATTAAATTGTAAAAATATATTCTAAATATACTTTAAAACCACTCAAATTAATAATTTATCATTATTAATTATTTCGATTAAAAAAGTTGTTTTTAATTATAATTTAGTAATTTTTCACTATTCATCAGAATATGAAAGTTATCCGAAAAGTACCAAAATTTCACCTTAGGCTAAATTCGATACTCCGAATCCAAGAATGAAGTTCATTTTGAAAAATAATATTTACAGAATTTTTAAAAGTGGTTATTACTATTCATAACGGCTAGTTTTAATAATATTTTAATAGCACATCGTTGTTTAGTGAAACTCGGTATTGCGTATTACACACGCTATCGAGGAAGGTCGCGATTGCGTGTAATGCAAGGCAAGACAAGGATGCGTGTTGTGCAAGCTCCTTTTGGTGTAGCGTACAACACAAGACATTAATAAAATTAAAAAGAATATTTTTTTATAAAATCTTGGGCTGTTACAATGAAACTATGGATCATTATTACAAATGTTGGCCCGAAACATTCTTTTATTTCATTTGTCTTGGAAGAGTCCACATATATTCATTTTCTAGTGAAAACATGCCCCAAGAATGATAATTAATTCATCCAAAACTCACATTTCATGTACATTTCATATAGCTTCTCTCATATCAATTTCTTTATCTTAGTTTTCAAGTTCTTCTCATGTTATTCTTTTCTCTTCGAGTATATCATAATGTCATTAATAAATAATATCAGAAATTCCCCTAGGTATTCTCTAAATACACTATTCATTATGACCATGAATATTGTAGGATAATTAATGAGTCTGAATGGAATCAATATAAACTCATAGTGTTCATACCTTGTTTGAATGTATGTCTTGGGAATATCTACCTTCCTCACCTATAATTGGCAATATCTCGACCAAAGGTCCACCTACGAGAAATACTTGGGCCCACATAGTTGATTGAGAATGTCAACTATACATGGAAGGGGATACTTATTATTTATCATGATTTTGTTGAGATCATGATAATCAATTCACAGGCCCATTGATCCATGCTTCTTCTGGACAAATAGGACTAGATCACCCCATGTTGTAGCAATCAGGCCTATAAAAACCTGGTCCAAATTCTCTTATAAATGATTATTAAGTTTTTCAAACTCAATGGTGCTCATTATATAAGGTTTATTTAATATAGTTAGAGATATAAGAATAAGTTCAATTGATAGATAAAACTCCCAGTCAGGAGGAAGACCACCCAATACTTCAGGGAACACATCATTTTTTTCTAGACTTTGGGCATATCCACATGCATGATTCTCTCTTCTATCTCAATCATTTGATCTATATATGATTTCTCATAAGGAAAAAATATCCACACTTTAAATGATGACTGTGGAGGAGATTTTTCCTAATCCTTAAACTTATAAAAAATTGTAGGACACCTTGGTTTGTGGAGATTGATCTCCTTTTCCCAATAGTTGATGTTATATTTGTATAAATTCATCCAATACCTGTCCAAAATACCATCAAAATCAACCAAAGAAATTAAGAGAAGATTTTATGGGAGGTTTAGTCCATGAAAATTAAATAGGGTGGAGCTATATACTTTGGATTCAATAATTCCCCCATTTTCTGTTCTCACATATATACCATCCTCCAAATTTTGAGGTTCTTTTTTAATAGTTTTACCAATCTTGAAAGATATGAAAGAATAAAAAGAACTAGGATCAAATAGTACATTCATTGTTCTTAAATGAATAACTAATTTACCTATCACCAAATCATTATCAGGATCCACCTCAGAAGTAGTGATAACATATTATTTACCTTTCTATTTTGGAATTGGTGGTTGCTGACACTGATTGCTCTTAAGGAGTCAAGGTTTAGTGAACTGGATTGCATAGTTACCTTGCTCCCTTCAATTGAAACATTGAACCATGGGTGGTTTCTCCTTTACTCCACCACAATGTCCAACATCCAACATATCTCTTCAACATTAATGTTCTTGGTGGTCTTCTCTCCCACCCTTTAAGCATTTCCTCATCCCTTTGAGTCAATTCCCATGATTCTTATTCCCTCATTTTAGGCATGTGAGTGATTGATTTTTCATTCCAGCTTTTAATTAGATCATTCATCTTGAAACTTAATCTTTTGTTTATTTTTTCTATATCCATGGGACCACTCTCCAGTCTCTATATATACTTTGAGAGCACATTGAAAAACTTATTCATAGATCCCAAAATCATGAATAGCTGGAGCCTTTCGGAGGTTTTGTTTTAAACTAATAAATAATATGACTATTTTTCTGTCATTATTGACAACAAAACGCAGGTGTACATTAAAAAACATGTGAAATTATTTCATATGTTGTGACACATTCACTTCCCTTTTTCTCCATACCTAATAATTCTCTCTCATACTTTGTATGAATAGATTAAGGTAAATACTTGTTAAAAATATTTTATTAAAGTCTTCCTAGTCTATCTATTCAATATTTTCCATTGAATTGGTGTTCTTAATCAACTAAAAACATTAATCTTCCTCATAATATAAATGATAAATGGCCAGAGTCACCCTCTCTATCTCAGAATAGTGAACCACAAAAAAGATCATCTCCATTGAAGTGACCCATTGTTCCGCAACTAGTGGATTAGAAGATCCACTAAATGTTAGTGATCATGTCCACATAAAAGACTTGATAACTAGTTTCTCCCTCTTAGGTGATGTTTTATGATCTAAATTATTCATTTTATCTTTCATTTACTGTGATAGATGGTTAATAATTTCCATGAAATTTTGAAATCCACCTCTCAAGGCACTGGGGATGCAGTTTGAGAAATCACTACATTATCCCTCGCACGGGTTTTGACCTGGTTTCTCTTGGTCCCCACTATTTTCTAAAATATAAAAGGATTGAACAAAATATAATTCAACAAGTAATGAATAAATAATTTATTCCTTTGTGTAGTTATCTATAAAGGAATATCTTTTGGGATACTCATGATTATCATTTTTCTAAAACAAAGCTTCTAGTGTGTATTCATATACTTAATCTCATACTATGGTTTTTCACTAGTGTCTCTAATCCTAATTCCCAATTTTACTAAACTATAACCTCATACCAACTATAGTTATCGTAATTTTTTCCTATTACTATTACATCATTTAAAAGATAAACCAACAAATAGTGTTACAAATCCATGATCCAACGGTTTAGTGGATTTGGATAATTCTTATTATACATAACATTTACATATTGAAAAATAAACAATATTAAATTCTATATTATTTATCTTCGTAGTTTTATTTTCATTCACCTTATTATAAGTAATCACTTGAGGATATACATCAAATAAATGCATGAGCTAAAATCTCTGTAAGAGGATTGAGAGAGACATGAATAAATATAACATGGGTGAGCATAATAATCATCATCATAACATAATAATGATATTATCATAATAATCATGAGATGAATAATTAGATAAATTAATGGAATTTGTGAATGCATAAAAATGAAACATCAAGTCTTAGTGGTCAAATACCACACATAGTTGGGAAAAAATCTAACATCATGTTCACACATAACATATGTGCATAATCATAAAATCATCATTGTGAACAAATATAGCATCATTTTCATTCATATTTCACCTTATATTATGAAATACATTACATTAAAGAATGCATTGGGTCTCTATATAATCTCTGGTGCACCTTTCACATCATAACCTTTACTTAATCATGCATGACACATAAAATGTATTACAATATTTTCCATAAAATAACCCATGTAATGGAAGTGGGTTTAATGAGAATTTCAAAAATCATACAATCATGAATAAAATTTAGTGTTCCCAAAAGAAAAATAAATTGACATATTTGGTTTAAGAATAATAAATCTTGAGTGAATAATAAACAATCTCAAGAGAAGTAAAAGATGCATTTTTTTTTTAAAAAAAGAGTCGTTTTGAAAATATCATTAAATTTTTCATAAATTAAGACTAGAAACAAATATATCTACGGTAAAATAAAATGAGAGAGAAATAAAATTATATTTTAGTAATATTAAAAGAAAATCTACACTAAAATGTGGCATGAAAGAGGAATAACCTAATAAATGGAAATTGGGTTTTAGAATCGCCTTAACTTACATCTGAATGTATTTTTCAATTTAAAATACTATAAAATCAAATTAGGTTCATTAATTAATAAATAAATAACCTATTATACATTTATTTTATTCATTATAATTTATTAAGTTCTTTTATGTCCATTTTTATGTGTTATAGAGTTCAATTTAATCATTCAGGAGTGTTCATTTTCTTTGTTTTCATGGTTGGTTCACATATATACAAGAATGGAAGATCCAGTAAAATGTGAATAAGTATCTAGAATTGAAATTATTTTTTATTAATGAACTTATAGAAGTATAAAATTCCTTATATATTATTTTATTTCTAGATATGAGTATTATTCATTAAATAAAACATTAATGATAATTGTTTAGATTAATTTGGAAGTTTTTCGATTAAAACGAACTCGTTTTGTTTTATTATTTAATATAATTTATATATGTTAGTTCTAGAACATTAAATTATTATAAAATTCATTTTATAATATCTTTCAACCATTATAATGGTTTTATGACCACCCTTTAAGAGGATAAATTAAAATGAAAACTTTTCATCCTTGAAGGTGATAAATTAACACCTCACGGATGGCGGTTTCATTTTTAGAATAAAAGAGAGAGTATAAGAGGTTTGATTATGGATTATTACATTAACATAATAAAATTATAGTATATATAATATAATAGAGTTATAATTACTCTTTTCTAAGGATATGTGAGTATATAATAATAAAATTAACGAAATTAAAAAGAAATTAAAAGAAAATGACAGGGGATTTTACCACTTGAATTATTCTCCTTGAGAACCTTCTTAGGGAAATGAGATTTGGTATTTACTTTGAGACCAAATGATCCTAGATGTGTGTTAGGGTCTTAGGAAGTTTATTGTTCATGTTTTTTATAATATTCAATGATTTTTATGTGTCCGGAGAATAGGCGGTGAGCGGTGGTATTTATAGGGGAGGAGAGGGGTGTTTTTTTATTATTTTATTCATTAGTTTATTATTTTGGCTCAAGAATAAAAATAGTTTGAACCTTATCACTAAATATATTAAATAACAAAGGATATTTTGAGATTATGGATCTTACATCATCCATGACTCATGGAACAGTGAATGTAACTTATAATGTTTTATACCATATATAACCATATTTCACTATTCACAAAAAATTCTCCTATTTTTGAAAAATTATAGGAATTAAACCTAACCATTTTATTACCTGTATAATTAAAAATTGAATCCATTTTATAAGAATTATTGTATAAATATTCCTAATTTATTTTTTAATTAAAATCGTCATTATTCAAAAAATACTAATTTTAATATCATAATTGGTTTTTTACACTTTTAAAAACTAATTAAGGTCTCATAAAATTATCTTATAATCATTATAAAACAATGTATTAATTTATGAATCAATTTTATGAAAATATATTTTCTTTTTAGTTATTATATTAATTATAAAATTGTAATGAAATATTTATGACTTACAAAAATTCGAACACTTAATTTAAAATTTTTAAAACATTTTTATACTTATAACATGATATAAAAATATCATATTTTAATTCAAAAGTCACCTAAAATTTATTCATACATTCATAGGTGAGTTTAATATTCTATTGGAAAATTACTATTCGTAATGGTCACATTACTTTTTCAACAGTCATGTTACTATTACATTGGTAAAGCTTCCTTAATTTTTATTATTCCATTCATTCCTCATTCATAAAGTTTGAATTTTGTTCTCAATGTGATTTTATATTATCTATAATATATGGAACAATTATAAGAAGGGAATTTACATTTATAGAATTCTATGTTGTTGTATTCCCTTAAAGAGGTAGAGCTGGCTGATGAGTAGGTGGATCTGTGGGTGTTGTATGATTCTATGAGATCCTTCCACCACCACCCAAAGGTGGCCCATGTTAGGCATAGGGAACTGGTGGTTGGGTACATAGACTACTGCAGGCTATGTAGTCTTATAACCCCTTGGAAAATGATATTATTAGAGGTATGATATGTGTTTATCCTACTCTCACATCAGTATTAGTATATACGGGTGTGAAAAATTTCTTTATATATATTTTCTTCATGTGAGAGATAGAGCTCCTAGTTCAGGATTTAGCTCAGCAGCTTCATCTTGAGGTTCCTATAGGGAATACTTGTTCTATATCTTTTATCATCCATTATTCTGAGCTATTTCTTAGTGGATAGAGGTTTACATGGGAAATTTTGGTTATAAGGACGGAGCCCTTTGACATATTTTTTTGTATGGATTGGTTGTCGATGTTATGAGACTAGATTTATTTTCACCATAGATGAGTCATATGTATTCACCCAAATGGGAAGAGATTCTACATTTTGGGTGAGAGAGATCTAATGGAGGGATGAGTGGGTTTTGTTAGTAGAAGGATTCTTCCCATTACCCTATTAGTTTCTGAGTGTATATCTTGGTACAATAACCTATTCAGGTATCTTTATTCCTTCATTCATGGAGGTTTTCATGTATGTGTACCCCGAGGACATTCTAGGACTGCCTCTAGGGTGATATATGGATTTTTTTTCATTGACTAGAATCCCAGTAACACTATTATATTCTAGGGTATATTAGATAGGCCCTACTAAGCTCCAGGATCTGTAGTTGCAGTTGGAGGACCTTTGGGGGAAAGGTTTCATTAAGAATAGTGTTTCTCAAAAGGAATATAATGTTTTGTTTTGGAAAAAAGAAGATGTGGGCTTGCAACTTTTAAGGGAATATCATTTCTTAAACTATACCATGATAAATAAAAAATACTTGTTTCTGAGAATTTAATACCTATTTGGCCAGTTGTGAGGCGTGATATAGTTCTTGAAGATTGATCTCAGGTCCATCAACCACAGGTTGAGAGTTTATGAGGCTGATATTTTGAAGATGGTATTCCAATGTCGCTACAGTCACTATGAGTTCTTGGTGATTCCCTTTGGTGTGATTAATACCCCTACCATATTTATGGATTTTTGTAACTAGATCTTCTGGTTGTACTTTGACCATTTTTTGATTTTATTAATTTATTACAAGCTCATATACTTTATATTAGAGGAGGATCATGTAGAGAACTTAAGTATGACCTTATATTTACTTCATAATCACCAAATTTATGGAAATCTCTTGAAGTTTCAATTATGGATTAATTAGGTTCATTTCTTTGGAAATTTAATTTATGAGAATGGTTTATCGATGTACAAAGAAAATATCAATACAGTTATTTCATGGGAGATACCCAGAAGCATGTTAGAGGTGTATAATATTCTTTGTTTGGTGGTGTATTATAAGAGGTTTGTGGAAGACTTCCCTACTATTGAATCCCATTTTAAAAACCTAACGTAGAAAGGGTATCCTTTTACCTAGACTAGGTAGTTCAAGAGGGCCTTCGAGGATTTGATTTTTAGGATGAATTGTGATCCTGTGTTAAGACTGCCAAAAGAGGACATGGAGTACATAGTGTATTGTGATGCCTCAAGTGATGGGATCAGATGAATATTGATTCATTGTTTGGAATTTATCACATACAGGTCAATGATATTGAAACCCTAAGAGTATAACTATATGACTCATAACCTAGAGCTTCCAATAGTAGACTTTACCCACCGGATGTGGAGCTAATGTATTTTAGAAGAACATTTCATGGTTTACTTGGACCATCAGAGTCTCAGGTATTTTTTCACATAGAGAAACATGAACCTGAGTCAAGGATGTTAGATGGAGTTCTTGAAGGAGTATCACTTCAAGATATTATATAATTTGTGGAAGTGAAATTTTGTAGTATATTTTATTATCAGAAAATCCCTGGATCGTTTGGTGTAGGAAGTTTCTGAGAAGTTGGCGTCTTTATAGCTAACCCTGATTAAAGAGGAGGGTGAATCTTTTCTTTATTAGATGGTGTTTAATCCTCCTCTACTTCATCATGTGAGAGAGTCCTAATTGGGATACATTTATCGTGACGTCTTGAATTACTATATATCCTTGGGAGATTTTCCTGATGGATTTTATTAAGAAGGGAATCATGTAATCCTTTTCCAAGGATAGATAATGGTCCTGGCTGTGATGCAGTTTGAGGTTCTAGGAGTGTTTCATATTTATTCTTTGGTTCTACATCTCAGTGTGGTAATGATGTATATCAAACTTCAATGATAGTTTCGGTGGGATTAAATGAGATGGAGTATGGCTGAGTTTTCCTCACAAAACCTCACCAGTTAGTAGGTGAAGGATGAGCACTAGGTTCTGGATGGTTTGTTGTTGCCCCTTCAGATCCCTAAGTGGAAATGGTGTGGAATATCCATGGGATGTGTGATAGAGATTCTATAGAAAAAGAGAGGATATAATTCCATATGGATGATATTTGAACGACTCACAATGTCAGAACACTTATTTGCTATCAAACGTCTGAGTTCGGTGGATATTTCTGGTCATATGTATGTACGTGAGATTGTTCACCTTCATGGTGTTCCCTCAACAATTATCTCCAGTCTTGATGCATGGTTCACATCACAGTTTCAGAGAGGCATTCAAGACTGAGATGAGGATGAGTACATACTTCTACCCCTAGATGGTTGGGAAGACCAAATTCACTATCTGGCTGTTGGAGGATATGTTTAGGGATTTTTTGTTAGACTTTTTCCAGAGATTGGAGGATCACTTAACTTGTTAGAGTTTCCATAAAAAAAATGTTACTACTCTACTACCAGCATGGAACCTTTCATAGCCCTATATGGGATACCCTAAATGTCTTAATTATGCTGGGAAAAGATCAAAAAGTAATTTATTATGGGTCCAGAGATGGTGCATGTGTTGATGGAGAAGGTCTATTTCATCCGTCAGAGGATTTGGAAAACCCATAACAGGAAAAAATATTATGAAGATTGACATTGTAGGCCCTTAGTGTTCAAGCAGGGAGACCACATTTTCCGAAGAGTATCCCCTTTATGAGGATTTCCAAGATTCTTCTAGGGAGGTAAGCTATCCCAAAGTTTTATCAGACCATTCATGATCTTACAGAGGGTTAGAGAGGTTGCTTACCACCTTTCCCAACCCCCATAGTTGGAATGGGTGTACACCATCTTCCACGTGTCACAGCTGAGGAGATACTTGCATGACTCAACACATATTACTGACAAAGGAGAGCTAAAAATTGACGATGATGTCACCTTTTTGGAGCAGCTATTGGTGATCAAGGATTGGTAGGAGAGAACCCTATATGGATGGACCACCCATTGGTTCGTGAGGTGTGGAAGCACTATAGCTTGTAGGAGAGATATTGGGAGTGGGAGAGCTAGATGCAGGATTAGTATCCTGTCCTTTTTGTTTAGTTTTTCTTTTTTGGGATGAAAATATTGATGGAAGAAATGATTTAGAGAATTTTTTTTCAATTTTAATACTTTGGAATATTTTTACATATATTTTTGAATCCAAACACAAAGACAGTATGCAATTCCAAGGCTCAACATTAATTTTATAAAAATATTAAATATATTTTATATTACATGTGCACTGTTTCTTAAAGAAAATGGGTTAAATATTAAACAAAATCTCAAATCATAAATATGATACCACAGTTGAGTCCATAACATGATAGTTACCCTATTAATGACCTATTGTTAGTGCGTGTTGGCTATTTGAATATCGCGACAGTTGGCAGGTGAATTTAGTTAAAGTAAATAATTAAATTTATTTATTTTAATTAATTAACCTAATTATGTTTCATCTATAAAACCCATGTTATAGAAAATATTCTAGATTTAGTTTTATAAAACCTGGTTGGATTAAGGGTATTCATTCCACCTCTCATTGATGAATCAATATCTGAAGTTGGAAGAACCCCATATCAAGGTAGACCGAGACACAACGAAAACAATTCCCTCTCACAATCATTAGCAGGTGCATTATTTGACAATGAACGATTAAATATCTAGGTATACCATGTAAATTTGTTAATTATTCACCTATTGGTTAAATTTATTGAGCAATATCACCATCTTCCTTTGATCTACACCAATTGTCACCTTTTCATGCACCCATGTACAAATTTAATTTTTTTGTTCAGTTATTTCTGGACCTAGCTATCCCTGATCATGTTTGTTGGATAAGAACACTTGGAAAATAAATTTTCACCTTTTTTTCTTTTCTACCTTTTATTAGGTTTTTTTCATCGCCATTGGGCTATAGAGCCTTGGCTCAACATTTCTGGGTGGGAATGATTCCGATCAAACCCCTTGATTCGCGACATAATCACGTGTAGTGACCAAATAGATAGTCATAGAGAAAATCAGGCTATTTTGAGGGATATGGGAGATGAATCATATTTATTTTTGATTAAAAAAAAACAATTATAGATGGAGGCGTGTGTGGGGTGACAGTGAGACATATAGGTTCATGTGGGGTGAGTTGGGATCCAATTTCCGACCACCGGATGGCCAGAATCACCGGTCAGAAAAAGATCCACTATTTTTAGGTGTCTCAATAGAAAGATCAATTGAAATGGATATATATATGGGATATGTGGAGAATATCTAATAATATATTGAAAATGTGAATATACTCTAGGTAGTCTAAAAAACATGGTGTGTTGGTCCTTGGTTCCAAAAGCTAGGGTATCACAGAATTATAAGTATCACATTCCATGTGGAACCACCACATATCGTGAGACCTTGTGTTAGGCACCTTATGTGTACTTAGGGAGTACATGAGCACATGAATTTCTAGGAAAACATCATGTGCTGAAGTACATGGACATGAAATGGATACAAGGACATGTCAATGGAGCATGAGCATGACCTCAAGTGGCTCATACATGCCATGTAGACCCTATACACATAGTGTAGGGGTACATTGTTATTGGGATGTTTACTGGTAGGGACATGGCCATGCGATGGAATGGGATCACACATTGTGTGGGTCCCCTTACAAGCAGTGTACCCCTTATTTTCTTCTTAGGATATTTCAACCTCTTGAATCTCCTTTGTTTGGACTCGGCTTTTGGTCCACGAGTATCCTATAATGAGTGTTTTTATATATAGAATGTTATGGTGTCATCTGTATTGGATTTTGGAATAATATGAGATATTTTCCAGGAATGAAACTTATTTAGGAAGGTTATGACGTTAGTAGTGAACGAGCTTGATCATTAGTGTGGTACCCTCAGATAGAAAAGGGTGTTGGTCCTCTATCTATTTATAGAGTAGTACCCCTATATCGAGTAGGGTGAGGGTCCTCCTTACTCTAAGTGATTCCCCATGTCTAATTAGAGTTCAGATCTCTATATACTAAGTGATACCTCCTATGGAATTAGGGCACGAGTCATATATCTATACACTGAGTTGTACCACCCTATGATGTTAGGGTACATGTCTTTTGTCTAATGTGTGATACAACCCAATGGAATTAGGGAACAATTCCTCTATCCAATGACTTGTACCCCTATCATATAGGGTTTGGTTCATCCTAACTTTGATTGGAACCACCTGATGAACTAGGGAATGGGTCCTCCTTTCATAGAGTTGGTCCCTCTATCAGATAGGGTGTGGGTCCTCCATACACTGAGTAGTACCCCCTAATTGACTAGGGTACATGTGATTTGCTTAGATATTTTCCCCCTTATTTGTGTGGAATAGTGGAGAGGCATGGTCCCTACACATGATTATTATTTGGAAGACTCATGAGATTATGTGCATCGTTGATGAACCACTTGAACTATTAGAACTCTTTTATTATGTTCAGGTGTGAGATAGAGATACCCTTCTCTCTGAGTTGGGATTCTTTTATAGATAACATATATATATATATATGTGTGTGTATGTGTGTGTCTTTGTCTATGTTGTTATATTCTATTTACTCTCTTTCTTTGGGTTGATTTTTCAGTTGATTATTAATTCCTATCATGTCTCTTACTTCTCCCCCTTCATCATTTGGGGGATATCAATGGTTATGTATATACTCAACCCTACATGGAATTTTATTTCATGTGTTATGTCTTATGTAAACAATTGATATGAGGGTGGCTACTATATAGGATCTTTGTGATACTTGGTGCATTAGACCACATATGGTGGTTAGAGCATGAAGGTAAAGAGATGGTCTCTATCAGCATTATTTTAGTATCTAGTTTTGTTAGGTTGGGACATATTTCTGGTTGGGCGTTTATTTTTTCCCATTACTTTTCAGTTCCAATTTCATAATCTTATACACCCTAGATGTTTTTCATATTCAAAAATATATTATAGATATTACATATTTTTTATTTTATTCCTATCCACTTATGAATTGATATGGCCAGGTGTGTGCATATAGGTACTTTTGGAAAAGGTCACCCATGTTAGATATTTCTTTCAGGGCATGTCGTCATCCCCTGACCTTTGGAGGTGAGCATGGGGTAGTTCTGGATTGAACCCCATTGGGTTGGGTTGTGACAAATTATGCAGTTGTTAAATCCATGATTGAAGTATCTATATATCCACATATATGTGCAAAAAATTCAATAATTGATTTAAAAACTAATTTAGTAGAAGGTGAATTTTGACAGTGAATTTAACCTCATTGGAATTTTATTTCAGATGAAATAAATCTAGTCCATTCCTCTTAAAACATTGATATCATAGGGGTTAAGTGAAAAATTTATCCATTTGCTACTTCTTGCATGTGTTTTTTCCCAGTGAAAATTCCACTGACTTGGAAGGAGATAATATCTCCACACCAATGGGACTATAAATTGTAGTGTTTCGTTGCGAACTTTATTGTTATGGATTTATCTCCACCCACATAAAATTAAAATGATTTTTTTTTCAAAGAAGATTTCCCATTAAGAATAATTATTCAGTTAACATATTTATTTCCTCAAGATTACTATATTTTTAACACTCATTAGTGGACATTTTGAACACTCATTTGATATTATCCTATTAAATCATATCCCTCACTCTTCTCATGGTGGGTATCTAGATTTTAATAGAAGAAACAAGAATCTCAAACTCCTAAATGAACTTACACACCACTATAGGATTTCCCTCGTAGTTCAAACTTTGAGGCCCCTTTATATCCTCAAGTTGTGGGATATAGACTCTGACCTGAAAAAAAACTCATAAATCTCTAATGTCATAGGATGAGAGGCCATATTATGGGAATCAGATAACCTTAATGAACACATATCCTAAAGATTCCTTAGTAGGTTTTGAAGAAGACCCATTCTCCATATATTTAAACTATTTTCTATATATTTCTCCCTCAAGTGGATTATATATATCTAGATCCAGGATATCATCTTGATGATGATGGACATACAGTCTCATTGCAAACATAGGTCATGTTGGTTATTCTAATCAAATTCATTGCATAAATCGTTGTTGGATATCGCTTGGTGATATGGGATCTTCCTAACTATCAAGATCATAGTGATCCCTTTTATTCAAATTAGCCTTAAATAAAGTCACTACATAGTAAACCCATGGAATACTACCTAACTTAATCCCTTAAGTGCATAAGGATATCTAAGACTTAGAATATCCCTATATAAAACCAAAAAATGCAATCAATGGAAAAACTTGGATCCCAGTCTTGGAGGAATCCTTGGCCATGATCACCCATAGATTTTATGTCACCATTGGATTTTTATATTCTTAAATATCTTTTAAATGTGACTAGTTCTAATTCTCTAAGCACTTAAACTTTTTTAAAAACATGAATGTAACATAATTTTCATAAAAAATATTACCATCAACCCATGTCACAAAGATATAGTATCTCAAATCCATCATAGATAACTAGGCTTCATACTAGCTATAAAAATAATCAATAATTTATTTTGTAGGGGTTCACTTTAGGGGAAGTAATTAAATTTTTTGGATAAACAAAAAATCCTTGATGTTGATCTATTATTGAAAAATTCTAAATGGAAGAGATG
Organism: Viscum album; assembly: GCA_963277665.1. Classification (NCBI taxonomy): domain Eukaryota; kingdom Viridiplantae; phylum Streptophyta; class Magnoliopsida; order Santalales; family Viscaceae; genus Viscum; species Viscum album. Next base: position 2,454,673 of record OY728136.1, read on the forward strand.
GATTGGATAAAGGGGAGGGACCAAAAATGAAGGGTGTTAAATTTACTATCTAATGAATATACATTAAAGTGAAATTACATCAACCCCAATAGTATTGGAAATGGTCCTGATATGAAAAAGTGGGATTTTCTATGTAAACATGCAACAAATATAGATGAATATTTTCCATCATGGGAACCACCAAACCCACAAATTCTCCTTGTACAACCTTACTCTCTAAGAAAAATGAACCCAATATAACACTATTATGATATTCACAAACTAAAATTAGATAAGTTGTCTAATATATCACAAAGAAACACCATTTCAGTCCGATCATAGATATCATGATTGTAAATTTTACCCCTCTCTTCATAGTGACCCTACTCCAATATGGTCCAATACATTCCTATAATCTACTACTTCTCTGTTAAAGGGAATCTCATTGGGTGATTTAAATTCAATACTCTCCCATATTGTAATAATAATATCCTCATCCATAATTCAAATTTTATGATAACTTATGGGTGGAGGTCATTCCACCATGATCTACTAATTTAGTTTCAAAATTCCTGGTCTAGTGAGGGGTTCCATGTTAAGGGAATGGATTTATCATATACGACCCCAAGAATGGGTTCCCTTGAGACTTAGTAGATCTCCTATATATTTAAGCCTACTTCTCTATATGTCGGGAGAAATGTATAAGTCAGTGGACTCTATCCTCCCAATGAATCTAGGAATAAATCATAGTTATTATACATTTATATATGAAAAATGAAGTCAACCTAATTAATGGTGGCCAATTTGAGTTAACCCATGAAATTAGAACATGTATTTAAATCCTAGTCTACCAACATCCATTAAATCCTAACACTTCCTTCTATTCATAGATCCCACTTGTAATTCCATTAATTTAGTTGATTGGTAGATGTATGAAAAAAATTGTGAATCAATATATGATAGGATAAAATATGTGGGGCGTTGTGTCTAGAGATACTACGATGTGATGCATAAGTCATTCCATGCTATATCCCTCAAATTTGATGTAATAAACCATGGTATACATATGATCTTTGGATGTGTTGGTGTACTCAACAAACCAATAACGTGGAATGTGTTTTTTTATCTTCAAGATTAACATGACCATTAAAACCCCTTTCACATAAAATAAATTTATAATTTTAAAATTCTATTATTTAACTATTGGGTAATTATTCTAAACAAAATTTTAAAGGATTTATTATATAAGGAATTTTTTGAAATGTGATTCTGTAGTTAAAATTTTAGTTTCAAATAGATAAAATTTTGTTATGAAATTTTAATGTAATTTTTATAAAAATGGTATAAAATGAGTTTAAAATTTTTGCATGTGTAAAGGGTTAAAATGATGTAATTTAGAATTCAAAAAAAAAATTCATGTAAATATCATGGTGTTAAAAATGATTTAAATAATCCTTCTAAATTTTATTAGTAATTTATCTCTTTGAGTGGTAGTTATGATTTTTTCCCTAGAGTGTGTGTTTTGTTATTCTTTTAGGTCCTACTGCTCCTTATTATTTAAAGTATAACTCCAATATAAGTCACATTAAATTATTAAGAACCCATTTTTTTGATTTTTTTATCTGGTTAATACCACTTGGAATTTGAGTTTGGTTTACTCTAATTGTTAAACCAACCTAATATCCCCTTAGAGTGGTGGAGTGGGAGCATTCTTATAATTTTATCCTTACCCAAGGGTTCATCCCTCATCATCTTTTCATCATTCACAGAGTTGGATTCCTTTTTCATGAATTAGTAGTTAAGGAATGAAAAAGTTTTTTATTATTGAAGGATACCATAGTTAATACCTCATTTAATTTGTCCTATCATTTGACCTAGATCAGTGTGATGATGTGATCAGTGGGGCCATGGATGTGAGGTTAATTCAATGAGGGTTGTCTAAGATTGGTTGCGACCCAAATTTTATTGGTTATAGTGAAGTTCCTTTGTTCTGTGGGGATAAATTTATTATATTCTTTAGTATGTCAAGATTCATCGTTACAAGACTTCTCATTAGACAAATAATGATAATATACTGTATTTTGGTTTGATTTAGTCTCTTTTAAGGTTTTGTGATCAGGGGTGTTGTAGATGGGATCTGAGTAGTAATTTGAAGGATCCTGTTTAGGGTTCACTTTTTTTCCCTTTTAATCTTATCTCCATATTTCTTCTTTATGTTTAGCATGTGTTTCTGTCTTGTTAGGATGTTCAATTCCTATTATATCCAAGAGATTTCATAATTGGTCTTTTAAGTAAACAGAAGGAAAAATGAAAAAAATTAAAGACAACATTAATAATATCTGAAACAACTGGAATAAATTTCAACAACATATGACGATATGTCATCTTCTAGAAAACTAGAAGACATGGATTCAATACAGAAGGCATAAAATGTTCCACAAAAGTATAATGGAAATCAGAAGACTATACAAAGCATCATGAGATCCAATTCGGTCCTCTACTATCAAGCTTCATACTAAATAATAAGAAATCAAGTGTTTGAAGTCGCATGATTCCCTCTGTCAACAACTACAACCATGTAACCTACCCTGGGTACTAAACGATTCCTGGAGAGGATATGAGAAAAAATATTATTGGGACACCACCAATAGTTTCTATAACATCTAACCTGTGTAATGGAAATGTAACAGTGTGTAGGAATGCATATGTAAAGTAAAGCAGTACAATGTAACTAAACACCCAAGTACCTGCTTCATCCCTCAGCTGGAATCTGAACATAACTAGTCCATTTATTTAATCAATTTCAAGTTTAAATTAATAGGTCATGTGAGGCATGGCCAACAATGATATTGTATTTTGATGGTGTAGATAGTGAATGTTACAATGTATTATCCAAGGCAACGTAGACCTAAAGGTTCACCAACTCAGTAGTAACTATATCCTGTCATGGTTAAGAGTGTAATATAATGATCATAGTCCATGAAATTCTATAATGAGGTTCCTACCAAATCAAATGTGATCATCTATGGTAAAATGGGGCTAAGCAGAGACACGGCCCTATGGGTTGTAACCATGGAACCTACGTGTCAATTCTGGATCCAAGGACTGTATCCAAGGCATATTGTAATGATATGAAGGGATCTTATGGTGTCATACTAGGCATCCAAATAATTTACAAGGATCATTATCTAGGTGGTTCTCAGCCTAAGAAAGGCATATCCTTGAATCAGAACGGGGTTCCCGAGTGCTCATGGAATTCCTTAATAAGAATCCAAGGAAAGATCAATTTAGGAAATTCTTGTTTATGAAGTCCTATCATATTTAATTTGGTTGAATCATTTCCTTTCATTAGTGTGAATAGTTCAAGTAGCATGAAACCTTTTAATAATGTCATAATTAATCAATAAGTCCATTTATTTCAATCCATTCCATTCATCAATGAGACAAGGACAAGTAGCATGTAACCATTTATTTAACTCCATTTATGGTATATTAAATAATTAAGGTTCATTCCTCTAAACACCTTTAATGTTTTAAGGGTTACTAAGGACATGAAACCTATCATTCATTCACATTTAATCTGGTCAAGTCATATATTCAATATACTTGCAAATTTCTATTTCACATTTAATTATAAATTGAAGAACTTACCTTAGGTGGGTCAATTGGTATGCATACATGGTACTTTCCATTGTTCAATTCAAAATATAAATCAATCCATTTAATATAGGAGAACTTAACCTTAGGATGGTCAAGACAACGCACACCTGAAATGTGGCACAAATGCGTCGAAACACTAAAAAAACAAATATGGGATAACCTTTGACATAGAATGTATGGAGTTGGGGATATAACCACTAAAAACTACTAATATTTTTGGAAATATCATAACCATATAGTTCTAATGGTTATAATCATAGAATATAAATTCTATAAATAGCTACCTATGAAATTGATGGGCCCGACACGACAAATCCAAAATCAACTAACTTTAGGGGTGAGTTATAAACCACCCACCTTAGGCTTGTATGAATCTCCTCCTGCAGAATAGGACCTTGATTTGGCTCAGATTAGAGTAGATCATATAAAATGATAAAAATACACATACCCTGATATATTGGTTAAAAGGAAAAGATAAAGATAACATCTCAAGAGTACTTGAGTATATACTATTGCGCATAAACGTGACAAAAAGAATCTCGATCAGATCCAAAAAAAAAAGAGATCTTTGAATCCATAACGATGATCTTCAAAAATATCCAAATTGATAGAAAAGGGTTTAATCCTGCTTATTTTCATATTAGGAGGAAGATGGAGGATTAAAACATCATTAAGGCCAATTTTGTAAAATTAACTAGAAAATTAGCCTATGCATGGTTTGTCTGTATGGTTTGAAAAACTGTGTGCAAACCATGTGAGGTTTTCTAGGTAGAAGGGGCATATTGCACAATTCGGCCACACGACCATGCAAAAACTGTGAATAGTGGTTTTTTCTAGAAATTTTGTTCTTCACGGTTATCCAAACCGTGCGCTAACAATGAAACCTCTCTGGGTTTCCCAAAAATATGGGTTTTAGGATCTGAATTTTCTTTAGACACCCCTGATACATTTTCTAACTCATTACGTATCCATGATTGGCCCAGAGTATAGATTTTGACAAAAATTTAAAGGATCCACACCAGAGTGAAAAAACTAGGTTCTTACAGTCTTCCCCCTTTAAAAGAACTCACCTGATTTCATCTTCCAAGGGTATAGAAATACCATATGAGAACGAATGTAGTCAATGGGAACATAAGTTGGATTCCCTCTCATATGTCTCATCTTGAAATCGGTGGTTCATCCATAGCACCCATACTAAAGGGATGTACTGGTCTCAGAGAACTTTCATGCTCTAGTTAGCGATGCATACATGATACTACCCAAAGGAAGCATCAACATCTAACAAAAATTCCTCCGGATCAATGGTATGAGACAGATCAGTATGATACTACTGAAGCTATGAAACATGAAAGATGTCATACATGGCATGATACCTCTGAGGTATTAGCAACTGATAGGCTATCGTCCCAACTCTATAAAGAATTTAAAAACTCCCTACAAAATGAGGCGACAAATTTCCCTACTTTTGTAACCATCTATGACCTATCCTGGGCGATACTTAAAGGGAAAAATGATCCCCAACCATGAACTCAATAGGTCATCGACAAAAATTGGCCTAAGATTTATGTCTGGACTAAATAGAAGTGATACACTTTCTGATTAGTTGAAGCTGCTCTGAAGTCTCTTGAATGAGATAAGGACCTAGTAGGGATGCCTCACCTACCTCTATCCAGTACAGGGTTGAACAGAAAGGCCTACCATATAAGGCCTCAAAAGGATCCATCTGAATTGTTTTTTGAAAGCTATTATTATTGGCAAACTGAGTGAGAGGGATATGCTTCTCACAAGAACCACTGAAATCAAGGACATATGCTTAGATCATATCTTCTAGAACCTGTATTGTCTGTTCTGATTTCCCATCAGTCTGAGGGTGAAAAGTTGTGCTTAGAAGAACCTGAGTCCCCATAGCCTTCTGCAATCCCTACTAGAACCGTGATGTGAAACGAGCATCCCTACTTGAAATGATAGTATGTGGATCCTTGTGTAGTCATATGATCTCATAGAAATAAAGTCTTCCCAGCTCATCAACTGATAAATTATATCAAATAGGAATAAAGTTGGATGATTTTTTTTGTTGATCAATGACTACCCAGATAGCATCGCTACCCATCAACGACTTAGATATGTCGACTATGAAATCCAATGCAACATATTCAGTTTTTCATTTTGGTACTAGAATCGGATATAGAAAGCTTACAGGTCATTAGTGCTCCTCCTTCACCTACAGTCAAGTGAAACACCTAGTGATAAAGCCTTCTATATAACATTTAATCCCAGACCACCAATATTGGAATCACATATGTCAATAAATCTTTGAGATTCTAGGATGAAATGCCCACAAAGAAGTTTTGGAATCATTCGTCAACTCCTCTCTCGTGTTGATAAGAACCCAAATAGGTCCACATAGGCGCAAAAATTCATCTCTATCCATAGACAAATCCATAGTTGGGTTGTATCTTTATATACTCTCACTGAGAACCAAGGCTTCATGCTATAAAAACTGTCTAATCTTCACCTTCTCAATGAGGGAATATGGAACTGTCAACGATGGGAGACAATACTTCTCATTAATATCATGAAACTCCAAATGCATCTTAGATAAGAGGTTCATTAACTTCTATCCATCGTTGGATTCCCATATGACTTGTGCTTGAGTTTTCTGACTCAGTGAATCTACAACCACATTTCTCTTCCTAGGTGTATAGGAAAGTTAAAAATAAAAGTATTGTAGATATTCGACCCATATACGCTATTTGAGGTTCAATTCACAATGAAAAAAGATATATTTGAGGATATTTTGGTCTGTGTATATCACATAGAGCTCACCCAAGAGATAATTTCTCCAATAATGTATGTCATGGAAAACTGGTTCTAGCTCAAGGTCGTGTGTTGGGTAGTTTCTCTTCTGAGGTCTCAACTGCCGAGATCCTTATGCAACGAATCTGTCCTCCTACATCATCATTATTACTATGTAAATACCTGATGCATCATAGAAGACGATATAACCGATACCTGACTCCCAAAGAATAAGAATAGGTAACAATAAGATCCTCTATTTCAACTCCTAAAAGGCTCTCTCACATGATTCTTACCAAAGGAACTTGACACCCTTCTTTGTCATACCAGTAAGAGGTGATGTAAGTCGAGGATAGTCTTATAAGAAATTCATATAATATCCAAAAATCCCAAAAAAACTTCATATATCAAACACATTCTTGGGATGCTCTAAGAAACTACATCACTATCTTTTCCTAGGACAACAGATACTCCTGATTCTGATATTATATGACCTATGAAGTGGACTTTGTCGATCCAAAAGTGAAAATTACCAAGCTTGGCATAAAGTTGATGCTCTATCAGTGTACTCATAATGATATCAATATGTTTAGTATGGTCTCTATGAGTGTGAGAATACACTAAGAAGTCATCTAAAAAGACGAAAAAAAAGAATCCAAATAGTGGGGGAAAATAGTATTCATCAGAGCCATGAAAATAGAGGGCATTTTCATAAGACTAAACGGCATAACAAGGTACTTATACATACCATACCAGCTATAGAAATCTATAAAAGTTATGTCTGATGGTCTAACTCATACCTAATGAAAAACTGATGTTAGGTCGATCTTGGTGAAGACCTTTGCTCCTTAGAGATGGTCGAAGATATCATCTATTTGAGGAAGTCGATATATGTTCTTTAATTTAATCTATTTAAACCATCAGTAATCCATTCCTAGACATAAGGTTCCATCCGCATTCTTTGAAAAAATCATAGGTGAACCTCAAGAGGAAGTAATGGGATATATATACAACCTTTGGACTCTAAATCCTCTAACAGCCACTTGAGCTCCTAAAGCTCTATAGGTTCCATTCTGTATGGAGGAATGGTCACTGGAGATTCTCATAGAATAAGATAAATTATAAACTCTATCGATCTTTAAGGAGGTTTGTTAGAAAAATCATCAGGAAAGAAATCCCGAAAATGATCCACAACAGGAGGGAAATCATCTTGTTATAAGCCCTGATCCTCCATAAAGAGATTTTCAATATGGGCAATCTCTCTACCTAGCCCATGATTATCTGGACCCGTTATACCAACTTGGGCATCCCATTCACCCTTATGTAGATAACCGTTTCCATTTGGTGATGTATAAGATACTCTACGTCGATAACAATTTAAAAAACATGATGATGAACCAACCAGTCCATCCTGAGTATAACGTTAATGCCCATCATCTTGAGAACAATTAGGTTCCATAAGAAAGGGTAACTTACTACCTCAAGGGGAAAGTCCTTACACTGGTGTATGGCCTCTATTTGTACCCCTAATGGCGTATTTAGGGTCATTACACCATAGTAATATGGTATCTCTAATCAGAGACTCTCCACGATAGATTTAGAGATAAAATTGTTTGAATCACGTATATCAAATAATGAAGACACTATAATAGAGGCTACTAGAATAGTATCTCGTACTGTAGATGGTCTCGCAGCCTGATCCTCAAGTATTGGCAGTAGTAAATGCAACTAACTTGGTCCACAGACCTATGGAACATATGTATTACTATGATCAAAACTACTATGCTGGTGCTGCTAGTGATCATGTGTTTGGATACCACAGCCACGACCTCCTACTTGGCCATACCTATTGGTGCTATTCCTACCCCCCTCATAACACATCATAAAGGAACCCACTTCTAGAGGTGGATCTAGTGTAGATCTTTTTCAACTCAAAGAAGGTGTAAAGGTACTACAGAAAAACTAGAGATGCCCCATATGGATGCAATACCGGAATTCAATTTGGTCTCTACCACATTGAGGATTCTTGTGTCTCTGTATTCCACACTAATGACACACCAAGAAGCTATCAAAACGGGCAATCTAGTTTTCATTTCCTTGATGAGAAACCTCGAGATAATTTCCTACCATTAGAAGAAATACTGGCATAATGCGACACTGGTCCTCAATACCCAGTACTATTGTCTTTCCTTAGGTTTTTCTCATTGATAAGATCCTAATTGACTATGTTAAAAAATGTAGTTAGGTTAAATACACTCACATATGTATGGATGTCAAATTAAAACCCATCCTCGAAATTCCTATAACATGAATGATCATCGCCATCTAAAAGCTGTGTAAAGCTCTATAACTCAGTGAAATGCACTAAATATTCCATAACTAATATAAAACCATGCTATAGATTCATAAACTCTCTATCTATATCATATATCAATATTTGAGGAAATAAAAATTCATAAAAGGCAGTCTGGTCATCATCCCATAACATTCCCTAATGAAAATCATCCAGGGTAATCACATCCTACCAAAGTTTGGACGATCCCCAAAGCATGTTTGTAGAAATCATGACTCTCCTCTCTATAAAAATTTATAGAATATCAAAGATAGAAAGGGTGGATTCTCTCCATGGATCAGTATCCTATGGACCACCATCCCATAAAATGGTAGGAGGATTATGTTGTTGGAACTCATGAGTCAGATCAGCCATCGTAGGTGAAAGCAGTAGAGCACCATGCATGGAGTGCATCCAAAGTAGGAAAATATCATGAACATGGGAATCCGTGAAAAAATCAGGTATAATAGGTGGTGCCTCATGTGGCCCTCCTGGAGCTAAGACTGGCAGCTCAGTGCCCACCACATCTAGAGTAAGGTCGTCACCATCCTCCAGGCGTACGATACGAGGATTTCATGGTGGAATTGATTTACAATTTCCAATCACATGCCTCAGAACATGCTTAGAGTCAATAGATAATGACACTAGTGGAAGTTGAACGTAAGAAAAATCACTACCCAATGCATACTACCCCAACTACCCACTTAGATATCTAGGTATATTTAATTTCTCAATTATAGGTTTCATTTCATTTTACATTTAATTACTAGGTTCATTCATTTACCTTTAATAAACATGAAAAGGTGTGATAAGGATGTTTGAACATTTCAATTTATATGTTATGATTCCCCTTATAATGTATATTCATTTCCGAAAAATCAGTGTCCATACACCTATCACTGGAAATGAAACCTATTTATTTATAGCATAATGGATCGATTTAGTAAATTACTCATCCCAACCCATGAGGGCCCATATACCTCACGAATTGAGATAGAAATTAATTCAATCCCAACGAAAAAGTAATACAACCATAAGAAAACTATCACATCATCACTCAGTAATCACAATCATATAAATAAATGCAATGCAATTAAATGAACCTATATGGCATGGAAATATTCATGGCATGCAAATTATAAGTGCCTATAATTATGCATGTAATAATGCTCCTTGCCCTCATATCATCAGGTGAAGGATGAAGGAAAATCCTTAATTATAGTAATAATCAACAACACCACACAACATGTTCTTCACTCAATAGTGAAATAATATCCACTATAATAGGAAAAACATAACAATAATTATAATTTTGGGAACATGGTTTTTACCCCAAACATGGGTTCTTGATTCCCAATCACAGCTTATGACCAAGTACCAATCATTCCTATCCTCCAATATATTATCCCCAAATAGCAAGGCAAGAAAAGAACCACCTTTGATACAAAATTGGGACGTCCCAGACCCGGATGCCACTCAACGGGTTCCCTGAGCCTGATTTACTTCATGACCTCAAGAACATATCCCCAAACGATAAAGTATACCGACTATAAGAGAAGGCCTAGGGTGTGTCCTTGTGGAGACTATACCATCATGATGACAGTTTAACATAGTGGGTGGATGTAAATATCAGTAAATAGAAGAATAAATATAAGTAAACAGAAGGAACAACAGAAAAAACAGAGAAAAAAATAACAACAACTGAAACAAATGGAATAACATTCAACAACAGATGATGATATGTCATGTACTAGAAAACTGGAAAACATAGATACAATATAGGAGTCATAACATGTTTCAAAAAAGTATATAGTAAATAAAACGACTATCCCAAGAATCATGAGATCCTACTCAGTCATCTATGATCAAGCTCTATTCTAAGCATCCTGAAATCAAGTGTTTGAAGTCGTAGAATTCCTGTTTTCAACACCTGTAATAATATAATCTATTTGAAGTACCAAACGACACTATGAGAAGGTGTGACATAAATCTCAGTGGGCCACCACCAATGGTTTCTATAACATCTGGCCCATGTAATGGAAATTTAACTTTAATGTAAATTTAATAGTGTGTAGGCATGTATATATAAAGTAAAGTAGTGAAATGTAACTAAATACCCAAGTAGCTACATCAGCCCTTGAATAGAATTTGAACATAACCATACCATTTATTTAATCAATTACCAGTTTATATTAATATGTCATGTGAGGCTTGTAAAACATTGTCATAGTCTTTTGATGATGTAGATAGTGAAAGTTCCAAGGTATCAAAGAATGCAATATAGACCTAAAAGGTCTCCAAAATAGTAGTAAATGTATCCTAGAATGAGTAAGATGTAATACAAGGAGTATAGTCCAAGTAATTCTACAATGAGGTGCCTACTAAACCCAAGGTGATCATATAAGGTAAAATGGGACTAAGTTGAGACAGGGCCCTATGGGCTGTAACCATGGCACCTACTTGTCAATGTTGGATCCAAGGAGAGTATCCAAGGAATCCTATAATGATATGAAGGGATCCTATAGTGTCATATCAATCATTGAATGAATAGACAAGGATCGAGATCTAGGTAGTTCTGAACCTATGAAATTCATAGCCTTTGATCGGAATGGGGTTCCCGAGTGCTCATGGAATTCCCCAATAAGAATCCAAAGTGAGCTTGAGTCAGGACATTCCTATTTATGAAGTCATGTAATATTTAATTTGGTTAAATCATTTAATTTCATTAGCATGATAAGGTTATGTAGCATGAAATCATTGGTTCAAGACTTTCCTTTCATTAGTGTGATAAGGTCCAGTAGCATGTCACCTTCTAATCATGTCATAATTAATCAATAATTCTATTTGGCTCATGCCTTTACACTCATTAGTGTGACAAGTCCAAGTAACATGAAACCATTTTTTTTAATTCTATTTGAAAAATATTCAATAATTAAGGTTCATTCAACTACCGAAGATTCATGGGGAAAGGGGTGCTCCGAACATGAAACCTATCAGTCATTCACATTTAATCTGGTCATGTCATATACTCAATATACTTGAAAATTTCCATTTCACATTTAATTATCAATTGAATACCTTACCTTAGGCAGGTGAAGTGGTACACATACATTGTACTTCCCATTATGCAATTCACAATATAAATCAAACAATTTAATATAGACTTAACCTTTGGATGGTCAGACCAAGGTACACCCACACGGTGGCACAAACGTGTAAAAAATTTAAAAAAATATGAAATAACCTTTGACATGGAAATTATAGAGTTGTGGGTGTAACCACTAAGAACTGGTCACATTTTGAAAGAGAATAAATATATAGTTCAAATGATTATAAGAAAAGAATATAAATTATATAAATGGAACCTGATGAAATTGGTGGGCCCCATACAACAAATCAAAAATCTATAAACTTTAGGGATGAGTTATAGAACACCCACCTTATGATTTTATGACTCTACACCTCTGGTATTGGCCCTTGATTAGGATTAGATTGGAGTGGATCTATGAAAAGGAGAAAAATGTGCAAAGATCAGTATCTCAGTCCAAAGGAAATGAGAAATATAACAGCTCAAGAGGACCCAATTACTTACCATTTTGCATCCAACATGAAAAAAGCTAGATCGGATCTCGTACTAAGGAGATCATTGAATCCCTAACTTTGATCTTCATAAAGATATGAAATGAGAGAATATGGGGTTAATACCACTTTTTCTCATATTAGGAGGAGGAAGGAGTGTTAAAATATCATTAATGAATATTTTGAAAAATCACCCAGAAAATTAGGCTGTGCACTATTTGTCCACACAGTTTGACAAATTGTGTGGAAATCATGTGAGGTTTTCTATGAAGAAGGATAACATCACACAGTTAGGTTGCACGACTGTGTATTAACTATGAAAAGTGGTTATGTCTAGAAATTTTAATCTACACGGTTATCCAAATCATGCTTCAATCGTGCACTAACCATGAGACCTATCCAATTTACCAAAAAATATGGGCTCTAGGCTCCGAAATTACCATAGAAACCCCTGATCCCTTTGCTAAATCATTAGGTATCCATTTTAAGCATAAAGTAATGATTTAGACTGAAACATAAAGATCCATACCAAATAGAAAAACCAGGTTCTTACAGATATTTATGCATAGTTTTTGTTTTAGTGGTTCCATGATATAATATTTCTTTAAATATTTTGGTTCAGGGGTGGTTTCATCCATTCTTTTTTACCGTTGTTAATTCCTTTCAGTTTTATAATATTTGGATATTTGGTGACTTTCTTAGGGATGAAAGTGTTTTGGTGGGGATAATTTTCACCCCCTCACCATTAATTTCACTATTATTTTATTTATTGATTGACTTTTATCCTTGTCCTTGAATTTTGGTATGATTTTCCTTAAAATTTTTAATTTTTTACAATGTATTACTAGACACATGTTTGTTGATTTTTTATCACAAAATATGTATAAAACCATGAAAAATATGAATTTTCTTGTCATAATTGATTAAATGGTCGGTGAATGTTTTTCCTAACCATCTAAAAAACCTTTTAGGATTCCCAATTTTGTTCAATAAGGGGTTCATGGTTTGGTAAATCATGCTGCCCGACTATGAAACCTTCCTAGATTTTAAATTTTTTAAAATACTTATTTTACCCCACCCATATTATAACCCCCATCAATCCCTATCTCTACCATCTTTCATGTTCATCTGAGGAGGCCTAAGACTGGTTTCCTCCTCTACCCACTTGGATTATTTATTGTTTTCTTAAATCCTAAGCTACTTCTATATGGTCCAAGATCCTTCATTTTATATTCCTATCCTTATCTCTTATTTCTTATATTTTATTACTTAGGGGCCACGGTGGATGAAACCTAGGGTGTTGTGTTTGTTTAATATTGATATATTGGGTTTATAGGGATTTTGGAGCTTGTCTAGAGACCCCACCTTGTGATGTTCATAAAATATGAAACTTTTCATTCAGTTTAAGGTAGGTTTCTCCACGTACAATTCTTTATCCTAAAAATACCTGGTTTCTATATCTGGTTTTCTTTTAGTTATGGATTATATTTCTTCAAAATTGAGGAGTGTGAATTTATTTATCATATATTTTGTTATTTATAATCATGTAAATGGAATTTAGACAGAACTTAGTACAACTGTAGTTGACACTAATTTTTTAAACCCCCAAGGAGTATGAGAAAATTCCATAAAAATTTCATAAGAGTTTCATGTTTTAAAAATTATATTTATAATTATATAATGGATTTAATTTTTTTATGGTGATAAATTATGAATTCAAGTTGGTTTTCAAACTAAGTGGGAAATTTAAAAAGGTTTTTTGGTTTTTGATGAATTTTGTTTTCCTTGATTTTTTATTTTATGATGCTCATCATGTAGAAAAATTTTTATGATGAGTAGTGTTATTTCACATGATGGTTTGGGGTTCTTATTGTGTTTTTAACTATGATAATTTAGTAATTTAGTTTCATTTCTGGTTTAAAATAATTCATTTCAAGTGTTGATCTATATTTGGATATAAATATAAAATTTTCATATTTTAATCCTTTTTTTTAATATTTAAATCCCAATGGGAAAATATTTAAATGAATTTAATTATATGAGTTTCTCAATATATTTTCATGTACTTGTTGGAACTTTAGTAAAGTGATTTGGGAGTCTTTATTTGTTATTATTGTTTATTGAGTTGATTAGTTTCATCAATCACATTATTTTTTATAAAAAAGAAAACATTTTGGACAGTGTAATGATTGGACAGGAGGTGAGGTAACTTCATTATATCATCGATGTTTTGAGTGGTTGAGTTATGACTTCTGAACTCACCACATTTTTTATTATGGGAACCCAAGATCTTGTGTTGGAAACACTATGATAATTCTAATAGGCATGATGAGTCATACATAGTTTGGGATTACATTAAAACACTAACAAAACATTTTCATGATATATATGAGGTTACTAATTTGTGGGGTTCTTATTTTATCTAGGAATTGAGATTACTCTCCTTAGTAAATTTACATGGTTGTTGATGATGATGTGATCACTAAGACAATACATGGTTCATTTTTACCTTTACCTTAGTCTTACTACGGTCACTCTAATGATGTCTCTTATATTCTGTTCATTCCCTTAATACTAGTTTTATTTTTTTACTTTTATTATAACAATTTTCCTTAATTGATGTTGTTCTTGAATATACTTGGTGTTTTATCTTCCTTATTATGATTCTAGCATTGTCGGTTACATTCAGTTATTTTACAAATTTTAATTTCAAATTTATTTTATTATTATTTTATTGGAAATGAAGATTTTTCTAAAAAGGGGTTACTTATAATGTAAGATACCTTTATTTAATTTTATAAAATACCAAAATTTAAGGATTTTTTACCTAAAATTTTCTTATTTCTATTATTATATTTTCTTATTAAAATGATTGGTTTTTTTATTTAATTTGGAAAAAAAATTTAAATAATGTGATGTTTTATGATGTTTTCATGTTATTTTTTAAAAATTTAATAAGTAAAGTTAATTTTATGAATGTATTTTCAAACTAAAATGAAAAATATTTTACTTTTAAAGGTTATGCATGGGGTTTTGGGAAGATACCTTTTAGTATATTTGATCATGAATATAAACATTATCAGTCTGGTTTATATTCATTGGGAGTACTATATTGTTGACTATTTCTTTCAAGTTCACCGTGAATAATATGTTAGTTATAGTGTTGGATACTAAAATTGGGTTCCATAGAGTCTCTTAGATTAGTATGTGTATTTTATTAATTTTATTATTCTATTCCTATATTTCCAATCTATCATGGGATTCTTCCTAGGGATCTATTCTAATTTTCTTAAACACTGGGTCTTTTTTATTAACGCACGCTATTGAATAAAATTTCCCAAGGACTCAACCACGTGACCAGCACCCCATAACCCAACCCCTCATGCCACTGCAGCCACCCGTTGGGGAAAAATGTCTCTTCTAATTTTTTTCTAACTATTTTACTTAAAGAAGGCGAGGTTCTAGTTTTTCTTAGTTATTCTCTGTTTGGTTTACTTTCTTATCTAAACTATTTATTTATTTGTCATGGATGTATGATATAAAAATGAGTGATTCCAAATTAATAATACATTTATATTTCATTTTTATTGTAATTAATGTGGGAAAAAATTAGAAAGAGTGATTTATTTATACATGTACACTAGTTTCCAACCTGTGGGGATGGAGAATTTCCTTCTGGCCTTACAAAAAACTGGATTGGGTGCATAGTTAAGGGGTGACCCAAGATGGTTTTTGATAGTGTGGGTCTTGGGTGGATCACCTATAATAAAAAGGAACATATATAGTGTATCTAATTTTTTTTATTCAAACACGAGTCAAAAAAAGGTTACATAATGATGAATTTTAGAACAGTATTATTGCATTATTATTTCAATATCAAGTAGTTGTCCAAAAATATGATTGGCCTTTCATAGTCACTAATTTTTTAAGGAATATAGAAATATTAGTTTATATTTTTATTTCATAGGAAACACATTTCCATCCATGAATAGAGTCTAAAGGAACACATGTATGGGAAAACAACCCTTGTAAGAAAACAAATTCTAGTAGGATGTTATTTAGCAATAAAGTGTGGAGTTAAAGAATCATTTTAAAGACTTGTCTAAATTGTATATGATACATTGTAAATAGGTTCATATCATTATATAATGATTACTAACCATACTAACTCAGTAAATCCAAATACATAATATAATATGATTTCATAAAATAAAAAATAGTAAGAATGTGATGGAGAAGAAGATGAATCACAATAAAGAAAAGAATGATTTTTTGTATCCATTAGATATTATTGAATCCAAATATGGTGGAAAACCTTTTATACTCAAAAATAAGGATTAATTAGTGATATAATGTCTAATAGATCATAAAATTAAGGGTAAAGAAGATTATTCTATTTTAGAAAAATGTTGTCAATTTTTAAAAATGCAGAAGTAAAGAGAAATAAAAAAGATAAAGTATTTGAATTTTATACAACTAAAGAAAAGTATAAAATGAGTTATCCTAATATAAAATGTGAATTAAAAAAGACTTTGACAAATAAAAGTGGTTCTTTTTCAAATAACGGGTTAAGAATAAGTACATGGAGTTTGAGGAACAAGTCTCAATATTTAGTTGTCAAAGGACAAAGTATGGTTACATTTTCCCCTCTACCACTTATTATTTGGATATTTATTATAAAAGGGGAATTAATACAACATTAATAACTTTAAATTATTACCTAAGTGTAATTAAATTTTCTATAAAATGGTGATTATTACTTATATGGAGAGAAACAATATAGGGGTAGAATATAAATATATATATTTTACTTGATGTGCTATAGATATCTTATTAAGTAGGATCATGTATTTATTGGGATATTTTAAAAATGTAAATATTTAAAAATTTAAAATTGAGAACTTTGACTGTGTTTTGGTGAATTATATATAAATTGATGACATTTTTTAATCATGTATGTAATAAATTATAATTGATAGGCTCAAGGGATAGTTTTGAGAAGGGGAAGAAGATATATTTTAATAATTTGTTCTCAATTGGTATCAAGAGTTATGACGAAGTGGATGTAGGTCATTTTAATGAAATCATGATATTATAATTCAGTGTTCTTTATTAATACCCTAACTGATGTTACTTATGTATAGAATTATTTAATGATAATCAATTTATAAGTGTATTTATTTTAAAAGTAATTTATGTTAAATGGTTGAAAAAAATACAAAGGGGAGATTTTTGTGACCATGATCTAGTTAAGAGAGATATTTAGGCTTGGAATAATTGTGAACAACAGAATATTTTTGAGACTTATGAAAATTTTTCTAATATATATAATTTAAAAACAATCTCTTTCACTATGGATTCTTGTTAAATTGATGAAGTGATATGAAGAGAATATAGTGAATAATGTTTTATGTTTTTATTTTTTTCGACACATAAATCACGTTCAAACTCACATAATATAAAATTTATCATGTGAGATGAAGAATATTTGAATATTTTGAGTTATTTTAAAGATTTTAAAATTTATTTAAATGAATTTTGGATATTATTGGAGTCAAATATAACTAGGTAAAAAATGTTAAAGTATTTCAAAAATACTCATGTTCAAAAAGTAAAATTAAATCATTAAAACATATGATTAATTTTGTGATATGTAATATTAGGTGTTAAATATTTATGATTATATCTATGATACATAAAAAATAGTTATATTTTATCTAAGATTGAATGTTCAAATCATATATTTTTTTATACATATGATTTATTATCTGATAACAAAGGTTTCTCAATTTTTCAAAAAAATTGTGTGGTGTAAAAAAATAGTCAAAGAATAATTACTTGGAAACTATATCATTTACCAAGGATGACTTAGAGGGGATTAAAACTCAATATAAAAATTTTACAAAATAAAAAATGATGAATGGTAGGTATGTGGTGCTCTTAGGGATCATATTTGAATGATAAGTAGTTAAGAAGATGTTGGTTGTGGTTACTTATTGGAATTTTGAATTTGAAATTCATTTTTGAAGAGGGAAAAAAACTTTATACTATATTATTCATGGAATACGTGTCATTAAAAATTTAATGATTATAATAAAGTAATAATATATAAGATAAGTTTTTATGATAGGAGGATGTAGAATAAGAATATTAAACTATAATCATGTGTGTTGGAGGAGTTTTCATCATGTTATTTTTTATATGTGTGTTAAATAAATGAGGAAGAAGTATCACTTATTCTACATTGAATAATTTGGATATAACTATATGATGTTATGTAAAAATTAAATAAAATATATAAGGATAATTCATACCTCATCAAAGAATAAAATAATAGTAATACTTTTTAAGAAACTTGTCAATAGACAATATTGTTGATAATATTATATTATGAGTCATGGATATAAAATTCTCATTTTATCCACATAGTGATTCAAAATTACTGTGGGATCTCAAATTTTAATTATAATTATAAGGATGTAGTGTAACATCATTAATTTTAATACACTCTTTGTTTTAAGCATTGGGAAATATTAGAGGGTACAAAAAATTGAGTTGATGTTTCTTAGGAGTGTTCAGATGAGAAGATGGCACAAAGAACTAGACAAGTGGCTACATGATTTGGTTCATGCCATGAATTTATATTAATGATTTGAATGTATTATGAGAATTATCCATTATTTTGTGTTCATGACATAAAATATATTCATGAAATGATATATTATTCCCATCCTAAATGGGGCTTTCTGGATTTCAAGCCAAAGCAGTGTGCAATTTGCATATTTTCCATTCCAAATTTTTACATCATGAATCAATGATTCACACCATGAATCATGTATTTTATATTATATTAAATGATTTTTTTGACCATCTAATTTCTTATTTTCCTATATACTTCTTCCAAAATACATAGTTCTTCTCCAGGTTATTTTGGGTGATCCATCTACCTTTGAAATCCTTTACTTTGTGTTATGTTCCTATATCAATTCATTGTCTATTGATCAGTAAGTTTGATTGAATATATTGTATTAATTAATGATCACTTGGTTTGGTATTGGATATGGGTGGAATTGTTATAATATATTTATTATTTTGTGATCTCTCTAGATCCTTTATATATTCTTTATGTGTTTGTCTCCTAGAGGGTAGATCCGGCATTGGATATGTGTATAGGATGTTATTCTTGAGGTATGTGTAGATCTAATTTATCCACCAACACCTTTTTGTTCAAGAAACAAGATTATAAGTTGTGTGAATAATTTTATAGTACCTCATATAATTTTTTTTGAGTTCCCCTTCCTTTTGGTGTGTGGATCCTATTTTGGGTGGTGTGTGACCCAAACCTAAGGTTGCTGGTTACTTCTCTATAATATGTTCTATGAATCGGGAATACACTTTTTTTATAAATTGTTTTTAAAATAAATTTTAATAATTATTTAATATATTGATATGCATGTTTAAAATGGGTTTATGATAAAATATCGTTTTTCCTATCGTTTTGTTAAAAGAAATATGTTTTCAAAATCATTGAGAAATGGATTATGAAATTGGTTTTTAAAGCCTGTTTTTGATGAAAAATAGTTTTTTGAGTGATTTTTGAAATCTGATAAGACCTTAAAATTTTATTTGATATATTTTTCACATGGGAGACTTGGGTACCAAGTTGTAGGGTTTAGTTTTGGGCCTTATACATTGAAATTAAAAGTGGGTTCCCTTTTTTAGTTCATCTTCTTTAGCTAGATCATATATGAATTAGATCTAAGAAGTTTCTCTAGAAAATGTTGTGGGTTAACATTTTGGGGTTTCCCTCTATCCCTAGATTGTAAATTTATTGACTCTAGGGACTTGAGTGTACACTATTCATTTATTGGTTACTATGGTATGAGTAACCTAGCTATCCCTACTTTGTTATCCTAGGGGTGATTGTCATGGGATTTGGAAATGTACGATTTTTTTTATTTTATATGAATTGTTTCATTATTTGATAAATATAAATTCTTTGTATAAATTATGATTTGAAATTATAGAACCTATTTTTGTGAAAAAACTGTGTAAAAAGGGGAAATGGTTTACCATGATATTTATATAAAAGCATATAACTTCTTATCATCACATGTTTTCATTAAATTGAGTGTATTTAGACTATTATATAGAGTCTTTTATTGAACAAATGTATTGTATTCTATTAATCCTATTTATCTCATAGACTTTGTACGCCATTGGGGTTCTGTTGAACTTGTTTTATTTGATATAGGAAAGGGAAATGTGACATAGTGAGGTGGATAGATTTTTAGTCAGCTTAGATTAGGTAGCTAATGGTGATATGTTGGATGTTACCCATGTGTCACATGGAGTAGTAGTTGTTAGTTTGGTATTTTATTTCCTTTGGATTGTTTTTGATCTTGTACATTGAGTTTCTCTCTTCCTACCTTTGGTTGTATAGTTACCATTAACACTCTTTTGTTATAGAGTATTTCATTAATAGTTATATATATATATTATCTTATTTTAGGTTGGGTTAATCATTCACATTGGTTATTTTTGGATTCCCAAGTGCTAGTCGTCAGCCATTGTGGATTAGAAATTATTTTTAGGTTTTTGCATAATCTGAATTGGAGGTTAATAAGACATGTTTTTCAGGATAGTTTATGAAATTTTGGTATCAAATCACAGTTATACACACTCTTGGTAATTTAGTATATATGAGATAATATTTTTGATACTTGAGGGGTAGTTTCTGGTTAGTGTATAGAAAGATCTTACTATGATGATCCTTAAGTCACCATAGGATATTTAGATGTGCATCTTCTGTGTTAGGTTTTGGCCTTGGTCTCAATTTATGATCGTGTTTTTCTAGATTAAACTAATAAATTTTTATTATCAAAACATTTATTTATACTTTTGGGTATATATATGCATGCCTCTATGATTCCTTCTATGGGGTCATCAGGAGGATGTAGTGGGAGATTCACCTTAAGGAAATCCTCGAATGGATCATAATATCTTAGAGTCTATCATTTGGTAAGTTTTTGTCATGAACTAGGTTGTACATCATCTTGAGAACCAAGATTTTGAGGAATAATCAGGATCTGAAGGAGACATGGATCATGACCGAGAGTTTATAATTTAGAATCCATGATCATTAAAGGGTACAAATGAACTGAAAGTGGTGGAGTACTGGCTTTAAAGAATCAGTTATTTCTTATAATTCTGGAAAATTCATAAATACATTAAGGTTAAATGTGAAAAATTCAAACCCAAGGGTCATAGAAAGTAGTATTGGGATTCCAAGGTTTAGGTAAACCAACATGTGAGCTTTGAGTGGAAGTTATTGAAGACACTTTTTTAGTCGATCGATATATAATATTTGATAATTGCAAAGACTTTGGAGTTCCTCTATTTGTATTATTGAGAGTATTCAGTGTTAGAGTAAAATAACCATTTTGTGAAGATGGTTCATTTTTTAAGAGGTGGTGATGAATGATCATTTGAAAGCTTGGAAATAACTACACATCTTGTAACCATATATCTATTTGTTGGTATACAAGAAGAATATCACTAACTAACTTGAGACATTCAATAGGTAGATGATGGTAGAAATGGATATAGTTGGAAATAAGGAAATCTCTAGATCTCCTCTTCCAACTAATCGAATATTTAGTGGAACACGGGGAAAGAAGAGGAAGTGTCTTGATAACAATGAGGGTGGTGGAGGAAATTCTTAGTAGTGATCATCCTCATTACCATCAATAGTGGCTATCAACGTGCCCATTAATTTCGATAAGTGTGGAAGGGTAGGACAAAACTGATGTTCTTGTATTGAGCCTATTAAGACTTTCTGTGCTTGTAGACATTGATTCCATCTATAGAGGATCTTACGAACAATTTCTATACCTCATTATAGTTTGGGATCACTAGCTCCAAAGGCCACTACAGTGCAATCCTAAGCATAAAATTACATGGACTCTAACCACATTCCTCAATAGTGAAGAAACTTCATGTAATGGATGATTTTCTAGTATGAGGTGTTGTTATCTAGGATATAGTGTGAGGTATGATATTTTCTTCATATTATTTTGAAACTTATCTATTTTATATAAGTTTCACACACTCATTTATATTTTATTTTTTATGTTGTAAAACTTATAAAAATCTAATAGAATTTGATATGGAGTTTTTGTAACCTGTTAGAAAGAGGAAAGAATTGGGTTTTCATTGTCTAACTGCTGTCTTTTGATATTTGATTCAGTGTCGTCCTAGGATTTTGTAGTTCTCAATTTGGATATTTTTGACATCATAATTAGGATGGATTGGTTGGTCACTCATGGAGATGATATTTATTGTTATCATCATCATGTTTTACTAATTTTATCTGATTGGGGCTCTTGCGTGTTCTAGGGAGACTGGGATTCAAGGTCCAGTCATGTAGGACCTTCTCACCCAAATCTCAGTAGTATATTATTTTTTATTACATTTGATCCTTATGTTCATTATTCTCTTTCTAATAATCCTTGGTTTGTTTATAATTCACCCACGGTCTTACCAAATTATCCTATATTCTTATAGATATGGATTTAGAGTTCTTGATTGATGTGGTCCTGAGTACACAACTGATTTCTATACACTCTTATCACATGAAACTTCCTAATCTAAAATAGACCAAGATTAAATTGGATGGTCTTATTGAGAAGGGATTTATTCATTCTTTTGTTTCAATGTGGAAATCCCCTATTCTATTTTCCATAAAGGATTATGGTTTTCTGCATCTCGGATTAGATCGCCGAAAGTTAAATCGGGTGACTGCTAAGAATGATTATGAGTTTCCACCATGTTTATGATTTATTAGATCAGTTAAATTGGATGAACTAGTATTTTAAAACCAATATTAAATCAGGATACCATTGGATCGTATTATGGTATTTAGATATATTGAATATCACTTTTAGGAAAAGGTAGGGACATTATTAATATCCTATACTTCATTTAGGGAGGAGAAATTCCCTTATATTTTTATGGATTTTATTAATGGATATTCCATCAATATCATAATCCCTTTTTCATGGTATTTATGGATGATATCCTAGTTTATTCAAGATAATATTACGATAATGAACCCCATGTAATTTTTTTAGATATATTTACAAGCTACTAAATTTAAGGAAATATATCAAAATGGAAATTTTGTATCTAAGAAGTGATGTTCTTGGGGTACAATATTTCAAAACATGGCCTTTCAGTCAATACTAAGAAAATTAAGTCTATCTTGTCATGGGAATGACCATATAAGTTATTAAATATATGGATCATATTAGTTTAGGTTAGATACTATTGATTGTTCATCAAGTATTTCTCAGATCTAGCATCACATTTGACTGTTATTACAAATAAATGGGAAAACATTTCTTGGGAAACTAATATTTGGAATTATTTGGAGTAATTTAATGGGTTTCTAAAATTATCTCCTATTATAATATTTTTATATTTGGTTAATGGATACGTTGTGTATTTTGATTCTTATGGTGATATGCAGGAGTGTGTTCTTATACAAGATGATCATTTTTTGTCATACTGATCACATCAGCCTCATCCACATCAAAATATTATCCCATTCATGGTTTTTAGATCACTAATTTTATGCATGTGATTAAGTGTAGGAGAAACTATCTATTTGAGGAGGGGTTCACAGTATATTTTGATCAAAAGAGTCTAAGTTACGAAATTTATCATAATGAAATGAATATAAAAAATTGATGGTGGGTATAATACCTGAAGAAATTTGAATTAAACATCTCTTACAACATGGGGAAAGAGAATATTGTCTTATATTCTATTAGCAGGAAGTACCCATCATAGGTTTTTATGGAATAAAAAATAGTAGTGGAACCCTCTAGTTGTTTTTATTTTGTTTCATCTATATATTTTTGTGGACGATTCAATTATGTTTCTTATAATTTCCTAGTCATAATCATATATCCTTGAGTCTATTTTTTTATAGCAGTAGTCGGATTACATGTTCAGAGGAATTAGGGAAAACTTATAGCGAGGGTATATTTTTATTGTTTTTATCTCCATTATGATGGTATTCTACACTTTATGAACTAGTTTTTCATCCCATAATATGTTAGGAATTAAATGTTACATGATTTTCATTGTTCTTTTTGGATCATTCACCCAGTACTGTGAAGATGTATTATAACTTGAGAAAAAATTTTATGGTCATGTATGAATCATGACATTACCGGTTATGCATCACATTATTACACCAATTATAAGATAAAGTTATTGAACTTAAATAATTCTAGTCTTCTCCATCCTCTTTTAGTGTAGGTTTGGAAATGACAAGAGGTTTCTAGGGACTTCATTTTTGGATTACCATGGATTCACGGATGAAATACTTCCATCTAGGTGATGATTGATCAGTTGATGAAATCATCTCATTTTATTTGGATCAGGGATACCACTAGAGTCAAAGATATAGGTAAGTTGTATGTGTTGGAGATTGTGAGGTTCCAGGGGATTCCCTATCACATTGTGTATAATAGGGACCCCATGTTTACTTCTATATTCTATAAGAGTCTCTAAGAGGATATGGGGACTCAAATTAGATTGATCATTGCTTACTATCCATAGATAGATGGTTAGATGGAGTGAACTATACATATTATTCATTTTATACTTTTTGCTTGCATCTTGGATTTTAGTGGATCATGGTATAACCATTTGGAACTAGTATATATCTCTTATAATAATGGTTGATGGTTGTCAATCAGAATTCCACCCTTTGACGATTTGTATGGTATTCTGTGTAGGCCACCAATTTTTTGGTTAGATGTTTTAGAGTCATATCTTATAGGATTTAATATTATTTAAGAGACTCCAATGAGAATTTAGGATATATGTTAATGCTTGGTTATAGCTCAAAGTCAGTATTAATATTATGTGTATCATCAATGTTTTCATTCAATGATTATCATTGTTAACCAGGTTTGCATGAAAGGTTATCCTCAGTTGGGTCAACATCATATTTGTAAATAGTGTAATCTCTCTCCAAGATATATAGACCATTTTAGATCACTAATTGGGATGGGAATTTTGTTTTTTCGTTTGTGTTTCTGGATTAGTTGGTGGATATTCATGTCGTTTTACACATATCTTTGCTCAAGAAGTACCATCCCAATCCTACATTTGGTTTGAGTTTGGAGGATGTTGAGTTGGATAAAGATGGTTATGTTATGGAGAAACTAGAATAGATTGTTGATTTTAAAATGATAGTCCTTCATGGGAATACTATTCCATTATTAAAAGTGTCACAGTGACATAGATTGGGTTTTCATGAGAATTAGGAGAATGAAGCATCGGTGAGTGACCAATGGCCTCATCTATTTTCAAAGCATCCTTCTTCTGCATGACATCTTGGGGGCTTAAAGTCTTATGTTAGGGAGAATTATAGCTTCTTCAATTTTATTTTATTCCTTGTTTAAAGATTTAATTCATCTTAATGTGTATGATAAAATGAGTTGAAGTTTGTTAGAAGTGTTTGGGGGAGGATATGAATCAAATCATTGGAAAATTATCTACAGGAGACTGTTTGTGTGGTGAATGTATATCCATCACCTTAATGTATTTTGGTTAGAATCCATGATTTTGGGATCAAAAAATGAAAACAATTAATGATATGATATATTATCCACATCATGAATTGAGATTTTTGGAATTCAAGTATAGGTAATGAATTTTTTTTCTGTATCAACCCTTCTAAAATTTCACATCATGAATAAATGATTTAATCCATGAATCATTTATATTCTATAATATTAAATGTTTTGGTTACCCATCTCTTTTATCATTCACCTCCCTTCTTCTCGAACCATATGTCTTTTCCGTATGATCTTGGGTGATCCATCTCCATATGAACTCCTTCATTTTGTGTTTCAATCCTTGATCAATCAATTTTCATTAGATTGGAATGTGTGATTGAATCTCTTACAATACTTCTTGATCACTTGGTTTAGTAGTAGCTTAGATATATATTTTTGAAATATATTGATATTTTTTATCCCTCTCAATTCTGTATAGGTTTATCTTGTGTTTATTTCTTGGAGGATGTATCTTGTGTTAATTAGGTTTGGCATGTGTTATTCTTGAGGTAAGTGTTTATCGACCTTATCTTACCACCATTTTCTTAAGTAAGAGTGATTCTAAGTGACGGAAATAATTTTTCTCGTCCTCTCCTTATTGATCTTGTATTCCCTTTCCTTTTGGTCTGTGGATCCAATTATGGTCGGTGTGCTGCCTAAACATGAGATGGGCAGTTTCATCCCCAGACTATGTACTATGAACCGTGAATGATATTACTTTTATAAATTGTACTCTAAATGAATTTTTATGATCCTTGAATTGATTGATATGAATTTTTAATAAGGTTTTTTTAGAAAAACTGGGTTTCCTCACTTTTGGGTAAATATGGGTGTTTTTCAAAGCATTGTGAAATGGAATATGAAATTATTTTGAAAATAATGTAGTTGTAGAAAAAGGGTTATTTTGGATTTTTTAAATGTGATAATCCCTTCATAATTTATTTGATATATACCACACATGGGAACCATGGGTACCTTGTTCATGAATTTAGTATTTGGCCTTGCTCATATAAATTATCAAGGGGTTCAATTTTTGGGGTGACATTATCTTAATTGATTATAGATACATTGCATCTAGGGAATTAGTCTTGATATTATTAAGGTTCACTTTCTTGGGTTCCCCTATACCCCAATATTATGGATGCATTAGCTCTATAGAATTTACTGTGCAATATTCATTAATTATTTATTGAATTGTGAGGGACATAGTTATTCTTCCCTTTGTTATCCTAGGGAGGCTTACCATTATGGTTTTTATTTATACTATTTTTGATTTGATATGAAATGGTACATGATTTGATATATGTAAATTATTTTTGGAAATTAATCATTGAAATTATATTACATTGTTTTGTGAAAGAAGTGTAGAAAAAAGGGAAAAGATTTATCATGGTTTTGATATAAAACTATGTAACTAATTAACATGTCATATTTTCTTTAATTTGGGAATAATGAGATTATTATATAGAGACATGCTATGGAACACAAAATTGGGATCCTATAGATCTAGTTTATCTCACACCTTAAACACTCCATTGGGGGTGTATATACATTTTTTTATCTGATGCGAGAAAGGGAAAGGCACTACGGTGAGGCGTTGAGGTTTTTCAATATCTAGGAATGGGTGGTCTATAGTGAGATAGTGGTATGTTACTTTTGTTTCACATGGAGTAGTAGTTTTTCGTTTTGTATTTCCTTTCATTTTGGTATTTGTTTCACTTAAGATGGGCTTTCTTCTTGATACCTATGGTTATATCGAAAACATTGACAATATTTCATTACGGAATATTTCTTTAATGGTTTTCTATACGTATATATATATATATATATTCTATGTATCTTGTATGAATTTGGTAAATTATTTACCTCTGGGTTTTTTTTGGATTCTCAGGTAGTAGTTTCCAACCCATATAGATCATGAAGTCCGTTCATGTTTTTTTTTCAATCCAGTTTGGAGCCTTATTGGATAGGTTTTCTTCGATGATCCATGACATATATATCCTTAATTTGAGTAGTGAAACTTTTACATCATGTTCTATTTATTTATCTTTATTCTATGGTGTTTAGATGTTTTATAGTGAGATCATTCTGTCTAACAAGAGACAAAGGTTTATTTGACAGGACATCAAAAAATAAAAAATAGAATATTGTTAAGTTATTCTCCCCCAACCTATTAGTGAACCATCAACATATGTGGTCGCCTTATCAATTTTTAGAGAGGAATCATAGTTCCCATTGAAAAATATTGCTTCTATTTAGAGTTTATTAAAAAGATATTCCTCTGTTATTAAATTGTTGAATTTTGAATTTCTATATTGAAAATGGATCACATTAATTCAATGAAAATTAAAGGTATTTGATAAGTCTCGAAATTCGTAATGACCCTAAAAATTAAATTTATAACATACAACAGTATAACAGTGCGGGGTAACACCATAGGAAAAATAGGTTAGTGTTTAGGGTCTTAAAACAATCAAACCCCACTGGTGTCAACAGTGGGGGAACATCCTTTTTAATTTTTTAACTTTTTTTATATTTTTTATTTTGATTAAGTGAAAACATGAAGAAACAATTTTTTATAATTTTTTGTTTACTAACTAGATATGAAATAGAGAAAAGAAAAAGAAAAATAAATAGTAAAAATGAACTAGAAATGAGTGTTGAGAGTTGATCATGAAGTAAGCTAAGGTTAATTGAAATCTACTAGTTTATAAGTATGTTTCTTTATTTGATTAAATTCAAATCTAAAAATTAATGGTTAAATATTTCTTACCAGAAGACTTAACACACTATATTATTGTTCTAGAGGTTATCCTATTCAAGAACTAAATATATTAAATGACCATGAGAAAAAGTCAATAGAAAAAAATCTCTCTAAAAGTTTCAAATGTTTTTTTATTTTATAGTTTTTATAATATTCTTCAACGATCAATCTAACCAAAAGATCATTGAGTTTGAAATTAAAATGCATGAAGGTGAAAAATCAACCAAATATTTGAGAACCATATTAAATCTTGCTGATAAAATCTGATTATAATTGAAATAAATTTAAAAAGAAGAAGAAAATGTAAAGCAATAGGAATTCAAAATATCAAAACAAATGAAATTAAAAGAATATCATAAACGTGTTCAATATATAACAATTACAGAATATAAAATTGAGCGATAAATTCTCCCAAAAAATGACAACTTGTAATTGTTTCTCTACCCCTGCAACTCAAGTTCTCCGGCTCCAAGAGCTCTCCTCCTGCTCTTGGTTGATAAAGTGTCGAATGGTATGTGATCATCAAATCAATGAGTGCTCGCCCCTATGTTGCCACTGCTGCTCTGTTTTAATTGTTTTGTCGAATCTTGTAGGTCACCCACAACATCCAACAACATTGGTATGTCTTTCTCTTTCATACCACACACGTGTATTCTTTACTATATACCACATCACTTTAGGTTGATCCTTGTAACGAACTAAAACCTAGTAGGCAAGATGTATCTGGACATCACTTTGTCTCTTGCATGAATCTGCAAATAAAAGAGAATAAAAAAAGTTATTAGACACTTTAAAACAAAAAAAAATTAATTATTATATCAATTTATTATGTTAATTTATTTATTTTTATTAATTATTAACGTTTATTAATTATTATTATTATTTTAATTGTTTTATTTAATTTAAAACATTTTTTAATTATTTTATTAACATTATTAATGTTTAATATTTTAATAATTTAATAAAATATTATTATTTATCTTATTATTTTGACTTGAAAAGTTATTATATTATTAAGTTAATTATTTATTTTATTTAATATTATTATTAATAAATATAATAAGTTTATTATAATTAGTATTACTAATAAATTAATGTATTTGTCTTAAATTAATTTTATTATATTATTTTATTTAATGTTTATTTGTAAATTATTATTATTATTATAAATTTAGTACTATTAATTTAATTTAAATTAATTTATTTTTTATTTTATTATTAGTTATTTATTTATTCGATAGTTTAATAATTATTATAATTAATTTTTTCATCTCCCCCTTCCCCTGTATCTTCTTCTCGACATGAGGAAGGTGCTGTTCTCCAAAAACCATGGTCAAGGCATCCTCAAAAACGACTTATTCTGCCTCCCTCAGATCCTCCATCAGAAGCAGTGCTGGCTCCCCTTTTATCTGTAATTACCTATGGCGGTGTTAGCTCTTTCTCTTACTCAAACAATGGTGCAACGATTTCTTGACAAACTCCTTTGATTCTCATGGAAGGTTGTAGATCCTTCATAGACTATGCCTCAGTTATGATATTTTGAAAAGGATGCATCAGTTGAGACTTTAGTTTATCTTCTTTAAATCACCAAGGCCTTGCTTGGGCGGATCTTCAGCAACACGTCGAAACCCCCATTTACATCCTTCAAATTGGCTTCTATTTCAGGTAATCCCACCATGATTCTCACCCCCAATTGAGTTTATAAAATTATAAATTCTTCTTCTGTGTGAGTCAAATGAATCCCAGGATTAGTGTATTCTTGATCGAGCCTAATTCATAGTTTTGGAGAGCTTGGTTCATCAGGTGTTAAATTCATGATCCGGACTTCTGAAATCTATGGTGAACACAACTCGATCAGTTTCTTCAATTTATGGACTATATTCTATAAATATGTGTTTTGATACGGCATCATCTCTTAAGATTCCTTCTTTGGTCTCCTGGTGTTACACCTCATGATGGTGTGAAAAGGGTTTGTCGGTATGTCACAATGGAAGGGGTGAGTTGGTAGGTTGATAGGGTGAATAATGGATCAAAAGGAACTTGTCAGCAGTTTGAGCTACCTATGGATGTATTGGTAGGTGGAGGTAATAGTGAGATACTGATGGAAAAAAAGTCGTGTTGGTGAGTTGTGCTAGGGGTATTGGTAACTCAATCCAAGGGACATTAGTAACTCATGGAATGATGATACATTAAATAGGAGGGCCCTAATGGCCTGAAGGCCTTCATTTTTATTGATTTTTGATAACCCCTATTCTAGGGATGAGGAGGAACCCTTACAAGGCCCATAGGCTCAAAGATTACATGGCTTGTAGGCTTATGAGATTACATGACCATAAGGTCTTAGGGAAATCAAACAGACATCCTATAAAGAACTGCCCCTCCCCAGCATCTACATTATGATAATTGCCCTACACCTTCACATGGATGTCTGGCTAGGCTTCCCGTGCAAGAACAGGCTAGTCCCGATGGCAATGTCATACCCTTTCATTCTGAAAAATCCATTTGGCTATGCTCTGGTGAGTGCACCTTACTATGAATCCTCTTCTGGGGATGCTCCTTTTTTTGTAGTGTGTCTGGGGAAACCGCATGTGGCCCAACGACCTTTATGTGGCCCGAAGGCCTTAATGGTGGGCTGAAACACCTATTGTCCTGAAGACATGGGTGTCCTGAATGCCTTAAGGACCCCAAGCCAAAATCGGTGGGGCACCAGTGTTGGTAGATGAGAGATGTCAGTAAATACTGAACAAATGGCAAAGGATGGATTACTCACCATTGGATAATAAAAAAGTGGGACATTTTTCTCGACAGTGACTTAATTTTTTAACTACAAGCAAAAACATAAATTAGTTAATTTAATAAATGAAACATAAACTAAATCTATAATTAATTTATATTATTAACTAATTAATTAATTCAAAGAAAAAAACTAAAAACTAAAATAAAACTTAAGTTAAAAGAAATAAAAATTAAAAAGAGAAGAAAGTAATTAATTTTATAATAGAATTATATATCAATTTATGATATTTAATTTAGATAATAAAATTAATTATTGAGATTTCATTAAATACATGAATTGTAAAATATATTTAAATTAAATTATAAAAACAGAATTAAAGAATTTATATTAATGTTTAAAATAATTTAATGAAGTAAATTGATTATCTAATTAACTTATAACTATAAAAACACTAAAAATTATAAAAGTAGAACATTAACATATAAAAATTAAATAGATAAATTAAAGAAACTTAAATCTAAGTTTGATAAACATAATTAATAAAAAGGTTATAAAAACAAATATATCTATAAAAACATATTAATTAATTAATTTAGTTATAAAATAGAAAAACTTAACTTATTTAATAAATGTGTAAATTTATTAATTAAAACATTAAAAACATAAATTAAAGATGTGAAAAAATCATCAAAATTATGGCCACAAAAATTTACCAACACTTAAGTATTTATTTTCCCCAATAAATTCCATGATTAATTGAATTTTGAAAATAAGACTTATGTTTTCTTGAAAATATCAAATTTAATCATGATAACCAGTTTGAAGATAGAGGATAAGAAACTATAATTTAGGATTTTTAAAAAGTATGTTTTCAAATAAAATCTCTCCTAACTTCATATACTTACTAGGTAATCAAGATAGAAAAAAATCTTCCATTTTTGGGGATTTATATTTAATTCATGAAGTTTCCTACTAAATTATTTCTATTCCAATTAAATTTATAGGTTTAATATTTATAAGGGGTTAAAAGTTGGTGGGGTAAAAAAATTAACAGAAAGAACCTTGAACATTGACTGTCTCCTAGGTTAAAAAAATAAAGAACTTATTTTTTAAAATCACCTTAATGATACAACCTAAATGGTTCCATACAAACCAATTGTACCCTTCTTCATTCGACATTTATTATTCCCCTCACTTTAATGAACTCATTTTTGACCCGAGACAATTTATTATAATTTTTCTCAGGCCATGTATATTGGGCTAAAGACTGTGCATATGGACTTATTCGATATTGTAAAGAAGGATTTTAGTAAAAATAAATTCACCCAATGCCTAGAGTCTCAGAGATTCACCATGGGTTCCCAAATTCCCATTTTACTTTAGTTTCAAAAAATTTATATGAAAACCATTTAAAATAGCTTGATAAAGTGATTAATTTTAATAAATAAAAAATGGGAGTCCCATAAGATCATGTTTAAAATTCTTGTTCCTAAAGTTACGATCTCAATTCCACTAACAAATATCCTATATCACTCTCAAAAATTGTTACTAAACTGAATTTTTATAAAATCACTAAGCAAGTTCACTCAACAATCATTCACCTTAAAAAAATTCTAATTTAGAGCCATTCTTAACTATCAGTAATAAATCATCATTTGGAAATACTCATTTGAAATACAGTGTAGAAACTAAATAATATCAAATTTTCAAAGGATTTTAAATTTTTTTACCATTTTTTAATAAAATGATTCAAGAGAAGGTAAGTGATGAGTTTCAATTAAACATAGCTTATCTCAAAATATGTTGACTCCTCCCCCATACTTAAAACCCACCTTTGTTCCCAAAGTTGAATTTAAATATAGAAACGAACAATTAGACAAATAAATCACAAAGTAAAATTTCAATTAAGTAGATTAATGAAGTGAGAAAAGGATCTTATTGTAGTTAAAATAGTTTATTTAACTCAAAAATTACATTATAACGGGTTTACATGAAATATCATTAAGTCCATTAAATAGAAATTTTCAATTAAGTTCCAAGAATTATCATGTAAAACAAGTATGTTCACAGTGAATATGGTGTAGCAAGATTGAAAAATTTATTCAATTATATTTTTAGTAAAGCTGAGAAATTCATGCCGAACAACCTACCTAATAAAAACATGCTAGGGTTATTACTCCCCCACACTTAAGTTCACATATTGGTGAGTATTCCCTCCATTCACACGGGTGACCCGGGTTTGATCCCCATAAATGATGCCAAATTTTGATAAGGACTAGATTTCATTATGACCCTCAAAAATTAAATTAATAACCTACACTAGTATAATAGTGGAGGTTCTAACCATAGGGAAAGTAGGTGAGTGTTTAGGGGCTTAAAAAATCAAACCCCACAGGTGTAAAAAGTGAGGGAACATCCTTTTTATATTTTTATTTTTTTTTATATTTTCAATTTTGATTAATTGAAAGCAAGATGAATTTTTTTGATAATTTTTTCTCAACATAACTGGATGTGAAATAGTGAAAGGAAAAACTAAGGGAAATAGTGAACATGAAGTTGAAATGAGTGTTGAGATTTATTCATGAAGTAAGCTCAGGTGAATTGAAATCTACAGGTTTATAATTATGTTTCTTCATTTTATTGAATTAACATCTCGAAATGAATGTTTTAATCATCCTTTCCATAATACTTAACATACTTTATCATAGTTTATAAGGTTCACTTATTAAAGAACTAAATACAGTAAACAATCATGATAAAATATTCCACACAATATGATCTCGTCAAATGTTTATAAATTTTGTTTTTTATTTTTTAGTTTTAATAAATTTCTTCAATGGTCGATCTCTCTGAAAGATCATTGAGTTTGAAATTAAAATTCATGAAGGTGAAAATTAAATTAAATATTTAAGAAACAGATTAAATCTCACTGATAGAATCTGATTCTTATTAAAATAAATTTAAAAGAAGAAGAAAATGTAAACTAGTAGGAATTCAGAACCCCCAAACCAAAGAAATTAAAAAAAGATTGTAACAATATTAAAGATAAAATAGTTATAGAATATGAAGTTGAGTGAGAAAATATCCCTAAAAAATAATGAATTTTCACTACTATTTTTCTCCTGAAACTCTAGTTCTCCATCTCCTAGAGGTCTCCCGCTGCTCTCAAGGGATGAATTATCGAATGGTATGTGATCGTTAAATAAATGAGTGTTCACCCCTATGTTCCCAGTGCTCTCTATTTTTAGTGTTCGGTGAAATCCTGTAGGTCACACACAACATCCATTGACATTGGTATGTCCTTATCTTTTGCACCGCACATGTGTATTTTTTACTACAACCCATGCCACTTCAATTTGACACTTGTAACAAACTACAACCAAGTAGATGGGATGTATCTGAACCTGAATTGAGCTGCTTATTGAATCTAAAAATAATAGATAATAAAAAAATCAATTAGACACTACGTATATAAAAAAACCTATTTAATTAATTATTATCTCAATTTATTATGTAAATTAATTTATTTTTATTAATAATTAAAGTCTTTTAATTTTTTTATATTTTTTGATTTATTTTATTTAAAACATTTATTAATTTTTTTATTAACATTATTAATGTTTAATATATTAATAACAAAATAAAAGATTATTATTTTTATTATTATTTTGAGTTAAAAAGTTACTATATTAATAAATTAAATTATTTACTTTATTAAGTAATATTATTAATAAATTTATAATTTATTTTAATAATAATTATCAAATTAATTTATTTTTTAAAAATTAAATTTATTTTGTTATTTTATTTAATTATTTTATAAATTATTATTTTTATTAGAATGTTAGTATTATTAGTTTTTTTTAAAAATAATTTATTTTATTTATTTGATTTAATTATTATTAATTATTTATTTATTTAATATTATAATAATAATAATTATTTTTTTATCTCCCCATTCCCTTGTATCTTCTTCTCCATGTGGAGAAGGAGGTTATTCTCCAGAAACCAAGCCTAAGGCATCCTCAACAAGTCATTGTTCTTCCTCCCTCAAATCCTCCATTAGAAGGAGTGGTATCTCCCCTTTCATCTACAACTACCAATGGTATTGAAAACTCTTGCTCCTACTGGAATAGTGGATCATGGGTTTCTCAATCACCTCCTTGACTTCCCTTGACTGCTCATGTATACTTCACAGACCTCACCTCAGTTTTGAGCTCCAGAAAAGGAGGCTCCAATTGAGTCCTTAGTTTTTCTTCATTAACTCTCCAAGGCCTGGCTTGAGCGAAGCTTCAACAACATGTCGATACCCACATTTTCCATTATTCAAATTTTCTTCAGTTTCAGGTAATCCCATCATGATCCTCATCCCCAATTGAGTTAATAATATTTTAAATTCTTCTTCCGTGCGAGTCAAATGAATCCCAACCTTGATGTATTCTCGATCTTAGTTCATCAGGTGTTAAATTCAAGATCTGGATTGGTGAAGTCTATGATGAACAAAAATCGATTGGTTTCTTTAATTTGAGAACCATATTCAATAAAGATGAGTTTTTATTTGACATTATCTCCTCATATTCCGTCTCTAGTCTCCTGGTGTTGCAGATCATGATAGTGATAAAAGGGGTCGTTGGTATATCCTAGTGGAAGGGGGTATGTCAGTAGGTTGAGAGGGTGAATAGTGACTCAAAAGGAACCTATCATTATGTTGAGCTAATAGGGGTTGTATTAGTAGATTGAGGTAGGATTGAGCTACCAATGAAAAAATGGCTGCGTTGGTGAGTTGTGCTAGGGGCATCGGTAACACACTATAAGGGACATTGCTAACCCATGAAACAATGATAAATTAAATAGAAGGGGGCATTGAGACATGGAAAGGTGATGGAAGTTAAGGCAAGGTAGGGGAGACAGTGTCAGTAGTTGAGAGATGTAGGTAACTCTTGAAAAAATTGAAAAGGATGGATGACTCACCATTGGATAATCCAACGATGAGACATTTTCTCAATGGTGGCTCAATTTTATAATGTAAAATGAAATACTGAAATCAATTAATTTAATAAATTAAATGTAAAATAAATCTTGAATTAATTAAGAATATTCACTAATTAATTAATTCAATGCACAAAACTAAAAACTAAATCAAAACATAAATTTAAATATTAATAAAATTAAAAAGAGAAACAATTAATTAATTTGATAATAGAGTTATTGACTAATTCAAGATATTAAATTTAAATAATAAAATTAATTATTGAGATTATATTAAAAACTTGAATTATAAAATATGTATAAATTAAATTATGAAAACAAAAATAAAAAATTTAAATTTAAATTTAAATTAATTGAATGATGTAAATTGATTAACTAATTTAATAATAACCACAAAACACCAAAAATTATAAAAGAATAACATTAACATATATAAAATAAATTAAAAAATTGATGAACATAAAAACTAAGTTTGATAAATATAATTAATATAAGTGGAATAAAAAAATTAATTATGAATACTTATTAATTAATTAATTTTTTTATAAAATTAAAAAAGTGAAATTATTTAACAAAAAGTGTAAAATTAATTAATTAAAACATTAAAAACCTAAATAAAAGATGTGGAAAGATCATAAAAAATAATCCCACATCAGTATTACCACTTTTTATGGGAAGAACTATTATATATAGAATGATAAAAAATCATATAATTATTCCATCACTATTAAGGTATTATAGGATACTACTAATGGTTCTTTTCCTCATACTGATAGGAAGAAGTTGTAAAATAATGTCCTTTCTCAAAATAACATATTTTCTTCTATATTAGAAAATTATTTTCTCAAGGTTAAAGTGAATATTAACATCTCTGAAGGTAATATAAAAGTGATTTATGTCAATCTATAGGTATGGAGATTTCAGTATATACACCTCAAGATAAATGATGATGAAGTGGTGGATTTCTTCATCATTAGGGTAAATGAAGTTCTGATCACTAATTTTTTTTGTTACAGTCTAAAGTATTTTAAGGTTGTCGACAAGATACCACATATATTTCTGGATAGATTTGATAAATAATATATTGTTCAAGAATATTGTGATCTAGATACACTTATATTAATGAATTACATATCATTTTTATTTTTATATAAAATGAAAAAAGGTATTGTTTTTAAAAAGAAGGGAAAATATGATAGGGAAATATCCATTAATTATTTAAAATATGGGAAGGGTATGAAATAATCAGTTTTTTATAAGAATATTCTAATAAATAATATCATATGGAAATTAAATTTTACAAAATAATATCTATCATTTCAATAAGTGTTAAAAGTATGGATGTAATGTTTCTGGGAAAGTAGCCACTAAATTGTTTCATGTTTAGAGCTATTGGAAAATTAATAATGATTTTTTCCAGAATCCAAATAATAAGAAGATATTGAGGTTGATATGAGGATCTAAGGATATTACTAATGAATAAATCCTTAATGATTTTACAAATCAATATTTCCTCAAAGGGGAATAGTAAGAACTTATTTAAACCAAAGAAGAGAAATTTCTTATTAATATTTGAAAATTATGATAGCAGCGAGGATAAATATAAAGCTGATATGTCCAATGAAGTTAATTAAAAATAATTGATCACAAAAGTGAATAAGGATGAGTTAAATATCAATGAAATTAATAATTCTATAAGTGAAGAAGAAATATAAATAGAGTTTATGTTGATGGGAAAACTCAAGGAATATCATTCAAAGATCTCAAAATTAGATATGGTTATAAAAATTTGAAAGAAAAAAAATTAACCATCAAGTAAAAAAGAATATGTTCACATTAGAAATGATTCAAAGTAGATGAATGAGATTGGTAACTTGAAAAAGTTTCTCATTGAATTGAATATATTTAAACTACACATGGAGGATAAGGTTAAATAAAATGATACTTGTCATTAAAATTTTCAAAAATATTTTATAAATTATTAAAACGAAAATGATAAAATTCAAAATTTGAATCCAAAATTCCCTATAATATGTTATAAAAATATCAAATTTGAATATTATGGAGAGAGTTGGAGTTTAAAATATTGGTAAAACTCAAGTGGCTTGAAAAAGATCATATTCAATTATTGAAAAAGGTTTTCAAAGTGTTGGTGAAAAATTGGTTAAAATTCAAAATCAAGGAAAGTTCAATTTATGGAAAACCAAGATGATTCTCAAAATACTATGAATTCTAGGAATAAAAAATTTAATTTCTAAAATAATGAAAATTATGGCTTAAAAATGAAATGATATTTCTAGAATATCAAGGAAATATTTGGGATTCTTTAAAAGTTTTGGTTTTAAAAAAAATTCCAATGTGAATTGTTAATAAATTTAAGAATAAAAGGTAGATACATCTAGATAATAATTGGTGTTTAAATGAAAGTATGCATTTTATGGATTCTTTTTTCATTTTAGAGGATTCGGGAACTTTGAATTGTGGTTTTTGTTTAATTACTATTTTATGGTTCTATATGTTTTTTAGAAAACTTTTGAGGTGGATTCAATTCGCAAAATAATATTAGTTTAAAAATATCTAAAAAATTTAAATTAAATGTTGAGAATAAGTTTCAATCATTGAAATAGATTTTTGGAATGTGTAGAAAAATAGAACAATTTGGAAAATATTGTCTCACCATTCTACCTATAAAACTGAGTATGAATTATAATACTCAAAATTCTTTAATGAAAAAAATAAAATGGAAATGGTAATGAATTTGATGTTAAAGTGGAGTCCTCTCATTAATGTTAAAGAAAAATTTAAAAAACCTTATAATATGGAAGTTATCAACAAAAATGTTGGGTATGAATTTATTAATCATAAAAATAAATTATTTATCATAATTTTATGTTCCATGAGGCGATGAGATAAACATATGTTATTTCTTATGTTTTTAGGTAACAATACATTAATTATAACAGTTTTATGGGGTTGAGTAGTGAAGTTTTCATAAACACATAATAATAAGTTTTATCAAGAAACTTGTGAAGAATCATGTGTATATAGAATTCTATTCATGAGGAAACAATCTTTGAAGATAATATCTATGGTTTTCATGTTGGAGAAAAAATGTGAAAATGATAAAACTGTTCCAATTTAGTTGAATTAGATAATGATAAATTCATAGAGAAGGAAACTAATTTTATCATAAGTTTTGATGAAGTAATATAACTACACATCAAAGAGAAGACGAGATTATTAGTGTTTAAATAAAATATTCTTGCATAGGATAAAAAAACTGATTTTTTCGTAGTGGGATTCATATAGAATGAAAATTATTTCAAAAATTTCAGATCTAAATTTTCAAATTCCAATCATGGGGTGAGATATTTATTGAATCAACTGAGTTTTGAGATGGATTAATTGAGACATTAAAATTGTTCAAATAAAAAATGATAATAATAAATGAATCATAAAGATCGTGAAATCATTATTTAAAAGGTTGAATCCCAAATTTATGGCGAGAGGAGTGCCAAGAATCACACAATCTGAGACATTTCAGAATTTTCATTCTTATATTAAATAGAAATTTTAATAAAAATATATTATTGGGTGTCAAGAGAGTAGATCAAGAGAAATACATACAATTAAGTGTAACATAGTTAGAGTGTCCAATATTTCTATTTTGTTAAACAATCAAAAAAACATTAATAATGAATAATTTCAAAGGAGTATTGATATAAGGGAGACAAGTAGTTTGGGGTGAAGATTAGTCTTTTATGGTCACCAATAGTTTTTTTGCTATGAGAAAAGAAAAGATGTTTTTTGTTTATATGAAACTCATTTAAGTCCTTAAATAGAATTTAAAGGAACGCGTGTATATGGATACATCCATTGAAAATAAATAATTTCATGAAGGATGATATTTAAAAATAAATTTTGGAGATAACTGATTTATTAAAATAAATTAATAAATTAAACAAGAGATGTGACAAATAAGGTCAAATCGCTGAAGACTATCTTTTGATCTTAACTACTCAAAAAATCCCCTTGCATGACCTAGTAGTATTTCATAATATTGTCAATATAAATAGAGTTTTATATAATAATATTCATCTCATAAAGAATTAGGAATATTTTGAAAATCTATTAAACATTTATGACTCTAAATAGGTTGAAAAAATTTTCTACACAAAAATAAGACTAACGAAGTGATCTTAAGTAGAAGATATTATAATAAATGGATGATGAAAAAATTATTCAATCAGGAAAATGGTGTTAATTTTTTCATAATGAATAAGTAAAGAGAGGAAAATATTGAGTTTTGGCATGTCATATTACTAAAGTAAAAAAAAGTAGATTTATTTTCCTAATCTAAAAATGGAGTTGAAGAAGAATCTGGATGATTAAAGTGTTTTTCAATCAAAAAAATTGAATAAAAACATATGAATTTTTGATAATAAATCAAATCCTTCATATATCAATTTCTGTGGTATAGATAAACCATCCACTTTTTAGTTGTTATTTAAATTGTTTTTCAAAAGTGGGAGTATGAGAACAAAAATGCCTTTATTTATATCACTTAATTTATTTAACTTATATATAAAAGGGGGATTATTACTAAGTGGGATAAAAACAATACAGTGGGTTAATCCAAAGATATATGTTTAACATAATAGGTTAGTGATCTCCAACTTAGGGGGAATTT
Organism: Viscum album; assembly: GCA_963277665.1. NCBI lineage: Eukaryota > Viridiplantae > Streptophyta > Magnoliopsida > Santalales > Viscaceae > Viscum > Viscum album. The sequence continues at coordinate 2,495,836 of OY728136.1, forward strand.
ATTTAAGGGGTTTTAAATGGGGAAGGATTTTAAAGGGTTAAATTTGTGAATTTAGAGTGTTTCTTTGAATTCTTTTAATTGTTCAGACATTTTTTCCATGCATGTGTGAAAAAACAATTATACATTGATTTAGGGAATAGTTTTTAGAAGTGAAAGTATAGTTATCTAAAAAATTTATTCATAGATGGTATTAAGAGATGTGAATATGTGGATGTAAGTAACATTAATGGAGAAAATGATATTGTTATTAAATGTTCATATGTCATACAATGTGTTTTCTTATATGGGATTCATATTATTAAATAATAATTAACTTATAAATGTGTTGAATGTAAAATTTTATTTATGTTCAGTGGTTGAAAAAAATTCCAAAGTATGAGATTTTTATAACCAAGAGTAGGTTAAGGGATAAGATCAGACTAAGATTTATTATGTATAAGGGGAGATTATTGATATTTTGGGGAACTTTATTGAGATCATTAATTTAATAATAATCCCTTACATTATGGTTTCATATTAAAGGGATGGAGATATGTGAAGTGAATGGTGTGAATATGTTTCTGTGTCAGATTTTTTATGATTACATAAATCATTTTTAAGCACACAAAAAATAAATTTTATTATGTGAAGATAAGTTTATTTGGATGTCTGTAAGTGTTTTAAATATTTATGGTTGTTTTGGGATTAATCCTACAGATTTTCGGTTTTGAGTAGAAGCAGTTATGAAAAATGGCAATGAATTTTATGTATAATGTTTTTTTGTATATAATATTAAATAATTCAAATATAAAATTAATCATAAAATAAGTAATATTATTCCTTTAATTCATAAGATTAAATATATGGTTTTAATAACTAGATATTAAATTCATATGGTTTTTTGAAATATAAGATTTATTCTATAATAGCTATGGTTTCTTACTTTGGAAAAAATAGAGTGTTCTAGATAGAGGAAAAAAGTCAAAGAATGATTAATTTGATATTATCATGTTTCTCATGAAAGACTCAGTGGGGATCAAACATCAATAGAAATAGTCTCTAAAATTAACCAAAGGTGACTAATTGGAATGAGATGATCTGAGGTATAATTTGAGAATGTTAAAAATTTGATAGGTATTTTATGGTATTTACTTATTATAAATTTTGAATTTTAAATTAAATTTTGAAGTGGGGAAAAGTGTTACTAGTGTTTAAGATATATAAAATAAGACTTTTATGATTTTAAACAAGGAATAAGGGAAGAATTTATTATAGAATAGGGATGATAAGAGGAATTATAAACTAAAGAATTAGATTACACGTGAATCTTGTATTTCAGATGAGTTTTCATCACACTATTGTTTGTGTGTGTATAGAAAAACAATAGAAGATGTCACACATGTTATATTTTGAATAATTGTGGGATAACTATATATATTAGTATAGTATAATAAAATTAAAGGAAGAAGGATAATATCTACCTCCTAAAAATACAATATAGTGGTAAAACTTATTGGGAGACTATTCATGAGAGATTATTGTTAATAATTTTATATTATGAGTCATGTATATACCTTTCTCTTTATATCTACATGGGTATTCTAGTGGAATTTTTAATATCTTTTTTCTTGATCATTCCAATGATATAGTTTCTTGTTTAGAGTAGTGAACCATGGAAATTATGTGTTAATTGTTACTATCTTTGGTGTCAGATAATTACATTAATGATATAATTCACTATAAAAATATATGGATTTTTTTTAAATCATATAAGATAAAAAGATATATTATCCACTAATTCACCCCCTCCCCTACTCTTAATGAAAAAACATTATATACTTTAGTAATATAAATTGTAATCAGAGCATCTAAGTTCCCTTGAATGAAATTTTTTGTAGTTTATATTTTAGTAAAATGGTGTTCCCAAATGATTAAAGTTTTGTGTTTTAGATTTATATGTTGAAGATGGATCACATTAATTTAGTGAATAATATGTGGATTCAAAATTTTGAGGTGAATAATTTTTACATATGGAATGGTCAAATGCTACCATATATTTTCTCTATTAGTTTGTCTATTTTTATGTTTCTTAACAATGGTTTTGTTTCTCAGGTCAACATTATTCTATGAAAGTTGTAGATATGAAGAATCCAGAAAAATGAGGTATTTCTCAGAATGTAATATTATCTTCTCTATCAGAAAATTAGTTTCTCAAAGTTAAAGGGATAATGATATCACACGTTTTTTGGTATTAATTGGAAAAAATATATAAATGGAATGTGAATGTGAATAAATATAAGATACATGCTTAGATATTGATGTACAAGGATCTCAAAATAAATGATTACAAAATATTAGATGAATAATTAACTATAGTTAATATATTTTTTGAGTATTATTAGAGGTTTTGGTAAGATTATAAAGGATTCAACATTTTTCATAAATATATTGCATACCATACTAGATATATTTGATGTAAAACTTTCAGTTATTGAATATCATGATCTTGATATACTTACATTGCATATCCTAAATAACATTTTTATTTCTTTTGAAAATCATGCTAGGATTTTTGTAAAAATAATAATAAGGATTACTTAGAAATATATATTAATGATTTAAAACATGAGAATATTAAGAAATAATCAAATTAAAAATAAAAATATTCAATAGAATAATGAGATATTGTAATGATATTTTAAAAACACATGTCATTCATTTAAAAAAGATTGTGAAAAGGAAAATGATGTCTTTGGAGAAATTTAACACTAAAGTGTTTTACGTTTGGAGGTATTTGAAATTTGACAGTGTATTTTCCTAAGTTTAAAGAATAAGAAAATAATGGTTATGAGGATAATAATTCATGGACATTATATAATAAGAAAGACATAATATTTTAAAAAACAATGTTTTATTTAAAGGGTAAAGTTAAAAAACATCTCTAAAATTTAGAAGTGAAATTTATTTTATAAATTTAGATCCAATGATCATACTGAGTTTGAAAATAAATTTGATACTACAAGTGATGTTGATAAAAAATTCATTATTGTAAAAGTGAATGAAGAATAGTTGACTAGTAATAAAAGTAGTAATGATATAAGTAAGGAATAAATATAAACATAGTTCATATTGAAGTGATAACTCAATAAATGTATTTCAAAGATATCAAAACTGGATATGGTGAAAAAAATTAAATAATATTAATCAATTTTCAATAAAAAAATGATTCAATTTATGTTGAAAATAACTCAAAGATAATGAATTTTGTTTAAAAAATTAAGTAGTTACTCACTGAAGAGACTACTTTAAAAGTAAAAAATAGGATAAGATTAAAGAAACTGATAATTTGATAGAACATTTTTAATAAAAATTAATTGACTTGTAAGATAATTTAAGAAATATAAAATAAACATAAAAATTTTATGTAGGAAGTTGAAGAATGGTCAAGTAATATTTTATAACATTATTCACTTTATAATTATTCTTTGGAATCCATAATAGTGTAAATTATAGGGCAGTGAGTACCTGACCATTATGGGAGACCACTTTATCCTAGCAAACCTATATTATATTGTTAAAATAATCAGTTTGTAAACCAAGTAAACTAATCAAGGGGATAACCGTACCATCTTTAAACATATCTTGGAATTCAAAAGATAAAGAGAAATCCAATTTATCAAAATGAGAGGGAAAATGAAAATTCACATGGAAAGAAAGATATAAACAAGATTCTAGACACCACAATTTTTATCTCACGGGAACGATGTTTCATAAACTAGATTTGAGGTATTTTATTACAAATTCCATTATAAAACAAAACCATGGAAACTTAATACCCATTATAAATCAAGTATGAAAACCACAGTACGTATCTCATTCTATACACACATAGATATATATATACTCATAAAATGTGTTGATTTTGTATACATATCCATTTAGAGATGGTGTGCACATGTTAAATCAATGTTCATCACTGAAAAATAGTTCTTATTGGAAATCATTATATATTTTTTTAAATGGAAATAATTAGATTTTGTTACATAAATAACCCATAATTACATAATTTATAACAAGGATTTCACTTTCTTATATTTTAGGATCTTTTCCAAATAAGTGTTTATTGAATTATGAAAAAAACAAATATTCTGAAACATTATAATAAAAAGAGTAAAATTTCACCCAATGTCAATTTTGTTCCATGAAAAATAATTCTTAAATTCAAACTCATTTTTCATTCAAATAATGTTTTATTCTAAAATAAGAATTCCAATAGCATGTAAATATACATTTCTATAATTCTGACTCATCATTAATCCCAATGGAAATTTTTAAAAATTCGTGTTCGACATAAAATTCTCAATAAAATATATAAAAAAGAACGAATATTTATTATATATGATCAAGCCACTTCAGCAGTGGCGTAATGGTGAAAGAGAGGGGTACAACAACGTCGTTCTTTGGGAGGTTTGGGGTTCGAATCTTGGGATCCCACTTTCAGGGCGAACCTCTCCCCCAGGATCCACTCGCTTGGCCGGGTCACCTGGTTTCTGACTGGGTGGGAAAAATGAGGTGCAACCCACCTGTACTGACAGATTGCTTGACGAACCATCGCCACTCGGGTTGTCACCATCCGGGACGCTCTGCCATCTCTACTGGCAATGGCTCCTTCCCGGCTGGGGCTCTTTCTAGAGTGACCTCTTCATGGGGAGGGGGGTTTCCTTATGTGGAGGGTTTGAAAAGGCCACACAAGGAAATTCCCTTTTCAAAAATGATTTATTTCATATGATAATTTTCCTTTTTTTTGTATTAAGTTTTGAGATCAAAATAATCAACTAATTACTATGGAAGTAAACTTCTTTGCTAATAATTTTTCATACAATGTTTTAGAAGAAAACATCAGGGACAAATAAAAATGAATAAGGATTTCTTGTAAAACATGAAAGTTGTTCCTTGAAAACAAACCTTTCACCCATGGGAGATCATAAAATTTCTTTTAAATTATATTATTATTTCCTTATATTATAAAATAATAATATTTCCAAAAAATAGACCATCAAAAAATTAAACATGAATTATATCAATGGATAATAATATAAATATTCACATTGTTATTTATAATTAATTTCATAATGACGGAATGAATAATGCCATACGTCATGATATTACAATCAAGGCCTTGTACCAAGGCCTTGTGAAAATTACCTTCAGGTTTATATGCCCCTAAATTTTAGAAAACATCAAGGCCATATAGTAATAAATTTTATATACCATAAAAGCATTATACTAAAAAAATCATTGTGTGGGATGACATATATAGTGTAAAATATATTCATTTTTTGTATCATGGGACTTTTTGATACATCTGGTGGTTATCTATAACCTAGAACCACACACCACTTATATATTTCCAATGAATTTGAAATATATTGGATCAAAAATATAATAAATAATACATATACCTTGATAATAAACATTCATATTTTGAAAATTAGAATATAAAATGTTAATATTTTCCTTAGTCAATAAAACAAAAAAAATTATAAAATCATTAGAATTATCCTTTGAAACCATAGGAACATATATTTCAAACATTCTCATGGATTTAGAAAAAAGATATTCAATGAGAAACCATAGGAACATATATAGTACTGTCGAAAAATAACAGTGAAGATGAATGTATGAAAACATAGTCATTCGATAAACAATCTAATTTTTTTTAACTTTGGAAAAAAAATAAAATAACCCATACTAGAAAAATTGAAATTATTCCATTTGAAATGTTGTTAGAGAAAGAAAATTGGAGTTTAAAATGAACATTAACTATCTTTTAAGAATAAATAAGAACCATCTTAAAATAATTAAAAGAATATATCAATTTAGAATAAATATTTTTAAACATATAAAATAATGTTTTAAAGAAAAAAACTATACCACTTTGGTAACTTTTTAATAAAAATATCATTGAAGGATAGAACATGAAAAAAAGCATTATCAACCACATCAATTTCAGTAAATTAATGATAAAATAACTCTATATAAAAGTATATATCCCACATGAAATAAAAAAAATGGTGGACAAGGCTTAAGTCTTAATTAAAGTAAATTGATATGAGGAATCAATTAGCTTGATTTTTCCTTTCCACATACATTATCTAACTCCTGTTCTTTGAAAACAATCTATTAGAATACACCTTCATCATTATATGATAGTCTTCTAGTCATAAAAAGACCTTTAAGATATGGGGTGGAATTTTTGGAAGGTATTTGAAAAAATCAGGGATGAGATAAATTTCACAATAGGTATGAGTGAGAGGGGGGAGAAGTTTCCCTTTTATAAGTTAGGTAAGTATAAATATAGTAAATATATGAAAAATTAATATATAATATGTTTATAACTCATGTAAAATGGCTTAAAAGTTCAATTTATTCAAAATTCAGTTTTGTAGGTTTGAATTAAATTCAAGTAACAAAATTTATAAATGGTTAAGCTGAATTTGAACCTTTTCTCTTTGTTTAACCCCTCGTTAACACTTTTTAACTTAACCATTGAAAAAAAAATAAAGGGTCATAGAACAAATTTTTTTAAAAAAAAGTGATGCATAAATGGACCATTAATGATATTTTAGATAATTTACCATCTGATTTATGTATTATATTATATTTATGATTTTCTAAATATCATAAAAATTTATTTTTAAAGATTAAATTTTATTTAATGCCATCTTCATGAAATTCAAAAAACAATTATTTTAAAGACATCAAGAAAAAATTTTAATTACAATATAAACACTTTCACCAAAAATAAACCTGTATAATTTTATTTCAATTTCATAGTACATCATTATTAACCAAAAAATCATTACATTTAATGTTTTTAAAAACATTTAATTTATTTTTTTACTTCTTTCATAAATACTACATTAGTGTTGCATAAATGTTCTATGTAATTATGGCATGAATTAAAATTATAAATAAATTAATATCATAAATATAGTTTATTAGTCATAAATTATATCATTTATATTAATTAATATATTATTTTTATCTATGTCCAAATCCTGAAAACCATAATAAGTGATTGAGGGTGATATTTTGTAATTACTATTTAATTAAAATAATATAAAATATATATTCATAATAAAGTGAAAATTAACATATTTTCAGTTTATTATATTTATTAATGGAATAAAAATATCCAATTATGTTATGTAAAGTGTTTGATATATTTTTAAGCCCTATTCCATTTTTTAAACATCGATTAACCCATTTACCCATTACCATGGTGATACTTTTATACCCTAGTTAATATTCATCCTGAATAAAAATGAAATGGATCATATTAAATAATATGAATATAATGATTAAAAATATTTAATCCATTTTATATGTTTTAATTTTGATAATTGGTAAAAATTATTTTTAATATAAGTGTGTGAAATGAAATGAAAATCTACTTGTAAAAACACTTATTTTAAGTATAAAAATTATTTTATATCACAATAAAGTATAATGTTAATTCTATTAGAATTAATTGGATAATTTTTAATAAAATAAATATTATATTCCATTCATAACATTCCATAAATAGTTTGATCATTTAAATTTCTTTGATTAAATGCAAAAAAAAGAAAGTTTTTGCAAAATCAGCATTTTTCACTATTCATCCAAAAATAATCCTTTCAGAAAAATACTAAAACATTATATTAATATTATTTTGAAATTATATTTTAAATTAATATGTATATATTATCAAATAATGTTTCTAAAAGTTTCATTAATTAATCATGATATCCACAGACACAAAAAACAAAAAAAAAACACATTTGAAGAAAATGTTTTTTCGAAGTGTAAAATGAATCTATAGTTTCTAATTATCTAGTAACAACTATTAGATGAATTTTGACATTAGTTTTTAAATGCATAACTAAAAATTTCATTAAATCCATTCATATTTACTAATTAACTTAGTTTATTTTAATACTCTATAAATATAAATTAGGTTTCTGAAAAATATATTCTTTAATATTATATGATCTAATATAAAATTGATTTCTAATTACATATGAATAAATCAATAAATTTGAATTAATTAAAATTTTCTACATATATTTTATAATGTGGTTACACTTGTTTATACACACTAATTATACATCTAGATTATACTGGTCAAATTTTAATAATAATATTGAAATAGTATAAAAAAATTTATTTTAAGCTCGATATTGTCTGTAGTACATGAAATAAAACATTATATTTTTTTTATACTAAACTATTTGTGTATAAGATTGTCCCCATGAAATATGTCTCATCCTTTCAAATTTAATTTAATTATCTCAAAATGAATTTTTCATAATATATTGATAAAATTAAATTTATATTTTATCGTCAACTTTAATTTCTAGGTCAATATCAGGAAACATATTATTTCATAAAATAATATAACTACATAGGAATCATAAGTTCAAATCAGTTTCTAATATTATACCTTGATAGTTTTGTGTAATTTTTTTCATTTATATCAATATATTTGAGAAATTATTTTACCATTGAGGCTGAGATTTTATGAAAATATATGTACTTGATTTCATTTCTCTAAAAAAGTGAAAATTCACCCTTCATTTATAATTTGATCAGTTTTCAATTCTATCGAATCTCTTACTCTGAGTAATAAATATTAAAAATGAAATTTGTATAGATAAAGTACTAATTTTGATTTTTATGGATCATGATATACAAAAATATATAAAAAGGTATGGCTCCTTTCATTATACAATAATGAAAACCAAAATGGTTTGAACAAGATTATATAATATCCAATATGAATAAACATACATATGAATAAATATTAAATCAATCTATAAAGCGTCAACAAAAAAAAGTTAACATTACCTCATTCCATAAATAAATAGCCTTAAGAATTCATATAATATCTCTATTAAAGTTCAAAACCCAAAAACAAATAAAATATTTAATCACATATTATTATTAGAACAATTTAACATCTATTTCCAAATAGTATTAATCACTCATTAAGTCACATACCAAAAATTAATATTTCCTAATAATGTAATCTCAAAAATATTCTAATATTTCCAATAAATAACATAAATAACATAAATCAATAATAAAATCTTATATTCTTCTAAAAATAACGCAACCTTTATTTCTAAATTAAAATCCCATCTTATATAACAATATTTCTATTTAACTTGATCATATAATTTTCCCAATATATTGAACATATTCCAAAAAATATAATTAATCACTTATTCACGAAATCACATTTCAATTATATGGTTATATATATGATTAAACATATTTTCCAAAAAATATAATTACCCTATTATTCCAATTAACCATAAATAACTCTATATTAAAGATCATATTAACCCTAAATATTATCAACACCTTCTAAATTATATCCAAAAAGTATAAAATAATTTTTCCAAAAATAATAGTTTTCTTATGTTGAACATAATGGTTACATATACATAAAACATATTGATAAATGATTTTAAGTTACTCCCATCAGATAAAAATCAAAGGATTATTATAGCCTTTAAAATTATGACTATCCATAAAATTTATAAATATAATACCACTACATCATAACTCTTGAAACCCAATATACAGACACTTCAATCATCCTTAATAATCCTTTGAACATGATTTGTCATCTTATTCCTTAATGCTTTCTTCCTATAATAAAAAATATGAATCATGTCCTAAGATTCACCAGTCTCAATGTAATTAGGTTTTCTTCTATAAAAATTAGAAAAAATGTTAAAATAACTCATATATTTTATATGTTACTCAATGTTTCCTCATATATATCGAATAACCTTGTTAATATTTTGTTTATATGATATCATTGGTCTCCATAAAAACATTTTCCACCTAGGACATTTATTTTTATAATTTCTGTATTCTCCACATTTGAAACATCTTACTATTCAAATGATTCATTTCCCCAGGAGCTTGTTTCCACATTATTGACATGTAGGAATTCAAATCCATTAATCATTATGATTCTTATCACCTGAGCTTCAATAAAACTTCATCTATATTTTATTAAACAATTATAAAACTCATATAAGTTTAGTTTCTCAATCATAAATCAATATAGTTTGTTATGAATAACCATATGATTTTTCACTCCAACTCATATCTCGTTCAGTTTCTAGTTTAGAAAAGCTCCACATTTTCATTAAAATTCATTGATAACTTGGTTCTTTTTGGTTTCTTCCATTTACTAAAACCAAAACAATTAGTGTTAGTGTAGCAAATAAGATTATAATAAAAAATATTATAAAGATGATAAATACTAATATATTATTAATAATGTCATCTTCAATTCAATAACCACAATTCTCAATTTTTCACTCCAACTCATATCCTGATCAGTTTCTATTTTGGAAAATCTCCACATTTTCATCAAAATCCATTGATAACTTGGTTATTGTTGGTTACTTCCATTTACTAAAACCAAAACAATTAGTTTTAGTGTATCAAATAAGATAATAATAAAAAATATTATAAAGAGGATAAATACTAAGATATTATTACTAATCTCATCTTCTATTCAATAACCATAATTCTCCTCAGTGTATTAACAGTTAATATTATATTATAATTCTAACTTCTCTGAAAATAATATCTAAATATCTAAATTTATCAAAACCCTTTCCTTTGATACCAACTATAATTCTCTGTAACATAAACAACCCAATTTATAGGAATTATATAAAGGGTTGTACTTTTTAAAATTTTAATGATATTTTATATTTAGCGCTATATAGAATTTGAAAAAAACTCTTATATATCAAACCATTATAACATAAGTTGTAAACATTCACTCAATGTTCATTTTGTTCACAAAAAATAGGATTATTACATTTAAACACTTTTTTCATTCAAAAAATATTCTCTTCTAATAATAAAGAAAATAATAAAAGAAACATATACCTTATCATTGTTCCTGTTCATTCTTAAACCCTATGAAAAACAATTGAACATATGGTATGTGAAAAAAAGAATAGTAAGGGATATAAAAATAATGGAATCCCATTGGGAATTTTCAAAAAACATAAAACCCATATAAAAATATTCATTTTATTATAATAAAATTTTTCCTCAAAAAGTAAATTACTCTTGAAATAAAAATATTTTCTCAATGTATTTCATAAATTTTTCATAAATAATCATAAAGTCAAATTAATAATCTATAAGGGTTACAAGTAAAACATGAAAACATTTCCTTGAAAAAAACCTTTAACCCTTAGGAGATCATAAACATTATTTTAAATCATAATATCATTTTATTATCTTATTAAATATTATTACTACCATAAAACCCCATAAATAAAATGATAATAAAATATATCCAATGATAATAATTTAAATAAGAACATAGATAATAATAATAATTAATTTCAGAATGATTGAATAATTAATGGTGGACATAATTATCTTATCATAGAGGCCTCGTGCCAGGACATCATGAAACACACTATCTGGGCCTTGTTCCCAAAAAAATTACATACCTTAAAGGTCATATTCCAAGAAATTTTATATACTATCAATGAATTTTCCAAGACATTATAACATATGGGTCAATATACACTGGGTAATACCCATACTCTTTTATCTCATATGACCTATGGATTTGTTGAAGGGATATGTATAACTCAGGTCCACCCATGACTTATATATTTATAATTAATTCCTCATTTGTTGAATAAAAATTATATTAAATATTAAATATTCCTTAATAATAAATAATCTTATTTTTAAAACTAACATATGAAATAATAATATTTTCCCTAGTTATTAAAATAGAATAACTTGATCATAAGATATATATAGAAATAATATGGATGGTATCATTTATATAATATCCCTAATGAAACATAAAATACATTAAATTATGTTAATATGGATATAAAATACATCTATAAATTAATTTGAATTACACGTTGAAAAAAATTTGATAAAACAACATTTTCTTTTGATAACTTTTAAAAAAATCTCAGTACAATGGGAAAAGGATATCCTTTGAAAGAAAATAAAAATTTATAGTATTTTTTATAGTGAATAACATATATTAATTTTGGAAAATGTGGTCATGTGTTAAATATTAAAAAAACATTGTCTTGACTTTTGTAAAAAGATAAAAAAACATTTGGGAAACATTGAAAGTGTTTACTTTAAATCCTTTATAAAGAAATTCAAATATAGTTGAAAATGAATATTAAAACATTTTAAGAATAAATAATAACATTATAGAAAATTTTAAAATATCATGGACATTTTGGGCATAGAGTTTAAATTTTTAAATAAAATATTTTAATAAAAATTCACTTACCACTTTGGTAACTTTTGAATCAAAATATCACTGGAATAGAGATCATGAAATGTATCTGTAAACCAATTGAATTTTAGAAAATGGATGATAAAATTCATCCTTATGGAATTATATTTACCTCAAAAAATATAACATGTGGTGAACATATCATGAATCTAAATTAAATGAAATTGATTAGAGAAATCCCTTATCTCGTGTCCAACTTGCCACATATGTTCTTTAACTCATATTCCATGAAAACCTCCTTTGGATTACACATTAATCCTTCTATATTGGTATTGGGGTGAGACAATAACCTATATGGAATTGATAGTATGGTTGGGAAGTGATTTTAGAAGTTCTAGCTCAATCTATATGGATCAATAACTATGAAGAAGAGAGAAAAGAAGGTTCCCTTTTATAAGGGACGTGGGTAGAAATATTATAAATACATGAAATATTAATATATAATATGTTTATAACTAATTTAAAGTGGATAAAAAGATTAATATCTTGGAATTTAAAAATCAAAAGTTTAAAATAATTTAATCCAATAAAATATATAAAATTTTAATCATATTTTTAACACTATCTTCCTTTAACCAACTTGTTAACCCTTTTAAACTGAACCATGACAACAAAATTTTCAATCTCTAAGGGTCAGGAATATAATTTTAAAATTTTAAAATGTCACATAAAAATACCATTAGTGATTTTCTAAAAAAAAAATCAACCATTTGAGTTATGATACTTTTATTATTATTTTATAATGATTTAGAAAATAATATCTTAATGTCAAACAACATTTAAAGTAATTTTCAATACTATTAACAAAATTTGATTTTAAATACATCAATTTAGAAATATAATTTTAATAAAAAAAACTTTAACAAAAACTTACCCTTTATAATTATCCCTAAAATTATTATTAAATCATAATTCACCCAAAAAATATTACTTTTAATGTTTTTAATATCATTTACTTGATCTTTTTACTTCTTGCATAAGCGCTGCATTGGTGTTGTGTAAACATACTAGGTAAAAATATAATATATAAAAAATTTAAAATATTATTATAAATAATATTTTTTTTATTATTCATCAATTTTCTCATCAATACACATCTATATATATTTTTTATCTATATCCAAATCCTGACAACAAAATAAGTTATAGAGAGGAAAATTTTGTAATTACTCTTTAATTAATATAATATGAATGTTATAATCACAAGAAAGTGGAAGTAAATTTCGACACTTTTGAGGATATTAACATTATTATTGACTAAATATCATCATAAAACGAGAATAATTCCTGATTTTGAGATATTTTTAATTCTTGTCCCATAATTTCAACCTCGATTAACCTATTTTATCATTTGTTGTAGTAATAATCTTTCACCCTGGTAATTATTCATTATGAATAAAAATGAAATAGAATTTATTACATAATATTAATATTATAATTATAAATTTAAATCAATTTTAAATTACCTAATTTTCACAATTGGTAAAAATTATGTTTAATATAAGTGTGTGAAACATAATGAAGAATTAATTTTAGAAAAATAAATATGTTAAAAAAATGATTTTATACCAAAATAATGTATTATAATGATTCCCATAAAATTAAATGGATAATTAATAATAAAATTCATATTATTTCAATTTTAAAAAATAAAAAATCAAATAACAAATTGAAATTACTTTGATTAAAATAATAAATTGACATTTTTTTGCAAAAAAATTATTTTTAATTATACAAAAAAATCAACAATTTAATAAATATATTAAAACATTATCTTATAATAATTTTTACATTATTATTTGGAAAATTATTCCCATGTTATCAAATAAAAGTTCTAAAAGTGGCCTAAATTAAGCATAATATCAGCGCACAAAAAGCAATAAAACCCATTTTTGATGAAAATGTATTTTAAAAGTATAAAATAAATTCATAATTATTTCATATCTAGTTACTAAAATTACTTAAATATTTTTTTTAAATATATTATCTATAAATTTCATTAAAATCACTCATCTATTGTGATTAACTTAATTATTTTGATATAAATACTTTGTTAATATTAATAATTTCTTTGGAAAATATCACCATTAATCTTATCTGATCTTATTTAGAATTGAGTTATTAATTACATGGAATTAGTTAGAAAATTTGTATTAAGGAAAACTATCCTACACATATTTCATAATGTGGTTACCACAATACATATAGTCCAATTCAACAACTTTGTTATAATGATCATATTTTAATAATAATACTTTAATAGTGTATCGTATTTTTTTTAATCTCAGTATTGTATGTGGTACACAAAACCATACATAATATTATTATTTAAACTAAAATATGTGGTTTCTTCGAACACCATAGAGAGAAAATTAAGACAACCAGTAATGGTGTTGGACAAGACCATCACTTACCATAATGTTTTAACATTATAGTTCATGGGGATCCATATTGGAGTAAACTTTAGAGTTCTCACATGGGTCTTCATTCTCCCTCATCTTGTCTACTTCCATGTTGACTTCACAATTAGACTATTGGATAAATAATCCCTTGTATATTATCCTTTTTTATTCTCTATAAATATAAATAGTGACCCAATATAATGAAGCTTGACGTGATATGATATGGAAGAATAGTTTAGAGTATATTTCAACTATAGAAATTAGAATGCCATAATCTCATCAAATGGTAAGGCCAATGAAAGGATCCTCAAACTATTCCATGATAGATCGAATGATGTTCTAGTAGCTTCTTAATTCAAGATGAGGCAGGACCCTATTTTCTTGAACTATTCCCCTACCTATGATTTCTTTATTCATACATGCACAATATGTTTTGAGTGTATAACCATTGGGTAGAGTTAACCAATAAACAAAACTACCTTAGTTCCCATTCTACATTCCTATTTGAAGAGAATAGGAGAAGAGGGGAAGCACCTGGAAGATAGGTGATTTCTTGTATCCTTTTACAATTGGATCTAGGTCCGTGATCATCCTAAGTTCCTGTGTTTAGAAGGATAATATTGATGCTAGTGGCATTTGGTATGGTGTTGTTCATGGTACCCCATAGATTCTAGTAACTAGTTGTAAATATATAATTTTAAATTCACTCATCAAAAGATTCGGGATAGATTCCACATAACATCAATCAAGGAACTATTTAAAAATTTCATCACTCGAACTAATGATATGGTAGTTTTTGAAGGGGCGTAAGATATATCATGTCCAATCCACTCAGAAAAATGTGTTTTATCCTCTGCCTATATACCTGATTGAATAATTCATATAATATGAATAATAATAATAATAATAACTAAGATAAATATAATATAAACCATAAGAACGATCATCAATCACTAATGAACCCATATAAATACTATATAAAAAATATTCACTATATATTCACCTTTATAACACCTAGAAAACTGATGTATCATATGAAAAATAATATGAAACATGGTAAAATAATAATCAACAGGATCAAATTAAGAAAAAAATTATCCCAAAAGAACACAAAACATAATATAGATAATGAATCACATAATCAACTCAAAACAATAAATCTGTTAATTTAAATAACAAATACTATTAAGAAAAAATGAAAAGTGAAATACAATTTTCATTTAACCCTCACATTATCACATATTGTTAACCAAATATACCCAATACTAAATATAAAAGGGGTTATCATCCCTTGATAAGTCATCACTCGCAAACACCCAAAGGAATATCCTAGGTTTAGGAAAATATTAAATATTTATTCATCATGTACTTATCAAAGGAAGTAAATCCTTTATAAAACACTTTTACCCTTCCAATTATTGAAAATCCTAAAAACTACTCATTACTCAACTGTATTAATTATCTAACTTAGAGTCCCTATCATGGTAATAATTATCATAAATCTTCTATTATTATCCATCTCACTCAAAGATGAATGTTTTCCTACAAAATAAATCACCTTAATCAAGGATTGTTAACTTATCATAGCCTATTACCCGTCGATGGATCTTCACTAATGATTGAATTCCAAACAATACACCAACTAAACCTCACTAGGTTTAATAGGACTCAATTTCAATCCAAATTCACTTAGAGGGTTCTACTTTAAATTATATAAATCTCATTAACTTTTAATATATTATTGAAAACACAAAAATCTGGATGCATTACATGTAGTATGTTGGTGTTGGTTCTAAGTATAAGTATTCAACCTTACATGAAGACCCAAATCTCTATGGATCAAAACTAGGTCACACATATCCACATACCCACATACCCATACATGAAATCAAACAATCCATGAAAATGTATATAAACAAAGTGAAAATGAAAAGGACCATGCTTTTTATATTATCAAGGTATTTTCAATCCATTTCACTGGTTGAATCACACTCTATTACCTAAAATTATAAAAATATAAAAAAATACAACAATATTAATCATTTTAGATAGAGTATTGAGGGATAATGAAATTAATAAATAACATGAAATATCATGAGATTAGAATCACCACTATGAGACTACTTTGATGGATGAATAGAAGATAGATTTAAATATCAAGAAATTGAAGGTAGAGAATGAGATTGAGAAGGGAGATCTTGATGAATCCCTTGGATTTCTCTAATTGAATTAATGAGGGAGGAGGGTTATGTTTCTATTATATAAAAGTAATCATTCTTATAAAAAATTGAAAAAATATTCTTAGTTCGCCAGGTACCTAGTTCCCCTTTATTGGGTACGCAATGGTCTATAAAGGACCATGTATTGGATATCTCACTATATACCAAATGTTTATAGGGTTCCGCCTAGAACACTATTATGAATATGAAACAACCTAAAAATTTCAACCAAAACCCTATACATCTATTAAAAATTTATAAATCCTATAAAACAATCATAAATTTAAACTTTTAGATCTATAAACCATTGACTGATCTTAAAATGAAAAACATCATCCACTTAAATCAGCACAGGAAAATTTTTCTATAATTATATTGAAAATTATGTGTATTTCTTATTAGAAACTCCCCACAATAAAACATATCATCCCTAAGATGTATCCTTGTGAATTAATTAAATTATACTCAAATAATTAAATTAAATAATATACCTAAATATATTGGACTTTAAATGATACTGGAAAGCTACACACTTTATACTAACAACTACAACTTCATCTGGATCCCTACTCTAATCCACATATCCCTTAATCGTGGTAAAATGGGATGCCTAAAGACTAACTCATTTCATCATGGTTGAACACACATGGTAAGATCCAACCTATACTCAAAGCTCCTGGTTTCCACCAAATTCATCAACTACCTATGAACTAAGATGCCCAAAATATTTTATTTTTCATCAACAATGACATTGTACCTCAATAAAACTCCAAAAAACACTTTATTACCAATTCAAACTCTTCCTAGTTTATGTCACCAATTTTTTCATGACTTTTACTCATTATAAACTACATTTGAGAATTACATAACTATTATAAGTTAATCCAAAATAAATAAATAAATCTTAATATTAAAAACACTAGATAATTCCTTGATTTAATGTGATCAACCTCACACTTATTTAGTATGCATGGGTCTCCTCCTCCATAAGATTCAAAAGAAATTGAATGAATAATTCACCAGTCATCAATCAATAAAATATTAAATTACTTTAATAATTTATTATAAATATTCAAATTACGATATCATTAATAATTCATAAATTTCCCCAATAATCTGACAATGTATCAATCAACCGATTAGATTCTACCCATTGATTTCCATGAAATATAACTCCTAATAAAAACTAACAATCTAAACTTGAATCCAACATTCCTCATATCACTAAGTAAAACTTATATACTTTATCAGGAGTCCAACAAAAAACCTCAAACCCCATGAGAATATATTTTTCTAACATGCCACCCATTACATTACACTAAATTGGTCACAAGAAGGATTTTGGTTCCAACCAATTTACGGTGTTCTCCCTATCATAGGAATTAACTTTTATATAATTCAAAAACCACTAATTCACTCAATTTACATCTCTAACTAAGTTCATTTAGTCATGAAAAAAATATTATTATAACCCAAATAACATTATCTAGGAGTATTAATTCATTTTAGATGGTTTAATAGTGTTTTTTACAACCCCCACCCAAGATAGAGACTATTTTCCATCATGAAATCTCTGTCCCGATAATCCTTAACAAACATGAAACTACTTAAGATTATTAAAAAATGACCAATCAATTTACTATTGACTCATTTCAAAGCATAATAACTATTGGTGGAATATTTGTATACGCAAATTAATGGTTGTATAATCTATGATATCCCAAAGTTAGATGACATGCTTAAAGATCCACCTAGCCACAAACTTTATAACTGTTATATCAATAGGTATGATAATTTTTACCTTTACTGGCATACAAATTTAATTACCTCAGAGTATGTATCAAGGAAAGTAGTATTATATATACTCTTGATGAATCATAAAATACAATCATAAAAGAGTGTACTTTATAAAAACAATTCATTATAAGGTTATTACAAACCAAGGTGATCAATTAAAACATATCAATGTCATTTTTTTTATTAATCAACCAAACATTTTAGATCTCTATGAATTCCCAAAACCTTTCTAGATGTATTTTATATATACAAAACATTTCATAAAAGATAAAATTGAAATCAATCCTAATAATCCTTTTGCTAATTATTTTTACTTCATAATCATCCACCAATTACCTATTCCACTCTTTAGTTTAGTGATTATTAGAGAAATATATAACTTCCTAGGATTAAATGTTTTTTTGATAATAAAATGGATATTCTAAAACTAATATTCAGTATTTTGGAACCTAAATACACTACCAAAAGTTTTATATGACTACTCCTTGAAATTATAGATGACCCCAGTTTCCACCTCTAATTATTGAGTCATTATTTTATTGATGTATCAAAATTATATATGACAATTTATTTTAAAAAATTAATATATTATTACTTCAATATAATTAACAAGATTATTATCACATAAGCACAATTGATCAATATCATTGTCCACACCCTAAACTTATTGTGATAATAATAACATCCTCGAGTTTTGTAAGACATAAAAATATAAACAATAACATATTCTTATACTTTCTAGTTAAACTTTAAACACATATTATAAAGATTTTTGTTGTGTTATCCCTTGATTA
Organism: Viscum album; assembly: GCA_963277665.1. Classification (NCBI taxonomy): domain Eukaryota; kingdom Viridiplantae; phylum Streptophyta; class Magnoliopsida; order Santalales; family Viscaceae; genus Viscum; species Viscum album. The sequence goes on from OY728136.1 coordinate 2,515,400, forward strand.
TATTCCTAACCTCCACGATGGACATCATACATGTCAAGCATTCAGATGAAAACCGTACTTTATAATCATTATCCTTACATAAAATCCGTAAACTCTCAAGGAGATTCCCATGAATAAGATAACATGATAAGGATACCCCAAAATCAAAAACATCATAATACTAACACTAAATCAAGTATTCTAAATCTATCTCAACCCAACTCAAACTAGTTGCGACCTAAATCAAGGAAATACTAATTTTTATTTTAGCGATAAGTTCTATTCATTATATATATAACACAAAATATCATTATCCTATGATAATATCTCTAAATAATTAAAAATATGTTTAATTAATAAATAAATAATGAATAAATCATTAAAAAATTAATATTCAATTCATTTATGACATTTTAATTAAATTAGACGCTCTAATTTTATTTCAAAAATATTTTTCAAAACATTTCATAAACATTATAACTAAAATATGGTTTAGTTTAGTAAAGAACCATTAAAAAATTATTTAGTAAAATATTGAATAATTTATTACAGGTTCTTCAAGTAACTAAAATTTTATTTCAAAATTTTTACCTCAAAACACTTTTCATATGTTTTTAATAAACAATTACCAAACAAACAAAAATATTCACATGACAGGTATACTTATATTACTAGAATTATGCATGTATACACACCTTGTTCCACCACAAATGAAGGGTAAACCCATAAATCAAAACTCATAAAATCATAATTTTGAAATAAAAAACTATAATTCCCAATACAATAAAGATTCCCATTGTATTTCCTAGAAACGTGGGCTTTCTCTATACTCGTGTTCACCAAGCATAAGGTTGGTGTTTCTTCAAATTCTTATCCTATATGACATCCTTATACTATATCCCAAATAACTAAAACAAATAAAATAAGACATTATTATATTACAACTTTATAATATCCTTGACTCAATCACTATCAATACATACTGAGATGAGTCACTATATGACATCAAGAATGACTCCCTATATTACAGAGGCTACTGACCAGTCATGAAGGACTAATGGAAACTAGTAGAGAGACTATAACCTTTGAATCATCGAATTTAATAATAGATAAATAGTAATAGTCACAAAATAGATAAAAAATTATTGTATTGTATAGAATTATAGTGGAAAGGGTACCATGATATAATAAAAAATAACAAGAAATAACACAATTAACACAACATGTCATACATTCATGAATCAAAATAAATGACATTTATGCATGATGACCATAAGAAAAAAGAATAATAAATTTAGATAAATTGTACATAGGCATATAATATATGACCTTGGCATCACCTCTATAATATATATTAATTACCTTTGAGCTACTCTAGCCCGAATCTAATACTAGGTTCTACACTCTAACTTGATCACTAGAAGTAGAGTCAATGTTTCCACCATGGTGCACATGAAATGTGAGAGTAAAAAAGATTTTTAGAACACCACTAATCGTTTTCCTTACAAAATCAATTATATAGACCATTTTCAACATGAAATAATACAATATGATGAAGTGGTACAAAATAAAATTATAGTTAGAGAATAATAATAACATATTAATAATTTAATATTAAAAATAAACAATAATATTAACTATTTAACATTGGTTTCCAACAATATCATCTAACCACAGTGGGAACCAATTAAACCTACTTTTATCCCTAATTAGAATCCAAAATAGTGTAACCTGTATTTGAACGGGTACCTATCCACCATGGGGATTTTTTCCACACTATGAAGCTTCTATTCCATAATAATACTCTCTACCAGGGAAACCTAGAAAACTTTTCTAAGGTACCCATAAATCCTTCAGGTATATCTCAAAATCCAAAATATGGGTCTACATACTAATTTTCATGCCAAGACTAGAAATTCATATTCTTTAGGAAAGGAATGTATATCCAAGATTCTATGCACTCTAATCTCCATACCATGTGAATAATGATTCAAATACAAGATCTAGATTTTGTAAGTATCCTCCCATCATAAAACAGAGTCAAGGAAACTTAGTAACTAGCCAAAACTGAGTCAGAGAACCATAATACCCATATATTTTTACAAAACACACATACAAACACACACACGGAGATATAAATATATATATATATATATAATATGGATATGGTGTACTCATATCCATATATAGTAAGTTTATTCATTTAAATACATTAACTATAAAAAATACCTATTTTTCTAAGACACACTTAATCAATTCATAGCATATCCATGGTAACAATAATAAAAACCAACATAAACATATTATCTCCCATAATAAATATCATTCATCACCTGTGAAACTTCTATGACAACTTTATAACAAAATACAAATTCTACATTCACATTTATAATACTTATATAAATCATGTAGAATGTCAAAAAAACTATATAAACATGGAATAAAAACAATAAACAACATGATTAACACAAGAAATAGATAACAAAAACACACAAGCTAAATAATAGATAAAAAATTACATAATTAACTAAAAACCATAAATCCATTAATTTAATTCAATGGATATAGATTTAAAAACTAAGTTGAAATGATAAATTCATTTTATATTTATGTTGCACACTATCTCTTATTACTGACCATATATACCATGGAAATGTACACGAATGAGATAATGTGTTTCCAGGAATTAAAAATAATTTTCTCAAAAATACCCAAAGGAATATCATTACTTTTAGAAACTATAAACAATACACTTATTACTCAAAACCATTGAATGGACCATCCTTTGTTTTGGAAACTATAAAATATTCATTTATGTTTTCTTATCAGACATGATAAATCCTTATTACATGAATTAATTCTTATCATACCGTAACATCATAGATAACCCACTCATCGAGAATCAATCATCATTATATACCAATACTAGTGTGACACTCATGGTAAAAATAATCTTAAGACTACTGTTACAATCCATCTCACACAAAGAAGAAAGTTTCTAAATAAATAAAATACCCTTGACCAACTATCTTCAACCTAACCCAACTTGTTACTATAAAAGCCTAGAACCCTCACTCCCAGATTCTCTATTGAAATCATAAAGTTTACATCATCAGTTATGATTATGATTATTGTGACCCAATTTTTTCTATCCAAACCTTGAAACATGAAAATAAAAAATTAGATAAATTATATCCTTAAGGACATTTTAGTTTTAAATATTTTAAGAATTAGGAAAAACACCTACATAAACAATTCAAATGACATTAAATCATAATTTCTATGACATAACCTAGATTTTATTTTCCACATTAATTCATAATAATCATCCATATGAAATCCATTATAGACATAACTTATTCAAACTCATTCTTTATAACTTCGGTAAAGGGGAATATATGAAGGTTGATCTCAAATTCTTAGTAAGGGAAAAATAAAGAATTGAAAAATTAATGTAATTAGTGAGTATAAAAATAAAGCAAGGGTATGATGATATAATCAAATTTTATGATTATAACATATGAATATTCATTCCCATTAATACATGGATCACTAAACATGAAAACATGGAATATTTATTTAACAAAGTAAATAGCTATAAGAATAAAAAAACACAATCCATTTGATATAAATATTGATCAAATTAAAAAACATAAACCCATAGAAATAATAGATAAAAAATATTAGTATTTTGTAACATCATCTCATAGAAACATTACATGACCATTAAAAACCCTTACAAATTGGACAACCATATCAGTGACTTCTAATATAATCATTACCCAATGCATTGGAAAACTATAATGGGACTCACCCCTCATATAATATTTATTGGGATCATACATATTTCTACCTATGATTTTCCATACCTATCCCGCACTACATCAACTCTCTTCTCGTGGATGGAGAACTAGGCTCGGGGTGGAATGAAGGTGTGCTGCGTCTCGGAGGTTGTGGCATCTCGCTTGGCCTACCCGCTGCTCGCCTTGACACCATGGTGAAAGATCCAAATCTGGTCACAACTTGTTCTCAGACTACAGATCTTTGGGATGGCAGATTCATGCGGGATCTTATTTCATATCTGATATTTTCTTAGAATTCATCAAGTGTTTGCGTTGACTCCAGATCCAAGACTTCGGCTTCAGATCGAGAGTCTTGGGCTCCAGTTGAAGGTTCTGTAAAAAACATTTTTCGTCGGTTGTGTTGAATGGTCCTGTAGTCCATGAATTCAGATCCAAGATAGATGCTCGGGCTAATGGTTCTCATCACGTGAATGAAGAGTTTCAGGGGCAATATTTGCTGAAGAGGGTGTCGCTGAATGAGTCGTGTTCTCCTGCTGTGATTTCTGGTTCATGGCTGAAGACATCATAATATGTCTTGAAGGTCCCGAATTGTAGTGGTTCTGTAAAGGATCTGAATGGAAGAGTTTCAATGGATAGTATTGCAATGGCACCACAATTTTCTTTTATTATTGACTCCTCTAGTAGGATTCTTCGAAATGTGTTAGATGCTCATGTTGATTTTAATCCAGATGTGTTTTCTGAGAGGATTACAGTTGGACATAATTCTATGATTCGACATCTTGTTATTCCAAATGGTGAGAAGCCTTGGAGGTATGATGATCTCATCAAGAGAATTTCATTTTTATGGGGCTCCTCTGATTGGTGATGTTTTTCTCTTGGATGTGGATTCTTTCATTGAATTTTTCCGTCAAATTCTTGCAAAATATATGCGTGGAGCATCGGGTCTCTGACTCTGAATCCTGTTTGGATTCACATTCATGAATGGACACTGGACTTCAATGCCTTGTCTGCAATAAATGACTTTTCTCAGGTTTGGGTTCATTTTCATGGACTCAATTGGGTCCTTTGGCATCCAAAAATTCTGAATGACATTGGCTTGGCTATTGGGAATCTTATTCGTCTTGACAAGGAAATTGAATTGGTTCGATTTGGACATTTTTCCAGAATGCTGGTAGAGATTGATCTGATATCCACCTTGATTGATAAGGTAACACTCTCTACTCCCACTGATAATAATCATATTAACATTGAATATGAAAGAAAACCTCCATTCTGTACTGAATGTATGGCGGTTGGACATGATTTGGAGTTATGTTGGAATAAGATCTCATGTGCGAGATGTGGAATGAAGGGTCATCCAGGTACTCTATGTAGACGGAATCCTGAGTGAAAGAATGTGGCTTTGTCAAGGTCTCTTGATCCTAATGATGTTCTTCTCAAAAATCCAGTTTCTGCTAAGGCTGATATGTTGAACAAGTCTGCCCCTCAGGTGTCTTATTTGAAATACAAAGGTCTCATGGTAGATAAGTCTCCTATGCGAACTAGTAGTGGTCCCTCTTCTTCTCAGTTTGATTTTTCTAAGGATATTACATCCACTGCGCCCTCTGAATTGGTTGTGACTGGAACAGTTGATAGCCTCTCTATAGATGGGTCTCCTGGTCATTATGACCCTCCATCTCCAAACATGAATGTTTGTCCTGGTGAAGGATTTCTCTATGATGGAACTGTTGATTTGACTCATGGGTTGGATCACATTAAGACTCTTGAACATGTTGATTGTCATAAGGATATCCAGAATATTTTTAATTCCTCTAAGATATTTAGAAATTGGGGTGACATATCGGGGGATGATGGGATGATTGCGGGCAGCGGTGAACATATCTCTTTCAAAGATTCCCCCTTATATATAAAATGGAAAGAAGATGATTGTATTTACTTCACTCCTGCTCCCTCAAAGAGAAGGCAGAGGAAGGATTATTCTAACACACATCACACGGTGTCTACCCGGTCTTCTAATTTAGCAGGAAAGATCAATACTGATGTTCTTAATATCCTAAACTAGGTTAAGTCCCAATCTGAATGGGAAATTGCTGATGACTCTGATTATGGGAATGACATGACTTATTATGATCTTTAACATTTTGGATAGATGAGGGAGAAGATAACTTTTTTTACCTCACCCATCTCTTGTGTACATTTCATTTTATTTTAATAAATGTTAAGAAGCTTAGCTTCTGACTGGACTTGATTGTAAGAACCAAAGACATGAATTAAGTACACAGATATTTAATTAAAAAAATCATAAAAGAAATAATTATTCTTATATAACCCTATTAACCAATAGAAAATAAATTTGTTTTATTTCAATCACTTTGAAATATAATTAACCCATGAAAAATAAATGGGTTCCATGATATTCTCTTTGAAACAATCTAAATTCATCCAAAGAAAAAATGAGGATGATATAAATACATAATATCCCCAGTGGAGGGTACATAACAATAATGGTTTTTGAATAATCTTCCCCATGAAATAATTATATTACATGAAATATAGAATTTAATTATAATAATTGTTTTAATTATAAATAATCTCAGAGGGGAATTATATAAACCTCATAAAATAGGATAAGTGTAAAACATAACATACGTCTCACAGAAGGTAAATTGAGACAAACAACCCTTACCGCATTGGTTTCATTGAAACAATAAACCCCATTAAAGAGAGATACTCAAATGGATATTTAAATACCCATAAATTTTAGTAAAATATTCATAAAATACATTCATGTAAAGTATCTATATAAAACAATAGTGGTAAATATGGCATATATCTCATGGAAATAAAAGTGAGACAAGAAAGAACCCTTAACTCCAATTTGATTAATCATGATTGTTATTTATATTCATAAATACTAACTTATTTAAATTATTAACTTGATTTATAAGATTTTTAAATTTTATTATTACTTTATTTGACTTATTAATAAATTATATATAATTACTTAATGAAACATTTTTAAGTCATATGTTTTGACTATATGCAACCTATATGTCAAAAATGAAATTGGTAGGTTTACTATGGTCAAAGAGGTAAATATTTAACCATATATAGAATAATAATAATGAATTAATATTCATATTTATACAAAAATTATAATTTTAAGACCAATAATGTTAAATGTTTATGAACAATGAACCAATGTTATGATCATGGAGATGGTAGGACATACATTTGCATGAGCAACGTTTCCAATTTTCAATGAACATTATGGAATGAAGGTAAGTAAAATTTATCTTTATATACTGATAATAATATAATAAATACTATATTACTAAATTATATATAATTATATATATCATTCTTGTGATAGTTTGGTGAGAATAAGAATCGCATTGCTTCGAGGAGGTGGTAGTCCACACATCCGCAAATGAAATTTTCAATTTGTTCAGTGAGTGAAAGGGTAAAAATAAAATGATATATTATATTTATATAATGGTAAATATTAAATTTATATCATAAATATTTCCTTTATATCACATATATTTATTATATTTACACTTATTACCTTTCATGTAACGTGTTAGTGAAATATAAATCACATCACTTTATAAAGCGGTAGTCCACAGTACACAGGAGTGACATTATCATATCCATTAAGGAATGGAAAAAAATTTATATATGATATAATGAATCTCCAGGTATAATTATGTTATTATTATCATATAAAAACCTTATATCTATCATAATTCCAAACTATGAGAGGTAGTTATGGAAAAATAAATTACATTGTTTCATGAGGCGATAGATCATCATACACATGAATGATGATTTTGTAACCTATTTGATGGAAATGTGTGTGGTTCTAATTCATGAAAATTACAAAGAAACATATCATTATTTGGTAAAACCGTGGTTTTTATATCATATTGTTATATTAATAATTTAATTGGTGTATAAATAAGTAAAACAAAGATTCTTATTTATGAACATTACCTCTTCTTCTGAAAACTCATTTTTGGTTTTCAGAAAAGGCCTTCCATGGTTTTATTTCTGAAAAAATTAAGAATTATATGACGAGTTAAATTAATTTTATTTTATTTATTTAGTTTTTAGTTGATCCAAATTTCTTGATAGGTGTGAATAAATGAGGGGAGTGAATGCCCTTTTATAATTGAGGAGGAGTGGCATTCCTGCAAATAGCCAAAATCATTCATTATTGGGAGGTCAATCTTGTCTAATGTGGCTCCAAAATTGAATAATAATGGATGGGAGAAATTAATTAGTCTATAACCACCTCCTCCACATAAAATAAACACAATTTTTAAATCATGGTATTCATTAGTCTTTAATTTTAATTAATTTTATCATTAAAGTTCATAAAAGGTGGATTGGGTCTTTTTATTTAACTAGAAAATTTGTCATTTAAGACTAATATTAAAAATATATTTATTATATAATTTAGGAATATTAATTATAAATATTAAATAAAAATCATATGTGTGTGTAAAATTAATTTTAATAAAAAAATATGTGATGCACAAAACCCTCTTTTAACCTTAATCGTAGTAATTGATTTTAACTGTTTTCATTAATTGTTATGGTAAAAAATTAATATAACCTTATTAGATAATATAAATTAATCTAATTAGAAATATGGAATCCAATTTTCAAAATTAAACACAAAAAATATGAATAATTTAATTTAAAATTAATCTTGCAGACGTGATGAGAAAGTATGATTTTAAAGACTAAAATGTTCAAATGTTTAGAAAGTTTTTATATAAAAAGTCAATATGAAAATTATTAAAATTACCTAAACTGGATTAATTGATATAAAATTAAAATAATTTTACTTTAAAATAAATTCAAAATATAATCTAACTATATAAATAAATTAAACTAAAGGGCAATTTTTAATTAAAATGTAGCATTTTTCATTATTCATAAAAAAATTAAAAAATTTCAGAAAAATACCAATAATTCACTTTAAAATAATTTTGGTATTATTATGTAAAAAATAGAGTTATTTTTCAAATAAATTTTAAAAAAGTTCAAAAATTATTTTTAAAATAAGTGCGCCATAAAATGGCGATACAACATTTTTTTTGAAAACATACATTTTAAGTGAAAAATTGGATTTTTTATCTCTTATATATAAAACACATAGGATGGATGTTAAAATATATATTGAATAATATATATAAAAATATAATTAATATAATACAACATTATTTTATATACATGTGTAAAACATATTTTCATAATTAAGTTTATATTATTCACACACACCATTCAAATAGCTATGTGATAACTATCATATTAAATAATAATATTAATTGTATATTTTTGTTCAGTAAAACTTGTTCTAACATGTAATAGAATCTATTGAAGAAACTCATTGTTTCACATATCATAAGATAAAATCAGTGTTTTGATCCCATTATACTATTTAATATAATTTTTTCCTTTTAAAAATTCAAGGTGTTACAATTACCCAACGGTGACTCTTTACACTTAACTGAGCGCTAAAAATGACTCTACTGAACTTCTAACACTCTTAATAAGACTCAATTCCAAGATGAACACACTAATAAGATACATTTTTATTTATATAGATTTCCAATTCTTTGAATTTATAGATGACAAAAATAAAAATTAGGACACACTTTATGTGGTATGTTAATATTTTTTCAAAAGTTCCTTACTCAACCTCATGCAAGCACCCCAAGCCCTATTGACTCAAGAATAGTATACACACACCCACTTACCCACTCTCACCACCACTCTATCTATAAAAACACATATAAACCAATGTAAAATGTACGGGTATACTTACCCTATATTATCAAGGGATAATCTATCCATTTTCATAGGTTGAATCATCACATATCACTTTAAATTCAAAAGGAAGACAAAAAGCCCTAAATTGATTACTTTTATATAGAGTAGTGGGAGAAGATGAAAGAAAGAATGAAAAGTATTTAGATATAGGTTAGACTCACTATTAGGATACATTTATAATGTTACTATATAGGCATGGATTTAACTATACATTTTATTTTTTTTAATGATAGAGATGTTGAAAGAGATTTTGGAGGTGAAAGTATAGATAGAAACTACATTTAATATGAAAATCCATTTAGTGCATAGATAATTCCTTAATAGTGAATATTTATAGTATAATCAATTATTCCATGGGTTGTGAGTATAATTATTACTTTTAAGAATATCAACCTAATTGTAACATTGTGGTTTATAAAATACAAGTGTTGAAAGTTGTTTTACATTGTAATCCCATGTTCATAATGTTTTCAAGTTTACTTTAGAGATATTGGATTAACATGTTATGTCATGATGTTTTTCCATTATATAATTGATTTAATTTTTTAATATTTAACTTGAAAATTTTAATCAATGTTTTTTTGTGTAAATTAGAATCCTATACATTTTGTCGTTATGCATACCCACACAACATAATATAAAATTATATTGTATGAAATTAAATTATTGTTAACTTTTGATCTAATGGAAAATTGAACCATAATTTTTAGTGGTTTGGTTAACTAACCCTTATAATATTATACGAAAGGATTTCATGCTATCATTTTTTTGTGTGTCCTTTTTATTTAATAATCAATGGGTTCCTCCTTATCCTTTTTCTTTTATTTCTTTCTTGTTTCTTTTTTATTAAAGAGTAAACGTAAGATGTTAGTGATTAGTTTTAATAGATTTGGGTTTAGGGATTTATGGAGGATGATGTGATAGAGGTTTTTAACATATTCTATTGGCTTTTTTGGAATCGATATCAATTTTTAATGTTTCTATTGGTTTTGTCTTGTTCAAGATTTGTTTTTTGTAGTGTTTTTAGAAAAGATATATTTTATTTACTATATTTATGTGGATTAATATTGATATAGTTTTATTTAGGAAAGGAAATTTATTTTAAAAAATAATGAAAATAATTTAATTAAAAATTGGTATATGTTGATATTTGAGCATGTTTTACGCATTTTTAAATGTTATTTCCATGATATTGTTGAATAATGTTTTTGAACACACTATTTTTATATTTTTATTGTCATGGATATGACGAAACATGTTTAAGTGGTTAAATAAATCATAATACCATAATTAAATAAATAATATTTAAATATATAATTTTTGTAAAATGATGTTGTAGTGAGAACAAATTAGTATATAAATAATAAAGCATGAAAAATGGAATGTTTTGTTTATTACTAGGATTTTATTATTATTTTCTATATTAGTGGTGAATGTTTTAGTGTGAATGTTTTTTTGATAGGGTAGGTCTATTATTCTTTAATTTTATATGATTTTTAGAAGTGGATTTGGTGATTTTTGATTTGTATGGTAGTTTGATTAGGTGTATGTGGTTATTGTTATAGATTTTTAGGGATATGGGGGTTTGTATGAATTAACTATTATATATATATAATTGAAACAAAAATGTGATGTGATGAATAAATATGTTCTGAATAATTTATAATGATGAGTTGTTAATAATGCGTGGTAATTGAAATATGGGAGGTAAATAACTTGATAAAAGTGTGTGGTTTATAATGAATTGACTTTAATATGGTTAAGTAATATAATTTATAGTTTTAATAATAAATGGTGAATTGGTAATATATTATAAAAATAGAATAATATGTGGGGTTGGGGTGTGGTTATTATGTAGCATGGAATTGGTTTCCATGAGTCTAGAGGTGGAAGTGGTTATTGTACTATGGTGGTGATAGTTTTTTTTTTGGTTGGGGCCGAAGCCTCATTTTTATTAATAAAGAAAAGAAAAGACCTCTTTTAACTGAGTAGAGGGAGACCCATTACATAGCCCAAAGGCCCAGTGGGCTTGAAGCCCATTACATAGCCCGTAGGCCCAAATTTTTGGCCAAATTCTTATTCTGTGAATAGTAACCCGGCTGCTACAGTACCCGCTACAGTACCGCCACCGCTACAGTGCCCTGCCGCCGCTACAGTACCCGCCAATCAACAGTACCGCCGCTGCTACAGTACCCGCTACAGTACTGCTACAGTAACCTGCCCCCAATGGGTTTTGAACCCCCATTTCTCATGTAGTATTACGGGGTGCTTACCAATAAGCCAAACCCCAACTACAACTATGGTGGTGATAGTGTAGAGATGGGTTATGGTTATAGTGGTGTTGTGATGGGAAGTAGACATTTGGTTGGGATTATGTAATATTATATATCCATTACAGTTTATTTATTCATTTTTCACCACCACCATTGTCGGATAATTCGCTTGATGTTCATATGGGGATTTCGGTTATGAGTCTACCACCAACATCCATGATGTGGGTGATACGTATGGTCTACTACTCTCCCTATCCCACTCTCTCTTCCGAAAAATGTGTGGTAGTGATGTAGTGATGTGGATGTGATGAAATGATTTGTTAATTAAATTTATATTGTATGTGGTATGCGGTTATGTTATGTGGTATGTGGTTTTGGGATATGCCTATGGTTATCTGATTTTCATTTTGATATTGTATAAGGTTTTTAGTTTTTTGGATATGGAAGGAATGATTGTTCTAGGTTGTTTTTTATTGGGGAATAAGTGTGGATAGATCAATGGGGAAGTGATTGTGGGGTAACATTATTTATATATTAACTTGATTGTAATATTTCATTTCTTATATGTAGATTTGGTATGTGATCCTAAGTGAGTTTGGGCACTAGCTGACTTTGGGATAACTAATGAGTTGGTTTTTTATTTATTCTTTGAGTATTTAGTATGATTTATCCATATTTTCATGAGTGTTTCTAGGTGTAAACTACTAATTATACTTGTATTCTCACCCATATATTTTATATCATATTTTTTTACTTAAAAGATGGAGTAAGTAATTATATTTTAGATTACTAGAATATGGCATATTGGTTTGTAGGATTTAGTTTTATATCCATGAGAGATCCTTTTTATTATTTAGTTTTGGTGACTTTATTTCAATATGATAATGAATTCATTATGGGATTATTATTTGATGATTTATTTTAGTTAGTGTTATATTTGGGTCTAGAACCACAAAAACTAGAATCACCCAAATAAAACAATCATGGGTTAGTTCATAAATATATATTTGAACCCAAAAAATATAATATAGTGGTATGAATCAATTTTTCTCATTGATAATGAATAACATGTGGTGTTTATTTTATATGTGTGTGAATTTGGATAATATTTAAAACAAATTACAAAATTTGTGTGTGTTTGTGTTTGAGTATAAAAAATTATATTTTTAAAATTGATTAAAGAAAAATGGAATCACATTTGATATTAACTAATGTTACATGCTTAATCAAAAGTATAATATTATTCAATAAATTTTCTTCTTCAATAATTAGAAAAGCCCTCAACTAATTACCCTTAATTAGTGTGTTCAAATTAAACATAGTTATGCAGTGATCACTACATTCTATACGTTTTCCTATAACAAGTAATCAAAAATATCTTATGAATCCTATATCCTCCTTAACACTCTAAAATATATGATACATAAGTAAGATCAATAGGTATTACTTTAAAACCTATAAAATTGTAGGTAAATTAATTTAAATACATATAACACTAGAGGCCTTATTTTAATTAATTCTTACAAATAGTCACACAAGAGAAAAATTTCAAGATAGGGTAGTTCAATTCAGTAGAATTAATAATAAATAGTGGGGGAAATATCCTTTCCTCAAAAAAAGAGTATTAATTCATCATAAATAGATAGAATATAACAAATAGAAATGGAGTATGAATCACACAACCACCATAACGTTGATTTTAATTCAATTTTATAAGGTTAGGATTAATGTTTAAGAATACTAGGTTAAGTTGGAATAGTATCCACATAAGTATGGAAATATTGATCTACTATAAGTGAAATAAATGTGATTTCATCATATGATTGATTGAATTATTGATTCCATTAATCTCAATAGGTACCCTATCTCATTAGGATAATGCATCATTCTATTTCAAATTTTTTCTATGAAATGAGAATGAAATATTTGTATGACCCCTGATGCCTCATATAAGATTCACATGGCCTCCTCATAAATCCATATGCATCTAAACAATTTTTCAACCCTTCCGTAGTGCTACTTGAGTTCTGTTTTCACATGTAAGTGTGTATTTGAGAGATTATTATCAATTCCAAAAATTTCTGCAAGATTAGGTCTTAAGATTTTGTATATAATAAAATTAACCTAGAACATTTCTTCAATTACATAAGGTATTCTCTATAAAAAGATTATTATTTATTCAAATAATTGCCTTAAATGTTGTTCCATTATTTCACTTGAAAATGGGAATTTAATTTCCTATAACCTTTGATTAATCTCATGAATTATTTTTAGTCATCATTTTAATCATACATGTCTCAGAAGATGTGGTTATGAATTAAAAATGAGTGTTGGATGATTTATATATGACATGCATCATGTAGAATTTTATCCCAAATTTAGACTTGAAAAAATGGTTGAATATTATGTGTGTATTCCCAAGGTTCATTTTAAATTATTTTTGATGTATAAATTTAAATCATACGCATGTTCCTGAAGATTTAGTTTTTCAAACCTAGGGTCTCAGGGTGGTTCACCTTATAAAATCCTTGAGTCATAGATTTTACTCTACTGTGAAGTTCACCAAACATGGAATCTAGGTTAATCACACATGGATCTTGATCAAACCAACCTATATAGATATGATCACTTGAACACAATATGATTCTTACATAGTTCATTCCTCTTCATTTAATTTTGACATGATTCATGGAATGTGGCTATCATACGATGTTAGAACCTGTTCATTTATCTATATGAGATTTAAATTGAATTTATTATTACTAAACACCATATTAATAGAGTTATTCTCATGTTTCCCTCTTAAAATGAATTTGAAGAACACATGAGGCACATAATTTTCACTATATTGATGGGAAACCCATCAAAGATACTGTTTTATTTATATGAAAATCTCTAAAAATATCAAGTTATCTCTAATTGGATAAATCTATATAATAAGAAAACAAAATTTAATAGAATTAACATAGTATTATGTTTATATATGATTTCAAAATGAATTAATCCATTAAAACTTGAGAATTAAAACAATTTGTGAAAAATAAAAATCCAATAAATATCTATGAGTAAATCTATTTATATAAACATAATAGAAAATCAAGATAAAAATATATAAAATCTGAAAACAATAATTAAAAAAGTGTGTCTTGATCACTCCCCAATACTTTGATAAGAAATGTTTCTCATGTTCATAGTATCCTTGCATCATATAAAGTGAAATTTATAGTTCCAAGATTGTAAAAAAATATAAATTAATATAATTATAGTTCAAACATGTGTCAACTTAATTTATCCCACTCTCCTAGGATCCAAAAACCATTTTTTTATTTACCACTTCCATGATACAAATTAAATGAAATTATTATAAGTTAATTTCCCACTTCCTCATCTTGGTTAAATATTCCCCTCAAAAAATTAATTATTTTTTAAAATTATCCCTACACTATTTTTTTAAAGGCCATGGAATATTTTAACCACATATTTAATTTGTTTAATTAATTTCTCTTTCACTCACACACTTAGTGCCTAATCATATCAATACATAATGTGGGATTCAAATTTCTCATTTTACTCTAATTTAAACTCAATTATATGATTTTTTTAGGTTGGATATTTAAGGTGTTCTTTTTCATTGTACCTATGTTACCAAATATTATGTTCAAAAATAAAATTTCTACAAGTTTCAAATTTAGTTTCATTAAAGTATCTTCCATAAATAAATTTTTTCATTATTTTAAAAAGAAAAGATTCCATAGTTTCCACATGACTAATTTAACATCTAATGAGGTGAATGACACATTGATTAATTCAAATTTCCATTTTATATCAATCTCATAAAAACAATAAAAATAAAGAATATATGAAAAATTATTTACATCTTAATATAGATTCTCTCTTCCCCCACATTTATCCTTGACACTACCCTTAATAAAATCAATGAGGTATAAATAAATGTATGGTAGATGAATGATAAAAATGTAAAAATACATAGTTAAATAAAATGATACCATGTGGTAATTTATTCAAATTTTGTATGAAGGAGAGTAGACAACTCCAAGGGTTCTTTCAAAAAAAATTCATTGAATGTTTCTAATGGATACCCATTCACCTTGAAAGGATTATATGATTCTCCTCATTTTATTTCACATGTACTAAACAAAAATAATTTAGTCATTATGAATGACCTAGTTCATTTGAATGAATATTAAATTACATGAGTTTTAAAATGGATAAAAATAGTAACATTACATCACTAACACGAAATTAATTTATATGAATGAATTTTTTTCATGGTAAGATCTAGTCCTTAACATTTACTGTAAGTAATTTTAATAAGAGTCTCTCCTCAACTCCCCAATATCCATAGCTTGAAAATTTCTCAATTCCCCATCTTTCCACATTCTCATGTTCACATTTATCACATACTAATGTTCATTTTTTAAGCACAATTGTCTAATGATAGTGATTAAAATTTAAAATTATATAAGAAAATATACCAACTGAAGTTTTTAATGTAGTTATTTACACCCAAAGTGAATCCACTAGTTTCATAATAAAATCCATTTAGTTGGTTAAAATATATTTTCTAGGATTCGTTTCAATTCATAGTTGGATACCTCATCCTAGAAATTTTTGTGGGCATTTGGAAGTGGAATTATTTTATTATAATCCATAAATTTTCATGATTTCTTATATACTTTTGTTGAAAGAATTTGTTCCCGGGTCATTATTAATTGTCTAGAGTATTAAAATACTAGAAAAATATGTGTTTTAATAATGTTTATAATAACTTGGGAGTTATTATAACTATTAGATTGGTCCTTAGTATATTTACAGAAATAACCCATATCTTTTAAAATAAATGTAAATCCAAAAGAAATTAAAAATTCCCCAATAAATTCTACTAATTAAATATAAAATATTTTACAAAAATTCAATCGTTATTTGTTTTCTTATAATCTTTTTACGATCCCTATAGGGAAAGGGGAGTTTTTAACCAATTTATAAAATCTATGGGTATCTTTAAAAATTGTGTTCCAAAAACGTTCAGCCCCTAAGATTATTTTTAATTGTGCATTGAGATATAAAATGGCCTCTACATGTAAGTGTGAAGAAATATAAGAATAAAATTTACCTCCTTTTCTAGTATACAAAAATTACTAACCTAATCACAATATATATTTTATAAGTATGTATCCTCCAATACATGTAAACTTGACTAAAATATTAGTTTTAAAACTTTATTCATTTAAAATAAGTAATATGACTCTAATGAGGACAATTAGATTTCCATGTTAGTAAACCATGAAACTTTACCAAGTATATAATTAATCTACTCACAAAGGAGTGCATCATTCATTTGTATTTTTATAGATATTTAAACTTGACCAGTTTGTGAATACCTACTCATATTGAATGTAACCAGGTTCTCATAGTATTTTTCATCTTTAATGTTAATATTGAATTCTTGTCAAATAATCATCCTCCACAATAACATTAATTTCCAGATATTTTTCTTCATTAAGTACTTAAGAGTGGAATGGTACTAGTAAAGTGTTACTTTACTTTTGTAAAATAAGAATAAAAATTTTCAAGTGTAAATATTATGGAAAAAAACTCATTCTTTGTGATTATATAATTAATCTAAGCTAAGTCCAGAGTTATAAAATAATAGGTTGTCACTTGTGGGTGCCCATTAATACTTCAGTAGAGAAATTATATTACTATTTTGTTTAATACATCACATGGTAATTCCAAATTTAAATCCCACAATTGTGTCTTATTGATAAGTATTTTGGTTAAGATAACTTTGAGTTTATAAAAATATTCTCTATGTTCTTCACCAAATAAAAATTCAATTTACTTTTAAAGAAAATTATTTAAATATAATGTAGTTTTTTTATTTCCTCCATTAAGACTTCTATAGAACCTTAAATATCCTAGAAATTATCCAACATTTTTTATAACTGTGGGAGATTGAGGTGAAGAGACAACATCAACCATGAACTTTTCCACTTTAATCTCACCAATAGAAATTATATAGCCTAGAAAAATTCATATTTCCAATATAAAAATCTTTTTTTCAAAATTTACAAATAAAATTGTTTCAGTAAATACTTTTGAAATATTTTATAGATTACCAACACAACATTTAAAATATTTTCCAAACCAAATCTAAAAAATACCTCCATGAATATTTAAATTAGGTTTGAAAAGTTGATTACCATATAGAATTGAAATCTAATTAGGGTATTTCATAATCCAAATGCGATCCTATGATAATAAAACAAACCACATTAGAAATTTAATGTTGTTTTTTCCAAAATTTGTTTCATAATAAAGACCCAAAAATATGTAGATAAATAATCAAGAAAATAGAAGTGTCTCTACTAAACGTGAATTATGATAATATTATCTATAAAGTTAACTTGGATGTGGTTTTTGGAAAACAAGGTTTATTGTTCTATATTCAATATAAACTCCATCTATTTAAATATTTTTGTAAACCAATTTATAATTTTCATTCATTAAAATGGTTGTTAAGTGATTTTTTTGATGATTTTAATGGGTATCACCCACAGGGTGTCTAAAATTGGATAAGTAATGCTATACCTCAAAATAAATTCCTTATATTTCAATAACATATAGTAGTATTAGGTTTATCAATTATTAAGGTTTCCTCACTAGTTTTGACTCACTTTCAAGTAAGATTTGGTGCATGAATTCATTGGGATTAATTCCAATAATGTCCCCTAGTTTACAACCAATGGCCCTAGCATTTTATTTCAAAAGAGTTAATTAATCTTTTTCTTGATTTGGATCCAAATTATTGGAAACTATCACTAGAAACATATAATACTAAAAAATATAGGAATATTATAGATTTGCTGGAATCAATTTTAATTTCAATTTATATGGTTGTTCTAGTGATGGTTTCATCTCATATTCATTATTTTTTTTAGCTTTCATGTGTAGTGAATATGAGTCTATGAAATATTTATTCAAATAATATAGATTATCAAAAAAACTCTTTATCTAACCCAACATGAAACATGTTATTACACATATTTTTTTCAAAATTCAATTCATTTTCTAAAATAGTGTTATCCAATTGTTTTGATGGAATTAAATATTATCCTAAATTTATTATTTCATCTAAAATCCTAGGGTTCTTAATTCCTTAAGATTTATTTTAAAAGTGAGAAAGAGTAAAAAATAGAGTTCCTCTTAAATAAATCTGTGCAGAGAAGATTTTATAGGTTACTATAGCAGAGGTGGAACTGTAGTAGTAGTGACACTATTGCGATGGAGAGACTATAGTAGGTACTGTAGCGGCGGCTGTACTATAGTAGGGATTGTAGCTGTGAGGGTACTATAGCAGTACTGTTCACCGATGGGTCCTTTGGGCCCACAAATGGGATTTAAAACATTGTATTCAGGCCACATGGCCTTGGGCTATGTAATGGGCCTCCATCTACCACAATCAAAGAGGTATTGTCTTTAAATAATAAATTGAGGCTTCGGTCCCAACCTTTTAAAAAAATTATAAGGGAATGGGTAGTTACAATTTCTTCTTATATCATTAAAATAAATAATGTAGTAGGAAATGGTAGACCTTTCACTATTGTAAGTATATGTTTTAAAACTCCCTCAATATGGGTAATAGATTAGTTTTATAATTGTATAACTACCCAGGTGAGATTGAGTTCTTCCACCTTTAATGAAGAATAGGTTGAGTGAGTCATGACATTAATTGATGATCCCAAACCACATAAAACATTACAGAATGTTAACTTTCTTATATTCTATTAAATTGTTAATGTGCTTGGATCCTGACATTTCCTAAGAAAATGTTGTCATATTAAGGAAAAAAAACCATTCATAATATTACCCTTTCATCTCCAAGAAGCATTATCCTCTTAGTATACAAATTATTGAGAAATTTTTCATAACTAGGAACTTTATTTATTTATAACAATATAGGAATATTTATTTCAATCTTATTAAATTTATCAAACACCTCTTTTTGTAAGTCCACTTCATTATATTTTATTTTCTAAATCATTCATGAAGGTAATAGTGGTAATGGTTAGGGTAGCCCCTCCATTTTTTATTTTCCTTTATCATCCTTAAATATTTGTTTTTATATAGTTTTCTATACTTGTTTCTCTATACAGTCTTATTCTTATTCAATGGGTTATTCAGTTCTAGCATTGGATTCCGGTAGTGGCTCCTCACTTCCCAATACTTCCCTGTTAGTTCTAAAATAAATAGTATGTATAATTATCTTTAGTTTTGTAATTTATTAAGCTAACATTTTTCATAATCCTAGATTTACAAATGTGTTCAAAGTACTAAAATTTTGTTCTTATTGATTTTTTAATTCCTAAAACTCATAAAATGGGGTTTCAATGTTGTTTTTTACTACATTGGTACTTAAAAAACATTCCTTGAAATGTTTTCATGGGTGTATCTTGATTATTACCTTGATATGTATATGTTTTTAATTGTTGAGAGTTTTACCTTTGGAATGTGGGTGTCTGGTATGTTTGTTAAAGAATATTGTGGAATGCTACCCTTCATGAATATTAGTTTTATTTTAAATATTGAATTGTTGAATATTCATTGAAACCTTAGTTGTTGACTAGTTTTAGAACTATCTTAGGTACATGGAATTAAATAATTAAATATAGATCACTTGAGAGAAATAATATATGTAATCCCATCAAGACCTACACACTTGGAAGAATTTTGGTGGGTAGATAGTGGTTAAATTAATCTATTCAGTGCTAATTGTCTAATAATAGAGGTATGTTCTTCTATTAAACATTCAATTAATGAAAATTTGAAATAGTTTACCTTAGAAAACCTTTAGTACTGGTCCTTGTACTGAACAATTGAGAGTTTATAGAGAATATATATATATACCATACCTTTAGCCTTGGTTTAATTTTTTTTGATAAATTATCCTAATGAATAATATAATATGTTTTTATCACTACCCAAAACTCAATAGTAAAAGAAAGAACAAGATATTATGATCGTTTATGGGTTGAAGTGGATAGCTGGTGTAATGCCCTAACTCAAGTGACACATATTGATGCCCCGAGAAGGTTCTCCACATGACCTAAATCAATCCTCTCTATATTCCAGAGGATACCGACTAGTATAAAGGGTCTAATATGTAATGTAGGGATACTATCCCATCTTTATCAAAGAAATAAAAGAGTGGAAATAAATAAAAAACTATAACCAAGATATTATAATAATAACCAACATCACATTAATAAATACAAAACATTGAAAATAACCATAAACCAAATCAGTAAATATGCCATTCCCTATTTATGTCAAGTGTCTAATGAAAACCGCATATAAAGACATAATGAAATACCCCAAGAGGTTCCCAATATCATTCATGGTTCCCTCATACATTCTCCATCCTAAATCCCAAATAATCCATATACATGGATCTCTTTCCCTTATCATATTCAATAAACATGAAGTCTATTAAGGTACCAATCAAGAAGCCCTTGTAGAGTTTGAGTACAACTCTATAGGACCCCACCAATTGTGTCTATAGAAATATCAAGTATATAAAAGTGTATGTAATTATGTTGGTCGGAGTGAGTATTATAATAGGGGGTGAAATGAGTACCCAATATAAATTTCTATTCAAATTTATTATTTTGAAATCCCCAAATTAATTGAAAATTTCCATTTATTCAATAAATTTGATCACTATAAATTATAATATTCCAAAAAGGTTTCTTAAGGATTGATTAGTTTTTGTGAAAGTAATATACAATATTACTTAGTCCTTTGAAATCAATTTAATTAATTAAAATATTAAAAAAACTAATAAATATTAACAATAAAATTATTAATTTTTGTTTATTTAAAATAATATTAGTTTTAAAAGTATAAATAATGTAAATAAAAACCTAAAGATGAATTTTAAAACTAGAGTTTTAGTCTAAAGCTGAGATATATTCCTCTTAACTTGTAGATCACCTACCAATGAGTAGTTTAAATAAAATAAATAAGTTGATCGACAACCTGGATCTGATTTTACAATAGTTTACAAACTATCCAGGTCGCACATGACCTCTTCCACATTTATCTGTGGGAGTACAAACAAACAGGTCACATAAGGATTTCTACCACAGTTATATGTGGGAAAACTGATGGAAAATTTATGAGAAGATATTAAATATCTTGTAATTTAATTCATGAGTTAGTATACATGTGATAAAATATTTTATTCCCACGCACTGCTCAATATATAGGAATAAATAAATAGAAATGATCAATTTAAATGTGTAGGGATAGAAATTCCAGGTTTATTACAGTGCATCTAATGACTGTTTGAAAGTATTTGGAAATGCATATTGAGTCAATTTCTCTTGAAATATTCATAATAATAGAGTATCCTAGACTCTTGTTTTCTTTGATGGAGTAAAGAAGCATATGTGTATGAGATTTGACTTGCTCATTCATGTGATCGCAGGATGTTGTAGTTTAGCTATTCATCTCTATATGTATTTTTTTGTAAGTCTAATCTCTTATCTCGATATCTATCTAGTTTTTATGATCATTAACATATTCACAGGTGGGATTTAATATACTTTCTTAATAGTAGCATCAACAGTAAGAATATCCACTTGCATCTGATTATCCTGCTTCCTCGTACATCATGTTTGACTGAATATTTAATGCATTATATGGAGAATTTAAGAGACAATAATTAAAATATAATTCAACATTAAATTTAATAAACTATCTATTAGTAATAATTACAATAATGTATAAGCTAATAAAAAAGCAGTGGTGAGTCATTATGGTGATGACTCCTGGTCTAATAGCGTCTCTCTCAAGAGGTGTCTCAAATTTGTACATTGCCAAATTTTTATAATGGAAAGATGATATCCTGACAGTGGGATGTCCTAGCGGTATCCCATGATTTTGTGATATTTTACACTAGAGGTATCTCATCCTTGTGGTGAGACATTTAAAAATGTGTCTCATACTTAGTGACATTTCCTTGAGGATAGTGAGACATTAACAATGTAGACTCATGCTTAGAAATTTTTTGATCTCATTAGTGTTAGTCTCAATGGTGTCTCATCCTTATCAGTGACTATTAGTGACTCATACTTAGTCAATTTCATCAACTAACTTATATTTTGAAATACTTAGAGAAAACATGAAATTCATTAATATCATTAGAATCATGATTTTGTGATCATTAAAATAAGTAGGTCTAAAATCTCCCCATTTTTTATAATCACAAATCATGGTATCAAAGGTATTAAAAATATAAAACATGAAATCAATGGTAAGAACATAAATGAAAATCATAACATAGAATTCAAAGTATGTGAAGACGGTGTCAAAGTTAAATAATAATATAATAAAGTTAATTATCAAGTATCAAAGGTAAAAAGAGTAAAAACAAATAGTGTCAAGGGTAACATATAAACATCATAGTAAAAACCCATAAATAAATTCCAGACAAGAAATTCCATAGGTTTCTCCCATTTTTGGATTATCGAAATGGTCGAATATAATTAGAATGAAAAATAAGAAATATAGTAATAATAAAAAGAAAATAAAGATTATTATTCTTCAAATATATTTAGATAAGTTTATAGAAAAATTTTATTAAAGAAAATCCCATAAAATACATAGTCTAATCCATCAAGCATAAGGTTTAAGGATTAATAGATGGGTCCATTGGCTCTTTTTCTTTTTTCCTTAGATTTGTCCATATTTAAAGAATCGGGTGTAACAAGGTCTAAATAATCTTAAGGAATGGTACGTGTAACACCATTTGGAAGTCCATATATAGTTCAAGGAGGTCGTTGCTCTAGAAAAACAATCATTATTATTTATCTGATAACATGGGAAGGAGGAAGAGGGGAATGATGGAATTGGGAAATAAGAGTGGCTCTTGAATCCATGGTAACTTCTAGTCTAAGAGAGGCTTATGGGGTAATAGAAATGGCTTCCTGAGTAACAACTTGAGTAACATGAACATAATGAAATGGCATCATGAGATTAATGAAATCCATTATAATCTCACCACCATGTTCAATTTCACTTAATAAATCACCATTCTCTTCAATAAACCGATTTAGTACATGATTCATCTCTTTCAATAGTCTTAATTTCACATTAAAATATAGGTTCATAGGTGGAATCCTTAAATTTTCATCCAAAAAATGGAATCTTGCATCCATGGAATTATTGGTACTAACATTTGAGAGATAAAATTTGAAGAACATGGTTATTGTTTATCGATAAGAATTCATATCCTTGGAATATTATCTTATCATCATGTGATCCTTTAGAGTATTCTATTCAAACTATCTTAGAATCTCCAATGGTATGATAGGATCTCCACCAAAAGGACCACTTGAAGTAGTAGAAACTTATTCTCTGAAAACTAGTTAAATATAATCAACATAAACTATAGGAGGTGTTGTGGAGGTAGATGTTTCTAAGGAAACATTCTCAATACTTTTCAAAATCCCATCTAAATAGGTAGTAAAAGTTGACTGTAATTCTTCAAGCATATCCTCTAAAGATTACAACTCAGTACTTAACCTATAATTATCAATATAAACCTCTTGGATGTGATGCATAATCTTAGGTTGTATTTGTTGAATCACCAATTCAAAGTTATATCTTGCATCATTCTCAGTAATCTTAGTTAGGAGAGGTTCTTGAGTCTTCAATGACATATTAAAACCTGAAAGAAACATTTCTTTAAAAGAATCTAATTCAATCCTCATGACTAACCCAACCAGTACAGATCTTATAGAATGGTAAGGTTTATGAGCTCTCACAAAAGAAACATTTTCCAACAATCCTTCAACATTTATGCGAGCCACTATGGATCCTTCAGAATCTCTTTAAATTTTAACCTTAGATCCACCATCCTATAGTGGACACATACTAAAACTATACCATTCATCTATCACTGGATCAACCCATCAGTTTGAGAAATCAACAATGATAGGTTAACTAGAAGAGGTACCACAATAGTAGATACTGAAGTCGGAGGCTCATCACTTTTCTATCCATTTGGACTCTGTGTAGCCATAGTGTGTTCAACACTGGTAGGCCCAACTTTTATGTATTTCCCAACAGTAGGTACTTTCACCATCTAAAAATCCTTTTTCTAAAATTCAATAGATGATTCACCTTTAACATTCCTTTCCACGTGAGTTTAATGAGAAGTTATATTTCAAAACTATTCATTTCGATATTCATCCTCAAAAATTTCCTTACTTTACTATTCAGCTACATGCTCCTCAACAAGAACTATAACACCCATTTCCTCAACCATATAAAAATCCGAAACGGTTTTCCCATCACCCACTGAACTCACTTAAATTTCTTCAGTATCATTATCCTTTTGAATAAATCCCACTGATGGGTATTACTCCCCGTTAACAATTTCATCTTTCTCTTTAAGATTTGGTTTCTCTATAGATTTTCTGAGTGAAGCAAAAATCTCTTGAATAATATCCACATCTATCATTGTAATTTGGCCAACGGAACCACCAGGGTTAGAATAATCACCATCAGCTTCATCATCATTACCATTTTTATTATCTTTATTGCCATTACCACGTTCATTTATCCCATTTTATTATTCATTCACTTCCACAATTCCATTATCTTATTCATAATTAGTTTTTGAACAACTTTTAAATTGATCATATCCAGAGAGTTCTGTCTCTTGTTCATCACTTTTCACCAAATTTTATATTTTTTTTGATGTCTCCTAGGTAGTCTAGGAGCTCCAAAAGTAATCAGGGTAGATTTTGGAGAAAATTCTAGTTCATCTCCCTCTTTAACTAACAGTTCTTTATAAAATTATTCTTTTGAGGAAAGATCATTTTCATTATCATATTAGTATTCAATAACTTAATCAGGATTTATACTTGGTCTATAATATCCCTTGGTCATTTTGTATTATATACAGGATTAAACTCAATATACAACATATCACTATCTCCAAATCACTATCTCTTACAAGGGTTATAGCTAATTATCATTCTTTAATGGATATATTTTGAAATACAGAAACCACCACAATATGTAATTGTTTCTTCATCTTTAACAAATTGTCCCTTGTCCTTCATAATTGAATAAATCATATTCTGATAAAATATGTAATTAGATCTCTTTGAGGGAGTGATCATTTCAGAAAAATGAAGCATAATATTCCTACACACATTGATCTTAAGTCATCTTTTCATAATACTAAATAAGTATACATATTTATATATTATGATGGAATTGTCATTTTACCTCAGACACAACATGTTTTGGATAAATTTGAACGATATTTTTCACTCCTTGTAAAGTTCTGAAGCTACTGGCCTTCAAGCTATCCCATCACCAGTCATCTCTTCAAGGGATTTTTCATAAATTAAGAACTCATTATCCTCAAGAATAAATCTTTGGTAGTCACCATAAACACCTTCATGAGAAAGTCCCATGAATTTTGTCCCCCTTTTTTGATTAAACTAATATTCTGAAACTATTAACTCTTTATCTCATCTAGTAACCATCTTCATCACTAATGACTTACTTGAAAACAATGATTTTTATTCAACTTACCTTTCCACTAATACAACTCTATTTTCAAGCTCGGTGTTAATAGGTTCTATAATAGCTAGAACACTTGACTTTGTATTCTATTTATTAGTTATTCATTATCCTTTTGGAGATATATTATAAGGGAAATTCATTAGTGGAATGTAGACTAGTTTGGGAAGCATGATCAAGGGTAAGGAGAAGACTTGAAAGTTTGAAGTTCATAAAAAGGAAGGTCATACTATAGATGAGAGAGAAAGGCACAAGAGTAAAGGTGTTTTTGGAAATTGAAAATGTGTCATATTTGTATCATTTGATATTTTAGGTATTCAAAAATTGAAATAAATATTTAATTTTATATCATGAAAATATACATATCAGGTCAGGAAAATAGTGTAAACTATAAGAAAATAAACTAGTAGTTCAAAAAAATTTAGGTAGAGAAAATTTATAAAGGAATGAAAAACCAACAGTGTGACAAACTAATGGTGAGACAAGAATGATGGTGTGTCAACCACAATGGTGTGAAAACCACAAAATTTTCTAATTTATAGAAGTGAGACATACCAATGGTGTTTTCTACCAATGGTGTGTCATAGAAAATTAAACACTAACAAAATTTATCATTCTTAATTCAGGTTTGATATAGTTCATTATATCATAATTTAGAGGTTTAGTAAAAATATCACCTAAATAATGTTCTATGATAATAAATTCAAGACTGATATCACCCTTTTCAAAATGGTATCTAAAAATGTGGTGTATTATATCAATGTGTTTTATACTAGAATGTGATATAAGATTCTTATAAATATTTATATCACTTCTGTTGTCACGGTTTATAGGGACATATCATAATTGATATCCATATTATATCAAAGTGTGTTTCATCCAAAACATTTGTTCATAATAACTACTAGAAGCTATGTATTCCACTTCAGTAGTAGGTAATACAACAAAATTTTGTTTCCAACTACACCATGAAACTATAGACTTTCCAAAAAAGTGACAGATTCCAGATGTGATTTTTCTTTCTAACTTTCATCCACCGAAAGTAGCATTAGAATAACTCAATAGATTAAATGTCTATCCTCTAGTGTAAACTAGTCCAAAATTGGTTTCATTTAAGTGTTATTATTTTTTATTATCTTGTAAATGAGAACACATATACACACTAAACATTATATCACATAATCTAGCAGTCAAGAAGATAAGAATTACTATCATACATCTTTAACTAGGTTCCTAGTTTCATTAAGATCCCATTTATACGTGGTACTCATAAGAGTATCACTAATCTTAGTTGAATCAAATTTAAAAAAATTTAAAATATCTTATGTAAATTTTCTTTGATTTAAAATAACTTCTTATTTAATTTTAAAAAAATGAAATCCAAGAAAGAATTTAATTCACCCATCAAACTCATTTCAAATTCATTTTGTTTTATTTTTTTAAAAAATAAATACCAAGATAATTTCTTGATGATCCAAAAACATATATGCAACATTGAGTTATAATACTAAAACATCTTTTGAAATTAATTTTATGAAAAGATTAGGGTCAACAATACCTTTTGAAAATCCTTTTGAAATAAGTAAATTGCTGACCCTATCAAACTAAGCTCTCAGATCTTCATTTAAACCATATAAAGCATAAGTAAATTGGAAAACATGATTTTTAAAATCATTATTTTGGAAAGCATGGGTTTGTTCTACAAAAACATCCTCAACTATAAAAGTATTCAACAATTCACACTTGAAAGCCATTTAAGTTTGAAATCTAAATGATTTTCATAGGCTAGTAGGATTCTAATTGATTCATGTTTGGAAACTGCTAAAAAGGTTTCTTCATAGTCTATTCCTTATTTTTGACTATAACCATATGAATTAAGTCTTATATTTTTTATAAATATAGTTCCCGACTCATCAACCTTGTTCCTAAACACTCATTTGGTGTCAATATTCAAGGTTTCCTTGGGTCTATCTACAAGTTCCAACACCTTGTTTCTTTCAATCCAATTTTATTATTTCTATATTTCCATCACCTAGAATTCATCATTAATGGATTAATTGATGTTCTTAGGTTCAAGCTACGATAAGAAATATTGATCTTCAACCTGATATCTTATAGAAGATCTGGTTTTTGACCGTCTATCAAGATATCCCACAAGAACATCTAAAGGGTTGTACTTAAGAGTTCTAACAGATCTATAAAAATTTGGGATCATCACTTCATCATGCCCTATGTGTTTGAGTTTAGTAATTTCTGGAAATTCATTAGAACTGGAGTATTTTTATAACTCTTTAACAGAAGAGTATAAAGGTTTAGAATTTATATACGGAGAAGAAAAATCATCCTCAAGGTTTTATAGGGAGGTCTAAGGCTTATGTGGATCAATATCTTCAAATTTGACATGAATTGATTCTTTTACATTTCTTTCTCTTATTAAGAACTCTTTAGGATTTTCTTGAGATTGAATAACCAAGGAAAATTCCTTTAACACTTTTGGAGGATAATTTATCAAAATTATCATTAGTGTTATGAATAAATATTTTCAAACTAAAAACTCTAAAATAATTAACCTTTTGTTTTTTATTGTTCCAAATTTCATAATGTGTATTCATAAATATAGGTCTCATCCAGACACTATTTATGTTGTAGTAGGTGTATTGATTACTTCTTCCCATAAATAAACAGGTAGGTCATACTCATTCACCATGTTCAAGGATTTCTCATTAAAATTTTTATTTCTTCTTTCTACAAATCCATTCAGCTGAGGATTCATAGGATTAGAGAAGTTATGAGTATAGGATTTATGTGTGAAAAAAGATTCAAAATCATTATTTTCAAACTAACATCTATGATCAAATCTTAAGGTCTTAATTCTATGTCTGCTTATATTTTCTAGAGACCTAGAATAATTGGTAAAATACGTACATGCTTCAGTTTTTTGAGCTAGAAAGAATACCTATGCATACATAGAGAAATCATCTACAATAACATAAAAATTGTTCTTTACATTGAAGTTATAAATTCTATAAGGTATAAACAAATCCATGTGAACCATCTTGAGAGGTTGAGAAGTTGACACTTCTTTATTTTATTTTAATGAAAGCTTTTGTTTTATCCCTTTTTAGAAAGGGTTGCAGGATTTATTAGTTGGGAGATCAAGCTTGGGTAGATACCTAACTAACCCTTTCCTAGTAATATTCCTAAATGAGTGAATATTTCATTGGAATAGTCTCCTATTCCAAATCCCAGATTCTTTTTAAAATGAACATAATCATGAAACATTTTGATAAACCAACGAATTTAAATCAACAACATAAACATTATTATTTATTAAAGTAGTAAAAACTAAAATATTTTTAGAACAGAAAAAATTGAAAGAAACATTATCAAATTTAAAATAAAAACCATCATTAAATAACTGATAAATAAAAAGCAAGTTATATTTTAATCTATCAGCAAATAATAATTTATAAATTAAAAGTGAATTTGTGTTTCAAATTTGGGAAGGCTGATGATTTTCCCTTTAGAATATTCACCAAAGGTGACATTACCACCATAAACCTTAATATGGCTCTTGAATCATGACTAATCTCCTTTCATATTACTTTAACAACCCTTTTCCATGTACCATATACTTCTACAGGCGGTCTTCAAATAATTGTCCAAAAAAATAAAATTTATGCAAGAAATGAATTTGATACCCATATCTATTTGGACTAGAGATGATAGTAATTAATGATTTTGGGAAATCATAATTTATTATTGCATTTCCTATAAATAGAAAGAAGGTATTTTTAAATAATAAATTTATTACATCTTATGGAATAATAATTGTAAAAAGAACTTTCGGGTCTATACTTAAGAACACACATTATTTTGTTACTCTACACTATCTAGGTTGGTATCCAATTCTGGTATCAAATTTGGTTGAAAATTTCATTCCTAAAATCTATGTGAGTGTATATATACCATTATATAATTTTACAAGGCCCTAATTTAACTTCTAATTTTAGAACTGTAGTTTAGTATTTTCTCATAATAGTATAGAATTTTTCACTTATTCAATAGACAGTTTACATTTTCTATTTGTACTTAGAGCATACTATCTTATAAGAATTTTATCTTTATCTTTCAAATCATTAAACATATCTTCTAACATATTACAATATTTAAATTATTCCTCATTTAACACATTATCATAATTGTTTTCATTGTGAGAATCATCATAATTATACACATATAACAAACCGAATTCAATATTTAAATCACCTAAAACAGTTACCTTTGATATGTTAGTCATGAAACACATGTTTTCTCTATTTGATTTATCCTCATGTGATGTATCTAAATCACTATATCTTTATTCATAAGCACTTCTTGTAACTTTTTTTTTATTTTTTATACCCTCTTTCCTTTTAATCATATTTATTTTTATACTTCAACTTTAGACAATCTGATTTTATATGTTCTTTTCTTTTGTATTCATAGCAGAAAAATTCTTTTAGACCATCATCCCTCTTATATTCTTTCTTCTAGATTACACTAAAATCACATTTCCTATTTTAGTTTGGATTCTTGAAAAAAAAAATTCTATAAAATTTCTTAAATCTTTTGGCTTGAAGAGCCATCTTTTCATCACTATCTGGTAAAGATTCACTATCACTTTATCTAGCAACTTGTAAATTTTTTCTATAACTTTTTATTTTATTCATTCTATTTAGATGTTGTAGTCTTGAAGGATATTGATCTTATTTTAGGCTCTTCATCTTCTTATCACTTTACCTTTAACTCCTCTTCATACATAATTAAATTACCAATCAGCTTCATGACTAGAAGCTTCCTAATATCACAGGACTCTCTGGTAGAGGTAGATGTTACTCTCAATATTTCAGGTATGCATCTTAATAGAAACATGATCTGATCCTTAGCAAAAAAATTCTAATCGTGCTCATTTTGTTGACAATTTCATTGGACCATATGAACATGTTAGATATAGGTTCATTAGGCTTCATGTTAAAGTTATTGTATTTAATAGTATAAGTTTAAATCCTCATCTCCTTAAAATTAGAAGTTCCCTCCGGGGAAATAGAAAAAGTTTCCCAAATTTCATATACAATTTTACATGCATAAATTTTATTTAATTCTTCATCTCCTAGTTTATAGTAAAGGATATTTATAACTTTAAAATTATTATTTCAGGATATCTATGTCGCATCATCCCAATATATCATAGTAGTATCATGAATAATATATTCATATTCAATTTTAGACCAAATATCCAAACCAATGGTTTCAATATGCTTTCTCATCTTAATTTTCCATTAATGCATAATTGTTTCTATTAAATCAACAAGTTATGTTTTTAGAAGAACCTTCTTGTGTATAGTCCATTTATAGAACTAGATTTATAAATAAAAAATTAAAATCATTAAATCTTTCCTAAAATAATAATTGAAACTATTTAAAAACATTAATGACAAAGAAAGAACTCATTTGATACCAAATGTTTTTCAGGCTGAGTATCTCAATATGGGGGGGAATTGAGTATCCAGTATAAATTTATGTTAAAAATTATTAATTTAAAATCTCCAAATTAATTTAAAATGGCCCACTTAATCAATATGTTGTATCGTTATTAGTTCTAATCTTTAAAAAAGTTTTCTAAAGATTGATTATTTACTAAGTAATTAATATAAAATATTACATAGTCCTTTGAAATAAATTTAATTAATTAAAATAATATAAAAACACAAATAAAGATTAACTACGAAACTATTATTTTTTGTTTGGTTAAAATAGTTTCATTTTTAAAAGAAGAAAAAAATTAAACAGAAACGTACACCAGGAATTTTTAATAAGTGTTTCAATATCAAGATGAGAATCAGACCTCTACATTTTGTGATCACCTGCCACCATGTAGTTTATATAAAATAAATAAGTTGATATACAACCTAGATAAAGTTTTACAAGATTTTACAAACTGTCCAGGCCACACACAACCTCTTCCATTTTTATCCATGTGAGTATAAACAAACAGGTCACACAAGGTCCTCTACCATAGTTATATGTGGGAAAATAGATAAAATTTGTTTGAGAATATATTATTATATTTTATTTTAATACATGAGATAGTGTGTGTTTTATAAAATAGAGTACACACACACTACTCAATATATATGAATAAATAAACATCACTGACAATTATAAAAGTGTAGGGATATAAATTCTTTGTGTGTTGTAGTGGATTTTGTGAATATTGTAAATTATTTGGAAATGCATCTTGAGTCATGTTATCTTGAAATCTTTTTAATAACAGTGTTTCACAAGATCTTATGTTCTAGACTAGATGAAAGTAGTAGATGTGTATGAGATTTGGATTTCTCATTTAAGTGATTGAGGATATAGTAGTTCATCTATTCATCTCTATGTGTGTTTTTTTATAAGCTCAATCACTCATCTTTCTATCAATCTAGTTCACATGAGCATTCACCTCTCTATAGAGGGGATTATGCTTCCTTTCTAAATAGAAGCTGTGGTAGGAAGAATAACTAAATTCATCCTAATATCCTACATCCTCATATAACATGTCTAAATCCATCTTCAATGCATTCTATTGAGAATTTAGGAGACAATAATTAAAATGGAATTCCACATTAAATTCAATAAACCTGCTGTTAATAATAATTCAAAATAAGTATATGTTAAGAAAACAGTTTTGGTGTTTTAGACTGATACTGATTCATTCTAGTGGTGGCTCATGGTCTAACAGTGTCTCCCTCTGTTAGTGTCTCAAATTTGTACATTTCCAAATTTATGTATTGGTGGCATGACTCTTGATAATGAGATTTACTAGTAGTGTCTCAAACTTTATCAAATTTTTACTCTAGAGTCATCTCATCCTGACGGTGACACATTGTTGATGGTCACTCAGACTTAGTGATATTTCTATGATGACAGTGATTTAGGGACAATGGTGACTCGTACTAAAATAATTCAATCTTTGCAGTGTCAGTCTCAATGTTGTCACTTCCTTAGTAGTGATTGGTGATGACTCATACTTAGTCAATTTCATCACCTATCTCAGATTATGATATACTTATAGAAAACATAAAATTCATTAATATCATTATCATCTTGATTGTGTGATCATTAAAACAAGGAGTTAAAAAAAATTCATAAATAATAAATAAAAATTAAAAGGTAAATAATATTTACATTTATTATAATTTAATCAACTTCATAGGGCCCTAGGTTCATGGTGACACCCGAACCAATCATACCTACATTGGAACATGATGGAGTCCAAAATATCCACCATAAGGATATCAAAATTCATTCTTTAATGGGATTTCATTATTCTTTAGATTCCATATCATCTCATAGTCATTAATCAAGGGGATATAGTAGCAGTCTGGCACCCCATGGGTATTTGGTGAATCACTCCCTGACTCACACCTCATTTTTCACATTCATATATGTATATATGCTTCTACATATATATATATATTGTTTCCTAGAGAAGTAGTCTAGAACCCCATGTGTATTTGGTGAATCACTCCCTGAATCACACCTCATTTTTCATATTCACACACACACACACACACACACACATATATATATAGTCCTAGGGAAGAAGTCTGGCACACCAAGGGTATTTGGAGCATCAGTCATGTACCCAAACTTCATTGTTCTCATTCAATTATATATATATATATATATATATATATTCAGGGCCTAGGGAATCATTATGGAACCCCATGGGCATTCCAAGCATGAGTCCCTGGCCCAATCCTCATTGTTCTCATTCATATATATAAATATCAAGGTCCCATAGAATAATTCTGGAACCCAATGGGTATTTGGAGAATCATTCCCTCACCCATACCTCATTTTCCACTTTTATATACACGTATCATGGTTCCATATTGATAACTCATTTATCAACCATTCTCAACATGGTGTACTGATTCATTTATCAAACACAACTGTGGTCCTACATTTTTACCACAAGGAAAAACATGAACAATTTACCCATTAATCTATTTATAATTTCTTTAAATATATTAACCCATCAAGGTTAAGAAAATCATCCCTTTAAATACCATTATTAAACATGTAATAAAGATTTAGTTCAATTTCTTACACCCATTATCCAAATTCTCACATTTCATAATTATCATTTCAAGGATAATTGGCCCACCCCCTGGGTTTTCATCAATCTGATCATGTAATCTATAATGAGCCCAATGGTATATATCAAGGGTCTATAAATATAAGGAAAATCAATATAATTTTTTAATTTAAATGAAATTTCACAACATAGAGATGAAACATTACAACTACAATATGAATTTAATATCAATAATATTAGATTTAAAAATTATAAAACCTACCTGAGGATCATTGAAAAACACTTACCAGCCTATAGCGCTTAACTCGATATAGAATTACCAAAATAAAAATGGATGAGGAGATCTAGGATCAAAACCCTGGATGAATATCCAAAATAACAATATACATTAAAACCTTGATATAAACAATCAACAATAGAGGAATTAATCCCCCTACAAAGTGGAAGAATGATGGGAGAGGGATATAAAAAATAAATAAAAAATATATCATAGAAGAATTCATTTCTTCCACCAGATCTTTGATTTCACCAGAAGAGTTTTGAGGCTCTTAGGAATCCAATCTGCAGCCTCTAAGAGAAAAGAAATTTTTTTTATGTAGAATATGGTGGATTTGGTTTATTAAATTGGGGTTTGGTAATTTTAATAAAAAACTAGGGGGTTTAAAATCCTATGTGCATAGATATCTGGGTGGGCCTCATGGTTTGAAAAAATATTCCCCCTAACCATGCACCCCAACTGTCTGGGGTGCGTGGTTACTCTTTAACTGGTGAAAGATTTTCCAAATCAAATTCCAACTGTTCAAATCCCATATCTCCAAGGGTTAATGGTTAGGGGAGTGTATAAAAATGGTTTTATCAAACCATTATCTCTCTTCCAATTTCTCAAAATGGGGTGTACAATTTCATGGGGAAAACCACACAATTTTCCTTCACCATTCACCAATAATGAACAACCTTGTGGGACTCTACATTTCTCTAAACTCTCCTAAAACAACACCAAAGAAACACCCAACCAATGTATAAGAAAAACATTGGTAAAATAATACCTCAAAATTTTTACATGATAACTCCAAAAGGTATAAATCATATAATATCCCCACCTTATAACAAATCATCCTCATGATATACTCCAAAGAATCAATAAGCCTCCTAGGTGAAAATTTTGGTCCATTGGTCCCACATATCTACTTCCCTCTCACATTTTTCCTCCTCAATAAGTTCATTATTCGATAGTACTCCATTCAATGACACAGTCTATTCCCACATTACTTTATCACTATGATCCACAACAAAAATAAGTTTCTCCTTAAAGGACACATCATCCTTAAAATCAAATTCGTCAAAGTTGATCACATAAGAAGCATCAGGGTGATACTTATGAATCTATGAAACATTGAGAACATCATGTATGGAACTATACCTATATGGAAAAGACTATAAATATGGAAATGGTTCAATCCCCTCTATAATCTCAAATGGTCTAAAAACGTGGGTTCCAACTATCCCTACTTCCAAATCCTATAGTGACCCAATCACATAGACACCCAAAGGAAAACATGGTCACCAACCGTTAAATCATGTGGTCGACGATGTCGATCAATATAATAATTATTTTTACTCATCACTATATCCTAATGTTTTTGAATCAAATGAACTTATTTTAATTCCCCCTTAATTAGGCTCAGTCCCAAAAACATTGACTCACCATCATCTATCCAACATAGAGGTGATTTTCCTAGCCTACCATAAAGATCCTCATATGGTAACATCTGAATATTTTCCTGATATCTTTATTTATATGTGAATTCAATGAGTGTTTTGTGCTTCTACTAAGTCACACTAAAATCTAGGACACATTCCCTCGTCAATTCCTCCATCATCAGAATAGTATTAACTGGTTTAACTTATGTTTATGGGTGGCAAGTTGCACATAGAGACACTGAAGTATCAAGAACCTTATATAAGCTATTCTATAAATGCAAAGTAAAACATGTATCATGATCTAAAATTATACTATATTACACTATGAAAATGAACTATCTCTAAAACATGAAAATATCCTAGTTGGTCAACTATGAAAGTCTCCCTAATTGACAAGAAATGGGATAATTTTTTCAATCAGTCCACAATAACCCAAATAATGTTATTCTTTCGAGGAATCATTAGAATACCTATGAAAAAATCCAAGGAAATGTCCTTCTACTTCCATTATAGAATGTAAAATGGATATAACAACTCACCTAATCATTGGTGTTTGTCTTTCACTTACTGAAATTTTTAGCATCATGTCACAAAACCCATAATTTTCTTTTTCATGATTGGCCACCAATACTTTTGACATAAGTCATGGAATATTTTGGTCAAACTCGGATGAAACTCCCACTTTGATGCATGAAACTCAACCATCATATCCACTTGGACACACATTGGCAGAATTAGATGACACCAAATATAGATGATCTCATCCTCATATATTGTCTAATTGGAAGGTGACTCCCCACCTTGTATTCCTTCCCTTAAGGAAAAAAATATAGATCCCCATGCTTCATTTTCATGATCCTGCTAAGAAGTGTTGACTCAACCAATACAGACTTGAGGGTCATCTTACCCTATCCTTACTAAACCATATTGTGCATCTCATTCTGCAAAGCCATCATCTTCATTTCATAGTTAGACTCTTGGACATCTTAATTATATATCATTAATCATAATGCATCCGCAATAATGTTTCTATTTCTCAGTGTATAGGCTCGCTCAAAATAAATAGACTTCATATAATCAACCCATATATGATGTTAGAGATTTAAATCTCTCTATGAAAATATGTACTTTATTCTTTTTTGTCATTATATACAGTGAACCTTTCAATGAAAAGGTAGGGTCACCAACACTTTAAGTCATAAACTACTACAACCAACTTAAGAAAATTCATAGGATAATTTTGTTCATGTTCCCTCAATTATTGGGATCCATGCACCATGACTTGATCTCCCTACACCATCAATAGTCCATGTTCGATCTTAGATGCAGCAAGAAAAGGTATACTCCACACACAGCTCGGGTAGGATTGAAATGGATGCAGTACCCAAAGGCCTCTTCAACTCTTGGAAGGTATTCACTCATGCTTCAGACCATTCAAATTTGATACCCTTACTGGTCAAAATTGAAAGTGATTTTTTCAAATGGGAAAATACCTTGATTAATCATTGATAATAACTTTCTAAACCCAAAATATTTGGATATCAAAAACATTCTTATGTTTTTTCCAAGAAACAAATGCCTCAATTTTTTTTGGTCCACTGACACACCTTCCTCAGAAATGACGTAACCCAAGAAATATAACTTCAAGATCCATAATAGAAACTTGGATATATTAGAGTATAGTTTATTTTCTCTATGTGTACTCAGTATGATGTTAAGATGTTGGGCATGATCGTCAAGATTCTTGGATTACACCAATATTTTATGCGTAAAAACAACCACAAAATTTCTAGCAATGGGTGGATGATTGGGTCAACAATGTTATTTTCACGAACCAACATGGGTCGTTATCTAACCTGGTGTCTAACTCGGTCCGTGGTAAGACCTGAGGGGAATTCTCGACCCCCATGGATTAGCACAAGTGCTTGGGTATCAAAAATAATATGAGGGAATTATTAAACCAAAATAATAAACACAAACAACCAACGAGATAAATAAACTAAAACTGAAAATAGACAACCAAAAATTCCTTAAACTAATATCAAATTTAAGGTTTGAAACTCAACTAAAAAACCAAGGGGACTATAATAAATAAAGAAAACTAAATCTCTAACACATAACTCTAAGAAACATGAGGTGCGACATCTTTAAGCTACCAGCATCAACCTTCATGAGAAGACCCTCAACAACCAGAACCACCATCACTAAGAATGATGCATCAACCTGGGATCCCAAAGAACAAGGTCTACATATACCAAAAGGTGTATGTAAGTTGTTATCCAAGAGCCCAGTAAGATTCCACTTAATAAAAAGGTTCCATGCCACAACATTAATAGATAATTTAACATGCTTATTCAAATTTATGATTTTAAAATACTTTTGAGGAAAACATTTACAAGATAAAAGTAAAAAAGGAAAATAATTCTTGAAGAACAACCATTTCACAAATACTAATTTAAACTGGGCCAAAAAATACATAAAGAATACACACACACTCTAGTGGTCCTCCATATGATAACAGAGGGCACCACATCATTAATAGTAGAGCACTTTGGGTAAATAACCTATGGTAGCTAGCACGTGTGGGAAGCTAGAGACCCCATACATTAGTCTAAATGTGGCATCTAAATGACAATGATATAGGTTCTCATGCATGATACCATAGTAGGGAAACACTTCTATAACCTAGAGGTCTCCAATCATCACATAATTTTAGTTAGTGTTGTAACATCAATCTTGCTAGATGAAACCGAGACAAACCACTTTCATGTCATCTAGCACACTAGTACTAATCCAACCACCTAGGTACCTGGGGTTCCCTTTTTGTGCTCAATCTAGTTCCACATTCACATAATAAATCACTTTTACATATCAAAAACCAAAAAAGACAGTACACACACAAAATCTACTACTTGCATACCCAAACCCCATTTTAAAAACACACTCACACTAAATATCTTCACAAACATGCCTCACACCTCTTATTCAGTTCAACAGTTCATAAAAAATTCCAAAACAATTTCTAAAAACACCCAAATGCTTTACACCTGAAGGAATACTCAAAATCCCCTTTTTAGACCAAATTCACAATAAATACAACATAACACCATAATTAGTATGACAAAAAATACACAATAAATTATTTAAAAATTTTAAAGAACATATTTAAATATAACATCAAGGGTTTTTACATAAAAATTCCACACTCACACCACTACATTCACAAATTATCATAACATTCTAATGAAATCACCATTCTTTGTAAAGAATCACCTTTCATTTTAACACACCTTGTAAAATCCTCTTTCAAATTTTTTTTCCATCACTTACAAAATACCAAAATGTTCTTTTTATAACACAATAAAAACCACCCATGAAAACCAACCCAAAATAATTGGCTAAACCCATTCATGAAACCCATTATACTTTAAACTATTTTTAAAACAAGTTTTTTAACTTTCATATATTTCAGAATTTATACACCAAATGTATAACAAAGACAACATGCTTAAAATGATCTATTTTTCACTTATAAATCCCCATTTAAACATAAATACTTCAAATTCTTTTAAAAATATAATTCTCACCTTCCAAAAAATCTATAAAACCCATTTGAGAAACAATACACCAAAACGCACACGAAGATATACCCATTTCCTTTGGTAAAAATTTATTTCCAATGTATAAACACACAAATAATTTCAAAACACCACACAC
Organism: Viscum album; assembly: GCA_963277665.1. Lineage (NCBI taxonomy): Eukaryota > Viridiplantae > Streptophyta > Magnoliopsida > Santalales > Viscaceae > Viscum > Viscum album. The sequence goes on from OY728136.1 coordinate 2,555,473, forward strand.
ACTACAAAATTAATCTAAATAACATATTTCTAAATTTAAATAAACACAATAAATTTATCTATTGATGTTAAGACACGAAACCACCTACCTCGGCATCAAAACCCCAAAATTGGTGTGAAATATTCAATTTAACACCAATTGCACAAAAAGAGAACCAAATTGGTCCCTAATTAAATAATTATAATAAAAAAGGATTCAAGATAGAACCCAAAAACAAACCACATACTTTATGAAAAATGAAAAAAAATACTCAAATAAGAGAAAGGAGGGCCTTATCTGAGGGGGGTTGTGCGTGTACAAGGAGGGCGAGGTTCCAGTAGGGGAGCCGGAGAGGCACTGACGAGTGGGGGGGGGATAGGCTGTGACTAATAGGGGGAGATACCAAATGCGGGTCGCATGAGGAAGGCAGGGCACGAGGAAGGGGGCCACCAGAGATGTTGTGTACATAAGAGGAAGGTTGGACGGAGGCCGTGAGTAGGGAGAAGGGAGGATGGTTAGTAGGGCACTACCATGTGTGAGAAGAAGAGGAAGGTGGGGAGGGAGACACAAAGGGTATGGAGGATGGGGTTGGGGTGCGACCTGGGGTGATAAACCCTACCAAACAAAAAAAAGAAATAAAAAATTAAAACACTTTAATAATAATAATAACATTAAAAATATTAATATTTATAAATACAAACAATAGAAATACTAATAATAACAATAATAATAATACTAACTTAATAATGTAATAACAATATTAATAACCAAAATAATATTATTAAATAATAAAAACATTATTATTATTATTATTATTAAAATTTAATCCATCTTATTTTAGTTATTTTTATTTTTCATTACCTTGTTAATTAATAAAATAATTAAAATTTATGGTAATAATAATAAATTCATTAATGATATTAATAATTGTATAATAAAAATAATAATAAAAGTGGTAATAAAATAATTTAATATTTATTATAATAATTATTATTTTAATATTAAAAACAACTTTAAAAAATTATATTCTTAACGCTATTAATAATAATAATTATATTATCAAACAATATTATTTTTATTATCCTTAATTATTCCTTAAATTTTATTAAACTTATTATTTTCATTTTATTTCCAGTTTAATATTCATCCTATTTTACTTTATTATCATTTTAGCATTCATTTCATTATATTTAACTTCAATGAACATCAGGCAGGTTGTACAGTGAATCGGGTGATGTTGTGCGGTGACCTGAGCAAAGCCACTTGGCTTTGACCACAATGTGCTGAACATAGTTAAGGACAACAAATGTTTTTTTAAATAAGAACTCAAAAATTTAAGCTCAAATTCAACCTAAACTACCTGATGTTAAGAAAATTATTAAACTAAATAATTTTAAAACAGCTGGTGTGACAATTCTCCCCACCATAGCACTTTCTGTCCTTGTAAATCCACAACATAAGCTGAACCCCAAAGTAGTAAACAATACCCCCTTAAGGTTCGAAGAGGATCCCAATGAGAAACAAGTGAAAGGAGGAAAACACATATTTCTCAGAGAAATAAACTTAAATGAAAACCGGAAAAAAAACCATAAAAATACTTTTCGATAAGTGTCGCCCACACCAAAGAGCTAGAACACCTCCAGTTGATAAAAAAAGGATCAAAATTTTCACACCCACATAATCTAATCCTTCAAACTAAAACAAGTTAAGAACTACTAAAATGGAAATCATACAAATTGTCCAATTAAAATAAGTAAAACCAAACCATTTCTTGGAATAAAACCGAATAGCCAACACGGGGAAGCCTGAAGGGGATCCCCACCATCAGAAACCTACCAACACCCGAGACAAGAACCAACAGAATGACATGGGGTGGCCCGAACAGACTCCCTACCCTTAAGAAAAAGGAAAACCCTGATTCAATTTAGAGAATGTTGAGCAATACCCAATGTGGGTCTCCCCACTACTAGAATAGACAGAATATTCAAAAACTTATAAATTTCATGGTAGTGACCAAACACCCCACCAAAATGGGTAGGTAGGGAAGGGCTCAACGACTAGGGAATCAAAGCTCTAGTTGAAGATAAACCAAATTCTTCACATCCCTATATGAGAGCTAATAAAAATTGAGACTGATTTACCATAACATACCCCATGAGGACCACTAAGAGAGATTACATTTGGTGGGTACAACCACCAGGACATTAAGGTAGTGAGATGACCACGCCTCCTCGTAGTTATGTGAAGCCTCATGCACCCAAACAGGTCCTTCAGAAAGAAACATCTACAGGAAATGATTTAAACTACCATCACCATCAACATCAATGAAAAAAATAAGCCCATGGTCCCATACAGTCCTGGGGTTCCTGACCACGAGCCAGCTTCACTCTGAGGCCTATGGCTGGAGCCCTGATGTTTGATGCATCTCAAGCCTTACAGTCAGGCGTTGAATAATCCTAAATGGATCTTATCCTTTTTGTTCCATGAACAACCACGCCGCAACTAAGATAACACCAAAAAATGAAACAAACCCCAACATTCTACTACTACCTTTTGGAACATCCACTAAAATATGGCTTTAGATGATTCACATGCATCACCTCTTCACCTTCACCAAGAAACATCAGAACGAAAGATGCACAAAAAACACTCCCCTTTGGAAAAAAAATTAGAACTACCAAAGAGGAGGACACACTATTATGAGAACATGGATTCCCATAGGATTCTATGGGATCTACCCTTTCATTTCAAGGAGAACACATGATGCAAGACATCACCAAACATGACCCTCATGTCCAATTAAAGCACTACAATTCCTTTCAAGACACTAGTCAACCCTAATAACTCTAATCCTTTTTCACTCTTCCCCACTATAATGACATTCACCATATCTAGGAGGGACCCTTAGACACAATGGTGTCGAACTTCCTACCCAATGAATCAGAAAATTCAAAGAGACCAAAACTCCCTTCAACTCCTCTCACATCTTTCACCCCCCTGTGAGAGGATACACTTAACCAAAAAGGAAAACAGGATAGACTTATCACTGACACACAAAAAGGTATAGTCCGTACTTTGATCATATGGAGGGTCGTTCAGCTATGAATTATCTATGGTTGCACATCATTCTCACATTAACTCTTTATTTGGGCCTATACTATCCAATAGGGAAGATCAAGGATCCAAAAGACTGGTATGTTGGTCAAACAGACTATCCAAAGACACTGAAAGGATGTGGGAAACAGTTGCAAAGGTCACCCAAAACACTTCTCAAATAAGAATACTAACTGATACCTTAAATCAACTTACTGATGATACATAAACAAGGAACATCATCTAACCAAGATATATTTCAAAAAATCAAAACACCCCACTACAAGATTCCCAAAACAAAAAAAAAGACAGAACAAAAAACTATGGATCATCAAACACCCCATTCTTTCTTTAAAAACGCTTTCAAAAATATATCTAGGAGGGTGGGATTTCCACCCATCAATGGAACCCCATGGGCCTTACACACACATTATCTCATGCCAACCGGGCACTAACTCATCTTCCACAAATACCCCATTCCTATGGTCACCCATGAAAATGCCAAAGGTTATAACCAAGTTTTTCTCGTTCGTCAAGACAACAATCGGCCCACATTCCCACTTTTTCCAAACCCCAAGTCACAAGGTTAAACCCAATTCAAATCTTAAAAACCTTCTTGGATAATCCCTAACCATTCACATCAAGACTCACTTTCAATTATTACACATTAATCTCAAAACATCTCACCCCATTTCATAAAACCTTTTAATAGTTTAAAAAATCATCTAAAAAAATTCCAAAACCCACCTTATAATCATCCATGTTTTCCAAACCATCATGTTTATATATCCAAAAATTTCATTAATTAAAATCCAATCTCATTTTTTACAAAATTCATTTCATAAAAATCCCTCTTTCTAAAACCTCATTCCAAATTGTTCTGAAAACCCATGTTCCACCCCTTTGAAAACCAATCCATTTCCACTTAAAAATTGAGATTTCATAAATTTTCAATCAAAGGTTTTCAAGATGATTTCCACAACCCAAAAGGACACAAGGCAATGAATGTGAGAATTATTATAAAAGGGTGACTTGAACATATGGTTGGTGACCATACTCTAAACACTCCACCATCACAGAGAGCATACCCAGGAAATGTCCCTGACTCCACATGGATTTCCCGGACTTGCCAGCTTAATGAGACCATTAACCCTACTCCCTTTTAATTTCCCTAAATAATGAATAACCACAAGGACCAAAGGACTCATATAAATCCTAACTTCCCTGGTAACATGAGTCTGGCCATGAGGTGTGATGACTAGGCACCTTACTCATATCCATAACAACAAGTTCCGACATCCTTAACTCTGGTCTTCCATGACTCTTCCTAATGGAACACAATCTAAGAGATCCAATTGCTCCAATACCATTTTTCATGAACCAAGTTGTCTTCCTATATGACTCGATGCCTGACCCGGTCCACAAAAAGGCTAGATGGGCATTCCTGATCCCCACGGGCTGACACAAGTTCCCGGGTATCAAAAATAATACGAGGGAATGATTTACCCAAAATAATAAACACAAATAACCAACAGGATAAATAAGCTAAAACTGAAAATAGACAACTGAATATTACCTTAGAATAATCTCAAATTTAAGGTTTGAAACTCAACTCAAAAACCAAGGGGAACTACAATAACAATAGAAAACTAAAATTCCAACACAAACCTCTAAGAAAAATGAGGTGCGACATCCTCTACCTACCAACACCAACCTGCATGAGAAGACCCTCAACAACCCTAACCACCATCACTAAGCATGATGCCTCAACCTGTGATACAAAAATAACAAGGTCTACATTCACCCAAAGGTGTATGTAGGGTGTGATACAAGATCCGAGTAAGATACCACCCTATAAAAAGGTTCCATGCCACAACATAAAGAGATAATTTATCTTGCTTATTCAAATTCATGCTTATAAAATAATTTTAAGGAAAAAATTTACAAGATGAAAGTAAAAAAAGGAAAATAATGCTTGAAGAAAAACCTTTTCACAAATACTACTTTAAAGTGGATGATAAAATACCTAAAGAAGACACACACACTCTAGTGGTCCTCTGTATGTCGACATAGGGCACCATGTCATGAATAGTAGAGCAATATGGGTAAATCTCATAAGGTTTCTAGCATGCATGGGATTCTAGAGACATCATACCTTAGTTTAAATGTGGCATAGAAACCACAATGATCTACTTTCTCATTCATGAGCCACTATTAGGGAAACACATCCATAACCTAGTGGTCTCCAATCATAGCAAAATTTGGTTAGTGTTGTAATGTCAATCATACTAGACAAAACTCGGACAAACCACTTACGTGTCATCTAGATTACTAGTCCTAATCTGCCAACCTATGTTATAAGGTTCCCTTTTGTGCTCAATCAAGTTCAACATTCACATAATACATCACTTTTAAATATCACAAACAAAACAATACATTACAAACACAAAACCCACCACTTGCATACCCAAACCCCATTTTAAAAACAAACGCACAAAAAATCAATTCAATAACATTTCCCGTACCTCTTATTCCATTAAATAGTTCATAAAAAAATCGAAAATAATTTCTGAAAGCAACGCATGGCTTTACACCCTAAAAAATACTCTAAATATCCTTTTTTAGACAAAAAACACACCAAAAATCCATGTCAAACCATAATTCGCATCAGATGCATGACTCAATAAATTATTTAAACAATTTAATGAACATATGTAAATAGAACATCAAGGGTTTTCACATAAAAATGCCACACACTCATAGAACTAAATTCACAAAAATCCCTATCATTTTAATGAAATCATCTTTCTTTGTAAACAATCCAACTTCCATTTTAACACACCATGGAAAATCCCCTTTCAAACAATTTTTACATCACATAAAAATTACCAAAATATTCTTTTAATAACACAAGAAAAGAAACCCATAAAAACTAACCCAAAACAATGGGCCAAACCCCCTTCATGAAACCCATCATACTTTAAACTATTTTTAAAATAAGTTTTTCAACTTTCAAATATTTCATAATTTATACACCAAATGTATAACAAATATAACATTCTTAAAATGATTTATTTTTTCCTTATAAATCCCCATTTAAACATAAATTCCTCAAATTCCCTTAAAATTAAATTTCACACCTTCCAAAAAAATCTGTAAAACCCATTTGAGAAACATTACACCAAAATTCGTAAAAATATATAGCCATTTTCATGTGGTAAAAATTAATTTCCAACCTATAAACACCCAAATAATTTCAAATCACCACACAAACTTAAAAATTAATCCAAAGAATGCATTTATAAATTTAAATAAGGAAAATAAATTTATCTATTAATATTAAGACATGGAACCACCTACCTAGATGTTAAAACCCAAAAATTGGTGTGAAATCTTTAATCACATTCCAATTGAACCAAAAGAATACCAAATTGGTCCCAAATTCAATAATTTGAACAAAAAAGAATTCAAGATAAAACCCTGTAACAAACATCATACAGACTGAAAAAGAAAAACAAAAACTTAAAGAAGGGAAATAAGGGACTTATCTGGAGGGGGGTTTCTCGTGTGAAAGGAGTTTGAGGTGTTGGTTGGGGAGCCAGAGCGGCACCGACCAGAAAGGGGGGCACTGGACTTGGCCATAGCCAGTAGGGGGAGAGGTCAGACGTAGGCCACACAAGGGTGGAACGACACCATAAGTGGGGGCTACCTGAGATGATGTGTGCGCTGGAGGAAGGTCGGCCGAAGGCTACGGGCCGAGAGAAGGGAGGCCGACCAGTAGGGTGCCGACGCATGCAAGCAGAGGAGGAAGGTGGGGATGGAAATGAGAATGTTAGGGAGGAGGGAGTTGAGGCATGACCTGGGGGGATAAACGATACCAAAAAAACAAAAAAACAAAATAAAAAATTAAAACACCCTGATAATAATAATAATATTAAGAATAATAATCCTTTTTAAATTAAAACATTAGCAATAATAATAATTATAATAACAAAAAAACATGTTAACCATATTAATAACAAGAATAATATTCTTAAATAAAAATAACATTATTATTATTATTAAAATAATTCTTAATCCATCTTATTTTACTTATTTTAATTTTTCATTTTCTTATTAACTAATTAATTAATTATAATTTAGGCTAATAATAATAATAGAATTAATGATATTAATAATTTTATAATAACAAAAATAATAAAATTGGTAATAACTTAATAAAATATTAACAATAATAATTATTATTATAAAAATAATTTCCTATCAACCATCTTAGTGAATTAAACCTAAGAACCCCAAGGAAACGTACCTAGAGAGATAAATCTCTTATGCATCATTTTCTCTAGCCGAGTCAGAAGCTCTTGAAGCTCTATTATTTCTACTTGGTAATGTGGAATGAAAACTGTCTCAGCTCTATGCATTAGCTCAATATTAAACTCAATATATCTCCCATGTGGAAGCCCTAAGAAATCCAAAGGAAACCAGTCCTAAAAACAGTTCACTATGGGTGTAAATACACTTTTCTCCACACCCACATCATTCAACAGAATACTCGCAACCTAGTCAGTGAGCTCCCCGGTTGCGGATGAGATGGACCTATATAGTCTTCCTAGATATCTCATTATCCATGAAGAACATAACTGTTACCCTCAAGATACATAAAATTTACTCGCATATGGTAACAATATATGTGGTATCATAATGATACCAACCAATCCATACCCAAAATAAATTCAAAATTTTAATATCACGTATGTAAAGATCCTTAAAATATGATACTCACCAACCTCAAGGGAACAAAACTTGCATAAAAAAATTTTACCGTACACTTGGTGGTATGTCGACAGTCATAACCCCACTGGAAAACTACACCATCAAACACAAAACTTTCACAATCTTGTTAGATATAAAATAATTTGAGGTTTCAATATCAATTGATTACTGTTAAGAATAGAATATATAATAATTGTACCTATGACTCTCAATATCCCAGCCTCACTATAAATAAGTTCAGGTAGAACTACAAGCAATTGTCATGTACCTCTACATAATAATCTAGATTCGGCTTCCTATGGCACAATACTCTACTAATATGGGTGCTCTTTCACTAAATTATGATGTACAATACCTCAACCACCATGACCAGTATTATTCAAACTTCCAGACTAGTATTATGTAAAATACCACCTTCCCATACACAATTTTTTTGTAGTTACTCCATCACCACCCATATATCTTGGGTTTCTAGAAAACCATTATAGATGCCCCATATTTCCACAAGATCAACACTCTACTAGTGGTTGGGGACACTATATATGAAGGTGACTCGACCTACTACATAGATACCAATGAGATCAAGTATTACATTGAGTAACTGATCTTTATACCTAGCCATTGTGCTTTCCACTACCCCATTTAATTTTCTTATAGCAACAATTCCTACCCACAAGAAGTTGCACACCTAATCATCCAGTTGAAACCACATTTCTTATATGGGATGCCTCCTTTAATTTCACCTCATAAATGAGAGGTTGTTTCACCACCTCATTGAAATTATTCAATTGAAAGATATTAACAAGGGAATTAATCTCACAATTAAGTCTATTCTGAAATTGTTTTTCTATATTTTCCTTATCTCCGACCCATGATGGGACAAATCACTACAAGTCAGTGAGGTGACCAACCTAGTCTATCACTAGCATCTTTCCCGGGTCACCCACATAATATCTTCCACTCTCTATTGTCTGATCATCTCCAAATAAAATTTATCCAATAACTTATCATGTATTTCCATCCATACCATTCTGTCTAACTACTCATCATGAGAATGAATTTTACACCAATTCATCGCTTGTCCCCTTAACATGTAAGAAAACAACATGAATATTCTCTCCAAATGAGTCTCTAAATGGTCTATAAGTTTCTAGATATACTTAATCAGTAACTATTCTACATCAAGTACACTCTCTCAGGTGAAGGTTAGAGGGTGCTGCAATTGGAACTCTCAAGTTAGATCAGACATATTCCACACAACCCTTCCTGGGTCTCATTCAATGAACTGTATAAAGAGAGAAAAGTTATCACAAAACTACTCTCTCGACCCTTTACCCAGAAATATCGGGGCCTTCGGTTCCACTATTGGAGGAAAATTTATAGCAATTTCATTTTATCATCTTACCAAATAACATCATCATTTAGAGATGTACCTACAATTCCAAGTGCAAGTATTAGGGAACATAACACAACATTAAAACATTTTTACAAGTTAGTTTCACATAATTCTATAAAAATTAATTCCTCATACACCTTCATATGGTCAAAACTGAGGCACTATCACTTCCCTCAACCATCCCTAGCCTTGGCCATGGGTGACACACGGTATAACAATTTCATATTTTAAGTTTCCCTATTACAAACCAACTTTACGAATATAATATTACAACATTAAGAGTGATTTATAATTATGAATTCCATATTAATATCATTTTAATATTAAAATAATAAAATAAATAAAATTATTTTCATTTCCTAAAACCCACTCATAACTTTGTTTTTCATGTGTTCATAATATAATTCATGTTAAAACATTCTTGAGTGCTGAGAATGATTCATGTGTACTCAACTCTCATGTCATACATAGCTATGAGTAAAATATCAGAAAATAATAACATCACATAAATAGTGCATCACTTTAGGAGAAATAACATTCAACTATTATAAAAAACGTCAACAACAATAGTCCCACCTCAGAAACTTGGGTTTTCCCCACATATGGGTGAGATACTCCCATTCAAGACCTCATTATGAGGAACATATTATTCCAATATCCTGTATAACCTTCCAAAAAAACAAGACTATATAAAATAAAAAAAACCTTATATGACATGTCTTTGTAATCCCCCAACCAAGGGGCCACATACCGGTTCCCCAACCTGGTTCATCACATAACCTCATGCATGCCTCCCTATATGCCAGTGGTTTCCAACTAGAAGAAAAGTTTTAATATTTAACATAGGGAGACTATACACTCTTTATCAAAACACCCAAACAATAGAAATTAAAATGCAATATAACCAAGACACTACAATAATAACCAATATCACAATAATAAATCTAAAATAAAGAAAATGACCATAAATAAAAAAGATAAATATGTCATGTCATGGATGTGTCAAGTGTATAATGAAAACCAAATAAAAATAAATACTAATATATTCCAAGTTAGTCCCGATATCATATATTATTCCCATATCCATGCCCCATCCCAAATCCCAAATCAGTTATCTTTCATAGGAATCTTTCCTTTATCTTGTCTGGGAAACATGAAGTTTATTCAGTTACCAATCATGAGGCTTGAGTAGAGTGTGATTACAACTTATTAGGCCACTAGTAATGGTGTTTTATGTAATATATAGTATATAAAAGTGTATAAAGTTGTATAAATAATAAATAACAATGATTAAATTAAAAATTAATCACATTTATTATTCTTCAAACAACCACATAGGCCCCCAAATTCATAGTGACACTCAAACCAATCATACCTTCTTCGTCCTATTCCTAATTCTGAACCATCCACCATAAAAATATCATAATTCCCTAATTCATGGGAGTTCATTATTTTTTTGATTCCATATCATTTCACAATCATGCATCTGGGGCCTAGAGTCATAGTGTGGTATCACATGGGTATTTAGACCATCAGTCCCTAGCCCACACCTTATTTTTCACATTCACAGACACACACACACACACACACACACACACACACACACATATATATATATATATATATCGAGTCCTCGAGTAGCAGTTTGACACCCCAATGGTATTTGAAGCATAATGTTTTTACCCATACCTTGTTTTTCACATTTACACTCACAGATATATATATATATATATATATATCAGGGGTCTATAGAATCGTACTTTCACCCTATGAGTATTTAGAGTATTGGTCCCTGACCCACACCACATTTTCCACATGAATATACACATATCATGGTTCTACATTCATAACTCATTTATCAACCATTCATAATATGGTGTACCAATTCATTTATCAAAGGCAAACATGGTTCTTTACTTTTATCACAATGAACATCATGAACAATTTACACATTAATCCATTTATCATCATTTATTTTGAAACTCATTAAACCTTCAAGGTTAATCCAAACAACCCTTTGAGTCTCCATATCAAACATTAAACAAGGATTTATTTCAATTACATACACCCATTATTCCCATTTTCACGTTAGATAATTATCATTTCAAATATAATTAGAACAACCCATTGGTTTCCATCAATATGGTCTCATAATCTCTAACGGGTTCAATGAGATCTAGGAAGGGACTCTCAATTTTTCTGGAATCAATACACTTTTGTAATTTAAACAAATTATCAATAAATGGAAATGAAATAATATAACTACTACATAAGATAAATAAAAATATTATGAGATTTTTCAGTTGGACTACCTACCTGAAGATCATTGACGAACACGCTCCAACCTATAGCCCTTAATTCAGTGTAGAATGAATGAAATCATAATGGTGGATGATAGCTATAATGAAAACCCTAGATCAGGATCCCATGAAATAAGATACATTTAAACATACATATAAACCATTAACATTGGAGGAATTAATCCTAGTCCAATGGGGAATAATGATGGGAGAGATAGGAATATAAACCAGGAATAAATTCCATATTGTAGAGGGTTTGATTTATTCCACCAAATCATTAATTCACACCATAAGAGGTTAATGGAGCCTTGGAATAATCTTGGGATCCTCCAAGAGAAAAGGAAATCATTTTTGTTCGAATAGGATTGATTATGGTTATTCATCGGGGGTTATATAATTTTTAATAAAAAAACTCTCAGGTTTAAAATTCTATATGAACACTTTTCCGGGAGAGACGCATGGTTTGACAAACTGTGGACCCTGGTCATGTCCCCTACTATTTATGGTGCATGGTTTATCCTAGGTGGAAAAATGGGTCGGAAGACCATGAAAAAACTATAAAACCCCCTCTATCTAAGGGTGAATAATTTGGGGATGTTTGTTGTACAGTTTGGTTAAACCATGCACACCTTCATGTTTTTGAAAATAGGGTTCATTTTTTCTTCAGGAAAACAGCACGATTTTCCCGAACCGTGCACCAACCATGCAAAACCCCATGGGCTTCCAAAATTCTCCAAATTCACTCAAAACAACCCCAAATAAAAAACCAAGGTATAACAAAAAAGGGTAAAATAATACCTAAAAAAAGTTATAGACATATCCAGAAAGGTTGGTATTTTACAGTTGGCAAACAATATCATGGACCTCTCCCAATACTCATAAAGAGTTTCTCCACCAACATTCAATATTCAAAAAATCATCTTCCACAGTTGTGGAATCCATAATAACTATATAAAAATTTAATAGTATTTCTTTATAATCTATGAATAATAATTCATACATTATTAATCTATTGTTTAGTAATCAAGATACAATCATTTGAAGGTATAAGATATATTTTTCACAAAATTGTTTTTATGTGTGAAATGATATTTTATCTTAAGAAATTAACTAAAGAAAAATAGATTAATAATTTTAATGAATTTTATAGAATATAAATTCAATAAAATATTTTATCATTTATTTAATTGTTTTTATTAGACATCGAAAGAAGGTAAATTTGGTTTTATGATTAAAAATTTATTAGTCTAAAAAACCAAATTTGTTGCATTTTGCTCATTTATTTTAACATTAATTTATTTAAATTATTGAAATATAATTTGATCAAAGGGATTGAATATTTTAAATTATAATTTTAAAAAAATTAAGGATGAAAATTTCATTTTTTGTCATAAGGAATAGTGAAAATAGTAAAAATTTGTTTCGACATTTTGGTTTAAAAGGGGTTTACCACGGGGCAAAACTAACAGATCAGGTAAAAAATGCCCATTATAATTTTCTAAATCTTATTTTTTGAAGATATTTCGAACTTATATTATCCTATATTTGAGTAATGTTTAATTTTATTTCAATTTCTTAATAAAGTGACTTTATATTATATAATCTTTTAAATAATTCCATGTATGTCCTCCCCTCAATTATATAATGAAACGTATTTTCTTCTATTATTTATAAATGTTGAGTACTGTATTTCAACAAATACCTACCCAAAAAAATTTATAGATTCAATAAAGTCTTTCTTGATCTTCTTTACATACCCTAATACCATTTTAAAAAGGATTCAGGTGTAATCCGAAGGAGGTCTCTCAAATAAGAGGTAATAATCTTACCCAACTCTATCAATGTTTATTTCCTATAATAAATCCTCTAAATCTACTATATACATCCTAAAATAATTAATAAAATATCATAAATATATTTCTATTTTATTATTATTACGGTACAACAATTTTTCACCTTATTTACATCGAATTTTAAATGAATGTATCACTCATGTGTACGTGAAGAGTACAACCTCCACACAACGATATGATTTATTTTCTATCACCACCTCACATTTATGGATATAATGATAGATTATATATATATATATATATATATACATATATGATATTTATGATATAATTATTACTCCATAATGTTAAAATATTATAGGAAAATCCTTCATTCTTTTCATTAGAATATTAAAATAGTGTTCTTGCATATGTATGGACTACCATATCCATGAGTGGTGTAATCCCTTTATCTATCACTAAAATTTATGAATGGTTATAAATATGTATATAATGAAAATATATAATATTTATATCATGGTTAATATTTTGGAGGTTCTCAAACCCTTCTCAATATACAATAACCATTACTACTGATTCAAAACATACATAAAAATGAAGAAGTTAACACTCAAAATTGATAATGATAATGAAATATTGTTATTGAATGGGTGAAAAGTTGTTATAAGTAAACCATGTATGGTACTATAAATATTAATATGGTTCTTTTTTGTATTTAATAAATTTAAATTTATTACATATAATTTTATAAAACATATGAACAAACTTGGAATTGAGGTATGAGTTTCTCCTCTCATTTTTATTTTTTTAGACATATTCTATATTCACCAATTTTTTCAATATCACTATTTACTGGGGATATTTATGATTAAATTTATAATTATTAAATTCTATGATCTATCACTAATAATTATCATGAAGTTTAATATATTATTGTTCTTTTGTGGACTACATACTTTCCTTTAATTTTCCTCTCTCTAAGTACTCATAATACCAGAATAATTTTTTAAGGAAACCTCATATTATTTGTCTCTTTAGTGGGGAATATTTTTCATCCATTTCCATATTTTCTTTAAAATAATTCAATAATGTTTTTAATATTCTTCAATTATTTATTAAAATCATTTTTACTATTTTTTTAATATATATAATTTTTTAAAAAGAATATTCTTGTTTTTTACTGAATGAAGAACTTATTAGAAAAGTTATGAATGGAATATTTGTTTCAATGTATACCATAAGAAAATATTTCTATTACTCTCATGACTATTGTTTTCATTGAATTTAACTTTAAAATTTTCTATGTTTCTTTTCAAAGAAAATTTTTTGCCAATTTTTTTAAAAAATCTATATTTTAAATAAGTGATTTCAAAATAAAAAGATTATTTTCATCAAGAAATGTTCCATAGTTGTTTTAAAGGTATTCTCATCCATAAAAATCCATTTGATGTTTCTTATGAATTACTAGGGATATGATCCAGTGTTTCCATATTTATTATTTCTTTGGATGGTTATTTATTTTTCTCATGTAGTCTTGATGAAACTCGTTTTCTTTTCAATGGGTCAAGCTATGATGAAATGATAAATATATTCCCGATTTAATGGAATACATAGAAATTGATTATGATTATGCGATGGAAGGTTTTTTAAATTTTTCCATTGAATTGGGTACTTTTTAATAGTTTTTGATCTCAAACAATACATAGGTAGTTATACCAAGCCCAAAAGAGGGTGCACCGGTGGTTAACCGATGTCCAAATTAGGTACTCATATAGTAATCCAAAGACAAACATGTGATTAATTTCTAGGTGGATATTCTTGGAATACGACTTCTATTATTATGATTATGCCACACTAGTTATTCCAATATCTATTAGATATTCTAATTCTTATAATATGATCTCATTTCTTATGAACTTTTATTCTTCTAGTATTCATGTCTAATAAACTGACTATGTTTTATTTCATGATTATGATCTATGAATAATTTAGAGTTATTGTCAAATTTTAAGCTCAAGTTATCATACCCTAATTTTTGTGATATTATTACATATGATAATTTATTGATTTCTCCCATATTCACCCTTACTGAGCATATGATCTCACTATTTCTTATGATTTCTTATATTTGGGTTATTAATAATGGTTTTATGTAGGGTATGTAAAATTAGTGTATAATGGGTGAAGACCTTTATTGAGGATATTGAAGATCATTCATGAAACAAGATGTTTATGTATATAGTCTCCAAATACAATAAAATTAATGGTTTGGGGGAATGTATTATTTTTAGATGTACTGAATATTCATCTAAAATAGTATAATATTTAAATATATGCAATGTCTAGGTGGCCTCAAGAGTATTACCAATCCATTATTTAAATAAAAAATAACTTATTATTTATCAAAACTAGTATATTATTTTGATAATTCACTAGTATAAAAAATGGTTATAGATATATACATTGCCTATCTTCATAGGTACAATAACCATGGTTATAGACTATGACCATAATATTGTGGTTAACAGGAGTTATTGGTGTCAAAATAGATGCAAAAAATATTTCCACATGCAACTGCCATGGTTATAGTGACATTTCTATAAGAAACATATTTCCATGAGCACCATCACCCATGGCGTATTTTGGTGTGGAAATAGGCCGTGGGTATGTATCCATGGGAATTTACCATGGCTATATCCTATGTAAATTTTCATGAAGATCAACCATGAATGTAACATGGGAATATTACAATGGGAATATCTCATATTCATAACATTAGTCTATTTCCACAGAAATATCCTATGATCATAGCACATAGAAAATTTTAAAAATATACCCTTAGTGAGGTTAAAACCTATAACTCAGCATTATAACACACTCTACCACTCTCATACAAAACTATTTAGGTATATAAATATAAATAATAACATTTAAATATATATTATCATAATTTTTATATTTATTATAATAATTTTTAATCAGTTTACATGTTAAAATAGTCTATATCCACAGGCCACCATGATAATAGATGTAGGTCCATCATGTAATTGGCATAGATCTATAGGCTATTGTAAATAGGGATGTATATTGAGCCTATAATCATGATCCATATTTTTAGTGGTTGTAGGTTTATAGGGTCAATAGCCATATACCATTATCCCTATTTTCATATTTCTATGAGGAAATGGCCTAAATCCATGAGCCACTTAGCCCGTGGTTGTGGGATCCCAACCACTTGGACCTTCCAGAATAAAATCCTGTGTTCATGGATATAGGTGCATGATATTCCTTAACTATGATCTTCCTCCTTGGACAGGTGGTTCCAAAATAACCCTATAGCCATAGTGTACACCACTCATTGCTATAGGTTGTTCCCACATACAACTATGGTTATAAGTGAGATATAACATTACTATAGGTATCCTACAGGCATGTTAATTTTTTACCTATGCCTATAGGGGACCTATAGCCATGATCAATCCTGTTAGTGGTTGTAGTACCACATCCATAGGTATTTTTTAAAATAATGTTTAAAATATTTTTATATAAATCTATAAGGTTTAAATTTAGTTATTCTTATTTCTCTTACATATTATAACTTTTTGAAAATTATATAAAATAAGTGGATAGGGATTTATATCCTATCAATGGGACAATAAAAAACTCCTTCTCTATATATTATATGATTGTCACGTCTTGATATCTTTATAAAAATTTCATATCAAAATTTGGATCAAAACCAAAGCAATTATTAGAACTAGATCTAGTTATTTAGTTGAAACATATCAAACAAGAAAAAAAAGTGAATCTTATAGATGGATGGTCTCCTCAAAGAAAATGTAAATTTCTTGGTTCAATTGTTGCAGATTGGTCAAGAAATAATAATTTGAACCTTAGAAAATATAGTATAGTGGTGGTACTAAGGCTATCTGATGAAGACAAATAATCCTTAGTGCTTATTTATGTGTGTGTGTGTGTTACTTCAGGTTGTAGTGTAGTATAGAGAAAAAATTTTGTGTGAATGAGTTTAGGAAAGGTAAAGTTATAAAATTTATTATAGAATATAGGGCACACCATGGATATTACCTCAACTAACCTTCTTAATCAAAATTATCACACAATTCTACAATTTTCCTTACTAATTAATTATCTAAGACCATAAATAATCACCCTTTATTATTTTTTTCATCTCAAAAAGAGTCATGTAATAATCATTGTATTCTTTGATATTTCCTAGACAAAGTGATCAAAATTATCATATCCATTCTAAATCCTACACAACACTCTATAGGTTATGAGATATAATGAATTAATGGTAATTGAGTGAAAACCAATACAAGGTAAGGTAAATTAATTGAAATATATAAAAAACTAAAAATCTATAATAGATTCATGCATTCAAATAGTATCCTAAGATATAAAACAAAATATAAATCACATCAATTAATTAGAATTAAAAATAAGGGGTGGGGGAGTCTCCTCATATCAACCATAAGTGGATTAGTTTGTTATTACTAGATAGAAAACAAAAAGTTAAAAAAGATTAAGAATCACCCATCCCATGTTGTAGTGTGTTTCAATCATATTTATAAAGTTATGTTGAATGTTCAAGAACACTTTTTAAAGTAAGGATGGTATCCATATGAGTCTTGAAAGCTAAATTTATTCCATGTGGAAGGTACAAAATTACATTGTTGCTTTCGAAAATTATTTGTTACCCTAATTACAAATAGATTCTTCTCTTATAAGGATCATATTCCATGACTTTTCCTAATTTTTCCAATCAATGAGAGGGGAATATTCCCATAGTCCCCCCCCCGAGCATCGTATGAGTTCCACATGACCACTCTCTTGATCCATCATTGTTGAATAAATTTCTTGACCCTTCAGTAGTGATTATTAAGTGGTGAAATATCCAATAGATGGTGATTTGATTAGTTTTCATTGATTTTATATTTATATAGTGTCATGAGTCTTTATTATTCTTTAATCGTAGGGCATCGAAGGCTCCCACAACATTTTTTCAATCATAGTCAGTGTTCTGTTAAAGAAGATAGAATTTTATTCAAATGAGTTCCCAAAAATATCATATATGTCATTAGAAATATGGATTTTAATTACTTATATCCTTTGGTTAATCTCACACAATCCTTATAAACATCTGTTTAATTATGCACACACTCTGGGGATGTGGTGATGAATTTGAAATGAGTGGTGGATGATTCTTACCTAACATACAACTCAAATAATTTAATATCAAGTAGAAACTGGGAAAATGGTTCCATATGATGTGTGGATTCTTTAGGTTCATCTTACACAATCTATAAATTGATCATTTAAATAATAGAAAAATTATAGGGGATTTGGTTATTTATAATAAATGTCTTGGGATAGGGTTCACCTTATGTAGGCATGGGGTCATGACATTTCTGATGAAGAAAGGTTCACCATACATGGATACTAGGTTAATATCAAGTGCCTACTGTCTTGACAAATTGATTATAAGGTGAGCATTGTCTTATGGGACGATTCTTATGCAGTGAATTCTTCTTTATTTTACTCTCCTGTGAGTCATAAAATGAAGTTACCTTCAAATTTGAGTGCACGTTTATTATTTATTTGGTTCATTTACATTAAAATATCTTTATGAATCCCCTTAGAGAAAGAGTTATTCACTCATGGACCATTGAAAATTTATTATAATTTCATGGAAGGCATAAAATTCTCATTTTAATTAAATAAAGTCAACAAAAAATTCCTTTTCTTCATAATGTATCCTCCAAAATCTTCTAGTAATTTATACATTGTTGTTTTGTCACTTAAAAATAAAAAAAACATAATTAATAAAGGTTTCTGTTAAAAACTAATCTCAAAATAAATTAATCCATTATAGCTTAAGAATTAATCCTTTATAGTAAATTTTAAAATCAATGAAAATCCAAAAATAAATCCATTTATTTAGAATTAAGTTAAAAAAATGATGAAAACTCTATAAATTCTTAAAATTAAAATTTTAAAAAAATATGAATTGATTAACCCCTCATATATATGAATTAATAAAGAATTTATAGAAATCCCAAAATTAGAACCCACCTGTATGATGATGTAACCAGAATTTTGAAAAATAAGTACCCCATCCAATTACTAAAATTCCACTTCCTTCCAAGAAAGAAAAAATCAAAAATAAAATGATAGAAAAAGAAATATAAGAACAACATAATAAATTACAAGGTTTGGATAGGGACCAAATCCATGTGAGGAACACAGTTTAAAAATTTATTGTGAGAAAAAAAATAACTTATAAAAGTTATATATACCAGAGATCAACATAAACAATAGACGAAGATTAAAAATTGATTTTTTGCTTTTAAAGTGACTAGATCCAAACTATTTATATATGATAACTATATCTATATTCCAATAATAATAGTACTATCCCTATCTAATCATTAGGGGGAGTCCACCATTAAACAAGTACCATTTTGGTTTCCATAATTTTCATTGCCTACATTTTCAATGTCTAGTGAATAGTGTAGAATTTGGAACTAATCTTCTCTCTTATATTGTTATCTGATTTCTAAAATTAAAATTTCCATTTTTTCCTACCTTCCAAATATTTTGTGTTTCTAAAAATTATTTTTATCACAATATAATCTCTATATCGTTTTATTTTATACCCCTGGAGACTACACCTTCTAGATAATATAATACATAGCTAGAAAAATATTTTCACATGGCCAATACTATTAATCTCCCACATTATAATTATTTTCTAGGCTTCACTATGTACTTGAAAAACATTCATAAATACCCTTGTAGTGACAACATAGAACCCAAACATGCTTCTAGTCAACCCATCCCCACTGAGGTGTAACACCACCCTGGAATTTCCCAGACTATAACCTTGGCCAATATATCCACTAGATTCTAAACTCCATCAATCTTCCATAGAATTATCACTTTTTTCCACCAATAACTTCTGGATAAAGTTATAATATAATTGAATGTTCTTTTTCATGGATTGAAACATCAAATTTCATCGAATATGGATCAATCTATGAGAATCAGAGAATAATAGTCTAGTATTCTATCTTTTTCTATGATAATCTATTATCACCCTAAGCTAAATAAACTACTTCCTAGATCTCGTTAGTGCAATGGACATTTCCTCCTTTTATAAAAACATGATTACAAAAAATGCCTTTAATATTGTTTCCCTTTATCAGAACTAGAAATAATAATTAATAAAGGATCCCTTAGCAGCGCTAAAAAACACCGATAACGGTAACTTTAATTAGTTCTTTTTTCTAGCACTAATTAAACTCACCTTTTATCAGTGCATTTTTCAGTACTTGTAAAGGGTTACCTTTATCACTGATTTATTTTTAGTTCCCATAATGAAATCCTTTATCAGTTATTTTTTGTACTCATAAAAGTCTGAATAAAATTAATTAATTAAATTCATTATAAATAAAAAAATATTTTATTAAAAAAATATTTTAAAAAATATTAAATAAATAACTATTGATTAAAATGAATAAATTGATTATACCATATATATATATATATATATTATAAATACAAATAAATAGTATATATTAAATATATAGATATATGAAAAATAAAAATTAAATAAATAGAAATTAAAAATAAGTAAATTAAGAAATATATTAAACATTTTATTAATTAAATAATTATTGATAATGTTAATAAATAGTATATATTAAACATATAGATATATATGAATGTATTTAAAATATCATTTATAAAATAGAAAATATTTATACTTCATAATAAATAGTAATATATTTAATGAATAATGGTTTATAATTAAAAATTAATATGAATTAAAAATACTGACTAATTGCATCAACTAATTGACATAATTGAATTTAATTTCAATTTTCATCTTAACATAGATCAAACGTGTGTTATATTGATTTCAAATATACGTAATTAATGCATTTTTATATACAACATACACACAAAAATATTTTTCTAGGATTTTAATCAATTATATATATATATATATTTACAATGATTTAATATTTTCAAAATCTTTTCATCTTTATTTCAATATATAGCAATTTTTTAATGATTTATATTTAATTAATCAAGCTTATCTAATTTTTCAATATTGTTAAAGTGTACTTATTTTTAATTATTCAATTTTTGTCATTTTTTACTTGTATTCAATTAAGAATAAATATTCATTGATAATGCTAAAAATATATTTGTAAATAAATATTTACAAAAAAATATATTTATAAAGGTATATTTACTATTTTTATATGTTTATAATTATAAATAAATAAATAATATTTATTTAAAATGTATTTATATAATGAAAGAATTATAAAATTATTATTTTATAAAAAGAATTATTATAAGTATTATAATTATATTTAATAATTATAATTTAAAAAAAACAACTTTTTTAAAAGTACTATACGTATTTATCAGCACTTTTTTTGAGTGATAAATATAGAGATTTTTTAGTGCTAAAAAAGAATTGATAAATTCAATCTTAATCAGATCTAAAAAGCACCAATAAAGATCATTTTATAAGTGCTTAGTAACTTAGTGTTATTAAAATATATCTTTACCAAAATATTTTTGGATGAATTAAGAAAATGCATCCCAATCTATTTTAATAACCCTAGACACCAAGAAGTAGTTCGTGATATCTGAAGCTTTCTATAGAAGCCACATGATGTTGTTTCTCCTCATTGTCAAATCTAAGCTCGAATCTAGGCTAGAATCAAGGCTCCAACTATTCTAAGGCTCAAATCTGGGGCTCTAGGGATTCAAGGGTCGAAAAAAACCATGTATCGAACCAAATCCAAGTTTTTTGATTTCTCTACTTTCCCTCGGTTATCTATTGAACCTTATCATCCCACATTTATGTATCCTTAAAACTTTTCTTGTACTATCCTATAATAAAAGATCCCAAAAATCATTATTTTTTAGAGATATTAAAGTATCGTCTTCCCTGATAGCATGTGGTTCTCCTTAGGAAACATTAGTATTCTATGACATCAAATATATCAAACTCAATGTTGGGTTATTTTGTTTAGAGGTATAATAGGATCCCAATACCTATATTATGTGACATCTATCTCTTTTAAATCATCAAATTTTGAAAGATTCATCAATATAGTGATCAATGTTGTCATTTTTTTGGAATATTCCATTCTAAATCACTTAGGAACCTCTTTTAATATTTTTATTAAGAAATTAATGTTCTATGATTTCCTTGATTTGTATATAAACTAAGGAAAACGTTTCATCAATCATAAAAATCTTGATATTGTACCTCATATGATCTACAATAAAATTTACTATTCATTTTCAAAACCTAAAATATTATGTCGTCGAAATACATGACTACCACCATCCTTTGAAATTTCTCATTCTTGGTGTAGAGAATATGATAAAATCTACCTCTCAAAAAACCAAGCTTTCCTATGTATTGATCCAACCTTAAATACCATATCCTCAGTGATTTATTTATCTTATAAAAATAATTCTTTAATATGCACACATTTCTCTTATTTTCTTCCATAATAAACCCATATAGTTTCTCAATATATACCCCCCCCTTAAGAACTCCATTGATGAATATATATTTGATATCGATTTGGTATACTTTTAACCACATTTTCACTAGAATATCCAAGATAATTCAAATAGTTTCCAATCAGGATATGAGAGAAAATTTATCATAAATATAAATTACTTTAATATAAGATTTCCCCTTACATGTTATAAATTATTTATTTTGATCCACTTTTCTATAGTTAATGAGATTATTATTAAACACCCACTTAGTTCTGATAAAATTTATTTCTTATAGCCTTGGAATAATTTCTCATATCAAATTGTTCTTATTCAGATCAAGATCCTCATGAATAGATTTTATCCAATTATCATCCTTTTCAGCCTCTCCAAATGATTTATCCTCTACTTGGGAATAAATAAGGTTATTTATAGAGTCTTACTCCTTTGATTTTTCACCAAAACTATCTAATCTCCAATGACATTTTAATCCTTGATTTTTTCCTTGATTATATTTCTTACAGTTGATAATCCCTCTTCATTTTCTTTAACATCAATGTCTTATTTTGAGTCTACCTCATCCTCGTGTTCTCCCCCTATGATACTAAATTAAACATTAATTTCCTCATATGTGTTATAATTATTTTAATTATTAAAAATATCTCTATTCTAATTAGTAAAAAATATCTAACAATTTTAAGTTTCTATCATAAATACATCTCAACCCACCCTTTTTAAGTCAGTATTTAATTGTCTCATTATCTAATACAATCTAATTTTCACTACCAAAAATCAATTTACTTTTTAAAACATTATTTCCATTAATTTTTATTGACCCCAAATCATAAGATGGTTCTGATAGTTTTCTATACCTTTGTAAAAATACATCTATATTTGAAATGATAACCCACTCATTGATACTTCTTATAAATCACATTATTTCTTTCATTACACATCTAATAAATACTATGTTTATTTTACATTAATCCTTCTAAAAATACATCATTCTTTAACATTACCTTTTTGTTCCACTCCAATGAATCTCTGATTAATATCCACGTAATTCTCACAAATGGGAGGCATTACCACTTTTAAAAAACACAATAGAGTACAACTTTCATCCTCCTCAGTTTCATATCCCAAAAAGTTGTTAATCCAATTTGTTTTTTAGGACCCTTCCCCTATATATTTTATGTTACTTGTACTACTCTGTGAGTAGTCATCATATAGATGACTATTTCATAGAGTATTTAAAGAAACATAGGTTCATGTCCACAATAGATGTCAGATGAATTCCCATCAAAAAATGGAATGAAAAACTATTATGAAGATGAGTTCATGAGGATGAAAATTATCTATAACTTTTACCTTTGGATGAATTTAGAGGATAACACCTGCCATAGTAGTGTAATTATTTTCATAAATTCAAATACCCTTTTTCTTCAAAGCATACTAAAATTATTTAAAACAATCATATGTTAAATTTCCCTTTTTAGAATTGTCTATAAATTTCACCTTTGATAATGAATATATTATGTTTATTTATTTATTTATTATATAAAATGAATATTTTATAAACCCCATAAAATATCTCTACTTTCCCTCAAATGATTAAAACCTATAAACCAAGATATTTTATTGTTCCTCATCATCGTCACCCATTGATTAATAGTTTGGCGAGATCTATTTTATTTTTTATCATCATTCTTTCATTGTCATCAGTGTATCCCTATGGTCAACAATGTTTTCATAGTAAAATAATTATCCATATAATTAATGTATTGTTTAATATTTATGTTTAATTTATTTCTTTTTAGTACTAATAATATTTTAATTTTTTTCTTATATTGGTGGATTCTTTTGTTTGAGTTGGGGTAGTTTTTTCAAATCCGATCATGATCATTAGGGATTAGAAATCGAGAATGCAACTGAGATAAAGACAACATGTAATTGCATCAAGAATTCATAAAAACATTAGGAAAAGGGTAATTCTTACTAATTATTTAATTATTTTTCACCATTTTATCTATAATTTGTAAGATAATTTCATTATAATTTTTATTTAATACTTATTTAGTTTTTTCACAAATATTTTGTAAATTAATATTTTTCTTTCAACTATCTATAATGAGAAAGGTTTTCAGCTAAGAACATCAAGTCTATATGCAATGTTGGTTGTTTGACATATAAAGACAATTCGAACAAGGTAATATTGGAATTTAAGATTTTTTAGACATTGGGACATTTAGGAATCAGCCTCACCTCAATATGACACATGGTGTGACCAATATGACTCAAAGTGCTTCTTTTTATTTAAATTTAACATTAATTTTAGTAAAAAGGATAACCAACATACTCAAAAATAATAAAACATATTCTAATTGTTTTTATAATTTAAGGAAATTATCCATATGTAATTTTTGTTTATAGGAATCATCCTCAACTAAATTTTAATCATGGTGTGGCATCTTTGACTCAATGTGTCCGTTATCAGCTAAAAATCAATACTTTAGTTCAAAAAACATCACTCATTGAAAACTGAGAAAATGTGCTCATATTTTCTTGATAATTTAGGATATTTATTTATAATACATATGGTATTTGTATAAATTATCCACATGTAGAACTGATACATGATGTGATTGGTTTGAGTTAGAGTGCGTGTTTCCAATTTAAAATGACTTTTCAGTAAAAAATAAGCTATGTACTCAAAATTGAGCATGCAAATTAATATTGTTTTTATAATTTAGAAAAATTATCCATAATTTATTTGAAAATTTTAGGAATAATTATAACCACAAATTGACCCATGGTGTTACTGGTATGACTCAAATTACGTCTTTCTATTCAATATTGATAGCAATTTTAATAAAAAGTAAAATTGACCTACTCAAACTTGAGATTTTTTTTGATTGTTTTTATTATTTATGGTAATAATACATAATTATTTTTTAAATTTAAGAATCAACATCACCTCAGTATGATACATTATGTTCCCAGTATGATTCAATGTGTCTGTTATCAATTTAAAATTGACAATTTAGTTAAAAAATACCACTCACTGAAAACCAAGAAAATGAATTCATATTTTCATGATAATTTATTGCATCAATCCATAAGTCATTTTTTATATATAGGAAACAATTTCACATAAAACTGATACATGGTGTCATATGTTTGATTCAAATTGCATGTTTCCAGTTTAAAATTCCACTTTAGTGAAAAAGACAGGTGATATACTCAAAATAAAGTAAACACATTTATATTATTTTTATAATTTTCTAAAATGATATATAATCTATTTGGGATAGTTAGGAATTATCTGAACCTTGATCGGACACATGGTCTGACCAATATGACTCCAAGTGTGTCTTTTTATTTTATATTGACATCCATTTTAGTAAAAGGACAACTGACCTACTCAAAATTGAGAAAAAAACATTCGGGATGTTTTGATACTTTTAGAAAATAATTTATAAGTCATTTTTACATTTATAAATTACACACACCTCAATTCAACACACAATTCTCTTAGTATGACTCAATCTGTATGTGGTGAGTTTAAAAGAAATAGTTTAGTTCAAAAATGATGCCCACTAAAAATCACGAAAAACACTTGGATTCTCATAATAATTTATTTAAATGATTCATAAGAAATTTTTGATGTGTATAAATTAATCTCACAATAAACCAATAAATGATGTTATCAGTATGAGATAAAGTGTGAGTTTCTAGTTTAAAATGAAATTTTAGTAAAAAAGTCAAGTAATATACTCAAAACTGAGTAAATTAATTCAGATTATATTGATACTTTAGGAAAATTATCCATAAAACATTTGGGATGTGTATGAATTATACTCACCTTAATATGATGTATGGTGTGACCGGTATGACTCAATGTGAATATTTATTATTTAAATTGGAATCAATTTTATTAAAAATTACAACCGGCCTACCCAAAACTGAGAGAACATATTTATATTATTTTTATACATTAGTAAAATGATCTATAAGTCATTTTTGACATGTATGAATCAGCCTTACAGAAATATAACACATAGTGTGATTGGTATGACTCAAATTGCATCTTTTTATTTAAAAATGACATCACTTTTAGAAAAAAAGACAGCTGACTTACTCCAACATGAGAAAACACATTTGTATTTTTTTTGATATTTTGGGGAAATTATACATATGTAATTTTTTATGTGTAGGAATTATCCTCACCTAAATCTTACATAATTAGTGAATGATATGGCTCCAAGTGCATCATTTTATTTAAAATTAAAATCAATTTTAGTAAAAGGGACAACTAAACTACTCAAAACTGAGAAAATGAATTAATATTGTTTTTTTTTATTTTAGGTAAATGGTCAATAAGTAGTTTGTGACATGTAGGAATCGTCAAAAAATCAATCTGATACATGATGTGCTTGACATGACTCAATGTGTCCATTGTCAGTTTAAAATCAACAATTTAGTTCAAAAAGTATCACTAACTAAAAATAGAAAAAACATGCTCAGATTCTCATTCTAATTTAGGAAAAAAAATTATAATTCATTTTTTGTGTGTAGTAATTGGTATCTTATCAAATTGACACACAATGAGACTAGTATGAGTCATAGTTCATCTTTCCAGTTTAACATGACATTTTAGTAAAAAAGAAAAGTGATGTACTCAAAATTAAAAAACAAAATCTGATTGTTTGGATATAGAAATACATCCATAAGTCATTTGAGATATTTATAAATCATCCACTCCTCAATATAATTCACGGTGTTACTGGAATTACTCCAAGTGTGTCTTTTGAATATATAAGTATCATTTTAGTTTAAAATGTGCATCACCTCACCAAAACCAAGAAAACCAGTTTGGATTGTTTTCATAATTCTTTATGATATTAAATAATTAATTTTCCTAACATTTTTATATTATACATATTTAGTTAATTTTTGTATATATAATGCATTAAGATGAATAAGAAATGGTTTGACCTGCATGAATCAACCGCTACTCAATTTGATACATAGTATTCCTGGAATAGATCAAAGTTCTGTTTTAAATTAACACTTTATGTTAATTTATTTCCTTATATTATTACTAAAATATGAATTATTATTCTTATACTAGTGTGTTTTTTGATCTAATAGGGGTTAGGGTCAAAAGAAAAAGGAAGGCTTCTATTTTTTAATCTTCTTAATAATTTGAACTTATATAATTCTATAAACCAATGTTTTAAATGTCTATAATATAGTGATTTTTCTTATATTTGTGTTGTAAATTTTATTTCATGTAAATTATTTATTTTTAATTTATTTTTATGATTTTGTGGGGTTTTTTGTGTTGCAGTGTGTTGTAAATGCACACTTCACTGGTGTTTCAGTGTGATGTTGCAGTATAATGCAATATGCACTTTTATCAGTGCTTCTATAAGAGATGATAAAAGACTAAGGATTTTAATCTCGTTTTGGTTGATATCGCTTCTCTAGAACTGATAAATGACATTTTTAGCATTGTTAAAGGCCTATTTTGTAGTAGTGAAAGGTGAAACTAAATGATAAAATCAATATATAACTTACTCAAAGTTATTTTGTTGAATGTGAAAACAAGGCCATTTGTTCTCTATATTTCTACATCTCCACCAGAGTCTGAATCAAAAAACCCCTACATTAGATCATCCATTCTGAAATAGAGTGGAAATATTACAAAACCATTGAGATATTAGAGTATTCACATAATTGATTCCAATTTTTTCCTTCTAATATTAGCCACATATCTGATTATCACTCCCAATACATGGGAAATATCAATATTTATACAAACCATGTGATACATCAAGATTATGACCATAAATGCATATGGAACATTTTTCATGTACTCAAAATCACCTTATATTATAGGTATTTTATCCTTTCACAACATTAAATGTCCATCTATAGGAGTGGTTAAAGGTTTTTAATCATACATTCCAAATCACTCCACAACATTTTGGTTATCGTCCCCCTATATTAAGAATATGGTTCAAGACATTAATTATTTTACTATCCTAATTCCCAAGATATTTTTTTTAACCAAAATTTTTAACCTCAAAATTTTAACAAAATTTTACTTTAATCACCTCAATCTAAAATTTCATCAGGAATTTAGAAAGAATATCATTAATATAAATAATAAGGATGATGAAACTCCCATTTTCAGAAACCTTATGGCCAAAACATATTGTTGTATTGTTTAAATAAAATCATTTTCATCTAAAAATATATTGACCATTTGGTTTTGATTTTTAGGTACCTTTTTCTACCTATACAATATCAATTTGCACTGACACATGAGATCCCAATTCCAATTTTCAATTAAACCCTTTATTGAATCAATGAAATCCCCCCGCACTAAATCACCTTGACATGATATAGTTTTTATATCTAGTTAATCGGGATGTAAAAAATCAATTATAACAATTTCAATCAATGTCTGAATTATTTAATTCAGAACATATATAGATTTTTTAAGATAAATCCAAACCTTACAAAAAAAATCCATTCTATATATCATTTTATACCATCCACTACTTCCTTTGACTAATAGATCCATTTTTTATATGGAACTTTTTTTCTTTTAAGTTCATTTTATTAGCTCCTATGTCTCTAAAACACGTAACAAATACATATCATCCATAATTTATAACTCCCATATTCTCATTTCCCTATAATTTTTAACCTCATATAGAATTTTGGGTTCTCCCTCATTGGTAAGAATATAGTTAACTTTACTTCCAAATCTCTGCACTAAATTCCTAGTCTAGGTATATCTCCATAACATAAACCATGTGTCTTCTCTATCTAAAACAACTACTTTCATAGATTTTCCTTCAAGATCACTACCCTGAGCTTCCATTATCCAAGATAATTATAGTATATCTATCATTAAAAAAAACTAACAAAATCTTACTTTCATCTGGAAAAGTTTTTAGGTAGTATAGAGTTTCTAAAAATATCATACTTCAAAAACTAATTGAAAATTAAGGACCTCCACTCATATGAACCTCATCATGTGGTGATTTCTTATTCTCAATAAGATATAATTTTTGGTTATGATCCTTATATAGGACATTCCCATTAAAAATAAAATTTCATCTTATGAAGCTTTCCTTAATTTTTTTGAGTTTAAAATCAAATCTTGTATCAGTACACAGCTTTATGAACCAACTCTAGCTTCTGATCCATTGGTGTATTACCTTACTTTTTTAATAAAAACTTCATTATATTCCTATGGATACATTCCTAATGTATTTTTTCCTCCATGATTTAAGTTTCATTTTCCCCTGAGTACAAATTATTTTCATTCCTTTCTAACACATGTGACTGAGCCATTAATGCCCCAACCTCATGAATTCAGAAGAAAAACATAAGGTATTAATTTCAACTTATGAAACACCTATAAAGTATATTTCTCCATCATTACCAACTTTGGCCACCACTATGGATCCTCTTGTGAGTATCCAAACTCCACCCATAAAAGTTTTATATAAACCTACACCATCAAGTTTCCCTACCAAAATCAAGTTTTTTATTGTCTATAATATATTCTATGATCCTTGAAATTACAGTAATTCTTTTTTTTGAGTCTAAATGTTAATATAAACCTTCCCCACTATATTTATAGTTTTATCATATTCAATGTTTATATTTTTTTAATATTCTACATTTATATCTATTCATTGTCCTCTCAAATGTTGAGTGAATGGAATCTTGAGAGTCTATTATCCAACACTCAACAGGATTAGAAACACTCAGAGAAAAACATATATTATATTCAAACATGTGGTTTTTGAATGGGAATCTAGAAAAATATATTCTGAAATTAACCCTTTAGTCCCTATAAAAATTCTCCATATGTCCTCTGTACCCATAATGTTAGTGCATGGGTCCAAACAGAGTTGAATTTCTACAAACCCTTTCCATCATTCCCTTCCCCTTATTCTGAAACTTCTATGTAAATAAAATACTCCATCCTTCTTTCATAAAGTAATTTATAGTTGAATCATGGACCTATTTCTTTTTCATATTTTCATCCATTATACGATCCTTAACATCCTAAGACTCTACGTCATACTTTCTGGTAGATATTCTCAATATGGGGACCATCACATCCCATAAATTTATTATTGACGATGGATAGAGAAACACGTGTACTGGTCACCCAAAATTTACCTCAACAAACTCAACATAACTATCAATTTTATTTAAGTCATTCACATTATCCACCAACAATTATCCTTCTAACATTTTAATGTTTAATAGTTTCTACACAATAAAAACATTGTTTATAGTAGTTGTCTTGTCATGCATGTTGGGTAGTGAATTTCTTATCTCAGTAGTATTTGTAGCTACTTGAGTCTCATACATATATTATGACATGATGTTTTACATAAAAATCCATTAATCAAAATCCATAAATCTAAAGGCTTTATATGTTTGTGTGATTAGATCTGTAAGTAATCAACATGAAAATGAACATAATTTTTTTTATTCTCCATAATGTTATCTTAAATATCATTAATATTCTATTACTGTATAGGATACCTTTGGGTCGTACATAATGAAAAATGTGAGATATAATTACCAGTAAGGGAATAATCATGAACATAAAGTATAACATATGAGACAAGATGAATTACATGATATCATAAAATATTTTATTTATATATAACCACATGGAATCTGGGAATAAAGAAGAAGATATGATACTATCCTTTCATTATATAACTGTGTAAATAACATAAAACATGACATAATTAGAATAAGTCAAGGCTCACTGACCGGACAAAATAACAGTGTGTTTGGTGACATGGTCAGTTAATTCATGATATTTTTTAGCATTCAATTCCTTTTATTCTAACAAATTAATTCATTTATTACATTTTAAATATTTATGGAATTAAAGTTGTAAATAATTATAATTAAATAATATTTCTTAAAATGGATATTTTTATAATTAATTATTTTAATTTCTCAGATAATTGAAAGAAAAACTTTTTATTTTTATTTTTCTTGGTATGTTGAAGGTATATATCTATTTGTTATATCTTGGGAAGGGAGAATTTGTAAAGGAATTGGTGGTGTACAATAAATTTCCTCTGTTTACATTTAATTTTCAGCTGTGTGTTTGAGTCAATCTAGATTCTATGTGGGTGATTTAATTTTATGTTTGATTATTTTTCATTTTCATATTAGTTAATAAATCAAAAGATGACGTATTTATGAGTGACAAGGATCTACATATGAGTAATATCAACCTATGTATGAGTCATTTCCAAAGATTTTTACAAATAAAACCATCTCTAGCTTTGAGTAATTCCTCTAAAAAATAATAATTAAGGTAATTCAAGATAACATTAATGGATTCAATTATACATAAAACCATATATTTGGGTTCCACATAAACAAACATGATACCCAATAATAGCAGGCCACATAGATTATAACCATGATTTATTCATGATATTTTGATAAAAAATAGGGAAAATAGAATACTTTTTAGAGGACAAAATCATGTATATGAAGTAAATAAAAAATAAATATGGAATGATATTTAAATTACAAGGATATTATGGTCTCAAGAGGATTTGACCAACCAAAGAAGAAAAAAAATCTGGAACCTATAAGAAGGAAATGGGATTTATGGAGAAAGTGAGATGTATTCTACTAGTACTATTCTTTTATTTTATCGAAATTTTCTATATTCAACTTTTCTATAGTTCATTTTACTTCACATATCACCATTTTCCTTTACATGGAGTGGTAAAGACCATGAGTGATCTAGGAATTGAATGAAATCCAATTATAATACTTGATTTTTGAATTATAATGAATAAAGTATTTTTTCTATTAATGAATATCAGTGTGAGATTGTAGTTTAATAATTTGGGTATTATTGCTTTTACATTTAAATATATCTTTATATACTTCCTTTTTCAATTATGTATTATATCCCTTTAGTTGGTTAAGCCTTTTTGAGGTGGAATAGACTTTACTGAGTGTTTAGGCTCTTAGTGATTAATATTACATGCCCAAAGATTGTAAAATAATCTTATGCTTCTATGTAATCAAAAACTCTAATTGGAACATTCCTAGATAAAATAGTATTGGGATGTAGAACAACTTTGCACACTATAAAGGATGGTAGACCAAAAAAATATTTCTTTTCTATTTAGTTTCATAATATCCATTTAACCAAGGTTGAGAGGTGAATTGATTATGTAACCTCTCAGTTATCAATTCATAAAAATAATAACCACCAATTTGAAGACTATGGTAGCATTATAATTGGTTAACCAAACATTACCAATTCACTTTTCAAAAAAACATTCATCCACATTGTTCCATTAATTATTAATTGTTTTCAAAATTAAAAAACCAAAACAAACCAATTTTATAATTAAAAGTGTCAACTAAATTTGAGTACCCTTCTATGGAGGAAACCCTAGGATTCCACTATACTATATTTAACATGCATATAAATAGTTCTTTCCACACCTATTATAGTTATTTCCAAAACATGGTGTGGTATTTGGGAAGGTGGTTCCAAAACACTTTCCCATTAATTCTTTGAGCATATTTGACATTAAAAGAATATCTTTCTTGATAAAAATAATGAGGGAAATCTACTAACCAAAATCATAAATATAAATTTGTAATTTACAGTTTAATAATTTTACTTAATAGAATATATTAGAATTTCTAGTGTTGACTTTGATCCTACCACTATAGCAGCAAACTGTATTCATACTTTGAGAGATCTTTGTACCCATTGTTTGTAATACAACACAATGAAATTTACATATTATTTCTACAGAAAAAAATGAATTAAAAAATATTTAAATCCAATTACATAAAATATTCAATAGTATTGTAGGTTATGATCCCAAAAAAACATTATGGATTTCACTTTGGTTTTCTCCACATTTAAGAGTGGGGTAGTAGTAGAAGCATTAGACAAGTGGATATAATTCCCTTATTTACATGAAGGGGTAGTTAAAGAGTGGTTGTGTAGTCTATAATGGGATAATTACATGATTGGGATGACATTTAGATATTCTTTCATCAATAATTATTTTCAACCTCTAGGAGCACAACCATTAGGGAGGATATTTATGATATTATATAGGCTTCATGGGAGACTCTTTATGAGTATTGATAGTGGTCCAAGAAGTTTTATGCCAATTCAACAAATGAAGCCATGGGGGATCCCTAATTCCTTATCTTATACTACAAAGGAATAATATATAGTTATGATACCCTATTAGATATATCCTCAAGAGGATTTTAAATTGATTAATAACTAGTAGAGTTCAATGGACTTATTAAGAAGATATCCCAAAACTCTTTGTAGTCTGTTACAAGAGGAAATGATACCAGAGATTTACATGTTCTGAATCATTCCCATTGATTGAAATAAAAGTATAGGTTCTAAATAGTATTTTTATATTAATTTAATTGAGACAAACCAAATAAAAGTTATTAAAAATCTAATCATGTGGATTATATTCATCTTTTAATCATTTACTAATCTATGTGTTGAGGTTAAGGATTCCAAAAATTGTGAAGAATTATGACATCAAATACAATTTTTACTATAAAATTCATGTTTTAATGTTATTTACTAATTCTAATATTGATTTATGATACAATATAATCAGGTTATACCACCGTATCAAAACTAATATTATCAATAACTACCATTCCAACAAAAACAACCTTTCAATAAACATACAAAAATACCTAGAACTAACTAGATTATCAATAACCAATACTATAGAAAAATGGACACTCTAAGGAACCCTAAATAAGTATATAATTCCAAGATTAGTAGTAGAATGGATTTAATTTTCAATAGGTGAGGAATAACATAGAAGAGTTATGGAACCAGGTTGTAATAATTATGGAACATATTTCTAGAAACCCAAGGAAACGAAAAACCCAACTAGTCCAAATACAATGAAAATGTGGATATGGTAACTATAGTAAGTTTCAAGGATATTCACCCCACCACTACACCTAATCCTAAATGTTATCAACCATAATATAAGAAACCTGAAGCTGAAAAAACATATTATATTATTAAAGATCTATCCCAGATACAGGAGGAAAAATAAAAGGAAGATAAAGATATACCAATAATAAAGAATTCCAAAACACCATTGAAAATATAAAATGTGAGAATAAGTATCTTAAACTCAAATTACCATAAATTATGATCCAATCAGAGAAGATAAAATAGCAATAACTTCCAAGGTAACTTTCGGAATCTTTTTTAAAAGTGAAGATCTACATTCACATTTAAGAATATATAAAGGATATTACAGAGTATGTTACATAACTTATGAAAATTTGAACCAAGTGGAGGATTATTTAAGTGAATAAAATAATTAATTTGGTAAGGATTGTTTTAACCCTTATTACCCCATATTTACCCATAAAATTTCCAAAACCAGGGAAATTTTCTATCCCTTTCTCAATTTTCGTCATGAATTTTCATATTATTTTTGTGGTTTTCTATGCATATAAATATGATGCCTCAATCTTACTTATATTCATATAGAATAATTATATCCCACAAGAGTATTTATGAAACATCAAAATAGGCCTACTTCTTTTAGAAATGAGTCTTAGAGAATGTTCGAGATAGAGTCCCAAACCTGATCTTCCCTATTGACTTTTATATGATCAACATGCAGGTTGATAGAACCCCAAATTAATTACCCATCATCTTATTGATGACCTTATTTACTACAATAAATATCAATATCAATCAACATGATGAAACTCTCACTATGGAATTTGGATATAGTACCACAGATTTCAACACCTTTGTCTCAATGAAGTACCCTAAGAAGGATCATAAACTCCTTACACTATCACAACTAAAGAGGCTAATCTATGTGAAAAACCATGTCTATTAAATGAAATTTTCCCCTTGCGATATTGGTTAATGATGTTATTTTTTTGTAGAATGTGTGTGTTAATAAATACAATAAATTTATTAATAATTTAGAAAAAAATGTAAATTTTGATTTATTTGATTGGTTTTATTATTATTTAATAAATAAGAAATAGATATTCCATCTAATATATAGGAAATTAATTCTTTTGAGTTAAGAAATTTATCCATAATTTCATCTTTAAAAATCCTTATAATATGAAATCAAAGCCTTTACCCACCAATATTAAGTATGTGTACGTTATGGAAGGGCAAGAGTTTCTAGTAATTAATTCAAGAAACCTATCCTTTGATTGAGAACAAAAACTAATTGAAATTTTAATGTAATATGTGCAAGAAAAATGATATATATTATTATATATACATGGAATAAATCCCAAAATCTACATGAATATAATTCTTCTTGAAGAGAAATTAAAACCTTTTAAAAAACCCCACAGAAATAAAAATCCACCCATGATGGAGGTAGTCAAAAAATAAATAGAGAAGTTGTAAAAAGTTTGAATAATCTACCCTATCTCCAACTCATAATGGGTCAAACTCATTCACATAGTTCTTAAAAATACTGGACTAACTATATTGTTAAATAAAAAAATTACTACATATTAGAATTTATATTAGCTAGAGAGTTTATATAGATTATAGGAAGTTGAATCAGGTCACCAGAAAGGATAATTTCCCCATTCCCTTTTTAGATAATAAATTTGATAAGTTTGAATGAAAAAGACATCATCCATTCATAGATTGATTTTTGGTAACTTTTAGAGGCTCATTGCACCTGAGGATCATTATAAGACAAATTTTACATGTCCATTTAGTATTTTATAAAATATAATTATTCCATTTGTATTATTTAATATACCAAAAATATTCTAGATATGTCTGGTATGATTATTTTTAGATCTTTTTTATGATTTTATTAAAGTTTTTTTTGGATTATTTCACTATTTTTGAAAATTTGTTTCATCTTTTTTTTAAAAAATTTGGAATTGAAAATTCTATTTAAAAAAATTACTTTCAAATTTTTTAAAATACCATTTCAAGTTGGAAAGAGGATTAGTCCTTGGTATTTTCTTTTTTAGAAATGGCATTGAGGTGGATATGTCTAACATTGAACTAGAAAATTCCCTTCCTTACCCAAATTGTATGAAGTATATCATATCTTTTCTAGGATATGTATTATTTTATAAGAGGTTAATAAAACAATTTTAGTTATACTCATCTTTCACATTCCATGTTACATTTGAAATATATTAACTTCATTTTTTATTCTTGTAGGGGAGATTACAGTGAATTTAAGAGTAGGTTGATCATACCCCAAGTAAAATAACCACCCAATAGAGAGAACCCCTTCAAATTACTTGGTGATTATTATATCCTAGTTATGGGATTAGTTTTACCAAAATGTATTAAATAAAAATATCATGTCATTACCTATGATTTTAGAAAAATTAATGCTTCCAAAACACATTACATAATTACTAAAACAGAATTCTTAGTAGTTTTCTTTTATTTATATAAATTAATATCTAAATATCTTGGAAAAGTGACAAAATTTCAAATCATGAAACTTCTAGTTACTTGATAAAGAATGAAGAACAGAATGCATGACTCTTGATATGTATATTGCTTCTTAAAGAGTTTAATCTGCAGATCAAGTGTATGAAATGAGCTGAGAACATAGTGTAAGATCACCTAATATAGCTACCAAATTATAACATCCCATATTTTCATAAAGGTAAAGATAATTATTTCAGATTTAATTCCTTTTTAAGACCCTTATGGTGTTACCTATTGGAGTTTTGGAGGTCACAAGGATTTATGGGGCTTGTTCAGAGCCCGGAGCCCTAGACTTTTAAGAAACAGGCTGAGGTGCATGGTTAGGAGATACTCATCCATCCAGATAACAAATGCTTTTATACATGTGTGAGTATGGATGATGGGTGGAAGGGGGAGATGTTCTCTTTAAAACTATATGGAATTGGGTGCACTCCTGTGTGTATTTTCAAACCCCTCCTTGATAGATGGATTTCACACCACTAGTGCATGCAATTTCCCATTAGACTAGAACTAGGTGCACCGTTGAAAAATGTTTGGCCAACTTTGTGGCCAAACTATGCAGCCCAGTATTAAAAGGGGACATGAAGTATTTTACTTTGAAAATTTTTAATACCTTTTTCTCTTATCCCCCTTCATTCTTCTCTAGCAGCAGCTGCCTGAGAGGTCTCATCCTCCTCTCCTTAGGTATTTTTATCCCTCCCTCAAACTACCTCCAAATACATTATTATTGTATGTGTTGGAAATATTGTGGTAAGATATACACTCATCTTCTTTTTTTCTTCATTTACATTTACATATGTTTCACTATTTATATGTGAAAAAAATTTCCCCATTTCTTGGGTATTCAGTGAATTATTCGATATGTCTCATTTTAGCACGATTAAAGGGTCAAAAAAATGAGTGGTCTTCTATTAACCTATGGTTGGTGGTTTAGTTTATTTACATTTGATTATTTTCACTTTATAACATGTTTCATTTTGCTTTTTCTCAGACCATTTTGGAAATTACACTAAATTGTTAATGAATTAAAATGGAATAATTACCATGCCAAATACGACCCAAGAAAGTGGTTAATCAACCTCTTTGACTAATCGCCTTGACTTAATCCATCCCAATGGGTGTGCTATACCTTTGGGGATTAATTTCCTCTTCTCCTTACATTTTTTAAATATTGCTTGAGTAGTTTTGCCTTAGATGTAATGCCTTGACTTAATAAATTGAAATGATATGATTTAATCCCCTTGAGTTATGCCCTAATGCCTTATGAATTATGCCATAAATGAAATTATTAATTTAATGTCTTTTCCAAATTGATAACAAAGATATATTTGTTTTTTCATATTGAATTTTATGATATTAGAATCAAATTATACCATTTCCATAGGACAATGGTGATACTAGAGTAATGAATTAAGAATATTTTGGATGGGCCTAGTGGTGAGATGGATTTAACATGCCACTATAGAGACTTGGAACCCTACCTAAGATACCCAAGGCAGACTTAGAGGTTAGTTCTTATTTTCTTCACACCATGCTCCAATTGACACTTGGGATCTCATTTATAGGTCACCTTGGATGAACTCCCACAAAATTAGACATATACAGTGCCACTAACGCTGCACTTTGGATTCCCTTGGGATCTCTATGGATAGGCTTAGGGTGCCTCTTAATAATTAAAATGATGTTAATTAAATTAAAAATAATAATTTGGATTTGAAACTCCTTGGACGTGCTCACCAAGACAAATCACACTCTTGGGGATGGTCCATCCTTTAACATTTACTTATATAAGATCTTACCATATTTCACACTTATGTAGCTCACATTAGACCAGAGATATTCAGCTAAGTCCATAGAAGATAGAATTGGATGGGTGTCCCAAGTGGAACCAAGTATAGTATATTTCATTTATGTATTTCCTTAAATTTATTATTACTGGAATATTACTCATTTTATATGCACGTACTGGATTGATATAAACACCATTAGTGGTGGAATACTGAATATATCTCACACCCTTCAAATTCCACCTTCGGTACCCAAGAAGACATCATGGTTTTAGGTATTGATAAAGGGGAGAGGCCAGCTTTCGATGTCTCATTCTAATTTCTAGAATGGGGTGTCGGATAAAGGGACTAATCCTATGATATTTATTTTATTAGTTATTATTTTTTGTACTTTTTTATATTTTTATATAGAATGTTGTATATGAATGTCAACCTTGTATACCTTATACCTTTTTTTGTACCACAATATGACATGAAAATAATCCTAATTTCTATATCTGTTATTTATTATACATATTATTCATGTAATTTCTTTATCTTGGATTATTTTTTATTATTATTCCCCTCTTGTCTATTTTGTTTTACTACTTCCCATATGATGGGTTACTGGTCTTGTTATTATAGTATCTTCTTTTTAAATTTCTTATTATATATATACCAATACGTTCCACTCTGATCTATGAGTGAATAGTCACCGAATGTACACACCGTAAGACCTCATTGCTGGTCAAAAACCTCTAGAATATGGGGAGGTGTGCTTGAGTTTTTGTGACCTACTATGTCATGGAACTATTAAGTGGCTTCTAGGGTGGGATGTTACAAAGTGGTATTAGAGTAGTTACTTTTTGTATTACTATTTGGGTTTTGATAGGAGACTATGATTAAATGGAATTTGGTGACAAGCCTATTCTTGGGAGTAGGTAACCCACATATAGGGGAAACCCAAATTACCTAGAAATGGTTACATGCAGTTTTGTTTTGTGATTATTACAGTTTCATGGACTTCCCCATTGGGTAATTCACTTGTTTTGTGTTGTTTCTATTGTTAATATTATTATTCTGGGTCTTTCTACCATTGAATGAGGATATGAGGGCATAAAAAATTCATTCATTATACTAGGAACCATAAGAGTTTAATTCCATGAATTATGTCATCCCATATCTACTTCTCTGTATCCATTTATTATCCTTCATGTACTTGTTGTATGTGTCTTATTTATTTTTCCATGTAGTGTGTTATCGCTTCTTTAAAGAATGATATAATTGGTATAATTAAAGTTCCTACATCTGTATAAATGGTGTTTTCCCACATATATTGATGATGTCGTATTAATTAACAAATTATTCAACATTAGTTGATTTGATAGATGAATTATAGTTAAAATTTAAAAAGTAACTACTTGAATAAATTGAGAATGGTGATTCATTCAATCAAATAACAATTATTGAACTATTACATCCTATTATAAGATTTAAAGGGATCATGTCATAGTTTCATGATGTTTCAATTACTAAAGAGAATCATCCTTTAGAAATTTTGAATTTATGACACTATTAACTAGACTAAGATATCGATATCGAAATAAATAAGGGACAATTTAAATAAATTAACATCTTAAATTAAAAAGGTTATTATTACATAGATCTTCCAAATGAAAAGTAAAGGGTGTTTTCCTTTATACCTTTCATTTGATACTCTATATACCAAAAGAACTTTTGGGTTGCATGAGACCTTAACCCAAATCCAGCCTTAGTAGTGGATAGTAGGTTGTGTCTCCTACAATCCTTCTTAGACATTTCTTACCAACTAGACATGAATTTAGGAGTAGGAAGAGAGGTGTGACTTGATTATAGTAAGGCCTTGTGCATGTTACATCCATTTTCCCTTTCTTTATCTGTTATGAATTTTATCTGAGAAATGCACATGGAAGTTGTATAGTTATGTCACCACAGAGTCCCCTCGTAGAATGTAAATAGGGTGGAAATGACCATGCTTTAGAGGTAGTGGTCCCTAATACACCCATGATACCTCCTATAGTGCCACATAAGGTGCCTCCTAGAGATCATATACTAGGATTTGATTCTCATTTATATGATATCTTCTTCTGGTTTATTCAATCATTACAGGGTTTTCCCCAATATGCCCCTACCATGGAAAAACAAACATGTGAGTTACAACAGTATCAACCGCCCACCTAATCGGGGGATGGAGGACCTCACGATGTTGATTCGAAGCTAGAATTCATATTATAGATATTTGATCATATCAAGACTCCTCTAGAGAAGAGGGTCAATCTTTCTACCTATATGTTACGTGACTCTGCCAAGAATTGGTGGGATGTCCTCACCTAGGCTGGTTGATATCAGGGTATGGTCTGGTTATATTTCCAGAAACACTTTTTCTACTTCTTCTTTCATTTAACACTGTGAGAATACTATTCATGAGAGTTCTTGCATATTCTTCAAGGTGACATGTCAGTGGTGGAGTATTAATCTTGATTCACCAAATTACTATTTTTTTCACCAACCCTGACTGGTGACAAGTTGACTATGGTGAGACATTTCAGGGATGTGATTGCATATTTCATATACTCCCAGGTGAATGACTTTCAGTTGGATACCATTTTAGAAATTATAAACCTAGCCCTCATCACTAATCATAACATCAGGGAATAAAATAATCTGATCCAGGGTTGTTCAACTTCTAGGAATGGAATTTTTTTATGCAGTGGCAGGAAAAGCTATTTTGAGGGACCATGTAGGAGTAGTAATAGCCATTTGGTGTGCACATATAGTTATGCGGTGTGTCACTAGTTTGGTAGGGCAAGACATAAGAAGCCCTAGTGTATGAGGAGCCTGATTGAGGGTCAATATTGTTGTAGGATGGGTCACCTCTATCATTTAATCTGATATTTACCTCTAATACCAAACAGAATGGGGTCTCTAATATCACCTCCTTTCGGTACAGGATTAGTGACACCACATTAAACTAGTAGTTGGTCTTATATCAACAGATCAGACTGAGGGGATGGTCATGGCAGAAGAAGTCAGACCTCAATGGCATATTGCTAGTATAGTGGGACTACTAAGGTCAGTTAGACAACATCTTAAGGTCACAATTCAGTTCATATCTATGCAGTATATCATAAACCATATGAATTTATTCTAGGGCTATCCACAGTAAGAGGTGTTATTCTAGTAGCCTCTAATTTAGTTTCTGACCCCTTTGATATAGTTGCATTCCACTCCTTATTAACTTCTTTAATCATGTAAAGTATGGGCCTAGTGATATAGCACTATAGTGGCTTCATGAATCTTGAAACACTGTTAAGGGTCTGGTTAGAGGGTATATAGTAGTGAAAGGAGTGCCCCTTGGAAAATGCGGGTACCTCTTATTATGGAATTTCTTCATCCTCGAGATAACTGACTTCAACGTCACTCTTGGTATGGACTATATTTCTTATTACCATGACCATGTGGATTGATATATCTATAAGTTATCCTATACATCACCTAAGGTAATCATGTATATTCATAAGGGTGAATGGGACATCTAGGAAAGTCAATATGAACATAAGAATATTGGGCTGGGTATGATGATAGCCTAGATGGATGGTCTCTTTATGAGCGATCAGGGAAGGTAGTTAATAGAATTCCCACTTATTGTGGATTATTTTAAAGATGTCTTCCTTGATTATTTCTCCATATTATCTCTTCAGAGAGGCATTAAGTTCACCATTGAGAAAGTTTTATCTATATCACTGGTGTCCATCCCAGCCTTATAGGATGGAACTTACTGAGCTCCATGAACTCATGAAGAAGCTTGAAGATCTAGATGAAAAAGGATTTATCTAGACCCAAAAACACATTGGGGTTCACCTATCCTTTCTTCCACGTAGGCAGATGGTGCCCTCTATTTTTCATTGATTACAGATGGTTGAAATTGATTATGTTGAAGAACAAGATCTATTTCATTGTATAAATGACCTCTTTGACCAGATCCTATGAGAAACTATTTTCTCTAAGATTGATCTAAAGTTATACTACAATTAGGTGCATGTGATTCCATCATATATGCCACATAAAGTTTTCAAAAGTAGGTAATTCGTATACGAGTATCTGGTTATGCCTTTCATCCTTACGAATGTGACAATAGTCTTTTTCAATCTCCTGAATCAGTTTTTCTTCCTGTACATAGATTTATTTATGGTGGTCATTGAAGACTACATCATAGTGTATTATCACACCATAAACAACCATTCCAACCATATAGATATCATGTTTATTATACTGAGAGAGAACTAGATATATGTGAAGCTTATAAAATGACACTTATGGATCAGTAAGGATTACTTATTAGGTAACATCAATTTATATGAAGTTGTATCAATTAACCCAAAGAAGGTGAGTCCCATGGTTTTCTGGGAGAAGCACAAGAATGTGTGTTACATATGAATTTTCTTTGGGATAGAAGAATTAAAGGTGATTCATCCATGATTTATTCCACTTATAAAAACTTCTTATGGTCTTGACAAAGAAGGGTGTGCAATTCCTCCGGTCCAAAGATTGTGAGATAGATTTTTCTGGAGTTTAGGGGAAGACTGACTTCATAACTGATCTTGATTATTCTATAGAAGGGAAGATGATATACTATTTATTATAATGATTATATAATCATTCTTATATCATTTATGATAAAAGTTTATTGGGTTGTAGTTTTTGGGTCCCACCAAATGAGACCTCAAGAGAAGAACTACCCTATGCATGACCTCGAGATAGAATCGATGGTTCATGATCTATATTGTTAGAGGCATTATATTTTTGGTGAGTATTTATTCTATTAAAAGGAAAAAAAATAGTCTCAAATACATCTCCACACAACAATAGTTGAATTTGAGGTAGTGCAGGTCGGTAGAATACCTTTAATAATTTGACAATGTTAATTTTTATACACCATGAAAGGGAAATGTTGTAGTTTATGTTTTAAGATGGAAGACTTAGACACAAGCCATCTAGGAGGCCAGTAGTTAGTAGAAGTTGATGGATTGTTTTTCTAAGATGTATTAAGAGGTATGAGAATAGAACAAGTAGCCTATTTTATCAATTCTAGCAATGATATCATTGATTTTTGAGTGGGTGCAGATGAGATGGATATCAGATCCCGAGGGACTTGTCCTGAGGGATACTATCTCTACTAGGAACCCACCTCTGGGTTGGGTTGCTGATGGGAATGAGACCCTACAATTTTATGGGAATATTTTGGTTCCTTCTAATATATGGAAAGAGTTGTTATGGGAATCACATTCCTTTTTTAGAAAGTTTACACTTTTCTTTTGAAGATGTAATGATATATACATTTTTAGTATTGGTGGCTAGGCATGAATATAAAAATTGAAAGTTTTATCACTCATTGCTCCACCTATTAGCAGGTGAGGGTAGAGAACCTATGACCTACTAGAATTATATATCCTTTATCCATTACTAAGTGAAAGTGGAATGAAATAACCATATAATTCATTATATGCTTTCTAAAATCCTCTCGAGGAAACGATGTAGTGTGGGTGATCGTCAAAAAGTTAAAAAAGGTTTCCCACTTTCTACCAATCTGAGATACCATCTTTGCTGGTGAGATATGATGTATTTACATCTAGGAGAT
Organism: Viscum album; assembly: GCA_963277665.1. NCBI lineage: Eukaryota > Viridiplantae > Streptophyta > Magnoliopsida > Santalales > Viscaceae > Viscum > Viscum album. The sequence goes on from OY728136.1 coordinate 2,600,368, forward strand.
AGTGAGAGTTCATGGTGTTCCCCTTTCTAACATTTTTGACTCATAAAACTAATTTACATCATGATATTGGAAAGGTTTGTAGAAGGAATAGGTTAAACTGGTGCTTTTGGGTACAACAAATCACCCTCAGACCAACAGGATGTTTCAGAAGATGATACAGGTTGTTGAGGACATGATATGGGTATTAATCATTGATTTTTGAGGTTTATGGTATAATCATATACCTTTTGTTGTGTTTTCATAAAAAAATAGTTTTCAAGAAAACACTCAGATGGCTCCGTATGATTCCGTTTGTAGATGGTTATCTTTTTCACCACTATGTCAGATAAAGGAAGGTTAGGCAACACTATTGGGTCCTTATATCATTTTGAAGAATTCAGAGTGTGTCTAAATAATTCATATGCATATGTCTATAGTTTAGCCTAGGAAGAAGACTTAAATAGATCATCATCGTTGAACTTTGGAGTTCGACGTGAGATATCAGGTCTTTCGTCTTATTTCACCCAGATTTGTTCATAGAAGAATCAGGAGTTTGGGTAATCATTCACCTTATTACAATGGACCTTTCGATATACTTGAACAATTCATCGCGGTATCCTATTGGTTGTAGTTACCTCAGCGGAACCGTTACATGAACTACTTCTTCCATGTATCATACCTTCGATAGTATCATGCTAACCCGTCTCATTTTTTGACCTAGAGGATATCATGATGGAAGAATATGTGTCCCTTGATGAGTATCCAATATCTATGTTTTATTAAATCAAAAAGTATCTCTGAGGAAGGTATGTTCCACTGTTTTTTGGTGCTATGGATGCACAAACACATTCAAGATGAGGCATGGGAGAGGGAAACTGATGTACATGCACAGTGGATGGAAATTTTCACAATTGATGTTTTATAACACTCGGAAGGGAAACATAGGGACATGTTGTCTTACAGATTGGAGGTTATAACATCCTGAATATTCTCAAATGTACATACCATTTTTTAGATTTAATTCCTTGGTACTAACCTTGTAATATTACCTATGGGTGTCCTGTAGTATAAGAGGGTGTATGAGGCTTTTTCGGTGCCCGAAGCCAAAATTTTGGATGTTATGGTCTAGGTTGCATGATTAGGTGAAACTGTGAATCCTAGATCGCATATTTTCCCAAACTATGCAGGAGTAAGGAAGAGGGGAGTAGGGGGCACACATTCTCTCTGAAACCATGTGGATAAGGTCTTATTCCCATGCAGAGTTACAAGACCCCTTGAACAAGGCCTTTCTCTCTGTTAGAATATTATTAGCCAAACCATATTCCTTACCTATGTGAGGCTCCCATTTGCAAAGAACTAGGTGGGCGGTTGGTGCTCGATTTGGCCAACCGTGCATCCGAACAATGTGTCCCATTCATTATAGTTGAAATGATGGATTATTCCATGAAAAGTTTTAATACCAATTTCTATTCTCCCCTTCATTCTTCTATAATACTAGCTGACTAAGAGGTCTCCTCCTTCTCTCCTTAGGTATTTTGATCCATCCTTAATAAAATGTCCAAATCTTTTGTCATAGGATCTATTGGAAATATTGAGGTAATTTATACAATCCTATTCCTTCCATTATTTATTTATCTTCACATATGTTGAGCTATTTAGGTGTGAAAACATTTTCCAAATTTTTAGGGTATTAGACAATTTCTTTAACATCTCTCATTCTAGATTGATTCAAGGGCTGAAATAGATGATTGGTATTCTCTTAACCTATGTAATGTGGTCTAGTTTCTTTCCTAGTTATTCATTTTAGTCTATATCTTATGTCATTGTGACACACATTGGACCCTTCCAATTATTCCTCCATACTATAATACATTGAATTGGATGCTTTACCGTGCTAAATAAAACCTCATATAGTGAAACATCACCCCCTTGGGATGATCACCTAGACATAATCCACCCCAATGGGTCTTCTCTACCTTGGAGGATTAACTTCCCCTTTGCCTTAAATTTTCTAAACACACCCTGAGGGGTGTTTCCTTATAACCAATTCCTTGAAATTATAAATTTAAATGAAAGGATTGGATAGAATTGAGTTAGGACCTCAGAAATTATTTCTAATTCCATAAATGTAATGCTTAATTGAATGTATTGGACAATTTGATAATAATTATATGTGTTTTTTTCCTTATTGGATTATATGATTTTGGTAGCCAATTAAAACCCTCACCTTAGATCGAGGGTGATGAAAGGGTATTGATTTGAGAACACCATGGATGGGCTTATTGCTCCTTAGAGTTTAATTATTAATGAATATTTAAATATATAGGGGAGACACTAGGTAATCCTGGGATATGATCTATAGGCATATTACCTTCTGACCTCCAGAAAAGTGACACTAGTTCCCTAGGGGAGACCCCGTGGATGGGATCGGTGGTTAGATGGTTGTTTTATTCCATGAGAGAGACTCAGACCCTATATGGGATTCTAGGGAAAGACTCGAAGGTTAGTTTTTTGTGTCTTCAGACAATTCTTAGAGTGAAACTTGGGATCTCATTTATGGGTCCCCTTGGATGAATTCACATGACATTGAACATATATAGATCCCCTACTTCAATAATTAGGATTCCTTTGGGATCACCTTGGATGGTCTTAGGGTGCCTCTTAATAATTAAAAAGATGTTAGTTAAATTATAGAAAAATAATGTGGACTTGAAGTTCCTAGGATGTGCTCTCCAAGACAAATCACATGCTTGAGGAAGGTCCATCATTTGACATTAACTTATAGTGGATCTTACTATATTTCACTTTTGTTTAGGTCCCCTATGTTCAACAAAATTTGGATTAGGCTGAATCAGGTAGAATTGGATAGGAATCCCAAGTGGAACTGAGTCTGGTGTATCTTATTTATTTAGTTTCTTGCATTTATTATTAACGAAACTCTGCTCATTTTATATGCACAGACCATATTGATCTAGACACTGTTGGTGGTTTCCTGCTAAGTATATCTCACACCCTTTTTTGAGATCCTTTGGTAACCAACTGGATTTCCTAGTTACAGGTATTGAAAAAGGAAAGTGGCCAACTTATGTTGTATGATTCAGATTTCTAGTATGGAATGTGAGAGAAAGGGACTGAGATTATTCTCATGATTCTAGTAGTTATTGTTTTGGGTCTTTTTTTATTTTTTATAGCATGTGTTATATACATTTCTCTATTGTATCCATTATACATTAGTTTTGTACCACTACATGACATGATAATGATCATAATTTTGTATCTATTATTTATTATCTTGCTTCTTCATGTTTTTCATTTGTATTTGATTTATTATTATTATTTGGTTGCTTTATTTTTTTTATTACTGGTTCTACTATAGTGGGTTACTGGTCCAATTATTATATTGTCTTCTTATTATGTTTTTTATTATATTTATATATATACTCTTATTTTCCATTCTAATATATGATAGTATAGTGTCCCCAAAGACACACCATAGACCCTCGTTTCTAGTTGTAAACCTCTGGTTTATGGGCTATCACACTTAAGGTCTTGTGGCACACTATCTTGGGGAATATATAAGTGGATTTCTGGGAGGTTCCTTACATAATCACTACTAATATCGAAATTTCACTTCAAGAACCAATGGATTGTTTAATCCAAGAAAATAATTTGTATTTGGAGGAACTATAAGTACCCTAGTATACTAATATGGTCAAATTTTTGGTAACTCATGAAGTCAAATCTCACTTGAACCACCAACATGTTTTTGGATCAAATCAATATGAAAATTTTATATTTTGACAGATCCATATTTGTCACAAAAATTTGAATATCATATTAAAATAAGATTTTTACCTAAAAGGAAAACATAATATGTTATTCAATTTTTCTATACATTAGCTTATAGAGGACACTTTAGATCTCAATGTACTATAATAATTTAATTTAATACTGAATATACTAGCCTATTTTTTTAAATATGCACATAAATGTTTTAAAATATGTGAGCAATTTCAATTAACTATAAACATTTCAAAAATACAATAAATACATCAAAACACCATAAACTTTTATGAAATAATTGATGTTTTTTGCAATATAATTCATAGAAATATTTTCCATATCCTTTGGAAACTATTAAATATTGTAGTTTGTATATTATGTTTCTAAATTTTGGATTATAAGGACAAAAAATAGATGATGTTAATATTTCTTGTGCCTTTTCAAGGACTAGCATTCTTTATAGGTATAAAATTCCAAGATCCATAATAATTCAACAAGGGAGTAGTTTTTTATAATAGGATTATGGAGGTAATAATGTGAAATTATGGAGTTTATCAAAAGGAATATAAATTCCCCAAAAAATGGATAATTTGATGTTTCAAATAGGGAGATTAAATGAATTATAGAGAGAACTATTAAGCCAAACATAAAAGACTGGATCCATTGGTTGGAATAAGCTTTATGGGGTTAAATGAAATACTATAAAACAACCATTATAATGAATCCATATAAGTTAATTTATGGGAATATTTATCACCTATTTATAAATTTGGAATATAAGGTATACTGGTTTGTAATTTAGATGAATTTGGATCTATAAAAACCCAGACAAGAAATAAAATAGTAGCTATAGGAGATTCAATAAATCAACAGGGAAGATTTTTTGAAATTGGGAATTTTAAAATAACAAACTAAGTTCTCCCATTATAAACTGATCTAGTATAAATTCTTTAATACGAGGGACTAAGTGTTCCATTAGAATTTCAAAATCAAGTTGATGAAAGGTAATCTTAATTCAAAATGGAAAGGACCCTTTTTCACTCATGTGTACCCTTTTATTGATGTGAATTTTGTTAATTAATGAGACAAAAACCTATTCACTATAAACAGTAAGAGGCTAATGAAATTCTATGGAGATCTTTCTTAAATACCATTTTATGATATCACACTCCTCCAACTGATCTATCAATGAGAATAATTATTTTGTTCCTCTATTTGATAATTAGTTTACTATTTTAATCCCATTTTTTCAATTATTTAATATGTTATAATTAATTGAGGATACTATATAATTTATATGTGTTGGTGGGAACTTTTGTAGTTTAGTATTTTCAATTTTTTTCAAAAATAGTGTATTTGTTTTACGTTTTTAGGGAATTTTGAAACCTATTAAACACAATTTAAAATATATTTCCACTTTTGAAATTATTCCATAAATATATATTTATTTTATTATTAAGGAAAGAAATTACAAAGCAAAAATGGAAGTAATGAAGGGGGATCCATAAGTTAGGTAGGCCTAAATAAATGAAGAACAATATAATATGTATATAAAAATTTCATCCCCCCAAGAGAAAAGGTCCCAATATTTGTGAAACAAAAAAATTTCATTCCTTAAACCTCCATGGAAGCTAGGAAGTGAGATATTGTATTCCCTTCACACTAAGTATGACTAACCTCATTGTGACTATTCAAACTCCCTTTTTTACTTCTTAGTGGTGTACTCAACCTACCAAGGGGTTGTTCTAGTACCACACAATTCATTGAAAAGAATCAATGAATGAATTTCAAGGGTCAGAAATTGAATTCCCCTTTGGGTTTACAACTAGAGGCTAGTGATAAAGGCTTTAGCTTCTTCTTGTAAGGAGTCCCCACTACCCATGAAGACTTCGAAATCCAAAACCACTGATCTGTTGGCATGCTAGACAATCCCCCCTCCCATGATGCCCATGCTTCATGATCCATTAGTGTTCATAAAAAGACCACTAATTTTTTAATTTTATTGAATGATATATATCCCTATATTTAAATCACTTCCCTAAGAGGCTTCTGAACACATTTCAACATCTTATTAATAATGACCTCATTTATTGAGAGAATAAATGCCTATTTTTATGACCAATATTTTGAGTAATATAGTCAAAACATCATAGTGTTAAGCAGTTTTTCCTTTCCATGATTGAAAATTATTTTTATTTTAAGATACCATTTTATAATGATCCAATATTTTGGTAACCCTTACAGCCTTTATAAACCATGAATGACCTTTTCTGGTAGCTGTATTAAAATCCAAAAATCATTATCTTCTTTTTTTAGGAAGTTAATGCATGAATTATAGAAAAATTAAAGTGTAGTGGGGTAATAGATGATTTGGAATAATCTATGTTGAATAAATCTATACGAGAAAAATTGCAGAAGTATTGCAAAATTTTTTATAATTTTTTGTGAATAAAATATTGTTCAGAAAGATGTGACGATAAATAAAAATATCATCTTTGTTGTGATGGGAGTTCACTACTATTTGAAGACCAAAAGCGACCTATCTTTACCTCAAAACCAAATTTTTCAAAGAAATTATATATTTGAAAAACTTGAAACAATAGTGTTATAAAATATGGATAAAGGAATAAATATATACTTTCTAATAAAATTTCAAAGTGTGTACTTCCCAAGAAAATAAAAAAGGTTTTTGAGGTCACTCATGAAAAAATATGAATAAAACAATGATTTCATTCTTCAAGGAAATTGAAAATCGCGCATTATGATTCCTAGTAGATCCAAATCCCATATTATCCTCTAGATTTTTTCCAAGAGAACAAACCACCCTTAAAACAAATTAAAACCATTAAAAATAATCAGGATATGTGAAACTATATAAATAATTTTGTGGATATGAATAAATTCATCAAGCCCGTGGTGAACCTTTCATGAGTTTAGAATAAGAAAAACATTAAATTAAATTTATAATTGAGTGATGATTGAAATATTTCCACAAATCTAGTTATAAGTGAGCCTAAGAGGATAAAATAAATATAAATTAAATGAATGGATTTAATTAATAAAATAGAATTGGTAATCTTGAGTAGGAATGATTAGATTATGAAACATGGTGTTCCAAGGGGAAATCACGCTATCTAGTAATTTGATTTTATTGCTAATGTTTTGGAATAATCATACCCAGGAGTCCAAGGATTAAGTGTTGGGGAATGGATATAGTCAATTATTAACTGATATTCTTTAATAATTAAATTCATTTTATTTCCTCTCATTAATTAATTAATGATTTTTTTAGGGGTTTTTGGATTAATGGGTCAATTCTTGGAATTCATGAATAGGGACTAAATTGGATAAATTATGAATTTAATTGATTCATTTAATTTAAAGGATTATTGAATGGATATATTTTTATTTTAAATTTCTTTTATATGGTTAAGGAACATATATATTTATTTCATCTTTAGAATTAATAATTGGGAAAGTAATTTGTTTTATACGAATCATTTCCTCTACATACGAGTCCTTTATTGTTGTGTGTATGAGTCCATACAGACCCTATGTAAGTCAATTCATTATATGTTTCATTGTTTCCCTTAAATGTATGAGTCAATCAATCATATACTAATGTTAATATGAGTCACTAGGTGTTCTATATCAGTAATCATGAATATTAAATGAGCCATTTCTATAATAACGTATGATTCATTCCACCTCCTTGTATGAGTCATTCCTTCACAAAATATGTTCATGGAGGGTGTCTTAATAAGAATTCATTGGGTTATCCTTTAAATTGAACTATAAATTTTGGATCCACATTATCATGAATGAAACCCAATAATAAGAGGCTACATGGATTATAATCCAGATTTATGATTTATATTTTGATAAAAAATAAAGAAGTAACCCCATTGATTTTGTGGAGGATTGAATCAAAAATATGATGGAAAACCAAGAGAAAGAAAGAAATATTATTAAATTACAAGAAAATAAAGTTCTTGAAAGTATTTTACATTCCAAATAAGAAATAAAAAAACAAGATCCTCTAATATGATAATAGGGAATATAGATAAAGTATGATTTTTTTGTTGTTTTGGCTCTCTAGTTTTATTTTTATTTTCTGAATTTAATTTTTCTATAATGGGTTATTATTCTTTTATCACCACTATTCTCCATCACATAGAGAGGTAAGGATCTAGAGTAATTGGGGAAGGGAAGAAAATATTATTTAATTGACTTAGTTTTTCATTTGAATGAATTTATTGTTTCTTTTATGTAAACTAATTTTAGTGTGTAGTGGAAGTTCAATAATTTGAATTTGATTATGTTTTCACTTTATTCTATCCATATTTGTTTCTTTGGTAAATGAAATTATATATCCCATCACCAAGTTAATCCAATATAAAATGTGAATACACATGACTTAGTGGTAAGGTGCTTGTTGATTTTTGGAAAGTGTGTAAAGACAGTAAAACACTCTTTGGTAGATAAGGAATCACAAAACCTAATTGGATCTTATCAAGTTAAAATTGGAAAGTTTTGTTGAATCAATTTTCACACAATCATGTTGGGTAATCCAAGAAGCTATTGATATTATGTTTATCTTTAACCTAAATTTTAATCCAAAGTCAATAGATGAATTTATTTAATAACTTCCCATTCATCAGTTAATCAAAGTAAAATCCAACAATTTAAAAATTACAATAGTTTTATAATTGGTTAACCATCCTTGAAACAATAAATTTTCATCAATTTTATTTCAACCACTTTATTTCAGTACCTTTTATTAAAAAAATGAACAAGAACACCTCCTTTTCATATTAAAAGTAAAGACTAATTTTTAGCACCCTTCTCTATAGAAAAAACTTGGTTTCCATTATACTATATTTTACATAGGATATTAATAATTTTTTATGAAATCTACAATTGTGTTGTTGGTAGGATTATTTTCTATGAACTATATCGGTTATCTTTCAAGATAAAAACATTTCTCAATGCATCGGGGGATGTAAATGTTTGGTGAAACCCATCATATCATAATATATACATTCATATTTGTTTCACATAAGTAAAATTAACTAAATATAACCCATAATCCTGAGAAACCCCATTAGAAGTAAATAGTTTACATAATATTGTCTCAAGTAATAATCAAATAGTGTGTAAGAAAAATTCCCAAGTCAATAAGAAATTATCAATTTATGGGAATTGATATTTTAATAAAGAATAATATTTCTTGAATATGATGTTAAATTGATGAAAAAATACTAATAAAGGGGTACAGAATTATTTATATAATAGAACCACTAAAGTGATGTTTTATGAAATGAGTAAACAACCTTTAGATAAGTTAAACACATAGTTATTTTCATAAAATTAGAATAATATTACATAAATTAATTTTTTTAGAATTTATATAATTTTATAACTTCTTAATAGAATATTATGTGAAATTAAGTAATAAATAGAAAATTTACCTTTAAATGGGTTTGTGTAAAAGAAGTAATTGAAAAGGAAGCATAAAAAAATGTATATCTCAAAAAAATAATTTAAAATAAACTAAATATATCATGTATATTTAATTTATTAAATTTATTTTATGTTCATTTATATTTATTTTATTAGGAATTTGGGTTCATGTTCACTATCATGAGGAGGTTTATTTCATGATTCTGAGATTGCATCGATTTCTCAGTAGTTATGAATGTTTTTATAAAATCAGTTATAAATCTAGAAAGGAAATCATATTGAGAGGATGCCTTTATAGAAGTTAAAAATGATTTAAATATCAAATAGTCAATAAAAATTGTCATTATTCCCAAAGTATAAATGTTAATGTTTAAAGGTAAGTTTATTTATGTATTTTTTTTCCAACCATATTAAACTTAATCATTTTTATTTAATATATATATTTACTTACACATTACATAATATAGAATCAAATAGAATATAATTATTTTAATAATTTTTAACATTAAAATTTTTATTATAACTATCCATTAATTTTATTATGAAAAATAAAATAATATCTCCCTGAATGTGGTTGACTAACAATAATATGGGAAATTTTTTCATTTTAGAATAATTAAAAGGAAAAATATATAATGGATATTCCATTGAAAATAGAATTTTAGTATATTTATGAAGTGTTTATAGTTATAAAATATGTATGGAACATATTTGGAGGAGGTGGAAGGAAAATATTTAATAAAATAGAGATGAAAATATGTGATTACTTATTCTCACCTTGCTCCTTGGGACTACTCTTTTTCTAATTGGATAATGCCTTCCAAGGGAGATTTTTTATGAGAAAAAAATATAGGTTATAGATAATAGTTCTTGGGATTTATTTTCATATATTTTTAGGTTTAATTAATTTTAATGTGTTAGAAGATGTGAGGTGGTGATTGACAGTATTTATACAGGGAGTTTATGTGTGTTTTTGAATAAAATATTCTTTAGTTTATTATTTTTGTCCATCACTACCAACAATAAGGATTCGTGTCACTATAGATAGTACTTAGTGTATGTGAGACTGATAAAATTTCATCTTACATCATCTTATATGTAATTAATCTTGTATTTAACATAAAATGTAAAAAACAATATTCTTTCATATTTTACAATTCACTAAAAATTCAACTTTTTAAAATAATCTCTCAAAGCTCATTTTAATATGACAATTCAAAAAATGAAATCCATTTTATAAAAATAATTTCATATATATGAAAAATAAAATTTTAAAATAAAATCATTATTTATAGAAAATTATTATATTTTATAAATTTTTCAAGTTTATAGCCCTTACAAAAATTACTTATGAGTACATATATTATTATATTGTTTATAAAAAAGTAAATATTGTACTATCTAGATGTTTTTTAAAATAAAATTTTATTTTGGTTTTTTAAATTTATCCTAAAAACATTGTTTATTATAAATAAAATATATATGTTTTCCCATCATTAAATTTTGGTTTCATTATGTTAAATATTTATTCTATTTTATTTCAATCTTTTATTTAATTATCTTATTATATAAATTTTGTAATGTTCTTTTATTTCATAAGATACCCAAATATTGCTTTATTGATCTAATAGTTATGTTATTATTATAACAGTTGTGTAAATATTTATAGTGGTAAAGTTAATACTACAAAAAACATATTTTCCTCTGATATATATGTTTTCTTGATTCTAAAAATACCTCATATTTTCTTTATTCAACATTAAATTTAATTTTTCTTGAGGTTTTATATTCTCCATTTTAAAATTTTTTATTACATTACAAATATTTGGTTTCTTTTTTGCAGTATTTTCCTTAAGTTTTATTATTCTAGGTGACCAAATTGTTCCAAATTTCTATATTCAGGTTTTTTTATTTTATTTTTTATGTTGTTTGATTGCATTAGTGTCAATTTTATTTTGTATATTTATGCTCTAAATGTAATGTTCTAAATTCATATAATAAAGTATTATTTTTTTATCATGTGGTGTGTGATTTATATAATATAGCAAATTAATAAATATGAAAAATATTTATTCAAAAGGATAATTCCATATAAATAATTGTATATTTTTACATTCTCCCCCCCTTTAGTAATTTCACCATAAAAAAATTTCATTTCTCACAGAATGATGAAAATGATTGAGGGAAATTTTTTTATTGATTCTTTGGGTTACTGTTGTTCTTATTTATACTTATGATTTCTCTAAATTACAATGATAATGTGATTTTTTATTAACAAATTCTCTATATCACCTAATATATGACATCCTTCTTTTTTTCTACTTAACATTTCAATAAAGTATATAAAGAGGGGATATTTTAAAGTTTAGTTTCTTAGAAATGAGGAACATAATACATGAAAACATAATGAAATACTTTATTCTTGTTGAAAGGATAATTCATTTTTCATCCTATTTATACTAAAAATATATCATAATCTAGAGACAGACATCAAATGAAATTGGTGAGCATAAGGCTCCATATGGGAAAACGTTTACATGTGATCTAGAACAAGGGGATTATCATATGGAATGAGAAATAGTTTATGAGAAATATAACAATAAAAAACACACTATTCATTATAATTAAATTTGGATACAAAATTTAATTTGATACATTTATAAGAATATCACCAAGGTTTTTCACCGAGGTGTCAATAATGAAAATTATTAAGGTTATTCACTAATGTATCACAAAACATGTATTCTCTAGAGATAAAATTCTTTATCCAATGAATTGGAGTTATATCAAAGAAACACCCTTAAAATATATTAATTAATGTGATCTACATATATCATAATCAAACATTTCATAAATAACTTATGGAGAATAAAAAAACAGGTCCCATATCGAAAATCATAGTGTTTAAAAATTACTTAAAAACCTGATCATTATGTCATTTTTAACCCATGAAAAGGGAATGCGGGTTTCATGTATGTTAATCAGATAAAAAAATAAATAAATTTTACATTTATGTGAATAACCTTGGAAAATAAATATCCTTCGGTACTCAAAATAATAAAATAATAGATAATTTATTAGAGAGAATAGGGAAATTTTGAGAATTAAATTCGACAGCAAAACAGGTATAAAATATGGTCTTATAAAAGTGCAAAATGATATGGTATTGGAGAATCACATTAAAAAAAGACTCTTTTTATAGTAATGAGTTTAAATAATGTGTACAATATAACTTAGTTTGGAAATTTGAATACATACCACATAAAAACAGAACTTGAATGGAAAAGAGAAGTGGTGATTTTTCTTACCTTGAAGAGTTACTCCTAGATCATGAGGAATTAAACAATGGGGGAATGAGGACACCTTAGTAGAACTAGATTGGAGAAACAACTATCAAATATTCAAGGAGGAGGTATTTTGAGTGAATGTAAATGGATAAATGGGTGGATATTTATTGAAAAATTGGAGGATTTGTTTAATTATTTACAAATATAGGCCTTGTAAATCTAGGTTGGGGAAAATAAAAAACCACAAGATTGGAAATGGTTTTTTTAAAATGTTTTTAGATAGTTGGAACATATTTTATTTTTTTTAACCTGAAGGAACTGAGCATAATTTTATATTACTTATTTATTTTAGGTAAAAGAAATGATTCTATAAAAAACATTTTTAATGATAAACATTTCATTTTAGACTTTGGAAAGTAAATTAGAGGTCATAAAATTGACTAAAATATATAAAAATACATAATATTAATAAAATAACACCATCTAGGTCATATATTGTGGTTAATTATTTATTAAATCATCATGAACTAATTATGGATTTATTAAACATACTGGAAACCTCAAACTGTGTTTTTACAATTCATATAAAATTAAAGATATATATAAAATTATTATAATTTCACCCTAACCTAATTTTGAAATTATGATTTAAAAAATGAAGTTTATTTTATGATAATAATTCATTAAATGTTATAATTTTAAATTATAAAAATAAAAACCCTTATTTATTAATAAAATTGCTGGTTGAAAATGTATAGTGAAATGTCTAACTATTGAAAACTTTCAAGGACATAATAAAATTATTTTAGAATTTATATTTTAATAATATTTTTTATCATAATATTCCACTAAATTAAATATTATTGATTATAACATAGTTTTTTATAAAAAAATTCATCCTTTATTTAAAGTACAGTTTTTTTTAAAATAAATTTATGAAGTTCATCATATTTTTTATTAAAAGAAACTATTCATAAAATGGAATTGATGAAATAAAAAATTTATTTATACAATGAAATTAAAATGTAACTAAATAAGGCCTAGAAAAATAAACCCTTATAACACCAGTGTACTACCTAAGGGTAAGGTGTGTGGTAGTGATATATTCGTGGGGTGGCTTGGCTAACATCTACTGAGTGGTAATTTACACTAATTTAACTTCTCTCATAGAAAGTTTCACTAAATATTAACTTGTTGAAGCTCAGGTTGGGATTGGTCAAGGGAGAACTCTGTTGATGCGACCTCGCTACAAGTTCTGACAAATGGGCTTTATACAACATGGCTCTACTAGTTGATTCCATAACTTATCCTTTCTTCATTAATTGTCCTTTTTCATTTATACTTATAAACAGTAATTATAAAGTTAAAATTGTTACCAAGTGTATATATTCTAATGGTCATATTGACCAATAGTCATATTTGACCAACATTCATTGAAAGGTCGAATATTAATGTTCTCATTTCCCTTTATACTCTATAAATATAGTTTCATTGTTAAAGAGATTTGATTTTTTTGTGTATAACAAACATTTTCAAGAAAAAAACATTTAAAACATCTCGGTCATTATATTCTCCCCCACATAAGAAATTATATCCCCAGCATTTTCAACTAATTCTCTCTTTTGAGAAAAGGTGGGTATACTTGTGTCTCATTATCTCCTATAGTTCCAACATCGCTTCTTTATATTTATGGTTCATCCAAAACACTTTCATGAGGTGCGAATTTTTTTTATGTAGAACCATGTATCTATAGTCCAAGATCTCCACCAGTTTCTCCTCGTAAGAGGGGTCATTTTTTAGTTGTACCACCTCTGAATTTTGTACATGTGAGCAATCAAGTATGTGCTTAATCAAGATAAATAAAAGGAATAAATCATAAAATTGAGCTATATTTGGTGGAAGTGCAAGATGGTAGTCCACTGCTCCTATGCGATCAATTATTTCATAGGGCCCATTTTACCTAGGGCTAAGCTCCCCTTTCTTATGATACTAAATGACTCTCTTCTATGGAGATATTCAAAGGAAAACTTTTTTCCAACATCAAACTTCATGTCCCTTTTACTATTATCGGTATAGATTTTCTTTCAACTCTCAACAGTCGTAATGTGTTGTTGGATGGCATGAACCTTTTTCCATCTCCTAGAATAGGTCCTGCCAAAACAGATTTCTCTTTCCAACTTCATCCCAACAAGAATGATTTCTTCATCACTTCACATATATATCTTCATATGGTGTCATTTTAATACTGTAGTGGAAGTTTTTGTTGTATGAGAACTAAATTTATTAGATTTGTTGTTCCCATCCACCTTTAAATTCCATTGAGCATGTTATCAGTATATCTTTGAGTGTATGAATATTATTTTAATATTGGACATCAATTTGAGAGTGATAAGTCATATTAAAATTCAATTTAGTATTATGATTATGTTAGTGAATTCTCCAAAAAATTTATGTGAACCTTGGATAATGAAAATAAATGATAGAAACTGGCCCCCATGAAACCTCATCACTTCCTTTATGTAAATCCTGTCAAGTCGGTCATAAGTGAAATCTTCCTGAAATGCGATGAAATGGGTAGACTTGGTGAGTCGGTCCACTATAACACATGTCTCATTATTTCAATTGGATTTTCTTGGGAGACCAATGAAAAATTACATAGTGATACTATCCAACTTCCATATCGGAATGGTAGTGGTTGTAATATAACTTTAGGAAGTTGTTTCTATGCCTTCACATGTTCACACACCAAGAACCATTTAGTGTAGTCGATAGTCTCCCTTTTCATATTATCCTAATAATAATGTTCATGAAGGTCCATATAAATTTTAGTTCTTCCAGGAAGTATACAGAATGTAGAGTTATGATCTTCATACATATGTTCTTTCTTCATCTCCAAAATAGATGGAACACCTAGAATTGTATAAATTTCCAGTACACCTTCTTGATCAATATTGATCTAAAGTAACCTTCCATACTTTACAACCTCTATATTGTTTTGTAATAAGGGATATTATATTTGATCATTCCTGATCTTCTCTAGTAATAATGGTTGAGAAATCATTTGGGATAATCTTTTTGATGTCACTTAACTTATAAGTCCCATGTCCAGTTTTACAAAGTCTTTGATCGAATGATCTCTTTGAATCCTCATAATTTCCATCACAATAGGGTCTTTCATAATTAAAGAATCAGAAACATTTTTTACACTTCTGGGTAGTAATGAATTGAGAATTCATAGTATTTAAGAAGTTCCAACAATCTTCTTTGTCTCATGTTTAATTCCTTTTGTGAGAATATATACTTCAAACATTGTTGGTCTATTTGTATATCACATTTTTTTCATATAGATAGTGCCTCCATATCTTCATAGAAAAACATAACTACAACTAACTCTGTGTTATGTGTAGGATAATTATACTCATGAAGATTTAATTTTAAATATTCTTAAGCAACATATTTTTAATTTTTTATGAGGATGTACCCTTGTCCTTTTTTATAATGATTGCTAATTATAAAAATTTCTTCACTGATAGATGGTAGCATTAACATGTGCACCGTAACCAATCTCTTCTTTAGTTCTTGGAAGGATTTTTCACACCCCTTAGTCCAGATAAACTTCTCCCCTTTCTAGTTAACTTGGTTATTGGATTAGAAATTCATGAATGGTTTTTGAAAAAACTCCTATAAAATCTTGGTAATCCAAGGAAAATATGAATCTCAGTTACTATTGTAGGATGAGGTCGCTCATCCAGAACCTTGGTCTTGGTAGGGTCAAATGAGATTCCTTCATTGGTTACAATGTGCCCCAAGAAATAAACTTATGATAACCAAAACTCACAATTGGAGAACTTTCCAAATATCCACACCTTCTTCAAAGTTTTTAATATAACCCTTAGATGATTCTAATACTCCTTGATACTTTGTAATATATCATAATATCATCAATAAAAACTACTTCCAATTTATCAATGTAGTCCTTAAATACTCTATTCATCATATTCATAAATATATAAGGAGCATTAGTCAAGCCGAAGGGAATAATAACAAACTCATAATGACCATATCTTGACCATAAATAAATATTTTGAATATCTTATTTCATCACCCTCAATTGATGATAACTAGATCAATGATCAATCTTTGAGAAGAATTGATCCCCATGAAGTTGGTCAAATAAATCAACAATCCTTAGGATATGGTAATTTTTCTTTACAGTGATCCCATTAAGTTCTCAACAATCAATGCATATTAACGTTGAACCATCCTTATACTTTATAAAGAGAACATGTGCTCCCCCAAAAGACACTCATTTTTAGATAAATCCCTTCCTCAAAAGATCTTGAAGTTATTTCTTTAATTCCTATATCTCCAAATTTTCTATTTAATGTGGGGTCTTTGATATCGACTTGGAACTAGAATGATTTCAATGGACAACTCTACCAATATTTCTATGGAAGGCACATGTAACACATCGAGAAATATGTCGATGTATTTCGGAATATTGGGGAAATTTTATATTCTAATAATTTAATTTCCTTCTTTCTCTTCATTGATCATCTCTATAAACAAGGATAAGATAGATGCTTCTTAACAAGGCATGGGTCCTGATATCTCTCCTTTTAAACTAAAAGTATGTTTTTCTTTTCATGACTACTAAAATTTCATTTCTTATATAGTTGATATTATCATTATACATTGAGATACAATCCATCCCTATTATAATGTCAAATTCTACCATTTATTTTACCACTAGATTTTTATGAGATTATTCTCACCAAAGTAAATAATATATTTTCTATACATTGTTGACGCTTGGAAACTTTCTCTC
The DNA here is from genome assembly GCA_963277665.1 of Viscum album. Lineage (NCBI taxonomy): Eukaryota > Viridiplantae > Streptophyta > Magnoliopsida > Santalales > Viscaceae > Viscum > Viscum album. The sequence continues at coordinate 2,617,708 of OY728136.1, forward strand.
GGAGTCTTGACTAATAAATTTAATTCTTGTAGTTTAGGTATTTATTTTATAGTATCTACAAACATGGGGTAAATAATGGAATTTTTAGAGCCGTAATCAAGATATGTAATTGCTAGATTTGAGAGAATAATGAGAGTACTTGTCACTATATCATTTGGACCTTCTACTTCATTTGACCTGATAAAAAATTCCTGACCATTCTCTCTTGGAATATAATGAGGTTGATGGTGGTTTTCATCCATTATATTTGGATTTGGACTGTGATTGGAATAGTTCCCAAGCCTTCCACACTTGAAGCGTTGGACTTCAGGCTGGACCTACACCAACTTCCCTTTTTCATTATTGTTGATAAGTTTATGCCTCACCTCACTACAACAGTCTCAAGATATGTGGTCATATCTTCTACACTTGTAACACTTTCGACTCCTAAAAATAAAGTTCCATAAATTTTTATTCCTAAATTTTTTTCATGTGGGAAGTTTCACTTTCTTTCCTCCTCTTCCATGATCAAAGTTCCTACCTAAGGGCACCAATGATCACTTATTTTCGTTGAATTGTTATGACCATTGTGTCTCTACGAACTCCAGTTTATCATTTATAGCAATCCAGACTATCACCTTATAGATTTCACAGTCTTGATTAGCCAAATTCCTCCATAGATTTGGTATTCATCCACTGAATAATCTATCGACCATTCCATTAGAATCAATAAAAAAATCTAGAGGTGTAATGAGAAAGTCTTGTAAAGTTCATCTGATTTCTTCCCATAGATTCATTTTCCTTATACTTCTACTCTAGGAATTCCTTCAAAATTTTCATTCACATTCAATAGGGAAAATATTTATTGAAAATAGATCCCTTAAACTCTTCTCATTCCATATAATTAATCTTCATTCTTGACTTCATAATTTTAATCAGTATCCACAGCTAATGACCTTCTCCCTCTAAGTGGTATAAATCTAGGGTGACTTTTAATTTTTCCTAACAACATATTATAGAAAATATATTTTCTATACAACATATCAACTATTAAACAATCAATGGTCTGTTAGATCCACTGATAGTAGGTGGTAAATGACACATAAATGACTCAATGGAAAGTTGTTACCTTTGTGGTGAATCTGACTTATCATCTCGATTCATGTTTTTTTTCATAACTCAAGTTATTTGATTCATCATTCTCTTGAAGTTTTACATTTTGGACTCCATTAGAGTTCCATTGACACATGGTCTATTACACTATTCATTTATATAGTTCCTTCTATTTCCCATGAATTTCTATAAGAAGAAAACCATTGTGAGAAATGTGTTTCTTTTTTAGAATATTATAATTCAAAATTAATTTTATTTCTTAAAACATCATTCATAAATATTTTATTCTTTAAAAACAATTACATTTTCTATAAATCCTTTATAATAGTATATAAAAAGATTATGATGAAATAAACATATCCCCCAACAGTGTCAATGTAGGACTATTGGAATGCTCATTATCATGCAACTGTTCCAATTCGAGTCAATATCAATTATTATTTTTGGGTGTAACCACAAGATAAATCTATATGAGATCCACATCCACTTTCTCAGATCCAGACATGGATTTTGTTGCTCAAAACCCACTTACTTAATATTTCACCAAAATACCAGTAATTTTTCCTATATTTAAACATTTTTATAGGTTTGATACTGAAAATTTATATTCCTAATTTCAGAATATAACTAAACTATCCTTTGATACCAACTAGGTAATCCTATGTTTTTACTATTGAAGTTTTCATTACAACGTACAAATAAAAAATATTTTAAAGTTTAGAACTTGCAAATCAGGAATTTAATACATGAATACATAAAAAATTATTACAAACCACTTGAAATGATTCTTCATGGGTTCATCCTAAGTACACTTACTTCAACTCACAACCTAGGTATATACATAAAAGGAATGGGGTGAGTATAAGTCCCAGTAAGGAGAACAGTTTACATGTGATCTCGAGGAATAATAAAAAAATGAGAAATATCATTATGGCATGATCAAGGGTTCATGATACATACCATGATAAAAATAAATTGTTTCGTAACATGGAAATGTGTCTAAAAATTTTTAATTGAGACATTCATAATAATTTCATCAAGGTTTGTCACCAATGTTTCATAAATGAAAATTACAAAGGTCATTCACCAAGGTATCATAAAACATGTCATCTCTAGAGATTAAATTATTTACCCAATGAATTGGAGTGATATCAAGGTACACAAATCATAGGTATTAATTACCTGGATCCACATATATCATAATAAAAGATTTCATAAATAACCCATGGATGATAAAAAAATAGTTTCAAATCAAAATCATGGCATTTCAGAAATTCTTAAAATGTGATTATTATGTCATTTTCGACCCAAGAAAATGGAATGTGGGTTTCATGTAGTGTAATCCCATAATAAATAAATAATTTTTACATTTAGGTGTATAACCTTGAAAAATAAAGATTCATGGATAGTCATAAGAATAAAATAAAATAGAATTTATTAAAGAGAAGCATGAAATTTTGCGAAGTAAATTAGACAGCATAACGGGTATAAAATGTTGTTTTTTAGAAAAGGATAAAATAAGGGGGTACAATATTCTCCCATTAAAAATAATCATTTTATTTTAATTGGATGAAATAAATTTTAAGATATAAATTAGTTTTTAAATTGGAATACAAACCGCATAAAAAGGGAACTTGAATAGAAAATATAATTAAATATTTCCCTTACCTTTAAGAGTTACACCTAGATCAGGAGGAATGGAATATTTGGGTCTTGAGGAAACACTGGGATGACTAATTGGGAGTAAAAACAACAATATAAACTTGATGTATGGATTTTTAGTGAAGTAAAATGGAGAAATGGATGGATATTTATCGAAAAAGTGGAGGATTTGTTTAATAATTTCCAAATACAGGCCTTGGAAATCTATGTTGTGGAAACTGAAAAGCCATTGGCTTGCCCATGGGTTTTTACAATTTTTTTGGACATTTGAAACATATTTTATATAATTTTAACACAAAATAACAAATAATAATTTTATATTACTTCTTTTGGCATAGAAAAGTAAAGTTTTTACAAAATAATATTTTTAAGGTTAATGTTTCCATTTTAGTCTTTGGAAAGTAAATTATAGTTTTTTAATTTGCCTAAAATATATTAAAATAGTTATTATTAATAAAATAACACATTTTAGGTTTTTTATTTTTGTTTATTTGATTATTAAATCATTATTAAATAATTATAAAGTCATTAAACATACCGAAAACCTCATACTACATTTTTATTATTCATAGAAAAATAAAGTATTTTAGAAAATTCTCATAAATTCACCCTAACCTAATTTTGACATGTTAATTTCCAAAATTCTGTAAATATTATCATAATAATTCGCTAAATATGATAATTTTAAATTTTAAATATAAACATTCATATTTATTAAAAAATAGAGAGTTAAAAATGCATAGTAAAATTTCTCAAACTTAAATTAAATTTAGAACATATTAATTTTTTTTATCATTTATATTTAAATAATATTATTTTTGTCATACTATTTCATGAAAATAAATACTATTAATAATAACTTAGTATATTATAAAACATTTACATCCTTTTTGTAATGTAATATTTATGCCTGTAAATAAATTTATCAAATTCATCGTATTTTTTTATTAAGAAAAAATATTCTTAAAATGGAGTTTATGGAATAAATATTTTATTTATAAAATGGAATTAAACTTTAAATAATTATTTCCTAGACACCTAACCAATTATAACACCCTCGTACGACCTAAGGGTAAGGTGTGTGATAGTGATAGATTCAGGGGTGGCTCAGCTAACATCACCCGAGTGGTAATTTCTACTAACCTGAACTTATCCAATAGATGACTACGTTAAAATTGCACTTGATGAAGCTAGGCATGGGCTTAGTGAAGGTTGAACCCCAGTTATTCTACCTCCCTCCCATGTTCTAAAAAAATGGGCTTCATATAGAATGACTCTATTGGTTGAATCGATCAATTCTCTTTTCTGCATTAATTATCCTTTGTAATATCAACTTATAAACACTTATTTAAACATTAAAATTGTTACCAATAGTATAGTTTCCAATGGTCATATTGACCAAATGTCATATTTTACCAATGATCATATAATTATTGTATCCCAATGGTCAAATTTTACTTTATACTCTATGTGTACCACTTTACAATTAAAGAGATATGTTTTCTTTGTGTATAACACACATTTTAAGGGAAAAATATCATTGAATAAGTATAGTTTGTTACATAATATCTTTATTGATTTATCTTCTAAAGAGATATCATGATCCAACTATAAAACCTGTAGATTTAGTATATGTGATGGATCTAATATGAATATCCTCAAGAAGGATACATGGAACATGACATGCACTTGAGATAAGTTTGCTGGGAGTGATAGTCAATAGGTCATAGATAAAATGATATCAAGAATATTAAAGGATCTAATGAATTTTTAACAAATATTTCTATTCCTTATAAACCCCATGACTCTATTCTAAGGAGATGTGTGAATTAACACTTTATCTCAAACTTTAAACTCCAAGTATAGTCAACAATTGCCAACATTTCTCTATTGTTGACTCAGTTCTACTCTGATGTGTTATTGAATGACTTGGAAATTCTTTTTCCTTTCCTCATATAGTTTGGTTTCTAATAGATTATATTATCAAAATTATTCTTATTATGTTATAGTTACACATTTCTTCCCATACAGGGCCTCATAAGGATCCATCTAAATTATTTAGTGAAAGTTATTTTTTGTATGAGAACTTGGCCAAAGGAATATGTTGATCCCAACCTACATTAAATTCATAAAATAATCTTTCTTCATATCCTCAAGTATATGAATTTTTGTTTTATATTTTCCATTTTTCTAGGGATAATAAGAGATATAATTTATGAATTTGAGTCTAAGTAATCATAAATAATTTCTAAAACATTGAGGTGGACCTCAAATCTCAATCAGATACAATTGATAATGGTGTTCCATATTCCCTCTCTACTTCTCTGATGTATATCTTTACATGTAAATAAAATGATAATTCCAATGGAATGGTGATTAAGTGAGAGATATTTTTAAGATGGTCCACCATGACCAATGTGGGATTATTTCTATTTTATGACTTTATATAACCCATGAAAAGAATTCATAGTAATGTTATCCAATTTTTATATTGTTATGGGTAAGGTTTCATCATCCGCTCTAACCTTTTTCTTTCTACATTAACTTGTTTTCTAAATAAACTATAACATATATTCAAAAAATTTCTTCCTCTTATTATCCCAATATAAATACTATTAGAGATCTATGTACACATTTTTCCTCCCTAAGTGGATAGATATTATTAAGTTATGAGAATTATTAATAGTTCCTGCTTAATCTCATGCTTTGATTGTACATATTATCATGTCCCAAATTTCATAACTTCTTATTTATCAATTTTGAACTCAGAGGCTTTTATCTTCCTTATATGATTCAACTTATTTTGTATCACTACACCCACCCTTTTAGACTTCATTATCTTCTCTGTAATGGATGGTTGAGAACTCACTTGAGAAGGGAAGGATGTGGTTCCTCCAATTATTATTCCAATGTATATCATTTTCTTTTATAAGAATATTTAATCCTTCTAAATCTGTATCATGATTATGTGTAAGGAACTTTTTTAGATAGATAATATATAACATAATTTTTTTCCCAAAATGGTAAAGTATTGAGAAATAATAGTCCATAATTATATCTAAACATCATTGCAAACGTATGTTTATCTCCTTCTATGTGTGTATCTACTTAAGGATATTATATATATATATATATATATATTCTGCACTTTACTCCATAATTATAATTCATTCAAGTATGTAATGAAAATATTACTACATCCAACTCTATATCACATGTCAGAAAGTTTTTCTCATGGACCTTCTAATGTATTAAGTCGTAGTTCATCACTTTATTTTTTTAATGAGTAAAAAACCCAATACATTCTTTTAATCATCTTTGTAGATCATAAATCCATCACGACATGTGGGTATTTTGATAATTAGTTTTGTAATTAACCTCTTCTTCAACTCATTGAATCACAATTCACATTCATCAATATATAAAAACATTACATCCTCTTATGTAAACATGGTTAGTGGGTTTGAAAATCATGAAAATTTCCTCACACATAATCAATAGTATTCAACTAATCAAAGGAAACCATGGATATCTATTTTAGATGTTATTTTTGGTCAATCTATAATCTCTTTTTTCATATAAAGAACCGTAAATATCCCTATTCTTGTGATAACATCCCTCAAAAATGTTATTTCATCTATCCAAAAATTATATTTATTATAATTTATATATAAATTCTATTTTCACAAATTCTATAGCATTGTAATCCAATACTCCTCCTGTTCCTTGTTTATTTTGGATTATATTATAATATCATCTATAAAGGACATAAAAAATTTATTAAGGCAATATTTAAAGACTCTATTCATTATGTGTTTGAAAATTTTTGGACTATTTTTTATTCTGAATATCATCACTGTGAACTCATAGATTACATCTACTGTATAAAAGGAAATCTTGCGAATATCCTCATTTCATTCCTTTAATTGATGATATCTTTATTGAAGACCCAATTTAGAGAAGAACGAACCCCATCAAGGTTGATTGTACAAGTCATAAATCTGTGGTAGGGGATACTTTTTCTTTATCATGATCTTGTTGAGTTCAAAATAAGAAATTTGGAGATGCAATGAACTATCTTTATTTTTAAAAAATAATGTTGGTTCTCCCAATGGTGAAGCACTTAATCTTATGAAACCCTTATCTAGATTGTAATGCCCCAACCCTAGTTACCCATTGTCAGTGCATTATTACATAACATTTTAATGATACAAGAAATCATGTCCCGAAAGGCCGATCATTTTTGTAGCCTTAGAAGTACTAGATATATTCATATGTTTTACATTACATTATAAAATGATAAACTATAACAACACAGTCTCTATAAGACACACTCATATCCCTTATACTATCCCTGCAATTCAGTCATAATATACTTATTCGCATCCTGGAAAAATAAAACATAGAAAAGGGTGAGCTCAAATGTTCAATAAGGATAACAATATAGCGGAAACATTTATAAATAAGCATAAACATTTAAGGAAATATAAGACTAAAATAAAATCCTTTTAAACTTGAACTTCAGCATAATATAGAAAAGATAAAATCAAATAATTCCATTTACTTATTCACATGTATATTATACTAGTCTAATAATCACATGCAATATCAATAGCCACTTTCATAATGATGTAATGCATAATCTCAGACTTCATAACCACATAGTCAAGGCCTTATGCCAAGAATAAAAATAAGATTTTGTCAAGGCCTTGTGACAAGACACTAGTTTGTCTCAAAATACTGATCGATGCATCGAGGAGCTATAGCGGGCTCCACCCATCACTTAATAAGTCTAATTCATTCTTCATATGAAAAGGTTTAAACATAACATAAACATTCATATTAAAACTACCATATGAAATGTCAATACTTTTTCCATAAACCTTGAATGGTGTAAAAATAACACATCCACATTCAAACATATCACAAAACCTTAAATAAAATATAGATGTTTGTATTATAATAAATCAACTTCAAACAAGCTTAGAATCCATCAAAGGATGTTGACATAGATGAAATCAATTTTTTTTTTGATAAATATCTCTTTTAATTTTGATATAATTTAAAAGCCATATAATTATAAAAGATAACATTTATTTTGAAAATATTCTTATAAGCTTGTATGGGAATCTTCAATGATGTTATACTGGCAGAAAATAGCCGCACCCATCGGATAAGTTAAAAAAAAGACATTCTTACCTTAATTTTGTCGAAAAGGTCAAAAACCACCATGTTTGGAAAATGACGGAAAGATTCATTTAAAAAAATATATGGTAAAATAAGGGTATAAATAAATTTTTCCCATATTCTAGTAAATAGAAAGAATTTTTTGAATTACATTTTTAAGAAAACAAAGATATGGATGATAAAGAGGTCCCTGTAGATGCTTACGTAAAAATAACCTCAGATAATAATGAGATTGTGAAATTAACCCTTACCTTGAACTTTTCCTTTGTAGAGGGTAGGTTAAAATCCTTTATAACTGTTAAATAATTGTTATTAAATTATACAAGAACCATATACATTAATATGATATCATATGTGATCTTTTAATATTGCTTTGTTAATGATATTTTAGTAGTATCATCGTTTCGGGTGTTAACTGATTCATTTTCCTTTATATTCTTTGTTAATTAAGTAATTTTTTATGGATAGGATGTATCTTATTCATATTCATAATGATATTAAGTTTTTAAACCTTATTTTTAAACATCAAGTGAAAATTAGTCTTGAATGGATACGATGGGGAATGAATCTCATCATGTTTGTGGAGACGGTAGTCCGTATGTACACACGAGCGACAATATCATTATTTTGATTTTAAATTTGTATATAATTATATGTAATATCATATATAAAGAATCATTATCATGTTATATTTATTTTTTTAATCATTTATACTCATTATTATACCCTTGAAAAGGATTGAGTGTTTGAATAACAAACTACACCACGACGTGGAGACGGTAATCTGCATGTACGCACGTATGGTGACTTTTTCATTTATAGGATGGATAGAATAATGGATATGGTTGTACCATTTTTATAATAACATATCGGTATATAGAATATACTAGATTTATTATTTTAGAATTTAAACAACAACGAAAGAGGAAGTGGAAGATGAAAAGAACTTGAAAGAGGTGATGAAATATTTACCTCTTCTTCAGGTTCATTCTTTTGATTTGATCAAAAGGGATCCTTAGGTAGGATTTATGACTAAATTAAGGCCTCTAGGATGAAGGGAGGTAAGTTGGGAGGATATTTTGACAGGGTTTGGCCAAGCCAAATGGCTTTGATGGTATGAATTTGAGATAAGGGGAAGTTCCATTTTATAAGAGGCGCGAGGGGCACCTTAGGAAAAGATTGAAATATTATTGTATAATAAAATCATTTTCATTTTATAATGGCTCAAAAATTATTTATTTAGAGTATAAGGTGGGTATGGGTCTACAACCACTCAACCAATAGGTTTTAGATAGTTTTGGGTCACAATATGAAATTTATATTTTAGATTTAACTCTTAGTTAAATAGTTTGACATTTACCATGTATTTTTATATTATATTGTTAATAAACATAATATAAACATCCAAGAGAACCTCAAGTGGTTCATTAATGACATATATAATATTATATAAGACCTTTTTATGAAACATATATTTTTATGAATAGAATATCAATTAAAAATATAATATTTGTTTTAAAAACTCTTTTATGTCAATTTTGACACAATTTGGTATTTTGTTTTTTCTAAATTCATAACAGCATCATTACTTTGAAAAAAAATTCATTTAATCAACCCTAACATGTCATATTAACCTTTAAAATTAATGTAATTCATTAAAAGTCTCAAATTAGATTTATTTGGATATTTATAATATCAATTATTTTAAGCATTCATTAATAAAGTAATTACTGCATCATCATTGTGTCATAAATAAATTTAATTATTTAATGTCTAAAAATTATAAATAAAATATCATTATGTAGAAAATAGTTTTAGATCTCTAATTAATATTTATAGTCTAATTTATCTTTTTTATAACTCTATATTAAAAATGGTTTAGTTATTAAACTTTGATTTTAACTCTTTTAACTCTTCTTTAAATAAAATAATAATAAATGTCCTAATCTAATACATGTAGACTTAAAGGATCATATTTTTTCCTAAGGTTTCTTTTTTGTGGAATTAAACTTATCCAATAGAATTAGGACATGTGTTAGGATAATAATAACAACATTTGTGCCTTTAATTAACCTATTTACTTTTAACCCTGGTAAATAAGAGTCAAAAGTTATTATTCACCAAAAAATATTTTATCTTTTTGAACCACATTTTACTTACTGATATCAACTGTGTCTCTAAGATTTTTGAAATTTAATTCACTAAAGCAGTAAAATTAAGTTTTATACAAATTTGTAAATGCTCCTAGGAGGTCAGTAAAAGATGGTAAAAGTTCAATAAAATTTTTATATATCTAAAATTATTATAAACTAACTCCAATTAATTACATTGAACTTATATAGGTATTATGTATCTATTTTCACCTAAAATAAATTTAAATAAAATAAATAAGTATAAATAGTCGGTTTTGAACAATAACTCAGTGGTTTCACTATTCATAAAAAATTTAATATTTTTAGAAAAATTCCAAAAATTCACCCTAAGCTAATTTCCATATTACGAACCCAAAAATGAAGTCCATTTTGGAAGTTAAAATTGATAAATTTTAAAAAGGTGGGTATTAATATTCATAATAGTTATTTTGATTGGTCACGGTGTGTTAGACTCTTGAAGTTGCATATAGTGTAAGATATTTCATTATTCAAAGTGAAACGTACCATGGAAGCTTGGGGTGTTACATTATCCCCTCCTTCAAATAATTTCATCCTCGAAATTTCTAGAATATTACTACACAAAAAGATTCTAGTGTTTCTTCATCATAGGTTCCCCAGGTTCCCACGTTGCCTCTTTCATCTTATGGTTTCTCCATAGAACTTTCACCAGATGAGTCATCCAGTTTCTCAACACTTGTTCTCTGGCATCAAGAATTTTGGCAGGCTCTTCACAATAAGACAAATCAGTTACCAGTTAAATTTTCTCATAAGTGAGTACATGCATTAGGTCAGGAATTTATTTTCTCAACAGTGATACATGGAACATATTGTGAACTTTGGAATGACTTGGGGGCATTTCCAAACAGTAAGCTACAACCCCAATTCGTTCAAGAATTTCGAAAGGTCTGATGTACCTGGGACTCAATTTAACCTTATTACCAAAATGTATAACACCCTTCCATTGAGATACCTTCAAGAAAACATGGTCTCCTACTTGAAATTCCAAATCCATCCTTCAGTTATACGCAGATCTCTTTTGCCTACTTTGGGTTGCTTTTATGTCGGTTTGGATAACCTTCACCTTTTCCATTGTTTCCACAATAAGTTCTAGGCCTATGATTTTTCTTTCACCAACATCATCCCAACAAGTTGGTGTGCGACATCTGTTCCCATATAACACTTCATATAGTGACATCTGAATATTTGAATGGAATCTATTATTATAGGAAAATTATACCATAGGTAAATATTGATCCAACATGCCTTGAAAGTCAAGTGAGCAAGATCTCAACACGTCTAGTAAGTTTTGAATAGTCCATTCTGATTGTCCATAAGTTTGAGGGTGGTAGGCAGTGCTCAAACGAAGTTCAAGATCCCGGGATTTCTGATGATTTCTCCAGAATCTTGATGTAAAATAGGGATCATGATCAGAAAAATCGATAGGGGTACACCATGGAGTCTTACAATTTCATTAATATATAGTCTTGCTAAATGTTCAAGTGGTAAATCTTCTTTTTTAGCAAGAAAATGTGTTGACTTGGTAAGACGATCAACAATGACCCATATTGCATCATTCCTTCTAGGTGTCTTTGGTACCCCATGACAAAGTCCATCGTAATATTATCCCATTTCCACTCAGGTATGGGAAGAGGTTTCATGACTCCTCTAGGCAATTTCCTTCCATCTTTCACTTGTAGAAAAACCATGCATCGTGACACAAAATCAGCAATCTCCCTCTTCATGTTGTCCCACCAAAAATGTTCCTTCGAATATCTATACATCTTAGTGCTACTAGGGTGTATAGAGAAATTTGAGCTATGAGAATAATACAACAATTCCCTTTTTAGATCAGGTATGTTTTGAACACAAAGTATCTTCCCAAATTCCGAAATTACATCTTCATATATGAAGTCACTAAATCTCCCATCATTCATAGCTTTAATTTTCTTTCGAAACTCCTCATAATTATCCTGATAACTTTTTATCATTTCTAGTAAATATGGTTTGGAAACTATTTAAAAAAGTATTTATGTTTCAACTTCCATTATTATTCCCATATCCATTTTCACTAGATCCATGAAATTAGGATCCCTTTCAATTCTTATCTTATTTAGAACTCTATGATACATTATGATGAAAGAATCATCTACCTTATTTGCCTTCCCCAAGTGGTAGTGTATTGTGCAATCATAATCATTGAGTAGTTCAATCCATATCTCTTTCCTCATGATGAGTTCTTTCTGTGAAAAAATATACTTCAAACTCTTGTGATCGGTATATATATCACATTTTTCACCAGAGAGATAATGTCCCCATATCTTAAAAGCAAAGATTCTAGCTGATAACTCAATATCATGAGTGGGATAGTTTTGTTCATGAATTTTTATATGTCGTGATGCATAGGAAATAACTCTATCATTCTGTATAAGGACACATCCAATTCCTTTCTTTGAAGCATCACTATAAATAAAAAACCCATTATTCCCTGATTGTATCGTCAAGATAAGAGCATTGACTAATCTTTTATTCAGTTCTTCAAAAAATTCTTCACACTCTTTTTTCCAAATGAATTTAACCCCTTTACATGTGATCTTTGTTAATGGGTTGTCCAACCGGGAAAAATTATATAAGAGACATCGATAATAACCTACTAAACCAATAAAACTGCATACCTCAGTTATAATCGTTGATGCGGGCCATTCCTGGATTGCCTTGGTCTTTGAAGGATCAACAGAGATTCCATCCTTAGAGAAAATATGGCCAAGAAAAGAAATATCCTCAAGCCAGAATTCACACTTGCTAAATTTCCCATATAATTCATTTCTTCTAAGAGTCTTTAGAATAATGCACAAGTGATTTTCATGATATTTTTAGCTTTTATTGTATACCAATATATCATCAATAAATAACACTACAAAGTCATTAATATATTCCTTGAAAAAACTATTCATTAGATCGATGAAGAAAGAGGGTGCATTAGTCAATAAAAAAGGCATTACTATAAACTCATAATGCCCATACCTGGTTCGAAATACTATTTTTGGAATGTCTTCCTTTTTCACACACAACTGATGGTATCCAGATCGAAGGTCACTCTTTGAAAAGTATTGAGATCTATGAAGTTTTTCAAATAAATCATCAATGTGAGGTAGGGGATTCTTGTTCTTTATTTTTATAGAATTGATCTCCCTGTAGTCAATGCACAACCTCATATATTCGTATTTCTTCTTAACAAAAATGATAGGGGATCCACATAGAGAAACACTAGGGTGAATAAATCAATTATTATTAAATTTATATAGTTTTTTCATTGGTTCCAATAGTTCTACAATGTCCATTCTATAAGGGGTCTTCGATATGGGCCTTGAACCAAGAATTAAATCAATAGAAAACTCAATTTCTTATTCTAGAGGATGTCCAGGTAAATATTCTAGAAACACATTAACATTTTATTGTACAATAGGTACTTCCTATATTCAAACATTCTTTTCCTCACCCATAGTTATTTCATTCTCTTCTTTCCCAATAATTGAATTTAGTAGAGCTACTGGGGGAAGATCTAGATAAGAATCAATTGGTGACATTTCTGCTCTAAAGATATGGTACTCCTTATCATCATAAAAAATTGTAACCTCCATCTTATTACAATTTTTTTTTTCATCATGGTCTAAATTACAATCCATTTCGAGGATTATATTAAATTTAATCATGGGTATGATGATGAGATCAGCAGATAAAGAACATTTATATGCCCTAATGGGAACTGATTAACAAAACTTTGTTACGATGATACTTCCCTTAGGTGTTTTGACTGATAACTCCCTTGTTAAGTCAAATTGAAAATATCTAATTTTCATAGCAAACTGGGAAGATATGAAATAATGCGATGACCCAAAATCAAATAAAGCATTGGCTAAACTTGGAGAAACCATTAAATTGCCTGCCACCATGTCTTTCAGAGCTTCAACCTCATCAGTAGTGATTGAATAATCTTGGCCTTTCTCCCTTGGTCTTTTTTGAGGTAAGTTTCTTTAGATCTTAGGACATTCATTTGCATAATTCCCCTTTTCTCGAAAATTTTAGCATTCAACAGCCTCTTTCTTTTAGATGCAATCACAAGCTTGGTGGAATTTTTCACCACACTTGTAACAGACTCCCATTCCCTTCAGGCAAGTACCAGGGTGTTTATTCCCACATTTACCACATGATTTATATTAAACTTTTCCCTTCTTCTAATTATTTCCATTTCCATATTTTTTAGAAGATCTCTTCTTCTTCTGCTTTGCTCTAATGTCGTAAGACTTAGAGATTTTTTTCTATCTTGATAGCACATGAGACAATATCTTCGTATGAAAAAAAGGATTATGAGACTAATGCTCACCAGAGAAATGGTTTTAACCCATCAAAGAATTGATCAATCTTACTCCTTGGGTTATGTATATAATTTGTTGCATGAATTACTAAACTCGTAAAGTTAGCCTCATACTTTGTGACATTTTCATCCTCCTTTTTCCTCGGACTTAGAAATTGCCTTTCCATATCTGGTCGATGGTCATGAGGAAAGTATTTTTCTAAGATAATCTCTTTAAACACCCTCCATTCCATATTTGATACTTCATCATCTTCCTTTGTGTTTTGAATCAATGACCACCATTAATCTTCATCTCCCATGAGGCGATAAACTGCCATGACAACTTTTTCCCTTTCGCTACTCCCCAAAGCGTGAAATATTTTCTCTAAAGAATTTATCCATTGCTCAGCTACTAATGGATTTTTACTCCCATTGAATGTTGGTGGTTGTTTCCTCATGAAGTGATCTAACATTGATCCTCCACATTGTGGATCAGGGTTCTCCATACATTTAAGGTTATTATTCATAACCTGAGTAATGTTTCCCAGTATGGTGATAAGATGATCAACGCCAGTTGCTTCACAATCTCCACTATAATTATCTTGAGTAGAGGTCAATACCTACATGGATTATGTGCGTTGATAATATTTCAATTCCTTCCACTAGGCTCCATTTCTAAACAATGGAAAACACTAGATTAGTTTATGAATCGCTATACATAATTCCAAACATGTAAAACAGTTAACATAAATTGAACAGTTTATGGATATAATCCATAATCCTAAAAATGTTTTCTTTGAGGAAGTATATACTCATAAACCCTTCATAATGGTTTGTAAAGAAAATGATAATTATCCTAAGCATATCCCTAGAGAGTGTCGTAACCAAGAGTGCAGCAATGCCCGTTGTCGTGCACCAGTTCCCATTCAAGTCTAGCTCAAAACGGCGTTTTTGGGTTTTACCCCTTGGTGAATCATTTCTAGAGCCGCCTCTACCTACTCATATCCAGATAGGGATCTTTTCATGGAAACCTCAAAAAATATCTATAGTAAAAAATTCTAGGATGTTCTTCTATATTAATTCTCAAAGTCTATCTTAGGGTAATGAGCTCTAATCAGTGTTTATCAAAATCTATATTCAAAGGTTTGTACTAAACTTCCTCTGATGCCAACTATATTGCCCTGACCATAGTTACCCAGAGTCGGTACATTATTACATAAAATTGGCATGATGCAAGGAATCATGTCCCGAAAGACAGATCAATTTAGTATCTTTAGAATTACTAGATACATTCATAAGTTTTACATTACATCTTAAAATGGAAAACAACAAAAAAATAGTCTCCAAAGTCCACACTAATATCCCTTATAATATCCCTACAGTTCAGTCATAATATACTTATTCACATTCTGGGTAAAATAAAACACAGAAAGGGGTGAGCTCAGATGCTTAGTAAGGATAACAATATAGAGGAAACTGTCATAAAGATGAATAAACATCTAAGGCAACGTAAGACTAATACAAAAGCCTTTTAGACATGACCTTCAGAATAATATGGAAAATATAAAATCAAATAATTTCATTTACTTATACACATGGATATTCTACTAGTCGAATAATCACATGTAATATCAATATCCACTTTCATAATGATGGAATGCATAATGTCAGACTTCATAAAAACATAGTCAAGTCCTTATACCAAGAATACAAATAAGATTTTTTCAAGGCCTTGTTCCAGGACACAAGTTTGTCTCATGAGACCTACCGATGCATCGAGGAGCTATAGCAGGTTCTTCCCATCACTTACTATATCCAATGCATTTCTCATATAAAAAGTATTAAACATAACATAAACATCCGTATTAAAACTAGCATACGAAATGTCAATACTTTATCCATAAACCATTAATGGTGTAAAAATAACACATCTATAGTCAAACATATCAAAAAACCATAAATAAAATATGGAAGTTTTGTATCATAATAAATCAACTTCAAACAAGATTAAAATCCATCAAAGGATGTTGACATAGATAAAATCAATACTATTTTAGATAAATATATCTTTCTTTTCTGAAAACATTTAAAAGTCATATTATTATAAAAGAAAACATGTATTTTTAAAATATTATTATAATCTTGTATGGTAAGATTCAAAGATGTTATAATGGCGGAAAATATTTTCACCCGTCGTATAAGTTAAAAAAATACATTCTTACAATAATTTTGTCGAAAAGGTCATAAAACACCTTGTTTGGAAAATGATGGAAAGATTGCTTTCAAAACATATATGGTAAAATAGGGGTATAAATGAATTTAACCAATATTCTAGTAAATAGTAAGAATTTTTTGAATTACATTTTTATGAAAACACAGGTTTGGATGATAAAGAGGTCCCAATAGATTCTTACATAAAAATAACCTTGGATAATACAGAGATTGAGAAATTAACCCTTACTTTGTACTTTTCCTTGGTCGAGGGTAGGTTAAACTCTTGTATAATGGTGAAGTAATTTTTATTAAATTATATAAGAACCATATACATTAGTATTATATCATATACGATCTTCTAATATTACTTTGTTAATGATATTTCAGTAGTATCATCGTTTCAAGTGTTAAGTGATTCATTTTCATTTATATGTTTTTTATGTAATTAATGTTTGTTACAGATAATATATATCTTATTCATATTCATAATGATATTAAGTCTTTAAATATTATTTTTATTCATCAAATTATAATTAGTATTGAATGGATACGATGGGGAATAAATCTCATCACGTTCGTGGAGACAGTAATCCATACGTACCCACGAGGGAGAATATCATTCTTTTGATATTAAAATCGTATATAATTGGATGGAATATCGTATATAAATAATCATTATCATGTTATATTTATTTTTTTCATCATTTATTCTCATTATTATACCCATACAAGTGATGAAGTGTTTGAATAACAAATTACACCATGACGTGGAAACGGTAATCCGTACGTATGCACGTATGGTTACTTTGTCATTTATAGGATGGATAGAATAATTAATATGGTTGTACAGTTTTTAAAATAACATCACAGTGTATAGAAGATATTGGAGTTATTATTTTATAATTTAAACAACAAATAAAGAGGAAGTGGAAGAAGAAAAGAACTTGAAAGAGGTGACGAAATATTTACCTCTTCTTTGGGTTCTTCCTTTTGATTTGATCAAAAGGGCTCCTTAGGAAGACATTATGAATAAAGGAGGGCCTCTAAGATTAAGGGAGGATAGTTGGGAGGATATTTGTGTATGGGTTGGCTGATTCAAATGGCTTTGATGGTGTGAATTTGAGAGAAGTGGAAGTGCCCTTTTATAAGAGGGGTGAGGGGCACCTTTGGTAAAGATTGAAATATTATTTTATAATAAAATCATTTTATGTTACTAATGGATCAAAAATCATTTATTTCTAGTATAAGGTGGGTATATATCTAAAACCACTCAACAAATAGGTTTTAGATAGGTTTGGGTCACTATATTAACTTTATCTTTTATAGTTAACTCTTAGTTAAATAGTTTGACATTTACCATGTCTCTTTGTATTTTTATATTATATGGTTAATAAACATACTATAAACTTCCAATAGAATTTCAAGTGGTTAATTAATGACATATATAATATTATTTAATATCTTTGGATGAAACTTATATTTTTAGGAATTGAATATCAATTAATAATATAATCATTTTTAAAAAACTCTTTTATCTCAATTTTGACACAATTTCGTATTTTTTTTATAAATTCATAACAACATTATTATTTCGAAAAGAATTCATTTAATCCATCCTAACATGTCAAAATAACCTTTAAAACTAAAAATAATCATTAAAATTCTCAAATTAGTTTTATTTGTATATTTATAATATCAATTATTTTAAGATTTCATTAATAAGGTAATTACTAAATCATCATTGTGTCAGAAATAAATGTAATTATTTAATGTCTACAAATTATAAATAAAATACCACTATGTAGAAATTCTTTTTATATTTCTAATTAATATTTATTGTCAAATTTATCTTATGTATAACCCTATATTAAAAATGTTTTAGTTATTAAACATTGATTTTAACACTTTTAACTCTTCTTCAAATAAAATAATAAGAAATGTCTTAATTTAATCCAAGAGTACCTAAAGGATTGTATTTTATTCCTAAGGTTTTTTTTTCTAATTAAACTTATCCGATATAATTAGGACTTGTTTTAGGATAACAATAATATCATTTTTACTTTTAATTACCCTATTTAATTTTAATCGTGGTAAATAAAAGTCAACAGTTCTATTCGTGAAAAATTATTTTTATCTTATTGAACCACATTTTAATTACTAATATCAACCATATTTCTTAGATTTTTGAAATTCAATTCACATAAGTGGTAAAATTAAGTTTTATACAAATTTGGAAATACTCTTAGGAGGTGGGTAAAAGACAGTAAAAGTTCAAAAAAAAATTACATATGTAAAATTATTATAAACTAACTCAAATAAATTACATTGAACTTATATAGGTATTATGTATATATTTTGACCTAAAATAAATTTAAATAAAATAAATAATTATAAAAAGTCGATCAAAAATTGAATGTTTTTAGAAAAATACCAAGAATTCACCCTAAACTAATTCGATATTCTGATCCCAAAAAGGAAGTCCATTTTGAAATGTAAAATTGATAAAATTTCACAAAGTGGGAATTACTATTAATAATGGATTGTTTTATTGGTCGCGGTGTGTTAGACTCTCGAAGTTGTGTGTCGTGAAAGATATTGCATTATTCAAAGGGAAACGTACCGTGCAATTTTGGGGTGTTACATAGATTCACTTGTTATTTATTTTTATGTTATTATAGTTCAATTAGGATTGTTCTATAGGGATTATTGTATATAGTTAGAGCTCCACATATAAGTTCAATTGAGAAATCAATGTCTTAGTAAGGATGAACATTGAGAAACTCTTTGAGGAATACATTAGTATATTCCCTTATAATGGGCATGTCTTTAAGAAGGATCCTCTCCTTTTCATAAATCAATTGAGATAGATATACATTCTCATGAGGAAATAATATCAATTATTGAGAATAATTTTCCAAAGTTGATTCATCATTCTCTTTTCAATTGTATAGAATCATAGAACGGTTTGGATATGGAATGTAATTTCCCTCTCTTAGTGGTCTATGTTGTCCCTATATAAAGAAGTTAATCCGTACCCAATATAGAAATGAATTACATTAAAGTGAGTATAACAACATTTTCTAGAAGATTATTCCCAACATTGTAAATTTGGAAAGAATTATATACATTATATGAAACAATTTATGTACATGGTGTATTCATCAATAAATCAACTTTTATTATTTGATGTGGTGTTTGAATATTTCTATTAAACTTGAATGATATAAAATAATGCATCGAACACTAATTATATAAAGTATACTAAGTTCATGAATAGATAATAAACATTCCTTTCCATATTTTATTCCATTTATAATATTTTACTAAAACCATAATAATTCCAGTAATGATAATACTCAAATTAATAGGTATATAAAAGGGATAACTAAAAACATGTAAGTAATAACTCATAAATGACATGTATATCATAACTTATAAATTTATGGGATTAAATATAGGTTATTCATAGTGTATTCTTTTTAATTTCTCCCACCTAGTCTCTAAAAACAACTATAATTTACTATAATACCGAATAGAGTATCTTGTGCCTCTTAAACATATTATTACATGTTTTTTAACATAAAAATTCATTAAACACAACCCATAAATCTAGAGGCCTAACAAATTTAGGAGATTAAATTCATAAAACATCATTATAAAAATAAATGAATATATTTATTTCAATATCTATTCTATTATCTAAAATACATTTGGATTTATATTTCTACATAGGATAACCTAGGGACATACATAAAGAAATGTTTGGTCTACAAATACAAATAAAATAATAAACAAGGACATGAAGTATAATATATGAATCGAGAGGCACAATACAATATCATAAAAGAGGAGGGTCATATATAATCACATGAAATAATGTGATAAGGAATAATATATAATAATATCATGGAATAATAAGAATTATGAAATAATATGAATCATGAAGTCATAAACATAGGTTAAAACTCACTACCAATGAAGCAAAACATAGTTTGATAGGCTTATTACTTGTGCTCCATACAAGGTATTTCATGAGATGAAAACATTAACCAATTAATTAGTGGATGAATAATTCTTGACCCACCCATAAAATAAAAATATGTACATTGATATGTGTTCCTCATAAGGAAAATGGATCATGCAAAAATCATAAGAATGATAAAACCCATGATAAGGAAATTGATTATATAATAATAACCAAATGATATATCATAAATATTCTGATGTGAAAAATAAATTAAATATTTATCAACATTAATATTTTAATAATGAATAAAAGGTAATAAATAGGGATTTTATTTGAATAAAATATCTAAAAAAGGTGTGAAAAAAGTAGGTATATAAAGGAACCTCTTAAGGAGTGTTTTATGAAATTAGTAAAGAATATCTAGGGAAGGTAAGAACATAGTATTTTTCATAAAACCGCAAATAAACTTGAATGTTTTATCATAAATTAATAATTTATTTTATAAATAATCCTATATTTTAACTTGTAATGGAGTGGTATATTAAATGACATATGAAATAAAGATATTTTCTTTAATAAAGTATATATTAAATGAGGAATTTAAAAAGGTGTCTTGAAAAACATATATATCCCCCAAAAATAAATAGGATATAAAATATTTATATATGTAAATAAAATATCTATAGAATATATATTGATTACATGTTAAGAAAATATGGATAAAGATAGGTAAATATAAAGAAATCTAACTCAAAAAAATTGGTTGGTTTAGGGGTTCCCTTACCATGGGTCATGATACGTTGGTGTATGCGTCTAAGATCTTGAATAATCAAATTAAATTTATTAAATAATTTATTTATATTATTTCCCATGCATATTTATTTATTAATTTACTTTTATATTCATCTATTATTATTTTATTAGGATATTATGTTCATGTTCACCATCTTGAGGGTGTTTATTTCATCATTTTTAGGTCACAATGGTTTCTTGGAAGTTATCGAGGTTCATATAAAATGGGTCCATTAGTCAAGAAGGGAAATAATATGGATTTAGTGTCATTAAAAAAATTAAAATTTTTAAAAATCAAAGTTCATTAAAAATTATCTTTTTTCCAAAATTATAAATGGTAAAATATTATGTTTAGTTTATTGAAGTTTTTTTCTAACCATGTTAAACATAACCAGTTTAATTTAATAATTTTGTTTATTTACACATTATATGATAAAGAATGGAATAGAATAGATTTATTTTGTTCATTTTTATGAAAAAATTATTATTATAAACATCCCTGAAGGAGGTGATAAAAAATTAAATACATCATCCATATATCTAGTGAACTGACCATAATATGGTTGACATTTTCGTTTTGTAAAAAATGATAGGAATGTAGATAATGGTTATTCCATTAATACAATAAAATTTAAATATATTTATGATAATAATTTTAAAATATTTGGATATAGTAAATATATTTAGAGGAGGTATAAGAAGAATATTTAAAGTAATATAAATGAAAATTTATTATTATGAGTAATTCACTTACTCCTTAGGATGGCTAATTTACGAACTAGATTACGCCTTAGAAGGGTGGTCTTTTGATCAGATCAAAACATCTAGTACATGGAAAAGAGTGTTGGTGAGGTATTTTGAGAATATTTTAGATGAGCTTAGAAGATTTTGGTGTATGGATAAGTGGTGTGGTGAAGGGTGTAATTTTTAAGGGGATGAGAGGTTTTTTTGAATAAAATATTCATTAGTTTATAATTTTTGCACAAGACTCCCAATAGTGATCATTATCATGACTATAAAAATTAATTGGTTCTTGTGAGGAAAATATAATAGTTTCTTACATCATCTTATATATAATTGATTTGATGTCAAACCTATATTTTAAAATATTGTATTTTTCTTTATTCCACTATTCACTAAAAATTAAATTTTTTTCTAAAAAATACAAATAATATCCTATAATTATTTCAATATGTCCAAAATTAAAGTCCATTTTATCAGAAAAATGTAAATATGAAAATTTTAATTTCTAAATAAAATACTTATTTATTGAAAAATACTAATTTTTATGACTCAATCAATTTTATAAAACTTATAAAAATTACTCATAATTTCAAAAATTATTATATTTTATATAAAAAATAGTGTGGTTTAAAAAAAATTTATGAAAAATAATGTTTTTTTTATAAATTTTAAATTTTTTCATAAAAATTTATATTAACAAAAATAAAAAAAAAATATTTTACTGAAAATATGATTATTATTTCTTTGTGTCAAATGTTGTTTTATTGGACACTTTTATTTAAATATTGTAATATATGAATTACATAAGTTTTTATTTAATAATATATCAAAATATTGATTTTTTAATCAAACTATTTTGTTATTATTATAATGGTCATGTTGTTATTCCAATAGTCATATTTCCAATGGTCATATAGGTTTTATACTTCCTAAAAATACCTCATATTTTCTTCATTCATCATTCACTTCAATTTTTCTTAAGGATATATGTTCTTTATTTCTACAATGTTGGTTACATTATAGTTATTTTGGATTTTTATAGTATTTTTCATTAGTATGATTCTTCTATGAGACCAAATTGGTCTAATTTTCTGTATTTTTATTATTTTATTTTGATTTATTTTATTATTTAATTATATTGTTTCCAATTTTATTGGGTGTATTTATCCTCAATGTTCAAAATTTACATAATAAAGTGTTTTTAATTTTTATCACGTGGTGTATACGTATTGTGCTATACAACATTACTAAATATAAAACATGTTTATTCAAAAATAAAAATCTATAAATAATTGTTTTGTTCATTGCAGTATTTTTCAGCTCCTTGATGTTGATGGTCACATCCTGGGTTGGTGACATTTGAATTATCCTATGTGATTTCTCATCCATCATTTCTCATTATTCCTTTAATATTGCTTATGGTTTTTATCCCTTAAATAGAAGAATTAGAACCTTTTATATCATAAATTCCTCTATGTACATCCCCCATAAATTAAAATCTAAAACATAAATGTTCTCAATTTATATCTTAACCCCCATCTAATTTCATCCTTCCAAAAACAATAATCCTACACTAATTTTGAAACACATAATATGGATCAGAAATAGTTTACCAAAATTATTCTATAAAGCTAAGAATTATAACGATACTAATGAGAACATTTCTAAATCACTTGAATAGGATCTCGAAGTACCAAACTCTCTAACCGAAATCTAATACCACTTATTAGTCTTGAAAACCTTAAAATTGAAATCATCCTATAGAGTTTCAAATAAAAAAAATGTTCTAGAACTTATGAAATCAGAATGAATCTGTGAGAAAAAGTGTCCAGAACTAAGTAGAAAAGTCATCCCATCCACAGACTAAAATACCACCTCTAGAAAAGAACTTATGAATGGCAATGATATTATAAAAAAGATAAGGAAAACATAAATAAGTATCTAGTTTACTATTATTACTAATCAATGGGAGGAAAACACTAAAATATTTTATTGAGAGAATAACTTCAACCTATAGCAGTTCTATATACTAGATCTCTACAAAAAAAATTAGAAGAAAATTATAAATTGAATAGTACCTTTAGAAATTATGAGCACCCATCAATTTATATATGATTACTCAAACTATATTCTAGAAAAATTGTTTACACCATCATATGATCTTCACATATATCCATCCATTGACCAAGGACACCATTTAATTCTCATTGGTTATATCACCTCAAATGAAAATGTTTGGTGAAAAGTCCAACATGAATACCCCATCCACTTTTTTTCCTACACTCTAGATTATGAAATAATCCACCGTCTACTACTATTTCCTTCACAATATTTCAAACTTATAGACTATATTTGTGTCACACCATCATCTATATTTTGTTATCATTTTTTACTTCTATAGAATGATCATTTCGGTTGATACAAGAGATAGCCAAAAAATGAATTTTATGCGGACAAGTATAATAGTTTATTGGTAGTTTTTCATATCATTCTTCATATTAATATGGGTAATGTCTCCTATTTGTGTGTTTTATACCCTCAGTGATTATTGTCAACCTATGGAATAAAGAATGAGACTTTTGAGGGTCACACTTAGTTTCACTACTATAGTAGAATGTGTTCTAGTAGGGATAATTTTTGATAAGATAGAACAAATATCATTAAAGTATATAAAATGTAGAGAAGGACAGGTGGATGGGAGAGCTCGGTGTCCCCCTATGTTTCTCTAGTCAATTTTATGAGATCAGGTTCTTGATTTCTATTTTAAAATAATTAATAATTCATATGAAAAAAATAATTTAATGGTCATTGGATTCTAGGTACCCCTCTACTAGATGCCCAATAGTCCACTTGGGACTACACCCTCATTGGATATCTTATCGAGTGTCGGATGAGCTCCCACCAAGTACCTAGAGTTATTTAAAACATCTTTCTTCTTAGAACACATCCTATATCCTTTAATCAATCCCGAAAATTTAAAGTGAAAAATCTAAACTCCTAGAAAACCATCTCAAATTTACTATCCAAATTATAATAAATAAGTCTAAATACTATAAGGAAAAACACCTCCAAATCAAAATTATCTTGAACCTAGATTTATCAAATTCCATAAACATTTATGGGTATGGTTTGTTTCAAAATAATTACTAGTATTAGTATTTATTTATGACATATTCCTACTCATAAAAAAAATCACATCTATTATACTTAGCTAAATCTTCAAATTATGTTGGATTTGTTTTTAATATGGTTTTCGGCAGTTAATGAGTCATTTGGAACAAATTTATAAATTGATAAAGATCTATTAATTAGAGTTTATCAATGGGATTATTAAACATTAATATTGTATTATGAAATATAATACCCCATCATAGTTTATCAAATCTTGACGCATGAATTAGGATTCCAGGTAGCTTTAAGTCTATCCCTCTATCACAAAAGGTTAACAATAAAAAGAAAAGGAAGAATAAGACCATTTGGAAAATGATTTCCCATAAAATAAAAAAATATAAACCATACATTCTCATAATAAATATCTTTAAATAAAATATTTTCAAATGAACTACAACAACAAAAACTAATTTTTTTATAAAATACACCAAATTAAAAGTATAACATCAGCATTAAAAGTTTATTAAAATAATATAACAATGATTGACACGTCATATATAATCTCCCCTGAGAAAACCTAAGATAAATAAACACACTTTTTCATTATTTTACATGAATAATCATTCTGTTCACAAATAGTCACAAAAATTAGAGATCTGAAAATTTGTTATCATAGATGATTAAATAAATATACAACTTATTTTGAAAAACATGTAATAATTTCTCCCTAATCAAACCATTCTATAATTTCCTTATAAAATTTTTATAGGTTACACTCATCTTTATATGATTAAGAATATAACCATAATAGATGGGTAGGATTTAATTCTTGGTAAGGGAAAAAGTCGACAAACTGTCATCAAGGGTAAGATCATAAACATGTGAGAAAATATAAATAGGTATAATATATTTTTAAAAAGAAAAATATAATAATAAGAATTATCCATAAGTTATGATAATAAGGAATGGATTCTAAAATGTATAAACATGTACTAGGAAATAATGGTGTGGAAACATAGTAAAATAAACATGATCCACAGAGCATAATCATAGGCATAAATATATGGAATTTCATGAAAATAGAGCATAAAAGCAAACTATTGAACTATCATAGGAATAGAAATCATAAAATACTATAGTGGGAATCATTACTATTTTCCCATAACATGGTGGAGCAAGAATAAATACTAGATAGTGTAGTAGAAAACACTACCCGATTCCCATAACATAGTGGTGTATGTATCACTTCATGATTGTTAGAGTGTAATGATTAATAATACTATATTCTCATAATTGTATCATGATATATAAATAATTTGACAAATTAATTGTTGGGCGATAAAGTAGTGCACTCATCATCATCTATACATATGTGTGCATCTTGAAAATAGTCTTTAATAACATCATAAAGAACTCATTGAAGTGAATATAAGTTTTTTTAAATTTCTAGAAGGTATCACCAAAATTGACCTCAAGAATGTAAACTGTTGATACCCAAAACTAAATCATACCAATATTTTTTTCCTAATAACATTTAAATGGTGGTTCATGAAAAAATAATTTATATAATAACTAAATCCTTTAGATATAATAATGAAATTATAATAAAATCATTAAATAATTTTTAAATTCTTTTTATGCCTTCATTGTAAAATATGATGTTAAAGTCACTTCTAATTTTTTTTTAATCTCAATTTTGAAAAATTAAAAATATTTAATTTTGAACATCACAATTTTGAAAAAAAACTATCAAGAATTAAGCCTTTTATAATATAAAAAGTTTTAAAAAAGGTAATGTTAAATCAATTTTGAAAACATTTACTTTTAAAAACAATATTTAATACTAAAGGATTAAAAATTTTCAAGTGAAAGAATTGGAAAACATGTAATTTTGAAAAAGAAAATTCAATAACGGATCCTTGAAAATACATAAAGGTTATCAAAATAAATGTGTGGTGGAAGATAAATCACTTTATTTTAAAAGGATAAAGAATCATTTTAAATATTTTAAAATAACATCATTTGAAAAGTCACATTGTGAATAGAGTAATAGATTTTCCTATTGGAATGAAGGAAATATAATTGTGATAATAATAGAAAATAATCCAAATCATAGATAGAAAATGAAGGATAACTTTACAAATAATGTAAATATGGACATATAGGAAAAGATTTGTTGGAAATAATGAGATTTATTCTTTCTAGTGTAAAAATTTTATTTGAGAAGGTATTTTATCAAGGAAGATGATATAGATTAAAATTAGTAACTTAACTAGATATAAAAAGAAAATACTATTAGTAAATATAATTTTCATGATAAAGTGGTCTTATAAGATCATAATAATGTAGATAATTTTTTAATCAAGGAGAAAGAATTTGAGTTAAAATTTTGTTATAGGTCGAGAAACATTTAAATCAAAGCCCCTTGAATAAGTGAGATCTTGAAATTGAACTTTCATTACCATGAATGAAAAGTATTTCATGGTTTAATAAATCAAATAGGTATAATATACACCATATAAACAAAATTAGGTGCATAATACATATATATCTCAAAAAAAGGAATTTGAGGGGAAAACCATTATATCCTACAAAATTTGAAGTAAAAAACCCCTAAAGGATATGATATAAAATGAAATATTAAAAAAATTAATAATTATAGGATCATGAAAAAATAATTAATTGGGAATTAGTATAAACTATTTTAAAAAAACAAGTTTTATAATAAAAAAGTGTCTTATTGAGTCAAATATTGAGACAAGAAACACTTACCTTAATTCATGACTTATACTAAAGTGATTCAATATCCTATATAACAAAAAATATATCTTAATAATATATTTAATAATATTATTAATATCTATAAATTTTTATAAACATAATTTTTAATTATTTTCCATATGAATATTACTTAGTTATTATCTATTTTCAAAATCGATTGTAAGTAATCTTGATTATTTTGAACAAGTTTTGTAATAATGATGTTATTATTCATTATTATTGAAAGTTAATAATTAATAGATCATAAAAGGTACTGGATTTTATTTTTTATAATTATTTATAATGTTATTATTTCATTATATTATAGTTTCGGTTATGATCCTTAAAGATGAAATCAGTGAGTAGTATGTTTCAGATATTTTTAATGAATGGACCTTGGTATCAGAATTAATTTGTTTAATGTTAATGTTACCATTATATAACCATAACAAACTCATTTTATATTTATTAAGATCATTTTTTTTCATTAATTATTTTTTTATAATCATCGATGATATGATTCTATAGCATTGTTCAAGTGGGTGGTTAAACAAATCAAGAGTTGCACATTCCATAATTAATTGATGATTATTATTTTCAAAGTGATTTATTTTTGAATAATATCAGTATCAAAGAATAATAATTATATTATCTAGATATGTTTAATGTGGGGAAATAAATTTTAATAGGTTTTGATAAAAAAATAAATAAACTACATGAAAAAATGGATATGTAACTTCGGGGAGATGGCAGTCCGCACAACACACGGTTAATGTTTTGATTTCTCAAAGAATAAGAGGGAATTAAGGTTTACTATAATTTTTATCTTTATAATAGTTATTATATAATATTTTTCAAATGTATTCCTAAATTTCCCTTTTATAATCAGAAATGGATTGTGGTTGTGAAAAAATAGAATTTGTCGCTTCCTAGAGGCAGTAGTCCCCACATTGCACAAATGACAGATTCATTTTTCTTTATAGAAAAGGGAAAAGGTGGTAAATATTTATTCAGATAGAATAATAAAATTAAATATAATATCAATACCGATGGAATTTTAGCATAATTAAATGAATATATTTTGGAAAGTAAGACAGAAAATAAAAGAAGTTTTAAAAACAATGATTATTCACATTGAAATCTTTGTGTTTTCCTTTGAGGATTCATTATAAATGGAGGTATTATTACAACTAATTACGTCCAAATGCTCAATTAAAAGGAATATAATTATAAATAAAGTATAATGGGTGTTTTTTATGTGTAAATCAAATTCATTTAGTGTTCCTGAAGTGGTAGTGAGGCCCCATTTATAAGTGGTGAGGATAAATGGTTTGTAAATATTTCAACTTAATAAAAAGAAAGAACATGTTTCACATGTCAATAATTTTACATAATGGATAATAATTTATTTTTTCTGATATAAGGTCTTTAATACCTCAAAATTAATTTCTTAAACATGTTTTAAACATTTTTTAAGTCCTTTAGTCTTATAATTTTCAGTATTACCATTTTTTGTTTTACCGTGGCAACTAGCTGTTACATAAGTAATTTAATTTTAATGTATAAAAATAAAATTGAACTTATTAAATCTTTTTTACCTATTTATTTCAGATATTATATATATCTTATTAAATAAATATTATGTGTATGGAAAATTAAGTTTAGCAGTAGCACAAGTAAGGCATATAAACCCGTTTTTTGTATTTTTAGGCATAAAATATATGTGTAGAATAAAATTTTCAATGAATTTGATTTTGTGGATAAAAATCAACTTATAAAAAAATATTAACATTGATTTTATTGAAATAAAAAAAATTTAACCTAAATAATATCTAATTAAAATTAAAGAAAAAAAATTACTTTTATTATAAAATATTAATAATGTTTATGAAATTTTAAACATAGGTTTTACAAATTAAAAAATGATCCTATAATACATATTTGATCATTTGAAAGATTTTATAAACTTATATTTCTTTATTATATAAGGATAAAGGAATAAATTTTACTATTTTTCTAAAAACTGTGTTTTTCTCTACTAACCTAAAAACTATTTTAGAAAATAAATTAAAAATTCATACTAAGATAATAATGACCTTATAAATTATATAATTATAATATTTTTTCCAATTAAAATTTAAAAAAATATAAATTGAGTTTTTAAATTTAAATACAATATATATATATATATGAACTGGTTTTATTAAATAAATGAAATGTTTAAGATTTAAGTATTCTTATTTTTATTTTGTATGAATTTATAATTAATTGTTATATTTTTATTTACTATTGGTTTTATTCATTTTATAATTTCATAATAATTTTCATTTTATATGTTTTCGATCGTTTTGGTTCAGTGTTGTGTGTAAAAAAATCTATTGAACAAAGTATTTATTTATAGAAATATAATCCCAAATCTCAGGGTGTTACATTCTACACCCACTTAGTAAATTTAATCCTTGAAATTCTCATTATTAATAACTAATGAAAGTAAGTGAGGGTATTCTTAACATATTCATCATTCATGGTATAACTTATAATAAAAAATCTACCTTACTCACTTAGGCTATATTAAGTTAATTATCTTTCCTCAAACAATATTAATCATTTGTAAAATCATGTACCCTAGAAAGTATATATCATAATCATATATTCTCCATAACATACATTTCCCAAAAAATTGAGTCTTTAGGAAATTCAACCATAGTGAAATCTTATAGTCATATAAAATTTAACATTATATTTAACCCTAAAATGTCTTAACCATGGGTTAATAAATTCATACATTAGTCAATATATATCCTAATTACAAAATTGAGATAAACTTCACCAAAAATATCATGGATCACTTTTTCATTAAATCATTAATCAATTATAATGATATCAATAATATGTAATTCACCTTTCTCAAAATCAATCAACCATTTGTTAACTCAACCTCGAAATAATATTAATCCCAAAAGTTATCCATACTTCAATAATATGTTGTCCAATATTTATCCCAAAAAATATAACATTTTCATAAAAAATCTTTTCAAAGTTATTGATACCATTTAATATATGTTTGAAAACCTTTGAAGAGAAATAATTATATTTTACACACAATCATCATAACTTTTATAATCTATAATATAATATGATTGATAAATATCACACACTAATAAAAATAGATAAGGTTAACATGATTTAATTTATTTTAAGATATCAATATCTCTACCTTAAGTGATAATCAGAAAATAATATTTTCCATCATAATAGGAATTTACATAGATTTTAAACCATTTAAATATGTTACATTATTCAGTTATAGTACACATATATTTTTAGATGTATACCTTTCTCATTTTAATTTTTGTTATATTATTTTAACCAAATATCAAAACCCAAAATGGTTATCAATAAATTTAGTGTAAATTATAATACAAATATAAAAATTAATCAAAATGTGTCTTCTCTAATGAAACCTTCATTTTATCCTTTAATAGTTTTAATTAAATGTAATTTTCTTTAATTTAGGTTCTATTTTAATTCTTAGAAAAATCCTACAACTAAATTTCTAATAATTAACATGAACTTTACAACAATATTCTAAATCCAAAATTCATTGAAATATATGATCTCAATGTTTTACTTACCCTTTATGCATAATATAATATTTCAATTAATATATTTCTTAAATATTTAATATTTTATCTTTAGTCTAAGTTATATATGTTAATTCCCAATTAGGTATTCTAACCTAAATACTTTAAAATCATTCCCTGTGATCTATAAATATAAAGGGATTAACTAAAACATATCCCCTTGGATTTTCAAGATAGATGTGTTGTGTCAGGACCACTCATCATGCACTAATGTGAAGATTGATTTAATAGTCATCCATCCTTTTTCAAGGTGATAACCCCTAGGTGCATATATTCTATAGTCATATACAAATTTTCTTAAATCCATATTGGGATGCGATTTCTAGGAGATGTGCACAATATCTACTTTACCAAAACATCATGTTGTTATCATACACCTACACTACTTCCATATACATATCTCTATGGTTTTACTAAATTTATATAAACTAATCCTAAAAAACAAAACCATCATTTGATACCAACTTAGGTTACCCAAGATAAATAAACACACCTATTAGATTATCTTACATAAATAACCATTCATTTCATAAATATCCACACAAAATGGATAATTACTATATTAGTGTCTTGGAGGATTTTCTACTTATACAACTTATTTTATAAAACTTATGATAATTTTTCCATGAAATAACAATAATATAATATCTTTTTAGACTTTATATTTTTTATACTCATGTTCATAACCTAGTGAATGGAAAAATTATAATGGGGTCATATTGAACACTTAATAAGGTAAAAACACATCAAAATTTCATCAATGGTTATATCATAATCATATGATAAAACATGAGAAAGAATAAATATCTTATTAACAAGAACATGTAATGATCAAAATTTTCTCTAAGACATGATAATAAAACTTGTAAATCAAAAGATAAAACATATACCATAGCAAAAATTTGTGGGAACATGATGTAATAAATATAACTTGTGGAGTATAATCATATGAAAAATATATATAGAAATCCATAGAAATAAAACATAAAATTAAACTATATAACTAATATAGGTGTCGAAATACTAAAACAATAAATCATAAATCCTTATATATTTCCCATAAAATGGTGAAGAAAGAATCACTACCTAATTCTCATAGTATATTTGGTATCAATAACTGATTCCAATAAACATAGTGGAGTAGGAATCAATACATGATTATAATAACATATTATAGAAGGTATCAATTAATTATTTTTATAGTAGAGAGAGCACCAATACATGATTCCTATATTTATCTAATGAGATATACATCCTTAAGAACTGAATTAGAGTGTTATATAGGATTCCACCCTTCATCATCCATACATATGCATACCAATTCAAAACAATAATTAATTACATCATAAAGAACCTAGAAAATTAAAAATTGGTTTTACAACATTTCAAGATTGTATGGACAAAATTGATCTCAAGAATATAAATATTTGATACCCACAACCCAGTCACCCAAAAATATTATTTTATAAGAACATTTAGAGTCTTTTTCATGTAATATAATATCTAAGAAAAATAAATCCTTTAGATATAAATATAGAGAGGTAGGGAAATTTTAAAATATTTTTTATAAATATTTTATATATTTTCCATAAAAGATGATGTTAAAATCTATTTTTGAAAATATTACTTTTGATAAATTGAAACGAAGTAATTTTAAAAATTAATATTTGGAAATAAATATCAATATAAAATCCTTAGTATTTTTTTAAAGGTTTTTAGAAAGGTGAAGTGATTTTTTTTTGAAAAATTTAACTTTTAAAAATAATATTCAATAATAGAGGTTTCAGAATGGTGAAGTGAACAATTCAAAAAACACTTAATTTTGAAAAAGAAACCTAAATAATATATACTTGAAAATAAATAAAGTTTACCCAAATAAATTTGGTGTAGAATATAAAAATAATAATTTTTATAGGATGGAAGACCCCTTTTTAATATTTTTAAACAATTTTGTCTTAAAATCCACATCATAAAAAGAGTATTATATTTCACTTTCAAAAATA
Source organism: Viscum album (assembly GCA_963277665.1). NCBI lineage: Eukaryota > Viridiplantae > Streptophyta > Magnoliopsida > Santalales > Viscaceae > Viscum > Viscum album. The sequence continues at coordinate 2,651,388 of OY728136.1, forward strand.
AGTAAATAGAATTATGAGCATCATTAAAAATAATTCATATTACATTTCCCATAAAGTGAGGATAACTTTTTTGGTGAAGGAAAATATTACATGGATGAAAAGATCCATTGGAAAGAAAGGCAGTTATTATTTCCATCCTCAAACATTTATTTATGAAGGTATTTCATCATGGAAAATTATATTGATGAAAATAAGTAAATTACGCATAGAAAAAGATAAAATACAATAGATATATGGAATTTTATGGATAAAAGAGTCTTATAAAATCACAATCAAGTATATAATTTATGACTCAAGAAGAAATAATTTGAGTCAATCTAGTTGTCACGGCTCTAGTAACTTTTAAATCAAACCCCCTTGAATGAGATAGAGCCTGGAATTGAATTTATAATACCATGAATAGCATTAATTAATAAAATAATAATCATATAAACTATATAAAAATTGTTTTTATAATACAAATATATCACAAAGAAAGAAATTTCCAAGAAAAACCCCTTACAACCATAGAAAATTCCAATTCAAAACCCCTTGAAGGATATGATTTAAAATGAAACATTATATTCAATGAATAATGATAGGATCATGATACAAAAATATTAAAGATTCATTAGATGTAAAAATCTAAATAAAATAATGTATATAATAAAAAATATGTCTCAATGATTAAAAATTGAACACAAGAAAACATTACCTTAATTCATGACTTCCACTAAATCACTTCAATCTCTTATATAAAAAATTAGCTATATTAATTACATATTAAATAACCTTATTCATATCTATAACCTTTTATAAACTTTATTTATAATTATTATCTATATGTATTGTACTTAGTTAGTACCAATTTTAAATCTTGGTTTTGTGTAATATTGATCATTTTAAACTAGATTCATAATAGTAGTGTTGTTTGAAATTCTTTTAGTAAATTTCATCATTCCTATATCATAAAGGTATTGGAATTGATGTTTTATAATTATTTATAACACTGTAATTTTATTCTATTGGATTTTTTCTGAAATCATTAAATATGAAATCTATGATGGTCATGTTTCATTGATTCTTATTAGATGAAAATGCTATATTACTTATGGAGTTTTTTAATATCCCAATATTTTATATGTATTTAATTTTAAATAAACATGAGGTATTTGATTGCTTTCTTTACATGCAACCCTGAGTTTAAATAAACCATGATATAGTAATCTTATTTTACCAAGCAATTAAATTGGAAGGTATGACAAGGAATAAATACATTTATAAAAATATTTATAAATGTTTTAAATTATGATTTTCTAATTCATAATATAAAATTACTCAATTTTCAATAAAGTCATTTTATGATTTTGAAAATAAGGTTTCTTAAAAAATTGTTATTATTTCATTTTGTGTGAAGAAATTATTATTAATTTATACCATTATTAGAAATTTTGTTTTAGGTAATTAATATCAATTTTTAATTCATCATTTCAATGTGATCATATGATTACTTTTTGGAATTTTTTTTAAAATATTTATTTCTCAATAAATAGTTAAAATACTGATTTTTCAAAAAATGTCATTTATTTTTGTTGAAGTAATTTAAATGTCCCATTATGTTTATTATTATATATTAACATATAATATTACTTATTTAATTAGTATTAATCTATTTATTTACATATAAATTATCATTATACTTAATTTTTGTATCACTTCATCATTGGGCTTAAAAACACATTATTCTAAAAACTACTTTTATATGGACAATGTATTTTAATCTTAATAAATTAAATTAATATATATTTATTAATTATTATAATTGAATTTATATATTATATATTCAATAAAAATATCTAACATTAATTTAATGGTTTTACAAGGTAGATAATGGAAGAATATTTAGTTTTATGCTTAAAATCCATTTTTCTAAAAACAAGTTTCTGATGCATTTTCTGCGCTTATTTAAAATTAAAATATTCTACTTATAGAAATTAATTTTTTTAAAATTTATTCCCTATTTTAAATCATCTTACTTAATATATTTTAATATCTTGTTCATAATAAATAGTGAAAATAAAAAAATTATTACCACTGTTAAGGTTAAAAAGGGTTTATTGTGGGTTATCATAAGATATCAGGATAGTAATTCCACTATAAATTCTCTAATTATTATTTTTTAAAGATATTTTAAAGTTATATAATCTTATTTTTTTCATAATTTTCTGTTTTTGTCACTTTCTCATGAAAGTGGCCTTATATTATTAAAACTTTTTAAGTAATTCCATGTGTATCCCTACCCACACTTATAAAAGGGAACCTATTATTATCAATTATTAAAAAAAAATTGATCCTTATAAATAAAAAATTATCTACCCTAAAAATCTACCAAACTCCTTTCTATCATCCTTGATCCCATTTTATTTTCGTCATACCAATATATCAAGGCTTAAGGTGTAATACTAAAGAGGTCTCTCAAAGAGAATGTGAAAATCTAAACCAAGATATTTCAGTTTTCTTTATTCTTACACCTTATCTAGACATGTTTTATCCATAAAAAAATTATTCATAATGTATCATCAATATATTGATATGTTATTATAAATATTTCACTTCTAATTCCCACCTATTCAGCATCAAATTATAAAATAATGTATCGCTTCTGGGCACATGTGGACTATCACCTACACAAAGAAATATGATTCAATTTTCATCACTAAATTTAATGTTTGGTTATCATAAAGGATTTTATATATTTATATACTATTTATTATATAATAATGACTCTAAAAAGGTGATTTTTTACTTACCATTATTTTTTCCATTCATCAGAAAGTGGAATTCATCACTCATGTGGGTGTACAGACTATCATCTCCACAAAGTGATGTATTTAATTTTTCATCACCACTTTGTATAAATAGTTATAAAATTGTATATAAAGATTAAATATTATAATTTTAAATTTTTTTAATATTTTTTTGAATATTTAACCATGATCAACATGCAAGTATCATAACTATCGAACCAAAACATACCTGAAAAAATGAAACTGTTATAACCTGGAAATGTGGATTTTGAAAAGGAATTATTAATGAGTGAGTGTTTAAATGTTATATTATAAGTGTTTAAATTTTTATTTTTTATAATTATAATAAATATAAATTTATTATATTGAAGGATAGATGTATTTTTAATCAATTCAGACATAATGTAAGTGTTCTTCGTCTCAATATTATTTCATTGAAACATGTTTTATATTATGTCCATATTTATGTTTATGAGGATTATATACTATAACTTTTACATGTTACATAATATATATTTACGAATTATTGATACTTAATGTTACAATTAAAATTATTTCATCCAATGGGATTTGATATGAATGTTACCAAAGTTCTAAGGTTTTATCATGTCAAATTATCTTCTTTGGGACATATGTTATATTATACAACTATATTATTTTATGAGGTGTATCTAATGAATATATGGTATGTTTTATCATTAATATATTTATTTTAATTTTATTTAATGTTTAATTTGTATTTATTTATTCCATGGGACTTACGACCCAAATTTTACCAAATTAGTTAGGGTTTTACATTACAATATCATTTCTTTACTAGGATTGTTTATGATTAAATTTACGATGATGAAGTTAAATGATATATCTTTCTATAATATTATTTATTTTATTTTTATTTGTTTGTTTCTATAGATTACATATTTTATTATCATTTTCCTCTCTAAAAACTCAAGATACTGAAATAATGTTTATATGGAAAACTGCCTTTATTTCTCTCTTCAATCAAGAATCATTTTCTTTCATGTAAATTACCACAACCAAACCCATAGGGAGGATATATGGATAGTAATAATCTGATAGTTTAACCTTAATCACACCTACAATAATCCTAGGTATGGTTACTAACACCAGTTGGGCATAACAAACACAGGGGAGGATGCATCCTAAGGTACCTATACACACACCTATCTCCAAGAACTAATATTACAGAAAGAAATGACAAAATTGATACCAAAATAAATGCATATATCTATATAAAATATTAGAGCCTAAAACATGCATGGGAAAGAATAAAGGTCCAAATATAATCCCCCCAAAACTAAAAAAGATTCAAACATGCTTATAATTATGGGACTATTGTCAAATGAAACTCCTTGAACCAACCACGATCTATCTTGATCAACTATGATATGTATAATTATATCGAACATATGAATCTATCATAAGACCATTCATATTCATAAGTCACAACATTTTTAGTAATATTACATACAGGGATGCGTATATACATACTATCTAGAACACCCTAACGTAACCAAATATAAAGCATCAAGAGAGTAGTCAAGTCATCATCACAAAGCTATGTCAATTAGAATATAAAACATAAATAATATTAACCCATATAAACTCAAGATAGAAAACACATATCAAATTAAGGTCACAACCATAGATATAAACTAGGATTCTTCTCAAGACTTTATGGTAACGCTCTTCTGGGAGAACCCACTCCACAAGTATTACTATCACTGATGGAAATTTTTTGGGAGGATGTTCTCATGAATCCTCACCATGAACTAGTACAAAATGGACCTTAGAATACGTTGATACATAGATATTCTATCACACCTATATTCTATGGGGGGAACCTGAACCTTTCCAGAGTAAACCTATTGGGATGGGGATCAAACACCCTACAAGTTGGTATAGGATTCTAGACCCATCATAGGGAAGCATGATATAACATCATACCCCAAGATACATGTATGGATTCTTGAATCCATCTAAGACTAATCCTACATAGAGTATCATATCCTTTTATTGGTATTTAATTCCCCATGATACCCTCAAATTGATGGACCATGGGGATTCATTCTATAAATACCGGTCTACATTAATGATAAAAATGGCCCCAACCTGCCCTGGTAAAAGTACATGATGTGTAATAGGAATAAATGGTGTGTTACACTATGTTCAAACATAACTATTCTCATTCCTATATTCATCATCACATTCTCATATACTCTATTCAAGATCATATACAATGTTTGATCATGTTTACCTATCCATGTTTGAGTGTCATTTCATGTCTGAGAATATATCTATTATCATGTACTTTGGTAGTGTCCATGTTTCTAGTCATTCCCATGCCCATATACCCAAGGGGTATATAAAAAGTTTCTAGAATCGGCTAACCCTATGTGTGTTCTATCAACATAGTGTGTGATATTTTATTATACATGAGAGCACTTGACACTTTATAAATATTCCACATGATGTGTGTTTATATGAAAAATATGTTGTGTAACTCAGGGTTTTCAATAATCTCATAGCCTTTACATGTTTCAACCCACATCACTTCCATATTCAATCTAGCTATGAAACCCACCATGAAATTAATATCTATGGTTGACCGAATATGATTCATCTTCAGTGACAGGATTTTGTCCACCCAATCATCTTTTGAAATAATTCTGGATGTGTCATATCACCGCATCACCAAACCCATGAGTAAATAACACCTGATCAATCTCTGGTCTCTTATCATACTACATAATTCCAAAAACATTATCTTGATCTTTAATCCACACCAATATAAATGATATTTTATTCCAAATATCAAATGTACAATGATATATTTTTTATTATTGTCAAATTCCAAGCCAAATAGGAGTATCAAGGTTGAATTCCTGAGGAATGAGAGGAGAACAAAACATAAGAGTGGGCAATGGTCATTGGAAATTATTTTTATTTCCCTCAATGTATTGATGGAGAAAAGTTTTAATGTATGTAAACAATCAATTATTATGAAAAATATCAATTCTTGATTCTAGGATGATAAAAAATCACTTTTCAATCAATGATCAACCCTTGAATTTTTCTTGGAAAGCTTCATTCACATTCGACCTAGAATAAAAAATAGGGATTAAATCCATTTGAAAAAATATACTACCTCATGTTTGGATCAATAATTGATGAATAATAGTTATATGTTATTTTCATTGGTGGTATCCATGAACTCCTTATGTTGAGTCCACTTTTTGGAAGTTGTATTTATTGCAAAAATATATCTATACAATGTGAATAACAATCCTGGTGAATATAAAGAGATCCCAAGAATATGTTCCATGACTATAAATTATTATTCTAATATTATTTAGTAATTTTGAAAATAACACTATGAAAATAACTTTTTTCATGAGGAGTTGATTGAAAACCAAGAAAATATAATTTATTTTTTCAGGAGGAGAAGTAATGAATTCCCAGAGGATTTATATTTTTAGATGAATAATATTTTGACAATTTTGATTATTATTTAACTTTTATAATGTTACAAGACTATTTTCAATTAGGACACATTTTTTACATAATTCTAAAAAGAAGAATAATTAATTAATACCATTCAAAATATTACTTTTCATGATGATTTTTTGGGAAGTAAAGGAATTTAAGTTGTTTAGAATGTGATGGTGGGAAATGGATTTATATTATTTTCTATATTTAGAATATAATAAATGTATTTTTTAGTGGAACTCATATAAATAAATAAATGTACAATCAAACTGTCCATGGGAGAAAACTCAATCAACCACATTGTGGGAGGAGGCACCTGCCACACGGGAGAACTAGCTCCATGATCTTTTATGTAGGAAGAGAGGGAGGGAGAGAATAGATCTCATAGGTTACACATGCATTTCATAATGAAGGATTCCCCTGGGAATGTATAGGGTGTGGTGTAGCCTAGCGGAGGATGTGTGTGTGAAGTGTTCTAGGTGTTGAACCCTTCTGCAAGCTCAAGTGGATGATGGCACATAGATAATTATTAAGAGGTTCCCATCCAAACGAATGTTCAATGTGGGATAGAGATGCATGGTGAACTATTCACCAACTTTAAAATATTATATACATAACGTGTCTATTCCATATGACATTATCAACACTACATCAAAATCCACATCATCATAATCAACCTCCACTCATATTCTCCACTTACGGTCTCATAAACACCACTAGTTCTAAGTCACATGATACACCCAACACTGGGACAACGTTGTTGATCAATACCAAATAAAGAATGAAGCATTCTAAAATATCCCAAACTAATGAATGAAACTTATGTCTTAAATTTATGTGATAATTCAATGTGCAATATCCACTATTGAATGATGCCATGTAATGATAATCATATGAGATACATGTGATTTGTGTCACATATACATAGAATATTATCATAAAGATTCCATTTTTTTGATGTAAAATGGAGATACATAATATATGGTAACCTGTATTATAAGAGTCAAATAAATCATGAGATTTTCAGGAGAGTTAAATAATCCATGATGTGGCATAAAACCAAAATCCTTTTAATGACATAAAAAGTGGAGGAATAATGTGGTGAAAGGTAGTGAATTCTTATCTATAAATACCGAGGGTGGGGAAATCCTTTGATTGTTTTTTTGTGAATAATATTATAAGGATATTTTTTAAAAGATATAGAGTATAATTAATTACATAGTTTCAAGAAGAGAACAACCCCCCCCCCCCCCCCCATGACCATTAGTGGGCTATGTCAAGGAGAGGAGATCCCGTGAAAGTTTTTAATATTTTATGAAGTATTTAAATAACCATGCATAATAGATTCACCTGAATAGAATATCCCACATAAACAATATATTATGTGAATCTCATAATAGTTCCCTGAATCCATCCTTGTTTTTGTGAATTCATTATGATAACATATATCTTGTTACATAAAGAGGAAAGAACAATTATGTGCACTTGAGTTTATAAAATACTCTTGCATGAAGAACTAGTTTCACATTTTAATCGTTATGTGAAGAATAAGTAGTATTACAGAAGCTTAATGTCCTCATGATATATAGTATTCACATATAAAACATTATGAAATGAATAATGTGATCTATATAAAATAATTACATTGACACAAAGAGAGATATCATATTGTATGTTGTTATCAGAAAGAGGTATCATTTTTTACATTCACAAAGATTAAGAAGAAGAAATACCATATAATGTATTATGCAATAATTACATGTTGATATTAGAGTTTATACATGCTCAGTGGTATTATTTTAATAATAAAAATACCATAGAGTTGTATGTATATTTTAAATATAATATTATTCCATGTATGTGATATTCATGCATGAAAGACGTGTGAAATCCTTGTGAAGTTTAATCTTTGCAATGGATTAGTGAAAAATACATTAGAATGTTAAGGACTTTTGGAAAAAAGAAAACTTAATATTGAGTCTTTGAGAAGAATTTATGAGAATTGCAGACATTAATTAAATGAATTAGAAATTTTATTTAATTAGAAACAATGTATTTGCACTTAGAAAAGAGTAGTACAACTTGTAGTGTGTTAAGGAATGTAACGCCCTGATCCTAGTTACCCAGAGTCAGTGCATTATTACATAACATTGGCATGATCACAAAAGATCATATCTTGAAAGACCGATTATTTTAGTAGCCTTGGAAGTACTAGATACATTCATAAGGTCTACATTACATCATAAAATGAAAAACTACAACAAAATTGTTTCCATAGACCACACTCATATCCCCTCAGACTATCCATGTAGGTCAATCATAAAATACTTCTTCATATCCTGGGAAAAATAAAACATAGAAACAGGTGAGCTCAGATGCTCAGTAAGGATAACAATATAGTGGAAACTTTCATAAATAATCATAAAAATTTAAGGCAATGTATTAGACTAAAACAAAAGCCTTTTAAACATGAACTTAAACATAATATGGAAAAGATAAAATCAAATAATTTGATTTACATACTCACATGGATATTCTATTTGTCGAATAATCACATGCAATATCAATAGCCACTTTCATAATGATGGAATGCATAATTCAAGACTTTCATAACCACATAGTCCAAGCCTTGTGCCAAGACTACAAATAAGATTTTTTCAAGGCCTTGTGCCAAGACACTAGTTTTTCTCATGATACCTACCGATGCATCAAGGAGATATAGTGGGCTCCACTCGTCCAATACTAAGTCCAATTCATTCCTCATATGAAAAGGTTTAAACATAACATAAACATTCGTATTAAATCTTGAATAAGAAATGTAAATAATTTATCCCTAAGCCATGAATGGTATAAAAATAACACATCCACAATCAAACATATCAAAAAACCTTAAATACAATATGGATTTTTTGTATCATAATAAATCAACTAGAAATAAGCTTAAAATCCATCAAAGGATGTTGACATAGATGAAATCAAAACCTTTTTTAGAGAAATATCTCTTTATATTTTGAAATAATTTAATAGTCACATAATTTAAAAGAAAACATTTATCTTGATAATATTCTTATAATCTTGTAAGGGAGGCTTCGACGAAGATATAATGATAGAAAATAGTTTCACCCGCCATATAAGTTAAAAAAAGACATTCTTACCATAAATTTGTCAAAAAGGTTATAAAGGACCTTGTTTGGAAAATGGCGGAAAGATTCCTTTATAAACATATTATAAAAGTCAAACAAGGATATAAATGGATTTAACTCATATTCTAGTAAATATTAAAAATGTTTTGAAATACATTTTTAAGAAACATGGATGTGAATGATAAAGAGGTCCCTGTAGATAATTACATATAAACAACCTCTGATAATGAAGAGATTATAGAATTAACCCTTACCTTGTAATTTTCCTTGGTAGAGGGTAGTTTAACCTCCTCTATAATGGTGGAATAATGGTTATTAAATTATAAAATAATCATATACATTAATATGATATCATATATGATCTTTTAACATTTCTTTGTTAATAATATCTTAGTATTATCATTGTTTCGGGTGTTAACAGATTCGTTTTACTTTATATTATTTGTCATGTGAGTCAAATTTTTTATTTATGGGATGTATCTTATTCATATCCAAAAATTATATCAAGTCTTTAAAAATTATTTTTAATCATCAAATGAAAATTAGTCTTGAATGGATACGATGGGGAATGAATCTCATCGCGTTTGTGGAGATGGTAATCCACACGTATGCATGAGTGAAAATATCATTATTTTGATATTAAAATAATATATAATTTGATGTTATATCATATATATAGAATCATTATCATGTTATATTTATTATTTACAACAATTAAACATCATTATTATACCCATCCAAATAATAATGTATTGAATAACAATTACACCACAACGTGGAGACGGTAAGTCGTACATACCCACGTATGGTGACATGTCATTAAAATGATGGATAGAATAATGAATTTGGTTGTACCATATTTATAATAAAATCACAATATATATAATATACTGGATTTATTATTTTATAATGGAAAAAACAAAGAAAAAGGAAGTTGAAGGAGAAAGGAACTTGAAAGAGGTGAAGAAATATTTACCGCTTCTCCGGGTTCTTCCTTTTGATTTGATCAAAATGGCTCCTCAGGTTGGATTTCTCACTAAAGGAAGGCCTCTAGGAAAGGAGGACAGTTTAGAGGGTATTTTGGTAGGGTTTGGTCGAGCCAAATGGCTTTGATGGTGTCAATTAGAGAGAAGGGGGAGTGCCCTTTTATAAGAGGGGTGATGGGAACCTTAGGAAAAGCTAGAAATATTATATTATAATAAAATAAATTTCGGTTTCTAATGGCTCCAAAATGGATTTTTTAAAAGATAAGGTGGGTATGGGTCGTAAACCACACAACCTATAAGTTTTAGATAGGTTTGGGTCACTATATTATCTTTATCTTTTAGATTTAACTCTTAGTTAAATAGTTTGACATTTACCATGTCTCTTTGTATTTTTATATTATATGGTTAATAAACATACTATATACATCCAAGAGAAACCCAAGTGGTATATTAATGATAAAAATATCATTAGATAAGTCTTTTGGACAACCCTTATATTTTTAAGAATATAATATCAATTTATAATATAATATTTGTTTTAAAAACACTTTTATGTCAATTTTGACACTATTTGGTATTTTATTTTTTATAAATTCATAACAGCATTATTACTTCGAAAAAAATGCATCTAACCAACCCTAATATATCATATTAACCTAGAAAATTAGTGTAATTCATAAAAAGGCTCAAATTACATTTATTTGGATATTTAAAATATCAATTATTTTAATATTCCATTAATTAGGTAATTACTGCATCATTATTGTGTCACCAATAAATTATATTATTTAAGGTCTAAAAAGTATAAATAAAATTTCATTATGTAGGAAATATTTTTATATATCTAATGAATATATATAGTTGAATTTATCTTCTGTTTAACCCTATATTAAAAATGTTTTAGTTATTAAATATTGATTTTAACTCTTTTAACTATTCTTTGAATTAAATAATAATAAATATCCTAATCTAATCCAAGTGGAACAAAAAGGTTCATATTTTTTTATAAGGTTTTTGTGTTGGATTATACTTGTCCAATAGAATTAGTCCATGTATTAGGGTAATAATAATATCATTTTTACCCTTAATTACCATATTTAATTTTAACCGTGGTAAATAAAAATAAAAAAGATACTATTCACCAAAAAATATTTTCATCTTATTAAACCACATTTTTCTTACTAATGTCAACCGTGTCTCTCAAATTTTTGAAATTCCACTCACAGAAGTGGTAAAATTAAGTTTTATGTGAATTTTCAAATTCTCCTAAGATGTGGGTAAAAGACGGTGAAAAATTCAATAAAATTTTTATATATCTAAAATTATTATAAACTCACTTCAATGAATTACATTGAACGTATATCGGTATTATGTATCTATTTTCACCTAAAATAAATTTAAATAAAATAAAAAATTATTTAAATAAAATGTTGGTTTTAAACAATAACTCTATCTTTTTCACTATTCATTAAAAATTTAATGTTTTCAAAAAAATACCAAAAATTCACCCTAAGCTAATTTCTGTATTCAGAATCCAAAAACAATGTCCATTTTAAAGGATAAAATTTATAAAATTTCAAAAAGTGGTTATTACTATTCATAACGGCTAGTTTTATTGGTTGTGGTGTGGTAGAACTCGAAGTTGCATACAACACACGCTACTATATTATTCAAAGAGAAGCGTACGGTGGAAGCTTGGGGTGTTACATTATCCCCTCCTTCAAATAATTTCATCCTCTAAATTTCTATATTATTACTATGTAAAAAGACTCAAGTGGTTCTTCATCATAAGTTCCTCGGGTTCCCACGTTGCCTCTTCCATCTTATGGTTTCTCCATAGAACTTTTACCAGACGAGTCGTCCGGCTTCTCAACACTTGATCTCTTGTATCAAAGACCTTGATAGGCACTTCACAATAAGATAGATCGGGTTACAGTTCTAATTCTTCATAGGTGAGTACATGCGTTGGTTCAGGCATTTATTTTCTCAATAGTGATACGTGGAACACATCATGGACTTTGGAGAGACTTGGCGGCATTGTCAAATAGTAAGCTACAACCCCAATTTATTCTAGAATTTCAAAAGGTCCGATGTACCTGGGAATCAATTTTCCATTATATCTAAAACGTATAACACCCTTCCATTGAGATACCTTCAAGAAAACATGATCTTCTACCTAAAATTCCAAATCCTTCATTCGGTTATCGGCATAGCTCTTCTTCCTACTTTGAGCTGCTTTGATGTGGGTTTGGATTACCTTCACCTTTTCCATCATTTCCTCCACATGTTCTGGGCCTACGAGTTTTCTTTCACCAACATCATCCCAACATGTTGGTGTGCGACATCTCTTTCCATATAACGCTTCATATGGTGGCATCTGAATACTTGAATGGAAGCTATTGTTATATGAAAATTCTACTAGAGTTAAATATTGATCCCACATACCTTGAAAGTCAAGTGATCATGATCTCAACATGTCTTCTAAAGTTTTAATAGTCTGTTCTGATTGTCCATCAGTTGGGGGTGGTAGGAAGGGCTCAAACGAAGTTCAGTATGCAAGTATTTCTAAAGACTTTTCCCGAATCATGATGTAAAACATGGATCATGATTAGAGACAATCGATAGTGGTACTCCATGAAGTCTTACTACTTCATTAATATATAGTCTTTCTAGACGTTCAAGTGGTAAATCGTCTCTTATAGCAAGAAAATGTGTTGACTTGGTATGATGATCAACAATGACCCATATTGCATCATTCTTTCTAAGAGTCTTTGGTAGTCCTATGACAAAGTCCATCATGATATCATCCCATTTCCACTCAGGTATGGGAAGAGGTTGCATGACTCCTCCAGGATGTGTACTTACAGCTTTCACTTGTTGAAAAACCATAAATGTTGACACAAAATCATCAATCCCTCTTCATGTTGTCCCACCAAAAATTTTCCTTCAAATATCTATACATTTTGGTGCTACCAGGGTGTATAGAGAAATTGGAACTATGAGCATCATCCAACAATTCCCTTTTTTGATCTGGTATATCAGGAACATAAAGTCTCTTCCCAAAATTCCAAATTCCATCTTCATACACAAAGTCACTCAATCTCCCATCATTCACAAATTTAATCTTCTTTTGAAACTCTTCATCACCAGTCTGAGAACTCTTTATCCTTTATAGTAAAGATGGTCTGGAAACCATTTGAAAAAGTATTGATGTTTCAACTTCCATGGTGATTCCCATATTTATCTTTAGTAGATCCATATATATAGGATCCTTTTCAACACTCATTTTGTTCAAAACTCCATGATCATTTATAATCAAAGCATCTTCCACCTTATTTTCCTTCCCTTGGTGGTAGTGTATAGTGAAATCATAATCCTTGAGTAGCTCAAGCCATTTTCTTTGCCTCACATTGAGTTCTTTTTTTGATAAAATATACTTCAAACTCTTGTGATCAGTATAAATATCACATTTTTCACCATAGAGATAGTGTCTCCAAATCTTCAAAGCAAATATTACACCTTCTAACTCAAGATCATTAGTAGTATAGTTTTGCTAATGAATTTTCAGCTGTCGTGGTGCATATGCAATAACACTATCATTCTACATAAGGACACTACCAATTCCTTTCTTCGATGCATCACTATAAATAACAAAATCATCATTCTCCGATGGTAGAGTCAATATAGAAGCATTGACTAATCATTTATTCAGTTATTCAAATCATTCTTCACACTATTTTGTCTAAACAAATTTAACCCCTTTTATTGTGATCTTTGTTAATGGGTTATCCAATCAGGAAAAATTCTGGACGAAACAATGATAATAACCTGCTAAACCAATAAACCTACGTACCTCAGTTATACTTGTCGGTGCTGGCCATTCTTGGATTTCCTAGGTCTTAGAAGGATCCACAGAGATTCCATCCTTAGAGACAATATGTCCAAGAAAAGAAATCTCTTTAAGCCAGAATTCACACTTTCTAAACTTCCCATATAATTCATGTCTTCTAAGAATCTTCAGGATAATGCGAAAGTGATTTTCATGATCTTCGTAGCTTTTGGAGTATACCAAGATATCATCAATAAATACCAATACAAAGTCATCAAGATATTCCTTGAAAACTATGTTCATTATATCCATGAAAATAGAGGGTGCATTAGTCAATCCAAAACGCATTACTATAAACTTGTAATGCCCGTACCTGATTCGAAATGTTGTTTTCAGAATTTCTTCCTTCTTCACAAACAACATATGATATCCAAATTAAAGGTCAATCTTTGAAAAGTATTGAGATCTATGAAGTTGTTCGAATGAATCGTCAACGAGAAGTAGTGGATACTTAATCCTTATTGTTATAGAATTCATCTCCCTGTAGTCAATGCACAACCTCATAGATCTATCATTCTTCTTAACAAAAAGGATAGGGGATCCCAATGGAGAAACACTAGGGAAAATTAATCCCTTATTACTCAATTCCTCTAGTTTTTTCTTTAGTTCAACTAATTACATAGTGTCCATTCTATAAGGGGTCATCTATATGAGCCTCGAACCGGGAATTGAATCAATGGAAAACTCAATTTCTCATTCTGGAGGATGTCCAGGTAAATCTATAGGAAACACATCAACATATTCTTTCACAATAGGTACATACTCTATTTGAACATTCTTTTACTCACTCATAGTTATTTCATTCTCTTCATCCCCAATAATTGAATTTAGTTGAGCTACTGGGGGTGGATCTAGATAAGAATTAGGTGGTGACAATTCTTCTCTAAAGGTAAGGTGTTCTTTATCATCGTCATCAAAAACAGTAACCTCCTTCTTGTTATAATAAATTTTTTCATCATGGTTCGAAAGCCAATCCATACCAAGGATTATATCAAATTCAATCATGGGTATGCCGATGAGATCAGTAGATAAAGAACATTTATATGCTCTAATGGGAACTAATTCACAAAAATTTGTTGCGATGGTACTTCCCTTAGGAGTTTTTAATGAAAACCCCCTTGTTAAATTAAATTGGAAATATCTAATTTTCTTATCAAACTAGGAATATATGAAACAATGAAATGAACTTGAATCAAATAAAGCAATTTCTAAACATGAGGAAACCATTAAATTACCTTCCACCAAGTCTTTTGGAGCTTCAACCTCAGCAGTAGTGATATTATAAGATTGGAATTGATCCCTTGTCCTTTTCTAAGGTAAGTTCCCCTAACACTTAGGGCATTCATTTGCATAATTCCCCCTTTCTCTACAATTATAGCATTCAACATCGATAGCCTCTTTCTTCCCCTTGCAATCACGAGCTTGGTGGCCTTTTTCACCACACTTGTAACAGACTCACATTCATGTTAGGCAAGGACCAGGGTGTTTCTTCCCACATTTACTGCAGGATGGATATTCAACTTTTCCCTTCTTCCACTTATTTCCATTTCCAGAGTGTTCATAATATCTCTTCTTCTCTTTATTTTCTTTTAAAGTTATAAGATTTAGAGAATTCTTTTTCTGTCTTGAAAGCTCATGAGACAATATCGTCAAATGACGAGAAGGATTGTGGGATTAATTCTCAACGGAGAAATGATTTTAACCTATCAAAGAAACGATCAATCTTAATTCTTGGGTTACATATATAATCTGCTTCATGCCTCGCTAACCTTGTAATGTTAGCTTCATACTTTGCGACATTCTCATCCCCCTTTTGCCTCAAACTCAGAAATTACCTTTCCATATCTACTTGATGGTCACGAGGAAAGAATTTTTCTATTAAAAGCTCTTTAAACACCATCAATTCCATATTTGACAATTCATCATCTTCCTTTTGGTTTTGAATAAATGACCACCATTGATCAACATCTCCAGTGAGGCAGTAAACTACCATGACAACTTTTTCCCTTTCACTACTCCCCAAGGCATAGAATATTTTCTCTAAGGAATGTATCCATTGCTCATCCACTAATGGATTTGTACTCCCATTTAATTTTGGTGGTTTTTTCCTCATGAAGAGATCTAACATTGATCCTCCACACTGTGGATCAGGGTGCTCCATACAGGTAAGGTTATTATTCATAACCTGTGGGAGTTGTCTCGGTATGGTGATTAGCTGATCAACGCTAGTTTCATCACCAGCTCCACTAAAATTATCTTGAGTATGAGGGCAATTCCTACATGGAGTGCATGCATTGATATGGTTTCCATTCCTTCCACTAGGTTCCATTTCTAAACAATGACATAAACAAGATTACTTTATGAATCGAAATACATAATTCCAAACTTGTAAAACACATAACATAATTTGAATAGTTCTTGGATATAATCCATATTCATAAAAAAATGTTTTCTTTGAGGAAATATATAATTATAAATCCTTCATAATGGTTTGTACAGAAAATGAGAATTATCCTAAGCATATCCCCCAGGAGTGTCGTAACCAATAGTGTAGCAAGGCCGGTTTTCATGCACCAGTTCTCATTTGACTCTAGATCAAAGCGGGTTTTTTGGTTTTTACCCATAGGTACATCTTTTAAGAGCTATCTAAACTTTCTCGTATCCAGATAGGGATGTATTCCTAGGAAAACTCACAAAATCTCTACAATACCAAAATTCTAGGATGTTCTTCTATACTAATCATCAATGTCTATCTTAGGGTAATGTTCTCTAGTCAGAGTTTATCTAAATCTAGATTCCAAGGTTTGTACTAAACTTACTATGATACCAACTGTAACAACCCAACCCTAGTTACCCAGAGTCAGTGCATTATTACATAACATTGGCATGATAACAAAATATCAAGACTCGAAAGACCGATTAGTTTAGTAGCCTTGGAAGTAATAGACACATTCATAAGGTTTACATTATATAATAAAATCAAAAAAAACAACAAAAATGTTTCGATAGACCACACTCATATCCTCTCAGACTATCCCTGCAAGTCATTCATAAAATACTTCTTCACATCCTGGAAAAAGTAAAACATATAAAGGGCTGATCTCAGATTCTCAATAAGGATAAAAATATAGCATAAACTTTCATAAATAAGCATAAACATTAAAGGCAATGTACAAGACTAAAAAAGCCTTTTAAACATGAACTTCAGTATAATATGGGAAAGATAACATTAAATAATTGCATTTACTTACTCACATGGATATTCTACTAGTCGAATAATCCCATGAAATATCAATAGCCACTTTCATAATGATGGAATGCATAATGTCAGACTTTCATAATGACATAGTTAAGGCCTTGTGCCAAGACTACAAATAATATTTTTTCAACGCCTTGTGCCAAGACACTAGTTTGTCTCATGAGACATACCGATGCATCGAAAAGTTATAGTGGGCTCCACCCGTCACATACTAAGTCCAATGAATTCCTCATATGAAAATGTTTAAACATTACATAAACATTCATTTTAAAACTAGAAAAAGAAATGTCAATACTTTATCTATAAACCATGAATGGTATAAAAATGACACATACACAGTCAAAAATATCACAAAACCTTCAATACAATATGATAGTTTTTTATCATAATAAATCAACTTCAAAAAACCTTAAAATCCATCAAAGGATGTTGACATGGATGAAATAAAAACCTTTTTTATAGAAATATCTATTTCTATTTTGAAATATTTTAAGAGTCACATGATTTATAAAGAAACACTTATTTTGAAAATATTTTTATAAGTTTGTAAGGGAAGTTTCCACGATGTTATAATGGTGGAAAATAGCCATACCCGTCATATAAGTTAAAAAAAGACATTCTTGCCTTAATTTTGTCAAATAAGTTATAAAGGACCTTGTTTGGAAAACGAAGGAAAGATTATTTTATAAAAATCTTATAGAATTCAAAAAAGGGTATAAATGAATTTAACTCATAGTCTAGTTAATATTAATAATGATTTGAAATACATTTTTATGAAACATGTATGTGGATGATAAAGAGGTCCCAATAGATAATTACATATAAACAAACTCAGATAATGAATAGATTGTAGAATTAACCCTTAACTCTTACATTTCCTTGGTAGAGGGTAGATTAGCCTTATGTATAATGGTGAAATAATTTTTATTAAATTGTACAAGAATCATATACATTAATATCATATCATATATGATCTTTTAATAGTGCTTTGTTAATAATATCTTAGTATTAACATTGTTTTGGGTGTTAACAAATTTGTTTTCCTTTATATTATTTATTATGTGAGTCATTTTTATTATGGATGGGATGTATATTATTCATATCTAGAATGATATAATGTCTTTAAAATTTATTTTTAATCATCAAATAAAAATTATTCTTGAATGGATACGATGGGGAATGAATCTCATTGTGTTCGTGGAGACGGTAATCCGTATGTACGCACGAGCGACAATATCATTCTTTTTATATTACAATAATATATAATTGGATGATATATCATATATACAGAATCATTATCATGTTATATTTATTATTTATATCAATTACACAACATTATTATACCCATCCAAATAATATTTTATTGAATTACAATTACAACACAACGTGGAGACGGTAAGTCGTACAAAGGCACGTATGGTGACACGTCATTCAAAAGATGGATAGAATAATGAATTAGGTTGTACCGCGTTTATAATAACATCATAGTATATATAATATACTGGAGTTGTTATTTTAGAATAGAAACAACAAAGAAAAAGGAATTTGAAGAAGAAAGGAATTTGAAAGAGTTGATGAAATATTTACCTCTTCTTTGGGTCCATACTTTTGATTTCATCAAAAGGGATCCTTAGGTTGGCTTTATGACTAAAGGAAGGACTATAGTATTAAGGGAGGACAATTGAGAGGGTATTTGGGCAGGGTTTGGCTGATCCAAATTGCTTTGAAGGTGTGAATTAGAGAGAAGCGGGAGTTCCCTTTCATATGAGGGGTGAGTGGTACCTTAGGAAATGCTAGAAATATTATTTTATAATAAACTAAATTTCGGTTTCTAATGGCTCAAAATAGATTATTTGAATGATAAGGAGGGTATATGTCTAAAACCTCTCAACCAATAGGTTTTATACAGGTTTGGGTCAATATATTAACTTTATCTTTTAGATTTAACTCTTAGTTAAATAGTTTGACATTTACCATGTCTCTTTGTATTTTTATATTATAAGGTTAATAAACATACTATATACATCCAATATAACCCCAAGTGGTTCATTAATGACACTGCTATCATTAGATAAGTCTTTTGGAAAATTGTTAGATTTTTAGAAATAAAATATCAATTAATAATATAATATATTTTTTTAAAACTATTTTATGTCAATTTTGACACTATTTTGTATTTTCTTTTTTCTAAATTTATAACAGCAATATTAATTATAAAAAAATTAAATTAACAAACCCTAATATGTCATATTAACCAATATAATTATTTTAATTCATAAAAAGTCTCAAATTAAATTTATTTGGATATTTATAATATCAATTATTTTAATATTTCATTAATTAGGTAATTACTGCATCATTATTGTGTCATTAATAAATTACATTATTTAATGTCTAAAAACTATAAATAAAATACCATCATGTATAAAATATTTTTATCTTTCTAATTAATATTTATAGTTGAATTTATCTTATTTTTATCCCTATATTAAAAATGTTTTAGTTATTAAACTTTGATTTTAACTCTTTTAATTCTTCTTTGAATGAAATAATAATAAATGTCCTAATCTAATCCTAGTGGTACAAAGAAGTTCATATTTTATTCCTAAAGTTGTTTTGGGTCGAATTATACTTATCCAATAGAATTAGGACATGTTTTAGGGTAATAATAATATCATTTTTACCCTTAATTACAATATTTACTTTTAACAATGGTAAATAAAAGTTAAAAGTTAATATTCACCAAATATTATTTCCATCTTATTGAACCAAATTTTTCTAACTGATATCAACCGTGTCTCTTGGATATTTGAAATTCCACTCACATAAGCGGTAAAATTAAGTTTTATGAGAATTTTCAAATTCTCCTAGGAGGTGGGTAAAGGGCGGTGAACAGTTCAATAAAAGTTTTATATATCTAAAATTATTATAAACTGACTCCAATGAATTCCATTGAACTTATATAAGTATTATGTATCTATTTTGACCAAAAATAAATTTAAATAAAATAAATAATTATTTAAATAAAAATTCAGTTTTTAACAGTAACTCATAGTTTTTCACTATTCATCAAAAATTCAATGTTTTTAGAAAAATACCAAAAATTCAACCTAAGATATTTTCGATATTTCGAATCCAAAAATGAATTCCATTTTTAAATATAAAATATATAAAATTTTAAAAAGTGGGTATTACTAGTTATAATGGATAGTTTGATTGGTTTTGGTGTGTTAGAACTTGAAGTTGCGTATAACACATGTTACTGTATTATTCAAGGAGAAGCGTACCATGGAAGCTTGGGGTGTTACAAGGAATATTCAGTTGTTCATTATGATATAATAGTGAGCAAGAGTGGCAGTGAGATCTTATAATCATATATAGGAGTATTTATCTGACTTACATATAGTGTTATTAACAATATTTAGTGGAAGTTGAATACTTTTAGTGAGACCAATCATTTAACATTTGGAAATACTAGTTAGATATCGAAAGCTGACATGTTACGATAATAGATAGTAACCAAGGCCAACAGTGATTCAAAATAATATTTGACTATATGGTCTAGAAATAGAATAAGTCCAACATGAACACTACATTAGTAGGTATAACCAGTTTTGGACCTATTCAAATGAGGTTCTTGAAGATCCATTGAAGAGCTGGTGTTGATAATATAAATAATTCTATTTATACTTTATATGGGTGTGGATATAACATATCTAATCAATTTTGCACTTTTAATCACTACAATTAATTATGATAATAAAATATTTGAAACAATAATAGGTTTATCATGGAAAGGATTAGGGTTTAACATTGAAATTGAACCTTGTAAAAATTACCATGGGTTTTTTAGTGTTTTTATTTTTTTCATATTGGAAAGTTGGTACTTCAGATAATGAGAAATGTATAATTTAACTAGCCAAAGTGGACTAATTTAAAAAATATAACTCCTAAAACGTAACCACTGATTCACCCCCATAGAGGTTCATCTAGCCGGGGGATCTACAAGTGGTATCAGAGGGATGTTCCGTCAGTTAGATTCTCTATGTTGAATATATTCTTTTTGAATATTTGGATTTCATTCATGTTTTTATAATGAAGAAGTTTTTTATATAAGGTCTTTTTTATTTCAAAATATAACTTATTTTCTTCAAATACATTTATTAAAATTAAATATAAAGATAGGATCAATATGAATAATATTTTCCACTTATAAATAGTTTAAAGAGAAGTTTCATCCCCTCCATGAAATGATGAAGTCGGCTCTAATTTTTTTAGATATAAAAAATGGTTATTTCAATAACTAAGGATATGAACAACATTATTACCTTATTCTGATCAATGTATTAAAGTTATTGATTATTATGTGTTGATTTATGTTCAATTTTTCATGAATATAATACAAGAACTATTAGAATTGATGACATAAGGATTTATTTTTCAACTAATAAATCAAGGTATATGGTAAGTTGTTTTAGAAAATATTGTGTTTCTCTTATATAAAGGATTTTTGAAAACAAGAAAAATGAAATCACATTTCTTGAGGTTTGGTATGAATAAATGGAGATGATCATAAATAAAATGTTTTGAACCTGTAAAAATATCTCTATGCAAGTAGGATGAACTAATGTACAGTATGAGGATCTTAGATAAATATAATTCAAAGTTGAAAAGTAGTGTCTCAAAAAAATATGAGAGAAGTATGAGGTCACTAAAGAGTTTGAGAATAAGGTCCATTAATTGGAATAAAATCGGGAAAAAAATACCATTCATGTTAAGAATGTTCAATTAGATATAAAATCCAAGAGGATCAAACAACTTCACTCACTGGTATAACAAAAGGTTTCATTGTATGATGTGGATGTTGACAATATGAGGAAGTAATATGATAATAAAATGGAATTTATTGAAGATCGCAAGAATTTCATCAGTATGATATTTCTTGTATTAGAAATCAAATTTTCCAAGCTTGAAAATAATCACATTGAGACTTCACAATCAAATAAATATGTGATTTCTGCCACAAAGTTTTATTTGGAGGATTATACTAACATAATACCTTTATAATATGAAATTAAGATCATTACATTACCTATTTTTATGTATCTCAAGGATATATGAAGAATTTGGTTCCATCCATATATCAATGTAATAATTTTCCTATATTTGTTTCTCTAAAAATCTATTTTTTAAAAAAGATTATATAAAAATATTGATGAAATAAAGTATAAAATAGTCTTCAAATATGTTTATGGTGGAAAAAATATTCATGGATGTTTTTCCCCAATAATATACTAACATGTTGTAGGTAATACCCAAAAATAAAAATCTAATTATGCTGGAAATTAATGATAACATACAATAGATAAAATAATATCATGATTTGTGGGTAAATATTGGTGCTACAATAGATTCAGGAATTTTGAATTGGATTGTTTGTATAGTCTTTTAAATTATAAATAAAAAATGATACATAATAAAATAGGGAGAAATTTATTAAGTATTAAATAATCAAAAAATAAGAATTTGTTTACATAGAATAGATTTGATGCCCTCAAATATTTCTGTGAGGTTGGAAGAAGTGGTGGTCAAAAAATTTAAGCATGAACTTATAAACATGTATCTAGATAGAATAGAAAAAATGACCATGAAAAAAAAAGAATAATCACCCTTAGGAGTAAATTTTAAGAAGTTTAAAAAACATATTACTCCCAATAATTTTGAAAATAATTCATCCTTGGACAAAAAGATGAAAACATTAGATTCAAATTGTTCCAAGATAATTATCAATAATAGTTTTATATCTCATAAAAAAGTTGTAAATAAATTCACTAATGGGAAGCCATGTGTAAATTCCAATAAGGCTTATAATAACCTCAAAAATATATTTCTTATTTTACTAGCTTATTTTTTAGAGTGAAATATAGTTGGATGAAGTGTAAGAAAATTGATGTTCAATGGATAAAAAGAAGATTCTACAAGAAGAAGAAGAATTTCATGAGATGTTATAAACAAATGAAAATTATAATATTAGATAATTTCTATGGGGTAGGTTCAAAATAGTTGTAAACACTCCTAAACATTGTACAACAATAAATCAAGCATAAGAAGAGTTCCAAAAAAAGATAAAAGTATCACTAGGGGATACAATTGCATTCAAATATCTTGTGGAGGGTAAGTTCAAGCACAATAAAATTGAAGAAGATATGAGATTTATTCTTCCTTAAGAATAAAAAAAATTGAAGATAATATGTGACACCATGAATAATGGAGAAAGTGGAGCAACTTGGTTGATATAAATAATCTCAACCTTGTTGTTCACATTGGAGAAAAAAAGACCCACCTTATTCCCTTAATATTTTTGCAATGTATTTGTCCTTATAATACAAGTTGTTGAATGTGATGAAATTAATCAGGGTATATCCCTATAAGAAAGAAAATAAATTTCAATTAATGATAGTAAAGATATAGAAGTCACTATCCTTGAAGTATTTTTTAATTAATATTGAAATAAACATATGATATAGGATCATCATTGATGAAGTGGAAGAGTGTGATTTCATATCTTTTGAATTAATAATAAAGACGATACTATCTTGATTTCAAATTATATTTTGAATAATAAAGAACGATTATTTAAGAATATCATCCTTGTTAAAGTGGTGGGAGTTTTCAAATTTTTTGAGCCATATGTTGAAGATCTATTTAGGTTTTTTATCTATATTGAAACATCTTGACTTTCATTCCTAAAGAGATTTATCATTATGAAGATTTTGAGTATTGTTTCCCTTAAGGAAGACATATATGAATGTTCAAATGTTCTAGGATTATTTTACTCATCCAAATATGAACATTCTAGATGGTGCTTTCTTGAAAATGTCCTTGAAGATATATACTTTATTTATATCTCATCCCAAATAAACAAAATTAGATTCTAAATAAAATTGAGAGTAAATTATTTTTATCAATAACATGAAAAATAAAATGATAAATAACTTCCATGGTTGTTATAAAATTATGATATTTGTATATGAATGTTTTAATATGTTTATTGAAGCAAGTTTAGGAGTTTTAGGTTAAAATTTCTATATTTTAATTGATATCTATCATTTTTATTGTTGTGAAATATAGTATTAAATTCTTTGAAATAGATTGTGAGTTCTCATTTCATTTAGTATCATTCAATTTTATAAGGGACGACTTCATTTTCCTGATCAAACCCCCTTGTTTTCTATACCCAAAATAGATATAGTATACTTGGATTGGAGTGGTTGATTGAACATTTCAATGTATAAAATTATACAATTACTCCCAAGTACATTTTATTTCTTGTCGATATGGAGAGAGAAAGTGAAAAGAATTTTTAATATAAATTGGATAGATAATTAATGGCATGAAACATATTGGAAAATAATTTCTATATGAGTATTGAATAAATTAATCAAAGGGAAATATTTTTTAGTCCACTTTTTGGAAGCTGTATTTTTTGAAAAAAAGATGTATAAATGTTATGGATAAGAATCTTGGAGAACATGAAGAGATACCAAGAATTTATTACAGGACTATGAAAAATTATTTAAAGATTATGAAGTAGTTTTTTAAAATAAGACTATGAAAATAAATATTATACTAAATAATTTATTGATGACCATGAAAATTTAATTTATTATTATGTGAAGATATATGAATAATTCTATAAGGATTTATATTCTTTCACAAAGAATATTTTGAAAATTGGGATAATAGTTGAACTAGTCTTAAGTTATAAGTCTTTTTACAATGGGGACAAATTGTTTATTTCTTGCTAAAGAAGATACATAATTAATGAATACCATGAAAAATATTAGTTTTCATGATAATTTATTGAGAATTAAAGGAATTTGAGTGGTTTGGAAATTGATCGTGAAAATTGGATTGATATTATAGTATATATTAAGAATATAATAAAAGTATTTTTTGAGTGGTCCTTATAAAAAAACACCACCAACCTCATAATCATTAAGATCTAAATCAATCAAATTCACTATGGTAGGAGGCCTCTACCATACAGGAGAGTTATCTCCTTGATATTTCATGGTGCTAGAGAGGGTCGGAGATTATAATTCCCACTGGGTGAACATGCATGGAGCATTGGAGGATGCCCACATGAATGTGAAAGGGTGTGGGATGGACTTGTAAGGTATGTGTGTTAGAAGGTTTTTGGGTGTCAGACCCCACTTCCAGATCAAGTATATGATTGAGTAAACATACTTATTAAGTTTTACCCAACCAAAAAAATTGAGCTGGGATTATGTTGTTTAGTGCATAGTTATATTACTTTAAAATGTTATGGAGATAATGAGTCCATTCAATCTGACATGATCTAGTGATCCACATTATTCACATTTTCACCATCAACCTCTACTCATCCACTGCTCTTACAAACTCTCTAATGTGGCTAGTTTGATTCAACATGTTATACCCAACGTCCTTCCATCTTCAATAATCGATGACCAGCCATGAAAGAGGAATTCTCAGACATCCCAAACCCATGAATTCAATTTATGTATTTTATTAATATAGTAATTTGAGGTTCATTATCCACTATCAAAAATTCATAAAATTTTGATCTTATGAGATACATGTGATGTGACTCACATGCACATGAAATATTTTCATGAAGGCACCATTATTTTCAACATAAAATGGATATGAGGAATAGAATGAAACTTAAATTCAAACAATTAAATAAATATAAGGATCATATGTATTTTGAAATCATACATGATGTTACATTTAACTAAGAACCTTGATAATACATAAAAATTGGATGACTAAAGAAGTGTGAGGTAGTGAATCCTTGCTTATAAATACTAAGGGTGGAACAAAACATTGTTGGTCATTTCAATCTTGTGTAATTTTATTTGGATTTAATTTTCCAGTAAATGGAGAGTTCATGGACTCCATGGTTTTTTTAATATAATATTCTCTTGTGAGACTTAGTTGGATACAGGAAGGAAAAAAGATATGACAAATTTTTTTAATATTTCACAAATGAATTTCATACATGGTCTTAACATAATCATGTGAAACAACAATCCCACATACAAACTTTATTATGTGAAGGTCGTCAAAGTTATATGAATCCATCTTTTTTTCATAAAGTCACTATGATACCACATACCTTGTTATGTGAAGAGTAAATATCAAGATCATGCACCAGATTTTATAACTTACTCTTTCATGAAGAACTTGTTTCACTTATAAAATTTTATACAGAGAAGGAATAGTATTCCATGATAAGTTCTTCATGAGAGATATTATCTGTGTATAAAACAATATGAAAAAATAATGTGATATATATTAAAAAAATACACTTATATGAAGAGATACAATAAAACATTTTTTATTACATGAAGGATGTAGAAGTTTCTATATACTTGTAATAAGAAGAAGAATAAATACCAGATATTTTATTATGAAAGATTTAAATGTATAACATGGAGTTAATACATGTATAATTGTGTTGTTTCAAGAATAATTATTTGAAGAGGTTTAATCATTTTGTAAATATAATATTATTTCATGCATATGATATTCATACATTAAGGATGTGTGAAAGCCTCGTGAAGTTAAAGCTTTGTGAAGTAGAAGTAAAAATTACACTATGAGATTGATGATTTTAGGAAAAAATATAAATTATTAATAAGACATTAATAATAATTTATGATAAGTGTACAGATTATGTAAATTAAATGATAAATTTCTTGTAGTAAAAAACAATGACTTTTCACTTAGCGAGGAAGAAGACAAGTTATAGTGTGTTGATAAATATTTAGTTTTCCATTCTAATATAATAGTGATCTAGAGGGGATTCGATATCTTCTACTCTTATATAAGGGTAATGATCTAACTTTCATATAGTTTTATTTATTATATTAAGTGTTAGTCAAATACTTTCAATGAGACCGGTTGTTTAGCATCTAGAAATATTAGTGAGATACAAAAGCTGACAAGTTCAGATAAATAAAGGTGGGAAATGCTATAAATCATTTAATATATTATTTAACTAAGTAGACTTGAAATATTATAAGTCTAGTTCTCACACAACATTATTAGAAAAAACAAGTTGAATTACTATTCATAGGAGGTTGTTGAAGATCCTTTGAAGAAATGTTGGTTTCAATACAAATAACACCATTTAACCTTTACAGAGTGTGGAAATTACCTATATATACTTTTTCAAAAATTTCACTAAACATATGATCACTAATATTAATAGTTATAATAAAATATGTGAAACAACCAAATGTTGATCATGGAAAGGAGTGTGCTTTCTCATTGAGGTTGAACCTTTTAATAATCATAATGTGTTTTTCAGTGTTCTCATTTGTTTGTTTAATGGAAGGGTGAAACCTCAAAAAATGACGGATCAAGTATTTAATCTACCATAGAGGTTTATTGGAAAAAAGATAATTTATAGAAATTGAAAAATGATTCACCCCCTACTCTTATTGGTTTATCCGTCCTAGAGGTCTACAACATTGTCATATAAAAACTACTTGGAAACTAATTTCCAAACCACAATCCATTATTTTTCATGAAATTTTCTTCTCCAGTGGCCCTCTCAAATCCTTAGGGTTTTTTGGCCAACCTTATGGAAATTAAATAAATGTGGTTAAATAGAGGAGTATTATTTTTAGTCCATTTAATAAATAAAAAATAATTTAATTTAATTTAACCATTTATTAATCCACCCATAAATGCTATTAAACCAAACACCAGATGTGAACAAAGTTTATTTCTTACCTAGGGTAAAACCCATATTCTAGATTTAATTGAGGTATCATATTTCCTATCTGAAACAAGATTATAGAGATATTCCATTATTTCATAAAAACTATATGTGTGTGATATAATATATGTAATATTTTTATTATATCAATATAAAGGATCCTCAAGACTCATAATCCAACATTGATTTAGTTCATAGAATCAAAAATATTCCATAAAATATTACACTATTTTTAGAAGGTAAAAGTAGGCCGTTTTATTCTAATAACCTCAGGAATTTTCATCCTAAAAATCAAAAACCTACTCAAATAGGTGAGGTTATAGAGATCGCAACTAGTTCTCCCACTCCCAGGTGCTCTCCTAAAGATTCATATACTGCCATAGGACATAAACCATGGGAATTTCTCATCCATAAATGTTTTTCTCCAATTGATCCTCTATCTTTATCTGGTAATCCATGAAGGAATCACTATCCTCTATGTCCATCTCATCCTAGTTAAAAAATGTGATGTTCCATGGATATAACTCCTCAGCTATGACACATGGAATTCATCATGCAACTAGTCTATCTATAATAGTAGGACTAAGTAGTACACTACCTCACTAAACCTACACAGTATCTAGAAAGGTCTAATGAATGTTAGAGATAACTTGTTTCCCCTACCAAATATCTATAATTCTCACTTATGTGAGACCTTAGGAAACACATTCTCTCCCTAATATAACTCCAAAGGCCTCCATCGTTGCTCCGTATATGACTTCCAATAGCTCTATGTAGTCCTTATTCACTCATAGATGATCTATAACTTCTCTATTTTCACTCGAACCAGCTATAGGACCATGATTACTTACTCCCCTAATTCAGACCAACAAGTGGTGACATATATGTTCCCCCATACAAGGCCTTGAATTATTTCATATTGATAGTGGATCAGAAACTATTTATATATGAAAACTCCATGAATGGTAGGTGATCCTACTAACTAAATACGAAGTCTATCATGAAATCATAAACTATATCCTCCAGAACATGAATGGTAGGCTCAATCTGGATGTCTATCTGGCGGTGAAACACTCTACCCAACTACAATTGGGTCCCAAATGACCGCTACAATACTCACCATAACTGTGACATGAAGCAAGAATCATTGTCTAAAATGATAATCATTGTAACTCCATGGAGCTGTACTATCTCATGAATGTAAATTAATCCCAATATCTCTACTAAAATCTGATCTAAGATGGCTAGTAAGTGGTCAGACTTGGTAAGTCTGTCTATGATGACCTAAATAATATCATGTCCTCTATTCAATTATAGAATCCCCATCATGATGTTTATAAAATCACCATCATGCATCCACTCTAGCACCTCAAGGGGTTGATCCAAACCCACTGGAACTTAGTGTTGATCCATCACCTACTTATAACTGAGGCATCAAGAGACAAGATCAGTTA
This sequence comes from Viscum album, assembly GCA_963277665.1. Classification (NCBI taxonomy): domain Eukaryota; kingdom Viridiplantae; phylum Streptophyta; class Magnoliopsida; order Santalales; family Viscaceae; genus Viscum; species Viscum album. The sequence goes on from OY728136.1 coordinate 2,681,189, forward strand.
CACATCTTTTTATCCTTGGACACTAGAAATTTTTTTGAAGGTACTATTACATCTTCGAATCCTCTAGATATAATACTAAAGTGTATTTATAAAACTCCATTAATACCTCCTCTCACAGTATCACTAGTACCATGGTTCATCCTTGAAAAAGGATGATGTGTTCCCCAACTTTAGAAAATCCACAAGGAGAATGTCTAGTGGATATCTAAAAATTCATTACCTCACAATCTATATCTCCTATTTGCACCTCCCTAACACACTATATAATTGGTGGGGTAAAATCCACCGACTAAAGGTAAACTGTACCATCATTTTGACCATGGAAAAGTTTTATGAGGCTAAATTTTCTAACACCTCAACCAATAATTGTTCACAAGATCTATTATTGAGCGCATCTACCACTAATTTCTCTTTCTTGGGAGTATAGACTATCTTGAGGTTATAATCTTAGAAGAATTCTAAAAATATCCTCTATCTCATGTAACTCTATAAATATCCTCTATCTCATTTGATATCTTTTTATGAAAATTTATACTTGAGACTATTTGTATCCAAATAGAAAATAAAAGGCTCACCCATAAAGTAGTGTCACCAACTATTTAGGGAAAAATACTAATGCCTCCAGCTCTACATCATGGGACACGTAGTTATATTCATGGGTTATTAGCTACTGAGACCCATAGGTAATCTTCACTTTCCTCTACATCATATCACATAGAAATCTAGTTCAAAATTCAACACAAAACACCACATACTCAATACTCTCCTATGGAAGTGTCAAGATGGGGACACTCTTCAACCTATTCTAAAACAATTGAAAATCCTATTGTCACCTTTTCATCCACAATAAATGATTCCTATTTTAGGTTTATGTAGTCATGGGTGTTATAATACTAGATAAATTAGGCATGAATATTTGATAGTAGCCTACTAACCCAAGATATATCCCCACCTCAAACGTTCTCTTTGGTGAATCCTAGTCTACCACTACCTCAACCATTTTGAGTCCAAATATACTCCTTATGAGATGACATTCCCTAGTAATTTGAATTTTTTAATCTATAACTAACATTTCATGGGATTACCCTAAATTTGGTTCTCTCATATTTGACCAATACCATCCTCAAAAGTACCTCACATTCTCCTCCTACGATGTTGAGTACACTAGAATATCATTGATTAAGTCTACCAAGAACTAATTTAAGAATTGATAAAAGAGATACTTAATAAATACCACGAACATTTTTGGGGCATTATTCACACCAAATAGAATCACTAAGTACTTGTAGTGACCGTAGATACATCAAAAGTTCATCTTCAATGTATCCTTGTCTCGAACTCAGAGCTTGTGATAGCCTAAACTAAGGACAATATTCAAGAACCACCTCAACACTTTCAATTGTTAAAATATTTCATAAATTCTTACGAGTGCATATTTATTCATCACTACCACCAAATTCAGTTGATGGTAATCCATAAACAACCTAAAAATCCCATTTTCCTTCTTTGAAAACTACATTGGGTCTAACAAATCCCTTTCATTTCAAATCATCTAACATCATATTTATCACCTGAAGCTCTACATGAGACATGTGATATGCTAGACTAGATATCTAGGTAGTCCCTAGGTGTAAATATATATATAATTTGATCTATATATTGGGTGTTAATCTAGGAATGTCTTTAAGGAATACATCCTCATACTCCACCACCACTGCAGGAAGCTGTAAGAATATAACATCTACTACTCCAAGGGTAATAATATCAAACTAATTGAGTAATTAGTTTTATCCTCGTACATATGATCCCATCCTACTCTTCCAATGTTTCCTTCTAACTCGTGAAGGGAAACATCATCCCATCAACATGAACACACCATATCATCCACTTGAAATAATAAATATATAAATGAAATTTGGATAGACATTCCATATCTATAATGACATAATAATTCCTCTAGTATACTAAAAAAATAAACTAAAAGAATTTATCTCCTCCAACAGTCAGGTCATAATGTTGAAAAAAGTGTTTGATCAATAAATCTCCTCTAGTAGGAGTATCTAAACTTAATGTTTAACCCAAAGGATTAACATGAATCTTTAGATATTAAATGATGTATGTGGAAAGGAAAGAGTGGATCATATTTGTGTATATCAATAAAACATATAAAGTATAAAAGAAACAGATCAGACCATGAATCACCCCCAGATCCCTAAGGTTATAAGATTATTATGCTTACAGCTCCCCTCAACCCTGACTACAAACTTCTTAATCCTAGAATGGACCACTCGGTGGTGTTACTGGAAACTAATCAAATTATTATCCACCTCCTACTATTCTAACAAATCCTATAACACATCCATCACTCTGTATAACTCTCTGTTCTAGTTTTTTACTCTACCTTGACAGTCTATCAAGCATCTCCCAGTCTATAGCATGATAGGTGAGACAATACCACATGATATATCCCCTCTTCTCATAGTATAAACACCACCTATCCATCAGATGAATAAAACCATCCTAAGAGACCTAAATTGAAAACCCTCTATCTTGATAATGTATATAGAAATTCCTAGATCACTTGGATCACAACATCTAACATCGCATACCAACTACCAAAGTCTCAAGTCTTGGATTCCCACTAAAAGCACCAACTATTAATGACTACCCTACTAGGAAGCTCTCCACTACAAAGGATCACTCGAAAACACCGGTATAAGTAGTTATGCAAAGTGAAATCACACCTTCCTCATATATCTCGGTGTTGGAAACTATCAATGGTTAATTCTAAAAAGAACACATCATGAACCATATTCATGGAGTACCATGAGAGGTTAGAAAAACTAAATTCATACTATAAAATTTTCATGCTTCCCTATTGAAGCTTCATATGATCATGAATGGGTACTAATTGAAATGTAGAGTGGTAGAACTCTTTTATAAATAGATTTTCAAACTCTATCCAAGAATGATTTTCATTATCATGCATTTGAGTCACCGGACTCAAGCATCTCCCAGTGGATCCATAGAGAAGGCTATCTACTGGGTCCACCATCTGATTGGGAGGGGTCCTAAAAAGGTTGAACACTCACTCAACTACCTCAAGCCAATCCTCCACCTTATAGAGTTTTGGATCACTAAAAAACTGGAGGGTTCATTGCCTATGAAACTCATAATGTGTCACCGTCTTGCATGTAAAGACCCGTAAATTTCAAGGAATTTTTTTTTTCTTAAATTATTTGCAATTTTATGAGTACGCAGTTTCTGACGGAAACTGGAGGCCCAGTGTGCCCGGAATAATTTTTTGAAGTTTTCTTAGGCTTAAATTAACGTGCGTAAGTAGTTTTACTAAAAAAGTGGAATAAATCTTAAACAGTTACTCAGATCATAAATATGAGGATACCATTGTTCTTAGGATGACGGGTTTACCCTAGGTATGACTTAAGTTTAGTCGGTGCAGGCCTCCTGTGAGAAAACCCGAAAATGGCATAACCGTAAATAAAATAATTAAATAATGTTATTTTATTTTTCAAATGCTTATAACTCACAAAAAGTAACTCGGATTAAAAATCTGAGACCACCGCTGAACTTGTGAGGGTATTCTTCCTTTAAGAAGATACTAACTTTGGCCAGCATGAGCCACCTGAGAAAGTTAGTTTTTGGCCGTAAATAAAATAATGAAGTGACAATTATTTTGTTTTAAAATTCATAACTTCTAAACAGTAACTCTAATTGAAAATATGAGAGTACCATTGAGTTTGTTGGGGCGTGTTTCTTCTAGGAAGAGCCTAAACATGACCGCAGTGGGTCGAGGGTGACTGATAATAATTTTATGAACTTTTTTCGGGTATGTTCAGTAAACGTACGAGCAGCATTTTGTAACTTTTGAACTGGTGCTCGGAATCGAATTCTGAGGGCACCGTTGAACTCGCAGTGTTGATATTCTCTTAAAAAGACATTCACCTCAATGACGGATGATCGGGTATGAAAGTTAGTTTTGGGGTTTTACGTGGGTTGATAAAATAAAATAAGTGAATAATTTATTTTATTTTGTTAAACACATGCAGTGCAGATAAAGTGGTTAGAAGCTCCACTTGGGAGTTGGTGGTGGAACCGCCACACCCTAACCACCCATTTAATGGGGTGGGAGAGGAAACCTCTCAAACCCCCCATCAATTAATTTTATATGTCGACGTAAAATTAATTGAACTCAATTAATTTTATGGGTCGACGTAAAATTAATTGTTTTCAGTTAATTTTATATTTTGACCTAAAATTAATTGCTCTCAATTAATTTTATGAGTTGATGTAAAATTAATTTTTGTCAGTTAATTTTATGGGTTGACGTAAAAGTTAATTGCTGTGATTTAATTTTATGAGTCGACGTGAAATTAATTGTTGTCAATTAATTTTATGTGTCAAAATAAAATTGATTCGTGTCATATGTTTTGATGCAGGTTATGTGGGGGAAACTTCTTGGCATCCTCCAATCTTAAGTAGTGACAACACACCTCTTAAATTTCGCCAACGCAATTTAATTCTCTTTACCCCCTTTTTAAATTAAGTAACTACATCGTTGGAATTTAGGAAGGTTCCAAATAAATGAACTATCATAAATTTCATGATGGATACATACCTCTCCCCCTCTCCTATATATAGGGAGCTTGGGAGAAGGTTTTGGGATGGCTTCACCAAGCGACGAAGCACTGGTAAAGTATTGCAACGCCCAACACTTGGGGAAATCATATCCTCTCCAACGAAGAATGTGAAGAATACCAACGACGATCTTTTACGCGATTCTTCTTCAACCTTCCTTCCCCAGAAACCTATCCTCCGCAACATCATCAACAAACCAACGCAGCTCGGAATTAGGGACGTGTGGCGAATGCGAAGAATGACAGTCTTCATCAGCTTCCTTCTGTGACTCCGCCAACGAAAGACGAGCAAGAGGTAGGGGTTTTATTTTTATTTAAAGTATGAACCTTTCCCATGTTCTTCCTTTCTCTCAAAACGTAGAATGGTGGTTGTTGTGCATCATAATTGCAAGAACCTATTGCTACAACCCTAAACGCGGAGGGTCCGAGCCAAACCAACATGGCCCGACCCCTTCGTTGTTCTTTCTGTAATGACTCCATGACAGCATGGCAATGAGGCGACGACGACAAAGAAGGAGAACAAAGGCCGTGCTACCCGCGACCTCCATGAACTACGCCGCCCCTGCGGCCCCCTGGCGTGCACCTGGTGCCCCATGCCCCTGCCGGCGCGCTGTCGACGCACCCAAGGTGCCCTGCCGACGCACCCCCGGCGCCCTGCCGGCGCACCCAACTCCCTGCTGGCGCAGCCCAACGCCCCCGGCGTGCTGCACTGCTGGCCCAGTGCCCCGTGCCCTTGCCGGAATCCTGCACGGTACCCCTGCCGGCGGCCTGCCCGGCACACCCCGGCGCCCCCGCGGTGCCCTGTCGTGCTACCCGGCGCACCCCCGCACGCTGTGCGGAGTTCGGCACCCTGCCTGGCGCACCCGTGCCCTGCCCAGTGCACCCGCTGCCAGCCAGAGCCCAGCCGGCCCGCCCACGCCCCGCACGGTCTGCCCGCTGGCCTCCCGGTCACCGGCCTGCTCAACCAGCCTGCGACGCCCCCACAGTGTTACTGGTCGAACCAGCCCGGTCTCCCAGGCTGAGTTACTTAGCCGCCTACATGGCGACTATCGAGTTGAACCGCCCTCGAGGTCCGCTGGGCCGGGCCGAGTGGACCATGTCAAAACGTAGCGGGCTGACTCACCCAATGGGTCGGGTAAGACTTAGCGAGTCTGACTGGGTCGACCCAGACCAGGTCGGCTCAGTTTAGGTTAGGCTGAGTTGGTCTGACCGAGTCGGACCAGACCCGGGCTCATTACTGGCCCATTACCTTCTTGGGCCATATCTTTCGCACAGGATGTCCGTTTGATGAACCGTCAGTGGCACCGGTACTCTTAGAGCATATATTCCCCTTTCAGTATACCTCATGAGAGTTCATGGTATAGTTGAGATATGCCCGGGTTGGTTCTTATATGAAACCAACCGGGCCCCCGGAATAAAGAGGCTAATAACTCACGAACCGGGCATCCGATTGACGCATCGTCTATTGAGTTAAGACCCCTATGATGAGGCGGCCCTTTGTGATAATTCTTCGTGGGACTTTGTGATAATTTGAGTATCGACCAATGGCTCGTGGAGTGGATCCTCTCAGAGGAGATCATATGGACTATGGTGACGTTGTAGCTGGCTAAGACCTGATGACTGCTTGTCCGATTTGATTCGGAGTTACTTGCATAGCCCAGTGGGGAGCACTACTTTGTGAGGTGGCAGACCCATGGCGGAGGAGTACTACTTTGTGAGGTGGCAGATCTGCTGTACTCGACAAGAGAAGTAACTCTGTAGGCTATGAGGGGGATAACTACTATGTGAGGTGGCAGACCCATGGCGCAGGAGCACTACTTTGTGAGGTGGCAGACCCACGGTACTCGACAGGGGAGTACCTCAGCATTCTAAGGTTAGTGAGTGACACCTCGGAGTTGTGACAGTACTACTTCACTCGATAGAGGAGGAGTTCTCCAGCCACCGTGTTTCTCGTCATCGTGAATAAAAATCCTGGTTTGAGCTGAGTCAATGACCTTTGTGTTTTCCTCATGATTGAGATGGGTTACTTGATAACTTAGGTATATGTATGGGCATATACCTAATTAAAGGTTATCTGTTGAGATAGTTCTTTGTGGTTTATTCTTGTTGGATTTAGTGAGACCTTGAGGGTCTCGGGGTCCCTACTGAGTATTGTTATACTCACCCCTGCACGGGCTATGCATGCACCTTGTTGTGTTGGATGCAGATGAAAAACAACACTTATCGTGGTTGAGGCTTGTAGAACTAGATGGTACCCGGAGGTGGACTTCACGACGAGACGGTACCCGAAGGTGGACTTCATGAAGAGATGGTACCCGGAGGTGACAGACAGACGTGGAGAGCTGAGGTGGCCATCTGTACCTACCCTTCAGGTAGGAACTCCGAAGGACGATCCAGGATCATCTTGACACCTTCCTGCAATTTTTTCGTTTCCTTGTAATTTAGTGTTGGGCTTGTATTTCCAGCCCCGTTTTTACTTTCAGCACACTTGTCTTATTGCTTTACTTAGTATTTTCTTCTACTTGTTCCCTGGTTGTGTGTTTGTTTGCGTTTCATAAAGGCAATGCCTTCCCTTTTTATTTGGATTTATGACTTTGCTGTTAGTCACTAGCCCCTGGCCTATGGAAGGCGGGCTTGGGGTAGTCACGGCACGGGCCCCGAGGATGGGTCGTGACAAATTGGTATCAGAGGACGTCGGTTCTACCAAAGAACTTATGACTATGATATTTTCTTTCTGTGAAGCAATAGTGTTAAGCGTACTGAGGGTGGTTTTCAGTTCACGGAGTCCAGTGTTGGTGTGGCGGTCGGCGTATCCGTACACCAGGACCCTGAATTCTGATTTCCGACTTAGCGCACGAAAACACTGATTATGTCTATGTTTTAAAAAAATTTCCTTTAAATCAGCTCAAATCAGGTCATCTCAACAGGTATAGTCTTTTGACCATGTCACATCTGTTTCTTTTAGGATGCCTCCCCAAGGACGACCAGTTGGAGCCCCGAGATTTGTATGTACTGACAGCCCGCTGAGCGACGAGGCCTTAGTATAGGGCCCTCTTCCAGTTGAGGCACCAGTGGAGGCACCAACGGTACTACCACCCATTGGGCCACCAATTCCACCATCCCCAGTAACAGGTGATGCACGCTGCTTGAGCGTGTTGCATGAGTTTCAGCGCCAGAGGACACCCAGGTTCTAGGGAGATACGGACCCACAGGCGGCTGAGGATTGGCTGGAGGCTGTGGTGAGAGTCTTCAGGCTAGTAGGGATGCCATCAGGCTTTATGGTAATCATTACTGCCAGCCTCCTTCAGGCAGCAGCAGGTAGATGGTGGATCTTGATGCTCTAGATGCATGACTGGGCGATAATTTTGTGGGAATACATCGAGAGCTTGTTCCGTGCAGATTTTGTACCAGCCACACTTTGAGCGGTGCATATACAGGAGCTACTGCATCTTCAGTAGGGTAGCATGACAGTGGCGCAGTATTCAGTGAGGTTCACCAACCTCTCGCGCTACTCCACTGATATGGTACAGGACCCATTCTTCCGGGCCCGGACCTTCGAGCAGGGGCTCAAGTGAGAGATTAGAGCTTCAGTTGTTTCTCAAAGCATCCCGACACAGACGGGGGTGTTGGAGAGAGCCCTCTTAGTGGATAGTTTCCTTGCTGAGCAGTCTCCTGCAGAAGGATCCACTACTAGCCGTTATGCAGCGGAGTCTTCAGTAGCTGGTAGTAGATAGATGATGCAGAGGTCCAAGACGGCCAGACCTATAGGTGGTCGACCGCATGACTTAGGGTTGGTAGTGTGAGGCACTAAGGGGAGTGACAGAGCCAGACCTACCATGCTATATTACACCTGCAGCAGATAGGGTCACATGGTTTGTGACTATTGGACCCACCGCTTGGATGATCAGCAGATAGATGAAGGAACCCCCAGGCAGAGGCGGAGGTTCGATCAAGGCGGACCACAAGGAGTCGGAGACTGAGGCAGGGGAGATGTTCGTGCAGCTGGAGGTGGACGAATCTTTGAGGTGTTGCCACCACCACCACAAGGAGGTCCACCCTGACCACAGGGAACATGTGGACATGGAAGAGCACAACTTCAGGCAGCTGAAGCATACGACTATGGAGCTTCGGAAGTAGGGGGACAGGAGCGGGACTAGTTCCCGGCATGGAGGCCTTTGTTCTTAGTGCTTCTAGTTTCCATGATGTTGTTTTTTGTAGATGTTGTGTGTATTTGTACTTGAGCTGCAGTAATAAAAGACACTTGTCCTTGTGATGTTTGTTTTCCTTCCATTTTGTGTGGTTGATACTGAGAGGTTCCGGTTAAAACTGTTGACTTGACCCTCAATTTTGAGATTCTACTAGTGGAGACCCAGTGACCACACACTGATGCTGACAGTGTGACTCAACCCTTTGAGGCGATAGTGATGGTTGTATCTCTTGGTAGTAGCGTTGAGGCTTTATGACGCCATCCAAGACATGAAATGTACCGTTCATGTCAGGATTGATAGTATTAGGCAAAGAACATGGTTCATCCAGAGGATGAGACCTGATTTTTCTTTTTCGGCAAAGGGAAAATCTAAACAGCTCTTGTAATACCAGAGATGGTGCAGGCTACGATGGAGGAGGTGAAGATCATCCATGAGTAGATGAAGATTTCATAGTGCAGACCGAATTCTTATGCTGAAAGAAGACGGAGACTACTGGAGTTCGAGGATGGAGACCACGTTTTCATACTGGTCTCACCTCGACGTGGACTACGGAGGTTTGTCCGGGGTGGAAAGTTATCTCCATGCTTCATCTGGTCGTTCCACCTCAGTTGCACCGGTTGCATGACGTCTTTCCACGTATCTCAGCTGAGGAGGTACGTGCACGACCCGACCCACGTCATCGATCATGGGGAGCTGGACATCGACGACATAACGACCTTTCCCGGAGGTTCTGGTGGAGATCAAGGATTGACAAGAGTGGGTCCTTCATGTACGGTCGGTTCCTCTAGTGCGCATTCGTTGGTAGCATGAGAACCTCTAGGAGATCACTTGGAGGAAGGAGGCTCAGATGCATGCTCGGTACCTCCTTTAGTTTCCCTAGTTTGTGTTGTAGCTTTACGGGGACATAAATCCCTATGGTGAGGGTAATGTAAAGACCTGTAAATTTCAAGGGATTTTTTTTAAATTCTTTGGAATTTTACGAGTACGCAGTTTTTTACTGCACCTGATTCTGTGGCCGGGTGTGCCCGGAATAATTTTCTAAAGTTTTGTTAAGATTAAATTAACACGTGTAAGCAGTTTTCCTGAAAAGGTGGAATAACTCTTAAATGGTTACTCGAATCAGAAATCTGAGGACACCGTTGTGCTCAAGATAGCGGTTTTACCCTAGGCATGACTTAAGTTTAGTCGGCGCATGCCTCATTTGAGAAAACCTGAAAATGGCATAACGGTAAATAAAATAATTAAATAAAGTTATTTTAATTTTTATATGCTTATAACTCACAAACGGTAACTCGGATTAAAAATCTAAGACCACCGCTGAACTCATGAGGGTATTCTTCCTTTAAGCAGATAAAAACTTTGGCCGGTGCGAGCCACCTGAGAAAGTTAGTTTTTTACCGTAAATAAAATAATTAAGTGACAATTATTTTTTTGTAAAATTCATAACTTATAAACAGTAACTCGAATAAAAAAATATTAGAGTACCGTTGAGTTCTTTGGTGCGTTTTTATCTTAGGCAGAGCCTAACCTTGACTGCAGTGGGTCGAGGGTGACTGATAATAATTTTCTGAACTTTTTTCAGGTACGTTCAGAAAACGTATGAGCGGCGTTTTATAACTTTTGAACCGGTGCTCGGAATCGAATTCCAAGGGCACCGTTGAACTCGGAGTGCCGATATTCGCTTAAGAATACATTCCCCTTAATGGAAGATGATCAATTATGAAAGTTAGTTTTTGGGGTTTTACGTGGGTTAAGAAAATAAAATAAGTGAATAATTAATTTTATTTTGTTAAACACATGCAGTGCGGATAAAGTGATTAGAAGCTCCACTTGGAAGTTGGTGGTGGAACCGCCACACCCTAACCTCCTATTTAATGAGTAGGCAGAGGAAACCTCTCAACCCCCCCCCCCCCATCAATTAATTTTATATGTCGACTTAAAATTAATTGCACTCAATTAATTTTATGGGTCGACGTAAAATTAATTGTTGTCAGTTAATTTTATGTGTCGACGTAAAATTATTTGTTCTCAATTAATATTATGAGTTGACATAAAATTAATTTTTGTCAGTTAATTTTATGGGTCGACGTAAAAATTAATTACTGTGATTTAATTTTATGTGTCGGCGTGAAATTAATTGTTGTGATTTAATTTTATGTGCCGACGTGAAATTAATTGATGTCAATTAATTTTATGTGTCAACATAAAATTGATTCGTGTAATATGTTTTGATGCAAGTTATGTGGGGGAAACTTCTTGTCATCCTCCACTCATAAGTAGTGACAACGCACCTCTTAAATTGCGCTAACACAATTTAATTCGCCCGACCCCCTTTTTAAATTAAGTAACTGCATCGTTGGAATTTAGAAAGGTTCCAAATAAATGAACCATCATAAATTCCCTGATGGTTACATACCGCTCCCCCTCTCTTATATATAGGGAGCTTGGGAGAAGGTTTTGGGACAGCTTCACCAAGTGACGAAGCACTGGTAAAGTATTGTGATGCCCAACACTTGGGGAAATCATATCCTCTCCAACGAAGAACGTGAAAAATGTCAACGACGATATTCCACGTGATTCTTCTTTGGAATTCCTTCCCTAGAAACCTATCCTCCGTAACATCGTCAACTAATCGACGCGGCTCGGAATTGGGGACATGTGGCAGACGTGATGAACGATGGCCTTCATCATCTTCCTTTTGCGACTCCGCCAACGAGCGATGATCAAGAGGTAGGGGTTTTATTTTTATTTAAAGTATGAACCTTTCCCATCTTCTTCCTTTCTCTCAAAACAAAGAAAGGTGGTTGTTGTGCTTCATACTTGCGAGAACCTATTGCTAACACCCTAAACACGGAGGGTCCGGGCCAAACCAACATGGCCTGACCCCTTCGTTGTTCATTTTGTAATGACTCCACGAAGGCATGGCAATGAGGCGATGACGACGAAGGCGGCAAACAAAGGTTGCGCTACCCACGACGTCTGTGAACTACACCGCCCTCGTGGCCCCCTGGCATACACTCGGTGCCCCACGCCCCTGTCGGCGCGCTGCCGGCGCACCGGCGGCGCCCTGCCGGCACCCCCCGGCGTGCTGCACTGCCAGCCCGGTGCCCCGCGCCCTTGCCGACATCCTACCTATTTCCCTTGACGGTGGCCTGCCCGGCGCACCCCGGCACCCTCTTGCGGTACCTGACGCGCCCCTGCGCGCTGCCCGGCATTCGGCACCCTGCCTAGCACACCCGCGCCCTGCCTGGTGCCCCTGCGGCCAGCCAGAGCCCAGCCTTCCCGCCCGCGCCCCACGCGGTCTACCCATTGGAATCCCAGTCACCGGCCTTCTCAACCGGCCCGCGACGCCCCCGCGGTGTCGCTGGTTGAACCAGCCCGGTCTCTCGGGCCAAGTTACTGAGCCGCCTACATGGCGACTATCGGGTCGAACTGGCCTCGAGGTCTGCTGGGCCGAACCCAGTGGACCTAGTCAAAACATAGAGGGCTGACTCACCCAATGGGTCAGGTCAGACCCAGCGAGTCTGACTGGGTCGACCCAGACCAGGTCGGCTCAGTTTGGGTTAGGCTGAGTTGGTCTGACCGAGTCGGACCGGACCCGAGCTCATTACTGGTCCATTATCTTCTTGGGCCATATCTTTGGAACCAGACGTCCGTTTGACGAACCTTCAGTGACTCCGGTACTCTTGGAGAATATCTGTCCCCTTTATTATTCCCCATGGGGGTTCCGGGTATAGTTGAGATACGGTCGGGTTGGTTCGTATACGAAACCAACCGGGCCCCCGGAACAAAGAGGCTAATAACTCATGAACCGGGCGTCCGATTGATGCGTCATCTATTGCGTTCAGACCCCTGTGACGAGGCGGTCCTTTGTGATACTTCTTCGTGGGACTTTTTGATACTTGGAGTATTGACTAGTGGCTCATGGATCGGATCCTCCCTGAGGCGAGCATACAGAGTACGGTGACCTTGTAGCTGGCTGAGACCTGATGACTGCTTGTCTGATTTGATTCAGAGTAACTTGAATAGCCTAGTGGGGAGCACTACTTTGTGAGTTGGTAGACCCATGGAATAGGATCACTACTTTGTGAGGTGGAAGATCTGTGGTACTCGACAGGGGGAGTACCTCTGTAGGCTATGAGGGGGAGCACTACTGTGTGAGGTGGCAGACCCATGGCGGAGGAGCACTACTTTGTGAGGTGGAATACCCGCAGTACTCGACAGGAGGAGTACCTATGCAGCCTAAGGTTAGTGAGTGACACCTCAGAGTTATGACAAGACTACTGCACTCAACATAGGAGGAGTTCTCCTGCAGCCGTGTTTTTCGTCATCGTGAATAAAAATCCTGGTTTGAGCTGAGTCAATGACCTTTGTGTTTTCATCATGATTGAGATGGGTAACTTGATAACTTAGGTATATGTATGGGTATATACCTATGTAAAGGTTATCTGTTGAGATGATTCTTTGTGGTTTATCCTTTTTGGATTTAGTGAGACCTTGAGGGTCTCGGGGTCCCTACTGAGTATCGTTATACTCACCCCTGCACGGGCTATGCCCGCACCTTGTTGTGTTGGATGTAGATGACAGATAGCACTTATCGTGGTTGAGGATTGTAGAACTAGACGGTACCCAGAGGTGGAATTCATGACGAGACGGTACCCGGAGGTGGACTTCATGAAGATTCGATACCCGGAGGTAACAGCTAGACATGGAGAGTTGAGGTGGCCATTTTTACCTACCCTTCAAGTAGAAACTCTGGAGGACGATCCAGGAGCAGCTTGAAACCTTCCTGCTCTTTTTTCGTTTCCTTGTACTTTACTGTTGGGATTGTATTTTCAGCCCCATTTGTACTTTCAGCACACTTGTCTTATTGCTTTACTTAGTATTTGCTTCCGCTTGTACCCTGGTTGTGTGTTTGTTTTCATTTCATAAAGGCAATGCCTTCCCTTTTTATTGGGATTTACGACTTTGGTGCTAGTCGCCAGCCCCTGGACTATGGAAGGCGGGCTTGGGGTAGTCACGGCATGGGCCCCGAGGACAGGTCATGACATTGCACACCTCATCTGCTAGTACAATCAGTTAAACAAACTACTCAATAGATAGTGGTAATACTGAAAATATAACATGAGGTTCTGCCTATGGCACATTCCCCTACACTAAATCCTAATCACTAGGAAGATCCTCATTACAACCTTGTTTTGTAATCCTAGATAGATTTCATCATAGAGGAATTATAAAAATTTCAAGATGTAACATTTTAAAAGAGTTTATCTTGGGAGATGACTCAATAAGGACATGAAAACCCTAAATTTTTCTTATATGATTCATGTTTCAATGTTCTCCCAAAAACTAGTTCCCACATGTACTAAGTAAATATGAAGGCTATCACAGTCCTAGTAAATGTATATAATGAATATCATACTAAAACTGGGTTTCATGGACTAAGAGATGAACTTAAGACACTTTAACATTACATCCATAGTTACCAAACCAATCCTTGTAGCTAGAAAATATCTAAACCCTAGTATTAATATTACATCCTTTGATAGCACTCTATCATGACCCAACCCATAGAGGAAGCCTTGTTGGAAATAATCTATGTTTGACACCCCAATCCTACCTCCAATAGTTCGGGGTCTTGAGACTTGAACCAAGTAGGAATAACACACATAAGTTAAGAATAAAGTACCAAATATATGCCGACAAAAATTGTAAAAGTGCTTAACTTGCTAATAAGAAGGGGAACGCTATCAAATGAAACAACAAGAACCAAAAATAGTCTTTATAGCTCAATTATGATCCAATTATTTTGGGTCCACCTTATAATACATCGTAAGGCATGTCTTTTTCATAAGACCTGAAATGTGTCGATCGATCCCATGTAGGTGTGAGTATATAAAACCCCAATAGGACACCCCGAAATCCCTATACAAAAATCATTAAAAGAGTTTTCATCCCATAATTATAAATTTATTTCAATCATAATATGATAAAAATAATAATAACAACTTAGATATACTTGAGATAGACACCGTGTATCAAAGTAAATTCACAAACATACTTCTAGCATAGGATTACACTCAAGATTCAAGGTAATGCTCATCCAAGAGAACTCACTCCTTGAGTCTTTCTCTCATTTAGGTTAATCATTTGAGAGGCCATGATCCTCAGGCCACACCATGAAGAAGTAAATTCTAGAACTCAAGAGATATTGATACCCAGATAGTGGATCTCTCCAAGGGTCTATATGGGATACCTGACCCTAATTAGAGTAAAACCATTAGGATGGGGATCATAGGACCTGGAAGTATGTATTGGATTCTTGGCCTAGAAAAGGGAATAATAATAGAGGATCACATAATAGGATACATATAGGGATTACAAACCCTATCCAATAATTATCCTGTCGAGGAAATCACATCATGTTCTCTGGATATTATGCTTCATTATACCATCTTAAGGATGGACCAAGGGGACACACCCTACAGATGTTGGTCTATATGTAAGAGAATGAGGGTCTCAACTTGTCCTAGTAAAAGTAAAATATGTGTATTAATAGTATATGGTGTATCCTTCTAAGTATGTACCTTCCCATTTCTATTCCCATATTCATCAATTTGTGCATATGTACTATATCCAAACTTAGGTACACTAGTCATGACCATGTACCCGGCTATGTATGAGTACTTGGACATGTCTGTGTACATGGATATTCTCATTCACTCTTGTTCTTACAATCTTTATAGACATGCTCTTAACCATGTACTATAGGGGAACATGTTGAGTCTCTAGCATCAAGTCATGAGTAATTTGGTCTAACTATAGGATTTTTGATATTTTATTCTTCTCCTAAACTCTATCCACTTATGAATGGTTCCACATGGTGTGTGTTCATATTAATGACATTCCATTTAACTCCCAAAATTATCATAGTCTTCATGTGTTTCCACCAACACCCCATTATCATTCGATCTAGCCATGAAAACATCCTAGAAACATGGGTCTAATGTAGACCAAACCTGATTCATTGTTAACGTCCAGATTCTGGCCACCTAATACACTTAGGAATCACTTCTAGTTGTTCCACACCAGCATATCAACAAACCCATGAGTGAAGATCACATGGTCCATATCTAATCTCCCACCACACTACATCATGCCTCAAACATGCTCTTGATCCCAAATCTATACCCATGTAAATTATCCATTTTTCTAAAGATCAAAATCGCAATAATAGGTTTCTAGGAATTGTAAAACCACCAGTCAACTAAGAATGCGAATAATGAACACATGAAGAATGGGGGAGAAAACTAAGAAACACAAGATTGAGAAACAACCTCTATCCATTTTTTATTGGCCAGAATTCGTTGATGTAGAAATTTTTAAACATAAGGAAATAATCATGGATTATCAAAAAAATATAAATTATTAATTATAGGAAGATAAAACATCACCCAAAAACTAGTATTCAACCTGAGATTCAATTTTTATGAATATTGATTCATGTTAGACATGTGATTAATAAAATAGGATTAAATCCAATGAAAATAACATCATACGTCACATTTGGAATGATCATTATTGAAGAACGTCTCTACGTTACTATTATTGTCATGATCAGTGATGTTCTTCACTGTAAACAAACTCATTGGAAACCAATTTCCAAACCACAATCTCTCCTCATTCATGAAACTTTCTTATCAAACAGATCCTATTAAATACTTAAGATTTTTTGGATAACATAATGGATTTTTCATAAATGGTTATAAATAGATGAGTATTAGGTTTAATCAATTTAATAACAAATGGATAAATTAATTTAATTTATTCATTTATTATTCCCCTACAACCACTCTTAAACCAAACACCCAATCCAAAAAAAGGTTATGGCATCCCTAGGGTATAATCTACATTGCAGTTTTAATAGTTTTCATGGATATCCCATTTGGAACACAATTTTGGAGATATTCTATGATTTCATAAAAATTATGTACATGTGATATAATATATTTAATATTATTATTAGGTTTACATTGCTGATCCCAAGGCCTCGTAATGCTGACTCATCACCTATTTTTGAAAATATTCAAAAAACATTACAAGGAAAAAATACAGTTCTCAAAAAAATATTTTATCTAAAAAAATTAATAATGTTATTATCATTCCCTAATAATTTTATAAATTCATTTTTATCTATGTTCTAATTTTTACAAAAAAAATAAAAATTACTCTTCTTGTCATTTTTTTAATGAGGTATGTTTTACTTTTAACTGAAAATGTGAAAGGAATTATTGTTTAAACATACACCGCATGAATGGATTTTCCCTCCATGATGACTTCTATTTTATTTGAATATTCCTTTATATTTTTCCAAGGATCTTTTCCAAGATAATTATTTACTTAATTTTTTAGAAATTTTTATATTTTAAATAATTGATTTCATAATGAAAATGGTATTTTCCTCAGAAAATGGTCCATTGATCTTTTAAAAGTATTTTTATCTATAAAAACCTTTTATGCTTCTTATGATTTATTTGGAATATGATCCAATGTGACCATATTAATTCTATCTCTATATTTTTGATGATTATGATTATGAAATATTGATGAATCAAATTTTCATTACCATAGGTTGATATTTGATGTTTTTATAAATGATTTCATATTGTTTGGAATACACATGAATGGATTATGACTATGTGACGAGTGGGTCTATTATATACCTACAATTTAATTGGTAAATATTAATGTTTATGAGATCAAAGGTACACTGTAGGTTATTCCATGCCCAAAATAGGGTACATGAGTGGTTATCCCTATCCCAATAAAGATACATGAGAGGTTATCAAAGACCAAATCACGTACATTGTTAATAATACCATGAATATGATGTGATGAATTTCTTGGTGGGTATCCTTCTATAATTATGATTATGGATCACTTTATGACACTCTGTTATGATAGGATCTTATTCTGATTTTATACTCTCATGAATCATACTTTATTATTTATTTATTATTTATGTCTTATGAACTTCCAAACATTATGTCCTAACTCATGATTACAACCTGTGATTTTTTTTTGTTTGAATTGAAAATGTTAATCTCACATTATCATACCATTAGTCTCTTGATATTCTTAAATAATATCATTCAAGGGTATCTCCCTTATATACCCTTATTGATCATATGATCTCACCCTTTCTTATATTTAATTTTTCTCAGGATATGAAGAATGTTTTTAATTATGATATGTCTAAGAAGCATTATAGTTATGAAGAACATAATGGATGATTATGTAGATCTTTTATGTACCAATTTTTTATATATGTAATCTCCAAATACACTAATATTTTTTGGTTATGGCATAGACCATAATGATATGTACTCAATATTCATATAATAATATGTAATGTTTATATATGTAATATTTTTGTCTCCCTAGTTTTTATTAGAGTAATCTTTAGTTATTTTTTGAAAACATTAATGAGAAAACTTTACTGAGAACCCTCAGTATAATCCCAAGGATAGAAGAACATCCCCTGTTTTGATAGTGAAAGGAGTTGGGTTTTCATAGAAAAATGCAACCATCTCTGGATACTAGAAACTAGATGTGGTTGTGTAATAGATTCACCTAGGGGTGAAAACTTTAAATGAGGTTTATTAGGTATTAACTCAGTCATCACTAGCATGTGATAAGTAGGCTTAAGACTTCACACCTAGCCAGATACTCCTGGGGGATATTCTTATGTTAATTCACATTTTCATTCTACAAAAATATGAAGGATTGAAATAGATAATGAAAATAGATGACCAAGGTTAGAACTAAGGTTTTATATATTGAAAATAAGGTGTCAAGATTTAGTCATCCTATAAATTAGTTTTTGGATTATATGATTTCCCACTATGATTATTATTTCTTATACTGTACTTTTTGGTTTTAATAAATCTGTGGACCAATATTGAAACATGTCAATGTTGAATGTGGAATATAATACAAGGATTTTCTTCCTATGAAAATTAATTTAATAGGATCTATAATGGAAACGAAAATTTCATTATGATTACACTACTTTATCAATAAATGATTCACGATGAGATTATAAATGAGAAAGGAAGGAAGAAACATACTATTGAGTCATTCTTGAGGAAAAATACACCTTATTTTAATGGTTCCATTGATCAACTAAATACTAACCAATGGATCCATACCATAGAATAGATATTTTTTCATTAGTGATCAGAATATTAAAAATTATTTTAGTTATTAATCATTTGGAAGGTGAAGAGGATAAATGGTGGACTCTTTTCAAGAACACAATTTAATGAGAATAAATTGAATCCATAGAGTGGGATGAGTTTAGAAGGTTATTTTTCAACAATTACCTTGTATTATTCATATGAAAGTAGTGAATGAATTCCCTGAGCTGAAGCAGAAGTTTGATGAGTCCATTAGTATTTATGGGGATGATTTTACAAGACTTGGGAGGTATGTATCTAGTATTATCATTGAATAAAAAAGTAATATTGATTGATTCATTATTAGCTTAAAACCAAGTCTCTAATGGGATTTATCCTTAAGATGCTTTAGTAGATATAAATAAATAAATCAATGTGCTATCAAGGTAGAAATAGAGATTTGATTCACCCATCAATCTAATGTTTTTTATAAGAAAATAAATATGGAATTCGAAGTAAATTCTAATAATAAAAACCAAAGAGGGAAGAATAAGAGTCTTCCTTTATGAGATAAGAGTGGAAATAAACTTGGAAGTAATTTTGTTAATGGAAATAGTAAATACTTTTAAGTTTTTAAAGGATATCCATTGGTAAATAGAATACTGAAGTAGTGGGAATAATTTATCTAATTATGTGAATGGACTGAATGCTCCATGGAGGGAACCACCCACACTACAATGATTTTTTTCCAAAAATTATTGGAATTATACTACCCAATGCTCAAATATGAGGTTTAATGAAGATGATAGATTTTATTAACCTCGTAATCTAAGAGACAAAGTGAAATATCATTTGATCGCTATTGATGACGTGGAGTGTGATAACAAAGTGATGATAGGAACACTTACCATCCACTTTAGAACTACTAATTTCTTATTTGATTCATTTTCTACATAATTTTATACTTGAATACTTTTATAAGGGTATCACGAGAACACTGTAATGATTAGATGTTATGTTAGAAGTAAAAAAACTCAAAATCATTTTTTATTCTCCCTCTACTTGAATTTGATGTCATTTTGGGGAAGGATATGATTTTTTATATATAACAAATTAGTTACTAGTTAAGGGGATTAATTTTATACATTCTAAAAAAAACCTATGATCTTTTATTGGTGTGATGATAAATATGAACTTCTAATGGAAATTACACCCATTGTATGGGTCTGGATTCCAATTCAATTGGGGTATTTTTCAAATATGGTTGGGGAGAAACTAAAAATTAAATATATACCAATTGTGTTTGAGTTTTTTTTATGTATTTATAGATGAGTCTCCTACTATTCTTATGAATCATGAATTTATAATTTCAATAGAGATTATAACTAGTATTACACATATTTTAATGACTATATATATAATTTCCTCAATTGAGTTGTAGGAATTTAATAAAAACATTAAGAGAATATTTATAAAGGATTCATTTAAGAAAATACATCTCATTGGGGTGTGCATGTTCGTTTTATTAAGAAAAGTTATGGATCAATGAAAATCTACATTGATTATCGAGAACTTAACAAGATCATGATCATGAATAAGTATCCTTGACCCTGTAATAATGTTTTTTTAATACTTATGAGGATATTAATATTTTTCCAAGATTGATTTTCAATCTAGATACTATCACTTGAAGGTCAAAAGTGAAGACATACCCAATATAGCCTTTTGTTCTAGGTACGAAAACTATGAATATATAGGTATTTCATTTAGAGTTACTAATTCCCATTTTATCTTCGTATTTTTAATGATTATATTATTTAAAGATTACATTGATCCATTTGTGGTAGTCTTTATAGATGTTATTCTTATATATTCCAAGAATATATAAGAGCATTAAGATCACTTAAGGATTTTACTAAAGACCCTAAGGATAATTGTGATAAAAATGGTACCAACTATGCATTTACATAATAGATAGTTTCATTTTTTGGTCATGTAATCTCAAGAAAGGGTATATCAATGAAACAATCAAAGATATAAGTTATTGACCATTGGCCCAAAACAACCAATGTGATTGGGATACATGGTTTTCTTATATTTTTTTGATATTATATATTCTTTTTTATTTATTTCTCATAGTTATCTAATCCATTTGCCATGTTATCCTAGAATGTAGCAAATTTCGTTTAAACTATTGAATGTGAATAAAATTTCAAGGATCTTAAGACAAGGTTGATCAAAACACATATACTTACACTAATCTATAATAATGAAGGGGTTTTGATTTATAGTGATGCTTTAAAAAATTATTTGTGATGTTTTCTTATGATTAATGATATGGAAATAGATTATGACTCATGTAAATTGAATGTTTATAAAAAAATAATCAACTCATTATTTAGAGTTAGCAATGGTAATATTTCTATTTAAAGATGGAGGCGTTATCTTTACAAAATGGTGTGATATATATACTAATTATAAAATTTTAGAAAATATATTATCCATGAAAGAGTTGAATATGAACCCAATAATATGGTAAGTTTTGATTAATGATTATCACCCCTCAATACAATACCACCCTGGTAAAAAAACAAGGTGACTAATGCTTTGAGTCAAAAGGATCACGATAGGTTATCTATGATAAGGATCTCAAAAGATCAAATATTTATATATTTTAAAAGTATGGACCCTGAATTCATGAATTAAGGGGATAAATATTATCTTCCCTAAGGTATTTTTCAACCATCTATCCATATAATGATTAAAGAGTCACAAAATGAGGATATAGGGCTGTAAAAGAAGGTGATAAATGTTACTAAGTTCAAAACTGTGTTTGAATGAATGAAAAGGTTCATGAAATGAGTATGTATCCCATTTATATCATACATGGAGAAATAGATATTGGTGGAATCTCATAGATCATTATTCTTTATTTATTCTACAAGTATAAATATGTACAGATATCTGAAAGAATATTTCTAGTGGGAAAACAAAAATAGATATATTACAGAGTATGTATCTTGGTGGTTGGTACGTCTTTAAGTTAAGGATAAGATATAGAAGTATAATGCTATGTTACAACCATTTCCCATAGTATAATTTAAGGGGGGGAAACATCACTATTTATCTATTTCATTGGTCTCCCCAAAACATAAAAACGTAAAATTTTAATTTGGGTTCTTGTTGACCACTTTATGATGTTGGTAAACTTAATTTCCATTAGATAATATTTCTCTCTTGATAATATTTCTAATATATATTAATTAATTGATAATGATTCGTGGAAAACCAAATTATATTATATCTTACTGAGATTCATGTTTTACCTTAAATTTCTTATGAAGTATTTAGAAATATTTATATACATATTTTTTTAAAATTTTTTTATCATCCTTAGAAATATGGTCAAATTGAGAGGAACATTTAATTATTAGAGGATATTTTTACATCATTTTCATATATATTTTAAAGGTGGTTGGGATCAACACGTTATTCTAGTAAAGTTTTCTTACAACAATAGCTTTCACTAGAGTATTCAGATGGATCCTTATGATTCCCCATATGAAAAGAAGTGTAGAACTACCACATGTTGGGATAAAGTTTAAAAATGAGATCTATTATAACCTATGATGGCTAAGGAAATTTCAAAGAAGGTTGGATCTATTCGATTGCACATCAAGGAATCTTGTAGTCAATAGAAGAGTTATACTAAAAATGTTTTGTGAGATCTGGAATTTGAAGTTTGTGAGAAGGTATTCCATCAAATTTAACTATGGAATGAGGTCATGATATTTGGAAAGAAGGGAAATTTGATCCCTATGTATATTTTTACATTCATGATTCGTGATCAAGTAGGGACTGTATCTTATCTATTTTCACTTCTATCGAATATCTCTCGAGTTTTTGATGTGTTCCATTAATCTCCTTTTAAGAAGTATATACCATATAGTTGCCTAAAATTTTCATACATAGATGACACATATGAATAAATAAATATTCATTAGATAACATAACTGTCGATTCTAGAATCATTTAGTCTATTGCCTTTAGAAACTTTCATACATAAAAAATGTTTCATAAGTGAACTACATCATATCCCACTTAGTTCCTAAAAACTAGAACTCTTCTTACTGATATCATACATAAAACATTTCTTCATAACTGTTAGAAAGAAAACCTAACAAAGGTAGAGATAATATACTCATTAAGGGAAAGTAAGGGAGATATCATCATAATATGAGCATAAGGGTATGTGAACATGATAATAACATTTGAAAACCATACCCTATATATTTTAGATCATAAAGTTGAATCATGGAATAAATCTTTGTATTTTATAAGTTATATATCATAAAGGAATCAAACAACATAATCCATGAGAGCATAAATTAGTATAAGACATATATTTTGGGCATACAAATAATAATGATAAAAACATTTCCTTAGTACTCAAGGCTCACATCCAATTCTATCATAGTTTATTTGGTTCACTCCCCAAACCATCATAATAGTCAGGTTTACTCCCAAGACTATCATAGTGAAAAAATTCTCCAACCAGACTAGGTTTACTTCTAATTACATTCCTATTTATATCATGATATATCAATATTTAACAAATTAATTATTGGTATATATAGGATTCACCTTCCCTTCATTATAATTTGATGATCGTTCTTGGTTATAATGTAATCACCAACCTTGGTAACCACCATCCTCGATCATAATATAACCACCATCATATAATTAAAACTATAAATAGGTGTGAAAAAAATTCATAAAACATTCATCATATCAAAACACATGAAATTAAGTGGATTTTATAAACATTTCCACATAGAATAATCCATGGAAAGGAAACAGGTTTCATTAACATTTTATCATTTCATCATTACATAACATATGGAAAAAGGAACAGATTTTGTAAATATATTTTCATCATAAAAATAAATCATTGATAGAAATAATAAGGAAGGTATCATTTTATCATTCCAAAATAAAGCTTAATAAACATCAAAGGATTCAATCTTATATAGAAAATCATTTTGAAAGCTCACTTAAGACATTACTCGAGGAAAATAAACCTTTTACTTTGAAAATAAGCTTTTGAAAACTAAAAGTTCCAAAACAAATGTGATAAAACAATAATTTGAAAACAATAACTGTAACTGATAAATTAATCTCTAAAATAATAGTGGTCATGATGTTGGAAAATATTATTCTTTTTATACACATTAAAACAAATATTCCTTCTACATTTTCGACAAAAATTCAAAAACACCTCATTCAGAAAACAAAAATAAGATTGATTTAAAACCATTTTGTAAAGAGTAAAACATGGGTTACTTTTTTTAATAAATAATTGGATATTATTAAAAAAATATTTTCATTTCTTTTCTCAAACATGTACATGGAAGAAAATGGATTTTCGACTAAAGAGATAAATAAAAGGCAGTTTTCTTGAAATTTTTTTTACTCTTCGGTACATAAAGAGATAAACATTAATTTAAACATGTATTTTAATGAAATTATTAGAGTTTAAGAAATTTCATGAGTTTCTTTGGATATATATCTTAATATTTCATCATAATAATAATAATCATAAATAATCTTGATAAACAGAGATATTGTAACATAAAACTCTTACCTCTTTGGTAACTTTTCAATCATAAGACACATTAATTATTAACATAAAATTAAACATTAAATATAATGAAAATAATCATGGAATTTTTTTAAAGCATATGTATATATATTAGAAAAAATAATTTGGTGTTGAGTATGACATATGTCTCCCAGAATTAAAAGAGAGACTAGAAATCCCTTTCCTTATGTCTCAGTTTTCTTTATACACGTTTGAACCTAAAATTTAGTATTTATAGGTTTATTATAAATCTATTACAAAATAATATTTATATATATTATACCATATATGATTGAATTATGACCTTTTATTACTTGTTAATTAATAATTCCTTTTTATAATTTTATTTTCGGCAATAACTGATTTATTTTTCATATATGTTTTAATTTTGTAGTTTTTTTCCTTTTAATTTAATGGTTAAATAATCTCTATAATGTTATAAATTATATAAATATAATATTTATTTATTTATAGTCATAAATAAAAGTTATAGATGGAAAAGGAATTACACTATTTATATAAATGGTAGGCCATATGTATGCATGAACATTCTTTCCATTTACTCGATGGATGAAATGAAAAAAAATTAAATATTAATTCACATTTAAGAAAATTATTGTCTCATATATATAATTTATAAAAATAAAATTCATCATTATTACCATTAATGTAAAAATATAATAAAAGAATTTCTCACCGCTTTATGGAGGCAGTAGTCAACACATACGCATGAGCGATGTTGTCGATTTCCAACAAATTGTTAGGTAAGAAGTTATATGTGAAATTATAATTACAAAAGTATAAATTTGTAATAAATATCATATATAAATATTAAATCCATAATTATCTCTATCTATGAGAGGTAGTGATGGACAAAAAATTACATTAGTTCGTGAGGCGGTAGTTTACCGTACACATGATTCACAAATTGATTTCACATTTGATGGAAGATGAGACAGATGGAAGTTATAACATTAACATAATAACAAATAATTATATTTAATATACTGATTTTATTATATCAACATTGTTTAATAATATTTTAATGATTCAGAATAATAAATAAAATGAAAATGCTTGGCTAAGAACGATACCTCTACTTCGGACAACCTCCTTATGTTAGCACTGAAAATCCTTCAAATGAGGGATTAAAAATAAAAATAAGTAATTTAAAATCTGTTTATATAATTTATTAATTTATTTGGGTATGTATTGGATGGAAAAAATGGTTTTAGAAGTGTGAAGAGGAGAAGAGAGGGATACACTTTTATAAGTGGTGGAGAGGACACAATTGTAATTCTTTAAAAGCCATTGGTGTGCCCAAAATTTAAACATTAAAAAAGGCTCCAATATGGCTCATTATATAACCTTATATGGTTTAAGGTCTAAATATTTCCATAAAATTGTAATTGGACAAGTTTTTATGTCATTTTATCCATTATATTTTTATTTTAAGCCCCTGTAAAACTGTTTTAACTATAATTGTGGTTATTATTGTTTTTACTATTTATTTTTGCCAAAAATTAAGTTAATATTATTAAATAATATTAATTATTATATTTTTAAAAATTAATTAATTTTTTCAAATTCCATTCACATAAATGTAAATTTTTAATTTAAAATTAAACCCATCGATACAATGCAAAAGTGGTTTTCTAAAGATTTTTTTTCATAAGTATAAAAAGTTTTAATATCAAAATTAAATATTAATTTGATTACAATGCACTGAATTTGTTAAATTATAAACTAAATATTTTTAAACATTTTTACATAATATATATTCTTTAAAATTTATTAAACAAAAATGATTTTTTAATAAAAATTAATATTCTTTACTATTCACTGAAAAATTAATCTTTTCAAGAAATTATAAAAAGGTCACCTTAAAATAGTATTAACATGTTGATTTAAAATATTAAGTTACTTTTTTCAAAATTATTTTTACAAATCTATCCATAATTGATTTTATTATTAGTTTATAGAAATCAATAAAAATATTTTTTGAGAAAAATATATTTTCGAAGCATATATAGATTTCGCTAAAAATTAAGTATATATCTTTAAATATATATTATTTATCTAAAACCTTTATAAATAATTTTTAAAATATGTTTATTCTTGATTCAAACCAAATATTTTAACGTCAAATTTATAATGGTCATGTTTAAATAATAATTTTAATGGTCTATTATTTTTTGTTAAAACATTGTATTGCATGTAACACAAGCTATAAATGATATTAATTTTTTTTGAAATAAATATTTCATAAAATATCATGGTGTTATATAGATGATCCTTCACATGTACTAAACACATTGGTTTTAACACTGGATCATTATATTTAATATAAATAACAATTATTATAAATATTGGATCATAGACATAAATTTTTAGTGAACATGACTACTCTTCCGGCTAATGTTTTTTTAGGAATCAGAAATTAAGGGAAGCTACATGGGAACCTAAGGATGTGATTAATAAGATACATCATCACTTATTTATTTCATATTGATTGAATTTTGAGGAAAATTTTATTCTAATTCAGGTAGAATGTAACACCCTAATATTTTATATTAATTTTATTTAAAGTAAACCTTTGGTCCCCCATAGCTTTCTTTACACACAACCTCGATTATAAAAGAACTATAATATAATAATCCATTTTGACATGGTTGTTAAATTATAATATATCAATAGTAATAAAAATGTTATGAAAATTGTGTATAAATTTTATAAATAATTCCAATGTATTTATTAAATGATAATAAATAAGTTCTCAATTTTCAGTAAAGTCGTTTTATACTTCAAAAATATATCTTCACCAAAAATAGTTTTTATTTTATTTTGTCCACAAAAACTAAACTTAATTTATTCAATTTTAAAACTTTTAGTTTAATTAATTAATTTCATTTTTATATAATAATGTCAATATAATCTTATGTTGAATTATTAGGATTAATCTAAAAATATTTAAGTTTCAATGAATAGTGAAAATAACGATTTTTTCTAAAACTATCATTTCTTTTCATGAAATAAAGTAGTTTATAAGTATATTTATGTTTTTAAAATAATAATAAATTAAAATAAGTTTAATTTAACTATAAATAATATAATTAATTACATATTAATCCATATTATACTTGATATCAGTATAAGTTCATTTTTGGGCTTAAAAGACATTTATCTAAAAACAGTTTTTATGTGCGCATTGTGTTTTTATATTAATAAATTAAATTAATGAATATTGATTCATGGTTTTAAATATATATGTATATAATTTATTCTATAAAATATTTTAAAATTATTTATGGTTTTATAAGGTATGGAATGGAAGTAGATTCAGTTTTATACTCAAATTTCATTTTTCTAAAAACTAGTTTACTGTGTTTTGTACGATTATTTAAAATTAAATTATGCCACTTATAGAAATTGTATCTAGTAAAATGGTTTGAATATTTACAATAAAAATTCTTAATATATTTTAATATGTTTAATTTAATTTTTATTCATAATTAATGGTAATAATAGTAAAATTTTGTTACCATTGTTAAGGTCAAAATGGGTTTACAGAGTGTTAAAATGATATCTAAGGGTAGTAATGCCACATAAACATGTTTATTTTGTATGTTTAAACATATTTAAAACTTATATTATCTTATATTTGAATAATTTTTAATTTTTCACACTTTCTCATGAAAGTGGCCTTATATTATTGAAATATTTTAATTAATTCTTAATGTCTCCCTCCTCTCACTTATAAAAGGGAAGCTATTATCATACCTTTTTCACATAATTTGACCCTTGTAGATCAGAAAACATCAACTCTATAAAATTTATATAATTTTTCCCTTCTTCCTTTATCCACTTTTATTCTAATGATCCCAATATTTTAAGGTTTAAGGTGTAAAAAAAATAGGTCCTTGAAAGAGGAGTTTTAAATATTAACTAAGCTCTTTCATTTTTTTTCTTCATAATCCTTTTTTAAACCTATTGTCTCCATAAAAAAATATTAATATAGTATAATTAATATAATTATATGGTATTATGATAATTTCACACCCATTTCCTACCTCTTCTTCATTAAATGGGTAATGAAATTATTAGTCATGAGTACGTGTGGAATACAGCTTCCACATAGCGATATGATGAATCTTACATCATATTATTTTATTTTTTTTATTATAATGTATTTAATGTATATATATGATATTTAAGATATAATAATTATTTATTAAATTTAATTATTATTTATATTCATTTCTTCCATCTATCAAAAGTTATAAAACAACACTTGTGTGTATGCACGGACAACCATCTCTAGGAAGTGATGTAATTCACATTTCATCACTACATTATATATATGTTAATAAAAGGGTATCTAATGATTAATTATTATACTTATAAAATCATTAATATTATTGAGATTATAGAATAATAATCAAACTACAAGGAAAATAGATGTTGAACTGAAACATATATGAAAATGAAATAGTTATCACCTAGAAACAAGGATTATGATAATGAGTAATTAATAAACAAGTGTTTAAATATTATAAATAGAAAATATATGATATTATAATTTTTTAAATGGTTATTTTATATAATAATAATAAATCTAAATTTATTATATAGTATATATAGGGCATATAAATCAATTGATATATAAGGTAATGGTTTTTCATCTCAATATTATCTTGTTGATACATGTTTGATGTTATGAACCTATTAATGTTTATGAGATGTATATACTTCCCAGTTTACATGTTATATTTTATATCATTATTAATTTATGGTATCTAAATTTGAAATTTAAATTATTATGGTTGAAATTACAATGATGAATTTTATAGTCTATATCTCCCTAATCTCATGTACTTTCTTTTCCTTTAGTTATTTTTCAAAGATTAAATGTTTCCCTTTCATTTTCATCTACTTAATTACTCTAGAGGCCAAATGAATGTTTTTAAAGAAAATGAACTTTATTTTCAATCTTTTGTTGGGAATATTTTTCCTCTATATTCGTATTTTAGTTAAAATATTTTCAATATTTTTTCTTACATTACACAATTATTGTATAAAGTAATTTTTGACCATTTTTTTACATTCTATAAAAAAATATAAAAATTAACATTCTCTTGACATTAAAAATGAGGTTCTTCTAAATATTTACCTAAATTATGATATGAATCTTTATATTACCATAAACTACATGAAAGTATTTTCATACTGTCACGAATTATATTTACTTTGAGGATTACAATACATGTTTCCATGGTTCTTTTCAAAGTAATTTTTTTCATTAATATTATGGAAATTTTGAGATTTTAAATAAATTATTTTAAAGTAGAATGGGTATTTTCTTCAAAAAAAATTAATTGCTTCATTAAAGTTATTTTCATCTATGACAACATCATTTAATGTTTCTTATGATTTATTGGGAATATTATCAAATGTTCAAATATTTATTATTTCTCTAGATGGTTTATTATTATGGTGATGAAATATTTATGAAACGCATTTTATTTTACATGGGTTGAGCTATGATGTAATGATAGTTTTTTTATTATCTTATGGAATATATATAAATTGATTATGTTTATGTTATGGGTGGGCCCATTATATATATATATTTCATTGTATAAATGATAACGTTTTACAAACTCAAAGGGTATATGTGAGGTTATCCCAATCCTAAAATATGGACACTGGTGGTTAACCAAAGACAAAAAATTTACACTAGGGGTTATACCAAGCCTAAAGTTGGTACAAAAGTGGTTATCCCAAGCCTAACATGTGATGAATTTCTTGGTGGGTATATTTTATATAATATATCTATGATTACTATTTTTTCATGTATTATTAAAATCTTTTATGATAAGATCTTATTCTAATGTGATACTCTCAAGGATCACATTCTTTACTTACATTATTATTCATATCTTATGAATTACTAAGAGTTATTCCATGACTCATGATTATGATAGATGAATTTTTTGAGTATGAATTAAAAAAATTTATATTTTTTTCTCACACACTTAGGCTAATTATATTATTATATATGATTAATTATTGATATATCCCTTGTTGACCCTTACTAAGAATCAGAGATCACCCTTTTTTATGTTTCCTTTTCCAAAGGATATAAATAAAGTTTATAAGTATGATATGTCTAAGAAGGGTGATGATTTTGAAGAACATGATGATATATGATGTATATCTTTTATGTACCTATTTTTTTATACATGTTTCTAAAAAAATTAAAATTTATAGTTCTAGTGTGGATCGTAATGATATGTAATGAATATTGATTAAATATAATGTAATATTTATGTATGTAATGATTGAGCTAAATGAAGTTTAATATTATTATTACCATTCAAAAAATAATATAAAATTATTATTTACATATTCATATCATATATTATCAGTAATTAAGTTCTCATAGTAATCTGTGCTATTATTTTATATCTTTGTTCAATTAGGTGGTTAAACCGACCTAAACATGAACTTTCCATAACTAATTAATGATTTTGATTATGAAAGTGGTTTATTTTGGAATAATAACATTATATTATAATAATAATAATATTGAATAGATAATTTTAAGGATTTAAAAATTATTTGAATAGTTTTTAATAATTTAGAAATAAACTAGATGAAAAACAAGATAAGTTACTTCATGCAGTTAGTAGTTCACACAACAAGCAATTAAAATTTTCATTTCTTGGAGAAAGATAGGGAAATACAATGGATTATAATTTTTCTCTTCATAATAATAATTATATTATATATGACACATTTATTCATAAATTTCACTTTTATAATCAGTGATGATATGCGGTTGGGAAAAAAACAAAATTCATCACTTCCTGGAGGTGGTAGTCTGCAAATTCCTGAATGACAGTTTCGTTTTTATTATTAGAGAAGGGGAAAGGTGATTAATAGTAATTCCCTTAACATAATAAAATTAATTTTGAAATAAATAATTATTTAATTATATATTAATGATAAAATTATATTTTTGAAATTAATATATAATTGAAAAGAAGTTAGGGAAAACAGTGAGTACTCGCGTAGAAATCATTTCATTTTCCATAGAGGATATCTCATAAATGGAGGTATTAAGACAATAAATTGTAACCAAATGATCAAGTAAAATGAATAGTATCATAAATTAAGGATAATGGGAATATTGTTTGGTGGAAACTGAATTCTTTGAGTGGTCTTAAATGGTTGGTGAGAGGCCACTTTTATAAGGGCTGAGGATTCCATTTTTTAATATAATTAAACTTAATACAAAAAACAAAACATATTTCACAATTTAGGAAGACTAAAAATGGTTAATAATGGATTTTTAAAGATATTAGTTCAATAATCTATCAACCAACAATTTTCAAACATGTTTTTAAGTCCTTTTATCATAGAATTTTTACTTTTACGATATTTGGTTTTACTATGGTAACTAGTTTTTTCCTATGTAATTTACTTTCAATGCCTAAAATAAAAAATTCCCATTACTAAATAATTTTTACCTACAAATTCAAAATATAAAAACCATTCTATAATATAAATGTTATATGTGTAATAAAAATTAATTTTAACATTAACACATGTAAAGCATATAACCTATTTTAAGAAAAAGTGTATTATTAATGTTAAAACATATATATATATATATTATAAAATTATCAATTAATTTTATTTTCATGATAAAAATTGTTTTATTATAAAAAAATAAATTTTATGTGTCTCTTAAATAAAGGAAAGCCCTAATTTTATCAAAATAATATTTAATTAAAAAACAGAAAAACAATTTCTTTTATTAAAAAATATTACTTATGTTTATAAAATTCTAAACATAGGTTTTATAATTAAAAAGAATAAATTTTTAATCCTTAAAAAATAATTAAAAAATTAAAATGTTTTAAAAACATTTATGTATTATATATATAATTATTATATCATAAAATTTACAATTTCGATAAAAACTATATTTTTTACTATTTGCCTAAAAACAAAATATTTTGGAAAAATAAAAAAACTACGAAAATTTTGATAATATAAATTCTAAAATGATAAAATTTTAATCTAATTTATATTCTAAAATTTATAAATTTAATTTTCAATGAAAAAATATATATATAAATAAAAATTCTTTTTATTGAAAAAATGAATTTTCTAAGCTTTAGGTGTTGTAATATTATTTATTATGCATTTCTAATTGATTAATTTAATTTTATTTACTAGAAGATTTATTAATCTCATAATTTCATAATAATTTTAATCTAATATGTTTTGGATCTTTTTATTTTATTTTTGTGAGTGAAATAAGTTTTTGAACAATAAATTTATTTAAATAAATATAATCCAAAATCTTGGGGCATTACATCTGACACCATTACTCCAAGGTAGAAAAATGGATTAGCACTAATCGATAATTTCATCTTAACTTAACATATATCAAAACCAATAATGTTAACATGTCAACTTTGGTGAACATGTATGGGTGAGTATGAACTAAGTAATATTTCCCCAAGACTCCAATGCATGTCCACGTTAATGTAATTCCAAATGAATGAAAAACAAACCAATAAAATTTAATAATAATTTTATAAAAAAATAAATATTTATACTTCTAATATCAGTCCAATATTTACCAATTATTTATTGATTTAAAAACATTTCATCAATTAAACATTTAACAATTTCCCCAAATCCAAGTTCTCTCCTTGAAAACTCACATTCTTGAAAAATAGCATATCTCCTAAATTTGATAGAAGTATCCTATTTTCATAAACTAGTGAAAATATATAATCTTCCTCAAATTTCATTTGAAATATCTCATTTCCTCAAAATCCATTGTAAACTCTATATTTCCCAAAATTAATTACCCCATGTTAAGGATTACTGAACATTTCTAAAAAATTGGTTTTTCGAGCTAGCTATCTTATATGAACTAATTTCACCCATACAAATCAAGCCATAACACACCCAATAATGTGTGATAACAATTTTATCACCCATTCACGCAACCTCAAACCACTTATTTTAGCAATACAATAAGATAGGTGTTTCCTTCCAACCCCAGTCATCATAACCATTTCTCTCCTTAATGCATTCTCTCTTATCCCCTGCTTAAAAATAATTGAAGAATAGAGTATTTCAAAACATGTCTCATTAAAATAATTTTACCTCATGAACAAAATTTATGTGTTATATTCAAGAATCCATATTTGATTCAAACATTTTGGTCCATTCATCTTCACAGAAAAAATATAAATGAATTGATGAGAGCCGAAATTTTCATAATTTTTAATTGTTTTTAATTTATAAATAACCTCTAATTAAGATAAAACTAGTTAAATACCTTTATTTATATTAAATCTATAAAAAATATAACTTCATTAATAATTATGTTAAAATATTATTTAAAATTATTTTTTTAATTTTGAATTTAATGATCGAAACAATATATTCAGATTTTTTGGAATTAATTTTTTTGAGGTATTGTAATTATTAAATTAGTTTGTCTTATTCATTTTATAATTAATTGAAATTCATAAATTTATTCAATAGAGGAGGTTAATATGTTAATATGATAATATTCATTCTTTCCATTTTTTTTTTATTTTTTGAATTAATTTAAAAAAATTCTATACTATGAATTTTCGTTTCTTTTTACTATTCATTTTGAAGATAAAATTTGGAAAATGACTTAAGTGACCAAATAAAAGTACTTTAACCAACAACATTTGAAACACTCAAGTGACCGTGTTAATAAAAATATTGTTTTAAATTGTTTTTGTATTGATGAAGATGATGGTGAGTAAGAACTTGGATAGGTTATGGTTTTTTTTCAACACATTAATTAGTAATCTATGAATTGATGTGTTTTTTATGTAAAGGATTATATACTTTTACTATACTTTCATGAAGATAGATAGTGAATATACATTCTGTGCATGTGGTTCTTTCAGGTTTTATTGCTTTTGTGAGAAGCGTCCATGATATTTAGTGAGTATGAACATCATATGTGTTTGAGAACAAACTAGACATGGAACTTTAGTGAGTGAAAAAGTTGAAATTGGGAGTCTCACATTAAGTGGATTTACCATGAGTGTCACCTCAAAAGTTGGTTGGAAATCAAAAAATAAAAGTGGATGGAAAATATGTAGATATAAGGAATATTGATCAAATAATATGTACATATCATGAAAATTGACTTTTATGATACATGGAAAGGATATTTTAGTTAAAGTTTTCAAGAAATCGTAATGTTTTATAGTGGAAAGGAATTCTAAAAAAAATTTGAAGAAGATAATAACCATGTATAAAAAATTTCATATATTCTCTATGTAATGGAATATCCATATATGGGTTTTCTTACATAGGAGATTATATTATATTCAAATTCACTACTGTGTATTCAAATGTTTACATAGGCTTAATTGGACATGTGATTGTTTATATAGGTGAATGTTCATACTCGAATGACATGAGTATGTGAAATTTTTATAGATTCAAATTGTTCACATCTTTTGGAAAATTTTCCACCTAGGGAAATTAATTATATAAGTGAATGTGTCACATAATTGAATGGATCATGCATGGGTTTTTTTAACTAATGATAATTGGCCAAGTTTTTCGTGAAGTTCCTATATCATAATAATCCTTAAACTATGAATGAAATATGAAATTTCAGAATTCATTTATACACACATGTTAACTACATAAATGAATTTTTCAGTTGTGAAGGAATGAAGGATGTAACATTTCGATGGTATTTATGAGTAAGAATTCCAAGATTGAAGTTATCATGATCCTATCACTATAAAATTTATGTATTGGTACACACATAAGGATTTAATGTAGAAAAAATATGGGTTTCAACAAGAATAAAGAGTCTAAGATATTTATGTAAATTTTCATGTAGTTAAAATCAATTATGGAATTGGTTTCTTTTGGAAGTTATTATGAAGACCAAATTTAATAATTCTACTAATTTGAAATATAAAAAATTTAAACAGTGTTGTAAATATTTGAATACATATGAAAGTGGAAAGGTATCTTATTTTGATTGATATAAAAAATTTGTAGTTTTTTTATATTGTGTGTGTGATTACACATTATGTGGAATAATAATAGAGATAAAAATAAGAGGAAGATATTTTTCACACAACACTATAAGAAATCAATGTATAATAAGATCTGACTTAAAGAAGGGAATGTTTGAAGAATCCAAGAAACATAGTGATGACATGTTAAATTTTCTTAGTGAAGGTTAATTCTATTATTATGAAATATGTTTTATCCTATAATCTATGTTAGGATAAAATGAACTATAAAAGGAATATAGTGTAATGAAAGTTATGGATATACACAACTTTTTATAAACCACAAAGTGTTATTTTCTAGTGAAATTTCTGATCTCATATTGTTTCCAGGTCATGTCAAGGAATAGGTACACATATTTAGTAGTGAACCTTGTAAATTTTTTTGTTACTTTTGGGGTTATTTTTTGTTATGTTTAGAATAATTATTTCTCTCTAGTAGGAGGTGAAAGTTGTTTTTTTAAAATAAGAAATAAAAAAACACTAACCACTGATTCACCCCTCTCTCAAGGGTCACACAAATCAATAAAATTCCTTTCAGACCAAAGGAAGGAACATCAACCTAATATATGTTATAATTCTATTGAATAGAAGAAGGAAATTAAATTTCATGTATATGAATCTCTCAAGTGAATATAGTAAGGAACATTACCCAACATCATGTTGTAATCCTATTTACAGTAAGAAGGAACTTCAACTGGCCACATGTGAAACTCTCTACTGACCAGAAGAGAAAATCCCAACTGGCCACATGAATGGTCTTCCAATTGACAATGTTTATAAGGATGAACAAATCATTCCTTTTATAGTCCATAGGCTTACTACAAGACATGTTTTCAAGCTATCATGCACCTCATATCAAGCTACCACACATTAAATTATCTTTGATATCTAATGTTAAACTTTTCCTAAGAGCATAATGTTTTGGGACTTTTCTAAATTTTGAAAGTAGATGACTTAATGTATTATTGGGACCATCATACTTTAAATTTGATAATAATGATTTTCTAAAATTATAAGGCTTCAGTACTCTACCAAATGTTCATGAATCACTAACGTATTGAATTTTTAGACTCATTATATGACTTTGGTCTCAATTATAAGAATTATCCATTTAGTGTAAGCCTTTTTTCCCTGACCATTACAATTTAAAAAAGGGGTCATATAGCTTGATCATAAGTCATAACCCCTGAGCAAAAGTCTTTGTCGTGAAGATCATTTTACTTCAAAATGGATCATAACATTTTATTGAATCATAATGATTCATGACTTTTAAAAAAAACAACATTTTTTAGATCAAAATAAATATTTTATAAAATCACCTAGGAATTCAATACAATTTATGGGATTCCACATTAATACTCATAGAAAAATTCAAATTCAACCTTATGGATTTAAACCTTGAAAATTTTTCAAGGACATCACTAATAAATAAATATGTATATTAGATCCACTTTCAAGGATAAAATATTGATTTCAACCCAGCTATTCAAATGATGAACCATCATTTCCATCCTAGTTAACTGAAGCCCAAGAGTAGTAATGTCCAGGCCTAGTATTTGGAATCCCACTTCTATGGCCAATCTAAATTAGATCATAACTCATCCCTATGTAGACCCTTGAGTGGAACAGATTTTCCACTAAAGTCACTGAGTATTGGAACATTTCACGCTTAATTATTTTGGATGAAATACTAAATTTTATTATTGGAGGGGAATGTCTATAAAATATCATTTTCTTGATTTTTTTTCCTTGGTAAATCCAAGCCCTTGACCTTTATTTGTAATATAATCCAAGAAAAAATACACAATTAAAATATAAAGGAATATTATCAAAGGCCATAATTTTTTTGGAAAATAAAATGTGATATGTGTTGAGCACATGATATAAGATGATAAAGCAAGAAAAAACATTAATAGTTCTACATTAAGAGGAATTATTTCTAGAGAAGGGGGTTTCTTCTATAATTTATTTTGATTGATAGTTTTTGTTACCATTATTTTCCATATTTCCTTTTAATTCAGACGTACTAACTCTAGTGATGGAACACTAATCCCTTATTGGCTGAGTCACGGAGACTCCCCTTTCCTCTATTGATGAATTTTTCATATTATCTGAATATATATTCTATTTATATATATGTAATTTATAAAACTGTTTAGGCATTAATATTTTCCATTATTTATATGTATTTAAAATTCTAGTTCCCCTTTTATTGGATTTCACAATTTGGATACTAAGGTTCTCTCCTCTACTTGTGATTGTTAGAAGTATGATGATATGAGGATGATTGGAGGAATATAATCACCAAGGTGGGTAATATTTTTCAATATAAGATCATTATACTCCCTTATTCACGCCAAAAGTTCTAAGATAGGATAATCCAGTGAAGTTTCACTTGGTTAGAGAGTGGATAAGAGAGTTAAATATAATAATCATTATTTAATAAAAATTTAGGGGATATTGGGGATTATACCACTTGTTCCCAAATCTAAATTAAAAACCAATATAATTAATCTATATTTTTCACACATAAAACCCATTAATAAAAATAATAACACACAAAAATACTCTAATCTGTTGTAACAACCCGTGTCCCATGATCACTATATTTAATTCAGGTTCAAAATTCATTTATTAGAAGCCTTATGACTATATTTCAATCATACCTAGAACCATATTTTCACATGTCACTATTTAGTTTTTACTTTTTAAAATAATGAATTCCACACATGAACACATCTAGTTCATCTCAAATATTGGATTTGATCTATAGGCTGAGAAAACTATGCTGAAAAAGACTCATGTCCCGAAAATAACCAAACAAGAGGATGGATAATTTTCCAATATCCTATTGAATAATTCACCCTTATCTTATACTTATTACATAAGAGCCACTATGTGAAGTGATTTGTTTTGAAAAATATAGATCAATTAAATATAACCCTGAGAGAATAATATTCATCTAATTTCAACCATGATAACTTCATTCAACAACCAAATAATCAAAAATAATTTAAACGTAGTATAGTAATGATCCAACTCTTACCAAGGTTTCATTACATTTAAGGATAAGATCATAACCAACTTTTAAGAGATTTTTATAATGTTAGTTGTAATTTTAAACTGAGAGGAGTCTCAGATGATCCAGTCAATTGGAATATATTTCCCTTACCTTTTAAAGCATCGTCCTAAGAATGGTTTTATAATATTTATCCTAGATAATTAACCACCTGTAATGATTTTTAGAAGGAATTACATCGTAAATTCTTCCCTTCCTCATGGAGTAACTATTTGATGAAATAAATTTTTGAAATCAAGAATATTAGTGGAAAATCCCTATATGTATTTGGGTAAATATTTAAGTGGATAAAAACATCATCCCCACAAAAAATCAAAGACCATTATTTCATGGAATTATTCAACCAGGAATTGATATAAAATTATGCAACCTTTCAATATACTTATTCTGGAGAAGAAATAAGCAATAAGCGGCCAACTAAAGATAGAGAAAATATTGAGAGGATTTCCCAAAATTATCTTAAATTTAGTATAAAGACTATTAAAATAAGAGTGTATGAGTGAAAAAGTTATAAATTACCTTTACTTGAAACTAACATTGAATAACTATCCTCTGTTTTGATATATATTGTTATGAATAAGTTATAGGAAACAATACCAATTACACCACCAAGTGTCTACCAACTTTCTTATATGGCCTCATGGTTTTGAAATATACTTTTGAGTTAACTTTCTTTTTCTATATATCCCTTAATGATATTTTATTATCATCTAACATTTTCAAATTATATTTCACAATGATTAAGGATGTATAGAAAAGATAATAATTTTAGAGTTCTAATTATGTAAGTTATGCTGAATTAACCAAGCATGTTATTATAAAGAAATTGCTTTTTTTAAAAATTGATACTCTGTAGAAATGTCAACTTTGAAAGAATTTTTCCTAATTCTATAAAACTATAAAACTAAATGGTACTTCAGTATGTAAGTAATCCAATATGTTTTTTGATGTTGTAAATTTTGGGTGGTTGAAATTGGGTCAAATTCAGTGGTATCAAAGATAGAAATATAATGATTATTTTTTAAGAATTGGATTCTATAAGTGTGGTTCCTTGGTTGTTATAATTTATCTTAGAGAAAGTTTTATATATATTGGTTGATTAGGATGTTACCATGTGAGGCTAACATAATTTTTATGTGTACCATCATGGGTTTATCAATTTAAGTTTGATCAAAAGTTTAAAAGAATAAAAAACCTTCTTATGTTTTAAGTGATGTAATTATAAGATAATTAATGATATTTTAGGAGATATTTTATTAGGTTTATGTATATGAAACCCATATGTTTAATGTAAATGGTTATTTTGGAATAAATTTATTATATTTATAGGGATTTAATTTGAATGGTATGATAAATACATTGAGGATTGTTGGAACTGAAGTCCACTTGAAAAAGAAAATGGGAACTTTGGAAAAAAAGAATCCATCATATGAATCAATGGAACATCCTGAGTGCACCAAAGAAGGTGCAGGAATGTTTCAAGATGTGCAAGAAATATTGAAATCTGTATACCAGACCCTTTCATGCCAAATACAATGTCAATCTAGTCATTTATGTGGTGGTTCCTCAAGCCACCATGGAAACTGAATGCAAGAGATCGTTGATGCACATAAGACACCATATCCATATACAATATAATTACATGCCAAATACACCATCAGTTTATTTCACTTTCGTGCATTCCACTCAAACGGCCAAGGCCTCCACACGTAAGATGTCTACATTGTGCATAGGAAGCCCAATTTGCATATAGCCCTCTTGTGTCCCAAATAAGACACAAACAACTCCCTTCATGATCATTCTACATGGATAAGGATGAGGGTGCATCAAATAACTCTTCTACAACTAAATCTTCCATTCCATCGTTGAAGATTTGGGCTATAAGTAAAAAAGTCACCCCCCTTCTTTAGGGTGATCCTCCAAAAGTTGAATTGTCACTATGTTTCACGTAAGACCAATCTTCTAAGAAAACTTTAAATCATGGAACCCTCAAGGTAGATATCGTGAATGAGATTTTCCCTGTGGTTATTCCCTCTAGTGGGCCCATAGTTTTGTAATCCTCACTCAACTTCTTTTAACCTAAATTAAGTGTTCTCAAAGATACCTCTTGTATGCACCCCTCAAATTATGTGCAAACCCAAATATTTGGTGCACCATCAACCTTGTGTGAAAGCCCTAAATCCAACACACCTACTTTATTTGAAGCTTCATGACATGTTATTATGTCAATGAACCATGTTTGAGCACCTTTTCCAGGCAACCCCCATGCCTTTTCTACACTTCTTTCATGCATCCCTCCAAACTTTCATGCACCAATTTCATTGTACCTCACATGGTGGCCCCAATTCCTCTAGTTCATGTGTTGAAATGTATTTTTCTTCTTAGCATAGTTATTCTAATGCATTATTATTCTCATCATAGGTATGCTAAAATTGGCCTTGTGATTGACCACCCCTCCACCCCATCATACCCTCGCATTCCCGAAGCCAAGCCCCACCCAAGGGTGCATGATCTAGGGTTATGTAAGCCCAAGAGGTAATGAGTGAGTCCCCCACATCCGAGGTGCATGATGTAAAAAATCATAGTACCAACATCCTCATCACATGATGTAAAACTGTAGTCTTACCCCATGAAATGTTCATGGGTTTCCCTATATACATTCATTATAGGATTGCACCTTATCTAATCCTTGGTATGAAACCACAACACCTAGGTGGATTCCACACATAATCTACATACCTTCTCCCCCACCATGGGATGCTACCCCAACACTTGGGAAGCTTTCATGTGTGATACCCAAACACCTTTTTCCACAAGTATATGATTCTACATGTATGACTAGTAAGGAATGAGATCCCCCAAAAAAGTAATGATATCCTCCTCACATGGAATGACATCCTCCTTCGATATCTTCCATGTGTAACCTCCTCATCATCTCTCATTAGTGCATCTTTCATGACACGAATATGAGGTCTACTTCTTACTCTTGTTTCTCACACCAAGCATGACTCACATGGCCGTAGAAATTCGTAGTGACCATGTAACCCATTATCCACCTTTCATGGGAAACTTCTACATGTAATACCCAGTCATGTCCCCTCCCACAGGAAACCTCACAGGTGTAAACCCCAACCTTACAAACTATGTGGTCTTTGATTCCAAATGAACTGGGATACATATGAGGCCACCTCGAGGTCTAAACCCAATGTTCAATCCATTACACCCATTCCATCCACTCCCAATTCTCTATCCACATCCACAATAATTTTACCTAGGCCACAACATCTCGGTAAGATCTTGACACCTACCAAAAGGCCCCATCTACTTATGTTCCCTTTGGGCCGCTTTCTCAGTTAGTCCCCATCCACAACATCACCGCTCCTAGTGGCACCCCTGAAGCACCCATGCATAATCATCACACCATCAAACCAAGATAAATTCTCTCATGATGGAAAACTTCCATGCATAATCCTAACACCATCCCTCGATGATTCTCCTTTCGTGACATGATCGACCCAACTGCATGATGTTGAACTGTATGGAGAGGTCCTATCTCAAGACCTTAAAATGTGTCATTGAACTACATGGGTTTTGATACTTGTATTATTCCCAATGTATATAGGAATCCTCTTTTAGGTTCAATCTGAACCAATTATAAACCTTTGGTCCCCCTCTTAGGGGTAAACCACCATGATCAACCTTTGGGGGGTGTCCCGATTAACCTTCACGGTGTGGCATCTTCCATTTATGGGACACACCTCCTGAGTCTTCTTTTGAGGGTGTTTTGATCCATTCGTCTTCATGGTGTGACATATTCCCTTTATGGGACACACATCCTAAGACTACCTCCAAGGGTGTTCTGATCTATCAACCTTCATGGTCCCTTTATGGGAAACACCACCTGGATCCACCTCCAAGGGCATTCTGATCCATCCATCAGTAACCTTCAAGGTGCTCCCTCCTAGGGACACACCTACTTTGTCCACCTCGATGGGGAATTTTGATTGGCCTTATCTCCATCTCTGCATGTTGTTAAAATCATAATCTGAAAGACTTAGAAGATATATGCCTTAGGTGTTAGATTCCTCATTGTTGACATGGGATTCCATGGGTTTCACACATAAAGATGACTTCATGAGATTCACTCATATGAGGAAGAATACAAGTGACTGATTTTCCTTGCATCCAGACATGCCAGCAATGCCCAACATGACAACACTCTTTCCCAAAGATTGTTATCCGATCAAGACCCTTTGGAATATCTAGATAGAATAAGTGTAATAAACTGGTATCCACAAATAGATGGCACAGGGAATGAGTTTCACTAAGCTGAATTATACCTATGAGGGAGACACAGACTGGGAAACGAATTCCAAGGAGGAATTCATGGAAAGAGGAACAGACATCTCATCATCTCATTTCGATCAAGGAGAAGACATCTCTGATGAAAGTAAAAAATATCCCCCACCATTGGAAAGCGGGAATATGGGGAAATATAATTTGAATCCAGTGTACATAAACATGTGGCATAGGTAGTATCCCATTGAAATTGTCAAAAATAGAAATGGTGAACCTGATGTGAAACTATT
The DNA here is from genome assembly GCA_963277665.1 of Viscum album. Lineage (NCBI taxonomy): Eukaryota > Viridiplantae > Streptophyta > Magnoliopsida > Santalales > Viscaceae > Viscum > Viscum album. Next base: position 2,724,653 of record OY728136.1, read on the forward strand.
CTCCTCAATAAGAGTATTAGTAGCATTAAATACATCGGCATAATTGGAATGTCACCGAATCTAGCCATCTGATGCTAGGACCCACCAAGAAAATAGTGGTCCTCACATGGAACTCAAAAGAAATTGGGGTATCTAAACATTTGGAATGTTTTTTATGACATCGTCAGCGTGGATCTCTCTCTCCGCTAGTGGAAGATTAGATGACACTAGGGCATTGGGAATTGATTTAATTATAAATGTATGAATAAGTGAATTCTATTTCTTTGTAAGAAATAAGATACAGGAAACTAGCCACCCAAAAATCATTGACACATTGGCAGGATAAATGTCAATGAGAAAATATCGTATGACTCCTTCTCTACCACAACTTCAGCTGCAACTATGGCTATCAGGAACCCAAATCCCATATCACCCTCTAAAATCACCAAAATGAGGGTGATGGAAAACCTTATACAAGATTATGAGTAAGAGGGTGTCATTCCCACAAGGTAAATGTCCTTTTAGGACATGTACACTTCTACACCTCACTGACACCACTTCCCCAAGGTCCAAACAGGGAGCCACTACTCCCCACTCCAACAGTGAACCACTTTGGGAGACTCTCCCCACATCAATACTATCACTCTATCCCCTAAATAGAGGAGGTGGAGTATTCATGGGTCACCACGGTTATGACAACTACACATGAACCACCAAGAAGGGCTCCCACAAGTCCCTTTCAGTGTCAACAATGATAAATAATTCAGACTAAAGATTAGGTAGATTATATGCCTGCTTCATCGGCCCTGGTCCTAACCACATGACACTAATGATGAACTCAAGATTAGGTGAATTATTTTCATGTGGAATCATCTTCCATAGCTCCAGTGGCTCATACTACCCCCACAATATTCTTCCAGATCTCTGAAACTGATGAGAAAGGAACCATCTTCACCCGATTGGGATCAAGACTTCAGTCGCCCCTCGGGTAGGCTAGGTTGACTCTGTCAATTTTTGGCGCCACCAGAATTCATTACCATCCAACATGTGATGATGAGTTTCAAAGGATAGGTACTCCCTATGTTGTCACCAACCCAATAAGAGGTCCACCTCACTTCAATAATCAGTATGGATGTCCTCCCTATGCCTCTACCACCAGCCAACAAAGATTCCCTCCCCGTGTCACATCTAATCAGTGTTAAGGCCCTCCTCACACCATTACCATCTCAAGTAGAGGCCATATAATCTTCAACATCAATCAATGAAAAGATCTTTCCTACTTCATTGAAAACCAATACAAAGTTCCTCCACATGAAACCATCAGCCAATGCGGAGGTCCTACCCATACAACAGCCAACCAAAGTGGAGGTCCTCCAAACTCCTTCAATGATCATCGTGGAACCCCCTATCTCCACCCACCCAAGAGGAGGCCCTACCCATTCTTGTATCAACCAACATGGAGGTCCTCCATATATCCACTTAGATCATTTCAAAGGTCCTCCTTGCACTCCATCCCACCAAATCTAAGGTCCTACCCTACCACATAGTAAACACGGCAGTCCTTCCCATGTTCCTACTAACCAAAGAAGAGGCCATCCCTACTATGTCAATATCTAGAGTGGAGGTCCTTCTTAATCCTATAGAAGTCCAAGAAAAGGTCATCCACACTCTGACATTAACCGATACAGAGGACCTACCCATATCCCAGCTAATCAATGAAGAAGTCATACCCACGCCATCATCCACCAGAACGTAGGTCCTCCATGTACCAAATAATTACCCTAAATTGAAGAACCATACCAGGGTATAAGGTCAAAATGACTCCAATAAAGGAAAAATTATGGGATGTTCTAAGTTATAACCAATCCCATTTGGTTCTTAGATTCAAAAGAAGAATGTGATTCAATGATGGAACCTCCACCCCAGTCATCTATATTAGAGTCTAAGGAAGGATCTCCGTATGTGAATTATTTTATCTTGGAAAGTGAGATTCTTTGAATTAAAAAATCCCTACATAGGTACACATAGGTGTAGGAAGACTTAGCTCCCTTCTAGGGTCTCACGGTGCAGTCATCTCTATCATCGCCAGTTTCCTTCCCTACCTCTACTCAAGACCGCTGTGAGATATTATGGAATGTGATAGATGAATAGTATCTAGTAGACAAACCAATTAGTTTTACTACCCTACCACATGAGTTAGTGCTAAATAACCATCCCGATATGTATGTAATGATGTGGTTAGTACCTCCCTTAAGAGACGACCTAGCATGCATTGAATAGTTGACTCATGTAGAAACTCTTCTAGTGGTTGGTCCACCGCCACACCAAACCACATCAGTACCACCATCAATCTCTTAAAAAACGTAAATATAATATTTGTCGAACCAAGTTAAGGGAATCACTTTTGAATAATAAATTATGCGGGACACTTTGGATAATAATTTGTTTTTAGTGGTATTTTGTCAAAATGTGACTTCCAACTTTGAAATCCTGGAATACCTCAATGAGGAATATGTTGTGTGCTTCCAATAGACTATCTAGATGATGTTTTTTCACCTTTGTGACCATCAGTTGGTCTACCAAGGAAGTTAAGAATACTTTTATGATATCGATTAACAGTGTCACATGGTTGAGTTGGAAGAAATCCTAGTAGCTTAGAACCTTGAATCACCCTAATACCACCTAAATATCCAACAAAGACATGTCAAGAGTTTCATAATGCTCTACAAAATCATGGAAGAGGTGTCTCTGCATGTGTAGATCTAAGTTTGGAGATAGTACACTAGTCTCTACTTTTGCCTTATCCTTTAACAATCAGACCTATATACTGATATTGAGGATTTTTCTCCACGTATTGTTATGGTGAATATCGTTGATCCCAAGTTGTCCGAGGATGAGGGTACAACTGTAGGATCCTCCAAATAACCCCCCCCCCCCCCCCGAGGAAGCATAGTATTAGTAGGACCCTCACACAGGTTTCCTCACTTTACTATGAAGGTAAACACTCAGCCTCGTGAATCTCTCCACATCATTTCCTTGATTTGAAACATAGACATGGGTAAAGAGAAAATTGTGACCTCCAAGACCTCTAATCCATCTGATATCACACTGAAGACATAGGCCAACCCTAGTATTTCCACCTTGATCTAGTGAGTCGTAGATCATAAGAGGATTATCGATGAACTCCCTGCTAAGTGACCCCCATATCACGAAACTTCTCTACATTATCTTATCCCTCCTCTAGTGGGGTAGTTGGAGAAGCCACAATTTCTTGATATTTAGTTGATCCTAATTGAGCCTATAAATCTCAATCATCTCTATAGGTTAGATATGGGATCTTATGGTAGGAAACCACGATATGAGTCACAGAATCTACCCAAGAAGCTGGATAACCTTCCTGAAGTCCTCGAACATGCTGCTACATGAGCTGACGAGCCTTCCTACCATATGGATGAGCCTGTTAATACATTGTTAGTTAGGAATCCTCTTCAAGATAGAGATCCCCATCAAGAATATTTGATAGTCTCTTTAATTGTTTGTCTCAAAGCCCTGAATATGTGATAGGTGGTAATCCCAGCTATCCGAAAGAAATATTTGGCATGGGTGGACGACATGAGAGCACCCCCAAATTTTGAGAATGCTACTTTTTCCCCTTTAAATGTGATGGGAAACCTAGTACAGAATCTAGACCACTTCATCTCAGGGTGTGGGCCCATGTTTGAAACCCCATAGAAAAAAGAGGACACCTTGCTCTAATGTTTTGTTCAGACATTGGAAGGGCATGTGTTTTTCTGGTACACCCAGTTTCCCATTTGTTCTATCTTTAGTTGGTAAGACCTCAACATGATGTTTCTCTACCATTTCAACTCCATTATGTGTAAGACAGACATTTCCAAACACTTTAGGTGGAAAAAATTTCCTGATGATCATGTCACATAATTTGATGCCCAGGGGAAGGGCCTCACGTATTCCCTGGATATGATATTAACCCAAGATTATATGCCAACGACATGTGTGGGAAAATTCATAAATGACCTATTCCCTACCCTAGTTACTCATAACTTCCAATGTGGATTTTGAAATTTCTTTGACATGGCCCAGTTTTGAGAGGAATCCTTATAGCAAGACAAGGAGGCACATCCTTTGCCTCTCCTATATCCTACAAGAAGACCTGCGAAGGAACAGACTACCTCCAAAGTACAAATAGAGGCCTCGAAACCACTAGAGTTGTTTCTAGTAAATCCTCACAAAGCACAGCCTTTCCAAGTGCGTCAGACTCATCAAGACCAACTTTTCCCAATGAATAATTGATCTTAAACACCCTTTCAAGCACAACCACCTAGATGAGATAATTTAGACCCATCCACTAATCAGGATTCGACCCCTCATCAAGAAATTGTACATAGAGTTCTATTCTGAGACAAGAGAATTCAGACCTACTCCTTGGAGGATTCATAGGTGCCCAACTATGTCTACATTTCATTGAATCAAGGGATTCTGAAACTGCTAGAGTGCAAGAAGCCACGTGATACTGATCTCACTGATCTCTCTAACTGTTTCCCTTACCACAGGATACTAAGATATACCATCATGAAATGATATTTCCTTAGGGATTAGATTTAGGACCAAGTATATAACACTCTGGTCAAGATATGAAAATTTTTGGAATAGGTGGAACACATCTTCACTAAGACAGACAGTGACAATTAAGGTGAATAGAAGTAGATTTCCAATGGAGGGACTCAAAATTATGATGACTAATTGACATGTAGGGTAGTTTCCCACACCCACAGTGTCATTTGTGCCTACTTTGGCTATCCGAAACCTCCTGAAGTCACCCCGCCTTCTCTGGATAGTGCTTATATATCCACATTATAGCCTTCTATTTCTCAAAAGAATAGAAACCGATGATGTAAGGGAAAAAAGTCTCATGCTAGTTCCAAATTTATTCCAAACACTCAATGAATTTATGTATCCATAGATACAAATTTCACAAATAGTATTCCTAGCATTTAAATACTCCTCTAATGATGACCAGGAGTATGCCTCCACTAATATTGTTGATTTGATGGATCCCTTTATTGTCCCCGATGATGAGAAATATCAGGAAATCTCCATGAGTACTTCTAATCAACATCCTCAAAGAAGAGGTCAAAGTCATAAAAATCGACAGGAGTCTTAGGCTAGTGTTTCATGCCATGTCATGTATGCTACTAAAACCAGACAATCGGTCTTCCATAGAACTAAGTAGGCACAATCTCTCCAGGATGCATTTCCAAACTCACTACCACAAATAACTATGATAATTGACTAGAAAGAACATTATTAGTTGTATCATGATCAGTTGGGTCCAGCTAAATATAGGCATAAGCTAGCCAATAATCAATGAGTAGTGGGTCTAGGTGTGTAATATAATTAGAAGCAGTACATTTCTAGCACCATTTAGAATCCATTGGTTTAGCTATTAGATCCTCTTATGCCTCCTACCAAATATCAACCCATTAGGGATATAAATGTACATCTATCATGGAATTACGATGTTATCAAGCACCTCACTGGCATTCTTGAGAATCTCTCAATCCTAAAGGCCCTATTACAATCATAAGATATATGAAAATCCCTAGAAGAAGACTTGAAAACCCCCCTATAATTCAAAATAGAGGTAGAATCCATAGAGACATTCTATACTGAGGATGTCAAGTGAGGAGAATTCTAGGACATCATCTCATTATAAGAAGAATATGAGGGATATTACATGAAAGGGTGCGTCTTCCCACTATATATTATCTTCCAGTTCAATGGCATGGATATCTATCACTCTATATTTGATAGAGATTCTAGGATCAATCTCATCATGACACATACACTTTGTATGTTAGGAATGACAGAATAATACATGAGTCCCTCTGACCTGAAGATTCAAGGTTATGATAGAACCAATGAGGGACCATGTGTCAGAATCTAGTTGATGGACAAGTTTTGTGGATTGATATAAATAACCAAGTTCATGTTTTTCTAATAGGAAAACACCTAAAAAATGTTGATAGGGAGGACCTAGATTCATATGCATGCAGCAGTCCCCTCTTCATACCACAAATTCTTCAAATACTCTCTCAATGGTCGAGTAGTCATGCTTCAAGGTGATATATCCCCCTTTGACTCTTGTGGATCCTGCTATCTAGATGTTTTATATTAATACAGTATGGATAAAAAACTTCAGAATAATGAGGTTGAGCACACCACTATTGCATACATCCCATGGATAGACTTGAGCAATGCTTTTATCCTCACAATTCACCAATTGGAGGCTTCGACACTAGATTTTTGGAAAAAAATTGTCATTTTTGGAAAGAAGGGGTTTTGTGTCCCTATGTATAAGGAATGTCAAAATATTACCTCATACTCTTACATAGGCCAATCTTGGGGGATACTAGAATCCTCTTTCCCTGTGACGTAACAATATGTTCCCCCCATGGCTACAATTATACATCATACCCACTGGTTTATTTGATATGGGTTGACCCAATATAAACCAACCCAAAATCATTTATTTGATCTCAATAATGGGCCTTGTGGTCAAAGTCTTGATTGAATAAATTTGACAGTTTATGTCACCATGGTTTCAGCATATCAAGGATCCCCTATTAATGATTTCACATCCACCAAAGCTAGAAACAGTGTTCCCCTATAATCAGTTGGCCCGGATGATCCATCTAATCCAGATGATTCTCCTACCTCATTAAATGAAGAGGATTTGAAGGAAACTCCTCCTATATTTGAATAAGGCATATCCTCCACTATTGATGAGTTGTTTTAGGTAAACCTAGATAATGAAGCAGATCTAATATCAATACTGATCGGTGTAATCATGCCTCCATAGGAACGACAGAAGTGCACAGATTTCTTAAAGAATCATCATGGTGTCTTTTCCTAAAGTTATGATGAGATTATAGGACTAGTCCATGATGTAACAATCCACCATTTTTCTCTCTTAGTGAGTCATCATGTGTTCAATAAGCCTCCCATGAGAATTCACCCCTATCCTGGTGTCATGGTTGAGGACAAAGTTAATAATATTATCAAATCCATATTTTCCATATAAGTTCAATACCCAAACTAGCTAGCCAACATCGATCCAGTTAGGAAGATGAATAGGAATATTAGATTATGTATTGACTTATGGGAACTTAACTAACAATGTCTGGAGGATGATTTTCCCCTTCTATTGATGGAGTAGTTGGTTGATTCCACTACCGGGTTCCAGGATCTCTCATTCATGGATAGATATTATCAATACAACTAGGTCTAGATGGACACCGAATATGATGAGTCTAGTTCCTTTATAGTTACACAAGTAACCTTCTGCAATTAGTTAATTCCTTTTAGTATCAAGAATTTAGGTGCCAATTATCAGTGATCAATGAATCACATCTTTAAATAGGTCCATTGAATGCTAGTGGAATGATATGTCGATGACTTGGTGGTAAAATCCTACCAGCATCAGTAAAATCTTAGAGATATTGAGAAAGTGTTTAGATTCCTCCATTCCCAGCATCTTAAGATGAAACCCTTGAATTATTCCTTTGGGGTTATATCTGGAAGGTTACTAATATCTTTATCAAATATAGAGGCATCACGATTGACCCACTAAAGATCAAATCCATCAGCCAGAAGCCTCGTCTGAGATACCTATGGGATCTCTAAGGTATTTGAGTCCATATATCCCACATATTCTAATTCATAAAAAATATATCTAGGAAGTGTAATCACATCAATAGTTTTATGAATAAAGGTATCATCTACCAGTGGGATAAATAGTGACAGACCACATTTGGGGAAATCGAGCCGTATATGCTAAAGCCTCTAGTTATGATGTCAACCATCTCATGGAAGACTCTAGTCCTTTACATGACATCCTTGGAATGATCCTTATGGGTCCTTATCACCCTGAAAAACAATGAATGAAGATAGAATAATTTATATTATATCAGTCACATCCACCTTGATAAAGAATCTAGAAACTCTCATATAGAGAATAATTTCCTCACACTGGTTTTTGTTGTGCAGAAGCTGAGGAATTGTTTATATCATAACAAGATAAAATTTGTGTCCCATGTGTATCTTCTAAAGTATATCCTATATCTCATTATGTTGAAATGATGACTAACATGATGGGTAGTAATCCTCTCATCAGTTCACCATTACATTCATTCCATAGAATGTTGTCAAGGGTCAAGCATTGGCCAACTATCTGGCTGCTCAAATGGATCCTGATGAATATTATCTAGATGTATATTTCCCAGAAGGGGCTATCATATCAATGGACCAGGTTGTGAAATGCTGGAAAATGTATTTTTATTGTTCCTCCTAGATCCCAACCGGTAGAAGTCCCAATGATCCCAAGATCAATAAAGTAGTACTAGGTATCATTTTCATCACCCCGACATGGGCCATTTTTCCATATGTTTTCCTTCTATTATAAGGATACACCAACAATGAGGTTGAAAATTAGTATCTCATTACTGGTCTCAAGTTGGACCTCAAAATTGGCACCACCTACTAGTATGTGATGGGAGAATCCGATTTTGTCATCAAGAAAATCAATTGTGATTACATCATATAGAACCAAAAACGCATGCCCATACTAGAGAAAACTCACCATATGATGGCCCAATTCCCTTATTATCTAGAGTTTAATTATGTTACATGGTCATAGAATGTTTTATTTGATGACTTGGAAGATATAGTCACATCTCTGGAAGATCCTGACCAGGATGATCTATTTATTCATGTGGCACATCAGAGAGTTGTTTCTCCCATTTTTTCAGACGATGATGATAGCCAGTATGTAAACTAGCTGACTTTCAGTGCTTCTACATCAAGAACTATAGATTCCACCATAGTGGAAAAAGTATATGATTGAAAAACTTATTTCTTAAAGTATCTCTAGAATGGGGCTCTCCCACCAGACCAAGACGAGTATGGAAGAATCCATCGGTGCACAGCATAGTTTACCCTCTGGAGTGGGCCCAACCTCAAGTAGAATCTCTATTGATGTTGGTTTTATGGAATTATACTATGTGTCATAAATGGATGTGAGATTCTTAATGTTATGCAGTAGGTTCATTTTGGGTCTTTTGGTTCCCATCAGGCTAGGTTGAAACTCTCCCACCAGATTCGAATGTTGGGAAACTTCTAGCCCACCATGGCCCATGACTGCATCGATTTTACTATGATGTTCCACACATTTCTAATCTATATATATGTTGTGTACTGATTGTGGAAGCCCGTTAATACCACTAAGTATTCTTGTCCCTTTATAGTATGGGGACTCAATGTCATAAGACTGTATCCTCCAGCAATAGCTCACCATTGTAGGTTCATTATGATCATGCTGGATTTAGGTTTCAAGTGGTTTGAAGTGGTTCCTCTTAAGGAATTCATGGCCTGATTAGAGGTCAAATTTGTTAGATCCCATATCATCCATAAATTTAGAGTCCCTCGTGTCGTTCTCATGGAAAATGGATCCAACTTGCGTGATGCTGATCTAAAGAATTTTTACACTAAGTACATCATCTGTTCTAACCATACTTCCTGCTAGGATCCACAATAAAATGGATATATTGATGCATTCATAAAAAACCCTCTTTAACATTATATAGAGGACGGTGGGATAGAACCAGAAGATTTGGTCATACAATCCCTCCAACTCTCTCTGATCATATCCTATAAAGACTCAAAAATTCTACCCAGGTGACCCCATATTCCTTGGTATATGGAACTTAGGTAGTACTTCCCATTGAAATCCAATTTACATCACCCCATATAGTTGTCTAAAATTAGAATCCACTAGATATAATTGAATAATTTAGTATTTCTTTACTGGAATCCCTTGAAGAAAATAGGCTCTCGGAATTGTATAATCTCAAGAGGGACCAGAACAACATAGCAAGATTGTTCAACAAGAATGTTCACCTCTTCTCTTTACTCTAGGGTGACATGGTACTGGCTCTGAGAATGCCAATGATACTCAGTAGGAATCTGCCAAAGTTAGAGCCCAAGTGGAAAGAAACTTACATCATTTACATGGGTCTATCCCAATGGCACGTAGGCATTGATCATTATAGATGGAGAACACATTACTCCACCAATCATTTTCAAGTTCCCTAATTAGTACTTCATTTATGGGACCATAGTTCTAGGTATACAACTTTAAAATGTATAGTGTCTGCATCCTTGGCACACGACGATAATATAGGTAGATTGTCCAAGCTTTATGGCCAAAAACTACTAGTCGTCCTATGGTCTGAGTTCTATGACCATAAACTAAAAGTTTAAATCCAGGAATCATAACCTTAAACTTTGTTAAAGTCTTCTATTGATGTACATTGTGTGTCTTGGGCCTCTTGGGTCCTCATTCACATCTGGTTATAGCTGCATTGGCATTCACAACCCTTTCTGAGAACATTATTCCTAGAAATGTGAAATGGTAAGGGTGTAGCATTCCAAGCCTACGTGGGCTTGAGACTATGTGAGAGAGACCCACAAAATACCACATAAAAAAGATTAGATTTATCAAGCCTTCCCTACCCCTCAATAGATACAGAAAATATCTAGTGCAACCATCATTCATTATTATTTTTATAAAGTCTTAATTTTTAATTAGAATTTTAAAACCTACATGAAAAATAAGTGAATTTATGGTTGAAAATTATGATAATGGGAATGTAAGTTTAAAAATATAAAAAATTATTTAAAAAAAATTATTGTGATTCCCATTCCGAATTCTTCAAAATAATAAAAATGTTCATAATTAGTATAAAAATACAAACTTTTAAAAATAATAGTTAAAAATATAATGTATACAACACTCAAAAACAAAATTTTAATGAGAGAAATCCATTTATCATTTTTCTCCACAATTTCTTGAACCTTGATTTTCATTGATGTTTCCTCCAAATCTTACATCAAAACATAATTAAAAATAAATTTTGAATCAAAGATAAATTATATAATTTAGTAAAAAATAAAATCATTGATGTATGTAAGTTTAATAAAAACAAAATATGAAAATATATCTATAAAATTAATGAATCCAAGTTATTTCTTTGGAAGACATACATTTAAGAAATAAAAGGATTTATTGTGCCCTCAACATATATAGTTTTGAAAATAAAATCTTCTTCCAAGACAAATTCTTCATTTTAATTATCCAATACTGTAATAAAATAAAATTATTATAATTAATATATATATAATATGATGAAATATAGTAATGATAAAGTTACCAATAGGTTCAAAACCATGAATCAAACTCTGAGAATAAATTAATGTGGGTAATTTCTTCCAATTCCACTGCATTTTCAAGTTGAGACACGTTTAAGATAAGCTACATTAACAAAATACTATATCTATATTAAAAAATAGTTTATATAATATTTCATAACACAATTATTGGTGAGAAAAAAATATACTAAGCATTAAAAAAATTATATTTTTATAGTCATAATTGTTAATAACTAAAACTTCATAATTCATAATTCAAATAAAAATAAATAAATGATAAAATGTGGCAATTTCATTAAATATTATAAAATAAAATGTTAAAAAATTAATTTTTACATTTTTAAAGAAATAATGAAAAAAATAATTATTTCATAAAATAAAATTAATAAATTTAAATAATAATATAATTTTATTAAGAAAAATAAAATATTTTTTTGAAAAATTATGAAATAATTATTTTTTTCTAAAAAATGGATAATATATAATATTTTTTTCAATGATTAGATTAGATAATATTTAATTTATATATTATTCAAAATTTAATAATGAAATTTGAAATCATGTTTCAAATATAATATGATTTTGTATATAATTAATTGGGTAGAAAATATAATTATTCATATTTTGAATAATCTCATTTATCTAATTTTAAATAATGAATTATTTGGATAATAGGATGAAATTATAATTATTCAAACATTTTAACATGATAAAATTGATGACATTAAATAATTTTTTTTGGGTTTAATAATATGTCTTCTAATAATTATATAATTTTATTATTTTATGAAATTTAAAAATTTATTATTAACAAAATAAATTTAAAACAAGATAACCATATAAATTACAAAATAATTTAGATTTGTGGTAAAAATAAATACTTTTTTAATTAAAAAATAATTGTATGATATAATGGTAAAATATTGAATGATGTTATATGTTTTTTTAAAATAAATTAAAATTTTATGATACAAAATCAAAATATTGAAAAATATTAAAATTAAAAAATTAATTTATGTTATGGAATAAAAAAATAAAATTATTAAAATTAAAAATAACATTAACTACAGTGTATGAGAGGAGGAAGGCACAAGCTGATTTTTATTGGATGGAGGAGCAAGTCAATAGGATAGAGGGAAAGTGGATGTGGAAAGTGTGGGTTTGGGGTGGAGGATGGTGTCGAGATTAGTAAGGGGTGGGTTGAAGGAGACAGGAGTGGGATGGATGTTGAAGGATAATGACAGGGTCAATAGATGAGGTAGGATGCAGATGGGAGTAGAGGACTTCGACAGGCTGGGTGGGGGTGGGATAGAGGAGGTGGGGTGGGGGATGCGGAGTTGGTGGGGTGGGGGGATTATGGTGATAGGTGTTGGGAAGTAGGGTAGGAGGGGTGGGGGAAGCATGCATAGGGTGGTGGGGGTGTGTGGAGGAGGATGGTGACTGTATGGGGTAAGGTTGCAATGGCAGTGTGGCGGGGGAAGATGGTGAAAGCGGCGAAGTAGGTGTAGGAAAGAAGGGCGTGTGTGTCTTTATTATGCTGGACATAAAATAATTATATAAACTACAAATAAAATTAAAATGATGGAAGGATACATTGTTAATTGGAGGAGATAACAAGTGGTTATCAATTAATTCTATGGTTGCGCAACTGTGCATTGGTAATTACATACTCAGGTTGGTGGGTACTGATTATTTTTTATGATATATGGGATGTTCAAGCACGAACCATCGGTAATTATAGATTCGGGATTAAAAATAGGGGATTATTATCTTAAAAAAATAAAATCAAATGGTTAGTCGGTCAACACAAATCTGTGCAGATAAACCCACACGGGTTCGATGCTTGTGTGGGCTATACGTATGAACATGTTTTAGATGTGGGTTTTTTAATAATCCCACCCCACCACAAATATGCCCCAATCCCACTTAGCCCATGGGTCCATAGCCTATTTTTCACTATTATTTCCTCCCTTCATCCCAGTTTCATGATGTTTAACTGTGTAACTACCACACATCCTAGTTGCATGATATTAAACTTCACACCCAATGTCCAAGTTGTAAGATGTTAAACTGCATAACAATTATCATCTGAGCTTCATGATGATAAAAATAAAAACACCATAATGTTCTTGGCTGAGTGTAAATCCTCCTTAGCATCAATCATCTACCATTCGATATTCATAACTACATATGTCTTGATTCCTATCCAAATAAGATATATAGTGATGCCTAGATTTTCCAACCCAGTCCATACACCCAAAAAACCTTTCATGTGCATGGATCATACTTACATTAGGATATTTCCATCAATAACTACGTTTGACAAGATTTCTACCCTTGCAGGATACGTATTGATGTCTAGACTTCTCAAATCCAGGCCTAACCATAAGTTTATCAGCCCTCCTTCTCCTTTAGACCCAATTTATGGCCTGTTGAGCCTATTTAGTCTTCATTGACATTGAGTATTTCTTCTACCCATGCTATATAGCTATCTATAGGGCCCATCTCAAAATTATCCTCAGAAATATGTGGTGTGATGTTAGTTCTTCCTTATCCCTCATTCACGTTAGGAATGCCAATTTTCCTTGCTACCTATATTTTTTTGAGGATTCCACAGTTCAAATTATATGACCTTAAACTAAGAATGATATGGTCTAGGAAACATGACCTTAAACTATTCACTCCAAATCCAAGCATCATTACTTTAAATTGTTTTCAAGCCTCCCATTTAATGCACATATGGTATATTTCTAAGTATTCATTATCCCTTATTCACATCGGGTTTTTAATCCACCACATTATTCATATCCACTTTTGGAGTGCTCATCCCTTGTTCCAAACTCTATGACCCAAAACTAAGATCTAGTGGTCCATGAAACATCACAAATAACTATTGACACAAATTCTAAACATCATGACTTTAAACTAAATAGGTTAATCCCTAGGAATTTTTCATGTGGCGGAGGACTCCTTGGTCTTCATTCACATTGGGTTACTCTCACCACACTACACATATCGATTAGAGAAATTTCCCCCCATTATGGTCTGAACTCTATAACCTTAAACTAGGAGTTAACATCCTCAATGCACTATGTTAAACTACAATCCCACCTATTAAATATTTATGATGCATCACGATAACAGTGGGACACCTCTGATCCCTCTCTATATATGATTTCCCCCACCTGTGTTGGTCTCTCACCACATTCAGTTCTATAACTATGTGTGGCATGATTCCCATCATTATGGGTATATAGTAATGCTCAAACATTTTGTCTTTTGGCCCAACCATATTCTTATCAACCTTTCAACCCCTTGGCCTTATTTATAGTCCAAGCATCATGAATTTAAATTGTATGCGAGTCTCTTGAGGAATGTGTTGTGTAGTGATTGGCCTCCAAGTCCACCATTCATTCCAGGTTTGTCACACTGCCATGTTATGCATCTCCCTTTTTTGAATACTCCAAATGGTCCAAATTCTATGACCTTAAAATATAAAATCATGTTTCAAGATCTAGGACCTAAAACTAGTATCCAGGGTCTTCGCAATATGACTTTAAACTATTTTCAAACCCCATATTTGAACCCCAATTTTTGATAATCGATATTCTTCACTTTGAGTATTTCTCGATATGTATTTCCAATATATTTAAAATCTATATGGAACCCCAAATGGTGTGGTATCATTCCATTTTGGAACACATCCCATCTTGGTCCAACTCCCTAATGGATCTCTAGTAGAAAACAGTGGATCATGTGTTTTGAACATGGTAAACAGTTGGTCCGGTGTTTGATCTCTACATTCTTGACCGGTATGGTTATGGTCCCTATGTTTCGAACATGGTTAACAATTAATCCTTACTCACTAGCCACCCTTTTATCTAGATCTTGAAATTCTTGACTTACCTACTTTCGAATCCCTTTTATTCTAGTGGAGTTCTACCATTGGCATCACCCCTAATGTGCTCTTACCCATTTTAAGAAAACCCTTACCATCCCTTGTTTCCCACATGAAGAATTACTCATGTGAGACTAGAATATCTAGTAAGGTGTGTACAGATGTGCTCGATCTACACAAAGGGTTCCTATGGTCCAAAATCTATAACCTTAAACTAAGAGCTGCAATCCAAGCATCCTGAATTCAAACTATGTGCAAACCTTATTTTTAATGTGTAGTGTTTCACAAGTCCTCTTATCCCCTCATTTCGATTGGTTTTTTCACACTTCTAGGACACGTATGACCATTTTTATAAGTCTCCTTCCCTACGTCCAAACTGTATGACCTTAAACTAAGAGCCTATGGTCCAAGAAACATGTATTTAAAATTTTGGTAAAAGGTCTGAGCTCCATGCCCCTATACATGGAACATATGTCCAAGCATCATGAATTTAAATAGTATGTAAGTTATCTTCCTAGTGATATGTCATCTGGCATTTGGGTCTCCCTGGACCTCATTCACATTAGGTTTTTTTACTCACCCCACTATGAATATCCATCTGAATAATCTTATGGTCCAAGCTCTATGACCCTAATCTAAAAATTGTCCATATAACACAACCCTGAACTATTTTTCTTTGACCAAGTCATATGACCTTAAATTGTGAGCAATGTCTTTGCCTCATGAAGTTAAACTAAGAAATATGTCCTGATCACATGATGTTAAAATTTTCCAAGCATCTTCTTCCCTGTATGATGTTAAACTATGTGTTTATCATCCTCAGTTTCATGATATAAAACTATAAAACAACCTAGGCCCTCACCTAAGAGGTCCTCCTATTCGGTGACGTACTGGAAATCTAATTTCTTATTTAAAATTTCACATATCTCTTGGTATCTGAGATAGAATGTTCCTAGAAGATAGTTTTGATCATTGTTTAGACCAATACACTTACACCAATGTGTTCTAAGACATGGTGGTGTAATTCTATGAGTCTTGGAATCCATTCAAACATACCATAACTTCATTCCCATGCTTTTTATGCCCCATATTTGGATCCTCGTCCTCTTCCAAATCTGAAGGGACCCCCTAATGATTTGGTTTCATGCCATTTTGGATCACCATCCATCTTGGGCCAACATCCCAGAAGACTTTAAATGACATTCCGAGATAGGTTACATGTTTCGAACATGGTTAGTGGTTGACCCTCATTTTTTTGTCCCAATTTCAGAATGACGATATGAATGTAGTTTTTTGAACATAATTAGTAGATATCCAATATCCTTATTCCACTCCCATTATGTTCCAGATTTTTTCAATTTTGATTCACACTTCTTGTTCCCCTTTGTTTTGATAGAATCCAACACCCTTGGAATTATTCTATTCATGCATTAGTGTAGGTTGGAAAAGAATGTTGGATTTTCTAAGAGCCATGTTCTCCAATTTCATCCCCTCTTATCCAAAACCTTCTCAGTGGTAAGTTAGAAATAAGATACCCCAAGTGTTCGATGATTATCTAAAACTCTCATACAAGTGATCAATCATTTGGTCATCCAATATTTATCACACTAGGATTGACCTATGTGAACTTAGGGATTGTTCATTGGTTGTTTCATGAGTATTATTGAAGTGAAATAATTAGAGTGGAAAGAAAAATGTGTCCATATACACAATAAGGTTTCAAAAAATAAGGAATCAAACTATGGACATAACAATGGTGATCCACATGCTAGAGCCTCTTAAATTTTTTAGAAAAACCCCCCCTATGGCTATGATCTGGTTATGAAACACCACATCCATGCCAACCTTTGTCATGTGGCCTATAGGGTTTGCTGATGCTTTCTAAGCTTTGTTTCCTCTTCACCAGATTCTAGACAAATCTCATCAACTCTGATCTATGCTTGGTCCTACATAGCTTAGAGGCTAGATACTTGACATTCTACCTACCTCATATACCTTTTGGCTTCCTATAACTCATCCCTCATTCTTTTAATGGTCACCAATTGAGATTCAATGAAATAAGTACACTCATTTGTTTGATCCTCTAATCAATGGATCTTCTGGTTGACTTCTTGGAGCTTGTGAATGCTATTAAAGTTATCTTGATGCCAGGAAACATTTATTTTATGACTTCCTTCATGCCCTAATTCAGTGGGAATGTCACGAACCAATGCATGAAGACCATGAGCATCCACCCATCTAACACAAAGGTTTCATATCCAGTAGTGAAGAGACCACATCCAACCCCCATTTTTACTTATAGAGTTTGGTAGATAAATAACTGAATGTAATTACACACACATGTGTGGAATGATGCGATTCTCATCAGTCACATCAATATCAAAGACCTCTATCTCCTTAGGCGGTGCAGGCTCATACTTAGGAAAATATACTAGAACGTTGGAATTAGTATCTTCCTTTGGAATCCTATCAGATGGGATAGGCTTTAAATCATGAGTTCTGTAATCTCTTCTAGGACCTACCTTGACAACATCATCTATGTCTACCTCAAGTTTCACCCGACTAGTTGTGTCACCCACAACCACTGTAGACTGTCTTCCTGGGACTGTAGTAGGATCATCATGAATGACCAACTCTATATGAACTAGAACAACTATCTAATAGGGGATCATAGATACTTTTACATCGTCTAATAGCTAGGTTCACAATCTCTCAAGAACTATTAAAAAAATAACACATCAGTCAAGTAAATTAGAAAATGATTTGTTTAGGCCATGCAGTGGATGAATACATATGAATGCTGATCACCGAAAGATGAATTCCTCATGTCCCGGTGGGTATTTCCACCATAAGATACCCCTAGATTCTAGTCGATATTTCAATTACTAGGACGAGTTCCTCTTACATTGTTCAAGTGAGTGCTACATGAATAAACAATATGTTGACATAAACAATCCATTAAATTTTATTGTAGCCAATCAATTTGAGATTTTTTCTTACCTTGAGGGCTAGGAATTTTGATAATGATCTATCTTGGACACATTTCATCCTCAATAGTGATAACCCCCATGGAAATTCAAGAGTGTGGTCCCATATACATGACTGGGAGAACCAAAGGTTTTGAAGTTTTCACACAAAACTCCACGACCTCAAATAACTCATCACCTACCTCAGCTTCAAGAATAGCCCTCGAAACATACTCCTCTTCACCGAGTGATGGACCTTAACCCCCTTCAGCTGGGGCCCCTTTAACATCATCAAGATTCAACTTTACAATACTAGTTTTAGTTAAATAATCCAGATAGTGAAATGGATATATTCAATGATGCAGGTGATTCAATGTTTACCTCAAGGTACTCAATCAAGTATTATACTTTGAAGGTCATAATCTTAGTACTGTCTTGGGGACTCCCTTGATGAGAAATTGTTCCCCTTTATTCTTCTTCATAAAATTATTGTGCTTCATCATCGGTTGATGCCACCTCACTTGAATCATCAGCTGGTGGTGTCTCCACATGCTCTGGCTCACCACCAAACATCACCCACAGCGGGGTGGAATGTAGGATGGTTCCCCTCACTAGAAAACATAGTTATCCATGGATGAAAATTAAGTATTTCTCTAGTGGAAGACCTATTTGACCACAATTTGTGATAACCCGACCTCTAGTAGCTCAACCCCACCTCAAGTCATCTTCCGCCACATATCCTCTAATGATATCGATATCTGCAGCTTCCTACAGGAAGACTGTAGTGAAGGAAAGACAACATCGATTGGTTGTCAAAGAAGATGCTTTAATTTCATCTTAGGATACTCCCTTATTGGCCCCTAAAATCACTTTACGGAATATTATCCTCTATGAGGAAGGGACGCAGCCGCACATTGTAACATCCCCACCACTACAATTCTAATATGAGAGGCATGTATGCTTCCTCGCTACTCTAGTTCCTTGATCTTCAGTTCAATCACCCAAATATTCTTCTGTAGGGCTTTCACTAGATATGATACCACACAGTTCCTAGAATATTTTTTTAATAGTCCATCATCAAATTTGGTTAGCAGTAGCATGATGGTTTTGTTGGAGTCCACATTTCCCATAATGCACCATAATTAGTGAAGTATATAGAGGTTTTTATCTTCACATACCCCTATTTATACTATATTCACCACTCACTGAAGGCACCCAAACTTACTAGAGAAATAGGACGGTGTGTACGGATCACTTTAAATATTTTTGTTGATCCGATCCACCAGCACCCTACCTCTAAATCTTTGAAAATAATCCCTCTCCTTCCATGATCCTTGAAGGTAGTACACTATTGGACCAACTGGGGTTGTGACGGGGGTGGAAGTTGATGTTTTCATGGTTTATAATCAAGAGTAAGATCCAAGCCTTGTCTAGTGTCACTGGATTAACCCCAATGATGTTCAGCAGAGATGAATGCAGACTTTTTTTCAGAGGACTAATGGAATTCTAAAATTCGTAACCCTTAAAGTGAACTAAAATATAGAAATGAAAGTACTAGAACAATCCACATGTCCTTCTAAATGTGTTTCCCAATAAAACACCACCCAATATGCTTTAATGTCTGGACTGTATAGGTACACCCAAGTTGACCCAGTTATCAGCTACTAGGATTTCTACCATCACCAGTATCCTCCTAAGTATTACCATCCATGAATCTCTAATATGAAGTAGTCATCCACTCATAAATGTGGAAAAGAAATCAGTATAGAGAACCAGGGAATCCTAGACTCCCACCATGTTGAACCCCCACTTTGGATACCATCCTTCTTCTAGGATCAACCAGTATGATCCTAGATTCCTCCTCTATGACATAGTTGGACAATTGTTTCCTTAACCCAATGAACTCACTCTCAGGTCCTTCTTGAGGAACATGTCAAACCATGCCTTGAACAGGATATCCATGTGAAATAAAATTGGTTGTTTCAACTTCTCATTTAGTGCCTCCATGTGATGTTACACCATGATAAGAGTATGCTCCGTGTTCTTCCAAGTATTCTCTGATAGAATGAACTCATCATATTGGAATTGCTCAAGTGGAATGTCACTGATTTAATGAATTTCCCACAAGATTATGTAGACTTCCCCATAATGGACATGGAATGTGTTTATATTTGGGGACCATTAGCTAAAGGTCTCTTGATATAGCTTTTTTGGATGGTAAAAGTGGATTTGTGACATCCACAGCACTTCATTTGTCCCAATGTTGTGCAACATTACCCTATCCACCTAGAATCTATAGCACAACCAATATGCCCATGAGAATTATCCGGTGAAGTTCTCGTCAGACCTCAGGTCTCATTCCTTATTCCAATCCAAGCTATTATCCCTCATACTCCTCTAGAAGGTAGTGGCTTATTGGTAAGGGATTGACTTACATACACGGTAAAAAAGATCTTATCATGTGGAAAGTCAAAGGTGTTATACCATGGGCCCCCTTCACTTATTTATAGGTGTGGACCCAGACATCCACAAAAGTGAAAGGTTATTATGTTCCAACTGTAGATTTTTTCCAAGCACCCATGATACTCAACCCATTTCTTTTGTTTTTCTCTCAGAACCCGTCATTCTAGTCCCCTTTCCACTCAGATTATGATGGGGAATTTATTAGTGTAAAAATCCAAGAGAATGCATATACAACCTATTTGAAAAAACTGAAGCCATCTTGTGACTTGGAGAAGCATCCCAAGAGCACCAAGGGAGGTGTACACAAGATTCATGAACTGCAAAAAATATTGAAATCCTTGCACAAGACCCTTGCATGCCAAATATGATATCAATCTGGTCATTTCCATGGAGGTTCCACAAGCCTCCCTGGAAAACACATGAAAAAGAACATCTCTATGTAAAAGACACCATATTCACAAGAAATATACTTCCATGCAAAATAAAACATCAATTCATGTCCCTTTTTCATAGGCCACTCAATTGGTCAAGGCCACTGCACACATGATTTCTACATTACGCATAAGAAACTCGATATATGTGTATCCCTATTTTGCACTAAATACGTCATCGACCAGACCATTGTGAGATCATTCGCAGTGGATAAGGATGATGGTGTGTTGAATAAAAATTCTATGATAAAATCATCCATTTTATTGGTGAAATTTTTGAGTATAAGTAGATGGTCACCCCCCCCCTTCAAGGTGATGCTCTAGAAGTTTAACTAATGCTCTGTTGTGTGTAGGACTAATCTTTTGTGACATTAAAAAATCATGGAACCATTAAGGTGGATACCATATGAGATAGGTTCCTTTTGTTTCCTCCCTTGAGTGGGCCCACAATGTTTTTATCCTATCCCTACTTCTTTCAACCCAAATAGGATGCGTGCAAAGACTCCTCTTATGTGCACCCATGACATTGCCCGCAAACCCCATTCTTTCATGCACCCTCTAAATTTCCTAAAATCCTTTAATATTGTGTTCCTACTTTCTTTGAATCTATATTTCTTGAATTTATGTCAAAGAACTTTTTTTGATAACCTATTGCAAGAAACCCCCTATGTTGCATGCACTTCTTATGCATATCCCTCCAAAATTGCACCCAAATATTTTATGGTCACTCATGAGGTGTCCCCTTTGCCTCTAGTGAACACATTTCCATACCTTTTTTTTCTCATTAAAGGTACACTAATTCTTTTTCACTTCTCATCATAGGCACTCTAACGTGGACCTCATGATAAGCCACAACTATACACTTTCATCCCCTAGTATGTAACATAAAAGACATATTTTAAAGGTATTTTTCATTTAATTTACATCCTTTCTTTGTTTTGGGTGTTTCCCTTGGTTTTAGGGAGGAATAGATGAGTATTCATGAATTGGGCCAAACCGTGAGCCCAATTCCAGATTAAAAAATAAGTTTTGTATATTTTATAACTTTTTCATTTGTCAACATTTTTTATCCATTCAAATTCCTACTTGACCTACCCTAACCTATTAACACCACTAAGGTAATTTTGAGCTTTTAGAAATCCATAACCATGGTTTATTTGGGTTTTTATCTAAGGGGTTGGTCCTACCCGAAAGCCCAATTCCTGTTTAAAAAGTAAATTTTGATTATGATATAACTTATTCAATTTTTGGGATTTTTTGGTGATTCCAAGTCTCACCCAAGCCCAATTAACCCAGTGGATCATCTTAACTCTCTCCCCCCCTCTTGGGAGCTTTGGTTAATTGCGATTTGGTGCCGAACATCATAGGCTTCCTCAAATCGCCCAGATTTGAAGAGGTAAAGTCTTTCTTTCATAACTCTCTCAATTATCAATATTTTTCCTCCATTACAGTTCCTTAATGACCTAATACATCGTTTTAAAACGAACCCTAAATTTTGGCTCTTTTGAATTTCGGATACTAGTGTTTTGGAGTGATTAATTCAAGATACTTCAAGTAAATGAGCCCTTCTCTTTCCTCTTTCAAATTAATTTGGGTTTAACTCATTGTTCTTAGGGTTTCTTCGGTTATAATTGAGTTTAATAATGTCCATAAACTAGGTTTTCGAACCTAGGGTTTAACTTTGGGATTTATTGGCCAATTTTTGTGGTTTTAGGTTTGATCAAGTTCTATCTTGGTGCGGCGGGGGTGTGATTTGATTTTCGCACGGAGATTCAAGGGTTTTTGTTACTTTGGTAGGTGATTCCATTATGTGTGAAATTTTTGTCAATTAGCTTTCTATTTTCATGGTACCTTAATTTTTATTTCACGTGTTTTTTTTTGTAAAAATTGGTTTTAGTTTCATTTAAAATGCAAATGAATTTTAAGTTCCAATTTTTGGTGAAATTGGGGGTTTTTCATTCAAATATTTTATTGGTTCATTTTGGGCTGACCTATAATTACTTAGTTTATTTTATTGAACTTTATTAGGACTGAAAATCATTTTTTGAATGTTTATTCTTTTTTTTTGTTGTGAAAGTTTGTTTAAATGGTGTCTGGGAAGCAAATGGGCTTTAAGTGCCATGTTTGTGTGAAAATCGTGTTTTTAAAATATATAACTTCTTGGTTCAGATTGGGCTACCCCATAACTGAATTGTTGGTTTAATTAAAGGGTATTGAACTGAAATTTTCCTTTAATGACTTACAAGTGTTCACATAGTGTGCAAAGTGGATATCTTAAAGATCTTTGGGTGCAAAACAATGTGATGTTTTGAGAGGTTGTTTTATTGAAAATAAAATTATTTTATTGTGTGTTTTAAATGGTATAAAATTTGTGTAGATAATGTAAAATTTGTATGTGACCAGTAGTGATATTTTATGTGCAAATGTATGTGTGTTGTTTGCTGAAATTGTTTGAGCTCAAAAAGGGGAAGCCTAGGTACCTAGGAGGGCGGATTTGTACTAGTACAGCTAGTGGATCAGATGGGTTTTGTCCCTATTCCACTTAGCATTTGGATAATGACAACTCTAACTAAACTATGTGGATGATTATTGGGGACAACTAGGGTATGGGAATGTTCCCTACTAGTGGCTCGTGCACGAGAATGGTTTTTTCTATGGTTACTCTACACCGAGGTACGAGGTGCATAGGGCCCGAGACAACCTAGTGCTTAGGGGTGTTCCCGATTTTGATGCTCATTGGATTTGTGGTATTTACCCTTGTTGTGGGGTGTTTTTGTCAGTACTTTATAGTAGCTCACATGTCTATTTAATGTACTAACATTCTGAAATTCTTGGATTGAAAACCGTTTTCATTTGAAAGTTGCATTTCTTTGAATTTTAACACTATTTCACCTTGTGTATTAAAATTGCTTGTTTTGTTCACATTGTATTGCATGCTCTTTGGAATCATCTGGTGGTATCCTATTGGGTTTAGGCTCACACCCTACTTACACCCCTTGGGTGTAAGTATACCTACTTATGCTTGACTCAGGTAAAGAGAAGGCTAAGGGTGATGGCGGTTCAGGGTGTTAGTCCCCATCATTGGGGCGAAGTTGCGGATAAGGCTTGCGGGTGATGATCCCCTTGTTGTGTGGAGTCCATGGGGATGTATTTATGTTGTCATTATTTTTTTAGACCACTTTTAGTGTCCTTAAACATATTTCTTCAGATCCGGTTTTGTTAAGAATTGTTTAGCATGAAAATTTCAGATTCTAATAATTGATTGTTTTTTTATGATTTATGCTTTCATACTCGGGTAAATCATTCCCAAACTAGATTTGTTTGATACCCGGGAACTTGTGCCAGCTCGTGGGGATAGGGAATGCCTTTCAGGCCTTGCCACGGGCCGGGTTTGGTGCCGTTAATGGTGGCGACCAGATCCGGTTCGTGACAAAATGGTATCAGAGGAGGTTAAAGTTTTTGGGTTATATTGTTATTTTGGGATGAGTCGGGATAGACAGGAGATAGGACTATCGGGGCTCAGGGTATTGGTTGTGAGTAGGGTGTCTGGCCCGCACCTCTCATGGAAGACCTTGAGTCACCAGGGGATGTTGGAATTTACGGATTGACTTCACTTCCAGGTGAGACGTGTGGGCTGCTAACCACATGTGGACATCATGCATATGTGGAGTAGTTGTTTATTTTATTACAGGAATGTGTTTAGTTTATTTATATTTGATTTATTTGATTACAATTTTCAGAATTGTGGTATTGACTATTGATTTGTGACTGTTGCATTTTGTAGCAACATGCCTCCCTGAAAAGCTCCCATGCGCCCACAGGAGGAATCTGGAGAGAGTTCTCCCACACCGATTGATCAGAGGCTCGTGGAGGCTGTGGTTCGGGCTATCCATGCTTTGGGATACGGACCATCTCCTGATCTTATTTCTGTTAGGGTAGAAGAGACTGGTCCTAGAAAAGATAAAGCAAAAGAGTTTCTGAAAAACAAGCCTCCTACCTTCCGAGGTAGCACAGAACCCCAGGAAGCAGAAGAATGGATTGAGAAGATCGAGCGTATGTTTGAGTTCTTGGAAACACCCGAGGAGATCATGGTGAAGTGTGCCTCCTTTCTATTGGAGGGTCCCAGCTGTAAATGGTGGGAGTCAGTGCTTCAGGCTGGGAAGAATGAGCAGATGCGCTGGGGAGATTTCAAGGCTGTATTCAATGAACAGTACTACCTTGAGGTGTTGGATTATGCCAGGTCTAGAGAGTTCATGGAACTTGTTCAGGGGAATCTATCTGTGATGGAGTATGGAAACAGTTTCGCTGAGTTGGTTCGGTATGCTCCAGAAATTGTGTCTAATGAGCAATCGAAGGCCCAGAGGTTTGAGAAAGGCTTGCGACCAGAGATATACTCCCAGGTGTTCTTGTTTAAGATGAGGACCTATGCTAAGGTTTTTGATCGGGCATGCATGGTGGAGATTTATAGGAAAGGAATTTCTGGTTTCTATGGTTCAGTATCAGCAGTGGTCAGTGGGAGCTCCTCAAAGAAGAAAAGGAAGCGAGAGGATCATGTGAAGAAAGGAGGGGGCAGTTCAAGCCACTATTCCTTGCAGTTTTCTTCTACAGCTTCTGATGCGAGATTGGTCGTGTGCCACCAATGTGGGAGGACTAGGCATATCTGACCAGCATGTCCACTTCCTCCGAAGCTTTGTTACCAGTGTGGAGGTATAGGGCATTTTCAACGCTTCTGCGGTGTGGCACGTCTACTCCCAAGTGGGGCAGGGTCAGTGGCTTCAAGAGGAGTTCCAGCACAGTCCGAGCCATCGAGGACTGGGGGATCTCGATTTGGTGGTCGTGGTGGTAGGGCTGGATCATCTTCTAGGAAGAGCCAGTTCAGGGCACATCCACAGACTAGTGGTCGTCCTCAGGCAGATAATGGACATATCTATGCAGTGGATCAGTCACTAGCAGGATCAGAGGTGGGACTGTCGACAGTTCGAGGTACCGTTCTGATCGCATCTTCTATATCTACTTCTCTTTTTGATACGGTTGCCTCTGTTTCATTCATTTATGCACATTTTGTGGACATTCTGAATTTTCAAACTGAGTAGATGTCATTTTCAATGGATTTGGTGACACCGTTGGGAAAGAAGAAGAAGCGTGGCCTCAGGTTCCCCTCGTGTGCGCTTTCTGTGTTAGGGGTCGAGATGGAGTGGGACCTCTTGGTCATAGATATGGACCTTTTTATGTCATACTAGAGATGGATTGGCTAGTACACTTCCAGGCACACATCGATTGCTACAGACGGTGTGTGAGTTTCACGGAACCTGATGGGAGTCGTCAGGTTTTTCAAGGAGAATGGGATCCATGATCAGGTCGTGCAGGGCCTCCACTCCCAGAGTTGGGAAGTGTTATCTTCCAGTTATCTTTGCTTATGCTAGAGGATGGTCATTATTCTGAAGGTTCACTACCTCATGTAGTGAATGAGTTTCCCGAGGTATTCCCAGATGATTTTTCAGGTTTTCCCCTAGAGCGGGATGTGGAGTTTTTGATTGATCTAGCACCGGGAACACAACCAATATCTCTTCCCTCTTATCGCATAGACCCCACCAAGTTGAGGGAATTAAAGATACAGCTGGATGATTTAGAATCCAAAGGATTCATTCACCCAAGCGTCTCTCCTTGGGCTGCTCTTGTGTTGTTTGCAAAAAGGCTGCTGGATCCCTCCGGTTGTGCATTGACTACTGTAAGCTGAATAAGGTAACAATTAAAAACAAATACCATTTGCCCAAAATAGATGATTTGTTTGATCATTTTAAGGGGGAAAAGTGGTTCTCAATGATAGAACTGCGTTCAGGGTATCATCAACTCTGGGTGAAGGGGTCAGATATCCCTAAGACAGCCTTCCGAAGCAGGTACGACCACTTTGAGTATTTGGTCATGCCCTTCGAATTGACCAATGCTCCAGTGGTATTTATGGAACTTATGAATAGGTTGTTCCATCAGTATCTCGATTACTTTGTTGTGGTGTTCGTGGATGACATTCTGGTATACTCTTACTCTGAGGAGGAACACAGACATCACTTGAGGATTGTTTTGGGTATATTACAAGATCACCGCCTCTATGAAAAGTTTTCAAAGTGCACTTTCTGGATCATAGAGGTGATATTTCTGGGGCATGTGATCTCAAATCATGGAGTTTCAGTGGACCCTGAGAAAATTAGTGCAGTCATGTCGTGGGAGAAACCAAAGAATGTGTTCGAGATCAGGAGTTTTCTTGGCTTGGCTGGTTATTACAGGCGATTCGTTCGGGATTTCTCTCGGCTTGCTTCACTGATGACTTCGCTCACCCGAAAAGGGGTGAAGTTTGTATGGGGTATATAATGTCAGGTGTCATTTGCTGAGTTGAAGAGGCGGCTGACTACCACCCCCGTGCTGATTTTTCCAGAGGCTGGAAAGGGATATGTTGTCTATTGTGATGCTTTAGGTATGGGTCTTGGGTGCATGCTTATGTAGGATGATCATGTGGTCGTGTATGGATCTTTCCAACTTCAACCACATGAAAATAACTACCCTACCCATGACTTGGAGTTGGAAGTGGTTATGCATGCTTTGAAGACTTGGCGTCACTACCTCTTTGGGGAGAAGTTTTTGGTATACTCTGATCACAAAAGCTTGGCTTATATCTTCTCGCAAAAGGACCTCAACTTGAGGCACCGTCGCTGGATTGAGTACTTGCAGGGTTTTGACTTTGACATTGTCTATACCCCAGGAAAGGGTAATGTAGTGGCCGACGCTTTGAGTAGAAGAGTTCCAGTGCTGGCTTTGAGGAATTCTATTGATGAGTGGACATTGATGGGGCTCTTTTCTCAGATGCATGTGGAGACTAGGGAACACAGTGGAGGGGCATTCTTGGAAATCATCCAGTTGACTCCTTCTCTATTGGATTTGATTCAGTAGGAACAACCCAGTGATGATCTTTGTCAGCAGTCGAAGCAGTTCCTTCCTGGTGGGGAGACATCCTCTGATTGGTCGTTGTCTCCCGAGGGCATCTTGTGCTTCAAGGGACATTCAGTAGTGCCATTATCTCTACGGAAGGTGGTGATGCAATATAGCCACTAGTCTCAGTGGGCTATCCATCCGGGTGCCACTAAGATGTATTATGATGTCTGTCGGCAGTTTTGGAGGCCTGGGATGAGACGGGACATAGAAGACTTTGTTTCAAGATGCTACACATGTCAGCAGGTGAAAGCAGAGCACCAAAGGCCATCCGGTTTGCTCCAACCACTACCCATTCCTACCTGGAAGTGGGATGAGGTCGCCATGGACTTCATTGTTGTCTTACCTCGTACACCTTGGGGTAAGAATTCCATTTGGGTGGTGATTGATCATCTGACCAAATCATCCCACTTCATTCCGATAAAAGATACAACTAAAGTAGATGAGTTGGGCCATTTTTATCTTCAAGAAGTGGTGAGACTCCATGGTGTACCATCAAATTTTGTTTCAGATAGAGACCCCCACTTTACATCTCAATTTTGGGAAGGCCTTCAGAAGGCCTTGGGTCTCAGATTAAGATGAGCATGACATACCACCCTCAGACGGATGGTCAGACATAGTGGGCGAATTAGATTTTGGAGGACATGCTTCGTGGATGTGTCCTGGACTTTGGAGGTTCTTGGGATAGCCATTTGGGATTGGTTGAGTTTTCTTATAATAATAGTTACCAATCCACGATTTGAATGGCCCCTTTTGAGGCGCTCTATGGTCGGCCTTGTCGGTCCCCCCTATGTTGGGCTGAGGTAGGAGAGACTTCACTGTTGGGGCCAAGACTTGTGCAGGAGACTTCTGAGAAGGTCAAGTTGATCAGGAAGCGCTTATTGACATCTCAAAGTAGTCATAAATCTTATTTTTACTGGAGGCTTCGAGACCTAGAGTTTTCTATGGGTGACAGGGTATTCTTAAAAGTGGCCCCTCGTCTGGGCCATCGTCGATTGGGGAAGCAAGGTAAGATGATTCCATGGTATATCGGTCCCTTTGAGATCACCGAGCATATTGTAAAGGTGGCATACAGGTTGGCCCTACCTTCTTAGTTGACGTCTATCCATGATGTCTTCCATGTCTCTCGGTTGAAGAAATACAACCCGGATCCATCCCATGTGTTGAGTTGGGAAGAACTGGAGATATAGTCTGACTTGTCTATTATTGAGAGGCCGGTGAAAATAGTGGACTCCCAAGAGAAGATACTTCGAGGGAAGTATATTACTTTAGTTTGGGTTTTATGGCATCATGGGATTGATACACATGAGACATGGGAGCGAAAGTCATGGGTTGAGGAAGAGTACTCATTCTTGTTTTCCAACCAAGATTCATGTTGACTTTATGGGGTAGAAATTCCTTTATGGTGGGGATAATTGTCACATACAAGACATATTTTAAAGGCATTTTGTATTTAATTTACATCCTTTCTTTGTTTTGGGGGTTTCCATATGTTTTAGGGAGGAATAGATGAGTATTCATGAATTGGGCCAAACCATGAGCCCAATTCCAGATTAAAAAATAAATTTTGTATCTTTTATAACTTTTTCATTTTTCAAAATTTGTTATCCATTAAAATTCCTAATTGACCTAACCTAACCTATTAACACCACCAAGGTAATTTTGAGCTTTTAGAAATCCATAACCAGGGGTTATTTGGGTTTTTATCTAATAGGTTGGGCCTGCCCGAAAGCCCAATTCCTGTTTTAAAAATAAATATTTATTATGTTACAACCTATTCAATTTTTGGGATTTTTCAGTGATTCCAAGTCTCACCCAAAACCATTTAACCCAGAAGAGCGTTTGAACTCTCTCCCCCTTCTTGGGAGCTCTGGTTAATCGCTATTTGGTGTCAAACTTCATACGCTTCCTAAAATCTCCCAGATTTAAAGAGGTAAAGTCTTTCTTTCATAACTCTCTCAATTCTCAATATTTTTCCTCAATTCCAGTTCCTAAAAGACCTAATATATCTTCTTAGAACGAACCCTAAATTTTGTCTCTTTTAACAATCATATACTGGTGTTATGGAGTGATTCATTCAAGATACGTCAAGTAAATGATCCCTTCTCTTTCCTCTTTCAAATTACTTTGGGTTTAACTCATTGTTCTTAGGGTTTATTCGGTTATAATTGAGTTTAATAATTTCCATAAAGTAGGTTTTCTAACCTAGGGTTTATCTTTGAGCTTTCTTGTCCAATTTTTGTGGTTTTAGGTTTGATCTAGTTCTCTCTTGGTGTGGCGGGGGTGCGATTTGATTTTCGCACGGAGATTCAAGGGTTTTTGTTACTTTGGTAGGTGATTCCATTGTTTGTGCAATTTTTGTGAATTAGCATCCCGTTTTCATGGTACCTTAATGTTTATTTCACTTGAATGTTTCTGTAAAAATTTGTTTTAGTTGCATTTATAATGTAAATGAATTTTAAGTTCCAATTTTTGGTGAAATTGGGGTTTTTTCATTCAAATCTTTTATTGGGTCATTTTGGGCTGACCTATAATTACTTAGTTGATTTTATTGAACTGTATTAGGACTGAAAATCATGTTTTGAATGTTTATTCTTTTCATTTGTTGCTGTGAAAGTTTGTTTAAATGGTGTTTGGGATGCAAATGGGCGTTAAGTGCCATGTTTGTGTGAAAATGGTGTTTTTTAAAAGATATAACTTCTTGGTTCACATTGGGATACCCCATAACTGAATTTTTTGGTTCATTAAAGGGTATTGAACTGAAAGTTTGTTTTAATGACTTACTAGGGTTCACATAGTGTGCAAAGTGGATATCTTAATGATCTTTGGGTGCAAAACAATGTGATGTTTTGAGAGGTTGTTTTATTGAAAATAAAATTATTTTATTGTGTGTTTTAAATGGTATAAAATCTGTGTAGATACTGTACAATTTGTATGTGACTAGTAGTGATATTTTATGTGCAAAAGGATGTGTGTTGTTTTCTGAAATTTTTTTAGCACAAAAAGGGGAAGCCCGGGTACCTAGGTGGGGCGGATTTGTACCAGTACGGCTAGTGGATCGGATGGGTTTTGTCCCTGTTCCACTTAGAATTTGGATACCGACAACTCTAAATAAACTATTTGGATGATGATTGGGGACCATTAGGTTATGGGTATGTTCCCTACTAGTGGCTCATGTACGAGAACAGATTTTTATATGGTTACTCTACACCGAGGTACGAGGTACATAGGGCCCGAGATAACCTAGTGCTTAGGGGTGTTCCCGATTTTGATGCTCATTGGATTTGTAGTATTTACCCTTGTTGTGGGTGTTTTTGGAAGTAATCTATAGTATCTCACACGTCTATTTAATGTTCTAACATTCTGAAATTCTTGGATTGAAAACTGTTTTCATTTGAAAGTTGCATTTCTTTGAATTTTAACACTGTTTCACCTTGTGTATTAAAATTGCTTGTTTTGTTCCCATTGTATTGCATGCTATTTGGAATCATCTGGTGGTATCCTATTGGGATTAGGATCACACCCTACTTACACCACTTGGTTGTAAGTATACCTGCTTATGCTTGACTCAAGTAAAGATAAGGCTAAGGGTGATGGCGGTTCAGGGTGTTAGTCCCCATCATTGGGGCGGAGTTGTGGAGAAGGCTTGCGGGTGACGATCCCCTTGTCGTGTGGAGTACATGGGGATGTCTTTATATTGTCATTATTTGTTTTTAGACCACTTGTAGTGTCTTTAAACATATTTATTCAGATCTGATTTTGTTAAGAATTGTTTAGCATGAAAATTTCAGATTCTAATAATTGATTGTTTTTTTACGATTTATGCTTTCATACTTGGGTAAATCATTCCCAACCCAGATTTTTTTGATACCCGGGCACTTGTGACAGCCCGTGGGGATAGGGAACGCCCTTTGGGCCTTGCCACAGCCCGGGTTTGGTGCTGTTAATGGTGGCAACCAGATCCGGTTCGTGACATATTTTTTCCGAAGTTATGCCCCATCCAAGGGTACATGATCTGTGGTTATGTAATCCCAAGGGGTAAGGAGTGAGTCCCCCATATCTGAGATAAATGATGTAAATTTACCTTGTACCAATATCCTCATCACATGACATAAAACTATAGTATTAACCCATGAAATGTACATGGAATTCTGCATGTACGTTCATCATGGGATTCTATCTTCTCTACCGCATAGGATGAAACCCCAACACCAAGGTGACATCCATGCACAATCCCCACACCTTCTCCCCCACCATGGGATTCTACCCCAACACCATGGAAAATCTCATGCATAATCCCCACACACCCTATGTCTCAAGAATAAGATGCTCTGTGTACAAATCACATAGAATGAGATCCTCCTCATATAGAATGTGACGCCCCTCACATGGAATAAAATCCTCCTTGGGAATATTCCATGTGTAATCCCCACATCATCTCTTATTTGCGCATCATCCATGACACAGATGTTAGGACTATGACTTTCTATTGTTTCTCATACTAGGAATGACTCACATGGGATTAGAGGTTAGTAGAGACCATGAAACCAAGTCTCCACCTTCCATGGGACGTTCCTATGTGTAATCCCAAATCATGTCCCCTATCATTAGAAACCTAAAAGGTGTAACCACAACCTTTAAAACTATGTGGGATTTGATTCCTAGTTAACTGTGATATGTAGGAAGCCACCCTAAGTTCAAAACACAACGTTCCATCCATTCCACCCATTCCATCCACTCCCAACTCTCTATCTACATCCACTATATTTTTCCCAATTCCACCACATACTCATAACATCATGCCACCTAATTGGAGACTACACCTGCTTCAGGACCCTTTGGATCAGTTTCATACATGTTCCTCATCCACATCATCTCTACACCTTGCAGAACATAAGTGGATCCCATGCGTAATCCCCACACCATCTAACCAAGAGAAATACTCTTGTTATGGGAATATTCCATGCATAATCCCCACACCATCTCTCATTAACACTCCTTTCATGACGCAAGAATCCTTTCCACATTACATTAAATTGTATGGACTAATCCTATCACATGACCTTACACTACAACATCAAACTATGTGATTTTTTATCCCTTTATTCTTAAAAAGTATTGTAGGATGCCTCTTTAAGGTTCAATACCAACCAAAGGTAAACCTTGGTTCCCCCTCCTAGGGGTAAACCTCCCTGATCCACCTCCATGGGTTTTCCCAATAAACATTTAAGATATAAAATATTCCATTTATGGGACACACCTCCTAGTTCTACCTCCAAGGTCATTCCAATCCATCCGGTTTCATGGTGTGACATCTTCCCTTTATGGGGTGCACCTATCGGGCCAGCTTCCATGGGAGTTATGACCGATTTGCATTCACGGTGTGACATATTACTTTCTTGGGACACACCTATTTAATCCCCCTCTAAGGGAGCTCTGATCAATTGGTTGGTATACTTCTAGGTACTCTATCTAAGGGACACAACTCCTTGATTTTCCTCTGTGGGGCTTTCTGATCAGCCTAATCTCCATATCCTCATGATTTTCAACTTGCAACATGTCTCATAATGCCACTACATGCTAAAAATGGGATTCTTGAGGTGATATACTTGGTACATATACACCACCGACATTGGATACCTCATGATAAACATGATATGCCTTGGGTTCTACACCTAAATATGCCTCCATGATATGGCATTCTATTTGGAAGAATATAGGTGACCAATGTTTATAGTGGCAATAAATGATAGTGATTCTTAATGTGACTACTCTCATGGACGGAGGTACCTACCCTTTCAAGGCCCTTTGGAATGTCTAGAAGTAGCACCATAATTAACTAGCATCCACAAAGAGATGGAACCATGAATGAGTTTCATGAACATGACTTAACTCTATGAGGAGACTCAGTATAGGCAATGAATTTCGAGGTAGAATCCCTAGAAGGAGGAACCTACTTCCCATCATCCTATTTTGATCAAGTATAATACATAACTAATGAAATTGATGAATTCCATCTACCTTTAGAAACTGAGAATGTAGGGTAATATAATGAGATGCTAGCGCACATCAACATGCAGAGGTGGTCACACCCTGATAAAAGAATAAAAAATAGTAACATTTTTTAATATTAATTTTATTTAGGTAATTAGGGATAAAGGAGTTTTTATATTTTTTTAACATTTTGATTTATCATATATATAACCATGGGATTGAAATGTTATTTTGAGACTAAGTGATTAATGTTATTTTTGATGATGATAAGTATTTTGGGAATATATTATGTTTAACGTAAATGGAAATAATTTTGGTTAAGATGGTTTTTTAATAGGGGAGTAAAAGTTGAATTATCTTTTTGAAGTATATATTATTTTTTTCATTATGTTAATTTAGATTCTTTTAGAGATTATATGATTAGGGAATATACATTTTTGGTATATGAATTTGTATGTGAATAATGTTCTTTAGATACACATGTTGTGTTTATTATCTAGTATTTATGATTTATACATTTTAGCGATATTTTGATGAGATTTATGGTTATATATTTATAGAATAATATATGTTGAAAATTTTGTGTTATTTTGGAATTTTGGAGATTAATTATTTGTATGAATGTTTATAAATTTTGGATATTATCTGACCTTATGCTATCCATTTTGGTTTTTGATAAATTTTACACAAAGTAAGAATATATTTTAGTCCTTTAATATTATTCTTGGTCAATAAGAAGTTGATTATTGGGCTTTAGGAATTAAATATTAATAATCATTATTTAAAGTATAAGATAAGATAATATTTTTTAACACATAACCAAAGGAAAAAATTTCATTTATGGATTTGATGAAAATTAAGTAAGTATGTTTTCTTATACTTTTATTCTAGATGGTAAATGAATTCCTAAAATCTAGTTAAAGGTTATTTTTTTAAAAGTAGAGTTCATAGTTCCCTTTTTATTGAAACAGAGGACTTCTTTTTTGGGTTGAGGAGACCCATTTCATGTCTTATTGGCCCAGATGGTATTAAATCCCAATACATGGTCTGAAGGAACATATATTTGGACAAAAGTACCCTCTATTGAAAAGTATTACTATAGTTCCTAGGATTCTACAGTACTTTCACTACTATTATCCATGTGACAGTTCCCACCATAGCTATAGTGTTGTCAATGCTACAATTCCACCAATTCTACTTTACCACTACATTACTATAACTGTAACCTACACCTAATGGGATTTGAATACCTAACCATGATAAATTATTGAGGGGTACGTACCCATAAGAGGAACTCTAAAAAATATCATTAAAAAAATGTTATCCTATTAACTTTATTTCTGATGATTTTATTGTATTCTTAATCCATTGTTGATTTAGGTTTTTGTGGTTATTAAATTTAGTGTGCCTGAATTCTCTCTCAATTTCCATAATTTGGATATTTCTTTTCTCATCCATATAAATATTTTTACTTCCCACTAATGTTATCCTATTTGTAATACTATTTTTGTTTTATTCCATATGACCTTTGTATTCATCGTTCTCTCTTTTCAAAAGGATGTTTCATTAACCCATTTAATGATGTGATTTTTTAAAAAAGGTATATTGAAATTTCAAATACTTGTTTAAAATTTCCAATCTCAAATTTCAAGGTTGATGTTTTTAAAATTTGTACAATATAATGCCCAAATATTTTATAAATAAGACTATGTTCAATGTCATATACGACATGACACATTAACATTAAACGAACCACAAAATATTATTATTTAAATATGATCACTATAATCTATATGTTCAATTGGATGGTATGAATAGTAATAACAATATTGTTAAATATATATAATTTTAATGCTGAATAAAAATCTATTCATTGATTCTTTGGAAATAAGAACTTATTTTTCAATATTGTTATTTTATGCTTCAAATATACTTTATAATTCAAAAATTATTCTTATTTCCTTTTGTGATGTAATATTATAATTAATTTCTACCATATTTAAAAAATTTATCTTATAAAAATTATATAATTTTTTAAATAATCCTACAAAAATTATATTAGGGTGAAATTTTGGTATTTTTTATGAAAAGATTGGTTTTTCAACGAATAGTGAAAATACATATATTTATAAAAATATGATTTATTTTCATTTAAAAGTCCTCTTATGGTTTGAATTTGATATTAAATTAAGATATGACTCTTTTAGTTAGAAATAATATATTTAATTACATAGTAATCATAATTATACATTATTTTTTTATAAGATTATTTTTGGGCTTAAAAACACATTTTTCTTAAAATTGTTTTCCTTTTGTTTTACACATGTATATTTGAAATGATTTATGTAACCTATAGTAATTAAATTTTATGAAATGGAATTAAATTTCTTATTCATCATTTTAAATTTATCATAGTTTTAATTTTTTATATTTTTATGAAGAAGTAAATTTCTAGTGAATAGTAAAAATTACAGTTTTTATGAAATACTGTATCTTTTAGGATATCGTTAGGAAATAAATATTGTATAAAAAATTATTAAACTTATTCAATAAATAATTTATTAAAATATAATATAATTATCATAAATTAATAATAAAAAATCTATAAATTTAATTTATTTCAGGATAAATATGAAACTCATTTTCAGTGTCGACATAGTGCTTCTACAGCGCTGAAAAAGTAAAATTTGTTGTCCTAAACATAATATTTGAGAAGGGAGATGTAATTTATAGATTTTTAAAAAAATATGAACTATTATTTATGATTTTTATTTATATATTCAAATTTATTATTTATATAACAATTGAATTATTCAAATTCTTATACAATGTTTTTATAAGGCTAAAAAGTCCAAATAACGTATTAAAGAAGTTGTCATGAAATATATATGATTAAATTTACATATTTAATGAATACAATATTTATATTTAATGAATTAATTTATTTTTATTCTGGTAATTTTTTATGTTTTTTGTGATGAAATAATTACCTTAAATGATGACACAATGTTGACTCAGTGCATGTGCAAGAAGTAGAAAAATCATGTAAATAATTTTAAAAACTCTAAAAGTAATTTTTTTGGGTGATTTATAGTGTTTCATTAATTTGATATATATATATATAACATATTTTGGTTTTTTAATGTTTTATATTGGAATTACATTTTTATCTTGATGAATTTCAAGTAAAAGTAAATGAATAGTTTCAAAAAGGATATCAAAAATATTTTATAATAAAAAATATTTTATTAAATGATTAAAAATTCATAGAAAATATATATTCTGAAAAATTAATGGTATATGGTTTAATATATCAACCATGGAAAATTTCTCAGTTACATATCCTTTTATAGTATCTTTTTGGACCCCTAAAGTGTAAACAACTTTGATACTATATTAATCATTAAAAGGGTTAACAGGGGATTGAAAAACAAATATAAGGGTGAAAACATCACCTAAACATGTAAAAGTTTTATTTTATGAGACTATCTATACTCATATTCATCGTAAATTATAAATATTTCAATTTTTTGCTATTTTTCAATGAAAATTAATATACATTAATTTAATACTTTAAATATTTCTAATAGTACTAATCCCCACACTTATAAAATGAAACCACCTGCCATCTCTTCCTAAATCAATTTAAGAACTCTATATCATCCATTCCCTACAAAACATTCTTCCTAACATCCCTACACATTTTATATAGGTATTAGTTTTGTGATAATTCTATCCTTAGATGTATTAAGGAGTAAATAAAAGGAGGTTGTCTGAAAAATATGTATAGCTTTTAATAGAATGTTTTAGTATTATTTCTTCTTCAAACTCCATAAAATATTTTTAAACCATAGTGAAATAATAAAATAAGTTTCTTACATAAAATTATATTTTATTATATTAATTTAATAACATATATCCATATTCTCTTTCATAAAATCGTAAATTAAACCATCGTTAGTTTGTACAGTGGACCACTGCCTCACAAACTGATGTAATATATTTTCCATAAATTCCTATCAAAATTAGTCATAATGATTCATTTAAATTATTTATATCATAATCATGAAATAGTTTTTATCATTTAAAGATAATATTTTATTTATTTTCTTATCTTTCTATCCATTAAAAATGATAATGTCATTCATGAGTACGTATGGATTACCACCTCTACAAAGCGATGTTATTTGTTTTTCATCAACTAATCACATGGAATGTATATGTAATGGCATTTAAAAAATATGATATGATATTTATAATATAATAATAATTATATAAATATAAAATAATACTTATATTTCCATCACATTTTTTGAAAAATGGAAATGTTGTGCACGTTTATGTAAAACCTGCCATCTCCATGATTGTAATGTAACTAATTTATCATAAAAATATTTTATTATTTCCTTTAAAATTATAATTGATTTATAAAAATTATAATTATTCCATTATTATTATTCTAGAGATTATGTAATAGTTAACTCCTTGACTGCAGTCTACTTACCAAATTCATTTTGGATATATGATTCGAATATCGTCAAACTATCTGATGTGAACTTAATTGATTAAGTAATTGTATATAATATGGTAATAAATAAAATAAAATGAATAATAAAATTTAAAAAGTTTATTATTCATGTAAAATTTTAATATTAGTTTATTATTTAGGAAGATGAATAATGTATGTGACAATTCATACTCAAGGTAAGCGACACTTTGCATTTAAAACCCCGTTTTACATGCTTTCAACATTTATTTTCCAAATATTTTTGTCCCATTACCATATTATTTAATATATTTTATGGATGTATTTATATAGAAATAAATGAATTACAAAGGAAAATTTATGTCTCCTTTGATTTTATTTCAAATTTTTTCTAAAGGAATCATTTTACGCATGTTATACGGAACATTTTGAGAGGGAAAAAGAAAATGTTCTATTTTAATGGATACAATGTCAACGGTTTTTTCCATCATCATAAACGTTATTTTATGTTTGGATTTATTTATGATATTTCATGTTTTATTCAAATAAAAACTATCTTTAACATTGTTCTAGGTATTTTCAAAAATGGGTTTAAATTAAATGGATATTTCAATATCAAGAAATGTTTTTCCTATGGGTGAAAATAATATTTTGATAGAAATTTAAGATTTAATGTGTTATGATTATGTTATGGTTATTGAGAATTTTTTATGATGAATGGTGGTTCAATTATAAATTTTTTATGGGTGGTTTTTATTATAAACCATGAATGGGTGAGCCTGATATAGTTCTCTAATGAATTGGGTAATGGGACAGAGTTAACCAGTTGGTTTCTCCTAAGATATTACTATAATTTTCTAGGTTGGTTATTCAACTTATAATAGTAATATGAAAATGATGTCCCAAGTTACCAACATTTATTTATTAGGATTTTTAATATGTTTTCATAGAAATCTACTCATTTCACAGGGCAATATTATGAAATTTTATTTTAAAAAAGTAATTATTCCCTTTTTTGGAAAAATGGTATGTCTTTAAGAAAATGACTTTCAAGGGTTCTCATGTTTTCTAAAGGTACCCTCTCTATTTTTATTTTTCATTTTTTTCTTATAATTTTTTTTATGATTTTTTTTTAACAAATCTGATTTCATGTGCAAGAAAAAAATTATTTCAGCTCAAAGTTTATTATGTTAATTGAAAAACTCACTCATATGACCTCATGATTTTCAAATGGACTATTGTATTTACTTTATTTTTCTATATGTCCTTTAATGATGTTTTTTTCTCATCCAAAATTTTTAAATTATTTTTTATATATCTTAAGGATGATTAGAAAAGTTAATAAAGTCATAGTTCTAGATGTGAAAGTTACATGGAATGAAGAAATCATTCCTTTGTAAGAAACTTGTTTCATGGGAAAGTAAATATAGTTTAAAAATGTCCACATTTAAAGTGTATCTATTAATTATATAAAAGTATAAAAGTAAATGGTCTTGTGGTATTTATGTGGTCCAAAATTTATTTTTTATATTTTATATTTTGGATGGTTGAAATTGGGTCATATTTAATGGTATCAAAGTCAGAAATGTAAATATTATGTTATAAGCACCAGATTCTAGTATTATAGGTTCAAGGTTGTTATACCGACCCTTATTGAAGTTATAAAAAATAAATTATAAATAATTTTAGCTTCAAGAATAATATACCTAGTCTCATACTTCTAGTGGGTAAGTATCATTCAAATTTTCCCAAAGAAAAGTACTTACATTATAATATGTAAATTGAAAAATTAGTTAGTTCCCACAAGTATTTAGAATAGCTAGAGAGCCTTCATTAAATATTAGAAATTGAACCATGTAACATGAAAAGACCACTTAACCATTCAATTTTTAGAAAAAATGGTAGAGATTGTGGAGGGGAAGGTTAACTAATATTTCCTTTATGGATTTTATTGGTATTTATAGGTTTTAATAGCTCCGAATTACTATGAAAATACTATATTCAGCCACACCTTCGATATGTTTTCTTACAGGAGGATGTCCTTCAGTATTTTCAACTCCCCAGGTAATTTTCAATAATATAAGGTGAGAATATCTTCAAATTTCATTGATAGATACTTGGATGTATTCCTTAATAATTTCACTATGTATTACACTTATTTTAAAACTTTTATTGAAATTGTAGAAATAGTTTCAAGAAAATGCATTGAGAAAAACATGGCTTTTAATTTCAAAAAATTCCATTTTATGGTAGAAAAAATAATGTATCATGACACATAATTTATGAGTATTGGATTTAAATATAAAATGAAAAAATTTATGTGAGTTGTACACTACAATACCCGACCACTGTGACACACATTAGGTCATTTTTAGGACATATTGGGTTTTAGAGAAGGTTTATTAAGAGCATTATAAAAAATACATTAACTAACATACTCATGAAGGAAACTCATTTTTTATTTTATTATTCATGTATGATAGACATGAAAAAACTTAATGAAATTCTAATCACAACCCTCATAACCTTACCATAAGACTATAATTCCTCCTTTGAGATACTATGTAATGATTCTAATAAGGTTGTAGGATTTGTGTTTCCCTATAAAATGAATTAGTACCCAATAGTGATATCCTACACTTATATAACCCTAGAAACAACCCAAATAAAAAACATAATAATAGAATAAGTGTCTTTTTTAATTTTTGTGGCTTTAGAGAAATTTATGACTTATCTGTCAAGAATTAAATTATTTATTTACTCTGATCATACATTGCTAAGATATCTAATAACAATGGTTGTTCAAAAACCAATACTGGTGAGGAGGATGTTTCTTATGAAATATTTTGACCTGGAAATCATGGATAAGAAGGGAAATGAAAATATGGTTATAGACCGCATGAGTAGATTTCCTCATACTCCCAATGTACAACCTCCCACTGAGATGAACATGGTTTATTCCATACCTATTAAGCAATGTATGAAGCCACCCATATACCTTAGTACAGAGTTATGGTAAAATTTCTAGTAATATAAATTGCACTTACCTTAATTACCAAGAATCAATCTTTTAAATTAAAATCCAGGTCAAATTATTATGTATATGAAGATCCAAATTTATAGAATATTTATAGCAACCATGTAATTAGTGTAATAGCTTGAACCCACACTTCCATATTCTATACTAAAAACATGTTGTGAATTTATTTTGCAAATATAATATAAAAATACATAGTACATTATTCAAATGAGGATATTTTCAAGTTTAGTTTTTAGAAAATTTATAAAATACCATATATAACATCATAGTTTACAAAAAAAATAATTATATAACAAATGATTGAATTCATGAAAAATAGATTCATAAAAGAAGTGATCCACTATATAATGGAGGTGGACCACTGGGCAGGACGTACTTGGAGCAGACGACTGGACCCGAGGAGCTATGGAGGCTATCTGTACCCACCCTTCAGGTGGGACTTCTAGTGGACAGCCCAACGTTGCGGCTTTACTTTTCAGTTGTTGTACTCCTTTTTTAGTTGTACTTTACTTTCAGTTTGGGTTTGTATTCTGGCCCACTTACTTTTCCACACTTACTATTATACCCAGTTTTACGTAGTGTTTACTTCTGCTTGCTTACTCTGTGAGTTCGTTTACTTTACTAGGCAATGCCTTCCCCTTTTTATCGGGATTTACGCCTTGGTGCTAGTCGCCAGCCCCTGGCCTATGGAAGGCATGCTTGGGGGAGTCACAACACGGGTCCTAAGGACGGGTCGTGACAAATTGGTATTAGAGGAGTTCGGTTCAATCGAAGAACTCAGAACTCTGATCTTTTCAATGTGAAGCAATAGTGTTAAGAGTATTGATTGTGGTTATTAGTCCAGGGAGTCCAGTGTTGTTGCGGTGGTCAAAGTATCCATACACCAGGACCCTGACTTCTGATTTCCGACTCAATGCACGAAAACATTGATTGCAAGTGTGATTCAAGTTTTCATTGTGATTACTTTGTGTCAGCTCACTAGGTATACTGTATTAACCGTGGCGCGCCTATTTCTTTTCAGGATGGCCCCACGATGGAAGCCAGCTAGGGTTCCGATTTTCATGCATGACGACAGCCCACCTAGCGACAAGGCCTCGGTGAAGGGCCCTTTTACTGTAGAGGAACTGGCAGTACCACTACTCGCCGAGCCACCGATGCCACCACTCCCAGCCGCTGAGATTGCACCT
Organism: Viscum album; assembly: GCA_963277665.1. Lineage (NCBI taxonomy): Eukaryota > Viridiplantae > Streptophyta > Magnoliopsida > Santalales > Viscaceae > Viscum > Viscum album. The sequence continues at coordinate 2,767,364 of OY728136.1, forward strand.
TGCCTTAGTGCATTTCATGAGTTCCAGCATCAGCGACCGACCAGTTTCCACGGGGAGATGGACCCCCAGGCAGCCGAGGATTGTCTGTAGGCAGTTGTACAAGTTTTACGTTTGGTAGGGGCACCAGCAGACCTAATGGTGATGCTTGCAGCGAGTCTCCTGCACGCGACAGCAGGTAGATGGTGGATCTTGATGCTCCAGGTGCACGACAAGGCATCTCTCCTCTGGACGGACTTTGATAGCCTCTTCCGCTCGGAGTTCATCCCGGCCACCCTCTGTGCGGTGTGCATCTAGGAGCTTCTACAGCTACAGTAGGGCAGCTTGACGGTCGCCCAGTACTCGGCGAGATTTACAGACCTCTCGCGCTATTCGACGGACATGGTAAGGGACCCATTCTTCCAGACCTAGACCTTCGAGCAGGGAATGAGGCATGAGATCAGGGCATCGCTGATCTCCCTCAACATTTCGACATAGGTAGGGGTAATGGAGCAATCCCTTCTCATCGAGAGATTCCTTGCAGAGCCTACATTAGCACCGAGACCTACCGCAGGGCGGCACGTAGCAGAGTCTTCTGCAGTAGGCATTCGACGGATGACACATGGGTCCAGGCAGACCAGACCCTCAGGAAGATGACCTCGGGACACTGGCTCAGAGGTGCGGGTCACTCAGCACAGATCCAGTCTTTTGAGAGGCAGACATTGCTACGCATGTGGCAGGCAGGGCCACATAGCTCGTGACTGCCCGACCCACCGTGCAGAGGAGCAGCAGACGGTTGAGGGACCACCTAGGCAGAGGCATAGGGTCAACCGTGACCGTCCTCAGGGAGCAGGCGGACGAGTCAGAGGATTTGGCCGATTAGTAGGTGGTGGGCGACGCTTTGAAGCTCTACCACCCCCACCACCAGGAGGTCCACCCCGACCACAGGGTGCTGGTGGGCAGAGACAGGCACAACTTCAGGTAGCGGAGGCCTACAACCACGGCGCGCCCGATATGATTCTAGGTACTATCTGTGTCTATTCCACCCTTGCTGTAGTTCTTATAGACACAGGATCTAGTCATTATTTCATTGCTGCTGCCCTTGTTCGGAGCTCGGAGATTCCGACGGAGCTGATGGCTCGATCCTTACGGCTAGAGACACCTACAAGAGCAGACTCGACAATTACGCACTTGTGACGGAAGTGTGAGCTTACTCTAGGAGGCGAGAGCTTCGGCCGGGATCTTCTTTTAGAGGCGTCGAGGCCTTACGTCGTCATATTTGGAATGGATTGGTTATCTACAGTCCATGCTCAGATTGACTGCATTAGGCGCAAGGTGTAGTGTATACGCACCGACGGGAGCAGTTTCACCTTCACTGGCGAGAAGAGAGCCTTTGCAGCACAGGATGGAATCACGCAGAGGAGAGGGAAGCCCATCACTCATCAGTTGGCTAGCCTCATACTTGGTGAAGTTGATGGGCGGAGTCCGAGCTTACCTGTAGTGGTGGATCAATATGCGGACGTTTTTCTCGACGACGTTCCAGGACTACCTCCTCGAAAATAGGTAGACTTTTATATTGACCTGTACCCCAGGACAACCCCAATATCCACCCCAGCCCATCGGATGGCTCCCGCTGAGCTTCAAGAGCTACGGGTACAGCTGGAGGACTTGCAGGGAAAGGCATTCATCTGACCCAGTGTTTCACCCTGGGCTTCCCCGATATTGTTCGCCAAGAAGGCGGACGGGAGCTTGCGACAGTGTGTCGACTATCGCCACCTGAACCAGGGGACTATGAGGAACAAGTATCTGCTACTGAGGATTGAAGACCTATTTGATCATCTCAAGGGAGCATGATGGTTTTCGAAGATAGACCTCAAGTCAGGCTATCATCAACTTAGAGTTCGGGATGAGGACGTGCAGAAGACGGCCTTGAGGTGTCGGTATGGCCACTATGAGTTCTTGGTTATGCCATTCGTCGTAACCAACACTCCAGCAGTGTTCATGGGCCTCATGAACAGGATCTTTCAGCCATACCTTGATCGATTTGTCTTGGTCTTCATCGACGACATTTTGATATACTTGACGACAGAGGAGGAGCACGCCTACCTCTTGCGGGTTGTACTGGACACACTCCGAGAGAACCAGATTTATAGTAATATCTCGAAGTGTCAGTTCTGGTTACATGAGGTCCACTTCTTGGGACATGTCATCTCTAAGGCGGGAGTTGTAGTGGATCCTACAAAGATCGAGGCAGTGCTAGCTTGGGAGACACCCAGGAGCGTGACAAAGGTGCAGAGTTTCTTGGGGCTAGATGGGTACTACCAGAGATTCGTGCCAGACCTTTCCAGAGTTGTGGAACCACTCTCGGCTTTGACAAAGAAGGGAAAACCCTTCATGTGGTTAGATAGATGTCAGCAGAGCTTCTAGGAGTTGAGACAGAGATTTACTAGCGCACCTATCTTGAGGCTACCGGAGGAGGGAGTAGGGAACGTAGTCTACTGCGATGCATCAGGGACTGGACTCAGATGTGTCCTGATGTAGGAGCGGGCAGTGATATCCTATAGATCATGTCAGTTGAGGAAGCATGAACAGGACTACTCTACCCATGACCTGGAGTTGGCAGCAGTGGTCTTCGCTCTAAAGATGTGGCGACACTATCTGATGGGCGAGCGCTTTACAGTCTTTTCTGACCACCAGAGTCTCAGGTACATCTTCTCGCAGAAGGACCTAAACCTGAGACAGTGATGATGGATTGAGTTCCTCCAGGACTATGACTTTGATATATTCTATACTCCTAGGAAGGGGAACGTAGTAGATGATGTCCTTAGCAGGTGGATGGGCATCCAGCTACTTGGTGAGGTGATAGAGCTGCTAGCCGCTTTGCAGATGTCCTTCATGGATAGAGATGGACCAGCCTTTCTACAGTCACTCACACTCACTCCTCCATTTCTACAGCGGGTCATAGAGGCGCAGCGTGGGGACGTTGACTATGAGACGCGGTGTGCACAGATATCCTCAGGACAATCACCTGATGGATTCTTTGTGGGAGGAGATCATGTCATCCTTTTCAAAGGATGTACCATGGTACCAGCTGCTTTACAGGAGGAGGTGCTGAGGGAGTTCCACACTTCCCCTTTGGCGGTACATCCTGGAGTGGCGAAGATGTACCAGGACCTCAAACATCAGCACTGGTGGCCGGGTATGAAGAAGGTTGTGGCTGAGTTCGCTTCTCGATTCCTCACCTGCCTACAGGTGAAGGCAGAGCACCAGGTACCAGCAGGCTTGGTACAGCCCTTGGAGGTCCCAGAGTGGAAGTGGGACGGGATATCTATGGACTTCGTGACTGGATTTCCACACTCTTCCAGAGGTCACGACTCTATATGGGTGATTGTCAACCAACTCACCAAGTCGGCACACTTCTTACCCATCAGAGAGCAGGACTCAGTGGAGAGCATGGGATTCCTCTACGTTCAGGATATTGTACGGCTTCAAGGTGTACCATCATCTATCATCTCTGATCGAGATGCTCTCTTTACTTCCCGGCTCTGGAAGGGGTTGCAGGAGGAATTCGGGACACAACTACATCTGAGCACCGCCTTTCACCCTTAGACAGATGGTCAGACAAAGAGGAGCATTCAGACTCTTGAGGACATGCCCCGTGCATGTGTCCTCGACTTTGGCCACATCTGGGAGGATCACCTAACATTGGTGGAGTTCGCGTACAACAACAGCTACCACTACACCATCGGGATGGCACCATACGAGGCGTTGTACGGCCAGCCTTGCAGATCACCTCTGTGCTGGACAAACCCTGGGGAGTCAGCACTTGTGGGACCAGAGACGGAACAGGCCACGACAGAGAAGGTCCAGGTCATCCAAGAGTGGATGAGGACAGCTCAGAGCTGACATAAGTCTTATGTTGATAGGAGGCGAAGGCCACTGGAGTTCGAGTATGGCGACCACGTCTTCTTGTGGGTCTCACCTCGACGTGGATTACGGATATTTGGCCGAGGAGGCAAGTTATCTCCGCGCTTCATCGGACTGTTCAGGTCCTCAACAGGATTGGAGAGGTGGCTTATCGCCTGGCTCTACCACCTCAGTTGCACCGAGTGCACGACGTCTTCCACGTATCTCAGCTGAGGAGATACGTACACGACCCGACACATATCATTGACTATGGGGAGCTAGACATAGAAGATGGGGCGACTTTTGCAGAGGTCCCAGTGGAGATCAAGGATCGACAGGAGAGAGTCCTACGTGGATGATCGATTCCTCTAGTGCGCATCAGATGGCAGTACAGAAACCTCCAGGAGCGCACTTGGGAGAGGGAGGCTCAGATGCATCTGCAGTACCCACATTTGTTTCCCTAGTTTATGATGTATCTTTACAGGGATGTAAAGCCCTGAGGTAGGAGTAATGTAAAGACCTGTAAAATTTAAGGGAAATTTTTTTCTTAATTTTCTTTGGGATTTTACAAGAACACAGTTTCTGAAGGCACCTGATTCTAAGGCCTGGTGTGCCCGGAATATTTATCCGAAGTTTAGCTCGGGTACGTTCACTGAACGAACGAGCAGGATTTCCTGACATTTGAACCGGTTCTCCGAATCGAATTTCGAGGGCACCGATGGATTTGAGGCGCCGGTAATTACTTAGGAACACCTTTTCCGGAGTTGCGTTTACACGGGAGGAGTTGTTAAAAATTGTGGAAGTTAAAAATAAAATTGAGCTACAAATTTTATTTTATTAAGTGGTTAACCTTTTGTTGGAAGTTGGGGCAACCACCCAAGTGAGGTTATGAGGGAGGTGGGGCCCACACGAACACCACCCCTTCATTTTTCCTAACCCCCCTTAACCCTCCATTTAATGACTTAGGATTAATTACTTAATGTTAATTCTTTATTTGAATTTCAAACTTATGACATGGGTAATAAAATAAGAGAAACACATATTTTATTAAGGGGTTAGCTTGTTGAGAGGATTTTGGAAAAAGCTCTAAGGCTTGAAGATCTTCATCCTCTTCATTGAAGAACGCGTAGAATGCCGGTCTCCGACGAAGAATGCTGAATCTTCGGAGATCGACCATGCGATGCCGTGTACCGTGACGCCATCAATCCTTCTCTCCACGACGTCGACGACGCTTACGGAGTCTTCTTCCGCGATGATCAAATCTGCGACGTCCCTTTCCCCGACAATTCTCATTCGACGACAACGCTTGAGGTAGGGGATTTATTGTTGTTGTTATACGTGAATTCTTTCGTCATCGTTCCTCATTACAAATTGGACCGCTTGTTATCGATTAACGGGAGGCGGCCGGACTGCACAAACACGACCGACCCTCCTCCCTTATCTATGTGTTGTTTTGGTTCGAAGGGAAGTGACGCAGTGCAACGACGCCACGTGGGATCATGCGGAAAGGATGCGTGGCACTGTCACGCCATGCCGGAGAATCACGAAAACACCGCGGCCGGATCTGGGCCACGGCGGAGGGGCGCGGCGCCGTCGCGCCGTACCAGACGGACCAAGGCCGCAGCGGAGCAGGGAGCGGCGGCCAGTTTCCGGCCACCGGCGTCGGATTAGGGGGACCGAACCAGCCAGTCCCGTGGCAGCAGCAGCCGGCCGACCGGAGCGGGACAGCCGGTCAGGGGAGAAGCCAGGGGTTCGTAACCCCCGGCTGGTCGAACAGCAGCGGCCCCCCCATGTGGGGCCACGTTTAATCGAACAGGGGGGCAGCTGTGCCCCCCTCCCCCCTAACCACCCAGCTCGGTTACACTAAGCTGGCCAGCAGACCGCCAGCCCGCCAGCGCGCCGGGCCAGGTCGGTTCGGGCCCGAAACCCCCACTTTCGGACCTCTTCTGGTATTTTGCCCATAACATGGGTTATGGACCTCCAATAGACGAACCGTCAGATACAATGTGATCCTTGTATCGAGATGGTCGTTTTGATATATTACACTCAAGGTTTCGGAGTACTTTGGGCTCGGCCGGGTTGGTTCGAACACGAAACCAACCGGGCCCTCGGAGAGGAAACGCTTATAACTTGAGCTCCGGACGTCCGATTGACGTGCCGTCGACTTTGTTGGATTCCTCTTAGTGACAAGGACCTTTTGGCTTTCTCATATTGAGGTTTGGACATAGTTGAAGTACGGTCGGGTTGGTTTTGACTTATAAACCAACCGGGCCCCTAGGACGAAAAAGCCAATAACTCTCAGACCGGGTGTCCGATTGACACGTCGTCTGTCACGTTGAGTTCCTGTTGAAGATACCAAACTTTTGGATACATCAACTCTAGACTTTGTGTCAGTTGATGTATCAACCCCTCGGCTCGTGGAGCGGACCCTCCCGAATGAGCTTGCTATGTGCGGGAACCCTAGAGCCGGCTGCGACTGTGACGTCGATGACGATTGTACAAAAATCCTCCGTGGATTCGACGGCGACGACTACAACACTCAGCATTCCTATGTGGGTTCGTGCTACCGATCCTATGTGGGTAAAATCCTGTGTGGGTCAGCACTCAGTGGTCCTGTGTGGGCTAGCACATACTGATCCTATGTGGGTCAGATCTTGTGTGGGTCATTGCGGGGGTTAGTACCTATCGATCCTTTGTGGGTCATTACAGGGGTTAGTATCTATCGATCCTGTGTGGGTCCGACGGCTTAGATGAATCAGTGGCTATATGTGATCATATTTATCTTCTTACAAAGAAGTATACCTGTGTGATCTGAATCTTGACTTTCAATAATTATCTTCGATATGATTGACTTTCTTTTCTATGTGGATTGTGTTGTGCTATTCTGTGTGGATGTGATAGGACTTGGGCTCGGATGCTGGAGTCGAACTAGAATTGATGACTTAGGTATATGTATGGGAATATACCTAAGTAGAGTCAGATGTTACTTTGTGATTGTTTCTTTCCTTTGTGCATTATACATTGTGGATTTTGGGAGACCTTCGGGGGTCTCGGGGTCCCTACTGAGTAGAGTATACTCACCCCTACACGGGCTATGCCCGCACTATGTTGTGTTGGATGCAGACGACGGATAGCACTGATCGTGTTTGAGGCTAGTGGAGCAGACGGTACCTGGAGGTGGACCATTGGGCGGGATGTACCCGGAGCGGACGGCTGGACCCGAGGAGCTGTGGAGGCTATTTGTACCCACCCTTCAGGTGGGACTTCCAGTGAATGGCCCGATGTTGCGGCTTTACTTTTCAGTTGTTGTACTCCTTTTTCAGTTGTACTTTACTTTCAGTTTGGGTTTGTATTATAGCCCACTTACTTTTCCGCACTTATTGTTGTACCCAGTTTTACTTAGTGTTTACTTCTGCTTCCTTACTCTATGAGTTCGTTTACTTTACTAAGCAATGCCTTCCCCTTTTTATTGGTATTTATGCCTTGGTGCTAGTCGCCATCCCCTGGCCTATGGAAGGCAGGCTTGGGGTAGTCACGGAACGGGCCTCGAGGACGAGTCGTGACAAAAGAACTATGAAAAATATTTTAAAACAAGGTATGACCACGAAATTTCACAGTAAAGGGTTTTAAAACTAGAGAAAAATAATTGGAAAATTATTTTGAAAAGTTTTTATATCAAATATAAAAATATTTTATATTATATATAAATTTTCAAAATTATAATCTACATTTTTTTATGAAAAATACTTTTCCAATGCTCTTAAAAATACATATCATTTTGAAATCCATTCAAAAATACCCTTTGAAAAATACTTGTATTTCTCTGTAAAAACATTTTAAAAATAATAAATATTTTGGGGATTAAAATGATAATTAGAAACAATTAAGAAAACCTTGTGGAAACTAGTATTATCTCATGTAGGAAAATGTTCTAGTGAGGTTGTGGGATCCCTCCCCATTTCTCATAATCTCATTTCATACCCAAGTACCAAATTTTAAGAAAACATTTTAGAAGATCTTTCTTCCTCATTGTTAACACGTTAAAAACCTTTTAAAATATTACATATTTTATTTTAAGAGAATAAAATAATTTAATAACTTATAATAATGAAAAAAAAGTCATTTTTTATATAAATCAATTTTTCTAAAAAATAGTTAATTACATTTAAAAGACATGAACATAAACTCTTTGAAATTAAAACGAATTCTCATGTTAAACTCCATAAAATGTTGATAAAAATTTATAGAGGATGACAATAACTACTATCAGGATTGAAAATAAAATATTTTCCTTGAAAATATATAATTCTTATAGAAAATAACAATTTTCAAATGACCACCTTACATTGAGTCTGACTCGTCACATAAGTTCTTTATTTTCTTCTTCTTTAGAAATCCTCTGTTGCATAACTCCTTAAGACTACGTAGGGTGATGTTATGTCTAAAAAATGCCTCAAGAATGGGTTGAAGAATTATAGGAATGGATTTGGGCTATTTTATTCAAACCAAAAAGGTTTTAAAGTGTTAAGAAAAGAGAAGTGGTGCCCTTTTATAAGTGAGGGGTGGGGCACTTTTGGAAGTTCCAAAAATATTAAATTAATATAAATTAATATTCTATTCAAAATAAATAAAAACTTATTAATTTCTAATATATGATGATTATGGGTTGAAATAATATCATCTAATAATATTTAGATAAGTTTTTAATATTTTTTAATCAATATCTTTTGGTTATAAACCTTATTTAATCCCTTTAACTCTTATCGGGACAATATGAATTTTTACTCTTTTGGGGTTAATATAGTTACTATAATATGAAAAAAGAACCATAATATATTATTGATGAAATTTTAATCCTTATAAAAATTTGTTTTCCAAATTTAATATTTTCAAGAAATTTATATCATTTATTAAAATATGATTTATTTTAAAATATCACTAATGTCACTTTTAACTGTATTCATTACGTTGACTTTTAAAAAATTATCAGAACAAGTTAACATTGTAAAAAATATTTTATTATATACCTAATATGTCAATGTTATATAGAAAATTAGTGGATTACATTATTTATCTCACATTATATTTACTTTAATATTTTTAAAAACTATTATTTGATATTTCCTTTAATAAAATAATTACTAAACCAGTGTTCTGTCAGAATATAAGGTAATTATTAAATATCTAAAATTTAAAAATAAATTAACATTATGAAGATAAATATTTTATATTTAACATGAATATTTATAGTAGAATTTATCTTCTAGATTAACCTATTTTAAAAATTAAGTAGTTATTAAAAATATGAGTGTGACATATTTGACTTTTCTTTAAATAAAATATTATATATGTCATAATATAATAAAAGTGGCTCCAAAAGGATATAATTTTGATACTTATATGATTATAGTATAACCTAAATCCTCAAAAAAATAGGGGAATGTTTTAGGTTCAGTTTCTAGTCTTTATCATTTTATTTTTACCCTTAATTACTCGACTTACCCTAAACTCTGGTAATAAAAATTACCAAGTTTACTATTAATATTTTCAAAAAATAAATGAGGACTATTTAATAAACTTATAAATTATAATTCGAAATATATAATCAATTTTTGAAAATTCATAACACATAATTTGATAAAACTAATTCAAAATTAATCTCATAGATGGCGCGAGAAAGTGGGTTTTTAAAGTCAAAATGGTCAAACGTTTTAAATGTTATTATATCCAAATTCAATATAAAAAACATAAAAATAACCTTAATTAGATTAATTAATGTATAATTGATCTAATTTATCTTTAAAATTAATTTAAAATATAATCTAACATTATAAATTGTTTAGATAAAAAGTCAGTTCTCAATTAAAATTATGTATTTTTTATTATTCCTAAAAAATGGAACATATCCAACAAATCCCAAAAAAACATAATTAAAATTTGATATTAATATTTCAAAAATTAATTTTAAATTTTAAATTAAATTTATAAAATTTTCAAAATTTAGTATTAAAATAAGTGTCCCATCAAAAGGAGGAAAAACTGCCTTTTCAAAAATACAACTTTTTATGAATAAAATTGGATTTATTTTTATATCATGTATAAAAAACACATAGGAAGAATGTGAAGAATTATATTGAATATATATTATATATATATATATATTTCATTAATATAATTCAACAAGTGTGATTTGTTTATTTTTCTGATATAAAACATAGCAGTGCGCATTTAAATTGTTTTTCAAAAAAAGATTACTTTTATTTGCAAAGGGGTTTTATTTTAAAAAGGTTTTTATTAACATTTTTAGATAAATGGTCAACAAATAATTCATTATATATAGATTTTTAAACCATATTTTTTTAATTTAGTTAATCAGGTTCACACCCACCATTCTAATGGATAGGTTATAACGATAACATTTAAATAATAATATTTAGTTCTTTATTTAATATTAATATGGAATATCTTTTATGATATAGAAAATTGTATATCCTTATAAAAACTCATGATGTTACAATTATAAGGTGCATCCATAAGGAATAAGTAAAAAAAATTCAAACCTTTTTCAATATAATTCCATGTGGAGGTGATTTTTGACCTCAAATAACTATTAGAAAGGTTCTAAAATCTTGATTTTTTTGGAATTTAGTTTTTAAATATTCATTTTATTTTTCTAAATAATGTATACCCTTCTAGATTATGGGTTTAATTTAAAAAAATACCATAAAATTTTCCAAAACATTGATTTTTTGTGGAATATTTGACATACAGGGATTAAATTTCATGCTTTTATTTCCTATATCAATTGGTTTTTACATCATATTATTAATATTAGACTATGTTTCAAGTTTTATTTAAGAAAAATCTACCTTAAATTATTAGTTTATTGTTTTCATTTAATTTCTAAAAACATAAATTTTTTATTGTTTTGGAGTGCCCCGAGCAATAATCTTTGACTAAGGCACACACTTCTACCAAAAATCATAGAGGATATAATGAATAAATAAGGATTTACTCACAAAAACTTAATATAATATCAAAAACAAACAAATAGGTGAGTATATTTTCTCAATAAATAGATTAACATGATTCTAGATAAGACATAACAACTCACCATGAAGTATAGAAGTAAGCAGTGGGAGGATTCATTACGGACTTATATAAATTCCTAAAAACCACCATTAGGGTTTTCCCCATATATTATTGTTAATATAAAGTACATTAACTTACCATTTTATTTTTATAATATCACATATTATGTTGTGATGAAGTTAAACTAGTATTTTGGAAAAGATGGGGAATAATGGAAGTTGTAGATAATGGAACTTGAAAAACATATAATGGAAGATTATGAGAATTCACTATTGTAAAAGGATAAGTAAAAATATATCCATCAAAAGATCATCCAGAAAAGAATCTTTGATATTAGAGAAAAATCTTTATTGTTCATATAAATAATAAAGATCACACTTGATAAGATTCATTCTAAATGGACTGGACCTTACATAGTGACTTACATTTTTTCCATTTGGTGTAGTTAAGATAACATGAGAATATTAAAAGAATCCTTTCAAGGTGCATGTCCAAAAATTTAATCATTATAATAAGTAATTTTAGAAATTTCCAATGGATTTGTTCAAACTTTTCTCTACTATCATTGAATAAAGAATTTTTAGGTTGGATCCTTTTTTCACAATAGTCTATATGATTTTTATTTTAAATTTATGTTCCTTGAAAAAATCATAATAAAATTTATTATAATAGTGTCTAAGATAAAAATGGCATATAGGAAAATGTATATTAGTGTGTAAACACTTTTTCTACTTTTCCTTGGATTATTTTTTTGTGTTTTTTGGATTAAAATAAAATAAAAAATAGTGTGTAAATTTTGATTTCATTGTTTGTACATACTTTTCTCTTTCAGTGATAAACATTTAAAAGTGTCTTTAAATAAGAAAACTGGAGTTGAATTATTTCCTACCAAGAAATAATGTTATTATAGGGTTTAATAAGTTCATTGGTCCAAAAATTATTAGATTTAAATGATTTTTTAGTTACCATACCACTAATTTTGTGTAATTATTTCACATTTTAATTGGGATAATAGTTCTAAATGAAAACAAAATAAATTAGTAAAACCAAAATCAAACCTTGAGGGAACTATATTGATGAAATAAATACTATATAACAGGACCTTGGTGATTAAGTACCACCTCAGGGAGCCTCCCTAAAAGATAATCTGATTGGTCATTTGAACTGTAGTAAATCAAGAAGACGGGATCGAGTCTGAAAGTCCATCTAAGTAAACATAAGAACATGTCCATGTGTTAGCAATCAAAAACGATTTAGAGATACCTGATACAAAACTGGCCATGAATTTATTATATTCCTTGACTATTATAATTAGTCTTGTGAAATTCCCACTATATTATGATGTTTTTGTTCTGGTTTTAAGTGAACTCATTCAATAAGTTCATTACACATATTTGGATGGGAAAATTTTGATAATTTTCAATTTAAAATGTGGAAGGATGGGTTTGGAGGATTCTAAAATTGGATGAAGAAAGGGTAAATGAAATATCTAAATTTCATTTACTAAGTATCAAAAAAGTGACAAAATGATGTTTGGAAATGAGTCTTTAGTGAGAGAATTTGGAAGATCCCACTCATTAAAATCATGACTCCAATTGGATCCATTCCATTTAAAACATGAAACTGGAACTTGTGTGTGAATTGAGGTGAAATAGTTAATTAACTTCATAAAGAAGGAAATATTATTCAAATAATTGAGGAACCTATAATTTTATTATTCTCTAGATTATGTAATTAAGTATAGGAGTTATGTATCTATTACAATAATTTAATACACTGTATTTCACAGGAGTGAAATAATTCAAGTGTGGGGTGACAAGATAAAAATCTACAAAAATTTTTATTGTCTGTAATTGATAAATAACCACCTAATTCTGATAAAACCTAGTTAATTCATTGATTTTTATTAACTTTTTGGAATATAGAACTTCTTTGATAATTAAGTTAAAACACAGTTTTAATAATTTATTTAATTTTTTTACTTAATGATAAAATATATAAATTCAAATTTTGAAATAAATTTTTTTGGGGGTTTTCAATTCTTAAATACTTTTGTATTATTCATATTAGAATTAAATTATTTTTTTGGTTAAAAGAAGGATTTTATGGTGTTAACAGGTTAATATTCAAGATTGAAATTGTTTTTTATTATTTTTCAAATTAATCTAAACATTTCCTACAGTAATAATTGTGATTTTTTTACTTTGAATATTGAAGATGATATTTTTTAAAAGACATAAATGACCCTAAGAAGGAACTTCAAATAACTGCATGTGAAACTCCCAAGTGACCATAGAAAGGAACGTTGACTGGCCACATTTGAAAATCTCAAGTGAATGAAAGAAGTAAATTCAACCAACCACACAATGGAATCTTACTAACCATAAGAATTAACAGAAACCAACAGCATGTGAAACTCTCAAGTGGCATTACTAAGAAAGACATACAGAACACATGAAGGATATTTTGACTAACCGATTATACAAGGATAAACCCATCATACCTTTCCCAGTCACCCAACATACTACAATACTTGTATTTATGTTATCATGCTCCTCCTCTAATATTAATACAGCATGAATTATCATTGAGTTAGAATATAAAATTTTACCCAGGAGTGTAATGTTTTGGGACTTTGTAAATTTTTAGAAACTACCAGTTCAATGGATTTACAAGATCATAAGACATTACATGTAGGTGAAATAATTTTATATAGTAATGATCCTTAATGAATATTCCAAATTTCTACAGATTTACATAATAAGTCATTTACAAACTCATTGTAATCCTTTGGTCATCAGAATAAGTCTTCACTATTGAGCATAAGTTGTTAGCCCTAAGCATAATAATTTCCAGATGGGGGGTCATAAGGCTTGAGTGTAAATATTAATGATCAAGTGTAAAAAAAATTGAGCATATCATCATACATTGAAATTGATCATAAAGCTTCACTGCATCATAAGTGTTTATTCCTTTGAAAAAAAATGAAGATAAAAAGAAGGATTTGATAAATTTATATGGGACTTGAAGCAAAGTTATAGGTCACCATGTAAAAAATAATAAAACCATTCAAAGGTTTCCAAATACATTTTAGAAATACATTATTTCAAATACTTCATGAATAAATAATCACGCAGATCAAATCTATTTTTAATTCCAACATATTGATTTTGATGCAACTATTTTAATTAATAACAAACGTACTTGGCCTACTTCACCAAAGACCAATGGTAGTGAAAAATAGGAACAAAATTTGGAATCCCACTTCTATGAAAAATCCAAATCATTTCCCAACTCAACCCCATGAAATCCCTCAAACAACAATGATTTTCTACTTGAGACAAAATGTATTAGAATATTTCACTCTGAATTATTTTTGGCAGTGTACACAATTCAATTGTGGGAGGATAATGTCTAGACAAGGTTATTTGTTAAATATGGTCACCTATTTAATTTTAGGCCCTTGATCTTCACAAATATATAAATAAAAAATGAAAGGTTTGAATATTGATGAATATTCTTGAATTCAATAAAATCATTGGAAAAGTGAAAGTGACATGTGTCATATATGTGAGAGAATCTACGAAAGAATGAATAACCTCTAATTATTCTATTTTAATAGGAGGAACTATTCATTAAGAAGGGGTATACGTTCATAATTTATTTTTATCAAGAGTTGTTTTCTACTAATATCTTCCTTATTTTAGTTTAATATTGATATAATCACTATAGTGGTGGAACACTAATCCCTTAGTGGCTAAACTGAAGAGACTTACCTTTACCCTACTAATGAATTCCGCTGTTTAAATGAATATCTATTATGTTCATCTCTCTTTAATTATTGAAAATATTTAGAAATTATGATATTTCCTTAATTTTTATTCATTTTTAATTCCTATTCTATTTTCACTATATTACAAACATATACCACTTAAATACTCTTCACTAAGTTTGATTGTGAACAGTGGGATGATATAAGGGTGGTTGGAGGTCTTTGGTCACCATTCTTGGTGATATTAGAGTATATAGGATAATTATACTATCGTTTTTATGAAAAAACTTCTAATAGAGGATAATTAAGATTTCACTTGGTTAGATAGAATATAGGAGGGTTAATGATTGGAATCATGACATAACATGAAGTGAGGGAATATTTTAAGTGAGGCCACTATTTAAAGTCTTAATTAAAAATCAATTCAATTCAACAATATTTTTTACACACAAAACTTATTAAACATAATAATAATGTACCAAAACATTATCCACTTTTGAGACTACCGAAGTCCCACTATTACTATATTTAATTTGGGTTCAAGATTCATTTTTTAATGGTCTTGTGTTAGGTCAGACATCAATAATTTCACTCAAAAAAATTATTTGAATTATATATCAAATCATCTTCAAATAATTAAATTTCAAGTTGAAAAACATGTTTCAATTCCATCATAAAACATAAAAAAATTTAGAAAAAATATTTCTAAATCTATAGAAAATCAGGTTTATATCTATATAAAAATATCTATTTTAAATTTCCAAATACATCTAGATCTTTTTAAATTGAAAATTAATATTTATAATACAAAAAAAATACAAAAAAAAACTTAGGTAATTATAACCCAAAATTTCCATAAAAACCATTTAATGAAAAATCTTCACCTTAATTATATTTTCAATGTTATAATAATTCAATCATAAAACTCCTCAATGGATCATAACCAATTAGTATTGCATTTGAAAGTAGTCAATTAGAATAAGAGATCAAATCCATCTACTTATTTTTTTAGTTCATAAACATTTCCTAATTTCACAATACAAATATAATTCCATGGGATGAATTTTATTATCCTTATTAAGGAAAATAAGAATCCTTGATCTATGACTATAGACCCAAACATCTGACCTCCTCATATCAAGATTTGAGAAAGAGAAAGAGAGAAAATGAAATAGAGATAGAGAGATAGATAAAGTGGATATATTTTTACCTAATTTCCATCTTATAATCAAATAATCATGTCTTTTATCTATTTATGAGAGCTTAGGATACCACAAAAAATACAAATTCCCTAAAAGATAAGTGATAATTCACTAAAAGGATGGGTGAATTAGTGAATTCATTTCCTTTTCTTTTTTTTCCAACAAAATACTTAAAACCCTATTAAATTGAAAAAATATAAAATTTAATAAGATCCCAACTCAAACAAAATCAAAAACAAAATAAGCATAGAATTGTTTTACAGGTTGAACAACCAAAAATAATGGTTAAATCCTTAGAATTATCTAAAATCACTTGTGATCACACAATCTACTAGGTTCAACATGTTGAATACAAAAATACGGGATGATCACTGAACACATGATATATAATGCATCTCCTAACTTGTTTAATTTTATCCTACAAAAAAATGATATATATATATATATGTAATCTAAAATACAATAATAAGAGAGTCTTTAACCAAGATGTATATCCATTATTTTAATTATGTGCTTCTCCCTCTTCTTCATCTTCTTCTTCTCTTTTTCTTCCTATTCCACTTATCTAATATCTATATATAAAACTAAACAAACTCACTCTATATTTTTTATTATATCTTTATCTATAAAACATTCACAATAGTAGTCTTATACTTATTCAATCAAATATGGATCTGTAATTAAAATTAAAATGTGTAACATCTTTTTTTACATCTCACATTTGTTTTAAAGTCTTCAGATCAATCTAGGCCTTTTAGCCACCCTTTTATATTATTAAGGGGAATAATTAATTGAGTAGAATAAAATTTTGAATAACCAAGTGGATTATATCGATAAATGTGTAGATTTTTATATTCTATAAATAATCATGACAAGACCACGTTCATTTTTGTGTGATAATCACAATCGCAGTACAACCTAATGTAACATTTCATAAACAATAAATTTTCATTAAACCTATTTGAAAACCACTAATTCATTTTTTAAAATTATTTTCTCTACCGTGGATTGAACTTTAAAGCATTAAAAATCTACAGAATCATAGAAAATTCAAATCTTAAACACTAAGACACGATTTAATGATCCATAGTGAAATATACTTATTCACTATGTAATCCCACATTCTTATTATAATAAATTTTATTATCCCAGTGATTTTACTTCGAAACTTTTATATATCATGTAATAACCACTTATTAGTCTCAAAAATTGTATAAAATTAAAAAATCATGGATTTTTATTGAGTCATGTGTTCCTTATCATGAATGACATGATCTAACATAAATAAATTCTAAACCAAAATCATAGTGTGAGACTAACTATTCTGGAATGACTAAATCTGACTCTCTGAAATTTATTATTATTTAAAGTTCCTTGGATCATGACCATCAATCTCTATAGCATGATTTTTCTATATCTTCTTCAATAACTCCAAAATATAAATTTTCATTATCCAATATCTTTGAATTCTCTTCCATGTTCTTAAAACAACTTCACCTCAATTGAATTATCATGGATCACTTGAGAAAGGATATGATTAATTCATCGATTTTTTTTTTCAGAATGTTGAAAAACTATAAAACACTTATAACATCCAATTAACCATAACATTACTTCAAAAACCTCCCCCTTGGACAAACACTTCAATTATTGGGGATTCATCTTCCTCAAACTTAACAATCTCGACCAACACTCTAGTATCATTAATATTCTTCAACTTGGTCTCAATACACTTTCACTGTGGATTTATTTCAACCATTAAATCTAAACATATATTATATCCATCAATTTTTTTGACTATTATACAAATATCACCCTCTCAACATAAAAAATAATCATTGTTCAATTGTTCTGAGCCTACATATGTGAATGTGGTGTAGGAAATAAGAAATATGAATAAAAATACCAATGTTATTCATTAGGGAAACTTACATTCACTTATTTCAAAACATAATTCACAAATTCAACATTCATAACTCTTCTAAATTTTCCTAGCTTGATCCAAACATATAATTCCTAAACACGTACATAATAATAAAAACAAATCAGTCTACATACATCACTAACACACATGTTTAACTCACATCTTTCCCATTATAAAAATACCCCCTAAATATATTCTACCACTTAAGGAAAAACATATTACATTATTTCATTTTATGTTGTTCAAATTTCCCTTTGATAATAAGAATACAAAGATAATAATATAAGGTATATAGTCACTATAACATAGAAATTAATTAATTAAGGTTAAACTTCCATCATTATTTTCGTTTTATAAAATATTTATCTTAAAAGAGTCTTAGAGAACACATTTAAGAATTTCTCCTTAGATAGAAGACACTCTAGTTTCAACACAATTTTCTCTAAAAATCCATGATAAAGTGAAAAAATTTATCATTGTTTTTTAATCAATAATGTTGAAAGGGATTTCTCGATTGATAGATGAAAATTTTATTATCACATCACATGAGTATCATAAACTTCTCATCCACCTGAAGATCTTAAAATTGAATCTTAATACACATCAATTTGATTATCACTTGAGTTATAGCAACATATTCTATCTCAATAGAATTCAACATCACTAAACTCTATTTATTTGTGTTTTATTCCACATAATTCTCTCCAAAAAAGGGAAATCCATTGAATGTTGATCTTATATCATCGACATATATGGACTAATCTATATTTTTATATCTAAAGAGATCAAGACCTTAATTAGTGTTATTTTTCATTCCATAATAAAATTTTTATTTTTTGTATCTAAGAATCCTCTTTACATGAAAAATATGTGACTCTTTTGGTGAACTTTGAAATATAGCACATTGTGTAGTAGTATACACTATATCTAGTCTCAAAGTAGTCAAGTATAGAAAACTAATGAAAATTGAACTCTCTTGAATAAAATTCTTTTCCATATATATCATTTTATATCTTGGTTCCCATTAAAATTGTCATATAAACCTACTTTAAATCATTTATTCCAAACATCTTTATAAGTTCTTGGGAATAATTCTCTTAAGAATCATAATTATGATCTTTCTCTAAATAAATTTGGAAAACTAAGAAATAAATCGTCTCCCCAAGCATCGATATCTAAAATAATTTCTTCATAACCAAATAAAACTCCCCATAAATATATTATTCATTTTAATTAATTACTATATCATTTATATTGACAATAAAATCTATAAATTACTCTTTATATTCATTTATGTATAGGTTTTCTACTGTAGTACCCTCGTTTTGAGGTATGTGACCCTTGTTTTGGTTCGTTTTTACTTTTTGAAGTGGTTGGTTGAAGTTTGGAATATTCTGGTAAAAAAATTTAAAGTAGTGGAGGTTGTGCAGGGGCACACAGTTGGTGCACACTCTGAACAAATCGTGCGGCCAGCCCAGGAAACTATACACCCTTGACAGTGGGCTCCGCACAGGCGGCGTACGGTTTTTCAGACCGTGCGAGAATGTCGTGTGAAGTCCCAAGGTGAGACAGTGGCTACCGCACGGTTGGCACATAGTTTTCCAAACCGTGTGGGGTAACCTTACGGCCACTGAAAGTTTATGTTTTTTAAGTCCCGGGCCACTCAAGATTTCCCATTTTTCTCTCATTCTTCTTCCCACTCGTTGCTCATGTGGGAGTTCCAGTTTTCAGAGGTTTGGGGAGCTTCTTAGCTCGTTTTGGAGGCAAATAGAAGGGGTTTCATGGTGGATCAAAGGCGGTTCTCCTTAGGTAAGTCCCACTTTTGGTTCTTTGAAGTTTTGGTTAGGGTTAGCCCTCTCCCTCTCTTAGTTTCCTAGATCTAAAATGGTTTCATGTATATCTAGGGTTATCTTTCCTTTGTGTGTTAATGGTTGAGCATTTTGATGTTAGGGAAGGTGGTTTGAGGTGGTTTCGAGGAGGCGTTCACCCGGTTTGGAGTGTGTTTGATAAAAGGGTCGATTTCTCCAAACCCTAAAAGGTAGGTGGCTTCTCTCTCAACTCCACTAGGTTGAAATGTGAAGTTCATTTACAATTAAATTGGTTGATTTAATTTAATTTTAAGCATATCATATGAGGTTTGATGGAAAATAAAATGGGTGATGATTTGGGGGTTTTGGCATGAAATTGGGGTTTTCTTGAAATGGGATCAATTAGTAAATTTTAAATTGGTTAATTTTAAATTGGACTTTTAAAAATGGTAATTATTGTGAGCATGAGTATTGATTTCAATAAATGGGTGTTATTGAAATATGTTTGGCATGAAAATGGTATTTTTTGGTATTGGCAATAATGCATGATTATTGTTGTGGCTTGTGTGGAAATGGGTGATATCATTAGGTGGGTGATGTTGGGACATGGTGGAGTGGGCGAGAAAGTGCCACAATAAAAAGGGAATGGATAGTGGACGAAAGGTCTACCATTAATAGCAAGTGGGAGGGAAGTACCACTTGAGTGGATTGGTAATGAATGGGTTTGATGGGAAGTACCACCATGGTTTGTTGTGTTATTTGTTAGTGATGTTTGTAGATGGGGCTTGTGAGTGAAATATGAAAATAGTATTCGGCTTGTGGCATGGTTGATTTGGATTCCTTGAATGGCATCGTTGATTTGGCTTCCTTTTGTTGCATGCTTGGCTTCTGGAATTTTTGGATTATAAACAATTGGTAGCTTGGTTTTGTTTTATATAAAATGTTTTATATAAATGTGCTAACGGGTTTATCCTAGCGGTGTGTGTAGGGAAGTCAGTTGGGGAAATCCTACTGAGTAGATGTACTCACCCCCTGCTTTTGCACTTTGGTGTCTTGTCAGATGTCGCGTACCCTGACATGGGAAAAGGTATGTCATCACCCTCCTTTAGTGGTGCATTGTGATGTTTTGGTAGAGCTTGGATCTTGGATCTTGGTGTGGAGCTGTGGTGGTGTCATGGATCATGGTGGTTTATTTTTTAGTTTCCGATTTGTACTCTAATGTTTTTTGGACATGTCTAGTTGAATGGTTTTTGGGTTTGTGATGGAAGTGTTAGTATCACATGGTTGGGTTTGAAAGTGCATGCACCTTAATTGTTGGTTGGTTGAGTTGGGTTATCTTGTTAAGGGAAAATCATTCCCCACTATTCCTTGAAGCCTGTGGCATTTATTTCCAGCCTTTGGCACCTTGGGAACATCTCTTAAGGCCAAGTAACACTCACCGCCTCCTCAAGCTAATGAGGTAGGGGTGGGGTGTTACAAGTGGTATCAGCTTGTTCGGTCCTTTAGAGTTGATTCTCAGATTTTTAGTCGACATTCTTTGTGGTATATTCCTTGAGTCAGGATGGTAGCAAGGGGTAGGAATGTCAAAACTTGGAATCTATAGAATAAAATAATGTAGTTAACCCTTTTATGCTAAACTTCAAGTTACCTGGGAGTTGGGTACATAAGTGTTTTTGAGACACTTATAGGCATTGGCAATATCATTGTCATGGGTGTAGCCAATGAGATGTGCATGGAATATATGGTAGAAATGACTTCCCTCTAGCATGCATATTTCATTGGGCGTAATGATTTATGGACTGAATTGGGAAATGGTTTTTCAAATGTGTGAAATTGTAATGTGAATAAATTTGGTATTTTCAAAATGGTTTGGTTTTCAAAAATGGCGAAACATGTAAAATGTGGAAAGGTGGAAAGACTCATTATGATAGTGTTGTGTAATGAGATTTGAAATGGGAATTCTTGATGTCTACGAAGGTGATACTCATGATTTTTTGTTTTCTGCTTATAGAAAAGGAATCGGGTAGGCATCGTAGAGACCAACTTGAAGTTGATGCTTAAAACATGGTTTCACCTGAGCCTCAGGTGAACCAACAGTAATTCCAGAGCATAGTGAAAGCTTTCCAAGCTGTGGGAAGTGTTTATAGAGTATAAGAGTCAAATAATGTTGATTATGTGTCTCAGTTTCAAAAGTAGGATCCACCAGTCTTTAGGGGTGATTCATACCCAGAAAGGGTAGAGGCGTGGCTATCCAGAAGAAACAGAATTTTCAAATTCTTGGGGATGCCGGTAGAGATGAAAGTAATGATAGTAATTTATAATCTAGAGGATTTTTCTCTTCAGTACTAGGAGTTTTAAGTCCAAGAGGGAACAGACTAGGGTATGAAGTGGGAAGGAATTGCGGATTTTTTTAATAAAAAATTCTACCCACATACGTTCAGAATTCAATGCACAACTAATATCTTCAGTCTAAAGAATAATCATATGTCTATGATGGAGTATGCAGCTAAGTATATGAGCTTTGTGCAGTTTCCACCTGAGGTGTTGGGTAGTACGTCATTGAAGGCCAGGATCTTTGAAGCGGGGTTAAGAAAAGAGATCCATTCAAAAATAGAAATTTTGTGTATCAGTGATTACACAGAGATGGTGAATCGAGCATCGGTGGATGAGAGAGATCTGTTGGGAGCTCCGGGTGGAGGAAGCATGGTGGTACCCATGGGGAATAGTGGGAACTCTAATGTTGTGTTCAAGCGGTGGAGGGAAACGTATTCCCAAGGTGGGAGTATGGCACATAATCCGATGGCAGGATTGGTAAATCTTCCTCTGAATCCCCAGAGAAAACTAGGATATTTCCAATGGGGCTCTACGACACACATCAAGCAGGACTGTACGACACAACCTCGAGCATGTCACAATTTCAAGAAGATGGGGCATCTTCAGCGCTATTGTAGAAATGCTCTGTGTTCGGGTGCACGTGACACTCCTCATGGATCGTAGATTTCATATTCTTAGACAGGACGAGGATAGTATAATACCACTTGTCAGCAGACCAAAGTCAGTCATAGTGATTCTTGGAACACCACAGCTCCTCAACAGGGCAATAAAGAGTAGAGTGTAGCAACCAAGGCATTGTTTAGAGCCAATCAGGTTGTGGTGGATGATCATTCGGGACCATCCACGGTGCGAGGTACTATTCTTTTAAATTATACCTTGATGCAAGTGTTGTTTGATTTTGGTGATTCACACTCTTTTATTGCTGTACATGTGGTTGAGTTTCTGGTTTTAAGGGTAGAAATGATGCCTTTGGTTTGAAAAATTCAAACTCCTCTAAGTTGAAGGGAGTGTCAAGCCTTCTTTTCTAGATCATGTTGTATCCTTATGGGTGAGTTTAAGCTAATTTATAATTTCTCAGTGCTTTAGATGGATGAGAAAGATGTAATCCTGGGAATGGATTTGTTGGTGGTGTTTAAGGCCCACATCGACTGTAATGACCGAACAATGGCTTTTACGACAAATGATGGAATTAGACATATCTTTAGTGGAGAGAGCCATGAAAGCCAAGGTGCAATGGGTTTGTTTACACCTATTGGGAAAAAATCCCTCAAGGCATCATTGAAGCAATTTTGAGGTGATTGTGTTTGTTGACAAAGTGAATATCTGTGTTGTGATTGTTGACAAAGAAAACCATGACCTACAAATTTTTTGAAAAAGGGGATTTCATGGTGGAATTTAGAGTTAAAGGGTTTTGGTTAACGATCCATGTTTGATTCAAGAATGTAGAAAAATTAATGGATGATCTGGAGGTGGTACAAAAATAGAAGATACAAGGTGGCACCGTTTTCCAGTGTTTGCCAAATTTTTGGGCCTGAAAATCGACAAATGGAGAAAAGTGGTTTTGACAAAGGGACTTGCGTGCCGTTATCTTGAATAAGAGGAAACTTGTGCGCTATATTTTTTTCATGATCAGAACATCAAAATATGGAAAAGGGAAAAGGGGCACCCAAGTATTATGGTTGGTCATGCAAGTGACCTGCGTGGAAGAAACTTGCGCACCGAGACTTGCGCACCGAGGGGAGACTTGTGCTCCATTGTGCAGGGTTTACAAATTCCAATAAATAGAGTTCGACCTATCCTAATTCTTTATGAGTTCAACACTTATTAAAAATCAGAGCTCCTGTTGGGCATGTGTGTTTTTCGCGCAAGTGGTGGTGTGGTCGCAAAAGTAGAAGTTGGGCACCAGTTGTTTGTCGCACATCCAAAGTGGTTTGGGAGAGAAAGTAAGGGAGTTGCCCAAGTTTTGAGTTGAAGAAGGGGGTGGCGCGAAAGTGGTTTGGTGACACTTTCTTTCCAGGTTTTGAAGAAGCGTGACAGTTGATGGTTTCACCCCAAAATTGGTTTGGGCGTAAGAGGGTGTGAGTTTCGCAAGTTTGGAGTTGCAGAGGCTTGTGTCGCACAAGTGGTTGAGGTGAACTTGCGCACTAGTTTTAACTTGCATGACGAGACTTTCGTGACGGCATGGAGAATGGCACCAGGTATGGTTGAAGCACGACAGATATTCAGGGCTACGTGAAAGCTGGAAGATTTCCCGATACCTTCGGTGCAAAGTGAGATTCATCTACGGGTGAAAGTTGGACTTCAACAGAGCATCTACATAAAACAGAGGATGCATTCATTAGTGATAATGAAGATACCTACATGTCTATAAACTATGAGTGTATCCTTTCTAGATCAGTGAGAAAAGGAAGAGGAAGAAGGTGATCCTCTCCACCGATAGTGATCCATAGAGAGAGAAACAGGGAGTGACCCTTGGGAAAGCAGTGAGTTGACCCTAAACATTGTAAAGTTAGTGAGCTTGGGAATAGAAGTGATCTATCCTAAACCTTGTAAATAGCAGTGCACTTTTAGTGGATTTGGTACATCCGCACATCTTCGGTGTATTCTACTTGGACGTTGCCCAGTGAGGGTGAACCAAGTAAAAAGCGTTGTGTCATGTGCATGCTTTAGTTTTTGTTTATGCTTTTCTGCAGGAAAGAGAGAGAAGCGAGTCTTGATTAACAGTGAGACAAGATCAATAGGGGCAGTTGTTTTAATCTGTCAAACCATGATTCACCCCCCCCCCCCTCAGGGTATCTAACCTAGTGGACCTAACATCACTAGCAGTGGATACGTTATCATATCAGTTGGCGGTGTTGTCGTTGTAATCGGTAGAGGGTGTTGAGCCAAGTGTTCTTCCGAAAGTGTTGGATCAGTTCATGGATGTTTTTCCCGAATAATTCTCTAGGTTACCTCCCATAAGAGAATTGGAGTTTAAAATTTATCTCCTTCCAAGGACCAGTCCTATCTCACTTCCATATTTCCGAATGGCACCTACTAAATTACAAGAATTTAAATTCCAATTGGAAGAGTTAGAAAAAAAAGGTTTTATCTGACTTAGCACATCTCTGTGGGTAGTAACAATGTTGTTTGTGAGAAAAGTGGATGGAACATTGAGGCTCTATATTGATTATCGTAGACTTAATCATGTTATGATAAAGAATAGATATCCACTTCCATTAATTGATGATTTGTTCGACCAGTTGAGGGGATCCCAATGGTTCTCCAAGATCGACCTGAGGTTGGGATATCATCAATTACTAATGAGTAAGGAAGATATTCCTAAAAAACATTCAGAAGTAGATATGGACATTATGAATATGTGTTTATGCCCTTTGGTCTAACGAATGTTCCAGTGGTGTTAATGGCATTTATGAATTGGATATTTCAGATATATTTGGATTAATTTGTGGTGGGGGTTGTAGATGTTATTCGGGTGTATTCAAAGACAAGGGTAGAGCATGAGAATCACTTGGAGATAGTGTTGGGGACCTTGAGGGATCATCGGTTGTATGAAAAATTGTGAAAGTGTGACCTTTGGATACAGGAAGTCCATTTTCATGGCCATGTGATTTCTAAAAGGGATGTTTTAGTGGATCTATAAAAGATAGAGGCTCTTATCTCGTGGAAACCGCCAAAGAATGTGTTTGTGGTATTGATTTTCATCAGTCTAGATGGATATTATCAGTATTTTGTTCGTGATTTTTCACATTTTGCTTCACCGAGGATATCTTTAAAAAGAAATAATGTTACATTCTAGTGGAATGAACAGTGTCAGCAGTGTTTTAAAGAGATAAATGGTAACCTTACATCATCACCAATCTTGGTTTTTCCAGAACTAGGAAAAGGGAATGTGGTGTATTGCGATGCATCAGGATCAAGGTTGGGGTGTGTTCTCATACAATGGAATCATGTGGTTGTGTATGGATTACGGTAGTTGAGTGTACATGAGAAGAACTACCCAACTCATGATTTGGAATTGGTAGTAGTGGTCCATGCTTTGAAAGTGTGGCATCATTATCTCTTCGGTGAGAAATTCATGGTATATACAGATCATAAGAGCTTGAAGAAAACATTCTCACATGGGATTTTAAATTGAGGTAAAGGAGATGGATGGAATATCTCCAGATGTTTGATTTTGACTTGATATATACATTGGGTAAGGGAAATTTGGTGGTGGATGAATTAAGTAGAAAATCATATGCTTAGGTGGTGAAACAGGTATCAGACCAGTGGGAGTTGATGTCTGTTATAGCTGACATGCGGTTGGAATGTGAGGACTAGAGCGACAGAGCAGTCTTCTTTCTAGTTTTGTTGATTCCTAACTTGGTTGGCCTGGTTAAAGAGGCACAGATATTAGATTTTGAGTGTGTGACCATGAGTTCGAAACTCAATGGTGGAGAGACCATTTAGGGTTAGCAAATGAATAGATATTTAGTTTTGTGTTTTCAGAATCGGATGGTTATACCAGTTTCTTGTAAGGAGGATCTTCTCAAGGTGTATCATCATTCCAGGTGGGTTGTTCATCCTAGAATCCAAAAAATGTATAATGCATTGAAAGCGCAGTTCTGGTGCTCTGGTATTAAATGAAGAGTGGTTGAGTTTGTTTCGAGATTCATGACTTGCCAGAAGGTCAAGGCAGAGCATCAGAGGCCATCGGGAATGTTGTAGTCTTTACCAATCCCTATTTGGAAGTGGGATCAAATAGCGATGGATTTTTTCACAGGTCTCCCAAGAATGTTTAGAAATCAAGATTCCATTTGTGTGATATTGGATCGGCTAATGAAGTCATCCCATTTTATTCCAATTCTTGAATCTCATACGGTGGAGGATCTGTCCAAAATCTATATCCAAGAGGTAGTAAAAAGGCATGGTGTTCAAGTTTTGATCGTTTCTGACAGAGATTTGAGTTTTACATCTCGTTTCTAGAAATCCTTATAGAAAACCCTTGTAACTAAGTTTACCATGAGTACGACATATCACCCTTAAACATATGTTAATCAGAGAGGATGATACAAACTTTGGAGGATATATTGTGGGCTTGTGTCTTGGATTTTGGTGGCTCGTGGGAGGAGCACTTGTCGTTGGTTGAGTTCTAGTAAAATAATAGTTATTAGGCAACCATACATATGGATCCATTTGAAGTGTTTTATGGGAATTTGTGTAGTTCCCCACTATGCTGGGTGGAAACGGGTGAGTCCCAGATGGTTGGACCGAGCCTTGTCCAGGAGAATACGAAGAAGATCAAGTTAATCAGGAAGAGAATGTAGATAGATCAGATTCTTCAGAAATCGTTTTTGGATCATCGTCAACAGAAATTTTCGTTCCAGTTGAGTGATTATGTTTTCTTGAGGATCTCTCCTTGGTTGGTACATCTTCTGTTAGGGAAGCAGGGAAAGTTATCTCTGAGGTATATTAGACCTTTTGAGATTCTTGTGCGGGTTGGTGAGGTGGCGAATCCTTTGGCTTGGCCACCTAGGTTCAGTGTGGTGCATAATGTATTTTATGTCTCGCAGTTGAAATATTATCAGCCAAATCCAGGCCATGTTATTCAATGGGATCATGTTGAGCTAGAGCCAGATGCTTCATTGGTGTACATCCCAATGTGGGTTGTGGATAGGAAAGAGAAAGTCTTGCGGGGTAAAAGCATCGGTCTGGTTCAGGTTTTGTGGCAGCATGGCCAGATCCAAGAGGAGACTTGGGAGCGGGAGAAAGAGATGGTCAAGCAATGGCATGAGCTCTTTCAGCAAAGGGTGGGTTCACCACTTTCCGAGGATGGAATGTCTAATGGGGGGCAGAATGTAGTACCCCCGGTTTGAGGTATGTGAACCTTGTTTCAGTTCGTTTGTGCCTTTTGAAGTGGTTGGTTGAAGTTTGGACAATTCTAAGGAAATCTTTTAAAGTTGTGGAGGTTGTGCAGGGGTGCACGGTTGGCACATGGTTGGTGCACGGTCTGAACAAACCGTGCGGCCAGCCCAAGAAACCGTGCACCCTTGATAGTGGGCTCTGCACGAGCTGTGCACGGTTTTTCAGACCGTGTGGGAAAGCCGTGCGAAGTCCTAGGGTGAGATAGTGGCAACCACATGGTTGACTCACGGTTTTCCAAACCATGCGGGGTAGTCATGCGACCACATAAATTTTGGGTTTCTAAGTCATGGGCCACTCAGGATTTCCTATTTTCCTTTCATTCTTTCTCCCACTCATGGATCACGCAGGATTTCCGGTTTTCAAAGGTTTTGGGAGCTCCTTAGCTCCTTTTGGAGGCATATTGAAGGGGTTTTTTGGTGGATCGAAGGCGGTTCTCCTCGGGTAAATACCTCTTTTGGTTCTTTGAGTTTCTGGTTAGGGTTAGTCCTCTCACTCTCTTACTTTCCTAGATCTACAGGGGTTGCATGTAGATCTAGGGTTGTGTTGACTTTGTGTGTTAAAGTTTGAGCTTGTTAATGTTAGGGAAGGGTTTTTGAGGTGGTCTCGAGGAGGCGTTCACCTGGTTTGGAGTGTGTTTGGGCAAAGGGTCGATTTTGGAAAACCCTAAGAGGTAGGTGGATTCTCTATCAACTCCACTAGGTTGAAATGTGATTTTCATTTACAATTAAATTGGTTGCTTTAATTTAATTGTAAGCATGTCGTGTGAATTTTGTAGGAAAATAAAATGGGTGATGATTTGGGGGTTTTGGCATGAAATTGGGGCTTTCATGAAATGGGATCAATTGGTTAAATTTAAATAGGTGATTTTAAAAAGGTAATGATTGTGAGCATGAGTATTTATTTAAATAAACAGGTGATATTGAAATGTGTTTGGCATGGAAATGGTATTTGTTGGTATTGGATATAATGCATGATTATTGTTGTGGATTGTGTGGAAATGGGTGATATCATTGGGTGGATGATGTTGGGACATGGTGGAGTGGAAGAGAAAGTGCCACTATGAAAAGGGGATGGATAGTGGATGGAAGGGACACCATCAATAGCAAGTGGGCGGAAAGTACCACTTGAGTGGATTGGTAATGAATGGGTTGGACGGAGAGTGCCACCATGGTTTGTTCTGTGCTTTGTTGGTGATGTTTGTAGATGGGGCTTGTGAGTGAAATATGAAAATGGTATTCACCTTGTGGAATGGTTGAATTGGATTCCTTG
The DNA here is from genome assembly GCA_963277665.1 of Viscum album. Classification (NCBI taxonomy): domain Eukaryota; kingdom Viridiplantae; phylum Streptophyta; class Magnoliopsida; order Santalales; family Viscaceae; genus Viscum; species Viscum album. Next base: position 2,796,554 of record OY728136.1, read on the forward strand.
TGTGGCATGGATGATTTGTCTTCATTGTGTGACATGTTTGGCTTATGGCATGTTTGGATTATAAACAATTTCTAGCTTGATTTTTCATTATATAAAATGTTTTATATAAATGTGCTAACGGTTTTATCCTAATGGAGTGTGTAGGGAAGTCAGTTGGGGAAATCGTACTGAGTAGTTTTACTCACCCCCTGCTTTGGAACTTTGGTGTCTTTGCATATGTTGTGTACCGTGACATGGAAAAAGGTAATGCATCGCCCTCCTTTACTAGTTCATTGTGATGTTTTGGTGGAGCTTGGATCTTGGAGCTTGGTGTGGATTGGTGGTGGTGTCTTGGCTCATGGTGTTTTGTTGTTTAGTTTCTACTTTCTACTCAGATATTTTCTAGACATGTCTAGTTGAATGGTTTTGGGCTTTGTGATGGAATTCTTAGTATCACATGGTTGTGTTTGAAAGTGAATGCTTCTTTAGTTTTTAGTTGGTATATTTGTGTATTCTTCTTAAGGGAAAATCATTCCCCACTATTCCTTGAATCCCTCACCATTTATTTCCAGCCTTTGGCGCCTTGGGAACATCACTTATGGCCAAGTAACCCTCACCACCTCTTCTAGCCAATGAGGTAGGGGTGGGGTGTTACATATACTCTTCTATTATTTGATTTTAGTAACTTAAATAAAGAATCTAACTTAGAACACCTTGCTTATGGAGATTTTTTTAACTCACGAAAATACTTTTTATGCCTAAAAAAATATTTTTCATCTTCTCCAAGAAAGATTCCATCATTTTTTCAAAATTTACGTCCCCTTAAAACTCTCTATTGAGAAAGGTCGATTTGAAATCCATTTGGAAAATCATGTATTGCCTTTGTAAAAAAAAATAACAAGGAATGATACTTGTAACATCCACCAATCCAACCCCCCCCCCCATGTTGCCAAATCAAGTTGGTTATTGGACCTCAAGCATTATTCCCTATATACCATAGGTTGCCGACTAGTAGTGGGGGTATAGAGAAAATAATAAGTAGACTATACCCCCTGATACAGAGTTGTGATTTTTCAAGAAAAAATAAAAAATTAAACTACTAGAAATAGAATAAAGTGTACTTCACAAAACTAGAAGATAAAGAATAAAACATGTAAACGAAAAAATAATAAACCATGTAATGTTAGTATGGATTTTATTTAAATGTAAAAATAAACTTTATATCAATAAAATACCATGATGACACAAATAAACTCAAATAACCCTATTCATAAACCCCATTTTGGTCTTGTCTCTAAGATCTAACCCATCCAACAAGCAATAATCAACAACAAGGTCCATTACCCTTTTCCAAACCTGTATCCATATAATCTGCTTGGGTGGTGGCCCGAATAGTGTGTGAGTAAAACATAGTAGGTCGACACAACCTTGTCTAAAAAATCATTTTGATAATAAGTGCATGAAATAAAGTAATAATCAAGTGTGTTGATTAATCAATTAATATGATACAATAATCATCCTTCTTTGGCAGAATACAAAAATATCTATAAGCATGTAGCACAACTATGCCAACCATAACCACAAGTACATGGCATAGTCACATATCCGAGTCAAGACCAAAAAGAATTATAGCATAATTGTTCCAATCCCTTTATATAATAATTTCAACATCACCTAGAAAACCCCTTTATATAATCATTTCAACATCACCGAGCGTAGAACTTTATATAATAATTTTATCATCACTGAGAATAGCCTTTTATATAAGCATTTCAGAAACACCAAGGAAATCCCCTTATATAATAATTTACGAAACACTGGGAATAGCCCTTTATATAAGAATTTAAGCATAAAAATGGTCATAATTCTAGAATTAAATGATATATATCATGAGCCATAATGTTAAATTCATCCAATTTCCATTTTTCTTATAATTTACAATTCATTCATTAAATTATATCATAAGATGTTGTCATGAAAATTTGTACACAAATTTTATACCAAATTACAACCAGTCATTTAATAATCAAGGATTACATTTTCCAATGTAAAGTTATCATAATAAATAACCAGATATTACATGTCAAGTTAAATCATATTTTTAATCCATTTTCCAATTCATTATTGTTCAATGGTAGGCTCACCTGAAGGTTAGCCACAAGCTAGGTCTCAACACTGTTGGATTCAAAGGGATCCAAGGAGTGGTACAAAAACATGATTACCATCACCCTTTATTTTGTTAATTAATGTGCACATTGTGTTAGTGTATTATAATAATATTTCATATACCTAAGATATTCGAATAGACCAAAGGGGTTTATTATATACAGCCTTGTCTTCTGATTGAAGCAACACTCTCTACTAGGAACACCAATGAGGAAAGAAGGATATAGTGATCAAAAGGAAAGACCTAGACCACACAATATCAAATATTGGTTCAATAATGGTCAATAGATTACATAATGATAAAAGATAATAAATGGAAGAGAGGGGGAAACCTACGAAAAGAAGCTCACTAGAGATTAAAAGATTGATCAAGATATAATGAAGGGAAGAAATGGCTCCATATCACTTAGAGTTTCCCTAGGGTTTGAGAGAGAGTTTTTTTGTAGAATATGTAAAATAAATTATACACACATCATGGTTGAAAATGGTTGAGTCTGAGATATTCAATATGTGATAACCTTTAACGATGTAAATTTTTCAATTTAAAGGATAAGTGAAAAAATGCATCAACTAGGGTTAAAATAACCCCGACTGACCATTTCATGATGTGAACCAATTTCATGGTGTGAAAATTTTCAATCTCTGAACTAGTTCATGGATTCTTCTAGGAAACAGTTTTACATTATAAAAATTATTCATGATCTGATAGTTTTTAGCAAACAGATCTCAACCCACCTTCTACAAGAAAACTCCAATCCCCCTCTAATGCCTTCCAAACCATAGTAAATCCTTGTAAGATATTAGGTAGTTTATAACCAGATTTTATTAATTCAAAAAAACATACATCCCCTATATTTAGGTTATTTTCCTAAGAAAAATCTCTCCATACCAAAAAACGAGACTCAACCACCAAGGATTAAAGAAGAAGGAAAACCCAAAAAAAGAGGTTTAGCCAAAAACTAAAGTGGGAAATAACTAGAAAATGATTGGATCTTACACCCACCACTCATATAGAATCTCATCCCTAAGATGATCTAAGAATTACTGTGGGGTATCTGATAACAAGTCTAGGCACCATGATCAAATATTAGATTCCCTCTCCCAGATATCCTCTCAAACATTACCATGCTACCACAACACTCGAACTAGAGGAGTAATCTTACCCTAGATATTCTTTTTTACAATGGACTATAATACATAATGGATTCTCCTCAAAGGATGCATCTACACCAAGATCAACATCATCAAAGTATACTACATGATAAGGGTTTGAACAATAACTCCAAATATGTGATACATGAAACACATTAGGCATATAATTGTAACATTGTATAAGGTCCAATTAGTATTCCACTAGACTATCCATTTCCACTATCTCAATGGCTCAACATACCTGTCATCTGGCTTTCCCAATTTCCTAGTATAACGTTTCCCCAACCTAGGAAATCCTGAATGAAAATATGATTTCCAACATCAAACTCCAGAGGTAATCTCTAATGGTCAACATAATATTTTTTTCGTACTCCGCATCGTCACAAGCCTCCTCTTGATCAATTGAACATGCTCAAATGTCTCCTACATGAGACTACATCCATCAAGTTCCAACTCACCTACCTCCAACCAACAAAGAGCCAAAAGACATGGTCTTCCATATAAATCCTGAAGAGGTTCCATTAGGATTGAGGCCTGAATACTACTATTATTGGAAATATTTATGAGTGCCAAATTATTCCCCCATGAACCACTAAAATCCAAAACACATCCTCATAACATGTCCTCCTGAATCTAAATAGTTTGTTTAGATTGGACATCATTCTGAGGATGGTAGGTTATAATCAGAATAACATATGATCCCAGATCCTTTTTAAGACCCTTAGAAACAAATATGTGAAGCAAGGATCTATATTAGAAATGATACTCTATAAAACCGTGCGACGAGACTATCTTGTACACATAAAGACTACTCAGATCATCAATAGTGATGGTATCCCTAATATAAAAGAAGTGGGATACCTTAGTCAGTAAATCTATGATTACTCATACTAAATCATTATTGTGATGGGTACTAGGTAATACTATCACTAAATCTATAGCGACACCATTCCGTTTATATTCCTGAATGGAAGATGCTGAAACAGCCTAGAAGGCCTATGATACTTGGCTTCCACCTGTTGATAAGGGAAATATCATGACACAAATTCCGATACCTTCTTCTTCATTCCTATCCAACAGTACTATCTATAGGAATCATTATGCATCTTTGTAAAAACTAGATGTACCTCTCATCTAAAAGCATGAAACTATCTTATTATCACTCCATGAAAGCTCGTAGGAATCCATACTCATCCATGGGTAAGAAAAAGATTTATGCTTCCAAGAGACCATCCTACTAGTGGATCCCCACCATATAAAATGTCCCTTAGAGATAATTAATTTGAATTATTTAAATACTCTATCTTGATCCAATCAAGAAGAACTTCTAAAAATGTCGATGTTAGAGGTACTCATCCATGGGACTCTTGAACATCTACATGCATGTCTGAAAAGAGGGCCATTATCTACCACCCATTGGAACCTTTGTCTACATCTTTTAGCTCATATAATTGATAATAAAATTTATCTTTCCTGGTTTTTAAGTCCACTTTATGTCAATATACTACAGATACACAACCAACCTTCTCTTCTAAAGAGTTAGGTCCCACTATGAAAAGATGGACCTGAGACTTTTTTAGTCCATGTATACCAAAAACCTATCACCCAAATGATTGTTTCTCTAGAATCTCAGAGCATTTACAACCATAGTTAACTCTATATCAAAAGTAGGATAATTTTTCTCAGGTGTCCTCATCTATATAGATAAATAAGCAACCAGTCATCCCCCTTATATTAGAAATATTAAGAGTTTTATAACAACCCTGGCCCCAATAGCCCAGAGTTGGTGTTAAGTTTATTACAATGACATTGATACAAGAGATCAAATCACCATGGATCAATTAGTTTAGTTGTCTAGAAAAAACTAGATGCATACATGGTACCCTTATTACTTTGGTAATTAAACATAGAATATAACAAAATAAAATAAACCACATCTTGCCACTTATTCAAATATTTCGTCTTTATAACCCTGGGAACAAAAAAATAAAAGGGTGAGATCAAAATATTAGTAAGGGTTATATGAGACAATAATAAGTAAAGTATTGTTAATAAGTAATATACATTATAGAATGGTAAATAATAATAAAAATACATGTCATCAATAATATAAGATTGATAATGCATCCATAGATATTGTCAAAGTGAAAACCTCGTGGAATGTAATAACTGAATAATTAATGAAGAAAATGATTATTATTTAGACTTCATGTATCTGGAACATGAACCTTTATATTTATAAAGACAATTTAAGTCTGTTTGTAAAAACTCATCTGATTCTTCTTAGAAACAAACATGATGGGTTTCTCGCCAAATATTTTATCTCATGGGACACGTTGATGCATCAAGAATATATCTATAACTATTCCCCAACTTTCATTGCAATTTAAAATCATTCCTCATTTATAGATTCAACTCCTGAACAATATTACTTATCAAAATATCTGTATTGAGTAGAGGATATGGATTCATCAATATTTCCCCAATTAAAACATCATTCAAAGAACAAGCCATATGTAAAACTTTTACATAGATAATGAAATAATAATATTTATGATACAATAAATATGGATACTTAATTAAATATTCAATGAATGATGATAAAAAATGAATGGTCAGGACACACACCCCCAAGCAATAGGAATAAGTTGCAAATAAGGCCTAACCAAAGGGAATATCATAACAGATTCCATGAAAGAATGGATTTAAATGATTTTGGACATTAATAATATAAAATACTCATAGATAATTATAAATTATGTCCAACTAAAGTGAAAACTTTCAAAAGGAGTGTATATAAAACTTTAGAAAGAGCCTATTTAATGCATTTTAAGGAAAATATTAAAGAGTATATAAAATCGGAAAAGGAATTACTGATTCTATAAAACCATATATGAAAAAATGTATTTTTAAAAAATAAAATGATTGATTTTTAGGAAAATATTTGTAGATTAAAACATATTATGGATGGAACTAGAAAATGGGTAAGAAATTGGAAGTTCCCTTTAATCGGGCTTGCTTATCGGTATGAATTGAAAAGGAATACTGATGAAATATGTATTTACCATAAAAAAATAATATTTGAGCTAGGTAAATATATTTTGAACATAAACACATAATTTAGGAAGATTAAATAATAAGAATTAAGAATTACAATGGGGTAAATAGTGAGAAAGCATAACCCAAAGTAAAAAATGGAGGTTCAGGGAGAATACCCTACCTTATGTATGAACGTGTTCTGAACTTGATCTTAATGTCCTGGATAATCAAATAAAATTAATTAATTAATTAATTAAGAAATATTTATACATTTTTTTTACTTATTATAATATTATTAAGTACATATTTGGTCTTTTTTAAGAGTTATAAGATACAATTTTATCGTTCGGGTGTGTTTGTTTCCATAGTTTTTATGATTGGTTTACTTGTATGGTTATATTTTATTAATTAACTTCTAAAATACTAAATTCTTATATATTTCATTCATTTATATTTTATTACTATGAATCATTAGACAAAACATTAGTGATAATCATTTAGATTATTTTGGCATTTTTTTGATCATCGCGAACTAGTTGTGTTTTATTAATTAATATTATGTATATATAATGGTTAAAAAATTAATATAAGATTTAATACATATATTATAATCTTTTTTAACCATAAAAATTATTTTATAACAAGCCTTTTAAGAGTAATTTAAAAACAAAAATATGTCATCCATGTAGGCTGTAAATTGGCACCTCACAAATGATGTTTTCATTTTTAGAATAAAAAAAGAGGATAAGACCCACAATTGGGGATTTTACATTGACATAACAAAATGAAATTATATATTATAAACTGTAGATTCCATTCATGTTTTTATAGATGAGTTGAGTAGATAACAAAAAAAATAAAGTGAATGGAAAATAAGGAAAGCGAAAGCAGATTTTACCTCTTGAATTCTTCTCCTAAAGAACCTCCTTAGGGAATTGTTTTTAGTATTTTTTTGAGACCAAAACCTATTATAAGTGGGGAAGAGTATTTTAAATTAACATTTCTAGAAACTTTTACATGATTCAAGTCATTATAGGTGTGAGGAGAAGGTGCGGTGATTGGTGGTATTTATAGTGGAGGAGAGGGGTGTTTTTTAATTATTTTATTCACTTGTTTATTATTTCAGCTAGAGACTATCAATAGTGCAAATTATTGTGACTAAATATAGTAAATAATTCATTTTAATTGTAAATAATTGGTTCTTACATCATCCCTAGGTCATTCATGATTCAATAATTCATTTATTTACTTATACCGTAAATTACATTATTTCACTATTTACTAAAAATTCAACTATTTTTAAACATTGAAAAAAATTACCCATACCATTATTAGTTTTTTAGAATTAAAAAATAAACTACATATTTTTAAAATAATTTACTAACTTTGAAAATTTTAATTTTCAATTAAAATCATCATTAATCCAAAAAAATACTGATTTTTAAATTATAACTCATATCGTTACCCGTTGAAAAATTAATTAAGGTCTCATAAAAGTATATTATAATCATATGATCACAAAATATTAATTAATGAATCTATTTTACGAAAATATATTTTCTTTTAAATCATTATATTAATTATAAAATTATAAATAAATATTTTTTCTCACAAAATTAACAACACTAAATTTATCCATTTTAAAACATTTATCTACTTATTCAATGATATAAATACATTATATATTCATTAATAAGATACCAAAATTGTTTGTATACTTTAACAAGTGATGTTACTATTCAAATCATAAATAGACTATTAATATAAAAAAATTCTTGTTTTATAAAAAAAATCAAAAAAATTCCCTATTTACTAGAAAATAAGAATATTTAGAGAAATTCAAAAATTAACCCTAGGATAATTTTGACAATAATATTTTAAAAATGAAGTTTTTTTTGTTCAATAGAATTTATAAAAGTGTCAAAATTTAGTTTTAAAACATGTTATCCATTAAAAGGTGTTAAAAATACCTTCAGAAAAATATTTTATTTTAATACATAAAATTATATTCATTCATATCTTATGCCTATCAAATCATTTTCATGTATGTAAAAATATTTTATTAAATGTATAATATATAAATTTCATAATTTGGTTAATACAATTTATTCCGTCCAATTTAATGGCTATTTTATAATGATCACTTTGAAATAATGATATTTAATTTTATATCATTGTTCATTTGAGTTTGGTGTTGTGTGAAACCTATGTTGTCAAAGAAATTAAATTTAGGAAAAAATACATTCCTAAAATCTTGGGATGTTAAATATTCCTCTCCTAAAATAAATTTATTCCTCATAATTTGAAATTTTACTTCAAAAATAAAATGTTGATACTTCAAAATTCATTTGTAGGAAACCCGTATAAGAAATTTGGATAATAAAATATATTCTTATTAAGAGAGAAAGGGAAAGGGGAAGGTAACAAAAAAATAGGATTTTGGGTGGTAAATCATTAGTGTAAAGTGATTACCTAAAAAATGAATATAAATATAAATATAAAGTTTTTATGGGGAGTGATAAAGAACATGGTCATTATAAAGTTAACCATAAAAACGTTAAATATTGTGATCGGTTAAAAGGTCATTGATTTATCAAAAAGAAAATTAAACAGATAACGTTTTTGTTACCAAATATTTTTCCTAGAGTTGAGGGATTCTTTTAATATCCAAATAATTACTTCATAAAATAATTTTACTTGATTACTTTCCATGTCATACGAATAATATCATCATTTATTTTCCTCGATCTATTTTCACTTCATCCCTCTCACTTGGAAATGAAATTTCAAAATGAATTTTTCACACAAGAAGCACTTTTATGAACCATGAGATCCACCAGTCATCCCTTCAGACTTTAAATACTTATTGAGACCAAAAGTTGATAGAAAAATTATCCAATAAATCATATTTTATCCTCAAATGATAATATACAATGTTAAACATAATCCATTCCAACCATAAGAGTCATCCAAAACAGATCTGTCTAAATTCATAGTCCAAAAAGTCTCTAAATTTCCCATATATGTTAATCATTTCCCTAAATAACCCAAGTCACCATAATTCCATAATAAAATCATATTTGACTCCAAAATAAAATTCATCTTTTATTCCTTAAAATATTATACGTCTACCGAAATATCATTAATCACTTAATCACCAAAAAATGTCCCAATCCCAAGGTTATCTGTTTGATAAAACAAATATCCCTAAAATAAAAATAACCTTTATTAATAAGATAAAAAAAACCACACTAATCATAAATCCAAGTATGATAGTTATAGTATTTTTAACCTTGCCACCCTTTGGTTGTGTTTTCAAACTCAACGACCTTAACGGATATGATTGGTTGTAACCCAGCCTATGGGTTGTACTTTTTCTAAAAGTATATTAATATGAATTTAAATATAAATATTTTGGATATTCATGAAATTAGGTTAATAAATAATGTTATCAATAAAAAACCAATACAAAAATACTTCATCCATTTATTTACATATAGGTCCTTCCTTGGTTTAGAGTTTATCTTATAGAAGAGGGCCTTGACTCAGGTATTGTTCAGATTCCCTAAATTTAAAAGCAATGATCTACAAATGGATTATTACAATATTTGTTATTTCCTTACATCATACTCTGCATGTTTCCTCAGTAATTATTTGATTTATATCCTTATTTGTCACACATAAATAGTTTCTCCATTCCTTTGAGACACATTATTGGGTATATCCTTCCAGATTTCTTGCATGATGGAAATTGATCATCATTTTCTCTATTGTCTCCACCACTGGAGATCTTAGAAAACTCCATCCCTCTCTTCTTTGGGGATTTCAGGAGTTGGTAAAGGTATAATTGTTTAATAATATTTAGATAAAAATAATTACACATGAACTAAATATCTTTCACTCCTATCAACATCTCATTTGGTTTCTCATCGACACCACCTTTTCCATCATGTTCAATGTTAACATGACTCATTTATGTTACAACCATTGAATAAATCCAAAAAGCATAGTGTGAGTAATAATATTCATAGTGAGAAAAACATATAATCATTTATATAATATCGTGAAACCTTATTTTCAAACCAAAACTCCTGAAGTTTATCCTCAGTTATTCATTTTCATTATATATTCAAATCCTTCATAATAGTTTGTAAATAAAATGTGAATTATCTTAAGCATATCCCAAAGGAGTCTCAAACTAGGTGTATAGTAATGCATGTTGTTGTGTACCAGGTTATGTCGATTCAAACTCAATGCACCTTGTGGGAGTTGTTACCCCTATGTACTTATATGGTAGAGCCACTTCCACTTTTAGTATCTATATAGGGATGTATTTCAAGGAAGACCCACATAATCTCAACCTTACCAATATTATAGGATATTATTATATGCTTATCCTCAAATTATATCTTAGGGTTGTGTTCTCCAATCTAGTTTCTAAGGTTTCTACTAAACGTTTTATGATACCAACTATAACAACCCCGGCCCAATATCCTATAGTAAGTGGTTGTTTTATTAAAATGGAATAAATATAAGAGATCAAATCAACAAGGATCAATCATTTAAGTAGTCTGGAACAATCTAGATACAAACATGGTTCCCTTATTACATTGGTAATTAAACATAGAATACAACAAAACAAAACAAAACTTCTTCTTGTCACTTATTCAAAGATTTCATCTTCACAATCATCGGTAGGAAAAGAAATAAAAGGGTAATATCAAACACTCTGTAAGGGATATAAGAAATAATAATAAATGAAATAAAGACAATAAGGAATAGACAATATTGTAGGGAAAATACTTTGAAAAACACATGCCATCAATACCCAGATAATGATGATGCATCCATATATTTCTCATAGTGAAAACCTCATGGAAAGTAATAACTTAATACTAAATGAATAAAACTATTTACTATTTTTGTGTCATGTATCTGTAACATGAACCATTATACTGTCAATACGGGTTATGTCTGTGGGTTAATACCTGTCTGATTCTGCCAGGAAACAAACATGAAGGGTTTGTCACCAAATTTATTTATCTAATTAGATATATCGATTCATTGATGGGACATATATTACTTCTCCCCTTATATCACTATAAGTCCAAATAATTCTTCATACATTGATTAAATTCATGAACAATATGACTAATCAAAATATTTATATAGAGTAGAGGATACAGATTCATCAATATTTCCCCAATAAAAAAATTATTAAAAGAAAATACCATATGTAAAAATAGAACATGGATAAGTATATAATAATATCCATGATACATGAAATAATGATATTTAATTAAATCTTCAATTAATGATGATCGCAAATGAAAGGGAAGTATACACACACCACACAGAAGGAATAAGTGGTTAATAAGGCATAACCAAAGGGAATATCATAATGAAGTCCATGAAAGAATTGATTTAAATTATACATGTAAATTCATAATGTAAAATAGACATAGATTATGATAAAATATTTCCAACTAAAATGAAAACATGTAAAAGAAGTTTTCAAGAAACTTTAGAGATGAGCCTCTTTAGTGCGGTGTAAGGAAAATATTAAAGAGTCTATGAAATAGAAAATGTAATAATTTCTTTTATAAAAACAGAAATGAAAAAAATAGTTTTTCATAATAAAATGAGAGATATTTATAAAAATATTGGTAGATTAAAATATATTATGTATGGTACTAGAAAATGGGTAAGAAATTGGGAAGTTCCCTTTTACTAGGCTTCCTTATCATGAAGAATTGAAAAGAAATACTAATAAAACATGTATTTCCCATCAAAGAAAGAATAATTTAGCTAGGTAAATATATTTGGAACATACATATATAATTTAGTAACAGTACATAATAAAAATTAATAATTAAATTGGGGTAAAGAGAGAGAAAGTGTAACCCGAAGTAAAAAATGGAGGTTCTGGGAGAATCCCTTACCTTATGTCGGAATGTGTTCTGCACTTGATCTTAATGTCCTAGATAATTAGATGAAATAAATTGATGAATTAACTTAGAATATTTTATACATTTATTTTATTTATTATAATTTTATTAAGTTCATTTACGGCCTTTTGATGAGTTATAAGATACTATTTATCGTTAGGGAGCGCTCATTTCTTTTGTTTTCATGATCAGTTTACTTGTATGGAAAATCATGTAAAATGAGAATTATTGTACAGAATTTAAATTATATATTATTAACTAACTTAAAAAATATTAAATGTTTATATATTTCATTCCGTTATATTTTTTTTAGGATGAACCATTAGATATAATGTTAGTGATAATCGTTTAGATTATTTTGACGTTTTTTTGATCATCACAAACTAGTTTTGTTTTATTAATTAATTTTTTGTATATATAATATTTTCAGAACATAAAATAAGTTTTAACACATATATTTTAATCTTTTTAACTATAAAAATGTTTTTATTACCATCCTTGATGGCGTAATTGAAAAAATAAAATATGTCGTCCACGAAGGTAGAAAATCAGCAACTCACGGATGATGTTTCCATTTTTTGAATAAAAAGAAGATGATAAAAGACTTGATGGTGTGTTTTACATTGTAATAATAATATTAAAATATATATAATATAATTTTATTATCATTAGTTTTTGGATAGATTATGTGAGGAGAGTATAAAAAAATAAAAGGAAAATAAAATAAAGAAAGTGAAACTGGGTTTTACCTCTTGAATTATTATCCTTCAGAACCTCCTTAGGAAAATTGGTTTTGGTATTTTATTCTTACCAGAACCTCATGGAAGTGGGAATATTATTGGTCAAAAAATATACATCCTTCAATTCTTAAAATGTGTGAAGATAATGGTGGTATTTATAGTGGAGAGGGGTGTTTTGTTTTATTATTTTATTCATTTGTTTTTTAATTTGGATCAAGACTATCAATAGTGATGATTATTGTGACTAAATAAATTAAATAATTCATGTAAGTTTGAACCAATGGGTTCTTACCACATCCATACATCTTCCATGACTTAATAATTCATTTATTTACTTATACAATAAATTAACATATTTCCCTATTCAGCAAAAAAACAACTATTTCAGAAAAATCCAAAAAATTACCCCTAAAATTTTCAGACATGTAGAATTAAAAAATTAAATCCATTTTTATAATATAGTTTTATAAATAGAAGAATATTAATTTTAATTAAAATCATATTTTTTTTTAAAATTACCAATTTTAAAAGTATAACCTATCGTATGACGCTTTGAAAAATTAATTAAGGTCTAATAAAATTATATTATAATCATAATAAAACAAAATATTAATTTATGAATCTATTTTATGAAAATAAATTTTCTTTTAAATAATTATTTAAATTATAAAATTGTAAATAAACATTTTATTTTACCAAAATACAAACACTTAATTTATCCTTTAGAAAACAATTATCTAATTATTTCGTGATATAAATGCGTTATTTTTTCATTCATAATATAACTTAATTTTATGTATATTTTAATATGTGATGTTACTATTAAAATCATAAATATACTATTAATATAATGAAAGTGATATTTTTAAAAAAAATCATAATTTTTCACTATTTACTAGAAAAATAATATTTTCAAAAAATACCAAATTTTTACACTAGGATAATTTTGAGATTCAACTATTAAAAATGAAGTTATTTTTTTCAATAGAATTTATGAAAGTGTCAAAATTTATTTTTAAAACTTTTGTTCCATTAATAGTGGGTAAAAGTACCTTTAAATAAATAGAGTCTTTTAATGCGAAAAATTATATTCATTATTATCTTATTCTATTGAAATCATTTGGGTGAATGTAAAAACATTTTATTAAATATATAATATATAAATTTCATAATTTGGTTAATATTATTAATTCCTGCTAGTTTAACATCTAGGTTATAATGGTCATTTAAAAATTATGATATTTAATTGAATATCATTGTTCTTTTATGTTTTTTTGTGTGAAACCTATGATTTCAAAGAAATTAAATTTTTTAAAAAATATAAACCATAACATCTGGGGGTGTTTCAAGTTCAAATCTAGATTCATCACAATATATGGTATATTCCTTACTAGGCACCAGTAAGGTGAGAATCAGTGCTGAGGTCTAACTTCCATATAACTCATAAAAATAACTCTCATGAGTATCTTACCCAACAAGCTTCAACCCTTTCCTAGTCATCCCAGACATCGGTGATTCTATACAATATAAATCCTATTTAAATACTGATAATAACCTGTTAAACCCAAAAAGATTTAAATCTTGAAGACATTCCGTGGCCACTTTCAAGATACCTTGGTTGCAACCTTCTTTAAGTCCACTGACACTCTATCCTCTAAGATGAAATGCCCCAGTAAGTTAACTTTATCAACATAGAAATATATTCGGTTATCTGGGCTTAAATATGATGCTCTCTCAATGTACTCAAGATGATGTCAAGTTATTGGGCATGATCCTCTGCTAAATAGGAGTACACTAAGATTTCATTGACCAAAACCACCACAAACATGTCTAGAAAAGGATGAATGATATAATTCATAAAGTCCATTAATACCTCTAGAATGTTCATCAAACCAAAATACATCACGATGAACTCATAAAAGTCATACGTTATTCTAAAATTAGTTTATGGTATGTGATATGGTCTCACTCTCAACTAATGATACCCCGATCTCAATTAAATCTTAAAGAAAATCAGGGAACCTTTAAGCTGGTCAAAGAGATCATTGATGCATAGAAGGGATATAAGTTTTTCACCGTCATCTAGTTCAATCTCCAATAGTCCACATATAACCGCAATGTCCCACCATAATTATTGGAGAAAAGAACTAGTGAAACTCATGGATATGTATTGTTATGTATGAAACCCCTAGCTTCTAGAACTTCCAATTGAACTTTCAACTCATGAAACTTTGTTGGTACCATCATATAAGGTGTAATAGAAACTATCTCTTCCCCCAACAACTATTCAATCATGAAATCCATCTCCCACATGGGTGGTAATTTTTAGAACATGTCTAGAATTTAATCCTAAAAATTGACTACCATTAGAAGAAAACTCTCCTACTACATTCTTACTTCATCTAGAGTAGTGTTGATTATCTGATCTATGAGGCAATCTAATCTGCACTGATTTGGACCAGCATGAACTGAATAAAGATCCCACTCACCCTAGAAAAAATATATACCTCCTTCTATAGTTATAAAGGTCACTCTCCTCTAGTAATAGTATATATAATCCTTGTATAGAAAAATAAAAACCATACTAAGAATAAAATTAAAACCTATCAAATCCCACACAAATAGTTCCCAAAAGATATGATAGCCACAAATGTCTAGAGAACACACCATGTAACATTTTTTATCCTCTGACTGCACTCCTAATGGTGTATCTATGGTTAAGATATCATCTATGATTTCCACATCCAAACCCAAACCATTTGAAAAAAGATAATATATAATGGAATTTGATTTTCCATATCAAAAATAATTGTAAGAAATAGTATATGATGTAAGAATAATACCTCTAACTGTATAAGGTCTTCCATAAAAACTAAACAAGGTAGAATTTATAGTGTGTAGCTAACTTTACCCTCTTTTATAGGATCCAATCCAACTCCCATGTACTTTTATCTCTACCTAGTACTACCACTACTACACTGGGGTATCACGCCTCCTCCCTCGACCATAAAATCCGATGGAACTCAATATACCTGTTTATTAAGGGGTTGTTGGGTCCTTCCAATTATTTGGTAACTATTCTGATCCTCTACCACTACTCTAATATTGAAATCCCAAAAAAACCTCTGTAGGTGGCCCAACCTATCAGAAGAATGACACATAAATGTAGGGTATATACACTGAGGCCCCTAGTGTCAAATATTTTAACATTAATATCACTATAATAGAACATGGTCTTGACAAGACTTTCCACTACCTTGATAACTCTTATCATCGATTCCTTCGAGATAACTATCATAGTGGCACTTTTTCCTACTTGAAGAATTGATACTTATTCACCCTAATGAAATAGATTGGCCACTACTCAAGGAATATCTCATATTCTCTTCTATAATTAGTTCCCAATTCATCATTTATGAAATGATACTCAAGAGAAAAATGTTCACCTATGACCCAATCTCATAGTGAATCCCATCCTAAAATTTCTTACCCTATTTATCACATATACTACTAAATATGGAAAAATCACTAAAATTTGGTTAAACATACATTGTATTCCATGATTTCCATGATCTCCTAGGTCATGTTCATGAACTCATGAGCCTTCTCATCCCTCAACATTTTAGGATGGAAGTGACTCAAAAAAATTTCAAATAAATATTTATATGATAACTTCTCTTGTTTCCCATATTTCTCTAAAGTGTCCCACCAATGATTGGATGTTCCATGAAGCATGTTTGTTTAAATATTCACCCTCCAATCCATGGGTTTCTTGATGTTCATAGAGATCATTTGGACTACTCCAAAACTCATCTACCTGGGAGCCTCCCTCCCCAATGAATGTAAGAAGATGTTGCTGTTGGAACTCCCTAATCATCTCATACATTGAATAAATGGTGAGAAAATTCTCCCTTTATAAGAATAACATGACCCTTAACATTATTTCATAAATATAAACATTCATCTTATCCTTAGGTGCTATAATAATATATGGTCCAACTGCATTAGGAGCATGCTGATTTTCTCTCTCCTGATGCTCAATTTGAAGAGGATAATGACAAAATTTATCTAAAATAAAAACGAAATCCTTAGAACACTAGATAACAAAAATTTCAACCTCAAAAAGTAACAAAAAAAAAGAGAACCACTAGCTCATGGTGTCTATAAACATTTCTTCACAAGTGAGTTAGTATGACATATTAGTTCTTTCATCTTCATTTATCATATATAATAGGTATCTTATTTCTTAGTTCATAAAGAAAATATATCATATGAAATAAATATGTCCCTATAATGAAAAATATATGTTAATATATATATATATATATATATATATACCTCTATGATCCTATCATAGTGAATGCATATTCATCTCATGTCATATCGTTCCATGAGTATAAATATCAAGAAATAATAATTACACACAACATGTGAATCACCCAAGGTGAATAACATCAACCATAACAAATGAATATCATGAACAACAATTGAATCCCTAGGTAATCAAATTTTCTACCATACGTGGGTTAGTTAATCCCATGTACAGTCTCATTACCAAGTTCTGAAACATCCTAGTATTCTTTATACCTTTCCAAAATAGTAAAGAAATGGAAAAATAACAAGCTGCTACTCTGAAACAACTTTGTAACATCCCAAGATCTTGCACCTTCTCATGTGGCCAAGTTGGGTTGGTTACTAGACCTCAAAGGTGCCTCCCTATATGCTAGAGGATAATAACTAGTAACGAGGGTGTAGATAAAATAGTCGGGAGACTATACCCCCTAGTACATAGTTTTGGTACAATGGAAAATAAACAAATATCAGAGTACCATAAATAATAGAAATAATATATCATAAAATTGGAACATAAAGGATGAAATAAGAAAATCAAATAAAAATAAACCATGTAATTTTAGGCTGGAAAGTATCAACATGTAAAACTAAAAGTGATACTGATAAAAGACCATAATAACACAAATAAACTCAAAATACCTCGGTCTCGAACCCCATGTTGGTCTCATCTCCAATATCCAACCCATCCAAAAAGTAACAATAAAAAAACCAGTTCTTTTTTTACTTTTCCAAACCTCCATCCATGTAATATTCCCATTTACCAAATGGCATCCTGAATTGGGTGCAATTTAAACAAATTAGCTTGACACCGCTGTGTCTAAACAAAACCATTCTGATAATAAGTGCATACAATAAAGAGACAGGTATATCATTTTTGTATTCCAAAGGAGGTTTCTTAGTTGAGTAGTAACATCAAGTGATTAAAGGAGAGTTAAGTGTATATGAAATCCTTTTATGTTGGGTATGATGTCATTGGATGGTCTCCGTTGGGTTTATTCATGGATCCATAAACACCCAATGACCCTTTTATCCATGATTCATGGATCTACATTCCAAAGGCATACACTTATTTGATGATGATTTTTCCAACAAAACATAAGGACTCTCATTGTTCAGGAGTATGGGAACTCAGTCTCATCACACCATTTTGAGGGAAATTATTAACTATTTTAGGACTCTCTTACAGATTTAAGCAATATTCATATGTTCGTAAATCCTTAGTTCATTCCCAAGTATGAGTCTACTAATTACCCCTAGGTTATAAGATCAATCATAAATACACATGGGTCTATAATCATATATATATATATATATATGGTTCTCAATTAATAAATATATCTGTATGTATTTTAGGTTCTTCATCAATGTTTCCCTTTTGAGGATGTGTTAGGAAATCCATCATTGTTTATTGAGAAAATTCGGGTTTAATCCATATGATGAGGTGCTCTAGAGTTTATCTCCATATAGGGAGGACATGAATTGTTCCGATATCAGTTTCAAACCCATAATATGGGCTTCCAATGTTTCCTCATGAGAGGAATTAGTGCCCACATAGTTCGATGCCACTTAATTGGATACATCACCATTAAAGTTTGTGTGATGAAGACTCATCCATGAATTTTAACATCATGCAACAAGGATGTCTAGGTGGAAGGTTCCTAGTCAATATTTGACATGGGACTTATGCTGAGGTAGCCCACGGTTCCCATAAGTGACATAGTCTTCGGAGTGAAGGCAATCCTACTAGGGATATGACCCAAAAAACATTAGGGTGAGTCTGGTGTTAGGTTTGTCCCTCAAAGAGTCTTCCTACATATCCCAGTATGTTGGGAATCAAATCCCACATAGTTTAGTAGGATGGGTCCTACACATGGAAGCTTCCCCTAAAAGAGGCATGATTTTGGGCTTGTATTGGTGGATAAGGCCCTTTTTTAGTTGAAATTGGGACTTATTCCATAATGGAATCCTTGACGAATTGTGGGTCATGATTGAGGTTAACCCTTGAGAAGAATACCCTTTGATCTCGGACCATAGATAGGAATTTAAGGTATCCTTATTGAGGCAGGAATCAGAGGAATCATAGTTCATTGTTTAGGGATTAAACCTAGGAGGAGTCCCATTTTTGTATTGTGTAGATGTTGTGATCATCACTAGACTCTAAGACCCCATGATTCATGCTCAGTGTGAGAAATAAGAGGATGTTGAAGATTCCCACACATCTTTCATTCTCTGATGGTGGAAAATAAAGAATAGGATGATGGTGGAAGAGGTTGGGATAATAGAATCACCTCCCACCATCAAAGAGAATTACTCCAAGAGGGATACCCTCATATCAATTAGTGGAAACATGAGAAGTGTCATTCATTATCAAAAGTAAATTCAATCATGATATCCTTCATTTATCATTAGATCCCATGTATGGGAAAATTCTGTAATGACCCGAAGCCTGACGTACATTGACATTACATTACTTTTGCGGAATACTTAGTACATAACAAAAACACACACACAAGGATCGTAATAGTTTAGTGTCTTTGGAAACTCGGAATATAATCTTCTAATCCTGGTGAAAGATCTTCAACATCTCCCATAAAGATCTTCTTCTTTTTTTTACCTAAAACCTTTCTTTATATCCTGGGGAAAAGAAAACATAAAAGGGTGAGCTCAAATGCTCAGTAAGGGTAAACAAAAGAAATATCAATCACATAATTTTCATAAGAACATAACATTTTTGTAAATCTTAACCTGCAAAAGAGAGCATAATTTCATAACATGGGATAAATCATAGTAGTGAAATGAAATCATAACATAAAACATTACTCATTGTGGCATACACACATAATCATAGAGAATCATTTCTTGTTAGTCAAGACTCATTGCCAAGACTATCTTATTGGACAAAGTCCCTTTCTGAATCGAGTAATCCTCGTTTCAGTCCTGTTTCACTGAACCGGTATAACCTACCATTCCAGCCATGTCTCTCTCATGAGATATGAAATCTTTACCCAATGAATTGGAGGGAGATATAGGTCCCACACATCTCTTAATGAATCCTTTCTTATGTGTGCCACAAAATCATAAATCATACATCATTGCATAACCCATGTAATAAAAATGGGATTCTTAAACAACATGACATCATAAAACCATTCATATAAGATAAAGGAATTCATAAACATAATTCCATCACAACATAGTCAAGTCAATGTAAAAATATGGATAGAAACAGAACCCTTTATTATCTTAGATGGAAAATAATTTTGATAAAACACTTGAAATGAATTCTTGAGGAAAATATCCTTTCTTCTTTAAAATCAATTTCTTTTCACAAAACATCATACAATTTTAAAAGAAAGAGATTTTATTAAAAATAGTCATGAAATATTTTGGAGGAAGGTTCATGAAAATAAGGCTTTATAAAACCGTAAAAATCTGTTCGTGCCGTATAAGTTAAAAAAAACATTCTTTTTTACTTTTGTCGAAAAAGTCAAAATGTACCTCGTACGAAAAACGACAAAAGATTCCTTTCATATCTTTTACTAAAAACTCACCAAAGGGTAAAATTGGATTTAAAACATTGTAGGTGGATGGAAATAATATTACATATTGAGGAAACATGGATGTGGATGATAAGATACACCCCAGTAAATACTTACGAATAAACAATCTCGGATAAAAATGAGATTGTGATATTCCCCTTACCTTAGGTCCGACTTGCTTTGTAAGTGTCCGAACCTCCTGTATAATGATTTAAATCATGTTATTGACTTATTACAGAATCATATTCATTGTTATGATGTCATATATGGTTCACTTATGACATTATATTACCCGTTCTTTTGTAAATTCCATGTTAAAGAAGCGTTTTGGGTAAAATCGTTTCATTTATCGTAGGTGTTTTGACTTGTTGTTCTTGACATCATTATTACTTATATCATGATTTACTTACTTCCAGAATATAAAATATGATTTATATATCATATATATTCAGTATATATATATATATATAATAGGTAGATAAATAAAATGAAAAACACCGTTCATGGAGACGGTAGTCCGTACGTACGCATGAACGCTGTTTTCCTTTCCTTATTGTCTTGAAATGGAAGTAAGTAGATGACATACATAGGTATATATATACATAAATCCAGTAGCTTTATAATGTCATATATTTCATTATTATTTCTTATATATACATTATAATCATTCTTAAATGGTTAACATGGAGAATGAATCTCATCGCGTCGTGGAGACGGTATTCCGTACGTACGCACGAGCGATGATATCATTTCTATAAATATTGAATTGAATTGGAGTGGATTATACAATATATCAGAATCAATATTATGTTGTAATAACTATTTATAGTTATTCTTTACACCATTATACCCATCCATGTAAGGTGGTGGTGGAAAATAGATTACACCACGGCGTGGAGACGGTATTCCGTACGTACGCACGCGCGGTGATTTCTTTTTCCGTAGGATGGATAGATGGTGAAATAGGGTTGTTTCATACTTATAATAACATATCAGTATATGAGTGATACTGACGTTATTACTTCATAATGAAACAACCTAAGAAGAAGAAGTGGAAGAAGAAATAAAGATGAAAGAATTGGTAACGGTAATTACCTCTTCTTTGAAGTGCCTCTTTGAGACCTCCTCTTAGGGAACTAAAATTGGTCTTTGAGGAATACCAGAACCTCTAGGATGTTTCTAGGGAAGTGGAGTGGAGAAATTGGCAGGGTTTGGCCGAGCTTGAGTGCTCAAATTGGTGTGAGGAGGAGGGGGAGGAGAGGGGCACCTTAGGAATATCTCAAAATATTATTTTATATTAAAGTCAAAATCGGTTTATAATGGTTCCAAAGGGTCTTATTTCGAAGCTAAAGTGGGGATGGGTCGAAATACTATCAACCAATAGGATTTAGACAAGTTTAGGGTATTATTTTAACCTTATCAATTAGATTTAACTCTAAGTTAAATAATTTAACTTTTACCGTGTCTTTTTGTTTTCTTTCACTATATGGTTAATAAACTTACTATAACATGCCAAACGAACCCCAAATTGTATATTATTAATACATATATCCTTATCTAAGTCATTTGGCCGAACCTTAGATTTTTAGGAATAAAATAACAATTAATAATATAATATTTGATTTAAAAACTATTTTGTGTCAATTTTGACACTATTTTATATATGGTTTTTGTGAAAGTCATAACAGAATTATATGTTCGAACCAAGTTGATTAAATCAACACTAATATATCATAGTAACCTAGAAAATTAGTTGAATTCATAAAAAGTCTCAAATTACATTTATTTTGGTGTTTATAACATCAATTATGTCAATATTTCATTAATAAGATAATTACTGCATCATCTTTGTGTCATAAATAAATTAAATTATTTTATTTCTAAAAATTACAAATAAAATACCATCATGTAGGAAATCTTTTTAGCTTTCTAATGAATATTTACAATCGAATTTATCTTATGTATAACCCCATATTAAAAATGATTTACTTATTAAACTTTAAATTTAACTATTTTAACCTTTCTTTAAATAAATTAATAATAAATGTCCTAATCTAATCCAAGTGGGCCTAAATGGTCATATTGTATTCCTAAGTTTGTTTCTGGTCGAATTACACTTGTCCAATAGAATTAGGACATGTGTTAGGGTAATAGTAATATCATATTTACCCTTAGTTACCCTATTTACTATTAACTGCGGTAAAAAAAAGTAAAAAGTTACTATTCACCAAAAATTATTTTCATCTCATTGAACCACATTTTAGTCCTTGATATTAACCGTGTCTGTCGGATTTTCGAAATTCCATTCACAGAATCGGTAAAATTAAGTTTTATGCAAAATTCAGTTTTTTTAACCTACCACTTAGTGGTTTCACTATTCATCAAAAATTGATGTTTTTCAGAACAATGCCAAAATTTCATCCCAAGCTATATTTCATATTACGAATTCAAAAATGAAGTCTATTTTACCAAATTCATAACATAAAAGTTGCATTAATTAATTTTATAATTAAATCCCGCTGTTAAAACAAATAGCGTGTTTTTAAGAAACAATATCTATCAAAAGATTGACACCTGTTTATGTCTAGTTTAAATGTGAAATTACATCCAATGACCAACATTGTATTAAATTGTAAAAATATATTCTAAATATACTTTAAAACCACTCAAATTAATGATTTATCACTATTAATTATTTCGATTAAAAAAGTTGTTTTTAATTATAATTTAGTAATTTTCACTATTCATCAGAATATGAAAGTTATCCGAAAAGTACCAAAATTTCACCTTAGGCTAAATTTGATACTCTGAATCCAAAAATGAAGTTCATTTTGAAATATAAGATTTACAGAATTTTAAAAAGTGGTTATTACTATTCATAACGGCTAGTTTTAATAATATTTTAATAGCATATCGTTGTTTAGTGAAACTCGTTATTGCGTACTACACACGCTATCGAGGAAGGTCGCGATTGCGTGTATGCAAGGCAAGTCAATGATGCGTGTTGTGCAAGCTCCTTTTGGTGTAGCGTACAATACAAGACATTAGTGAAATAAAAAGAATATTTTTCATAAAATCTCGGGCTGTTACATTCTACCCCCCTTAAAATGAATTTCTCCCTCGAAATTCATCGGGGTTATAAATGGTTTACTATTCGAAAGATTCTTTAATAGAATCCCACATCGTAAAAAGGAATACAAAAACTTGGCTTTAAAAACTAAAGTATGAAATTTAACGATTACCCAAATAAACTAATCGCTGGGTTTCCACATAGGTAAAAATGTGGATATGGAAGAGAAATCTAACCATCATGTCCTGATGGAGAGTGGTAGAGAACATGGCTATGGAAAAGCCAGTAATCACAAATCCATAGATTTGTGATGATATAAGGTACCATCTGATTCATCAGGTATAAGATTACTAGGACAACATTTTTGGTTTTCAAGATCATTTCCCTAAAGTTGAAAATTTGCTTAAAATAAATACTTACTTTATTTTGGTACAATATCACTTTTTTTCGTGCCTTGAACAATTTCTACTTCATCTCTTAAATAAATGAAGTTGAATTTGACATTCATGAAGTGTTAGCAGATCATGTGATAGAATGACGGGTCATTCCATCTGTCTCAAACAAAAGATTAGCAAAAATTATATGCATAAGTCGATCTATAGTGAGATTAATCATATATGGTTCCTAAAATGGACTTATACTTCATATATCATACTGCTTAATATAATAAAACTAGTTTCTACTAAACAGGGACTTCCTGTAGGCTAGTGGTAGGCGATAAAGGCCAGTCGCACTTCGGTTGTGGGTTCGATTCCTTCAGCCTTGTCCGAAGCGATGAGCTGTCGCCCGTCCTGCAGGTTGTCCCTTTTTCTAAAACTACGTTACTATAACATCCCATCAATAATATCGAAAATCTTATATCCTTAAACAATACTAACTTATGTCCAACATAATCCAGTCTAATCTTTAGGCTTATACATAATACTGCAGTCCACTCTCATAATATAGTGACATCGATTACCAGAGATTTAATACTGTCGTTGATCCCCACATATCATAAGATATGTCTTGTTGGTCACATTCCAAACATTCAAAGTCCTTAATCGTGTATTCTCTTGAATACCTTAGTGAAAACATGAGTGCAGTTAAAAGTTAACACTTTCCACATACCAAAATCCTCAAAATTCTATATACTCAAACCATGATATCACTTAGTCCTTATATCAATCATGAGCTCATGAATACTGTCAAATATTTCATTTTCTCATTTTACCTTCATTATGCGCATATCATTCTTTTTCCAAAAATACCTCAATCACTTCGAATACCACATTAGACCAATACATAAATATTCCAATACACCATAAAAGTACCTCAACAACATTATTCTTGAATACCAATACATAAACACTTCAGTCCATCCACTTCAATGACTGTCCTGGAATAAGTCCTTCCTTGATTTAGAAGTATCTTTTTAGGTCAGGGCATTGAGTTGGGTAATGCCCATGTTCTCCACAAATAAGACATTGAACTCCATAACAATCTGTCACTCTATGACCCTTTTCTCCACACAGATAACATCGGTCC
Organism: Viscum album; assembly: GCA_963277665.1. NCBI lineage: Eukaryota > Viridiplantae > Streptophyta > Magnoliopsida > Santalales > Viscaceae > Viscum > Viscum album. The sequence goes on from OY728136.1 coordinate 2,822,067, forward strand.
CTCCATTTGAGGTATTCCTCAAGGTTCTTCTTCCCTTCTTTAGAAATCTCAATCTTCCTTTCTTTATACTCCTCAACATGCGAACATGCATAATAGTTTATCTTCCTCTTCTTTGATGAATTAGTCATACCACTAAATTTCACCTTGTTAATCATATATCGCGATGACTGATTCGGCATAATCACAATATCTTTATCTCTAGGCATCACACAATTTTGTTGCTCATAGTCACAAATTTGTCCATTGGATTCAATGTTAACCGAATTCCTTCTGGTTCCCTCCATTAACTAAAACACAAAAAGAATTTTGTGAGAGGCGAAATCATGCTAGGGAAGAAAACATAGTAAAGGGAGAGCACCCTCAATATCTAACATCTTGGGTTAAATTCTAAGATCGTTACCGTAGTTCTAGAACTATATCCTATACGTATACTTATCCTTAGGGACATCCCTAGACATACCTTAGAAATATCTCTAGGGATCTCACTAACGTTCTCACATCCTAGTTTCCAAAGGTTGACTAAACCTTTCCTCTGATACCAACTGTAATGACCCGAAGCCTGACGTACATTGACATTACATTACTTTTGCGGAATACTTAGTACATAACAAAAACACACACACAAGGATCGTAATAGTTTAGTGTCTTTGGAAACTCGGAATATAATCTTCTAATCCTGGTGAAAGATATTCAACATCTCCCATAAAGATCTTCTTCTTTTTTTACCTAAAACCTTTCTTTATATCCTGGGGAAAAGAAAACATAAAAGGGTGAGCTCAAATGCTCAGTAAGGGTAAACAAAAGAAATATCAATCACATAATTTTCATAAGAACATAACATTTTTGTAAATCTTAACCTGCAAAAGAGAGCATAATTTCATAACATGGGATAAATCATAGTAGTGAAATGAAATCATAACATAAAACATTACTCATTGTGTCATACACACATAATCATAGAGAATCATTTCTTGTTAGTCAAGACTCATTGCCAAGACTATCTTAGTGGACAAAGTCCCTTTCTGAATCGAGTAATCCTCGTTTCAGTCCTGTTTCACTGAACCGGTATAACCTACCATTCCAGCCATGTCTATCTCATGAGATATGAAATCTTTACCCAATGCATTGGAGGGAGATATAGGTCCCACCCATCTCTTAATGAATCCTTTCTTATGTGTGCCACAAAATCATAAATCATACATCATTGCATAACCCATGTAATAAAAATGGGATTCTTAAACAACATGACATCATAAAACCATTCATATAAGATAAAGGAATTCATAAACATAATTCCATCACAACATAGTCAAGTCAATGTAAAAATATGGATAGAAACAGAACCCTTTATTATCTTAGATGGAAAATAATTTTGATAAAACACTTGAAATGAATTCTTGAGTAAAATATCCTTTCTTCTTCAAAATCAATTTCTTTTCACAAAACATCATACAATTTTAAAAGAAAGAGATTTTATTAAAATTAGTCATGAAATATTTTGGAGGAAGGTTCATGAAAATAAGGCTTTATAAAACCGTAAAAATCCGTTCGTGTCGTATAAGTTAAAAAAACATTCTTTTTTACTTTTGTCGAAAAAGTCAAAATGTACCTCGTACGAAAAACGACAAAAGATTCCTTTCATATCTTTTACTAAAAACTCACCAAAGGGTAAAATTGGATTTAAAACATTGTAGGTGGATGGAAATAATATTACATATTGAGGAAACATGGATGTGGATGATAAGATACACCCCAGTAAATACTTACGAATAAACAATCTCGGATAAAAATGAGATTGTGATATTCCCCTTACCTTAGGTCCGACTTGCTTTGTAAGTGTCCGAACCTCCTGTATAATGATTTAAATCATGTTATTGACTTATTACAGAATCATATTCATTGTTATGATATCATATATGGTTCACTTATGACATTATATTACCCGTTCTTTTGTAAATTCCATGTTAAAGAAGCGTTTTGGGTAAAATCGTTTCATTTATCGTAGGTGTTTTGACTTGTTGTTCTTGACATCATTATTACTTATATCATGATTTACTTACTTCCAGAATATAAAATATGATTTATATATCATATATATTCAGTATATATATATATATATATATAATAGGTAGATAAATAAAATGAAAAACACCGTTCATGGAGACGGTAGTCCGTACGTACGCATGAACGCTGTTTTCCTTTCCTTATTGTCTTGAAATGGAAGTAAGTAGATGACATACATAGGTATATATATACATAAATCCAGTATCTTTATAATGTCATATATTTCATTATTATTTCTTATATATATACATTATAATCATTCTTAAATGGTTAACATGGAGAATGAATCTCATCGCATCGTGGAGACGGTATTCCATACGTACGCACGAGCGATGATATCATTTCTATAAATATTGAATTGAATTGGAGTGGATTATACAATATATCAGAATCAATATGATGTTGTAATAACTATTTATAGTTATTCTTTACACCATTATACCCATCCATGTAAGGTGGTGGTGGAAAATAGATTACACCACGACGTGGAGACGGTATTCCGTACGTACGCACGCGCGGTGATTTCTTTTTCCGTAGGATGGATAGATGGTGAAATAGGGTTGTTTCATACTTATAATAACATATCAGTATATGAGTGATACTGACGTTATTACTTCATAATTAAACAACCTAAGAAGAAGAAGTGGAAGAAGAAATAAAGATGAAAGAATTGGTAACGGTAATTACCTCTTCTTTGAAGTTCCTCTTTGAGACCTCCTCTTAGGGAACTAAAATTGGTCTTTGAGGAATACCAGAACCTCTATGATGTTTCTAGGGAAGTGGAGTGGAGAAATTGGCAGGGGTTGGCCGAGCTTGAGTGCTCAAATTGGTGTGAGGAGGAGGGGGAGGAAGTGTCCTTTTATAGGGGAGGAGAGGGGCACCTTAGGAATATCTCAAAATATTATTTTATATTAAAGTCAAAATCGGTTTATAATGGTTCCAAAGGGTCTTATTTCGAAGCTAAAGTGGGTATGGGTCTAAATCCTATAAACCAATAGGATTTAGACAAGTTTAGGGTATTATTTTAACATTATCAATTAGATTTAACTCTAAGTTAAATAATTTAACTTTTACCGTGTCTTTTTGTTTTCTTTCACTATATGGTTAATAAACTTACTATAACATGCCAAACGAACCCCAAATTGTATATTATTAATACATATATCCTTATCTAAGTCATTTGGCCGAACGTTAGATTTTTAGGAACAAAATAACAATTAATAATATAATATTTGATTTAAAAACTATTTTGTGTCAATTTTGACACTATTTTATATATGGTTTTTGTGAAAGTCATAACAGAATTATATGTTCGAACCAAGTTGATTAAATCAACACTAATATATCATAGTAACCTAGAAAATTAGTTGAATTCATAAAAAGTCTCAAATTACATTTATTTTGGTGTTTATAACATCAATTATGTCAATATTTCATTAATAAGATAATTACTGCATCATCTTTGTGTCATAAATAAATTAAATTATTTTATTTCTAAAAATTACAAATAAAATACCATCATGTAGGAAATATTTTTAGCTTTCTAATGAATATTTACAATCGAATTTATCTTATGTATAACCCCATATTAAAAATGATTTACTTATTAAACTTTAAATTTAACTATTTTAACCTTTCTTTAAATAAATTAATAATAAATGTCCTAATCTAATCCAAGTGGGCCTAAATGGTCATATTTTATTCCTAAGTTTGTTTTTGGTCGAATTAAACTTGTCCAATAGAATTAGGACATGTGTTAGGGTAATAGTAATATCATATTTACCCTTAGTTACCCTATTTACTATTAACTGCGGTAAAAAAAAGTAAAAAGTTACTATTCACCAAAAATTATTTTCATCTCATTGAACTACATTTTAGTCCTTGATATTAACCGTGTCTGTCGGATTTTCGAAATTCCATTCACAGAAGCGGTAAAATTAAGTTTTATGCAAAATTCTTTTTTTTTAACCCACCACTTAGTGGTTTCACTATTCATCAAAAATTGATGTTTTTCAGAACAATGCCAAAATTTCATCCCAAGCTATATTTCATATTCCGAATTCAAAAATGAAGTCTATTTTACCAAATTCATAACATAAAAGTTGCATTAATTAATTTTATAATTAAATCCCGCTGTTAAAACAAATTGCGTGTTTTTAAGAAACAATATCTATCAAAAGATTGACACCTGTTTATGTCTAGTTTAAATGTGAAATTACATCCAATGACCAACATTGTATTAAATTGTAAAAATATATTCTAAATATACTTTAAAACCACTCAAATTAATGATTTATCACTATTAATTATTTCGATTAAAAAAGTTGTTTTTAATTATAATTTAGTAATTTTCACTATTCATCAGAATATGAAAGTTATCCGAAAAGTACCAAAATTTCACCTTAGGCTAAATTTGATACTCTGAATCCAAAAATGAAGTTCATTTTGAAATATAAGATTTACAGAATTTTAAAAAGTGGTTATTACTATTCATAACGGCTAGTTTTAATAATATTTTAATAGCATATCGTTGTTTAGTGAAACTCGTTATTGCGTACTACACACGCTATCGAGGAAGGTCGCGATTGCGTGTATGCAAGGAAAGTCAAGGATGCGTGTTGTGCAAGATCCTTTTGGTGTAGCGTACAATACAAGACATTAGTGAAATAAAAAGAATATTTTTCATAAAATCTCGGGCTGTTACAAATTCAGTGAATACCCTTAATCCGTAGAATGGGGAAGTTCTTGTTGTTATCCCATGGTTAGAATTTTATTTACTTTGGGAATGTAAACAAGGATACATTCCGGTGGTTCACCCCATTATGAGGATTACCCACATGACTCCACCTACCATGGGTATGTAAACTCAGAAAGGTTTTCTGATGTGCCTGATGGTTCTGCCATATAGGTCTGGTGGATTTAGAAGGGGATTTGGCCAAATTCTATTAGACTGGTTTGTGGAGGGGCTATGAGTGGTGTGACAGAAATGGAAGGAAATTATTAGGGTCATAGGGTGGAATGACCGAGAATACCCCACTCCACGTACAATTTTCTCATGTGGGATAGGGTGTCCCCTATATAACACATTGCTATGAGGGTAGGGGAGTAGTCCACGTACCATGATTCTTTGCGAACCTATATGTGGTTCACATAGAGTATCTATACATAGAACCAGCTTCCACCCATGTATTGATTTGCTATATGGGGTGGAGTTCTGGCTGCATACTGTGGTCGTACATGATATAGAGTTCTGACCACGTACTATGGTGGTACACAGGACTGGTTTCTATCTACATATAAATTTTATACACAGTTCAGGGTACCTTCCTTGTAATATTTTGTTATATAGGGAACTGATTTGAAGAAGGTTAATTGTTCACGCAATTCTTGATAAATTCATTCGTGACAGAAGTTAGGTTTTTGGTCTTCCAATTATAATTATATTTTTTTATTTCATGGTATGCAGTGGTCCATACCTATAGGGAATCATCCAAAAAGTCTATATTTTTCAGTTTTCTTCTTTTTCTGTAACTCTAGAACTCTTATATCCATTCTCCAAAAGTGTCAAAGTTTTCCAACCCTTCCTTCAGCCCCACTCAGTGTCCTTTTATATAAGAAGAAAATATCTATGTCGGTGGGTCACATGAAACCTTTTGTAGAAGCCAAAAGAAGAATCACCCGACCTGTGGATGACTCGATCAATAGATTCTCGTAGGGGTTGTGGTTCGTGGAGGAAAAAATCACCACCTTGGTCCCATGAACGAAAATGTTCGTGGGACACCATTATCTTTCCTCTCCCTCAAACCATATGAGTCTGTAGAAAATGGTACACATGGTGAGTTTCTCCACCTCCATTTTTCGAACGACGTCATTGGAAGGTGACCAAAACTGTCATCTGCTTCTTGTGAACCATTTCATTCATAGGTGGTTTGCAGCATGGAACACTATACATGGTGGCAGTCTGTGAGTGATGTTTTCCCTTTGTGGTCCAGATTTTTTTCCTTTTCTAATTTTGATATTTTAAATATTATTCTTCAACTATTCAACAGGTTCATTTTTCTTCCTTTTCCAAATTTTTGGAATTATTTGATTTCCCTTTTCAAATTTTTAGGACCTAACAAATTCCGCCCATCGAAATGGGATTTGATCAGGAATAGGAGGAGGTTATTATAATGTAGAAAGCAGTCCTAGCATATGTTGGTTTTTAGTATAAGGGTATACCCTTAGGAGAGTACCTCACCTATATAAAGAGTTCCAAGCTCATTTTTCTTTTACCATTTTTTCTGGTGACTTCAGGGCTCCTGTGGATCTCTCACTCACTCGCTTCTGCTTACCATAAACCATTTGTGGTCTCCTTCAACCGCGAACTAGACATTGAATCTGTTAACTGAATTTTGAACCTTTGATTGATGAGTTTGAATTTCCACATAGAGGGGATCGGTGTGTAACTTTTATATTCCATTAACCATTGGCTCGCTGGACAAGTCTTTGTAGGCCATCACCTTTTTAGCTTCCATGAACTATCAGTTTGTGTAAAATGGTTTCCACATACTAATGGTTCATCACTGGTAATCCATGTGGACCATTGTTATGAGGGGTATTCAATATGTGGAATTTATTTCAGTCCTTTGTCAATTTTTGGAGGCTAACTTTATCTTACCCCTTGAATAAAAATAATGACTCTTCCTCTCATCTCAATGGATGTGACTAGATGATGGACGACCATGGTCGAGAACGTTGGAGCTAGTATCTAGTCTTATGGTACTCCTCGAGAGAATACTCTGAAGGATCTTCTTCCAATGGAGCTCATGGAATTCCCATTTTCAAATCAGTTTTCACTCTAGAAATTCGGTCTCCAGGATGACCCCTACCACAGATTGACCAGAGCATCTTTATTATTAAACATGAGATGTCTCGAGAGTATGACTGGGAAAATATTTCTTCCACAAGAGATATCATAACAACATTGAGACAGGATTACAATTTTTTTTGAATGGATCTATGAGGACATAGAGAAATCAATTCCACCATACCATATCATCTGAATCAATTTTTTGTGACTGTTCATCCATCATCAATCTTTTACGAAATGATCCTACTATAGGATGGAGCTCCAAATGAGACCTATGGTTTGAAGGTTGTTTTTCCGAAGAGTGGTCTTATGCATTATGGGTTCATCAGAACTTATTAGAAGCCTCTGCCCCATTAGTGGCTGTCAACCTATACCAAGTGTTGTGGGTCTCCCAATTCTCCATTTATTCACCGGGTGAGATACTGCCCCAACTGCTAAGCTACTGGATTTCAATTACTAACACCTTTAACATTTCCCATGGTAATGTGGGGATCATTTTATGTTATATCTACCCAATAAGAGGACATCCCATTCTCAGAAATATGTGTGATGAATTTTAACCAGTGGCCAATACCTGGGAAAATGTTGAGCATGTATCTCCACAGGTGAAGGATTTGTTGATCGTGGTAGAGGGACTACTCAGTCGGCCTCTTCATGCTTGCTCAATTATTTAATTTGAGGATAGGATAAGGATATTCCTATAGTTTAATGGTCCAAGATTGAGAATTTTCCATATCGGAACATATCCAACTCAACAATCATGGATCATTCTTGGATATTACTATGCTACCATCGAGGTGGTTCGATATACCACCTAATGTTATAAGGTTTGAAAAAATGTATCTCATAAACTTATACTATCTAATTTCTTTTCAATGTTCATAAGTGGGTGGATCTTTCCTTCTGGTGACATTTACACTAGAATCTGGGTTTTCACTTTAATGATGGAAGTTACACTAGCATAGGCACAACCCATTAATTTAGCCATCCCTACCCTTACTCAAATTTAAAAACTACTAGTGAAGATACAGGAAAGAAAGAACCACAAAATCTTAGAGGGAAATTTAATTTTTATATGGCTGGATAGCATAGCACTTCCCCTGCAATGAATATCAACATATCGCGATGGTTCCTCATTTGGATCTTTTTCTGGATCTCCTTAACATTGATGATCTCCGCCCTAAGTCTGTAGGTGTTGACAACATAATTTAATTCTTGAGTGATATTTCTTATTCTAATTCTTTGCCTTACCCTATGCCTCACAGGGTAGTAGTAGATGATGGGTGGGGTTTTTTAGAAGTGTGTTCTTATATCATTGCACCTCAGGATAGAATCTTGACTACTCATGTAGATATAATAACTATCTGTGAACCTTATGCTCCTTATAGGTTTTCTAGAAAATTGAAATGTCTACAGTGAGTCGCATTACCCCCAGTATCCCAGGTTAATAGGGAATATAATCCAAGAATCCATTGCCATCTCTAGTTGATGATGATGTGGGAGGACTCTGATATGAAACTCGTTATTCCTCCCACATCGGCCTCAACTCACTTATCATTGGAGTATGCCCAATAGTGGGTGGCGTACTACTCTGATGGAATACTAGATAGACCAGTCCAACATATTAAAAATCCCTTGATTGCTTCCTAACTCATTTCAACCATACTGACTCCACCATCTCCCTCTATTCCCCTTACAAGAAGGTTCTCTATCCATCATCACATTAATTCAATGTGGACTTCCTCTATGAAACTCATATACATGGAGAGTGACTGAGACCGCCTATCTTTTGGTGATATATTTTGTGGTCCTACTAAATTTATACCATGTTGAATGTCTTTGGTTATCTCTGATGTCGCATTCAATCCCTGAAGCTTAGTTCCAGATATTGAATCTTCTATAGAGTGATAAGGTTCCTCCAATTGGGTGACCCAACCTAAGATAGCTCCATCATTCATGATGTCATTCCCTAACTACATACTTGTTACAACGGGGGAGAAAACCCTAGGTTCAAATTCTTTCGTGACACATCGAACAATGTAGATATGGTCGTGGCATCAAATATGTACTATTGTTGTTGAAACTCCTCTTCCAAAATTTGCTGATGAGAAGTACACCCTTTGGTGGTTGTTAATCAACAAGGGTTCAGGAGGATTTTACTATTGACACCTACACCACCTCCCATACCAAATTATTGTAGCTCGAGAGGATATAGCCACTCGTAAAGGTATCCTAGATTAATTAAATGCTTCACATCACCAAACAAAGACCTTTATGGATATTACCAAAGAGATTAACCACTTAACAACTGAGAAGGAAGATGCCCATGACCATGGGATTATCCAAATATAAGAGTTGTGGGAGTACGAGGCTCATGTGGCCAAGCTAAAGGCACAACTAACATCAATAAGTTCCAACTTTTAAGTTATAAAATAGAAGGGGTGAGATCTTAGAGCCATTATAAACTGAGAATGCTCGGCAGTTGAAGTTGAAGATTCATAGAGGACTAGTTTGGAACACACTCTTAATGGCGCCAATCATACAATTATTGATCTATTGGAAAGATCTAATTGAGATTCATTAAAATATTTTGGATTGTATTATTTCATTATTTCCTTTTACTATATCATCAAGGAGAGACACCAGATTGTGGATTTCACCCCATTTTCATATTATGGAATGAAAACATTTTCTCTCACTATTGATTCATCATTACCTTTCTCTACAATGTCAATCAATTATTATTAACCACATTTGAAACTATAATCTTATTTGGATGTCAATTTTTGTCACAATCTATAATATTTGAATCAAATCATGCTCTAACTTTTTCCAAATCTAAGGGAATCATCAAGCACAAATTAACTATTGTTGGGTCACACGAATGTCCTTATAAGATTTATTCCTTTTTACATTATATCCATAATTTTTTCCAAATCTTGTTATGATATGGGCTTAACAGGTATAAATTGACTTTTTCTTAGGCTTCCCTATTGGTTTTTGACCTAACAAGCTTTTTGTCTTTTTTGATTGATAAATATTTTATCAAAACCTTTTGTAGAATAGGTTTAGAAAACTAGTACATTACTTTTATCCGAGGATTCCTTTGCATGTTTACATCCTGGTGAGTTTCATGTATCTTTTGATAGGTAGTTTAATGTCTTGTGAACCATACTATCATTACTGTTGTTTTAGGTCGAATTGCTTTGACTATGACTTACGGAGCGAGGGCCTCAATTATGGTTTATGGATTAAGGATTTCTAAATACTTTTCATAAATCAATAGGGTATGTTTTTACAAAGATTTTTTGGTTTCTAGATATTAGATTAGGATATGAGACATGATATAGGGCATGGGAGATATGGGACATATAGAAGTAGGAAAAGCATATCCTAAGGAAGAATTTTCCTTTTGTTGATAGGCATTGTTTTTTTCAATGTATGTAGAGTCACCAGGGCATTAGTTTTATAGTCAAACAAAGGTGTTCGTAGGAAATTGACCTTCCATTTCTAATGGCCAAGTGATTTAATAGAAATTTGGATGTCTCAAAATCACAAGGGGTGTCTTGTCAAAGGTGTGGTGCCTAAAAAGTATGTATGAATTTGTATCAATGATGATCATGAATGAAAGAACACTCCTATAGGTATTTGGACTATGTAAAAAAGGGTCAAATAATTGCTCAATTTATCATCACAAAACTAGAAAATTTGATACTGATGATTTAAATTCGTTTTTCTCTAAACAAGGGGATAAACTATTGATCCTTTTTTAAGGTAGTTTGACTAGGATTGTTCTGTCATTTTCGATCATAAATGGGGAGAAAAGGTGTAAAGTGTAGTCTAGGTGGTTTCTGAAACAAGGTAGAGAGGTGGGATGCAAATGTCATAGAGGTGTATGGAGGTTGGAGAAACCTCTCCTAAGAATGAATTTTCCTTTGTTTGGTAGTCCCCCTTTTGTGGGAAACTTATGCTGAGCCACTAGGGTATTGTGTCCATAGTCAAACAAAGGTGTCTGTAGGACACTGAAATTCCATTTATGATGGCCATAGATGATTATAAGGATTAATATCATTCTGTAAATAGAGTATGGTTTGTGGAAAATAGGGTGTTTGAACATGAAATAGGGTATTTGAAGTAATAATTTCTTAGAAGTTGGTACTAATTCTCTCCCCAAACAGATGTAAAGAGGCTCCCTACATAGGCCTGAACTGTGTGTGGGGAAGCGGGGTAAATGTTTGTCATAGATAGACCTAGGATATAAGGTTGACGTGTCCCTACATATCCTATGATAATATTAATCAAGACTTATATCGTTCTCTTAAGGTTTATCCTTATACGTATCTCATTCGAACATATGAATGAGGAATTTTTATCTTATAGATGAGCTCACATATGAGACGAGGCTCATATCGTATTTTCCTATGTGGATTTATTTCACACATAGGATCATGGGATAAATACCCTTTTATCTGTGTTGAACCAAGGGTGAACATTAGGTGTCATGAATCATGCACTTTTAATGTCATGCGATTAAGAAATTGATATAAAATCCCCAATTAACTTGGAGGATAATCGGGTCGGGATGTCCTCACATGTCCAAGATGTGAGTTGGGAGGAAATTTTGAACAATGGATCTGATGGATCTTGGATTGGGATAAGTGATATGGGTCCTAGGATCCATTTAAAATATGTAAGAATGAATATCTTATCCTAAGGATGAATTTAAATTTGGTTGATAGGATCTTTTTTTGGGGCAACATATGCAAAGCCATCACGAAATTGTTTACATGATCAAAAAAAGGTGTCCTCGGGACATTTACTGTCTGCTTCCAATAGCCAGGGAGGTTTATGAATATCCAAAATTACTCGAAATATAGAGTTTAATGGATGGAAAGAATGTTTCTTAACATATTAGAAACATTTAGGTTGTGATTACCCATTTAATTGGGAACCTCCCTACATAGATCTTACTCATACATAGGGTGGGAAATTTTGATTTCTTTGTTGGAGCTAGACCCATGTTTCCCAAAATTAAATTCTCTACATAGGTTTTGTATGTATGTAGGGGGAATGTTAGCTATATATGTTTCTTCATTAGGGGTGGTTGAGCCTAGAATTTTTTATCACAATGTCACTAAATATCTTGTGTGGATAGGAATCAATCTAGTTGTAGTTCTTGAAATAACTTTCAGTTTAACATCTTGCAACTTCGACCTTGGTCTCACAATTGTGAAGGGGAGAACCTCGACCTGCCTTTTGGGGTTATTCTCCCATGGACAACCATTGGGTATTGATTCACCATAGTTTTGTGGGGAATCCCTTACCAATTTCCCTATAACCATGTGAGTTATGCTTGGTGTGGGAAACAAGGTACAACAAGGGTTAAATCCTCCACCTAGGGATGGTGTAATCATGTAAAAGGAAATTTTATACCTGGATTGATGTTGTGTAGTTTAACTTCATACAAAAAGGCCACTTTATCACACAGTTTAATGTCATATAATTAGGAAAATCCCCATACAGTTTAGTTTCATGTGGAAAATATGTGGAAGCCATGTATTTTATTGTCATGTGGTGAGGACGCCGATGACCCGATGTGAAAATGGGACATTGAATTAATCCTGAGACAGCCCCGAAAATGGATCAAACTGGGATTTCCCTATTTTTACTAGAGGTGGGAAATTTGTATGTGTTCTACTACTTGGTCCAGATCATAGGATTCAGGCATCAATATGTATCCCATCTAAGTATGAATCAAGCTAAATGTAGTTATTTTAAAGAGAGATGCCTCTTATGTAGGTCTTTCCCATACATAAGGATAAATACATTCTTTTAATTCAAGTTGGATAAACCAAGATGATAGAGTGGGTACCACTACATATCCTACGAGGGGAGGAATCAAGCCTTACATAGTTCAAGTTATCCCGTAATGTTTAACATCATGCGTCAAGGATATTGATTACTCGACATGGATAGATATAGATGTTATGGATCCCTGTAGTTTTACGTCTTGCAGTAAGAACATTGGCTTAAAATTTTATCATCATGTTGTAGGGAATAATTTTTAAATAAATCATGAGAAAATATGGGATAATCATGCTAGGATATTCTCGAAAACTCCAAACATGAGTGAGGGAGAAAGTTTAAACCATGACTCTGGGATCTCTTAGATAGGGAGAAATTATATGGGGCTTGCAAGTCATTGGGTGTAAGGAAGTAGGAAAATCCTCTATTGATGATTCATTTTCCTTTGGTTGACATGCCTTTTTTTTGGAAACTTATGAAAATTTACTAGGGCATTATGTTCATAGTCAAAAAATGGTGTCTGTAGGACACTAACCATCCATCTCTAATGGTCGTGGATGATTATGGGGATCCAATATTTTCTGGTTTATGGAGTTTAATGGATAAAGAAGATATATCTGGGTAAACGGGGAATATCCATACCATGATTATTTGTGAAATATGTAATCCACTACATAGATATGGCTCATATACGGGGGGGCATGATTCTTGAAAAATCCTTACTACAAGAATCAAAATTTGGGCTCTCTTCAATTGATTGGAATTTACGCACAGACGATTGGGGGCATTTTTCTATTTTTCATTTTGTTCAGCTGGACCCGATATATGAGATTCACACATCACTATGTATCCTATAACAATAACAATCAATCCTCTTGTAGTTCTAGAAACTGGTCTCCTTGTATAGGCTTAGTCCTTACACAGAGAGAGGATCATTTTATTTTTTAATAGTGGTTGGACTAGGATGTAGGATCTTAGTTTCACTATATATCTTGTAAGGGAAAGAATCACACCATATATATCTCTAGGGGTACCATACTATTTAAAATCTTGTGTTTAGGACTTTGGGTTCCCCAATGTGTAAGGAGGACCCTATCGTACCTTTTAAGGTCATGATACTCGGACCATGGAAACCCTACTACAGATTGATATGCCTTGACCACATGAGGAACCCCCATCTAACCCCCTAAGCCCATGTGAGTTGTGTTCAATGTGAGAAATAAGGGGAAGCATAGGTGTATTCAGTCACATGGGGATAACATAACGAATAGTGGGGGTGCTTTACTTTTTAGTACTTTGTTTCGGATGGTCCCAGATTTCGAGATCATAGTGCCACTATGTCTCATCATAGGGATGAGTATCAGATGTAGTTCTATGAATTCAACCTTGCACTGGTCTGAACCATAAACAGGGGAAATTTTAAATCATTCTTTTTAATTGATGGTATTTTCATGTACCTTTACTCTCTATTTGTGTGGTGGAAATTCTTACTACCATTCACAAGATCATGTGAGCCAAGCTTGGTGTGAGAAATAATGAATAGAAAATGATTATTTATCAATATATAGGTGGTTGAGGGTAAAAAAGAGGCATTTGTATCATGTGGTGGATAGACCATGACTTAGAGTCAATGTGCCTCTATGTATCCCCTTGAAAAATGGGAATTAGGTTGCACGTAGTTCTATGAAGACAGCCTCCTTCATTGATTTAGTCCATAAACAAAGTGTGGGGATATTATTTTGGTGGTGGATGAGCCTGATACATGGTGTATAAGAGTCACTATGTATCCTATAACAATATCAATCTAGCCACAAGTACTTATGGGGTAAAAGAGTTCCCATGTGGATCTATCTCTCGAATGGGAATAAGGTCACTTTTCCTTTCTCCCACACAAATCTGAATCATGTGCGACGAATTATTGGTTGAGATGCAATGATCACCATGCAGTTTAACATCATGAAGGTATGATGATTTACCATACAGTTTAACATAATATGGGGAGGAAATTTATGCTAATAAGTTTAATGTCGTACAACATGAATGCATATAGAGCTATGAAAATTAATATCTTTCATCTAAGATGAACTTTATATGACTACACAAAGTATTTCATTAGGAATGTTACATTGGTGGAAACTGTGATAAGTTGACCATCCATTGAAATTAGTGAATTTTCTCCATTGGAGTAGACCTTGTGTATGATGTATGGTCCTTCCCACTTTGGTTCAAATTTCAGAGGTTTCGTTCCAAGTATTATTGGTGTACTGAGGACCAACACCATTTATCCTTTGAGGAATGATCATAAGAGAACCATTTTGTTGAAGTTTTGTGTAATTCTGTTTTGGTAAAACTTCTAAATGGTGTAGGGTGTGCAATATTTTCTCATCAAATCGCTCTAACTCATCTAGTTGTTTCTAGGATTTCTCATCTATGGATAGTTTATCACAAACAACAATGACGAGTGATTGTAGTTGGAATTCAATAGGGAGAACCACTTCTATACCATATACCAACTAATACAGGGTTTGTTTAGTGGTGGTACAGGTTGTGGTCTAATAATCCCATAGAGTGTGGATGATCTTGTCCGACCACGGTTTATTATCCATGTATACCATCTTCTAGAGTATATTGGACAGAGTCTTGATGAAATCCTCTATCTATTCATTGGTCATTGCATGGTTTCATGGTGAATGGTTGGTCTTGATATAATAATCCTGATATAATTTTTCCAATTTAGTAGAGTAGAAAATGGTGCCTTTTCCTGTCAGTATTGTATGAGGGACACGAACTTTAGTAATAATATTGTCTTTCAAAAAGTTAACAATGCTTTTGGATCTCACCTTCTTAGGGGGTGAAAGTTATTCTTATTTGGAAAATAATTCAATATATATGAGAATATACTTGACTTCCTTGGTCGTAGTAGGAGGATAGGGTACCATGATTTCCATTTCCCATATGGAAAATGGCCAACATTACTTGGCTCTGTGAAGTAACTATGGGGGATGGGGGATGAAATTGGCATGAACCTGATAGGAATGAATATTTTTTTGTGAATGTGGAATAATCCTCTATCAAAATGGTCCAATGGTATCGAATCCTTCAAATTTTATAGGAGATCTTGGATTCTTATTTATGTACGTTACAGGAACTAGTATGCACTTATTTTATGATGGTAGCAGTCTCTTCTCCATCACTGTATCTAAGAAGGATCCCATCAAGGTCCTAATTGTAAAGGACCTTTTTCTTGTTGGTGTCATTTTACATAATGAAGTTGATTTTCTACGTCTATATTTTCTCCCTTCTATCCTTATATGTTGGTAGTTCTCCCTTTTGAAGGTAATTTGTGATGGGATTCATCCAACTGGTGGTGGAACCATACATCTCTGTGATCGGGCTAATCTCATTGATTTCATCTATCTTGGTCTAGATAAATGGTAAGACCATATGATGGTGGACAGTGCGTATTACTGTCTCATCTTAGTCTGGTTCAGCCAGAGCTGTTGCTGCGTTTTCTAATGCATCAACTTGTGTATTTTGCGACCAGGGTACATGAGTTATTGTAGGTTCTGAATGAAATTCCACCACTAACCCTCAAACATGGTCAAACAAGTAGATTATATTATCTTTCTTGATATAATAGTCATCTTTTACTTGTTTGATGACCAATTTCTAGTAAACTTTTATCTTAAAATGTTCTTCCAATACTTGAAGTTTGAGCTCTAGGCTAACGATGAGGGACTAGTACTTAGCTTTGTTTTTTGTGCACCCCTCTGATAGTAGGAAGGAGTAATCCATTGCTACCTTTTCTAAATATATGAGTATCAATCCTAACCATAATTTGTTGAGTTTGGGTTCTTCCATCATTTTTTCTATTGGACATCTAGATACACCATCAAAATGCATCTCTCATGTTTGGGATTCCCTTTGAACAGAAGACACTTCTTCATCCGGTAGTTCATCATCCAATTGAGTTATTTCTACCAAAGGGTGCTCTACCAAGAAATTTTATAGGGCCTAGCCTTTGATGGATTTTTAAGAAATGAACTATATATCAAATTTCTATAAGATGAATACTCACCGTGATAGGTATCCAATCAACATTGGATGACTGATAATATACTTGAGCGGGTTACATTAAGAGACTAAATGGAAGTTTTGGTGTTGTAGATAATTTTAAAGCTTCTGGATTATAAATATTAAGGCCAGAAATATATTCTCTATATTTAAATAACGAGTCTCAACATCGATCATGGTTCAATTAGGATAATAAAGACTATTTTTACTTCATGCATCATTATTTAGTGTGTGGAATACACCTAGTGGTTGTTTTAAAGTAATCACATATATAATTAGTGGTATTCTTCCAATAGGCGGAATTAGCATTGGAGGCATTAGAAGATATTTTTTGATATTGTTGAATGATTCCTGAAAATCATCATTCCATTGATATGACATCCCTTTTTCAATCATCCTGATGAAAGGTCAACATTTTCCTAGAAGGATGGATATAAAACACAATATATAGGCTTCATTTCCTTGAAGTCCTCTCAACTTAGTGAGGTTGTGAGGAGGTGTCATGTTAAGGATAGGATTTTTCTTCACAGGGTTGACTTTGATTCCCTAGTGACGTGTGACGAAGCTGAAGAATTTTCCTTAGGTGACTCCGAAAGCACATTTCAAGGTGTTAATTTTCAAACTGTGTTATCACAATTTTTCGAATACAATTTCTAGATTTGACAGGTGGTCTGAACACTCTCATGATTTAACCACCATGTCATTGACATAGAACATGATAAAAATTATGAGGAAGGGTTTGAAAATGTGATACATGGAACATTGGTATGTGGTGTCATCATTTTTCTAACCAAATGGAATCAATTTGTTGCAAAATACTACCTTAGGATACCTAAAGGTGGTGGATTATTTATTTTCTCAGACCATTCAGAATTTTTAATATCTTGAATAGTCTTCCATTAAATAGAGAGACTCGTATATAGAGGTTTCATCGATCATCAATTCCATGATCAGGACCAGAATGTCATTCTTCAAAAAGTGATGATTGAGACCCTTGAAGTTAGTATAGAATTTAATTTTCTGGTTCCCCTTTTTGACGGGGAAAATTATGGCCATCCAGATGGGATATGGGACCTCATGTATAAATTTATCCCTGATTAGATTGTCAATCTCTATCTCAGAAGTAAGTGTTGGATGTGTCCTTCTGGCATCTTGCTTATAACCATGATGGTCTTCTGACAGGCCTAGGTGGTGAGTGGACACCTTGAGAATGAGGCCTTAAATTTCTATGAATTTATAGGAAAAACATCCAAATTCATCATTAGTAAGGATTTATATTCCTTTTGTTCTTCATAATACATGGCCACACTAATTATAGTAGGCAGAAGGTCCTCTTTGTTACCAATTTTTATTTCCCTGAGGTCATTGATGGTGGTAGAGACACCCTCCTCGAATGCTAGAGGGTTATCCCTAAGGCCTTCTTCCTCCTCCTCCTCTACATCCTTTTTATATTTCTATTCCTCTGATGGGGAAAAATTCTTGAGTATAGCTCTTCATAGAAGATATAAGAGTCACAATTTTGGCATGTTGATTTTAGGGAAACATACTATAGCCTGACTTACAGCGAGGACTTTTCAGGAGGGGATGGAGAGAGGGGTGTAAGGTTGATTTCTTACACTTTTCCCCAAATAGAAATGCAGGGACTCTCTAGAACTCTGAGGATAGTTAAAGTAAATTTTTATCTAAGCATTCACCATCATGTTGGGGAATTTGGTAGTTTTCAAAACTATGAGGTTTGGTACCCATGATCGAAATCATAAGGATTGTGAAACATGCATCAAAATTTGGACATGTTCACTTTATTTGATTAATGGGTAGTATTTATTCCTCACTGAGATACTTGAAGGGGTCGGTGGGAACCATTTCCAAACCATTTTGGGTGGAAATTGAATCAATTACATTAACTGAGGGTTGCTTCCCTTACAGCTCATAGAACTCTTCATCAATATAGTGTGACTCGTAGGAATAAAATAGGGCCTTATCGGTGTGCAATGTCCCACTCAGCCTGCTAATGAAATATTTTATGCAATTATGGTATGATGAGGGAATTTTTTCATATAGATGAAACCAGGGCCTTCCCAACTAGTCATTGAAGGTCATAATTTGAGGGACTATAAATAATTTTGTATCGATTATGAAGTTTCCAAACTAGGTTTTGAGATTTATTTGGCCCAAAAGCTTCTGATCACTCTTGTTATATCCCAACAGAGTTGTGGTGCAGGGAGTCAGGTTATCCTTAGTGCAGCCTAGTTGGTGAAGTGTCCACAGTGGGATGAGAATAACTCTAGATCCATTGTCAACAAATTATTTTCTGACATCGTTATCATTTATCTGTCCAGACACATATAGGGGTTTTATGTGTCCCTACCTAATGGTGTCTTCATCTTGATATGTGATGTAGATAATCACATGGAATAATGTCGGACTGTTCTCTTTCCAATAGACTTTAGTAGCGACCACTTTATCTTAAAACTCCTTAGGGATTAAAAAAGCTTATATGAGTTCTTCCCTAAGATCTACTGATAGATTTAGTGCTTCCATAATTAATATCTTAACTTGTAATGAGGCTTACTACTTCAGAATATCATATTTATGATCTAAAGGTTGGTGCTTCCCAACTAGGGGATTCTCCTTCACATGCGCTTTAGGGGCTTGAACACTGGATGAGTATGGTATGATTCCCTAGACAAAAGTTAGCGAGGCTTATTTATTTGGTGAATTTGGCCATTCCAGTCTACGTGCATGTCATGGGAAACTATAAATTTACTTCTATTCTGATAGATATTCCAGGATGATCACGCTAGAGTAGCTTCTGGTGGGGATAAAATAGTTTTCCAATCCCTGTTGGGTCTTCTGAAGGGTTATTCCATGGGTTTCCATAATATCGATAGTTTGAGATGGAGAGAAACCATAATCTTGATTATCTCTACAACTACATCTTCTTGGGTATCCTTGGATCTGACGACCTCTTTAGTTTTCTCCCTAATTGATCATAGGGAACTCAGATTCATACCCATATTCATTAGCATAGAATGGTTCCATTAATTTAAATGAGTTAATGGAGCTAAAGATCAGTTCCTCAATTGTTAATGACTCTACTCAATTAACTTCTTTAGGTGGTGTGTTTAGCGGGGTAGTAGCTGTGTTGCCATTTGTTAGGGTGGTTCCTGTTGTACTATTTAGCGGGGAAATGCGTGTATCTTCATATCTGTTGGCATGAAATATGAAAGATTCAAAGTGAAATTTTCCCTTGGTGAAAGTTCAGCTTCATGCACTTGATCTTCTTGACCTTGGGAGGATCGTGGGGTTGAGGATATTGGTAGCGTTTCATCATGAGCTATTGGGGGCATATTGGTTGCTTCAACTATGTTGTGAGGATAACATGGGCTTGGATGACCCTTTTCTAAGTCGTTCAACTATTAATATTCTTCTCCTTTTTTCTAACAACTGTTTTCTTCTCTCATTGTTCATCTAGGTTAGTGGTGGAAACATGTTCCATTTTTTCTGGTGGTGGTCCTGGCTTGACTTTCCCTAAGTCCATAATTCTATTCAAGATTTCATTGAAGACAAAACACTCGTGGATGGTGTGTCCCGGTATCTAGTGGATGGAAAAATAATTTGGTTGGTCATTGAGACCTATATCATCAACCCACTTCAACTCTAGTAGCTAGAACAAGTTACAATTCATGGAAACTAAGAAGTATCCACAGACCCGATCATCTCAGAATGAGTATAATTTATTCCTTAAATCATTGAATTGATTTCTTAAGGCTCCACTTTTCTCATCTTACTGAGGTGGGGTGTATGTTGACGTCCAAGGGGCCCCGCATGATTCGGTGAAGGCCTTGGATATGGGGATGGTGTAGGGGTGGATTAATCTTAACAAAAGCTGCTTCAGCTCATCCTACTCTATTTCAAGGGGATTCTAGGTACTTGAGATTAGTCCTTTGTAATGAATCCTTTATTCTATAGGCAATGGTAAATAAATCTTAGAAACCACTTGTTTTCTACATCAGGATGAGTGGTGTTCATAGCTCATCACAGAGATTGTCGAATCATATGGAAAACATCTCATCTTAGGGGAGCGACCGGTTTAGGGAGTAAGTCATAACTTTCCATATGGAAATGAAGTCCGAAACTCTTTCATTCTCCCATTGTTTTTAGTTAATAAGGTCATTGAATGTTGTTTTTGGAAACATAGAACTTAACTGGAAGAGGATATTCCACCAGAGGTCCCCCTAGCCTATTATCAATTTATCTATAAAACTGGTATACCATACGAAGGCTTAACCACGTAGGGTTCACACAAAGTATCTGATTTTCACTGCTTCTTGTTTCTCTAGGGTCCCCATCATGGGTTCATAGTAAGACGAGTAGTGCATCAGATGTTTCTATAGGTCCCATGAACCATTGAACTCTAGGGATACTAGGTTCACAAAATTTAGAGGTGGTGGTACATTTTATACATATTTGGGATATGGTTTTCATTCTGATTGTATCAGGGCACGCCACCCTTCCCTGGCATCCAATTTAGTTTCCAATTAATTAATGGTATTCATGAGCCCTTGATGTGTAGCTTGTTGGACCTGATCATGGGAGGACATAGCCATGGGGAGGATTGGTCAGAATGGTGTCATTGGCATTTGATGTGCTTACTTGACCGGGGGCATCCTTTGTGGAATCTCCTGAAATTGTTTCGATTATTTCTTAAATGGAGGGAAATATTGGTATCCTTCAAGGATTGGGTTCAGTTAGACTGATAGTCCTAGTACTGCCTTGAATGTTCTTCCATGCCTTGCATCATTTTATGGGATGTTCCCTTGTAGCATAGACACCTATGTTGGAAGTATGTGCTAATGTTCTACCTGAGGAAAATATCTAGTAGGATAGCTCTCTTAGATCATTTCGTCGTTTATTCTTCTTGGATCTTTTATTTCATCTTCATGCTGAGTGAATCTCTCCTCAATTGTAAGGGACATATTTTCATGTAGAGGAGGTGGTAGGTCATTTATGACCTCCCTCTTATTCTTCTAGTAGTTAGAAATTTTCAAAGGAGGTAATGATGGATTGCCTGATGGGGCGCTCAAATTTAGGGTACCTCGTTGGTTCTAGATACACACACCATCAAGATTGGTGTGGACCACCTCCAAGAGGGAACCATCTTATCTCACATCATTATTAACTATATTATTTTCTGTGAGGTCTTTGGGATTGACGTCC
Source organism: Viscum album (assembly GCA_963277665.1). Lineage (NCBI taxonomy): Eukaryota > Viridiplantae > Streptophyta > Magnoliopsida > Santalales > Viscaceae > Viscum > Viscum album. The sequence continues at coordinate 2,844,082 of OY728136.1, forward strand.
ATGACATTCACTGATGCATGTCGCATTGTGAGTGGCATACCATGTGCTGAATGGTTGGAGAGATTCTTCCATCCTTTTTAGATCTTCTCCTTCCACTCTGAGGTCCTCCTGAGTTTTATTGATAAATGGTAACTTGGAGGGAACCTTGAAATGACCTTTAAGTGTGTATCCTTTATTGGGGAGATGAGTCATGAGACTTGACCTAATGGGTAACCTCTAGATTTGTTCTTCTCCCCAAGAAGAAAAGGACTCACATCCGCTGGTCATGTGGTTGAGGTAAAAATGACCCCAACCATATGGTCTAGGGTTACTCCCATTCATTTTCCATTGTACCTCTTCCTAGATTTTTAGGTCATATGAGGGGATTTTGTGTTAAATATTTCCCCATTCCTATAGGTTGGGGTTGATCCCATACTACAACAGTTGTTGCTGGTACCTCTTCTTTCTTGATCTCATGCATTTTCACTCGACCATGAGCTGGATATAGTGTTTGGTCTACGCGGGAATTATTTACTTCTAATGACATGAGAAATAATTATTTATTAGAATCTCTTAAGATATAATCCTATTGTATGTTCTCAGTGGCCTGGTTTAAGACCTTTTGAATGGAGCGTTCTTGTCGGGCCTGATTCTTTTGAGTCATACTCAAGGTTGGTTCTTGTCGAGTGGGTCACCCTTCATGAATAGGTATTTCATATAGGTGATATATTGGGATGATAACATTATAGGATTCCACTTCTCGTGGGTCATACTAGATGGAAATGGGATAAATTGAAATTCTCCATACTCTCTCAACCCCATATATGAACACCAAACTGCATGTCACTGATAAGGTAGTGAAACTTGTGAATCAAGTAGAGGTACAACAATCCATTATATTTCTTCCACCACTCATATTGTGGCCACCATGTGGATGGAAGAGCTTTTAGTTCAATTTGTTTGTAAAGATCCCCAAATATATTGACATGTTATCCATACCCTTCATAGGGAAAAAATTTTCTTTCAGTTAGTGGAGTGTTGTCCAGATGTTGAGATGAATGTTGTTTATACATTCATTGGACAAATCTCCTAATATACCAAAATGAGAGCTAGCTATGGGCCAGAACATAACTGGTATGTCATCCCTGGCTAGTTTTCTTCTTATGAGAATCATGTTGTTCTTATCTTCCACCAAGGATTCCTTTACATGGTGTGACCAATTTGGATTATTTATGATGATTTCATCCTACTTTGTGGGGATATTAGAGATTTAATTAATTTGTGAGTGGTGTAGAGGTGGATCAAAAGATGAATGTGGCCCTGGGTTATATTTTGGATTACAAAGGATGTCATTTTTCATTAAAAGAGTTTCTGGTATATCTGACCATGTCCTTCTAAGTTCTTTAGAATATGAGGGCTTTCTCGTATTTGACCTGATGAGAGGAGGATCTTCTTATCTATCTGAATTTTGACTATGAGGAGGACCTACGCAGTAGATATTGTTGTGGTGAGGACTACCATCTTATCTTAGTGTCCAAAAACAAGAATATTTTATGTGACGTATACCCTGAGGAGGACCTTGAAAGAAAACTGAAATAAGGGGAGTACCTTCTTGTTGTTTGTTTCTATTGTGGGGAGTAACTTCATTTTGACTGTCATCGTGGATCGGACTACCATCATAGCTTGATATCTGAATGTAGGGAGAATATCTGCAGTGTACCTCTTGGGGAGAGCCTTCATGATGTACTGTGATAAGGGGATTACCTTCTTGTTTCTTGGTGATATTGCAGGGAGGGCCTTGGTAGTGGCTTCCATCAAGGAGAGGACTACCATCATAGTTTGATGTTTGACTGTAGGGAGAATTTCCACAATGTATACCCCGAGGAGGACTATAAGGGAGGAAGAAATTAAGGGGAGGACCTTATTTCTATATAATATTACAGTTAAGGTGGGGAACCATGAAACTCATAAAGAGATCATCTCTCATGATCGATCATTTATTTCCCACGAGGTAATCCCCTATTAGTGTAATGGGGAGGGACTTCAGAGCTACTGGGAGCGATTTTGTGGGGAGGACCTTCACAACTACTAATGAAACATCCATATTTTGGAAATGGATTCACTGGATCATAATCCTCTATTGATAATTTATTGATGACATTAAGAACACCATCTTTCAGTAGAGTAGAATCAGGAATGTTCTCCATATTTTCCAGCTTTATATGGTGCATTTCATTTTTGGGTGATCTCTTTCAGGAATCTAGGGATGCCTACTATTGGTAATGGCCTTCATGTATGGGTTCTTTCTTGAGTGGTTCCCATGATGCTATCAGGATATTCTGATAGAAATCTTGAGTTCTGGCAGGGATATATTCCTGCCTTGGAATGGCCACAATGTTGTACTAGTGTCCCCAATTTGGAATGGGTATTTTTTCATGGACTGGTTTTCCATGTATCATGGAATATGTAATCAACCCTCCAAAACTATAATAGGGATTCATGTCTTCTCTGGAGTGATTGTCTTATTTTTTGGATGATTCACCCCTCATGGGTAGGGGTTGTGGGCCTAACTCCTTGCTTTTTCTGTAGATGTAATTATGCATTGATAGGTCTGAAGAATATGATATGGATTCAATATAAGATACTCCATTATTGCCAGGATTTTTTGAGATACATCTTGGTCTGGAAGGGGTATAAATTCCTATTTTAGTGTCGGAGCAGGATTTTGTTCCTGCTCCGATCCTCTATGTTTTTCCAGTGGGTACTAGATATTATCTTGTGTTAGGCCAGTGGAATGAATCTTCCCCACATTTATAGTCAGGATAAAATGGTTTTTCTCTAGTTTCCATCCTATTTGGACAAATAGCTTCATATTTGAGAGAAGAAATTTTCATATTCTCATTTTCAACTATATTTGTCTCACAGGATTAATATGCATCCACATGAATTTTACTCTTATTATATTTTATTGCCACCATATTCAACTGGTGGGATTGATTGTGGTAGGTAGTAATTTGAATCTTCTCATTGATTACCACTATATTTGACTACTGTGATTGATATAAAGTGCTATTAATTTAACTCTTCCCATGCTTGATTGCCACTGTATTAGACTGGTGGGATTTATATTCATTAACAAGGATGCATGCCAACCTACAGTTGGCCACCTTATCTCGATGAAAGGAATCTTGTACATATATAGGGGGTTTCATCTACCTAAAACTTATTTCCCCATTTGTCTAGTGCAACCAAAGATAATTTGAGGGAATTTGTTCCTGCTCGTAATGTGATGTCATATATCCATGGTGAGATTGATAAGAGGAGGGAAAGATTTTGTACCTTCCCATATCATACCACCATGTTGGTACAGTGGATCTCCTTCACAGGAATCAGGGTGATGACCTACTCTTGATTATATGTTTATTCTCCTATGACGGTTGTGTGAGGGGCCTATGTCCATTGGACTTTAGAAAGCTCCCTCAATATGATATCCTCTTTAGAATGAGGATACTAGGTTGCACATTGTTTATGGAAAAAACTTTTGGAAGGGGATATTGTGTAAGAACTCTAACCAGATAGGATGAAATCACCAGTGTCAACCTCATCTACCTCTCTAAGACAAAGGAGGTACTCGTTGTCACATTCTGGGGACAGGCTCCCAAAATGGTTGTGGATGACAAGCAGGGGCCTCCTAGTTCTAGACCACTATACATGGTTTCATGGGATACTAGTAGGAATTTATGGCCTAAAGGGATTTCATTACTACCTCCACGGTGGGGAGAGTAACATTTTGATGGTACTCCTTAATCAGTGCAATTGGAACCCAGCATTGAAGATGTTGGGTGGGGGATGGTGTCATGTTCTTCATTGAGGACCTAGCTACCTATGTATTTGTGAATGTGCATGTATGAGAAAACTATCTGGATTCCATTGGATTTATGTGTTCTCTGTGAATTACATACAATATATATGACAAGTACAAACAACAAACCCTGTCAAAGTATCATCTCATCGTGACATGTGTTATTGATAATATTTATTGGCCATCTTACTTTTGGATGTGAAAGGGGCTTGAGGTGGGGTAACCTTCCACCTTGGTTAAGGATTCACATCGGTTTCACCATTTTATTTTGACTTGGGGTGCGTCGTTGTACCCAAGGACAAAACTTTTCCATTGGGAACTTTGGTTGTATGTCTTTTTTGTATTCCAAATGAGGTTTTGTAGTTGAGTAGTCCCAATAGGTGATTGTGGGAGGGTTAAGTGTCTGTGAAATCACTCCACGTCTGGTACTATATCCTCAGATAGTCTCCATCAGGTTTATTAGTAGAGCTTGAAACACCCAATAACCCTTTTATCCATGATTCATGGGCCTTCTTTCCAAAGGTAACTGCTCATTGGATAATGATTTGACCAATTACACTCAAGGACTCACATTGGTAGATAAGATGGGAATTGGGGATCATCACACCCTTTTGGGGGAAGTATTTCCTATTTTAGGACTCTCCTATAGATTTAAGAATAGTTCATATGTTTGTGAATACTTAGTATCTTCTTAATTATGTGTCCACTGATTAATCTTGTGTTACAAGATCAATCATAAATACACGTGGTTCTAGAATCATCTGTATGTATCCAAGGTCCCCTATTAATGAATATATCTATATGTATTCAACTTTCTAAATCAATGTTACCCTTTTTTGGATGGATCGGGAATTCCTTCATTGTTTCCTAAGACAACACGGGTTTAATCCATATGATGAGGTGATCTGGAGTTTATAATAATCCAAATAGGATGGTAATTGTTCTAATGTCAGTGTCAAACCCATAATATGGGATTTCTATATATCCTTGTGAGAGGAATCAGATCCCACGTAGTTCGGTGCCACATAACTGGACATATCACCTTTTAAGGTCGTGTGATGCGGACCCATCCATTCAGTTTAATGTCATGCGGCAAGGATGTCTAGGACGAATGTTCCTAGTCAATATATGATGTGGGACTTACACTGTGGTGAACCAAGGTACTTTTAAGGGATGTAGTCTTCAATGTGATGAAAATATTACTGGGGATACAACCTGAAAAATATTAGGGTGAGTTAGGTGTTGGGTTTTGTCCACAAAGGGCTTCCTACAAATCCCAGTTAGTTGGGAATCAAATCCCATGTAGTTTGGTAATATGGTAACTACAAATGGAAGATTCATATAAATGAGTCATGATTTGGGGCTTACATTAGTGTATAAGGCCATTTTTTAGTTATAATTGGAACATATACCAAAAAGGATTCCTTGAAGAATTAGGGGTCAGGATTAGGTTTAAGCCTTGAGAAGGATACCCTTTGAGTTTAGGAATTAGATAGGCATCATGTGTATCATGGTTGGGGAAGGAATCATAGTTCTAATAGTTCATTGTTTGGGTCTTACACCTTGGGGGAGGCCCATTTTTGTATTGTGCAGATGTTGTGATCATCACTAGCCTTTAATCTCACATGAGTCATGTTCGTTGTGAGAAACAGGATGATGTGGAAGATCCAACAAGCCACACATATTTCCTTCTCCATTGATAGAAAAAAAGAGGAGGATGATGGTGAAATAGGGTGAGATGAGATCACCACCTCCAACTATCAATGAGGGCTTACTCTAAGAGGGAAGCCTGAATACAGGTTTGGGGAAAGGGTATAAGATTCATTCCTCATAAAAAGGAAATATAATCATGATTTCCTTCATTTATCATTGGCTCTCATGGATTGGAAAAGCCAGTGATTAACCAATCCATAGAATGAGGAGGTTCACATTTCTATCCCATGGTTGGACCTTAGGTTACCATGGGAATGTAAACTTAGGGAAATTCAAGGGGTGCACACCATTATATGGATTAGCCATGTGACTCTATTTACCATGGAAATGTAAACTCAGAAGGGTGCGCTGATGTGCCCAATGGTTCTATCATATGGGTTAGGTGGCTTTGGAAGGTTCTTTGGACTAATACCATTAGAATAGTTTGTGGAGGTTCTATGGGTGATGCGATTGAAATTGAAGGAAATGATTGGGGTTGGAGGGTGGAATGCCCAAAAATACCACATTCGACATACCATTTTCTCATGTGGGATGGGGTTTCCCCCATATAGCACACTGCTATGCGAGTAGGGGAGTCGTCCCCGTACCAAGATGGTACACTGACTTGGACATGGTCCATGTATAATTTCACTGTGTGGAACCAGGTTCCACCCGCGTAGTGCTTTACTATGTGAGGTGGAGTTCTAGCTGTGTACCATTGTGCTATGTGGGGTGGAGTTCTGACCGCATACCATGGTGGTACATGGGACTAAGTTCTGTCCTCGTAGTAATTTTCTATGTAGTGAAGGGTTCCTTATATGTAATAATTTCTCTATGGGACACTGATTTGAAGAAGGAGAATTAGTCATCCACTTCACAGGAAATTCATCCATGAAGGAATTTAGGTTCGCAGCCTACCAATTATTTTTATATTTTCTTCATTCACAGTATGTGGTGGGCCATACATGTGGGTGATCTCCAAAAGAGTCTGCCTTTTGTGGTGCTCTTCTTCTTCCGTGCCTTCAAAATTCTAAAATTCATTCTCCCTAAGTGTCAATGTTTTTCCACCCTTTCTTAAATCCCCCTCAGGGACCTTTTATAGATAAACGAAAGAGATGGGTCAGTGGGTCACACGACACCTTTTGTGGAATCCCACGTAAGAATCACCCAACCCGTAGATGAATCAGTTAACAGAGGCCAATGGGGTTGCGGTTTGCGATGGTGGAAATCACCACCATGGTCCCACAAACAAAATTGTTCATGGGATTCCATTCACTTTGTCTCACTAGGGAAGCATCTGATTCTTCAGAAAATGGTACATGGGGAAAGTTTCTCTGCCTCTATTTCTTGAATGACATTGTATGCAGGGGACCAGCACTATCATCTGCTTCCCACATACCATTTGGTTTGAAGATTGTTCATGGGGTAGAACTATATGTGGAGCGGAAGTCAATAAAGTATATTTTCCCTTCATGGTTTGACATTTTCCTTTTATAGTTTTGATCTTTTAAATATTCTTCTTCAAATCTTCAACTGGTTAGTTTTTATGCCTTTTCCAAATTTATGGGAGTATTTGGAAGCCCTTTTCCAAATTTTCAGGACCCAACACCTGGTCAAGACCTATAAGAATTACATCCTAACCGGGAAAATCCCTTTAGATAATCATTTCAGCATCATCATGAAAAACCCTTTATATAAGTATTTTAGTATCACTAAGAAAAGACCTTTATATATTCATTTCAACATCACTGAGAAAATACCTTTATATAAGAATTTCAACATCACCGGGAAAAGCACTTTATATAATCATTTCTGTATAAATCACAACAGAAGTCACAATTTCAAGAATAACACAACATAATATCATAATCTAAAATGGTCAATTCATCCAATTACCATTTTCATTTCAATTGCCCATTCATTAATTACATTATATATTAATTAGTTTTAAATCTAGTTTTTACACCCATTTTTGTCAAATTATCACCATTCATTCAATAATCATGGAGTCCATTATCCGAGGTGAATATATGAAAACCAATCACCTGAGATTTCATGTCATGATAAATCATATTTTTAAGGAATTATCCAGTCCATTGTTGTTCAAGGGTGTGATTAGCCTATGGGTAGTCGCAATCTAAGTATCAACACAAATAGACTAAAATGTATCCAATGAGTAGTCCAAACTCATTATTATCATCACATAATATTTTTTAATTATATATGTGTGTTGTGTTGATGTAATCATATAATATTTCACATACTTAAACAATTAGAAAATAACAAACTGGTTTGTTATAGAACATCTACCTTTATCCTAATATCGAAGTAATTATTTCTATAGGGAACAACAATGAGGAATGAAGGTGATGGTAATCACAATAAAAAATCTAGATGACACAAGATAAAAACCCGGTTCAACAAAAGTCAAGAGATTAAACTGTGATAATAGAGAAAAAATTGATGAGAGGGTAAAAAAGATAAGTAACTCACCAAATATTAGAGGCTTGATCGAGGCATATGGTAAGGTAGAAATGGTTCCAAAATCACATGGATTCACCTGAGGGTTTGAGAGATAGAGTTTTGTGGTGGATGAAAAACTAAATCCCACACAAAATATGGTGTAAAACTATAGAGTCTGAGATATTAATGACAAAAAAACCTTTTTTTATGTGAATATATTGATTTATAAGATATTCTAAAAAATGGATTTACCTAGGTTAAAATAACCCTGATCAACCATTTCATGATGTGAACCAGTTTCCTGGCATGTAAATTTTCATGCTCTAAACCAATTCATTGCTTCTTCCTGGAAATAGTTTCATGATGTGTAAACCATTCACGATGGGAAAGTTTCCTTTAAATATCTCTCAACCAATCTTATATAAAATAACCCAAAAAACCTCTTAATCCTTTCAAACCATAGAACATTCTCCTTAATGTGTAACTTCATTATCTAAGTGTTCATTAACTTTTACATTATCATTATCTGCAAACATCCCTATATAGTTTTCAGGAAGATATTATCCTCTTTCATTCATAGGATAACCAAGAAAGATACCTTTGACTCCTCGTTACTCAAACTCCCTAAATTTTCACTTTTCACCTTGATAATATATGAGATTCTGAATAACCTTAATTATTTCATGCTCAGGGTCTTATTGTAATACATATTGTATCAATGAATACCGAAATTAGGGTGATATAAGGAGTGATTCTTAATATAAACTAATGTTCTAACAACACTGATCTAGAAAAATTTAGAATTATCATGCTTGGTCAGCATAGTGTGATCCATTTCCACTAATCTCATGTTCATCCATTAAATGAAACCATTTTTTGGGGTATATGGTGTACTCAATTCATGAGGAATGGTGTATATTTTGAAATAATCTTTAATTTTTAGAACAATTTATTCAACATTATTACCTATCCATAACCACTTCAAGGAGAAACCACACACCTTTTGTACACTTATTTTAAAACATTTTAACATTTTTATGTCCTAAAAATTACCTTTATGAACATAATGTATGAAATATAAGGGAAATAAACAATAAAAGAAATAAAATAATTACAACCATTAGTTACTTTCTTCCCCATAAGTCCACAATCATCTAAATGAATGATCTTTTATATGTGATATTTTTTAATCTGCACTTTATTATATCAGGATTTGAAAATATTCCCCTTTTTTCATCTAGATAAAATCTAATTTATTTTTCTATTCAGTATAGTAATATCAAAAAAATTATTTTCTTGGGTTATGATTCTCATATATTTTGAAAAATGTGGCCATGTATTTGATGATATAATTTATTTTCTTCCTCAAAATCAAGTAAGATGGATTTTCATCAACACTAATATATAACATTTGCCTATTATTCACATCCCACTAGTCAATACACATTCATCTTTCAACCTTTTCACTAAACATTCTTCTTTTGGGAAAATTACTTTTTTTTCTTCATTATAAATTTGAGACACCTTTAGTAATTTTTGGTTATCCCATTTATAAATAAAGTGTTATTCGACTTCAAATTGTTATATCCAGTGACTGATGAACCAAATCATATTGTCTTGATTTATCCATCATTTGAAAATTTAATAAATTTCTCCTTTCAATTCTCAACATCTTTAAAGATCATTAAATATCCAATCATATGTGAATATCATCCACATTCAAATATAAATGGATTTTGTTTTTGATATTCTTTACTTATACTTCTATAAATGATCTGTTCTTCTTTCCATTCTCATTCTATTTTTAGAATTTTAGTTTTTTGATTCATACTAAATTGGGAAAGTAGAATGGTGTGATATTATTCCCTGAAATTTTATAATTAGTCCCACATTCCACAAATTTATTATATTTATTAAAACTTTTTATAACAATTATTCAAAACCTTTCAGTTCATTTATGAAATTTGCTTTATTGATTGGGTTGAATCCCCCAAAAAATATCTCTCAAATAACATCTAGTTTCATAGAGATATTGGTAATTGAACAATCATAACCTTCCCATATTTTTCATGCCTCTATAATAACATAGGTATCCATAAAATGATTATTTACCTTTGAAAACTACTTACCACCCATAGTAGAATCCTACTTCTCTTACACGTTTTCACGATAAACCTTGGATCGCAAAATATTCTCACATGACCAAAATATTTTAAACCTACAAAAATATACTCTATTAGAAATTAGGATTCTTCCCATGAATAATGTGGTGTGTTATATAGGTTATAAAAATATTTATAAGTTAAAATATTTGTGGGAAAGTGACTGAAATGATTGTTTCAAAAGAAACCAGTGAGAACATGAGGCTCCATAATTTATAACAAGCACAAAATAAAATTTAATAAGATATAATAATGAGTATAAAATTGAAATAAATAAAAATTTTAGGAGAAAAATACATGTTAATAATTCATTATTAAGTAGGGGAAGTAAAAATGATTAGTTTGGAAAATGAGTTACTTAATCCCTTAAAAGTATTCTTGATTTTATTAAACATATTTTGTTAATTGATCGATAGAAAACCCTACTGTGTAATATACTTGATTTTCCTTATAAATTTTTATTCATCTTGTTTTTTTTTAAAAAATAAATGAAAAAACGATTAGATTATAAATCTTTATAAATTATTATCTCTTAAATGATAGTTATGAAATACTATTTCAAGTAAGAATCATATCCAATTAATCATCTAAGTAGATCTATAAAGAAGACAAAAATAAAAAACATAAATGAAATAATATTAAACTACCTTTATATAATAATTAACTAAATATGTCAACTATAGCCAAGAATAAGTATAATATTATCATAAAATTAAAACTTGTGTCTATAATAACAAACATAGTTAATTATTTTTAAATTGCGATAAAAATTCAAGAAAATTTAGTAAAATAAGGAATGAATAAATTGAAAGAATTTATACTATCAATTGAATTATTACACTCTATAAATTCATCCAATAAATTTACATTGATAACCCCCAGTATATATTTTTTGAAATTTTCTAAATCCATTTTATGGGTTAGTGGTAATCGAACACTTCAGAACTCAAATACAACATCGACAATACAAAATTCAAATTTCAAAACAAAAAACCAACAGAACCAAATTAAAATTTGAAATCTGGAACACCCTCAAGCCCTCTACCTTACACAAATCAAGGCAGCACGTCACCTGAGCCATCATCATCTGTGATGTTCATCGAGGAAACATTGACACCATCATTTACAGAACTCTCACACCATTCCAGAATCACTAGATCATCACCAGAGCTGCACCATCACGGGCACCATAGAATCCTTGAATTGAACAAAATTAATCTTCATCCCCATATTGACATCTTCAGCACTGGTGAGAAAAACTCACCGGTAACAATGATCTTGACAGAACAAAAATAACCTCAAACTAGACCATCAACTCTAAATATTCCATAGAAAACTTTAAAATATTATAAAATCATTGATCTACCTTGATTAATATTTTATATCATCCCTGAAACCCATATTAATCTTACATAAGTCCCAACAATACATAAAACTTTGAAAATTTATCTTTATGTAAGATTAAAAATTATTTATTTGAGAATGAAAAAAAACCTATGTCACATTAAAAAAATCCCAGTAAGATTAAAAACAAACTTAATAGTAAAGAAATATCTAATCATAAACAAATCTATTCAAAATATATTGTTCAATGTCAAAACTCAATTTAAAAAACCCAAAATATTTTTAACTTCCAAAAACAAATCATAAATTATCTCACAGTAGATGTTTATGATAAATTCATGGAATATTTGACTCTTATGCACCAAAAATATTATTTTTACCATTAATTAAATAATTTTTAATTTCAAAAATAAAATAAAATTTTCAATTAAATCTTAAAAAATACATTTTTCAACACAAAATTAACAAAAATACACAAAAAATCTAAGGGATTCAAAAAATGAATGCAGAAAACATGTAATTAAATAGAGGCACATCATATCTCCACACACTTAGTCCATTTAATATCCTCAAGAAAACAATTAAACACACTTATTAAATAATAATTAATTTCAAAATTAAATCATTATATTTTAAAAAAATGAATGTATTTTCAAAAAACAATTCCTCTAAAAATATCAGTAGTAAAATGCATCTTTTTTCCTCAAAATTGAAATTTTTGTATAAAAATTTGGTTTTTAGTTTTAAAAAAGATGATAAAATTTAAAGAAATATAATATTTAAACCAACTTCATTCTAATTTCAATTGTTTTACCAAACTTATATTTTTAACCATGGTGATAAAACACAAAAACCAATAATTAACTTATAATTAGTAGAGAAATAATTATTTAATTAACACTATACAAGAATAGTTTATGAGAATAATCAATCAATATATAATAGTTTAGTATAACATAAAACAAAATCATCTATAAAATTTAAAACACATATCTTAACCAGGAATTAGGCATTCATTAAAAAACTACTTGAATATATAATTTATATGTTTACTTCCTAAAAAGTACCTCAAATGAAATTGAAAATGAAAAATATATGACCCAAAATTTCATTAAAATTGATTTTTCAATAAAACAATGAAAAATAAAAATTACCAAATTTAATAAGTAGTGAAAGTTAAATTGATTAACCACCTCAAAGAGAAAAAATATTCAATTCCAATAGAAAACATTGAAACACTGGGCGCACCCAAAAAAATTCAAGAATAAGAAAATTCTAAAAATAAATAAGTAAATTTTGATTTGTAAAACATGATAAATAGTTTAGCGAATTGTCAGGCCCTACCCCCACACATAAAACTTAAATTATGATCAATTTTGATCTCAAAGGTGGAAGTAACATAATAAACACTAAATCTCGAAATTATTTTTTGATTCATAGGATAATTGTTTATACAAAAGTTAAAAATCTGTATATTTTCCAAAATTTAAATAGCAAGTCAGATCATATTTGAGAGTATGCATACCTATTGGTAGTTAAATATCGACAACACATTCATTAATAATAAAAAAACTAGCATAAAATACACAAAATTAATTATTAAATGGATTTAAATATTCCTTAAAAAACATTTCAACTTAAAATCCAATAAACCTTAAAGCGGATCATGACACAAGTTTTTCTATTTAATCTTTAAACATAAAATAAAATATTAAAAAATAAAACCCCACTAATAGTTGATGTAATTAATTTGATGTTAATATGTTATATCAATCTCCATTTCCATGTTAACCATACTTGGTTACGCTCCAATAAATCAAAAAAATTACAAATTACACTATGATAACAATATATTTAAGCTTATTAATGATTCAATTATGAACAAAATTAAGGGAGAAATGGTTGAAGTGATCACCCTATATAGCCATAGAAATTATATCCATGAGAATCCATTGGTTCACTAATATTACTTCTTTTAATCATTCCAATATCCCCTTGGTTTATCCCATTAAAAAAATTAAAATATAAGAAAAATAAATAATAAACCCATTATTAAAAATAATGAAATGAAAAAAATTTATAAATGGGATTATTTGAAAAAAAACTCTATTCCACTGATAAATAATATATTGAAATATTCTAGTGAATCAACTGATTTTCTTTTCAAATCAAGCGGTTGGATCTCCTTATTATTTCAACATTAATGTATACAAATAAAGAATGGTAGAAGGATATTTTATATTTCAAAGTAGTTAAAATAAAATAAGAAAAAAATAAAAAAAAATTAATACGAGAAAGAAATCAATGGGTCCCCCCCATGAAGTGCAATAATTAAAGTCCCCACTAGACCATTTACCTAAAATATAATTGTGATCACTTGGTAAAAAGGGGTATATTTTTTGGAATTCCATTATCATCTTCTACAAAAACATCATTGTGAGTTTCTAATAGTTTACCAACACTAGTTTCTAACACAAACTTCCAAAAATTATTTATAACAAAAAGATATAACCTATTTTCCACCTCTGTTTCCATTCCTAAAACATCACAAAAATCACTCAAAATATGTTTCAATAGCCTAAAAATATATCTATGGACAATTATAACCCTTACAACATTTTTCAACACTAGATTCTATAAAATTATTAGATACAAGTGTAGAAACTATTAAAACCATCTTATTTTTTTCATAAAAGAACACCAAGTCACCAACAAAAAAACTCACTCATTGTTGTTTTTGATTTTCAATAAAGGAGATTCAAACTAAAGATATTCTAATAATTTCTTATTCTCCACAACTAAAATAAACAATACTTAAAAAAATTTATATTAGGGAAATACATTTTTTCCACCTCTAAAATTCTTCCTAGATTTTCATTTTTAATACTTCATAAAGTTGAAGATAGCTTGCTTATATCTCCAAGAATTAGATGATTTTCCTCATATTATTTCTCATATTTTGAGGTCTTGAAACACAAAATTTTATGTAAAAATCCCACTATCACTGGATCAAAAACTCTAGGATGAAAAATGTGTAAATCCAAATCAATTTGGGGTTCACAGGAATGAACTTTCTCAAAAAAATGATATGGATAGTGTTGAATAACAAACTAATAAACACATTCAACAAAGTATATTTTTTCATGTTGATCTGTGAATTGTTTTCTCAAAAGTACCATCAATATAATTCTTAATATAAACATGAAAGACTTATTTAGACACATTAATTAGCATACAACTCTCCTCAAGTGTTAATTTCTTAAACACATTAAACCCCTCTTGTTCATCATTATCTTGAAAAATTATTTTATCCTTTCAAAAACAATCACAACCCCACTAATATTAATAAAATATCTTCCCAATTTGAAAATTATAAATTCTAAATACCTTAAATTTAAAAAATTTCCCAGTTTACAAATATGGTACATATATATAATTTGGTACATTAAAATAGTTTCTCGAATTCATGATTACCCAGTTAAAACAATTTAAATCACTTTAACTTTTGAAACAAATTTACTCAAAACAAACATAGGATATAATCACTTATAAATGAAAAATATTTAATTAAGTTTTTGAAAATGGTTTTATAAATAAAATATTTAAAATTAAAAGTATTAAAAAAATTGAGTGAATGTAAAATAATAAATGAAAGAAATACTCAGATAACACAATATAATTGAAACCAGGGGTTCTATTACTAGATAGAATCTAATACCCTCTACTTGATAGTAGGCCACTACTAAGAACATTTATTAATGGAAATAAACATATCCACAACTTGAATCATGTTTTACTCAATTAAATACACATTGGTAACTCCAAGTTATAACAATCCACTTCAATAGTTATATGTGGGTAAAAAATGTAAAGAAATAAATGAAATGGTATTAGATTAATCCTATTTAAAATACAAGATAAGTGTTATGTAAATGTATAGAAGACACGTGAATGACTCAAAAATTAAAATAAATAGTGATATTGACTAAATTGTGAGAATTTTGATGTAGATTAATCTTTGATCATGTTCAATTGATCAGTATGGTTCTTCTCCATAAATTATCTTCCAAATGTTCCTAGAGATAATCTAATAGGAAGTTAATCTTTCTCTTATGTTTTTCAGTGAATTGTGGTAAAAAATGGGTCTTAGTGTGAAAAAATTATTACCTGATCTCCAGTTATATTATTGTGTGAGGTGTCTATGTATTTGTAGAGATATCTTCTCTAATTATACATTGGAAGATATTCATAAAGAAATATCCATAAAATATGAGAGTCATTAAATGCTCTAAATTCTACTCTAAAATATATCTATTGGATATAAAATAAAAAATAATCCTAGAAATAACCATGTATGATTCATCTTTCACATGGTAGGTTGGATACCACATGGTTGATTTCTCAAAATATATGAAGTGTGGTCAATTTCTGTATGTTTGCTCGTTACTTGAGGTAGATCACAATTTTCTTCATGTTGTAGGATTATCCTTACATAGGTAGGATTGAGGTAGTTTTACCATTGTATAGGTTGGATTGAATCTTACATAGATATGATTGACCCTTATATAGATAGGCATAGTCAATCAAAATTATGATTTTTTATATCCAATAGATAGAAAAAATAAATTATTTTCCATGGTCTATTGAAGTACTATTGTGGTCGATCATCTTCAATCTCTAATTTTATTTTTTAGGTAGGTCCCACACTTATAAAATTTATAGATATCTTCCCCATGGTTGGTTGTTTATCACATGGTTTCTTGGATTCAATGTACATTCACTTCATTCTTTCACACATTCTCTCTAATTTTTCATGTAGTAAATCCGTAGATATGTGGTCACTTTAACACTTTATGTGATTGATGTATTGTATCCTATTGTCCATTAAAGTCATAGAATATTTTTATCTGAAATAATACATCTATCATAAGACAAAAATTAAATTAGAATCATAAGAGACATGATTTCATATCATTGAAATAAGTAATTATTGGAATAATCCAACAATACACCCCTTTTTGATGATCATAAATCATGGAAGGACAAATCGTAAAATTAAAACTAAATTGCACAAGGATTAAAAACATTTTCCCTTTAAGTTAAATATATGATGTTAATATATCATTTTAATTTACTTTAATATCATTTTTATCCCAATTTTGAGATTATAAAAGAGGTACAAAAATAATTAAAGAAAAAAATAAAATATAGTGAAACTAAATAAAGAGTTGTAAAATAAAGAACCATGAATAAATAAATATTAAATATAAAAAATAGAATATATTGATTAAAAATATTCATTACAAAATATATAGTTTCCTATAAGTAATTCAAATAAAAATTAAATGCATTCTCCCTAGGGGTTTTGGGATATATATGTGGTTTTTCTTTTGTTGTAGAAGGTTTAGTGAAAGTATTTTGAGTAGGAGTACAAGGTTATCCAATTAAAATACTCCTAGAAATAGGTTTGATCTATTTTGAATCCTATATAGGTGTAAAGAAAAATTGTGTAGAGGTAGGTATTCAAGGAACTGGAGTAGTAATAGATAAAGGAAGTCTGAGAGTGATAGTTGATGGAATGACCACAATAGTATTTGAAACATACATGTATGGTTCCATCAGTATAATGAATTAATTAATAACATAGAATCTATGCATCAAATCTTTAAAAACTATCCCCTTTATTCTAAATAAATCTTCAATATATTAGCACATACTTTAAGCTAATCCACTTGAGTTTTGAAAGCCTAGGTAACTATAGTAATTTTAAGGTTTCTTGATAAATTGTTGAAAATTTATTTCAAATCATTATTTATGAATATCCTTGATAAGTAATATTTGATGGTATTAGTTATTGTTTCTCTATATTTTCCAATAATCTTATCATTAGACCATCCTATATCTAAAATCATGTCATCTTATGTAGAACATGTAGATTATATCATATTTTTTGTCTCTAAAAAATGATTCATCGCTTATCTAAACTCATCTATTACAATCTATATAATTATCCCTTCATTAATAGATATATAAACCACATGTGGTGCATAAGTTGTAGTGGGAGGTGTATAGGATGAATATTCATTTTATAATAGGCTGATATATCTTTGAGAAATATGGTGGTTCATGTCCTCAAGATATTCAAGATGAACTCCAACATGCTATTGTTGCCTCAAAATCTCTTTTTCCATATGCTCATGATTACTAAATTGAATTGGATGGATGTTATTCACAATTAAAAAATACACCCATTAACATTAACTCTTCCTAATAAATATCAAATCTACTTTTAAAATACAAAAAATGCTATCAACATATTTAATAAATCAAATTTCAAGTAATTCATGATATTACTACTAACATATAATGAAGTGGAAAGAGGAGGTGAATGAATATCTTAGTCATAAGGTGATATATATGTACTTACAGGAGTGGTTTGTCTAAAATATATATCATTAATATATAAAAAATAATATCTCTCAAAATATATAGAAAAATAAAAGATTGGTCCACCATCTATTGGATCAAAAAAATAATCAGTATCTGATTAACCAATATCAGCATGTTTCTGAAAATCAGAAGTCTCTAAAAGTTTTTGACCAAAAAAACCATCTAGAACTTAGTCCATATTTCAATCCAAATACTATTCATCAGTTATTATTTATATAGAATAAAGTTAACCAAATAGTTTCTCCATATCAATTTGATCTACTGAGGATCCTTCACCAACTTCAAGTCTAGCAGGGATGGTGGGACAAACTAAGATGTCATGCACACTATACTTGGGTGGACTACCTACATCATTAATATCATCACCATCATCAGTGTCTGAGTACTCACTACCAAAACAATATCTAGGGTACTTCTCCACTATAGATAATATAGTATTAAAGACAATTGATTCTCCCCCTTTTTCTAATATAAGAGTCCTTTACTCATTAGACATATCCAAATATTCACTATCTTCCTTTCTTTCAAATAAGGGAACAACAACCTCAATATATTCATAGTCATCATTAGAATTAGAAATTATTATGTAATTAAGGTTTGATATGTTTAGTCTCTTCAACATTAGTATCAACCTCTTCATCTAGAGACTCATGAGTATCATGTGATCCATATGAAACATTGTTGGGTCCTTGAATTAAACAAACTAAATCCTCAGAAGAGTAACTCCTCATATCATTATAAGTTATCATATGTTATTTATTAAAATCAACCATTTCCACATATTCATCACTTTTTGTTCCCACTGCTTCATCAAAAACAGTGATAGCTTCATCTGTTTCCATGACCAATACTTCCTCAGAAGAATACTAAAAAAAACATTGGTTCTAAACATAGATCATCCATATATTTGTCCCCAAGGGATATTTAACTAGATTAATTTTTTTAAAAACTTCTAAGTATTAGCCACCCATTACTTCTTCTAGGGATTATATTTAAATCTCATCCTCTAACAGATTGTTTGGTTTAAACACATACTACCTGAAGATAAAAAATTTTCCACCCACAGAGGAACAAGACACTTAAATAAAATCAAGGTTGAGATAAATGGATGTTATGGTAAAGAATGAAATCTATAATAGGGCTTACAAATATCTTCCATATTCCTCATTAAAAATTTAGCCTGGTTGATCTTTACTCCATTTTCATTAGAAATAGGAAAAACAAATCCCGATGCCTCAAGACACTAAAATACCCCTTCATTCAGTTGACTATGTGGTGACCAAAATTGACAAAAGCATGTACTCCCCATCCAATTATATATAAATCAGTCTCCTTTCTAAGTATTTCCTTATATCAAAGATTTAATGACCAATAGGATAATAACTTTGAAAATATTTGAACTTGCCTTTATGAGGGACCTGTAATCATCCTTCCATATATTTTAAAAAGAGAACAAACTATTATTTATTCACACTTGTTTGGATAAAATCCTTATTATCACCAGAACCAAACCCAACATTCATATATAACTCTTTCACTGACCATAGGTAGAATTTATTTCCAATATTATTGAACTAGTATGTCCACTTTTTTCTTTTTAATCACTTTAAAAACTGAATACTTTATTGATTTCAATCACTCATCAAGGAATTAAATTTCATAATTACCAAATGATTCAATAGATGTGGGTTTCATAGATCAACTAAATAACTTGAGATTGTGTTTCATTTCTTTAAAATAGGTTTATTATCATAAATATCAAAAACCAATGGTCATTCTGCATGTACGATCTTAACAGTGTGGTTTGAGAGGATTAAAAGAAGTTAAGAGTCTGGAGAGGTTCATGTTTTTAAAGGGTTCAAGACTTAGATATAAGTATGTTAAATTTCTAATTTGGCCAATTTTAGAATATTTAGGGATCAAAATAGTGAAACATGAGAATAAAATTTATATATTTAAGAAATAAAACTTCTTGGATAGACATAGCATGAATGACCGTATAAATTACATTATGGTGTCTTGGGGGATCCTAGGTTAGGTAAACTATTGTATGTATTGTCTCACTGGTACTAAAGAGATTACTTGTAGGTTGACCTACAATATGTTAATCCCATGGAATATTTAATGGTCATGGTAGATTGATATATCACATTTCCATCCTTATAGTCAATTGAGACTTACAATCACTTGTGAATTCTAAAAACAATTACTACTAAATTAAGCATAAATAGTTAAATAACAATTAGTTAAAATATATCATACTTGACTCAAGTTTTATATAAATTAATCTATCAATGTTCAAAGGCTTTGTGAAAATATCAACAAGTAGTTTTTCATTTCAAAGGAATTTAAGAGTGATATCCCCTGTTGAAAATAATCTATCAAAAAGTGATGTATTATATCTATATGTTTTCCCTTGAGAAATAAATAGGGTTTTTAGAAATGTTAATATCAATTGTATTGTAATAATTCATATATACATTTCTAAATAATGATCCATATTCTTGTAATGTGTGTTTCATCCATAGAATTTGTTCACAACAAATGTCTATGACAATGTACCCAACTTCAATAGTGTAAAATGGCATATAATTATTTTTTCTTTATAACCCAATAAACTAGAGACTTTCCTAAAAAGTTATATGTTCTAGAAGTTATTTTTCAAATTCAATACATAAATAATTCGATACATATTTTAGAAAATTCAATACATAAAAATTTTTTAGACGAACTAAAAATAATATCATCAATATAGTTTTCAGAAACAAAAATATATATTGAAGTTATATTAATAAATAAGGTAGGGTTTGTTAAACATTTTAAATGTATATTTGAAATTAATAAGGAGTTGATCCAATCATACCAATCTTTAAGTTTGTGTTTTAAACCATATCGTTCTTTTCAAATTTTAAATCATGATTTAGAAAATTGAGGGTTTTAAAATATAAGGGGTTGTTCAAAAAAACATCCTCATTAATATAACCATTTATAAATTAAATCTATATATACATTTGATATGGTTTGAATTTAATATGTGTGGAATATGTTGTGAGTATTCTTATAGATCTATGTCTAGCTGCTGGTGAAAATTCTTATTCATAATCAATAACTTATTCTTGATTATAACCTTGTATAACCAACCTAATCCGGTTTCTAACTATTATTCTAAATTAATAAACATTATTTCTATACATCCATTTAGTATTAATAGAAATATAGTATTTGTGTCACTAAAAAATCTCATACTTTTTTATATCAAATTGGTTTGATAATTTGTGTAGATTTATTACCCAGTGTTCATCGTTGATTGCTTTTGTGATGCTATTAGGTTCTATTTGAGACACGTTATCCTGATATTCAACCTTATTTCTAGGAGATGATTTAGTTTGAGTACCATTTTCTCTATCACCTACAACATCATGTAAAGGATGGTATTTATGCATCCAAATAGTTTTGGGAATTCAAGGGCTTGGTCTTCCAATTCATCTTCAAGGTTGGGTTAGTCTTCTTGGTCTCTTCTAGGATTTTATCAAAAATATGGTCTCTATTATTAAATATTATATTCATATTCATATTTTATATATCATCCTCAAGGTATTATAATGAGAGTTTAGATTCATGTGGATCTCTCTAATTAAAAGATACATGAACATGTTCTTCCACAACATTACACTATTTATTAAAGACTCCATATTCTTTACTAGAGGTTGAATAACCTAGAAAAATTATTTTATAAATATTTGGTGAAAACGATTATGGAGTCTCTTTTATATTAAGAATAAAAAATTTATATACAAAAACTGTAAAGTAATTTACCTTCATTTTTTCAAAATTTCAGAATTCATATAAAGTATTCTTTAAGATAGGTTTTATCAAAACCAAATTAATTATATAGAAACATATATTCATATATTCTTCTCATATATAAATATGTAAGTCATATTCAATAAGCATAGTTTAGGAAATTTCTTAAAGAGTTCTATTTTTCCTTTCAATAAACCCATTTTGTTGAGGGGTTCTAAGGGTTGAAAAAATGTCATTATAACCATGATATAAAAATAAAGTTTCAAATAATTGATTCTTAAATTAATTTCCATGATAACTTATTATAGTTTTTATGGGGATTCCACTATGGGTCTCTAAATACTTTGTATATTTAGAAAATATGGAATATGCTTCATGTTTATGAGATAAAAAAATACCAATGTGAATCTTGAATATTCATAAATAGTCACATAAGAATAAGTTTTTCCACCTAGAGTAGAAACTATAAATGGTCCAAATAGATCATGGTAAATCAGTTCTAGGGGTTGACAAGTAGATTCCTCTTTCTTTTGTTTGAAGTAAATTTTGTGTAGCTTTCCATTTTGAAAGGTATTATAAACTTTTTCTTTAGGGAATTCAAGTTTAGGTAGATCCTTGATTAATCCTTTCTTATATTGATTTATAAGTGAGTGTTTATTTTATTGAACTAGTCTCTTACACCACAACCAATATTCTTTATAAAATTCACTTGAAGAATGATAAATTTTAAGAAAAAAATGAATCTAAATTAATAGCACAAACATTGTAATTTCTTAAAGAAGTAAAAACTAAATCATTCTTGGAATAAAAAATCTTTAAATAATCATTATAAAATTTAAAATGATAACCATCATCAAACAATTAAGTTATAATTAAGATATTATATTTTTAAACACAAAAAATAAAACATTAGAATAAAAAATAGTTTCATATTAATTGATTTTTCCAAGGAAAATTATTTTTCCTTTTTCATTATCAGAAAAAAGTGATATGTCTTCCATCCACTTTTACTAAACTCTTATTGCTTGAGTGGTCTTTAGTCATATTTATAAAACATCCACTATCAAGATACCATAATATTTTACTTAAGATCTACAAAAAGGTTATCTATATAAAATTAACCAAGAAATGATTTTGGTTCCAAAACATTATTAGGTTCAAAAACGTTTGTAAATAAATATTTGGGAATCCATATATTATTCGGACATTATTTCCATAGAAATTGATAGATTTTGATAAGAAATCCTTTTTAGATCCAAAAGAATGAAAGTTATTTCTGTAAACAAAAGTTCATTTAGCTTTATATATTAATTTCATATTATTAAAATTAGGAAAAACGTATTTTTGTGTATAGATTTCTTTGATGTCTAGATGTAAATATATTAATAGTGTTAAATTTTGGAGGTTTATCCCTTCCCGATATTATATTTTGGGTATTTTTTACAATAGTAAATTGTAATAAATCCTTTTAAGTTATTCATTTTTAAATTTTAAGTCATTATTCTATTTTAATAAGTTGTAATTATTTTCTTTTTTAATAGAGAAATCACATATAGAATTAGTAGATAAATCATTATACTTTTTTAGATTATTATACTTATCATTCAGTTCATTCATGGCATCCTTAAGAATGTAGTTGTGCTTGAATAGTTATTCATTAAGTATTTCATATTCATATAAAATAGTATTACTATAAAAACTAGAATTGGTATTTCATACCTCAGATACAGTAGCCATAATGAACATTTTTTTATTTTCATCATCCCTATAACAGTAAGTAACACAAAAATTGTCCTCCAAAGAAATTCATATTTCCTTTATTACTTTAATTTTTTATACTCTCAATCATAATAATTATTTTTTTTAATTAAACTTAAGAGAATCATCCTTTATATTCCACTACATTCTGTATTCATGGAATGTACTTTAATCATATATTTTGCATCACTTTCAGTTTCCCTTTTTGTCACTGTTTCCTTTATAATTTTATTCTTTGAAAAATAATATTCTTTTAAAAAATTATCCTTGATAGATGAGACATCGCATCGTTATTATTAGATTTTGATTCACTTCCACTTGAATCATCCTTGATTATTTATTTAATTTTTATACTTTAATGCCTAGAATAATAAATATTTATTCTTTAACTCAATATCTTGGTTATATATTTCAGTTCTTTTTCATATATCATCAACTTTACAACTAGTTCCTTGACCTGTATCTTACTAAAAGCATGTGATTCTCATATGGAAATAGTTTTTCTTCTCCATTGATCAGGTAAACATAATAGTAGTCCTATAACTTTTTTTTCTATACCATTTTTTATCCAAGTGACGTCACATTATTAGTGAACTCGTTGAATATGTAATATATTTTTGAGATGAAATTTTCATGTTTCAAATTAAAATATTCATAATTCATTGTATAAAAATTTAATCACATTTATTTAACATTAGATGTTATTTTATGAGAACAAGTGTGAGTGTCTTAGATTTAATATTTAGTTACACAAGAATAAATACTATTAAATTTTTAAACACTTAAGGCGTAAAAAAACATTCATTACTTTTAAATTACAATCATAAGTTTCTTTAGTTGGATTATCCAAGTATTTTATAGAAACTTTGGTCTTTTAATATTCATCTTATTTTGAAAAAAATTCATAACCCATAATTTTAAATAAATGTTCATTATTATTTTCCATTGATCATAGTCAATCCTAATAAATATTAGTGTTCAATTGGTAGAATTACCTTTGGGTATATCACCCATAATATAATAACTATTCCTTCTATTACACATTAACACATGATTGAATTACCTAAAATTACACTTGATAAAACCATAAAGATAGAGAAGTGTAGTGTATTTGGGAATTAGGTACATTGCATTACAAATTTGAACATGAATTAGTACATCTTTATTGAAAACTTCTTTAACGTGCTTGAGATTAAAATTTCATGGGATAACCAAGGGAAATACATAAGAAATGAGTGATCCAAAAATCCTAGTAAGGGAATATACATGGAATAAGGTGAAAAATCATATAAAATAGGCATATCAAGGCATATAAAAAGAGTATGAATAGTAAACATGAATGATAAGATATGATATGTCATTATAATATAAAGGCAACATGGGAATGTAGAAACAACTTAAAACATTGCATCATAGGTCAAGGCTAACTACCAAGGAATCATAATGGAAAAAGTCATATAAATAAATTGGGTTCACTCTCAATACCAACATGAAGAATCATGATACTAAACATTACCGAATGAATTAGATCACTATATAATTATAGGTTCACCGATAACTTTCATTTCATTCTCATGCTTAAATGTTCCACATAGATTATACAACATCAATTCATTCATAATAATATTTTATTCAATGAACATAGAGTGTGGAATAAATACTTGTAAACCCCCAATAATAATGCTTATAAGTGAATAAAATTGAACACCCTAGATAGAAATTGGGTATGGTATTCACTAAAAAATTATTTTTGGCATGGGTTCCCATGGTGAAATTTCAGCTACATAACGGGGAAGTGTAAATATTCATGGAAGGACTTAATGAGAAAAAAATAGGTCTCTAATCATTTAGGAATAATAATAAATTTATGGGTAAGGTCGGAAAACATACCCCATCATTAGTAATTGAAAAATAATGGGCATAAAATGAAGAGGATTCTTGAATTAAGGGAAGAAAGAGAGGTTCCCTTGTGAAATTTCAGCAGCCTAATGATGTTACTTAAAAATTCACAAATTGGTTGATGAGAGATAAAAGAGACTTTAATAATTTGGAAATAAAATGGCCAACAGTAGGGAAATTTAAATATATATCCTAACATTAGTAAATGTATAATAGATGGCATAACATAATAATTAAACTTGACCAAATGGGAGAAAGGAAAGTACCCTTACTTGTGTGTGTCACTCCGAAAGCTTGTAAAGAGGATTAATAAGAGATTAGGGAGACTTTGTGGGATTCTATAAAGAGTATTTAAGAGTGAGGAAATTATGAAAGTATTTTTTAGTGAATATAAATGCGAGATTGTGTGGATTTATATAGGAAAATAGAGAGATATCTTTAATATTTTTGGTTTTGGACTCTAAAAAAATATATTCAAAACCACAAACCATCCCAAGGATTTTTCACATGGTTATTCCCATGTTTTCTACCAAAGGGATTGTTTTTATTATTTTAATTGGAAATGGGATGAACTTATTAAAATAATTCTCCTTCTTTTGTGGAGGTTAGTCACACTTTTAATTAATTGAAATTAACACTCTAAAATATATTGATGGTTCTGGATGATTCATAGAGGCTTTATAATAATAATAAAATAAACATAAAATCACATTATTTTAAGTGGAAGACATATATTTTTCAGAGTATACCCATTATAGTATTTATTACATCATTTTTGGGTCATTATGATGTCATAAGAGACACCATATATTTATATGGTATTTAATTTTAACCCAAAAAATTGACAATCTCATAAAATTAGGAAAAATTACCCATTGGATAATTTTTACATTATGATTCCAAAAATAATATTCAATTTATCTAAATAATTTTTTAAATATGTTCATTTTCACTTTTGAAATTAATAAAAGACATTTATTGAAAATGATAGGTTTTGGCAATAACAGTTTTTGAACCCTATTAAAAAATACATTTCACTTCATAAAAATTATATAACCATTTATAATTAATAAAACTTATTTAATAATAAAATTTTATTAAAATAATATTTTTTTCAAAAATCTATTAATTCATCAAAATAAATCCCTTAAATGAATTTGAATACAATTTGTGTCTAATTGAATCAAAATAAAATTTATTTATAAAGTAACAATAAAAATGAGAAAAAATCATTATTATAAAAAATATACATATTCATATAATTAAGATCTTATTAAATATCCTTTTATTACACTAGAGTATTCCCTAAGAGTAAGGTGCACGATGGTGAGACTTTAATGGGGTCGTTCAGTAAAAATGGTTCAGGTTGTGATCTCTTTGAGCTTAAACTTCTCTAGTAAATGGTTACACTAATGATTAAGTTATTGTATATCAGCTTGTTCTTAGTCAAGAGAAAATCCCAATGATGATATCTCCCTCAGAAGCTTTGATAAATGAGATTCATATGGTACAATCCAACTGTATGAGGCCATCACTCAATTTTTTTATGTCAATTGGATTTGTAAAAGCCCTGTATATATCGCAATATAATAAATGGTAAATATTCTTAATGTTATTTTAAATAAAATTGGATATAATAAAAAAATAAGTTTATGTTTATTTTATAACCATATTAAACAATAAAACATTAAATCATATGGGATTTTTTTTATAACAGTTTGGGTTGTTAAAATATTCCCCCCTTGAGAAATTTCAACCTTTAAAATTTTATTTCACCCTGTTAGACATATGAGGGTATTTTTTTATCATCACTTTTTTTGGTTCCCACATTACTTCTTAATACATTTTATTCTTAAAAATACTTTTACAAGGTTCATTATATTATTTCATATAACATTTTCTCTTTGATATAAGATCTTCACCGACTTCTTCTCATTGGAAAAACCATTCTCCAATAGTACTACCTATAGATTGAGTACAGGTGAGGGGTTAAGTATGTACTTCCTCAAGATTTATAGATGGAATGCATCATGAACTCAAGATAGGTTAGGTGGGAGTGAAATTCAATAGGCCATGGCTCTGATGTGATCAAGGATCTCAAAGTAGATGATGTATTTTGGAATAAACTTTCCCTTATTCCCAAATATCATGACTTTCTTACATGGAGATATGAAGAGGAATACCATGTCTCCAAAATCAAATGCTAGGTCTCATCAATGATTGTCAGCGTAGCTCTTTTGTCGACTATGAGTAGACTTGATGTGATGTTGAATGGTCTTAACCTTTTCCATCATTTCCTCAACCATTTTAGGACCTTTCATTTTTAATTCCACAAATTCATCCCAGCATATAGCTGTCCTGCACCTCTTCCGATATAGGGATTTATAGGGATCCATTTGGATGCTCGAGTAGAAACTATTGTTGTAAGAGAACTTGATCAAATGAATATGTTGATCTCATCCTCCTTTTAAGTCCATTTAGAATTCTCTCAACAACTACTCAAGTGTATGGATAGTATGATCTCATTGTCTATCAATTTGAGGGTGATAAGTCTTACGGAAGTTCAACTCAGTGTTTGGAGCTTGCTGATGACTTTTTCTGAATATAGAGGTGAATCTTAGATCTCAATCAGATATAATTGATAATGGTACTCCATACAGCCTGACCACTTCCCTGATGTATATTCGTGCAAGTAGATATAGTGATTATACCTCTCTTATTGAAATAAAGTGTGCAGTTATGTTAAGATGATCCACCATAACCCATATATAATTATTCCTTATTAATGTATTTACATAATCAATGAAAAATTTCATGGTTGTAACACCCGAGACTTTTATGTTATATAAATCATCAAGGGAATCTTTTTCTACACACAACACTTGCTTGTCTTGCTTTACACGAAATCGTAACCTTCCTCGATAGCTTGCGTCGTATGCAATACCGAGTTTCACTAAAAAATGATATGCTAATAAAATATTATTAAAACTAGCCGTTATGAATAGTAATAACCACTTTTTGAAATTATATAAATTTTATTTTTCAAAATGGACTTCATTTTTGGATTCAGAATATCGAAATTATCCTAGGGTGAAATTTTGGTATTTTTCTGAAAACATTCAATTTTTGATGAATAGTGAAACCACTAAGTGGTAGTTAAAAAACTGAATTTTTCATAAAACTTAATTTTACCGCTTATGTGAGTGGAATTTAGAAAATCCAAGAGACACAGTTGATGTCAGTAAGTAAAATTTGGTTTAATGAGATGAAAATATTTTGTTGGTGAATAGTAACTTTTTACTTTTTTTACCACAGTTAAAAGTAAATAGGGTAATTAAGGGTAAAAATGATATTATTATTACCCTAAAACATGTCCTAATTCTATTGGACAAGTTTAGTTAGACCAAAAACAACCTTAGGAATAAAATATGACCATTTAGGCCCACTTGGATTAGATTAGGACATTTATTATTAATTTATTTAAAGAAGGGTTAAATAGTTAAAATCAATGTTTAATAAGTAAATCATTTTTAATATGGGGTTATACATAATATAAATTCGACTATAAATATTCATTATAAAGCTAAAAATATTTCCTACATAATGGTATTTTATTTGTAATTTTTATATATTAAATAATTTAATTTATTTATGACACAACGATGATACAGTAATTATCTTATTAATGAAATATTGACATAATTGATGTTATAAATACCCAAATAAATGTAATTCGAGACTTTTTATTAATTAAACTAATTTTATAGGTTATTATGACATGTTATTATTGATTTAATTAACTTGGTTAGAACTAATCATTCTGTTATGATTTTCACAAAAATCAATTACTAAATAGTGTCAAAATTGACATAAAAATAGTTTTTAAAACAAATATTATATTATTAATTGTTATTTTATTCCTAAAAATCAAAGGTTCTTCCAAATATATAAGGTTATATATATTAATAATAAACAACTTGGGGTTCGTTTGGATTGATATAGTAAGTTTGTTAACCTTATAGTATAAGAAAACAAGAAGACACGGTAAATGTTAAATTATCTAACTTAAAGTTAAATCTAAATGATAAGGTTACAATTGATACCTAAACTTCTATAAATTCTATTTGATGAGAGTATTTAGACCCATCCCCACCTTATACTCTAAATAAATCAATTTGGAGCTATTTAAAACCGAACTTGACTTTATAATAAAATAATATTTTTAGTTATTCCAAAGGCGCCCCTTTCCTCCCTTATAAAAGGTCACCTCCTACCTCTCTTCCTCACACCACAATGAGCCTTCAAGCTCGTCCAACCCCTGCCACTTTCTCCCCTCCACTTCCCTATAGACATCCTATAGGTCCTGGTCTTCTTCAAAGACCAATTTTAGTGCCCTAAAAGAAGGTCTCAATGAAGCATTTCAAAGAAGAGGTAATGCCCGTTACCGATTCTTTCATCTTTATTTCTTCTTTCACTTCTTCTTCTTTAGTTTTTTCATTATGAAGTAATAACATCAGTATCACTCATATACTGATATGTTATTATAAGAATAAAACAACCCTATTTCACCATCTATCCATCCTATGGAAAAAGAAATCACCGCGCGTGCGTACGTACGGAATACCGTCTCCACGCCGTGGTGTAATCTATTTTCCACCACCACCTTACTTGGATGGGTATAATTGTGTAAATAATGACTATATATGACTATTATAAAGTGATACTGATTCTTAAATAGTATACATACACTCCAATACAATTCCACGATCATAGGAACGTTATCATCACTCGTGCGTACGTACCGAATACCATCTCCATGATGTGATGTGACTCGTTCTACATGATATTCATTTCATAATGATTATATAAATGAATTGAATGAATGAATATGATATATATTACACTAATACCATTCTGGAAATGAGGTATCTATAACCTAAAGAGAAGAATAAGAATTTATTTTACAAAACATGCATAAGAACAAAAAGTTATAAACACTTGAATAACAAGTAGCAATGAAATATTACTACTAAGAAGATAAGAATATGCCCATATATGATATCATAAAAATAAGTATGATTCTAGAATAAGTCAATAACATTATTTAAATCATTATACAGGAGGTTCGGACACGTACAAAGCATATCGGACCTAAGGTAAGGGAAATTTCACAATCTCATTTTTATCCGAGATTGTTTATACTTTGGTAATTACTGGGGTATATTTTATCATCCACATCCATGTTTCCTCAATATGTAATATTATTTCCATCCACCTACAATTGTTTAAATCTAATTTTACCCTTCGGTGAGTTTTTTAGTAAAAGATATGAAAGGAATCTTTTGTCGTTTTTCATACGAGGTACTTTTTGACTTTTCCGACAAAAGTATAAGAAGAATGTTTTTTTAACTTATACGGAATGAATGGACTTTTAAAACAAAATTTCCAAGAATATTCATTTAAAATATTTCAAGTTTATTTTTAATCAACTTCTTTTAGTTTAAAATTGTATGACATGTTAAGAAAGGAAAATGTTTTTAAAGTAGAAAGGATATTTTCCTCAAGAATGAAGTTCACGTGTTTTATCAAAATTATTTTCCATCTAAGATAATAAAGGGTTATGTTTCTATTCCTATTATTACATGGATTTGATTATGTTGTGATGGAAATATTTTTATTCTTTTATCTTATATGAATTGTTTTATGATTTCCCGATGTTTAAGATTCCCATTTTTATTACATGGGTTATGCAATGATGTATGATTTATGATTTTTTGGCACACATAAGAACGGTATCATTATGAGATTGGTGGGACCTATATCTCACTCCAATGCATTGGGTAAAGATTTTATATCTCATGAGATAGACATGGCTGGAATGGTAGGTTATACCGGTTCAGTGAAACAGGACTGAAATGAAGAGTAAACTCGGTTCAGAAATGGACTTTGTCCACTAAGATAATCATGGCAATGTGTCTTGACTAATAAGAAATGATTCTCTATGATTATGTGTGTATGCCACAAAGTTTCATGTTTTAAGTTATGATTATTGGGATTACATTTCACTGCTATGATTTATCCCATGTTATGAAATTATAATCTCATGTTATGAAATTATGATCTCTTTTGCAGGTTAAGATTTCCAAAAGTTATGTGCTTATGTATATGATGTGATTGATATTTCTTTTGTTTACCCTTACTGAGCATTTGAGCTAACCCTTTTGTATATTTTATTTCCCTAGGTCAGGAAGAAGGTTATTAAGTAGAATATTCCAAAAAGGGACTCTAGATATGATGAAATAAATGGAAGGCGAAGTAGATGCTTTATGAACCAGTTGTTTATGTTTCCCAGTTTCTAAAGACACTATACCTATACGGTCCATTCTTGGTTTTGTTATATGTTGTAATAAGTGTGCTTCAATTCTGATGTAATAACAATGTATGTAAGTTATGGGTCGTTATAGTTGGTATCAGAGGAAAGGTATAGTCAACCTTTGGAAACTAGGATGTGAAAGCCTTAGTAAGAACCCTAAGGATAATTCTAAGCATATAACACAATATTAGTGTTTTAGAAATGGCCATGAATAACTTAGGATAAGACCTTAAGTGTAAAATTTTATTCTTGATTATGTGGTTTTCCTATTATAATTATTGTTGCTCACACTATTCTTCTTGGTTTTAGTCAATGGCTAGAACCTGAAGGAACCGTGTTAATGCGGAATGCGACGGGCAATTCAATGATTGTCCCCCTAAGAAACCAAACGTTATGGGAACTGGAATGAAAAATCTTGTAGCCATGCTCACACAACTTTCTCAAGCTATGAATCATTCAGTACTTCCAAACGAGCAAAAAAAGGAGAAACATTATGTTGAATCCTTCATGAGACAACGTTCACCTTCATTCAGTGGGTCTACTAATCCATTAGTTTCTGAATAATGGATTAGTACTACTAAAAAGATATTTTCAGTTCTTCAATGTTCTAAGCATGATAAAGTCATCTTAGCAGTGTATCGTTTGGAAGGTGATGCTGATCAATGGTAGAATCATATTAAGAATATGAGGCAAAGGGATGAAATTGAGTCCACGGAATGGGACGAGTTCAAGAACTTATTTTTCAATAAGTACTTCCCTCGTATTCTCCGAACAAAGATGGAGAAAGAGTTTCTTGAACTGATGAAAAAGGATGATGAATCTGTTGGTACCTATGAAGCAAATTTTACAAGACTTGTAAGGTACGCTTCTGGTATTATTATCCAACCTGAGAGTAAGATCGATCGATTCTTTAGTGGCTTAAAACCAAGTCTTTTAAGGGCTTTAGCCATAAGGGACATCAATAGCTATGAGTAAATTGTTCGATGTGCTCTCAAAGTCAAGATGGAGATTGGAGTAACCCATCAGTCATATGGGTTTGATAAGAAGAGGAAAATGGAATTCAAAGGAAAATCTAAAGAGCACACTGAAACGAATATGAGATTTCCCTTATGCTCAAAGTTTGGAAAGAAACATGTAGGGAGTTGTCTTAAAGGGACAAGTAAATGTTTCAAATGTGGAAAGGAAGGTCATCGGGCATTTGTATGCCGCGATGATGGGAAAAAGATGTCTAATGATGCAAACAAAGGAAGGGATACACAGAATGAACCTACTACACTTTAATGTTTCAAGTGTACGGAGATGGGACAATATGCCAATAAATGCCCTAATCCAAGGGTTAATGATGATGGTCGACATCAACAAACTCTTAAGGCTAAAGACAAAGGAAAGTCACATGCAATTTCTATCAGCGATGTGGAGTATGATAACGATGTGGTGAAAGGTACACTTACCATCCACTCTAAAGTAGCAAATGTTTTATTTGATTCTAGATCCACCCACTCCTTTATTTCTGAAGAATTTTCTAAGGGTATCACCGTATTACCTCAACAATTAGATGTTGAGTTAGCTGTGACAACACCTAATGGCACAACAGTCGCATCAAAAGTTTATAATTCTTCTCCGATTGAAGTTTGTGGGAAAGTGCTTCCTGCAAATCTTGTGATCCTTCCTAGAGTGGAATTTGATGTGATTCTTGGCATGGATTGGATTTCTATACATGGAGCTCATATCAATTTCCAAATAAGGGAAGTCACATTTCATATTCCAGATCAATCTATGATCGTCTATCGATGCAAGTATGAACATAACATTCCAGTGGAAATTTCTTCCATTTTAAGGGTATTGATTCCACTAAATGAAGGTTATTTATCTCAAATGGTTTGTGAGAAACTCACGATTAAGAATATTCCCATTGTACGGGAGTTTGATGATGTCTTTCCGGAGGAATTACCAGGTCTTCCACCGAATCGTGAAGTTGAGTTTTCAATAGAACTCGTACCGGGTGCTTTGCCTATTTCAAAGACACCTTATAGAATGGACCAATTGAGTTGCAGGAATTGAAGAAGCAACTCCAAGAGAATCTTGATAAGGGGTTCATACGCCCCAGTGCGTCACCTTGGGGAGCACCTGATCTGTTTGTTAAGAAGAAAGATGGATCAATGAGACTCTGCATTGATTATCGAGAACTTAACAAGATCACTATCAAGAACAAATATCCTCTCCCGCGCATTGATGACCTATTTGACCAACTACGTGGAGCTCAATACTTTTCCAAGATTGATCTTCGTTCAGGGTATCATCAATTAAGGGTCAAAAGAGAGGATATACCAAAGACGGCTTTCCGTACAAGGTATGGACACTATGAATTTATAGTGATGCCATTTGGTCTTACTAATGCCCCTGCTATCTTCATGGATCTAATGAATAGAGTCTTTAGAGACTATCTTGATCAGTTTTTGGTAGTCTTTATAGACGATATTCTTGTCTATTCAAAGAGCAAGGAAGAACATGAAGCTCACTTGAGATTTATTTTGAAGACCCTGAGAAAGGAGAAGCTTTATGCCAAATTTACCAAGTGTGAATTTTGACTTCAAAAAGTTGCATTTTTGGGTCACATAATCTCAAAAGAGGGGATATCTGTGGATCCAGCAAAAATAGAGGTTATCTAAAGATGGTCGAGACCAACAACAGTAACCGAGATCCGAAGTTTTCTTCGTTTGGATGGATATTATCGACGTTTTGTGAAAGATTTTTCACGATTATCTAATCTACTCACCAAGTTGACTCGGAAAGGAGTTAAGTTTGTTTGGACGGAGGAATGTGAAGAGAATTTCAAAGAGTTGAAAAGAAGGTTATCCAGTGCACCTGTGCTCACACTGCCTTGTAGTGTAGAAAGGTTTGTGATCTACAGTGATGAATCCAAGAAGGTATTGGGGTGTGTTCTTATGCAAAATGATATGGTTATAGCTTATGCCTCACGACAGTTGAAAATACATGAGAAAAATTACCCAACTCATTATTTGGAGTTAGTTGCGGTAATCTTTGCATTAAATATTTGGAGGCATTGCCTTTATGGTGAAAGGTGTGATATTTATACTGATCATAAAAGTTAAAAGTATATTTTCACACAAAAGGAGCTGAATATACACCAAAGAAGATGGTTGGAGCTGATTAAGGATTACGACTGCTCAATCCATTACCACCCAGGGAAAGCAAACAAGGTGGAAGATGCATTAAGTCGACAATACCATGCTAGTTTATCCATGATGAGGATCACAAAAGATACAATATTTATGGATTTACAAAGGATGGATCTTGGAATTATAATGAAAGGGGAAAAATCGTATCTTTCTCAAATGAATGTTCAACCATCTATACATGTGAAGATTAAAGAGGCACAGAAAGAAGATGATGAGTTACAAAAGAAGGTGAGAAATTTTCCTGAATTCAACCTTGATTGTGATGGGATAA
Organism: Viscum album; assembly: GCA_963277665.1. Classification (NCBI taxonomy): domain Eukaryota; kingdom Viridiplantae; phylum Streptophyta; class Magnoliopsida; order Santalales; family Viscaceae; genus Viscum; species Viscum album. Next base: position 2,879,339 of record OY728136.1, read on the forward strand.
TAAAGTTCAGGAATCGGGTTTGTGTTCCTCCCATCCCCGAATTAAAGAAGGAGTTGCTGGATGAGGCTCATAGTTCTTCATTATCTATTCATCTTGGAAGCACAAAGATGTATAGGGACCTTAAAGAGTACTTATGGTGGGATGGCATGAAAAGAGATGTTGCTGAATATGTCTTTCGATGCCTGGTTTGTCAACAAGTTAAAGCTGAGAGATAGAATTCTAAGGGGATGTTACAACCATTACCCATACCCGAATGGAAATGGGAAAACGTCACTATGGACTTTGTCATAGGAATTCCTAAAACGTCCAAAGGCAATAATGCTATCTGGGTCATAGTGGATCGTCTTACAAAGTCTGCACACTTCATTGCTATTAGAGAGGATTTCTCTCTAGATCATCTTTCCATGATCTATGTAAAGGAAGTGGTAAGATTTCATAGAGTACCACTTTCTATTATATCTGATCGGGATCCGAGATTTACCTCGAAGTTCTGGCGAAGTCTTCAGCATACTCTGGATACAGAGTTGAGTTTCAGCACTGCTTATCATCCTCAGACAGATGGTCAGTCTGAGAGAACAATTCAAACCCTAGAAGATATGCTGAGAGCTTGCTCTATGGATTTCAAAGGTGGTTGGGATCAACACCTACCTTTGGTGGAATTTTCTTATAATAATAGCTTTCACTCTAGTATTTTGATTGCTCCTTATGAAGCTCTCTATGGAATGAAATGCCGGACTCCAACTTGTTGGGATGAATTTGGGGAAAGAAAGCTATTAGGAACTGATCTCGTTGATGAAATGGCAGAAAAGGTCAGATCTATTCAACAACACATAAGAGCAGCTTAGAGTCGATAGAAAATTTATGCCGACAACTGAAGAAAAGACCAAGAGTTTGAAGTGGGTGATAAAGTGTTCTTACGAATATCTCCCCGGAAGAGGGTTATGAGACTTGGAAAGAAGGGGAAATTGAGCCCTAGATATATCAGTCCTTTCGAAATACTGGATCGTGTTGGGAAGGTAGCTTACTGATTGGCGCTTACACCGAATCTCTCTCAAGTTCACGATGTGTTCCATGTATCTCTCCTGAGAAAGTACATACCTGATCCTTCACATGTACTCAGCTCGGAAGTTGTACCGCTGGAGCAAGATCTTTCTTATGAAGAACAACCGATAGAGATTCTGGATCGTAGTGAAAAATTCTTACGAAGTAAGACCACTCGATTGGTGAAAGTTTTATGGAGGAACCACCAATTAGAAGAAGCTACATGGGAGCTTGAGGATATGATGAGGGAGAGGTATACTCATCTGTTTGTTACAAAGTGACGAATTTCGAGGGTGAAATTCATTTTAAGGGGGGTAGAATGTAACACCCGATACTTTTATGTTATATAAATCATCAAGGGAATCTTTTTCTACACACAACACTTGCTTGGCTTGGTTTACACGAAATCACAACCTTCCTCAGTAGCTTGCGTCGTACGCAATACCGAGTTTCACTAAACAATGATATGCTAATAAAATATTATTAAAACTACCTGTTATGAATAGTAATAACCACTTTTTGAAATTTTATAAATTTTATTTTTCAAAATGGACTTCATTTTTGGATTCGGAATATCGAAATTAGACTAGGGTGAAATTTTGGTATTTTTCTGAAAACATTCAATTTTTGATGAATAGTGAAACCACTAAGTGGTAGTTAAAAAACTGGATTTTTCATAAAACTTAATTTTACCGCTTCTGTGAGTGGAATTTGGAAAATCTGAGAGACACAGTTGATGTCAGTAAGTAAAATGTGGTTTAATGAGATGAAAATAATTTTTTTGTGAATAGTAACTTTTTACTTTTTTTTACCGCAGTTAAAAGTAAATAGGGTAATTAAGGGTAAAAATGATATTATTATTACCCTAACACATGTCCTAATTCTATTGGACAAGTTTAATTCGACCAAAAACAACCTTAGGAATAAAATATGACCATTTAGGCCCACTTGGATTAGATTAGGACATTAATTATTAATTTATTTAAAGAAAGGTTAAATAGTTAAAATCAAAGTTTAATAAGTAAATCATTTTTAATATGGGGTTATACATAAGATAAATTCGACTATAAATATTCATTAGAAAGATAAAAATATTTCCCACATAATGGTATTTTATTTGTAATTTTTAGACATTATATAATTTAATTTATTTATGACACAACGATGATGCAGTAATTATCTTATTAATGAAATATTGACATAATTGATGTTATAAATACCCAAATAAATGTAATTCGAGACGTTTTATGAATTACACTAATTTTCTAGGTTAATATGACATGTTAGTATTGATTTAATTAACTTTTTTCGAACTAATCATTCTGTTATGATTTTCAAAAAAATCAATTACTAAATAGTGTCAAAATTGACATAAAATAGTTTTTAAAAAAAATATTATATTATTAATTGTTATTTTATTCCTAAAAATATAAGGTTTTTTCAAATAGATAAGGTTATATATATTAATAATAAACAACTTGGGGTTCGTTTGGATTGATATAGTAAGTTTGTTAACCTTATAGTATAATAAAACAAGAAGACACGGTAAAAGTTAAATTATCAAACTTAAAGTTAAATATAAATGATAAGGTTAAAATTGATACCTAAACTTGTCTAAATTCTATTGGATGAGAGTATTTCGACCCATCCCCACCTTATCCTCGAAATAAATCAATTTGGAGCTATTTAAAACCGAACATGACTTTATAATAATATAATATTTTTAGTTATTCCAAAGGTGCCCCTCTCCTCCCTTATAAAAGGGCACCTCCTCCCTCTCTTCCTCACACCACTTTTAGCCTTCATGCTCGGCCAACCCCTACCACTTTCTCCCCTCCACTTCCCTAGAGACATCTTAGAGGTCCAGGTCTTCTTCAGAGACCAATTTTAGTGCCCTAAAAGAAGGTCTCAATGAAGCACTTCAAAGAAGAGGTAATGTTTGTTACCGATTCTTTCATCTTTATTTCTTCTTCCACTTCTTCTTCTTTAGTTGTTTCATTATTAAGGAATAACATCAGTATCACTCATATACTGATATGTTATTATAAGTATAAAACAACCCTATTTCACCATCTATCCATCCTACGGAAAAAGAAATCACTGCGCGTGCGTACGTACGGAATACCGTCTCCACGCCGTGGTGTAATCTATTTTCCACCACCACCATACTTGGATGGGTATAACGGTGTAAAAAATGACTATATTACTATTATAAAGTGATACTGATTCTGAAATTGTATACATACACTCCAATACAATTCCACGATCATAGGAACGATATCATCACTCATGCGTACATACGGAATACCGTCTCCACGATGTGATGCGACTCGTTCTACATGATCTTCATTTCATAATGATTATATAAATTAATTGAATGAATGAATATGATATATATTACACTAATAACATTCTATAAATGAGGTATCTATAACCTAAATAGAAGAATAAGAATTTATTCGACAAAACACGCATTAGAACAAAAAGTTATAAACACCCGAATAACAAGTAGCAATGAAATATTACTACTAAGAAGCTAAGAATATGACCATATATGATATCATAAAAATAAGTATGATTCTGGAATAAGTAAATAACATTATTTAAATCATTATACAGGAGGTTCGGACACGTACAAAGCATATCGGACCTAAGGTAAGGGAAATTTCACAATCTCATTTTTATCTGAGATTGTTTATACTTTGGTATTTACTGGGGTGTATTTTATCATCCACATCCATGTTTCCTCAATATGTAATATTATTTCCATCCACCTACAATTGTTTAAATCCAATTTTACCCTTCGGTGAGTTTTTTAGTAAAAGATATGAAAGGAATCTTTTGTCGTTTTTCATACGAGGTACTTTTTGACTTTTCCGACAAAAGTACGAGAAGAATGTTTTTTTTAACTTATATGACAGGAATGGACTTTTAAAACAAAATTTACAAGAATATTCCTTTACAAGTTTTCAAGTTTATTTTTAATCAACTTGTTTTAGTTTAAAATTGTATGACATGTTAAGAAAGGAAAATGTTTTTGAAGTAGAAAGGATATTTTCCTCAAGAATGAAGTTCAAGTGTTTTATCAAAATTATTTTCCATCTAAGATAATAAAGGGTTCTGTTTCTATTCCTATTATTACATGGATTTGATTATGTTGTGATGGAAATATTTTTATTCTTTTATCTAATATGAATTGTTTTATGATGTCCCGATGTTTAAGATTCCCATTTTTATTACATGGGTTATGAAATGATGTATGATTTATGATTTTGTGGCACACATAAGAATGGTATCATTATGAGATGGGTGGGACCTATATATCCCTCCAATGCATTGAGTAAAGATTTTATATCTCATGAGATAGACATGGCTGGAACGGTAGGTTATACCGGTTCAGTGAAATAGGACTGAAACGAAGAGTATACTCGGTTCATAAATGGACTTTGTCCACTAAGATAGTCTTGGAAATGTGTCTTGACTAATAAGAAATGATTCTATATAATTATGTGTGTATTACACAAAGTTTCATGTTTTAAGTTATGATTATTGGGATTACATTTCACTGCTATGATTTATCCCATGTTATGAAATCATGATCTCATGTTATGAAATTATGATCTCTTTTGCAGGTTAAGATTTCCAAAAGTTATGTGCTTATGTATATGATGTGATTGATATTTCTTTTGTTTAACCTTACTGAGCATTTGAGCTCACCCTTTTGTATGTTTTATTTCCCCAGGTCAGGAAGAAGGTTATTAAGTAGAATATTCCAAAAAGGGACTCTAGATATGATGAAATAAATGGGAGGCGAAGTAGATGCTTTATGAACTAGTTGTTTATGTTTTCCAGTTTCTAAAGACACTATACCTATACGGTCCTTTCTTGGATTTGTTATATGTTGTAATAAGTGTTCTTCAATTTTGAATTAATAACAATGTAAGTAAAGTATGGGTCGTTATAATGGTGATGTTTTCCCATTTCCACGTAGCTATGGGAAATGGTTGCATCATCCCATTAGATTTTTTCCTTTCCACTTTCACTTTCTTACATACAAGACATCTTGATGTATATTATGAGATCTCATTTTTCATATTGTACCACCGATAGTGTTATCAAAGATCTTGAAACATATTTTTTCTATCTGGGTGGATGGAGAAGGTTGAGTTATGTGCATCATCCAAAAAAACATTCTTTAACTCCAGATTTTATGGTACTCATAGTCTTGACCCAAATATTACAACACATTCATCATTAACAATGAACTATGAGGATTTATCATTCTATATAGCTTCTACTTTATTCTTAATTCACACATAAACTATTTGAGAATAATTTAACATCTCAAAAAGAGATAGTTGAGAAATCATTTGTCAGAGGATTGATGATTTTCCATTTTTTATGATTCCCATTTCCATCCTTTACAAATATTAGAAGATCAGATCCCTATTAATTATCATCAATGATAGAATTTCTATAACCTTTCTACTTAGAGTGTCTTCCACTTTATTTTCATTCCCAAGATGGTAGTGGATTGAGAAGTCATTGTATTTGATCATCTCTGACCATCTTCACTGGAATATATTTAGCTCTTTTTTGTGAATATATACTTAAGGATTTTGTTATCCATATATATTTCACACACCTCCCCAAATAGACAATGTTGCTAAATTTTCAAAGTGAATATCACTATATCCAACTCCAGATTATGAATTGGTTAGTTCTATTCATGAACTTTCAACTGCCTTGAATCATAGGTTATGACTTTGTCATTTTGAATCAACACAAAGCACAGGACCTTCTTTGAAGAATCACTGAATACAACAGAAATTACTCCACTTGAGGGTAGAGTAAGAATAGGGACAGTTAAAATCACCCATTTCAACTCCTTGAAGAACTCTTATAATTTATCATTCCAAGAAAACTTCACTACCTTTTACGTTAGTTATGCAAGAGGGTTTGATAATCATGATAAATTTATCATGAATTGGCTATAATACCCAGCTAACCCACAAAGACTAGAAATATATTTCCTATATGTTGTCCACAACCATCCTTCAATTTCTTTTGTTTTTGAAGGCTCAACATATATCCCATTTCTTGTGATTATTTTCCCTAATAACAAGACTTCCATCAAGTAGAACTCACATTTATTGTACATTTCATAAAGCTTCTCCTTTCCCAGGGTTTTTATCATAGTTCTCATATGCTTCACGTGCTCCTCCATTATTTTGGGGTATATTAGAATTTAATCAATAAATAATACCACAAATTTTTTGAGGTAATCCCTAAATAATATATTCTTCAAGTCCATGAATATTTATGGATAATTAGTGAGTCTAAAAGGCATCACTATGAACTCATAGTGCCCATACCTTGTACAAAAACCAGACTTGGGGATATCCTCCTTCTTCACCCTAACTTGGTAATATCCTGATTGTAGATCTACCTTATAGAAGTATTTTTCTCCATGTAGTTGATCGAAAAAGTCATCAATATGAGTTAAATGATGCTTTTTCTTTATCATTATCTTGTTGAGATCATGATAATCGATGCAAAGGCGCATTTAACCATCTGTGTTCATGATGAAGAGGATTGGTTCACCCCATGGTGAAGCACTTGGGTGTATGAACCCATTATATAGATTCTCCTATATTAGTTTCTTTAACTCCTCAAGTTCCAAAATATCCATTCTATATAAATTATCAAATAATGTTAATTCCCTAGGTATAAGCTCGATTGAAAACTCAACCTCTCTGCTAAGAGGAAGACCAAAAAATCCTCAGGAAACACGTCAATATACACCCTTACAAAGGTAATGTCTTCAATGATGATCATTTCCTTAGACTCAATAATTTGAGCTATATATTCTGTATCATAAGGAAATAATATCCCTGCTTTAGATTATGGTGCTAAAGAATATTCATCCTTCTCCTTGTATTTTTATAGAATCTGGGGATGATTCACAATATGGGGAGTGATTCTTCTAACAGAAATTTATGTTGGATCTATATAGATAAAGACAATCCATTCCTATAGTTGCATAAAATTCCACCAAAGGGAGTATTACAAGGTTTTATAGGAAATTCATCCAACAAAATTTGATAGGGGAGGAGTTATATACATGGGATGCAATAATTTCCCCATTTTCTGTTTTTATTGACATCTTTACTTCCATGATTTGTGGTGGTGTTTGAATAGTTTTACTAAACATTTTTCATGTGAAGGAATGTGTAGAACTAGAATCAAAAAGTACATTTTCTATTCTTGAATGAATAAATAGCATACCTTTCACCACTTCATTGTCAAGATTCACTGTGGAGGTAGTGATTGAAAAAGATCTCCCTTGATACCTTAGAGGTTGTTGGTTGTTTCTGAAAACCCTTGGCTTAGTGCATTGGTTTGAAAAGTGATTTGGTTCCTTGTACTTATAACAATGAAAAATTCACTGAGGATTGACTGTAGAAGTTCTTTCCTTCATCATAGTAATAGGTTTCTTCAGTTAGAAATTGTTGGCAAGTTTCCCTTCCTTCTCGCATCTAAAGCATTTCCATGTCCCCTTAAGAACATTTTTGGGGTTCTTCTTTGTACTCCTTTGACAAGTGGGGTGTTAAAATTTCTTAGAACCATTAAATATCCCTATCAAACAACCATAATTAAACTCTACTTTATGATTGTTATCCACATGACACTTCTAAGATTTTCTGATCTTTATCTTGAATTTGAGGTCACATCAGACAATTTACACATAGCTATCAAAGTCACAAATTTCATGTGATTTCAGTAGTCTATGTTTTAGACCACCAAAAAATTGATCAACCTTACATTTAGGGGAAAAAGAAAAGTTAGAGGCATACCATGTAAGTATTGAAAATTTTTCCTCCTAAACCATGATAGATTCATTATCTTTTTGTTTGAGGGTAAAAATCCATTTCCATTTAAAGATGGAGAGTGTGAGGAAAATATTTATCAAATTTTTTTTTTCTGAAAATCTTTCCACCCCATTATTTTGATCTCTTCCTAAAGATTCATATTTTTTATCAATTTCCACTACTAATTAGGTTCACATTCCGTACAATATATGGCCAATATGACCTTTTCTTTTTTAGAACATTTAAGGATGGAGAAGATCTTTTCAATGGATTTGATCCAATGTTCTATGATTAAGGGATTGGATAACCCATTAAAAGTATGAGTCTTTTATTGAACGAAGCTCTATATTTCATGTTTTTCACTCTTGGTGGGGTTTTTATGCTCCTCTTGATTCAGGTTTCTATTTAGAACCCTATTTAGCTAAGAGAGTATCATTATGAAGTGTGTGATTCCAGCTCTAATTGGGTTGGGTATCTCATTGGGGCTTTCATCACATTAATCTTCACATTGATTGTTTACCCAATTCCTCATGCTTATGTCAATTGGATAGATTAAAAGGAAAATTAAGTATGAATATATTATACTTTTAAACACATAAATGGGAATTTAATGACATTAATGGGATAACAAATAACATACATGTATTTCCTTAACTTATGGATTTCAGGACTTTGGTCTTTGTTATCTAGGATATATTTTCTAATATATTCTTATGGGAATTTTTTTACTCACTTAATAATGGTTCTTAATGATATTATTAATTTAAAAATCATATCCCCTAGTAGTGTCAAACTAGGTACACACTAAGGTCTATTTCCGTATACCAAGTTACCCCAAGTCAGGCCCGAAACACCTTATTGGAGTTTCTACTCCTAGCTACTTCCATGCCAAGAACCACATCCACTTGTAGCATGAAAAATTGGATTTAGTTTATTTATAAAACACATAATTTATACTAACCCAAATTTATGGATGTTTTATTATACTTAGTCATATCCCTAAGGCTTTTACTTGATTTTTCTAATCCTTATCCCAAAAATAACTAAACATTTCCTATAATACCAACTACAACAAATATTACCTTTATTACATATTAACACTTGATTTAATTACATAAAATTACACTTAATACAACATGAAATATAAACAATTCATGATTATTTAGGAATTAGGTACATTTTATTACAACTTTAAACATAAATTACAACATATTGATGGAAAACTTATTTAACATGATTGAGATTAAAACTACATGGGATAACCTGGGGAAATACATAAGAAATGGGTGATACATAAAATACAGTAAGGTAATAAAAATGTAATAAGGAAAAACATATTATAAAATAGTCATATCAAGGGGTATAAAAAGATTATGAATCATAAACATGAATGAAAAGACATGATATAGCATTATATCATAAAGGCAACATGGTAATGTGGCAACAACTTAAAACACTACATTATAGGTCAAGGATAACTACCAAAAAATCATAATGGGAAAAGTACAATTAATTAATTAGGTTTAATCCATGTACCTACATGAAGTATCATGATACTAAACATTACCCAATACATTTGAGCATTATATAATTCTGGGTGCACCGGTCGCTTTCATCTCATTATCATGCTTAAGTGTGCCACATAGTTCATATAATATCGATTCATTAATCGTCATATTTTATTCAATGAAAATGGATTGTGTAATAAATAAATATAATTCCCTAATAAGAATTATTATAAGTGAATAAATTTGAACACCCTTAATAGAAATTGGTTATGGTATTGACTACAAATGTTTTTGGGATGGATTCGCGTGGTGAAATTTTGGAAGCATAATGGGGAAGTGAAAATATTCATGGAAGGAATTAATGAGAGAAAAATGGGTTTATACTAATTTATACATCATAAATAAATTATCGGTAAGGTGTGAAAACATTACCCACTTCTAGGAATTTAAAATTAAATTTCATAAAATGAATAGTATTCTTGAATTAAGGGAAGAAAGAGAGGTTCCCTTATAAATTTCAGCAACCTCACGACGACACGTAAAAATTAATAAAATTGGTTTATGAGAGAAAAGGGGGAATCTAATCATTCGTAAATAAAATGATTAGTAATAGGGACATGGAAATATATATCATATTATTAGGAAAGTGAGAATAGAAGGCATAACATTATAAAAAAACTTGAACAAAGAGGATAAAGGAAAGAACTCTTACTTTAGTGTGTGACTCCAAAAACATGAAAAGAGTATTATTGAGAGCTTGGGGTGACATGGGAGTATTATAGAGATATTAGGTTAGAGTAATTATGTTCTATAACGATTTTTAGAGAAGTTAAATGGAAGCTTGGGTGGGTTTATATAGGAAAAGAAAGGTATTTCTTTAATATTTACATTTTGGACTCTACAAAATAAAATATTCAAAACCACAAACCTTCCCATGATTTCTTCTAAAAGGGAGTCTTTTTAAGTATTTTATTATGAATTGTTATGATATTATTAAAATAATTCCCTTGCTTATGTGGTGGTGATTCACACTTTTAAATAAATGAATTTAAAACTCTAAAATATATTAATGGTTTTGGTGGATTCATAAAGGCTTAATAAATATAATAAAATAAACATAAAATCACATTATTTTAAGGGTAAGACATTTATTTGTCTAATTATACCCATTATATTATTAATTACATCATCTTTTAGTCATTATGATGTCATAAAAATGCCATATATTTATACGATATTTAATTTTTACCCAACAATTTGAGTATCTTAGAAAGTTTTGAAAAAATCACCATTGGATAAATTCAATGCTATGATTAAAAATATAATATTAATTTTATCGAAATAATTTTCTAAAGAAGTTCAATTTCACTATTTAAACTAAAAACTAACATTTGTTGATAATAATGGGTTTTTCTCAATAATAGTTTTTAAACACTAATAAAAATTACATTACACATCATAAATATTTTATGACCATTTATAATTAATGAACATTATTTAATAATACCATTTTATTAAAATATTTTTTCTTTCAAAAATACATTAATTCCTGAAAATAAATCCATTAATTTAATTTTAATATAATTTCTGTTTAATTTTATAAAAATAAAAATTATCTATAAAGTAATAATAAAAATGATAATAAATTCAATTTTATATAAAATATAAATATTAATATTAGTATGTTCAAGATATATATCCCTTTATTACACTGGTGTACATCCTAAGAGTAAGGTTCCAGATGGTGAGACTTTCATGGGTCTATTTAGTGAACATGGTTTGGGTCGGGATCTCGATGAGCTTGAACTTCTCCTGTAAATAATTTCGCTCATGATTAAGTTGTTGGATCTAAATTTGGGCTTGGTCAAGGGAAAATCCCAGCAATATTATCTTCTTTAGAAGCTCCGGTAAATGGTCTTTTTAGGGTACAATCCTACTGGATGAAGCCATCACTTTCTTTTTTTGTGTTAATTCGATTTGTTAAAGATGTATATTTAAACTAATCATGTGATCCCAGTTTAACGGTTATATTATTAACGATAAAGATTCATAAAAATATTTTGAATACAATTGTATATAATAAAATAAAATAAGTTCATGTGTTTTTTATAACCATATTTCATAATAAAAAATTAAATCATAAAGGAATTTTATTTATAATAGTTCAGGTCATTACACATAATATCTGAAAAATATATAGAAATTAAGATCTTTCCCTTGGGTCTTGGTCAATGTAAAAATAAAAAAAATAGTTAAAAAGTGAAAAATATATATCATAAAATAAAGTTTCTATAATAACAAATGTTGATCCCAATTGAATACTAAGAGGGCGGTGAATTGATATTCCAACATACAAATTTCTATTATAAGAAATATAAATTTAAAATAACCTCAATTTTAAAATTAAATCAATTTATAAATATAGTAGTTAAATATAATTTCGTACTTTAAAATAGTTTCTCAATGTCATGATCAATACCTGATTAAAAAAAATTAATAATTTTATATTTTTAAAAATATTTACTTACAGAAAACAATATATATATATATCACTTGTAAATGAAAAATATCAAAGTATCTTTTTCAAAAAATATTTTTATAAATACATAATTTAAAATTAGAAGTAATAAAATTATTTTCAAGTAAATTTATAATAATAAGTGAAATAAAAAATCATATCACACATTGGAATTACAACAAGGGGTTTAGTTCTATGCTAGAACCTAATACTCTATACATGATAGTAACCCACTTCCAATAAAATTTATTAAGTTAAATAAATAAATCTACAACCTGCAACATTTTTTACCTAGAAAACAAAACACAGGGTAGTCCAAGATATACTAAGCCTCATCCATGGTCATATGTGGGATGAAATGTGTAAATAAATAAAGGGTGGAGTGTAGAGTGATCTTATTTATTTTATATAAGAAGCATTATATAAATGTGCAAGAAACAAAAGAAAAACTCAAAAAGTAAATGAAACAGAGAGAGTGAAGAAATTATGAGAATTTTGATAAAAACTCAATCTATGATCGTGTTTGGTTGATCGATATGGTTCTTTTACATAAATTATCTTCCAAATATTACGTAATAAAACTCAATATGAAGTGAATATTTCTATCAGTTTTTTTATTTTGGGAAAAAAGAGATTCATGTTGTGAAACATATTAGCATATCGTCTCCATTAATTTTTTTCTGTGATGATTCCTTTTATTTATAAAGATCACTTCTTTAATTATCCATTGGAAAACAATCATAAATAAACTCTCATGATCACTATAAAATACATGAATAATTAAATTCTATAAATTATACTCTAAAATATGGCCGTTGGAAAAAATAATAATAAATTAATCCTAGAAATATCCATGATCGATTCATCTTAGATATGATAGGTTGGATACCACATGGTCGATTACTCATGGTTGGTTTAGTATGGTTGGTTTCCCTATGGTAGATCAATACTTTCTTCATAAATTATCTTTATCCTTATGCAGGCAAGATTAGGGTAGCTTTACTTTTATATAGGATAGATTGAAACTTACACATATATGATTTACCATTATATAGATAAGAACATTCAAAAAAACTAGTTGTTTGTTTAATCTAACAATTATAAAAAAATTACTATATTCTTTGGTTAGTTGAAGTACTCATGTGGTTAATCATATAAAGTCACAAATTTTATTTTCATGGTTGATCTGGAACTTTGAAAATTTTCATTTATCTTCCTCACTATAAATCACCTATCACATAATCATATGGATTCAACATAAGGTCACATCATTCATTCACACCGCCACTCTAATTATTCATGTGGTTGTTTGGTAGACATGTGGTCACATTTATACTCCATATGGTTAATTAATTATATCTTATAGGTAGATTTTCACTAAAAATCACACCTTTATCATAAAAAAATGAATTTATTATAATCATAAGAAACCTGATTTTGGATCCTTATAATACTGAATTTTTAGACTAATAAAAAAACATTAATCTTAAAAAACTTTTTATTTTATTCCTTGAATTAGTGGTCAACCTTTTATGGGTACTATTTCATAACAAAATCATAAATAACATGATCCCAAGTGTTAAAAATTTCCCCAAAAAATTTCTAAAACTATCTCCAAGATTTTACATTTATAAAATGGGGAAAAGCCATCAATTTGAACTCTTCTTTAGATATATCATGAAATAGTAACTACTCAACAACAATAAAAAGTATCTAATGATTTAAAATGAATCATCATTATGTAAACCATTTTAGGTTGGCATCATTGAGATATATGATTGATTAATTTCATATTTTCTAGTACTTAAAGAAAACCTTATAGAAGATAGATTTCTTAAAATATTAGGTAATTGAAACTCCCTAAATCTATATCAATAAACAATTTTATTCCCAATGTCATGATGTTAAATAATGCTTTAATTTTGATTTACACCTCACTCATTCCTAATATTTTCTAGGTTTTTTCTCTTTTACTTCTTAAGGATACTATAATGTTTCTCAATCTCATGTATTAAAGGTTTCAAATCACCAATAGATGGTTTAATAGTGTTCATAAAACTCCATTTAAAGTGAAATTAAAGTTCCTCACACAAACACTCAAATTTATTATTAAAAAATACCAATATGGTATAAACAAAATACCAAACACCATTATTCTCAATAAAATTTCATCAATAAAAACCATAGCATATTAGTAGTAATTTTTTTTCTATAACCTAAACAACAAATAAAATTAATCTTTTAAGCTAAAAAAGTCACAAAACAAGAATATTTTGATTTTCCTTTAAAAATTCATATTTTTTATGTATTTATATCATTTTTTAGTTTTTTTCATTTTTTTGAAAAAAAAATTTCCTAACACACTGATAACTTCCTTAGAAATAGTGATAAATTTTACTAAAACTTTTATAATGTAATGGGATTTTTCATTTTAATTATTTAAGATTTTTTATTTGTGAAATATTCTTACAGTGTGTTGTTTTAGTTCACATCATTATTTTTTATCATGCACCATCGTTATAAAGGTAGTAGTGCAAAGAGTGGTGGAAGTTTCAGATTTATCTTACATGAATGGTGATACGCTATTATGGTATATGTTTTGAAGTATAATTTGTATATATTTTATAAAATATTCTTGGGTGTTTCTCTATTTTTACCAAAGGTTTAAAAATTGAACTATGAAAAAAATTACACATAAAAAGTTGTTGAGTCACCTAAAGTTATGAGTGTTCGCAAATTTTTTTAGGGATATTTTCATGGATTCTATTATGTCATGGTTTTTATATTTTTAATTGAATATTGGCCACTAAAACATGATTATAACTATTTCATTGTGGTCCTATTTTGGTTAATTGATCCATAACCATTTTTGTGGTGTCATGATAGGTCCAACCCCAAATTTCTACTATACATCGTGTTCTACCCTCTCTTTTAAATGTTTTCTTTTCCTTCCTTGACCTCTTAGATTATAGTGTTCTTATTCTGGATCCCTAGTAATCTTTGATGATCCTTCAATTGATAATAATCTAGTAGTGATTTCTTAGTGCTTCTGGAGTATAGATTTATGTTGTTGGGCAAAAATCCATCAAGGTATCATTGAAGCATTTTTGAGGTGATTGTGTTTGTTGACAAAGTGGACATATGTGTGGTGATTGTTGACAAAGCAAAACAATGACATACAAATTTGTTGACAAAGGGGATTTCATTGTGGCATGTCGAGTTCAAGAGTTGTGGTCAACCATCCATGTTTGATTCATGAACATCGAAAAAGGAATGGATGATCTGGAGGCGGTACAAAAATAACAGATACAAGGTGGCGTCGTTTTCCAGTGTTTGCCAAATTTTTGGGCCTGAAATCGACAAATGGATAAAAGTGGTTTTAGCAGAGGGACTTGCGTGCCATTGTCTTAAAGAAGAAGAAACTTTCATGCCATATGTTTTTCAAGATCAGAACATCAAAATATGGAAAAGGAAAGAGGGTCGTGTAGGTATTGATGTGGTTGCGCAGGTGACCTGCGCGCCGTGAAGAGACGTGTGGGCCGATGCCTTGGATGCTTGAGAACTTCTACACCTGTTGTTTTTCAAGATCAGAAGGTCAAAATATGTCAAAGGAAAGTGGGTCGCGCAAGTGACTTTAAAGGGAAGAGACATGTGCGCCGAGACTTGTGAGCTGAGGGTAGAATTGTGCACTATCACGTAGACTGGCCAAATGCCTATAAATACTGGACCACCCCATTTCATTTTCAACGGCGTTCAACACTTAGAAAAATCAAAGCTCCCATTGTGTTGGTGTGGTTTTCGCTCAGGTGGTGTGTGGTTGTGCAGGTGGACTTGCGCACCAGTGTTTGATGTTGCTCACTTGTTGGTAGTTGCACGCCAATATTGGTTTGGGCGTAAAAGGGGTTGAGTAGTGCAGGTTTGGAGTTGCAGAAGATTGTGTCGCACATGTGGTTGAGGTAGACCTATGCGCCAGTTGGGACCTACAAGCCGATACTTGTGCCCCGGGTTAAACTTGCGCGCCTAGTAAGGTTGATTCATGGATTTTATTCAGGGATGTGTGAAAGTTGGAAGTTTTCCTGATACCTTAGGTGCAAAGAGAAATTCATATACGGGTGAAAGTTGGGCTTCAACAGAGCATCTACATACAAATCAAGATGCATTCCTTCATGCCAATGAAGATATCTACAAGTCTATAAACTATGAGTGGATCCATTCCAGATAATTGAACAATGGAAGAGGAAGAAGGTGATCCTCTCCACTGGCAGTGAGTTGGAGAGAGAGAAATAGGGAGTGACCCTTGGGAAAGTAGTGAGATGACCCTAAACCTTGTGAATGCAGTGAGCCTGGGACAGAGTGACTGTGCCATAACCTTGTGATCCACAGCTATTGAAGTTTAGTGGAATTTGGTATGACTGAAAACCTGTCGTCATATGCTCCTTGGACGTATCCCTTGGCAGTGAACCAAATAAAATTTGTTGTGTCCTGTGCATGCTTTAATTTCTGTTTACATTGTGCAACGGAAAAGAGAGAGAAGAGTGTTTTTCTTAACAGTGAAACAAAATCATAATGGGCTTTAATTTTAAATTATCCATACCCTGATTCACCCCCCTCTTAGGGTACTCATCCTTGTGGACCTAACAATTGGTATCAAAGGAAAAGGTTGACAGTGGTTCTTCTCTCAATGGAGGTCACAAATTATAAAGGGATTCCGATCTTTAACATAAACAATTTTCAGCTATGGAAGAATCGGATGCAACACTACTTCCAATCTTTGGGATGGATGTTTTCACATCAGCAATGCATGGCATAACAGCTGATCTTAATAGTGGTGCATTATCATAAGCTGAGCATAAAGAGTTGGATGTTGATGCCAAAGCAATCAATGCCTTAGGGGGAGCCCTATCCAATCCTATATATACAAAGGTGATGTCTTGAAAAATGTCACATGCTATGTGGGAAAAGTTATTGAATATATATGAAGAGGATACAAAGGTCATAGAGGCAAAGATGAAAGTGTTGTGGAACAAGTATGAAGATTTGAGAATGAACTCGAATGAGTCTGTTGATGCATTATTTGACATGGTAAATACTATGGTATAAGACATGCGAGGTCTTGCTGAAATTATCGAAGATATAAAAATTGTGAAGCGCATATTGAGAAAACATCCACCTCGGTTCAATCCGAAAGTTTCTGTTTTGGTAGATAAAGACCCAAAAGAACAGACATTGGATAACCTGCACAACACCCTTGTTGCATATGAAATGAGAAATGAAGATAATGATGCTGTGGAAAAGGGGAAATCCAAATAGGTGGAATTTAAGGCCATGAAGAAGCTCACCATTGAATATTATCAGGATGAAGAAGAGACAGATGAGGTAATGTCATTCCTCTCCTCAAATATTCAAAGAGGAAAATGAAATTTCAAAGGGAAACTTCCTCTTGCAGGCTTTAGATGTGGAAAGTTTTGACATCTCGCAGCAAGATTCCCTAAAAATTCTCAAGAAGAAAATGATGAAGATGATGTTGAAATTCCCAAGAATAAATATTCATCCTATGTGAAAGGGAAGAAGCAGTTCAAGAGAAATTTCTTCCAGAAGAAGAATCTTCATTCATAAAAAATAGACAGTTCAGATGAGTCTGAGTTTGAAGAGGTTGAGGAAATAGAGAACTGCAAAGATCGAGGAGAAAATGCTATGGTGGCTGTCGTTGATAGTTCTTAAAAAAAGGAAGAAACTGACGCTGGAGAAGAAGAAGAAGAAGTTGAAGAAAGAGTTGATATGGAAGCCAAATTGGAAGCAGCTCATGAGGTGATAGATGTTTGGAGAGCCAATAAAGTTGTTCATGATGCCAAACTTTATATGTAGTAGCAGGAAGAAGAGAAGTTTGAGTTGATGGAAAAAATTGAAAAACTCAAGTTATCAACACCAGAGAACTCAGAATCAGTTAGTGAGTATAAGCTCAAGATTAAAGAACAAAAAAGGGAGATCGATGGATTGAACAGAAAAGTGAAATATCACATCATGTGTATCAAAGATCTTGAAGAATAAGTTATCGGTGTGTGGAGAAAAGTTAAAGACCAAGAAAAACCCTTGATTCCCAATACATTCATGGGAAATTAGGTCATTCTGAAGACTGAAAAGATGAAATAGGAGCCTAGAAGTTCAGCAGGAAAGAAGCAGCAATTGACCTCAAACGTTAAGGATGATTTAGGGCTTGATCAGAAGCAAAAATCTATGGCAATTGAAGCCAGACCGCAAGCACCCGTCCTGAGATTAAATGTTGATTTGGGCACAAATCAGAATCATAATATTCAGATATCCCAAGGGGAAACACATTGTGTTGAAGTAACACGAAGGAATGCACCTTATATCATGTTTTATTGTTGTTGAAAGATCAGACATTCACAGTATGTGTGTTCCATAACCAAGAGATATCAAAGGGAACGAGAACAGAGGTGGAATCCAAACAGAGAATGGTTTTTTGGAACATATTTCTAAGGACACTATTTTTGGTGTGGAGGATTTGGTCACATGGCTAGGTATTTCACTTCAACCATACAGAGAAATGTGCCGAAGCAGAATCAAAACATTTTCAATCAGAAGATCAATAAACCAATAGGTGAGTTAAAAGTGCAGAATATATTTGCGGCTTTGCAAGATGAAGCAGGTCCATCATAATCTGAGAAAGAATAGAAGTCTCAATCCACTCCAAGTGTGAAGGAAAAATTATGGACCAAGAAGAAGAAAATTGATAAGGTTGTGGTGGAAGAAATTTCCATTAAGGCATCAGATCGCTCTGGTGTATGGATCCTTGATAGTGGTTTCACATATCACATGACAGACAATAAGGCTCTTGTTACAAGCATAAAATATGACAAAGAAGAAGTTGTCAAATTTGGAAACGATGAAGTCCTGATGATTGTTGGCTCAAGAAAAGACAAGTTTGGGGCAAAGAAATGAGACGTGCTGATGTCTTTATAGAAGAAGGTCTTAGTCAAAACTTTCTTAATGTCACTCAACTATGTGACTTTGGGCACTCTATCTGATTTACCAAAAAGATGTGTGAGGTGAAAGGAAAAGATGGAGCATTTTTTCTATAGGGAAAAAGGAAAAAGGGAAATCATTACCTTTTAGGTGGGGGAGAAGATACATGCCTTTTATCCAGAGAGGAAGAAAACCAGCTATGGCATAAGCAACTTGGTAATCTATGCCAACCATCCATGGAAGATCTGGTAAAGTTTGATGTCACTAGAGACCTTCCCAAACTATCACGTGATCACACTCATATGTGTGATGCTTGCCAACAAGGGAATATCATCAGAAAGACATACAGGCCAAAGGAACAGAAATCAACTAGAGTGCTAGAATGGGCTGGGTATTTGTCATCACACATAATACAAAGTTGTTAAGTTGCATAAAGCAGTATAGAAGGGAATCAGAAAGGATACTTGGGTAGAAAATTCTGAAGTTTCATACTGATAACGGTACAGAATTCACAAACAGTCAAGTTAAATAATATCTCGAGAAACACGAGATAAGGAATCAAGTTTCATCAGTGAAAACTCCCCAACATAATGGAGTGGTTGAGAGGAGAAATCAAATCATCAACAACATGGCCAGAACGATGCTTATTGAAAAGGACCTACCAGAGAAATTTCGGAAGGAAGCAGTTTTGACATCTGTCTATATCTCGAACAGGTATCTGTTGTGTCTGAAGGAAGGGAAGACTTCATATGAAATGTGGTACGGAAATAATCCAACATTTAAATACTTTCGAATCTTTGGAAGTAAGTGTTTCATTCTTAGCAAAGAAAATCACAGGAAGTTTGAGTCAAGAGGAGATGAGGGGATATTCCTTGGCTACTTAGGGAAAAGAAAAGCAAATACATGCTTCAAAAAAAGGCTGAGAAAAATTGTTGAGAGAAATGATGTCACTATAGTTGAAAATGAACAGAATACTCAACAACCCAGTGAACAGTTTCTGGATTAATTGGATGATGAGGTAATCAAAACAGGGAGAGAAGAAGTAGGGGGAGTTGAAGTAGGGGGAGTTGAAGCTGGGGGAGTTGAAGCTGGTTCAAAGGATTTGCAGCTGATAAGAGTTAAAGCTATGAGCGGACAGGTAGAGTTTTAAAATCTAACGATGCTAGAAGTGGTAGATCAAAGAACAGATATCCCAACCACTTAGAATCATGATAAAAGTAGAAGAATAGTGCATAAGGGTGGTGTTGGAATGCAGAAAGAATATTTCAAACAAATTGGTATCAGTTTGGTGTCAACAGTGGGTGTCAGAGTTGAAGTGTTTCATTGATGAACTTTTCATTTACTCTTGTTTCACACACCGAGCATTGCTCATGTGGGCTTAGAGTATGTGTTGATAAAATCCTTGATCGTTATCAGGATCGCAATGAGGCAAATGGAAGTTGAATAAATTAATGATGTATATTTTTAGGGAAGAATTGTCAACAAATCTTGAAGGGGAAGATTGTTGGGAAAAAATCCCTCAAAGTATCATTGAGGCATTTTTGAGGTGATTGTGTTTGTTGACAAAGTGGACATCTGTGTGGTGATTGTTGACAGATCAAAACAATCACATAAATATTTGTTGACAAAGTGGATTTAATAGTGGCATGTTGAGTTCAAGAGTGGTGGTCAATGATCCATGTTTGATTCAAGAATGTCGACAACGGAATGGATGATCTGGATGCGGTACAAAAAGAACTGATACGAGGTGTCGCCATTTTCTAGTGTTTGCCAATTTTTTGGGTCTGAAAATCGACAAATGAAGACAAGTGGTTTTTGGAAAAGAGACCTGTTCACCATGTACCTGAAGGCTTGTAAACTTGCGCACCATATGTTTTTCAAGATCAGAGCATCAAAATATGGAAAAGGAAAGAGGGTTGCGTAGTTATTTGTGTGGTCGCACAGGTGACCTGCGCACCGTGAAGAGACGTGTGCACCGATGCCTTGGATGCTTTAGAACTTGCGCGCCTGTTGTTTTTCAAGTTCAGAATGGTCAAAATACGGAAAAGGAAAGTTGGTCACGCAAGTGACTTGCAAGGGCAGAGACCTGCGCACTGAGACTTGCACGAAGAGGGTAGACTTGCGCGCCATTGTGTAGGCTGACCAAATGCCTATAAATACTGGACCACCCCTCCTCATTTTCAATAGATTTCAACACTTAGAAAAATCAGATCTCTCGTCACGCTGGTGTGGTGGTCGCACAGGTGGTGTGTGGTCGCGCAGGTGGACTTGCGCACCAGTGTTTGAAGTTGCATGTTGGTTGGTAGTTGTGCACCAATATTGCTTTGGGTGTAAAAGGGGTTGAGTCGCGTAGGTTTGGAGTTGCAGAATATTGTGTCGCGCAGGTGGTTGAGGTAGACCTGCGCGCCAGTAGTGACCTGCACGCCGATACTTGCGTGTCGGGTTAGACTTGGACGCCAGGTAAGGTTGATTCACGTCTATTATTCAGGGTTGCATGAAAGTTGGAAGATTTACCGATACCTTCAGTGTAAAGAGAAATTCATCTAAGGGTGAAAGTTGGGCTTCAACAGAGCATCTACATACAGAAGAAGATGCATTCCATCATGAAAATGAAGAGACCTACAAGTTTATAAACTGTCAGTGGATCCTTTCTGGAGCAGTGAGAAAAGGAAGAGGAAGAAGGTGATCCTCTCCACCGGAAGTGAGCCAGAGAGAGAGAAATAGGGAGTGACCCTTGGGAAAGCAGTGATCTGACCCTAAACCTTGTAAAGGTAGTGAGCCTGGGATAGAGTGATTATGCCCGAACCTTGTAATCCACAACTAGTGAAGTTTAGTGGAATTTGGTATGACCAAAAACCTGTCGGTGTATGCTCCTTGGACATAACCCTTAGCGGTGAACCAAGTAAAATTTGTTGTGTCATGTGTATGACTTACATTCTTTTTACATTGTGCAATAGGAAAGAGAGAGAAGAGTGTTTTTCTTAATAGCGAAACAAGATCAGAACGGGCTTTAATTTTAAATTAGTCATACCCTAATTCACCTCCATCTCAGGGTACTCAGCCTTGTGGACCTAATATATGCACATTGAATAACAACATCTAAGGTAGGATTATTTTCTCATATCATTATTCATTATCACATGATATACTTGTGAACCTATCTATTTGTTCATTATTTTCTTTTGAAATATATACTATGAAGGCCTATAAAAATCTATGAGAATTCCATTTTTGGATTCAAAATTTTTTTAATTAGTTTCTCATATTTTATATCACATAATCAAATATTTCTCTTAAATCCCTTATTCAATCTCATGGTTTAATTTAGTATAAGTCATGGGCTATTATTATAATGTATTTGATTCTGGTGTATAGAATGGCATAAATATGGTATTACTAGTTGGAAATTATGACAGTATAAAGATTGTTTTATGTAGATTCATTTTTTGCCATGAAAATTCATTTCATAAAACAACAAAAGGTCTCGGGAATTTCCAGTGATAGTTACAGAAGGATTCCACCACAAAACTCCATGTTTCACCATTAGAACCCCCTTTATAGTAGTATTTAATATTATAATATACACTATGAAGATATTTAAATTACTCTTATATAGAGTTCACAAGCATTGAGTTAATTCTATTTGAGGTGTGTTGTAGAATGGTGGTTATGGATGTTATGCGAAAGTGATATTTATGGTGTGTACATGTTTTTATGGCTTGGTGAAGGTTTCTTTTTCCACATTATATTATGTAAAGAGTTTCATTATGGTGTGAAACAGTAATTCCATGAGTTATGAAATATTATTATAGCCCATTCCAATACTATGTTGATCCTTAGAGATAAATGATCTGGAGTGTGACCTTTATTGGTATATACACGTATTTTCACACATATGTTAGACTAGAGTGAGGAAATATATTATCTTGAGTGACATCCCACATTAAACATGATTGTACATCCCTCTTCAGTATTGGAGGTGATACATTAGACAATTTTTTTTCTTAGTATCCTTAGTTGTATAGGGTCAATGACAAGGATTAGGTGTGATTAATGGATCGTTTCAAGAGGTTCATTACTTACCTATATTCATTTTGGTGATAAGTAATGGGTATATAATAGAGTTTTAGAGTTTCTTACTCCCATATATTCATAGAGTATAATTCCTCTATAATTTAGGTGTGGAGTCTGTAATCCCTTTCACTCAATAAGGTGTTGGTCCTTCAAAAGGTCAATATAGTTTAGCACTCATCCAATTGTTGTTCCATGAATCATCAAAGCATGGTTCCTTTATTTATGGATTTAGGTACTCTCACATTTTATTCCCTTATTTAAATAGGAGAGGTTCCACCATTATGTGTTTATTACTCCCTCAACCAAGGCTTATCTTAGGAAAATCTAGGACCCCCACTATAGTTAGTTAGAGATAGAAAGATGAGCACATAAGATCTAATATTGACAAATTAAGGAGTTACACAATACAAAAAGAGATTATTTTACATTTATCCCCAACAAGAAAATGCATCAGGTCATTAGGGACAGTATCTAGTTGCATGCATCTTTCTTCCAATATACCATTGTGGGAAAGCCCATCCACAATATATTTCCCTTCCTGAAAATTGTGTGTGACAATGTAATTAATGTTGGTTATCCTTTTGAGGCAGTTGATCCATTTACCTATCAGTTTCCATGAGAGTTGGCATTGATTCACCCTCACCGCCTACACTAGTGCTGCTGAATCACACTCAAATCAGATATTATTCCAATGATTTTGAAAATCCATATTAACTACACTGATAAATACTATCATTTTAGCTTCCAAGTCAATAGCATGACCACAAGGACCATAGCAACACTCCACCACATCACCCTGAGAGTCCCTAGAAATCTCCCTGAAACCTGATGGTCTTGGATTCCCTTGGGAGACCCCATCTGTTTTACATTTCATCTATCCATTGAAGGGGGGAGACCATATAAACTCCATCGTTACCCTTGTCTTAGGGAAGGACCCTTCCAACTACAACCACCTAAAATATATGAGCTCCCTTACCGAGTTGTGGAGTGGTCACTGAACATGGAGCTAGCCATTTGAATGGTTGCAACGATATCTAAAAGAGCCATGGATTTATGAGTGGGTTTGATTATCTCTCATTATCTAACTTGATAGAATATCTGGGTATTGAGTTTTCTTCTTCTTCCTAGAGTGGGCTGTCCTTTCGCTATGTGGTTTTAAGTAAGCAGGGGTCTTTACTTATTCCTTTTGGGTTTTTTGTGCACCCTAAGGGGTATGTCTATACTCACCCATGCATGGAAATTTCACTTTCATGCATAATTACTTTTTCAGATGAAATAAATTATGAATGTGATCATTTTAAACATGGTTTTTGTTGAGAGGAAGCTTAGTGTTACCTATAGATGATGGTAGTTAATGATGTTTATTTCAATAGATAGTTCATTGTGTGGATCTCTTAACCTTAGTTACTTTAGATTGTTTTCCCTTTGGTTTTTTGGGCCTATATTTTGGTTGTTTGCTTTGTGTATTATATACTTGTTACACCCTTGTTAATTTTAGTGTGTTGTATTCATTTTTATATATTACAGTTGGTTATTTATTTGGTATTTCTTTATTGTTATCCTATGTGGAGATTGATGGTTATGTACAAATACAATAGTATAATGCCTACCATATTATAAGATATGCCTACTCAATGTTAATCACTAACCCATGGAATATTGAATGTGTGCTTTGGGTGGAACACATAGTTTACCACTGATCTATGTGGGGCCCTAGCAGGTCAGGTTCTGTCAAAGTGGTATCAAAATGACTCTATTTTAAGGATATAGTTCTGATTTAGATGATTATAAGATTCATTTGGGAGTTTAGGTTAATGTTTTCAAGTAGATTTTAGTTCATATTTTAGGATATGTAACCCAATGTTGGTGCATTGGCTGACATTCCCATTCATCGGGACTCTAATAACCATCATTTCAACAACAGATCTCTATGGCACTAGTTGTAGGGAAAAATTATAGAGGTATAGGTTATTGATTCTTATTTCCTTATTGAGTTATTCCTTGTCATAAGAATTAATAATCATAGTTTATCTTAACAAAAATTGGATTCGAGCACGTAAATATCCAATTAAGAACTAAAGGCAAGTTCATGACATGATCATACAAATAATTGAGACTCCTTTCACTAAGCAATCAAGCAATTAGTCTATTATTTAAGGATCGGGCCATGTGATATCCTCACTAGGAGAGGGGGAGAAGTTCCTTTTCATTTTATGTAGTGATTATACCCAACCATGACCTAGGAGGACATCCCTTCACCTATTTAGTAGAAGATCATTCAAATGTATCAATATGAGGATACAAATAGTTTAAGTGTGCTTCATGAGTTTCAAGAGAAGCAACCACTTAGTTTTTGATGTGAGACCAACCCTCAATAGTGGAGGATTATATTGAGATGGTAATTTGGGTGTTCCAACTTGTATGAACACCCTCTGATCATATGGTGGTTCAAGAATTTATCATTCTCTATGAAAAAGTGAATCTCTAGTGGAAATTATCATCCATACCAATAATGAGGAGACTCTCCCGTGGATAAAGTTTCTATTTCATGGGTATTACCCAGCTATGACAATGTTTTTATGAATTCATGAGTATTTGGATCTACAATAGGCTAGAATATCTATTTTGGAGTACACATTGAGGTTCACTCATCTCATGTGGTACTCCCATGACTTGATTCATGACATATTCCTTTGAGAATTGAAGTTCAAGAATGTGATTCATAGAGATATTAAATTCATCATTATTACACCCTATATTTTTACTTATATTGGGTGCTATAGAGTGACCTTGTTAATGAGAAATTTTTTGTAGAGAAACAAATGTTAGTTGGAAATTGTGGAAGTTATTTAGGAGTAGATTCATCAACTATGATCATTCATTGGATGGATTCATGGCTGTGAACCAATAGTGCACCCATACATGGTTCTAGACCAACGTATTAGTATATAAAGATTCACATTGAGGATCTAGGAAAATATAATATAGGATTTCTTCTGAATGTGTGGGAAAGGGTCACATAAATCATTATTACCTAACATGACATACAATAGGGGGATGTTGGTTGGTTGATGGACTTCCATATCAGAGGTAATGATATGGTTAGAGACCACCTCGAGATGGATAAGGTGTTTATTAGGTAGGTTTTTATGGAAAAGGAGATGGAAGTTCATTGTGAGGATGATCTATAAGTAGGTGACATTATGATATGCTTCCCCCACTGCTACCCCATTGAAGTTTATGTTAGGATCAAGGAGAAAGTTTCCAAGGATATAGACCATTGCATGTGATGGAGGGTTACAACTAGTAAGTTTTCAACATGATTTGACATATGATCTATGTCATATCTACACAAGAACCCATACTAGTAGATACCAATGCGATGTTTTGAATATATATATATATGTGTGTGTGTGTGTGTGTGTGTGTTTGTGTGCTCTAAATCCTAATATATATATATATATATATTATTTTTTATTTCATGATAATTATGATTTCTATGCATAAAAGATATATATTATTCCTTACAACCAATATTGGACACCAGATCAATCCTCCACTGAAGCTATCATTTAATAAACTGTTTCATAAGATTAAATGTATGGGATGAGTGTATATTCATGAAATAAATACATTGATCATAGAATTTACACAAATTTTATAAATCCATAAGAAAATGATGTTATTGTCAAAGGGGGTCCTTTATATCCAATATATATAATTCCATATAATGATTATGTGTGTGTGTGCATGTGCGTGTGTGTGATTTCTTTATGCCTTCACAATACTCATTTTCACCCAAATATCTCTTTATATTACTCCTTTACATTAGAGGCACTATCATATCATAGAGGAATGATGGATCAAATCTGAATTCCATTTGATTCAATTCAAACCATGGATACAACTTGAGGTGGGAGGTCTTCACCTACCACTTCTATGATATTCATCAAACCCATTTGAAGGAGTTTTTAAAGAAATTTTAGTAGGTTATTTGGTATAAGAAATGTCATTTATAATGTTATTTATTTCATGTTTTACAAAAAAAATTATATTTCATGCATGGGTGATTCTTGACACGGGATTTTATATGATTCTTCTTGATCTGATAATTTTTATTAGACTCAGTCAAATCTCAATAGTGGTATCAAAGGGGTTAACCAAGATTATATTTATGAAAACATGAATAAAAATTAATAATACAAGAAAAAAGAACACCACATTTCCAAATTATATAAATTATGTATAAAATGCATTAACATTACATAGAATAGTTATATATGAGGATCATGGAAAGTTACCTTTACATAGAAACCATCCCAGCTCACTTAAAGGTCATAAAGTGGTACCTTTACATAGAAGGTTTTTGTGTATGGGTTATCATAAACTACCCTTAAATAGATGGTTATGTATAATGATCTGGGATTCTTACCCAAATGTAGAAGGGTTATATATAAGAATAATCAAAGTTAACCCTTACATATAAATGTTCTATGTAAGGGTCACCCAGTATTACCCTTATGATGGAAATTATACATAAGGGTCATTCCAATTTACCCTTATGTAGAATGGTTTTGTGTAAAGGTATGTTAATTTTCCCTTGTGTATAATGGTTCTGTGTAGCATTAAATGAAATTACATTTACACAAAAAGGGTTTATTATGTAAAGGTAGTGAAATAAATTGAAATTTTTATATTTTATTAAATTTTATTATATTTAATAAATTATAACATAATTTATTTTATGAATATTTATTAATTAATAAAGGGTTAATTGATTGATTACTGAATTATAAAATTTTTATAATTAATTAATATATATTTATGCAACATTTATTATTAAATATTTCTTAAATATTAAATGTTGATATTTGAAATACCATTTGATCAAAGTATATATCATTTATTATTATCTAGAAGTAAAAGTATTAATTTAGAAATAATAAGTGAAATATATAAAGAGTTCATAAATTACATAAATAAGGGAAAAATATAAATATGTTTATATTTTACGTATGAATTATTTATAACTAGTTAATTTGAATTATTCAAATTAAAAAGACTTATTTTGAATATTATTTAAGATACATAAAAAGATTTTTGATTATGGATATGATCAGGTTTTAAATAATGAAGAGTATATGGTATTTAGATTTCGTAAAATATTTATATAATAGAAATTGGATTATAAAATTTGTTTATAATTCATTATAATATCATATATTTATCATATAATTCCATATAATGAAGAATATAAAATATTTTATATTGAAATGAATATAAAATATTTATGTTCATAATTATTGAATTTGTAAAATGATAAATATAAAATTATAAAATATTTATAATTAGATTTTATTTATGAATTATTCAAAAATTTATATCCCATATTTAAATATTTTATTTGTTCATTTAATTAAAATAATATTTCATGTTACATTCATATATAAATTCCTATGAAGTTTCATATGGAGTTTCCTTAGGAGTTTCTTATGGTGTTCCATATGTAATTCTGTTGATGTTTTGATTATCCTAAAGGTTTATAACATCATCATTACTCAAATTATTCTCTGTTCAAGCATATTTTATTCAATAAGTTTGAGACGAACTACATTTCTAAATGATATGGACAAAGAATGTTTGCAAAAGTTTTTGAAGGAGAAAAACTTGTAAAATTTTTGGATGGAGGAAGGTTTGAAAAAGTTTTCAACATAGTAAGTTAAAGTGATTTATAAGTTTACTAAATAAAGAAAAGTGATAAACATTGTATGTTCACTAGATTAAGAAATTGAAGAATATTTGTAAGATTACCGTATGGGTAAATTTTATCATAGTGGATAGAGAATGTTTTCTAGAGCTTTAACAAGTTCACTAAATGAACTTTAGGAATCTCACATTAAAGGTTTATAAAGTTTGAGTTATAAATTTGAGTTATAAGTTTAAAGCAATATTATAGGTTGTTGAAGTTACATCCATAAATATATTGACGGATAAAATATTTTAAATTCTTTTAATTTTAAATTCAATTCTTTTAATCCCAAGAAAAATTGTTATTTTAAGGTCGATTTAAACATTTTATGGTTTTGAATCATTTTGAGCTTAATTGAAAAAATGGACCAATTTTGGATTTTAGTTCTTTTAATTTATTTATGTATTTTGACCATAACCTTTCATACACTAATTTAATTTATTAAATTGTTTTTAAGTCTTACAAATATCTTTTTATTCATTTAATTCTTCTAGTCCATGATCTAAATCTAACATTTAGAGGCCCAAAATATGCTCACAATTCATGCCTCAAAAATCTATTCATAGATCTATATATTTTTGAAGTTGAACCTATATCTCGTAAATTGGTGGAACAATGGAGATGAAATTAGACATTAATAAAGAAAAATATTTAGGAATAACTTCTAACTGTGTACCAACTTTATTATTTTGATATAAAGGCCATAAATTCATGCAAAATCGGATTTTAGAAATTCAAAGATTCTTCCCGGTTAAAATAAAATTTCATTGTAAGTGGGATATAACATCTTTTAAATGTGGAGTATAAAGTTGAAATATATGTTTTTTTGAATTAGAAACAAATTGATGAAAAAATTATAGAAAACTATATTTTTCAATTATTTCATTAAATGGGTCTACCCTGAGAGAAATTCTTGAGGAAAATTATGGAGCTTAAATTACACCCCTTTGCTTATAAAAATGAACCATTGTAATGCCCAGAATCCTATTCAATGTATATAAATAAGATTATAGGGGTGGATTGAATAGTATTTATTGGTTTATAAGGATCTTACACTATACATCATTGTAAGGATATCCCTTATTTTGGATTACATTATTTTATTTTATTATTATTTTATTTTCCTATGTAACACATGCATATTTTTTATTAATGTTTTTACCGTTTCATATTTCATCACATTTTCTCTTCCAACCCTACTCTCATTCGTTATCTCTTTTATATTTACATCATGATATCTTTTATCTTTTTAAGGGAAATTGACTAACTAGAGGCTTGTCCCTGGGGGATGTTTTCTGGTGTTCTTAATTATTTTTCTTCAATTCAGCATGTTTTAAATATATTTGTGGCAGATGTGAGATTATTTAATGAGTGTGAAGTTCATCCACCATGACATTATTTCCAATTCAATTCATTTTATTTGATTCATTATTTTTCTATCCCATTCCTTAGAAAAACCCTTTATATGGTGGAGATGGGGTTTCTTAAAGGGGTGAAATGGAATATGGTGGTGTTCGGTCTTTTATGAATTGCATATTTGGTTGAGATATTATCAAATTTGACTATTGGAGGAGGTAAGGTTTGTTGCACCAGAGGAATGATAAACTCACACACTCAATAAATCAAAGAAAATTAATTTGTTAATTACACTTCATCAAATTATCAATCCAATTGAATTTAAAAAACAATTAAATAATGAAAGAACCCATGTGACCAATACTAGGACCAAGACCTTTCTTTCTAAAACTCATTCAGTGTTGCATCTTCAAGTTCAGATAGTGTTATTTTTTTCATTTCATTATTTTACAAAATAAGAAACCTTTGTTCTCAACAAAATAATAAAAAATACAAAAATAATTACATTATGTGAATTATTAATTAGCGGTTGGACCAACTGTAATGCTCCTAAATTGAGATGACACTGGTCAGCCTATGTGTTGCATTAAAAAAATAAAATTTAATTTTACCACACCCTATGATAGTCGTGTCTCAAAAATGACATAGTTTCTAAGGATATAAGTAGTAATTTTATGAATTTTTCTAAATTCAATTTTTGGTAAATATTTTTCTCTACTTTATTTATTAAAAAATATAAAAACCTTTTCCATGATGTATTTGAATTCTTATTATTATGAACAGTTAGATTACTCACAGGTGCAATAAAAAAATGAAGAAGAATCATCTATATAAAAAACAGATAATAGCTGAAAAACATAGATAAAATATAGAATAGATGATAAGAAAAGTAAAATAGGTGTTTGAATATATTGATACATTAATGGAGAAACTTAAGACTGAATCAAAGAAATAAGTTGATCCAGTGGTGGAATAAATCTAACCACTCATCTTTGAAGTTAAAGAACCTAAGGAGGTATAGGGGATGTGCCTAAAAATTCATTCCAGCTTTCTTAACCACTTCTAGATGAGATAAATGAAGGAGACATGTCAGCTGATTTATGAAAGGGAGAATAAGAGATTTTGAAAAAAATAGAACACTTGGGATGAAATTTAAATTCAACATGATATCCCCATTCCTTACATAGTAGAGGACCATCACCGCTCTACTTGTATCTAGCCATGGAAGATGTGAAATCCATACAAGTGATGGAATTTGAAGAAAGTATAGAGGATGCTGACTACCTACCTCCACTAATTAAGATCCAATTTCAAGAGGATCTTATCACTAAATATTTGGTTGAACCAAAACTAACTCAGGGAGATGATATTGTTTAAAATTAATTCAATTAGGATCTTATTAAATCTGATTTTAGTATCAATCCTTATTATTTTTAATTTTTATATTTGGCCAATTTTTTCCATGAATTTGAGGAAGATGAAGAAATAGAACATGCACCTATTGAGGAACAAATGGATCTCTGTAATTTTGATGAACATTCATTTGAGGAAGCTGATGAAGATATCTATATAGATGATCCAAAGGAGATAGATATAGAAACTTCTCCAAATGAAAGTGGTTATTCAAATTTACATTCTTCAGGTTTAGATTCTTTCGAATAAAAAATACATGTTATCCCCACTTTTGAAATTTAAATTCATGCAGCCTATGTTGAGACAACACTTGATAAGAAAAAGAAGGTTGTACAAGCATAAACCAAAGCATAGAATGATCCATAAATCAACCTACTATCTCCATGAAATTTCTAACTAATTATTAATGGGATGGATCTGGTATACTCTTTCTATGGATCATACCTCACTAATAAGAAATCATCACAAACTGGGAAACACCACATGTGGTGGTTTAAGTCCAAGAAAATCCAACCACCATCAAACAATGGATAATAGATGATACTACCCTCTAGAGGTAGTAAAAATTCCGGTCCCACTTGGGGGATAATACCAAGACTTATCCCTTTACTTTATTTCTAGGACTTTAAAATTCATTTTCTAAGATAAGTATAGTATGTATCCCCTACTCTATCTTATCTTTATGAGATTAAATGACATGACCCATATACTTTATTGAGTAATTTTTTATAGGTGAATTATGGAATATGGAATCCCTAAAATGGTTAAGGAATAGGACTGAATATTCATGGTAAAGGGAGTTTACTTTTAATGTTTATCTTTTAAACTCTCTACATTTTTTTTTCAAAAAACATGTTTTAAGATTAATTAGAAATCATCTGCCCATGCTTGAATTATGATTTACTTGAATTATCTAGAAGATATGAGTTTCTTAGAAATATTATGATACGATGTTTTATATTTCAATGTTAATTAAATTTAATTAGTAAAATGAATAATTTTATCATTAAAATAATCGATGGATATTAAAACAAGTACTCTTGATTTAAGGTAACTAGTTGATTTGTGTAAATGAAATTTTCCAAACATTTTGCATGATTTGAATTTTTTAAATTCATGTGAATTGATTTTTTATTATTAATAATGTTAGTGAGTGATGGTATAATATCAAATATCTCTTTCCCATGAGGATTTCTAGACCGAGTACTTACTATTTATTCTTGAGAATATTTCTTGAGTGATCTTGGGACATGCCACCTGCTAGACCTTCTATTTTAAATTATCAAAGATAATGATTATATAAAACCACATTTAAAATGATTGAGGAATATTTTTAAAGTACCTTATCCTTAAAATACCTCCTTTATATCAATCCTTTTTTATCCCAGAGAGACTATGAATGACCATGTTAGGGATAAGAAATGTCTCAATCCATTTTTATCCATTCTTAACTTCCTCTTTGTATTGACCTAGTATTTTGAAGTTAAAGTGTGGGGGTGAATGGATTCATGGTGTAATGCATTATATACATTATAAAGAAGAATTTTTGTGGATATACATATAGTAATTGAGAATATTTTACATTCATTGTACAATTTATTATTTTTTTCACTATTGAATAAAAAAATAAAAAAATGAAAAAAAATAAAAAGAAATAAGAATGGGTTGTGACTTAGAAGAAGAAAAATTCACCACTATAGGTCCTATGATTTTTAACATATGTGGTTAGGTGTTGTATATGAAGTTTATTATAATCATAACTTCTGAAAAAGAAAAAAATTGAAAAGTGTAACATCCCGGACCCGGGTGCCATGCAACGGGTGCCCTGAATCTAGTTCGCCATGTGACCTCAAGCGCATTTCCCCAAACGCCAGAGGCTATCGACTAGCTGCGAGGGCCCAAGTCTGATAGTGGGAAAACTATGCCCTCATTTGTCAAAGTGTAGCGCAATGGAATACAGAATAAAACATACAGAGAACAGAAGAAGCAGTAAATCATACACAACTGAAATAAACAACTACAGATAATATAAAAAACAGTATATAAATGATGATGCTACATGTTTCAAGTTCTAAGAAAACAGACAGAACATTATATATATCAATACAGTACAACAGAAAGCAGAGTAGAGCAAAGCAAAGAAAACAGCTGGCAGCGGCATCGCGAGCCTAGGCTCGGTCCCATGCCCTCCTCCTCCACAGCAACAGTCAAGTACCTGTATAGGGAGTCTTTCCCCTATATACACCTGCAGAAACGTAATCTGTTTGGGCCAAAAAGCGTGACCCAAACAGGGTGTGAGAAATATATCTCAGTAGGCACCCACCAAAGGCTCGTACCCAACTGCGTGTAAGCATGCAATGATAGTGTGCAGTAGTAAAATGAAATAAAGTAAGAAGTAATCAAAAGTAACTAATTACCAGTTATATTTCTATTTTATTATTCATTTAATCCATTAAATATTAGAAATCACCACAGTGAATTTCTAAGTAAACAGTCCACATCCTCAGACAAGCAAAAACTTACCCTCAGGTAAGCAGAATCCAACTCGCAGGTATAGCCCTCAGGCGTAACAAAATTTTCCCTCAGGCGTAGGAAGTGTCTCCCTCAGGCACAGAAGTCAGGCCCTCAGGCACGAAAGGTTCCCCTCAGGCGAAATATTATAGCCCTTGGGCTAAATAGTGTAGTGCCCTCAGGCTAATCACAACAATTCCCTCAGGCTAAATACAACAATTCCCTCAGGCTAAATAGGTAACCGGGCCATGCCCAACAGGTAAATAAGAAGTAACAATTAATTCCTTTCAAGGAAATTCTAAAATTACTACTTTAAAGGCATACCCTCGGGTATCCTGGCCAAAAGGCTAAACAGTGAAACACACCCCGGGGGTGGTTCCGGATCCAAGCAATGATCCCAACCAACATTTTATTATCACAATTTAATCACTTATGCAATTCTAAGCATTAAATATAGCAACAACCTCAGCCACACGACACCCCAACATGGGTTCGTGGCACGAAAACGCACAAAAACGCACGACAGTTGGAAAATAAACACGAAGCCACCTACCTTATACGCCAACGAACGTTATACCCAAATGCCGAATCCAGAAACTCTCAAGATCGGCGCAGATCTGATGAAGAAAAAAACCCATTAAAATGTAAATAACTTCCCCTCGGGAAAGAATTGGTAAGGACGGTACCAGGAGAGGAGAGGGCTTACCCATGTTGTTCCAATGAGATCGTCCGAAGCCGAATCAGATTCCAGACGAACACCCGGCGGATCCTCAAAGGTCCGGCCTCCTACTTTGGCTCCAAATCGGCTCAAGTGTCTCCTCTACCAAATGAGGAGGCTACTGCCTATTTTAAGCCGAAAAAACAAAGTACACGGTGTGTACTTCTGAGTACATGGTGTGTACTTCTTTAATTTAACTGTTCATATGGCGGCACCGCTACACTATTCATCTGTCGACATGAGTACACGGCATGTACTCCCAAGTACACGGCCTGTACTACCGCCCAGCTGGCGGCGACTCCACCGTCTTACTATTTAAGCCTACCGACTGACTACACGGCGTGTAAAGGACCACTACACGGCATGTAGTCGGTTCCTACACCATTTGTCGTCGGCAAGGCTACACGCCATGTGTACTCATCCCAACATGGCCAGAAGTACACGGCTTGTGGAAAAAGTACATGGTGTGTAGTTCCAAAATTTAGGATTTTTCCCCATTTTCCATATTTTCTCAAAAACACTTATGGAAAAGGAAAAGGAAGAAGCTCATACCTCAAAACTATGAACCGGGTTCTTACAAACTTCCCCCCTTATAGCAATTCGTCCTCGAATTTCCCTTCCAAGTGTGGTGAAGATAAATCTCAGAACAGCTCTGGCCATTGAACACGTACATCGGCCTCCCACTACCAGGTCTTGTCCTACACTCGGCCATGTTTCCATAGCACCCGTACGAGAGGAACTGACTGTCCTTGGAGAACCTTCATGCTCCTGTCTACAATACGAATCAGATGCTCCTCAAAGGACACATCATGCTGAAGCTCATCCTCCTCTAGATTAAAGGTGTGATATGGGTCTGAATGATAGCAACACAACTGAGATATGTGGAAGACGTCGTGCATGGCTCGGTACTACTGCGGTAACCGCAACCGATAGGCAACCAACCCGACTCTCTCAATAATCTCAAATGGTCCCACATACAGCGGTGAAAGTTGACCCTGTCTCCTGACCCGCTTGTGTCCCAACCTCGTTGAAACACGCAATAAAACCTGATCCCTGACCACGAACTCCAAAGGTTGTCTGTGGTGATCAGCATAAGACTTCTGACGAGACTGCGCGGTATCCATCCACTTCTGAATCAACTGGACTTACTCAGATGTCTCCTGCACGAGCTGTGGCCCTAGTAAAGCTGCCTCACCTGCCTCTAACCAGCAAAAGGGTGATCAGCACGACCTACCGTATAAAGCCTTGTATGGTTCCATCTCAATAGTTTCCTGAAAACTATTGTTATAGGCAAACTCGACTAAGGGTATATGCTTCTCCCAAGAGCCCCCAAAGTCTAGGACACATGCACGCAGCATGTCCTTAAGCACCTGTATCGTATGCTCTGACTGGACGTCGGTCTGAGGGTGGTATGTTGTGCTCAGAAGAACCTGTGTACCCAGCGCCCTCTGAAAGCTCTGCCAGAAATGAGACGTAAAGTGGGCATCCTTATCTAAAATGATAGAACGAGGGACCCCATGAAGACGGAAGATCACTCAGATATACATCCGTCCGAGCTTGTCAACTCTGAAGGTCTCCTTGATCGGCAAGAAGTGAGCTACCTTCGTGAGTCTGTCCACAACAACCCACATGGAATCATTGCCTCGAGGTGACCTCGGAAATCCCGTCACGAAATCCCTCACGACATCATCCTATTTCCACTCTGGAATGGGCAACTGCTGTAACAGCCCAACTGGCCTCTGGTGCTCTGCCTTCACCTGCTGACAGGTGGAACACCTCGTCACTAAACGAGCTATCTCTCTCTTCATACCCGACCAGCAGTACTGACACCTCAAGTCACAGTACATATTGGTAACCCCAGGATGAACTGCCCAAGCCGAAGCATGAAACTCCTGCATCAGCTCCTCGCGTACATCCCCAGGAACCCATACCCATGCATGGAAACGCAAAACCCCATCATCACCTACCGTCCAACCAGGAGAAGGGTCCCCACATGTCGCCGACTCCCGTAGAACTAAGCCTTCTAAATCCAATAGTTGTCTCATCCTCACTCTGTCCAAGAGGGTAGATGTCACAGCTTAAGAGGAAAGATAAGTCTGCCCATGACTGTCGTGCACCTCCAGATGCATCTCAGAGAACGAAGCCATGAGATGCCACTCACCACTGGCCTCCTACACTACCTGTATCTGAGTCTTCCTGCTCAGTGAATCAGCTACTGCATTACCTTTACCAGGTGTATAGGCAAGCTCAAAATCGAAGTACTGTAGGTACTCAACCCACCTTCGCTGCCTCAGATTCAAGTCATGCTGAGTGAAGATATACTTGAGGATTTTGTGGTCAGTGAAGACCAAAAAAATTCTCCCCCAACAGATAATGTCTCCAATAGTTAAATGCATGAACAACTGCTCCCAACTCAAGATTATGCGTCAAGTAATTCCTCTCATGCGGCCTCACCTGCTGAGACCCGTATGAAAAAACTAGGTCACCCTGCATCAAAACGGCTCCCAGCCCAATCCCTGATGCATCACAATAAACTGTATAGCTCTTCCCCTGATCTGGGACTATCAGGATTGGTGCTGATGTCAACCCTCCCTTCAGGTCTTGAAAAGCTGTCTCGCAAGCTTCTGACCAAGAAAACTTCACACCCTTCTTAGTCAGTCCTATCAACGGTGTTGCTAAGCGGAAGAAGTCATGTATGAAGCGTCTGTAGTAACCAGACAGCCCTAAGAAACTCCGTATCTCAAACACGTTCTTAGGCTGCTCCCATGAAACTAATGCTCTCACCTTCTCTGGGTCTACTGCAACTCCTGCCTCTGAGATGATATGACCCAGAAAGTGAATCTGGTCCATCCAAAAGTCTCACTTTGAGAGCTTAGCATATAGTTGATGCTCTCTTAGTGTACTCAATACGATCTCAAGATGGGTGGCATGGTCGTGTCGAGTGTGAGAGTACACCAAGATGTCGTCCAAGAATACTACCACAAAATAATCAAGATACGGATGGAACACATGATTCCTTAGAGCCATGAAAACTGCTAGCACCTTCGTGAGTCCGAACGGCATAACCGTATACTCGTATAGACCATACCTACTCCGAAAAGCTGTGAGAGGTATATCAGATGGTCTAACGTGCAACTGATGATATCCTGATCTCAGGTCAATCTTCGAGAACACTCGTGCTCCATGAAGCTGATCAAACAGATCATCAATTCTCAGCAAGGGATATCGGTTCTTAACCATCAACTGGTTCAGCTTCAGATAATCCACACAAAGTCTGAGGATATCGTCTGCATTTCCGCAAAAAGGACCAGAGAACCCCAAGGAGAAGTACTGGGTCGGATAAAGCCCTTTTCCTGTAACTCCTCTAACTGCCTCTTGAGCTCCTACAACTTAGGTGTAGCCATCCTATAAGGAGGAATGGACACCAGTGCTGCTCCTAGCACAAGCTCAATAAAGAAATCCACCTCTCGCTCCGGAGGAAGGCCTGAAAATTCATCTGGGAAGACATCCCTGAAAAGATCAAAAATAGGAGGGAAATCCACCTGACAAGTCCCCTTGGTCGTCTAGATATAAGCTCGCAATCTGGGCTGTGACTCCACCTCTCCCACGTTGCTATGGTCCAGCTCGACTTGCCTAAACATCCCATTCTCCCTTGTATAGAAACTCTTTGCCCTCTGGTGACGTGAAACTCACCCTGCGACGATAACAGTCTATAAAGGATCGAAAGGGAACCAACTAGTACATCCCGAGAATGATGTCATAGTTTGTCATCTCTAGGATAGAGAGGTCCCAAAGGAAGTGACACCCACCAACCTCAAGGGGGAACTCCTTGAACTGACGCACACCATCCGTTCTAGTCCCCAACGGACTGTCTAGCGTCATGATAACAGAAGATAAAGAAACACAGAGCCCAAGGCTTTCCACAATGGGAATAGATATGAAACTATGTGTAGTACCTGTATCGAAAAGTGCTGAAGATAAGACAGAAGATACTAAAATAGTACCTATGAATGTAGAAGTTCTGAGATCCTAATCATGTTGGGTCTGTTGCACCGCATATGTCTGCCCAGTGCTGCGGCCCTGCGACACAGCTTGGCTACCCTGAGTTGTCCCACCCTGCTGCCTCTGAGATCATGGTGTCTGGCTACCACAGCCACAACCACCATCTCTTAATGCATGCCTAGACGTATTCATGTTCCCCGACTGGTAAGAAGCCACTGGTCCCGCTCCCGCACACGGAGTCTGCACAGAACCCCTCTCACTAGCCATCAGTGGAAACACCCTGCAAAAGCGTTGTAGATGACCCATCTTTCCACAAGCTCAGCACTCCACTGGGTCTCGTGGACACTATGGTATCTTGTGCCCCTCTCTGCCACACTGGTAGCACCTGATTAGACCACCTGAAGAAGCTTCCTGGATGGTACTTCCACCCTGGGAGAAGTCCATCTGTCTCTTCCTCTTGCCAGCAGAAAAAGTACCAGTAACTTGTGTTGAACCGCCCTGGTCCACACCTCTAGATTCTTGAAGGTTCCTATCTGTGATCAATGCCTGGTTCACAATAGCATGTACAATAGGAAACCTGAAGACATTCAACAGCGCGCAGATGTCATACCAAAGACCATCCTCAAAACTTCTGGCTCTCAACGTCTCTTCACCCACCAGCACGGGTGCAAAGCGCTGAAGCTCCGTAAAACGAGCAGAATAGTCCATCACTGACATATCGCCCTAGTGCAGATTTGTGAACTCTTGAGCTCTATCTGCCCTTAGTGTCTCGGGAAAGAAAAAGTCATAGAATACTGCCTGAAAATTCTCCCACGCCATGTCCCTGTGATGCTCTGATTGGGTGGTAACATCTCACCACCTCTTGGCGGAATCACGCAGCATGTAAGTCGCGAGCTTGACCCTCCGCCCTAGAGGCGTCTCAAGATGCTTGAAAATAGTATGCATCGACCCCAACCAAGACTCTGTAGCCTATGGTCCACCATCCCTGGAAAACGTAGGTAGATGCTGTTGCTGAAAGATACGAGTCAGCTCAGCCATAGATGTAGCATCCTGCGGTGTTCCCTGAAAGGTCTGCATGAACCGCATAAATCCCTCACGGAACTGCGCCTCTACGCCTGTGTCCGGTATAGCAGTTGTCGCCACATCTGGCTCTACTGGAGGATCAACTGGTAGCCCATGGCCCATCATCTCCGAAGTATAATCGTCACCGCTCTCCTGGCGAAGAATTTGCTGTCGTCTAGGTGGTATGACACTACATGGTCAAAAGCACACCTTAGCTTCATGATTAATAAGGATGAAATGAAGAAACCAAAAAGGGAACAAGAGGAAGAAGGCATCTCAAAATTTTCAAAACAAGACTGCATGCCGTGTACACTGACTACACGGCATGTACTTGACTTTTGTTCCCCTATCCGGGTCCTTCGACACGACTAAGCCACACGGCTCCCATTAAACAAAACTACACGGTGTGTACTTAATATACACGGCGTGTACAATGTTATTTTCCAACTGCCTGCGTTGTCTATGACACGGCCGACTACTCGGCATGACACTACACGGCGTGTTACACCCGCACACAGCGTGTACACCACCCTGTTTCCCAGTCACACGGCTAAACCCACATGGTCTGTCCTCGGACAAGACTACACGGCATGCCCCACAGGTACACGGTGTGTTCAAGGAAAGGTGACATCGGCCCGTGTTGTAAGTTACATGGTCGATTCCCCAGGTCACACTACACGGCGTGTTCATTATTGACATGGCATGTCTTGTATAGGAGTTCACCGACCCGTGTTGTTAGTTACACGGTCAGACTTCGGTTCAACACTACACGGCGTGTATAAAAGCTACACGACGTGTTTTACCCAAGCCTTTCCCTACCCTGTGTCACCGCCCACATGGTTTGTGACACAGGAAGAGACTACACGGCGTGTACTTAGGGTACACAGTGTGTACTCAAAAAGTTCATTTTTCTTCCCAAACAGAAGGTCATACATGGCGTGTGTAAAAAAACTACACAGCATGTATACTGGGTTTCTGGACAGTATGCCTCAGAAACTTCCCCGAAACCCAGAAAATATCGTAAAACAACACCTAAGTGTCAAATTCTGACCCGTGGGGGCCCATACTCCCCACTAATCAAAGTTTGACATATTATATGTGTTATAACCAACAAACAGTAAATGATCCACCAATTTACGGTCAATGGGGGCCCATACTCCCCAGAAACCAAAGTTTGGCATCCATTCTTTAAAAAAGATCAAACAAAAAAATACCCTATCACAGAGCAGGTATGTATCAAGCAGCTATCACAACAGCATGCTTTAGTAGTACAACAACTATAACAACAACATGAAAATTCTAATGCACCTACATGGCATGGAACTATGCATGTAATGTGATATCTAGAATGTTCCTATATGATGCATGAGATGGAATATCCCCATCTCATTGGGTTTCAACTAAATAGAACCCATAGATAAATTATAAACAGCACAATATCAAGGTGCATCACCCAACGGTGAAAACATATCAACCGTAAAATTTACAAAATCAAAAGAATGAAAAATACGAGGTAGACTGGTTTTTCCCTGAGCACGGGTTAGCTACGTCTTGGCATAGCTTATTACCAACTACCATTCCATCCTATCCCTGACTACAGCTCCAAATAGTAAGTCAAAGAAAAGAACCCCTTTGATACCACTTTGTAACATCCTGGACCCGGGTTCCACGCAACGGTTGCCCCGAATCCGGTTCGCCACGTGACCTCAAGCGCATTTCCCCAAATGCCAGAGGCTGCCGACTAGTAGTGAGGGCCTAGGTCTAATAGTGGGAAAACTATGCCCTCATTTGTCAAAGTTTAGCGCAGCGGAATACAGGATAAAACATACAGCGAACAGCGGAAGTAGTAAACCATACACAACTGAAATAAACAACTGCAGATGATATAAAAAACAGTATATAAATGATGATGCTACATGTTTCAAGTTCTAAGAAAACAGCCAGAACATGTTATAAATCAATACAGTACAACAGAAAGCGGAGTACAGCAAAGCAAAGCAAACAGTTGGCAGCGGCATCGCAAGCCTAGGCTTGGTACCATTCCCTCCTACTCCATAGCAACAGTCAAGTACCTGTATAGGGACTCTTTCCCCTATCTACACCTGCAGAAACGTAATCTGTTTGGGCTGAAAAGCGTGACCCAAACAGGGTGTGAGAAATATATCTTAGTAGGCACCCACCAAAGACCCATGCCCAACTGTGTGTAAGCATGCAATGATAGTGTGCAGTAGTAAAATGAAATAAAGTAAGAAGTACTCAAAAAGTAACTAATTACCAGTTATATTTCCATTTTATTATTCATTTAATCCATTAAATATTAGAAATCACCACAGTGCATTTCTAAGTAAAAAGTTCACATCCTCAGACAAGAAAAACCTCACCCTCAGGTAAGTAGAATCCAACCCGTAGGTATAGCCCTCAGGCATAACAGAATTTGCCCTCCGGTGTAGGAAGTTTCGCCCTCAGGCACAGCAGTCAAGCCCTCAGGCACGAAAGGTTTCCCTCAGGAGAAATACTACAGCCCTCGGGCTAAATAGTGCAGTGCCCTCAGGCTAGTCACAACAACGCCCTCAGGCTAAACAGGTAATCGGGCCAGGCCCAACAGGTAAACAAGTATTAACAAGCAATTCCTCTCAAGGAAATTCTATAATTACTACTTTAATGGAATACCCTCGGGTATCCTGACCAAACGGCTAAATAGTGAAACACACCCCGGGGGTGGTTCTGGATCCAAGAAACGATCCCAACCAGCATTTTATTATCACAATTTAATCACCTATGAAGTTATAGGTATTAAATATAGCAACGTCCTCAGCCACACGACATCCCAACATGGGTTCGTGGCACGAAAACGCACAAAAACGCACGACAGTTTGAAAATAAACACGAAGCCACCTACCTTATATGCCAACAAACGTTATACCCAAACGCCAACTCCAGAAACGCCCAAGATCGGTGTAGATCTGACGAAGAACAAAACCCATTCAAACGTAAATAACTTCCCCTCGGGAAAGAATTGGTAAGAATGGTACCTGGAGAGGAGAGGGCTTACTCGTGCGGTTCCAACGAGATCGTCCAAAGCCGAATCGGATTCCAGGCGAACACCCGGTGGATCCTCAAAGTTTCGGCCTCCTCCTTTGGCTCCGAATCAGGTCAAGTGTCTCCTCTGCCAAATGAGGAGGCTAATGCCTATTTTAAGCCGAACAAACATCGTACACAGCGTGTACATATAAGTACACGACGTGTACTTATTTCATTTAACTGTTCATTTGGTGGCACCTCCACACTGTTCATCCGTCGACATGAGTACATGACATGTACTCCCAAGTACACGCCGTGTACTGCTGCCCAGCTGGCGGCGACTCCACCGCCTTACTGTTTAAGCCTGCCGACTGACTACACCGCGTGTAAAGGACCACTACACGGCGTGTAGTCGGTTCTTACACCCTTTGTTTCCAGTAAGGCTACACGCCTTGTGTACTCATCCCAACACGGCCAGAAGTACATGGCGTGTGGAAAAAGTACACAGCGTGTAGTTCCAAAATTTAGTATTTTTCCCCATT
Source organism: Viscum album (assembly GCA_963277665.1). NCBI lineage: Eukaryota > Viridiplantae > Streptophyta > Magnoliopsida > Santalales > Viscaceae > Viscum > Viscum album. Next base: position 2,922,710 of record OY728136.1, read on the forward strand.
TTCTATATTTTCTCAAAAACACTTAAAGAAAAGGAAAAAAGAAGAATCCCATACCTCAAAACTAAGAACCGGGTACTTACAAAAAGGTTCTTTGAAAAAAACTATAAAAGTATAGAAAAATTAAAGAGGTTAAACAATTCATTCAGTATGATTTATTTTGATTATGAACTTGCCTTGAGTTTAGGTAAGTTGGAGTTGTTGCAATTTTAAGGGGATAATTTCATTGATATTTTATTTTTCATGTCATGTACTTTACTTTAGATATTTACCTCCTCCTTTAGCATTACTTTTTCGACATTACTAACCTTAAGCCTTATAGTTAATTGAACATTTAATGTAAGTCCTCTTGATTTAATGTTTTTATCTTTACAATGTTTAGAAAGTAGTTACTTTATGAGAATATGGATAAGGGGCATGTATTCATGATATGATCATAACTCTACTTGAATTAATATCATGAATGATGAGTGAAAATATTCATAGGTGAGGTAAATCATGATTTGGCATGTTTAATAATAATGAATTAAGGAACTTGAAAGAATGAAAGAATAAGTTACGCCATTTTAAAAAGGGAGAATGTAAAACACTTGAATTAATTTTTTATTTGGAAAATAGGAAATTAAATCGATATTTTATGTGACATTTGAAAATATGATTTTATATTGATTATTGTTTAATTTTATTTCATTGAAATTTGAATAAGGATAACATTGGTGCCCTTTGATTTTTAATGTTGAGATTTTATGCTCGAGGAAAAGCATGGTTTAAGTGTTGAGTAATTGAAAGAGAAAATATTTTAAATTATTTTGAATTTTATATTAAATGTTTTTAATCCGACTAAAGTTTTATTTTAAGGTTAATTGTCACATTTTATGCTTTTAGAAGCATTATGAGCTTAATTTAAAAAATATCCTAATTTTGGATTTTGACTATTTTAATTTATTTAAATATTTCAGACATAACTTCTAATATATTTATTCAATTTATGAATCTATTTTTTAGGCCTAAAAACATCTTAGGATTCATTTTATAATTCTAAATCAAGAGTTGAATCTAACATTTAGAGGCCTAAAATAAGATCACAAGTCCAGACTTAAAATCTGTAAATAGATCTAAATATTTTTGAATTCAGGCCTATATCTTGAAAATGGATGGCACAATGAAGTTCAAATTATACATTGATAAAGATAAAATCATTAGTAACAAAATTCATAACTATGGACCCACTTGATTTTTGTAGATATCAAGGGCATGAATTTAAAGGAAATCAGATTTTTGAGATTCAAAGATTCTGCCTGGACTGAATAAAATTTAGAATTAAATGGTGTTTAATATCTTATATAAGTGGGGGTGAAGTTGAAATTTTGTATTCAAATGATAAATACATTTTTAAAAACTTTATAGTAGAATAATTTTCTCAATTAGTTAATTAAATGGGTCTACCATGCACAAACATTTGGAGAAAAATTCTAAATCTAAAATTTCACCCCATTTTCCTATGAAATTAGATCATTATGATGCCCTAAATCCTCTTCCATGCATATAAATAAGAGTCCAGGGGTAGATTGAATTGGATCGCTCAGTTCCTGAGGATATTCCACTTTGTTGTGTTGTAGGGGATTCTTTAGGATTTCTTTCTTTTATTTTTATTTTTTTTCTTTTCCCATGTAACACATTCATCTTTTTTAATAAAGTGTTTCCCTTTTCATATTTGATCCCTTTTTTCTTACATTCCAAATATAATTCTTTCTCTCTTTTATTTTTCCATCATTATATCTTTATACGTTTCAATGGAAAGTAACAAACATAAGGCTTGGCCATGGTGAAGGTTTCATGGTGTTATTAGTTATTTTTCATCAATTCAACATGTTTTAAATATATTTTTAGTGGAAGTGATATTACTGCACAGGTGCGGCGGTCATTCACCAAAAAAAAATTTCCAATTCCATTCCTTTTATTTGATTCATTATTTTTCCATCACTTATCTCACAGAAACCCTTCATACAATGGATCTAGGATTTCTTGAAGGGATGCAACAACATCTGGTGGAGCTGGGTCTTTTAGGAATTTCACTCTCAGGTGAGGTGTTATCTTATTTGACTATTGTAGGATGTGTGGTTTGGTGTACCAAAGGCATTATAAAATTACACACTTAATAAAATAAAGTAATTGAAATTTTTATTGCTTTTTCATCAAATGAATTATCAAATTTAATTTAAACAACAATTAAATAATGACAGAATTCATGCAACCAACCCATAGACCAAGAAATTTCATTCAAACCCTCATTATTTGTTGTGTATGCATGTTAGGATAGTGTTATTTTATTTCGTTTCATTATTTTACAAAACCTAAAACTATTTTTTTTAATAAAAATAAAAAACCCAAAAATAATTAGATTAGGTGAATTAGAAATTAGTGATTGAACCGACTGTGATGCTCATCAAGTGAGATGACACTCGTCATCCATTATACTATATTAGGGAAAAAATTCTTTTCATATTACCTATGATATTCATGCATTAGTTGTTCATAATGAGACTTTAAGAACTGGTGGTTCTAATAAAAACAACTACATTCCATACTTAATGTTGAAGAATATCGAAACACAATATAAAGATCCTTCACTTGCATCATATAGTGAATATTTAGGGTTAAGAGTGATTCACTCCCATGAAACTTTTAATATATTATGTATATTATATTGTAATATCCATGTCACAAGTTATTTTAGATGTAGCAAGGAGTAGGTACCCACATTGGGACTGGACCTTATAAAAATCCATGTGTCTCGTTTCATTTAATTTATCTACATTACATAAGGGAAAAGTGGTGAGGGAACATAATAAAATATTCATACATCCTAATAAATTATAATGGTATGATCAACATAAATAAATTAAAATAATATGTTGAATATATTCAATAAAAAATTCACTCCCTCTTGAGGTGACTACATAATCCACTCGGCACTATAGAATTTTGTTTTTTGATTTACTTTAAACCCAATTTGTAATTAAATTTATGAAAATGAATTTAGTTATTGAATAATATTTCTACATATTTTTTTAGAGATATTATTAATTTAATTCTCTATTGAGTTAAATCTCCATTAGTATAAGGACTTAGGGTCAGGCTACCTACCATCCTCGAGGCTTATGCCTTGTCTAGAAAGTTGAATGTGGTCAGAAATTTTTTTCTCTAGACTTTTCATAAAGATTTTCAATTTAATATATCTCTATTCCTTTACATGAAATGTTAATATAACTTATAAATATAATTATTTGGATATATGTAAATATAATTGACTTCCATTTCTAGGTGAATAACACAAACGTTTAGGTCGTGTAAAGAGTTACACATCAATATGGGTTGATCATATTGACTTGGTGTAAGGAATAAGATTCTAAAATAAATCACTAGAATCATAAATAAATAAAAATGAATAAAATTAAATATTTTGTGATATTAAATCCCCTAAAATAATAAGTGTTAGATTCCTTCCAATGTGGAACTTATCAAGACCTCAATCCTCCAACTGAGTATTGTTGAGATCAGTATGAGTACCCCTAGATTGTATTATATAAGTAAATTAATTTATAAGTGACTCAAGATTAACTTTTTGGGTATTTTTTTCTCATCATGAGTACCCCCCCTCCCCCTCCCCCGTTTAATATATTTTTACTTTTTTCTAAAACCATTTTTTATACCCGTTATGCTTGCAATTTTAATTCTCAAAATTTCTCTATTCTCCACAAGAAATTATCATTTATTTTATTTTTTTGAATACCAAAATCTCTTTATTTTATAAGGTTATTCACCAAGATGTTTAAATTATTTATTTTATTTTGGTTTTGACATACATAAAACCCATATTCTCTTTTTGTGGGTTAAAACTGTCATAATGATCATGTTCATTAAGCCCTTTTTAATACCCAGTGATTATAAAATGAAACCCATTTCTTTTATTCTCCATAGGTTTTTTATAAAATGTTTTAATACTATTTATGTGGATAAAATGAAATTTAATACATATTAATAGTGAACCTTAATATATCTCTAATGCATTAGTTAAATAATTTAATTTCTAGAGATGATATGTTTTATGATACCTTGGTGAATAATCTTGTAACTTTTTTTAACACCTCAGTGAAAAACCTTGGTGATGATCTTATGAATGTCTCATTTAAATGTTTTATCCACATTTATAACATCTAATTCATGTTACTATTATTATATTCCTATTTATCATGTACATATGAGATTTCTTAGTTTCTTATTCATAATTCTTGTGATCACATGTAAATTGTTCCTCTCTTTTTCTATTACTGGGTCTTATGTTCACACTTTCCTTTGATATATATCCCCAGGTTATGAGATGCATCAATTTTACTTAAGTTGAACATTTTAATATGCTATGCAAGTGGATTATAATAATTTTTTAAGTTTGTAGGTATAATATATCTTATTTACAAGAAAATAAACCTTAAAATATCCTCTATTTGTTCAATGTAATGTAAAGTTAAGTAATAAAAATGTGGGATTCCATATGTATTATTGTACTAGGTTCACTTCTCATTCCAGCCCTATAATATTGAATCAAGTTCACCTTTCGTTCTAGCCCTGTATTACTGAACCATGCTTACTTCCCATTCCATCCATGTATTAGTGAACTAGGTTCCTTCCCATTACATCCCTATATTACTAAACTGAGTTGACTTCTCATTTCATTCCTCTTTTACTAAACTGAGTTTACTTCTCATTCCATCCATGTTTATCTCAGGATATATATATATCTTTATCCAGTTTATTAGAGGGAGATATAGGTCCCACCTGTCACATAATGAAATCATACATATGTGTTCTATAAGATCATAAACATACATCATATCATAACCAATGAAATAAAATGGGTATCATAAACATTTAATCATATCATGAACTATGGAAAAAGATATGGGTTTCATAATCATTTCATCGTAGGATAACCCTTGAAATGAAGTCAGTTTTATAATAACTTTATCATGGTATTACTCATGAAATAGAAACGGGTCTTGTAAAAAAATTGTCATCATAAACATAAACCATTAAAATAAATAATAATAATGGTGTCATTGGATCATATCCCCAGTAAATTTTAAGTTATATAAAATGAGTTCATCATAAATGGAAAACGATTTTGAAAGATCACTTGGAGAATTAATAACTGAAAATATCATTTCCCTACAAAATAAATTTTTAAAACATAAAACATTTTCAAAATCCTTTTATTTTAAAACCCCATTGAAATACTTATAAAATAATCTTTTAAAAATCATTAAAAAAATTTCTTGGGGAAATAACCTTTCTACTTTCAAAAACTCTTTTTAAAACATGAAACATTTTGAAACCCATTTTCTTTGAAAATATCCCTAAAAACCTATAAAGGAAGCTTTGAAAACAATTTTAAAAAACCTTTAAAAACATAAAATATTTTTAAAATCCTTTTCCATGAAAATTATCTAAAAATATAATTTCAATCATTTTGAAAACATTTTAATAAAACATTTTTTGTAAGAGCACAGATTTCCGACCGAAGGTAGAGACAAAGTCAGATTCTATTAAAAACATTTTCTTAATTATGTAAAGTAACAAGAGTATAAAAATATACCACTAGTTGAATATATAAATAATAACCATTGTACAATAAAATTCATGAGTATTCTTGAGATATGGATCACAATATTTTAGCAGTGGAAGCATAATCATAAACAATCCCGATAAATGATGAGATTATAGCAATAAACTCTTACCACATTAGTAAATTTGGATCATAATACACAAAATAATAACATATAATTATATTTAATATACTTATGTTATTATATATTCATGATATAAAAATAATTTATGGGGTGTATAAATAAATAAAACAAAAGTGTTTGTGGAAGAACGTTACCTCTTCTTCAGGTAACTCCTTTTGGTTTGCACTTCATGATTTCATTTCTTTTACTTCTATCCAAAGTGAGACTTATAAGATGATATAAGGTATTTATTCAGTTTATTTTTTCATATTTTTTATGAATCAAAGGGATTTATAGGTTTTTAGATATGGGGAGAGTGAATTCCCTTTTATAAGGGAGGTGACTGGGAAACTTGTAAATACTCAAAAGTTAAACAATATTAAAAGGTGTCCCTAACATAATGTGCCAAAAAATGAAATATTTTCTATAAAATAAGTTATATTGTCTAATTATTTCCATAAAATGGGTTTTGGAGAAGTTTTTAGGTCATTTTGACTCTTATGTTTAAATTATTACCACTAAGTAAACTCATTTTTACCTTAATCACTATAATTAATTTTGATTACTTTCACTAATATTTTTGGTAAAAATGTAAGTTGAAATTAATATAAATTATAAATTATTATGATTAAAAATATTTTATATATTTTTATAAATTCCAATCACATAAGTGGAATAATTTAATTTAAAATTATTCCTGGAGATGGGATGTAACAATAGGTTTTTAAAGTAAAATGTTCAAACATTTGAAATGTTTTTATATCAAATTTCAATGTTGAATTGGTTGCAATGACCTAAATTTAATTTATTGATTCATTATTTTAATAATTATACATTAAACACAATTTATAATACAATTTAACTATAGATATAAATTATATGGAAATGTAGTTTTCAATTAAAATTTAGTTTTCACTATTCATCAAAAAAAATATAACTTCTCCAAAAATACCAATAAATTAAAACAAAGTAAATTTTGATATTAAAATTTAAAAAATGAATTTTATTTTTTCAAATAAAATTTATAAAAGCTTTAAAAATTAGTTTTAAAACAAGTCCCCCTTTAAAAGGAGGAAAAACAGCCTTTCAGAAAAATACGGCTTTTTATACCTTAGATTGGATTTGTTCTTATTTTATGCCTATAAAAATTAATGGATGAATGTAAAAATATTTAGTTGAATTTATAATATTTAAATTTCATTAATATATCTCACTAATAGTGATTAATTTAATTTATTATGATAAAATTCCTTTGTAGGAATAAAAATAATTTTTTCATAAAAACGCATCTTTATATTCAAATAGTTTTAATTTTCATTTAAAATTAATTGATAACCAAAGAATTCATTTTATAAAAAATTTTGAACCATAGTTTCATATTTTTTAATCTTATTCATATTTATCATTAAAATGTTGAGGTGATAACTATAATAGTGTTAGTAGTACAATATAGTTTGGTAAAACTTGGTCTTGTGTGTAACGCAAGATATCGAATGAACTCAACATTGTGTGTAACACAAGACAAACATACTGTTTCATGTAACAAAAGCTAACATAAGTGTTTCATGTAGTGGAATATTAACTTTTTGTTTTGTATAAATAAATCATAACTTGGTGTAGCATTCAATGAAAACCATCAAATAAACTTATTCTATTCAAAAATCATATTTATAAAAACTTTGGGTGTTACATTATACCACCATTAAAACTAATTTCTCCCTAAAAATTCATCTCGGTTATCAAAGTTTTAATACATGATAGTTACTTTCAAATAAACCCACTTTTTCAAAATGAATACTAAAACTTCCTTTAAAAAGGTAAGGTTGGAAGCATAACAATTGCCCAAAGTAACTCATAACTAGTTTCTACATAGGATAGTTTATGTGGGAAGTGAAAAAATATACATGGAAGATAAAACCAAGACTCAAATACAAATTTTTTGTGATAGAAAACATAGTCATGAGAAAGTTAATGATCACAAATCTATAAATCAAATAGGCTTGAAAAGGTTCATTGGTATCATAAAAAATGATGATAAAAGGAAAACATTTTATTTCAAGATCATTTTCCTAAAGTTAAAGAATTTTCACAAGGAGATATTCTTAATTGATTTAAATCCATTTAATATACACAATATCACCCTTTGGTTGCGTCTTTAATAATTTCCACTTCATATCTTACTCAAAAAATGAAGGTTAATCTATTATACATGAAGCACTAACGGATCATAAGATCCATAAATAGAATGATAAGTCATTTTATATATATGTTTTGTTATCATCAAATAAAAAAGGTTAGCACAGGTTATCCAATATGCCTAAATATTCATTTGGTGAAGTAATAAGTTAATCTATAACAACTCATCCAAAGTTCAACCCAAATAATTCCATAAATTGTTAACCTTATAACCCTTCAAAAATATAATTCAACCCTTATTACTTAAATAATATCTTATCTTGTATAAAAAAAAATCATTGGAATATTGGGTTCATACTTGTATCTATAGAATATCAAATGTTATTTCATTAATCTAGAATACATATAGAGGGAGATAATCAAATGAAATTTTACAAAAATATTATCATAGTGATCATTCATACAAATCACACATGATATTCCCAACTAAATAGGAGAGGATTAATGTGCCATAGTCATTAGGAATCAATTCATCCATTTTGATTGTATAGATTTCCCTTTGTAATTTTTCTTTAGAGGTTATTATTGATAATCATTAACATTATCTCTTGCACTAAAAAAATCATTTTTTGGCAATGGTTTTTTGGAGGCAGTTTACTAAACTTCCACTACAGATAAATAAATGATTTTATGGTGGTTTTTAGAAAAATAAATCTAAATATTACATTTTTATTAAAAAAAATATACTTCTCCCCATGCCCTATATTCTCTCCTGACTTCCCCAAACACCCCCCCCCCCCACCACTGAACCCCAATCCCTAGAAACATTGTGCATCCCACCTCACTGATTCTTAGTTATCTCCCAAGATCTTTAAAATCAAGCCACCTGAGACTTCGCTGGTGTTTCAGTCACAGCCCCCCCCCCCCACTAGTCTCCCCCTCCCTTACCCTCACTCAAGCCATCACCCTCACCCAATACCTCTACATCCCCCAATCTATCGCCTTTTCTTGATCCCACATTGTAGTTGTGGTCAAACCTAAGCCCCCTGATTCATCTCCCTAGTGGTATGCCCTACCTTCTTAGTATTTTTTCTTCTCTCTTGTTACCTTTTCCACTATCTCAATTTTTATTACTCCTACTAACTTCTGGGAAGCTCTAATGATGTGGATTTTTCTTTTTAGGTAGAGTAGGATGATTATTGGCTCGATTATGAAATCACATACTTATATACATCACCTAAGTCTCAAATTATAATTGTAATCTTCATGTTTCAGTTATATATAATTATTCATGGGTCCTAATTATAAGACAAATCTAATATAATGTTTTTACCAGAATGAATTCATCATAGTTGGTTCTTTATAGATTTTATGGTCTGTAAATTTTTTTTAAGTTATATATATTTTATTTATTTCTTTTTTAAACTAATTGGATGATTTAAAGATTATATGTTTTATAAAGTTCTCATATAAACTGATTTTTTAAAACTAATGGGGGTATTTTGAAATGATTAGAGGCTTCTATTTGGGTGAGTTTTATAACTAGATATAAAATAAATATATTTTGTGTATTCCCTTAGATATGTTCATTCTTTTAATTTTTTAGGAAGACATAATAAAATATTATTTTGTAGAGATTTTTTAGAATGATTGATATAATTTTAATATTTCAAATTGAATAAAACATGACCAATTTATTAATTTTGTACTTTTTTATTTACATTTAATGATTATAATGGATTTCATGGGTGTTTATCTTTATCTTATATTAGGTAGACCATATATTTATACTTTTAATCCAATTATTTCCATGAATTTTGTTTGTGGAGGCTACTACTTTGAGCATTAAATTATTTATCTAGATATTTTATATCATATAAAATAATTCCATGAATAATTTTTTTGAGTAGTTTTTTAATTTATTAGTTTTAACGACATGTGTTTTTGTTTAAAGTTGGTAGTTAATCTAATTTATAGTCTCTATATAAAATAATAAGTTAGATTAATATTATTTCAATTTAAATCATTTTTTTATACATCATGGTTAAAGGAGAATGAAATTTATGTAAAAGCATTGGTATTTTGAAATTATTATTATTTTTATTTGATTAATATTACTTGAGAATGGAAATTTTTTAAAAAGTTTTTTTACCAAACTAATTTTTTTTTCAATAGATGATTTAGAAATATATATTGTTTTAAATATGTCATCTAAAAAGTGTTTGAAAGGGGATTGGGCTAACGATATACATCCTTATTTGGGTAGAGTAGAATATTTTTTTATCCTATGTTGGTCAGATTCCACATTATTTGGTAAAGGGTTGTTTTTTTATATGATGTATAAACTCTCAAAATTCACTTTAATTATTAATTCACTTCCTATTCTATATCTTCACCAATATAAATTAGAATTATATAAACATAATATGAATTATATAATGGATTTATAAAATTAATATAAAAAAAGTATATATATCTTATCTATCTCATGGTTCAACGTTGTCATTGTTGTAATGGATTACCATACAAAGGGATGATCATTATTATTTAATTATCACATGCCAAGTAATTTTTAAAATTCCTGGTGGCTTTTTTAAGCGTAATTAATTATTTAAATGGGTTCTTTACACCATTTTTATCTTTAAAATTCGTGTCTTTAGTTTTAGAGTTTGTTTTAGGGATTGATGGTAGTTGTACTTTTATATTTTTTAAATGTTTTTGAGACCATAAGTCTCATGATTTATTGAAATGTTTTAAAAAGTTGAAAGTTTGGTCTTGAAAAATGGGTGCTTTGCAGTAGTTTACATCCTTTAAATAGGGGTTTCTTTCCTTCAAAATTTATTTTATAGGAAAAATAGATTTCAAAATCGGTCTCCAATGTGTGGTTTGATAAATGATTTTCAAATAACATTTGAAATGTAGTTTTCAAATGGTGTAAAAATGGATTTCCTTCTGAATCCCTTTATGAAAGTATGATTAAAACTTTAAGAAAAATGTTTTTATAAATGTGTGAGACCCTATTGAGCCTTGTGTGACTATATTTAATTCCAAAGAGACTTTTAATGCCATGAGGGGATCATTTTTATTAATTAATATTTTTGTGTTTCTTAATGGTTTTATGTTTTTTTATTTCTTATATTTTACATAAAACTATCCATGATTGATTTCCTTTTTTTACTTTGATATTTTTAGCACTTATATGACTCTTATTATAACTACCTAGGTAGTGTTTTTTTACTTCCATTTATCTATTTTCCTAATTAGAAATACTTATGTGAATTATTTTTTTTAATATGGTGTAGGAAAATTGTGATATATATGGATAAAATCTGGATCACATTACCAAGGAACACACCTAAGTATGATAAGGGTTTAGAGGAATTTTTAGATTATTTAATTTCCAATCGATCTGTTGATGGGAGAATAATATGTCCATGTCATAAATTTAAATTTATAAGATGGTTGAAGAGAGATTAATTTTATAAACAATTTATATTGAAGTAATTCTCTACTAAATTTTTATTTTGGATTTGGCTTGGATAATCAAACATTACAGAAAGTTTGACCATTGATGTCAATTAATAAAATGATCTCTCAAATTTATCTGAAATGGAAAATGAAATGAAAAACCTTATAAACTATGCATTTATGTTTCAAGACTACAACATCAACATAAAAACATATCAGAACAACCAGTTGAGGGTGCTACAAAAAGGAACTTGATAAGTGATGTTTTTGGGACTATGGGACAAGTAGATCACGATTGTAACATATCATGGGATTCTCCTCTTGATTATATGGAGAATAATGTAATATAGGACTTCACTAAGTAAAAAAAATAATTTCATGATTTATTTTATGATGTTAATCAATTTTTGTATGGTGTATGTTATAAATATTCAAAACATTCTTTTCTGCTAAAGTTATACCATATCAAATGCCTTTATGGAATTACAAATAAGGTGATGTACCTGATATTGGAATTATTTTGTGATGCATTTCTTGAATCTAAAATCCCTGATACTTTTTATGATATAAAAAAATTTGTTTAGAAGATTGGTATGAATTTTAAATAAATTCTTTTTTCCCCAATTATTGTATTCTTTATTAGGGAGAGAATTCAAGTATACAAGATTGAAAAAATGTTATTCATCTAGATGGTAGTCAATGGGTGATGTTGGAAGTCTAAATCAACATACTACTATAAAGAAGAAGAAAAGGAACACACCTACAAAGGTTTTTTGTTACTTTCCTCTAAATCCTTTATTTAAGAGATTATTCATATCACTGAAACCATAGAGCACATGACGTGGAATTTTATAGATAATAACAATGATGGGTTAATGCGAAATATAATCGATTCATAATCATGGAATACATTAGATTCATTATATCCATATTTCTCATCTAATCCTAGGAATGTTCAATTTGGATTGGATGTCGATGGATTCAACCCCTTTTGAAATTTGAGCACCAGTTATAGTATTTGGCCAATTGTTTGGATCCCTTACAATATTCCTATATGGATGTGTATGAAACAAACATATTTTATCATTTTTAGGATTATTCTTAGAAAACAAATTCCCAGAAATGATACTAATGTATACCTTCATCCTCTAACTGAATAATTACAGGTGTTATGGAGAAACTATGTTGAGACATATGATGCATCTTATAAAACAACATTCAAAATGAAAGATTCTCTAATGTGGAACATTAGTGAATTTCCTTGACTTGTAAATTTACCTAGTTAAAATGCTTCCATGGGTTTGTCTTGTCCTATTTGTAAACTTGATTTTGAGCCTGAACGAATACCTCAGAGTAAAAAATGGTGCTTTTTATTTCATTTAGTATTTATCTATACATCTTATAAATTTTGGTTGAACAAGTCAAAATCAAATGGTTCAATTGATTGAAAACTAACTCTATAGTTATTGACAGGTTTTGAAATATTTAAAAAACATGGAAATGTTGAAACAGAATTTGGGAAGGTGTAACATTTGAGTGATACTGGTAAATTAGTTATAAGTTCATCCTCAGGTGAAATCGGAACTCAATAATGGAATAAAATAATTATATTCTTCAAATTTTCATATAGGGAATTTAATTTTTTGTGTTGTAATCTTGATTTTATTCATATTGAGATAAACTTTTGTGAAAATTTAATCTCCACATTGCTTAATAATAATATAAAATCTAAACATCATCTCAATGATAAAAAACATAGAAACAATGAACATAATGTGTGATCTCTGGCTAGATAAGAATGGAAAGTATGATCTGGAAATTTTCAAAATGAAAAATAGGGATAAATATTAATTCCTTGGAATTTAAAAACATCTTAAGGAATATTATGGATATTCAAGTAACATATCAATGTGTGTTGACATAAAGCATCATTGGTTACCTGCATTTAAAATTCATGATTCATATAATTTTTTACATTGGTTACTACCATTATAATTGTATATATTATTACCTAAAAAGGTTATTGCTCTTGTACCCAAAATTTTCACATTCTTAATAAAACTATGTGAGACAACTCTACAACCATTTTAGCATCAAACCCTTCAAGAGATATTTTTATTGACACTTTTTCCAATGGAGATGATCTTTCCTCCATCATTTTTTACTTTCATAATTCATTTAACTGTGTATTTAGTCACGAAAAATAAATTAGGAGGCCTCATATATTATAGATGGATGTATCCAATTGAGAGGTATTTTATTTATATATTTTTCATATTAAGTAAGAAATTATTGGAACTTTATTAAATACCCAATTTTGTTTTATTTATTTTATTTCACAGATCTCAAAAATTAGAAATCATACATGAAAAGTAAAACTCAACATGAATTCTCTATTTATTAATTCTATTTGGAATAGGATTGTCTTGCCTTTTTTTCCATATACTTTGATGATTTTGAGACAATATTAAATTGAGTTGGAAATGTTGAGGACGCGTTGGATCAATCTCAGCTATATGGGAAATAAAAAAACATTCCTTATATTGGTTGATCAGTTGGTAGGATCTAAAATGTTACACTGACAGAAATGGGATTATTATAGGCACGTAGATATGTGATTATGAATAGTGAAATGGCATATACATTTATTGAATATATCAAGATATAAAAAAAATATGTGAATGAGAATCTGAACACCAAATGATAAAGATACAACAAAATTTGTTAATAAAGAGCTTGTAAAATGGTTTACATAACATGTAAGTTCATAAATATTACAATCAATACTAATATTAGGTTGACACATATATTTTTTAAATATAATAATGTATGTTACTTTTTGTAGGTCTTGAATACTGATACTCGTGCTAAGTTTTCTGAAGATTTGAAGTTTTCGGCACGAGCTCCCCTAAAATAGTATATAAAGTTTAACACTTACAATGTGATTGGATTTAAATTTTGTACAGTTGATCAAAAATATGGTTAGAAATCGTATAATAGTGGTATATTTACATTTTCCAATGTAGGATACTATAGAAAGCTGACTAATGTTATATAATTAAACTACCATAGGCATTGTTTAGCTGTTTTATTCAAATGAAAGTGGTTCGATATTATTAGGTACGTTAAAAGAGATTCCTTGAAATTTACTTCTGTGAAATTATACCACATGATAGATGTTTGTGACCATTAATTACATGATTCGTATATTATATCATCATAAGTGAAAATATTTTATTTTTTAGAAGATGTCATGGATGAAGGGTGGAGTGTAGTTGTTCATTAAAATAAAGATACTTGTATGTTATGGGTGATGAAGTGGAATATTTGACCTATGATAGTGAATACCATCAACAAAAAGAAGTGAACTTATTTTTCCATCATAAGATTGAAAATATTAAACTTGAAAGAGTGGATGAAGTAGATAATGTGATGATGGAGCAGTGTATGTGTAGTAATCCACTCATTTTTTAACTACTTGCATTATATGTGTAGTCATTCATTATCATAGTTATGTATTTTTCTCAATATTGTGAATTTATTATAATTTCCAAGAAAATTCTATATGATGTTTATTATATATATGTATTTAAGTTAATTTTATTTGATTAAATGACATGAGTGATAAAGAGGAAACATTTTACTGATCCCAGTCAATTCTCATTCGACTTTCCCTCGACTACACCAATAAATGATGATTTGTCTATCTCCCTCCCTACATCATTAGAGACACTAGCCACATTCACCCTACATTGTGTCTAAAATACTCCATTCCTTTAGCTTCTGGAACACCCTTGTTCATCATCCTATCAGCAGTTGAGACAGTGCCTCCCCCATTCAGCAGGCTCAGTAGTGAGGCAGTAGTTTGTCACTCTTGTTTCATCATGGGGATATTGGAGGGTGATAGTTATCGGTACAGATTTTATTATCAATAAAGTTTTTACAACTTTTTATATTAATAACATTTTTTCATGAAAGATAGAAACAATGCTGCTATGGAGAGAAATATGAACATAATAAAGATAGTTGTCCCATTTGACTATTATGGGGTCCCAAAAGATGATACAATGGGATTATTTGGCCATAGATAGTTTATTTCCATGAAAATTACAATTCATGAATAGGGGGATCATATAAAGATTAAATATTCAAAGTTCATTGCCTTGTAGAAGTCATTTGTTGAATAATATTAAAATATGACTAGATGTTTCCCTATGATATTGCATCGATGGTTGGTAGTAAGCAGGTAAATCACACAACTTCAAAATCATTTATTACACAAACATCTATTGGTTTTAAGTTTATATATAAATATACAACACTATTTAGTTTTCAATATAATTGTCAAATAAGAAATACTAGTAGGAATTGGATATGGAGAGGGAGAGGGTGTCGAGAATAGTTAATCAGACAGTGATGAGGGTTCACTTTAGATCCAGAGATGATTGAAACTAAACTTATGTCACTTTTTCTATAATGATTTCAAAGGTTTTGGTTGTAACCTTATTTATCCTCTTGATTATACTTTTTTATTGATCATGTTGTTTGTGATATTATTAGATAATGGATTGATTCTTATGTATATGAAGTGGTATATTTGTTAACTGGTGTTGGAGGTGGGATTGATAAATTTTGTTATGATACATTGTTTTCTATTTTTATTTGGACGTTCTAAGGATACAGATTTTATAGTTTCATTTTTTATAAAAATATATATTTAGAAGTAGTTTAAACCACAGCTATATAATGTTGAAATTTTGTTTAGCATATGTTTTTTTTGGTTTTATCATCAGTTTCCCCTCCCAAAAAGTCTAGAGAATATAGAAGTATTTTAAATTACCACTATATTATCACAATTTTTTAGGGTAATCTTCCACTAAAAAACATTTCTTTGATGGTTCCTAGAATCTACTACTAAATGGAAGGAACCGATGTGAATTGGATGTCGATGCCAACTTTAGTTGCAGTTCTTTGGAAACCATCAAAAAAACATTTGGTAGCAATTTAAATTACAACCAAATCAAAACAAGATGCCACTAATATAAATTTTTTTGTCATGTTGTATTGAGGAATTTATTATAATAATTCTCAAACTCCATGCACTTGAAGCACTGTAGTGTGGGAGGTGAATTATTTGCATCTTTCTCTTTATTTTCATTTTTTCTAACTTCTTCCCATCACTTTGGAAATTAGTTACCTCATGAACTTCCCTTCCACACATAAAGCATTTAGCAGTCCCCTTGAGGCAATTTCCTCTAGGATTCTCCCACACTTTGATCATAAAAGAAATATCATCCTTTTTTCCCCAAGGTCTTTAGATTTTAATTTTAAATACATATTCTATTTCTTGTCGAAACCAATAGTTTGATACATAACTCCAGCCTCTAATTCTACCGTGATAGCACACTAAACAATTTCTTCATAGCTACAGAAGTATCTTATGGATAACACCCTTCAGAGACTTTTTTTTGAGACACTAAAGAATAAATCAACCTTACATTAAGTTTAGATGATAATACCCGAATATTTCCTCCCAAGACTTGTAAAATTTTATTCATATTCACAAATATATTTATAATTCTTATTCTTAAGCTCTAGGAATTAATTATCTATATTTATATGAAGAATGTGGGAAAATTACTTATTGAAAAATAAGTTCTTTAACTCATCCAAATTAATGGATTCAATTTTATCATGTCACCTCATGTTTTTTATAACATTCCACCATTGATCTACCTCACCTTCCAGATGGTAGAAAACCAAAGTTACCTTTTTATGCTCTAAAAATCGAGAACAAAAAATATATTTTTAGTGGTACTGATCCGTTGAATAAGAACTAATGATTCAATGTAACCACTGAAATAAGGTGGGTGTTACCCCATCAAGGACTCAATAGAGCATTATTCCATCCTTTTTTCTTTTGTATGTTTACCATGACTCATAACTTGATATTTTTTTTTGTGAGAATAGAAATAATTTTTTCCATTTTATCTCCAATAACATTTAGTTTCTCAAGAAAAAAATCATTTCATTTTCTATTTTATTCTTCATTAACATGGTTACTCAGGGTTCTAGACATTGACTAAAAATAGAAACATCTTCTGAGAAACACTAATCATAGTAAAAGACCACATAATCATGAAAAATTACTTATTGGATGTCTAAATCATGATGCCTACTTTTTAATTTATGACACCTTAGGTTTATCAAAGGTATTTTAAAGAAATTATCTATCTAAATGCTTCATGATAGGCCAATTTTTGTGCACCAGTACCTAATTGAGTCTAACTCAATATAATGTATTCCAGGTTTTTACCCCTAGGTATAACTTTTCTAGAGCCACATACACTCTTTTTATCTAGATAGGGATGTATTTATAGGAAACCACGTGCTCTATCCTATCCCAAAATTCTAGTACATTTTCTTATACTTTGACTCATCCTTATATTTATCCTTAGAGCATCCCTATACAAATCCTTAGAAATATCCATATAGATCTCATTAAATTTTTATCATATTAGTTTCCAAAGGTGGACTAAATTATTATTCGGAGTGAGTAACTCAAGAGGAGGGTGAATTGAGTACCCAATAAAAATTCTTATTAAAATAAGTTTAAATAAAATCCCCCAATTAAAGTAAAATCTCTTAATTAATCAATGGACTAGTTTAGTATAATTTTTCTCTATTAAAAGATTCCTCAAATATTGATTACTTATCAGTTAAAATAATATGGATATTACTTTAACTTTTTAAATCACTTTACTCAATAAAAAACTTATATGAACATACATTAAGATTAAATATAAATGTGGTGGTTTTTTTACAGTTTAAAATAAGTTCAGTTTAATGCTTTGAAAAGAAACTAAACAAAAAAACACACAATAGAATAATAACAAGAAGTTCCGTCTCAAGCCGGGACCTAATTCTCTCAACTTGGAAATCACCTTCCAATGGGAAAATTAAATAAAAATAATCTTGATTTTTAATCTATATTTGGTATAAACAATAGACAAAAAGATATCTAGGCCTTTTAAGGACCCCTCCCATAATAATTGTAGGAAGAAAAAAAACACAGTATACACAAGGACCTCTTCCATAAAAAATATGGTTAAGAAAAATTAAAGAGAGAGTAAGGGAATATCAGGTATTATGTAGTTTTTGTACAAGAGATAGTGTGTGTTGATAAAAAGGTTGAACAACACACTGGTCGATAAGTAGAGTAAAAACTTATAAAGAACACGTATGAAGATGTATAAAATATGTTATTTCTCTATATGATGCTCTTCAGAAGCTTGATACTCCTCATATTTGGTTTGGTGTTAAGTTAGAGTGGTTTTTATAAAAATTATAGTAAAAATAAAGCATCATAAGATATATTTGTTCTGACTGTAGGGAATGTTCTGAATGTTCAGTATGTTCTACTCTTCTCTAGACGAGTGTCTGTAAGATACACCATGTGAGATCTTGAGAGATGATCCTATTATTATTCATCAAGAAGTATATACTTATATTTAACATAACACCTTCCATATTCATCATATAGGATCATATGATTTTAATAATAATCATTTAAATCTACTGACTCCTCATATTGAACTCCTTACATGGACTTTAATATATCCCAACAATAATTAAGAATAATCATTAAAATAATAATTAGAATTAAATTAAATAATATATCCATTGGTAGCATTTAATATAAATATCCCAAAATAGTGTCGGTGGGTTATGTTTAGTTGTAACTCATGTATACCAATGAGTTAGTTCAATGTTGAGTCAAGCAGGTAGTAGATAATTTGACGATTGGTCAGTTTTTGTGGTGAATCGTGTTCGATGGTGACTCCTCTCCATGGTGACTCACCTCAATGGTGAATCATATCAATGGTGACTTTTCTCAATGGTGACTTGTATCAATGAAGACTAATCTCAATGGAAACTCATCTGACAGTGACTCTTCTAATGGAAGGTAAATTATGAAGGTAGGTCATCCGGGTAGTGAGACATTCCTGGGGTTAACTCTTGTCTCGAGGTGAATAACTTCAACAGCGAGTATTTTCTGGAAGTTACTCAACTTCAATGGAGTGTTTTTTGTAAATTATTCAACATCAAAAGTGATTCTTTTCTAGTGGTTACTCATCTCAATAGTGAATCATTTCAACACTTATCCAAATTCTCACCAGACTAACATATATTATAAAATGCTATCATAAAATAGGAAACTAATTAAAAAACATATTTAATATGATTTTTATCATTAAAAAAAGGGTTCCAAAAATCTCCCTCTTTTTATGATCACAAATCATGATATTTTAGAAACCAATTTTGAAATAAACTTTGGCTTAAATTTATCTTCTTAACACTTTTTAAAAAGATCATGTAAGGGTTTAAACATAGACTTTAAACCTTTAAAATTGGAATAATAAATTGAAATAGATTGAAAAATGGGTATCAAAGGTATTAAATAAAAACGATATAAAAATTATGTCAAAGATATGTTAAAACATAATCATAAAATTAAATACAAGTAAATACCCATAATTAATGAAAATGGAATTAATAAATATATTAAATTTTTATGGTAGAAAAAAATAACATACATGAAAGATAAATTTCATAATCATTTTCCCCCTTTTGGGATTATCAAAACATGAAGACAAAAGCAAAAAATTAGAAGGGTCAAACAAGGAATAATAAAAGACATTTCATGGAGGGTATTAAATTCAAAACGAGATAAAAAAGTCATATAGAACTCCCTATAAATATTAAATAATAAAGTTAATGCTTCTCAACATAGGTTCTATGAACAAAAGGTGTTTTTAACTTGTCATATGCAGAGGGAACAATCGTAGAGGTCGAGGAAACTTTGGTGGAGGCTGTTGGGATAACAGGGATAGAGGGAGTCTATCATATGATAATCAACCAGATATACTAGACAAATTCTATGGGAGACATGTTGAAAGGATAAAACCGTGAAGGTAAAGGTGAATTAGGATCCCATGTCATAGTTTTTCTGAACATCTTTGGAGTAGCTAAAGGAGGATTCAGATGAGCAGTTACTGGAATATCTTTCTCAGCCACCACTATTGTGTCAAACACATAGAGAAAAGGGTTTATCAATTTTATTAATTCCATGATTACATTTCCACCTCACTCCATGGAAATTAGAAAATTCCTTTTTCTAATCCACAAATAACTTGAGCACTGGAGTCATCACCTTCAACTGATTAACCTTCTCCTTGAAGTCTTGAGTAACTAAAGGCATCTGAAGGTTCTCATCAAGAAACTTGATGTGAGAGTTCAACTCATGATTCATGTAGATATAGGAAATATAATACTTAATTTCCTATGTGATGGTTTATCTATCATTTCTATGGTCATTCATACATTACCTATCTATCTTATATACATGATAACAATTATGTCTTCTCTTCTTAGAATCTTCTATGGAATATCATGAACATCTCTAGATACAGCTTGAAGCTCCAATATAACAAAAACTATAATCAAATCAATATCCAAGGAAGGAGGTATAAAATGGAAGTAGAATTTTTTAAAGACAAGGACTCCAACCTATCCAACACAAAATCCAAAATCTCAATAAAAGAGGTCCTCATATCCTCCATCATAGTCATTAAGGACTTTAATTCATTAGAAACCCTCCTTATCTTAATATCAAATTCCTAAATATAGTGAAACATATTAGGCTAAACATAGTGAATCACAAGATCAAACAAGTATTTAGCATCTCTCTCACTATTCTTTGTTTCAAAAAGATGTTGATTCTTTAAAACCCCATCAAAATTAGATAGGATCCTTTCTCTTAAGGAATATAGATCAGCTCATGAAACCAAATAAATAGGTATATGAGAAATAGCAGGTAAATGTGTAGATAATCTCTAAATAGTATAATCTAATTGCTCTTATCTAGAAAAAAATTGTATGAAAATCAGTTAATATCCCTAAAAAAATATATCTTCTCAATCATTGATCCCTTAGGGTCATCCTCAACTCGAATAGAGGATGTAGGTCCACCATTCTTTGGTGGACTTCTCAAATCATCATCAAAATTATTGTAATCCAAGACATGTATCACAAATTATAGATATTTATCCCATTCTTCATGATCTAAAACACTTAATCTGGAAAAATATTCAACTGTAGGATCAACCGATTCACTATCAGCATGCTCTATATCTGTAGGACTAACTATATGGCTCATAAAACATTAGGCTTACTCCCTCTCAACTCTTTCCCTCAACTCATTTCTAACACCTTCATCCACATCTTGTACAAGGCTTGGTCTTTATTCAAATCTAGAAGCAATAGACAATACAAAATAAGAAACATGTTCATGAGTCATCTCATGATCATCAAGCCTATAATGATCCGAACCATATCCATATTCACTAGAATATTTATCATTTTCTCCTATATCTTTTTCATTTTGATATACCTTATCATTATTTTCATCTCCTTAAATGTTTTCTTATTTATTTTATTCTTTATATCCATTCTCATCATCTTCTTATCTTCTATTTTTACCATTAGAGACTTCTACAACTTCCTTAGAAGACTTGGAAGAAGATATTTTATATTATTCTTCTCCTGGTTCTTCTATTTCCACTTCTTCTCTACCTTGTATTAAAAGAGTCTCACTAACTGGAAGAGACCTAGGAGGACTAGACAAACCATAAGAGACAATAGTAAGACTCTTAAGAATATTCTAGTTACTACCCTCCTCGTATAGTAACTCCTCCTCATCACTAACCTCCTCTTCTTCAAGCTCTCCATCTGAGTACACAACCACCTCATCCGGTTCCAAGCTAGGATCAACAAGATCCATAGGTTTATAAGGGTGTTAAAAAGGATTGAATTCCTCATGAAGCATATCAACATCATCAGCCCATTGCATCTTTTAGAGGTTCTAATTTATTTTCATTCTCTTGTAAATGAATTTGGTCAAACAAAATCCTCCAAAACACACCTAATTTTCTTCTTCCCCATAAACCAAACACTCTTCCTCCAATATGGTGGAAATGAATATTGGGTAAATCAGAGACTTTGACTTAGATGATATTTTTAACATTTCCATTATATAAACCATAAAATTCCTACACAAATTGAATTTTTCTCCTATTTTCATAATGTATAGAAAATATACATCTTAGTATAATATTTTACTAAAATATCATTTTCTCAGGAACAATATTTGCTGAATAAACTTAAAGAGAATTTGATGCTCACTATCCAACATGGTTACAGCTGGTCTTCTAAGGTTCTATCTCTAGTCAGATCATTTAAGGAATTCTTATATTTAGAAGAATCGTTGTCACTTATAATCGATCCCTGATAATCATTTAATACTCCTCCATGAGGAACTTTAAGACATATGGCCCATTGGCTTGAAGAGAAAACAACCTTCTTCCCTTTTATTCTTCTTCGAACCTAGTCTTTATCTTCTCCAAAACTAAAATCAATATTCTGATAAAACTGATACGCTAACATAGGATATAATGGCCTCTCATTATACGAGAACCACTCTACCCATCCCTAGTATTTGATTACTTTTAGCACCAATGATCTACTCGAAATCAACCACACATCATTTAGTTCCTTCTTAGGTACCATTGTTCGATTCTCGAGATGTGAGTTTTGTGAACAGGAAACTATTCTGATCAAATCTCTTTTTTTTTATTCTTCAAAGGATGTGACTCATTGGGTGATAATATAGTATCTCTCTTCAATCTAACCATTTCTAATTAGCTCAAAAGGTTTAGATCATGTTGAGGTAAGGTGAAAGGGTTGCAGAAATGTTCCAAAGATAAAGGTTCAAGAGAGAGTATTGAAAATAGACAAAGTTTCTGATTTAGATAATCTAAGGATTTGAAAATAGAAAAATAAAATAGTATATTTAAATTAAAACAAAGTAAAAAATAACCCAAAAATAAAATAAAATTAGCAACATTGACTTAATTCCAATAAGAGGTAATTACCAATGGTGGGTTATCAAACATTGGGTATTCAACAATGGGTTATCCAATGGTGGGTTATCCAATGGTGGGTAATTTCCAATAGTGGATATTTCCAATGGTGGGTAATTTAAAATGGTGGGTACCCATAATTAAAGTCTTCCCAAAAAAATCATTAACAATTCATGTTCGATGTAGCTTAATCTCTTAGAATTCAATAGACTAGTGGAAATGTTAGCAATCTAATGTTCAGTTCCAATGTATTCAAGATTTATATCACCATTTTTAAAATTATATCTCAAAAATTGATGTCTCACATCAATGTGTTTTTTTCTATAGTGAGACACGTGATTACTGTATATGTTTATTGCACTAATGTTGTAAAAATTTATAGGGAAGTGTTTGAATTCATATCTATAATCTAGTAGAGTGTGTTTCATCCAGGAACATTGACCATAAAAATTACCCACATCTATGTATTCAGCTTCAGTGCTAGATAGTGAAACAGAATTATGTTTCTTACTAAACCAAGATACTATATACTTTCCCAAAATATGACTTATTCTTGAAGTGGTTTTTCAATATAACTTTAAACCAAAAAAATCAGCATCTTAATAACTAACTAATTCAAATTATTATCATTTAGAATAGAAAAATTCTAAATTGGTTGTATACTTGAGGTATTTGAAAATAATTTTAATAGAAAGTAAGTGTAACTCTTTTTGGTTTGCTTGAATATGAGCACACATATACACACTAAACGTAATATTAGGTCATCTAGAAGTTAAGTAGAGAATACTTTCAATCATACCTCTATAAGTGTTTTGATTCACTAACTTCCCATATTTGTCGAGATACAACTTACAGGTGGTAATAATGGGAGTGTCACTAATATTAGTGTTATCCAAACCAAAATGTTTTAAAAGGTACTTGATGTAATTTGATTTAAAATAATTCCTTCTTTATTTTGAAAATTCTGAAATCCAAGAAATAGTTTCAGTTCACCCATTCAAATAATTTCAAATTCATTTTGAATATTCTTTGAAAAATTTGTACACAAATAATTTTTTCAATATCCAAGAATAATATAATCTACATAGATTTGAAAAACTAAAACATCCTTTGAAATTATTTTTATCAAAATGGTAGGGTCACCTATTCCCTTTGAAAATAGTTTTGAAATAGGAAAAGATGTGATCCTATCATATCAAGATATAGGATCCTGTTTTAAACCATATAATGATTTTTTTAATTTAGAAACATGTTTTGGAAAATGAGGATTTTTAAAATTGGGGGTTGTTCAACAAAAACATCCTTAACTATATAACAATTTTAGAATGTTCTTTTTACATTCATTATATATAGTCTGAAATATAAATGATCTGAATAGGAAATAATTATTCTAATGTATTCAAGTTTGGATATAGGTGAAAACATTTCTTCATAGCTTATACGCTCTTCTTGACTATACCCTTGTGCAACCAGTCTATCCTTATTTCATACTATGATATAAGATTCATCAACCTTGTTTCTAAATACCCATTTAGTTCCAATGGTTAAGGTGTCTTTAGGTCTATCAAAATATTCCCAAAATGTTTTCTTTCAAATTTATTAAGTTCTAATTTCATAGGTATCACCCATAATTCATCATTAATTGCATCAATGGTGTTATTAGGTTCCAGATATGAAAAGAATGTGTGATGTTCAACCTAGTTTCTTAGATAATATCTTTTCTATGTACCACTACCTAGGTATCCAATAATAGCATCTAGAGTGTGGTATTTATGAGTTATAATAGCTCTAGGAAAATAATGGTTGGTCACCTCAAAGTCTTATACAAGTTCATGTTCATGTTCTAAAAGTTCCTTAGAACTAGAAGATTTCTATTTTTATTTAACAGAAGAGTTAGAACGATTGACATCTGTTTCCATATTTGAAAAATTATCCTCATGATTTTCTAAATAGTTTTTAGGTTCATGTGGATTTGTATCATCAAACATGAAACAAATATACTCTTCCATAGTCCTGGTTCTTTTGTTAAAAAATATATAGGACTAATTATAAGTTGAATAACTAATGAAAATTCCATCATCTCTATTAGATTCAAATTTTTCAATATTATCCTTTTTGTTAAGAATAAATACTTTTCAACCAAAAACTCTAAAGTTATTAATCATAGGATTTCTATTATTCCAAATCTCATAGGTATTTTTCTTTAAGATAGGTCTAATTAAAACTCAATTAACTATATATCGAGTTTTATTCACATCTTCTACCCAAAAGTATATTGGTAATTCATATTCATTTATCATTTTCGAGTCTATCTCTTGAAGTGTTCTATTTCTTCTTTCTACAAATTTATTTTTCTAGGGGGTCTTAGGAGTAGAGAAGTTATGGTTATAGCCATTTTGTAAGAAAAAATATTCAAATTATTGATTTTTAAACTCACAGCCATGGTCACTTCTTAAGGACTTGATCCTAAGTCCACTTAGATTTTCTATAAATCTAGCATACTTGGTAAAGTGAAGACTTCACTTTTGTTAGCTAAAAAATAATACCCAAGTATACATATAAAATTAATCTATAAGTGCATAGACATAGTGCTTCCCATTTAGACTAGAAACTCTAAAAGGTATAAACAATTTAATGCGAACCAATTCTTGGGGTTAAGAAGTTGAAAAATATTTCTTTGGTTTGAAAGATATTTTGTGTCATTACCCTTTTTGAAAGGGTTTAAAAACATTATCATTTGGGAACTTAAGTTTAGGTAGATCTTTAACTAACCCTTTCCTAGTAAGCTTGCTAAGTGATTAATTGTTTCATTGGCATAATTTTATATCCAATTCCAAGATTCCTTATAGAAGGAACTTAAGAAAAAACAATTTTATGAAAATAAATAATCAAGATTAACAACATAAACATTTTCATTTCTAAAAGCAGTAAATACTAAGGTATTTTTAGAGTTAAAAACAAGATAATAATTGTTTTCAAAAATCACTTGAAACCATCATCACATAGCTATGAGATGATAAGAATATAGTATTTTAAAACATTAATAAATAATAATTTAGAAATTGAAATTGAGTTAGAGTTACCAATTTGTCCAAGGAAAATTATTTTCTCTTTAGAATTTTCATCAAAGGTTACATGTCCACCATAAACCTTTATCAAGTTTTTGAAGCTTGAATAATATCCTATCATATGTATGGAACAATCACAATACAGGTACCAAAGGCTTCTACTAGATCTCTTTAAGAAGGTTCCCTATAAAACAGAGTTTAGGAAAAAAAATATTTTGTTACCCAAATTTTATAGTGTCCAGATATATAAGTGATTGGGTATTTAGGAACCTAGTTTTTCTTAATGGGTTTCCTATAAGCTGATTACAATCTTTTGGGAATAAAAAATTTTATTTGGCCTATTCGTGTAATAACAAGAAGCAGTATTTCCAGGACTAGATTTAGGAAGAAAATTTCTCTTGACAATTCTCCTCTATCCAAATTGGTAACCTAGACTAGTAATATACATAGGTGATATTTGTTTTTAAAGTATTTAAGTGACAATTTATCTAGAATTAGTAAATCTATCTAAATATTTCTTTGACTTTTTAATTGAAAATTTCATTTCTGTATTTCTTTCAAATTTTGAGAATTTTCCTTTCTCTATAGAAAAAACATATTTAATATTAACAGATAATTCATGTTATCATTTCAAGGTTTTGTATTTATCTTTAATCTCATTGAAGGTATCATCAAGAATATTTCAATACTCAATCATTTCCTCATTTTTCATATTTTCATCACTATATTCATCTCCAAAATTATTTTAATTATGTATAGCAGAGACATTAGTAACCTCAGATATGTTTTTTATGAAGCACATATTTTCTCTGTCATTATTTTCTTCATGAGTTGTGTATGAGTCACTCGAGCTATCCTTTGAGGCACTCAAGGTGGATTTTATTGAATTATTATATTTATTATCCTTAATATCATACTTATTTTTTTATTTTAACTTGGGATAGTCATCCATGACATTTTCATTTCTTTTACACTCATAACAGCTAATCTCATTTGAATTATCATCTCTTTTTCAGACTCTTTTAATTCCATCTATTATAATAATTTCACTTGTATCTCAGTTTCTTGAATAGTGTATTCTTATTATAGAATTACTTAAACCTTCTAGATAGATGGGTTATCTCTTAATCACTATCTACTGGTGATTCCTTAACACAATAGCTTTCAACTTGAATTTTTTCCTTCTATTTTGATGTAGTGGGCTTAAAGGATATATATTTTCTATTAGGTTCATCTTTCTCTTTATGGGATAATTTAAGCTCTTCATAATACAAAATTCACTTTTCTATAAACTCCTTGACATTATTTTTATTTATTTTATAGGGTTCTCTTATGGAAACTAATTTTCCACTCTATCTTTCTGGAAGACACCACAATAGTCACATGTTTTTACCATTATCTAACATTGGGTTTCCCAAGGAATGCATTTTATTTACCATTTCATTAAACCTAAGATACTTATTATAAATAAGCTTATGAAGTTTCATTTTGAATGTACCATATTTAATATTATAATTATTTAATCTCATTTCTTTGACATTACTTGTTCCTTTATGAGAAATAGAAAATATATCCCAAGTTTCATATAAAATTTTACAAGAAGATGTTCTATTACACTCTTCATCTCATGAATCAAAATAAAGGGAATTCATGGATTTAAATTTTTTTTATAGGAAGTTTTAGTATCATTATCCCATGTAGCTCTAACAGTTACAGGTATTTTATATTTATCCTCTATAGGAGTCTATATTTCAACGTACATGCCTTCAATGTTCATTTTCATCTTTATTTTCCATTAAGAATAGTTATTTCCATTAAATAAATGTGGTATGTTTGTAGAAAAAAAACTTATTGTTTATTATCCATTCAAAGAACTAAATTTAGAACTAATAAAAATTTAGGATCTTTAAAACACAACTAAAAATATAGATTAAATGATTTTTTTTAAAAATCCCTTGATACCAAATTTTAGCCAAAGTGATTAACTCAAGGGGGTGAATTAAGTACCCAATTAAAATTTCTATTAAAACAAGTTTGAATAAAATATCCCAATAAAATAAAATTTTCTAGTTAATCAAAAGAGTAGTTCTGCATGAATTTGATCTTTCATAAGATTCCTCAAAGCTTTATTATAGCTCAGTTAAAATAATATGGATATTATATTAAATTCTAAAATCAATTGACTCAATCGAATACTTATATAAAAACTATTTAAGATTAACTATCAATGTAGTGGTTTTGTTTAATGTTAAAAAAAAATTATGTTTAATGATATGAAAAGAAACTAAACAAAACAAAACACTCAAAAGAATAATAATAATAGGTTTAGTCTCAAGCCAAGACCTAATCCCCTCCACTTGGAAATCACTCATTTCCAAGTAGATTATATAAAAATGATCTTGATACATAACCTGGACTAGGTTTAAAAAACATCTATAATGTTTTCCAGGCCATGAAGGTACATCTTCCACAATAACCATGGGAAGAAAACAAACACAAACCACACAATGACCTCTTATAGAAACATTGTGGGTAATAAAAAGTAAAGAGATGGTAAGATAATATCAGTTATTCCCCAGTTGAAATATAAAAATATAGTGTTTGTTGATAAAAATGTTGAATAAAACACTACTCAAGACTCCTCATATATAGTTTGGAGAGAATCTCAAGAATTTTCTTTAATAATTGTAGTAAAAACAGACTATCATAGGCTCCCTTTTTTTCTGATTGTAAGGAAGGTTTTGAATGTACAATATGTTCTACTCTTCCACATTTGATTTTAAGTAATATGCACCATGTTATCTCTTGATATATGATCCTATAATTATTTAGAAAGTATTATATACTTATCTCTAACACATAACCTTCTATATTAAACATTTAGGAGTGTCTACTTTTAAGAATAATCATTTTGATATACTAACTCCTCATACTAAACTCCTTACATGGGCTTTAATACTTCCCTAAAATAGTTAATAATAATCCTTAAAATAATACTCATCATTAAATTCAATAATATATACATTAGAGGCATTTAATTTAAATGTCTTTGAATAGAGATGGTGGATCATGGCTAGGGGTGACTCGTTTACAGCAATGAGTTAGGTCAATACAGAGTATGTCTGGCAGTAGATCATCTGACGGTTGGTCAGGTCTAGAGGTGAATCATGTTTAGTGGTGACTCCTATCAATAGTTAATCACCTCAATGGTGACTCATTTCAATGGTGACTCATCTCAACGGTGACTCATCTCAATGGTGAATCATATGATGACGACTCATCAGACTATAGGTAAAGTCTATCTATAAGTCATTTTGGTGGAGATACATTCCTAATAGTGAATCTTTTCAGATGGTGACTCAACTTCAATGGTGAGTCTTTTCTGGTATTGAATAAACTTTAACGGTGAGTCTTTTATGGTAGTGACTCAACTTCAACAATGAGTATTTTTTGGAAGTGACTCATCTCAATAGTGATTCATTTTAATACTTACCCAAATTTTAATCATACATCTTTATATTGTAAAATTATATCAAAAAATAGTAAAACCATTAAAAAATAATTAACATGATTTTATGATCATTAAAACAAGGGTGTCAAAATAAATCTTTCCTCTAATACCAACTATGGAAACCTAGGGCTTTTCATACATAGATATTACATGTTTTAAAATGAATATACATGACATTATACAAACACACACCTGAGGACTGAAATAGTTTAGTTCAATTAGAAACTTAGAACACATTCTTATAATTTGGTGAAAATGTTCAATATATACAATAGAGATCTTACCCTTAAGTAATCCTACTTAAAACCTTTATCTATAACCTAGGGTAAGAAAACATAATAAAGGTTGATCTTAGAAGCTCAATAATGGTAAACATAGGAGATATGTAAACATAACAAGAACATAAGGTTATGAGAATATTGACAATACATTTGAAGGTCATGCCCTATATATAAAAGATAATATATAGAAAGTATTACATGAATATGGTAAGATCATAAGACATTAATCATAAAGGAATCAAGAGCATAATCCATGAAATCATAAAAAATGAATAACACATATAATTTCTAGCATGAATATAATCATAGGAAAATAATTTTCATATTATTCAAGTCTCCCTACCAAGACCACCATAAGGGACAAAGTCCATTAATGAACTAAGTTCACTCCCCATTTTATCCCTATATTACTAAATCGGGTACACTTCTCATTCTAACCCTGTTTTAGTAAACCAATTTCACTTACCATTCCAGTCTTGTAATACTAAACTGGGTGTACTTTCCGTTACATCCCTATATTAATGAACCTGGTTCACTTCCCATTCTATCCCTATATTACTGAACCATGTTCACTCCTCATTCCATCCCTATATTACTAAACTAATTTCCCTCCTTGTTCCATCCATGTCTATCTCATGAGAAATATAAATCTTTACCCAAAGCATTAGAGGGAGATATAGGTCTCACCCATCACATAATGAAATCATACATATGTGGGCCACTAGATCATAAATATTCATCATATAATAACCCATGAAATTAAATGGGTATCATAAACATTTTAACATATCATAACCGATGGAAAATGATAAAAGTTTCACAATCATTTCTTTATTGTACAACCCATGAAAATAAGTGGGTTTTATAATCATTGTTTCATCGTATAACTCATTGAATAGAAACAGGTCTCACAAAAAACTTACCATCATAAACATAAAAAATTAAAATAAAGAATAATAATGGTGTCCTTAGATAATATCCCCAGTAAATATTAAGCTATATCAAATTATTACATCCTACATTGAGAATGATTTTTAAAGATCACTTGGAACATTTCTTAAGGAAAATTATCCTTCTTTAAAAATCATTTTTTTAAATATAAAACATTTTTAAAAACCTTTTATTTGAAAATCAATTAGAAAAACTTATAAAAGAATAATTTAAAAATAATCTTAAAATAATTTAAAACATTTCTTGAGTAAATATCCTTTCCACTTTGAAAAATATTTTTAAAACATAAAACCTTTTTAAAACATTTTTCTTTGAAAATAACCTTGAAAACTTCTAAAAGAAGATTTGAAAACCATTTAGAAAAATTAAAACATAAATCATATTAGAAATAATTTTCTTTAAAAATTATATAAAAAAAATTTAAAAACATTTTTAAAATATTTTTATAAGACATTGTTTTTAAATAACACAATTTTCAAACCAAATGGAGAGATAAAGTCAGATTCCCTTAAAAACATTTTATTAATTATCGTAAGTAGTAATGAGTGGAAAAATGGTACCATTTGTTAAAGTTATAATGAATAGACATGGTATAAGATAATTCATGACTATTCTTGAGATATGGATTATAATATTTCATCAATGGAAGCATAATCTTAAATAATATTGATAAACGATGAGATTGTGGAAATAAACTCTTACCACTTTGGTAACCTTGAATCATAATACCCATGAAAGAATAACATTAAATTAAAATTAAAATATAATTAAAAGTATTATGTTCATGATATAACACATCAAATTTTTATTACACGCACCTTGTAAAGAATATAGGTTCATAACATAACTTGTTCCACAAAGATGGAAAATTGAGACAAAATTCCTATACTGATGTGGTAACTTTTAAACCATAAACCCCATGAAAGATAGATCCAATAATGGAAATATAAATAATAATAAATTTTATTATATTAATCATAAAAAACATTCATGGGATTTATATACACTATATATAATAAATAAGTGGTGAATATAACATGTTTCTCACAAAAGTAAAAAGTGAGACATAAATCTCTTACTGTGTGAGTAAATTTTGAATCGTGATCCCCATTTAATAATAAAATCAATTAAAACATTTAAAATAAATAAATAAAATAAATTCAAGATATAAAATTTCATAGATCAGTATATCCACCACACAAAATAAATGAGTAGTGAATATGGCATAGGTATCACAGAAATAAAAGTGAGACTAGAAATCCCCACTCCTTAAGACTTGACTCTTTTCGTACTTATTAAAATGCCATGTATGATAAATATATGTTTTTTATAGATATATCAAAGAACCATATTAATATATATTATACCATATATGGTCTTATTATTACATTATATTAGCCATTTATTAACAATTCCACGTTAAAGTTCTGTTTCGGGTAATAACTGATTTGTTTTTCATATATGTTCTGACTTGTTATTTTTGGTACTATTACATTAATAATGATTTAATAATTTATATAATATAAAAAATGGTATAAATATCATATATATTTATTATATGTTTATTTAAAGTGATTTAATATATTTAAATATAGAAAATAAAATACACCATTCATGGAGACGGTAGGTCATACGTACGCACAAATGTTATTTCCATTTTATTATCGTATTAAAAGAATTAAAAGTTAAAGAAATATTTATATATTATAATTTAAATATAATTTTAACATCATATATAATACATATTTCTATTAAAACCATCCTTAATATATTCCATGTAAAAAGTGAATGAATCACGCTATTTTGAGGAGGCTATAGTCCACACATCCACAAACGATGTTATCATATTCCCAAAAAATAGAAAGCATGAATGTATGTGTTGTATAATAATTAAATAAGAATAAATAAATCATAAATATATTATATTTAAAATAAAAATAGTATTTCATTCATTATTCCCAACCTTGAGATATGGTAATGGAAGAAAGAATGACATCAGTTCGCAAGTCGGTAATCCACTGTACACATGAATAATGATTGTGTATCCCATTTTATAGAAGTGTGTGAAGTTTTAGGTATTTCTATTAACTTAAAAAAATCTCATTATATTTAATATATTGAGGTTATTATATAATAATTTTATAAAAATAATTTAATGGGTGGAGAAAGAAATAAAAGAATGGTTCTTATTGAAGAATGTTGTCTCTTCTACGAGTAACTCCTTTTGGTTTTCACCAAAGGACATTATTTGTTTGATTTATGTCAAACTTTAGTCTTATAGGATTATAGGAGGTATGTTTGGAGTGTATAATTTTAGTTTATTAATTATCCAAAAGTCTTTATATGTGTGAAGAAGTGGGGAGAGTGAATTCCCTTTTATAAGGGTGGTGAGTGGAAAACTTGTCAATACCAAAAAGGTAAACACTATTGGGAGATCTACCTTAAATCATGTGCCTCCAATAATGAAATTTTTTTAACTAAAATAGGTTTTATGGTAGAAATATAACCATAAAATCTATTTTGTAAAATTTTATAGGTCATTTTTCCCTTAAGTATAAATTATAACCATAATGTAAACTCATTTTTACCTTAGTCGCTATAATTAATTTTAATTAATTTCATTAAATTTTTTGTGATAATATTTTTTGGAATCAATATATATTATAAATTATTTTTATTAAAAATATGGAATACATATTTTCAAAATAAAATCATAGAATTGGTAGGATTTAATTTAAAATTAATCTCATAGACAGGACATAACAACGTGTTTTTAAAGAAAAAAAGGTCAAATGTTTGATATGTTTTTATACCAAATTTCAATGTAAAATTGATTCCAAGGACAAAATTTGGATTTATATATATATTATTTAACTATTTATACATTAAAAAAAATTAAAATATAATTTAACTGTTTAAATAAATTAGTCTAAAATGTAGTTTTCAATTAAAATTCAGTGTTTTCACTGTACATCAAAAAATGAAACTTCTTAGAAGAAACCAAAAAATCGCCCAAAGTAAAATTTTATATTACGATTTTATAAATGAATTTTACTTTTTAAAATAAAAATTATAAAAGTTTCAAAAATTATTTTTAAAACATGTCTTCCATTAAAAGGTGACAAAACTGCTTTTTAGAACTATACATCTTTTAAGCCAAAAATTAGATTTTGTTATTATTTTATTCTTATCAAACTTATTGAAAGAATTTGAAAATATATGGTTGAATTTATAATATATAAATTTAGTTAACATATATCACTAATATTTATTAATATAATTTATTAAGATAAAATGCCTTTGTGGTCATAAAAATAGTTTTTTTCTTAAAAACACATACTTTATATTCAATTTGTTTTTATTTTCATTTATAATTAATTTATAACCAAAGAATTAATTTTATAAACATGTGTAAACAATATTTTCCGATTTTAGTTATTCTTATTCATATCTACCATTCCGACAGCTAGGTGATAACAATAAAAATATTTTAATAATAATATTTATAGTATATTGTAGTTCAGTAAAACCTGATCTTGCGTGTAATGCCAGCTTTAAAAGAAACAAATAATTTTGTATAACAGAAGCCAAACTTAGTATTTCATGTACCATAAGATAATCTATGTGTTTCACGTAGTGAATTATGAAGTTTTTGTTGTATATAACTCAAGCATAACTTGGTGTAGTGTGAAATTCAAGACATTAAAAGAATTTAATTTATTTGAAAAAAAATCAATTCTTAAAAACATAGGGTGTTTCATTATATATACATATAAACTATATTTTTTATTTCATGAAAATTATGATTTTCATGCATTAAAAAGTTATAAATCATTAAATGAAAAATATGTTAAACACCTGAGCAATCCTCCACTAAAACTATTATTTAATAAATTGTTTCATATGTTGAATTGTATGGGATGAGTTTTAATTCATTAAATTAATACATTGGTCATTGAATTGAATCATGCATTATAAATTCATGAGTAAATATAGTTATAGTTTAATATAATCTTCAATAGCTTATATACATACTTTTATATGATCATTGTGTGTCAGTGTGAGTGTATTTGTGTGTGTGTGTAAATGTGATTACTTTATATTTGACCAATAATCCTCTTCACCTCAATCTCTATTTTTCTTCCTAATTTTTATTAGAGAAACTAGCTTGATATGGAGTATTGATGAATCTCATCTAAACATATTATGATTCAATTCAACCCATGGATACCTTCATATGTGGGAATCTTTCATCTAACAGTTTTTTTATCTTTATCAAACTCATTCAAAAGATTTTTTGAAGATGTTGTAGTATCTTATTCTATGTTAGCTATTCCATTTATAGTTTTATTCATTTTTAATTTTCCATATATTACATATTTCACAAATGGGAGATCCTAGATAATAAATCTTATATGCATCCACTTCATCTAATAATTTTTATTAAACTCGTTGAAATCCCAATAGGAAATTTATTCCTTTATTATTTTATCCCTAGTTTGAGAATTAAATATCTCTATAGAGCCTTTATCCTAACTTATGGGTCTAGATAATTATACTAGAAGTGATCACATGCTCACCCACATCTAAAAATTATGTGATATTTTATTTAGTAAAGAGAGGTTCCCATAGGATATAATAGTGGTTGTAATGAATCCCTCAGACATCATCCTTTGTATGAAATAGATATCCATAATTTGTTCCTAAATTCACTACTACCATCATAGAGGGACATGTTTTCAAAAATATGGATAATGGTTTTCTATCATGGGTGAGTGGGATATTTAGTTGAGGATGTTCCTAGATTTCCCCCTCTTCAGGAAATCAACCTTTTCATTTATCTTCACTCTGAGACCACACTGATATATTTTTTTTCCTATTGGATGGACTCTGTTATTCTTAGAGAGATAAAGGTGTGGTAGGGGGATCTTGTAGATAATAGTTTAATCTAACTCAATGTGTCCCCTTCGGTGTCTTAGGTGTTGTTCACAAATAATGAATGTGGGGGATTGAGTATTTGTATTAACTATCATCACTTGAATTAGGTGAAAGTCATGAAAAAATACACTCTACTGAGGATCAACATCCTCTTCAACCATTTGAAAGGAGTTATGTTTTCCTTGAAGATTAACCATTGGTCTTGGTATCACCTAATTTGGGTTTATGAGGTCGATATCTCAATTATGACATTCCAATTATTCTATAAGAATTATGAGTTTCTAGTGGTGACCTTTAACATAATGAATGGCTCAACTATGTTTATATGCATTATGAAGTAAATAATTTGATCATTCCTTTACTAGCTTGTTGTGGTATTCATTGAGGAAATCATCATCTATTCAATGTTAGAGGATGATCATGTTGAGAATATAAGGTTGTTACTAGACATTATATTGGAGTACTAGATCTATAGAAAGCTCTCAAATTTCCCGTTATGGATTCAACAGGTCAAATTTTTTGGGGGTTACATCTCATGGGGTGGGGAGGATTTGGTCCCAAAAAAGATCCAGGAAATACCTCTATGGGGGCCACCCAAGAGTGTGTTTTATGTGCATAGATGTCTTGGATTTCTTGGATACTACCTAATATTTGTGAAAAATTACTCTAAAATGACATCTATCATGATTAGCCTTAACTAAAAATGATATCCTTTCATATGGTTAGATTAATGCTAGATATCTTTTGATAAGTCAGAGTGGAGATTTACAATTTCTTGTATTCTAAAACTGCAGGAGGAAGGTGTTGAGTACCTGGTGTTTTATGGAACCTCTGGAGTTAATCTTGGTTGTGTGCTTATATAGAGGTATAAAATGATTTCTTATGGGTTTATATAGTTAATGTCTCGTGATAATGACAACACAATACAAAATCTAGAGCTGGTGGCAATAGTTTTCTTCATGAACATATAGAGACATTACCTTCTTAGCGAGTGTTTTAAAGTCTTCATGGACCATAACAGTCTCATATACATCATATCCCATATAAATTTTAATATAATATAGTGTCATTGGATATAGGTTTATATATACTATAACTTTGAGCATATTTATACCCAATAAATGGGTAACATGGTGGTTTATTCCATTAGTAGGAAGTCTTGAACATGTTTAATCGAGTAGACCTCTAAGCAGATGTAAATGATATAGTTTTCATTGGAAGATTACGGATGAGTGTCCTATCATGGATTGATATTGTTGTCCCCTTTTCTTATATAGTGGGTGAGGGAGGCCTATTTAGGATACATTGACTATGAGTTCATGCATGATCAAATATCCTGAAATGATGTCCCATATTGATTTCTCGAAGTTGGGGAGCATTACATCCTCTTTTGATAGACGATAAATGTTTTTGTCATACTGATTGAGGATGTGATGTGGGAGTTCCACACTTTACCCTAGATTGTATATCTAAGTGTAATGAAGATATACCAAGATATCAAGAATCTTTATTGGTGGATAGGTATGAACAAGAGTGTTGTTGAGTTTTTCGGACCTTTATCAAGGAATATTTCCTCAGAGGGGGTGAATTAGGGTATTAGAGTATGATACTTGATTTTTTATGTTATTCTCTCAACTTAAGGAACACTTTAATATCTCACATTATTTCTCTCTAGAGTGAATAAATTAGTAAATGAAACAGATGATTTTTTATGGTTCACCCACACTTGGCTAGTCTAAGGAGAATGTACAATAATGTGCATGTGCATAAAACACAATAAAATATCATTGATTCATTTAGTATAAGTTTTTATCAGTCTTACTAACCCTCTTTGTTCACTACCATGTTTGGAAATATCACTACTCTCCTACACTAGGGAACTCATTGTTACTTATGATTTGATCTTCTTCCTTAAACAATGAAGATAGAAATATTCACCAAAAATTGTGTTTCTTCTTCACAACAAAAATAATTTGAACTTATAGTAAGATGTTGGAACACCTGGATGACCCACTTCTTTGAATTCTAGTTTATAGAGGATATCTAGAATTACCATCTTAAATTCTAGAGAGATCTGTAATTTCTCTTCACTCTACCTCCAGTTTTATATGACTTTTTCAGCCTAAGATAGATCCCCTTTTAAAACCACTATTCAATGTGCATCCCTCCATACCGTTGATTGAATGAAGTTAAGGCCTTTAAAACTTACCAAAAACTACCCATAAATTGAAGTCTTAAACTAATATTAAATCCCTAATATTTGTAATGTTTAATCTCCATATTTGTTGACTCGGCCTATAAAACAACTTTTAGCATTGCATAGTGAAAAACATACGACCATGTTTCCTTCAACACATCAATCAATACACACATAGACTTAATTTGAAGTTCATTTTTAATAGTAATACTTCATCTATTCAAGTTTCATCGTAGTCTCTTACATTCTCTTAGTGGGATAATCCATGTTTTCTATGTAGAAAAAAGTTCCACCAAATCCAGTAAAATGGTGTGATGCATTTTGAATGGTCGTTTTAAACTCATCATGACCGCTAAAATTCTTGTAGAGGAATTGAAAATTTCCCATTTATGAATTTATAGAAACCCAAGCTTATCCTAAATAGATATTACATCATTTGTTTTAAAATATTCATTATATTACACAAACACATGCCCGAGGATCGTAATAGTTTAGTATCTTTGGAAACTTAGAAAAACAAACAACTATTCTTAAGGTAAACTAAATCATCGCCCACTAGGATATTTATAACTAGCACCATTATTAGACATATCATATGTAATACATTTATACATAACCTGGGGAAAAGAAAAATAATAAAGGGTGGACTTAGATGATCAGTAATGGTAAACAAGAGAGATATATAAGCACAATGTGAACATAAGGGTATGATAACATGAGCATAACATTTGAAAACCATACACTGCATATGAAGATCATAATATTGAGTAATGTAATAAATATAGGAAGTTCATAAGACATAAATCATAAGTTAATCAAATAAATTAGACATGATAGAATAACATTGGCATAAGACATATATTTTTTCATATACATAACTATAGAAAATCATTTCCATAGTAGTAAATGATCACTACCAAGGCTATCATAGTTTTATTGGTTGACTTCCCAAACCATAATAGTAGCCAAGGTTCACTCCCAAGACCATCATAGTATAAAAATTACCTTACTCAACTGGTTTCACTCCCCTTTCCATTCTTGTCTATCTCATGTGATATAAATATTTACCCAATTAATTGGAGGGAGATATAGTTCCCACCCAAAAAAATCATACATATGCGTGCCACAAGACTATAAAAAAGTCATCATATCATAACCCATGAAATAAAATGTGTTTAATAAATATTCCATCATATCATAACCTATGTAAAATGGATAGAATCCATACTAATTTCATCATTTCATCATAGCATAACCCATAAAAAAGAAGTGGGTTTTATAATAATTTTATCATGGTATAACATATGGAAGAGAAACAAGTTTCATAAACATCAAGACATAATAAACATAAAAAATTAATAAAAAGAATAATAATTTTATCCTTGGATCATATCCCCTATAGGTCATAGGTAACATCAATGAATGTTATCTTAGATGGAAAATTATTTTTAACAGTCATTTGAAACATTTCATGAAGAAAATATCATTTACACTTTAAAAACACTTTTTAGAAAATAAAAAATTTTGAAAATAATTTCATTTAAAAATAAAATTTAAAATTTATAAATTAACCTTCAAAAAATGTTCAACATGGTGGGAAATTTTGTTCATGTTGTACATATTAGAATAAATATTCCTTTCACATTTTTATTAAAATCCAAACAGAAATTGTTTAAAAAAAATAAAAAGATTACTTTAAAATAATTATTTAAAAATTCAAAACTGTTTATAAATATATATTAAAAATTATATGATAATAGTGAAAAATTTGAAAGCATTTTTTTGAGAACATGGTTTTGTAAGAAAATGGATTTTCTAATTAAATAGAGAAGTAAATTCAGATTTTCTTTAAAATAGTTTATCAATTATTTTAAGTATAAAAGAGTGAGAAATTGGTGTTATTACTTGAAAATATCATTAATATCTATAGTATAATAAAATTCATGAGTTTATTTAGCTATAGATCATAATATTTTATCATTGGAAACATAATCATAAAAATCTCAATAAACTATGAGATTGTAACATAAAATCATTACCACTTTGGTATCTTCGAATCGTAAGACCCGTGATGGAATAACATAAAATGGATCTTAAAATATCATGAGGATAAATAAATTCATGACCTTAAAAGTGAAAGGTTGTGTATATACACCTGGTGAAATAATATAGGTGCATAAGATAACCTACATCTCAAAGAAGGAAAATTGAGATAAAAACCCCTAACCTTAAGTCTTGAATTTTGTCATACATGTTCAAACATCATTTATAATAAAATAATTTTATTATACATATATTAAAAAACAATATTTATATTTATATATATCATACCACATATTATTTTTTATGAAATTTTATAACTCAGTTGTTAACAATTTTATGTTAAAGTTACATTTCAAGTAATAACTGATTTGTTTCACATGTGTTTTGATTTTTTATTTTTGGTCCTCTTACTTTGATCATGGTTTTATAATATAAATAATTTTAAACATGATATAATTATAATATATATTCATTAAATATTTATTTAGAGTAATCCATTAAATTTAGTGATAGAAAATGAAATACATCGTTCATGGATATGGTAGGTCGTACGTACACATGAACGCTATTTCCATTTTATAGTAGGATTAAAATAAAGAAATTTGAATGATATATTATCATTAAAAATCATTTTTATTTCTTATATATCACATATTCTCATTAAATCCATCCTTATTACCTTCCATGTAAGGCATGAATGAATCACATTGCTTTGTGATGTGTAGTTTGTCATACACATGAGCGACACTATCATATTCCCAAAAAATTGAGAGTATGATTTTATGTGTGATATAATGATTCGAAAAGTGTAATTATATCATAAATATAATATATAAATAATAAATCCATCCTTATTTTCAACCTTGATGTATGGTAATGGAAAAAATGGCATTGATTCGTGAGGTGGTAGTATGTTGTAGACAAGAATGATGATTTTGTATCCCATTTGATGGATGTGGATATGGTTGTAGGTAATTATCTCAACATAATAACATATTATTATATGGAAAATACTAAGTTTATTATATCATCATGGCATAATAATAATTTATGAGGTGGAGGAAGAAATAAATAAAAAATTCTCATTGATGAACGTTATCTCTTCTTTGAGTACCCTCCTTAGGTTTTCACCAAAAGTCTCACTCAGTTGTATTTTTTTCCAAAATAAGGATCATAGTATTATAGAAAGAATTTTATTAAGTTATTTATTAATTTATTTTCTAAAATTAATGGTTTTTAAGGTGTTGAGAAGATAGGATAGGGGTGACCTTTTATAAGTGAGGTGAGCGGCATTGTTGTAATGTTTTGAAAGAAAAATGTGTAACATCATTTTCCACATACCAGAAGGGTCCAAAATGGCTCAAATTAGAACCTTCGACAATATAAGGTCTAAATAAAGACATAAAATATATTTTATAAAAGTTTATAAGTCATTGTAACAATTATACTTTTAGTTTAACTCCCCAGTAAACCAATTTTTATCATAACCACGATAAATAATTTCTTCTATTTTTACAATTTATATTGGTAAAAAATTAATTTAAACATATTCGATAATATAAATTATTATTATTCAAAATAATGAATCCATTTTTTCAAATTAAATTAATTGAAGTGTAAAAAATTATTTTAAAATTAATCCCACAGATGCGACGAGAAAACAGGTTTTTAAAGAGAAAATGTTCAAAATATTACAATGTTTTTATATCAAAATTAAATATTAAAATGATTATAAAGACCTAAATAGTAATAATGGATGTATAATTTAACTAATTTTAATTTAAACCAATTTAAAATCTATTTTAACTCTATAAATATATTAAAATAAAATCCATTTTTCAATTAAAATCCAGTATTTTTCATTATTCATCAAAAAATGAAATATTTTAGAGAAATACCCAAAATTAATCCTAATCTAATTTTGACTCTAAAATTTCGAAAATGATTTTTTTTTATCAATTTTATTTTCAAAAATTTTGAATTTTTTTTTATTATTTTTCACAAAACAAAATAAAAAATAATTTTTGATAAAATAGTATTTTAAAAACATATAAAGACTTTACCAAAAATAAAATAATCTTTTTATTAAATATGTTTACTTTATATATAAAAATTTTAATAAATATTTATAAAGTAGATATTACTATTCGTATCACTATTTTTAATGGCTAGTTTATAACGGTCGCATTTAATAAACTATATTAATAATATGTAATGGTTTTGTTAAAACTCAGTGTTGTGTGTAATGTAAGATAACCAAGTGTTTAATGGTGTGAAATCTTAACATAGTGTTGCATGTAATGCAATATATTAGAAAATTTTAATTTATTCAAAAAATATTAATACATAAAAACTTGGGGTGTTACATCCTACCCCCCTTAAAATTAATTTCTCCCTTGAAATTAATCACTCTGATACAATCAAATGAGGATACTTTTTCCACATCATATCCTCAAGTTCCTACATAGCTTCCTCAAAATGATTTTTTTTCTACAATTTTTTTTACCAATTTAGTGTTTTTGAAAAAAATATCTTTATGATCCATAATCTCCACTAGTTTTTCCTCATGAATAAAATCTTTCTACATTGGTATGACCTCTGAGTTCTATACATGTGATGGGCCAGGTATGTACTTCCTCAAGAGAGATACATGGAACACATACTGGACATTAGAGAAGTTTAGTTTAAGTGACAAATGATAAGCTATGGTCTTGATAAGATCAAGAATTTGAAAGGGACCAATATACATTGGGCTCAGTTTCCCTCTCTTCCTAAATCTCATAAAATTCTTCCATGGAGAAATTCTTAGAAACACATTATCACCAACATCAAATTCTAGATCATTTTGGTGATTATTAGCATACATTTTCTACCAACTCTACATTTAATTGATGTGTTGTTGAATGTATCTAAGCTTATATTTGGTTTCTTCAACTATCTTAGGTCCTAATAGATTTCTTTCTCCAATTTCATTCCAGAAAATTAGATCTCTACATTCCTTTACATATAGGGATTTATAAGGATCCATATAAATTATTTAGTAAAATCTATTTTTCTAAGAAAAACCATCTATAGGAAGGTGTTTATCACAACCAACTTTGAAATCCAAAGAAAAAGATATCAACATATCCTATTGGGCTTGAATTTTTCCTTTAGACTGAGCATATGTCTGAGGATGATAAATAGTAATGAAACTCAAATTTATATCAAGAGGTTTCTGAAGACTTCTCCAGAACTTTTTGGTAAACCTAAAATCCTGATCATACATAATGGAATTTGATACTCCATGAAACCTTACCACTTCCTTAATTTATATCATATAAATTTGATCTAAATATAATTTTCTCTAATATTGATGAAGTGTGATGATGTAATAAGGTGATCGACTACAACCCATATTTCATTATTCTCTTTAGAAATTTAGTGGTGTCTAATGAAAAAATACATGGTGATTTTTTCCCATTTCCATTCGGGTATGGGTAATGGATATAAAATCCCCTTTATATTTCAGCCTTAACTTGCTGACATACCAACTAATGAGATTGAAACATTCTGATATCTTTATCCATACCATCCCACCATAAATACTCTATCAAATTTCTATATATCATTGTAAATCCTAGATGAATAGAGAATGATGATGTATGATCTTCCTTTAATAACTCCTCCTTCAAATATGTTATGGATGAAATGCATAAATTGTTCCTAAACCTTTTTGTTCCATTATGATAAGGTTAATATCAAGAAAATTTCTAACCATATTTTGCAGCTCTACAACTTCCTCTTATTCCTCTTTAATCATAACTTGGATAGATGGTTAAAAATTCACCTAAGGAAGATAATATTTCCCCCCTTCTTTTATAATTTCTATATTCATCCTTTTCAAATCCATAAATATTTTATCTTTTATAATCCTCATCATTGATAAGCTAGAATTATCCTTTCGACTTAAATAATTTTCCACCTTTTTTTATTTCCTAGGGTGTTGATGTATTGAGCAGTCACAATCTTTAATCAGCTCTAACAATCTTCTTTGGTGCATATTTACCTCCTTCTCTGTGAATATATACTTTAAACTTTAATAAATGGTATATATATAAAAAATTTATCCCTAAAAATAACTCCTTTATATCTTTAATGAAAAAATTACCACTACTAACTCTAAATCATGAGTTGGGTAATTTTTCTCATGAATCTTAAATTATCATGAGGCATAATTTATAACCATTTAATTATGTATAATGATATATCTCAATCCCTTCTTGGATGGATCAAAATAAATTAAAAACTCTCCATCACTAAAGTTTAATGTAAGAATAGGTGTGATAAATAATCTTCTCTTAAATTCTTTGAAATTTTTCT
Source organism: Viscum album (assembly GCA_963277665.1). Classification (NCBI taxonomy): domain Eukaryota; kingdom Viridiplantae; phylum Streptophyta; class Magnoliopsida; order Santalales; family Viscaceae; genus Viscum; species Viscum album. The sequence continues at coordinate 2,967,429 of OY728136.1, forward strand.
GACATTCATCTTCCCAGAGGAACATGCCTCCCTTATGAGTTAATTGAGTCAAAGGATTATATAGTTAGGTGAAATTCTACACAAACCATCAATAATATCCAACTAAATCAATAAAACTATAGATCTTATTCTCCATGGTTGGTCTGGACCAATATTCAATATCATCTATCCTCGATGGATATACTAATATACCCTCTCATAAGATTATATGACACAAAAATGAAACCTTTTACAGCGAAAATTCATACTTTTAAAACATTTCATATTTTTTCTACTTCCTTAGGGTTATTAGAACAATTCTCAATTGGTCTTCATTATCTTACTTTCTATTTTAATAGATAATAATATAATCTATAAATACTACTAGAAACTAATCATGGTAATCTCTAAAGAATCTATTCATTAAATCCATGAAGATGATGGGGGAATTAGTAAGACCGAATGGCATCACTATATATTCATAGTGTCCCTACCTTTTATGTAATGACATCTTGGGTATATATTCATTCTTGAACCTCAATTGATGATATCCAAATTGAAGTTCAATCTTGGAAAAGTATTTAACTCTGAAAAATTGATCAAATAAGTCATCAATACAAGGAATATGATACATTTTATTAATTTTGATCTTGTTCAGATTCTAATAATCAATGTAGAGTCACATTTATCCATATTTATTTTAAAAAAATATAACTGGTACACCCAAAGGAGACACACTTGTCTGAATGAATCCCTTTTTAAGGTATTTATGGAGTTCCTTATTTAATTATTACAACTCAATTAGGGCCATTTTATAAGGAGTCTTTGAAATTTCTATATCATCAGGTATGATTTCAATTGAAAACTCAACTTAAAATTCTGGTGGAAGTTTAGGAAACTCTTTCATAAAGACATCAACAAATTCCCTCACAATAGTAATATCATTGATTTCAATTTTATACCCAACCATTTGAGATAAACAACCCTTATGAATGGGAATTAAGTCCAATAAAATTGGTGTGATCTCTATCAAAATTTCATACTTATCATCACATTGATAGACAATCATAGGTTAGTTTAAAATTTTAAATATAACTTCCCTTACTTGAAAATTGATGTGAAGTTTATTTAGGGAAATACAATCATGCCCAATATAACATCAAATTCATCCAAAGCAATAATGAAAATATTTACATTAAGAACCTTCTCACCAATTTTAACTAGAAAGGATTCATAGACTTGAGATGTGGTCATTATTCCATTAGTATGTTTCACTACTAATTATATATCTAATAGTTTGGGTGGAATCTTGATACCCTTAGAAAGTTTTTCATATAGGAAATAATTGGTGGGTCAAAAGTAAAATAAGACATTATCATTTCTATAGTGTATGGTAAGTGTACCATTCACTGCGATTTTATCACACCCATCATCAAAAATAGTGATCACATGAGATTTACCTTTGTATCTTTGCTTAAGAGATTTTTAATTTTGATCATCATAATTAACCTTTAGATTTGGTCATTGGTTAGAATAATGGGCGTACTCCTTACCTTTGAAACACTAGTGTGTGGGTGGTGCATTTTTACATTTCCCCTCTGTTTGACTCATTATCTAACTTATTACCATCACTTCATCAATAAATTTACCAATGACCATCCCTTCCAAACTTAAAAAAATTACTATTCCCCTTAAGAAAATTTCTTACATACTTCTTCCCATACTTTGAGTATAAAGGAAATCTCATCTTCTTCCCTCTATGGTTCTTATATTTTCTTATTAATTATATTTTCTCTTCTTATCAAAACCATGAGACTGATACATAACTTAAACATCTATTCCATCCTTGATAAATCCTCAAAAAATACATTCATCCCTACTGAAATATCTTACGGACTACTCCATTTGGAGACCTTATTTTAAGATAATGAATAATCGATCAACCTTACATTTAGGTTGGATGATAATACCAGAAGCATACCTGACTAATCTTGTGAAATTTTCCTCATAGGTACCAATGGATTCATCATCCTTTTTCATTATCTTAAGGAAATAATTCTCTATATTCAAATACAGAATAAAAGGAAATTAATTATTAAAAAATATGTTCATGAACTCATCCCAATCCACGGATTCAATTTCATCATGTTGCCTTATATTCTTTATAAGAGTCCACCATTGATCCTATTCACCTTCCAAACATAGAAAAATAAAATAAATTTTGTATGTTTAGAACAATGAAGAATGGAAAATACCTTTTTAGTAGTGCTCAATCATTGTTCAAAAACAAGTGGATTAGAAGACCCACTGAAATAAGGTGGATGTTTCCTCATGAAGTACTCAAAAAAATGCTGTTACCTCCTTTGTTTTTTTATAATTCTAGCATAATTCATATATTGATAAGGTTATTTTAGCATAGAAATGATATTTTTCATTCAATATCCCATAAAATTTGGATTATTAGGATGACCATTATTTCATTGTCTATTTCACTCATGATTAATACAATTCCTTTGGGTTCCAACCATTGACTAAAACCAAAAAACATAGTGAAAAAAAATAATAATCAAGTTGGGGAACCACATAATCATGAAAAAATAACTTATATGATATATAAATCATGAAACCTTCTCTAATATATGACACCTTATAGTTATTCTATGACATTCATAGTGATCATTTTTTAAATCCTCAATGATGGTTCATAAATAGTTTTGTCAATTTCCAAATCATATCACTCAGGAGTGCCAATCTAGGTGTGCAGAAAGGCCTATTTTTGTACACCATGTAACTATTTAGTCTAGATCAATTCAACATTTTTGAATTTTTTACCCCTAGGTACCTCTATGATAGATCCACATCCACTTGTAGTATCCATATAAATATTTAATAGATTGAAAACCTCTTGATCGATCCTTTAACAAAATTCTAAGAAATTCTCCTATACTTTAACTCATCCTTAGACTTATCCTTATATATGTCCATAGGGATCTCACTAAGGTTTTCTCAACCTAGTTTTAAAATGTTAAATAAAATTATCCTTTCATAACAATTATAGAGACCCTTTCTTATCATACATATATATTACATCTTTTTTTATGAATATTCATTACATTACACAAACACATGCCAGAGGACCATAATAGTTTAGTGTATTTGGAAACTTGGAAACACAAACAACTAGTCCATAGGTAAACTACATCTTATCCCACTATGATATTCGTAACTAAAAACCTTATTATACATATCATATGTAATACATTTCTTCAAAACATGGGGAAAGGAAACCAAATAATAGATGATTTTACATGCTCAGTAATGGTAAACAAGTGAGAAATGTATGTATAACCTTAACATAGGAGTATGAGAACATGAGAAAAACATTTGAAAACCATACCCTTCGTATAAATATCATAATATTGAGTAATTAAATAAATATAGGTAGTTCATAAGACATAAATCATAAGGGAATCAAAGAACATGGTCTATGAGAGCACAAAATAGTCATAATACATAGATGTGTGTCATACATATAATCATAGAAAACCCTTTCCATAGTAGTCATGGATCACTTATAAGGTTATAATAGTATAATGGTTTCACTTCCCAAACCATTGTAGTAGTCAAGGTTCACTCCCAAGACCACCGTAGCTAAAAAAGTACCTTATTGAAATGGGTTCACTCTCCATTCCAGTTCTATCTATCCCATGAGATATAAATCTTTACCCAATAAATTAAAGGGATATTTAGGTCTCACCCATAATATAATAAAAATCATACATATGTGTCACACAATACCATAAAACATTAATCACATCATAACACATGAAATAAAATGGGTCTTATAAACATTTCATTATATAATAACATGTCAAAAAGATATATGTTTCATAATCATTTCATCATAGAAAAACCTGTGAAAAAACAAGCATGTTTCATAATAATTTTATCGTGGTATAACCCATGGAAGAGAAACAGGTTTCATAAAAATCATTCTATCATAAAAATAAACCATTCAGATAAATAATAATAATTGTATCTTTGGATATTACCCCCAGTAATTCATAGGTGACATCAATAGATGTCATCTTAACTAAAAAACGATTCTGAATGATCATTTTGAACATTTATTCATGAAAATAAACTTTCCACTTTGAAAAAAACTTTTAGAACATAAAACATTTTGAAAATAGTTTTATTTGAAAATAATCATTAAAAGTTATCAAGGATGCTTAAAAGAAAATAATGTTCATTTGAGTGGTAAGTTGTTTTCATGTCATATATATTAAAACAAATATTCCTTTCACTTTTTTTAAAAAATCCAAACAAGAATTGTTTGGAAAAATAAATGAATGTTTCTTTTAAAAAAATTAAAAATTAAAATATGGGTAAAAATTATTTTCGAAATAATATGATAATATTAAAACATTTTAGAAAAAAAATCTAAAAACATGGTTTCGGAAGAAAATGGATTTTCCGATCGAAGAGAGATATAAAGTTGAATTCTTTTAAAAATATTTTCATACTTTTTTAAAGTAAAAATGAGTGGTAAAATGGTAATATTACTTTAAAATATCATTAATAACTATAGGAGAATAAAATTCATGAATTTATTGAAATAGGGAACACAATATTTTATCATTAGAAACATAATCATAAACATTCTCGATAAATGATGAGATTGTAACATAAAATCAGTACCACTTTGGTATCTTTGAATCATAATCCCCATGAATGAATAACATAAAATGGAATATAAAATATCATGAGTATAAATAAATTCATGATATTATTAGTCAAAGAGGTTGTATATACACCCCGTGAAATAATATAGGTGCATAAAATAACATACACCTCAAAGAAGGAAAATTGAGACAAAAATCTCTTACCTTTAGGTCTCGAAGTCCTTTATACATGTTCAAATATCCTATATAATAAATATAATTTTATTATAAATATATTAAATAAAAATATTTATATATATATATATCAAACCATATATTATTTTTCTTATGGCCTTTTATTACTTATTTATTAACATTTCCATGTTAAAGTTATGTTTCAGGTAATAACTACTTTGTTTTTATTATATGTTTTGATTTTTTATTTTTGGTCCTCTTAATTAAATAATGATTTCATAATATCATGAATTTTAACCATTATATTAATGTAATATATATTTATTATATATTTATTTATAGCAGTTCATGTGATTTAGTGATATAAAATAAAAAACACAGTTCATAGCGACGGTAGGTTGTACGTATACATGAACATTGTTTCCATTTTATTTTCAGATTGAAGAAATAAGGGTGAATGATATATTTTTATTTAAGAATAATTTTTGTCATATATTCCACATATTTTCATTCAAATCATCCTTATTAACTTTTATTTAAGGTGTGAATGAATCACATTTCTTTGTGAGGTGTCAGTCCGTTGTATACACGAGCTGCGTTATCCTATTCCAAAAAAATGTATAGTATGAAGTTATGTGTGATATAATGATTAAATCAGTATAATAATTTAATAAATATAATATATAAACAATAAATCCATCATTATGTCTAGGCTTTATTGGTGTTAATCTAAAAATTAATGACATCGGTTTGTGAGGCGGTAGTCCACCATACACACAAACGATGATTTCGTAACCCATTTGATGGAAGTGAAAATGGTTATAGGTAATTCCATTAAAATAAAAACAATTTAGTAAATTTAAGATAATAATTTTATTATATAATATTCATATATTAATAATTTAAGGATGTGGAGTAATAAATAAAACAAAAATGCTCATTGATGAATGTTACATCTTCTTCGGGCACCCTCCTTACATTTTCACCAAAATCCATCCTAGGTTGGATTTATGTACAAAATAAGGATTATAGAATTATATTAGGGTATTTGGGAAATTCTTTTTTTAGGTATTTGATGAACCAAAAGTGTTTGAATGTGTGAAGAATAGATAGGAGGAGTGACCTTTTATAAGTGAGGTGAGTGGCACACTTGTAATTTTCTTGAATGAAAAAAGTGTACCCACATTTTTCACATGAAACAAGGGTAAAAATTGATTATATTTGAACTTTAGACGTTATAAGGTTTAAATAAGTATATAAAATGGATTTTATACAAGTTTATTAGTCATTTTAAAACTTATCATTTTAGTTTAACACCCCGGTAAACCCATTTTTACCTTAACCGCGGTAAATAATTTTTACTATTTTTATTATTCATTTTGGTAAAAAATTAATTTAACCTTATTATATAATATAAATTATTATGATTATAACTATGGAATACATTTTTATAAATTCCATTCCCATAATTTTAAAATTTAATTTAAAATTAATCCTGTAGATGTGATGAGAAAGCGGGTTTTTAAAGTGAAAATATCCAAAAGTTTATAATGTTTTTATATAGAAATTAAATATAAAATTGATAAAAATGAACTAAAAAGGATTAATGGATTTATAATTTAACTAATTTTAATTTAAAAACTATTAAACATATAATTTATCTTTATAAGTAAATTAAATGAAAAGGCAGTTTTTAATTCAAATTCAGTATTTTCACTATTCATCAAAAAAATGAAATTTTTTAGAAAAATACCAAAAAATCACCCTAAGTTAATTTTGAAATTATTATTTCAAAATTTAATTCAATTTTATAAAATTAATTTTCTAAAAGTGTGAAAATTTAATTTTATTATTACTTACCAAAAGTAATAAAAATCATTTTTTGAGAAAGTAGTATTTTCGAAACATATAAAGATTTTACCAAAAATTATGTAATTTTTTATAAATATGATTACTTTATATTAAAATTTTATAATTAATATTTATAAATTAGTTATTAATATTCATATACCTATTTTCAATGAATTTTATATAGTGGTCACATTTAAATAACTATATTAATAATATATTGTGGTATTGTTAAAACTCAGTGTTATGTGTAACACAAGATAACATGGTTTTGCATGTAATAGATGATTAACTTGGTGTTTCATGTACTTAAAGATATCAATGAAATATAATTTATTCAAAAATAATAATCCATAAAAAATAGGGGTGTTATATACTTCCTTGAAAAAACACCTATTGTTGTGGTTGTGCTAACCAACTCCAGGTGTAATCATCATCAACATGGCTGAGATAAATTCACCATGGCATAGTATAATCCATTGTAAATTTATCCTTCTCCAATTTGAACAAAAATATCAAAATCTATTTTTTTCAACCAACTTCAACTTTGGTTAAAAAATCCTCCATCATATTTTCAGCAAAAACAACACAGAAATTCCTAAGATGAGATTTCTCTAATAATCTCGCCCTTTGGATTTTTTGATAACTCGATAACACAAAAACTCCCAACTAATCTAAGTAAGAACAAAAACTTCATCATTCATCTTTAAGAGTCATGTATCAACGATTAACTAATTTCCAAATATAATCCCATGTGAACCATTCTTATTTTAATAAAAAATATTAGAATAAAAATATTATCATGATCACATACCTTAAAACCAAAATATTTTAATACTCCACGTAAACACCTTATTTTTATTCCAATATTTCAAAATTATTAAATCTTTCCCCTTTATAAACACACTTGAAACTCCTTATCATTTATCCCCCTTTTTTAATTAACCCAAAGTTAGCACTTCTCTAAAAGGTTTCACAATAGGTTTAGAAATAAGACAATAAAAGTGATAGTGTCATAATTTACTCTTGATAGTAATTCCCATGTGGTTGGGGTGCTTATAAATCCCATATAAATATATGGATTTGGTTGGACACCAAGAAATAACTTATGCTTCTCAAATTTCACCTTGGGTAGTTCTTTTATCCTGATATCCACCACTTTCTCTTAAGTTGACACATATTCCAATTATACCAAATATTGATCAAATTTATTCTTTATTAAGTGATACTTAATCTCGGTGAGCTTTTTCCTTGACTAATGAATGGAATTTCTTATAAGGTTTATAACACTAGAGTTTTCACATGTAATCTAAATAGGATAATCAAAATCAATTCCTACATCTTCCAGATATTGTTTCAACCAAAGCAATTGAGTCAATTCTTCAGTTATCTATTCATACTCAGCCTTCATAGGGATTAAAGAGATGCAGTCTTGTTTCTTGCTAAGATATAGTCTTCTTCATTCTTATTTGGACATAATACACCAATTCACTTTACTAAAATGGTAAACATTATCTTTTTTTATTATTATTTCTTTAATAATTTTACCATCTATTTCTATAATTTATTTACCTTTTTGTTGAACACCACAACATGCCTAGAGTTATGTTATTGACTAACACTAAGAAGATACTAACTAACTCCTTAAACCAAGATAACATATGTGCACCTAAGTTCTTTACATCCAACTTTATCTTTCCTAGATCAAAAAATCTTGATACCCCAATCACTTCTATCATGAAAAATAACACCTTTATTAAATTTTATTTTTATGATGAGTTATTCATTTTCGATCAAGTGAGATGTGCATATGATATCCAAAATCCATAAACCTAAATAGTATATTTCTCCTAATGTAATCTCAACAACATTATCATTATCAAACATAGTTTTCATCACCAAAGATTTTTTTCCCACCTCTATCTATTATAGATGAATTTTTTTTATTCTGGCTCCAGTGAGTATTCTTCATTTTGTAAAATTGAGAATCTTTTTTGGTAATTTAATTTTTTTAGATAAATATTTCAACTATTGTTTTTCAGCCTTTCAAGATTCTCTTATCACCATCTTTTTTATTCTTGATGAAAGAAAATATAGCTATGTGCCCAAAACCTACACAACAAAAACAATAGACATTAAAATCATAGAAAAAATTATAAATAATGATTTTCTGTTTTTTTGAATCATATTCTTGGAGATATATTTTTGAAAAAGAAAAAAAACTGATTTTTCCCCAAATTTCCACAACAAAAACATCTGATTATTTTCATCTTATTATCAAAATTTACTACTCTAAAATTATCTTATTGAGTGTTGTAAAGATCCACTTTCCTTTGAGGATTTGATGATTGAGGTTTAAAAAAACCACAACTATATTATTTATTCTATCATTCTCCATAAAAATATTCCTATTATCTTTGAAGTGTTGTACTTTTGGAATGGGAATATTTTCATCAATTAATTCCATAAATAACATTCTAGTATATATAGAAGAAAGATTCTTTTAGCTACTTGGTTCAACATTAGTTCTAAGAATGCTCTCTTAATCCTCACACATACATTTACATTTCATGAATTGTTCTTCTAGATCTTAAATTATCTTGGATTTTTATTTTACTGGTGTAGATATCCCATCAATGATTTTATCTTTCTCCTCATCTTTGAGTTTAAACTCCACCACTTTATTTGAAATTTATGAATTTTTATATTTGATATTTTCAATTTCATATTTTAATTCTAAAATATCATACTCTTATTGTTGTATATAGAGTTTAGATTCATGAATAAATTCACTATCCTTCTTTATTTTATCCTTATAAATATTTATTTCTTCAAGGGATTACATGAGTTTAACCTAAAGATCAACTTTTCCATCGACATTGTTCTCAAAACCTTTATAATTATCTTTTTTAATGGCTATTAGTGAATATTTATTAATATTTTTATAATCTTTAATCGCTTCAAATTTACTTTCATCAGAGTTTAAATATTCCTATGAGAAAAAAATTCCCTCTTAAAACACTTTTTTCCCATCACATCTTCCTCATTATCCTTTTGTAATTTTTTGGGACATTTAGTTGCAAGATGTCTCACTTTTCCTCATTTTAAACAATAAAGTTGACTTTTACCTATAAACTTTGATTTTACACTTCAAATTATATACAACATAATAATAATCATCTCATCAATTTATTATTCTTCCAAAACATACTTCATTATGAGTTTCTTCATAGCTTTAAAAGATACTTCATGAGGATTTTTATTTACCTTAGACTCATTGTATTTATTCCACTCTCATATGAAATAGAAGTTCTATGAAAGTTATCTAAAGATATTTTATTTAAGTATTTATATTCAATAACCCTCTCATTTTCATTTAACTGATGAGGAATACTTATCATTATTCTCTTCATAATATTTACATTTTTAATATCCTCAAAAATACCACACATGCCTTCAACAAGATCATTTTGTTCAATTAAATAGATATATATCATCTTGTTTTGACTCATTACTAAATAATCATATTTACAACTTGGATTAATGAACCTTTGAATCTCCATTATAGATATTTATATTTTTTTTTCTATGTAACATAAGATATTCTATAAGTCATTAACTTGTAAATGGATAGGCCAGTGCACTTCCAAAATCATTAATTTCTTTTTCATCCACATCTAATTATCTAGGATCATTTTATGATAAAAATCCTCTACCCATTCTCAATGAAAATTTATACATGTTATTCATATAAACATCTATATCCATGTATCATAAATATTGTTGCATATGGATCATCCATAATTGATAATTATTACCTTCAGTGTTAGGAATGACTTTGATGTTGATAATTATTATCATCATTTTGAGAGAGAGAGAGAGAGGATGGGAGAAAACATCACTCCCAAAAACCAACCCTTTTATTCCAATTTTTGGTCCTTTATCAGGAAATATACCCTAAGGGGGGTCAATTAGGGTATTATAATACGATTATTTGTTTTTTATTGTATTCCCCCAAATTGTAGAATAATTAAATCTCAACCTTTATGAATCTCTAGATAAAATAAATCCATAAATGAAATATATGATTTTACATGGTTTACCTACACTAGAATATTTCAAGAAGCATGCAAAAAAATGTGCCTATGAACTAAACATAATAAAATCCCATTGCTTCAATGTTTAAAAATTTGGAGAAGGTTCAATGACCCTCTTTGTTCACTACCATGAATGTTTAAAAAGATCACTGCTCTCCTACACTAGGAAACTCACTAATCCTCAAGATGTGATCTTCTTATTCAAACAATGATGATATAAATATTTACTATAAGTAGTGTTTCTTCTTCATAGCACAAATAATTTGAACTTCCATTGAAATATTGTAACTCTTGTATCACCATATTCTTTAACTTATTCTTTCTATAAGTGATCTAGAATTAACCTCTTACTTTCTAGAGATATATGGAATTTATTTTCACTCTACCTCTGGATTTCTATGATACCTTTATCCATAAACCAAATACCCATTTAAAACCACTCTTAAATGTGAATCCCCTCTTGATCAGCTTAGGATTCGGGTTCAAAGTGAAAGCTACTGGAGATCGCCAGAATGGGAATCGGCTATGGCTACCGGAGGAGAGGAATCATGCATGGGATGCAGTGAGGAGTATGGTTATTATTATATGTAAGTCTTTGTTGTTTTGATCCTTACTTTTGTGCTTCTTTTGATTTGAGTTTGTGGTTTTAAACACTTGGGTACCAGGAACCCATAAACTGGATTTGGAAAATGGAAAAAAATGACTTGCAGGCAATGTGAATCCCCTCTATTGCATTGAATGTATGAAGTTAAGGCCTTTGAAACTGACTAAAAACCACCCATAAATTGATAGTTGTAAATATCATAAAATACCTAATAGTCACAACATGTAATATCCATATTTTATGAATTGACCTCTAAAATAGCTTAGAACATAGTTTTGTGACAAAAACATAGCTATTTTTACTAAAATGCATCAATCACCCAGCCTATAGAATTTTTCTATAGACCATTTTACATAGGAAGACATCATCCATTTTAGTTCCACCATAATCTCTTCCATACCCATGGTTTTATACCATGTATTTCATAGGTAGATACCTAATCCACCATGCCTAGTAAAATAGTGTAGTACATTTTGACAAGCCCTTTTTCACTCACCACAATCACCCACATTCCTGTAAAATACATGGACATTTTCCCTAAGTAACTTTCTAAAAAACACCCACTACTGTGAGTGTGGTCACCAACTCTAGCCATAATCATCATTATCATCATCATATATTTATTCTGGAAAGAGATTTATAAGGATTAAAAGGTCAAAACGCAATGAGGTATAGGGGGGATAAAGTAGTAGAGACTAAGGGAATCCCCTCATATCAAATTTACCCCCCTTGGGTTTAAAAAAATGGTGTTGGGAAGGCAGGTGACATTGGAACCATGAACAGCCAAAGAAACAAGATGATCTGAAACCTTTTTCCCCTCTCTCCATGAGTGGGTTACTTGTATATTATTATTGAGGAGATCTCTACATTTCCTGATAATGTAGGATATCGACCAAGGAATGGAGCCTTTACCATGAAATGAGTCATGTATGTTCATGAAGTCCATTTCCACTTGAGATAGTTCAACCTTACACTGGTTGAAAAGGTTGGGCCAAGTTATAACTATATTAGCCTCCACCTATAGTGAGTTTCCACTGGTATAATGGGTCATGAAAGTGAGTAAAACACTTCCCTAGGAATCCCAAACTACCCCTCCCCCTCACATGTCACCTGTGATGCATGAGCCATCCGTATTGAGCTTGAATCCCTTTGCTAGAGGAAGCCAACATACCCACTATCCCTACAACTTGGAGATGGGGGGTTGAACTCTTGAGGAGAAACCTTGAAGTTTTTTTAGAGAAGTAGCTTCCCACCGGTTGCTGAAATGAGTGACCAAGTAAATCAGGGTACTCCTTGTTTTTGAAATGATGGACCTCCCTGTTGGAGAAGACCCCTCAAATCTAGCATGATTATGAGCTTTCCACAAGCTCCAAAAACTGGTACTAAGAATAATAAATAGTTCCATCATTTCCTATCTTGTATCATTCATCCCTTGTAACCATCACTCCATGAATGGGGCATCACTAAGGTCATGAGAGTTAAGAGTAGTAAATTACCTAAAGAACTTCCACACATCTTAATCCCATTCGAATTTGAAAAATATATGGTTCATGCTTTATTCCCTCTTATTTTTATAGAAATGGAAGCTACAAGACATACTAATGCCCACTTTTTTAATGTTATAATATGAATTAACTACATGATTCCTTATCCTCTATGTAAAAAAATTGTATTTTTTGGGAATCTTGTTGCACCAAACCATCCCATTCCATGTATCTCGATGATCCTGTGATGTGGTGATCTAACAAAATTACCTTGAAGGGAATTTCTCCAAATTGGAAGGGTTGAACAAATATTTTTCTGACTCTATATTGATGGAAATAAACTTGTAAGTGTCATGCTTGTTCTTTTCCAACACTGCGCTGATGAACTATGGATAAAATCTCTCCTTCTTAAAGGAAATAGTTGGTATCAGACACCCCAAGAATATAATCAAATATAATGCACAATTTTGATTCCAAAAGAGGATGTTACCTTCTCCTACAATCCAAATCAAGTGCTACTTGAGGTTTTGGATGAGAGTACATATCATAGACAAGAAAATAGATCCTTGTACACTCCCATCTTTCGCATTACCACCATAAGAATAGGACATGATCTTCCCCCAAACTATGTGTCCTTCTATAATTTCCCATGAAATTTTTGAATTCAGGTAGTGAATAGTGTCACTTAAGCTCTTAATATAATCCCTACCTCATGAATGGGTCTGGATATCCTATCCCATGAGACCCAATGCCTCTTACCTTCTAATAGTGAATCCCAAATGAAATGGGCCAAGACCTTGTCAGTTGTTTTAGTGAAACCATTTGGTACTGAGGTGGAGGCCAGGGAATTAATTGGGATGGAAGATAGAATGTTTTTAACCAGGGCTATCCATCCCCTAAAGGAGATGTAGTTATTTTTTCAGTTATGTACCTGACCCGTTATCTTTCACACCACATGATATAAGTCTCAGATTCACATTATGCTTGAGGATATAGGAGTGTCAAGGTATTTCATCGGTAAGGTACCACGCTGAATATCCAAACTACTTCATAGACTAGTAGCCATGCTGGAAGCACATTTTTTATAAATGAAGACTTCTCTATTAGAATTATTAATGACATGTTTGCTCCAATATTATTACTCATCAAGAATCCTATTTATACTTTGCACATATCGCATTCCAAAATTAGTAAAGATAATAGTATCATATGAAAAAATCAAATGGGGTATGGGGGGAAGGTTTAATTTTGTATAATAAGGAAGGATAAATCCAATGGACATTCCTTTGTTGATAAGGCAGCTGAGAGTGTCCTGCATAAGAATAATGATACTTGGGGAGATAGGGTTGCATTGCCGTAAACTGTGAGTTACCTTGAAGAATCTGTGTGTTCTCCCTATAAAGGAAACCACCATCCATGAAAAGATAAAGCATCATAAAATGAGGTTGGAGACCTAGGGAGAAAGGCCCATAATATTTAGTACTCTATTAATGAATCCCTATTCAATTCTATCATATGCCTTATTCATTTCTAGTTTGATAGCCATATTAGATCTATGGGTTTTTGAGTTGATGTCTCTCAGCATTTCCTATGACAGGGTGACGGTGCCTTAGATTGAGAGACCATTCACAAAGATATTTTTTCTATGGAGATCCAATAGGGAAGGTGCATGGATTGCCTCAAGTTGATGATGCTAGCAAGAATTCTGTAGGGGAAATTGCACATGCTCACGGGTCTATAATGAAGGAGGGAGGATTTATCCTTAATCTTTAGAATAAGCACAATAGTGTTAGTGCCGAAAACCGATGGGATAATTCCTTCATGAAATAGATCCTATATTTATGCAATGATGTCTCTTTTAACCAACTCCCAAGATCCTCTATAAAACAATCCAGGGAAGCTATCATGACCCGGCACACTTTCATGGGTGAGGTTCAACATGGCTGAATGGATTTCTTCCTCTTCATGGATTACTTCCAGGGAGTCATTATCTTGAGGAGAGGATAGGTTAGGAATCATGTCCCATAATTCTACACTCCCACATGGGTAGTCTTTAGGCATTCTCATATTCAGGCCTCTAGATGGTTTTTGAAAGATGCATGTGTCATGCCCCCAACAACATCTATGTCATTTGTATAGGACCAATCCTTGAGCAATATATTGGGATTAATTTGACGTCTTTTCTCTCTTATTCATGTGTGTAAATAAGAAGTATTATTAACACCCTCATGGATCCATTTTATCCTTGAGCCCTCCCTAGCCTTACATTCTTGGATAAGAAGCATTTCTGTCAAGATATTCTTTTTATCTGAGAGGTCTGCAAAAGCCATGTCATTCAAAACCTCCTCTAGGATAGATTCAAGATGTACAATATCCTTCTTGAGAGCATCCATGTTCTTTTATATAGGATTTAGCCCCTTTACCCTAGCATGTAGTCTCTATTTGATCTACCTTAACTTGTTAGGAATAGCCACCCAAGTGTGGTCCTGGGTTGGCTCTCCCCATGATTCAATAACCAGCTGCTAATAACCAGGCATGCAAGTCCACAGATCATAGAACCTAAATCTTCCATGGGTGTCTTGCCTAGGAGAAAAGAGACAAGAAATGGTGAATGATAATAAATGCCTCGGACCAGATGATTAAATGTCGAATTGGAAAACATGGTGATGGAATTCATGTTTTCTATGCATTGCTCGAGCCTACTCCATCATCTTCTTCTCCCCCTTTGGTTATTACACCGTGTAAAGAGATCATCTTAGTACCCCAAATCCAATAGACCATTATCGGACATGAATTGGAAAAAAAATCAGACTACCCTTCCATGGGAATGATCATATTCCCTTCATCTCAGTTGGTTCTGTGATGGTGTTGAAATCTCTTCTGATGATCCGTGGTATATCCCCTAGGTTGAACACACTAAGGTCTTTCCATAACGTCTCCCTTCTCTGCGCATTATATCTTCCATACACAAAGGATACAAATAGGGAGCTTGTACCATTATTTACCTTTTT
Organism: Viscum album; assembly: GCA_963277665.1. Lineage (NCBI taxonomy): Eukaryota > Viridiplantae > Streptophyta > Magnoliopsida > Santalales > Viscaceae > Viscum > Viscum album. The sequence continues at coordinate 2,983,311 of OY728136.1, forward strand.
AGAAATGTATTGGTCACCCGCCTACACCAAATCCACTATGATGTCCTTATTCCAAAAGATCCATATGTGTCGGTTCATTGGATCTGCATATATGGATGCATGAAGCTTGATTTTATCTGTGAACTCCTTTAATTTAGTAGGCTTATGCTTGTGTTTGAGGGTGGAAACAATGTGTGCCTTATTTTTCTTGGTCTCTGAGGTGATGAAGTCAGTTTGAACTCGTGCTCTGAGGCCACGAGTGTTACATATGAGGATAATAATAATTGAAAAATGGATATCCCGGCTTTGGCCCCTATCACCATTGTCAGTTTCGGGTGGGAGGAGGATCAATCCCTAATCTGTTTTGGTTTCTTTTTTGATCTCAGTCTCTTTTACATACCATGACTCATAAGATATGGGGATGGACTTAACAAGGGCACACGAGATTGATGTTTGAGAGTCTTCCCTCTCATAGTACTTGGTGGATACTGGATCATTGGGTTGTTTTTTCCAATATAATGGGCATCTTAAGAAACTAGTTCTCTGAGCTGAGAAACCTCTATCACTAACTTAGAACAAGAACCTTCTGAAGGAGTGGGAGGGAAATCCACCTTACCTCTATTCATAGAAGTCTATTTCCCTATATCATTGGGTATATGCTCTAGTATAGGGGAAGGAAGAGTCGGGGGCTCTAGGAGTTTGGTCGGAATCCTCAAAAAGTACTTAAATAATCCACCCTCTATAAAAATATGAAAAGGGTTTTAGTGATGGTCGATGAGAGATGAATGGAAGGGAGAGTCTCACGGATCAAAGGGTACTAGGGCCAGGATGGGAGGAGCCACGATCTCTGTAGGAGTAAAAGGAGGGGGCACCCAAACTAGGGTTGTAGGAATCAAAAGGACATTACTAGAGGTCGGGGAACTTACCCAAGTTGTCGCTTGCACAAGGGTAGGTGTGGAGCCATTTAATGAATGGAGGTGAGAGTCTATTATTGGGGAGTCTCTTAAAGCTTAGTGGTGGGTTCCATAGCAGGTGGAGTATTGGAAGTCTCACATGGGGATGTAGTAAAGATTGCTGGGAAAGAGTCTCAAGGGTTGTATCATTTGATGGGGACTGTATTCAGCCCTAAATTGATTTAAGATAGTGGAAGTCCTATGTCATCTGGCATGAAGAAGCATAATCGATTTACTGATGACGTTTTCAACACCTGTAAGGAGACTGTAGGTATATCTTCTACCTCAAATTGGTCGTGAGGGGGAGATTTATTATAGCGACCTAGACTTTTCACACATTACTATTAAATCATTTCAAACATAAACAACATAATAGTATTAGACATAGGGGATCCAAATGTTTAGTGTCTTGAGAAAACTAGGACCATACATAACAAACACAACATCCATCATAAACATTCTTTTAATTTCTTCTTCTATAGCTTCTTATTAGCACTTGTCTTCTACTTAATATATGTAGCCACATGAGGATATATATAAAAAGGGGTGATATGGAAGCCCAATAAGAGGTTAGATAAGAACAATATAGCATGGGGTGAGCATAATCAGGATATAGGCAAAAGATCATGAATATGAGAGTAGCATAAATAAAAGAATTGAAATGTCGAAATGCATAAAAATGAAACATCATGTCTTAGTGGTTAACTACCACACATACTTGTGAACCAAGATAGCATATTTTTCACACATCATTTCACATTTACTCATGAGATTAATCACTTTACTCAATTAATTTGAGCGCTATATAATTTCGGGCACACCTGTCACATTTAAACATTCCTATTGCGCTATATAATTATGGGTGCACCCGTCACATCATAACATTATCATTTATCATGCTTGAAAAAATTAACATATAACCAAAATTAACATCATTAACCCATGAAAATTAATGGGTTTCATCTCATAATAACATATTCATAAGCTTTGGGTTCCCAAAATAAAGAGGGAATAACATACATGTTACAAGAACCGTTCACTTTGAGTGAGAAGTAAAAGGGGTGTTCTTAAAAGAAGAGTTCTTTTGGAAAACATTTTGTTGGACATAAAAACTAGTTAAAAACATATAAATTTCAGAAAATTAAAGGAAATTATGAAAAAATGATCTTTGAGGAGTAACCATATCGAAAATGGAGTGAAAGAGGGAGAACCCGAAGGGAGAAATTTGGGTTTGAGATTTCCCCTAACCTTGTACCCGAATGCTTACTTCTCTTTAATGCCCTATATAATGAAATTATATTCATTAATTATAAATCCATAACCATGTTTAAATTAATAGGGTTAATTCTGGTTTCATTATGTCATATTATCTTCTTTTGGATGATATATAGAGTTTAAAAAACATTGTTCGGGGATGTTTGTTTTTATGGTTTTTCTTGGGTGGTTCACTTGTATTCTTAAATTGAAGTTCGGGTCGATCATGGGTAAACATATAGAAATGATATTAAATGTTATTAGTGATATTAAAGGATATTGAATTATTTTATAATAAATTATATTATATCCATGTGGTTGAATCATTAGATAAGAATTAAATGATGATTATTTGGGTTAATTTGAGCGGTTTTTGGATCACAACGAACTTGTTTTAACTTTTAACTTAGTAATATGGCCATAGGTTATTTCAAGAACTTAAAATAGAACATAATACATATAACATATTATGTTTCAACCATAAAAATGGTTACATGACCAGATCTGAAGGTAGAAATGGAAGAAGATAGCATGTCATTTTTGAAGGTTATAAATTAACACCTCATGAAGAACGTTCTCTTTAATAAAATAAAAGGAAGAGGGAAAGGGTGTGGGATGATATAATATCCATTTAGAATCATAAAATTACAGTATATGTATAATATTTGAGTTACAACCAATTTGGATGAATATAGGTGGGGAGAGATCAAGAAAGGAATTGGAACTTGAAAGGAAATTAAAGGAGAAGAGGGAGGGAAATTACCGCTTAAATCCTTCTCTTGAGAACCTACTTAAGGGCCTAATCTTGGTCTTTTGATGGGACCAGAAGCTTTTGGACGTGGGGGAGGGAATAGGGAAGATGTTTGGGAAGATTTTAGAGAAGGCTTAGAGCTTGAGAGATGTGAGGAAATGAGGGAGTGAAGGGTGGTATTTATAGTGGATGGGAGAGGGGTTTCCTTAATATAAAATTCATTAGTTTGTTATTTCCCCAAAAGACAAGGACTAGTGAGTCTTGAATGAACAAGAATAGTAATTTTATAACTTAATCCCAAACCATGTGGGCTTACATCAGCAGAGCATCATCGATGACTCAATTAATACATTATTTAGCATTTATTGTGAATTATTGGATTCTACTATTCATCAAAAATTCAAGTATCTCAGAAAAATCCAAAAAATTTACCCCAACCATTTTTCAACATGTAGAATCAAAAAATGAAGTCCATTTTCCAAAAATAATTTTATAAATACTATTAATTTAATATTTAATTAAAATCATAATTTACTTAAAAAACAGTTTTTAAGATTAAAACTAGTTTTTATAGTTCTTTCAAAAATTACGTAGGGTCTTATAAAATTATCTAAAAACTATTAGAATTTGATTCAATAATTTATGAATACATTTTAGGGAACGAAATATTCTTTTAATTTAATTGATTAATTGTAATTAATTATTTATGACTTACAAAATACAAAAACGTTTACTAAGGTCAAATTGTCACTTTCTAAGATGCCTAAATTATATTTAATTATCCATAGGTAATGTTACTCTTATGTTAGATGATTTACTGTTCATAAGGTTCATCTTACTATTCATAAGGGTAAGTTACTATTCATAAGGGTAGGTCACTATTCACCAAAAATTATTTTTGCTCCATTAGACTCTAAAAATCATCTTGAACACAACTGTGTATGTCATATTTTCAAAATTCCAAACATAGGAGTGACAAAATTATGTTTAAAGGTCACTTATCACTCAGTAGTTCATTATGTTTTGATTTCATGTTAGTTTATGACATAAATATAAGAAGGTAAATTTTCATTGAAAAACATTGGGTCGTTACATTCTTCTCCCCTTAAGAAATTTCACCCCTGAAATTTCATTTTAGACAAAAAGGTGAGGGTACTTCTCCTTCATTGCCTCTTCTAGTTCCCAAGTTGCTTCCTCAAACTTATGGTTCCTACACAACACTTTGACAAGACGGGTTGTCTTGTTACATAGAACCTTATCACTTCATTCCAGAATCTTTACTGGCTACTCCTCATAGGAGAGATCATCTTCCAACTGCACCACCTCTGAGTTTAGTACATGTTAGGGGTCTGGTATGTACTTCCTCAGTAGTGATACGTGAAACACATCATGAAATTGAGCCATATTCGGTGGAAGTTCTAGACGATAGGCCATGGATCCTATGTGGTCAATGATCTCAAAGGGGTCAATATACCTTGGGCTTGGCTTCCCTTTCTTCCAGAATCGCATGACCCTCTTCCATGGAGATATTCAAAGGAAGACTTTATCTCCAACATCAAACTCCAAGTCCCTTCGACGGTTGTCAGCATAGATCTTTTGCCGAAAATGATCATCTTTGATGTGTTTCTAGATGACTTGAACCTTCTCGGTCATCTCTTGAACAAGACTGGGTCCAATTAGATTTCTTTCTCTAACTTCATCCCAATAGGTTGGATATCTACATCGCTTCCCATAAACAGCTTCATACGGAGCCATCTAAATACTCGAGTGGAAGATATTGTTGTATGAGAACTCAACCAATGGGAGATGTGGATCCCATACACCTTTGAATTCTAGAGAGCAAGCTCTTATAATATCTTCAAGCATCTGAATAGTTCTTTCAGACTGGCCATCAGTTTGGGGGTGATAGGTCATGTTGAAATTTAATTCAGTACTCAAAGAATGTTAAAGGATCCTCCATAATTTAGATGTGAACCTTGGATCACGGTCAGAGACAATCGAGAGTGGAACACCGTGCAGTCTCACCACTTCCTTCACATATATCCTTGAAAGTTGTTAAAGCGATAGTTCTTCCCAAATAGTGATAAAATGGGCAGTCTTGGTGAGTCGGTCAACCACAACCCATATCTCATTATTTCCCTTTGACGTCTTCGGGAGGCCTATGAAAATGTCCATAGTGACATTTTCCCATTTTCACATGGGTATAGGAAATGGCTGCATTATACCTTTGGACTTTTTCACTCAGCTTTAACTTGCTGACATACCAAGCACCTTGATATATATTCCGCAATCTCATTCTTCATGTTATCCCACCAGAAGTGTTCTCGGAGATCATGGTACATCTTGGTACTCCCAGGATGTATAGAGAAAGTTGAGCTATGTGCATTATCCAATAGCTCCTTCTTTATCCCAAGTGATGAAGGCACACAAATCCAAGTTCCAAACTGAATCACACCATCATCATCAGTATGGAACTCTTGAAGCTTCCTATCCTTTACTGCATTCACCCTCTTTTTTATCTCCACATCATCCCTTCGTGCTTCCTTAATCTTATCTTGGATGGATGGTTGAGCAATCATTTGGGCAAGGTAGGATGTATCCCCTGCCCTTACGATTCCCAAATCCATCATTTGCACATCCATGAAGATAGGGTCTTTCTCAATCCACAACATGGATAGAGTAGTAGGCTCTTTTTTTCTTAGAGAATCACCTACCTTGTTTGCCTTCCCAGGATGATAGTGAATAGAGAAATCATAATCCTTGATTAGATCTAACCATCTCCTTTGAAGCATGTTGAGCTCCTTTTGTGTGAATATATACTTTAGGCTCTTGTGGTCAGTGTATATGTCACACTTCTCAACATAAAGGTAGTGCTTCCAGATTTTCAAGGCAAAAATCACGGCTTCTAGCTCAAAATCATGCGTCGGGTAGTTCTGCTCATGGATCTTCAACTATCATGATGCGTAGGCTATCACATTATCATTTTTCATGAGTACACAACCCAAGACTTTCTTTGAAGCATCATTGTATATCACACAACTTTATCCACTTTTCAGTAGTGTGAGTACAGGTGCAGTGATCAGCCTTCTCTTTAGCTCCTTGAATCTTCCCTCACATTCTTCTGTCCAGACATACTTTACCCCTTTTCTTGTTAACTTAGTTAGTGGGCTTGACAATGGTAAGAAGTTTCTCACAAAACGTCGGTAGTACCCACCTAATCCAAGAAAACTACAGATTTCTGTGACACTAGAGGGCCTGATCCATTCCTCAATCGCCTTTGTCTTTGAAGGATCCACAGAAATTCCCTCACTTGTGATCACATATCCCATGAACATGACTTGATTCATCCAAAAGTCACACTTTCTGAACTTGGTGTACAACTTCTCCTTTCTTAATGTCACCAACAAAAGTCTTAGATGTTCTTCATGTTCCTCCTTTCACTTGGAGTAGATGAGAATATCATCGATAAACACTACCACAAATTTGTCGAGGTAATGTATAAATACTCTATTCATCAAATCCATAAAGATTTTAGGGGCATTAGTAAGTCCAAAGGGCATCACAAAAAACTCATAGTTCCCATACCTTGTACGGAAGGCACTCTTCTGAATATCTTCCTTATTCACCTTTACCTGATGATATCCGGAACAAAGATCCACCTTTGAGAAGTATTAAGATCCTCTTAACTAATCGAACAAGTCATCAATCCTTGGGAGAGGATACTTGTTCTTTATGGTGATCTTTTTGAGTTCCCGATAATCGATACACAGCCGCATGGTTCCATCCTTCTTCTTCACAAAGAGCACTGGCGCACCCCAAGGTGATGCACTAGGGTGTTTGAACCCTTTTTCTAGATGCTCTTGAAGCTGCTTCTTTAACACCTCCAGTTCGATAGGAGCCATCCTATAGGGTCACTTTGAGATAGGAGTAGCTCTGGGTATGAGTTCAATTGAGAACTCTACCTCATGCTCCAGGGGAATTCCAGGTAACTCTTTGGGAAATACATCGACGTATTCCCTCGCGATGGGCATTTCCTCAAGGTTGGCACTTTCCTTCGACTCAACCATTTGGGTGAGGTATGCTTCTTTATATGGAATCAACACCCACACCATTGAAGGGTTTTTCAAAGGAGATTCATGATCTTCCTTGAATTTTTTGAGGAGCATGGGATGGTTTAGAATATGAAAAGATATTTCCTTTTCCCGACAGTTGATATGCGCTCTATATAACGAGAGCCAGTCGATTCCCATTATAGCGTCAAATTCTACCAAGGAAAGTATTATGAGATTTTCCAGAAGAATCTTCCCACATACTCCAATAGGAGAAGATTCAAACACTTGGGTTTCAATGATTTCACCACTTGGTGTTTTTACAGATATCTCTACTTTAAGGTTTCAGGGCTTCGATTCTATAGTTCTAGAAAAATTGGAAGATATAAAGGAATGCGTAGAACCAGAATCAAATAATACTTTTTCTATTCTTGAATGAATAGGAAGTGTACCTTGTATGACTTCATTATAATGCTCCACCTCTGCAGTAGTGATGGAATAAGACTTCCCTTGTTTCTTTGTCTTCGGTGGTTGTTGACGTTGATTACCCTCAGGAACTTGAGGTTTAGTGCACCAATTTTCATTGTGCCTTAGCTCCTTACAGTTGTAGCATTGAACCATGAGTGGTTCTCTCCTTTCATCAGCTAAATTCTCCTTCCCTTTTGTTTTTTTTGACACTCTTGAGCATGGTGTCCTTCTTTCCCACACTTGAATCATTTCCCTGTCCCTTTGAGGCAGTTCCCATAGTGCAACTTCCCACATTTTTGGCATGTGGGTCTTTGATTTTTCTTCCCGCCTTTGTCATTAGATCCACCAGCTTGAAAATCCATCTTTCTTTTCTTATCACCATAGCCATGGGACCATTCTCCAAAATCCATCTCCACTTTGAGAGCACACCTAACAACTTCTTCATAACTCCCAAAGTCTCAAATTGCAAGAGCCTTTTGAATGTGTGGTTTTAATCCACTAAATAATCTATCAATTTTGCTATCATTGTTGATAACAAAACCCAAAGCATACCTTGCGAGCATTGTGAAACTCTCTTCTTAGGTTGTGACAGATTCTCCTTCTTTTTTTCTTGAGCTCTATAAATTCTCTCTCCATCTTCGTGCAAAGAGTTCTTGGGAAATACTTGTTAAGAAACATTATCTTAAAGTCTTCCCATTCCATCTCTTCAATTTCCTCCCTTGGATTGGTGTTCTTAATCAGTGGCCACCATTGATCAGCTTCTCCATATAGAAGATAAATGAATAGAGTCACCTTATCCATTTCAGAATAGTGAAGCATAGAAAAGATCTTTTCCATATAGTTTACCCACTATTCCGCAACTAGTGGATCGGAATATCCACTAAACGTCGGTGGTCGTTGCCGCATAAAACATTCGATATCCAGTTACTCCCTCTTTGGTGAAGGAGGACGTTCCCCATTATTATGTTTATTATTCATAACCTAAGATAATTGGGTAATCATCGCCATGAAGTTTTGAACTCCACCTCCCAAATCATTGGGGATGTCGTTCGGGCAATCGTTGCATTGGCCCTCACATGAGTTGTTGGCCAGCTTTCTCCTGGTTCCCACCATTTTCTAAAATAGAAAAGGTTAGAACAAAACATAAGTAAACAAGTCATGAATAAATTATTCATCTAAACAATTTATACCAAAAACATGACATATGGGATCCTTAGGGGCATATTTGTACTTAGTCTCATGCTATAGGTTTCCTTAAGGGTTTACTAATCATAATTCCCAAATTAACTAAACCTTGCCTCTGATACCAACTATAGCGACCCAGCCTTTTCTTACATTAATATTTTATCATTTCAAAGATAAAAAAAATAATAATATTACACATAGAGTATCCAAAGGTTTAGTTTCTTGTGAAAACTAGGACCATACATAACAAATACAACATCCAGCATAAACATTAATTTATTTTCTTCTTCTATAGATTCTTATTGGCACTTGTCCTCTCCTTAATAAATATAGCCAACTGAGGATATACATCAAAAGGGGTGAGATAGAAGCCTAGTAAGTGGTTATATAAGAACAATATATCATGGGGTGATCATAATCATGACATAGGAAAAAGATCATGAACATGAGAGGAGCATAAATAAAAGACTTGAAATGTGACAATGTATAAAAATGAAACATCATTTCTTAGTGGTTAACTACAATAAATACTTGTTAACCAAGCTAGCATCTTGTTCACACATAATTTCACATTTACTCATGATATTAATCACTTGAACCAATGCATTGGAGCTCTGTATAATTCCAGGCTCACCCGTCACATTTAAACATTCATATTGCGCTATATAATTCCGGGCGCACCCGTCACATCATAACATTATCATTTATCATTCCTTCCACAATTAACATATAACACAAATTAACATAATTAACCCATTAAAAGTAATTGGTTTCATCTCATAATAACATATTCATAATCTTTGGGTTCCCAAAACAAAGAGGGAATAACATACATTTTACAAGAACCGTTCACTTTGAGTGAGAAGTAAAAGGGGTGTTCTTAAAAGAAGAGTTCTTTTGGAAAACATTTTGTTGGACATAAAAACTATTTAAAAACATTTATATCCCAGAAAATTAAATTAAATGATGAAAAAATGATCTTTGAGGAGTAACCATATCAAAAATGGAGTTAAATAGGGAGAACCCGAAGGAAGAAAATTGGGTTCGAGATTTCCCCTTACCTTGTACCTGAATGCTTCCTTCTCTTTAATGTCCTATATAATGACATTATATTCATTAATTATAAATCCAGAACCATGTGTACATTAATAGGGTTCATTCTGATTTCATTATGTCATATTATCTTCTTTTGGATGATATATAGAGTTTAAAAAACATTGTTTGGGGATGTTCGTTTTTATGGTTTTTCTTGGGTGGTTCACTTGTATTCTTAAATTAAAGTTCGGGTAGATCATGGGTAAACATCAAGAAATGATATTACATGTTATTAGTTATATTAAAGAATATTTAATGATTTTATAATGAATTATATTAGATCCATGTGGGTGAATCATTAGATAAAAATTAAATGATGATTATTTGGGTTAATTTGAGCGGGTTTTGGATCACAAGGAACTTGTTTTAACTTTTCACTTAGTAATATGGCCATAGGATATTTATAGAACTCAAAATAGAACAAGATACATATATATTATTCAGGTTCAACCATAAAAATGGTTCCACAACCATATCTGATGGTAGAAATGGAAGAAGACAGCATGTCGTTTTTGAAGGTGATATATTAACACCTCATGAACAATGTTCTCTTCAATAAAATAAAAGGAAGAGTGAAAGGGTGTGGGGTGATATAATATCCAGTTAGAATCATAAAATTACAGTATATGTATGATAATGGAGTTACAACACAATTTGGATGAATATATGTGGGGAGATATCATGAAAGGAACTTGAACTTGAAAGGAAATTAAAGGAGAAGAGGGAGGGAAATTACCTCTTAAATCCTTCTCTTGAGAACCTCCTTAAGGGCCTAAGCTTGGTATTTTGATGAGACCAGAAGATTTTGTACGTGGGGGAGGAGATAGGGAAGATGTTTAGGTAGAGTTTAGAGAAGTCTTGGAGCTTGAGAGGTGTGAGGAAATGAGGGAGTGAAGGGTGGTATTTATAGTGGAGGGGAGAGGGGTTTCCTTAATATAAAATTCATTAGTTTATTATTTCCCCACAAGACAAGGAATAGTGAGTCTTGAATGAAAAATAATAGTAATTTTATAATTTAATCCCTAACCAAGTGGGATTACATCATCAGATCATCATCGATGACTCAATTAATACATTATTTAGCATTTATTGTGAATTATCAGATTCTACTATTCATCAAAAATTCAAGTATCTCAGAAAAATCCCAAAAAATTACCCCAACCATTTTTCAAAGAGCAGAATCCAAAAAGGAAGTCCATTTTTCAAAAATAATTTTATAAATACTATTATTTTAATATTTAATTAAAATCATAATTTACTTAAAAAAACAGTATTTAATATTAAAACTGATTTTATAGTTCTTTCAAAAATTGCGTAGGGTCTTATAAAATTATCTAAAAACTATTAGACATTGATTCAATAATTTATGAATACATTTCAGGGAAATAAATATTCTTTTAAATTAATTAATTAATTATAATTATTTATTTATGACTTACAAAATACCAAAATGTTTACTAAGGTCAAATTGTCACTTTCTAAGATGTATAAATTTTATTTAATTATTCATAGGTAATGTTACTCTTATGTTATATGATTTACTATTCATAAGGGTCATATTACTATTCATAAGGTTATGTTACTATTCATAAGGGTAGGTCACTATTCACCAAAAATTATTTTTGTTCCATTAGACTCTAAAAATCATCTTGAACACAACCGTGTATGTCAGATTTTCAAACTTCCAAACATAGGAGTGACAAAATTATGTTTAAAGGTCACTTATCACTTAGTAGTTCATTATGTTTTGATTTCATGTTATTTTATGACATAAATATAAGAAGGGAAATTTTCATTGAAAATTTTTGGGTTGTTACATTTATGGGGGACACTCCCAATATAGGGTAGAGTTTCCACGAGGGAGGTCATTGAAGGCTGTAACAGATTTCCTTGGATGGAAACAAACTTGGTGCAGGTTTCATTGGTTGGAAGCCAACTTTGTAGATGAGCAACAAGCCGTAGGATATTTTTTCAAGGGTAGATGAACTACCCACCAACACGTGGAAGTGTTGTTTTTCTCTTTCTATATATAACGGGTATCAATCCCATTGGTTGTTATATGTTGTGTAATATTGGTGATTCTCCAAATTTATCTAGAGAGTGATAATAGAGAGTTGTCTGTTTCTCCCATGGATGTAGGAAAATTTTCAAACCATGTTAGAATTCTCATGTTCTTCCATTTTACTCTTGTTTTGTGTGATTTGCAGTTCCATGCACCTCTGTTGTGCCCCAACAATTGGCATCAGAGGGAGCTGGAGTGAGCAGAGTCGAAACAGAGAACAGACAACGAGATTTCTAATGACCAGAGAATTGAAATTGGTCTGAAAATTTTTCCAAGGCCAGATCCGGGAAGAGGACCATAAGACGATTTTGATGGTGCAAGAGTCATTGAAAATGAATCTGAAATAAAGGAGATAAGATCAGTCAAAGTTTGGTCAACACCATGGGTGAACAGTAACCCCATGTAGGAGAAGATGATATTGTTGATGCCACCGGAGAATATTCTGGCGAGATTCCAACAGCTTCTTCGGTGTGTCATGTCAGCACCACATCATCACCACGTCAGCAAGCAATCTAGTACATTGAACTTGTTTTGCCGATATCTCATCCAATCAGACTCAGTTACTGATGATCTAGGATTTAATTCCCACTGTTTAAACCATTATGAATGCATCCCTGTGGTAATTTTTTCAAAATTATCACTCCGTAAGGTGGTTTCATAATGGTGAAACAACGACGGTGGTGATCGCGTTTTATGACAATGACGATGGCTGGTGGTGGATAACTACCAAAGTTTGATATCGAGAAGTTCAATGGTTGAAACAATTTTAGCTTGTAGAAAATCATGGTGAAAGATATTTTTTTGCAGCAGGGCCTGATCAAACCATTGATCTTAGAAAATCCTCAGACAACCAGTAAATATGATTAGGAAGAGCTTGAGATACGGGTCGTCAGTACAATTCAACTATTTGTGGTGAATGAAGTAAAGTACTCAGTGTTGGATGATACATCACCGAAATATATCTTGAATAAGTTGGAGAAGAGGTATATGATGAAGTTTCTCAGCAACAAATTATTCCTGAAGAATAAATTTTACCAATTGCGCAAGGAAGAGGGAGAAAATTTGTTGGATCTTACCAATGAATTCCATAAGATCCTGATGCAATTATTAGGGATCGGTGTAAAGGATGGAGAGGAAGACAAAGAACATTTTCTTTTGTCATTTCTTCCAAGCTTATTTGATGGTCTTGTGACTGCATTGCTCATGGGTAAGGAATCATTGAATTTGGACAAGGTGATGGTGTCGCTTCAAGATTCAGAGGCATTCTGAAGGCCCACGACGCATTTAGGAGAGAAAATCAAGGTGATGGGAGATGATCAATGTGGGAGGAGATGATATCAGAAGTTAGGAGGTAAATAATGGTGACCAAAATCAAGGGGATTTGATCCTATAAAAATCATGTGTTTTTTGGTGCGAGAAAAAGGTTCACTATAAAAGTTATTGTGGAGAGCACACACGGTATGTTGCTGGGAAAGAGAAATTTGAAGAGAGGATGCGAACATCACAGAATTATGGACAGATGATGAAGTCTATGTGAAAACAAGAATATTTCACTAAGATGAGAGAGTTTAATAGAGATATGTGAGATGTCATTACTACAAAAGATATGGGCACATGAAGCGGGAATGTCAATTTTAGAAAGGAAGAACGAGCAGGATCAAAATCCAAATTAAGAAAGACAGTTTTTGGATTCATAGAGCTCAGCACACATATATCTGACAAGAGTTGAATTTGATACTTTTATGTAGGTGTAAGATTCAGTGATACAAGGTGATGTGTCAACAAATGATGTTCAAGGAGTCGAGATGGTGAAATTAAAGACACCTGATAGAGGATTTTTAAACTAGATGATGTGAAATTTGTTCTGATGATGAGATAAAACCTTGTATCATTTAGTAGGATCGATGTGAAAGGGTTCTAGATTTACATAGTTGGTGGAGTGTTGTAAGTCTCGCGTGGGGATGCAGCAAAGCTTACTAGGAAAGAGTCTCAATGGTTGTATCATTTTATGGGGAACGCAATCATCCTGAGTTCAATTTAAAATAGTGGAAGTGCCATGTCATATGGCGTGAAAAACCGTTTTCGATTTGCTGATGAAGTTTTCAACACCTTCAATGAGACTCCAGGTCAAGCTTCTACCCCAAATTGGTCGTGAGGGGGAGATTTGTGTGGGACACTCCCAATATGGGGTCTATTTTTCAATTAAGGAGATCATTGAAGGTTGTAGCATATTTCCTTGGATGACAACAAACCTGGTGATGGTTTCATTGGTTGGAAGCCGACTTCATATGCATGCAGCAGGCAGTGGGATATTTTTTTCAAGGGTATATGAACTACCCACCAACACTTGGAAGTGATGTTTTTCTCTATATATATATAGCAGGTATCAATCCCATTGGTTTTAATATGTGGTATAATATTGGTGATCCTCTGAATTTATCTGAAGAGTGCTAATATAGAGTGGTATGTTTCTTCGGTGGATGTAGAAAAATTGTTGAACCACATTAAAATTATTGTGTTCTTCCTATTTACTTTTTTTGTGTGATTTTTGGTGACACACACCTTTGTTGTGCCCTAAAAACTAGTATTAGAGGGATTTGGAGCGAGTAGAGTTGAAACTGAGAACCAACAGTGAGTTTTCCAATGAATAGAAAATTGAAAGTGGTCAGAAAATTTTTCCAAGGTTAGATCTGTGAAGAGGATGACGAGATGATTCCAACGATGCAAGCGGAATTAAAAACAAAGTTGAAATAATGGAGATAAGTTTGACCAAAGTTTGGTCAACACCACGGGTGAATAGTAACACCGTGCTAGAGAAGACTGTATTAGTCATGCCACTAGTGAAAATTTTGGCGATATTCTGATAGCTGCTCTAGTGTTCCATGTCAACACCACTTCATCACCATGTCAGTAGGAAATATGGACCTTTGAACTTGTTTTGGTGATATCTCAGCCAATAAAACTCTGTTGTTGATGATCTAGGAGTCGATTCCCACTATTTCAACCATTATAGACACATCTATATGGTTAGTTTTTTAAAATTCACACTCAATAAGGTGGTTTGAGAAAGGTGAAACATTGATGATGGTGATCGCATTTTTCGACAATAGTGATGGATGGTCGCAGAGCACTACCAAAGTTTTATATCAAGAATTTTGATGGTTGAAACAATTTCGGCTTGTGGAAAAACATGGTGAAAGATATTTTGGTGTAGTAGGGCCTAATCAAATTGTTGATCGAATAAAATCCTGAGACAACTAGTAAAGATGATTAGGAAGAGCTCAAGATGCAGGTCGTCAGTACAAATTGATTGTGTCTAGATAATGAGGTAAAGTACTCATTGTTGGATGAGACCTCACTGAAAGAGATCTGGAATAAGTTGGTTCAATGGTATATGGAGAAGTTTTTCTTAAAAAAATTATTCCTGAAGAATAAATGTTACCAGTTGCGCATTGACGATGGAGAAATTTTGTTGGATCATACAAATTAATTCAATAAGATCCTGATGCAATTATTGGGGCTCAATGTGAAGGTCAGAGAGGAAGACAAATAACTTTTTCTTTTGTCATCTCTACCAAACTCATTTCATGGGCTTGTGACTGCATTATTCATGGGGAAGGAACATTGAATCTAGACAAGGTGATGGTATTGCTTCAAGATTCGGGGGCATTCTGAAGGCCCACGACGCTTTCAGGTGAGAAAATCATGGTGATGCGAGATGATCAACGTGGGGGGATCCAATATTTGAAGTATGTAGGTAAAGAATGGTGACCAAAATCAATGGGATGTGATCCTAGAGAAATCACGTGTTTTTGGTGGGAGAAAAAGGGTCACTATAAAAGTGATTGTGGAGAGCACAAAAGGTATGTTATTGGGAAAAAGAAAGTTGAAGAGAAGGATACTAACATCACAGAATTATTGGCAGATGATGAAGTCTACGTGACAACAGAAAGCATGCACTCATATGAGAGAGTTGAATGGTGAGAAGTGCAGTGTCATTACTGAAAATGGTATGGGCACATGAAGCATAAATGTCACATTTTAAAAAGTAAGAACTAGTAGGTTCAAAATCCAAAATAAGACGGGTGGGTTTTGGATTTAGGGACCTCGGAACGTATATGTATGATGATAGGTTTATTTGATACTTCTTAGTAGGTGAAATATTCGGTGAGACTTTGTTATTGGTCGACATATGATGTTCAAGGACTCGTGATGGTGAAATTGAAGACACCCGATGGAGGTGTTTGTAATTTGGATGACGTGAAATTCTTTCTAAGGATGAGACAGAACCTGGTATCATTAAGTAGGCCTAATGTGAAAGGGTTCAATATTTCCATAGTAGATGGAGTGTGGGAAGTCTTACGTGGGGATGCAACAAAGCTTACTAGGAAAGAGTCTCAAGGGTTGTATCATTTAATAGGGACCGCAATCTACCTGAGATCGATTGAAGACAATGGAAGTGCCATGTCATCTGGAGTGAAGAAGCATGTTCGATTTTCTGATGAAGTTGTGAACACCTACAAGGATATTGCAGGTCTAGATTCTACCCCAAATTGGTCATGAGGGGGAGATTATTGGGGGCCACTCCCAATATGGGGTGAAGTTTTCAACAAAGGAGTTCATTGAAGGATGCATCATATTTCCTTGTATGGAAACAAACCCGGTGCAGGTTTCATTAGTTGCCATTCGACTTCGTAGACGAGCAGTAGGTAGTGGGAGATTTTTTCAAGGGTAGATGAACTACCCACCAACACATAGTAGTGATATTTTTCTCTCTATATATATAATTGGTATCAATATTATTTGTTGTAATATGTGGTTTAATATTGGTGACCTCCAAATTTATTTAGAGAATGATAATAGAGAGTGGTCTATTTCTCCCATGGATGTAGGAAAATTGTCGAACCGTGTTAAAATTCTCTTGTTCTTCCGTTTTACTCATTTTTTGTGTGATTTATAGTGCCACACACCTTTGATGTGCCCCAAAAAGTGGTATTTGAGGGAGCTGGAGCTAGCGGAGTCAAAATATAGAACAGGCAGTGAGTTTTCCAATGACCAGAAAATTGAAAGTGGTCAGAAATTATTTCTGAGGCTAGATCCTTGAAGAAGACAACAAGATGATTCCAATAGTGTAAGTGACATTAAAAACGAAGTAAAACGAAAAAGATAATCTTAGTCAAAGTTTGGTCAACACTGTGGTTGAATAGTAACCTCGTGCCACAGAAGAAGGTACTATTAATGCCACTGGAGAAAATTCTAGTGAGATTTCGGCAGCCGCTTCGGTGTGCCACATCAGCACCACATCATCACCATGTTAGTAGGAAATCTGGACCATTAAACATGTTTTGGCGATATCTTAGCTAATTGGACTCCTTTTTGACTATCCAGGAGTCGATTCCCACTATTGCGACCCTTCTAGACACATCAGTATGGTTATTTTTTCAAAATTCGCACTCCATAAGGTGGTTTTATAAGGGTGTGACATTGACGGTGGTGATCGTGTTTTACGAAAATGACGATGTCTGGTGGCGACGCAATACCAAAGTTTGATATCAAGAAGTTCGATGGTCAAAAAAATTTCAGATTGTGAAAAATCATGGTGAAATATATTTTGGTGCAGTAGGGCCAGATCAAACCTTTGATCATAGAAAAGCCCAATACAACTAGTAAAGATGATTTGGAAGAGCTCGAGATGTAGGTTGTCGGTACAATTCGATTGTGTCTGGTGAATGAGATAAAGTACTCGGTGTTGGTCGAGACCTCACCAAAAGATATCTAGAAGAATTTGGAGCAGCGGTATATGGAGAATTTTCTCACCAACAAAATATTCCTGAAGAAGATATTGTACCATTTTCGCAGGGAAGAGGGAGCACATTTGTTGGATCATACCAATGAATTCAATAAGATCCTGATGCAATTATTGGGGTTCGGTGTGAAGGTTGGAGAGGAAGACAAATCACTTTCATTTTTTCATCTCTACCAAGATCATTTGATGTGATTGTGACTACATTTCTCATGGGGAAGGAAACATTGAAGCTGGACAACGTGATGGCATCGCTTCAAGATTTGGAGGATTTCAAAAGGCCCATGATGCATTCAAGAGATCAAATCATGGTGATGCGAGATGATCAATGTGGGAGGAGCCGATAAAGGAAGTCAGGAGGTAAGGAATGGAGACCAAAATCTAGGGGATTTGATCCTAGAAAAATCATGTGTTTGTGGTTAGAGAAAAAGTTTCACTATAAAAGTGACTGTGGGGAGATCAAATTGTATGTTGTTAGGAAAGTGAAAGTTGAAGAGAAGGATGCGAACATCACAGAATTATCGGCAGATGATGAAGTCTATGTGACAATGGGAAGCTTTCACTCAGATGAGAGAGTTGAATGGGGAGAAGTGTAGTGTCATTACTGCAAAAGATATGGTCACATGAAGTGGGAATGTTTCATTTTAAAAAAGAAGAATGAGTAGGCTCAAAATCCAAAAGAAGATGGATGGGTTTTTGATTCGGGGATCTCGGCACACATATGTAATAAGAGAGGTGCATTTGATACTTTTCATTAGGTGAAAGATTTAGTGAGACTTAGTGATGGGTCAACATGCGATGTTCAAGGAGTCAGGATGGTTAAATTGAAGACATCTGATAGAGGAGTTCGTAAACTGGCTAATGTGAAATTCATTCCGAGGATAAGGTGGAACCCGATATCATTAAGTAGGCTCGATGCGAAAGGGTTCAATATTTCCATAGCAGGTGGATTGTTGGAAGTCTCATGTGGGGATGTAGAAAATCTTACTATGAAAGTGCTTCAATGGTTGTATCATTTTATGGGGACCCCATTCAGCCTGATATCGATTAAAGATAGTAAATGTTCCATGTCATATGTCGTGAAGAAGCGTGTTCAATTTGCTGGTTAAATTTTCAACACCTGTAAAGAGACTACAGGTATACCTTCTACCTCAAATTGGTTTTGAGGGGGAGATTTGTGGGGGACACTCCCAATATGGGGTGTATTTTCCAGTGAAGTAGGTCATTGAAGGTTGCAATAGATTTTCTTAGACGACAACAAACTCGGTGCAGGTTTCATTGGTGGGTAGCTGAATTCGTAGATGAGCAGCAGGCAATGGGAGATTTTTTCAAGGGTAGATGAACTACCCACCAACACTTGGAAGTGCGGTTTTTCTCTCTCTATATATAATGGGTATCAATCCCATTGGTTGTAATATGTGGTGTAATATTACTGATACTCTGAATTTATTTGAAGAGTGATAACAGAGAGTGGTCTATTTCAATTGTGGATCTATGTAAATTGATGAACCATGTTAAAATTATCATGTTATTCCTTTTTACTCCTGTTTTTTATGATTTGAGGTTCCACGTACCTCCGCTTCCCCCCAAAAAGGATACAGGAAGAGCATTACCTGGGAAACAGATGGTAAATGACCACTTAGTTCCATACAATTGATTCCTTCACCTTCAAGGAGAACCTTTCTAGAATATGAACAGAAATATTCAGATCAATACATATCTGAGCCTCTAAAGTCTCCTCATAGTATCAGGTACAGTTTTATGCATAGAGGAATCCACATAGGGAGTTGCTAATGGATTTAAGGAAGGTGTCATTCTGGAAGGGCAGTGGGAGGCCAAGTTGACTGATCCAAACGCTAGTATGGGGACTCTCCTTTCCCTTGTGCACATCCAGTGACCACTAAGCTAGGTTGAATATCTAGTGACCCAAAAACTTGGGATCTTTGCACCACGCATTAATAATGTCTAATTTCAAAGCTAGAACCAAGAAGAATGAGATTCTGTGAACAGTAAAGATGTGATCTAGAGCCTATAACACCCATGAGTCCCAAAAGCCCTTGAAGATGGGAAGATGGGGATTCTCATCACCAAACCACCCCATAAGAGTCCATTTCAAATAGGTGACAACTTCTATGAAGGCCGTAATAGAGACCTCCAATGATAGACTAGATCCCTCCCTCGTCACCATCAGAGAAACCGAACAAACATCCAAGAAGTAGGGTTGCTAAGGAATTCATAAAGATATTCATAAGGACTTTTAAAAGATAGATCAGGATGATGAATCCTAGGATGGGATCCAAGGGGCTACCTAGACAGGGAAGGTCCAGCGACAAAGGAATCTGACCTCAGATCGAAGGTCATTGGGTACAGATACGCCACCATAGGGAAATCATCAGAAGGCCTAACATTCAGAAAAATTCGAAAACCTCAGGCACATCAGACATGTAATTTTGTGAAGCGAAGGCCATGTCCTTTCCATCCACAATCATAGTCAAAAAATCCTAGATGAATTCACCATGACATGGTCTTCATCGTGGTGAAGTCCTCTTCACCAATTTTAATAAAACTCTCAAATTATTCCTTTGTCTAAATAACTTAATCTTCTAGGGAAACATAATTTATCATATTTATCATCAAATATAACCCAAAAATTCCCAAGTGGGTATTTTTTTTCTAATAAACATTATATTTTGGTGCCTCACTTTTCAAAAAGTGAAGTTTAAGCACTAACTTAAAACATGTTTGGATCAAACCCTGAAGGTTCCAGAGTGGGTGTGGGATATTATATTAATGGAATTCATGGTGAGACATTTAAATCCAGTTAGGGTTCATGATGTGGTTTGGGTGGTCATCAATAAACTAAAAAAGTAGGCCTTCTTCCTTCATATTAAGGATAATAATTCATTAGAGAGTTTGATACACACCCACACACAAATATATATATATATATATCTGTGTGTGTGTGTGTGTGTGTGCGTGTGTCAGAATTAGTTCATTAATATTCAGGGGGTACATTAGATGATCATGTATAATCAATATGTTTGATTCATATCCTAGTTTTGAAGGAGTATTAAAGATTTTTTTGGGATGTTTTTATAATTGAATATGATATTCCACCCTTAGATGGATGGGTAGACTAAGAGAACCATTTTGGTTCTTGAGGATATGTTGATGAATTGTGTCATAAATTCCATCTATAAATAGTAGGATTATTTAACCTTAGTTTAGTTTTCATACAATAATATAAATTATTATATTATTGGAATAGCAACATTAAAGGCCCTATACATGAGACCATACAGGTCACCCTTCTGTTGGACTGATATTTGTGAATTATCAATGATGGGGTGAGAGTTAGTAAAATTTATGATAGGAAAGGTGCAAGTGATCCCAGAGTACATGAGGATAGTTTAAATCTATCACAAGTCCTAGAAAGATTGATAATATTGGCCTTTGGTGTTTGATGAGGGAGATCATATGTTTCTAAAGGATCATTGTTATAAGGTTTACATTGTTTTTTATGGGGAATTAAGATATTTTCCATCTTCATAGGACCATTTCAAATTTTTTTTAGGGTGGGAATGGTTTCTTAGAAACTATAACTATCCCCATAGTGTACACTAGGTTACTTATATCTTCTTTGTGTCATGGATAAGGAGGTATATGTATAATCCATCACACACCATTGATCAGAAGATATGGAAATAAAGGATTATTCTATCATTTTAGAGTACCCAATGGTGATCAAAGATCAATATGAGAATGACCTTCAATGTTAGGTTATACTTCCAGTGTCGATGTGGTGGTAACATCAGAACCTTTAGGAGAATTCTTTGGAACATTTCGGTCAGATATAATCTCAGTGCTCACAATTTTCTGATTAGGATGTTCTTTTTGGGATAAAAATACATTGAGGTGAGGAGGATGTAACATATTGTACTATTTTATTCAAATATTTTAAAAAAATAGCTGTAAAATCTATTTGTGGTGTGGTGATTTTATTTGTGTTGTGATTTTTAATAATATGTAGTGGTTATGAAGGTATATGTGTTAATAGTTGTGGTTATTTTAAATTTATCTTATACAAGACGCATTGTGTCATGATGGTATAAGTTGTGTCATGGCCTTTTTATGTGATTGATCAAGGAGGAATGGTGTTGTTTTTCAACTTTTTAAAAGATTTAACTATTTCTCCATGATGAATTGTGTTGAAATGCAATGGGGTTAAATCCATATAAAGTGATGATAGTTAATCAATTTCATAGAGTAGTTTCTAAGGGATTTTATTGTTATATTGTTTTTAGATCTTGAATTGGCTGAGGGATAATACAGTGTGGTTCTACTTATTGTGTTTTGGTCCTAGTCTAGCTTTGAATAGTAACACCACAACCATTTTCATTACACCATGATGGGACCAAACATAAATTTACAATATAAATAATGAATAAACCCTCTCTCCATTAGATTTTATTTTCCTTTGTTAACTTCCCATCTTTTAGTGGTATTTTTTTGAATCCCCACAAATCTTGAATGATCCTCAACCAACGATGGTCCTACAAGGATCCCTTATCACCTTCAAAGTATGGATTCATGCAACATTGATGAATGAGATCTTAAGTAAGACTCTTTACTCATCAAATGATCTATTATTTCATGGTATAATTTTGAATCTATCTATTATTGTTTTTTAATTTAATTATGATATCATTGTTATGAAGAATTATCAATCCCTATGAAAAAATCATTTTAATAATCATACCATTATTGATTATTTTCTTATATTTGATGTCATATTTCCGAATATTTCTCTTAAATAACATATTCCTTCATATGATTCAATTGAGAGGAAGACATGATATCTAAAAATAGTGGATTTTGGTCTGTTTTTATAGTAGTAAAGGAATGAAATGAAGATGATAGTACTTGATGGAAATGATAATAATAGTAATTTTGTGCCATGTAGAGTCTTGTTTCATCATGAAAAGGCATGTCATATCGAAATATAGGGTCTCATGAATTTCCACTAACCTTTTTAGAAGGATCAGTCCATAATAATTATTTTTTCATCATGACTAACCCATTTTGAGTGATACATAAGAGTAGATGAGTCTCTATAAAGGTCTTACAGTTGCTCTTATATAGAGGTCATGAGATTTCAATTAATCATATGTAAGGTTTGATGTAATATAGAAGTTTTGGATATGACATGAATGTGATAGTTATGTCATGGATGTACAATTACATAATGGTGAAGGTATATATAGGAATCTACTATTGGGTGAGGATTATTGTTAAATCATGAAACCAATAGGTCAGGTGTCATAGTGTGGCAGTATGGACCATGCCATGGCTGTGTCAAATTCTAGAGATAAATTGCACATCACGAGCCCTTCAATGGGTACATAAATATCTTTCTATGTGTATATTGGATTAGGTTGAGGTGATAGACTATCGTGAGTGTTTTTTCTTATAGAAGATGATGGAAAATACCTCTTAGGAATTATAGGTGAGAAGTGAGATGGTTCAGGTAGCTTAGTGTCCTTAGTTTTTTATAGCTACTGACAGGGATTTTGGGTGATGATCGGAGCATACCCCAAGGTTCGATACTCCCTTGGATGGATATCAATTATAGGTAATGGGACTCTCATAGTGTTTTAGATTTTGGTACCCCCTCTAATTCATGGGAAGTGGATCCTCTACAATTTGGGTGTGTATTTGGTACTCCATTAAACCTGATAAGGCACAAGTCCTCTATAGGGTCAATAGAGTTTGATACTCCCCCCAAGTGATAATTCTTAAATCAATAGGGAATGGGTCCTCTATTTATGGATTTGGGTACTCTCTCTTTTGATGAACTTCTTCAGAAAGGATGGGATACTCCATCAAGGGTTTGATACTCCCTTGACTAGCACTTATAATGGATACTAATATATCCCCCACTATAGCAAGTAGGATGATGCGGGGTTGGATTAACTAGGTATGTTGGATTCTTAGGTTTCTCGAGGTGATATATTTATTTAATAAACTGGTTTGTTGATGAGTATGAATATATTTCTTAGGTTATATAATTTGAAATCATATTTGGGTTCAATATTTTCATTTTCTTTTTCCTTGTTTTTGTTATACATTACCTCTATGTTTTTTAGCTAACTACGACCATTACTTATTCCTTTATTATTTTTAAGGAATCCAAATTGACATGTATTTACTCACCTCTTCATGGGTATTTTAACACCGCTTTTCATTTACTATGCATTCGATGGATAGTAAGGAGGTTATCAGGGTGGACATAGTTTTTGTGGAATGAAATATTAGTGGTATATAGAGGTGATGGTAACATGTCACGACCCGTCCCTCAGGGTCTGTTCCGTGACTACCCCAATCCCGCCTTCCATAGGTCAGGGGCTGGTGACTAGCACTGAAAGGAATATCCCAAAAAGGGAAGTCATTTCCTTTAAACCTATATTCACACAGACAGGACACACTACAGACAAACAAAACACAATGGAAAAGGAGTAGTATAACCAGCACAAATACCACCACTGAGAGTAAAAGTAAGCACTAAAAGTAAAGGGGATGATATACAAGACCAACTGAAAGAGTAGTACAGAAAAAGGAAAAAAACTACATAGATCGTCTGCCAAGGATCATACCTGAATGGTAGGTACATATCGTCACTACGGATCACCACATCAATCAGTCTCCACTGTGTACCATCTAGCCCTAGCTCTCCAAAATCCCAGTCAAGATGTCTATCGTCTACACAAGACCAAATAAGGTGTGGGTGAAACCTGTGTAGGGGTGAGTATAACAATACTCAGTAGGGACCCCAAGAACCCTGAAGGTCTCTTAGTAATCCATGAAGGAAAACACCGTAAAGAAAGATCTCAAACACATAGCAAAAAGTAAAAGTTGCAACTCACAAAAAGTATACAACTTAAAGAGCATGAATAAAGATGATTAGTCCTAAAGATATATCATATTATTCTGTCAAGAGGATTTTCTACTAGACTGAATAGGGTCTCTATGTGCTGACCCACAGATGATCACTAGGTGATGACGCACAGAGGATTGTTAGGTGATGACCGATAGAGGATCGCTAGGTGATGACCCACAGAGGATCATTAGGTGCTGACCCACAGAGGATCGCTAGGTACTGACCCACAGAGGATTGTTATGTGTTGAACCATAGAGGATCTCTACGCACTTACCCATAGAGTATTTCTAGGTGATTATCAATATAGGATAGCTATGTGCTGACCTATAGAGGATATCTAGGGGCTGAACCACAAAGGATTGATATTCTTTCATCATGTCACAACCAGACATTGGATACACTCACTTATCACACTTGATTTCTAGAGGATTCACTCCTCAAGCCACTTATTGTATCTCAACCACCACAAAGTCCCACTTATAAGTAACCCAAAGGACCATCTTGTCGTAAGGGTTCTAACATGGCAGACGACGTGTCAATCAGATGCTCAGTCTGTAAGATATTGGCAAAAAGGCAAATAGGGACCATTTGGATTCGAGTCTGATCCAACCCAGACATACACCATATTTTTTCAAAACTCAATTGGAGTATCTCAAAAGTTCTTCCTCATCCCAATGGTCCTCACGTCATATATGACGCATCAATCGAATGTCCAATCTATAAGTTATGGTCGTTTCAGTGAAAAGGGGTCAGCCGGGTCTGGTAAGGGTCTGACCCAACCGGCCCGTTGGGCCTGTACGTTCTACCCAGTGGTAGGTCCGTCCTGCGGGTGGCCTGACCCACCTGAGAAACCTGGCCTACGTAGTGCAGGCTGATATGCTGGACTGGACGTGAGGTATCCGGGTTTTCTAGTCGGTGGCGCCAACAGGCACCGCCTCATCTCCCCGTAATGCTCAACACAAGTGGCCAATATGTGCGCCAACCGAGCAGCCTGAGCAGGATACTCTATCTCCATGTGGTGACAACAAGCACACTGTTATCCTCCAGCATAGCTGGTGAGAGTTGGCTCCTCCTAAGCCGTGGCACCTATGGGCACCGCCTCTTCCACATGGCTGACCACCATCTTCAGTCACCAACAGCACCTTCCATGGGCCACCGGAGATGCTTTGGTGGTATGTTTCCCATCCCATCTATGCCTACAGGCCTTTTGGGTTTTCGTCTTCACTAATAATCCAATAGAAACTCTTTTCTGTCACTTTACTCAGTCTCCCATTAAGAACGCACAACATCCAAGATCAATGGAGGGTCCGAACCTTGCTCAGATTGACCTGTGCCCTCCACGTTAGAATTTTAATGGGGAAAATAGAAATAATCACACATATTAAGAATAACCCCAAATCAAATCCATTTGATAACATCCAGCAAGATCGAATGAGTTTCGGATCAACCCATTAGTCAGTTGATCCGTGTTCATTGTATTTTTCAATAATGAGATAAGAGGAAACATTAAACACTTAGAGAAAATAAATCCCCCAGTAGTATTTGGGTGAATATATTACGGGTGAGAGAAGAATTATGCATTCATTGGCGTTCCACATTCATTGGCGTTCATCGCCGCTAGTCTATCTTCATATCAGATCCTCCAACAATCGACATTCTTTCTCCATTCTTTGTTGTAGAGGGATTTCATAAACATGTTTTTCAAAGTTTTCCCTCGCATCCCCTCTTCCACTCTCAAATGTATTTCAATAAAAAGAAAACATTGCATCATTTTTGAGTTCATTAATATCACTTGTTAATGAACCTTAATTAATTATCCGCTAATTAAACCGGCATTGCGATTTCAAAAAAAAAATAAATGATTAATTAAATGGACCTCATTTAATTCTTTTCATTACATAGTGGTTTCTCCAACCATCACTCAACGGTTTAATAAAAGAATAAAATAACTCAAAATTTTATTTTATTATCATTTTCCAAAAATTCCAAAATTTAACTTTTTCGTCCAAACCTTGTCAGTTGAAAATAATCTTCACCTAAGTGAATCCTAGAACTGCGAATTCAACGGTGCCCTCAAATTTTCAATCCAAGAACTGGTTCAATAGATAGAAAATCCTTCTCGCACATTTTCTAAACGTAACTTAGAAAAATTTCAGAAATCTATTCTCGGATCTCCAGGCCTTGGAATCTCATGCTGTCAAATTTATCAGTCTCGAAATAATTCCTATATAATTAAAAAAAATACAGAATTTTTGGGTCTTTACATTCTCCCCACCTTAAGGATTTACCTCCCTAAAAGCCACAACAAAAGATAAGAAAAAAAGGGGATACAGATAATGAATCTGAGCCTCCTGCTCCCATGTGTCTCTTGGAAGTTCCCATGCTGCCACCAAACTCATACCAGAGGAATTGACCATCCATGAAGGACCCTCTCCTATCGATCCTCTATCTCCATCGAGAACTCCAAAAAATTCTCCCCATCATTAATGTCCAGCTCGCTCTATTCGATGACGTGCGATGGGTCATGCACGTATCTTCTAAATTGTGACACATGGAAAACATCATGCACTTGGTGTATCTGTGGGGGAAGAGCTAGGCGGTATGCCGCCCCACCAACTCTACAGAGAATCTGGAAATGTATGATGAACCTCAGAGATAGCTTTTTTCCCCGACCAAATCTCCACAATCCCCGTCGAGGTGACACCTGTAGGAAGACATGGTCTCCCTCCTTGAACTCTAAGAGTCTTCATATCCTATCGGAATAATACTTTTTACTACTCTTTGTAGTCTTCATCTACTTCTGGATGATCTGCACCATCTCAGTGGTAGCTCATACCAACTCCGGACCCATTAGTGCTGAATCCCCTGGGTCTATCCACCATAGAGGTGATCTGTAAGGTCACACATATAAGGACTCAAATGGTGCTATGCCGATGGTGGAGTGATAGTTGTTGCTGTATAAAAATTCCACCAGTGGCAGGTGATCCTCCCAGCTATGGCCAAAATCAAGGAAACAAGAATGAAACAAGTCCTCAAGTGTCTGTATGGTCCACTCCATCTGACCATCTATTTGAGGGTGAAAGGCAGTGCTCAAGAGTAGTCGAGTCTTGAATGACTCCGGTAATACCTTCCACAACTGGGATGTAAAATGAGTTTTTCAATCTAAAACAATCAGCGATGGTATCTCGTGATGTCATACTATCTCTTTAACATAAAGGCATCCCAAGACCTCTACTGATCCCTGCTCTCAGATGGGTAGAAAATGGGCTGACTTGGTGAGTCGGTCAATGATCACCTAGATAGAGTTGTGGCCCCTGGACGTGCATGGTAACCCAGACACGAAGTCCATGGAGATACCATCCCACTTCCATTCTGGTACCTCTAGTGGATGTTCTTAGCCTATAAGAACCTGATAATGGGCCTTAACTTGCTGACAATTTAAGCATCGTGAAATGAACTCTACCACTACTGTCTTTATCCCTAGACACTAGTTCTAATCATGGATGTTTGGGTACATCTTAGACACTCTAGGATATACCACCAAAGGGGATGTATGGAACTACCTCAATACCTCCTCTCGTAATGTCACTGGTACTGTGGTGCATCTTTTAAAAAGGATGACATACTCCCCATATATTGAAAATCCATCAGGAGCCTGTCCTAAGAATATTTGATCACATCGGGTCTCGCAGTCAACGTCCCCAATCTTGGCCTCCTGAACTCACTGAATGAGTGGGGGAGTGACAGTCATAGACTGGAGGTATGTTTCTCTATCACTATCCATGAAGGATATTTGCAATTTAGCTAGCTGCTCTGATGCCTCACTCGGTAGTTATAGACCTGACCTCCAACTAAGTGTGTGTGCTACTACATTCCCCTTCCCATGAGTGTAGACTATCTAAAAATCATATTCCTGAAGGAAATCCATCCATCACAATTATATCAGGTTCAAGTCCTTCTGTGAGAAGATATACCTAAGACTCTTGTGATCATAGAAGATAGTAAACCATTCACCCATCAATTAGTGTTTCCATATCTTCAATGCAAATACCATTGCTGCTAACTCCTGGTCATGGGTCGTGTATTTCTGCTCATGTTGCCTCAGCTATCGAGAGTCGTAAGAGATCACCGCTTTCTATTGCATCAGGAAACACCCCAGTCTAATCCCTGATGTGTCACAGTAGATTACATACCAAACTCCATCTTCTAGTAGCCTCAAGATGGGGCCACTTGTTAGTCTCCGCCTTAGCTCCAAGAAATGATTCTGGAACCTCTCTATCTATAATAAGGGATTCCCCTTCATTGTCAAAGCTGAAAAGGGTGATGCTACTCTGGGAAATTCATGTAAAAATATCTGGCAGTACCCAGCCAACCCCAAAAAACTCCTCACCTCAGTCACACTCTTGGGTGGCTCCCACAAAAGCATTGCCTCTATCTTCATTGGATCTACTGCAAATCCAGTCTCCAAGATAACGTATCCCAGAAAGTGTACCTCCCATATCCATAACTAGCACTTTGGGAGCTTACTATTTAGCTGGTTCTCTTGGAGTGTATCTAGAAATATCTAAAAATATGGGGTGTGATCCTCCTCTAATGCCGAATACACCAAGATATCGTCAATGAAAACCACCACGAAGCGATTCAGGTAGGTCAGGAAGATCATTTTCATGAGTCTAATGAACACTACTGGGGCATTGGTCAGGCCAAAAGGCATCACCAAGAACCCATAGTGGCCATACTGGGATCTGAAGGCATTAATTGGTACGTCCTCACCCTACACCTGAAGCTGATGATATCATGATCTGAGGTCTATCTTTGATTACCACTGAGCTCCCTTTAGCTGATCGAAGAGATCATAAATCCTTGGTAGAGGATACTTGTTCTTCACAGTCACCTGATTAAGTCACCGATAGTCCATTCCAAGCCTCAAGCTCCCATCTGCATTCTTGGTGAACAACACTGGGGCTGACCATAGAGAAACACTGGGTCGTACAAACCCCTTCCTCTTCAAGTCCTCCAACTATACCCTTAACTCACGAAGCTCTACAGGATCCATATGATATGATAGTGTAGATATCGTTGTCATAACTAGGTACATGTCGATGTATAATTCTACTTCTCTATGGTGAGTTTGTCCCATAATATCTTTAGGAAAGACATCTGTATACTGGTCCACCACTACAGGATAGCTCAGACTCCTCTCATCCACTACTATAAGGGTGAGGTTAGCGAAATAATGAGTGATCGGTTGCACCCTCCTCCAAAAAAGTCCATCTTGTGCGTAAAAGGTTCCCTTTTGTATGGTAATGGAAGACCTGGTCCCATCATTGTAGACACACCGCACATTGTGCCTAAAACATTTGATCTGAGCATGGACCATGGATAACCAGCCCATACCCAAGATTACTTCATAAGGCCTTGATGATGCTACTAAGAGATCCCAACTGAATATCTCGCCTCCTAGTGTAACCTCACACTACCAGAACTAGTGTGTAATCATCGAATCCTCTCTAGTTATAGTCTATAATCATAAGGTTCAAGCCAAAGGCTCCACAGGAATCTCTGAGCTATAAAAAATAGTCGTGGTAATGAAAGAGTGACTGACACCTGTGTGTATAAGAAATCTAGCTAGGGTGGAGTAGACATAGATTGTACCTTGAATCATCTCGGGATCATCATGGCCATAGGCTTCTGCTGCCTAAAGCTGAGCTCGTTCTTGTCCACCTTCTCCCTAAGGTCGGGGTGGACCACCTAGAGGTGGTGGCGGTAGTACAGCAAACCGTCTCCCACCACCTACTGCATGAACTGCTCTTCTGCCACATCATCTTCCCTACAGACCTCCTCTCTTGAACCTCTATCATTGTCTCAATGGTCCCTTGACTTCTAGCTAGTCATCAGCACAGGGAGTCAGATAGTCACGAGCCATGTTCCCATGTCCTCCGAATGAGTAATAAACTCTAGTCCCCATATGAACTCCTATACCTCGTGAGATCCGCACCTCTGACCCCGCATCTTGGAGTATTCCTCTGGAAGGTTTGGCCTATTTAGGCCTCTGAATCATTTTTCTACTGTCTGTTGTATATGACTCAGCCACCTGTCCTCCGATGGTGGCTCTCACCACTGGTGCCTTCTTGGCTATGATTCTATCCACTAGTAGGGATCGCTCTAGAACTCCAGCCTATGTTAGAATGTTGAGTGAAATCATTTATTCTCTGATCTCCCATCGGAGACCATGCTCAAATGTTTGGTCCCTGAAGAGAGGATCTTTACCTTCGATTGAGTAGTGGGAGAGTTCAGTAAATCTTTCCGAGTACTGGGCCACTATTAGGCTGACCTACTATAAGTGAAGTAGCTCTTGAATATGCATAAAGCATAGTTTCTCTTGTACGAAATCCGCCCAGAAGAGGCTGTAGAAGTCCAACCAAGAAATATTTGTTGCCTCATATGTCTGGAGCATCAGGCTCCACCATCTCCCTATTGTTCCTTGAAAGAGATTAGTAGCTAGGATCACCATCTAATCTTCTAGTGTCTCTACCAAGAAAAAAACCCATTCCATTTCCTCGATCCTATCCTCAAATTCCTAATAATCTGTCTCGCCTTGAAACCTCGGAGGACTCTTTCTCTGGAACTCGTGCAACGCACTCAGTCGTCGTGCACTGTTTTCTGGTGGGGCTGGGGGCAACTGTTTCCCTATGGGTGGTGGTGTGGCTAGTACCCCACCTGAAGGTGCGATCGCTATAAGAGGGCCCTGTACTAACGCCTCATCGCTCAGTGGTCCTTCATCATGATATATTATTGGAATATTGGATGGCTTTCTATGTGGAGGTATATTGTAAAGTAACAAATGTGCCACGGTCAATAAGTTATACTTGGTGAGATCACACAAAAGAGATCAAAAGAAAAACATTTCCAAAACACATGCTATCGTTGTTTTTGTGTACCAAGTTAGAAAACCAGATTCAGGGTCCTGGCGTATGGATACGTTGTCCGCTGCACCAACATTGGACTCCCTGTACAGAAATCCTAACTCAAGACATTATACACTATTGCTTCATTGAAAAATTTCAGACTCTTAGTTCTTCTCGTATAACTGACCATCCTTTGATACCACTTTGTCACGACCCATCCCCCGGGTCCCATGTTGTGACTACCCCAAGCATGAATTCCATAGGCTCGGGTCTTGTGACTTGCACCAGAAGGCATATCCCAAAAAAGGAATGCATTGCCTTTAAACCTTTAAACACACAGATAGGGCACACTGCCCACAATCAAAACACAATGAAAAAGGAGTAGTACAACCCCGAAAAATACAACCACTGAGAGTAAAAGTAAGTTCTTAATGTAAAGGGTCCAGTATACAAGACCAACTAAATGAGTAGTACAGCAAAAGGAAAACAAGCTCTGGAGATCGTTTTCCAAGGATCCTACCCAAAGGGTAGGTACAACTCGTCCCTGCAGATCACTATGTCAATCGGTCACCTACATGTACCATCTAGCCTTAGCTCTCCAAAGTCTCAATAAATTTGTTCTTAATCTGTACAAGACATAAAAAGGTGCAGATGAAGCCTATGTAGGGGTGAGTATAACAATACTCAGTAGGGACCCCGAGACCCCCGAAGGTCTCTCAGTAATCTACGAAAGAAAACTCCACAAAGAAGGATCTCAAACACATAATACAAAGTAAAAGAGGCAACTCACACCACGTATACAACTTAAAGAGTAGGAATAAAGATGGTTAGTCCTAAATCTAGATCATTGTATTCTGTCGATTGGATTTGTTGCAGGACTGTACAGGGTCACTAGGTGCTAACCCACAAAGGATAGCTAAGTTCTGACCTACAGAGGATCGCTAGGGGCTAACCCACAGGGGATCGCTAAGCACTAACCCACAGAGGATCTCTATGCGCTGACCCACGGAGCATTGCAATGTGATGAAACATAGATGATTTCTAGGTGCAAACCCATAGAGGATCTATATTCTTTCATCACATCACAGCAAGCCATTGGATACCCTCACTTAGCACGCTTGATTTCCAGAGGATTTGATCCTCAAGAAACTGGTTTTATCTTAACTTCCATGAAGTGCCACATAAAAGTAACCCAACGGAACATCTTTTCATAAGTGTTCCAATGTGATAGAAGGCACATCAATCGAATGTATGGTCTGTAAGATATTGGAAAAAGGGTAAAGAGGGACCGATTGGATTTGAGTCCGATACAACCCATCCAAACTCAAACTTATTCAAAAACTCAAGTGGAGTACCTCAAAAGGTCTCCCTCATATCAAGGGTCCTTACACCACTGACAACATGTCAATCAGATTCCTAGTCTATGAGTTATCGCAGTTTTAGTGAAACGGGGGCGGTCAGGTTTGGGTCCGATCCGACCCAGTCAGACCGACCCGAACCAACCTGAGGGTCTGGCATGGGTCCAACCTAGCTGGATGGTCCGTCCCGCAGGTGGAACGACCTATATGGTGGGGTGTAGCCCAACTGAGGAACCCAGCCCATGCGGTGCGGGCCGGTCTGCTGGACCGGACGCAAGGCGTCCGGTTTTTCTACCAGGCGCTGCCATGTCTCCGCGTAACGGACGAGATGAGCCAACCGTGACACCTTGCTACTGCGGTACGCTGACGGGCGTTCCGCTATCCTATAGTATGTCCAGCAAGAGTCGGCCACCTCCTACCACCATGTCACCTATCGGTGCCACCTCTTCCATGCGGTTGTCATGGGTCGGTCGGCACCGTTGTGTCGATGGCTCCTTCCACGGGCCACCGGAGATGCTCTGGTGGTCTGTTTTATGTATCATCTACACATATGGGCCTCTCAGGTTTCCAACTTCACTGCAAAGTCCAAAAAAAATTCCTTTCTGCCACATTGCTCAGTTTCCCAGGAGGAATGCACAACATCCAAGATTGATGGAGGTTCCGGGCCTTGTTCGGATCGGACTGCACCCTCTGCGTTAATATTGTATCATGGGGAAATAGAAATAATCATATAGACTAAGAATAAACCCAAATCAAATCCCTAAGACAACCTCCCGCAAGGTATAATGAGTCCCAGATCAACCCGTTAGTCAGTTCATCCGCATTCGTTTTATTTTTCAAGAACGAGATAAAATGAAATATTAAACCCTTAGAGAAAATAAATTCCCTACCTAGATTTGGTTGAATCCATTGCAAAAGAGAGAGGAATTCATCATTTTTTTGATATTCCACATTCATTGGCCTTTGTCACCACTAGTCGATCTTCAGATCAGATCCTCTAATGATCGAAGTTCATTCTCCATTCTTCGTTGGAGAGACATTTTTTCAGCATGTTCTTCAGAGTTTTCCCCCACGCCCCCTCTTCCACTCTCCACTGAATTTGAATGAAAATAAAATACTACATTTTTGTTGATTTCATTAATATCACTCATTAATGAACCATAATTAATGATTCATTAATTAAACTGGTGTTTTGGTTTCTCAAAAAGAGAAACAAGTAATTAAATGACCCTTATTTAATGCTCATCATTATGCTATGGTTTTTCCAACCGTCACTCAACGGTTGAATAAAATAATAAAATAACTCAACGAGTTGTTTTGATATTTTTTCTAAAATGTCCAAAATTTTACTATTCCATACGACCCTTTCCGTTAAAAGGTAAGCTTTGACTAATTGAATCCCATCACTACAGATTCAATGGTTTCCTCATATTTTCAATAAAAGCACGGGTTCACAAGATAGAAAATCCTGCTCACACATTTACTGAACGTACCTTAAAAAAAGTTCAAAAATCCGTTCCAGGCTCTCCAAGCCTTAGAATCACATGCCATCAAATTTAAAGTCTCAAAGTAATTCCATATAATTAAAAACAATTATATGTAATTTCTAAGTCTTTACATTACATAAGTCTTTTGTGTATAGAACTCATCTGTTGTAATGATAACTTCACCTCAATTACTTTATGTTGGGTTCCCTTTGGGATTTTTGGGCCTGTAGTTTGTACCCTTTACAAATTATGTTTTTGTTACTCCTTTTTGGATATTAGAGCATCACATTCATTTTTATATATTAAATATGGTTTTTTAATTGGTATTTCATTATTTTTATCATTTATGTATATTGGTGGTTGCAAATAGGTACATTAGGTTATGGCCTAAGATATTGTGACATACAGATACTCGGTGTTAGTATCCAGTCCCTAGCCTATTAGAGGCAGGCATGAGTTGTTACACTCAAGTTACTACCAATCCAGGTGGGGCCTCTATGGGTCGGGTCATGTCACATTTCATAGTCAATGTAACACCCCATAAATTATAATACTTTAAATTTATGATAGCTTATTTTATATGAATCACTGAATGTAAAATGAACCCTGTTATTATTCAATTACGACTATTGTAACATAGTAAATGAATCATTCTGTATAAATAGAAGTGACCTTATTATGAAATTTAGAAAGAAAGAATAATAAATAGAATCAATTATTTTAATTCGTCCATATTAAGCTCATTTTTTCTTCATTGTAAGGGGTGTTTCTTCTTTAGGGTTTTCTATAGACCAAACCCAATATGAACTCAAATAAGTGAAGCTTGATTGAAATTCTATGAGAGATAATTTTATGTTTTTAAAATCATTATGAGATCCATGATAGATGAATCACAACCCATGACAACAATTATTTCTTATCATTTTCTTATGTCTTATAAAAAGATTTTAAGAGGTTATATAAGTAAGGTTTGGGACGATATAAACAAGCATTTATCAATGTAATAAATTATATAATTATCAAGTGTATTTTTATATATTTCTCATGTCTATTTTTAAAGAAAAAATATGTGATACTTTTTATAAAAATCTATTCAATTAATGTAACTATATAACTAATAATATCATTTTAGATTAAAAATATATTTTTCTAAAAATATATTTTTTATGCAATATGTATTTTTTTAAGAAAAAAATATGTTTTGGTTAAGTGATTATTTTAATAAAGAATATTTTTTATAATAATGATAAATCAATTTACACTTTTTTAATAATTGACAGAAAATAATAATAAATATAGTTAATATTTAAAAATTCATTTTTTACAATAACAATTTTTTCTATATATCTTGTATTTTACATTAAAATTTAATTTTATCATATTTATAAATTTAATTAGATTAAATGAATTAAAATTTCTAATCCATCATGTTAAACTATTTTAATATGGGTCCTCAAAAAATTTTAGTAAAAAAATATTTTCCATGGTAAAAATTTAATCAATTTTAATAAGGGTAAAGAGGGGTAACTAAAAGTTGATTGAATTTTTATAAATTAACTTGTTAATTATAATCCCACGGGATATTTTTTATGTGGTAAATTAAATACCACATCTCTCACCAACATTTAATCACCTAACTCCTTTATGATTTCATATTTACCCCTTACCTAACATTAGTTCCCAAGGAAAAGTCCATATTTTCACCAATAATTGGAGCTCACTATTACCCACTTCAAGAAAAACCTATCCTTTAACATTCCCTTTAACCACCACCCATTTTAAATCCCATAAATCCCTATTTAACTTTTCAAAACATTTTTACCCAATAATAATCCCTAAATAATTCATTTCTATGAGGTCTTCCATGAAAAGTTTCAAGTCATCAAAGTGAGCACTATCCACTCACTAACATTTTCTTATTTATCTTTAGCCTTAAAACCTATTATGAAAATACTAATATAATGACATAAGTATCATTGGTATACTAAAATCATATTATTCTAATGTATAAATCATTATCTGTTTCTCTTGCATCAATTGGAAAATGAAAATGTCACTCGTGTTATGTGTGGACTATTACCTACATGGAAGAGGTATTTCATTTTTCATCACCACCTTACATGGATGGTTATAAGAATGAATTAAATAAATAATAATTATATTTATAATATTGTGATTATTATTTAAAGATAAATTCATAATTATATTAATTTCTAAGTCGTTATTAATATACCACCTTTGGTCGTTAAAAATTATCGAAAAAAGATCATCACCGATTTCATATTCATCAACCGTAACTAAAATTATAATGTAATAAAATAATAAATTTATAATTAATCATGGAATCATAATTAAAATACCTTAAATAATATAGTAATGATAAATATTATATCAAATAATGGTTATCGACATTGATATGAGAAAGTGTGTGTGAAATAATTAAAATCACTAACATTTTATGATGAAAATAAACAATAAATATTAATAAATGTATAATAAATTATTACTATTAAACTATAGAAAATTTAATATATATGAATATGGTTCTGAAACAAGTTATTAATATTTTTATGTTTATCATATAGGATTTTACATCGTGTATGGACAAGAGGGACTCTAAGGTAAGGGTTTTCATATTTTAATTTAGTTTCTCTGAGACATGTTCCATTTTCACCACTTGTTTAATTTTATGTGGTGTATATACTAACATATGGATGTATTTAATCATAATTTTCATAAAATTAAAGTGTTTTAAAAATACATTTCATGTTATTTCTTTCAATTCCTTATGATTAATAAGTTACCAAAGTCGTAAGGGTTTTGTCAACTCAACCACCTTTTCAATGAAACATAATTTTTCTCCCTTTATTGTGTTCTTATATGTTTCTTATACTCCTTTATTTATTAACTTTATATGGTAATTTATATTTACCACACAGTAATATACATTTTTTTATCAAAATGTTTTTTTATGTTCTTCTTTCTTCAATAAAAAACTTTGTTCATAAGAATTATTATTGTCCTCTATAATAATCTCATTCTCTTCCATATCCATATTATTTATTTCCAAAAATATTTTTTTCTTATGTTGAAATAAAAATATGTATTTTCTCTTAATAAATTTTTATTTATATTTAGATCTTTTAAAAATGAATTTTTTACCCCTTTTTATGATGTATATTTTAATAATGGTATTTTAAAATATTAATAATTATTTTTTCCTTTCATATTCATATATATTATCTTCCCTTGTACATTTTTTGACTTGAAAATTATTTATTTTTAACATTCTATTATTGGTATTTCTTTCAAAATAATTTTTGAAAAGGTTCTTCATGTAAAATTATCTAAATTAAATTTTGAAAACAATTCATAACTTCTTATTTTTATGTAAATGTTAAGAAATGTTTTATAAAAACTCCTTTTAAGGTTTCAATTACATTTTCATCTTGATATAAAAAGTATTTTATCCTATAGAGTTATTTATTATGAATCAGCCTCTAAATTCCATTATGAAATACTCTTTTTAAGTGATTGATTTTTTTTATCAACCAATCTAATTCTTGAAGTCATTTTATGTGATACAATTTAGATATTTTATGAAACCCATTTTCTTTACATTGGTTATCTATAATATTTTGAATTATTTATTTCATGTGGAATGTGTTTGTATGGATGTTTTTTATGTGATGATTGGGGTCCTATATCTCCATCAAATTCATTGGTTAAATTTTTATATCAGATGAGATAATAAATTTACTCATGGATATTATTGTTATGTTCACAAAATTAGGAATGGAAATTATTTTTATATTCAAAAATATATGTATAGAATTATTTAATGAAAAAAATTCAATATTATTATGATTTATTATTATTATTTTTGTTCCACTCTCTTATTACTTATTTTTATATTATGATACATTCATATAATATGCTCCATGGATCATGTTTATTGTCTCATATTTACATACTCTTATTTCATGGTATATGTTATATCATTTAATATTCCATTTCATTCCATTATGCCTTGTGGAAAAATCATATTGTTCCATATTAGTTTTATCAAATATTCCTATCATGCTCATGTTTTCTCACATACTTATGATATAACCCTTAATTACTTGTTGATAAGTATTTTCTATTACTGAGAGTTTGAACTCGCCCCTTATTAAATAGTTCATTCCCCGTGTTGAGAAGATGAGTACGAAATATGAGATATCTAAAATGGGGTTTAGTGTGGTGTGATTATGGAGATATGTTCACAGTATTTTAAAATGAGTTATTTATATAGACAATCTTGAAATCCATTAAACCTTCAAATCTAAGGATCGTATGATTGTTGAAAGTTAGAATTTTTAAATTTTGTAAATATATGTAAGTTTTTCTTAACTCATCTCACTT
The DNA here is from genome assembly GCA_963277665.1 of Viscum album. NCBI lineage: Eukaryota > Viridiplantae > Streptophyta > Magnoliopsida > Santalales > Viscaceae > Viscum > Viscum album. Next base: position 3,022,004 of record OY728136.1, read on the forward strand.
GGTATAAAATATATTATTTAAAGTATGTGTTTTTATCACCATACCCAGGTGTGAGGGTCTGGGGAATCTCAACCAAAATATTTTTAACATACTCTAACCTAGATTAGTGGAAATTAAGGTTAATCCCATAATGAACATCTTTTGTTTTATGGGTTTTAAAAATATTTATAATTGAAAATATTAGTGAGTAAGTCATGAAACTTTTTATGTCACAATGAAAAAGTTACAAATTAAGTCTTTAATTATATACTAAGCACAAAATATAGTGTAAGAAGTTATGAAAATTATTATAAAGCATACAAAAATCAAGAGTTAAATATAAAAACATAGGTTGAGAATTTAAGATTATGAGGGGTAAACTCGTAGTTGATTAGTATAGAAAATGAGTTACTCTATACCTTGAAATTGTAATTTATTTAATGAAAATATATTTGTTAAAGTTATCTAAGAGAAAATATTACCATTTAATATAATTTATTTTCACTTATAAATTTTCATTCAGCTTGGTTTGTCAAACTAATTTTAATGAAAAATATCCTTAGATGATGAACCAATTATAAATTTCCATGTCTTAAAGGATGGTTATGAAATACACTATCATGTTTGAATCGTATCCAATTCCTTATCTTAGTAAAAAATTGAAGAATATATAAATTAAAATCATGAATGAAAGAATATGAAACTACCTTTAGATAATTATTGACTAAACCTATCAATTATAGACAAGAAGAAGTAAAATTTAGATAGAAAATTAATCTATGTATCCATGATGAATAACTCATTAAAATATTTTAAAATTGTTAAAAAATTAAAAAATAGTAAAAGAAATCATGAATGAAAATAAATAATTCAGAATAAAAATTATGTTATTACCCCCAATAAATTTATCGCTAAATAATTTATAGAGAATATTTAATACATAAATAGTCTATAAAAGTCAATTAAAAATACTAATGAAAAATGATTAAAAAATATCCTCTGAATATAAGATAAGATCCACTCAAAGATCTTCCTATATGTCTAAATCAGGTACATAGAAATTTAACACTTATCCTTGTATATCTACTCAATTATTTATATACACCTTTAATATTCCATAATTTCTCCTTCATAATATTTCAAACCCAAGTTAATTTATTTCCTTCCTAGGTTTGTTGTAATGGAATCTCTAAATCCTTGTAGCACTACTTATAAATGCTTGTATATCTATAACCTATAACTTACATATGTTAATCCACCATTCCTAGATAATTTGGAGTTCTTCAATCATCCAAAAAGTTTAGTGACCCAAAAACATGATTTTTTTTTAAATTAATCATCACTTAAACTCTCTTTTTGTGAAAATTAACTAGCACAAATTATACTTCTATTTTATTATTCCTATACATCTCAATTTATCAATAAGTTTCACCCACACATATAATTTCTCATTCACAAATATAATAAGATCAACATCAAATTACTCTTACATAGCTCCAAATCCAAATAGTTTAATAGTACATGATAAATGGTTTTAATATAATATAGTTTCCATTGAAGTAATTTAATCTTATGTAAGTTAAAATCTTGGAGAAATTATCTTATCCAACAAAAAATAGAAAAATCATACTTACATGGAACTAAGTTAATCTGATGTGATTCCTTTTATGAATGATTTAATATTTCATAACAAACATAAATGTATTATATAGAAAAATATATCCCTTATTAAATATTACATATAATTCCTAAAAACTGAATTATTCATAGATGATCTAAAAAAATATAGAAAACTTTGAAAATTTATCTTCATGTAATATTAATATTTAACTATGTGAGAATAAAACAAAACTTATTTAAGTTTAATAAAAAATTATAGTAAGACTAAAAAAACATAAAAATTAATACAAATTTCTCTGAACATCAATAAATCACTCTAAAATAGATTCTTCAATATAAAAAAAAAATTAGACAACCAAAAAAAATTTAACCATCCAAAATTATTTTAAAATATATTTTTATTATAAATTCATGGAATATTTAAATCTTAATCATCTGAAAAAAATAACTATTAAAAATTAAATGATAATTTCTACAATAAAATAACATTTTCAATTCAAACTTCAAAGAAATAATTTCTTATAAAATAAGGGAAATTAATAATTAAATAATAAAAACACATTTCAAATTCAAAAATACCAATATTTTCATAAAAAATCAGTGTTATAGTATTAGGGGAATAGTAGATAGTAAAGAAAATATACATACATAAACAATTAGAAAAATATCAGTCCATTATAATTAATTTCACCTAAGAAGTTTAGTAACACATATTAAAAACAAAGTAGAACCATTCACTAGTTCCATTATAGAAACAATTAATAAAAGACAAAGGAATGGGGGAAGATATTTTCTCTATAAAGAAGAATTATACCTTCATCATCTCTATCATTATCTCTCTCTCAAGTCCAAAAAGTTTTTTATGCCCTTGAATTTCCCTCCCTAATTTCTAAATTTTCCACCTTTAAAGACTTAATCCATTGAATTAAATCATAATCCTATTTTATTGAAAAAAAAATATTTATTCAACTTTCTTTAAATCTTCTTTAATATTCCCCTTTTTATTTAAAATTAAAATAAAAAATAAAATAAAATAATTAAAATATCTTTTCATAAAACAAATCTAGTGACACAACAACATGATTTTTTTTAATTTTATAAAATAACATTTAATTTTGTGATTCCCTAAATTAAAATTTTAGTAAACCCCTAACACATTCTTCTTTATTATATACATATTTACTGAAATTTTAAAATCACCATTTGTAGAAAATTATTCTTTCCAGTTAGAATTCCTATAATTTCAAAATTTCAATGAATTTACTTTATTTTATCCAAATTTAAATTTCTCCACTTATGTATTTGAATCAATCTTTTTGTTAACACCATTACAACAACTATAAAAAAATGATTCTGGTTTCTTCTGATTCATTTGATCACCATATTCTTTAGAGATTCACTCTTTCACAAAATATTAATCTTTAATCTTTCCCTAAATTCTTAAATGTAATTTTTAATATTAAATTTAAGCTTGTACAATTTATTTTATGCTTCAATAAATTTATATTAAAAAAATTAAATCTCTTTCTTCTTTTTTTAGTCTTATCCTCTATATCTACATTCAACTTTTTCCCTTCATTTAGTGACCTTTTTTAAGACATCAATTTCATTTATCAACTTCGACTCATTTTTAGTATATAAGGTTTCATTATTTATTAATTATTGAACATATATATTTATATTATTTTTCTTCTTCTCTAGTGTTTATAAATTTTAAAGAAATTCCTTGAGTTACCACTTCAGCAATAACTCAATTTTTCATCTTTCTCTCTTCCATCATTTTTTCTCTCATCACTAAAAATCTCTTCCATGTTTACTTTTTCAATCAAAATTTTTTCCCTAACATCACCTGAATTTCCAAATTCCTCTTCATCATCATTACTATCATCAACCTAAAACTTGGATGATAAATTTATCTTATTAGTTCTAGAAATTTAATTCTCTTTATCATTTAAATAAAACATTGACTTGTCGAACATTGAATCTTTCTTCTTTATAGAACTCATAATATTCTCATTATCATATTTAAAATATTCTTTGTCTTTTAACTTTGGATAATATGATATAAAATATATAATAGATCCACATTTGAAACATTTGAGTTTAGTCTTCCCTTGATACTTTCCTTTACCTCTTCTCACACTTATCGAAATGAATGAAATTAGTTTTTCAAATTTCATTTGGGTATTCCATCTTCATAAAAATGTTTTCATCTCTATTATCTTCTTTCCTACTCTTCTCCATTTTCAAATCTTTAAAAAATATATACTTTTCAACTTTACTCTTCTTCATGAAATCAATTCCTTTAATAATTTAATAATTGAATAATATTTGATGAATATCATCCAATAAAAGTTTTTTGGGATCATGGCCTTAGAGAATTAAAATATTAGAATTAAATTTTTCTACCAAGATATATAATGTATTTTCAAAAACTATCTAATCCTTCAAATTATCAACAATACCTCTCACAGTGATAATAAATTCATTGACTCTAGTGAAGAAATCATCCACAATTTCATCATCATTAATCTAGAGATATTAATACATCAATATAAAAACATATATCTTGGATTGATTCACTATCACATTACCTTCGTAAATATTTTATAATTTATTCCAAATTAATTTTACAATTGTAATCCATTTAACTTTGAGAAATTAATTTTCTAACGAGAAAAAAAGGAATTATGATAATGAACATACCCCTCTAAACTATTTATATCTAGTATTGAAAAATAAGTACCTTAAACATGATGCATAATACCATAGATAGAATCCTCCAACACATCCAAAATTATTGATAAAACATATGACATTAATTGATCTTTCTTAATATAATAATTCTTCACAACAAAAGTAGGAATCCCCGTTTTGTTCACTAAATTAATGTGATCCATATAAAAAATAAAATTTAAAACTCAAAACATAAAACATATAGGATCTTATTTACTCCAAACACCAAAGAGATAATCATCTTCTAAGGGAACCTGAATGCTGTGAAACCACTTAAAAGGATTTATAAGGTTAGTGATAATTTAATGATAGGATTTTTAATCATTTAATTCACTTTATTTTAAATGTTTTTTAAAAAAACCATAGAATCCTATTATGTTTTATGATAATATCATTTTAAAAGATTTAAACTCACACCAATTCATGAATTCAGGATTAATAATAGAAGTTTTACAAGTTTTATTACTAAAAATGAATGGATAAATCCTTGGATTTATCTAGAATCTGTTGTGGCTATATGTTCTTCGAGATTCTACATGTTGGATACAACAAGTATGAAAAAATCTAAAACACATGATACATAATGTGTCTCATGACTTGTGAAATGTTCTCCTACACAAACATTGATATATAATCTGAAATATAACAAACATGGTTCTTCAACCAAGATATACTTCTATAAAATTATTATTGTGTGTATTAATTTTCTTATTCCTATTCTCTTATTCTTCCTCTTATTATTTTTCTCTATTCTATATGAATAAAATTATAAAAATTCACTCTATATTATTATTATTTATAAAAATTTCACACTTTAATAGTAGAAAGATTCAATATATTCATTGAAATCTAAATATCTTAAACAAATTTTATTGTGTAACATCATATTCAACTTCTTATATATCTTTTCAAGTATTTGGATCAATCCAATCCATCTAGAAACTCTCGGTTATGATTAATGAGATTAAAGGATCAAGTTAGATTTTCCTTTGAATATCCAAGAGTGACATATCAACATAAAACTTGAATAACATATTTTAGAAACTATCATTTCCTGACCATATTCATTATATCATGACACCCACAATAACGGTGTATTCCAACATATCATGATGAAACGAAGAAATTATAATTGAATTGATTCAAAAAATGAAAATTATTTTATGGTGTGATTGGATCTATTTTGGAATGAACTAGGTAACACAAAAAATCTTATTAAGTGCAAAGAATTTCTGGAAAAACATTGTGTCATGATGCAATGCACCATAAAGAAATATAATTCTATAGTTCACAAGTCCACTTACTTGATACACTCAATTTTCTCATCCTGGTTCCTTATGGAATGAATTTGATATATCATAATTCAACTACTACTTCTTCTAAAAAACAATAAGAACATAAAAACTCATGGATTTTCAATGTGGGGTGACTTCCATGTCATGAATGACTAGCTATAACATTATCAAATTCTTAACATAAATAAAGACATAAGGCTAACTATTACAGTGTGACTAAATATAAATCTCCAAAAATTAATCTTATATAGAGTGACTTGTGGAATGACCCCCAATATCAACAATATGATTTTTTTTCAAATCATAAAAAACTCTAAAACATAACTTTTCGACATCCAAACTCCATTCTGACTCTTCATAACTACTAAAATAATGTCTCCATAAATAAAACACCATGAATCACTTAAGAATAAATATGGTTCATTTGTTGATTAATTGTGTCAATACGTTTACAATAAGAGATAAAAAACTTTTTATATCTAATTCACTTTAAATTCAATTCAATAAACCACCCCTTTGAGAAACACTATAGTGTTGGGGGATCTATCTTCCTCAGCCTTAGAAATCTCCACCCATACTCTAGTATCAATAATCTTACTCAACATAGTCTTGATAAAAAAATCCTAAATCATTAAAAAAAATACCAAGTATGTTTTGGAGAGAACCAATCATTTAGAGAGATTTTTAGGCTTAAAAATATGGGTTTCCACCTTTAAAAATGGGTTGTTAAGGTCACCTTTCTTGGTTTTGTGGACCATGTAGTGATCATGCCAGATTATCTACCTTGAAAATGGAGTGCACCATCTTTGGGACCATGTTTTATCTATATTATAATAACAAAGAAAATTCTTCATAATATTTACCCTATTACATAGTCTCTAAGACCATACTGGGATCATTCAGGGGACCACGTAACCTATAATATATTATCCCAAATTCTATTTATTACTTGAATTTAGAAAAAATCACTCTCTAGGGTGAACACCCTACTCTAGGTTTAATAGTGTATCCAAAAATCACTTTTGAGATCATCTATACATATATTCTCCAAAATTAATAAAAATATACCATAAAACCTTTTTTTAAAGGATCATGAGTACACTCTTCATAAAAAAATGAATCCAAAAAATATAGGTGTTATAATTCTTCCCACCATGGGACTTTTAATCCCCAAAAAGTCACTAAGAAATCTCATTAATATATAACTTCGGCCATAGCTACTATTTCTCAGCCTCTCTCTCCCACGTCTTATGTTATATTTTATTATAATTCCATGAAACTCATACCAATAGAATAATTTTTTTCTATAAGGAACTTATCTTCATGATCCTCTACTCAAATAGGCTTCTAAATATAATAATTATATGGTTCTAACTCAATTCACTCCCATATAAACATATAAGAAGGATCAGTCGATACTTCTTCCACTAAGAAACCTAGAAAAATTATGAAACATCTCCACATACTGAGACATAAACTTTTCCTATTTCCCAAGTTATCTATGCCTTAATCTTGTAACATAAATATAAGAAAAATATTTCAACTGACATTGGGAAAAACGATATGCTTTTAGCTAAAATTAACTTGCTTAGATATAAACTGTACCAAATTGGATCCCACAAGAGACCTCTCACTACTATTAACCCTATAAGATAGAGACCATATAATTAATCAAATGGTGTTATATGAATCAATAGATAATAAATATTATTATACATGAACTTAACCAATTGAAGCCGATCCACCCAAAATCTTTGGAAATCAAGAACACATTCATTGAGCATATCTACTAAGATTTTAATGATAAGATTTTTCTACCCATATAATTGTTGATGATATTTTTTGATCCACTTAAATTAGATCCCCATGTAATTATTGTTTCCTCTCTAGAATATTGGATTAAATTTAGTATCTCTACTTGAGATGATCGACTTTGAGAATACATAAAGGCTAACAATCTATTTCACATAAAGATTTGTAATCTCATCAATCAAATAATTTTTTCATATAGATCAGAACTTTGATGGATTCATTTCTCAATCCAATATCACCCAAACACCATTGTTTTTCAACAATGACCTCATTAACCAAAATTAAAAATTCTATAGATATTTCCACCCATTTACATGTCAGAAATAGAAAATAATGTAACAACCCCATGGGTTATTAGTGCTCCATATTTAACCTTTGACACATTATACAATGATAAAAAAATTATAAATGTGTTGATTCATTCCCAACCCATAGAATCAATGCCTAATATAATGAAAAATCTTTATCAATCCAGGATATACCACCCAAATTGAATGGTGAAATACTCCCAGCATATTATTCTTGAACTCAGTAGGAACCACCATATGTTCTATGAAATAATGGATTTAATTCACTTATATTTACCATCCCTTGATGGTCACCCCACCATTTATATTACCCCCAATCCTCATGCATCCCTCATAAAAAAATATTCCAAGATTTCACCTACTCTGTTAATATAAACACCATATTAAGGCGAGACAGATCCTTGACATGTGTTTCTCTGTCATCTCCAAGTGAATGTTAACCATAAATTCCATAAACTTACACTATTTACTAGCTTCTGTTACTACATGAGTTTTATTTTTTCTACTTAATGATTCTTTTAATGAACTCCCTTTCCCTGGTGTGTACCTGATACAGAAATAAAAGTTCTGAAGATATTCCACTCACATATATTATATCAATTTGAGATTAAACTAAGGGAAAATATAATTTAGACTATTATAAGATGTATAAACCAATAATTTTTCAAAAAATAGGTAATTCCTCTCACACTTAAATGCATGAATGATAACAGTTATCACTATGTCAAGATTTAGGTAATTTATCTCATGAGTCCTAAATCTTTTAGACCTATAATCCACAACTTTAGACTCTTATATTATGACATGTCCCAATCCAAAAATTGATATGTCATAATATACTTCATAACCAACTCATGATTAAAGTGGAATCAAAATTGGTATTGAAGTAATCCTCCTCTTTAATTCCTCAAATATATCTTGACATTTCTTACTCCATTAAAACTTATTCCCTTTCTAAGTCAATTTTTTTGTCTGGGAAGCTAAATTTAAAAAGTCTTGAATAAACCCAAAATAATATATAAAAAACCCAAGAAACTATAAATCTCAAACACCTTCTTTAGTCTTTCCCAATTCATAACCACCTTAGCTTTATAACGATCTATAAATACCCCTTTATTATAAATTAATAGACCAAGTAAATTCACCTCCTGAATATAGAAATAAAAGATAAGGAATATTATATAAATCCTCCACTCATGAAAAATAATAAAAATAATGTTTTTATGCTTATCATGGTATTACTCAATCCATGGATATATAATAATATCACCCATGAATACCAAAATAAAATAGTCAAATTTTTGGTGGAATATCTTATCATCAATGCTATGAAATTTTTAATTGCACTGGTAACTCATAAAGGCATGAAAAAATACATAATTTCCATATCAATAATGGAAATTATATTTTAGGATATCCTTTACTTTCACCCTTAACAACTAATAACCAAACTGAAGGTCAATTTTGGAGAACCAATGAGAACCCTTCAACTGGTCAAATAGATCACCAATTTGATATAATGGATATTTATTTTACCACTCACTTAGTTTATATTATAATATTAAAAGTAAAAAACTTAAGTTAACATTGGATTTATTTTATAAAAAATGGGTACAACCCTATGGGAAACACATGGTCAAATGAATCTATTTTCTTCAAGCTCATCCAATTACACTTTCAACCCCCGTAAATCTACTGATATTGTTTGATAATATGGAAAAGTTATAAGTATTTATTACATAGATAATGTTAATAATAAATATTTTTCATGTATTAGTAATATTAATGATTATATTTTAAGTATTAATATTTACTATACTAATTTCAATCAATTTTTCAATCAAAAAAAGAAATAGGTTTTTCTTGTGAAATTGTTTTTCATAAATTACATAGTTTTATTTGAAATTTAAATTTCTAAATTATAGGAATTTAAATTTATAAAATTGAATTAATTTTTTAAATCAAAATATTAAATTTTCTTTAGGTTAATTTTTTGTGTTTTTTTTAAAAAAATGGTTTTTTTAATTGTAAAAAAGTACCGATTTTTATAAAAAAATGACATTTATTTTCAAGTATTTAAAAAGTATCATTATATTTTGGATTGTTTTTTATTAAAATTATTACCATTTACCTAAAAATATAATTAATTCAATATAAATTATTATTATATTTTATTTTGGTAAGAAATCATTTTTAGGCTTAAAAATGCTTTTTTCTAAAAACCTGTTTTTTATTACATTTTAGGTTATATATTAAAATAAATTTCTTCCATTTTTTAAAATTGAATCTTGAAAAAATTATTTAATAATTTTAATAATTTGGTTCTAATTTAATAACTATTTTAATTTCATTTGTGTTTATAATGAATGGTGACCAAGGTAAATTGTTATCACCACAGTGAAGGGTAAAACTGGGTAATTGGGGTTAAAACATTGTGATAAGGTTACAAAATCTCATATAAATCTTATTGGATGAGATAATTTCAACCATTATCACATTATATTAAAAAATATATTTATTTAGTGGTACTTTTCCATGAGTAAGACTTTATATTATTTTAAATCTTTGAATAATTATGAGAGTGTCACTCCCATCACTTATAAAAACGCACCTTTTATACTATCTTATTAACATACATTGAGAAATTTAGATTTAAACATACCTACCCAAATACCTTAAAAATATACCTCCCCTCATTATATGGGTTTTGGTCTCACCTAAATACCAATCCTTGGAGGCTTAATTTGTATGCCAAATGAGTATTCCCAAAGAAGTGGTATAACTCTTAACTGAGTGTTTTCATGTTTATTTCTTTTTCAACATCCTAAAAATATTATTAAACCATGATTATATAATATCATAATTTTATTAAATATAATTTAGTATTATTATGCAGATTTTACAACCCTTTTTCTTCTCCTATCTCATCCTATTGGAAATGAAAACTTTGCTCGTCCATGTGTGTGAACTACCACCTCCACGAAGTAATGTGTTTCATTTTTCATAACTGGATCATCTAGATGGTTAAAATAATGGATAAAATGAATAAATATAATAGTTATGAAATATTTATTATATAAATATAATATATTACTTAAATTCTTATCATTTTAATAGTTGGAAGATGATAATGTCACTAGTGAGTACGTGTGGATTACCACCTTCACGAAGCGATTTGATTTATTTTTTATTACCATATCACATGTCTAGTAAAAAAGATAGAAAAGGTGAATAAATGTAACAATTATAACTTATTTATTAATCTTTAAAATTATAATATTATCTACTTTATTTATTTTCCACCAAGTAGAAAACTAAAAAATGTTGTTCAGGCATATGTACGAACTATTCTCTCCACAAAACAATGTGATTAATTTTTCATGACCACCTTATATGGATAGTTATAAAAGTAAATTGAATATATAAAAATAATAATTATAATATGTTTAATATAATGTATATGATGGAAAAATTACTCCTTTTAACAAGTTCAACGTATTGAATTTATTTTTATTTTATAAACTAAATAACCTAAAACTGTTTAATGTAAACTTTACTGATATAGTTACTAAATAAAACAAATTGTAATAAATAAAAATAAAAGAAATGGTGATAATGGAATTAAAAATAAATAGTTACTTAAGAAAGTAAATAACTAAAATAATTTTATTATTTTGGAGTTAGAGAGTGTATGAATCTATATAGGACTTAAGGTAATGGTTTTTTCTTTAAAACATTATTTTAAAGTATTCCTTTCAAACAATTCTTCTCCATATCCATGTTCTTCAAAATGTTTCAAGAATTTTATTATTTATACATAAAATATTTTTAAATTTAATTTTCAACTACATTTTAGTTTCTTTAAAATGGTTTATAAAGTAAACTTTAAAACATTTACCATGTATTTAATATTTACATTTTTATCAAAATGAAAAATAAAGTTTCTTTTAATGTATACAGCTTGACCACCTTGACCCAAAATCATAAATTTTATTAATTATAAATATTACTCTACAATGTTTTATATTTTTTAAAAGAATATCCTATTCTCTTTGTTCTTGGAGTATTTATCTTAAATATTTTTCAAAACAAAGTGATTTTCCCTGTATTTTTATATGAAAATTGAAAGTGTTTTTTTCATATGGATTAAAATGATATTTTCAAGGGTTTTATAATGAAAAGTGAAAGATTAAAAAATTGTTCATGCTTTGGTACCTGATTATTATAAATATGATGGCTTATCCTGATATAGCTCATAATTATGGGTGATCCATATATATATATCTCCAATTAATTATGTATTGATTATTCTTTAAAGTCAAAAAATGAGGGAGATAATCTGGTAAGTTAATCCTATAGAATTAAATAGGCATAAGTTATTATAGTATAGGTTAAACACAAGTGAAAATGTGTTATAAAAATGATGCTCTAAGGTACTTATTTCATGTTTTCTAATGTTTTTATGTAAATATATTGAATTAATGTGGGAAAAAAAGTTTATAAACTTTTAATGGTGAATGTTTTTTAAGGAATGCTTTTATAAGTTATTATATACCTCGGGTTGACTTTATGATTTTTTATTGTTTTTATTTTTTTGAAATTTTTTCTTTGAGAAAAGGTTTATTTTATCATGTGGATATGTTTTTTTATGTAATTAATGTTTTATTGAGGAAAATATAAAAAATCATAGGTTTTCATCTTTTTCACCAGACTAATATGATTCTTTTGATTTTTATATCCCTTATTTTTTTTTCTCATCCCAAATTTTTAAATTTTTTCACAAGATATAAGGATGAGTAGGAACTATATAAAGTTTTAAATTTCTATTTTTTTATGCATCCTAAAAGAATAATAAGTGTCTTGAATGAAACAAGGGTATAAATTTAAGAACCTATTTTGTGGAAAAAATATTAATTGTTTGGAATTTTCTACTCTCTTGTGTTATAGTTTTTGAAATTCTCTAAAACTATAAACCTAAAAGATCCTAAAAATTTAGTAAAATTAAATCTATGTTATAAATCATGTAATTATGTGTTCATTATTTTATGATATGGTATAGTTGGTATCAAAGAAAATATGTAGAGAACTTTAGAGGATAGAATAACCGTAAAATAAACATTAATTAGATTCTAATTTATAGAAATATTATCTTGGGATAGATTTTTAATATTTTCATGTTACTTTTTCTAATTAATGTCCATTTAAAATGGTATTCCATTGATGAAATAGGGTAGTAGAATTTGGAAGGAATCAATTAGATACTAACCTACCAAATCAGCAACCATGAATGCCTGTAAAAGACCATTTTATGGAAATGCTAACTCAAATGGTGTATTTTATTAATATTGGAACCCATGAAAGAGAGTGAATAAATTCTCTATAAAGGAAAATTTCTATAGTGGATAATTTAATGAAATATCACCATCTAGATTTTGGTGGTTCTTAAGACCCGGTGAAAGGTAATTAATGGATAAATTAATTGGAGAATAAATTTGAATTTTTTTGGATGTATAGAACAACAAAAGGCATCTCTTCCTGTTTATTATTATGTATGTGAAGCCTAAAGAAAAAATATAATATTTATTCCATGGTGTTAATAGTTTTTAAATATAATTTTCTTGAAAATTATTCTCCTAAGGTTCTTCAACTTAGAATAAAACTGAAATTTATTGAGTTTAATAAAAAGTAAGAGAAGACTCAATGGATGCTTATGGAGCAAATTTTACCAAACTGTCCAGGTATGCACCAAATTTCATTTTGGACCATGAGATAAAAATTGATCAATTTTATATAGGTATAAAAACATGTCTATAAATATATTTGTCCTATTTTGAATTTAAAATTAATGAAGAAGTTTTGATATGTGTACAAAATTTTTTGAAGAATCTTTTTGAAACATACATACTTTATTATAATAAGAATAAGAATCATCCAAGTTGGAAACCAATAGAGAATAATTCAACTAATAAATATAGATTTAAGACACCCTAATGTTCCAAATATGGTAAAATAAATTATTAAAGAATGTTTTTTAGGATCAAGAATGTTTTACAAATGTGGTATGCTAAATAATTTAGCTTGAGATTATAACGAAATAAGTTCTAATCAGGAAATTAATGGGGAAATATATAGTCATCCAAGAGTGAGATGTTTTAATTGCAATGATTTGGGTCCTTATGGTAATTCATGTCTGAAGTTAGTTACTCAAGGTGGGAATCATCAATACTAAAATCATAAAGTTATAGTAAAGTCTTTTTCTAATACTAAGGAATATGATAAAATGTAAAATGAAGTGGTGTCAAGTACATTACTTGTTTATTTAGATTATTCCAATGTCTTGTTTGATTCTGGATCCATCCATTATTTTATTGTTTAGAAATTTTTAAGAATAATATAAATACCATCTAAATAAATGAAGTTAGTTATTTGGTAAAAACTTATACTAGTATTATTAAGGAAACAAGGATTTATAGTAATGTTCTTATTATAATATGTGTAATGGTTTTCTTGTAAACCACATTATCTTTATCATTGTAGAGTTTGATATAATTCTGGATATGGATTAGCTTTTAGTTTATCATGCTAAGTTAGATTTTAGATCTAAATAATTCATATTAAATTTTCAATATGAGTTTCAACTTGTATATAAGAATGAATTCATATATATCTTTTGATAAAATATAAATATGATGAAAAACTAATTAAAGATGGGAGTGAAATTTATCATGTGAATATCATGGAAAAGAATTAAACTATTCACATTAGTGATGTGACAATAGTAAATGAATATATAGATGTATTTACTAATGATTTTCCAGGTGTTATTCCTGATAAGAATGATAAATTTACTATTAAATTAGTTCATGGAGATAAGATAATTTCAAAACCTCCATATCAAATTTCTCCAGTAGAACCTTTCAAATTGAAAAGGTGCTTACAAGAGTTTCTTGATATGGGTTTCTTCATCCATCACACTTCACCTTAGGGTTATCTTATTTTGTTACTTAAAAATAAGGATGGTCCTATGAGGATTTTCATTGATTATAGATCACTCAATAACATAAATTTTGAGTAAAAGTATCTATTGCCTCATATCGATTGTTTGATTAGCTCCAGGGTGATCAATATTTTTTGAATATTGATCTTACATCCAAGTATCACCACCGAAAAGTTAAGTAGGAAGACATTGTGATAGTAAATTATTATACTAGGTATGGGTATTGTAATTTTTTGGTTATGAATTTTAGGTTTAATAATGTACTTTATATATTCATAGAGGTCATGAATAGAGTTTTTTAGGAGTATTTGGATAAATTCATGGTGGTTTTCATTGATAACATTTTGGTTTATTTTTAAAGTTATGATCAATATCACAAACATCTAAGGATTATTATGCACACATTAAAATAAAATAATTTGTATATAAAATTTAGTAAATTGGAATTTTAGTTACCAAATATTTCATGCATTAGAAATATTATTTCTAAATATGTCATAATTACTAATCCTGTTAAAACTAATGTGGCATAATATTATCTAGGACTAAAAAATGTCACTAAGATTATAAGTTTTCTCAAATTAGTCGGGTACTACCAATTGTTTTTTGAAAACAAATCTTGGTTATCTTGACCACTAATAAAGTTAACTAAAAATGAGTTAAATTTATCTAGAAAAAGTAATGTGATGAATTTTTTTAAAATTTGAAAATAAGATTGGTTAATATTATAGTGCTCTCCTCTCTAAAATGAATTGGTGAATTTTCTATTTTTAGTGATTATTATTTGAAGGGACTTGGTTGTCTCTTGATAGAAGATGATCAAGAAATTTCATATGCTTTATAATAATTGAAACTACATGAGAACAATTACCCTACATATGATCTTGAGCTTATAATAGTGGTTTTTTATTTAAAAATTTAGTGTCATATTTTATATGGGGTAAAATGTGAAATATATATTTACCATAAAATTTTAGGGTATATATTCACTCGAAAATAGTTGAACATAATGTAAAGAAGGTGGTTTGAACTAATTAAGGATTATGATTGTATGATTCACTATCATCTAGGTATAGAAAACAAGGTATTAGATGCCTTGGTTAAAAAATATAGTGTATCATTATTGATGATATTCTTGAAACTTGATCCTTTGATTAATGAATTGATGATATTTTCCATAGAAATTGGGCATGTAGGGACTCCCTCTATTTTTTTAGGTGTTAGTGTAGTCATCTTTATTAGACAGAATTAAGCATGCTCATAAATAATATTTTAATTTACAATAAATTGTATAATTGCTTCAGAAGGTTAAGTATCCTAAATTTAACATTTATGAAGAGTGTGTTATGAGGTTTGGAAAGATGATGTGAGTTCCAAGTTTTTCCCAGTTGAAGAAGGAATAATTAAGTAAAGCTCATAGCTCTTCATTTTCAATTCATCATGGATTCACTAAAATATATAGAGGACTTTAGGAGTATTACTGGTGGGGTCAAATAAAGAAATATTTTACTAATTTTACATGAAATTTTTGACTTATCAATAGTTCAAATCTAAATTAAAACTAATGAAAGGGATACTTCATCATTTTTTAGTTCTTTAATGGAAATGGTATAATATATCCATGGATTTCATGTTGGATTAACAAAAACATATTAAGGTAATAATGTGATTTGGGTTGTTTTTGATCTTTTGACTAAATCTGTTTATTTTCTTAAAAGATATGATACTGTGTATTTGGATCAAATTATTAGACATTATAGTAAAGATATAGTTAGATAACATCGAGTCTCTATCTATATTAAATCCGATTATGATCCCAGATTTAGCTTAAATTTTTTTAAAGGACACCAGAATTTTTTGGGTACTTAATTAAATTATAGTATAACATTTTATCCTCAATGTGATGGATATTCAAAGTAAACAATTCAGATATTACAATATATTCTTCATGATTTATCATTAGACTATCCGGGGAGTTGGGATCAACATTCTTTATTGGTTAAACTTTCTTATAATAATATTTTTCATTCTAATATAAATATGAATCCTTTTGAATCATTATATGAAAAGTGATTTCAGAATTCATCATGTTGTGATGAAGTTAGTGTAATGAAGTTTTTGGGACCATAATTGGTAGGAGAGATAGTTTAGAAGTTAAATATTATTCAATTCTATTTTTGGATAGCTCAGATCAGGCGGAAATGTTATATACATAACCAGAGGAAATATCTCTCATTTGAGGTAGGAGATCATGTTTTCTTAAAGTCTCTCTATGGAAAAGTGTTATTAATTTTGGACAGAAAGGAAAATTAAGCCCATGGTATATTGGTCCATATGAAATTTTGGAAAAATTGTGATCATTTTCATATATAGTGGCCTTAATCTTTTATTTATCTCAGGGACATGATGTGTTTCATGTTTCATTGTTAATTAAATATTCACTTGATGAATATTTTTTGAGCCCTAAAGTAGTTCAGTTAAAAGAGAATATTTCTTGTGAGTAATTTTTTTTTTGTATTATAAATCATGGATAGAATATTTTTCATAGTAATTTTACTTATTTAGTTAATGTTTTATTAAAGAAAACATATGATTGAAGAAGAAACATCGGAATTAGAAAAATCTATTAGGGAAAAAATACTCTCACCTGTTCAAATAACAGATAAATTTTTAAGGATGAGATTTATTAAAGGGGGGGGAAGAATATGAAAACCTAAGTAATGTTAATAATAAATAAATTTCATGTTTGAGTAATATTCATGATTATATTTTATGGATTCTTATTCACTATACAGTTTTTAAACAATTTTTCAATTGAAAAAGAAATATTTTTTCTAACAAAATAGTTTTTCATGAATTATATGGTTTTATTTGAATGTTAAATTTAAAAATTTTAGGAATTTATTTTGATAAAATTTAATTCTATTTTTATATCTTCATATCAAATTTATCTTCAGGTGAATTTTTTGAATTTTTTTTGAAAATATTAATTTTAGGGTAAATAATGAAAAATACCGATTTTTATAAAAACTAGCATTTTTTAATTATTTAATATTATATATTCCTTTATAGATGATTTTTATATAATAATTAGTTCAATTTGAAAAAAAAATTAATTAATTTCATATTAATTCACATTACATTTTATTTAAATTCATTTTTATGATTAAAAACACATTTTTCTATAAAATTATTTTCCATTGCCTTTTGAATTATTATATTAAAATTAGTTTCTATCACTTATACATAATTGATATTTAAATATTTATTTCATATTTGGAATAATTATTTTATAATTTATTGATGATTTCAATTTCATTTTTTTCATAATGAATAGTAACCCTTGAAAATCATTATCACCATGGCAAAGGGGGAAACTGGTTATTTAGGGTTGAAAAATTTTTTATAAGGTCATAAAATAAAATATTAAATCTTATTAGATTATAATATTTAAAACCTTATCACCTTATAATTTAAAATTTATTAATTTAGTGCCAATTTCCTATCATTAATACTTTAGATTATTTTAAAGCATTGAATAATTACATGAGTGTCACTCCCCTCACTTATAGAAGGGAACCTCCTATTATTTATTATTCACATACATTGATGCATTCAGATTGACCATGACATTAACAAATACAATTAAAACATCCACCCACATGTCCTAGAGGTCCTAGTCTCACCAAAAAACTAATCCTATAATTCTTAAGGTGTAAGCCAAAGGAAGTTACCCAAATAAGAGGTATAACTTTTAACCGTGTGTTTTCATGTTTATTTCTTCTTCTAAATCCTCCAAATACTATTTAACCGCATTTATATAATAACATAATTATCTAATGTATTCTTAAATTTTATTATTATGATTTTACAACCCCTTTTTATCTCATTTTTCATCCCATGGAAAATGAAATCTTGCTCATGCATATGTGTGGACTGCCACCTCCACAAAATTACATGTGTTATTTTTCATCACCAAATCATATGTAAGTTTAAAATTATGGATCAAATGAATATTTAAATATTTATTAAATAATTATAATTATTTAAAGATAATATTTTACCTATTATCTTAACCTTCTATCCATTGGAAAATGATAACGTCATTTGTGTGTATGTGTGGATTACCACCTTCACGAAGTGATGTGATTAATTTATCATTAACACAAAATATAGATGATCAAAAGGATAGAAATAATGAATAAATATTAGATTTATAACATATTTATGATTTATAAAGTTAAAATATTATATAATTTATTTTCTTTCCACCAAATAGAAAAATAAAAACGTTAGCCAAGCGTACATATGGACTACCGTATCCATGAAATGATGTGATTAATTTTTCATGACCACCTTAAGAAACGGTTATAAAAGTATAAATAATTTATAAATATGATAATTATAAAAAATTTAAGATTTTTGGGATAATATAACAATGAAAAAATTTACCATTGTCAATGCACCAATGTTATTTTGTGTTTTTAAACAAAATGACCTAAAAACGTCCAATGTAAAATTAACTGATTTGGTATCTAAATGACAAATTGTAATAAATAAAATAAAATGAATAATTATAATTGAATGAAAAAAATAATATTATTAATAAATTAAATTACTAATATTGTTATATAATATATAATTTAGAGAATGTACAAATCTAGATGGAACTTAAGGTAAGTGGTTTTTCATTAAAACATTATTTTAAAGTATTCACTTCAAATCTTTATCACCCAAATATTTATTTTTTGAAAATGTTCCAAGAATGTTATTATTTATACATAAAATATTTTTTAATTTCATTGTTAAATACCTTTTACATTCTTTAAAAATGTTTAAAAATGAATCTTTAAAACATTTACCATACTAGTTATTTTGAAATTTTAACCAGAATGAAAAATAATGTGTTTTTAAAGTACAAAAATTAAAATCCCTTTAATTCCATAATATATGTTTTAATTAAAAATATTCATCTTTATGTTTTCATGTTTTTAAAAATAATATTTGATTCTTGATCTTCTGGTAATATTTCTCTTAAATATTTTTCAAAAGAAATCAATTTTTATCTCCATTTTTATATGAAAATAGAAAGTGTTTTTTCTTATGAATTCAAATGATTTTTTCAAGGATTTTATAATAAAAAGGTGAAATATTGAAAAATATTGTTCACTATATGCTACTTGAGAGTTATATATGATTAATACTGAGCTTTATATAACTCATGAAAATGGTTGAGACCGATATAACTCTTCAATGCATTAGGTAATGATTAGTATTCAACAGTGAAAAATGATGGAGATAAACTAGTTGGTTACTTCTATAAAATTAATTGTGCATCAGTTATTCCAACATGGGTTAAAAATGGTTATTAATATGATTCTACAAGATAATTATTTCTTGATTTCTTTTGATTTTTATGAAATATTTTTATTTCCTGGGGAAAGAAAAGTTTATGAACTTTTAAAGGTTAATGGGATGTTTTTCAAGGAATGTTTTCATAAGTTCCCCTATAACACATGTTTTATTCATGATTTTTTATGATGATAATAGTTTTAAATGGTTTTTTTGAGAAAGTTTTTATTTTATCACGTGGATATGTTTTATTTATGTGCTTAAAATTTTAATATGAAAATGGTAAACATTTTAATGGGTTTTTATGTTTTTAACTTGACTAATGGGATTCTTTTATTTTTATATCACTTACTAAGAATTTGTTTTTCTCATACAACATTTTTAAATACTTTTCACATGATATAAAGATGATTAAGAAGTATATAAAGGCCAAAATTTACACTATAGTGACTCTTATTAAAAGAATAATTATATTGAATGAAATAGGGGTTTAAATTTAATAACCTTTTGTGTGGAAAAAAATGTACACACCATGGAAATTTTGACATTTTTATATAATGGTTTTCCTAATTATATAAAAATATAAACCTAAAATATTTTATAAATTAAATATAGTGAAACCGTTGTTATAAATCATGTAACTAGGGTTGATTATGTTTCAGGGAATTGTATAAGCCTTGTATGAGGTTCCAAATCAAAAGAAAACTCAACATCCCTCCTAGGTGGTAGTCCAAATAAAACCTTAGGAAAAATATTTGGGAAATTTTATAACACCATAAAAAGTAAATATGGTTCCTTCCCTTATATATACACAATAACCAAGACACAATATAAGAATAAAAGGATCCAATATCCCCCACTATCGGACCCTTCCTATATGTAATAATATCCCACTCTCCACTAAAAGTGTGGATAGCACCATCCAATGTTACAAAAAGAACTCTTGAACCATAATAGTTGATTTAATATTTAAAATAAACCAACTAATCCATCTTAATGATCAAATCATATCAATTTATCTCATTAATAGGGAATTCCCATGAGAATTCTATATTACCGATCATGGTCATTCCAGATGAAAACATGAACCCTTATTTAATAATTTCCCCAAGTGAAGTAAAAATACTCATTGAATAATTATTCAAATCCATGTGTATCCTTAAGAGATAAACCAAATGTATGGAGATAAATAAATTCAATACTCTAATATCAAAAAATATATAAATAATATTTAAATCTAACAAGATAGTACCTCACATCATGAATGTCCATGTGCTAACCTTGTCCTCCTATGATACCATATTGATGGAAAAGAGTTTCCCCTGACTCTTACAAGGTGACACATTATAATTTTTATTAGGCCTTTATACTCTTCCATGATTCATAATCTTAGATATAGTCAGTCTATCAGTATATAACAATGATCCTAGGACTTGGTTAAATGCACCATTGTTCCCCATTTGTTAAAACAATTTATAAAACATCTTCACATGGAATATATTCCCATACTAAAAACATGATTGAGAAGGATTTGGAGAGTTTTATTTTAGGTGTATCATCTCTCTACACTAGAATAAATCTAGTGGTCCATTTTCTTAAGAAACCTAAAAATAATCCCCATCTTATTTTCCTAGGAAATCCTTACACTTCCTCTTTTTTCCATTAAATTATTTTTCACATCATTAAATCATAAAAGGAACTCTCATTTATCACATATTATATATCTTCCTTTTCTAAAGATTCTATAACCACCACCTTTTTATAATTATGCATCATTTTAAGAATGATCCTTTTTTTAATATCCAGCCATAACCTCATCTCAAACCTGTATTCCATGATCTTTTTATTCATCAGAATCACTAACACATACTTTACCAAATCAATAAACATTGATGCATACTCCATCACAAAAAAAATTACTTTTCTCTAAATATAATAAATATTTAGATCTAGAGAATTTTGGTTCCTTTGGGAAGTATTGGTCATTAAAGATCCTATAGGATCCCTTATTGTTAAGATATTTATCTTGACCTACATCTCAAATGGATTCTCACCACTTTCGAGCTAGATCCTCAACAAATAACAACTCAACATAACCTATGAGGTCTTCGTGGTTCATAAAAACATAAATATGGGGTTTATTTTATTCAAAAACTCTTTATATTTCTCCATTCCCATATCCCCTCTGAATAAGGTGGGGTGGTGATTTATGAACTCTGATTCCATATCTTTTTCTCTTGGCATATCCTAATCTACACCCTAATTGATTCCTTGGATGTCTTATACAATCATACCTGACAACTAAGGGTCCATAGAAGCATGATAAACTAGTCCATATCCTTATACATACTCAAATTTAGCTCTTTAAGGTGGAATATTATTTAATACCCAAATTAATTCTCATAAAACCCACATAATCTGTTCAACAATCAATATCACAAAAACACATTATTCACACTAAAACTAGTTATCATTCTTTTTATTTTGATAATTTTATTTCCAACAATTTATCCAATAATTCAATCAAGTTTCAAATAAATTTAATCTAACACACATAAAAAATAATTTCAAAATCTATTTTAAAAGATTAAAACCATATATTCATTAAAAATCCATTTTTACACAAGAAACCCATGTTTTTTAGAATCAATCCATTTGATACATATCGTTCATATCATGATTCATAAAGTTTGGGTTATTTTGAACCATCATGGGTTAACACGGTATATATAACAATCCTATGAGTTCATCACCATTCTCTTATTTATCCAACCATCCAAATAACTAGGATTTCACTACAAAAAGTTTATTTATGCCTTTTTAGGTGTATATTCCATGTCTCATCCAACCTATTAACAATTATTACTATAATTACTAAACATTGACTCAAATACCCTCTTGAATATAATTTTGTAACACCAATTCCTAGGTTCTTAAATATTGATACCCAACTCATGATACCACATGGCGTCAACGGTATCACTTGATCACTAGAGGCTGCCAACAAGTTTTAAAGGATTAAATAAACTTTGTTAATGATTTTATTTTAAACAAGAAATACTAAAATCCATGTGTGATATATTTAAATAAAAAAAATTAAAACAAAATTCACTAATATAAAGTGAATTTTTATACAAAATATACCAAATTTTAAGTATAAAATAAATGTTAAAAACACACTAACACCATATAACAATTCTTGAAAAAAAATCTACCCATAACTCTAAGGTGAAACTAAGTATAATCAATGATAAAGAAAAAAAAATTCCCAATAATAATATAATGACCAATCATGTTTACTTATACACTAAGTTGAACATATAGGGGTTATTATAAAAATGGTATAATTTCCTCAAGAATTCAATGTATATCTATGATAATTAATTCAAAATATAAGTCTAACAAACCATTATATAACAATAATACCTTTAAAACCAAAAAAAATGATTTATCTAATATTCAATAATAACCCATTATTTACCAAGTATTTAATAATTTCAAAACATTTCATCAATATTATATTCAATAATTTTCACAAATGAAATTTTTCTCCCTGAAAACACATGTACCAAAAAATCATATTTCATACATCAAATTCAAGATATCCATTTTCAAAAACAGGTGGAAACACCCCCCATTTCCCAATCCCATTAGAATCAACCCATTTTATAAAAATTCATTAGAAACTCTAAGTTTCCAAAATCTATTACCTTGTTCTATGGATTCCCAAGCATAATTACATAATTAGTTTTACTATCTAGCTATCAGGTATGAATCTCCATTTACCCATCAGCATTGATTTTTCACTTTCTTGATCATGTGTGTGAACCAAGTCATAACCCATTAACACAATATAAAACCACCCACTTTAATATGAAAAAGAGGTATTTTTCACCTTCCAACATCAATTTTCCAAACCATTACTTTCCTAAATTAATACACTTTGTGTCCCCACTTTACTATAATGAAATCCTAGATATTTTTAAAAATAGTTCTCACAGAAAATTTTTTTACATGCACACACATGGTGTGATTGATTCCAAAATACACATTTTAGTCATATAGTTTAGTCTTATAATTTTCATGGTCAAACAATGAAAATTAATTTAACTCAAAAAACTATAAATTTAATTATAAATAAAATCACCTTAAAATCAAAAGAAAACCCATTTGGAATCCTAATTTAAATTCAAACACCAATACATCAACCACTTTAAAGAAAATATTTCTAAATACATGTAAAAATAAGTTTTTTAAAATGAAAAATATTCATTTTCAATTTCAAAATACATCCAAATCCTTTTAAATTTAAGATCGATATTTTCAATATCTTGAATTCCTTTAAAATAACCACAGTTAATTAAAACACCAAATTTAATTAAAAAATATATATGTAAAAATCATCACTTTTTATAAATTTACAATTTCATAATAATTCAATCAAACTCATCCCAAATAGATTATAATCAATCAAAAAAATGAAATGAGATAATTCATAGAAGATATCAAAATCACCTACCTGTTTGTATCAATCATGAAGTTTTACCAATTACTAAAACCTAAATCTCACACGAAAGGATTAATTCCATAATTCCCTATTAAGAATAAAATAAATCCTCATTACAAAACAATATACTAAAACCTATAACTACCCCATGTCTATATTTGATAAAGAGAATGAGAGGATTCGCCATCTAATCTAACAATAATACATTTGATTCCTTGGTGAGAGCTTGGATGACCATGAAAACAACCCTAAATTGCCCTAGAAATTTCCTAAGGATGTTTATGGGGAATGACCAGTCATTTTGGAGTATTTTTTTGTCTAAAAATAAATGTTTATACCTTTTAAACTATATAGCATGGTAATTTTGCATTGTCCTCAGGATTGTGCAGTGATTGTGTAGGCCTATCTATCCCAAAAATATAACTCATGGTCTTTGAGATAGTTTTTCAACAATATATATCATTTTTACCATTATATACCATTTTTCATGGTTTTCAGGACCATACTAGGATCGTGCAAGAGACCGTGCATCCCAAAAACTTCTTCCAGTTTCTATCTACAACTTGAATTCACATGTAACATAGTAAATAAGGTAAACACCCCATTCTAAATCAAATGGTGCATTAAAAACTCACTTTTGAGATTATATAGGCATGAATTTCTCAAAATTAATCAAGAATACACCCTAAAACCTTCTTTTAAGGATCATGAGTACACTATATGTCTATAAAAAATGAATCCACAAAACTCTGGTGTTTCATGAGAGAGGGAAAAAATTATTAAATATAATTACATGAATCGTGATAAATATAGTGTATGGTCATGTTTAAGGAAATTTTAATATTGATATATATCTTCACAAATTAATTATCATACCATATGCTAAAGATGTTAATATTTAAGAGTTTATATGGTATATCCTACAATGTTTTTACATTCATATTATGTAAATGTTTTATATTGTTCAACTAAAGTGGGTTATATAATATACTAAAATTGATAAATATAAAAACTTATCAAATTTTTAGGTGTCATGTATGATCAGTATAAAGTATATTGTATGATAATGATCAATTATATATTCTAATATTAAATTTTAATTCCTGTTAAATATGTAAATATGTTTTTATAAAAATCATAATATATGGTTAAGGTGAACCATAATTATTCTAATATTAATGATCTTTTATATAATACTGACAACCTTGTTGATTTATTCATGTTATAATGTTTAATGCAAATATTGAAAACCATATGTTAGGAGTCATAACATATGATGAGATGAATTTGCTTATATGTTCTTTGTGATCATGTTAAAATAATTTTTATAATTAGGGAATTAATTATACATTATTTATGGGATGTATTTTGTATAAAAAACATTAATTAACCATATATAAGACTGGTTTTGCACATATAAAAAACATTAATTGTTACTTGAACCACGGGATATAACTGTAGTGAATTTATAGTAAAAATGACACAATTTTTTCTCACATCTTTAATCAGGATACCAAGGAACTCAAAGGTAAAATGCATATCATGATTTGTGTGATGTATGGGTGTGTTTGGAACATATAGAGGTTTTGTGATATGTTAAGGTATAAAAAATTCTTGAAAATTTTAAATTTTATATATATTAAATTTTTTCTTGGATTATTATTATGTAAATTTATGATACATCTATTATGTACAGTATACTTGATGATATATTATGAGAAACTAATTAAAAGTATGTATTTATAAGGGAGTAAATTTACTTTTTTTAATAAGATCTTGAAGGACTATCTCCTTGCATTCAATGATTATGGAATCAAATATTGGACTTTATGGTTTCACTAATAGTTATAGTATTCCTATAATTTATTATTCTAATACACTAAATTATTATAATTCATCTTGTAGTAAAAAATAATTAGTTTTGGTAGTGAACCCCACCTAAAACATTTCAATTCATTTATTAGTGAAATTTATGGGTTGTGATTGGTAGCAATGATTTTTCCAATTTCCCTAGATCAGAAAAGCTTAGGGCCGAGCCCTGTTTATTAAAAGAAAATAAAAAAGCCCTTTTTAACTGTGAAAGGATAACCCATTACATGTCTAAGTCCAAAGGAAATCAACCACCAGTAAATCAATTCCAACAGCCATGGCCCAAAGAAACAAATACCAAACCCTAGACGCTACCATGACAGCCGACATACCAGCCGCCAAGGCGATCCGTTGATAGCCACCACCAAGCTAGCCGGAAATAGCCCGTCTCACCGCCGCGAAGCCGTCGCACCGCCTCGAATTCATCGCCACACCGATTCCTGTCCAAAAACTCATCGGTAGTCCAGATCTGTCCTGAAGAAGCAAGATCTGACCCCACGCCATCGCACTTACCGAAACGAAGTCAATGAACGGAGTAAGCCACATCGATAACTCCCAAGCCATCGCGGTTGAGGACGGTCGACATCCGATCGACTGCCCCCAAGCCGTCGTGGTTAAAGATGAACAGCACCCGAAGCTAGAAGCCCAAGCACGCCGCCGTAGTACACAGCTGAACCAAAAACCTGCCGCTGCCTTCAAAACCACACTCTGCTACCAGATCCTCCCAACGTAACCAGACCGTGGAATCGTTCCGGCATCCACACCGCAGCAGCAGAAAACACAAGTCCGCTGTCGCCGCAGGAGACGTCGCATGCCATGAATCCACCATCCTAAAGCATCGACGGGAGTACGAGCCACAGCGGGGAGAAGAAGGCAGCGTCAGGGGAGAAAACCCTAGCGCGGAGCCCCTTACGGGCGCATCCCTTCCAATTTCCCTAGATATATCATCCAACTTTGGGTTAAAAAGACCAAAATTATATGTTATTTATGCATACTTCAATTTTTTAGTAATAATCATGTGAAATACAATATTTGAATAGATTATGATTAAAATAATAATGATGTTTGTAAATAAGTGAATATAAAATTAAAATAAATAATATTTTATTATACAGATTCCCTAAAAACATATAAGTTTGATTAATTGAAGATTTGTTAAAGAGATGGTATTATTTGAATTAAGTGAACTTTAACACATAATAATGAGAAAGAATATTTCTTTATTTAAGTTTTTAATATGTATCATAATAAATACAGTTCATGATCATTTGTAAGAATATATTTTTATTGAGATGTTTCTTAAAACATGGATTCGAATACCAAGTTCTACAGATGTAGATATTTTGTAATTTGGGTGGCATAGCCTATGATGTATTTAAAGTCACATATTCATGTGTGTTATATTATTCATAGAAAGTGTGGTGTATTGTATTCCAAGATTCAAAATTCAAGAATTTAAAAAAAAATGTCATGGGTGATAGGAATCTAGCATATTGTATAATAATGTTCCAGTATAAATTCCAATGAAAATTTTTAATACATGAAATATATTTATTCCTTTTTTCTATAAGATTTATAATATAGTGTTAAGGTGAATTTTAATTATTCTATTATCGATAATCCTTTAGAAAATATGGTAAAAAAATTATTTATATAAGTTATAATGTATAACGAGAATCATGTTCATACCAAAGGATCGAATAGTTTAGTAGTCCTAGGAGACTAAATACAGACAGGATTCTCATATTACATCTAAAAATAGGAAATATTACTTAAAAATTTATAAATAACTTTATTATTTATTTTACTTAATTCTTGATATCCTTTATCAATCCCTTCTTAGTATCTTAGGGAAAGGAAAACATAATAAATGTTAAGCTCATATGCTCAGTAAAGGGAAGTATTCAACAGAAGATATCATAAGATAAAAAAATCCTGAATAATATAGAAGAGATAAAATTAATAAAATATGCCATATAACTTATATCATAAAAGGGGAGTAAATACATGGATGAAATAGAAACATAAATAATCACATGGATAATAATAACTAGTTTCATAATGATATAAGGTATAATGTCGAACTTCATAATCAAACCATCAATGTCTTGTGTCAAGAAATTATACATTAATAGGAAATTTATACTCCAAATAATAAAACTATTTTGTCTCAAGATAACTATTAATGAATTGAACAGCTTTGATGGGTTTTTTTCGTCACTTACTATGTCCAATGCATTCATCATATGATAGGGGTGAATAAAAATTCAATACCTAATCTACATAAAACTTTGTATTAAAAAACTAGCAATCAAATTGTAAATATTTTCCCTAATTAGTAAATATAAAAACATGATCGTAATTCATCAAGAAACATAAGGTTAATGTTATCATTATATTTCATCCTCATTAAAGTATAAGATTTGTAAAGACCTATGTTTTTAGACAAGGTAGAATTTCAATAGAATTTGAATTTTGGAATTTTATGGATGGGTAGTTCTTTGAAATAATATTAATAAATTAATTTTGAGAGTTTGAAAACTTGAATGTGTTGTTTTTAGACTTGGTTAAAGTATTGAAAATTTCTTTGAGTGGTCCATCTAATTCTGGGAGCACCGGGCTTTGGAAACTTCAAAATAGAAAAAAAAAACTAGTAGTGGAACACCATTTTTCTAAAACCATGTAGCCCTCGAGGAGAAACTATGTAGGGACCTTTGTGTGCAGTAGGAGGCCGCATGATTTTTCTAAAACTATACGGGATAGGGCACACATTCATGAGGGGCTCTACAGTTTTTAGAATAGGTTGTGCATGGGTTGTACATTGTTTTTCATACCATACGGCTAAGCCCATGCCCTTAATGCCATTTGGAAAGTATGTGTACACTATTTGGTGCACTATTAGCACACTGTTGGTAAAACCTTGTGGGACAACCATACAGGGTGTGGTTCTTAAGCAGTGAGAGTCACGTAGTCAGTGCACAGTTTGGCCAAACTGTGCGACACTATCTTGAAGGGTGAATTTATATTTTTTTCCCTTTAATGATATTTTAAACCCTTATATTGTTTTTCTTCTTCTCCCTAGTGGAAAAATCCCCCCTTCTCCCATATTGATATCTCCTCCTTCATAACCTATGGATCGTGATATCTCATGGATCTAGACTATGATTTGAATGGCTTCAGTCATGTTGGATCTGCATCAGTGAGCTTTAAAATCCTTTTGCTTCCTTTCATGGTTTCTCTTTTTATCTGTTGCACTATTTTTATTTGAGATCATTCACCATATTTTTAGGGAAGATTTCCATTTCTTAGATTTCTCTTGAACTGGAGTAAATCAAGCCTTGATATTGGATGAGTAGAGCTTCTAAAGTATAAGGTAGGTGTTCTATAACTTTTTCCTTAAGTTTTTGTTGATTTATAAATATTTTTGATGTGTTGTACGCCTGCCATTTTCAGCATCACCCTAAAAATAAGTTCATTGTTTTTAATTGTTAGAAGCATGATGTATTAATCCCTTTAAACATTTCTATGTAATTATCGTATGTCATCCTCAATTATATCCACCCCTTTTGATGTTATAAGTTATTTTTCATCTCTTATTTTATTGATTAAATTCTTGGAACATCTATTAAGCATTAAATTATGACTATGAATGTATTTTTCCTTATAGGTAAATTCCCAATTGAACCAAAGAACCTTATTGATTCTTGGATTGACTTATATATGGAATTTACTGTTTAGGTAATTTCCCAATTGATAGTGGCACCTTCTAAGTGCTTCATTGATCCATGGAAATATATTTTCCATGATTGTTAGCTTTCCAAAATGATCCTGTTTATTAAACTGTGTTATGACTCTTGAATGTGATACATGGTTGTGCTAAATAAATTGATTATTAACTACTTCATATTTTATAAAAATACACTCAGATGATGTGTGTTGTCTTCAAACTAAAAATGTTTTGATTTTTGATTTAAATTTTCTTTGGACTTATGGAATTGGCGTTTTCAAGTGCCTTTATGTTATTTCTTGTTATATGTAATGATTAGTACATGGCCTCAAATGACAGTCTTAAATGGATTGAATAAGGGGGAAAGTCCTTCCTTGTGATTAATTGTTTCAAAGACCAACCACCTTTTAAGTGGGTTGGAAAGCCTTGATTATAAATTGAAATGCCTTCATTAATAAAATAGATATATTATATTGAATTCCTTACTTCATGATGGTTTTATTTCCTAAGTGAATTAAATGGTTAAATTGAAATGAATTTCAAATGGTGGAAATATGTAAGATCCCGACCTTTTATGGATCAATATCAGGCATTTTTTTAGATAATTTTTGTTTTTATTAAGTACTTTTGGGTTTGGGTGTGACATGGGGTGTGTTTCGGTTAATTTTTTAAGGAACTTGGGATGCTAGGAGGTTGTACAAGGTTTGCGCACAGTTTGGTCAAACCATGCATAAGTTAACTATGTGGATAGTGGAGGTTAGTACAGTTAGTGCATGGTTTTACTAACTGAGAACCATCGAGTTGTGCATGCAGTGGAAGTCCACATGGTTGGCACACGGTTTGGCCTAACTGTGCGGCCTCCCAAGTGAAACTGTGCGCACAAAGTAGTTTAATCCAAAAATTGGTTTTAAACCCACCCGAACCCCCAAAACCTCTCTAATTCGACCAGGTCTTGGGCTTGAAATTTTTAAGGTGATCGTAGATCCTTCAACATGGATTCCAAGGTGATACTAACACCATTCATAGAGATCAAAAGCTCAAATTGAAGATCTACTCTCTTCTCAGTAAGTGGATTTCATCCTGTTTCTTATCTCATTCTTTCCTCTATATTTCTTTGATATTTTCATTGAATATTTCCACCTTTTACATGGATCTAAACCTATAATATGATATCTATATCTATTATTGTGGATCTAGATCTATATTTTCAAGACCCTGATGCTTTTGATCTTAATTTTGGTTTAGGGGTTTAGATTCAGAGCTTGATCGACGTCGTTGTGCCACTCAAATTTTGGGAATTTCCATTGGGATAACTTCTATCAATAAAACAAGGTAGGTGGTCTAAATCAAACTCCTATAGTCATGATTTTGAAATGTGTATGCGAGTTTATAATTTTCTAGCTTCCCTTGATAATTAAATTCCAAAATTGGAGTAATTAGGAATGTGGATTTGACTTATGATTTCCTTGGTGATTAATTGATAAATTGAATCATGGAACAAATGAAGGGTGGTTTCCCAAATAGATATTTTATAGATTTTTATGGGTTGAGATATTGTAATTAAGATATTTAATTTATTGTGTTAGTATAATTAATTAGGTCTAATTAATTATGAAATGATGTTTGGTAATGTAAGATAATTAATTATAAGAATTAATTATGTGCCTTGATGTTGACCAATGATAATTAATTGTGATAATTAATTATAACAAGTTGAGATTTGATATGGATAATTAATTTTGAAGAATTAATTATGGAAAGAGAATTGGGTAGATTGATTAATTAATTGATGAATTAATTAATGTGTTATGTGCTTAGTTAATTTTTGACTTAACTAATGAACTTTGAAATGTTTAACTAATAATGGATTTGTAATAGAATTATGTGGATAATTATTGGGAATTAATGATTGATTAAATGGCTTATATTTTTTTGGTGTTAGACATGGCGTTATAGACTGATTAGAAGTTGGTACTTGGACATGCAGTTCCTCCACAATAGTTATCAAAGCTTGAGATTATGGTGTTCTAGGAATGATGAACTACACTGAATGATAGATAAGTGCTAGGCATAATAACCTATACTCAATGAGATTTTAGGGTGATAGTCATGGCGACCTACACCAATAAATGGTGATTCAAATGAGATTTGGGGTGCTATGCATGATGACCTACATGAAATTATTTATAATAATGAATGATGATTCAAATGGAAAACATGAATTGAATCTTGGACAAAAGTGAGCATTAAATATTAAATGATAATGTGATAACTGTTTAATTATGCATTGTATTTATTGCTTCATAAAACTGCATGCACTATCTTCTGACTAGACTCATTTTAGACACCATTGGTGGTGGCCTACTGAGTTGTACTCACACCCTATTCAAGCTGGCTGATCAGCACCCGAGCATACTTTGTTTTTTAAGTATAGGATAAGGGAAAGGCCCTAGGATTTGATCATGGGAGAAGGATTTGGACATGATTTGGGACCTGCTTGGGAGATTTTGGGTCTTTAAATTTAGTTGAATTGTATACACTTGATATTTTCATTTTCATAGAATGTTTTACCTTTTAGATGAGTATTGTATTTTCATGTTTTGATTATCATATTACATGGTATTATTCTGGTTACTTATATGCTTCTGTACTTGGTTATTGTTGTGTTCTTTTATAGGTGTTTTATTCTAATAAAATAGGTTATAGTTTCCCCAAGACATACTTACCAGACCCTCACTGCTAGTCAAAACCTTCTAGTGAATGAGGATACACGCTTGAGGGCATGTGGCCAACCGTCTTGGGGGACCGTTTAGTGGAACCTGGGTCAGAGCATCCCAAATTCATATCATAGGAGTTTTTTTTTCTTTCTTCTTATTTTGTCTTACTATTTTGGGAAAGGTAGATAGGAGACTAGGAAGTGTCAAGGCTTGGTAATGAGCTCATGCATGGGAGATTCAAACCCATGTATGGGGTAAAACATGAGTACTCAAGGTGGGATTATTGTGATTGTTGTTTTTTGTTACATTTTCATATTATTTCACCTAGGGTGATGCACATGTGGTGTGATGTGATATTTGTTTTGAAAATTGTTGAATTTTGATTCGTGGACTAAAGAGGCATGATAATTGAGTTTTCATGCATCATTTTATGCACTCAAGGTTTTTGTAACATGAATCATTCTAGGCACTCGCAGGAAAATGGGTTATGCGTAAGTTGTTGAACATGAACTATTTTTCCTTCGGGTGATATTGAAATAATTATGAAAAATGAGAATAAATGGGTGTCTAATGAGAACCTTGATTGATGAAATGAATATGATTAATTAATTAATTGTTTAATTAAGTAATTTGAGATAATGTGATCAATTAATGGTTGAATTAATTAATTATAATGTATTTACCCTTGTTAACTAATACCTAAAAGTGGGATGGTTAAGGGTAGTGATAAGGCCTCGGTGTTGACTATGTGGCAAGGAAAAAGGGGGAAGGACATGTTGAAACTTGTTGTGTTAGTTTATCCTATTATGTAAATGCCATAAGTTTGTGTTATGAGACCTAAGATGTGTGTTTGGATTTGTTGTGATATGCCTCCATAATTCTTGTTGAGGGAGAGACCGAGGTGTATGTCTTGGAATGAACTTCCATATAGGGAACATGAGACACCATTGGTGCAGCATGAGGAGGAAGGAGAATAGTTCAGAGAGAAATTTTCTTATTTCATGTGGTTTATGGAGTGAGACTCGAGGAAGGTTCTGAAAATTATGTCTAACTTGACAAGGGAGTTTCAGTCGTAGCACCCTTCTACTTTTATTAGAGAGGGTGGACCTAAGGGAGATGAATTTTGGATTGAGTCCATAAAGACGATACTTGACCATTTGGAGACTCTAGCTGAGAGGAGGGTGAATTTGGATGCTTATATGCTATGGGGGTCAGCGAAGTACTGGTGGTACATTCTAGTATGATCTGGACAGACGGATGATATGTTATAGAAGGAATTTTTGGATAATTTCTTGGAGTACTTTTATCCAGACATGCTGAGACAAGATAAGGCTTCATAGTTTATGCATCTAACCCAAGAAGCATGTCCATAATGGATTATACTGAAAATTTCAAAGATTTACAGCATTTTTCTCCAACTTTAGTGGCAGATAAGGCTTCTTCAGGAAAAATATTTAAAGACAGACTTAGGTGTGAAATTAAGTCCAATGTAAATATCATTAGTCTGAATAAATTCTTAGAAGTGGTTAATCACGCTCTCATTTCAGAGGGGAAACTGAAGGAGGATTCTAGTACTAGAGAGTTAGCTGTCAATGGATGATCAGGGAGTGTACCTTCCAAGAGCATGAAGCATTGTTATAATAACCATAGTTAGGATAGTGGAAATCAAGGTGGAATTTTAGGAGGAATAGTTAGACCAGATCTTACTCATGTACTTTTCCACTTGTGCCATAGGTAGGGACACTGTCATATGCATTTTCCTCGACCACCAGTGGAGTGACGGTTTTGTGGAAATATGGGACACCTACAGAAGTTATGTATGAAGAAGTGGTAGTTTGGTGTTGAGGGAGCAGCTGCTTAGAGTAAAAGTGTGGGAAGGGGGTCTTCTGCACCATATAGGTCTAGCTGCTAGAGTTCTACTAGCAGAGGTGCTAGAGGTAGTGGACGTGGTGCATCAGGGTTTGAGCACCCATATCAGTAGAGTGGTACTACTCAGGGGAGTGAGAAGATGCCACAAGGAAGAGGGGTAGGACAGTTACATGCAGTGTATCCTACACTTGTGGTGAGGGAGGTTGGTCCATCGACAGTGAGAGGTACTATTCTAGTTGCTTCTAGTTTATCTACTTCCTTGTTTTATATTGGTGCCTCTCATTCCTTTATATCTACAAATATTGATAATGGATTAATCCTAGAGGTTGAGTCCCTAAGAGGGGTGATGAATATCGTTACAACTTTGGGAATATGGTGTAGGGATATATATTTATGCAAATTATGTTTGATAGAGATTAAAGAAGATCATTTTCTTTTGTACATCTATGTCCTTGATATACTGGGGTTTGACGTGATTATGGTTATGGACTGTCTAGTCACATACTAATCCCACAAAGATTGTTACCGCAGGATATTGACCTTTGTATCTCCTAAGGGTGACCAGTATGTTCATTGTGGAGAATAGGATATCCATGCAGGATGAGCTGGGCCAATTACTCAGCAACTGGGAGAGCTCACAGCCCAAGTTTTTAGTCTTTTATTAGATGATGGGAGTGGTAGGAAAGAAATCCTTCCACTAGTAGTAGAACTATTTTGGGATGTATTTCCTGAAAAATTTTCAGAGCTTTCACCTGAGAGAGATGTGGAATTCACTATTGAGCTCATGTCGGGGGCTAAGCTAGTATCTATTCCACCTTATAGAATGGAAATGTCTAAGCTTCAAGATCTCAAAATGTAGTTGTAGGAGTTTGATTATAAAGGTTTTATCCATCCAATTACGTCACCCTGGGAATCGCATGTGTTGTTTTCAAATAATGCTGACAGGATTTTATGCTTTTATGTCGATTACTGTAAGTTGAATAAAATGATCGTGAAGAACGAATATCCTCTACCATGTATCGATGGTCTATTTGACTAGCTTAAGGGGGATTGTGTGTTCACAAAGATCGATCTAATATTAGGGTATCATCAGGTGAGGGTTTGGACCTCTGATATACCAAGAACTTCTTTTAGAATTAGGTATGTCCTTTATGAGTTTTTTGTAATTCCATTTGGGTTAACAAACACTGCAGTAGTGTTTATGGCCTTGATGAATAGGATCTTTCATCCGTACTTAGATTAGTTTGTGGTAGTGTTTGTAGAAGACATCTTGGTGTACTATAAGACTCATTAATATCATTCCCAACATCTTTACATCGTCTTGGGTATAGTTAGAGAGAATCGATTATATGCCAAGATATCTAAATGTCATTTTTTGATTTATAGGATACACTTTTTGGGGCACATAATCTCTGAAGAAGGTGTGGTGGTGGACCCATAAAAAGTGCAGGAAGTGATTCCTTGGGAGAATCTCAAGAATTATTTTGATATATGAAGATGTTTTGGATCATTTGTTTATTACAATAGGTTCATCCCTGACTTTTCCTGATTGGATGCACCGCTTTCAGGTTTGACAAAGAAAGGGGTAATATAACACCCGACATTCTTATGAGAAATATTTTCTTTTCATGTTATATACATCATCAAAAGAATCTTTCACTACACACAACACTAGCTTGGCTTTCTTTAAACTCAATCATGACCTTCCTCGATAGCTTTCATTGTACGCAATACCGAGTTTCACTAAACAACAATATGTTACTAAAATATGATATAAACTAGCTGTTATGAATAGTAATACCCAATTTTTGAAATTTTATAAATTTTATATTTCAAAATGGACTTCATTTTTGGATTTGGAATATCGAAATTATCCTAGGTTGAATTTTTGGTATTTTTCTAAAAACTTTCAATTTTTATGAATAGTGAAAACACTCAGTTACTATTTAAAAACCACCTTTTTATTTGAATAATTATTTATTTTATTTAAATTAATTTTAGGTAAAAATTGATACATAATACCTATATAAGTTCAAAGTAATTCATTAGAGTCATTTTATAATAATTTTAGATATATAAAAATTTTATTGAACTTTTCACCGTCTTTTACCCACCTCCTAGGAGAGTTTGAAAATTTACATAAAACTTATTTTTACCGCTTCTGTGAGTGGAATTTAGAAAATACTAGACACATGGTTAATATCAAGGATTAAAATGTGGTTCAATAAGATAAAAATAATTTTTGGTGAATAGTAAGTTTATACTTTTTTACCACGGTTAAAAGTAAATAGGGTAATTAATGGTAAAAATGATATTATTATTACCCTAACACATGTCTTAATTCTATTGGATAAGTTTAATTCGACCAAAAAAACCTTAGAAATAAAATATGACCATTTAGGTCCACTTGGATTAGATTAGGACATTTAATGTTATTTTATTTAAAGAAGAGTTAAAATAGTTAAAATCAATGTTTAATAACTAAAACATTTTTAATATAGGGTTATAAATAAGAGAAATTAGACTATAAATATTCATTAGAAAGATAAAAATATTTTCTATATAATGGTATTTTATTTTTAATTTTTAGACATTAAATAATTTTATTTATTTATGACACAATGATGATGAAGTAATTACCATATTAATGAGATATTAACATAATTGATGTTATAAATACCCAAATAAATGTAATTTGAGACTTTTTACAAATTAAACTAATTTTTTCGGTTAATATGACATGTTATTATTTATCAAATTAACTTTTTTATAACTAATCATGATGTTTTAATTTTTACAAAAATCAATTACCAAATAGTGTCAAAATTGACATAAAATAGTTTTAAAAACAAATATTATATTATTAATTGTTATTTTATTCCTAAAAATCTAGGTTTTGGAAAAATGACTTAGATAAGGTTATATATATTAATAATGAACCACTTGGGGTTCTTTTGGATTTTTATAGAATGTTTATTAACATTATAGTGTAAGAAAACAAAAGACACGGTAAAAGTTAAATTATTTAACTTAGAGTTAAACTTAAATGATAAGGTTAAAATAGTATCCTAAACTTGTCTAAAATCTACTGGTTGAGAGTATTTCGACCCATACACACCTTATCTTCGAAATAAATCAGTTTGGATCTATCAAAAACCGAATATTACTTTATAAATAATAATATTTTAAGTTTTTCCTAAGGTGCCCCTCTCCTCCATTATAAAAGGGCACCTCCTCCCTCTCTTCCTCACACCACTTTGAGCCTTCAAGCTCATCCAAACCCTTCCAATTTCTCTTCTCCACTTACCTAGTAATATTATATAGGTCCTTTTATTCTTAAAAGACCAACATTAGTTCCCTAAGAGGAGGTTTCAAAGAGGCTTGTCGAAGAAGAGGTAATATTCGTTACCGATTCTTTCAAATTTATTTTTTCTTATACTTCCTATTCTTTAGTTGTTTCATTATAAAGTAATAACATCATTATCAATAATATACTGATATGTTATTATAAATATGAAACAACCCTATTTCACCTTCTATCCATCCTACGGAAAATGAAATCACCGCGCGTGTGTACGTACGGAATACCGTCTCCACGCCGTGGTGTAATCTATTTTCCACCACCACCTTACTTGGATTGGTATAATGGTGTGAAGAATAACTATATATAATTATTGAAAATTTATTTTTATTCTAAAAAAGTATACATACACTTCAATACAATTCCACGATCATGGGAATGATATCATCGCTCGTGCGTACGTACGACCTACCCTCTCCACGATGTGATGCGACTCGTTCTACATGATCATCAATGCATAAGGACTATATAAATTAATTTAATGAATAAATATGATATATATTACACTAATACCATTCTGTAAATGAGTTATCTATAACCTAAAAATAAGAATAAGAATTTATTCGACAAAACACACATAAGAACAAAAGGCAATAAACACCCGAATACCAAGTAACAATAAAATATTACTAATACAAAGCTAAGAATATGACCATATATGATATCATAACAATGAGTAAGATTCTGGAATAAGTCAATAACATTATTTAAATCATTATACAGGAGGTTCGGACATGTACGAAGCAAATCGGACCTAAGGTAAGGGAAAATCTCGCAATCTCATTTTTATCCGAGATTGTTTATACTTCAGAATTTACTGGGGAATATTTATCAACCACATATATTTTTCCTCAATATGTAATAATATTTATATCCCCCTAAAAAAATTTAAATCCAATTTTACCCTTCAGTGAGTTTTTAGTAAAATATATGAAAGGAATCTTTTGTCATTTTTTTCGTACGAGGTACTTTTTTGACTTTTCCAGCCAATGTATGAGGAGAATGTTTTTATTTAACTTATACAACATGAATGGATTTTTAGAACAATATTTCCATGAATCTTCCTTTACAAGTTTTCAAGTTTATTTTTAATCAAATTCTTTTACTTTAAAATTATATGACATTTTAAGAAAAGAAAATGTTTTTGAAGTAGAAAGGATATTTTCCTCAAGAATGGAGTTCAAGCATTTTATCAAAATTATTTTCCATCTAAGATAATATAGGGTTATGTTTATATCCCTATTTTAACATTTATTTGATTATTTTATGATGTAATTATTTTTATGAAGTCTTTTTATCTTATATGGATTATGTTATGATGGCCCGATGTTTAAGAATCCCATTTTTATTACATGGGTTATGCTATGATGTATGATTTATGATCTTGTGGAACACATAAGAATGGTATCATTATGAGATGTGTGGTACCTATATCTCCCTCAAATTAATTGGGTAGAGATTTATATCTCATGAGATAGACATGACTGGAATGGCAGGTTAATCTGGTTCAGTGAAATAGGACTGAAACGAGGAGTGGACTCGGTTCAGAAATGGACTTTGTCTGCTAAGATAGTCTTGGCAATGAGTATTGACTACTAAGAAATGATTTTCTATAATTATGTGTGTATTTCACAAAGTTTCATGTTTTAAGTTATGATTATTGGGATTACATTTCACTACTATTATTTATCCCATGTTATGAAATTATGATCTCTTTTTCAGGTTAAGATTTCCAAAATGTTATGTTCTTATGAATATGATGTGATTGATATTTCTTTTGTTTACCCTTACTGAGCATTTGAGATCACCCTTTTGTATGTTTTATTTTCCCCAGGTCATGAAGAAGGGTATTAAGTAGGATATTCCAAAAAGGGATTCTAGATATGATGAAATAAATGGGAGACAATGTAGATTCTTTATGAACCAGTTGTTTATGTTTCCTAGTTTCTAAAGACACTGTACCTATACGGTCCTACCTTGGTTTTGTTATATGTTGTAATAAGTATGGTTCAATTCTGAAGTAATAACATTTTATGTAAAGTTTGGGTCATTATAGTTGGTATCAAAGGAAAGGTATAGTCAACCTTTGGAAACTAGGATGTGAAAGCCTTAGTAAGAACCCTAAGGATATATCTAAGCATAGAACACAATCTTAGTGTTTTAGAAATGGCCATGAAAAACCTATGATAATACCTTAAGTGTGAAATTTTATTCTTGATTATGTGGTTTTCCTATTATAATTAGTGTTTCTCACACAATTATTCTTGGTTTTAGTTAATGGCTGGAACCCGAAGGAACCGTGTTAGTGCGGAATGTGTCGGGCAATGTAATGATTGTCCCCCTGAACAACCAAACGTTATGGGAGCTGGAATGAAAAATATTATATCCATGCTCACACAACTTTCTCAAACTTTGAATCATGTGGGACTTCCAAATGAGAAAAGGAGAATCATTATGTTGAATCCTTTATGAGGCAGTGTCCACCTTTATTCAGTGGGTCTACTGATCCATTAGTGGCTGAAAAATGGATCAGTACCATTGAAAAGATATTTTCAGTTCTTCAATGTTCTAAACATTATAAAGTCATCTTAGAAGTATATCGTTTGGAAGGTTAAGTTGATCAATGGTGGAATCTTACCAAGAATACGAGGCCAAGAGATGAAATTGAGTCCATGGAATGGGACGAGTTCAAGAACTTATTTTTCAATAAGTACTTCCCTTGTATTCTTCAAACAAAGATAGGGAAGGAGTTTCTTGAACTGAAGCAAAAGGATGATGAATCTGTTGGTACCTACGAAGAAAATTTTAAAAGACATGAAAGGTACGCTTCTGGGATTTTTATCCAACTGGAGATTAAGATCGATCGATTCTTTAGTGGCTTAAAACCAAGTCTTTGAAGGGAGTTATCCATAAGGGACTTCAATAGCTACAAGGAAATCATTCGATGCGCTCTCAAGGTTGATATGGAGATTGGAGTGACCCATCAGTCATATGTGTTTGATAAGAAGAGGAAAATGGAATTCAAAGGGAAATCTAAAGACCACACTGAAAAGAAGATGAGTTTTCCCTTATGCTCAATGTGTGGAAAGAAACATGGAGGGAGTTGTATTAAAGGGACAAGTAAATGTTTCAAATGTGGAAAGGAAGTTCATTGGGCATTTTAATGCCGCAACGATGGGAAGAATATGTCTAGTGATGCGAACAAAGAAAAGGCTACACAGAGTGCACCTCCTACACTTTAATGTTACAAGTGCAAGGAAATGGGGCATTATGCCAATCAATGCCCTAATCCAAGGGTTGTTGATGATGATCAACGTCAACAAACTCTTAAGGCTAAAGACAAAGGAAAGTCACATGTAATTTCTATCAGCGATGTGGAGTATGATAACGAAGTGGTGAAAGGTACACTTACCATCCACTCTAAAGTAGAAAATGTTTTATTTGATTCTGGATCCACCCAATATTTTATTTCTGAAGAATTTTCTTAAGGGTATCACCATATTACCTCAGCATTTAGATACTGAGTCAGTTGTGACAACCCCTAATGGCACAATAGTCGCATCAAAAGTTTACAATTCTTCTCTGATTGAAGTTTGTGGTAAAGTGCTTCCTGAAAATATTGTGATCCTTCCTATAGTGGAATTTGATGTGATTCTTAGCATGGATTGGATTTATTTATATTGAGCTCATATCAATTTCTAAAGAAGGGAAGTCACATTTTATATTCCATATCAATCTATGATCATCTATCGATGAAAGGATGAATATAACTTTTCAGTGGAAATTTCATCCATCTTATGGGTCTTGATTCCACTAAATGCAGGTTATTTATCTCAAATGGTTGGCGAGAAGCTCACGATTAAGAATATTCCCATTGTATAGGAGTTTGATGATGTATTTCTGGAGGAATTTTCGGGTCTTACACCAAATCATGAAGTTGAGTTTTCAATAGAACTCGTAGCGGGTGCTTTGCCTATTTTAAAGACACCTTATAGAATGGCCCTAATTGAGTTATAGGAATTGAAGAAGCAACTCCAAGAGAATATTGATAAGGGATTAATATGCCCTAGTGTGTCACCTTGCGGAGCACCTGTTTTGTTTGTTAAGAAGAAAGATGGATCAATGAGACTCTGCATTGATTATCGAGAACTTAACAAGATCACTATCAAGAACAAATATCCTCTCCCACGCATTGATGACT
Organism: Viscum album; assembly: GCA_963277665.1. Classification (NCBI taxonomy): domain Eukaryota; kingdom Viridiplantae; phylum Streptophyta; class Magnoliopsida; order Santalales; family Viscaceae; genus Viscum; species Viscum album. The sequence continues at coordinate 3,064,354 of OY728136.1, forward strand.
TATTTGACTAACTACACGGAGCTCAATACTTTTTCAAGATTGATCTTTGTTCAGGGTATCATCAATTAAGGTTCAAAAGGGAGTATATACCAAAGACAACTTTCTGTACAAAGTATGGACTCTATGAATTTATAGTGATGTCATTTGGTCTTACTAATGCCCCTGCTATCTTCATGGATCTGATTAATAGAGTCTTTAGAGACTATCTCGATCAGTTTGCGGTAGTCTTTATAGAAGATATTCTTTTCTATTCAAGGAGAAAGGAAGAACATGAAGATCACTTGATAATTGTATTAAAGACCCTGAGAAAGGAGAAGCTTTATTCCAAATTTACCAAGTGTGAATTTTGCCTTCAAAAAGTTGCATTTTTGGGTCACATAATCTCAAAAGAGGGTATATCTGTGGATCCAGCAAAAACAGAGGTTATCAAAAGATGGTCGAGACCAACAACAGTAAATGGGATCTGAAGTTTTCTTGGTTTGGCTGGATATTATTGACGTTTTGTGAATGATTTTTCACGATTATCTAATACACTCACCAGGTTGACTTGAAAAGGAGTTAAGTTTGTTTAGACAGAGGAGTGTGAAGAGAATTTCAAGGAGTTAAAATGAATGTTATCCAGTGCACCTGTGCTCACACTGCCTTGTAGTGGAGAAAGGTTTGTGATTTATAGTGATGCATCCAAGAAGGGATTGGGGTGTGTTCTCATGCAAAATTATATGGTGATAGCTTATGCCTTGCGACAGTTGAAAATCCATGAGAAAAATTACCCAACTCATGATTTGGATTTAGCTACGGTAAACTTTGCACTAAATATTTGGAGGTATTATCTTTATGGAGAAAGGTGTGATATTTATACTGATCAAAAAAGTTTAAAGTATATTTTCACACAAAAGGAGCTGATTATGTGCCAAAGAAGATGGTTGGAGCTGATTAAGGATTATGACTGCTCAATTCATTACCACCCTGGGAAAGAAAACAAGGTGGAAGATACATTAAGTCGACAAGACCATGCTAGCTTATCCATGATGAGGATCACAAAAGATCCAATATTTATGTATTTATAAAGGATGGATCTTGGAATTATAATAGAAGGGGAAAATCATATATTTCTCAAATGAATGTTCAACCATCTATACATGTGAAGATTAAAGAGGCACAGAAAGAAGATGTAGAGTTACAAAAGAAGGTGAGAAATGTTCCCAAATTCAACCTTGATTGTGATGGGATAATAAGGTTCAGGAATCGGGTTTGTGTTCCTACCATCCCAGAATTAAAGAAGGATCTACTGGATGAGGCTCATAGTTCTTCATTATCTATTCATACTAGAAGCACGAAGATGTATAGGGACCTGAAAGAGTACTTCTAGTGGGATGGAATGAAAAGAGATGTTGCTGAATATGTCACTCGATGCTTGGTTTGTCAGCAAGTTAAAGCTAAGAGACAGAAGTCAAAGCAGATGTTACAACCATTACCCATACCCGAATGGAAATGGGAAAACATCACTATGGACTTTTTCACCAAACTTCCTTTTACATCCAAAGGCAGTAATGCTATCTGGGTCATAGTTGATCGTCTTACAAAGTCGTTATACTTCATTGCTATTAGAGAGGATTTATCTCTAGATCAGCTTGCCAAGATATATGTGAAGGAAGTGGTAAGATTGAATGGAGTACCACTTTCCATTATATCTGATCGGGATCCGAGGTTTACCTCAATGTTTTGGCAAAGTCTTCAGCATACTCTGGATACAGAGTTGAGTTTCAGCACTGCTTATCATCTTTAGACAGAAGTTCAGTCTGAGAGGAAAATTCAAACTCTAGAAGATATGTTGAGAGCTTGCTCAATGGATTTCAAAGGAGGTTGGGATCAACACCTACCTTTGGTGGAATTTTCTTATAATAATAGCTTTCACTCCAGTATTCAGATGGCTCCTTATGAAGCTCTCTATGGAAATAAATTCCTAACTCCAACTTGCTAGGATGAAGTTGGGGAAAGAAAGCTATTAGGACTTGATCTTGTTGATGAGATGGCAGAACAGGTCAGCTCTATTCAACAACTCATAAGCGTAGCTTAGATTGGAAAAAAAATTTATCCCGATAACCGAAGAAAAGACCTAGAGGTTGAAGTGGGTGATAAAGTGTTCTTACGAATATCTCCTTGGAAGAGAGTAATGAGATTTGGAAAGAATGGCAAGCTGAGCCCAAGGTATATTGGTCCTTTCAAAATACTAGATCGTGTTGGGAAGATATCTTACTGATTGGCACTTCCACCAAATCTCTCTCAAGATCACTATGTGTTCTATGTATGTCTCCTGAGAAAGTACATACTCGATCCTTTACATTACTCAGCCCAGAAGTTGTACCGCTGGAGCAAGATCTTTCTTATGAAAAACAGCCGATAGAGATTCTAGATCATAGAAAAAAATTCCTATGGAACAAGACTAATCGCTTGGTGATAGTTTTATGGAGGAACAACCAATTAGAAGAAGCTACATGGGAGCTTGAGGATATGATGAGGGAGAGGTATCTTCATCTGTTTGTTACAAAGTGATGAATTTCGAGGGTGAAAATCATTTTAAGGGGGGTAGAATGTAACACTCGAGATTTTTATGAGAAATATTTTGTTTTTATGTTATATACATCATCAAAGGAATATTTCACTACACACAACACTATCTTGGATTTCTTTACACGCAATCGCAACCTTCCTCGATAGCTTGCATTGTACCCAATACCGAGTTTCACTAAACAACTGTATGTTATTAAAATATTATATAAACTAGCCATTATGAATAGTAATACCCAATTTTTGAAATTTTATAAATTTTATCAATAAAAATGGACTTCATTTTTGGAATAAAAATATGACCATTTAGGTACACTTGGATTAGATTAGGACATTTAATCTTATTTTATTTAAAGAAGAGTTAAAATAGTTAAAATCAATGTTTAATAACTAAAACATTTTTAATATAGGGTTATAAAGAAGATAAATTCAACTATAAAAATTAATTAGGAAGATAAAACGATTTCCTACATAATGGTATTTTATTTGTAATTTTTAGACATTAAATAACTTAATTTATTTATGACACAATGATGATGCGGTAATTACCTTATACATGAAATATTAACATAATTGATGTTATAAATACCCAAATAAATGTAATTGGAGACTTTTTACAAATTCCATTAATTTTTTAGGTTAATATGACATGTTATTATTGATTAAATTAACTTTGTTCTAACTAATAAGGATTTTGTGATTTTTACAAAAATCAATTACCAAATAGTGTCAAAATTGACAAAAAATAGTTTTTAAAAAAAATATTATATTATTAATTGTTATTTTATTCCTAAAAATCTAAGGTTCGTCCAAATGACTTAGAGAAGGTTATATATATTAATAATGAACCACTTGGGGATCTTTTGGCTTTTTATAGTAAGTTTATTAACCTTATGGTGTAAGAAAACAAGAAGACATGGTAAAAGTTAAATTATTCAACTTAGAGTTAAACCTAAATGATAAGGTTAAAATAGTAACGTAAAGTTTTCTAAAATCTATTTTTTGAGAGTATGTAGACCCATACCCACCTTAGATTCGAAATAAATCAGTTTGGAGCTATTAAAAACCGAATATGACTTTATAATAAAATAATATTTTATGTTTTTCCTAAGGTGCCCCTCTCCTCCCGTATAAAAGGGAACCTCCTCCCTATCTTCCTCACACCACTTTGAGCCTTCAAGCTCGGACAAACCCTTCTAATTTCTCTTCTCCAATTCCCTAGTAATATTATAGAGGTCCTGGTCTTCTTCAAATACCAACATTAGTGCCCTAAGAGGGGTTTCAAAGAGGCTTGTCGAAGAAGAGGTAATATCCGTTACCGATTCTTTCAAATTTAATTCTTCTTCTACTTACTATTATTTAGTTGTTTCATTATAAAGTAATAACATAAGTATCACTAATATAATTATATGTTATTATAAATGTGAAACAACCCTATTTCACCTTCTATCCATCCTACAGAAAACGAAATCACTGCGCGTGTGTACGTACAGAATACCGTCTCCACACCGTGGTGTAATCTGTTTTCCACCACCACCTTACTTGGATGGGTATAATGGTGTAAATAATAACTATATATGATTATTGTAAAGTTATTTTGATTCTGAAATAGTATACATACACTTAAATACAATTCCACAATCATGGGAACGATATCATCGCTCGTGCGTACGTACGGCCTACCATCTCCACGATGTGATGCGACTCGTTCTACATGATCTTCAATTCATAAAGACTACATAAATGAATTGAATGAATAATATGATATATATTACACTAATACCATTCTTGAAATGAGGTATCTATAACCTAAAAATAAGAATAATAATATATTCGACAAAACACACATAAGAACAAAAAGCAATAAACACCTGAATAACAAGTAGAAATGAAATATTACTAATACGAAGCTAAGAATATGACCATATATGTTATAATAACAATGATTATGATTCTTTAATAAGTCAATAACATTATTTAAATCATTATATAGGAGGTTCGGACACGTAGAAAGCAAATTGGACCTAAGGTAAGGGAAAATCTCGCAATCTCATTTTTATCCGAGATTGTTTATACTTCAGAATTTACTGGGGAATATTTATCATCCATATCCATGTTTCCTCAATATTCAATAATATTTCTATCCCCCTAAAATTGTTTAAATATAATTTTACGCTTCGTTGAGTTTTTAGTAAAAGATATGAAATGAATCTTTTGTCATTTTTTTCGTACGAGGTACTTTTTTGACTTTTACGGCCAATGTACGAGGAGAATGTTTTTCTTTAAATTATACAGCATGAATGGATTTCTAGAACATTATTTCCATGAATCTTACTTTACAAGTTTTCAAGTTTATTTTTAATCAACTTATTTTAGTTTAAAATTATATGACATTTTAAAAAAGGAAAATGTTTTTGAAGTAGAAAGGATATTTTCCTCGAGAATGGAGTTTAAGCATTTTATCAAAATTATTTTCCATCTAAGATAATATAGGGTTCTTTTCCAATCCCTATTTTTACATTTATTTGATTATGTTATGATGGAATTATTTTTATGAAGTCCTTTTATCTTATATGGATTATGTTGTGATGGCATGATGTTTAAGAATCCCATTTTTTTACATGGGTTATGCTATGATGTATGATTTATGATATTGTGGCACACATAAGAATGGTATCATTATGAGAAGGGTGGGACCTATATCTCCTTCCAATGCATTGGGTAAATATTTATATCTCATGAGATAGACATGTATGGAATGGAAGGTTAATCTGGTTCAGTGAAATAGGCCTGAAACGAGGAGTGAACTCAGTTCAGAAATGAACTTTGTCCGCTAAGATAGTCTTGGAAATGAGTCTTGACTACTAAGAAATGATTATCTATGATTATGTGTGTATTACACAAAGTTTCATGTTTTAAGTTATTATTATTGGGATTACATTTAACTACTATGATTTATCCCATGTTATGAAATTATGATCTCTTTTGCAGGTTAAGATTTCCAAAATGTTATGTTCTTATGAATATGATGTGATTGATATTTCTTTTGTTTACCCTTACTGATCATTTGAGCTCACCCTTTTGTATGTTTTCTTTTCCCTAGGTCAGGAAGAAGGGTATTAAGTAGGATATTCCAAAAATGGATTCTAGATATGATTCAATAAATGGGAGACAATGTAGATGCTTTATTAACCACTTGTTTATGTTTCCCAGTTTCTAAAGACACTATACCTATACGGTCATACCATGGTTTTGTTATATGTTCTAATAGGTATGCTTCAATTCTAATGTAATAACAATGTATGTAAATTATGGGTCATTATAGGTAAAGTTTGATTGGACATGAGCATGTGATAATTCTTTCCAAGAGTTGAAGAAGCACTTGACATTGACACCAATTTTGATCTTACCTAAGTCAGGTGAGGAGTACATGGTGTATTGTGATGCTTCTGGGATTAGACTCAGAGCTATGTTGATGCAAGGGGATCGAGTCATTTCATATGGGTCCTATCAACTAAGGACACATGAATGGAATTACCCTACACAAGACCTCGAGTTAGTAGTATTTTTTTATGCTCTTAAGTGCTAGAGACACTATTTTTTGGGTGAACATTTTATAATTTTTACAGATCACAAAAGCTTGAAGTATATCTTTTCATAGCAAAAATTGAATCTTTGGTAGTGAAGATGTGTAGAGTATATGCAGTTCTTTGATTTCGAACTGTCATATACACCCAGAAAGGGAAATTTTGTGGATGATGCCTTGAATAGTAAAACTCAGACTCAGTTGGTACATGAGTCGAGTGCAGAATGGAAGATGATGACTTTGCTGGCGGAAATGGATGTGGTAGTTCAAGAGAGTGAGGAGAGAATAACTCTAATTTCTTTAGCAGTAGAGTCTAAAATCTTGAGACAGATTAGGTACATGGAGTACGAGGATCTAGAGTGTGTAGCCTTAAGGGAAATCCTTGGAGGTAAGGAGGCACCTTCATACTAGATAATAGATGATGATGAGATCATCTATGTGAAAAATTGGGTTGTTCTACCTACAAGTATGTGAGAAGATCTCATGCAAGAATATTATGCTTCAAAATGGGTGGTACATCATGGGTTGAAAAAATTTACAATGACCTACGATGATAGTTTTGGTTTCTAGGAATGGATAAAGATATACAAGGGTTCGTAACAAGATTTTTCACCTATCAGCAGGTGAAGGAGAGAATCAATGACCTGGAGGACTATTCTAGTCGTTACCTATTTCGGAATGGATATAGGATGATGTGAATATGGATTTTGTGGTAGGACATGAAAATATGATTAGGAAGAATGATTCTATTTGGGTCTTTGTGGATCAACTAATTAAGGTATCACATTTCTTTCCTATCAAGGAAACCTTTACAGAAGAATGGTTGGGAGAACTGTACATACGAGAGATACTTAATTTTCCTAGAGTTATATGGACTATAGTTTCGGATCATGATCCACGCTTTACATAATGCTTCTGGTAGGGATTATAGAAGGTTTTTGGTTCATAGGTTTTTTTAAGTATGACCTTCCACCCACAAATATATGGGTAGTCAGATCATACCATACAGGTGTTAGAGGATTTGTTGTGGGCATGTGTGCTTGACTTTTGTGGTTCTAGGGAGAATCACTTGGACTTAGTGGAGTTTTCCTATAACAATAGTTATCAGGAAACTATACAAATAGAAATATATGAGGAATTTTATGGAAGACCTTGTAGATCACTACTATGTTAGTAAGAGGTGAGTGAGTCAGAGTTATTGGGACCGAGTCTCATTCAGGAGATATCGGAGCTGGTGAATATGATTTAGAAACTTATGGCTATGGATCAAAGTAGACAAAAGTTGTATGCTGATAGACAGATATTCCCCTTAGATTATACAAATGGTGATCATTTATTCCTTCAGGTGTCTCCTAGATTGGGTCACCATGATATATAGAGGTCGAGAAAGTTAACACCCAGTTTTGTAGGACTATTTAGGGTTCTGTAGAGAATTGGACTGGTGGCATACCAATTAGCACTTACATAGAAATTCAGTGTTATGAATGTTTTTTCCATGTGTCACGACTATGGTGGTATCACACCAACCCTTCTCATGGGATTTATGTGGAAGAAATTAACCTCGAGATATATGTTTCCTTTGAGGAGCATCTGATACGTGTGTTGGGTCATAGTAAGAAAGTGTTATGGGGAAAGACTATGTCGTAAGTTCATGTGTTATGGGAATGTGGAAGTTTTCAAGAGGAAACTTGGAAATTGGAAGCATACATTAGGTCTCATTGGCACAATATTTTTGGCTCGGAATCTTAGAGAAGTTCAGGAGTACATCTCGAGGATGAGCTGTTATAAGGTGGGGAGATTGTAAGATCCCGATCTTTTCTAGATAAATCTTGGGAATTTTTTCAGGTACTTTTTTTTGTTATTAATTACTTTTAGTATAAGTTATGACCTGTGGTGTGTTTGGGTGAATTTTTTAAGGAACTTGGGAATCTAGGAGGTTGTGCACTGTTTATGCATGGTTTGGCCAAACCATGCACAAGATAACCGTGTGGATAGAGGAGTTCAACATGGTTGGTACATAGTTTTCCTACCCATTTTCCATAGATCCATGCGGGTAGTGGAAGACTGCATGGTTGGTGCATGGTTTGGACTAACCATGCAGCCTCTTAGGTGAAACCATACGCACAGAGCAGTTTAATCCAAAAATTGGATTTAAACCTACCTGAACCCCCAAAACCTCTCTAATTCAACCTAGGATTGGTCTTGAAAATTTTTGGGTAATCTCAGAGACTTCTGAAGGGATTCCAATGTTATTTGAAGACCATTATTGGAGATAGGAAACCTGGATTGAAGATCCTCTCTCTTATCGATAAGTAGATTTCATCTCGTTGCATCTCTTGTTCTTTCCTCTATCTTTCCATGATATTTTCATGGAATATTTCCACTATTTACATGTATCTAAACCTATAATATGAAATATAGATCTAGGATTGTGGATCTATATCCATATTTGAATGATCTTGATGCTTTTGATCTTAATTTTGGTTTAGGTATTTTGATCCAGAGCTTGATCGACGTCGTTGTGCCACTCAGATTTTGGGGGTTTCTGTTGGGATAACTTTTATCAATAAACTGAGGTAGGTGGTCTAAATCAAACTCCCATAGTCATGATTTTGATATGTGTATGTGAGTTTATAATTTTCTAGCTTCCCTTGATAATTGAATTCCTAAATTGGAGTAATTAGGAATGTGAATTTGACTTATGATTTCCTTGGTGATTAATTGATAAATTGAATCATGGAACAAACAAAGGGGAGTTTCTAAAATAGATATTTTAGAGATTTTTAGGGGTTGATATATTGTAATTTAGATATTTAATTGATTGTGTTCAGATAATTAATTAGGGGGAATTAATTATTAAATGATGTTTTTCTATATAAGATAATTAATTGTGAGAATTAATTATGTGCCTTGATGTTGACCAAATATAATTAATTATGAGAATTAATTTTGTGATATGATTTTAATATAATATAATTAATTATGTAAATTAATTATGACATGTTGATATTTATATGGATAATTAATTATGAAGAATTAATTATGGAAAGATAATTTTGGGGATTAATTAATTAATTGATGAATTAATTAATGGGTTATGTGATCTGTTAATTGTTGATTTAACTAATGGAATTTGAAATTTTTTACTGATCATTGGATTAGTAATGGAATAATGTTGATAATTCTTGGTAATTAATGAACGATTAAATGGCTGATATTTTTTTGGTGCTAGACATGGCGTTCTAGAATGATTAGAATTTGGGACTAGTACATGGCCTTCCTCCCCAATAGTTATCCAATCTTGGGATTATGGCGTGCTAAGCATGGAGACCTACACCAAAAGATATAGAGGTTCTATGAATGATAACCTACACTCAATGAGATTTTAGGGTGCTAGGCATGACGACCTACACCAATGAATGATAACAATGAATGATGATTCAAATGGGATTTAGGGTGAAAGGCATGACAACCTACACCAAATGATTTGTAACAATGAATGATGATTAAAAATTGGAAACATGAATTGAAATTGGGCCGAAAGTGATTATTAAAGATTAAATGAAAATGTGATAACTGTTCAATTATGAATTGTATTTATTGCTTTATAAAACTGCATGCACTATATTTTTACTGGACTTATTTTAGACACTGTTGGGGGTGGCCTACTGAGTTTTACTCACACCCTATGCAGGCCACCTGATAGGCACCCGAGAAGAATTTGTTATTATAGGATAGTATAAGGTCAAGGCCCTGGTATAGGTTGTTTTTTTTGGATTGGAGCATGGTATAGGAAACCAGACGTGGTTCGGGACCCTCATGGGAGTTGTTCTGTCTTTACATTCAGTTTCATTGTAGACACTTGACATTTTCATTATCATAGCATGTTTTACCTTTCAGTTGAGTATTGTATTTTTCATGTTTTGACTATCATGTAATATGGTATTATTCTAGTTATTTATATGCTTCCGCACTTAGTTATTATTGTGTGCTTCTGTTAGTGTTTTATTCTGATAAAAGAGGGTATAGTCTCCCCATGACTGACTTACCAGACCCTCACTACTAATCGGTACCCTTTAGCAAACAGGGAGGCGCGCTTTATGGAATGTGGCCAACTGGATCAGGGCACCATTTTGTGGCACCCAAGTCGGGTATCACAAAAGGACACACCGACCATTGTATTCATTAATTCATTCATTAATTGAATTGAAATTCCCTTGGTTATATTTGGTCTTGATGATTAAAAAGCATGAGAGGGGATGCCTCATGGTTATTGTTGTTGTTATTGTTGTTGTTGTTGTTGTTGTTGTTATTGTTATTCCTTTGATATAGGATTTGAAATGATGGTAAGGGTTCTTTTGGGAATGATGATTCACTCTCCCTTACATAGGGTGTCAAGAATAATGTATCACACCGTTGACTCTATTTGGATAGTGGGCATGACACACCATATCCCCTATTTCAGGAGTTGGCATGAAGACACACCCACTATCTTGAGTGTTGAGAATGACATCTCCCATTCATTATGAGATGTAAGGATTGTACCCTATTTTCGAACTTATAGACTCGTTTCTACTAGTTATATATGACTTGGTTATGCCCTGATCCCGCCAGGACCTAGTATTCGAGGTATATTTCTACTTACATCTACATGTACTTAGTCCATACGGGTGGATACAGTATATAACTACACTATATATATATATATTATTACTCTATATATATAGTTACTGATCATATTATCATTTCAAACTATGTCGAAGCAGGTAGAGTCATAGTAGTATCTTATTAGAACCTGATCTTTCAAGTATTTATTTATTTGGTATTGTTTATTATATTTTGTGTCTCTACACTACTATATTTTATATTCATGGACTAGATTTAGCTATAGAAACTATTGGTGGTGGCCTACTGAGTATATCTCAAACCCATCCCTAGCCTCCATTACACTGGGGTACCCAAGAAGATATCATGTTTACAAGACCATGGACTTTTTCTTTCATTGTTATGATTATAACTAGGAGTTAGGATCAAGGGATTGAGATGGATCTCAGGATACTCGTGGAGCTCTCCCTCAGGACTTTTATTTCTTTTCTTATTGATGTATTGCATTGTTTCATGTATGCTAATGTAATTATACTATTTTGGTTTATGTATCGTCATCTAGACATGCATTCATTATTGTATATAGGATTTGGTCTTTTATATTAAGTTGATCTTATTCTTCTACTATTTTTTCTTTCATTTACACTATTTCTTCTATTTTCCTTTTTTTTATTTTCTGATATATCATTGTGATACTCTGATCATGAGGATATAGTCACCCCATTATCACCTCCTTAGACCCTCGATGCTAGTCAAAAGCTTCTAGTATATGAATTTTTATGATTGAGGCCATGTGGCGACTGGTCCGGCTACTGGTTTCTTACTCATTCAGGTTAGGAAATTTTAATATTCATCCAAGGATGTTGACATGGATGAAAATACTATTAAAATATCGATGGAACATTTCATTAAGAATTCACTCTTCTCATTTGGAAATCACTTATTTAAAATCTAAAAATTTCCAAAATATTAGGGAACAAATTCATTGAAAATAACCTTGGAAACATGTAAAGGAAGATTTAAGGAAAGAAATATTCATGATGATGATAAAATTCATTCATGTCATAAATATTAAAAAAAATTGTTCACACCTTTGATAAAAGGTATTTCATTCGGAAAATAAAAATATGATTCCTTTTTAAAAAAATTATGGAAATTAAAAAATAAGAAAAAATGACTTTAATCAATTTTTAAATAATAGTAAAAACATTATTGAAAATATTTTAAATAAAATATGTACATGTAATAAAAATATGTCCGACCAAATATAAAAACAAAGTGATTTTTCCGTAAAAATACTAATTTGGTTTTTTTAATGCTAAAGAAGGTAAAAAGTGGAAATAATACTTGATAAAATCATAAATTAATATATTATAATAACATATATATGGTTTTTATGATATAAATACCATATAATTCCTCTAATGGAAACATAAACAAAAACAACCCCGAATTAGGATTATTTTGTGAAATAAACCCTTAACACCTTAGTAACTATTAAATCATAACCCCCAAGAAAGAAATAACTTAAAAAGAAACGTTAAATGAAATGAATATAAAAATATTCATGATATAACCTATAAAATGGGTAGTATATACACAAAATAAATGAAACAAGTTGTGAATATTGGAAATGTCTCTCAAAAATAAATGTAAGGAAAGAAACCCTTACCACAGGTATGAATTGCTTTGTAATTTCTTTTAACCATATTTATAATAATTTTAAAATTATTATAATTTTATACCATAACCATATACATACTTATAATATCATATATTATACTCTTATAACATTTCAACACCCATTTATTAATAATTATTTATTAAAATTATCATTTCTGAGTGTTAACTATTTCTTTTTTCTTGTAAGTTTTGGTTCGGTAGATTCAGTCCTTGAATCTTGATTATGGTTACATCATATATAGAATTTCAATAATTGTATAAATATCATATATAATCATTATATACATATTTATAATCATCCATTAAATTTAGACATAAAAAAATCACATTGCTTAGTGGAGGTTGTAGTCCACACAAACGCACGAGCAACGTTGTGATTTTTTAATGTGTGGAAGGGAAAGGAGGAAAATGATATATTATACTTATAGAATCAAAATTATTTCATAAATATCATATATATTTATTATTTCTATCTTTATAACTATCCAAGTAAATTGGTTATACAAAATTAATTACACTACTATGCAGAGACGATAGGTTGTTCATACACACTAGTGATATTTTTTGATTTCCATAGGATGGAAAAGAGGTGTAAAATGGTTTTATCATAACCATAATAAAATATTAGTAGATTTATAATTATTTAATAATTATTTTAAATTGGTAATAGAAAAATATAATAATTATAAGGTGAAATAAACTTGAAAGAGTCGGTAAATATGATTACCTCTTCTTTAAGAGGCCTCCTTTGGCTTACACCTTAAGCCTTCTTAGGAAAGTCTTAGGAAAAGACTAGAATCTCAAGAATGAATGGAAGGAATATATGAAGGTTTCTTCAGTTATTAGTGTATCTATAGTGATATAATTTTTTTAAATAAGGGATAAGAGGAGGCTCCCTTTTATAAGTGAGGGGAGGTACACACATGGAATTACTTAAAATATTTCATTAATAAATGGTCACTTTCATGTGCAAGTGGATCCAAATGGCCAATAATTCTATGTTAAGATAATATAAGGTATAAATAAATTTATAAAATAATAAATAGACAATTTTATGTGTCATTCTTAATCATATCACTAAGTTTAACTCCCCCCCCGACAAACCCATTTTAACCTTGACTATGGTAACAAAATTTTACTATTTCTACTATTAATTATAGAAAAAATTAAGACAAAAATATTAAATTATATTAATTATTATTATTAAAAATATATAATAAATTTTAAAAGACTTACCTTCTATAATTTATTGAAATTCACTTTAAAATAAGTGTGGAAAACACAACAAAATATTTAAAAAATGCATTTTTAAGCATAAAACTAAATTTACTTTCATTCCATTCCTTGTAAAAATTATTATAAGAATATTAAAATATTTTATTGAATAAATATTATATAAAAATCATTAAAATTATAAATTAATAGTGATTTATTTAACTTATTAAGATAAAAACACACTGTATATATAAAAATATTTTTTTAGTAAAATGTGTTTTTAATCACAAAAATGAACTTATACCAAAATAAAGTATAATTTTAAATCCTATGCAATTAATTAAATTAGATATAATTTTATATATTATAAAATTAAAAAAATGGGACTTTTAAATTACTTGGTTTAATGGAAATAAATGACAACTTTATAAAAAATCAGTATTTTTGCACTATTCACTAAAAAAATAAATCTTTTCAGAAAACTCCAAAAAATTCAACCTAATCCAATTTTGACAAGATGATTTCAAAAATTATATTCATTTTTTCCAATGAAATTTCTAATAATTTTATAAATTATTTATAATTTACACACACAAAATGAAATAAAACCCATTTTTGAAGAAAATATAGTTTTTAAACATAAAATGACTTTACTAAAAATTAGGTATATATTTATAATGAATTAATCAATAAATTATAATTATATAAAACCTTTATATATATTTTTTTATAATTTTATCTTTCCAATTCATACTAATAATTTAATGGGTAGGTTATAATGGTCACATAATATTTTTATAGTATATCGTTGTTTACTTAAATCTCGGTGTTGCATGTTAAGAAATCCATTAAGCATGGTATTCTTTTAAAATAAATTTTTAGGTTTTTAAATCCCCCCTCCCTTAAAAAAAATTTATCCTCACAATTTTCATCTTGGTAATCAATGGTTCAATATTTAAAAATACCTTTGTTAATAATCCACATCGTACAAAGGGATAATAAATATATCTTTGAAAAGGGAAAGTTGGAAACATAAAGGTTTCTTAAAATAACACATAATTGGGTTCCCATATAAGTATAAAATTATTGATAAATGAAAATACATAAATTTAAGATAAAGGTAATTTCAAAATAATAATATAGAGTGACAGAGAACATAGTCATGAAAAAGTAAATGACCACAAAAACATGAATCATTATGTAGTGAAAAGACCATCAATTCATCCAAAATGATTGTAAAATGAAAAAAAAATATTTTTTAAGATTATATTTCTAGATTTGAGGGATTATTGTTCCATGGAATATGAGAAAATATACTAAATTGATTTCTTCAAATTCATAAATTAAATTTTTATTATTTGGTTATCGGTTTCAATTAGTTGCCATATCTTTTAATCTTATATTTCAATGATGAAAGAGAAATATGAATTTTTTATTCCTAAGGCAATAGAATAAACATTTAATAGACCACAATATCCATATAATAAGGAAAATTTATTTCACCTATCTAAAAAATAATATTTACAAGTTAATATTGTACCCAATATGAATAAACCATCTTATAAAGAAGTAATACGTCGATTCATAAAACATCAATAATAACACCCATAGAAATTATACAATACTTTAGATTTTATATTATCATACCAGTAGTTTAACATAGATTATTTTATTCTTCATATAATAATTCCTAAATCTTAAAAAACTAATTAAACCCCAAAAATTAAGATTATTTCAAGTCAAACCTAGGTATAACAACCATGTTTTCAACTAGGGATTAGTTTTTCATCTTAATAGAAACTACTCAATATATTAAAAATAGATTCCCACTAGATGTCTTTATTGACATTGATTTCTCATACTGTTAAGGGATGATTCAATATACATGAAAAATATGAAAGAGTTTATTTATTTGGAATCAAATAAAGAATGATCATACAATTGAAGTACCTTTTATCATAACTAAATGGATTTCAACATCAGATGTAGTAATTTCATAATCATGGAATTTCCCCCTTATCCTTTTCTAAGGTAAATTCCATTTATGATGAGGGAATTTTTTCATATTTCCCCATCTCTTTATAGTTTAAGCACTAAACATTGGAGACTTCTTTCTTTCATTTTCATTCACACACATGATGGACTTTATCTTTATATTAGATAAAAACTCCCATTACCTTTAATAAAGTACTAGGGTTTTTCTTTATATAATTATTACATATGGGAAGTTATATCTTTCATTTTTTTATTTCACTTCATTTATTTTTTTTAGTGCTCAGTTTTCCACTTATTCTATTGATTTCACTTGAAAATATGTCATATCGAATTATTTCTCCATATTTATGGCACTCGATACCATATCATCATATTAGGAAAACATTTAAGACACTAGTTCCTTTAAAATTATTTTCTTTATCCCATAAAAGAAACAATCTATATCTATTTTCATATTATGCATGAAATCTTTATCATGCATTGATAGCATTGTGAATTTTCCCTTCTACTCAGTGAAACATTCCTCTTCCTTTTGTCTTGGATTGAGAAATTATCTTCCCATATAAACTCATTGCTCATGAGGAAATTATTTTTCAAATAATATATTCTTAAAATTATTATATTACATTCTCTCTATCACTTAATCCCCCTTAGTATTTTGAAAAAATGACCACCACTGATCTAAATATTTTTTTTAATAATACACTACCAGAATAACCTTTACCTTTTATTGCCTCTCAAAGCTAGAAATGTCTTTTCAATGAAATTTATTCACTTTTAAACTATCAATTGGTTTTTATTTACATTAAGGTATGTAATTTTATGCCACATGAATCAATCCAAAATCAATGAATTGTGATGATAATAAATAGTTTATTCTATACAATCAAGGTTATTGGTCATAAACTAAGTCAATTTTCCTAATATAGTCATAATATTATCATCTCCAACATTATTTTTATTGACCTTATTACATGGTAAATACCTACATTAATTAAAAATATTTACACATTTTCTATTCCTTCAATTAGGTTCTAATTATAAATAATTTTACACACTATATAAGAATATAACATTATGGATCATAATATATAATTACAAATATAGTGAAATATCTAATATAAATTTAATATTTATGCATTGATAATCTGATAATCATAAATTTAGTATCTTTGGGAATATCCTCAAATAATTACATTATTTTAAAATATTTCATAATGTTTCTTAAATATATTTTGAATCAACCAATTCACATACTTTGAGAGTGTCTATCTAGGTGTGAAGTCTTAGGCCCACTCATCATGCACTGGTGATGATCGAGTGAATACTAAATCTACCCCATTCAAATTTATTACCCTTAGATGTATCTATGTCACAACCACATCCACTTTTCAGTATCCAGAATCAGATTTATTTTCTAGGAAAACCACACAATATCCACTTTACTAAAACTTTTTGATATTATACTTATACTTATACTTATACTTATAGTATTTCAAAAGGTTATTTTCTCTAATGTATGTTTTTCTAAATCTAGTTCCCAAGGTTTATACTAAAATTTCTTCAATACCAATTTTAAGCACTTGAATCTAGTGACCTAGAGCCTGTGTTTATTTTAATACATTGGCAAAATATTTAAGGGATCACATCCTAAAGGATTGAATAGTTTAGTACTCCTATGAGAATAGATACATTTAGGATTATCACATGAAATCTAAAAACATGAAATAAAACATTAAAAATATATTAATAAATATATTATTTTTTACAGTAAATCCACGATATCATTCAAAGATATATTCTCAGTATCCTGAGGAAAGTAAAACATATTAAATGGTAAGATTAGATTCTTAATAAAGGAAAGTATACAATATAAGTTATCATAAGATAAGAAATAATGAATAATATGTAAGAGATAAATAATAACCAAATATTTCATATAACTTATATCATAAAAATTGGAATAAATACATTGGTGAAATAATGATAAAAATTTCCACATGGATTAAAATAAATATCTTCATAATGATAGAATTTGAAATGAATGACATCATAATCTTACCATGAAGGCATTATTCCAAAACTTCATACATAAATAGGTAAGGCGTATGCTAAATATCCAAACTAGTTTGTCTCATGAGATCTAAAAATGCATATAGGGGTTATAATGGGACTCTCCCATAACTTACTAAGTCTATAAAATTCATCATATGAAAGGGGTGAATCATAAATCAATACATAATCAACATAAATATTTATATTGAAAAACTTACCCCAATTGGTAAATATAACAACTTGAACATAATCAATCAAGATAAATAATTTAAATGGTTTTATTAGAGTATATCCTTAATAAAACATAATATTCATCAATGTATATTGACATAAATGAAAATACTTTAAAAATATCACTATAACATTTCATTAGGAAAATTATCTATTCATTTTGAAATCACTTATTTAAAATCTAAAAAATTCCATAATATTTGGAAACAAATTTTCATTTAATGTAACCTTGGAAACATTTAAAGGAAACACAAATTAAAATAATATTCATAATGGTTAGAAAAATAATTCTTGAGGTAAACATTAAAACAAATATTTTGTTCACACCTTCGGTAAAAGTTCTTTATTTAGAAAACAACAAGAATATTCCTTTTAAACAATTTTATAGAAAATTAAACATGGATAAAATGACTTTAATAAATTATTATATAATATTAAAAACATTCTTGAAATTATTTTAAAGAAAATATGGATATGAAAGAAAAATATCCTCGACCGAATAGAAAGAAAAAGACAGTTTTCCTTAAAAACATTTATTTGGTCTTTTGAGTGAAAAAGAAAGTAAAAAATAGAACTAATACTTGAAAACACCATAAAAAATTAGGAGAATAAAATAAATGGTTGTGATATATAAATATCATATAATTTTTGTAATGGAAATATAAATATAGATAATCATGAATAAGGATGAGATTGTGAAATAAACTCTTACCACATTGGTAACTTTTGAACCTTAGTCCCCATAAAAGAAATAACTTAGAAAGAAACTTTAAATACCATTAATATATATATATATATATATATATATTATAACATATAAAATGGTAATTATATACACCATATAAATTAAATAACCGGTGAATATGATATATGTCTCATGGAAATAAAAGTGACATGAGAAACTCTTACCTCAGGCCCACCTTACTTTATAAGTGATTTTAACCTCCTCCATAATAAATTAAAATTTATTTTAATTCTATAATAAAACCATATTCCTACTTATAATATCACATATTATCCACTTATTACATTTAAACACCTGTTTACTAATAATTATTTATTAAAATTCTCATTTTCATGTGTTAACTATTTCATTTTTCATATGAGTTTCAAATTGGTAGTTTCGGTCCTTGCATCTTGATCATGATTCCAAAATATAAAAAAAATTAATCATTATATAAATATTCTATTTATTAATTATATACATATTTATAATCAACCATGAAATTAATACATGAAAAATGAATCGCATCACTTCGTGGGGGTGGAAGTCTACACTTATACATGAGCGACATAATCATTTTTTAATGGGTATAAAGGTAAGTGGTAAATAATATATTATATTTATAGAATAATTATTATTTCTTAAATATCATTTATATTCATTAATTATATATTTATAACTATAAAATTAAAGTGGTTATTAAAAACAAATTACATCGCTATGTGGAGACGGTAGGTCGTACGTATGCATGAGTGATATTTTCACTTTCCGTAGGATACAAAAGTGGTGGAAAATTGTTTTTCCATAATCCAAATAATATATAAGTATATTTATGATGTTTAATTAATTATTTTAGGATGGTTACAATATATTAATAGGAATTATAAAAAGAAATAAACTTGAAAGATTTGATAAAAATGATTTCCTCTACCTTGAGAGACCTCCTTTGGAATACACCTTAATCATTCTTTGGATGTTCTTATCAAAATAAAAGAAACTCAATAATTAAGGTAATTAATCTAGGTATTGTTTTTGGTTTGATTTTTTCTGAGTAATAGTTATCAAATTTTGTGAATAAGGGGGGATAGGAGGTTCCCCTTTATAAGTGAGGGGAGGGACACATATGGAATTAGTTAAATGATTTCAATAATATAAGGTCACTTTAATGTTAAAGTGGATAAAAAAGAATAATAATTTAAATTTATATAATATATGGTATAAATATATTCAAAAATTAATAATTATAAATGTTATGTGGCATTATTACCCTTATCTCTTAGTTTAATACATTCCCCTCAATAAACTCATTTTAACCTTAACCGTGGTAAAAAAACATACAATTTTTACTATTAATTATGAAAAAATATCAAGTTTAATATATTAAATTATATTAATTATTATTATTAAAAATATGTAATATTTTTTTATAGTATTAATATTATATAAGTGGTATAAAATCACTTTAAAATAAGTGTGCAAGATACAACAAAACCCGTTTTTTGAATAATGCATTTTTAAGCATAAAACTGAATTTACTTTCATTCCATGCCTTGTAAAAACTATTTGATGCATATTAAAATATTTTATTGAATAAATTTAAAATAAATTTTATTAAAATTATCAATAAATTTTAATTTATTTAATTTATTATGATAAATACACATTACACGTATAAAAATAGTTTTTTAGAAAAATGCATTGGTAAGCCTAAAAATAAACTTATACCAAAATCAAGTATAATTTTGATTCCTACATAATTAATTATATTATTTATAATTAAATTATAACTATTTTAACATAATATAAAATTTTAAAAAAAATAATGGGACTTTTAAATTACTTTGTTTAATGAAAATAAAAGATAATTGTTATAAAAATTGGTATTTTTTCACTATTCACTAAAAAATAAATATTTTTAGTAAAATCCAAAAAATTCACCCAAATATAATATTTAAATTATTATTTTAAATATTCTATTCATTTACTCAAATAAAATTTCTAATACTTATGGAAATTAATTATAATTTCCATGCACAAAATACACTAAACCCCATTTCTAAAGAAACATATTTTTGAAATTGAGTGCATGTTTATTATGAATTAATAAATAAATTTGAATTATACAAAACCTTTATAAATATTTTTCATACATTTTATTTCTATTCATGTGGCTAATTTTATAGTTAGGTTTTAATGATCACATAATATTTTTATAGTACATTGAAGTTCCCTTAAAGCTCAGTGTTGTATGTTAGGAAAGATATCAAATTTATTACTATTATTTTAAACTAAATTTTTTAATCTTTTTCATTAATATTTTATAAAAAAAAACTAGTATAAAATATATTTAGGTATTCAAGAAGTTTTTATTTAATGAAAAATGATATATTGTATGAGTTTCATGGAATTGAAATGATGTTAAATATTGTATTCATAAGATACAAGTTGATTTTGAAGTGTTTTATAGATTACTTAAAGTGATTGAGGTCAAATATAAGTTTAGTTACATCCATTTGAGATATATGTATAAATTATGTTCTGAAACTAGTTTGGTGTGTTGATTTTTTAGAAAATTCATTTGAGTTTTCATAGTGATAATTGACTCTTACGAACATAATAAATCTTAACTTTATACAATAATATATGGGAAAGTCCTAGATTTTAATATGATTCAATTGAGTCCACTATATGAGTAATAATAGGAATTTTAATAATTTTTTATGTTGAGTTGATAAGACTTATATATCCTTTGAAATTGATGTGTAAAGACCCATAAATTTCATTTATTTTTTTAATTATATAGGAATTTTACGAGTCCTTAAAAATTGACGACGTGTGATTCTGAGGCCCAGTGTGCCCGAAATGAATTTTTGAACTTTTTTTCAGGTAGGTTCAGGAAATGTGTGAGTGAGTTTTTGTAATGTTTAAACTGGTGCTCATAATTGAAATCCGAGAACACCGTTGAACTCGCAACATCGGTATTTTCATAAGGATACCTTTACCTCGACCACAGTGGGTCAAGGGTGAAAGATAGTTTTTCACTTTTTTTGTGGAAATTAATATAAAATAAGATAAAATTCTATTTTATTTTTGTTGAAACCTCCCATGTGAAGGTTAAAGAGGTGGGGACCACCTGAACTAAAACCCCCATTTTGAATTCCTAATGGTGGGGACCACTCGAACCCTCTTAATGGGAGAATCCCCTTTAACTCCCACATTAATGAAGAGTTAACCCATGGACTTCCTCCAAATTTATTGGGCCAATGTGGTACAATTAATTATGCCAATAATTAATTTTTCCAACATAAATTAAATTGATGGACTTAATTTAATAAGTTGGCACCTCTCATTTTTCCGGGTTGGAAATTTTTGGCAAAGATAGAAGCTTCGGAGAGCTTGGAGAAACTCATCTCCAATGAAGAACTTATCTTCCAAACGAAGAACTCCATCTCCATAAAATATCATTCTTTGGAGCCAAGAAAGTGGAAGACGCATGAGCCCGACTTCAGAAGTGTGTTGTAGAAGTGATAATCACTGGCACCCTCTTTGCCTTCACCGTTTTCATCTCACGACACATCAAAGAACCTTCGAGGTAGGGTTATTGTTTTAAATACCTCCCTTACCCATTCTTGATGTTATTCGTGATTTAAATGTTGTAAACTGCTTGTTACCGCTCTAATGTGGAGGGTGCAGGCCAAACGAACATGGCCTGACCTATCCGCAATCCCTTGTGGGTTTTGATGAAATCTTTGCAACGAAGGAAGATGACAACCGGAGGTCGGCCTCAGGACGGGGGCGGCGGCGCACGTCCACGCCGCCCAGCGAACAAGGGGTCACGGTTTAGGCCGCGACGACGAAGGGGGGACGTTCAGCCATCGACGAAGGTGTGGCGTGCGACCGTGCTGTGAGGAGATAATGGAGGGCCATATTTCCAGCTGCGGCGGACCAATGCCCCGAGGCCGCCCCACCACACCGCGGCTGCCCCGCCGCACTACGGCCGCCCCGCCACCCCGCGGCCGCCCCACCGCACCGTGGCCACCCTGTGGCGCCTCGCCGCCCCGCGGCGCCCCGCCACCCCGCGCCGCACCGCAGCCTCTCCACTGTACTACGGCCACCCCGCACTGCGGGCTTCCCAATGTGGTTCAGGCCGGACCCAGCGGGCTAGGCCAACATGAACCGGATTGGGTCGGCCCTATATGTTCTATTAGCCGTAACATTGTCATCGGGCATCCGTTTGACGAACCATCTACGGCACCAAAAACCTTGGAGAAATTTGGTCCTTTTGGTATACCTCACTTTATATTTGGATAAAGTTGGGGTATAGTCTGGTTGGATCAAGCACGAATCCAACCGGGCCCTCGGGACTAAAAGGCTAATAAATTACTGGCCAAGTGTCCGATTGACACACTGTCTATTGTGTTGTGACCCCTATTACGTGGCGGTCCTTTGGGATACTTATTCGTGGGACTTAGGGAAGTTGGAGTATCGACCAGTGGCTTGAGAAGAAGACCCTCTTGGAGACAATAAAGATTAGTGCGGGAACCCTGTAGCTGGCTCTGACGATGTACTAGGATCCTATGTGGGTCTGACGGTGCACTGACGATGCACTAGGATTCTGTATGGGTTTGGCGCTGTAATGAAGATTTACTAGGATCATGTGTGGGTATGAAGATTTACTAGGATCCTTTGTGGGTCTGACGACGTACTCACGATGTACTAAGATCATGTGTGGGTCTGACGATGTACTGACGATGTACTGGGATCCTGTGTGGGTCTGACGATGTACTGACAATGTACTAGGATCCTGTGTGGGTATCACGATGTACTGATGATGTACTAGGAACCTTTGTGGGTCTGACGATGTACTAAAGATGTACTAGGATCATGTATGGGTCTTATTATGTACTGACGACGTACTAGGATCATGTGTGGGTATGACGATGTATTGACGATTTACTAGGATCCTGTGTGGGTCTGAAAATGTACTGAAGGTGTACTAGGATCCTGTGTGGGTCTGACGATGTACTAGGATCCTTTGTGGGTCTATAATTTGATATCCTTCATGGGTATGCCCTTTAACAGATTAAAATGATTCAGTAGTTACATCTAATCATCTCTACTTCTGTACCTATGTTATAACTGGTGTGAGCTGAGTTTGTACCTGTGTGGTACTTTCCATCATGGTAACACTATTTCCATAAACCCCAAACCAATCTAATTACTAGAAAATCTCCAAAATTGAGTGCTAAGTTGAAACCACTCTGTTATAACCCAACTAATAAGCTCCCACCTAGTTGGAGATAAGCTAAGTGTGACACCCTAATACCCCCTCTAATAGGTTAGGGGATGGAGATAAGTTCCAATTTGGTAAATCTCATACATAGGAGGCCTTATCCTAAATTACTTATACACACACATGCATCTCCAAATGACCAAAAAATGTTGAATGGTAAATCAAATCGATACCAATAATCCATGTATAACATCTATGCCATGTCATAGTATGAAAAGTACTATAAATCAACAATGGTCAAAATAAAATCCCACCCATAAGCTAATAAATGAGTCTAGATTGATAAGTAGGTGAGAAATACTATAAAATAAAAAATCTAGTCTGACCAAGATCAGTCTAACTCACTATGTTTTACCAACTCCTGGTCCTCCTGGGACTTCATTAAAATGAATGTCATTTACATAAGACATGACATGTGTAGGCAGATCCCATGTTGGGTTGAGTATAAAAATACCCAATAGTACACCCTGAAATAACTAAACATAAGCATTAAGAGGGTAGTCATCTCATCACAAGGTATGTCAATAGGGTATGAGATATAACAATAATAATAAAACCCATATATACTCATAATTTACTTCATGTCCTAAAGAGGTCTCAACCATACTACCAGCCACAAGATTCTACTCAAGGATTCAAGGTACCACTTTTCTAAGAGATATTGCTCCATGATCCATGATTTTAGTACTATCACTCTTCTAAGAGGTCATGCTCATTAGGCCTCACCAAAGTATTCACTATAACTCTAAATATATTGACATTCAGGTAGGGGATCACACACATGACCACTTGGAGATACCAAAAACAATACTAGATCATTATAATAGGTAAGGTATTGATTCCCTATGCATGGTGGCCGTGATGATACCACAAAACCTACCCCAAGTAGATGATACAATAGAGGATCCCACCTCAGGAATTACAGAGGTATATCATGAACTCTATCTAATAAAAAATAATAGTGGGGATCAAAATCCAATGATCAAGACATAATTCCATACTATACCCTCATAGGGATAGACCAAGGTATCACAATTAACAGGAACTAGTCTACACTAAAGAGATGGAGGACCTCAACTTGTCCTAAAAGAAGTACACGACATGTGCTAAGGAGTACATGGCATGTCTCATATGACCTAAGTATACTCATGTATTTCCATTTCACATGGTATATAATCCTCCATATACATATTGTTTTATTTTATAATACATGGAATATATATTTTGAGTCGAAAATCAGCATCCACCATCCTGTGCCCGTGTACATATAGTTGTGCCCATGTGCATAGCCATTTCTGTACTTGTATACCCATAGGGTAAACACTAAGCTACTAGCACCAGGTCACATGATGTGTGACATGTTTCACATGGCATGTGATATTTATTTCATGCATAATCCCTAGCCACTATAGTAAGTTCCCACAAAGTATGTGTTCTTCATACTATACATCATGTGACATAGGATTTCCCAGAACCCACAGGTTCTTCATGCGGTCTTCTTGCATCACCACCACAACTGATCCCCCCATAAATCATGCCTAAAACGTATAAATCAGGGGTTTACCAAGATCATCATCACCACTAGATGGATTTTATCCATAAAAACTGATTGGGAATTAGTTCCCATCATGCCACACCACATGTCGCATGCCAAACTGCAATAAAAATCCCCAATCTAGTCTAAATCCTTCTCCAATTTCCCTTTACTATCATCACACCTTGATTGATCCATCGGTCACAAACCAAACTTATGGTATTAATTCGTTGCACCGAAGAATAGTCATGAAATGATCGAAAACCTGGTATTTTTTGAACCACTGACCAAAGGAAGTATCACTAATGAACATGAAAAGAAATGGTGAAGAAATGAACAAATAACAAAAGAGAAACAAACCTCATCAATTTTTCAGTATGGTCTCAATTTTTTTCTATTAGAACTAAAAACAAATAGAAATAATAAATAATATTGATTCCTCATAACCCCCAGAAGATAAACTTGAAAGTTTAAGGAATTATTGACATGCGAATAAATCTATTAGTGGATTGATTTTAATTCATCATGGGATGATAAAATATGGAAATAAACCATGAAAATAAAAAACCCTACCTCGGTTTTTGATCAATATTTAGAGAAGAATGGTCCCATGACATTATCATTGGAAAATAAAGAACTATGTTGGCATAGACAATCCAAGCGGTGCTGATATGATCCTTGATCTCACTGTCATCCACCAGCTCTACACCATATAGTCCTCTCAAATACTAGGGTTATATGGTCAACTATAGGGATTTGGAATAAATATTCATTTATGGGGGATATTATGTCACTACATCAAAACAAAACAAGAGAAATATATTTATTTATTAATATTATTATTTGTGTGCATGATAAAATTTTATTAAAACTCCCAACATCAATAAAGATTATGTCACACCTAGGGTAAGACCCACAATCCAGATTCAACAACAGTCTCATATTTCCAATATTAGACTATGTTTGGTTTTAATTTCATTATTCCACAAAAACTATGCATGTGTGAAATAATATACTTAATATTTATATAATATTAATATCTATCCACTCTAGGCCTCTAAATCACACTCTCACTCAGTTCCTACATCCAAAAATATTATTATATATATTTAAAATCTTTACATGGAAAAAATAAAGTCGTTACATTACAATTATGAAGACAACCCTAACCTGATGACTTGTATCTTAATCTATTTTTAAAGTCTTTTTTTTCATTGCTTGTTTAGTCCTAGAAATTAAAATTTCATCATTGATATTATCACTCATGAAAAATAGATTTATAAAACTCTTGTCTGGAGAAAACCTATGTTACTACTACTACTACATCCCCTCAAAAAGTAATTATCTTTTATTACACCCTACTACAAATGTGCATCAAAACTTAGCATTGTTTGGAGGTAGGTAGTATCAATATAACAATAAAAATTATAGTTATAGGACTTATAATAACGATTTATTTCATTTTGATCTAAAAATTGAATAAACATTAATGAGTATAATTAGGAACATTCATTTAGATATTAATTTTGAAAAAATAAATCTTGAAAACTCAAGTGAAACTTTAAGTTCTCACTATGAGTCTGTAGTCAAGGATATTAATCTAAATCAAACTTTAAGAGTCTTGTGTGCCCCAAAATTTTCTAACTAATGAAATCATATTTAAAAGATAGAATTACAAAATGGTTATGAATTAATAATTAAAATGATATAGGTACTACCTAAATTTTATTGTCTATCAGGTGACGATCCCAACAGACACATACCAAAATTCACTTATGTCTATTTAAGTTCCAAGCCTTAGGGAGTACTTGAAGAGAAAATAAAGTGGAGGTAATTCCCTTTTTCACTTCAAGTGGATGACAAATAGTGGTTATACAACCCAAAACAAGGGGATATTCATGATTTGGATGACCTAAAAATATTTTTTTTAACCTCCAAAATTAGATTGATAAGGAAAGAGCTCTATTCCATCTGAAAAGCATCTAGATAAAGTCTCCATGAGTACTGTGAGAGTTTCAAGAAGTTTTGTTCTTTTTTTTTATTTAGAAAGTTGTGTAAGAAAATAATTTCATTGTATTATATTATCAAGGAATATTAGAAAATAATAGGAATCTATTAGATGCATCATCCACAGAATATTATATTGACAAGTCACTGATAGAAGCTTAGAGACTTATTGATAAGATTGCACAAAATTTCTATAAATTTTGAACAAGAGTTATGGGTACATGATATATTCATAAGGTAAAAACTTATAATTCATTTTTTACTAGAAACTAAACTTGAAGCGATAAAAATTTTAGTGATATGGAAGTTCATGAAATAAGTGAGCTAATAATAAAAACGGCCTCATGCATTTGTCTTTTCCTCTTCACTCAATCATTTCATGGGTTAGTGTGCTAAAGTGAAGGGGATGGTAAGTTATATGAAAAAATTCCAAATGAGGAAATTCTAAAAAAAATAAAATATGGAAAGAAAATTAACAATCCTAACCAAGATTTGGAGACAAAAAAAGTCTAGATAGAACCATCTATAAAAACCAATATTCATCTCATCCCCTATACCAAAAACAATTCCAAAACCCATCACCTTTTCAACAACCCTACAAATAGCCCTACCACAAGAAATATTATTAACCACCCCATTTTAAAAAAATCATATGATCAGACCTTGACCAGTGAAACATAATTTGAACACCACCAGCTATGGACTGAGGTTGAGAGGTTAAAATAGACATTGATGGAATTTTCAATCCAATTAGTAAGATTTTTCATCCTAATAGCCAAAAATATTGGAAAAATACCATCCCAAATAGTTATAAATCTAAAGTAGAATGTAAATATGATAAAAAAAAGAAGTTTAAATGATATTAAATCACCTAAACCCAATAAATATAAACCATGAATTGATAAAATCAAGGATATAAACTCTAAATATATTTTTGAAAAGCAACATAAACAAGAAGTGGTGACAGAAGTGAAGAAGGAAGAATAAGGGAGGACTATAAGGTATAGAAAAGAAAGAAAAGATGCACACATGAAATATAAACAAAGGGATAATAATGACCTTACACTGCCATTCCCCTCCATAATGACCCATTCAAAGAATATTGAATAAAAATAACTTCAAAGGTACATTATAGAAACCTTCTAAAAAGATAAAATAAATATACCTACTCTTGAATCCATAAATAAAATTAAAAAATAGTCCAAATTTCTCAAGTAACCTTTCACTAAAAAGATAAGTATTGTTGGTAATGAGATGATTAGTTTAGGAAGAATTGTTTTGGCTCTTAACTCACCAACTTTACCCATAAAATTCTAGGATCTAGGGATATTATATATTCCCTACACCATTGGATATTTAACTTTTCCTGATGATTTATGTGATTTAAATGATTTGATAAATTTTATGCTTCACGTTTTTTAGAACTTTGTATATGGGAGACCTTAAACCCACCAAAATATTAATATAACTCACAATCAGGTCCACTTTTTTCTAGCATGATTTTTAGAAGATGTTTTATTTAGATTTAAAGGCTTTATATTCTAATAAAATGATATTTGATTACCATAAAGGAATATAGAGCACAACCCCATTCACCCATCATATTGGTAATTACATTCTTGAATATGACCAAGATAAAAATAAATGTGCAAGAACCCTTACCTTGGATCTTGTTGGGACCAAGTTAGATATAAAAGGAAGTAAGAAGATTTTTCTTTTGAAGAGTATTGTCTTTTGTTGTCAAAGAAGATAAATCAATTCACTTTGTAAAAGACTTAAAAAATAGATGATTCTTTAATTAATTTTATTTCCCAAATATCATAATTTTATAGAACTTGTGATCCAAGTCTTATAAAGTAAATGGGGAGAAAATTCTATGACAATAATATTCAGTTTTGATTGGAAAGAATGATGTTTCTGGAAGATAGAGAAGTTGTAGTACTTTCCATTGAAAATATGATGATTCTAAAGGTGTTGGATCAAAGACTATATATCAAAGAAGATATGGTTCATGATGAAATAAGTTGTTTTTGGAATAATCCAAATGATAGTGAAGTATCACTAGTGTTCTTGTTAAAGAATATTTTAAGGTGGCACCATTTTCCAGTGTTTGCCAATTTTTTGGGGCCGAAAATCGGGAGATGGAGAAATGTGCTTTTGGAAAACAATGATGTGTGAAAGTTTGAATATGTAATGTTATATTGAGTTCAAGTGGATTTTCAAGATCTTAACATCAAAATATATCAAAGGAAATACTAGCATGAAATATTGGTTTTTGCGTGCAAGATTGAAGGGAGTTTGGAATGTTGTACGCAAGGCATGATTCATGGTTAGAATATTGAAAATTAGAAAAGGTATGAAGTGCGCGAAAGATTAAAGAAGTGTGCAAAATATGAGGTTGTAACAAAAGATACTTACACGCCCAATGTGATGTCAAATGTGGTTTTTCACGACATGTCGTGATCTTATGTGACACATCAGGGTTTTTGTGCATAGGGGTCAACGATGCCTATAAATAAGAGGTGACCCCCTCTCATTTGAGAAGATTCAAACTTATAGAAATCAAGATCTATAAAGTGAAGAATAATTTTATATAAATGGAGTCACACTAAAGAAATATAGTTTCACTTAAGAAGGATAAGTTTCACGCAAGAAGCGAGTAGTGCACAAGATTGAAGTTGCGCGCAAGAGGTATTTTACGACAAAAGTCAAATCTTAGTGTAAGGAATAAAATTTTCATGAAAGACACATAAAAGGGTGTGAAAAATATTTGTGTTCAACACAAGTAGTAAGTTTTGTGAAAGTTAGTTATTACCATCTTTTGGGTTGGAAAGAGAAGAATTTTTTTGAAATATCAAACTGTGAAAGATGATTAAGAAGCACTGAAACTCTGTTTTTCCCTGTTTTTGCTAAGAGGGTTCACATGCACTTGATGATTATTTTTCTAGTTCTAAACGTGTGTAAGATTATATCCTAATTATTCTATTCCACATAAAATTTTTTTTAGTGTATTATGTGGTACTAGATTGTTTCTGTACCCTACCAAGGACGTAGCCAATCTTGTTGAGTAGCGATCCTTGTAAATATTGTGTTCCTATAGATGTGTGTTTTGATTGTGTTCAGTAGGGAAATAAATATTTAACTGAAGGTGAAGTTTGTTTCAAAAATAAGGAAACAAAAAAGAAAAAGATATCACAGATTCACCCCCTCCCCCTCTCAGTGATACTTCGATCTTGATTGGGAAACTTCAGATCTTGGAGATTGAACTATACACATCAATATTCTTAACTCTACGAGGCACCCTTAAAGTAACCATTCAGTTTTTACACTCTCCCATAATAAAGGTACTAAAAAAATTTAATATCTAGGTATATTTCATGAATTATTATCCTTAGGAAATCAATTTTCTATTAAAAATATTATGGCACATGTGACTTTCAAAAAATCTATAAATTCTGTTTTTAAATTAAAAGAATAGGAAAATTCAAAGTACTATAATGAATCTGATGATTTATTTAATTATTAATATTCTGATAAGTTTACTTGTGTGTAGGAAATTCAATATTTTGAAGTGTATAACTTTAATTTAATTTCAACTCTTGAAAAACCCCTAAATCTGAAATTAATACCTCTCCCTAGTGAGTTAAAATATTTACACCTCATAGAAAGAGGTAAATTTTTTATGATCATTTCATATAAAATTTATATAACCCAAGATAAAATTTTGATTGAAATTATAGAAAATTAATTTACATTCCTTTGGGTGGATCTTAGGTGATATCCCAAAAATGAAACCAAAAATATACTCACATGGAATTTTGTTTGAGGGGGATTCCAGAACCATTGGATTGCCTCAAAGGAGACTAAATCCAATTATAATGGAGGTAGTTAAGAAGTAAATGTATAATTTATTATCAGAAAGCATCGTTTATTCTATTTATGATTCATAATGGGTCATGCCCATCCATGTAGTTCCAAATAAAATCGGATTGAGCACTGTTAAGAACGAGCATAATTAATTGATTCCCATAAAAGTTCAAAATAGATATTGAGTGTGTATTGATTATTGAAATCTAAATTAATTAACTTTAAAAAACTAAATTCTTATCCCATTTATTGAAAACTTTCAAGAAAGTATGATAGGAAGAACACATTATTGTTTCTTTGATGTTTTTTTATGAAATTTTTAGGAACCAATTGCTCTACAAGACCAAGAGAAGACAACTTTCACATGTACCTTTGGAAAATTTTACTATAAAGGAATTTCTTTTGTGTCATGAAATTCCTCAGGTACATTTTAAATATGTAGAGTAAGTATCTTTTTAGATAACATTGAGGACAGCTTGGTGGTATTCATGGATGACTTTACTATTTTTGGTAATTATTTTTATCATAATTTGGGAAATCTGGAAAATGTTTTGAAAACATGAATTGAAAATAATATTGTCTTGAATTTCAAAAAATTTAATTTCATGGTTAATAAAGTGAAAATATTAGGAAACAACATTTCATAAAAAGTTATAGAGGTAGATAAATCTAAATTTGAAGTGATAAATTATTTACTTTATCCAAATTTTGTGAAACATGTTAGATCTTTTTTAATCCATACAGAATTATACATAATATCCATCAAGGATTTTAGTAAAATTTCTATATTACTTTAAAAGTTACTTTAAAAATAAGCTTATTTCTATTTTAATGATGAATATATGGAATATTTTTATGAGATAAAGAGAATATGGATCACCCCAATAATAATGCAACCACCAAAATGGGAACATCTATTTAAGATACTTTATGAAACATAAAATCAAAATATAGGGGAAGCTCTGTCTCAAAGAATTGAAGGTGGGCCACAAATGATTTCTTGTTTCTTAAGAAAATTGGATTCTACTCATATCAAATAAACCATCAATGAAAATTAGTTCCTTAAAGTTATTTTAGCATTAGATAAATGAGGATTTTATTTGATTGGAACTAAGGTTAATGTATTTTCTGACAATGAAAATCTTGGGTGTTTAATGAATAAGGAAGATACGAAACCCAATATAGTCATATGGTTGGTACTTGTACAGTATTTTAACCTATAAAGTAGAAATTCCAAATCATTACCCACTAAATGATCATATTCCATGAGAAAAACATTACATAATGGAGGGGGGAGTACCATGGTATGAATATATGGTTAATTATTTGATGAATCCTCATGTAATTTATTATCTTAACTTCCATAACAAACATAATATTAAATCTGAATCCAAATTTTATATTTGAGAGGGTGCATTCCTATGAAAAGTTTGAAATGAAAAAGTAATAAGAATATGTTTACTTATAAGTAAAATTGAATCTGTTTTTGAATGTTGTCACACACTAGCCTATGTAGGACACTTTAGAAATAAAAATAACTATAAGAAAAGTTTTTTAATCCAATATTTATTTGTTCTATTTTTTCAAGGATGAACATAAATATTTCAAGAAGTGTGAAAATTGTCAATTTTCTGGAAACATTTCAAAAATACAAGAGATTCCTCAAGACCCATTATCTATTGTGAAATTTTTGAATTTTAGGGAATTAAATTTATGAAATACTTTCCCATGTAATTTTTAAATTCTTATATTCTTTTTTTATTGATTATGTCCCAAAAAGGGTGTAATTTTAAAAAACAAAAACCAATGATCCAAAGTTGTGTATGATTTTGTTAGGTCCAACATTTTTTGAAGATTTTTAGTGTCATGTTCTATCATCAGTGACTAAAGGAATCAATTTTTCAATAGCACATTTGATGCTCTCTTTAGGAATTATAGAGTACATCATAAGACATCTACACCATACCATCATAAAATAAATAGTCAAGTTGAAGTGTCTAACAAAAACATTAAAGGTATCTTGGAGAAAATAGTTAAACGCAAATGTAAGGATTAAAGACAAATGTTGTAATACACCTTATGGGCCTATATGATATCCAATAAGATTCCCATAGTAATTATCCCCTACTTGTTGATTTATGGAAAAAAATTCACCTACCTGTGGATTTGGAAAACTATAAATATTGGGTTGTAAGTAAAATAGATCTAGACTTGGAAAGTTCTTGGAAAGAAAGGAAATTACAATTACAGGATATGGAATAAATTAAAATAGGAGATTTTAAAAATTCTGAAATTTAAAAATAAATAACTCGAGTGTCTCATGAAAATCTAGTCCAACAAAAAATATTATCTCCTTGAGACCATGTGTTGCTCTATATTCTATATTGAAGCTAATGCTAAATAAACTTCATTATAAGTGGGAAGGTCCATTTATAGCCACTATTTTATACCCTTAAGTTTTTGTTCAAATTAAGAAATAAGGTAAAGGAAACCCATTTACTATTAATGGTACATACTGAAAAAGTACCATGGAAATCTACACCAATAACTGGTGGAGGAGTTCACACTTCTCCAACCTATCTATTGATCAATTTTCTATATAATATGTCAATCTAATGATGTTAAACAAAAGTGCTTATGGTAGGTAATCTAAGTTTTAATGCTTTATTTTGATTTAGTAATTTAGGATATATCAACTCTTCCCTTATCTCTTTGAACTTAAAATGAAATGGACCTTACACTTTTATGAGTTTTTTTTAAGACCATTAAGGAAGGAAGGCGTAGGATAGTACAAAAACATTAATTAGAGAAGGAAAAAAGATAAATAGATTCATGTGTAAAGGGGAGTTCAATTTTAAATTCATTATTTTTTCTTGTCTTACCTCATTTTTTTTGAAAATATTTTTTGATCTTTAAAGGTGAATAGAATACCCACATTTTGACTTTCTGGTTAACTTTACTAACCTAAGAGACATAAGATATTTCTTAAGAATATCATGATACCATATTTTAGATTTCTAATTTAATGAAATTTAATGAGTAAAGTGTGGCATTTAATTATTATAGGTAAGTATAGGATGTTAGTTTTATGAATCATGATTTGAGTTAATTATTTTATTCATGTAAATGAAATCTACCTACCATTTTTTATACTTTGAATTTTTGAAATTCATGTGGATTGATTTGTTATTATCATTACAGGATATGAGTGACTGTCCAATTCTATATATTTACCATTCTAAAGAATACTTCAAGACCAGGTTTTTTCTACTCTATATTAAGAATACTTCTTGATATAACTTAGGGAATTCCACTTACTAGAGCATTCATTAAAACTTCTAAAAGTTATGATTGAACAATGTCACATTTAATATGATTGAGGAAGTTTTATTGATTTATCCCTTATCCTTGAGAATTAATTTTACATTAATCCTTATTTATCTCATATAATTCATGGAAGACCTTGTTAGGAATGAGAAATGTTACAATCCAATATTTTAATTTCCTACCAAACTCTCTGTATTTTTCATGATATTTTAAATTTGAAGTGTGGGGGTGAGGGAAGTCATGGTGTAAAGGATGAATTACATTGAAAGGAATAAGTGTGGGGGTGATCTTTTGGGTAATGAAAAATTTTCATGTTCATTCATTTATTATATTTCATTACTACCCCCTCTTGAAAAAAATATATATACTTATTCAAAAAAATGAAAAAAAAAAGAATGAGTTTTGACTTAGGAGAATAAAAAATAACCATTACCAAAATAATGAATTTATCATATGGGGTTAAGTGGTGGATATGAGACTTATTCCAAACATAACTTTTTAAAAGGTAAAATAATAAAAAACTAAAAAATTAGTTTAAAAATGAAAACATATATAAGAAAAAATTAAGAGGTTGAACATTATTCCCATATTCATTGTATCATGACCTTTAATTTTAGTTTTTGGGAAGTTTGAGTAGTCACTTTAATAAGGAAGAATTTCATTAATATTTTACATTTGAATATCATACATTATGATTTAGAGATAAAACTTCTAATTTAACCTTGATGTTTTAAACATCATCACCCACCAACCTAAGTCCTCAGAGTCATTGGAACCTTATGTTAAGGCCTCACGATTAGTTTTTATTTATTTCTCTATGGGGTAGATAAGGTAGGACCTTTGAATGATTATGAGACGATCATGGACTCCTAGTATGAGAATAAATCTACTTGAATTTGTTAACATGGGTGATGAGAGTAAAATATTTTAATGGTGAGGTAAGTTCCAACATTACATGTTTTGTAATAATAAATTGAGATACTTTAATGAAAGGAAGGATAAGACCCTTTAATTTCCAAAGTGAAAGAGTAAGATACATGGGTTGATTGGTTTCTTTAGAAAGTGTGAAGTTTGAAAAATATTATCTATGATTCTTTAAATTTTTATTTTTCCATTGATGATTTTTTTTATTTTATTACTTTAAATTTTCAATAGTGGGAGCATTTATTAAATTTTTAGTTTATGTTATGATTCAATGCTTGAGGACAAGCATGAGTTAAAGTGTGGGGGTATTTGAGAGATCCATTTTATACATGCAATATTTAAAATTAAAATAAAACATTCCATTGAATTTTAATTATTTATTCCCAAATAATTAATTGATAAATTATTTTGTGGGTATTTATATTTAATTCTAATTTTTGGGAAAAATTATATTTTTTATGTTCATATTTGAAGGATTTTTATAGAGTAATTTTTTCTTATAAATGATAAAAATGGGGCCATAAACCTATACAAGGATAATTTCACAAGAAACATGGTAGAGGGAACTGTACAAGGTTATATAGGTACATGTTGGCACACAAGATATACAAGAGGATCCATGAAGTTTCATAGGGTGGGCCAAGGCCGACTGGGCCCATGCATGTTGGTATAGGTATGTAAGGTGTCAGTTCAGTGTACTGAGATCCCAACCTGATATCAGGATTTTGATATGGGTATAGCACATTGAATATAAAAAGGAATCTCCCCTACATGTACAAAACCGATGTGGGAGAGAGAAATACACATGAATTGTACACTTAAACTCAAATAATGTCATCTCACACTAGATTGTGGGCTCCCTGCTCGGACACACCCATTTCCACCTCCCAAATTCAAATCTCATCAGACATCCACTTCAAGTGGTTATAAAACTCTTTTGTATCCACAAATAAAATGTTGGCATGTTCCATTTTTTCACTTTAAAGATAGAAACCACCATGGATGAGACTTGGGAGCTTGGACCACCAAAATATACAAAAAAAATGATTGAGATGAATCCCTACATGATGTGAAGGATGAAACGACTAGGGATACATCATATTCTAATGGTTGTATGGAAAAAAGGGAGGAAGGATATTAAAATAAAGATAAAAATTCCTTACAAAGTCATGGTTGAGATCTTGGTGATGATAAAATGGATTCAAAGATTTTGAAACAGCATAGAGATAAACCTATGGTCAGTCTGCGAGTGAATTAATCTCAATGAGGATTAAAAATTAAAAACATGGAGTTATTCATATATGGTTTATTATATATTTTCCTATAGGAAAATAAAATGATTTAAATATCAATGAACAGGTCATGGTAGATTCCATGGGTGCGGTTGTTCAAGCATACTGAATTGAAATTAGCAAGATGTGATTTTTTCCCTACTTCCATTGGCCTACTAACATAATCTTGTTTCTAATACTCTGATACCTTCTCCTTCCTACAGCTACTATTATACTACTACTCTAATTTTTCTACCATGCTACAAATACCTTACTACCACTACCCTACTACCGTCGGTCTACTAACATGTAATGTCTAAGAATTTTTGAAGTTGTGCTACCATTTGTGAGTTATTGCCATTCCACATGAGGATCTGGTACCATGATAAATTTATACCATGAAGATAAGTAATTATT
The DNA here is from genome assembly GCA_963277665.1 of Viscum album. Taxonomy (NCBI): domain Eukaryota; kingdom Viridiplantae; phylum Streptophyta; class Magnoliopsida; order Santalales; family Viscaceae; genus Viscum; species Viscum album. The sequence goes on from OY728136.1 coordinate 3,101,656, forward strand.
CCATGGTTGATATAAGGAACCCAAGAGTTAAACAACCTTGGATATGGTATGTTATAAGTTACAGCTTGCATGCATGGATAGTGATGAAGGGAGGATGAATCAGGGGCTTATAGGGACTAAAATGGTCAAGGCTACATCTTTTAAGTTGATCATGTGGATAATAGGGTAAGTAAGAACATAAAATGGTTATGAATACTTTTTGGAATGACTTTAAAATTTATGTTGAGGATACAAAAATGTGGGTATCAAACATGATGAAGATATGAAAAAAAAACAGAGAATAGTTCATCCACACTTCACTCCCATGAATGTGACTCCTAATATTTTTTTTGAAGAGATTAACATGCCACATTGGATCATATATAATTAAAGGTAATTTATAAATTAATATTCATATTATAATATATGAGATAAAAGGAGAAACTTTTACCAAATTAAAAGAGAGATATATTTGAGGATTTGAAGGAGAGACTTTTGGATCTAATAAATAGACATTTGAGACTTTTTTCCCTATAAAAACAAGGAAAACCTATTATGAAAGGTGATATAGATAATATTTTCATAATTTTTTATATTTATTTAAATTATTTAATCACTAAAAATTTATCAATTTGTGTTATTTACATAAATTTTGGATTTATAGGGTGTTTTGAGTTTAAATATGAAAACTGCTTAATTTGGAAATATAGACAGATTTTAATATCTTTGGTAATTTGAGAATATATTTTAAAATTTAAATTAAATTGATGTGATTATTTTTTATTATATTTCTATATTTATTTTCTTCATATTTTTCTTCTGTACCATGATTTAATTCAGCCATCCAAAGGTCCGAATAATTCAATCAAGTTAGAAAAATATTCTGGACAACCATGTAGAGCCCACCTCAATGAATTGGTCATAAATCGGTCTAAACACATAAAATTGGAATGATTAAAATTTTAATGAAAATTAAAATAAATGGGGAGCTTGTATATTGATGATCATGGAAATATTCCTTCATTAAGGCGGTCCATGAATGCTCAACTTTTGGGGAAAAATATGAAGCATACATCCAGAATAAAAGATACAAATTAATTGGCCATATCTCATACTACACAAGGATAATAAATCTGAAATGTTGGGATGAAGCATAAAATATATTCTGTAATATCATTTAAGAAGACAATATTCCAAAAATCTTCCATTAAATTAGACTACCATGATCAAAATTTCAGTGGAAAGAATCTGCAGGAAATCATAAATAGATATTTTGAAGATCTAAAATTTGAAGACCCAAGGATAGAAAACCTTGTCCTATATAAGGAGGATTTCACCCATGCTGAAGCAAGATTTTGACACCACCATTGGAGAGGAGTCCTAAGGACATGCTTCTGACTTAGAAATTTTATTTTATTTTCTTTTTTTAGTTTATTTTTATTTTATCATGCAACAATTTTGAATATTTTTTATTTAAGTGTATCCATATTTTCCATCCCTATTTCTATTACAAACCTAATATAATTCTCCTATTTTAATTATTTCTCATTCCACTGTGACCTTTTACGCTTAAAAATGAGGGTCTAACCTGAGACTTGGCCCAGGGTAGTTATGTGTAAATTCTATTTATTTTGCGCTTAAATTATTTAGTTTTATTGTGTTTATGATGAGCAATAGTGATGTGTACGGGTGTGGTGGTCATCCACCACAACACTGAACTCAAACTTATTTATAATATTTTATTAAATCTTTTCCCACCCTTCTACTGGATACAAGCACTTCATTTGATGGAGTTAATATATTCAGTATATGAAATGGAATACGATGAAGCCAGGCCCTGGGAGATGTCACACACTCGATCGAGTTGTGCCATCAACCTTTATTATAGGAGGAGGTGGAATTGATATTGATATACGCATTCAATATTTCACAACACTAAATAAAATAATAGTAATTCATGCATTACATATCATAATTTAATTATCAAACATAATTTAAACACCAATAAGGAGAATAATGGAACCCACAAACCAACCCACAAAGTCCAAGTTATTTCTTTACTAATATCATTCTGTCATTGCATGTTACTTTAACCTTTTCATTCATTTAAATTACATATAATTATATGATTAAATAAAAAACCAAAAAAAAGTAGTATATATGAATTATATTAAGTGTGTAAACAACTACGAAATATCCTCAAGTGATATGACCTTGGTCTGCCTCTATGATGAATTAGGAACATTTACTTATTTTTCCATGCCCTATGGCAGGAATGTGCCAAAACTAGTTCCATTTCGAGGGAGTTAATCATTTGTTTACTTTAATTTTTCTATTTTTTAAATTTTATATAGTTTTATTTTTTTTAAAATCTAAAAAACCCTCTTTCCATGATGAATCTAAACATCAATTATTCTGCATGGAATAATTACTCACAGGTGCAGGAGGAAGAAACCAACTACTCTAAGGAGGCCCTCCAACGAAGGGTTGATTATATAATGATAAGGTCTAAACATAAGGAAAGATAAATTGCAACATGGATCTTACTTGAATATTTGATGTCCATGGCTGTTGAACTCAAAACTGACATTCAATGATTCAAGGATAAGAAGGAAGTGCCACAAGTCTTCCCAAATTTCACTGAATAAATACATGAATTTGAATCCAAACTCAAGGTGGAATAATATGACTACAAACCACCAACCAGTGATAATAAACTCCAAGAGGCACATTCAACTCAAGAATATATTGAAGCTTAACCAACTTAGGGAGTTGAACCTTTCCTTAACTCTATCTCTTTTGATTTTATTGAATCTAAATTTTATGTCACTCCATCTTGTTTTATAAAATCAGATAGTCTTTTTTATTCCTTGGAGGAAGAATAAGAAATTTCACCTATTGAGAAACACCTGGAGCTCCCTGAGGACATTGATCATCTACTAGAGGAAGCCCATGAAGAGATACAAGTGGCTATTCTAAAATAAACAAATCTATAAGCTTTCTACCTTAAAAGGGAATATTTTGAAATTAATACTTTAAATTTAAAATTTTAATCTCCATTTTATCATGATTTTCATGTAGCATATCTAGTGAAACCACTAGATTTTAAATAAGATGTTGCCCAAGTAGAAACTGAATAGGATGAGGATCCATACTTTATCCTACCCCTGCCATGCTAGCGGTACATAATTGTGAATGGGACAGATATGGTGTACTCTATACATGGAATTATCCTAGACAAGAACAAATAATTGTAATATGGGAAGAACAACATGTGGTGGTTCATGTCCAAGAAGATCCACCCACCATCAGATTATGGATAATAGCTGGTACTGGCCACTAAATTAAGTAAAAGAATCTATGGCCCACTTGGGGGATCGTACCGAGACTTATCTTTACTTTCTTTCTAGGAATTTAGATTACAATTTCTTTTTATAGAAGTAAGGTAGCCTGAGGCCCACTCCCTCATAAATGTTTGAGATTTAATGAAATGATATTTTCAATTAATTGAGTAATTATTTTTTATAGGTTCATGATGGCAGAAGGGAACCTCCAAACAAAAGAAAAACCAAGCTTCATTTCAAAAGGGAGTTCACTTTTAATGTTTAACTATGAAACTCCTTACATTTTTTTGTGCTTTAAACTAGTATTGAATTCCCACTCTTGAATTATGTTTTACTTTACATATCTAGGAGACATGATTTTCTTAGAAATTCAGTGATGTAATGTTTTAGATTTCAATGTTATTAAGATTGAATGAGTAAAATGGAGAATTATATGATTAAAGTAAAGCATGAATATTGAAATGAGGACTCATAATTTGAGGGAATTAATTGATTCATAAAAATAAAATTTCCCTACATTTTTCATGCTTTGAATTTCTAAAATTCATGTGAATCAATTTTTTATTATTAATCATGCATTGAATGATTTTCTAATACCATATTCCTATTCCTAAGAGTATTTATAGACCAAATATTTCCTATTTTATCTTGAGCATATTTCTTGAGTGATCTTGGGACCTTCCACCTACCAGAACTTGTGTTGAAACTTGTCAAAGATATGATTGTGAAAAAACACGTTTAAAATGATTGAGGCACTAATTTTTCTAGCCACATATTTACCTGAGACCCACCCTTACATTTATCCTTTTCTATTCCATATAATCTATGAATTTCCTTATAGGTTTAATCCATATTACAAGCTGATTTTTCCTTACCTACCTATAATGTTAGTATTTTTTCATGGATATTTCAAGTTTGAGTGTGGGGGAAGGGCCTTTCATGTGTTTTCATTGGGATGTGTATCATTTTTGGGTTTTGTGAGGTGTTCGTCGTCATTTTGGGTAGTGTATTATTAGAAAATTGGGAATGAGTCATTATTTAATTATGCTTCATTCATTTCATCTGGTTCTCCTTTAAAAAAATAAAAAAGAAGGAGAAAATAAAGTTGTGCCTTTCTGGAGCATTATAAGAAATTCAAAAAAAAAGTTAAATTAAGTTATACATTTCTGGATCTTTATTTAAAAAAAGAGGGAGAACATGGATGATATCATTCTTTTTAATCATTTACTGACTTGTGTTCCATGTCATAAAAAGTTGGTGGTGTTGTGTTTCACATTCTCAAGGGGATTTGAGTGAGGTTAATCCTATTTTTTCTCTTGATTAATCATGTATTGTACTTAATATTCAAACCTATTACTTCTAGCCTTAAATTATTTCAATTATTTACCCACCAACCCTAAGACACAGAGACATTTGAACCTTTATTACAAGTCCTCATGATTTTATGTGCTTTTTGTATTTACAAATTGGAGAAAATAATTCCTTTACAAGCCTATGTATAAGGAGCATGTTCTATTGATATGAGCATAACTATACTTTAATTGTATCATGGGTGATGAGATAAAATATTCAAAATAGATGTATATAATGATTTGGCCTCTTTAATACTAATAAATTGAGAAACTTTAATAAATCAAAGGATAAGCTCAATCATTTTTCAAAGGGGAAACGTAAAATGCATGAATTGATTATTTCTTTGACAAATGGGAAACTAAATTGACATTTTTTGTGGAACTTGAAAATTTGATTGGACATTTATAATTGTTTGATTTTATTGTTTTGAAATTTGAATATTGGCAACATTAGTGCCCTTTGAATTCCATTTAGAGATTTTATGCTTGAGTACAAGAATTGTTTAAGTGTGGAGGAATTGATAGAGATAATATTTTTATCATTTTTTATATTTAGTTCAATGATTTAATCACTAAAAATTTATCAACTTGTGTTATTTACATCAATTTTGGATTTATATGGTGTTTTGAGCTTAAATGTGAAAACTGCTTAATTTGGAAGTATAGACAGATTTTAATATATTTGGTAATTTTAGAATATATTTTAACATATAAATCAAATTTATGAAATTCATTTTTTATTGTATTACTATATTTATTTTCTTCATCTTTGTCTTCTGAACCAGGATTTCATTCGGCCATCCAAGGGTCTGAAGAATTCAATCAAGTTAGAAAATTATTTCGGACGACCGTGTGGACCCACCTCAATGAATTATTAATAAATAAATAAAAACACATACAATTTGTGTGATTACAATTTTAATGTAAATTAAATTAAATGTATAGTTCTTCTGTTGATTATCATGGAAATATTCCTTCATTAAGACGTTCCATGGATGCTCAACCTTTGGGGAAAAAATAGGAACCATTCGGCTAGAATAAAAGATATGAATTAATTGGCCATATATCATACTAAATAAGGATGATAAATATGAAATTTTGGTATGAAACGTAAAATATATTTTGGAAGATCTTTGAAGAAGAAACCATGCCAAAATTCTAACATTAAATTGGATTACCATGATCAAAACTTTGGTGGACAGAATCGGCAGGAAATCTTAAATAGAGATTTTGAAGATTTAAAATTTGAAGACCTGAGGATGGAAACCCTTGGCCTATATAAGGAGGATTTAACCCATGCTGAAGTAGTAGTTCGACACCGCCATTAAATATGATTCATAGGGACATGCTACTGACTTAGGAATTTTCTTTTCTTTTCTTTTTTTAGTTTAGTTTTCTTTTATCATGTAACACTATTGAATATTTTTTATTTAAGTGTATCCATATTCTTCCATCACTATTTATATTCCAACCTTAACCTAATTATCTTATTTTAATTCTTTCTCATTCCACTGTGTCCCCTTACCCTTAAAAAAAGGGGCTAACCTGAGACTTGTCCAGGGGAGGTATGTGGAAATTTCATTTATTCTATGCTTCAATTCTTAAGTTTTATTATGTTTGTGATGATTAAGATTGATGTGAATGGGTGTGGTGGTTGTCCACCACGACACTGAACTCAAACTTATTTATATTCTTTTATTAAATATTTTCCCTCCCGTTTGTTGGATACAATATCTTCATATGATAGAGTTGATCCATTCAGTAGATGGAATGGAATACGATGGAGCCAGGTCCTGGGAGATGCCAAACACTCGATCGAGGTGTGTCATCAACCTTGATTATAGGAGGATGTGGAATTGATATTGATATATACATTCAATATTTCACAACACTAAATAAAATAATGGTAATTCATGCATGAGATATCATAATATAATTATAAAACTAATTTAAACACCAATAAGGATAATAATGGAACCCACAAACCAACCCACAAAAGGCCATGTTCTTTCTTTACTAATATCATTCTGTCATTGCATGTTACTTTAACCTTTTCATTCATTTAAATTCTATATAATTCTATGATTAAATAAAAAACCAAAAAAAGTAGTATAGGTTAATTAGATTAAGTGGGTAAATAACTATGAAATCTCATCAAGTGAGATGTACCTGGTCAGCCTCTGTGCTGCATTAGGAAAATTTATTTCTTTTTCTACACCCTACGATAGGCGCGCATCACAAGGGGATCAAAAAATTCAAAGGATCACGAAAGAATAAATTGGGGAAGACCATCCTACTACCATGGACTTCTCTTACATCATTTTTATTTTCTTTATTTTTAATATTTCTTCTAATCCTCCAATATTTTCATTATCTTTAATAAAGGGGTAAAAATTTTGGGTTATTGGGGAAGGGAAGGAAACCCACTTTTTATTATTGAGTATATAAGATTTCTATGAAAATAATGTTCTCTTTTATTGTTATTTGATTGAAATATTTAGTTAAATATTTAATCTTGAATGTGATTGTATTTAAATTAATTCTATTGTATTATTTATTGCCCTGGTTGAGGATCCATCATCTCCCTCTACTTGGTTTTAGATCATATTGATTTAATTATCTGAGGATAAGTAGTGAGTGTTTAATGATTTCTAAAATGTGAGGAATTTCTAGTGGTTATACTTTTTTTACATGGGAATCAAAATACCTAATTGGGTATTGAATCAATTAATTAAGGGTAATTTTTTGTTTCTTTCACACAGTGGAAGGAGTGTGGGCCGAAGCAAAGAATTTTTTAGGCTAGTATCACCTTTTTCATTCAATCAAGGGTGAATAGGGGATGTGTTTGTGGAGCCTTACATTTATAAATTAATAGGAGAAATATATCTATTTTAGAAGATCATGATATAATTATAATTAAGAATCCAAAAATGGCCTAACTACTTGTATCTTAATCTAATTTTAAAGTATATTTCATTTATTTCTTATTCATAGAAATCAAAACACTATCGTTTCTTTTCGCACTCTTGAAAACTATATTTAGGGAACTCCTCTAAAGATACAATCTATGTTACCACTGCTACATGTGATAACTAGTGGTAACCTAGGTTGTCTTTTTAGAGGAGTGCTCCAAATCTAGTTTTCACAAGTTATAAAATCAATTATGGTGTTTTTATTTCTAGGAATAATAAAGAAAAAAACAAATAATTTAAGAAAAGATTAAAAGACAAGTGGTCGGGTTAGGTTTCACTTTTAAATTTAATGATATAAATGTTTTCAAAAATAGATATATTTACCTTATTAATTGATAAATGAGTGGTTCCACAATGGGTTCCCCAATTCACCCTTGATTGAATAAATAAAGTGATAATAGACTAACAAATTCTTTGTTTCAGTCTACCATCCATATAATGTGTGAAAGACACAGTGAATCACACTCAATTCACTTAATCAATACCCAATTAGGTATTATGATTCCCAAGTAAACTGAGTGTAACCACTATAACTTTATCACATGTTAGAAATTTCTAAACACTCATTGATTAGCCTCAGATCATTCAATAATTATGATCTAAAACCAATTAAAAGGAGATGATGGATCCTTTAACAAGGCAATAAATAATAGGATATTAATATTTTAAACATAATCGTATCCAAGATAAAATATAAAAATAAATATTAAAATCACTTAACAATAAAAGGATAGCATTGTTTTTATTGAAAACTCATAGATTAAAGCATCATAAAATGGTTTCCTTCCCTTCCCCAAACAACAAAAAGGTCTACCCATTCATTAAAGATGAAATAGATATATGAGGAGTAGATAAATTATTAAAAAAAAGAAAAGAAAAAGGAATCAATAGAAGTCCAGGGAAAAAGTTTTCTCTTATTTATCCAAGTATTTCATGATACTCTGACCTTTTTTAATCCCCCTATAGAGAAGATTAAACCTTTATTTTTAGGGAAAATGACTCTCAAAAGTTCAAACCTTAGATCCCAAAGTTTCTCCTTTAAATCCTTGAATTTTTCTCTCTTAAAATTCGGTAAAATTTTATCCTTTTATATCATATCTTCAAAATGTTAATCTTAATTTATAAATTCACTTGAATTTTTCATGGTTCTTCATGGAATATTAATCTCTTCAAAAAAATATTCGGAGTCATGTGCTTGGGAGTGAAGTGTATCCAAAATATTATCTTTTTTGTTTTCATATCTTCACGATACTTGAAACCCTAATTTGTGTCACCTCAAAATGGATTTTAAATTCATTCCATGATGTATGCATAGTTGTTTTATGTTCTTACTTCCCTTGTGAGACATACATTCAACTTCCATGATGTAACCTTGACTGTTTCATCCCCTCTAAGACCATGAGACAACCTCCCTTCATCATTATCCGCACATGAATGATATATCTTATAACATTCCATATCCAAGGGTGTTTCACTCTCAATTTCCTTCTATTATCCATAGAAGAATCACTTATCTTCATGGCAGCAATTTATCACAATATAATATCCTCACATGGCACGGTAACAGTTCACTCATGGTGGCATGTCTTCATGGAAGAATGGCCACTAAATGGTATCAGGATGAAGATAGCAAGGTAGTTGTTGAAATGTAGTAGTATCAAGGTAGTGGAAGTAGATTAGTGGTGGTAGAGTAGCGGTAGCAAGCTTATGGTGGTAGAGTAGTAGTAGAAATCCAATGGAAGTAGGCCGATGGAAGTAGGTAAATAGAAGCACATCTTTCTTATCTCAATTAATCATGCATATATAGCCACACCCATAACCATTCCCAGAGCTTATGAATAGTAATTTCAAGATTTAGTTTTTATTATAAGACATAGTATATGAAACTAATGATGAAGTGCTCAATGTTTTCACATTTTAATCCAAATTGAGCTTCATGCACACTAGATTGACCATGGGCTCACCTATTTTCCATTTTGAAAACTTTGAAGTCATTTTCTCATCACCAAAATTTCAACCAAAAATCTATAGGGAATTCTTATCATTTTTTTTTCTCAGAACCTCTCTATTCCATACGGTCATTAGACTATAGTGTAGGCCTAGGAATTTTTTCCTTTCCATCATGTAGTGCTTCATCTCATTCATTTTTTTTAATAGTGTTATTAAAAGATCTTGGGTATTATCCTTAGAGATTTATGGATTTGTAGTGGAAAAATTCCACATCCCTAAGTTTTCATGGTGGTGGAAATGGATTTTTCTGGCCACTTACAGTGGAGGTTCAGTGAGCTCCAAAGGTGGTAGGAGGCAACAGGTGTGTGTGGGTGGGGAGTATGTAATCTAGAATGAGGTTTCATCATTTTATTTTAATGTAATATTTGCCACATTTTTCTCCATACCACATAGGTTGTGAATAATGATGGTATATACCTTATCATATTTGATCTACCATCCTTGGCTCAAACTCATGTTCCAGAGATGGGCTCCCAGTACACTGCACTCACACCTCACAGACCCATGTTAACGCACATGGTCATAGTGGGCCTTGGAACACCCTATAAAAACCTCATGTATCCTCTTGTATATCTTGTGCACTAAGCCAAACATGTACATACTTATGATTTTCCCCCTCCCTATTTACTCGAAAAATTATCCTTGGTCGAGTTTAAGGTTCATTTTTTCTCCAATATATGAAAATTTTACTTTATAAAAATCCTTCAAATATGAACATAAAAAAATTATTTGTAAAAAAATTTAGTTAAAATATAAATACCCTCAAAATTATATATCAATTAATTATTTGGAAATAAAACATTAAAATAAAATGAAATTTATTATTAAATTTAAAATTTTGTATGTATAAAATGGATCTATCACTCCCCTAGCCCCATGAATTTACTCATGATTTAAAAAATTAATGAGTAAATACCTCATAATTAATATATTCATTAAATGAATTGAATAATCTTAACACGTGTTTCAAATTATTAAATGTACATAACAATGATAGTCTGTATATAAGAATAAATGTTAATCCTTTAATGTTCTATTGTCATACTAAAGTAAAGGTATGTTATTGCATAGAAGGCCTTAAAATATCCCTAAATAAAGTAATATCATATACCTTAGTTTTAATTCATACCATACCCTACATCAAAAAAATATCGTATAATAAAATATATCCTAGTGCATAAAAAATATTCATGGGATTTAGGGGATATCTACCTTAATCTCCCACTTGCACAAAACCTTATAGGTTTAGATTCATTTCATATTAGATTTTATCATATGAAATAACTTTTGAATTCATATCCAAAACATATTTTTGAAATATTTCAAAATACTTTTGTAAATATATTATCAAGTTCACCTTGTATCACATCATACGCAACAAATTATGAATACTCATCTAAAATTCCTTTTAAATAAACTCTAAAACTCTTTTAGAGTAACTCTCTAATTAAAACTCAACCCCCATTTAGTAAACCTTGAAAGTGTGATCCCATGGTCCTTTTTAGTGTTGATAACAAATATGAATTCCTTAATTCATAAATTTAAGAAAATAATGGCCTCTATAAAATAATCAATGCTACTCAAGCTATAAAAGTATCTAGCATGATCTTTATCAAACATGTGTATTTATATACCTATTCCCACAAAATACATCATATGTAAGAATGAATTTTTATATGATACCTTTTTATTAGACATATAGTGACTATGGTACATGAATAATATCCATCCCATATGTCCTCCTCATATATTATCAATTCTATAAGTATAGACTAACTATATTGATGAATAAATCACATGTAATTCACCCTTATAGATGATAACATCACATCTCCTTCACCTGATAAATAATAAAATCATGATTTTTATCTATGTATAGATGTAAATTTCCTCAATTTATCTCAATTGAGGACCTAGATGTCATACTCATCATATGAGAGGATAAATATCATCTTGTTTAAGCTCTAACTAATGGTATGATCAGAAAAATACCCAACCATCCCTAATTAGTTAAGCCTCAAGGTCTCTATAAGGAAGGTATCAAAGTATAAATGCTCTCATACTATGTATCTCTCCTACCTCGAGTAGAGGTAAATCTAATATAAAACATATGCCCCTATTATACCAAATACATAGTGTATGACACTCCATGTGGAATACTTGGAGTGTTATCTAAAACATAAATCTTCTTTTGTGCCTCATTAGAAAATTTTATATATCTATATGATATCTTACTCACATTAACCTTAAAATTTCATCATAACCTATAATACCCCATGAAGAAACTTGGTTAGGGATAACTCAAAGTCATACATTGAGAGGTTAATTATCATTTCACTTTATAAAATATGTGCAGTGGTTATGAAAGAATGATAATATGAAGTCTCTAATTTTTATATCATTATGCCTTTATATTATCAAAATATTTTATAAATTATATCAAAACCATAAATAACCACTTTTTTAATCATATCACATGTGATAAACTACCATATTGGTCATATGTTTGTTTCAATTTTAGGGTCTTCATAAAACTCATTACATCTTTATGTAATTCTCACTATATCTCTATGTGACCATGTTTTAAAAACTCCCACTAACTCCTTAATGGGTAACATATATTAAGAAATATTTTTTTAATAATATTGATACCTAAAAATCACATTCTTAATGTTTATCTCTTTAAACATAGTATTCAAACTCTTTTACTTCATTTTATCAAATATTAAAATGTTAGTAATTTTTCTTTTCCACTTATAACTCTTTATAAGTTCATTATTATCATATTTTATGGTTTAATCCCTCAAAAATTTTCCTTAATATCACATTGGTAACTAATTTGGAAATTTATGTTATCATTTTATAGGTAAATCCTAAAATCCTTCAGGATATAAAGTGATATTCACTTTTTTTGTAACTAAATGTAACTCTTTACATTTCTATTTACCATTATACTCTAAATAATTATAGTATATTTAGTGATATTCATTTTTAATACTATCTAGGATAATCATTTATTGGTTAACTTTAAACTTTTATAATTATAAAACATACTCCCACTATTATCTTATAAATTATATTTTCTTCAAAATATCATGATATGATACAAAAAAATCATTTTTTCATATAATAACACTTATTTCCTTTCATAAGAATGTTTAATTAATAAAATATTATATCCTTATCATATGTGGTATTCTATGTGTTTAGAGTAGTGTTCTAAAAATAAAAATTTATTATTTAAAATATTCATATACCTGGTACAAAAAGTAATTATAATGTCTATGTTTCGACATCGATTATAATAATTGATACTAAAAATAGTTTCCACTTCTGTTATTAAATAACTAAAGTAAAAAAATAATACATAAGTATTTTAAACATTAGTTATTAATAAAACCAAAGTTAAAAATATTTTTTAGAATATTTTTAATATTATTTATTACAATAATTGATGTAAAAAATCTAAAATAAGGGTATTTTTAACATTAGTTATTAAAATAATAAATGTCAAAAATATTTTGTAAAATACTTTCTTTATTATTTATTTAAATAACTAATGTTAAATATACACAAAAAATTTATTTTTTTCACATTGTGTTGATGCAATTTTTCTTTCCTGATTACAAATTCATCCCACCACACAAAATGTTTTTATTTTTTTCACAAAAATCATGTGGTTTTTCTTTCCTTACTACTAATATATCATGACACATGAAATATTTTTAATTCCCCACCCAAAAATCCATCTCTCCCTCTATATTTAAATTTATCATGCCCATATGGTTTTTATTTTTTGTTTCCACTTATATCTCTATTCTTTATTCATGTATTCTAAATTATGACTAAATATCTATTATGAATATGTAGAGTGTGTTGTTATTGATGTGGGAAATGGTGGTCATGATTTTAATGATGATGAAAATATTTTTTTAACATTATAATTTATCAAATATCCTTGTATATAAGTAAAATCCTTGGAATTAACTCTTTTATTCTCATTTGATTTTTTCTTTCTATTAGTATTGATTTTATTTATTGATTACTATCATGATATCTTTGAATTTCTGTTATTTTTTCTATTTTATAATTATAAACAAATTATTTTATTATATGGAACTATGATTGTTTTTTATTCTATAAAAAGAGTCGAATTTTTTATTTTCAAATAATCATAAAAAACACATCCATTATTTAAATAGCTGATGTGAAAATTCATTTTCTACATTGACTATTTAAAAAACTGAGGTGAAGGATCTTTCTTCATGTAGTTTTTAAAAAACGTGTAAAATTATAAAAAAAAACCCATTTGATTAATAACAAATGTTGTGCATAATTTTGACAATGGTTCTAATAAACCACATAAAATATATTTTTTTTTGAACTTCTTAAAATTGATGTCAGTTTAAAAATGACACTAAAAACAGAAAAAAAAACCCAACATAAAACCCCATTTTTATACTAGTGAATATTGGGGGGTGAGAAATATTTCGTTCATATTTTAATTAATATCTTAGATAAACCCTTTTATCCTTGATAAAGCGCCTTTTATATTTTTCTTCCTTTAACACCATGTAATATAATTTTATGAATCAAAAACCATTTATATAAAATCCATCATCTTATATTGTTCATAACAACTCTTTGTTAACAAACAAATCCCTTGTTATATAAGAATAATAAGATTATTATATAAATACTTTATTTAAATCTTTCTGATCTTGATATATTCCTTTTCATTCAAAATCATTATTCAAAAAACCCTTTAATTAATTATTTCAATAAAAACTATAAGCTTTGTCAAATATTTCCTTATTATTGAATTTTTATATACTTTTAACTTTTGTAAAGTATACATTCATATAATATACCTTTCAAAATGAATGAATTTATTTATATAACACTGATACTTAACATGGAAATTTCTTATAGTTTCTAGAAACCCATTCAGATATCCTATACAATTTCATCATATGGAAATATTGACATTCCCTCTTGAAATTAACATTAGGTTTTTATGATGTTGGTTGGTTATTTAAATAAAAATTATTGGAATCTCAAACTAACTTTTTTTATTATTCTTTTAACTTTTACACACTTGTATTATTGATATAGATCTATATCCTAGAAATATCATGCCCAGTCCATCTATCCCACACATTGAGAAAAATAGGGTAAACATTTCTTAAATTTATTCACATTTTCAAACCATTTCCAAAAATAAAAAAAATAAAAAATTCCATATCCAAAAAAAACCTTAAGTAAACCTACAATTTCTCCAAGTCATACCATATAATATTGATTATATGAGTGATCAAATGGGTGGTGAGGGTTTAGGTGAGTTCCCTCAATGGAGATTCCAACATCTGAATAGGTTATCTTCTTTCAAATATGGCGATTGTAGAGACCCAAAGCTTGAAGTACATGGACATTACATTACTTTAGCAGAATACTTAATACATAACAAAAATAGACACACAAGGACCGTAATAGTTTAGTTTCTTTGGAAACTTGGAACGTAATCTTCTAATCGTGGTGAAAGATCTTCAACATCTCCCATAAAGATCTTCCCTTTTTTTTCTTACCTAAAACCTTTCTTTATATCCTGGAGAAAAGAAAACATAAAAAGGGTGAGATCAAATTCTCAGTAAGGGTAAGCATGGATAAAATAAAACATACCATATACATTTGAACTTAAAAACATGAACATAATGTTTAAACATCAAAAGCTTGAGAAATGACATAAAACATGGAAGTACGTAAGGCATAAATCATAAAGAAACATTAATAATGATAAAATAGATTGGGAATAAAACATGTAATTGTGGCATCCATTAATCACATGTAATGATTTCCATAGTAGCCAAGGCATTGCTGCCAAGACCATCTTAGTGGACAAAGTCCCTTTCTGAATCAAGTTCACTCCTCGTTTCAGTCATGTAACACTGAACCGGATTAACTTACCATTCCAGACATGTCTATCTCATGAGATATAAAATCTTTACCCAATGCATTGGAGGGAGATATAGGTCCCACCCATCTCATAATTAAATCATTCTTACTTGTGCCACAAAATAAACATACATCATTCATAATAACCCAATAAATAAAATGGGTTTCATAAACATCATCCCATCATCACATAATCCATATAAAAGAAATGGATATCATTTCATAATAAGAAAAGTGAAACCATGTAAATCATAGAGACATGTTACTTGAAACATACACATATGAAATAATGTCATCTTAGAAGAAAAATGGTTTTGATAAAACACTTGAAATGAACTCTTGAGGAAAATATCCTTTCTTCTTCAAAATCGTTTTCTTTTCAAAAAATGTCATTCAATTTTAAAATAAAAGGATTTTTTTGAAAATAGTCATGAAATATTTTGGAGGAAGCTTCATGAAAATAAGGCTTTATTAAACCGTAAAAAAAATTTCGTGCCGTATAAGTTAAAAAACATTTTTTTCGTACTTTTGCCGGAAAAGTCAAAAAGTACCTCGTAACGTAAAAAAAAGAAATATTCATTACATAACATGTAGTAAAAGTCAAAAATGGGTAAAAAGGACTTTAAAAATACATAAAAACACTTTTATAAAACATGGACATGGATGATAGAAATAACCCTAGTAAATACTTACGAATAAGCAATCTCGGATAAAAATGATATTTGCAAAATTATCCCTTACCTGAGGTCCGATATGCTTCGTATGTATCTAAAACTCCTGTATAATGATTTAAATAATGTTATTGACTTATTAAATAATCATATTAATTGTTATGATATCATATATGGTTCACTTATGACTTTATATTACCCGTTCTTTTGTAAATTCCATGTTAAAGAGCGTTTTGGGTAAAATCGTTTCATTTGACATCCGTGTTTTGACTTGTAATTATTCATATGATTACTTAGATCATGATTACTTACATCCAGAATTTAAAACATGATTTATATATAATATATATTCAGAATATACATATATATAATAGATCGATAAATGGAAAGAAATACACCATTCATGGAGACGGTAGGCCGTACGTACGCATGAACATTGTTTTCGTTTCCTCATTGAATTGAATGGAATTAATTAGATGACATACATATATATATATATATAAATAAATCCAGTATCATTATTATGTCATATATTTCATGATTACTTATTATATATACTTTATAATCATTTATTAATGGTTAATCATTGAGAATGAATCTCATCGCGTCGTGGAGACGGAATTCCTTACGTACGCACGAGCGATGATATCGTTCCCATGATCGTGGAATTTTATTGGAGTGTATGTATACTATTATAGAATAAATATCACTTTATAATAATCATATATATTTATTATTTACACCATTATACCCATCCAAGTAAGGTGGTGGTGGAAAATAGATTACACCACGGCGTGGAGACGGTATTCCGTACGTACGCACGCGCGGTGATTTCGTTTTCCGTAGGATGGATAAATGGTGAAATAGGGTTGTTTCATAATTATAATAACATATCATTATATGAGTGATACCTATGTAATTACTTCATAATGAAACAACCTAAGATGAAGAAGTGGAAGAAGAAATAAAGGTGAAAGAATCGATAACAGAAATTACCTCTTCTTTGAAGCACCTCTTTGAGACCTCCTCTTAGGGAACTAAACTTGGTCTTTGAAGAAGACCAAGACCTCTAGGATGTTTCTAGGGAAGTGGAGAAGATAATTGGGCAGGGTTTGGCCGAGATTTAAGGCTCAAAGTGGTGTGTGGAAGAGAGGGAGGAGGTGCCCTTTTATAAGGGAGGAGAGGGGCACCTTTGGAATTCTTAAAAATATTAATTTATAATAAATCTAACCCCACTTAAAAACCTCAAAAACTGATTCATATTCGAAGATTAGATGATATAGGGTTTTAATCTCATCAACCAATCAAATTTAAAGATGTTTGGATCTTATTTTAAACCTTATCATTTTGATTTATCCTTATTTAATCTATTTAAGTTTATTTATGGTAATAAAATTATGAATTTTAAATTATAACAAATAATTACTTATTTGTTGTGAATTATCAATAATTGTTTACTTTATAACATTATAGACCATATAAATTTAAATTTATAATTTTTAAATATTTTTGTGATTTTTAAATAAATTTTATAATATGTTATTTTTATAAAATAACAATAGTGTCAATTTTGACACTATTCATTAATTTGAATTTAAATAAAATATATACAGAAGATATGTTCGAAATAAAAGCTTTAATAGATTCATAAAAAGTCATATTTATCTATAAAATAATTGGATCACATTAAATAGTTCATGTAATATTTATTTTATTATTTTTAAAACCATTTATTTGGTTTATCTCTTAATAAAATAATTACTACAACATTTTTGTATAATTATTTAATATACTGATTTGTTGCATAAAAATTAAAACTAAAATCCTATGATGAATATAAATCTATTTCCTTTCACAATAATACTTTTACTCTAATTTATAATCTTAAAATCACAATATTTAAATTGTTATATTTATTAAATTATGAAGGTGACAACTTTGGCATCATTAAAAATAAAATAATATAAGTGTCATAATAACTTTTATAAGGCTCCAAACGGTTATATATTAGGTCATTATATTATTAAGGTGTATATATACACTACCAATAAGTTTTGGTCAGGTTTTTGTGTCTTTTAATGGGGATTATTATTTCAATAAAAACTATATTACTTATTTTCCACTTAATAAATAATTTCTGTATCATTAATGTATCACCATTAATGACAATTATTTAATCCCTAAAAATTCTAAATAAATTATCATTATGTAGATAATTTTATTCTATTTCTAGAGACTATTCATTTTCGATGTTTTATGATGTTTATGACTAAATTAAAATTATTATACTTATAAGATTTAAGAGAGTGACATGTTGTCACTTTCTTTGGTTTTAATAATAATTAAATTATTTTCATGGTCAAAAGTCCATAAAATGAATCTAATCCGACCCTTAGGTTATATGGTTATACTTTTAGCCATTAAATAGAATTTTGGAATGTGTTAGGGTAATTTTATAATATTATATTTACCCTTAATTACCCGATTTACCTTTAACTATGGTAAATAAAATTTACCATAGTTACTATTCATAATTCCCAAAAATAAAAAGTAACTTATTAACATAATTTAGACCCACTGATTCCAAATATGGAATCCATTTTTCCAAATTCAATACACAAAATTTTCATAAATTGAATTAAAATTAATCTCGTTGTCGAAAGAAAACGGGTTTTTCTTTAAAACATTGCAAAAGATTGAATTGATTTAACCTACGAATTTAATGTAAAATCAATGATAATGACATAAATTATATTAAATGATAAAAATATATTCTATTTATACTTTAAAACCATTAAATATTATAATTTAACCATCTAAATTATTTCGATGAAAAAAGTTGTTTTTAATTAAAATATAGCGTGTTTTTACTATTCATCAAAATATGAAAGTTACCAGAATAATATGAAAAAATTATCCAAAGTAAATTTTTATTTCTTGATTCCAAAGAAGAATTTTATTTTGTCAAATTGAACTTATAAACATGTCAAAAACTAAATTTAAAGTGGGTGTGCCATCAAAAGGCGGCAAAACTGCATTTTTTGAAAAATACTTATTTTACCCGAAAAATTTATTTTGTTCTTATACCATGTTCTAGAAAATTTGTAAGATGAATAATAATGTTATAAAATTCCAAATTTAGTTAATACTATTCATAACGGCTAGTTCATAATAATATTATAATAATATATCATTGTTTAGTAAAACCCGGTATTGCGTACAACACACGCTATCGAGGAAGGTCGTGATTGCGTGTAATGCAAGCCAAGTCAGGGTTGCGTGTTGTGCAAGAATCCTTCATTGTTTTGTATAACAGAATCCAATCATATTTCATTTATAAATTTAATATATATATATATATACTCAATGTTTCATAGAATAACTATTATCAAAATTGTGTGTAACACGATCCAAGAATAGTGTTGCGTATACTGCAAGCTAATACGGTGTTGTGTATAGCACAAGGTAATCTTGGTGTAGCATAAAACACAAGACATTAATGAAATTAAAAGAATATTTTTCATAAAATCTCGGGGTGTTACAGCGATCCCTAACTATCTTGGTTCTGAGCTTTTGGTAGGTGACAATGGTGTCGAAGTTTCTCTTAAAGTGAGTAATAGGGGAACTATCATATCTCTCTATACTGGTTTTAGGGTGGTTGGGGTAGTTAGAACAAGTAGATAATGCTGATGTATAGTGGATGACCTACCTAAGATAAATGAATCTCATTAGAGTGTGGTTATGGTGGTGGGAAATAGTGCACTCCAATCTTCGATAGTGATGTTAGATCTGTGTTGATCTACTATAGTGTTGAATGGTGCACTTTGATCTTTGACGGTGGTGACATATCTATGTCGATCTGCTACAGTGGTGACTAAGTTGTTTGAAACTCAATAATCCATAGTGGATTCGGCCGATTTGAATGAATCTCATCAATCTATAGAATTTAAGGTGATGATTATCCCTCAATCTTTGGCCTTAGGGAATAAGGTGGGATGGACTCATCGATCTGGTAACTCGGCAGTAGCTAGGGAGGTGACAGTGACAGGCTTGAATGATACTCTCTAACATGAAACTATTGAGCCAATTGAGGGGTTAAATACTCAGTCTATAGTGTATTTGGAGGATGATGAAGGTAGGATTCATTGATATGGCAGTATGGAAGTAGGTGAGGCAAAGAAGATATTTGGTTTCTTTTCAATTGGGTAGAATCCTCAATATGGTATTGAAAAAATAGAATTCAATATAATACATTTTTCATTTATGAAGGATTTTGTGCCAAAGATAATTTTTAAGAAAGGATACACCTATTGGGTTATCTCTAAAAAATAGGCTATTTTTTATAGATTCATGATTTTTGAGCACTCCATCATTTTTAGACTCATTCTACCTGCTGGAGGAATTTTTTAGAAAACCAATGATCTAGTTTTGAAGCTAACGTTTTCATAGGGTTCTTCTGACTAGATATGTATTCCAATGGATCGGAGTTTCTATCACATCATTTTTCATTCATAGGATCTGAAGCGTAGAGAATGGGGGATCAGATTAATTTCATTAAATCCATGTATGGTTTTCTTTCAAGAATGAGATTTTTTATTTAATCCATTTGTGATTAAAAAAATACTAGAGCTCAAGTATGGATCAAAATTATTGGTTTTAACTAGATCCTCTGGAATCCTAATATTTTATTTTATATAGCCTTTGATGTAGGAATCTTGATCAAAATGGATAGGACCACTAAGGCCACTAGATATGGTCATTATTCTAGGGTATTAGTGGAGGTGGACTTGATCTCTTTCATGATTAATAACATATTTTTATCACTATTAGATTATTATATCTCTCTAAAAGTGGAATATGAAAGTTTACCTAATTTCTATTTGGAGTGTTAAGTTATTTTTCATGGAAAGGATATATTTCACAAGAAAGTGGTTTTATTTTTTTCATAAAAATGTCATACTAAGGCGTCCTGTAGGAAGAAACTGAGGAGGAAGACAGTGAAAAAAATGTGGTTTCTATTGGCACAAAACAATCCCCTCTTGATATGGAGAAGGAACATGTCATTGTTGGTTCCTCATGAAATGATGATGAGTCTTCTCAAAAGGTGTAGAAAGTGACTCAGGAATCTCAGACTAATTAACAAGAGTTACCAATCCATGTAACTGATGAATAAAGGTCTGATTTAGTTGGATCAGGGTTGGAGTTAACTTTAACTTCACCTATAAAGAAAGAATATTAGGTTAGAGATGAGGTGGGAAACTTTAAACCTGGTGAGACCTTGGAAATGGGTCATTATTCATAGTCTTTAGATATTGCAATTGAGGAGCACCCCAATCTAGGTAATAATGATAACCTTTCAAATATCTAGAAGAAAATTAATAGACTAAGGGAAATATAGGTAATGCTTTGAAAATGGGATGATATAGAGGATGAATACCTAAAAAATCCTTCCTTTATTTAGGAATTGTCTAAAGGAAAAAAAGTTCTTACGGATGATGAAGGATTCCAACCTATCCTTCCAAGGAAATCAAGACGTAGGAAATTTTACTCATATCTAAATCCAACCATGGTTACCAGGTCTCATGGGCCTTTATATTCAGAATCATTTTTGTTATAATGACTATGATTCTTATTATCAGTTTGATTATGATCTTTAATGCTTCTTTTCTTGTAATGTGGGCATAACTTCTTATATAACCCCATCCATCTTCTCTTTATCTTTTATTTTTATTTTAATAAAAAGGTATTTTCCTTTCTTTTTTTAAAAAATATTTAGTATATGATTGGAGACTGAAGTTCCTTAGGTAATTTTCCTTCTAATGTCTTTGAAACCTAAAGTGAATCATTTTATGATTCTCATAATAATCTAGATTCCATTGTTGAAAAACTTCAACATTAGGTTACTTAAGAAGGGTTTACTCCAATCGAAGGAATTTTATTTTTCTTAAGAATGGTTATTAAGTTTGTATACAATTCTAAGTAGTTTATTACATTAATCTCATCCTTTTTGTTGGATTTATCTCGTAATTTTGTATAGTGATGATGATTTTAGTTATCTAAAATAGAGTATTTTATCAAATGATTTTCATCATTTATGTTCATTTAATAAAAAAGATTATTAAATGTACTCCCACTAAAATGATTACCCCTTTAAAATTTTATCACACTATTAGTGGGTCAAGATTTATATTTCATTATGAAATTACCCCTCTTTCATGTGAACCTCACTATTTATCTATTTAGGTAGCCCATTATTCTATTCATATAAAATATTAATATTGGAAGGTTGAGTGGGAAACTCTTTTTTCAATCTATCATATGGATAAAATTAATACCATTCTTTTGGTATCCTTCCCATGGGTTTCATGACTAGGTGTAACCCATAGAAAAATAACAGGAATAAGACACATAATTCGTAATCTCACCTCATTTATTAATTTTCTTACACAATCTAATCAAGGGGAATCCCTCTTTGGCATTAACCTACCCGGTTGGATGATCGAGGTCTTGATAAGTGTTATCTTTGGAAGGAAGATGGGTATTTTTAAAGGGGATTTAATATAATCATCTTATATCTTTTTATTCCCTTTATATATATGCATGATTCTAATGATTTAGTTTGTGATTCAATTCCTTCAACTAAATCAATATTTTCAAACCATAATGACATGTAACTCTTTATACAACTCGTAGCTTATGTTATTAACCCAAATTAAAAATCGACTATAATAAAACATATCCAAATGCATCCCATGTATAAGATATATTAAACCCTTTCATGTAAATGATTAGAATCATATTAAATCAATTATCCTTGAAATAGTAATCTTTGAGGGATAAATAGCTAGCCCCCACTTTTCTAGAGAAGACATAAGCCTTCAGGCCAGAGAACAGTCTAACCCGAATTATTTTTACAAAATAATACTTTACTCAAAAATACATCTCGATTATATCATAAATATAACATCTAATATATATAAACAATAATTAACTTTTAAATTTAATCTCATAACCTAATACAATCCAA
Organism: Viscum album; assembly: GCA_963277665.1. Taxonomy (NCBI): domain Eukaryota; kingdom Viridiplantae; phylum Streptophyta; class Magnoliopsida; order Santalales; family Viscaceae; genus Viscum; species Viscum album. The sequence continues at coordinate 3,124,963 of OY728136.1, forward strand.
ATTCAAGGTAGAAGAAAATTAAATCTATAATCATACCGAGCATGTAACTCCTTGGATACAGTATGAAAATTTATAGAAGAGGTTTAACTCTTTAAACTAAATCATACATCACAATTCATAATATGACATTTATATTTATGAAAAAGGAGGCAATAAAATAAATAAATAATTAAAGTATTTAAATATGAGATAAACTATTTTTGAAAAACTCATAAATAAAAGCTAATTATAAATATTTTATAATTTAGCCATGTATTATAGGAATTCGATAAATAAATAAATATAAAGACTTTATATTTAATTTTATAATATGTAATACATCACATCATTCCTTTACATGGAATTTATTTTAAAAATATATGATATTAATGAAATATAAACACTTTATATTCTAATTATATTTTGTAAAAAAATTTATATAATCTAAATATCACATATTTAACATCATTTATACCTTGATTGTATTAATTATCAAAACTCATTTTTGATATGGTATAAAAAATTTAAATAAGGCCTTTAAAATAATTCAAATTAATTATTATGAACAATTAATAATTAAAATATAAATTCCCTTAGGTTTTGGCCTTATTTATTAATTTATAAACATTTTATAATTAAACTAATAAATTCTATATAAAAATTTTATATATAAATTATAATTCATTCTATTTAATTTTCAAAATTTATTTCAATATTAACAATTAATATTTATGTATATTTATGTATATTTATTTATTAAATATTTGATAAATAATTATTTAAATATTTATAAAAAATATAATTAATTAATTTAATAACACATTTATAAATTAATAAATATCCCAACATACCTTGCATTGTAGTTTTTAAAAAATTTATAAACCATTTATGTCAATTAGATATTGAAAAGTAGAAAGATCACATTTTTCCTTTTAGTCATATTTAACAACATCTCTAACACTATCAATCATCTTTTGTGACTGATAATAGGGCGTGTGTAATATTAAAATAGTGTTGGGTGGCATGCTTAGGATTAACTCAAAGTGCTGTGTCGGGTGATCAAGCATGATTATAAACCTCAACTTATGATAAGGTGTTGCATACAAGTAATCCTTCAAAGTCAGTATTTTCATAAGATTAATACCATAGTTCATATTTTCCACACCCTATGATATTTCATGAAATAATATTAACTCTATAATGGTAATCCTTTTTATTATATCACATATATCGTATTAATGATTTAATACTATGTTTTGAGGAATTTCATTGGCCCTATCTCTCTATATGATATACCATTTTAAAAATTATGATATACTAAAAATTAAAGGAGTTTAACAAATTCTACAGACTATGATATTCCATATCATATTCCAAGACTCAAAATATGTTTACGATATCCAATATCATGTATCAATCCATAGGAAAAAATATATCAGTTGTATTTTATGATAAGCCATGTGACATCAAAAATGATATCCATAAACTTCATTTTAGACATGATTTTGAGAATCAAATCACATGCTAATTCTCTAATATAACTATTGGGGTGGTAACACCTTCCCTCAAATGAACACATCTAATGTGATATCCATATAAACCTATAAAATCACTCCATTTTCCAAAATCTTGGGATATATAACTATTTACATGAACAATTAATCTCTTGGATATAGATCCACACTTCATCATCACTCATGCGTGAGAGTTACCAAGAATCAATTAACTCTTTAACCTTTTCTTTGATACTACTGTTGGGTTTCTTAATATTGATTAAAACATAATCAATGTAATGGAAACAAAAAGAAATATTTAATCCCAAGATCACCATGTATGGAAACCGAAACCATATAAAATATAAAATTAAGAAAAACTTGTGTGACCTATATTAAAAATCCTTTGAAAATTCCTTCCATCATATGGCTGATAAGGAACACTAATAGGTAGATTACGAACTCCTTCCTCCATGGTGTATCAAAAAGTTTTACTAAATCACCCAGTGTATGGTTAGGACCCTTCTTATACCCATGATATGTTATTATCTAATTTTTTAAAGATATGAGAAGGAAATAGCTTCAAAAGAATCAATGGAATCCATCAAACACCAATCTCTGTGGTTTTGGCCAATTTATATAGGCTTTGAAGTTACTCCCTAAGTCCCATTTATTTACTCATTATTGACGCTCCTTTCCATCATAGTGTCTAATGAATGGAAAAGGGGAATACCTTAAGCACAAGAATATTCATCCTTTTAAGAACATCAAAAATTGACAAAGGCATGAACAAGGAACCCTTTAAAAAGAGGTCGCGCGAGTTTCCTTCTGGTCGCGCAAGTCACTTGAGCACCACATATGGGTCGCTCAAGTCACTTGCATGCCCTATTACTTTTTTCTCCTAAGGTTCCTAGTGGCCTATAAATATCCCATGTGTGCCCCCCATTTCAGGGATGAATTTTCAAAAACTCAGATTCAAGCTCTGGTCGGCCAAGTCTTTTTTTGACATCTTCTGAACACTTCTAAGGTAATTCTTTACCTATAATGGAAGAACTTAAGAGGAAGAATAAGGATTAAGTATTAGAACTCATCAATACTTGTGAGCCTAAGTTTCCATCCCTTAAAATAAGTGCAGACACTTACGCGCCGCCTTTCCCACTCTAGGGAACTTGCACGCCACCCTTCTGGAAGCCTCTAGGGATGATACTAAGGGATTGAGTTCAAAGTCTCCCAAGTATTACCATATGGATTCTTCTTCGCTCAAGGTGACTCATGTCGTGCAAGTATACTTGCTGGACCAAGACTTGTGTTCCAGAACAATACTTGGGCACCTCTTTCCTAGTCACCTCCTTTCCTCAAATCCACCTCTCTTCTTGAAGTTATGGCCTTCAAAACCCTCTTCAAATCCATTTATGTCATGGTTCCTTCATTGGATTCCTAATCTTAGAGGAATTCATATGGGCCTCCTTCTCAAGAGTAAGTCCCAATCATAATTTCCCTTAATTGGGCCTCCTTCTTAAGAATAAGTCCCATCCTTAATTTCATTTGATTTGGGCTTCCTTTTCATGAGTAAGTCCCAGGTTAAAATCCCAAATCTCCATAAAGTACAAATACCTTTATGGACCCTGCTCTTGGGTAGTCATACATACGTAATCCCCACATCATTTCTTATGATTGCATCTTTCGTGGCACAATCGTCACTTTTACTGATACCTATTGTTTCTCACACCGAGCATGACTCACGTGAGCTTAGAGTGTAAAAGTAATTATGACATCTCCCTTTGGGCCATTAATCATGCATAAACCTCATACTTCTTCACCCAAACTACGTGTACTTTGATCTATGCCTTAAAAGTAGAGTACTTTGGAAGCCTTTCTAAGGTTCAAGCCCATCTTTCATTGATTCTTTTCCATACCATATGACGTTAAACTATATCCTTCCTATCGAACTACGTGGGTTCTGATTCCTTTCTTTTTAACAAGGATACGTAGGTATCCCATCTGCAGGTATGATCCCAACTCTAAAATAATCCCTATCTTTTTGAATGAAAATAAACTTCAAGTTCCCCACTGAGTGGATTTAAAACTAGTATGGTTATTATAATGACCAAGATATTTCTATATAATGTGTTGAAGGATACCATTGACTAAGAATATCTAATAAATACGGATGATTCTCTATCGATGAAGAACCTCAAATACATATAAGAGATTCTTTAAATCCCATAACTATCAATCATTGATTTCTAAATCTAAAGTAGAAACTCATTTTCATGCTTGGTAAATTAATAATTATTCGTGAACATAACTTAAATCTATAAGAGAGTCCCGGATTAGACAATAATTTCCCCCAAAAAGGTGTGATGAGTATGACCTCCCATCTTCTCGACCAATGAAAATTTTTAAGCCTCATCAGTCCACAACTAATGAGAACCTACCTTTGGAAAGTATGTCCAAATGGATATAGAATCATAGGATGTTTTAGGTTATATGAATAAACCCATTAGAAACTGATTGGAAAGTTTGAAACTTAAACAAACAAGGTCATCACCATTTCAGAAGAAACAATCAGGCATTATAAAATTAATGAGTAAAGAATTAGTTATTCAGGAATTTATCAAATAAATTAATTAACCCCCACATGTGTTTCAACTTATGAAATTTATATTGAATAATTGAATTTTAATCCTAAATGTTCCACTACAATGCTAATTTAATGCCATTTTATCGCATAACAAGGATTAAGATATCTATAGGAGAATGCATATGATATTCTTTAGTTTTCATGCATCATGGAATACACATATCATACAATATGATATGGACCAATGCACATCAAATAATATAGGTTTTTAGAACATATCTCCTTCAATGGTAGTATTATCCCCTTGATATTTTGTTGATTTAACTTCACCTATTAGTATACTAAGAACATTTTTGTATATTTAACCATATCATTTTTTATATTATCCCATCAAAAGTTCTCCTATATATCTTTGTATATATTTTTACTCCCTAGGTTGATAGAGAGTGTTTAGTGATGAGAATTATATAATATATCCTTCTTTATCTAGAGATCTAATAGTATACATAATTGTATCCTAAATATTATAAATTTATATTTATCAATGTTGAACTCTGATACTTTCTCTTTCCTTATTGAATTCATCTTATTTTTATCTCCATATCATTCATTTATGCAAACTTAATCTTCTCAAAGATATATGGTTGAGAAATATTTTAATCATCGTAAGATTTCTTCCCTTTATTATTTGTATGTCCACCCTTTTCATGTATAAGAAGTATGAATTCTGTTTAATCTTGAACATGGATAAGTTTGTAAGATATTTTGACTTAGAGAATATTTTACTTCGTTAATTTTTATAAGATGTTAATATATTGAGAAGACATTGTCTTTCATCAGTTCTAAACACCTTCATTATAGGTCCTTCAATTTGAATATATACTTTAATCTTTTATGATCAGTATATATATCACAATTTTATCTAAAAAGATAATTACTCTAAATATTAATGGAAAATATTATAATTTCTAAATATATATCATATGTTGGGTAATTTTTCTCATGTGTCTTTAAAAAATTTGTGACATAGTCTATAACTTTATCATTTTTTATGAATATACAACTCAATACCTACTTTAAATTATCATTATATATCACAAATCCATCCCCACTTGAAGGTACTCTGAGTATAAGTGTTGTGACTAGCCACTTTTTTAGATCCTTGAAGATCTCTTCATATTCATATGTCTACAAAAACATTACTACTTTTTGAGTTATCTTGGTTAGTGGGTCTAAAAAACTTGAGAATTTATTCATAGACTATCGATAGTGTCCATCTAGTCTAAGGAAACTATAGATCTCCATCACTAATATTGATATGGGAAATTCTTCAAACACCATTTTCTTTAAAGGGTCTATATATATTTATTTATGATTGTATTCTCTAAGAATGTTACTTTATATATCTATAAGTATCATTTACTATACTTTTCTTACAAATTTTATTTACACAAATCCTATACACACTATGCTCAAATGGCATTCATATTATTCATTTATTTATAAATATATAATAATTCCATCTATAAATACCACTATAAATTTTTCAAGATGATATTTAATGTCTTGATTCATCAATTCTATGAAGTTTTTTGGAGAGATTTTACTCTGAATAACATCATTTTGAACACATAGTGTCCATATATTTTATAAACATTATTCATTAGAATATTTTTATTTTTCGTCATTAATTGATCATATCATGATCAAAAAACCCATCATTGAGAAGTATTGATCCCCATGTAGTTGATCAAATATGTCACCAATCCATAGAAGCAGATACTAGTTCTTTATCTTGATTTTTTTAAGATCATGATAATCAATTCAAAGATGTATCAACTCCTACTTCTTCTTAACAAAGAGGACCAGGGAACCCCACGTTGAACAACTAGGGTATATAAAACCTTTTTCTAGATTATATTATATATTTTTCTTTAATTAATTCTATTCAATAAGGTCATCATATAGGGACTATTTGATATGGAAAAGGTATTGAGTATATGTTATAAAGATAACTCAGCCTATATATTGAGAGGAATATTGAGAAACACTTTGGGTAATACATTAGTGTATTCTCTTATAATTAGTTTTTATTCAAGTGTGATATTTTACTTTTTCTCAATCATTTAAGCCAAATATATTTTATCATAAGGAAATAATATTCATTCTTTAAAAGAAGTTTCCAAAGGAGATTCATAATTATCCTAACACTTGTATATAATTAGAGTATAGTTTATGATATGTAGAGAGATTCCCCTCTCTCTGTAGTTGATATTATATCTATATAAGGACTACCATTCCATTCCTAGTATATAATTGAATTATACCAAAAGAAAAATAACTATATTTTTTAGCATATTTTCCTCACAAATGTTAATTATAGAAGAGTTATATACTTGAGATTTAATGATTTCACCACTTTGTGTTTTCAAAAATAACTTAAACTCTGTGTATTAAGGTGATTTTTGAATATTTCTAGAGAACTTGTATGGTATGAAAGAATACATGGGACTAGAATCAAATATTAAATTCTCTATTCTTGAATGAATAACAAGTGTACTTATCACCACTTTATTTTCATAATCCATCTCAATGGTAGTGATATAATAATCACTTTCTTATTACCCTAGATTTAGAGATTATTTTCATTAGTTATCCTCATTAACCCTTAGCTCAGTGCATTGACTTCTGTAGTGTTCATGTTCCTTGTAGTTGAAACATTAGAAAATGAATAAAGGATTGAATATAAACTTCTTTTATTTAAATATATTAATTATATTCTCTATATCCCTTCAATAATATTGTGCTTGATTACCTATTTTATATACTTAAAACATTTCTATATTAATTTGATGGGTTCTATAGGTGATTCTGCTCACACTTATGACATGTGGGTAGTTAAATATTTTTTCCTCCATATCACTTTTCAAAATAACTTCCTGAATTAAACTTCATTCATTTATTCTTATCACCAATTCCAAGAGACCAATAAAAATCATCAATATTTATCTATTTTTTAAGGGAATATAAAACTATTTACTCATAGTTATAAAATTATTAAATCACTTAATTTTTCAGAATACTTGGTTTTTGTCCACTAAAGAAGCTTATAGCCTTGCTTTCAAGGTCTATAAAAAATCTAAATGTATTACCCATAAGTCTTGTGAATTTTGATTCATTTTAATCACTATATATTTAATCCATATGTTTAATTATAATAAAATTCCTCTCCATCATAATACTAGGATTGAAAGGAAAATATCTCTTAAAAATATTTTTGATGAATTAAACCAATTCTATTTAGTTGACATCTTCATTGGGCTTGGTATTATTGATCATTCTTTACCACTGATCAAATGATCCCTCTAGGAAATAAATTTCTAAAATATATTTCTCTTTATTGGAGCATTAGAGCATAGAAAATACTTTTTCAATGAAATTTATCCATTGATCTGTGATTAATGTAACATAGGATCCACCAAAAGGGGGTAGTCATTGAAATATAAATGACTAAATCATAAGTTGTTCCTTATTAGTAGAAATAAGGATCTTCACATGGCTAATTTTATTATTCATAACATAAGTCAATTGAAAAATTACTTCCATGAGGTTTTCAACACTCACTCCCATTATATTAGGCATTTTTTAGGAAACCATTACATTTTTTATCACACTAGATAACATTATTCCTTTTATTTCCATCCATTTACTAAAACATAAGAAATATATGGATGTGAATACTTTTATTAATAAGAATATAAAAATAAAAGTATAAATATAGAAATAATAACTCATAAATAACTAATATATGCTAACTTATGAATTCTTAAGTTTCAATCTAGTTTTTTTATGATGAATATAGTATAATTTTAACTTACCTAGTCATCAAAAATAACTAGTACTTTACCTGATACCAACTATATTTTCCCACATCTCATAAACATAATATTTCAAAAAAATCACAAAAAAACATATAATAAAACATACCTAGAAATATAGAGGTCCACATTCATTTGGATATTAGTTATATTATACATCATCTTTAAATAAAATACATAAACATTTATTTCCATATTCATATTATGCTTATAGATCTTATAATGCTCCTATCATTTTATGTAATACACTAGGTACATATATAAAATAAGGTATTGGATAAAAATTCTAGTATTGGGATAATCATTATAATAATGAGGTTGAGATATCACAAGAGTCAATAATCATAGACTATAATCATAAAAGAGGCAGATCAAAAATAATAATATAGAAACATGGAATATTTTTAACATTCTCATAATAAAACAGAAATAATAATAATGTGTCACAAATATAAAACATGTCATCATAAATATAAATTGAGGCTCACTTCCAATATATCATAACATAATGTGCTAGGCTCATTGTTTATGCACCATACATAATAATAAAGAGATGTGAGTAATACTCAATATATGAGGGGATGTATAATTATATATAACCACATGTTTCAATGTAATATTTCATGCATGTGTGTTCCATATAGAAAATAAATATACATCAATCATAGACATGAAATTAACCCATGAGATAAAAATTTGTTATATATCATTTTCATAAAGTATTTTATCGATTAATAACTTCAAAGTACTCAAAATAAAAATATATTACATCATATTAAATATTTAAGTGTTGGAATAAACAAATAATAAAAGAATATTGTCCAAGAATAGAAAAATAAAAGTGATGTAAATAATATAATAAAAATCAAGAAAGGGTTTCATAAAAAAATATCAAACAAAATCATTGTAAATGGATAAATATTCATAAAAATGAATGATAGATATGAATATATTTAGAAACATAAATGAAAAGGAAGTATAAAGAACATAAATGGATCATAAGAAAAATAGATAAATAATAAGAGAGGTAGGGATGGAGCGTAATCAACTGGATGAAAATGAGTGGGAGAGTTTCAGTACATTGAGTCTCGACTCACTTTGAATACTCCTATAACCACTTGAATAATCAAATTAAATTTATTATTTAATTTATTAAAAACATTATTAATTTTAATTTCATATTTTAAAATAAATTTATTATCATATATTATTCATTTATTAAATTAATATTGATTTTTTCGATCATTTTGAGGTTGTTTGGTTCATAGTTCCAAAACAACTTTGGTGTAATGAAATTGGTTGATGGTCATTTTTCAATGGTAACATAAGCTCTATATATTTAAAGATATAGGATTAAATTAATAATATAATTATAAGATTTTAATAGTTTATTAAATAGTAATAAATCATAAAATTTTATTAGTGAGTTCATTTTAGATGCTTAAACCAACCATGATGATTTATCTTTAATATTATTAATTTAATTCATATTTTATCATTATAAAATATTAAAAATAACTTAATTTAGTTATTAATATTTCACTTATACATGAAAACTATAAAAAATAAATCTATTTATACATATTATTACATGATTTTAAGTATAAATATCCATTAAATACAACCAAAGGATCAAAAGGCCTTGTATCTTTGGAAGACTACGTACATAAAACAACACCATGAAACTAAAATAAAACTTCTTTATTTTAATATCTATAATGATATCCTAAATCTTGTTGAGATCTTAAAACTATATAGGATAACCTATGGAATACATAAAAGAAACGAGTGAGCTATAAATCCTGGTGAGGGAATAAACATGGTAATGAAGCATAGCATTAGAGTTAGAAGGAATAACATGAGAGTTAGAAGGCATAACATGATATCATAAAAGAAAAGGATCATGATTATTCATATGGAGGAATAACATAAAGAAACATGAAATCATAAGATATTGGAAACATAGGTATGTTGTAGGAACATATAACATAACATAATTATAAGTCCAACCTAACTTCCAAGACAAAATAACATGGTGGATAGATTCTCATCATGGATTAGCTTTACTCCCTAATCCCATATGTAACGTCTCATGAGACAATGAATTAACCAATGCATTGGAGAGCTATCTAGGAACACCCAACATAAAATTTACATTATTATGAGTTCCAAAAAATTAAATTAATCATAATTCATAAATATAATAATTAACCATAGAAAGAAATGGGTAGCATAATCTTGCCTCATATTATAATCAAGGAGAATTTATAAATAACGTGTTTGATAAATAAATTTTAAGTATGTATTTTCCCATATAAAGAAGGGATAATAATCTATTTATATATATAAGATACATATATACATAATTTAGAAGTATTACACAACATTAAAGAGAGAGAAAAGTTAAGTTAGATACATAAAGGTCAAAACTCAAAGAAAAAGGTGGTTTGGAGATATCCCTTACCTTATGTTCTAGAATCACTCTGCACTTTCACTTAACATCCTATATAATTAAATTGGATTCATTAATTAATTGATTCAGAATATTTTACATATATATTTTATTTATCATAATTTTATTATATTCATGTATAACCATTTTAATGATATGTAAAGTTTAATTTCTCTTTTATGAGGGTGTTAGTTTCATGATTTTGAGATCTGATCACTTGTGGATAATTATTGAAGTTATTATCAAATGGGAATAAAACCCTAGAAGTGAAATTAAATTTTATTCATGTACTTCAAAAAATTTAAATGGTCCCTAATTTCCTTTTATTTTCCATCATATATATGATCTATTTAGTAAAAAATTAATATTATATGGTTATTTTATTTTGGCAGTTTTACCAACCATCACAAACTAGTTTCATTTCATTTAATATTATGGACAAAAATTTATTACATAATGTAAAAAATATATAATATAGATATATAGGTTCTTTTAAAATATTATAAGTGAATTTAAACCTTCCATGAATGTAATAATGGGAAATGAAGACTCTTTATCCATGAAGGTGGTGAACTGATGTTCTTGTTTTATAATAAGAGGAGAAAAAAATATTAAGGATTATATATATTTCATTAACATAATAAAATTCCATCATATATATTATACTAGATTTATTATTCCATGTTTAATAAAAAAAAATTAGAGGATAAGGAGGAAGAGAAAAATAAAGAACTTGGTTTAGTGTATCGCCTTCTCCTTTGGATGTCTACTCTTGGGATTCTACTTAAGGCACCCTGGATTGGTATTTTAATGAGACTAGTGTAACACTATAATGTGTTGGATGGACTTGGGAAAGTATTTGGTTAGAAATTTTATAGGTTCCAAGGCTTATAATTTTTTAGGATAAGGGGTGGTTTAGGGTGGTATTATAAGGGGATGGTAAGAGTGTTTTTAAATATTATATTCATTAGTTTATTATTTTAGATCAAGACTATTAATAGTATTGATTATTGTTACTATATAGAGTAACCATTTCATGTGAATTTTAAATAATGGTTTCTTAAATCATCCATTACTCAAAAATTCATGTATTTAGCTTATAATGTTAAATACTGTATTTTAACGTGTTACACTATTCCCCAAAAATTCAACTATTTTAGAAAAATAACAAAAATTATCCCTATAATTTTTAAAATTTGTATATTCTAAATATGAAATCCATTTTAGGAAAAAAATTTTATAAATATATGAAACTTATTTTTTAAATAAAATATTTATTTATTTGAAAAATACTGATTTTAATATTATGATCAATTTTATGACCCTTTAAAAAATAAATTGTGGTATCCTAAAATTATATTTTCATTATAATGAAAAATAATATTGATTTATATACCCATTTTATGAAAATAAAATTTCTTTTAAATCATTATGGTTGTTGCAAAATTTAGTATAAAACACTTATGTTCTATAAAAAATAAAAACACTTACTTTATAATTTTAAAAACTTTATTTACTTTTATAATAATATAAATGTTCCATATATTCATTTTATAAGATACCTAAATATTATTTTACAATATAATAAGTGATTATGTTATTCTAATGGTCATGTTACTATTCTTAAAGTTCATATTACTATTCTAATGGTCAAGTTAGTATTCCAACGGTTAGATTAATATTCCAATGGTCAGATTTATGATATACATATGGTTTCCCACTACTTATAAATACGTCATATTTCATTTATCCTTTATAAACTTCTATTTTATATTAAGGTTATATTTTCAACTTTAAGATGAATATCTCATTACTAATATTCTACTTCATTTTTACTGTGTTTTTTGTGAGTGTAGTTATTCTGGTGCATCTAGCATATCCAAATTTTCAAATTTTAGTTATATTATGTTATATTTTTTATCTCATTGTAATATTTTCAACTCTTATAGCCTTTTTTATTATATAAATATAATGTCCAAATTAATATAATAATAAAAATTCATCATTTGTTATATGTTCTTTATACTACATTACTAAATATGATTTATAAGAAGTGAAATTCCATTGAGAAAATTTTGGTTCTTTACATTCTTCCCACTTTAATAAATCTCTACATTTAAATTTAATTTTACATAATAAGGTGAAAATATGTTAGGGGACTTCTACTTCTTGAATTCCTCTGGTTCCCATGTCGCCTCCTCGTACTTACAGTTTCATCGTAGTACTTTGGTGAGGTAAGTTGTCTTATTGCATAAAACTTTATATCTTTGGCCTAATATCCTCATAATATACTCCTCATAAGAGAGATAATTTTCCTACTGTAGCACCTATAAATTTAGTACATGTGAGGGATTTGGTATGTACTTCCTTAAGAGGGATATGTATAATAATTCATGTACTTAAGAGAGGGTTGGTGGGAGGGCTAGTTGATAGGCCACATCTCTGATGTGATCAAGAATCTCAAAGGGGGTGATGTACCTGGGACTTAGATTTCACTTCTTCCCAAATATCATCACTCTCTTCCATGGAGATATACAAAGGAATGATTTATCTCTAACCTCAAAACTCTAGGTATAATCGATGGTTGTTAGCATATCTCTTTTGTCAACTTTAAGCACTCATAATGTGTCGTTGAATAGTATTGACCTTTTTTACCATTTCTTTAACCATTTCAAGTCCTAGTAGGTTTTATTCACCAACTTCATCCTAAAATGCATGTGTTCTACATATCTTACCATAAAGGGGTTAATATATCACTATTTTTATGCTTTATTGGAAACTATTATTATATGAGAACTCAACCTAAGTAATATTTTGATCTCATCCTCCTTTAAAGTGCATCATTCATACTTTCAACGTGTATTAATTTGTATGGATATTTTACTCTGATCATCCATCATTTTAGGGGTGATAATCTATTATAAAGTTCAACTAAATGTTTAGAACATGTAGGATACTTTTCCAAAACATTGAGGTAACTATTTGGTCTCGATCAGATATAATTGATAGTGGTGTTCCATGCATCCTCAAAAATTATATGATGTCTGTCCTTGAAAGTTTATTGAGTGATAAGTCTTATCAAATTGAAATAAAATGAGTTTTCTTTATAATATGATCCACCAAAACCCATATATAACATCCTAACCTATATTACCATTAAAATGGTAGTCGGGCCAGTGAGTCACATGGACTCAAGAGCATCTCCCCATATGCCAGAGGCTATCAGCTAGAAGCGAGGATCTTGGGAGGTTATAGTGGGGAGACTATACCCTCATATCAGATTGGAACAGTGGTGGAATCAGAATAATGAGAAGATAAAATCAGAAGCAGTAAATAGAAATGACAAAGCAATGGAAGACAGCTTTTATATAACTGAACAATATTGGACAATGTTAGTTTATACAATGCATGGATAATGGATGGTACATGAGCTAAATCAGTAAAAAAACAACATGATTTACATTATAGTACAAAAATAAATAAAAGATATCAAATCCCCACAAGTGATCTCCATGAGCATCCTGAGATCATGCTCAGTCCTTTTCTCCTAACTCTCAGGTACAAACAATACAACAATCAGCTTAGATCCTGAAAATATAAGGTCTACTCAGTTACCAAGTGTACCTGAGAAGGGTGTGATATATAAATCTCAGTATGTTGTAAATCACTTTTTCTATCCCAATACCAACAATGCAATATAAATTAAACAGTGTACAGGCATGCATGATCAAAGTAAGCAGTAAAATGTAACTAAATTCCAAGTACATGCTTCATCCCTCATTTAGTGTCTAAACATATAACCAGTTCATTATTTTATTATTACCACTTTATATTCAAAACACATGTTAGAAATAGTGAAGGTTCCAAGATACACAAGGAAACTTGTAATGGTATCTACTAGTGAATTTCCAAGGTAATAATCAAGGAAACGTAGACCACAAGGGTTTCCAAATCAGTAATAATTATATCTTGGCTAAGGTTAAGAGTGTAATCCAATGAGAATAGTCCAAGTCATTCCAAAATAATATTCCTAACAATTCCAAGGAGTTCATACAAGGTAAAATGGGGCTATTTAATGACTCGGCCCAATGGGATTTAAACGTGGAACCTACTTGTCAATGCTAGATCCAAGGAGTTTATCCAAGGCATCCTATAAAGGGGTAAGAGTTTAATCCAAGGAGAATCTTCCAATTAATTCCACAATAATATTCCTACTGAGTCCAAGGAGTTCATCCAAGTTAAAATGTGAATAATAAATGACAAGTCCCTATGGGATTTAACCATGGAACCTACTTGTAAATGTTAGATCCAAGGAGTATATCTAATACATCCTATAGTTCTAAATGAGGGATATTATGGTGTCATACTAGGCATACAATTTTAGACAAGGATTAGGTTCTAGGTGGTTCTAAACCTAAGTAAGTCATATCCATGAATTTGGAATGGATTCCTTGAGTGCTCAAAGCATTCACTCTAGAATCAAAGGTGAGATCAATCCAGGACACTCCTATTTTGATAATGAAGTCGTATATAATTCATAAGATTCAAGTCATTTCTTTTCATTAGTGTGACCAGGCTAATTGTCCATCAAACCATTTAATCAAGTCATAAGTAATCAATATGTTCATTTAGTTCAAGTCTTGCCTTTCATTAGTGTGACAAGTCCAAGTAGCATGCAACCATTCATTTAATCCATTTAAGGAATTTAAAAAAATCAAGGTTCACTCTACTACCTTCCATTATCATGGTAAGGGTTGTTGCAGACATGTAACCAATTATTCATTTATGAACCTGAGTCTGTTCATGGAATTCCTACATGTGAATCCATGTATTAACCAAGGTATACGTATGATAAACCATTGAGTCCATCCATGGAATTCATAAATGGGAATCCATGTATCACACAAGGTATAAAAGCATTAAATTTACCAAATCATGTTAATTGTATTTATAAATCTCAATGGGTCACATAAGAGGTGTTAATGGAAAATGGAAATCATCTACATGGGTAATTCTAATCTAAAAACTGGGCTAAGCACTTAGACGGTGCCTTGGTTATTTAATCATTTAAAAAAGGGAAACTCTGTTTTCCTAATTCCATTAGGGGATATGTCCTAAACATTCCATATCTCAAATGTAACATCAAGGCATAAGAAATATCAATACAACAAGCCAAACAAGCATAAAGATGTAATCACTAGTTTTTATCTTGAAGACAGTGCACCTCCATTGGAGGGGTTTTATTAGAAAATCATGGCATGAATATTCAAAAAATTCATTTATAATATTGAGAATCTCAATCATGAAAGATACTCAATTCACATTTAAGATGCATTTAATCTAAAGATTTCACAGCATCAATTAAAATCTAACAAAATGGTAGTAAGTACTTAATTAATGCATTTATAAAATTTGAGGACTTGGAAAGGGACCCTACCTCAGGGTGGAACCAATTTAATACTCAACAATTGATATATTTGGTGGCAACCACTCAAAAATACCCCTAACTCACACACACATACATTCATATATATATATATATATCCTTAACCTAATACACGTATTCCCCGTACCATGAGGGAATATGTACATGGAATATATATATATATATATATAAATATACATACCTATTTATGTGAGCACGAACCTTCAAGATTGATCAAAATTGTCTAAAACAAATGTTAGGCATCCTAAATCATCAAATGGACCAAAATAACAAGGGTGAAACCAAACAATGGGTATAAAACTTTACCTCAAATGGTGGGGATGAACTGAATCAACCCGAACCACTTCACCTTCAGCGGTAGTTTCCATAACACTCATGAACATGACCTGAGAGTCTATTCTCACACCCTATTGAAGGAAGAAACCCAAAAATATGAGTCAATCCTAACCCTAGGTTCGGCTGAACCAAAATAGGGTGATGGAAAGATCAAAATTCTGCCAAGAAAGGGAGGAGGAGCTAGGGTTTTTACCTCGAAGATTTGAGAAAGAAAACAAGAGGAAAACCATTGGATTTTTTCACAGAAGGGGGTTCGGCTAAAGGGGGTTCCATATGTGGCTCAAAGGGAAGCCCCAGGGGGAGGCACGATGTGTGTGGTGTAAGGGGAGGGGTGTTAGTTTTGGTTTTTATTTTATTTTAATTTAATCCAATTTAATTTCTTAAAACAGACCCAACCACATGGTTAGACCCGCACGGTTTTCCAAACCATGTGCAAATTGTGCGATATATAGTGTGAGGTTACTGCCTCTAAGAGAACACTATATGATTTAGGTGTTCATTTTGAAAAACTATGTGTAGCCCGTGTGAAATGCCTCTACCTCACCTGAAAATGGTCAAATGGTTTCTTTAAGTAGACCCCATGGTTTCAAACAAACTGTGCGCCCTCTACAGCCTTTCAAAACCATGTCATTCTAGGTCAGGTTCCCCTGAAACTCACCAAGACACCCGGGAAACGTCTCAATCCTTCACCCAAGTCCAAAAACATCACATAAAATCATTCCAAATAATGGAAATGAGTTTTGAATCTTGGTTTTAAATTTTACCCATCTAGTAAATGAAAATTTTTAAAATTTCTTGTATTTTTGTCCTGTTCAAAAACACAAAACTCTATAATCTCCCTATATTAGAACTTCTTGTCCCCAAGAATCCTTATGAAAACAACTAAAACATTACACAACCTAATAGGGTCATGAACTATTGTTCTAACTGTTGTGTTGTGTTTCATATTCCCAATTATCCTTTAATCATTACTTAAGCCATCACAACCTGATCCAACGCTCGCTTTCCAACTGAAACACTGAAATAGAGCTTACATGAGCCTGTTAAGATAGAGAAATGATCACATCATCATCTTGATAAAAATCTAATTGATGGTGCTCCCCCCCATAGGAATTAACTTAAGAAACCGGCCAATTCCAAGCTGAGATACCTCCACCATTGGAATTATCATACAAAGCAAACCTCTAAACATCCTAACAATTCTCCATATGTGATTTCATTAAAAAGGAATAGTAAAATCCTGATCAACCTAATAGAAACCGGTCATGTGATATTTCTTATAAGACACTATAGACCTTAAAACTACACTCGTCTTAACTTTGAAATGTTATTTAAATTGTTCCTCATGACTGTAAAAATTAAACTAAAGGAAGAGAGAATGAATTGATCCACTAGGTCGACTTATCTCGAAGATTCCCAGCTTAGGATATCGGCACAATTCAAATGGAATGGCCAGATTCCATGATCCTAACCAAATAATTCTTACCTAGGAACCTAGGAATCACTCAAGACTTAACAATCCTTGATAAGAACCACGCATCTGTGTGAAACACTAAGAAAACTCACTCAACAATCTCAATAACGTAAAGATTTAGCATGGTGTAAGACCAATGCTATCTTAGTGCATCAAAGATGAAGTCAATATAGGGTACATGATCGTCACAATGTACACTAAGAGAATTGAAATGATTTCCAATTAAACACACCCAACTACTAGAAGTAAAAATAGTCAAACAATAACTGGTCAACTTCAAGGAAGAAGCTCATCTTCACCTGGCGATGCACCGACATTTAACCGAATACATGACTTCACTCCCCAAGTCATTCTTTGATCTCTCTATATTTAAACACAAAAATACTCAAAGGCCAACAGTGTTTTATAGAGGTTTTATACACAAGAAACCAAATCAAATTCGTGCTATTGAGAAAGCATCAACATAAAGCAACATCTACAAGCCTCAAAGTCATCCAAGCATAGACAGTCAAAAACTAGAATAGACCCAAGGGATTTTAAATAGAAGAGACCATTTGTAATGGTCCTATTGGATTGTGTTCCTTCTACTTGGAAGGTACACTTTTACTAGAACCTACACAACACTCCCCATCTTAGGAGTGTCCCATTTTTTAAAGGACAAGAACATAAACTAGCCACTCACAATCATGCTAATACAAAAACATCTTAAGTGTACGTGTGGAACTCCTCTGATACACACTCACATATGTCAAGGAATACCAAGAAATCCAAACCAATGATATCAGAGTGTCAAAACACCTGATTCTTTAGAAACTACATCCCAAGTATTGGGAAGAACTTTATTTCTTATTGCTTAGGGCACTCTACTTGGAGATGACCTGAGACCGTACTCTACACCACATGAGATTTATTTTAGAGTCAAATTTTCTCATATGAATATTATACCGGTCGAACCCATGACTATTCATCCATTACAGATAAGAAGAAAGGATCAAATGACCTATGAAGAAGTCATCCATGCCTCAAGCATGTCTAACCTACTGAAAATGAGCATCACTCACGGCACTCGAATGACACCAAACATCAGAAAGATCTTGTAACTAGCAAGGAATTTAAATTATAAGGGTGATACCTACCACGTTCTATCCCCTTACAAAGAACAAGCATCAATCTTAACACTAGGTCACATCAAAAAAAAGTCACTAGGATCAAAATCCAACCATTAAGAAATTTATAAAGAAACAATTCCTACATAAAATGCTCACACTTACATTCCAAGTCTACTCAAAGAGAAACTCAACTTAACCTTACATGAGGGTTTCAAATAGAGGACACCAATATAGGTTCCATTTCCAATCCCTTTACATATAATCACATTTAATATTTAATCATTTAAAAGATTTAACTAATACATCAAGAAGAATATGAAAGTCTCAACAAACTTCCCTTTCTAACCATTAAAAATTCATTGAAATTCCATCATGAATAATAAATTTATCAGTAAACTTCTTTTCAAAAAAAGGGAGATCTACAAGGGTACCGTTTTAACCAACCTGGGCTCATCAAAATACATCCCACTAGTAGTTTTCAAATTATTAAAGTTCCAAGCACCCATATGGTTCATCTCATAATAAACATTCCTCAACTGACCTACTTGGGCCTAGTTTTTCATTTAACAGTTAACCAATTCATTTCAAATTATAACATGCTCATATATAGTGGTCCAGACGTATGGGTGGACACCTGCCAATCTATAAACCACTCATGCACTTTGTAGTTTGGCATTTGGATCCCATATAATCAAAATAAATTCACTTAGAATTAAAACCTTAACATCCATTTACAAATATTTGAATACACGGGTTACTTTTTCTCAGTCATAAGGCACCCATACACCTTACAACTGAAAACTGGCTCCCTATGTAATCACAACCATTTAATTTAGCAAAGATACCAATTATATATCAACAAGGCAAAGCATGTCATCGTAAGAAATAATCACGGATAGCATGCTATTTAGCATAGAAGCATGGAATATTATTACCCAATCATGTTAAATATATCACCAAAACATGCTATGTAAATATGAATTCAAATAAATACAAGGCATGGAATACATTCAAGGCACTCAATTCGAATCAACAGGCAAACTAAAATGCAACTACATGGAATAGAACTATGCATGTCATGTGAATTTATATATTCCTAATATGATTCATGCTATGTTTTATCCTCACCGAACCAGGAAAAGGGTAAATTTCCATAAATTCCATAAATCATAAGCAGTGGAAAGTACTACAATCACTCTAGGTGAAATCATATAAAATGTAACAGCGAATAGCATAAATAGCAATCTCATCCCTAACCACTTATTAATTTCCCATATGTGGGGAGATCAGTACCAAGAATGGCTATTAACCAAGTGCCAAAACATTCCTAGTATCCTTCACACCAACCCAATATAGTAAGACAAAGAAACAAAATTGTGCTATGATACTACTTTGTAACATCTCGACCCGGCTTACCGTTAAATTGGTAGCTGGACCAATGGGTCACATGGACTAAAATGCATCTCCCCATATGTCAGAGGCTACTAACTAGTAGAGAGTGTATTGAGAGGTGATATTAGGGAGACTATACCCTCATATTAGATTGTCACTGTGGTGGAATCAGAATAATGAGTAGATAACAACGGAAGTAGTAAATATCAATAACATAGCAGCGAAAGACAGATTTTATATAATTGAACAAAAGTGGCCAATTACAATTTCTAAAATTCATGGATTATGGATAATACATAAGCTAAATTAGAATACAAATAGCATTATTTACATTATAGTACCAAAATCAAGAAAAGACAGCAAATCCCCATGGGCAATCTCCATGAGCATCCCAAGCTCCAGTTTGGTCATTTTCTCCTAACTCCTAGGTACAAGCAGTACAAAAAAACCTAGGTCATGAAAATATAAGGTTTACTCAGGTACTAAGGGTACTCGAGTAGGGTTTGAGATATAAATATTAGTAGGCTAGCACCCACATTGTTTATCACAATCCTGATAGTGCAATAAAAATTAAACAGTGTATAGGCATGCGTAATCAATGTTAGCAGTATAATGTAACTAAATGCCAAGTACATGCTTCAGCCCTCAGCTGGTGTATGAACATATAAACAGATCATTATTTGATTATTACCAGTTTATAGTCAAAACACATTTTATAAATAGGGAAGGTTCCAAGATATACAAGGCAACATATAATGATATCTACTAGTGAAGTTCCAAGGTAATATCCAAGGAAACGTAGACATCAAGGGTCACCAACTCAGTAATAATTGTACCCTGGATAAGGTTAAGAGTGTAATCCAAGAATCATAGTCCAATTCATTCCATAATAAGATACCAACTGAGTCCAAGGAGTTCATCCAAGGTAAAATGTGGCTAAGTAATGATTGGGCCTGATGGAATTTAACCATGGAACCTAATTTTCAATGATGGATCCAAGGAGTGTATCTAAGGCATCCTGTAAAGGGGTAAGAGTATAATCCAAGGATTATCATACAAGGAATTCCACAATAATATTCCTATAGAGTCTAAGTAGTTCATCCAAGGTAAAACGGGTCTAAGAAATAATTGGGTCTGATGGGCTTTAACCATGGAACCTACTTGTCAGTTCTAGATCCAATGAGTGTATAAAAGGCATCCTATAGTTCTACATGAGGGATCATACGGTGTGATAATAAGAATCAAAGGATAGAAAAAGGAGCTGGTTCTAGGTGGATCTCAACCTAAGCAAGCTGTATCCTTGAATTTCAAATGGGTTCCTCAAGTGATCAAGGAATTCCATTGGGAATCCAAGGTGAGCTCTAGTCATGCCACTCCTATTTTGATAATTAAGTCATATATAATTCATAAGATTAGAACCATTACCTTTCATTATTTTGAAAAGGATAATTAAGAACACAACCATTTAATCAAGTCATAAGTAATCGATAAGCCCATTTAGTTCAAGCCTTGAATTTAATTAGTGTGATAAGGCCAAGTAGCGTGAAACCATTCATTTAATCCATTTAAGTCATTTTCAAAAATCAAGGTTCACTCCGCTGCCTTCCATTATCATGAGAAGTGGTGCTAAAAATATGTAACCAATTATTCATTTATAAACCTGAGTCCGTTCATGGGATTCCTACATGGGAATCCATGTATCACCCAAGGTATAAGTTTGATAAACCATTGAGTCTGTCCATGAAATTCCTACATGGGAATCCATGTATCACCCAAGGTATAAAAGCATTAAATTTACCAAAGCATATAAATTGTATTTATAAGGATTTATGGGTCACTTAGGAGGTGTCAATGTAAAATGGAAATCACCTACATGGTTAATTCCAATCCAAAAACTAGTCCAAACACTTAGACGATGTCTTGGTTCTTTAATCATTTAAAAAGGGAAAATTCATTTTTCTACTTCCATTAGGGGATATGTACAAAACATTCCATATCTAAAATTTAACATAAAGTAATAATAAATATCAATACAAAAAACCAAACAAGCATAAATATCAAATAACTGCTTTTTAGCTTGAAGACATCGCACCTCTGTTGGAGGGGTTTTATTAGAAAATCATGACATTACATTTTAAACAATTCATTTATCATATTGAGAATCCCAATCATGAAACATTATCAATTGGAATTTAAGAGGAATTTAATCTAAATACTTCACTACATCAATTAAAATTTAACAAAAGGGTAGTGAGTAATTAATTAATGCATTTATAAAATTTGAGGACTTGGAAAGGGACCCTACCTGAGGGTGGAACCAATATAGTACTCATCACTTGATAGATTTGGCGGCGACCACTTGGAACCGCGTCACGCTCACATATAATTAATAAATAATTAATAATTAATAATTAATTGATAAATAATAAATGAATAATAAACTAATAATAAATAATTATTCAATAATTATTCAATAAATTAATAATAAATTAATAATTAACGTGTACATAATTACTAAATAATAAATAAATAAATAAATTTATTAATAAATAAATTGATAATTAATTAATTAATTAATTAACTAATTCAATAAATCATAAAACATTAAGAACCTCTAAAAACCTAAAAACACTAAAATGACCCTAAAATCTTATCTAGAACTCCCTTTTTAGCACCAAAACTAGTCAAATAGAAGATAATGAAATGAGATTCGATATGATATGTGGTACAATCCATACGGACACCTGGATTGAAATTTATAAGCATTTCAATTTTAAGAAATTGGGGTCTACAACTAAAACCACTATTTCAGAGGCCTTATTATCTTTTATGGTAAAATAAAATGTGGTAAAATACTCAAATAGTTGGTACTAGACCTAAACGATATAGATCTCATCACAGGCTTTGATATGATATGTGGTAGATCCCAAACAGATACCCAAATTAAAAGTTATAGTCATTTGAAGTTCGAGTTCCATTTTTGAATTTTGAAATTTGAATATATTTTTTCCTTTGATTATCACATGATTCAAATCTCACTTGGTTTTAGCTAATTTTATCATTTTTGATTTGATTGGTTGTGAAGCAAAAATGGACTCCCGAATCAGAATTTATGGTCATTTGATGCTGAAGTTTGTTCTTCAACTTATTGAATATTTGTTTTCATTTTAAAAAATATTTTTAACTAATAATTATAAATATTTATTAATTGAAACAATATAAATAATTAAAATTAAAATTAATAATCTATATTTTATTATAAATAATAAATAAATAATAATAATTAATTAATAAATAAATAAATTCCTCAATTTTGCGGCAGTTTTTTTAAAAAACCGCTGTTAAAGAATTGTAAATTTTTTTGGAATAAATTTTAAAACATTTATAAAAAATATTTTAAAAACATTTAGACACAGTTTTTTCACAGCGGTTTTCAAAACTGCCACTAAATTTTTTTCTATCAAAAATTAGCAATGGTTTTGAAAACCACTCCGAAAAAACTGTCACAAAAACATTGTTTTCTTATAGTGTGGGCACCCCTTACAACATTTCAAAACCATGACTTTTTGAGTCTGGAACCCCCAAAACTCACCGAGATGCCCGATAAACTTCTTAGGCCTTCACCCAATTCCAAAAACATCACATAAAAGCGTTCCGACTCACGGAAATGAGTTCTATAGCTTGGTTTTAACTTCAACCCATCCGGTAAATGAAAAAGTTCAAAATCCCTTGGATTTTTGTCCGGTTAAAAAACACAAGAACCCTAAACCATATATAATTCTTTACTCTAGATTTCTACAGAAGAACAGTGAAAAAGTATATGGTTATGTTTTCTCATTTCAATATAGGTATGGGTAATTGTTACATCAACCCCTTTGTATTTTTCCTTTGATACTTCACTTGCTAACATACCAATCACTTTTATATATATTCTATGATATCATTGTTCATATTTTCCCATCATTAGTGATATCATAGAACTTGAGCCTCTTCATGCTCCTTGGGTGGATGAATAAGGTCAAATTATATGCATCATTAAATAACTCCTTCCTTATCTCAGGATTTGATGGTATATATAATCATGAACCAAATATTACAACTCCTTATTCATTAATTTTTATCTATGAGGATTTCTCTTTTCTTATAGCTTCCACCTTTTGAGAATTCTTTATCTTCTCTAGAAGGGGTGGTTGAGTAATCAATTGAGAATGGATTGATGATGTTTTTTCCTGTCAAGAATCACTTTGGGATTCCATCTAACTTGAAACCCTTCCCTTCCCAAGACCTAGCACAAAGTGAATTCCTAACCCCCACAAGCTAGAAACTAGTGTTAGGTATCAAAGTAATCATGATAATAATGATTTTTTCCTAAAAAACCAGGATCAAATAAATAAACAGAACATGCAGAAAAACTAACAATAAATGAATATTGATAAATACAAAACTGATCCAAATACAACAACTGCTAAACAAAAAAACTAAATAAAAACTAATATTGAACCACACAACATGATCTCCATGTGACCTCTTGGTCACCACCAACCATAAGACCAACCTGCACCAAAGGAAAACTGAACCAAAAACCTAAAACTGCAAAACAGCTCAGGTCTACCAATGCTGAGTGGAACAAGTATGGTGTGATATTAAAATCTCAATAGGTAATAACCATATAATCCATGCATTTTATTTCCTGAAACCTTCCATAAAAACTATTTTGAAATAAATTTAGAAAATAGTTTTTTAAAACATTTCCATCAAGTAAACATAGATTTCTACAAATTCCCTTATTAAAAACACACGCAACTTTCCTTTTAAAGAAGAGTTTCACTTTCCACAACCCATTTCAAAACAAAATCTCAAATACAAATCCATACCAAGTGACCAAAAAGAGGTTGTGTAGAAATTAAATCAAATAGAACAAGAAGGTTAAGCTAGAAAATCCAATATCCAACATACAACAAAAATAATCATAACATACAAATAGTATATCATGATAATTTCCTAAATATCTCTAGGGAAAATCCCTAAATGTACTTGGTTCAGACTCACCTTCTAGCATATGGTGAATCTCCATTGTCAATAACCAACTGTCCACTCTAAACTAGCCAAACTAGTGTCACATCCCACCTAGCCCCATCAAGTTAAGGGGGTACCAACCTATCTAATTAGGGTCGACAACCATCCATAACTTGACTCTCTAGATGGTTCACAAGAATACCATGATAATAATAATAATAATAATAATAATAATAATAATAATAATAATAATACTTGGAAACTCATGGTATAGAAACCATAACCCAAAGTGTTCTTATGAATGATCCATTAAAGGGGATCCCATCCCAAGGTCTAATGGTCTCTATTACATAATCCAAAACCAACTATGTTCCCATGCATGATCCACTAGAGGGAAATGCATCCCAAGGTATAGTATTTTTCCAAGCATAATATATGTATCATAATAACACATGAAAATTCATTTCTTATTCAAGTGAAAATATGGCCATCACATTATTTGAGTTTCAAAACGCACTTCCCTAAACATTTTAAAATACCAACTGGGCCTTCACACAACCCAAGCTTTTAATCCAATTTTTCAAACATGCCAAGATTCCAACTAGGTTCATACATCACATGAGTTACAAAAACAGTTTCCAAAATATCACAAAGTTCCAATTAGGTATTCACATCACATCACAAAACAACTTTCTAAAAACAACACAAAGTTCTCACTATAAATTTATCTAAACACATTTAAAAAGACATCTTTAAACCATTTCTCAAATCAACATGAAACACAAATTTCATGATTACAATTCCAAATGATCCTTTAACATTTTAGAAACCAAACCACATCAAAAAATTACAAACAGGAACTTACGTCATTTTAGTTATAAAGTGTTTCAAAAGTTCCAAACATGCCTTTATACCAATCATTCATCAAATCATATCTTAAAATTTCCAAACAGGCCAAGCTTTTAGAAACACATTTGAAACCACATTTAAATTGACTCAAAGCACCAAGTCCATTTGGAAACACATTTCACACCACTTGAACAACTCATAAAACTCATTTGGAAATACAACAAGAAAATCACACATAAAGCCCAACCATTTTCCTAGGACAATACTCTTTCAAATCTACACGCACATCAAACCCAATTCTAAATGTTCTCCACACCTCTTACACAATTAATATCACATATTTAAGAAACATAATAAATAATATCACTTGCAAAAAAACCCATTTATTTTATAAAACCCACTTTCAACACATACACACTTCAAACCACTTTGAAAACATCTTTTAAAAGAAGAATCACTTGTTTTTAAGCCAATACAACAAACCAAACATAATTATCACACCATAAAAGTCATTAATTTACACATATAATATCCAATTCGAAACCCAACAATATTTCCAAAATATAACCAAGGGAAAACACCACCCCAAATCACCCAATCTCACTTTAAAATAAAAATTGGCATTTTATCAAACACCTTTCTTGCATTAAAATCTAGGAATAATTAAAGAAACCCTTGAAAAAAATTTCCCACCAATTTTTCATCATCAAAACACCAAATCAATTCGTACCAACACTTTACAAGAAAGGGAAAACAATTATAAATAATTTAGGAAAGCTCAAGAATCAAATATAATGTTCTAAAAAGGAAATGAATGGGAACACCTACCTCAATGATGTGAGGATACAATAAAACTTCGTGATAAGGAAGAATCAAGTCTAAGAAATATCCTACACGCCCTAACAATAAAGATATTGAATCACCCATGAACCCTAACCCTTAGAGTTTGGCCAATAAAAAACCCAACAAAGAGAAGATAATAACTCAATAGTAAAGGGGGGAGAAGAAAAAATCGACCAAAATCCAAAATAAACTTACCTAGGAACCTTTAATAAGATTCAATGGTGGAAGGAGAGCAAGGGAGGAGGAACTTGGAGGGCCCCATGGTGCACCTAAGTCAATCATGGGAGAAGAAACCTGAAAGAGAGTTAAAACACCAGAGAGGAAAAGAGGTAATTTTAAACTTTTAATGACCTAGCCAACTTGAACAGTTTGGCCACATGGTTTGACAAACTATGCACCAACCATACACATGCTACTAGAGAAGAGGGGAACCTCTCATGCGATGGCCACACGGTTTCCCAAATCGTGCACCAACTTTGCCAAACACCACTTCCCAAATTACAGAACCTCTTGCACAGTTTCTGCATGATTTTCCAAACTGTGTGAAAGCTGTGCACCATGCCCTAGACACCCACAATCATGCAGCATAGTTTCCTAGGTGAGGGTGCATGGTTTCCCCTAATCATACACCAATTGTGCAGCACCTACTTTCAAGCCCAAAATATTCCATTTTTTTATAAAAACTCACCTAAGAACTTCCAAAACTCACAAATTTAAACTAAAACCCATCCTAAACCTCAAAAAATGGATCCAAAGCCATGAAAAGAATAAAATAAAAAAATACAGGGTTGGGGTGTTACAATTATTCCCACCAAAAACACTTTCTACCCCTAGAAAGTCACCCAACCAAATGATAAACAAAACTTGATCCCCAAACTGAATAAAGTTGAACACAACCACGATCCTCGGGGTGAACTTTCACTTCACAAGTCACACACGGCCATTTCTAGAGAAAAATTAAACATGAAGGACCATGGGAGAACACAAGAGGATTATCCCCATCATAAGAACCTGACTAACATGATTCCATGACTTCATATCTGCCCAACGTAGGAAATTCCGAAGACACCACCCTAGGATGACCAATGCAGGAACTCCCAACACGATCTAACTCAAACTTCTCCATACCAACTAAAAAAATCACCACCAAAACTAAAAAATTTCCACATAATCCAAAACCCCCAACATAATGGGGAAACCCACTATTGAAACTTGAATCAAACAACAAACTCAAACATAAGCTACAATAATCGATTTTCACTGGCACAGATATCTTCAAATAAGCACAACTAAAAACTAAAATCAATTTATAAAAGGTGAACTAGTTAAAGATACACATATAAAGCAAAAAAAATAGAACTAAAAGAACATAGGACTACCAAGTACCTTATAAATAATTCATAACAAGAGAGAAATCACAATAAAAAATGTAAAGCATCTCCACTCCAACACTAGAGAAAAGAACTAGGATAAGGTTCCTCACATCCTTGTAGATTCCTGACTACATGAAAAGCATCACTTTGAGTCCTATATATGGATTCATGATGTCTTGAATCATCTATTACCTTGTATTTTAGATAAAACATCCTCTGATCATGAGTTCTCCTTTGGGAAATGCTTCTTACAAAACTTCTCCAGATGAACCAAAAAACCACAACAACGACATGTCTTTAGAGGATTGCAACAAGATGGATTCTTATAACCAAACCAACCACATTGAAAACACACAAGTGAACGGTCTGATGAATGAGAATATGGAACCAACAAATAGACTCCCCAATCATAGGTTCATCTAATATGCACCTATCTCCATATGGGGAACCTTCACGAGCAGTAAGAGATATCAGACTACCAACTGCCTAAGCTCCAAAAACCAACTCATCTAAAAATGATTCATCCACCAACTTCTCTAAATGTAGATCCTTGGAGTATAGGGCTCTATATTTGATATATGGATAAATAACCCAAATAAAAAGATAATCCTTTAGTAGATCCTCCAACATTACCTCTAGATAAAAGGAGACAAACTCCTTGAAGTGGTCAATATAGGCCTTCACTATCCTCTATCCTTGATAAATACTCATGAGATATTCCACTTTCTTCACCCTTACCTCCTCAGATATAAACCATTGTATGAAAGTGGTTTTGAATGGATCCCATATCATCCCAACATGTAATTATGATGAAGCAATAACCTTCCACTAATTCAATGTGGGACCCTCAAACAAACCCAAAAGAATCTGCACTCTAATAGCATCTGGAGTTCCCAATGATCTGAAGACACATTCAACTTTCTCAATCCATTTCACTAAATATAACAGACCTCGATCACCACAAAAGTTGGGAAACAACTGAGAAGAACCAGAAACTGGGCAAGACCCACTAGAAACCTTGGGGACCTTTCTAGGTGGAATATTATAAAAAACACAAGGGTTACAACACCAAAATCTACATCAGCCCAAAACACAATTGAAAAGAACATTTCAAGCCAAAACAACAGCCATACAAGCTAAACACTACAAGAAAAACTAAAAATCCTATTTTCAAAAACAATAATTTCATTTCAATTTCAAAACTTTCTTCTTTCAAAGAAACTATCCAAATACAAAATTCCATTTTCACAAAACAAGAACCCAATTTTTAAAGAAAAACCAACCCTGAAACCTTTTGATTTCAAATACTCACCCATGGAATCCTATGAACCATCGCATATGCATTCATCCCACTTACACTTATACTATCCATGTATACATGCCAACATGAACTTTTCATACACAACCACACATATGTGAGTGTTCACAAGGAATGCCAAGGGTCACCCATACTATTTTATCATCATATCCAAGCATTTTACAAATTCTCAATTCAATTTTCCTCCACATTCACCCAAACTTTTCAAATTTCTGAATCACTTTATATATTAATATTCCTCTCCATTTTTTAATCTAAAATCACTTGAAATAAATAATTTCCATTTCAAAAACCACTTTCATTTTAAAATCCCACTCACACCAACTGAAACCAAAACTAACACAACTCACACTGAGCAACTGGAATGAGGAACTAGTGGCCATGCCTAATCTAGTGACATGGTTAGTGTTCTATGACCCAAGTAATAATTATCAACTAAGATGACCTTGAACCATGTATCTAGAATCCACATGGTTCACTACTCCATGTGATATCATGGTATAACATTGTCTCGCCTCCATTTTCATCCCTCATCCACATAAACCAAAACAAAATAAAGACTTAAATCTCAAACTACCCCTAGAAAATCAAGGATTAGAATGAATAGGGGTTCATGACATCCTTCCCATACCTACCTATTGAGTCCTAATAGTACTAATCTCCAACTACCTGATACCCCAAATAACAAGGGTTTTCTCTGATGCCATTTTTTCCTGAACTAAGGTAGGATTCCATCTAACCTGACCCCTGACCCAGCCCGAGACATGGACAAAATGGAATTCTTGATCCCCACGGGATAGAAACTAGTGTTAGGAATAAAAGTAATCACAATGGGAATGATTTTTTCCAAAATAAACCATGATCAAATAAATAAAATGAACACATAGAACAAATAATAATAACCGAATATCAATAAATAAAAAACTGATCCAAATACAATAGCTACTGAACAAAACAAAACTAAATACAAAAATAAGATAGAATCATGAAACATGATCTCCATATGACCTCTTGGTCACCAATTACCATAATACCAACCTAATCCAAAAGTAAACTAAACCAAAAACATGAACCTGTAAAACAGCTCGGGTCTACCAATGTCGAGTGGAACAAGTAGTGTGTGAGCATAAAATCTAAGTAGGTGATCACCATAGATTCCATGCATTTACTTTCCCAAAATATTCCACAAACACTACTTTTAAATACATTTAGAAAATTGTTTTTTAATCATTTCCATCAAGTAAACATAACATTCCACAAATTCCATTTTTAAAACAACACACACATATTTCCTTCTCAAGAACAGTTTCACTTTCCACAACACATTTCAAAACTAAAGATCAAATAAAAATCCATACCAAGTGACTAAAAAGAGGTTGCATAGAAAGTATAGGAAATAGAACAAGTAGGATAACCTAGAAAATACAATATCCAGTATACAATAGAAATAATCAAAACATACAGATAGTAGATCATGAGCATTTCCTAAACATCTCTATAAATACCTAGACATACTTAGTTATGACACACCTATCAGTATATAGTGTACCTCTATAGTCTATAACCAACTTAACACTATAAACTAGCCAAACCAGTGGCATGTCCAATCTAGCTCCAACAAATCAAGGGGGTACCAACCCATCTAATCAGAATCAACAAGAAATCGTCACTCAAACCTCTAGAAGAATCCCATGAATCCCATGATAATAATAATAATAATAATACTTGAAAAAACATAGTATATAATCCATAAACCATGGAATTCATGTGCATGATCCATTAAAAGGGGATCCCATCCCAAGGTATAATGGTCTCCATCACATAATCCAAAACCAACTATATTCCCATGCATGAGCCACTAGAGGGGAACACATC
Organism: Viscum album; assembly: GCA_963277665.1. Lineage (NCBI taxonomy): Eukaryota > Viridiplantae > Streptophyta > Magnoliopsida > Santalales > Viscaceae > Viscum > Viscum album. Next base: position 3,156,380 of record OY728136.1, read on the forward strand.
CCAAAGACTAGTGGTTTTCCAAACATAATCCAATTATCACAATAACACATGAAAATCCATTTATTTTACAAGTCCAAATCAAGACATCACATCATTTGAGTTGCAAAACCCACTTTCCCAAACATTTTAAAATACGAACCAGGCCTTCACACTACCCAAGATTTCAATCCATTTCTTCAAACATGCCAAGATTTCAAATTAGCTCATACATCACACGAGTTCCAAAACAAGTTTCTAAAATATCACAAATTTTCAATAAAGCATTCACATCACATCACAAAACAACACAAATCACCCACTAGATATTTAATACTCTCAATCCAAACATATTTATAAATCCATCTTCAATCCATTTATAAAATCAACATGAAAACCCACTTTCATGAGTATGATACCAAATGGGCCTTTAAAATATTAGAAACCAATCCACATCAAAAAATTCCAATTGTTCCCTTACATCATTTTAGTTATAAGGTGTGTCAAAAGTGAAAAATAGGCCTTTATACCAATCAATCATCAGGGAATATCTTAAAATTAACAAATGGGTCTGGCTTTCAGAAAAACATTTGAAACCACATTTAAATTCACTCAAAGAACTAAGTCCATTTGAAAACACATTTCACACCACTTGAAAAACTCATCAAATCCTTTTAGAAATACAAAAAAAATAACACATAAATCCCAACCATTTTCATCGGCCAAGCCTCTTTCAAATCCACTTGCACACCAAATCTATTTTTAAATGGACTTCGCACCCCTTAAACAATTCATAGAACATATTTAAGATACATAACAAAGAATATCACTTGAAACAAACCCCATTTATTTTGTAAACCCACTTTCAATACATACACACTTTACACCACTTTGAAAATAAATTTTTAAAGAATCCTTGCTTGTTTTTAAACCAATACAACAACATGTGCATAGGTTTCACACCATAAAGGTCATTTGATTTCCATATATAATATCCAATTCACAACCCAAAAATATTCCCAAAATATATCCAAGGGTAAACACCACACCAAATCACCCAATTTCACTTTAAAATATTAATTGGTATTTTTTGCAAACACCTTGCATGCATTCAAATCTAGTCATAATTAAAGAAGCACTTTAAAAACAATTTTGCACCAATTTTATATCATCAAAACACCAAATAAAATCATACTAACACATTGAAATCAAAGGAAACACATTTATAAATCATTTAAGAATTCCCAAGTATCAAACATAATGTGTCAGAAACGAAATGATTATAAACACCTACCTTAACGACGTGCGAATGAAACCAAACTTTGGGAGAAGGAAGAACCAAGTCTGTAAGAAAATATGCACACCCTAAAATCAAAGAAATAAAATATAACATAAACCCTAACCCTCAAGGATAATCCAACAAGGAAACACTACCAAGATAATCTAAGAACTCAAGAGAGAAGGGATAGGAGAAGAGTAAATCAACAAAAATCCCAAAGGAACTTACCTAAGAACCTTCAAGAAGCTTCAATGGTGGAAGGAGAGAAATATAGGAGGATCTTGGAGGGGGGAATGGTGTTTCTAGGTTGAGAAAGGTAGGAGAAACCCCAAATAGGGTTAAAACAATATAGGTTAAAGAGGTAATTTCTAAATTTTAATGACCTAGGAAAATCTCATAGTTTAGCCGCATAGATTGAAAAACCATGCACCAACCATGTGCATGCTATTGGAAAAAAGGGTCACCTCACATGGGATGGCCATACAGTTTCCCAAACCATGTACCAACTATGTAAAAGGCCACAACCCAAATTAAATAACCTCTCAAATGGTTTCCACATAGTTTCCCAAACTTTATGCAAGTTATACACCATGCCCCAGACACCCACACTCAATCCACATGATTTATAGGGAAAGGAAACACAATTTCCCCTAAACATGTTCCAACCATGAGCCACCTAATTTCAAGACCAAAATATCCATTTTTTAACAAAAAATCACCTGATAACTTCCAACACCCAAAATTTTAAACTGGATTTCATGTTGACCCACAACCAAAGAATCAAAATCCATGAAACTAATAAAATAAAATAATTTACAAGGTCAGGGTGTGACAATTACTTTATGATTCCCATGTCTATTCTTTTTAAGTCTAAGAAGATTGGATCTTTCTCAATTATCATTATTGATATGGTTATTGGATCCCTTCTATTTAGAGAATTTATCACTTTATTTTCTTTCCTGGGATGGTAGTATATTGGTAATTCATAGTCCATGATCATATCTAACCATATTCACTAGTGAATATTAAACTCCTTATGTTTGAATATATACTTGAGGATCTTATAATAGTATATTGAGAATTCATAGTCCATGATCATATCTAACCATATTCACTGGTGAATATTAAACTCCTTATGTTTGAATATATACTTGAGGCTCTTATGATCTGTATATATTTTATAATTATTCCCATAAAGATAATACTAAATAATATTTGATGTGAAGACCACTATAACCAACTCCAGATCATGTGTCGGTTAGTTATGCTCATGAATTTTCAATATCCTTAAGGCACATGCTATCATTTTCTCATTTTTTATCAGTATACAACCTAAGACGTTCTTTGAAGCATTTTTTTATACCATGAAAATTTCACCACTTGAGGGAAGTGTGAGTAATAGTGTAGTGATAAACCTCTTAAAATTCTTTCAATCTCCCTTCCCATTCATCATTCTATGGAAACTTTACCCCCCTTCCAAGCTATCTTGGTTAAAGGGTTCAACAATTTATCACCAATTATTGGTTATACCAAGATAGCCTAAGTAAACTATGAATATCCATTATAGATGTTGGTTGAGAATACTCCTTAATTTATATTTTCCTAGAATGGCCCACAAAAAAATACCTTTTATGGTGATAACATTCCCCAAGAATGATTCTTCCTCTATATAGAACTCACATTTACTATACTTTTCATATAGATTATCCTTTCACAAAGTCTTTAGAATAGTATTCAAATTCTCCTCATGTTACTACTTACTTTACAACATATTAGAATATCATTTATAAATATTATAACAAATTTTGTAAGGTAATCTCTAAAGAAACTATTTATTAAGTCTATAAATATTACTAGGGAATTGGTGAGTTTGAAGAGAATCACTATGAACTCATAGTGTCTATGTCTTATTTTAAGGGAAATCTTGGGAATAACTTCCTTATTTACCTTTAATTGGTGATATCCTAACCGATGTTCCACCTTATAGAAATAATATCCCTCACATTGTTTCTCAAACAAATCATCTATATTTGGTAGAGGATACTTATTCTTTATCATGATTTTTTTGAGTTCATGATAATCAACGTAGAGGCACATTGACTCATACATATTCTTAATGAAGAGGACCTTCTTACCCCATAGTGAAGCACTCAGGTATATAAAACCCTTTTCCAGATTCTCTTGTAACTACTTCTTCATTTCTTCCAACTAAATGGTGGCCATTCTTTAAGGATTCTTGGATATGAGAAGAGATCCATGTATAATTTCAATTGAGGACTCAGCCTCTTAGTTGGGAGGAATACCAAGAAACTACTTAAAGAATACATCTATATAATCCCTCAAAATAGTAGTGTCTTTGATCATGATTATATCCTTTATCTCAATAATTTATACTAGATATACTTGAAAGTTCTGAGAACAATAGAAATAATTTGGGCTAGATATGCTTAAAAGTTTTGGGAACAGAAGAAGCACCTTGGTTTCCAAATAACTATAAAGGTTTTTTTGATCTATGGATCATTCTCAAAATTTTACAAAATGTAAACATAAAGACAAATGAAACTTTTCCACTGAGTATTAACATAAGAGAACCCAGAACCCATATAAGATCTTTTCACATTAAATTTATAATTAATTTATATTATAATATAAGAAATGTTACATTTTATTAGGATCTTTCTTCATTGATGATTTTGGTCATTAGAAAACCCTTTTTCATATTACCTTTGTTTCACAATAAGGATTCAAGTGTAAAATCTCTCTAGCAGTGATCTACATTAGCTCCTTTGATCTTTATAAAACACTGCAAGAATGTTGGGTTCTAGTATGGAGAATCTATCATCTTGTGTTGATTTCTTCTACTTCCTTTAAGCTTGAAGGAGTCTCTCTAGTGATTCTCATTCATGATAGTAGGGGAGGTGGATAAATAGAGAGAAAATTTAGTTGGGTGTAATTATTCTCAAACCTCAATTAACCCTACACAATAGACATAATCATCAATTTATAGATTTAGGGTTTGGTTAAAAATATTATTTAATTATATACCAGTCCTTAAATAATAGAATATTCATTATTAAATTCTATTCCATAAAACATTATTATTATTATTATTATTTTATATCATGCATTAACTTACACAATTATAAATATTATTTACTGGATTGTAAATTAATATTCATCACCGAACATGAAATTAGTTCACTCCAACTCTAAAACATTTATTAAATATCAGAATAAATATTTTATTAAATATTTCATTCTTTAATTAATATTTTTGATCAATAAAACATGAATAAAATTATTCTATGGTCTTGAGAATAATATTTTTTCCATTAATTAAATTTTAATATAATTTAATCATGATAAATGGAAACAATTATTGTTGACCATCTTGGATTATTTATCATTGGGATTAAGAAAGCTTGCCTCAAGTATAAAATTAATTTATAACAATGGTTCAAGGAACCCAAGATAAATAACTTAATGTCACAACATTGACAACCACATATGAATTATCACTATGTAGTATATTCCCTTTTCCTCAATATCACATCAAGAAGGTTGCACATTCGTGTCATTAACCTATATGCTGGATGAATTTTTTTTGGACTATCTGTAATAAAAACATCATTACTACATGGATATGGAATTTAATATGGAATTTATATTCCAATCAAAGGGATAAGATATCAACTTTCATAAATATAGAAGGGACATATCCTTCCTTGACTTATTTATTAATAACATGTCACTCGTGATGCACCCAATGTATAAAAATTCACCATGAATTGTATCATAAAGGTTTATGAAATACATGTAAGTGCATGAGTCATAAAATTCATTAATAATAATCATAAATTCTAAGGACAATTACACACACTCACATACAGAAATATCTGATGATACCAAAACATACGGAATTCTTACCAATGGGTTTGTTCTCATATTATCTTATCTTGGAGACTACCAAGTGAGAACTTAATGAGAAGAAGTATCATCTTCTTATGAGTACTCACACCTAGCTAACTACATTCTATGTTTCCCATTATAGTATATTATTCTAATATAGAACTATATTTAAGATTATCATCATAGAATTTGAAGATTCTCAACATTGTAGAGAACTACAATGACCTTATATATATGATAGGTACTCTAGGAAATTATTATATTAAATTTATGAATAACAATGAAAAATGTGTAATAAGATGGATAATATTAAAATATTTGAATATGCATATATTCCAAATCATAAACAGTTGGTTCTAGAACACCAACTTCAACAAAATCCCACTTGGAGACAATTTCCTATGACTTTTATTCTATTGGACCTCATATGATGATCATGTTTATAATGAGTTACGACTTTAGTAAATGGGTCCTCTATGTTGTATTTCATAGAAATTATGCTCACTTTGACTTCACCTATTTGAGTAAAATCCATCAAATATGATAATTTTTAAGTATGTGCATTGTCTTCTGATGTGAGGTTGGATCCTTTATGAGAACAACTATTGAAATATTATCACAATATAGTGTAATAGGATATTTACTTATAAGTATAATATAAATCTCTTGTATGATGTTTTGAATATATACTACTTATTTAGATGCCTCAAAATTCGTAATATAATCAGACTTTGGTTTAGAATCTACAACCACAACCTACTTTGAGATTTTCCATCTCATAACACCTCCATTGAGAGTGAAGATGTATATCATCTGTGATTTCAGATCGTCTTGATCTATTTGTAAACTAGAATCTAAATATACTCTTATGACTATTTCTTTATCTCCTCCATAGACTAGGAACATATCCTTAGTACACCTCAGATACTTAAGTATAGTTGTTAATTCTATCCAATGGCAGTCACCTTGGTCAACTTGATATCTTCCAACTGTACTCAAGGCATAAGAAACATATGGACTAGTATATAACATAACATATATGAATGACCCAATCATAGACACATATGGAACCCTTTCCATTCTTTTTTTTCCTCATGTGTTTGAGGGAACATTTTCCTAGAAATATGAATACCATGTGACATTAGAAACAATCCCCTGTCATATTATTTCATAATGAATCTCTTCAGTATATTATCAATATATATACCTTAACTTAGGCTGATAAGTGTCTTAGATCTATCATTATGGATATTAATCCTAATAATATATGTTGTTTCACCTAATTCCTTTATATAGAAGCATTTATTTAACCATGATTTAATATATTTTAAGACTGGTATTTCATTTCCAATAAGTAATATGTCATCGAAGTATACTATTAAGAAAATGCTCGCACTCCCACTAAACTACTTATATACACAAGGCTCAAATTTTTTCTTTATAAAACCAAATTTTTTTATGGATTCATTAAACTGGATTTTACATGAATTGGATTCTTTTTTTAATCTATAAATGGATCTTTACAATTATTATACTTTATTGGAATCCTTTGGAGTCACAAACTCTTTAGGTTATTTCATATATACATCTTTATAAAGGTTTCCATTGAGTAAGGCTATTTTGAAATCCATTTTATAAATCTCATAGTCATTGTGGGTTATAATGGCAAGTATAATTTTGATGGATTTCATCATAGAAAATGGTGAAAAGGTTTCTTTGTAGTCAATTCCTTGAAACTGTTTAAACCCTTTTGCAACCCATAATGCCTTATAAGTACTAACTTATCAATCCATGTCTAGTTTTTTCTTGAATAATCATTTACAATCAATGGTATTTACATACACTAGAGGATATAACAAAATCTAAACTTGGTATTGGTACATGGAATACATTTTATAATTCATAGCTTCTTGCCACTTGGCAATGTTTGTGCCACTTAATGCTTCCTTGTAGGTTATGGGATTACTATTATCAGCTAATAATGAGTCATCGTCCTTAGGGACTATAAAACCATACCATTATATTTCTCTAACCTATCTTGTAATCATATATAGTACATGTATCTCTAGAACTTCTTCTTCCATAGGGCTTTGTGTAATTTGTTCATGTTCCAAATTTTTGTGTATCTTGAGCCTGGACTTCATCAATGTTTATCTCACTCCCACTATCACTATTAGATATATGATCCTTATCAGGAAAAGTGGTATGCATATCAACCAAAACCTTTTTACCAGAAGTAATTTATAGGTAGTTTCCCATTGTTTCCTTAGGATGTCCTATAAAGATAAACTTTGTGCCTCAGGGTGAAATTCAGTTACCTGAAGATGATTTAAAAAATGATCCACATCCCCACACATATAACCATGACAACATGGGTTTCTTTCCACTCCAAAATAGGTGTGGAATACCATATTTCACTTTTTTCACTTGATTTAGTATATATATTCTTTTTTATAATGAATATCCCCAAAAGGATAATGAAATACTTGCATGACTCATCATTGGTCTCACTATTTCCAACAGGGTATGGTTCCTAGTATCACTTACACATTTACACTAAGGTGTATAAGGATGAGTGAGTTGAGAGAGAATCCCAAAATCCTATAAATAATCAATTAAGTCTTGATTAATATATTCTCTACCATAGTCTAAGAGGAGGTTCTTAATCTTCTAAACAAGATGTTTCTCAACTTCATTATTCTATTCCTTGAGTATCTAAAAGAAATATTACTTATACCTCATTAATTAGACATATCTATATCTACTAAAATCATCAGTAAAAGTTATAATGTATGAGTACCCAACCCTTTATTTAATAGGAAATTCTTCACACAAATAGTTATGAACTAATTCAAGAAGCTCTTTGTACCTTTAATCTTTTTTCTCTAAATGGGGCTTTGGTTGTTTTTCCATGTAAACATGTGTGGCATACACTAAGTAGTTTTAGTTCAATAGAATATAAATATCCATATTGGTGTAATTTAATAAAATTATTTTTGTTTACAAAACATATATGGTGATTCCAAATTTGGGTGTGGTATAAATCATGTGAAGTAGTTTCATTATTTATTTTCATTACTTATATTGTGTAATCTAACACATAAAAATTTTTATTTAAATGTGTCTTCCCGTAAAAATTATTTCCTTATAAAATAAGAAATTTTTTTCCCAAATTTGAAAATAAATCCATCAGTATCAAGTCTGGATATAGAAATAATTTTTTGTTAATGGATAGAACATAATAATAATATTTTAAAACCAATATCATTACTATTTTCAACATGAGGTGGTAGTCCCTAATAGCTACCGTGGAAAGTTTATCTTTATTGGATGCTTGTAGATCTATCTCCCCTTAGTAAATATTTCTGAATCTACCTAATTCCTATTATTTAATACATATCTGTGTAACATAATATATATTTAATACCCAATTTGTATAAATAGATAAATTTCACTCGATAAAAAATGCACTTGAATCTTCAACTTTCTTCCTTTCATTGGTGAAATATTTCTTCCAGTGGACCTTATCACCACATGAAAAACAAATAGCATCTTGCTCTCTTGCTTTCCCCTTGGTCTTTCTCTTCTTGGAAGGATGTTGTAAAGAAGATTTGGTCTTAGATATTTTCACTTTCCATCCAATGTTATAATTTTTATTCATAGAAAAGGGGGGCCCTGAGGACCAATCATGGAATGGGAAACCCATATTTTGGGGGCCTGAAATAATGAAGACCAAGGGTATCACCCCGGATAAGATTCACCCCCTCCTATTTAAGCTGGTGCACATTAGTAAGACATGACACTTGAGAAGTAGGGACTGAAAGAGAGGTTATATGATCCACCACTTTGTTCCCATTGTGCCACGTATGCGAAATACTAATGTTATCATTGAGGAGAGCCTTGCATTGTCTAATCATATAGGTAATTGGACAGGGGATGGTACCTTTATCATGAAGAGTGTCAAGGATAATCATTGAGTCCATTTCCATATGGTCAATGGAAGGTTTTTCAAAATTCATCTCCATATCAAATTGGTGAAGAAGAGTGAGCATATCTGGGTAATACTTCTCATTGTTGTCCATATTAAAATTATAAACAAAGTTGGAGAAGCTATGAGGGAGTGATGCAAGTATGAGATCAGTGTGCAGTTCACTGAGAAATTTAAACTCTAAAACCTATAGGTGCTCAATGTAGCCAATGAGTTTGACTACATGAGGCCCAAATAGTACACCCTCTCCATGCTTACTCTGGAAGAGTTCCTTACATATCTCAAATCGTTTTTGTCTTTCTCTCTCCTGGTAAAGGTCATAGAGATGCTCAAGCATGCTATAAGCATTCATGTATTCATGAGACTACATGAGTTCACTAATCATAGATGAAATCATTAAACATTGAATATCGATCAATTACCTCATGTTTTTATCATATAAATCAAACTATTCATCAATCAGCTCCTTTGAAGGAAGATCAGGTAGTGGGTATTCTATCACAGAAGATTTCCATTCATGGTACAACACAACCCGAAGGTATCTGAACCATTACTGGAAGTTACTTCCATCAAGGAGATGGTATATCTACAATATTGATTGTAGGGATAATGTGGATGAATAAATTTCCATTTTTCTACAATTATAAAAGAGCATATTATTAGTACTTTTCTTGATTACAAATAATAAGAGAAATAATAATAATAAATTTTATTAAGTCTCCCACTATTTTATTAAGTCTCAAAGTCCCTCACCATTAAACTTGGAATGTCTCTTCATGGTATAAATTATAGTGTCAAGGATTTATATTTCCTTTCCTATAATCTAGACTTATTCCTTGAAAATTACAATAATGTATTTTGGTAAGAGTTCTTGCCAACTACGGTCTTGTAGTTCCTTGATCTGTTGAGTGGAATCACTATCTTGAAATCTTAACTAGGATTTCGTCAACACATGCCTCTAAATTATTATCGAACAAACATTGGTCATTAAACTGAATATTGATTCAGTTAAGTCAACCCACTATCTTAATTATGACTTCCCAATAATTAAAAGTTCCCCCAATGTAAGTCGAACCAACACCTTAACTATGGGTTCATCTTAATTTAGATGATGGATGGCTTGATGACATATATTATCTTGAGAGATTTTGTTTTATCATGAATAAATATTTCATGTTTTATCCTTTGCATATTTTTTTAATATTAAGTGGATTTTACTTGAGTAATTAACCATGTCTCGATAAAAAAAATATGTATACTCCATTTATTTAAATTAAATATTTTCATATTAGTTCATTTATTTATGTGATAATGTTATTGAATCCATAAAATAAATAATGCATAATACAAAAATAAATAAATAAATAAATGACCTAATCATGATTTTATCTAATAGTTAATTTATTGAGAGGATAATAAATCAACTTATGGCCTAGGGGAAAACTACTTATATCTTTTTTTGGAACGAGTTCCATTATTCCACATGTCCACCTGTGTATCAGATGACTTGGTATTGTCTCAGTTCCACCTTGAACCACCCTCATGTTCCTTGGGATACCCCTTTTATTATTAGTATTTATAACTCACATGTATGTGAGGGGAATCAAAGGATTGGTTAAAGGGAATTAGATAAATCACCTTAGACACGTTGGTCCTACATAATAAAGGATGGAGGGATGATTCACAAGACATCAATTTAATTTAATAATTAATAATTGAAAAACCATGCAATAAATTTAATTAAATAAAAAACATTCATACATAGGTCTTGGTCAATCTCATGATCAGTCACACACAAGCAATGGTTATGAAAAAGTACATTGGCTAACATTCATTTCTATTTGATCTTTATTATTAATATGAACACACTTACATTAATTAAATAATTAATTAATTCTCTCTTTATTTTAATGAATATCTGAATTCTCTTAGATATACCCGTCATAAATGCATTCATAGCAAATAAACAGCAGAACCAATAACCATAGATAATTGAAACAAATTAATTGAGCATTTAATAATTATATAAAAAATTATTAAATTGTCAAAAACATCAGGTTTTAATCAATATAATAAGGTTTAGGCTAATAATAAGAATTTTATAATAAAGTTGGACAAAGTACAGTGAGAAAAAATGATACAAGGCGGATAGGGTCAAGGTGGTCTGAATAAGTGATGGCCAAGAGTGTCCCCTCTATAAATATTCACAAATTCACAGGGGAGGGACCCCATTATATCATAGTAATTAAAAGAGTGATCAAGAGCATTCCCACCTATGAGAAAATATGATATTTGATTCCCTTCACAGAACATATGAAGAACCTCCATCTGGTCAGTAATGAGCTTCTTACAAACACAAATGTGATAAGTGATATCCCATGGGGTGGAAATATTACCTTTGAGGGACTCATGAATGACCTGTGAATCTATTTCCACAATGGCCAGCTCGATGTTCTCAGTGTTGCATAATTCCATGCCATTAAGCATGGCCCATTTCTCCTCCTTGAGATAGTCCCATATCCCAAAGGAAGAAGTGAAGGAAAAAATAATAGAGCCTTAACTATCCAAGACAATGCCTCTGCCATGCATGATTCATTAAGAGTAGGAGTCGTCAACATTGAGCTTGAGCCCTCATGAAGGAGGGTACCATCAGATCCATCATCCCTGTGGGGAGTTTTTGATGGTGCTATTGGGCTGAGCATTACTTGACAAGATGGGATATAGAAAAGGGGAAATATCCCATAGTTTAAGGAGGGAAGAAAGATCCACCACAAAACACTTGGTCCGTGCAACCAACACAGGCCCCAAACAGCGGCGACCATCGATGCAAGTAGTGTTTCTAGCATTCCGAATGCACTAAAACCTGGAAACTAATAGAATAGCCCTAATTTTATCTTCCTGGGTATCACTCCCAACTCCTAGAAACCCATACTAGAGAAAACCATAAATAGTGGTATTCTGGAACATTGTGATAGTGAACACCGTGGTATTCTGGAACACCGTGGTATTCGGTGTTGCATAATTCCAAAGATACCTACCTTCAATGGCCTCCCTATTGGGGGTGATTTAAAATCTCAATGAAATATTTATTTTTGGGGGGTGATTTAAAATCTCAATGGAATATTTATTGTTGGGGGTGATTTAAAATATGAATATTTTTTTTAATTGTCCTAAAAAATAGGATCTCATTTTTACTGAATTTAAACCACATGGAAGGTTGAAAAAAAAGGGGGCCTATAAAATGCATGACAGACAATAGAGGAGGAATGCCTTTTAAAGGTTCTAAATCCCTTGCATATTGGAGTGTGGCATTGATAGATACATAACGCTGAGGGCTCGAGTAGTGGTGTGTGGTGCACGACGTGGCTGCAAGCAGAGGGGGGAACCTGAGATCACGGAGGCGGTTGAAATAAAGCATGGAATGGAGAAGAGATTATTGCGCCAATTTAAGTGTGTGATTTGTGAGACTTTTAATTTTTATTTGAAAATAAATTTACTAATTCTCGGGTGGATTAGGCTTTCATCGAACCACGGTAATTTTTAGTGTTTTTATTTTATTTAGCTGCATTTAAAAACTCCGACCCAACATCTGGTATCAGAGGGAGGTTCTCTGTTCTTTCTTGCTGAATAATTATGGTAGATTCACGTCCAAATATTTCTATCCATATTGATATGTTTAATGGGAAAAATTATTTCACATTGCGGAAACAATGGGTAAAAAATATTCTGACTCAGGAAGGGACAGTGAAAGCATTGAAGAAAAAATCAGAGAATCCGGAGAAGACTAAATCTGATGATTGGAAAGATATGAGAGATTTGGAAATGAGCACCATTCAATTGTATTTGATGGACAATAGACTACGAGAGGTGATGAATATAACAGATCCAGAGGAGATCTGGATGAATCTGGAAGCTAGGTATAAATCTAAATCTCTGAAAAATCATTTATATTTGAAAAAATGATTGTATCATCTTCGAATGTCAAAAAGCAGAGATTTGGAAAACCATTTGGATGAGTTCACCAGAATCTTGATGGAATTGTCTTCTGTGGTGATCAAAACTGATGATAAAGGAAACATAGTGGCCATGGAAATGGAATAAGAGGACAAGGCTTTGCTCTTGTTAGGTTCTTTTCCAGATTCATATGACAATCTCATCACCAAATTGTTATTTGTAAAAGACACTCTGAAACTGGATGATGTTATTTCATCGTTGCTAATGAACGAGACTCAACGAAATACCAATGATGATGGATCATCAGGTAATAGTGGGCTCTTTGCAGTGAATGGTGGATGTAACTATCAAGGAAGGTTGATAGAATGAAGGAATGGTTCAGGGAGCAAGAGAGATAAAATTCAATCAAGACCAAGAGGATATTTTTTATGTTGGGAGTGTGGAAAAAAAAGGTCACATGATAAATAATTGTGAGAAGTTATGTGAGAAAATTAAGAAATAAGAAAAAGAAAATGAAACAGTAGAAGAGTTAATTAAGGTGAATACCGTGACTCAAGATGAGAGGTATGCTAGTGATTTATTTCTTACAAATATGGAATATGTGGATGATTCAGATTGGATTTTATATTCTAGTTGCTCTTATCATATATGTGAAAAACCGGAATGTTTTGAAAGTTATGAGAAGTATGTAGGTGATATTGTGAAAATGGACAACAAATCGGAAAGTCAAATTATTGGAATCAGTACGGTGTGAGTTCATATGTTTGATGGGGTTATTCTCACACTTTCTGATGTGAGGTATGTACCTGATTTGAGAATGAACTTAATTTCTTTGGGTATATTGGATTCTAAAGGTTTTAGGTTTTCTACTAGTAGTGGAGTTCTCAAAGTGATGCGAGGATTAATGACCGTGATTGAAGGGAAGAAATTTGGGAATCTATACAAGTTTATTCATGTAGGTGAATCTTCTTTGAGGCCCCAGAGTACCATTACAGGTTATGTTCAAAAGGATATGTCTACAAATGGATATTTGAAAAGGAATGTGACATTTTCTTCAGTTTTCCGTGGCACGGTGGAGCCACAACATTTTTTTGATCAGATTTGAGCATTTGTACATCCCGTTATGGGTGTGGTGGGTCATGCCAATATAGGGCATGGCATTAATGGTCAAAATGGATGATGATGGTGAACTATTCAGATTTTTAATCACGGTGGAGATTTTTGGGGGTGATTTAAAATCTCAACGAAATATTTATTGTTGGGGGGTGATTTAAAATCTCAATGGAATATTTATTGTTGGGGGGTGATTTAAAATCTCAATATTTATTTTAATTGTCCTAAAAAATAGGATCTCATTTTGACTGCATTTAAACCATGCGGATGGTTGAAAAAAATGAGGCCTATAAAATTCATGATAGAAAATAGAGGAGGGACACCTTTTAAAGGTTCCAAATCCCTTGAATATTAGAGTGGGGCATTGACAGATATATAACGTCGAGGGCTTGAGTAGTGGTGTGTAGTGCACGGCATGGCTGCAAGCGGAAAGGGGGAACCTTAGATCACGGAGGCGGTTGAAATAAAGCACAGAGTAGAGAAGATGTTTTTTCTCCAATTGAAGTGTGTGATTTGTGAGACTTGTAATTTTTATTTGACAATAAAATTACTGATTCTCAGGTGGAGTAGGCTTTCTCCTAACCACGATATTTTTTGGTGTTTTTATTTTATTTCACTTTATATAAAAACTCTGACCCAACACTCCCATGAAATCCTTGTATAAAAATTGTTCATGGAATCCTTCATGCACCTGATATTGATGCCTCGCTTACTAATTGGATTAGCTAACCTTTCCCATGACACCCAATGAAAATTCCCTTTTGCATGATCATCCCAAATAAAATAACACAAGAGTTCCTTGATCTCCTTGATGATGGTTTTTGGCACCTTTGGGACTAAAAGAATATGAATAAGAATCGATGATGGAATATAATTGATTCGGGTTATTATGCCACCAAAATAGAGGAATTTATTCTTCCAGTTGTTGATGTGATTAGACACCTTATCCACCACCTTATCAAATTGATGAATAAATGGTCTCACAGAATATATAGAAGTTCCAAAATAGTCCAAGGGAAAATTTATTCTATAGATACCCATGCAAGAAACAATAGAGGTGGTGTGCCTCTCCAAACATGACTTCGAGATATAAACACTGCTTTTGTTGAGGTTGATAACTTGACCACTCTACTTGCAGTACTCCTCCAAAGTTTTTTAATGATGCAACAAATGGATTTTCTATTACCATTGGTGAAGATAATCATGTAATCCACAAACATGACATAGGAGATTCCATGGTAAAGGGATCTGCACCTGGAAGGATGAATAATGTATTTCTCTCGATTCATGTTAATCATTATTATCAGGGAATCCTATACTAAAATAAATAAACTTGGAGACAAAGGATCGCCCTGTTGTAAGCCCCAAACTAATTTTAAAAAAACCACACCTTTCTCCCAAAAAAGAGATAGACATCCAAGTATAAGTAAATAATATAAATAACATATCAGAGGCCCGGGTAGGAAAACTCATACCAAGTGAGACTTTCATAATAAAGTTCCATTTCATTCTATCAAATTCTTTTTCCATATCCACTTTGATGGAAATTATTGAGCCAATAGACTTATTATTAATATTAGAAATCATCTCCTCCACAATGAGAATAACACCCTAGATCAACCTATGTTGGATGAAACAATGTTGTTCTCTAGGAATCCAAGTCTAATGATAAGGAGATATTATTCTATTTAGGATTCTCAAAAGCCCTTATAAGGGAATTTACACATACTGATTGGACTATACTGGATCAAAGAGGATGGGTCTTTGAATTTAGGGATAAGAATGAGGGTGGTAGATCTAGTGACTCTAGGGATAAATTCACCATGAAATATGTATTGAATATATACCATAACATTAGCCTTCATAGTACCCCAGGAGGCCACATAAAAAGAACCAAGAAAAATTTCAAAGTTGGGGGCACTATCCTGATTGAGAGAGAGGACCACCCACCTGATCTCCTCCTCCCCCAAGATCGATCTAATCATTTCATTCTTGATATCAGATACCACTTAGGGAATGGAATCAAAGAGTTCCGAATTACCCCTTAGATATCCTTCCTACATCGAGGGATTAAGATTATCCAAAAGATATTTAAAATGGGACTCCTCCATACCTCCCATGCCTCGAGTGTCATTTGTTTAAGAACCATTATACATAAGAATATTAGGTTGAGTGATCTTATTTCTTTCTTTGATGAAAGCATAAAAGAATGAAATGTTTTTATCTCCTTCCTTTAACCACATAGCCTTGGAAAGCTCTCAATCCATTCATTCTTGTTCTAGAAGGAGCTCGGAAATCCTTGTTTTTTTTATAACAAGTAAGTCGAAGAGACCATCATCCTATGCAGCTTCAAGAGAGGATTCTAGTTGTTCAATCTCAAACTTGATGTTTTGAAAATCATTATCCCATGTTGGATTCTTGTTGGACCATTGTAATAATTCCCCTTTGATCCATTGAAGTTTTTTATGAAGTAAAACCCACCAACTTCCTTTAACCGATCTATTCCAAGATGCTCTCACCACCTATTGACTGTTGAGATTAAAGGTTTGGCATCCTAAGAAGAAGAAATGTCCACTTATTCCCACACCACCCTTTAAGGAAACCATAATATGAGAATGATCAGATAAGGATCTCACAATATGGGTCACCTTAGCAAAAGGAAAGGATTATATAGCATGGATGTTATCTATAAAATGGTCTAGGTGGCACCAAGTGTAGTTTCTCCCCTTCTGATTATTACACCTAGTGGATTTTTTCCCTTAAAAACCCAAGTCAGAAAGACCACACTAATCAACTAAATATGTAAAATATTGCATAGATTGTTTAGGATAAACACTACCACATTTATTTATGAGCTGAACACCATGTACCTCGATTTTTTGTACCCAGGATAAATTCCTAGGGCTTCAACATGTATCTTGTCTAAACTACACAACATATATTGTTCAGTTACACACCATGTATTGTGATTTTCATGTTATTCGGATAAATACTTGGTAATTTAGAGTGTATCTCAAGTGGATGACATAATATGTACTCACAAGCTACATGCTATGTGATTCACATGTCATGTTTCTGTGCAACCCACTAAAGTACTTGGTATGGTCTTCATATGCAGGAATACATGAAATGTACTCCAGCTACATGTTCTGTGTTCCACTATCCATGTTTCTTCATAACTCACCAAATGACTTGTCGTATATTTTGGATGTGGGAAATAATGAACTACAATTCATGTATACTAGCTACGTGTTTTGTATATCATTAATGCTCTAGGATGTCAGTATCATGTGGTTTTGACCCTGTAGTTGACCACAGGGTTTTCATGAATTTTTCTGTTAAACCGTGCAGACTACATGTCATGTATGCCAGTTACATGCCATGTAATCTAAAAATCCATGTTCTAGGTTGGCCCGGTATACACAAGGTGTGTAATAAATGTACCGCATGTAGTTACTGCTTGGAATATCGTGTATCCCTTAGCATGTTCAGGTGTTGTACACATGGGTACACTACATGTACTCCAACTACACGTCGTGTAACCCAATCTTACTAACCAAAATTATTGGCGCTTCCCAATGGAATATTCAGTCTTTCTTAATCTATTATTAGTCCTTTAAGAAAATGAAAACCTAAATGATGATAATTAAAATTTTGAAAGAATGTTAATTAAAATTGGATTAATAAACAATATTCATAAAATGAAATATCTAACCACTATTGCACAAATAGATCCAAAATAAAATAAATAATTGTAACTTTGAAACATGAGCCCTATGATGACAATTGAAGGTTATAGGTGTGGGAAAATCACCTTGGTGGGAATATAATCATAACGGTTTTTGTGATTCGATGGATCATTAAAAAAAATTACAAGATGTAAATGTCATGACCAATGAAATTTTTCCACTAAATATTGACATAAGAGAACCTGGAACCCAAATAGGATCTTTGAAATTTAAATTTATAATTAATTTAGAAAATAATGGAAGAAATGATACCTTGTATTAGTATCTTTCTTCATGGATGATATTGATCATTTGAAAACCCTTTTCTGGATTACCTTTGTTTTTTAACAAGTATTCAAGTGTAGAATCCCTCTAGCGGTGATCTATACGTGCTCCTTTGATCTCTGAGAAATGCCAAAAGAGCATCAGGTGCTAGAAAAATGGATCTATCATCTTGTGTTGATAATGTCGTTTGCTTATAGTTACTTCAATATTGAAGGAAACTCTATAACACTTCTCATTCTTTAGAGAAAGAGAGGTGGGGGAATGGAGAGAGAATTTTGTTATGCGCAATGATTCTCAATTCTTGATTAACTCTACATAGTAGACATAACCATCTATTTATAGAGTTGTGGTTTATCTTAACATATTATTTAATTTCATATCAGCCCTTAAATAATATAATAATAATTATTAAACCTCATGAAATATATTATTAGTATTATTATTATTATATGGAATGTGCTAACTCATGCAATGATGAATATTATTTATTAGCTTGAAAATTAATATTTATCACCAGATATGAACTTGGTCAACTCCAAAACCTTGGAATTTATTAAATATTAGAATAAATATTTGATTAAATACTTCATTCATCAATAAATTTTTTAATCAATGGAATAATAATAAAATTATTCCTTGGTCTTGAGAATAATATTTATTCTATTAATTAAATTCAAATAGAATTTAATTGAGATCAATGGAAAAACTTAGTTTGTGACCCTCTAGGATTCTTTCTCATTGGCATTAGGCATGATTGCCTAAAGTCCAAGAGTACTATCTATCGACGGGTCATGTCATCAGAGAGAAAGAACTTAATTTCACAACATATAAAACCACATACAAACACTCATTGTGTAATATAATCCTCTTATCTCAATATATTATCAAGCATGTTGTACATCTATATCATCAACCTGTATGATTGATACATTTTACTTTGACTATCTGAAATTATCACAGCATTACACCATGGCCATGGAATTTAATTTGAAGGTTCTATTCCAATCAAAGGACCAAGATATCAACTTCTATAAATATGGAAGGGAAAAATCCTTCCTCGTCTTATTCATTGATTATGTGTCACTTGTGATACACCAAATGTATCCAAATTCTCCGTGAACTATATTGCCAAGGTTTACAAAATACATTTAACTGCACGATCATGACATGCATTAATAATCATCTTAAAGTCTAAGTACTATTACACACACTCGTAGATAGAAATATCCAGTGACACGAAAATATGTAGAATTTCTACTGGTAGGTATGTTCTCATCATCAATAATGTTAAAGATTTACAACTATGAACTTCATGAGAAGAATTTTCATCTTCTTATGAGTACTTACACCTAATAGTCTTCATTCTATGTTTCCCATCATAGTATGATATTAGACCATTGAACTATATTTAATAATATCATCATAGCATTTCAAGGTTCCCAATATAGTGGGGAATTGATATAACATTATTGATTTGATAGATACTTTAGGAAATTATTACATTAAATTCATAAAAAATCAATGAAGAATAGGAAATAATATTATTAATATTAAATTATTAGATTATACATGTAATCCAAAGTATAAACAGTTAGTTCTAGAACACTAACTCCAACAATGATTTATCATAAGTAAATAATATCCATGTTTGAGAAGAATATTCCAAGGAAGATTAATCCTCCTCCTTACCCTTGTACAGAATCATGGGATGACTCAAGATGTCTAGAGTGATATCACTCTCCTAATAGTTGATGTTGTCTTTGTATAAGGATAGTTAATCTATGCCCAAAATTCTATCAAATTACATTAAAGGAAGTATGGAAATATTTTCTAGGAGGTTCAGTCCACAAACATTAATAGGGGAGGAGTTATATACTTGGGATTTAATAAAATATCTATTTGTTCTTATAATGGATAACATAGCCTTCATATTTTGAGGTGGTGTTTGAATAGTTATAATAAACATTAAATATATTAAATAATGTGTAGATCTAGAATCAAAATGTACATATTATATTATTGAATAAATAACTAGCATACCATTATCAGGATACACCTCAGTAGTAGGGATAATATATTCCCTTCCTTACTCTCTATACCTTGGAGTTTGTTTTCATTGATTTTATTTGAAATCCCTTGGATTAGATGATTTTATTGTGTAATTACAAAGTTACTTATAGTTGAAGAACTTTACCATAGTCTAAGTGTTGATATAAACCTTATTTTCTTCTATCGCACATGTAGGTTACTTCATCTCTCTTCTGCATTGATTAGCCTAATACCCCTATTTCCCACACTTGAAGTATCTCTCAGTTCCCTTTGGAAAGTTTTTAGGATGCTTCTTCCTTCACTTTTTACAAGAGTTATGTTGTGTTTTCTTTCCACTATGAAATTTATCCATAGATACTTATGAATTAAACTACATTTTACACATTTTTTCTCCATGCCCATAAGAACATTGTGAGACACTAATCATTATCTCGACCTTAAGGTTATAGTGTAAAATATTTTCATAACTTCAAAAGTATCTAATCACTAAATATTTTCATATACTTGAATTTAACCCACTAAATAAGTTATCAACCTTAATTTTAGTATTGATGACAAAGCCAAAGCCAATTGTACAGGCCTTGTAAAGTTTAAATCATATTCCCCAACAAAATCATCATATTTTTAATTTATTCCAAGGAAATACCTCTCTATTTTAGGATGAAGAGTTTTGGGAAAATATTTACTGAAAAATACTTTCTTGAATCCTTACCATTCCATGGAATTAGTATCCTCTATTGACTTTGTGTTCTTGATCAGTGTCCACCACTGATCAAATTCTTCTTCATGAAAATATATAGCCATAATGGATTTATCTTGTTCTGAGCATTAGATAATAGAGTATATATTCTCAATGGAGTTAATCCAATGTTCCATAATGAGGGGATTGGAATATCCACTAAAGATAGGAAGCCTTTGACTTATAAAGTACATATCCACAACTTTCTCTTTCTTAGGAGAGGGTGATTATTCCACACGATTCATGTTACTATTCATAGGAAGAGTTATCTAGGCTAGTAATCCCATGAAATTACCAGCTCCCACTCCCATAAGGTTAGGAATATCACTAGAGAAATCATTAAATTTTCTATCATGTTGGTTTTTGGAATGGTTCCTTCTACTTTTTACCATTAATTAAAACATTGAAAGAGATTACTCAAACTAAAAATCCTATAAAAGGGAAAATATGAACATATAAAGAATAATGAAAGTATATCCTAACATATTAGTATCTAAATTTTAGTCTTGTTTATAAATGGAAATTTCCCTATTAATTTTTTAAACCTAACATTTTATTCAAGTCATTCATAAAGTTTCATAAAGAGTTTGAGAATTTTCCAAAGCATATGCACTAGGTGAAAATCAATTCAATACTCAATATTCCATTTTCAGGGTTATTACTCACAGGTACAAGTATGTAAAATTCATATCCACATGTATTATCTAGACAAGGATGTAATCTCTTGGAAACCACTTGCTCTATACTTCACTAAATTTTAGGATATTTTCATATACTTAGAATTATCCCCATGGTTCTTGTTAAAGTATTTTAGTCCTAATCCACAAAAATAATTATACCTATCTATAATACTAACTATATCATCTCAGTAATTTTACACATATTATTACATGATTTTCAATATAAATATATATTAAATACAACCAAAGGATCTAAATTCCTAGTGTATTTGGAAGACTAGGTACATAAAATAAAATGAAATTAAAATAAAACTTCTTTATTTTAATATCTATAATGAGCTTCTAAATCCATTTGAGCTCCTAAAACTATATAGTATAACCTAAGTAATACACAAAAGAAATGGGTGAGCTATAAATCCTGGTAAGGGAATAAACATGGTAATGAATCATAGCATGGGATTTAGAAGGCATAACATGATATCATAAAATTCAAGGCTCATGATTAGTCATATGGAGGAATAACATAAGGAAAAATGGAATCATAATATCATGGAAACATAGGTATATGGAAAAAACATATACCATGACATAAGTATAAGTCAAGTATAACCACCGAGATAATATCATGTGGTGGAAAATTCCCATTGTGGATTAGGTTTACTCTCTAATCCCATACATAACGTCTCATGTGAAAAAAATCATTTCCCAATGAATTGTAGTTCTATATGGGAAAACCCACAATAAAATGTACATGATTATGTGTTTCAAAAAAGGAAATTAATATTTAGGCATAAATATAATAATTACACATGGAAAGAAATGGGTTTTGTAATCTTTCCTCATATCATAATCAGTGTAATTTCATAAAGAAGGTGTTTGATAAATAAACTTAAGGTATTCATTACCCCATAAAAGGAAGGTAGAATAAGATCAATATATATGTAATATACATATATACAAAATTTATAAGCATTCCATAACATAAAATAGAGAGATAAAGTGAGTTGGATTAAGAAAGTTCATAACCCAAAGAAAATGGTGGTTTAAAGAGATCTCATACCTTATGTTTCATTATCGCTCTTCACTTGCACTTAACATCTTGGATAATCAAATTAGATTCATTAATTATTTAATTAATAATATTTTACATATATATTTTATTTATTCTAATTTTATTATATTCATTTATAACCATTTTAATGAGATATAAAGTTTAATTTCACTTTTCAGAGGGTATTCATTTCATGGTTATGAGGTTGGATCACTTGTGGATAATTATTGAAGTTAATGTAAAATGGAAATAAAACTCCATAAGTGAAATGAATTTTTATTAATATAATTATAAAACTTAAATTTTTCAAAATTTCTTTCTTTCCCATCATATGGATGGTCCATTTAGTAAAATATTAATTTTATATGATTATTTTATTTTGGTGATTTTACAGACCATCACAAACTAGTTTCATTTCATTTAATATTATGGACATATTTTTGTTCCAAAATGTGAAAAATAAAAAATATAAATATTTAGGTCATTTTAAACAATTATAAGTGAATTTAAAAATACCATGAATGTGGTAATGGGAAATAAAGACTTATCATCCACTGAGGTAATGAATTGACATAATATGGATGATGTTTGAGATTTTAGAATAAGAGGAGAAGAGAAGATGATGGATGATAGATATTTCATTAACACAATAAAATTTTATCATATATATGATGTTGGATTTATTATTCCATGTTTAATGGATTTTTTTTGTGGATGAGGAGGAAGAGAAAAATAAAAGACTTGGTTTAGGGTATTACCTTCTCTTTTGGATGTCTCCTTTTGGGATTCCACTTAAGGCACCATGGATTGGTTTTTTGATGAAAATGGTAGAACTAGGAAGTGAGGGAGATATTTTTAAAGGGATTTGGATATAAATTTGGAAATCTACAATTCTTAGAAGTTGTGAGGATATGGAGTGGTGAGAGGTGGTATTTATAAGGGGAGTAAAGGGGTGTTTTTGAATATTATATTCATTGGTTTATTATTTTGGATCAGTATTATCAAAATTATTGATTATTATAAATTTTTAAATTAAATATTTCATTTTAGTTTGAAATAATGGATGATTACATAATTCATGACTAAAAAATTCATGTATTAAGCTTATAATGTTAAATATCGTACTTCATTATTCACTAAAAATTCAACTATTTTAAAAATATACTAAAAAATCAACCTAACCATTTTTTTATGTTTAGATTAAAAAAATGATACCTATTTTATGAGAATAATTTTTTAAATATGAGAAATTTATTTTTTAAATAAAATCCTTATTTATTTGAAAAATATTAATTTTAATATTATGATCAATTTTCTGACCCTGTGAAAAAATACTTATGTTATCATAATATTATCTTATCATCCTAATGAAAAATAATATTAATTTATAAAGGTATTTTTTGAAAATAATCCTTAATTTAAATCATTATATTTGTTATAAAAATGAGTATAAAACATATATGTTTTGCAAAAAAATACACTTACTTTATAATTTTAAAGCCTTTATTTTCTTTTATCATGATATAAATGTCCTATATTTTCATTTTATAAGATACTTAAATATTATTTTACACTTCCATAATTGTGGATACTATTCTAATGGTCATTTTATTATTCCTAATGGTGAGATTACAATTCCAATGGGTGGGTTTCTATTCCAATGGTCAGGTTACTATTCCAATGGTCGGATTATTATTCCAACAACTAGATTTATAACGGTCATATGGGTTCCCGCTACCTATAAATATCTCATACTTAATTCATTATTTATTCAATTCCATTTTCCCTAGAGGTTATATTGAATTACTAATATTCGGATTCATTTCTATAGTGTTTCTCATGAGTGTAGTTATTCTTATGGATTGAGCATATCCAAATTTTAATATTTTAGTTATATTCATTTGTATTTTTTATCTCAATGTGATATTCTAAACACTTATGGAAATTTTTATTCTCTAAATTTAATATTAAATTTAATATAATAATAAAAACATTTTTGGTTTCATCATGTGGTGAATATGCTTTATACTATATTACTAAATATAACATAATTATTAGAAGGTAAATTCCATTGATAGAATTTTGGGTTGTTACAAAAAATATTTTTAAATCTGTAAATAATAGGTGGTAAGGAAAAAAGTCACCACTCATATTGGTGGTATAAATATACTACGGTGCGAGTGCTATTTTCAAGAGTGATTAAAAAAATCATGATTTGATTTTTATAATTATTTTAAGATATAATTACACTATTTTTATCTTGTTTTAAAAGATAGTGAATGTGTTATACAAGAGGTAAGAAGTTAATGATGATTAAATAATACTAATTTTTGTAATTCTAACCTTGCACTTTAAGACACCTCTTTTGGAATGAGACTTAATCCTTCAGAGGAGGGTCATTTGGAAATATTAAGGATTTAAAAAATATGGTTATAAGGGTTTAGAAATATATTTTTGTATAGATTTGGAAATGGAATAAGTTTTTGGAATGAGGATAAATGGGTGGAGTAGTGTTTTTATAGGTATTAGAGAGAGTTATTTTCAAATAAAATATTGAATAATTTATTATTTTAGATCAATACTTTAAACAGTGTTTATTTTATAACTAATAACAATGCTTGATTAAAAATTTATTTTTTCTTGAAATTTAAATACATCTAAAATTAAATGGTCTAATTTCAATATTTAATTCAAGTTAAAGAATCAAAAATAGTTTTTTATTAGAATAAAATATAATTTTGACTTTGGAAATTAATTTACTGGATTTTAAATTTAATTTATTTTTTGAAAATATATTATTTTACTCATTAAATAAATTTTATGTCATGAAAAAAAATTATAAAACATTTAGTCGTTTTTATATCAAAATGATGTTATAAAAATTACCATGTATAGAAAAACTGTTTCTTTACTATTCATATAAAATTTAATTTTTTTAAGAAAATGAAATAAAAGACCTGTATCGATTTTGAGATGATGATTCTATAAATGATATTCATTTTATCAAAATAAATTTCTAAATTACTTAATTATATTATTTAAATTTTATATAAAATTTAATGTTTTACTAAATAAGTTAAAACATTCCATATTAAAATTTACACTAATACATAATTTAAGTTACATAATTTTGAAAATTCATTTTATGGTATGCTAATACTGATATTTTATTTATTTATTCATTATAAATATTGTTTATTAGACATTTTACTATTTCCAATGGTCTGATTACTATTCTAATAGTCATGTTACCATTCTAATGGTCTGTCATTATTCTATCAAAAGGTTACTATTAAAATGATCATATAATCTATATACTTCCTATAAATACCACTTATTTACTTTTTTCTTCATTTACTCAATTTTATATCATGTTTCCTTATATTTATTTTATAAATTTTTAATCTTGATTTTAATCTTTTATTTTATTTTCACAATGTTGTTCATGGCTATGGTATTTCTAAGTGACTGTGGCACATCATATTTATAAATTTTAGTTATGTTATTTAATTTTTGTGTCATAAAATTAAACATGTATTGATACTTTGGAATATATTCATCCTTTATGTATATTGCTATATTATGAAAAGAAAGGTGATGTTTATTTTTTTACTTGGTACATATGATAATATACTCTAGTGTTTTAAGGACAGAAATATCTATAAAAATATAATTTTTATGTAAAATATTTTCATATAAAAACATGGAATTTTACAATTATTATCCTTCATTAATTATATAAAAAGAACATGGTAACCCAACATTAGCACAAACCCACCTGTTTAGTTGATTAGTGTTGTAAAAATGTCACTACTATAAATTTAGGTTTCACCAATGATTTGGAAATGATGGAATATTCTCTCTAACTATTTGTATAGACTATACTAATAGTTTGAAAATATGTTGGGTGATAAACTATTCGTATAGGGATATACAAATGGTTTTACAAAACCATTGGAATAAACTCATATACCAACGGTTGTCAAATTCTTGATATAGGTATTGTAAAAAAATATAGTTTTGAGTTTCAAACTTAGGACCTCTCTATTATTATTTGATTAATTAACCACTAACCTACAACCAGTTTTATATACATAATTAGATATACATATATTTATAGATATAGATATTTTTTGTTCATTTTTATATGTGGGTATATATGTGTATGTGTGTGTGTGCATGTATGTACGTATGTATGTATAAAATTAATTATAAATTTTTAAGTATATATTATTATTATACATAAAAATAAATAAATAATGGAAAAACTTATATCGATGGTTTTGAAAAAATGTTAGTACATGTCTATACTAATGGTTTTCTAAAATTGTTGGTATAGGCGCCTAAAATTTATGGTACCTATACAAACAGTTTTGAAAAACTGTTGGAATAGGTGACCTAAATTAGTGGCACCTATAACAATAGTTCGTCCAAATCATTGGTATAGATTAGATTTCTTGTAGTGTGTGATAAATGAAAAAATATATAATAACTTGATATTGATATTTTTTGTTCCTTAAAATATGATTGCACTTTATAATGATGAAGAATATGTGATCAGCACTTGAGATACTTGAGTTGAGTTGAATATAAATAGGTATCACTCTCTATGAATAATACACAAATGGTATCTTAGAATGTTACATGAATAATCACACATTGAGGGATGTATTTCCTTTAAAAATATTTCCTAATATGGTGATGTGGTTGTGAGAAACTCCCACTAGGTGTAGGTGTCACAAACCAGGTCAGGCTGTCATCTAACCTAACACCTGACTTGACCAGTGACAAGGTCCAAGAGGCATTCTGGGTCTTCCAAGTCAGGTGAATAGCATCAGGAATCAAATATCATACAAGTGAGAATTATTTATCTCAATAAACAACTGAATAAATAAACCAAACAGAGCACACAGAAAAACCAGGAGGATTCATAAACATAAAATACAAATAAACACATCAACAAGGTCTAAATACAACAACAGATGAACAAAACAAAAACTAAAAATTGAAACTAAAACAAAACTGAAAATGACATGATCTCTGCATGACATATTGGTCACCACCAACTATAAGACCAACCTTATCTAAAGTTAAACCTGAACTAGAAACCTAAACCTTCAAATTATCTCATGTCTACCGACACTGAGTGGAACAAGTAGGGTGTGAGAAAAAACATCTTGGAAGGTAAGAACCATAGAGTCTATACATTTACTTTATTGAAACATACCATAAACATTGATTTGAAATACATTTATAAAATAGGGTTTTTATCATTTTAAAGTACCAACACAACTTTTTATAAATCTACTTTTGAAAAACAAACACAGTGCTAATTTTCAAAATAGGTTCCCTTTTTAAAACCTAGCTCAAAAACACAATACCAAATTAAGGAACTGAACCAGGTGATCTAAATCTATGCCAGAGAATAAAGGAAACGGTGTATGCAAGAATATAATAGCAAGGAAGATATTCAAGTGCAGCAAAGAAAATATAACATGTGAATATGTAATCATGGGAATTTCTGAAACACCTCTAGAAGCACTCCGTGGGTGTACTTGATTAGGACTCACCTTTTGACGTATGGTGTATCTCCATAGTCAATATCCAACTGGATACTCTAAAGTATCCTCACCAATGTAAATTCCCCTATGGCCTCTCAACAAATCCAAGTGTACAATCCCATATAAACAAGACAAATAAGAAATTGTCACTCGACCCTATAGATGACATCAAAGAATCTCATGATAGTAGTAAAAAGAGAATTAGGATTTCATCACACGTGTGGCATAAACCAAGAACCCAAAAATTCCACTGTTCTTTCCTAGATGAAACTCAGAAACCACCTACGTGGAGGCCCACTCCTCAGAGGTACAAACATATCCATCGTACATAGTTCCAATCCAGGTTCCAACAGGTCCAATGTGTCACGTGAGTTTTAAAACCACTTTCAAAAAATACCACAAGATACCAACTGGTCATTTAATATTTACAAACCCAAATATATTTCCAAAATCATTTCCAAAACTAAGATGAAACTATAAAACATTCTTAAAGGTTCCAAATGAGCCTTTATGTCATTTAGTTACCAAAACATGCCTAAGAGTTCCAAATGGTCCAATCCTTAGGAAACACATTTCTCCACCTTTGAATTAATTTTAAAACCAAGTAACTATTTAAAAACCATTGGATTTTAGAAAACCCATTTGGAAGATGGGTGGAAGAAAGAGGATAGGGAATAGGGAAATATAATTTGAAATCCAAGGTTCAAGGTGAGAACTTTTATAGAAATGTCATCATCATTTTTGTTCATATCCATAGGTGCACCCCATGAACCTATAGATATTCCCACATTCAATGAAATATTCATTTTAAATCGTAAGAAAAATATCCAAAGACCAATTTGAAAGGTTAACACTAGTGTTGTCATCAACCACAACAACCCACACATAAACACTAAGTCACAAAGAGGCATTAAAACGACACATAAAGAAAAATTAACAATGAAAACCAAATTCCCAAAACACAACCAAGGGAAAACCCCAAAAAACCTAATTTATTTTTAAAAGGACAAATTAGAATTTCATCAAACACCTTTCATACATATTTATATAGTCATACTTAATGGAAACATTTGAAAATATATTTTTATCAAAATGACAATATGGAAATCCCAAAAAAATCATTTAAACACATCACAAGCATAGAGAACACATTCAAAAATTAATTTGGGAATCTCATGTACTAAAAGGAATGCTTCAGAAAGAAAATGGATGGAAATACCTACCTCAATGATATAAAAAATAACAAAACGCTGGGAGAAGGAATAACTAAGCCTTAGAGATAATTTACACACACTAACACCAATGAAATCAACCAACATTATCCAACCCTTACCCTAGGGTTTTTTCAATAGAGAACCATGGAAAGAAAGAACCAAAAACTAAGAGAGGTAGAGGAGAAGAGGAAAAATTGACAAAAAACCCAAAGGAAACTTACCTAGGAACTTTGAGAAAGCACCAAAGGAGGAGGAGGAACTAAGGGGGGAGATTGGGAGTTCCCCCATGCACCTAGGTCAATCAAGGGGGAGAAGAAACCTGAAATGGGTTTTAATTAAGGGAGGGAATACTTGGAATTTCAATTTTTAAGAAAATAGGGAAAGCCACATTGTTTGGCTACACAGTTTTCCAAACCATGATCCAACTATGCACACCCTATTGGAAGGAGAGGACACTCGCATGGTCTAGCTTCATGGTTTGGGAAATTGTACACCAACCATGTAAAATGGATCTGTAAAACTGTAGAGCCTCCTCGAATTCTTTACACATGGTTTCCTCTAATTGTGTGTGGTCCATGAACCCTTTACATGAAATTAAAATAGGGTTCCATGATCTCTGCTAGGCCTCGCAAGGTTTGGTCCAAACCATTCTCAAATTGTGAATAGGGAAAAAACTATAAAAAACCTCCAAAACTGAAAAACTCTTACCCAAAACTCAATATTAACATCAACCAAGAGACTGAGAACCAAGAAAAGGATAAAAGAAAAGAAAAATTGTGATTGGCTTATGACAATTATCCCCACCAAAAAAACATTCTGCTAAAAGAAAGTTACCCAACTGAATAGGAACCAATACTCAAACTTAAAACTAGTGAAGATAAGCAAAACCATGATCCTTGGTGTGTACTTTCAACACCAAAAGTCACACCATACCATCTCTAAGGAAATAAAATTGGGGATAAACATGAAGAAAAGAGGAGGGTTATCCCCACCACAAGAACCCAGCTAACACCACAACACCCATAAGGGAAACCCAACATGAAGCAATCTAGGAACTCCCCTCAGAGACCAACCAACACAAACACCGGGAACTCCCAACCCAAACCAAATACCCCTATCTCAATGGGAAACCCATGTAAATAACTCGAATAAAATAGTGAAACAAGGCCTAATTCATCATTTCCATAAGATACAATCATCTCCAAAATGAGCACTACCCAAAACAAAACTAATCCACAAGGATAACCATACAAATTCCTCGATACAAAGCGAAACCAAGGATCTTACAAGGAGATGGTGCCACCAAGAATTTCACAATATGGATAAACTTAAAACAACAAAGAAACCTATAATAAAGAAACTTAAACTATTCATACTCAAGTATAAGAGACGAAAGAGGTACCAAGGTTCCCCACACCAAACGATTCCTAACTATGTGAAAATATTCACTCTAGGGTATGGGGATGGATTCCTGATGTCTTGAAGCATCTGATACCCCACAATCATGATATTATAACAACCATTGAATAATTACACTTCTAGAAATGTCGATTGAATAACTTCTCAAGATAAAACAAATGGCTACATCAACAAAAGTCTTTGGAGTATTGTGGCAAGATAGTTTTGAATGGCTGAACCAACCACACTAGAAGCACATGAGTGAATGGCCCGATGAATGAGAATTTAGAACCAAAAAAGGAGAATCCTTGGGAATATGTTCATTTAGAACACACTCTTCACCAGATGGGGACCATTCACAAGCACTAAGGGAAACTGGACTACCAACTACTATATATCATTCTCCACGAACTAACTCAGCTAGAAACACATCATTCACCAGCTTCCTAAATATAACTTCACCAGATGAGAGAATTCACACCTTGATCACTGGATGATGACCCAAGATGAAAAGAGAAGTCTTGAGCTGATCCTTTGATGCTACCTTTAAAGAAAAGGAAACCAGTTCTTTGAAGTAGTCAACATAAGCCTTCAGTATCTACTAGCCTTGCTGAATACTCAATAATTATTCTGCTTTACTCTTCATTACCTCCTCAGGTATGATCCATCGAATAAAGGTGGACTTGAAAAATTCCCAAGACATCCCAACTTACAATGATGGAGGGACAATAACATTCCACAAATTCAATCCAAGTCCTTTAAAAGAACCTAGAACAGCTCAAACCATCATGGATTTTAGAGTTCCCAATAACCTAAAGACACCTTCAACTTTCTCAAACCAATCCTTAGCCTCTAACAGACCTCAATTTATAATGATGAACTATATACTATTCACAACTCAAACACATGGTTTATCAGGTTGTTCCTTGAGCAAGCACTAATCACCGAAAGCATCTTAAACTATGCACTCAGCTCCACATGGGTCACTACTCCATATAATCCCACTGTACAAAACGGATCACTTCCATTGTCATTATCTAACCATAAACCCAAAAAAAAACTCAAACATTGAACCACCCCTAGAAACTTGAGGATCATAATGAGAAAGGGTTCATGAAATTATTCCCATATCTACCTCTCGAGTTCTGATAGTCCTAATCTCTAAACTACCAGACACCCCAAATAATAAAGGGATGCTATGATACCAATTTTTCAGGAACCGGGTGGGGATTCTATCTAACCCGACACCCGACCTGACCCGTAATAAAGCATGAGAGGTGTTCCTGGTCCTCTTGAGCTAGTGACTATCACTGATAATCAAAGATCATACAAGTTTTTATGATTTATCCAAATAAAAAAATGAATAAATAAACTAAATAGTGCATGCAGCAAAACTAGGAGGATTCATAAACACTGAATACACATAAATATATCAACGGGATCCAAATACAATAATGTCTAAATAAAAAAACTATAAAAAAACTAAAACCAAATCATAAATTCACTATCTTCACATGACCTCTTGGTTATCACCAACCATAAGACCAACCGGATCTAAATGTAAACTTTAACTAGAAACCTAAACCTGCAAAATATCTCAGGTCTATCGACGTCGAGTGGCACAAGTAGAGTGTGAGAAAAAATAACTCAATAGGTAAACACCATTGAATCCATAAATTTCCATTCCTAAAACAAACCATAAACATTGGTTTGAAATATATTTAGAAAATAGGCTTTTATCATTTTAAATAACCAAACACAACTTTCTATAAATCCACTTTCAAAAAAAGAACACGGAACTACTTTTTAAAACATGTTCCCATTTTAAAAACTAGCTCAAAGAACCAATACCAAATGAAGTAACTAAACTAGGTGATCAAAATTTATGCCAGGAAATAAAAAAAATAATGAAATAAGGAATATACAAGTAGGTAAAATAATCAATTATAGAAAAGAAAACATAACATATGAATATGTAATCATGGGAATTTCTTAAAAATCTCTAGAAGTAATCCCACATGTACTCAATTCATACTCACCTATCAGCGTATGGTGAATCTTCATAGTCAATATCCAACTGGATTCTCTAAACTAACCTCACCAGTTGCAAAGCCCCTTTTACCTATCAGTATATCTAGGGGTACCAGTCCATCTAATCGGGACAAATAAGAAACCTTCACTCGACTATATAGATAACTTCTAGGAATCCCATGATAGTAGTATAAGGAGAATGAGTACATCATCACATGTGTGGCATAAACCAAGAACCCAAATATTTCACTGTAATTTCATAACACAAACTCTGAAACCACCTATGAAGAGGACCTATCCTTGGAGAGATAATTATAGAGGTGTCCATCGAATATAGATCCAATCAAAGTCTCAACCGATATAACATTTCAAATGAGTTTTAAAACCACTTTCCATAAAACCATAAGATTATAACTAGGCCTTTAATAATTCCAGACAAAACTCTATTTTCAAAACTAATATGAACACATAAAACATTCTCAAAGGTTTTAAATGGGCCTTTATTACATTTAGCTTCCAAACCACACCTCAAAGTTCAAAATGGGCCAATCCTTAGGAAACACATTTGAAACCACCTTTGAATTAATTTTAAAACAAAGTAACCATTTATAAACCATTGGGTTTTAGAAAAACCATTTGGAAGATGGGTGGAAGTGTAGCATCCCAAATCCAGATGCCACTCAAAGGTGCCCCGTACCTGATTGTCCACATGGCCTCAAACGCACTTCCCCAAATTCTAGAGGATACTGACTAGTAGTGAGGGACTGGGTGTGATGGTGGGGAAAATATTCCCTAATTGGAAGAGCATAAAATAGTAGAATACAATAAAAAATCAATATCGGAATCATTAATGCCATACAATAGAAGTAAATATCAAAATACTATTAACATAAATAACCGGATGTCATAGAATGAAAAAGATGATGTTGCATGTCACATAATCTAGCAAAAATAGCCAAAACAGGTCACACTACAGTGATACATAATGCAATTACGAAAAGTAAAAAAACGGACAAAAGAAACTCAGAGGCATCGTAAGCCTCGACTTGGTTCCATGCTCTCCTTCTCCTAAGTATCATATCAAGTACTTGTAAAATGGAACTTTCCCTTATCAATACCTGTAACAATATAATCTATTTGGTCCCAAAACATGACCCAAATAGGGTGTGAGACTAAATCCCAATAGGAAACCACCCAAGATCCATTCCAATATGCCAGTGAATATATATAACAGCTAGTGTACAATAGTGAATGAAGTAAGTTAGGAAGTACTCAGAAGTAAACAGTCCAATAAGCAATGTCTTCCATTTATAGTCATTTCATGTTATTTAATAGTTCAATTACATTGAATTATATAAATCTTGAGATTTGGCCTAATCCCAACAACCCCTATGTAAAAGTAAGTATAATAGATACCTCAAAAGGCTATCTAAACAAGTAAAGTGAAGACCAAATCCAAGCATGTGCTTTTTCTTAGAAGATGCATCACAAGTCATTAAATTTAATTATTCGAATTAAATTTGAGTTTTTCCTAAACATCCATAAGTTGGAATTAAAGTATTACTCCTGGTGTAAAACTACCTATATTCTAGGAGCCCATCTATACAATCCTCTTAGGAACCCAGTCTCACTCTAGGTGAGGTGCGAGTATATGTCAGTTGGGCCATCCTTGGATCCATAAGACCCAAGTATCTCCCAATACATATAAACATTTCCAATAGAACTCGTCCATGGTATCCCTCATTCCATGACTTGTTCTTCCTTTAAACATGGTATCCATGAGCCCAACCACTACATCTATGGCCCACTCAAAACTTAACATATAACCACCCTTTTTGGTTTATCTATGGAATTCCTCATGGATCCATGGTTAAATCGAGGTATAAGGTACAATAGTCACATGAACCCATCTATGGAATTCTAATATGAATCCATGGTTCACCCATTTCTATTTACCCTTTGATCATAATAAGTTCAATTAAAATTTCATTAGACATGAAAATGTCAAAACCAAAATCATCCAATATAATCTCAAACAATGACCAACCTCATAAGGCTTGGCCTTTCAATTACTCACATGGGCAATTTATATAACAAGAAACACATGTAAATTAAAATATTACATGGTACAACATTAATCAACTCACGTGGGAACAATTCACATATCAATCAACACATCTAAGTTTCACTATTACATGGATTTAACAATACTAACTCACATAGGAAATTTCACATAATAAGTAACACATGTAAATTAAACTATTACATGGTTTAACATTAATAACCTCACATGGAAACATTTTATATATCAAGCAACATATGTAAATTTAACTACTACATGGCTTTAGTATTTATAAACTTGTGTAGGAAATTCATAAAACAAGCCTATCATGTAATTTAAACTATCACAAGGCTTAGCATAAGCTAACTCACATGGGCAGGTTCACAATTAGAGAAAAACATTCCAAGTATGCTTAAACAATCATAGGCATAACATGGGGATAATGGTAAATTCACTAATCCCAAACACTTAATCAATTCAATTAAAATTTTAACATGATTTCAATTCATTAATAATATAAATTCATATTTAACAACTCAAGAATGGGAAAACAAGGCATTCCTCATAGTCATCCCAGGTCGAATGGCCAGAAATGGTCATCGAAGGGAAATGCACCCATGGGGTGGCTCCTAATCAAGGTAAATATCCCTAAACATGCTTCATAACCCTTAATCAATTACCTAAAAACAATAGGCAATATAAAGAGGCAATATTAATTCAATTTTACACCCTAAAAATAGGTGTGCATCACTCCGGATCATATATTCAACTTGACAATTAGTGAAAGGCATGAGACCACCTACCTCATGATAGTATGACTCTCCTCATCTAGCTTCGGCCTCTAATTAAACCTATAATGGAGTAGATCTACAAAATGATAATAAATGCTCAAAGTTCAATGAATAGGTCGAGAGAAGAAATTGTGAAGAATGGATCAAGTGGAATAGAGAGCTCGCCAAGGGGAATCCAATGCATCTGACGATGTTTGAATCGGAGATAATACAACAAAATAAAAGGCCACCCTCTCCTAAGATCACATGGGTGCACTGTTTTTTGAACAAAGGGTTGAGTTTATATATGTCTAAGAAAAATGACACTACTGCCTAATTTAACACAAAAACATTACATGGTGTGTACTAGCCTCATCATATTATTCTGCTAACTTCAACTCACACATCATTAAAAGGTCTTTCTGACTTCAATAAATGGAGTGTACTATGATTACATGGTGTGTAACCCCCACTCATGTTTTTTAATATCCCAACAGCCAATACTCAGCCCTTTTTCCTCCTTTTTCTCAAGTATAACTAGAAAAAAAAGATCCATACCTTAAAAGAAGAACCAGGTTCTTACAAACTCCCCCCCCCCCTTAAAGAAATTCTTCCCCAAATTTCCATTCAAAAGGTGGAAAATATTTGTTTGGGAACAAATATTCCCACTGAGCACGTATGTCGGCCTCCTGATCCCAGGTCTCATCCTATAAATTGCCATGCATCTATAGCACCCATACTAGAGGAACAAACTTGCCTCAAAGAACCTTAGTTTTATGATCCACAATTCAAAAAGGATGCTCCTCAAAGGATTCATCTTCCTGCAACTCAACTTCTTCGAGCTGAAAATCATGATATGTGTTTGAAAAGTAACATCACAATTGAGAAATGTGGAAGACTTCATGCATAATCTGATACATATGAGGTAACCGCAACCGACAGAAAACCAGCCCGACTCTTTCCAGAATCTAAAATGGCTCGACGTATCTTGGTAAAACCTTACCCTGTCTCCTGATCCTATTGTATACCAACCTTAGTGAAACACATAGGATCATCTTGATCCCTAGCCACGAACTCCAAATGTTGTCTGCAGTGATCGACATACGATTTCTGATGAGACTTTGCAGTATCCATCTGCTTCTAAATCACCTAAACCTATTCAAAATTATCCTTCATGAGACGCGGTCCCAATAAATCTTCCTCTCCTACCTCCAACTAGCACAAGGGAGAATGACATGGCCTACCATATAAGGCCTTGTAAGGTTTCATCTGAATTGTTTCCTGATAAATATTATTGTAGGAGAATTCAACCAAGGGAATGTGCTTCTCCCAAGATCCCCCAAAATTCAGGACATATGCCCGAAGAATGTCCTTTATCACCTAAATTGTGCGTTCTGACTGGCCACCTTTCCGAGGGTGGTAAGATGTGCTCAAAATCATCTGTGCACCTAGTGCCCTCTATATCCCTTTCTAGAAAAAAGAAGTAAATTGGGCATCCTGATCTGAAATGATAGAATGTGAAACCCTGAACAATAATTCAATCTCAAAGATGTACAACCTCCCAATCTCATCAACATTGAAGGTTTCCTTGATTGGTAATAAAAGTGAAACCTTTATGAGCCTATCAAGAACAACTCACATGACATCATCACCATGACACCTCCAATGTCAAAAAAAACCTACAAATCATACCCCTAAGAATTCCAAAAATGCTACCGACATGATTTACTTTAACTGGGAGAACTTGAACACAACTGAGGTCTTCTAAGCGACCTTAAAGAAAAGAATGTTTGAACCTTATCAAGACTGTTCATGCAATATTCTCTTGAAATATATTGCATACTTTCACATCACACCCACCTTAAACTAGTGGAGTGTTCAAACAGGTTCACTCAAACCCTACATGAGGAACATGAAGGATGATGAGTCAAACCATCCCACTAGAATCATTACCCCTTTCTAAAGCATCACATATGAGCCTGAATAAAAGTATGATATAACCTTAGATTCAACAACCCCAAAGTACAAGGAACTCACCAAGGTGGTCCATACTCCCCATTACAAGTGGGACTTTGGTACAAGGCCAAAATTCCACATAAGAATAGTGACTGAACCTAGAGCGGCATCCTTATGGAATTCATGTCAAGAAAATGACAGGCATCCAGAGTCCTCCCAAGGTGGTCCTACACAGTAACCTACGTATCACCCAGGATTAACAAAGCCTCATTTAAACCCACACATCAAATACATAATACAAAAAAGAGATCATAAACTATCCCAATGGCTTGAACTATAGCGTGTCGTATAACTGACGCTCTCTTAGTGTATATAAAATGATGTCAAGATAGGGGACATGCTCTTCTCTTAAGGAAGAGAACACTAAGAGAATTTCAAGGATTACCATAAAAGTACAGCTAGACCACTACTGGTTGACCTATTGAAAGAAAATCATCTTCACTTGTCGACGCATCGTCATTTAACCAAACACAATGCCTTTATACCAAGGTATTTTCATGATAGCTCACTCTTAACCATCAAGGTCAATTCATGATCATCAGTACCTCAAAAAGGACTGCACACACATCCAAAACCCAACAACATCATGTTGTCAAGCAAACATCAATATGAAATAATACTCACATGCCTCAAAGGAATTTAAGTAGGATCTACCATTTAGGAATGGACCTTGATTGTGATACTTATACCTAGAAGGACACATTTAAATAGAACCAAGGTGACATTCCCCATATCAAAGGGTCTTAGAAGTTGAGAAGAAGGGCCATACACTCTCAAACATGCTAGTTCAAAACCAACTTAAATGCATGAGTGTATTTCCACGAACCATGATCACTACATCAAATAACTTGGCATGAAAGCCAAATTTAAACTGACCGGTGTGTCAAAATACTTGTTTCCTAGAATGTTCTCCTGAGTGGTGGGACAAACTTCATTCCATAACACTCATGCCACTCTATTTCAGAGATAAACCGAGAATATACACAATAGATCAAAGCTCAACTATTTAACTGAACTCAAAGTCTCATTTTAACAATTAACACTTGACGGGTATGTCAACATATACTACCACGTGTTTAAAAGAGAAAACAGAAAATTATGAATACTATTCATAGGATGTCCATATTTTATATCCTAGTACCATATGAATCATGTAGGAACTGTCTCAAACTCACATCATCTACACAACCATTTACACTGATGACAACATACCAATTCACCCATGACTTAAGAAAAGAGAGGTTCACACAACCCCCTAAGTAGTTGACCATGTTCAAGGAATGTCTAACCTACTGAACCAATCATTACTCAATGCTCATCCCCATATTAAGGGTAAATATACAACAAATATCATAGCACAAAAGCACAGATATCAAAACAGGACAGGTCAACACCTTCCTCCAATCACTCACCCCTCTTCCTACCCCATGGGTTGGGTCTAGGTGTCAAAAAGTGAGAGATACTACCAATATCTACCTACTAAGGTCAGATCTAGTCAATTCAAACACTAAGAGGCATCCTACATGGGATACTTATCTAAAAAGGAAAGGGAGGAATCCTACATGGGATCCTCGAATGATAAACAACAGAGGCATCCTATAATAGGGATCCTTGTAAATGGTACACAGGAGAGGGATCCTATAAGGGACTCCCTAGAATATCATAGGTCAAGAGAGATATCTCACAGCTCATCTCAGATCAAAGGTCTCAACTAGGTTGGTCTGAACTCCCAACCGATCATTCACACTTTGGTCTCACTCTCAAGAGATAACTAAAAATGATAAATGGAGGAAGAACCTATCCATTTAGATAGAAGCACCAAAACACTCATTAGGAGTACTCAAAATACTCTGTGGGTTTCACCATCATGATCTATGCAGAAAACTACTCAGAATGGACTACTCTCGAGTCCAATTCTGACATCAGGGTATAAAAAAGGAAAATACCCTCAAAGGGTACCAAAATAGGTGTACGCGGTGTGTAGAAACCATACACGGTGTGTACCCTTAAGCTCTCACATGGGAGTGTACCACCGCCAACCTGGGCATGTAAACACCCCAGGTACACAACGTGTTAGACGGATACACAGCGTGTACTCTACACAGGGTACATGCTCGTGTCTCTAAACCGTCTTGGCCATTTACTTGGTCAAGCTGTGTACTCCTACATGGTGTGCTACCCTACACAGGGTCTTTTTGTGTACTTCTACATTTCCACGTACCCTTAAACGAGTAGACATTCCTAGGTACTCCGCTACATGTCCAAGTACCAGTACACAGTGTGTATACCCTATACACGACATGTATGACTTAAGACTTCATCTTCCCTGAATGGAAAGAACACACTGTGTTTTACCCTGAACTACATGTTGTGTAACCTAGGTTTTCCATAATAGAAAACTCTAGATTTTCCAAAACCCCTATTTTTTGAAATAAAAAACAATGGTATGCCAAATTATGATCAGTGGGGACCCATACTCCCTATGAATCAAAGCTTGGAATCCAAGTATAGAACATAGTAGTAAAATTCAATATAAGGCCAAAACATGATCCAAAAAATTATGATCCAAGAGGGCCTATATACCTTAAGGACCAAATTTTGGTGTCCATCTAATTCAAACCATAGAACATAAAAACACACCCGTCACAACATCAAGCATATCTATCATGGTATTTATCACAACAGCATGCAATCAATAATGCTCTCTAAATGTCATGGCAGGAATGCATTGCATGTGATTTATAACAACTGAATATATGATGCATGATATGGAATTACCTCATCTCATTAGGTTTCAAACAAATCGAACCACAATGAAACCAACAATAATAGCATAATACAAGTGTGTTATCCAATGGTGAAATCTAATCAACTATAACAACTCAAAATCCAAAAATCACAATTCAATCGAGGTAGTTTAGCTTTTCCCTATACGTGGGGTAGATACTCCTGGGCATAGTTTATTACCAAACTCCATTTCCTACCTATACCTAACTAATGTCTCCAAACAGTAAGGAAAACTAGAAAAGATCCCCTATGATACCACTTTGTAGCATCTCGGATTCGGATGCCACTCAAAGGTTCCTCATACGTGGTTGGCTACATGGCCTCAAGCACATTTCCCCAACCTCCAAAGGCTATCGATTAGAAATGAGAGCCAAGATGTGATAGTGGGGAAACAATTCCCTCATTGGTAGAGTATAACATAGTAGAATACAATAAGAAATCAATAGCAAAAGTAGTAATACCATAGAACATAAGTAAACATCGGGATACTGTTAACATAAATAACCAGATGTCATAGAATACAAAGGATGATGCTACATGTCTCATGTTCTAGGAAAATATAAAAAATAGGTCACATTGTAGTAATAAATAATGAAAGTAACTAAAGTGAAAAACAGACAAAAGAAACTCAGAGGCATCATAAGCCTCAGCTTGGTCCTATACTCTCCTGCTCCTAAGCAGCATATCAAGTACTTGTAGAAGGAAACCTTCCCTTATCGACACCCGCAATAATATAATCTATTTGGGCCCAAAACATGACCCGAATATGATTTGAGACTAAATCCTAGTAGGAAACCACCCAAGATCTATTCCAATCTTCCAGTGAATATATATAATAGGCAGTGTACAATAGTGAAAGGTGTAATCTAGGAAGTACTAAAAAGTAAAGAGTCCTACAAGTACTGGTTTCCATTTACATTCATTTAATGTTATTTAATAGTTCAATTATATTGAATTATATAAGTCTTGGGATCCAACCTAAGTCCAAAAACCCCCATGTAAAAATAAGCACAACAGATACCTCAGAAGGCTATCTAAATAAGTAAAGTGATGAACAAATCCAATCATGTGCTTTGGCTTGGAAGACACATCATAAGTCATTACATTTAATTATTCAAATTAAATATGATTCTTTCCTTGATATCCCTAAGTTGTAATTCAAGTATTACTCCTCGTGTAAAACCACCTACATTCTATGAGCCCATCTTTATGATCCTCTTAGGAAACCAATCTCACTCTAGGTGTGGTGAGTGTATATGTTAATTGGTCCATCCTTGGATCCTATAAATATGACCCAAGTATCTCCCAATACATATAAACATTTCCAATAGAACCCATCAATGGTATCCATCATTACATGACTCATTCATCCTTTAAACATAATATTCATGAGCCCGACCACTAAATCTGTGGCTCGCTCACAACTTAACATATAACCTCCCTTTTTGGTTCATCCATGGCATTCCTCATGGATCCATGGTTCACTTGAGTTATAAGTTACAATAGTCACATGAACCCTTCCATTGAATTTTAATTTGAATCCATGGTTCACCCATTTCTATTTACACTTTAACCATAATAAGTTCAATTAACATTTCATTAGACATGAAAAGGTCAAAACCAAAATCATCCAATATAATCTCAAGTAAGTACCAACCTCATAAGTATTTTCCTTTCAATTACCCACATGGTAA
Organism: Viscum album; assembly: GCA_963277665.1. NCBI lineage: Eukaryota > Viridiplantae > Streptophyta > Magnoliopsida > Santalales > Viscaceae > Viscum > Viscum album. The sequence continues at coordinate 3,198,664 of OY728136.1, forward strand.
ATTTATATAACAAACAACACACATAAATTAAACTATTACATGGTTCAACATTAATCAACTCACGTGGGCACAATTCACATATCAAGAAACACATGTAAATTATACTATTACATGGATTTAACAATAATAACTCATGTGGGAGGTTTCACATAATAAGTAACACATGTAAATTAAACTATTACATTATTTAACATTAATAACCTCACATGGTCACATTTCATATATCAAGAAACATATGTAAATTTAACTATTACATGGATTTAACATTTATAAAGTTATGTAGGAAATTCATATGAAAATCCTATCATGTAATATAAAATATCACAAGGCTTAGCATATCCTAAATCACATGGGTAGGTTCACAATTAGAGAAAAACATTCCAAGTATGCTTAAACAAGCATAGGCATAACATGGGGCAAAGGGGAAATTCACTAATCACAAACCCTTAATCAATTAAATTATAATTTTAAATGATTTAAATTAATTAATAATATAAATTCATTTTTAATAACCCAATAATGGGAAAACAAGGCATACCTCATAGTCATCCTATTCTAAATGGACATAAATGGTCATCGAAGGGAAACACACCATTGGGGTGGCCCTTAATCAAGGTAAATAGCCCAAAACATGCTTCAAAACCCTTAATCAATTACCAAAACAACAATATGAAAAATAAATAGGCAATATTAATTCAATGTGACATCCTAAAAATGTTTGTGAGACACTCTATCACATATATTCAACTTGACAATTAGCAAAAGGCACGATACCACCTACCTCATGCTAGTATGCCTCTCCTCATCTAGCGTCGGCCTCTAATTCGACCTAGAATGGAGTAGTTCTACAAAAAGATCTTAAATTATCAAGGTTAGATAACTAGGTAGAGAGAAGAAATCATGAATAATGACTCAATAGAAATTGAGATATCACCGAGGGGAATCCAACGCATCTGACGATGTTCAAATCGAAGATCGGATGATGAAACAAGAGGCTACCCTATCCTCGGATCGCCTGGGTGCACTGTTCGTCAAATGAAGGGGTGAGTTTCTATCATTCTAAGAAAAAAGACGCTACTTCCCTATTTAACACACACAATAAAAAGAAGTACACGACATGTACTAGCCTCATCCTCTTCTTCTGCTGAATTCCACTCACACGTCATTAAAAGGTCTTTCTGACTTAAATACAAGGTGTGTACTAGGATTACACAGAATGTAAGACCCATTCACGTTGTGTAACATCCCTACATCCAGTACTCAGCTAGTTTTACTCATTTTTCTTAATTAAAACCCAAAAAAAAAAGATTCAAACCTTAAAGGAAGAATCGGGTTCTTATCAGAATAAATATGAGAGTGAAGAGGGAAATTTATTTTGAAATATGAGGTTCAAGGTGACACAAATAAAAATTTGATTATTTGAAATGAGGTATTTTCAATGAGGTATTTGCACTGGGACCCCGTAAAAAATAAATATTTTCAATGGGTTCCCATTTTAAGTACCCCATAGCTGAAAATGGCATCACAAAATGTATTTTTTTCGATGGCCCATCGTAAAAAACTACCATTTTTTATGGGTCTCCCTCTCGTCGTAAATAGTTTTTTATCAGATTATTTAAACAGGTATTTTCAACGGGTCAAGTGACCCATCTCAAAAAAGTATATACAACAGGACTACATCTCATCACAAATAAGTTAAAAAAATTAATAAATTAAAAATAAAAAATATTAAAAAATATTAAAATATCAAAATAATTTTAAAAAATGTAATAAATAAAAGTGTAAACATATGAAATAATAAAAATATTACACAAAATATTTATATTCAAATGTTAACATAATAAATGTGTACATCACTATGGAGGTGGAGGGGGGAGTTTCATCTAGAAGGGGGAGGGAAATCCATTCCTACACCCTGAGTAAAGTGTCGCATGTACTCCAGTATCTGATCATGATACTAGTGGTGTTATCATCACATCTCCTCTTGTTGTTGTTGGTGTTCTCTATGGAGTTATTCCTACTCTCTATGCATGGCCTCTATAACCTCACTCTAAGATCATAGTTGCTCCTCATATTGTGAGTCTGATGATGAAGACTCTCTATGATATCCCCTCGATCTGGACACTGACCATGCAGAAGTACCATAATAACTGTGAGACATTAATTGAGAACCAATACCAACCAATCAGTCTTTCTCGAAAGCATTCCAACTTACGTGCATCCTTGATGAATCATCAAATCCTGCTGCATAGGTGACCTCTCTCTCAATATCATCCAAAATCTTATCTTGTGTCTGAGAAGTCATGGCCTCATATGAATCCTTCAATTTCAATTTGAAATTAAAAGAGTTAAAATATTATTTTTAGTTAATTTTAAAACTCAAAAAAAAAATATATACTAACCACAATTTGACGTTGGAAACCACTTGTAATCTCTCATATGATAGGATCATTGTACATCCTCTTATAAACATCAAACTTCATAATATCAGTATGTTCAATCGCCTATATGAGTATAAAATAAATAGTTTACATTTAAAGTAATATAAATTATTAAAAAAGTACTTACCATATGTCATCGATAAGTACTGAATGTATAACTACCAGATTGATGCGTCACCTCATGCCTCCTCCAGTTCTACTAACCTAATTATTTCCTCCTCTGAAAACTATCTCCCAACCAATATGAACATAATCCATCCCAAAATTGAGATGAGCTGTCACTATAAAAAAATAGTAGATTAGAGGCGGTTTTTCAGAAGGGGTTATGCACAACCCCCTCTAAATTAGGTTTAGAAGGGGTTATGCACAACCCCTTCTAGTCATCGAATTTAGAGGGGGTTCACAACCCCCTATAAATGTTTTTAGCATTTTTTTGAAACATGGTTGGATTTTAGAGGAGGTTATGTCAAAGTCATTGCAAATTTAATAATTAGAGCCGTTATATGTTCGGTTGGATTTTAGAGGTGTCATATATATATATATATATTGGATATTAGAGGTTATATATATATAATGGGATTTTTTTAAATAGAAATAGTGGGGGTTCACAACCCCCTCTAATTTAAGATATTAGAGGGGTTCATGAACCATTATTAATCCCTTAATTATAGGGGGTTTTGAACCCCTTCTAATTAAAGAAATTAGAGGGGGTTGTGAACCCCCTCTAATTTAAGAAATTATAGGAGGTTTTGAACCCCCCCCCCCCCATAATATATGATGTTATAAAGGGTTTTGAACCCCCTTTAATATATAATGTTAGAGGAGGTTTTCAACCCCCTTTAATATATGGCATTATAGGGGGTTTAAAACCCCTTCTAATTTATGACATTAGAAGGGGTTTTTAACCCCTTCTAACTTAATATATTTGAGGGGATTTTGAACCCCTTATAATTTATGACATTAAAGAGGGTTTTGAACCCCTTCTAATTTATGACATTAGAGGTCATTTTGAACCCCTTATAATTTATGACATTAGAAGGGGTTTTTAACCCATTCTAATTTAATATATTAGAATGGGTTTTGAACCCCTTTTAATTTATGACATTAAATGGGTTTTTTTACCCCTTTAAATTTTTATTTATTTTTTAAAATAAATATCATAAAAATTCAAATTCTATAATGTGTGTGTGTGTTACATAAACACATTATATAAATGTATTGAAATGCATTATAAACACACACACATATATATAAATACATTATATATATACTTTAAATAAATAATTATATATATAAATAAAAATGTATACAAGTATAAATATTGGAATACATAATATAAATGTAATTATAAATATATTTATCCAAATATATAAAATTTATATATGGTTTTATAAATACTATGCATTTTTATTTTGATTTATATTATACATATATTATATTAAATACATTTTTATTGTTTATTTTTGTATAAATACATTTATAATATATTATGTAACAAATATATATAATATAGACAAAATTAAAATATATATATATATTTATATTATATATTTATATTATATTATAAAATATTTTATTAGATGTATTATATTATAAAATATTTTATTATATATAAATTTATATATGTTAATTAAATAATTATTTTTTAGATATTGTGGTATACCATATTAATTATAAATTGATTTAGTATATATATATATATACATATCATTTAATTATATAAAATATTTCCAATTATATGAATGTATTTAATTTTGTGTGTCTATATATATGTGTTTTTGTGTGTGTGTGTGTGTACATGATATGATATAAATGTATATAATTACATACATAAATAATTAATGTATAATATTTATAAAACATGTACATGCTCAGAGACATATATATAATTATATAAAAATAATTATATATATATATATATATTCTAATTATATTATATCTTTAAATATTATATAAATACATAAATATCAATGTAAATAGAATTATATATATATATTATATATACACAGATAATATATATATACACATTATACACAAATATATTATATATTATAGACAAATATAAATATATTATATGATTTAAATCTCTATAGAAAATATATATATATATATATATATATTCTCTAGTTTATCTCAGTGTAAATAAATACAATTTGTTGTATATAATTAACAAAAATATCTTTGCCGAAGTGGTATAGTCGCTGGTTTTTAATTTGGAAAGTCAGTTCTTCAAAACTCATTAGATGTTGAAATTTTTAATCCCTTGCCACTTCTGACAGAAGCGCTATGTGCACTAGGGCCCACATCTACGTTCAGTGTCTACAGGTTGGGGGTGGTGTCGCCGGGGTGTGTCTATGGGCTACGAGGGGGGTGATAGGCAAGCAAGGGATGTGGGTGGTGTCCAATAGTGTCTGGGGTAGTGTTGTGGGGTAGTTAGTGTCTTTGGAGTCCACAGGGGTGTCAATAGGGGGCATGGGTGGGTGCGGGGGTGTGGGGTGTCAATATGGGGTGTGGGGTGTCCATGCGAGTGTGTATATGGAGTCCATGGTGGTGTCACTAGGGGGCGTGGGGGTGTCCATGTGGGATTTTCTGGGTGTCGTGGGGGTGTCATGGGGGAAATCTATATCAAAAAAAATAATGACCATTTAGAGGCGGTTATAGAACCTCCCCTAAAATTGATATTCATTCTAGATTAGGGGAAATTCTATAACCACCCCTAAATGAATTCATGAATTAGGGGCAGTTAGAACCGCATCTAAATGACCGGGTTATGGTGTATTTCGGGAGAAATTAGAGGGGGTTAAAACCCCCTCTAATCTAACCATCACTAAACACTGGTTTATTTTTATTAGTGCTTACAGAAAACCACCTCTAATCACACTAAGCAGGAACTTTACCGATGATAAAGTTTAACCACCGCTAAACTGTTTAGAAGGGGTTATAATGCCATCTAATCTCTGAGTTTTTTTATAGTGTGTAATCCAGTCGAAGGGAATAATAAGACATATCAAAATCCCTGACTCCCACTTTCTTCATGGATATCCTCCTCAGATTTCACAAAAATTGACCATAACGATCGTGCATAAATACCTCTCAGGACTCCTAGATAGAAGTATGCATTATATCATTAATGGGATACCATAAACCCTACAATTAATTAATAATAGACTCACTGACTGAAAATTGAATTTTTATTAAATAGGAGGTTAATGACCCATCGGAAACAAAGAGGTCTCAAGGAGGTCTGAAATGGTGAAGGCCAAGGGAATACCCTTGAACAAAACTTTTACATTACATGGGAAGGGAACCCACACTATCAAAGATGATAAGAGTGTCCTTCATATTTTCAGCCCTTGCAAGAGCATTTACTGAGAAGTTGGACTCACTCCAAATATGCCTCACCAGCTGGCTATAATTGGTATCCAACGAGAAACTTATAGTGATATAAAACAACTCCCATGGTGTGCCACATTCCACATGAAGGATTCTAACTAAAACCTCAAAGTCAGACTCAATATCCAGGGCATGAATATCCAATCTTTTAAACAACTTGAGATCCGTATAGAGAGTCCTAGTTTCTACACCCAACAAACAGCTAGGTCTATAGAATGCACTAAATCCAAACCTAACTGAAACCCTTGAGTCCCTAAGAAGTCCCCCACATCTTATCTGCTCATTCATAAAGGATCCATCAACATTAAGTTTCAGGCCATTTGAAGGAGGTGTCCATCCAACCCAATGATAAATCATGCAGTGTCGAACATCAATAGAAATTTTATCCCATGTCACCCATTGTAATGCCCAGACCCTAATTTCCTAGAGCTGGTGCATTATTTTATTACATTTTTATGATCACAATAAAATAAAATCTCAAAGGAACGATTGGTTTAGTAGCCTTGGAAATACTAGATACAAACATAAGTTTTACATTACATATTGAAATTAAAAATAACATATTATCCCCTTTGAAAACTCTCATATCCCTTAGAATATCACTGCATGTCAATCATATTATACTTCTTCACATCCTGGGTAAAATTAAACATAAGAAAGTGGTGAGGACAAATGCTTAGTAAGGATAAACAATATAGCGGAATCTATCATAAATAAGCATAAACTTTTAAGGCAAGTTATAAAACTAAAACACAAGCCTTTTAAACATAATAATCAGCACAATATGGTAAGAATAAATCAAATAACGTCATTTAAACTTCCACATGGATATTCTACTAGTCAAATAATCACATGCAATATCAATAACTAATTTCATAATGATAAAATGTATAATGTCGGACATTATAACCATACCGTCAAGGCCTCATGAAAAGACCATTACCATACTGTCAAGGCCTTATTCCAAGATATTAGTTTGTATCATGAGACCTATTGATTCATAGAGAGGCTATAGCGGGACCCAATCATCACTTACTAATTCCAAATCATTCCTCTTATGAAAAGGGTGAAACGTAACATAAACATTCATATTAAAACTAGCATATGAAATGTTAAAACTTTAACTGTAAACTATGAATGGTATAAACATAACACATCCATAATAAAATATATCATAAACCCTTTAATAAACTATGGAAGATTTTATCATAATAATTCAACCTCAAATAAGCATAAAATCCAATAAAGTATGTTGATGTAGATGAAAATAATTTAATAAATTCATTAAAACTCTTTGAGGGAAAAATCCTTTTTTACATTGAAATAATTTAAAAGCCGAACAATTATAAAAGAAAATATTTCTTTTGAAAATATCCTTCTAATCTTTTAAGGAAAGCTGCAAAATGTTAGGGTTTCATAACGGCGGAAAATAGCCACTTTCACCACATAAGTTAAAAAAATATTCTATCCTAAAATATGTTGAAAAGGTTATAAAGTACCTCATTTGAAAAATGACGGAAAGATTCCTTTAAAAATGTTTTGTAAAAATTCAAACATGGGTAAAAATGACTTTAAACAATTTTCTATAATATTTTGAATTATATTTTAAGAAACATGGACAATTATGGTAAGGATGTCCCAGTAGATACTTACATATAAGTAATCTCAGATAATAAAGAGATTGTGAAATTAACCATTGCCTTATACTTTCCTTTAGTTGAGGGTGAGTTATCCTCCTTTATAATGGTTAAAACAGGTTATAAAATTATACCAGGACCATTTTCATATTTATGATATCATATATTATCCTTTTATATCATTTTTTGTAATAATATTTTAGTATTATCATTGTTTCGGGTGTTAACTGCTTCGCTTTCCCATTCATGTTTTGTCATGTAAGTCATTTTTTTATGCATAATATATATTTTACTCATATTTACAATGAAATTAAGTTCATAATTATTATTTTTACTCATCATATAAATTTTATAATCATTCTTGAATGGTTAACATAGAGAATAAATCTCATCACATCGTGGAGACAGTAGGTCGTACGTACGCACGAGCGACGGTATCATTCCCTTAATGGTTAAATGGTATGGAATTGGATGTTATATTAATTATAAAGAATAATTATCATGTTATATTCATTATTTATATCCATTATACTCATCATTATACTCATCCAAATAAATTAATTTTGAATAATAAATTACACCATGGCATGGAGAGGGTAAGTCGTACGTACGTACGCATGGTGATATTGTTATTCGTATGATGGATAAAATGAGTAATATAGTTGTCCCGTGATTATAATGACATCTAATTATATGGATGATACTATAGTTATTATTTTTATATGGAAACAACCTATAAAGAGGAAGTAGAAGAAGAAAAAAACTTTTAAAGCGGTGATAAAACAATGACCTCTTTTCTGAGTGTCTACTTTTGGTTTGCACAAAAGGAATACTTAGGATGGCTTTCTTCCCAAAGTGTAGAATCTAGGATTAAGTTAGGGATGTTGGTAGAATAATTATTCAAGGGTTTTCTGATCCAAATGGATTTGGGGGTGTGAATTAAAGAGAAAGTGAAGTTCCCTTTTATAAGAGATGTGAAAGGCACTTTTTGAAGATCTTAAAATATTAATTTATTATAAATTGATTTTCAATTTAAAATATCTATAAAGTGATTTATTTAGAGGATAAGATGAGTATGGGTCAAAATCCTCTTATAAAATGTTTTTTAGACAAGTTTAGGTCCTGAAATTAACTTTCTGTAAAGACCCGTAAAATTCAAGGGAAATTTTTTCTTAATTTTCTTTAGAATTTTACAAGAGCGCGGTTTCAGACGGCACCTGATTCCGAGGCCCGGAGTGCCCGGAATTAATTTCCGAAGTTTGGCTCGGGTACGTTCAGTGAACGAACGAGCGGGAATTCCTAACTTTTGATCCGGTGCTCGGAATTGAAATCTGAGGGCACCGATGAACTCGCAGCGCCGATATTCGCTTAAAGAGACCTTTTCGGGAGTTGCGTTTGTTGCGGGTTGAAAGTTAATTTTTGGGGTTTTTAGTTGAGTTAAATAAAATTTGTGTAGAACAAATTTTATTATAACTTCTTAAAACCTATCAAAGGAGGTTGGAAGTGGGACCCACACCCACTTAACCTCCCTTGGGAGGATTAAGTGTGGTGGGGCCCACACGAACCCCTAATTCTTTTCAAATTCCCTAACCCCTCTAAACCCCCTCTTAATTATGTAACTCTTCCCTACTTTAACTCTTGCCAACCTATCTCTTCACTTAATTTTGTCAACTCTAGATTTAATTAATGAATTGAATTCAACTTTTGAATTTTGAAAGGTTGGCAAAGTGAAAATAAAATAAGGTGTAGCTTATTTTATTTTGGGTTGTTTGTTTTGTCTTCTTGAGAGGTGGAGAGCTCTTCTTCTTCTTCAAACTCAACGAAGAACGCGAAGAACGTCGTTCTTCAACGAAGAACTTCTCCGCCGAAGAACATGGTCCATCCGCGACGCCGTATCCGCGACGCGACGTACTTCTTCCGCGTCATCTCTTCCGCGGCGGTTTTCCGCGACGAACGCCATCGACAACGACTCTTCCTCCGACGTCAAAGGAATTGACACCGATATTCCACGACTACGTCAACGTGTGACTATCGAGGTAGAGGTTCTTGAGTTCGTTGTTTTCTTTATTATTTGACTTTCCTCAAGACTTGACGAGGAACGCTCAATTTCCGACGAAGAACGCCGCTCCGCTCTTCTTCGTTTACCGTGTCAACGAAAGGGGACGCCACTTCTTTCTCGGACAACCTTCGTCGGCGTACAAGTTTCGCCAACGACGTGTCTCTTCGAACGCATCCCTTCGTCATCGGATTTGACGAACGGCTTCCGCGACGCCCGACCTCCGCGACGTCGTCTTCCGCGGAACGTAGACAATCTTCGAACCTTATACCCGAGGTAGGGGTTGTCGAATTCTTTTTGGTTTCCTTATTTTATTCTTGATCGTGATTTTAGCAAGACTAACGTGAGGCTTAATTTATTTTAAGTTGCGTTATTATTTTAACGTGAGGGGGGCCGGACCGCACGAACACGGCCGAACCCCCCTCCATCGTTCTTGTTTATTCTTGCGGGTGGAAGCAAGTGGCGTGGTGCCGTCGCACCACGCGGATGATCGTGCAAATATTTTACGCGGCGCCGTCGCGCTACGCCAAGGAAAAATCTTCAAGAACGCGACGCCGTCGCGCCGCGTTGAAAGGAATCATGGCACGGCGAAAGGGGCGCGGTGTCGTCGCACCGCGCCGGACGACGAACACCGCGGCCGGTTCCGGGCCGCGGCAGGACGAGGAGACCGCGGCCGGTTCCGGGCCGCGGCGGGACGAGAAGACCGCGGCCGGTTCCGGGCCGCGGCGGAAGAGAAGACCGGCGGCCGGGCCGCCGGCGTCGGAAGCCGAAGAGGGGACCGGAAATTCCGGTCCCGTTGGAGATAACCGGCCGGCCAGCTGGCCGGCCGGATGCCGTTAAAACCGGGGGAATTAATCCCCCGGCCCTCATAAAAACCCCCCTCATTATGAGGGGGGGAGGTACTTTGAAGGAGGGGGCAGTCGGCCCCCCCGGTTCCGCTCAATTCAGGCCCCCCACGTGGGGGGGGGGGGCATGTTTTAAAAAAAAAACGGCGCGGCACAAAGGCCGCGCCGCCCCTCAAAAACCGCGGGGCTTAGCCCCCGCGTGCGGCCCCTCGCGGCGCCAGGCCGCCGCGGCCCGCTGCGCCGCCGCGCCGCCGCGCCGCCTGGCCGCCGCGCCGCCCCAGGGGGGGGGGGGGGTCGGCCCGGGTCGGCCCGGACCCGGACCCCCCCGTTTCGAACCATATTTGGTTTTTGGCCCATAACTTGAGCCTCGGACCTCCGAATGACGAACCGTCTGCGGCAACGCGATCCTTGGATCGAGACGGTCGTTTCGATATATCACACTCAAGGTTTCGGTTAACTTTGAGTTCGGCCGGGTTGGTTCGTTCACGAAACCAACCGGGCCTTCGGAGCGGAAACGCTCATATCTTGAGCTACGAACGTCCGATTGACGCGCCGTCAGTCGCGTTGTGTTCCTCTTAGTGAGACGGATCTTTTGGCATACTCCGCCCGAGGTTTGGACGCAGGTGGAGTACGGTCGGGTTGGTTTTGCCTTAAAAACCAACCGGGCCCCGGAGACGAAAATGCCAATAACTCTCAGACCGGGCGTCCGATCGACGCGCCGTCTGTTGCGTTGAGTTCCTGTTGACGATACGGAACTTTTGGATACATCAACTCTGGTCTTCGTGACAGTTGATGTATCAGCCTCTCGGCTCGTGGAGCGGACCCTCCGAACGAGCTTGCTATGTGCGGGAACCCTAGTGCTGGCTGCGACTGCTACTACTGCTACTACTGCTACTGTGACTGCGACGACGACAGTACAGAGATCCTGTGTGGATTCGACGACGACGACTACAGCACTCAGCGATCCTACGTGGATCAGTGCTACAGGTCCTGTGTGGGCCCGATCCTGTGTGGGTCCTTGCGCTCAGCGGTTCTGTGTGAGCCAGCGCCTACAGGTCCTGTGTGGGCCCGATCCTGTGTGGGTCTTTGCGGGGGTTAGTTACCTATCGATCCTTCGTGGGTCCGACGACTTAGATGGATCAGTGATCATCTTTATCGTCCTTGAAGAAGTATACCTGTGTGAGCTGAATCCTGTTGCTTTCCTGTGTGGATTGTGTTGTGCAATCCTGTGTGGATTATGTTTTGCTTTCCTATGTGGAATACGTATACTTTCCTACGTGGACTGAGTTGTACTTGGGCTCCGAGGTTGGAGCGTATTTTAATTGATGACTTAGGTATATGTATGGGCATATACCTAAGCAGTGTCGGTTGATACTTCGTGATTGTACTTTTCTTCGTGGTTTATCCTTTGTGGATTTGAGAGACCTTCAGGGGTCTCGGGGTCCCTACTGAGTAGCTTATACTCACCCCTGCACGGGCTTCGCCCGCACTACGTTGTGTTGGTTGCAGACGACGGACAGCGTTGACCTTAACTGAGGCTTGTAGAGCGGGACGGTACCTGGAGGTGGACCACTGGGAGGGACGTGCACAGAGCGGACGGCGGGACCCGTGGAGCAGAGGAGCTATCTGTACCCACCCTTCAGGTGGGATTTCCAGTGGACAGCTCGGTGTAGCGGCTTTTACTTTTCAGTTGCTGTTTTCCCTTTCGAGTTGTACTTTACTTTCAGTTTGGGTTTGTATTCTGGCCCATTTACTTTTCCGCACTTTCAGTAGTACTCTGCTTTTGTTTAGTGTTTACTTTCCGCTTGTTTACTCTGTGGTGTGTGTTTACTTTTCAAAGGCAATGCCTTCCCTTTTTACCGGGATTTACGCCTTGGTGCTAGTCGCCAGCCCCTGGCCTATGGAAGGCGGGCTTGGGGTAGTCACGGCACGGACCCCGAGGGCGGGTCGTGACAAATTGGTATCAAAGGAGTTCGGTTCTACCGCGAACTCTGATCTTTTCTATGTGTGAAGCAATAATGTTTAGCGTATTGAGTGTGGATATCAGTCCAGGGAGTCCAGTGTTGGTGCGGCGGCCGACGTATCCGTACACCAGGACCCTGACTTCTGATTTCCGACTTAATGCACGAAAACATTGATTGCGTGTGTGTTTCAAAGTTTTATTTGTGATTACTTATATCAGCTCACCAGGTATACTGTTCTGACCGTGGCGCACCTGTTTCCTTTTCAGGATGGCCCCATGACGGCAGCCAGCTAGGGTTCCGAGAGTCGAGCGAGACGACAGCCCACCGAGCGACGAGGCCTCGGTGCACGGCCCTTTTCCAGTAGTGGCACCGGCGGTAGCTTTACCCGCCGATCCCCCGATGCTTCCAGCAGCAGCCGCTGACGATGCACGTCGCCTCAGCGCACTGCATGAGTTTCAGCGCCAGCGACCGCCCAGGTTTCGCGGGGAGACAGATCCCCAGGCAGCAGAGGACTGGCTGGAGGCAGTAGTTCGAGTGTTTAGGCTAGTGAGGACACCAGCAGACCTCATGGTGATCCTCGCTGCGAGCCTACTACACGCAGCAGCAGGACGATGGTGGAGCTTGATGCTCCAGGTGCACGATGAGGCATCTCTACTTTGGACGGACTTTTAGAACCTCTTCCGCTCGGAGTTCGTCCCAGCCACCCTATGTGCGGTGCGTATCCAGGAGATTCTACAGCTTCGGCAGGGCAGCATGACGGTCGCTCAGTACTCGGCGAGATTTACCGATCTCTCGCGCTACTCGACCGACATGGTACGGGACCCATTTTTCCGGGCCCGGACCTTCAAGCAGGGTTTGAGACACGAGATCAGGGCATCACTGATCTCCCTCAGCATACCGACTCAGACAGGAGTACTGGAGCGGGCTCTTCTGATCGAGAGCTTCCTTGCTGAGTCTACACCAGCACAGCGACCCACCGCAGGGCGGCACGTGGCAGAGTCATCCGCAGGAGGTAGTCGACGGATGAATCAGGGGTCCAGACAGACCAGACCTTCGGGCAGACGATCTCAGGGCATTGGCTCAGCAGTGCGGGGCACACAGCGCGGAGCCAGTCTTCCGAGAGGCAGACAGTGCTACTCGTGCGGCGGGCAGGGCCACATGGCTCGTGACTGCCCGACCCGTCGTGCCGAGGAGCAGCAGTCAGTTGATGGACCACCGAGGCAGAGGCAGAGGATCGACCGTGGCGGTCCGCAGGGAGGAGGCGGACGAGGCAGAGGAGCTGGACGAGCAGCTGGTGGTGGCCGACGCTTTGAGGCTCTACCACCACCACCACCAGGAGGTCCACCCCGACCACAGGGAGCTGGCGGGCAGCGACAGGCACAGCTCCAGGCAGCAGAGGCCTACGACCACGGCGCACCCGAGATGATTCGAGGTACTATCTGTGTCTATTACACCCTTGCTGCAGTTCTTATAGACACAGGAGCGAGTCATTCTTTCATAGCCGTTGCCCTTGTTCGGAGCTCGGAGATTCCGACAGAGCCGTTGGCTCGATCCTTACGGCTAGATACTCCTACGGGAGCAAACTCGACGATTACGCACTGGTGCCGGCAGTGTGAGCTCACTCTAGGAGGCGAGATCTTCGGCTGGGATCTTCTTGTAGCAGCGTCGAGGCCTTACGACGTCATCTTGGGCATGGATTGGCTATCTACGGTCCATGCACAGATTGACTGTTTTAGGCGCAAGGTGCGATGTGTACGCACCGACGGGAGCAGGTTCACCTTCACCGGCGAGAAGGGAGCCTTGGCAGCACAGGATGGACTTCCTCGGAGGAGAGGACAGCCCATCACTCATCAGTTGGCTAGCCTTATCCTTGGAGCAGTTGACGTGCGGAGTCCTGGTTTTCCTGCAGTGGTGGATCAGTTTGCGGACGTTTTTCCCGACGACGTTCCAGGGCTACCTCCTCGCAGAGAGGTAGACTTTTATATTGACTTGTACCCCGGGACAGCCCTGATATCCACTCCAGCATATCGGATGGCCCCCGCCGAGCTTCGAGAGCTACGGGTACAGTTGGAGGACTTGCAGGGCAAGGGGTTCATCCGACCCAGTATTTCACCCTGGGCTTCACCGATATTGTTCGCCAAGAAGGCGGACGGGAGCTTGCGACTTTGTGTTGACTATCGTCGCCTGAACCAGGTGACAGTGAGGAACAAGTATCCGCTACCGAGGATTGATGACCTCTTTGATCAGCTCAAGGGAGCACAGTGGTTCTCGAAGATAGACCTCAGGTCAGGCTATCATCAGCTCAGAGTCAGAGACGAGGATGTGCAGAAGACGGCCTTCAGATATCGGTATGGCCACTATGAGTTCTTGGTTATGCCTTTCGGTGTAACCAATGCTCCAGCAGTGTTCATGGCTCTCATGAACAGGATCTTTCAGCCATACCTCGATCGGTTTGTTGTAGTCTTCATCGACGACATTCTGATTTACTCTACGACAGAGGAGGAGCACGCCTATCACTTGCGAGTTGTCCTTGACACACTCCGAGAGCACCAGCTTTATGGTAAGCTCTCGAAGTGCCAGTTCTGGATACGTGAGGTCCACTTTTTGGGACACGTTATCTCTGAGGCGGGAGTTGCAGTGGATCCCGCGAAGATTGAGGCTGTGTTAGCATGGGAGCCACCCAGGAGCGTGACTGAGGTTCGGAGTTTCTTGGGACTAGCTGGATACTATCGGAGATTTGTGCCGAACTTCTCCAGAGTTGCGGCATCACTCACAGCTTTGACGAAGAAGGGGAAACCCTTCGTGTGGTCAGACAGTTGTCAGCAGAGCTTCCAGGAGCTGAGACAGAGATTGACTAGCGCACCTATCTTGAGGTTGCCTGAGGAGGGAGTAGGGTACGTAGTCTACTGCGATGCATCAGGGACCGGACTCGGATGTGTTCTGATGCAGGAGCGGGCAGTGATCGCCTATGGATCACGTCAGTTGAGGCCGCATGAGCAGAACTACGCTACCCATGACCTGGAGTTAGCAGCAGTGGTCTTCGCTCTGAAGACATGGCGACACTATCTGATGGGCGAGCGCTTTTCAGTCTTTTCCGATCATCAGAGTCTCAGGTATATCTTCTCGCAGAAGGACCTGAACCTGAGACAGCGACGATGGCTCGAGTTCCTCCAGGACTATGACTTTGAGATAGTCTATACTCCTGGAAAGGGGAACGTAGTAGCCGATGCCCTCAGCAGGAGGACGGGCATTCAGCTACTCGAGGAGGCGACGGAGCAGCTAGCCTCTTTGCAGATATCCTTCGTGGATAGAGATGGAGCAGCCTTTCTTCAGTCTCTCACAGTCACTCCTCCACTACTGCAGCGAGTCAGGGAGGCACAGCGCGGGGACGCTGACTGTGAGACACGGCGTGCACAGATATCCTCGGGACAGGCACCTGATGGTTTCTCCCTTGGAGCAGAGCACGACATCTTTTTCAGAGGACGTACCATGGTACCAGTCGCATTGCGAGAGGAAGTGCTGAGGGAGTTTCACACTTCTCCTTTAGCGGTACATCCTGGAGTGGCGAAGATGTACCAGGACCTCAGACGACAGCATTGGTGGCCGGGTATGAAGAAGGCTGTAGCAGAGTTCGTTTCTCGATGCCTCACCTGTCAGCAGGTGAAGGCAGAGCATCAGGTACCAGCAGGCTTGGTACAGCCCTTGGAGGTTCCGGAGTGGAAGTGGGACGGCATATCTATGGACTTCGTGACTGGACTTCCACGCACTTCTAGAGGTCACGACTCCATCTGGGTGATTGTTGACCGACTCACCAAGTCGGCACACTTCTTACCCATCAGAGAGCAGGGCTCAGTGGAGAGCTTGGGATGTCTCTACGTTCAGGAGATTGTGCGGCTCCACGGCGTGCCATCATCTATCGTTTCCGATCGAGATGCCCGCTTTACTTCCCGGCTTTGGAAGGGGTTACAGGAGGCGTTCGGTACGCAGCTACGTCTTAGCACAGCTTTTCACCCTCAGACGGATGGTCAGACGGAGAGGACCATTCAGACTCTGGAGGACATGCTCCGCGCATGTGTCCTCGACTTTGGTCGTAGCTGGGAGGACCACCTACCCTTGGTGGAGTTCGCGTACAACAACAGCTACCACTCCACCATCGGGATGGCACCGTACGAGGCGTTGTACGGCCGACCATGTAGATCTCCTTTGTGCTGGACAGACCCTGGGGAGTCAGCACTGGTGGGACCGGAGATGGTCCAGGCCACGACAGAGAAGGTCCAGGTCATCCAGGAGCGGATGAGGACAGCTCAGAGCCGGCAGAAGTCATACGCTGACAGGAGGCGGAGGCCACTAGAGTTCGAGGATGGCGACCACGTCTTCTTTTGGGTCTCACCTCGACGTGGTATTCGGAGATTTGGCCGAGGCGGCAAGTTATCTCCGCGCTTCATCGGACCCTTCCAGGTTCTCCGCAGGATTGGTGAGGTGGCTTATCGCCTGGCTCTACCACCTCAGTTGCACCGGGTGCACGACGTCTTCCACGTATCTCAGCTGAGGAGATACGTGCACGACCCGACGCACATCATTGATCATGGGGAGCTTGACGTTGACGATGGGGCGACTTTTACGGAGGTCCCGGTGGAGATAGAGGATCGACAGGAGCGGGTCCTGCGTGGGCGATCGATTCCTCTTGTGCGCATCAGATGGCAACACGGGAATCTCCAGGAGAGCACATGGGAGCGGGAGGCTCAGATGCGTGCTCAGTACCCTCATTTGTTTCCCTAGTTTTTGTTGTATCTTTACGGGGACGTAAAGCCCTGAGGTGGGAGTAATGTAAAGACCCGTAAAATTCAAGGGAAATTTTTTCTTAATTTTCTTTAGAATTTTACAAGAGCGCGGTTTCAGACGGCACCTGATTCCGAGGCCCGGAGTGCCCGGAATTAATTTCCGAAGTTTGGCTCGGGTACGTTCAGTGAACGAACGAGCGGGAATTCCTAACTTTTGATCTGGTGCTCGGAATTGAAATCTGAGGGCACCGATGAACTCGCAGCGCCGATATTCGCTTAAAGAGACCTTTTCGGGAGTTGCGTTTGTTGCGGGTTGAAAGTTAATTTTTGGGGTTTTTAGTTGAGTTAAATAAAATTTGTGTAGAACAAATTTTATTATAACTTCTTAAAACCTATCAAAGGAGGTTGGAAGTGGGACCCACACCCACTTAACCTCCCTTGGGAGGATTAAGTGTGGTGGGGCCCACACGAACCCCTAATTCTTTTCAAATTCCCTAACCCCTCTAAACCCCCTCTTAATTATGTAACTCTTCCCTACTTTAACTCTTGCCAACCTATCTCTTCACTTAATTTTGTCAACTCTAGATTTAATTAATGAATTGAATTCAACTTTTGAATTTTGAAAGGTTGGAAAAGTGAAAATAAAATAAGGTGTAGCTTATTTTATTTTGGGTTGTTTGTTTTGTCTTCTTGAGAGGTGGAGAGCTCTTCTTCTTCTTCAAACTCAACGAAGAACGCGAAGAACGTCGTTCTTCAACGAAGAACTTCTCCGCCGAAGAACACGGTCCATCCGCGACGCGACGTACTTCTTCCGCGTCATCTCTTCCGCGACGGTTTTCCGCGACGAACGCCATCGACAACGACTCTTCCTCCGACGTCAAAGGAATCGACACCGATATTCCACGACTACGTCAACGTGCGACTATCGAGGTAGAGGTTCTTGAGTTCGTTGTTTTCTTTATTATTTGACTTTCCTCAAGACTTGACGAGGAACGCTCAATTTCAGACGAAGAACGCCGCTCCGCTCTTCTTCGTTTACCGTGTCAACGAAAGGGGACGCCAATTCTTTCTCGGACAACCTTCGTCGGCGTACAAGTTTCGCCAATGACGTGTCTCTTCGAACGCATCCCTTCGTCATCGGATTTGACGAACGGCTTCCGCGACGCCCGACCTCCGCGACGTCGTCTTCCGCGGAATGTAGACAATCTTCGAACCTTATACCCGAGGTAGGGGTTGTCGAATTCTTTTTGGTTTCCTTATTTTATTCTTGATCGTGATTTTAGCAAGACTAACGTGAGGCTTAATTTATTTTAAGTTGCGTTATTATTTTAACGTGAGGGGGGCCGGACCGCACGAACACGGCCGAACCCCCCTCCATTGTTCTTGTTTATTCTTGCGGGTGGAAGCAAGTGGCGTGGTGCCGTCGCACCACGCGGATGATCGTGCAAATATTTTACGCGGCGCCGTCGCACTACTCCAAGGAAAAATCTTCAAGAACGCGACGCCGTCGCGCCGCGTTGAAAGGAATCATGGCACGGCGAAAGGGGCGCGGTGTCGTCGCACCGCGCCGGACGACGAACACCGCAGCCGGTTCCGGGCCGCGGCGGGACGAGGAGACCGCGGCCGGTTCCGGGCCGCGGCGGAAGAGAAGACCGGCGGACGGGCCGCCGGCATCGGAAGCCGAAGAGGGGACCGGAAATTCCGGTCCCGTTGGAGATAACCGGCCGGCCAGCTGGCCGGCCGGATGCCGTTAAAACCGGGGGAATTAATCCCCCGGCCCTCATAAAAACCCCCCTCATTATGAGGTGGGGGCGGTACTTTGAAGGAGGGGGGGCAGCCGGCCCCCCCCCGGTTCCGCTCAATTCAGGCCCCCCACGTGGGGGGGGGGGGGGGCGTGTTTTAAAAAAAAAAACGGCGCGGCACAAAGGCCGCGCCGCCCCTCAAAAACCGCGGGGCTTAGCCCCCGCGTGCGGCCCCTCGCGGCGCCAGGCCGCCGCGGCCCGCTGCGCCGCCGCGCCGCCGCACCGCCAGGCCGCCGCGCCGCCGCCGGCCGCCGCCGCCGCCCCAGGGGGGGGGGGGGGGGGTCGGGCCGGGTCGGCCCGGACCCGGACCCCCCCGTTTCGAACCAGATTTGGTTTTTGGCCCATAACATGAGCCTCGGACCTCCGAATGACGAACCGTCTGCGGCAATGCGATCCTTGGATCGAGACGGTCGTTTCGATATATCGCACTCAAGGTTTCAGTTAACTTTGAGTTCGGCCGGGTTGGTTCGTTCACGAAACCAACCGGGCCTTCGGAGCGGAAACGCTCATATCTTGAGCTACGAACGTCCGATTGACGCGCCGTCAGTCGCGTTGTGTTCCTCTTAGTGAGACGGATCTTTTGGCATTCTCCGCCCGAGGTTTGGACGCAGGTGGAGTACGGTCGGGTTGGTTTTGCCTTAAAAACCAACCGGGCCCCGGAGACGAAAATGCCAATAACTCTCAGACCGGGCGTCCGATCGACGCGCCGTCTGTTGCGTTGAGTTCCTGTTGATGATACGGAACTTTTGGATACATCAACTCTGGTCTTCGTGACAGTTGATGTATCAGCCTCTCGGCTCGTGGAGCGGACCCTCCGAACGAGCTTGCTATGTGCGGGAACTCTAGTGCTGGCTGCGACTGCTACTACTGCTACTACTGCTACTGTGACTGCGACGACGACAGTACAGAGATCCTGTGTGGATTCGACGACGACGACTACAGCACTCAGCGATCCTACGTGGATCAGTGCTACAGGTCCTGTGTGGGCCCGATCCTGTGTGGGTCCTTGCGCTCAGCGGTTCTGTGTGAGCCAGCGCCTACAGGTCCTGTGTGGGCCCGATCCTGTGTGGGTCTTTGCGGGGGTTAGTTACCTATCGATCCTTCGTGGGTCCGACGACTTAGATGGATCAGTGATCATCTTTATCGTCCTTGAAGAAGTATACCTGTGTGAGCTGAATCCTGTTGCTTTCCTGTGTGGATTGTGTTGTGCAATCTTGTGTGGATTATGTTTTGCTTTCCTATGTGGAATTTGTATACTTTCCTACGTGGACTGAGTTGTACTTGGACTCGGAGGTTGGAGCGTATTTTAATTGATGACTTAGGTATATGTATGGGCATATACCTAAGCAGTGTCGGTTGATACTTCGTGATTGTACTTTTCTTCGTGGTTTATCCTTTGTGGATTTGAGAGACCTTCAGGGGTCTCGGGGTCCCTACTGAGTAGCTTATACTCACCCCTGCACGGGCTTCGCCCGCACTACGTTGTGTTGGTTGCAGACGACGGACAGCGTTGACCTTAACTGAGGATTGTAGAGCGGGACGGTACCCGGAGGTGGACCACTGGGCGGGACGTGCACAGAGCGGACGGCGGGACCCGTGGAGCAGAGGAGCTATCTGTACCCACCCTTCAGGTGGGATTTCCAGTGGACAGCTCGGTGTAGCGGCTTTTACTTTTCAGTTGCTGTTTTCCCTTTCGAGTTGTACTTTACTTTCAGTTTGGGTTTGTATTCTGGCCCATTTACTTTTCCGCACTTTCAGTAGTACTCTGCTTTTGTTTAGTGTTTACTTTCTGCTTGTTTACTCTGTGGTGTGTGTTTACTTTTCAAAGGCAATGCCTTCCCTTTTTACCGGGATTTACGCCTTGGTGCTAGTCGCCAGCCCCTGGCCTATGGAAGGCGGGCTTGGGGTAGTCACGGCACGGACCCCGAGGGTGGGTCGTGACACTTTCTCTTTTGGGTTTAACCCTAAGTTAAATAGTTTAACTCTTACTGTGTCTTCTTGTATTTTTACACTATATGGTAAATATAGTTACTATAAAATGAAAAAAAACCCTAATTGTATAATTTATGAAATATTTAACACTTTAACAATTATTGTTTCAAACCTGGAATTTTATAAATTTTATAACATTTAATTAAATATTATTTATTTTAAAGTATCATTTATGTCAATTTTGATACTATTCAAAATTTACATTTTTAAAAATATCAAACCAACATGATACCTTCAAACCAATACATATAATATATCAATAATATCTTTATGTTATCTATAAAATTATTTTATGGAATTAATTAAGTCAAATTATATTTATTTTAATATTTTAAATATCATTTAATTGATTCTTCCTTTAATAATTCAATTACTGCATCATTATTGTGTCACCATTTAATTTAATTATTTATTTCCTAAAATTATAAAACAAATACCATTATGTATATAATAATTTTATCTTTCTAAAAACTATTTATAGTCGAATTTATCTTATTTATATCCCTATATTAAAAACGGTTTAGTTATTAAAATTTGAATATGACACTTTTAACTCTTCTTTAAATAAGATATAATAAATGTCTTAATCTAACACAAGTGGCTTAAAAAATCATAATTTCTACCGAATTTTTATTTTGGCCAAAAAATACTTATCCAATGAAATTAGGATAAGTGTTAGGGTAATATTATATAATATTAATATTAATTTTACCTTTAATTACCCTATTTATCTTTAACTGTAGTAAATGAAATCTAACAATTACTATTCACCAGAAATTATTTTTATCTTATTAGACCAAATTTTTCATACTGATTACAAAAATTTATGTCCATTTTTCAAAATCCAATTCACAAAAGTGGTAAAATTATGTTTAATGAAAATCCAGTATATGTGGCTAGAAGGTGAGTAAAAGCGACGTTCAAAAGTTTAATAAATTTTTATATCTAATTCTATTATAAAATGATTCCAAGGAACTATACTGGATTAATATATGTATTATTTATCTATTGTAACATTAAAATAAATTTACATTAAAATAATTATTTAAATGAAATAGTCGGTGTTTAACAATAATGTAGTATTTTTCACTATTCATAAAAAATTAAAACTTTTCTGAAATTTACCAAAATTTCACCCTAGGCTAATTTTGATATTCCGAATTCAAAAATGATGTTTATTTTGTAAAATAAAATTTATAAATTTCATAATTTCGTTAATACTATTTATAACCGCTTTTTTAAATGGCTAGTTTGAATAGTCATGGTGCACTCGAACTCGATGTTGCGTGTAGCGCAAACTATTGAATTATTTAAAAGGAACCGTATTGTGGAAACTTAAAGTATTACATTCTTCCCTCCTTCAAATAATTTCATCCTCAAAATTTCTATAATATCACTTCATAAAAAGATTTGGGTGGTTCTTCATCATAAGTTCTTCAGTTTTCCATGTCGCCTCTTCCATTTTATGGTTTCTCCAAAGAGCCTTTACCAGAAGAGTCTTCCAATTTTTCAACACTTGTTCTTTGGCATCAAGAATATTGATAATCTCTTCATAATAAGACATATTGGGTTCCAATTCTATTTCTTCTTAGGTGAGTACATGTGTTGGGTCTGACATGTATTTTCTTAACATTGATACATGGAACACATCATGGTCTTTAGAGAGACTTGGAGGAATTTCCGAACAGTAAGCTACAACTCCAATTCATTCTATAATTTAAAAATGTTAGATATACCTAGAACTTAATTTACCCTTCTTAATGAATCATATAACACCCTTCCATTGAGATACCTTTAGGAAAACATGATCTCCCACTTGAAATTCCAAATCCTTCCTTCAGTTATCAGTATATCTCTTTTACCTACTTTGAGCTATTTTGATATGGGTTTGACTAGTTTTTACCATTTTCATCATTTCCTTAACAAGTTCTGGGCCTATGAGTTTTCTTTCACCAATATAATCCCAAAAAGTTGGTGTATGACATATCTTTCCATATAACGCTTCATATGGTGCCATATATATACTTAAATGGAAAATATTATTATAAGAAAATTCTACCAGACGTAAATATTGATCCCACATACCTTAAAAGTCAATAGAGAAAGATCTAAACATGTCTTATAAGGTTTTAATAGTCCTTTCTGATTGTCCATCAGTCTGAGGGTGGTAAGCAGTGCTCAAATGAAGCTCAGTATCTAGGTCCTTTCGAAGACTTTTCCAGAATTGTGATATAATATGGGATCATGGTTAGAAACAATCGACAGGGGTACACCATGAAGTCTTACAACTTCATTAACATATATTATTTCTAAACATTCAAGCAGTAAATCTTATCTTATAGTAAGAAAATGTGCTAATTTGGTAAGACAATCAACAATAACCTATATCACATTATTTCTTTGGGGAGTATTTGGTATCCCGATGACAAATTCCATTGTAATATCATCCCATTTCCAAACAGGTATAGGAAGATGTTTCATGAATCCTCTAGGATATTTTATTCCATCCTTAACCTGTTGAAAAACCAAACATCTCAACACATTATCATCAATATCCCTCTTTATGTTGTCCCACCAAAAAAATTTCTTCAAATATCTATACATCTTAGTTCCACAAGGGTGTATAAAGAAATTGGAGCTATGAGAATCATCCAATAATTCCCTTTTTAGCTCAATTATAGCAGGAACACAAATCCTTTTTCAAATTTTCAAAATACCATCTTTAAATATGAATTCAATCAATCTCTCATCACTCATAGCTTTAATTTTATTTTGAAACTCCTCATCATGAGAATGAGAAATTTTTATCCTTTCTAGTAAAGAAGTTTTAGAAACCATTTGAAAACGTAGTGATGTTTCACCTTCCATGATAATTCCCATATCCATCTTTACTATGTCCATGAATATAGGATCCCTGTCAACTCTCATTTTGTTTAGAACTCCATGGTATTTTCTACTCAAATCATCTACCACCTTATTTTCCTTCCCTGAGTGGTAGTGTATTGTTAAATCATAATCATTGAGTAGCTCAATCCATCTCCTTTTTCTTATGTTGAGTTCTTTCTGTGAGAAAATATATTCCAAACTCTTATGATTAGTATATATCTCACATCATTCACTGTAGAGATAGTGTCTCCATATCTTCAGAGCAAAGATTATTATTACTAACTCCAGATTGTGAGTTATATAGTTTTGTTCAGTATTTTTTAATTTCCTTGATGTATAATAAATAACCCTATCATTCAACATAAGAACACAACCAAGTCCTTTCCTTGATTCATCATTATAAATCACAAACCCATCATTCTTAGATTGTAGAGTCAAGATAGGATCATTGACTAATATTCTCTTCAATTCTTCAAAACATTATTTACACTCTTTTATCCAAATGAGTTTAACCCCTTTACGTGTGATCTTGGTTAATGGGTTTTCCAATCGGGTGAAATTTTAGATGAAATGCAAATAGTAACCTACTAAACCAATAACCCTTTACGTGTGATCTTGGTTAATGGGTTTTCCAATCGGGTGAAATTTTATATGAAACACAAATAGTAACCTACTAAACTAATAAAACTGCGTACGTCGGTTATACTTGTTGGTGCTGGTCATTATTGGATTTCATTTTTCTTTATAGGATCAATAGAGATTCCATCCTTCAAGACAATATGGCCAAGAAAATAAATGTCTTGAAGCCATAATTCACACTTTATAAACTTCCCACATAGTTCATCTCTTCTAAGAGTCTTCATAACAATCCACAAGTTGTTATCATGGTCTTCATATATTTTGGAGTAGACCAAGATATCATCAATAAATACAATGAAAAAATCATCAAGATATTCCTTAAACACTTTTTTCATTAGATCCATGAAAACAGTGGTTTCATTAGTCAATAAAAATGGAATTACCATAAATTTGTAATAACCATACCTCGTTTGAAATACTGCCTTTGGAATATCTTTATTTTTTACACACAATTGATGATATCCTGAACGAAGGTCAATTTTCAAAAAAAAATTGATCTCCATTGAGTTGATTGAATAAATCATCAATGAAAGGTAGGGGATACTTTTTCTTTATTTCAATAGCATTTATTTCTATATAGTCAATACATAGCCACATTGATTCATCTTTATTCTTAACAAAAAGAATTGGGGATCCCCATGGAGAAACACTAGGGTTAATAAATCCATTATGACTCAACTTCTCTAGTTGTTTCTTAAGATATACTAATTCTACAATGGTCATTCTATAAGGATTATTTGATATTTGTCTTGCATTAGGGATTAAATCAATATAAAACTCAACTTCATGCTCTGGGGGTGTCTGGGTAAATCTCTGGAAAAAACATCAATGTATTCCTTTTAAATAGGTACATCCTCAATTTGAATATTTCTTTCTTCATCCCTAGACATTATTTCCTCTACCTCCCCAAGAATCTTATTCATTAAAGCTACTGGGGGTTTATTTTGATAAGAATCAGGTGATGAAGTTTCTACTTTAAAGATAATGAATTCTACATCATCCTCCAAAATTGTAACTTCCTTCTTCTTACAATAAATTTTCACATCATATTTTGATAGTCATTCCATACTGATGATTATATCAAAGTAAACCATATGTATGATAATAAAGTCAGCAGATAATGCACATTTATATTCTATAATGAGAACTGCCTGACATAACTTTGTTGCAATGAGACTTTACTTAGGGATTTTGACTGACAACTCCCTTATTAAAGTGAATTGAAAATATCTAATTTTTTTAAAAAAAATGGGAAGATATAAAGGAATGTGAGTATATAGAATAAAATAAATCTTTGCCTAAATTTGAAGAGATGATTATAGTACCTGCCACAATGTCATTAGGAGTTTCAACCTCAAAAATTGTGATCACAAAATCATAGCCTTTCTCCCTTGTCCATTTTTTAGGTAATTTTCCTTAGCGCTTAAGAGAATCATTTGCATAATTTCCCATTTATTTACAATTTTAGCATTGAACATTGACAACTTTTTTATTTCCCTTGCAATCACGAGATTGGTGGCCTTTTCTCCACACTTGTAATAAACTACCA
The DNA here is from genome assembly GCA_963277665.1 of Viscum album. Lineage (NCBI taxonomy): Eukaryota > Viridiplantae > Streptophyta > Magnoliopsida > Santalales > Viscaceae > Viscum > Viscum album. The sequence goes on from OY728136.1 coordinate 3,224,649, forward strand.
TCCCCTTTAGGCAAGTACTAGGATGTTTCTTACCATAATTACTATAGGGTGTAAAGTCATATTTTCCCTTATTCCCCTTATTTCCTTTCCTAGAGTGTTCAGTGGCCCTCTTCTTCTCTTGATTCCCTTTAAAGTCATAAGACTTAGAGAATTAATGTTCTATCTTGATAGCACATGATACTATATCTTAGTATGATGAGAAATAATGTGATACCAATGCTTGTCATAGGAATGGTTTTAACCCATCAAAGAATCAATCAATATTAATTCTTGGGTTATGTATATATTCTGCAGCATGTCTTGCTAACCCTGTGAATTTATCCCCATACTTTGCAATATTCTCATCCTCTTTTTTCCTCAGACTCAGAAATTGACCTTCCATATCATCGCGTTGTTCATGAGGAAAGTATTTTTCTAGGAAAAGTTCTTTAAATTACCTTAATTACATATTTTATACTTTTCCATCTTCCTTCATGTTTTGTATTAATGATCACCATTGATCTGTATCTCTTGAGAGATGATAAACTACCATGAAAACCTTTTCCATTTCGTTACTCCCCAAAGCAGGAAATATATTCTCTAAAGAACTTATCCATTTCTTAGCTACAAATGGATTTGTAGTCTCATTGAATGTTTGAGGTTTTTGTCTCAGGAAGCAGTCTAACATTGATCCTTTGCATTTTGGATTAGGGTGCTCCATACAAGTAATGTTATTATTCATAACCTAAGTCAGTTGTCCCGGTATGGTTATAAGTTATTCAGGGAAGCAATTGTATCACCATCTCCACTATCATTATTTTTCATAGGAGGAAAATCCCTATATGTAGTATGTTCATTGATACAATTTCCATTTCTTCCACTAGTCATCATTTCTAAAAAATTACATACACTAGATTAGGTTATGAATCATAATTCATAATTCTAAACTAGTAAAATACTTATCATAAATTGAAAAAATTATGCATATCTAATCCATAATCATAAACATGTTTCTTTGGGGACATAGTTAATCATAAATCCTTCATAATGGTTTGTAAATAAAATATTAATTATACTAATTATATCTCCAGGGAGTGTCAAACTAGGTGTGCAGTAAGGCCTGTTGTCGTGTACCGGGTTACCCCGAGTCAAGCCTAAAACACCTTGTCAGAGTTACTAATACTAGATAAATTTGTACAAGAACCACATCCACTTGTAGTATCCATACAGGGATTTATTTTCTATGAATACCCAAATAATCTCTATATTACCAAAATTCTAGGATATTCTTCTATAATTATCCTTAAATTCTATCTTAGGGAAATGTTCCCTAATAAAGTTTGTTTTCTAAATCTAGTTTCCAGGGTTTGTACTAAACTTACTCTGATACCAACTATAATTCCCCAACCCTAGTTGCTCGGAGCTAGTGCATTATTTTATTACATTGGCATGATCATAAGAAAATCAAATCTCAAAAGACTGATTGGTTTTGTAGCCTTGGAAATACTAGATACAAACATAAGTTTTACATTACATATTGAAATGAAAAACAAAATATTATCCCATTTTAAAACTCTCATATCCATTAGAGTATCACTACATTTCAATCATAATATACTTCTTCACATCCTAGGGAAAAATTAAAAATAAGAAAGGGGTGAGATCAGATGCACAATAAAGATAAATAATATAGCAGAAGCTATCATAAATAAGCATAAAATTTTAAGGCGAGGTATAAAACTGAAAAATAATCCATTTAAACATAATATTCATCACAATATTAAAATAATAAATCAAATAATACCATTTAAACATTCACATGGATATTATACTAGTCGAATAATCACATGCAATATCAATAACTAATTTCATAATGAGGAAATTCATAATGTCGGACATCATAACCATACCATCAAGGACTCATGTCAAGACCATTACCATACCATAAATGCCTTGTTCCAAGACCCCAGTTTGTATCATGAGACCTATCGATGCATCGATGGGATATAATGGGCCCCACCCATCACTTACTAAGTGCAATTCATTCCTCTTATAAAAATGGTGAAACATAACATAAATGTTCATATTAAAACTAGAATACAAAATGTTAATAATTTAACCATAAACCATGAATGGTATAAACATAGAACATCCATAGTAAAATATATCATAAACCCTTCAATACAATATGGAAGATTTTATCATAATAATTCAAACTCAAATAATCATAAAATCCAACAAAGGATGTTGACATAGATGAAAATAATTTAATAAATTCATTAAAACTCTTTGAGGTAAATATCCCTTTTTACTTTTAAATCATTTAGAAGATATAGAAATATAAATAAAAAAATTTATTTTGAAAATAACCTTATAATATTATAAGTAAAATTTCAAAATATTAAGGCTTTATAATGGTAGAAAATAGTCGTTTGCGCTGTATAAGTTAAAAAAACATTGTTTCCTTAAATATGTCAAAAAGGTTATAATCTACCTTGTTTGGAAAATGACAAAAATATTCCTTTCAAAAAAAATTGTAAAAAGTAAAACATGGGTAAAAATGAATTTAAAAAATTATCAATAATATTTTGAATTAAATTTTAAGAAACACGGACAAGGATGGTAAGGATGTCCCAGTAGATACTCACATATAAGCAATCTAAGATAATAAAGAGATTATGAAATTAACCCTTACCTTATAATTTTCTTTAATTGAGGGTGAGTTATACTCTTGTATAATGGTTAAAACATGTTATTAAATTATAAAATTACCATTTCCATATGTATGATATCATATATTATCCTCTTATATCATTTTGGTAATAATATTTCAGTATTATCGTTGTTTCAGGTGTTAACTACATCATTTTCTCATTCATGTTTTGTCATGTAAGTCATGTTTTTTATACATAGGATATGCTTTATTCATATAAATAATGAAATTAAGTTCATAATTATTATATTTTCTCATCATATAAATTTTATAATTATTCTTGAATGGTTAACGTAGAGAATGAATCTCATCACGTCGTGGAGATGGTAAGTCGTACGTACGCATGAGTGACGGTATCGTTACATTAATGGTAAATGGTATGGAATTGGATGGTATATTATTTATAAAGAATAATTATCATGTTATATTAATTATTTATATCCATTATACTCATTATTATATCCATCCAAATAAATTATTGTTGAATAATAAATTACACCACATCATGGAGATGGTAAGTCATATGTATGCACACATGGTGATATTGTTATTCATATGATGGATAAAATGAGTAATATGGTTGTCCCATGATTATAATAACATCTTAGTATATGTATTATACTTTATTTATTATTTTTATATGGAAACAACATAGAAATAGGAAGTAGAAAAAGAAAAGAACTTTGAAAGAGGTGACAAAACAATTACCTCTTTTTCAGGTGTCTACTTTTGGTTTACACAAAAGGACTCCTTATAATAGCTTTATTACCAAAGTGTGGCCTATATAATGAATTAAGGGGAGTTTAGAGAATAATTTTTCAGGTTTTTGACAATAAAAATGGATTTTTATGTGTTAATTAAAGAGAAAGAGAAGTGCCCTTTTATAAGAGAGGTGAAGGGAACTTTTGGAAGATCTTAAAATATTAATTTATTATAAATTTATTTTCAGTTTCAAATAGATCCAAAGTGATTTATTTCTAGGATAATAAGAGTATGTGTAGAAATAATCTCATAAAATATTTTTTAGAAAAGTTTAGTTCATGAAATTAACCTTATATTTTGGGTTTAAACCTTAGTTAAGAGTTTAACTCTTACCGTGTCTTCTTGTATTTTTACACTATATGGTAAATATAGTTACTATAAAATTCCAAACGAACCCTAGTTGGATAATTTATGACATATTTAACACTATCCTATTTATTTGGACTAACTTTATATTTTTATGAATTTTATAACATTTAATTAAATATTAATTATTTTAAAGTATCATTTATGTCAATTTTGATACTATTCAAAATTTACATTTTTAAAAATATCAAACCAACATGATAAATTCAAAGAAATACTTCTAATATGACACTAAAATGTATATTTTATCTATAAAATTATTTTATATCATTAATTAAGTCAAAAAAATTTATTTTAATATTTTAAATATCATTTAATTGATTCTTTCTTTAATAATTCAATTATTGCATCATTATTATGTCACCATTTAATTTAATTATTTATTTTATAAAATTATAAAAAAAATACAATTATGTAGATAATTATTTTAGTTTTCTAAATAATATTTTTATTTTAATTTATCTTATTTATAACCCTATATTAAAAAATTTTATTTATTAAAATTTGAACATGACATTTTTAACTCTTCTTTAAATAAAATATAATAAATGTATTAATCTAACACAAGTGGATTAAAAAAGATAATAATTTAGACCTAAGGTTTATTTTGGTCTAAACACACTTATTCAATGAAATTAGGATAGGTTTTAGGATAATATTATATTATTATAATATTGATTTTACCTTTAATTACCATATTTACCTTTAACCGTGGTAAATAAAATCCAAAAGTTACTATTCACCAAAAAATATTTTGATCTTATTAGACCAAATTTTTTATAATTATTAAAACCATGTATGTTTTTTTTTTCAAAATTCAATTCACAAAAGTGGTAAAATTATGTTTACTGCAAATCCCATAGATGTGGTTAGAAGGCGAGTAAAAGAGACATTCCAAAGTTTAATAAATTTTTATATTTAATTGTATTATAAAATGATTCCAATAAACTATATTGGATTAATATATTTATTATTTCTCTATTTTTACTTTAAAATAAATTTATAGTAAAATAATTATTTAAATAAAATAGTCGGTTTTTAACAATAATGCAGTATTTTTCACTATTCATCAAAAATTAAAACTTTTAAGAAAATTACCAAAATTTCACCCTAAGATGATTTTGATATTATGAATTCAAAAATAAATTCTATTTTCAAAAATAAAATTTATAAATTTCATAATTTGGTTAATACTATTCATAACCACTTTTTAAAAGACTAATTTGAAAGGTCATGGGACGCTCGAACTCGATGTTGCATGTAGCGCAAGCTATTGAATAATTTAAAAGGAAGCATATAATGGATGCTTGGGATGTTACACCCATGATCTAGAAAAAATAGTTTCATAAAATATCACTCCCTTTTCCAAAATCTATATGTGTAAATCTGTGAAAAAATAGAACAAATAATCAAACAATTAGTACATAAATAGATTAATGAAAAGTAACTAAAATACACAACTGAACATACCTACACTTGCATGGATCGAACTCAAGACATGGATTTCACTTGGAAATAGCTTCAGGAATCATCTATCTCGCAAGACCTCAACTCCTTCGAGTCAACGATGAACTGCTGGGAACCTGAGGGTCAGATGATAAAGAAGTAGGCTCATCATCAGGTAGTATAACCTCCTCGAGGCTATGGAAGATATCATCATAAGTATTGTTAACCATATGAAACATGAAAATATTTTTTTCAGAGAATAAATGAAAATAATAATTATATATATATATATATTGACTATAACTGACAAAAAAATGTGTAATTATTTATCTTCATCCTCATCTTCGTATACGATTATATCAATATCTTCATCTTCCTACTCATTATCATAAATTTACATTGGAGTTTCAACTTCATAATCACTTGTTAATTAAAATTCATTTTGTACATCATCAACATCATTTCCACCATTGACTTGTAACTATGGGGTGTCTTCATTGATATTCACGTCTCTTAGTTAAAAAGATGTATGTGGATTTGTCTCTTGAAATTTTTTAATTCCTTTCACTTCAGTAGAAACCACATTCCTTTTGCATAAATTGATTTTCATGGGATTTCATTTTTTTTAATGTTCCTCCAATCAATTGAATCTCTTGAATCTTTATAATAATTGACATAATATATTTGGTGTGATTGATGAGCCAATAAAAATAGTTTATTTACTAAAATAATGATTTTATATTTAATATCAATGATTATATGGTGTAGATGAACACGCAAGCCTCTATCAGTATCAAACCAATGAAATTTAAACATTGTTAAATAATTATGTCCCAGATAACATAGCTTAATTATTTCATCTAGCATGCCATTAAAGTAAATTTCACTTTCTCTATAATGCAATCCTCTCAATAAAACACCACTATTCATTTTTTTTATTCACCATATGAATTTTTATGAAATCGAAAACCATTCACCACATATGAATTATAAAATTTATCCATTTTGGATAGTGGGTTACTCAATACAGAAAAATGGATTATCAATTTTATCACTATGTTGTGATACATGAAAAATTGAAAAAAAATTAACAATATAACAAATAATAAATTGATTTCATATGTTAAACCATTAATAAATTTATTTACCAATCTTTGAAATTAGTAGGAAAATTTCCAACGATCCTGTACCCTAGTGGTATAGGCTCCTGCTTGGCATCCGAAAGACCCAAGATCAAATCCGGGAAGGGACTAATTTCTGGGTACTCTAGCAGCACTGTAGCAGGGGCACTGTAGCATGACACTGTAGCAACGGAAACACTATAGCAGCGAAGGCACTGTAGCAGGAACTGTAGTGGTGGCGGTATTGTAGCATGTACTGTAGCAGCCCGGGTACTGTATCAGTACTATTCACTGAGGGGCTCTTTGGGCCAAAAATAGGCTTTCAAGCCTAGTATTGAGGCCACTTGGCCTTGGGACTTCGGGTTATATATGGGTCTCCCTCTACCCAGTCTAAAAGAGGTCTTTTCTTTAAATAATAAAATGAGGCTTTGGCCTCAACCTTTAAAAAAAGTAGGAAAATTATGTTGTTGACATTATTCAATAGAAGCTACTGTAATTTATGGAAATTATTTCTTGATATTATCATCATATAATCTAAAAATAAAATAAAATTAATTTATTTTAAAAAAAATAAATAATATGTGGTAGTAGCACTCACTGTACAAATTGTTTCATTTATTTACATTTGATCAAAACATATGTATGATCCCTATGATGTTAATTATTTGAAAATCATTGTTCAAGAACTCCACCAAATCCAAGTTTAGGATAATTAAAAATTAACAATTGAATGTTCAATTCATCTTCAACATTTCTCTCATTATGACCCATTCAGTTTTTTTTTGAAGGATATTCAAGTTGGAAATAATGGGAGAAAAAACATAAATTTCCTCCTATAAATAATCTTTTATAATTGACCCTTCAACCGATGCTTTGTTATGTTCCTTTTTCTTCAGTTTCTGCATACATCTCTCATATGGATACATCCATTTGAACTGTATTGGCCCTTCACATTTTTCTTTATGTGGAAAATGAAAAATTAAATGTTCTATTAAATCAAATAAATCCAATGAAAAAACTTCAAATTTATATAAAATTAAAAAAACATCTTCTTCTAGTCTACTAAGTGCATAATAGTCTATTTTCACTGCACATATTTCTCATAAAAAATATGATATTTCTATTAGCGCATCCTAAATTTAATAATTCAACAAACCTCTAAATGCAATCTCTAAAATTATTTCCAATATAACATGATAATCATGACTTTATAATTTGGTAATATGACTATTTCTGACACATCTAGAAAAATTGGAAACATAACCATATGGTAGTCTCAAATTCACAATCCACTCAAAAAATAATAAATGGATTTCATTGGAAAGTGTATTGGCCACTTTTGGCTTCATTAACTTTGGAGATCTTTCATTTTCAAACAACTCATGTTTTGGTCACTTTCAAATTTGGACAATATCTAATCATGACTTTACATTATCTTTGGTCTTACTAGGTGTGTCCAAAAATGTATAAAATATATTATCAAAAAATTTCTTCTCAATATGCGTGACATATAACATGTGATGGACCAACAAATCAAATCAATATGAAAGATCCAAAAAAATAATTTGTTTAATCTAATTGTGATCATTCCCAAAGCCATATTTTTTTTGGGTTTATAGTCGGTCCAAATGTAATGGGAGGTAATGAAGAGACAATATATTTTAAATCAATACCTGAGATCATTTCTAGAGGCCCATCTCTTTCAATTGTACCTTTTCTGAAATGATTTCTATTCCTTCAGAAAATATGATAAATAGAAATAAATTCATGATAACAATAGAAAAAAATAAGGTTTTCTCTCATTGATGAGAATAAATTCTTTGTTTTCAATCATACAGTATAAACATAACTTTGTACCATGGGTACTCCAACCAGATAACATTCTATATGTTGGTAAGTTGCTAATTTTCCACATTAATGCAGCTTTCATTAGGAAATTTCGTTTCGCAACAATATCATATGTACTGATACCATTACTCTATAATAAGTTTAACTCATTAATCAATGACTTCAAATAAACATCGATATTCTTTTTTGGATGTCCTGGAATTAATAAGTTCTAAAATACATATGGTTCATTCATCAACATACAATAAGGTAAGTTGTGTGGAGTTATAAAGATGAGCTAACAAGAATATTGACTACCATAAGAACCAAGTAGATATAAACCATCATTAAAAATAATCAATCACATATTTTAGGATTCTAAAGTAAAATACAGATGTACCTGGTCAAAATGTTTCCATGAATCATCATCACAAGAATGATTTAAGATTTTACCGATTAAAATATTGGTTTTGTCCCATGACATTAATGGTGTTGTGTTCTGAGACATAAAGAAACGTTGAAATCTGGGTGTAGTAAGAAATACCTTAGTGGTTTAACTTTAATCAATCCAGACCTCCTTAGTTGAGCCTCTTTGTACCTCAATTTTCCAAATGTAGGACATCTAACTAATGACTCATTTTCACCAAAATATAAGATGAAATCATTTGAACATGCAAGAATCTTCTGATATCCAAAACCCGAAATTATGAACCAGCCACTTTCTCTCATAGAAATTTATAGGAAACAAATTTCTTTCAGGTAATAGTGCTTTAACCAAAGAGAATATCTAATCAAAACAGCTATTTGACATTCTATTATCTGATCTAATAGTCATAAATTTTGCAACCACTTCAAATTTCCTTATCTTACAACCAAGATATAAGTCATACTTAGTATACTTTAAAAACTCATTAAATCAAGATTGTTTTAACTCAAGAGTGAAATCAATATCATCCTGAGTTTTAGTTTGTTGAAAATATAGACCAACAACATCATGTACTAAAGTTTTAAACCATGATGGATCTGGAAAAAAAATATTAATATCTTCTCTGGAACTGTGTTCTCCATGTTGATACCAAAAAACATAATCCTTTTAAAACCAAAATGCAATAGATGACCCCCAACATTGTCAAATGTGTCAAATCTCCTCAGATCACATTTCTTACATAGAAAATTAATAGTCTCTTCTGAAACAAATTCTATTTTTAATGATGCAAAAGATAAAAAAGATTCCACACCATCAATAAATACAAGATTTAGACCAGAACCATTTGGAGTCTTGTGATGATTTATCCAATCGAGGTCTTGTAATAAAGACTATTTTTGACTTCCTTGTTCCATATTTCTCTAAAAATATAAAATAAACTAATTATTTATAATTAATTTTAAATAAGAAAAATATAATTCAAAAAGAGCATGAAATTAAAAAATTATATTTTAATTTTAAATATTATCAATTTTATCTATTTGCCACTAATTTTTACTAATTATTGCTAATTTTTTCTAATTACTGTAAATTACCACTAATTATATGTATTTTTTACTAATTAAAAATAATTTTTCTCAATTACTATTATTTTTCAGTAATAACTACTAATTAAAGTAAATTAGTACTATTTACCATAAATTATTACTAGTTACCATAAATTATTACTAATTATCATTAATTTTTTTGTAATTACCACAAATTTTTTGTAATTACCAATAATATTGAATAATTACCAGTAATATTTAGAAATTACCACTAATTTTTACTAATTACCACTAAATATTACTAAGTGATTCTAATTCTCACTAATTTTTACTAAGTATCACTAATTATCGCTATTTTTTACTAAGAACCTCTAAATATCTCTAATTTTTAGTAATTACTACTAATTTTTACTAATTACTACTAATTTTTACTAATTACAACTATTCTTTAGTAATTACCACTAATTACCATATATTTTTACTAATTACCATTAATTATTATTAATTACCTCTAATTATGACTAATTACCTTTATTTATTACTAATTACTGTTAATTTTTAGTAGTTGCCGCTAATTTTTACTAAGTGTTGCTTATTTTACTAAGTACCACTAATTACCACTAATTTTTACTAAGTATCGCTAATTATTGCTAATTTTTACTAAGTACCTCCAATTACCGCTAATTTTTACTAAGTACCACTAATTATTTCTAATTTTTAGTAATTACTGCTAATTTTTAGTAATTACTGCTAATTTTTACTATTTGACACTAATTTTTAATAAGTGTTGCTAATTACTTATAATTTTTACTAATTGCCATGAATTTTTAGTAATTACCTCTAATAATCACTAATTTTTTACTAATTACCACTAATTTTTAGTAATTACCACTAATTTTAAGTAATTACTGCTGATTTTAACTAAATACTATTAATTAACACTAAACACTAATTTATACTAAGTACCTTTTTACTAATTACCGCTAATTTTTATTAAGTACTGCTAATTATCACAAATTTTTACTAAAAACCACTAATTATCGCTAATTTTTAGTAATTACCACTAATTATTACTAATTATCGCTAATTATTAATAATTAACGCTATTTGTTTGTCACGACCCGTCACCCGGGGCTCGTGTCGTGACTACCCCAAGACCGCCTCTCGAAGGCCAGGGGCTGGCGACTAGCGTTGAAGGCATCAACCTCCAAGTGGGAGGAATTTACCTCGATACCTGTAAGCACACACATGCCCAACCAAGCCCCAACTCACAAAAGGGAAACAACATACCACTGAATAAACTAAGTGCAAGTATAGTAGAAAGTAAAGGGTCCAGAATACAAGCCCAACTGAAATAGAAAAAACAGAAAAAAGGGAAAACAACTCCTAAGGTCATCTGCCAAGGATCCTACCTGAAGGGTAGGTACAACTCATCATTGTGGATCTCCACGCCAACTGTCACCACCGTCCACCATCTGGTCTTGGCTCCCGAAGTCTCAGTCAAAGCTGCCCATCATCTGCACAAGACACAATAAGGTGTGAGCAATGCTCGTGCATTGGTGACTATAAAAATACCCAGTAGGGACCCCAAGACCCCCGAAGGTCTCCTAGAAATCCACAAAGGAAAAACCACATAGCATAATCTCAATCACAAGCACAAAGAAAAGACAGCTCACACCAGGTATATTCTAGGGTAGTTAGTAGCATCACCAGTCACATTGTCGAATACCTCGACTACTGGAGAACTCCTCCTCTATCGAGTACAGTGGGTCTGCCGAGTCACACAGAGCTGCTTCCCACTAACCTTGAACTGCTTAGGTACTCCTCCCCATCGCGTATCGTGGGTCTGTCAGGTCACACAGAGTCTCTCCTCACCGTGACCTGCTGAGGTACTCCTCCTATCGAGTACCATAGGTCTGCCAAGTCACACAGAGGTGCCCCCCACCATGGGTCTTCCAAGTCACACAGAGGTGCTTCCCACTGGGTTGTTGAGTCACATAGAGTCGAAAACTAGTAGTCTTCAGGTCTCAACCAGTCGCAGGGTTCTATTCGTAGCGTGCTTGGGAGAACCTCTCCTCAAGCCATCGTTCATATTTCAATCGGCAAGAAGTCTCACAAAGAGTAACCTGATGATCCATCATGTTAGAAGGGTTCCAACGCAACATAGGACGCATCAAATGGACGCCTAGTCTATAATTTATAGGCATTTTAGTACTGAGGGATTGGTTGGATTCGGGTATGATTCTACCCATCCAAACTCCAAATTCCCCCAAAATTCATGTGGAGTATCTCAAAAGGGTCACTTTATCCTAAGGGTTCTAGCGCCACTGATTGTTCATCAAATGGATGTTCGGTTTAGGAGTTACGCCCAATTAAACGTAACTGGGTCGAAATGGGTCCAGGTCCAGTCCAACCCAATCAGACTGACCCATCCCGACCCAGTATGGTTGGGTCCGAACCGGTCCACTGGGCTGTGGGTTCGGCCCGCTGGTCCTGCGGGCTCGGCCCACTCGGCCAACATGTTCAGTCCGGCCCGCCTGACAGTACGGCCTTCCAGGATCCCCCCGGCCCACGGTTGCGGGCCGGCTTTATTCTCCACATATGCAGCATAGCCGCATCCGTCACTTGCTCACACGGTCGGTGGACCTGGTCGCATCTTCCACATCAACCCGCTCGATGGGTTGACTCCTCCACGAGGCACTACGCTGGCGCCGCAAAACTCCAACACGCCACGGCCCATCGCGACAGCGACTTCTTCGCCGCCCAGGCGCACCGCTGGGGAATGCCTCCTCCATCATGGAGGCCCATCATGGTCGCGACTTCTGTCGCCCAGGCAGGCCTCCTCCTACGGCTGCCAGTTGGGCTGGCCGCCTGTCTCTTCTTCGTCGGGCACGCGGCTGGTACCACCACGTGCCGCTATAACTTCTGGTCGTCCATGAAATATGCAACCAAAACCAAAAACGGTGGAGGGTCTAGGCCTTGTTTTTTTCCCCTGTGCCCTCCGTGTTAGTATTATAACATGGGAAGGACTACTTAAATGTAAAAACTCACATAAGTAAAACCCCACAATATCCTCAAGCATTTTAAGAACGAACACAGATCAACCCATCGGATGGTTGACTTGTGGTCTTCATAATAATCAAGAATGGGGTAAAGGGGAGAACCAAGCATAAACCTCCTACCTTGTATTTGTTGGAAGGTTCTGCAGAAGAGGATGGAGTGTACATGTCCGAAGGTATTTGTCGGCACTTGTCATCACCCATCGATTCCCCCCAACATTCATCGCTCAATCATGTTCTTCGTCGGAGCGGAAATTCATCGGTGCTTTGTCAGAGCTTCCTCTCATAGCTCTTCCAAAACCCAAGCTCGAGATTAGATTAAATAGAGGAGAGGAGAGGAGAGGATCAACACACCACACAATTAATGAGGTTCATTAATGAGTATAATTAATGAACCTCTTTAATTATCCCAACGGTGCGGTAACACATTCTTTTAATTTCTCCCAATAGTGCGGTTACACAAAAATAAGTGTCAAGACATTAAATGGATTGACGTTGCACCACAGTCCCACCAACATTTGTCCAATGGTTGTAAAAAAAGATAAATAAAATAATCTTCAATTATTTTATTATTTTTTTATAAATTCCAATAAATTAACTTTTTCGTTTGACCCTTGGTGGTCAAAGTTAAGCTTCCCTTAAGTGAATCTCGACGATGCAGATTCATCGGTGCCCTCTTATTTTTAATCCGAGAACTGGTTCAGAAGATAGAAAATGCCACATGTATGTTTACTGAACGTACCTTAAAAAAGGTTCAAAATTCCTTTCCAGGCTCTCCGGGACTCAGTAACACGTGCCATCAATTTTTGTAGACTCGAAATAATCCAAAATAATTTTAAATAAATATATATGGAATTTCCAGGTCTTTACATTCTTCTCACCTTAGGGCTTTTCTTCCCTGAAAGCTACAATAAAACTAGGGGACAAATGGGGGTATTGAGCATGTATTTGAGCCTCCCGATCCCAGGTGCTCTCCTAGAGATTCTGGTGCTTCCAAAAAACTTTCACTAGAGGAATCGACCACCCACGAAGGACCCGCTTCTGTCAATCCTCTATATCCACCAGGAACTCTGCAAACGTCTCCCCTTTGTCGATGTCTAGCTCACCCAAATTGATAATGTTCGATGGATCATGCACGTACCTCCTCATCTATGACACATGGAAATCATTTTGCACCTGGTGCATCTGTGGGGGAAGAGTTAGATGGTGTGCCACCTCGCCTACTCTGCTGAGGATCTGGAAAGGTCCGATGAACCTCAGAGATATCTTGTTTCCTCATCCAAACCTCCATAATCCTCATCAGGGTGAGACCCATAGGAAGACATGGTCTCCATACTCAAACTCTAAGGGTCTTCGTCTCTTATCGGTATAAGACTTCTGCCGGATCTGTGTAGTCTCCATCCTCTCCTGGATGATCTGCACCTTCTTCTTGGCAGCCTGTACCAACTCTAGACCCATAAGTGATGACTCACTTGGGTCTATCTAGCATAGTGGTGATCTAAAAGGTCTCTCATACAGGGCCTCAAATGGAGCCATTCCGATGGTGGAGTGATAACTATTGTTGTAAGTAAACTCCTCTGGTGATAGGTGGTCCTCCCAACTATGTCCAAAATCAAGGACACAAGTATGAAGCATGTCCTCGAGTGTCTATATGGTCTGCTCCATCTAACCATTTGTTTGAGGATAAATGGTGGTGCTCAAGCATAGATGAGTCCCAAACACCTCATGAAATACCTTCCATAGGCAGGATTTAAAACATGTGTCATGATCTGAGATGATCATCGATAGCACCCCATGAAGTCGTACAATCTCCTGTATGTAGAGGCATCCCAAGCTCTCTACTTATCCCTACTCTTAGATGGGTAAGAAGTGGGCTGACTTGGTGAGTCGATCAAAGATCACCTATATTTAATCGTGGTCCTTGTACATACGTGGTAGCTCTATCATGAAGTCCATGGATATACCATCCCACTTCCATTCTGGCACCTCAAGTGGCTGAGCTAAGCCTGCTGGTACCTAATGCCCGGTCTTCACTTACTGACAAGTGAGACATCGTGATACGAACTCTGCCACCACTTTCTTCATCCCTGGACACCAGTACTAATGTCGTAGGTCCTGTTACATCTTCTACACTCTAGGATGTACCGCCAAAATGGATGTGTGAAACTCCCTCAACACCTCCTTTCGTAGCTTCACTGGTACCATGATGTGTTCTATAAAGAGGATGACGTGCTCCCCACCTTTAGAAAATCCTTCAGGTGACTGTCCTGAGGATATCTGAGCACGTCGGGCCTCGCAGTCAATGTCACCAAGCTGAGCCTCCAGAAATCACTGAAGGAGTGGGGGAGTGATAGTTATATACTTGAGGTAGGATGCTCCATCTCAATCCACAAATGATATCTGCAACACGACTTGTTACTTTTTCACCTCACTCAGCAACTGTAGACCAGACCTCCTACTGAGTGCATCTACTACTACGTTCCCCTTCCTAGGAGTATAGACTCTCTCAAAGTCAGAGTCCTAGAGGAACTGTTGGAGTTGGTGGTCTAGAACCAACTACTTTGTACTTTATTCATTAAATAAAATCCTTATCACGTCTTGATTGTTCTTCTGCGTGACATGTCATGTGATAATTTCCTAAGGATAGCTGTTGCATTAAAAGGTCGTAGCGGATCCCATCTATGATGAGAACCCGGAAGTGCCATAACACTATTCTTGAATGTATGTTCTATGGACGGATGATATTACTTGAGGGACACAAATAATACAGGTCATTAGGGGTGAGGACTCATAAAACTTTCAGGCACCTTCTCATGGTGTGCGCCCGTGGTAATATCCAGGAGGATATTATGAGAACAAGACCCACCAGTAGGAAATCCACATTTCATAGTGTCATTGGATGTTCCTATCTGCAGACGTGTGTATTGGTCCTTAGACTTTAAGATTATTATTAATGGGTATTACAACTCGCGCACTTAGATGTATTGATGAAAACTGTGACGACACACTGTTCGCAGTGAGGTAGGATACGTTGGGTGCGTCACAAGTAATACCTCATTAATAGATAATGCAAGAAAGGATTTGTCCCTTCTGTTCCATAATGGAAGTAGATATCTTAGGCCCTTTGATGGAATCGATATAGCCTAAATAAATCCATGGCCATGGTAAGGTATGGGCAATTTCAATTCCGGGAAGTCAAAGAAAGAATAATCAAGCACATGGGTTGATGGCACTAGCATGCAACCCGCTTGATTGGAGATATAGAGACAAAGGGATTATATTACACGGTAAGAGTTTGTAGTAGGTGACACGTCATTTCGGAGTTAACTTCTTTCTCTATGGGTGCCTTGGCGTGTTGCTAGAAGCTAACCATGGAATTTAGGCAGGCTCAACCTAATGCCACTGAGAAAGAGGCCTAGAGGGTCACACACTAAGTGTGTCCATGTATCTCAGTTAAATATTAATTTAACAAATTAAATAAATATTATTCCCAACTGTGGTTTAATAATTATTTAAGGATGTCTGATCACATTTATTTTGACACTAGTTATTCAAGAGAATATATTGTGGATGAAATAATATATTTGTTAGCGAGTAATGCAGTTACATTTATTTAAGAAATAAATAGTCATTACTAAAGGTCTAATAAATGTGGTGGAGAAAAATGGAAAATAAAAGCACACGCCATGTATATTAAATATACACGCCGTGTAGTTTTATGGAAAACAAGTACACGCCGTGTAGTTTTTCCAGTTTGGATTTTGAGGATTTAATATTGTTTTAATAAATGATAGTTATTATAATTAGCGTGGGCACATGTCAAGGAATTAATAATTTGACATGGGGGTTTTCAATAAGAGTTAATGAAATAAATAAAACGCGTAACGTGTTTATTTATTGTCATAACTCTATTAACCTCAAACCCGATTATAAATATCCTTGCAACCCCAACATTTTGTAGAGCCATTATTGTGCACAATGGATTTGGAAATACTCTCAAGACAAAGAGAGAATTCCATTTCCACAAAGAATGCCCTCAAGTTACGAGAGCAAGATCCTCTACCAGATCAAGGCGGTTGAAGGCAGACATCGCAAGCGAAGGTTCTTCAACGCTAGAACTCGTAGATCCCTTCGGCGAAGTCTGGAGATACGTGACACACGTGTGGATCACCGCTAGAGTAATCCTACACTTGGATTCTACGACGCAACGACGGATCACCGAATCGTGACCGGACACATCAACGAAGAAAGAATTCCAACGAGGTAATTCTTATGCATTAATTAAATTAATTATAATCAACATATGATGATCCTCCTCAAGGGTTTCGGGAATCTTCTTTTCTTTTCATTATTCGTTCTATTCCGAAGATTCAGCATTTTATATCGTGACGGATCTCGGATTGAACGTTGTTTAATGTTAAAATTAAAGTTGGGAAAACCCACCAACGTGCTTCCGCTGCGCCCAGAACCTACAAGTGGTATCAGAGCGGGTCATATCATTGATTATAATTATTTATTTTTTCGTTGGTAATTTACGCATTTAATAATTTAGTTATTTCAATTCAAGTTTAATCGTTCTGGAAATCTGAATATCGAGATCTATTCCTCCTCCCTCGTTTCTCATTCACCTCACAGAAACGAATTTTTCTTTTAATTTTGATTAAAATAAAATAGAGGAACTCATCCGGAGGAGCCAAACATTTATGGACGTATAACACCAGAATACACGGCATGTATTCGGAAGTACATGCCGTGTAGTCTAGGTTCAATGCATTGACTGATCCTCCAAATCAGTTCGTGTATTGGTTTTTTTCTAAGAATTTAAGACACCATGTGTTGACCAGAAACAGGTGGCACATGGTTTTCGGAATACACGATGTGTGGTCCAATGAACACTGCGTGTAGTCCCTTCAGGTTAGGGTTGGGTCGTGTACTCCGTATATGGCTTACCCGGCTGGAAACCGTGTAACGCGTAAACTACACGGCGTGTGTCTCACTGTACACGCCGTGTACTCTGAAAATTTCTGAAGTACATTAACACGCCTTGTCCCCAGGTGTGTACTTCGGATGAACGGTGAAGAAAAGTACACGCCGTGTAGTCAGAACTACACGTCGTGTACTCACCCAAATTATGCAGATTTATTAAAATTTATTATTATATTATACAAACCCTTGACACGTGTACCATGGTGCAGGCGTAAAGCTGAGGCACAACACGTGATAGGTGTTTTATATATATGTGTTTAATTTAACATCTACGTAATAAATGGGAATTCACCGGGTTGCCTCCATGGTACAAGTTACGTACAAGGATAATTTTAAATGAATTCATTTGTTTAAAATTATGATGGATGAGAATCTCAAGGAAATTCAGAAAAGGGATTTAAGATAAAAGGATTGATTAATTAAATATAATTAATTGATTCGAGCGTGATTTATCTTAAACAAGAATGATTAAAGAATTGAATGCTATTTTTTTATTTATTCATAAATATCATTGCATGTATGGATGATCATGAGCTAGACCGAGACCTTTGTATGTGAATGGTTTCTTTTAATTTATTTATTTAAATTAAATTTGTTGGCCTGCGAGCCATCTCCTCATTAATATGTAGGGCCAGCACACCCAAGGATTATTTTATGTAGAAACCCATTTTACCCCTCAACTACGTGTGAGATAAATGCATATGTAATGGATGGAGCTCCCAAGCTAGTGGAGACGGCTCAAGTCCGGAGCCATGGTGAAACCAATCCAAGGAGATACAAAGGTGGACAGGTGGAAAGA
The DNA here is from genome assembly GCA_963277665.1 of Viscum album. NCBI lineage: Eukaryota > Viridiplantae > Streptophyta > Magnoliopsida > Santalales > Viscaceae > Viscum > Viscum album. The sequence goes on from OY728136.1 coordinate 3,243,180, forward strand.
TGTAAACACGAACCCGGAAGGTTTAAGGTGTTTCTCCCCTAGGTCTTGGGTTAGTTTATCAACCGCTATATAAACTAACCAATAGAAAAGCTCATGATCATACCATTTATTTTATTTCTGTCAGTTTCATGGTTAATTTATTGTGGGTGTGTTGTCATGATCACACAATTAATGAATTAAACGAGCATACAAGATGGAACTAAAATAAAACCAGCTTATACGTAAATATTATCTTAGACATGGTTAATCACTTAAGTATATCCCACTTAAAATTAACAAGAATGTAATCAAAGATAATAAAATGGAAATTTATGTATAAGGATAAAATCCCTCAAAATAAATATTAAGTCGGCATAGCCTTCCATAATCTTGGTTAGAATCGAACCATAGTTCAAAGTGCTTGACCAACCCTAGTTGGGGTGCTTTCAATTATCGGGGAATTCTAATTCAAGGTTTTGGGTTGACTTGACTTGGTTCGCATCAAGGGTTGACTTCCACAACAGGACTTGGTGTGACCAAGAGGCAAAGGTTGAGGAAATCCAAAATGGATTTCAGGATTGGGGAGTCCACTCAGTGGATAAAGGAGCTGCGAGTTAATGCATTTGGAATTTGGAATGCCTACCTAAAACCCTTCAAGTTTCTTGACCAACCCTATTTGGGGTAATTTTAAGGGAAATATGGATCCTTGCCACTAGAATATTCACACAACAGAATATTCTGAAGTCAATGGTATGGGATATTGGATTTTGATAAAATAGTGGGAGACTAATAAGTATTAATTTATTTATTTGTCTCAATTTTTGTAATAAAGTACTAAACCTTTGCTCATCTTAATTTGTAGAAATGGAAAGAAAATTACTTCAAACATATCATTAGGCACCATAATCCAAAAAGAAAACCTTCTCACCGGCACCAATTTCCAAGAGTGGCAGAGGCGTTTACGCATCATCCTTTGCCATGAAAGGAAATTATATGTGCTGGAAGAGCCTATTCCAGTTGTGCCTGGGAAAGAGGCTAGTGATGAAGAATTATCTCTCTACATGAAACACATGGATGATGCCATATATGTCCAGTGTTTCATGCTATCGGCTATGTCTAATGAGCTCTTGAAGCAACATGAAAACATGGACGCGTATAGCATGATGTATCACCTTAAATATCTCTACCAAGAGAAGGCGAGACAGGAGAGGTATGAGATCTCCAATGCTTTTTTTACCATGAATCTTGGAGAGTCTGCACCAGCTGGGCCTCATGTAGTCAAGATTATTGGTTATATTGAACACCTAGAAATCTTAGGGATTAAATTCCTGGATGAGTTGCGTACATATCTCATCCTATCATCACTGCCCAAGAACTTCTCTAGATTCTTTGTCAACTATAACATGAGCGGAAATGAGAAGAGTCTATCGGAGCTTCTGACCTTGATTCGCCAGGTATATAAGGACATGGGGCGTGACAAACCCGCAGTCCTTATGGTGAACAAGAAAAGGAAGGACAAGGAAAAGGGGCCAAATACTTATAAACAGTCTGAAGCCCCCGAGCACCATCCCTCCAAGAAGGGGAAGATCCAGAGGCAGGGCAAGGAACGGGAGGCAGTGTGTTTTTCATGTGGCAAGCAGGGCCACTGGAAGAGGAACTGCACCCAGAAGTGTGGGGATGCTAAAGGTGTGTTTGTTATCAAGTGCAATCTTTCTATTTCTACACATTGGGTATTAGATACAGCTTGTGGGGCTCACATATGTATTCAAATGCAGGAACCAAGTAGATTTAGAAATATTGCCAGAGGAGAGGTGGATCTTCGAGCTGCCAATGGCGCAAGGCTGGCTGCGTTGTCTATTGGCGACTACCACCTCTCATTGTCGACTGGGATGATTTTGGTTTTACATAACTATTATTATGTTCCTAGTGTTACCAAGAACATAATTTCTGTATCTTGTTTGGATATGGATGGATTTGTTTTCAAATTTGGAAATAAGGGTTGTATCTTTTATAAGAACAATGTATGTTATGGTATGGAACATTTAAATAATGGTTTGTATGTATTGAATTACAAAAACCAAGTTTTGGCAATTGATAATGAAACAAACTCACATGACTCATACATCACCCAGTTATGGCATCACCGCCTTGGTCATGTGAACGAGAAGCGTTTGACAAAGCTCTGCCAAGATGGCTATTTAGACTCGATTGAGCTAAAACCACTTGATAGATGTAACGCTTGTTTACAAGGAAAAATGACCAAGCCGCCTTTTGGTGGACAAGGTGAAAGGGCCACAGAGCTTCTAGGATTGGTACACACGGATGTGTGTGGACCATTTCCAGTAGAAGATAGAGGTGGATATTCTTACTTCATTACTTTTACTGATGATTTGAGTAGATATGGCTATGTATACTTAATGAGGTATAAATCAGAGTCCTTAGAGAAATTTAAGGAATTCAAGAATGAAGTAGAGAATCATATTGGTAAGAAGATAAAGAAGCTTCGATCAGATCTAGGTGGAGAATATCTGAACCAAGAGTTCATCGATCTTCTACGGGAGTCTGGGATTCTATCTCAGCTCACTCCTCCTTATACACCATAGTGGAATGGTGTTAGTGAAAGGAGTAACCGCACCTTGTTGGACATGGTGAGGTCGATGATGAGTCAGGCGGATCTTCAATTATCCTTTTGGGGATATGCATTACAAATTGTAGCATACACATTAAACCGAGTACCAACTAAGGCGGAAAATGGAATTCCATCTGAGTTATGGAATGGAAGGAAACCCACTTTGTCGCACACACGTGTATGGGAATGCAAGGAATTTGTTAAGGCCTTCTCAGGCAAAAAACTAGCACCTCGGAGCACGAAAGGTATCTTTATAGGATATCCCAAGGAAATGAAAGGATATTACCTATATAACCCTCAAGACAAGAAAGTGATTGTCGCTAGACAAGCCGTCTTTCTTGATAGGGAACACATCCTCAAGAAGGATAGTGGGAGCAAGATTGACTTCGACGAAGTTGATGCTCAAGATACACAGGAGTTGGTACAGGAACAAGTTCCACAGGTCCCCATGGAAGAGGTTCCAGAAACACAAGTACTGCGTAGGAGCTCAAGAGAGGTAAGGGAACCAGAGAGATTTGGTTTCCTAGTCACCGAGGATGGTGAATCATTATTGTTGGACAATGATGAACCTCTCTCCTACAAGGAAGTAGTAGAAAGCTCAAAAGCTGCAGGATGGATAGAAGCTATGAATTATGAGATGGATTCCATGTATCCGAACTAAGTTTGGGTTCTGGTCGATGATCCAGTTGATGTAAATCCTGTTGGATGCAAATGGGTATTCAAAAGAAAGCTGGACATGGAAGGTCAAGTTAGCACCTATAAAGCAAGGCTAGTGGCTAAAGGATTCAGACAGCGTCAATGAATTGACTATGATGAAACCTTCTCGCCAGTTTCCATGTTTAAATCCATAAGAATCATACTTTCCATAGCAGCTTACCATGACTACGAGATTTGGAAGATGGATGTCAAAACAGCATTCCTTAACAGGAACCTTCAGGAAGATGTCTATATGACACAACCAGAAGGGTTTGTGACACCAGGTGAAGCCAAACGGGTTTTCAAGTTGCTGAAATCCATTTATGGATTGAATAAATCATCCAGGTCATGGAACATTCGATTTGATGAAGCCATAAAGGAATTTGGTTTCATTAAGAACGAATGTGAGCCATGTGTTTATAAGCGGTTTAATGGGAATGTGGTCGTCATCCTAGTGGTATATGTTGATGACATATTGCTTATTGGAAATGACGTACCAGCCTTACAGTCAGTTAAGGACTGGTTGAACAAGTGTTTCTCCATGAAGGACTTAGAAGAAGAAGCCTACATTCTATGGATCAAGATCATTCGTGACAGATCCAAGAGGCTGCTTGGACTAAGTCAGGGTACATGCATTGACCAGATACTAAAGATATTTAGTATGGAAAAATACAAGAGGGGATTGGTTCCAGTGTCACATGTCTTACATCTTTCTAAGAAAATGTGTCCCCAGACACAACAGTAGAAAGATAGGATGAGAAATATCCCATAGGCTTCGGCTATAGGATCCATCATGTATGCCATGTTATGTACTAGGCTTGATGTTGCCTATGCACTGAGCATGGTAGGCAGATATCAAGCAGATCCAGGAGAACAGCATTGGACTGCTGTTAAGACTATCCTTAAGTATCTGAGAAGAACTAAGGATATGTTCCTGGTGTATGGAGGAGATGTGGAGCTTTTCATTAGAGGGTATGTTGATGCTGGTTTTCAAATAGATCAAAATGATCAGAAGTCGCAATATAGATATGTTTTCTGTCTCAATGGAGGAGCTGTGAGCTGGAAGAGTTCAAAGCAGCCAGTTGTCACTGATTCTACAGTGGAGTCCGAGTATATAGCGGCTTCTGATGCATCCAATGAAGCCGTCTGGATTCGAAACTTTTTCCAGGAGCTTGATGTGGTGCCTAGAAGTAAAGATCCAATTACATTGTATTGTGATAATACTACAGCGGTGGCTCTTGCAAAAGAACCAAGGTCACATCAACAGACAAAGCACATACTCCAGAAGTATCACCTCTTGAGGGATTTCTATCAAAGGGGTGAAGTTGCAGTGAGCAGAGTGTCCACAGAAGAGAACGTGGCGGACCCCATGACTAAAGGCCTATCTTAGTAGAAGCATGAATATCATGTGAGAGCTAGCGGGTTAAAGGTTGTTAGTAGTTGGATCTAGTCCAAGTGGGAGTCTGTTGGAGTTGGTGGTCTAGAACCAACTACTTTGTACTTTATTTATTAAATAAAAGCCTTATCACATCTTGATAGTTATTCTGCGTGACATGTCATGTGATAATTTCCTAAGGACAGCTGTTGCATTAAAGGGTCATTGTGGATCCCTGCTATGATGAGAACCCAGAAGTGCCATAACACTGTTCTTGAATGTATGTTCTATGGCCGGATGATATTATTTGAGGGAAACAAATAATACAGGTCATTAGGGGTGAGGACTCATAAAACATTGAGGCACCTTCTCATGGTGTGCGCCCTTGGTAATATCTAGGAGGATATTATGAGAACGAAACCTGCCAGTAGGAAATCCACATTTCATAGTGTCATTGGATGTTCCTATCTGTGGACGTGTGTATTGGTCCTTAGACTTTAATATTATTATTAATGGTTATTACAACTCGCACACTTAGATGTATTGACGAAAACTGTGATGACACACTGTTCGCAGCGAGGTAGGATACGTTGGGTGCGTCACGAGTAATACCGCATTAATAGATAATGAGAGAAAGGATTTGTCCCTTCCATTCCATAACAGAAGTAGATATCTCAGGCTCTTTGATGGAATTGATATAGCCTAAATAAATCCATGGCCATGGTAAGTTATCGTAAAGTTCAATTCCGGGAAGTCAAAGAAAGAATAATCAAGCACATGGGTTGATGGCACTAGCATGAAACCTGCTTGATTGAAGATATCGAGACAAAGGGATTATATTACACGGTAAGAGTTCGTAGGAGGTGACATGTCATTATGGCGTTAACTTATTTCTCTATGGGTGCCTTGGCGTGTTGCTAGACGCTAACCTTGGACTTTAGGCAGGCTCAGCCTAATGCCACTGAGAAAGAGGCCTAGAGGGTCACACACTAAGTGTGTCCATGTATCTCAGTTAAATATTAATTTAACAAATTAAATAAATATTATTCCCGACTGTGGTTTAATAATTATTTAAGGATGTCTGATCGCATTTATTTTGACACTAGTTATTCGAGAGAATATATTGTGGAGGAAATAATATATTTATTAGTGAGTAATGCGGTTACATTTATTTAAGAAATAAATAGTAATTACTCAAGGTCTAATAAATGTGGTGGAAAAAAATGGAAAATAAAAGTACATGCCATGTATATTAAATATACACATTGTGTAGTTTTTTGGAAAACAACTACACGCCGTGTATTAATTATTACACGCCGTGTAGTTTTTCCAGTTGGGATTTTGAGGATTTAATATTGTTTTAATAAATGATATTTATTATAATCAGTGTGGGTGCATGTCAAGGAATTAATAATTTGACATGGGGGTTTTCAATAAGAGTTAATGAAATAAATAAAATGCGTAACGCGTTTATTTATTTTCATAACTCTATTAACCTCAAACCCGATTATAAATATCCTTGCAACCCCAAAATTTTGTAGAGCCATTTTTGTGCACAATGGATTTGGAAATACTCTCAAGCGAAAGAGATAATTCCCTTTCCACCAAGAACGCCCTCAAGTTATGAGAGAAAGATCCTCCACTGAATCAAAGCGGTCGAATGCGGACATCGCAAGCGAAGGTTCTTCCGCGCTAGCACCCGGAGATCCCTTCGGTGACGTCCGGAGATATGTGACACACGTGTGGATCACTCCTAGAGTAATCCTACACTTAGATTCTACGACGCAATAACGGATCACCGAATTGTGACCGGACACATCAATGAAGAAAGAATTTCAACGAGGTAATTCTTATGCATTAATTAAATTAATTATAATCAACATATGATGATCCTCCTCAAGGGTTCCGAGACTCTTCTTTTCTTTTCGTTCTTCATTCTATTCTGAAGATTCGGTGTTTTATATCGTGACGGATCTCGTATTGAACATTGATTAATGTTAAAATTAAAGTTGGGAAAAATGACCAACGTGCTTCCGCTGCGCCCTGAACCTACAGAAACTCCATCCATCGTCGTTGTCTCAGGTTCAGGTCCTTCTAAGAGAAGATATACCTGAGACTCTTATGATCGTAGTAAATAGTAAATTGTTCACAAATCAAGTTTTGCCGCCACATCTTCAACACAAAGACCACTGCTACTAACTCAATGTCATGGGTAGCGTAGTTATGATCATGTTTTCTCAACTTCTGTGAGTTGTAGGAAATCACCACTCACTCCTACATCAGAACACAACCTAGTTTGTTCCCTGATGTAACGCAGTAGACTATATACCCAATTCCCTCTTATGGTAGCCTCAAGATGGGGGCATTCGTCAATCTCCACCTCAGCTCTTGGAAACTCCGTTGGCACTTCTCCATCCACAATAAAGGTTACCCCTTCTTCATAAAAAATGACAAGGGTGTTGCTACCCTGGAGAAGTCAGGTACAAATCTCTAGTTGTTCCCATCCAATACCAGGAAACTCCACACCCCATTCACACTTCTGGGTGGATCCCAAGAAAGCACTACCTCTATCTTCACTAGATCCGCTGCAACTCCAGCCTCCAAGAAAACATTCCATAGAAAGTGGACTTCTCGTATCTAGAACTAGCACTTCGAGAACTTTCCATAAATCTGGTTCTCTCAGAGTGTATCCAGAACTATCTGCAGGTGTGTGGTGTGCTCCTCCTCTGACGCTGAGTACACCAAGATGTTATCAATGAAGACTACCATGAAGCAATTGAGGTAAGGCTGGAAGACCCTGTTCATGAGCCCCATGAACACTATCGGAGTTTTGTTCATGCTGAAGTGCATCACCAAAAACTCATAATGTCCATACCGACATCTTAAGGTTGTATTCGGTATACCCTCATCCTGTATCCTAAGCTGATGATAGCCTGATCTAAGGTATATCTTCAAAAACTAATGTGCTCCCTTCAGTTAGTCAAAGAGATCATTGATCCTCGATAGAGGATACTTGGTCTTCACGATCACCTGGTTCAGGCATTGATAGTCCACACAAATCCTCAGACACCCATCTTCCTTCTTGGTGAAAAAAATCGGGGCTTCCTAAGGAGAAACACTGGGCCTTATGAACCCCTTCTTCTGTAAGTCTTCCAACTGTACCCTCAACCCATGAAGCTCCACGAGAGCCATCAGATATGTTGGTGTAGATATCGGTGTCTTACTGGGGTATATGTTGATGTAAAATTCTACCTCTCTAAGGGGAGGTAGTCCCCAAACATCATTAGGGAAGACATCAGCATACTGGTCCACCACTACAGGATAGCTCGGACTCATATCATATACTACTACAAGGCTGAGGAAAATAAGCTGATGAGTGATTGGTTTCACCCTCCTTAAAGAGTGATCATCCTGTGCTGCAATAGTTTCCTCCTCACAGTTTAAGGAAAAAATGATCCCATCCTCGCGGACACATCGCACTTTGCACCTAAAATAGTCGATCTGAGCATTGATTATGGATATCCAATCCATACCCAAGATGTCATCGTAAGGCCTCAACACTACTACTAGAAGATCCAAGCCGAAGCTGTCACCTCCTAGAGTGATCTCACACTACCTGCACCAGTGTGTAATCGTTGAATCCTCTCCCATAAGAGTCTTTAAATGTAAGGATCAAGACAACGACTCCATCAGAATCTCTGAGCTCCAAACGAGTATCGTGGAAATGAAAGAGTGACTGGAACCTATGTATATAAGAAATATAGATAGGGTGAAATAGACATATATTATACCTCTAATCATCTCTGGAGCACCGTAGTCATAGGCCTTTGCCTCCTGGAGCTATGCTCGCCCCTGTCCAATTGCTCCCTGTATTCAGGGTGGACTGCCTGGGGGTGGTGGTGGTAGAACCTCAAATCTTTGTCCACCACCTGATGCATGACCTACTCCTTTGCAACATCCACTGCCCTGCAAAACTCCACGCTCGAACCTCGGTTTTTGTCTTGGAGATCCATCGACCATATGTTGGTCAATTGTATGGCGGGTCGGGCAGTCACGTGCCATGTGTCCCTTCCCGCTGCACGTAAAGAAAAGCCTGGACCCTATCTAAATCCCTCTGGCCTGGGAGCCTCACACCGCCGAACCTGAGTCTGGGGGTCGACCTATGAAAGACCTGGCCCGTTTGTGCTCACGCATCTGCTAACTGCTACCTGCTGAAGTCTCTGCCTCCTGGGGTCTGCTGGTATCTCTAGGTGTGGGCGCCTGCTCCACCAAGAATCTCTCCATCATAAGGGCTCACTCCAGCACCCCATCTTGGGTAGTGATGCTAAGAGACACTACCGAAGCCCTGATATCCCGCATGAGTCCCTGATCGAAGGATTGATCTCTGAAGAAAGGGTCTCACACCATGTCTATGGAGTAATGAGAGAGGTCATAAAATCTCCCCAAGTTCTGGGTTGTTTTCATGCTGCCCAGCTGTAGGTGAAGCAACTCCTGAATACGCACAGAGCGCAACATCGCGGGGAAAACTCATCCTGGAAAAGCCTCTCTAAGTCAACCCAAGTGAGGGCCACCTCATCGTGAGTCTATATGGTCAAGCTCCACCATCTCCCTATCGAGCCCTGTAGAAGGATTGTTTCCAAGATCGTCATCTGGTCTGGCGGTGTCCTCACTAAGAAGAAGACCCACGTCACAGCCTCTACCCAGTCCCCAACTACCTGATGATCTGTCTCTCCCCTGAACATGGGAGGTCACTGTCTCTGAAAATCATATAGGGCACTAATCCTATAAACCTCATCTTCCAAAACTACTGAAAGTGTATGTTAACCATCAGGTGGTGGTGGAACTGGTGCACCAACTGGTGGGGCCATCTCAAACACTGGTCCCTAAACGGACACCCCGTCTCTAGGCAGGTTGTCCTCATGACCTCATATTGGGATCCTAGCTATTCATCTACATGGAGGAATCCTGAGATAGATCAAGATGTACCATGGTTAGAACATTATACCTGGTGAGATGGCTCTTATTCAAAATCATGATACACTTATGCAACCAATGATTCCATGTATTGATCTGAAAAAGCATAATTCAAGGTCCTAGTGTATGGATACATCAGTCGTCACACCAACACTGGACTCCCCAAATCTGAAAGTCAGAATCACGACATTTAACACTGTTTCTCCAAGTAAAAACATATACTCCCGATAATTTAGGGGGAACCAACCACCCTCTAATGACACTTTCTCACAACCCATCCCTTGGGGCCCGTGTCGTGACTACCCCAAGCTCGCCTCCCGAAGGCCAGGGGCTGGGGACTATTGCCGAAGGTGTAAACCTGTAAGTGGGAGGCATTTTCCTAGATACATATCTGCACACACACGCCTAACCAAGCCCCAAATCAAAAAATGGAAATAGCATACCACTAAAAAACTAAGTACAAGTATAGCTGAAAGTAAAGGGGCCAGAATACAAGCCTAATTGGAATGGAAAAAAATAGAAAAAAGGTAAAACAACACCTGAGGTCGTCTGCCAATAATCCTACCTGAAGGGTAGGTATATCTTATCACTACGGCTCTCCACATCAACCGTCATTGCCGTCCACTGTCAGGCCCTGGCTCCCCGAGCCTTAGTCAAAGCTACATGTCGTCTGCACAAGACACAAAAAGGTGTGGGTGAAGCCCGTGCAGGGGTTAGTATAATAATACCCAGTAGGTAATCCAATACCCCCAAAGGTCTCCTAGAAATCAACAGAGGAAAACCACATAGAATAATCTCAATCACAAGCACAAAGTAAAGACAGCTCACACCAGGTATATTCTAGGGTAGTACCAGTAGCATCACCATTCACGTTGTTGAACACCTCAGCTGCTAGAGAACTCCTCCTATATTGAGTATAGTGGGACTTCTGGGTCACTGAGAGTCGCTTCCCACTAACCTTGAACTAGTTAGGAACTCCTCCCTATCGCGTATTGTGGGTCTGTTAAGTCACACAGAGCCACTCCCCACCGTTTCCTATTGAGGTACTCCTCTTGTCAGGTACCGTGGGTCTGCCAAGTCACACAGAGGTGCTCCCCACTATGGTCCTACCAAGTCACATAGAGTTGCTTCCCACTGGTCCATTGAGTCACACAGAGTTGAAAATCAGTAGTCTTCAGGTCTTAGACAGTTGCACAGTTCCATACATAGCATGCTTGGGAGAACCGCTCCTCAATCCATCAGTTGTATTTAAACCATCACGAAGTCTCACAAAGAAGTAACATGATGATCCATCATGTCATAAGGGTTCCAACGCAACAGATGGCATGTCAACCAGACTCTCGGTCTATAAGTTATAGGCATTTTAGTGTTGTGGGCCCGATTTGATTCGGGTACGATCCAACCTGGCCAAACTCTAACTTTCTCCAAAAGTAACATGGAGTATCTCAAAAGGGCCTCCTCATCCTACGGGTTTCGATGTCGTGGAAGGTTCTTCAAACGGAGCTCTAGTTTAGGAGTTACACCCAATTAAACGTAACTGTGCCAAAAGGGGTCAGGGTCTGGTCCGACCTGGTCGGACTGACTTGACCCGACCCAGTTCTGACCCTACTAGGTTGCACTAGCGCACTGGGCCCGACCTGGATTGGCATGGTTGGGTCCAAACCATTCCACTAGGCCGCAGGTCCAGCTCGCGGGACTTTCGGACTTGGAATGCTCGACCTGCTGGCTCGGCCCGTTGGACTGACCTGTTCAGTCCGGCCCACCTGGCGCCACTACCTGCCAGGATCACCTTAGCCTGTAGTTGTGGGTTGGCTCCATTCTCCTCGGATGCGGCATAGCCATGTCCGAAACATACTCACGCAGTCGGTGGACCCGACCGTGCCTTCCGCGTCAACCCGCTCGGTGGATTGACTTCTATGCGGCACCACACTGGCGTCACAGAACTCCAGCACGCCGCAGCCCATCGCGGTTGTGACTTCTTCACCATCGATGCGCGCCACCGGGGTGTGCCTCCTTCAGTGTCGCAGCCCATCATGGTCATAGCTTCCACCGCCTAGGTGCGCCGCCGGGGCGCAGCACCTCGAGCGTTACAGCCCGTTGTGGTCACGGCTTTCACCACCCAAGTGCGCCGCCGAGGCACGCCTCCTCATGCGGCTATTTGTTGGGCCGGCGGCCCATCTCTTCTTTTTCAGGCACACGACTGGTACCACCGCGTGCCGCCATAACTTCTGGTCATCCAAAAAATATGCAACCAAAACCGAAAATGGTGGAGGGTCCGAGCCTTGTTCATTTGGCCCGTGCCCTCCATGTTGGAATTATAACATGGGAAGGGATACCTAAATGTAAAAAATCCCATAAGGAAAACCCTGAAATATCCTACCACATTTTAAGAATGAACACGGATCAACCTGTTGGATGTTTGACTTGTGTTCCTAATAATAATCAAGAACGGGGTAAAGGGGAGAAACCAAGCATAAACCCCCTACCTTTTATTCATTGGAAGGTGCTTTAGAAGAGGAGGGAGTGTACACATCTGAAGGTGTTTTTCGGTGCTTCACATCACCTGTAGATTCCCCCCAATGTTTGTCGTTCGATCACATTCTTCAATGGAGTGGAAAGTCGTCAGTCCTTTGTCAGAGCTTCCTCTCGTAGCTCTCCTAAAACCCAAGCCTGAGCTCAGATTAAATAGAGGGGAGGAGAGGATCAACACACCACCCAATTAATGAGGTTCATTAATGATTATAATTAATGAACTTCTTTAATTCTCTCAATGGTGCGGTTACACATTCTTTTAATTTCCCCCAGTAGTGCAGTTACACAAAAATAATAGTCAAGTCATTAAATGAATTGATGTTGCACTGTGGTCCCACCACCGTTTGTCCAACGGTTGTAAAAAAGATAAATAAAATAATCTTCAGTTATTTTATTATTATTTTGTAAAATCTAAGAAATTAAATTTTTCGTCCGACCCTTACCGGTAGAAGTTAAGCTTCTCTTAAGTGAATCTCGGCGCTGTGAATTCATCGGTGCCCTCAGATTTTTAATCTCATCACTAGTTCAAAAGATAGAAAATGTTGCCTGCACGTTTATTGAACGTCCCTTAAAAAAAGTTCAAAATTCTGTTTCAGGCTCTCCGGGCCTCGGAAACATGTGCCTTCAATTTTCACAGAATCTTAATAATCCTAAATAATTTTTTAAAAAAATTATATAGAATTTCTGGGTCTTTACATTTTTAGTAATTGCCGCTAATTTTTACTAAGTGTCGCTTATTTTTACTAAGTATGGATTATTTTTACTAAGTACTTCTAATTATCAATTTTTTTTACTAAATACCACTAATTACTGTAAATTTTAACTAGGTACATCTAATTAGCAGTAATTACTAAATTTTTACTAAGTACTACTAATTACTACAAAATATTTTGTAATTACCACTAATAAACACTAATTTTAGCTAATTACCGCTATTTTTTAGTAATTGCCATTTATTTTTACTAGGTACCCCTAATTTCACTAATTATAGATAGTTTTTACTAAGTACTACTAATTATAACAAATTTTTAGCAATTATCACTATTTTTTACTAATTGTTGCTAATTTTTAGTAATTACCACTAATTATCACTATTTTTACTCATCACTATTAATTGTTACTAATTACCATTTTTTTACTAATTGCTACTAAATACTGCAAATTTTTAGTAAGTATCACTAATGTTTACCAATTATCACTAATTTTTAGTAATTACCACTAATTACTGCTAATTATTACAAATTACCACTAATTTTTACTAATAACTACTAATTTTTAGTAATTAACTGTAATTATCGCTAATTTTTACAAATTTACACTAATTATTACTAATTACCGCTAATTATTACTATTTACTTCTAATTTTTAGTAAATATCGCTAATTTTTACTAGTTATAGCTAATTTTTTGTAATTATCGCTAATTTCTAATAATTACTGTCAATTTCTAACAATTACAACTAATTTCTAATAATTACCATTGATTTCTAATAATTACCCTTCATTTCTAATAATTACCACTCATTTCTAATAATTATCGCTGATTTTTACTAATTATCACTAATTTTTACTCATTGCCACTAATTTTTACTAACTGTTTTAAAATTATTTGTAACGTCTTGAAATTTTTGTATAATTTTTTTTATTTATATGGAATTATTTTGAGATAGTGAAATTCAACAGCATGTGATTCTGAGGTCCTGAGAGCTAGGAATGGAATTTTGAACTTTCTTTACGGTACGTTCAGTAAACATGCGAGTGGGATTTCCTATCTTTTGAACCATTGTTTGGATCAAAATTATGAGGGCACCGTTGAATTTAGAATGTCAAGATTCTCCTATAAATGACTTAACTTTGGCCAGTAAGGGTCGAGAAGAAAATTTATTTTTCGAACTTTTTGAGAAAAATAATAAAATAATTTAAATGAATTATTTTATTTTCTTTCTCACATTGGAGTGGCGGACAGAGATGTTGTGGGGCAGCGACAGGGCGGCAATAATGCGCATCAATGAGACTCATTAATGACTCATTAAACTCACAGCATAACAACGCTTTAATGGCACATAACAGCGACATTGTTCCATAAATGAAATAGAGTAATGACACGGCGTCGCATCATAATGGGGACGTTATGAAGTGCTCCTATTTATAGTTCGACGTGCTGGGAAAATATGGATTAGAAATTTGGATAATTCTCTAGAGAATCTCTGATGGACTTCCACCATAGTTAAGAATGATTAATGCTGGTGGATCATCACCACCTTTGATGTCTTTCAAAGACCAGAGCCAGGAAGTGACGTCAATTTCTTAACCCCTGGAGGATGAACGTGCAGCAACGAACTTCAAAGTGGTAGGGGTTATTTGATTTTTAAAGTTTCCATGTTCTTATTTCTAAATGACGAACGTGTATTAACCCAAGAAAAGGTTAATCCACGGACCGTGCGTTCTTGCGGTAGGGTGACTTCTTTGGGGTTTCTTTATTTGGGATTTGATTACCTTTATTGTTCAAATTAAAATCCCTAGACCTCCCTTGTTTGAAAACTTCTAACGCGGAGGGCCCAGGCTGACATGAACTTGGCCTAAGCTGTCATGAATCAAATCAGGTCGCCATCCAATCGATGCCATACCCAGTCCGTGACAAGGCTCGAGGGGCTTTCTCAATCCCCACGGGCTGGCACAAGTGCCCGGGTATCAAAATAATGCTTTGGGAATGATTTACCTGATTACAAAAAACATGCAAAAAACAACAAATAAAAAAAATAAGCCAAACTAAAAATCTTAACCAAACAGGCCCTTACCACAAAACAGGATTTTAGTTACAAGTTCAACACCAAACCCAAACAACCGCAAAACATGGTGGCCAAAAACCAACTCAAAAACCACCCCTAGCTGGAGGACACCACCCTCTCGCCATCTCTGCAATGCCACACCAAGTTTTCAGCTAACAACCTGAACCACCACTTCCAAAAGCCTTACCCTTACCTACATCAGACAAAACCAAATCTACTTACACCCAAGGGTGTAATTAGGGTGTGAGCTAACGCTCAATAGGATGTCACCAATAAGAGATTCCACAAGTAAAGATTAACTAACAAAATAATTGCAAGTTTAATCCAGGAATAAAAATAAAATCTTAAATAATTTTAAATAAAACAATTTGAAGAATGAAAACTTTAAGGGAAAACAGTTTAGAAAGAAAAACAACACTTTTATTTTTATTACACCACAAAGGTTACACCATATGTCATTGTCGTGTGAGATATAATCCATGAGCACCAAAGTGGGAGAGTACCTATAAGTACTAACACTTAAGGGACCCTAGAACATTGTGTCTCGGTGAACCAAGGAATAAGAACTACAATAACATACACACTCGTGCATGAGCCACTAGTAGGGAAACACATCGATAACCTAGTGGTCCCTAAATGTCACCCATAGTTTTGTTAGTGTTGTAATCATTAAACCAGCTGAGTGAAACCGGGCTGAGGCCACTTCCGTATCACTAGTGCACTAGTCCTAGTCCCCCCACCTAATACCCAGGATTCCCATTTTGTGCTCAATTAAGTCAACATTCCACATTGCTTGACAAATTTACATGTGCAAAACACATAGTGTGTCATCTACGTGTTGTGCCACACTTCCCATACAAAATGAATTTTTAAAACATTACAAACACCAGTAATTTTGTTCAAAACTCAACCTACATCATCCACACAGTCAAATAACTAGTTGCATAATTTTTTTAAAGGTCATAGCTAAAATAAATCAACACTAGGAAAAAAATCTATTCAGCAGTTTAATATATATATATATATATATAAGATGCATGACTCAAGGATTCCAACAACACCACATCAAAACCTATTTACAACACAATGCAAAATGACCCACATCAAAACACAACTTCAACTCCTACACATTTTAACTAAATAACTACACCAATTTGACAGACACTCATATTTCATAAATATGTATTACCAAAACAAAAGTGCGGCAAGTTCCAAGTAAAACTGACTAATCCCATTGGAAACTAATAAATAAATATGTTAAATTAATTAAACAAGAAACTCAATAAATAAATCAATCCTTAAACATGGAATCACATACCAGTGTGTTGTAAGTTTCACAATATTGGTTCACAATGACCAATGCACTCTAATGCACCTCAAGTAACCTCAAATACACCATAAAAATAACACACAGCACAAACACATCAGAATTGAATCAAACGCAAACTAAAACTTATTTGAAACATCACCAAAAATGAAAGAGTTCATAATCGGTGTACTCTGAACTTATAGTGATGGTTTCTAAAATTGGTTGGAGGTTGACGGAGGCTGTCTGGAGGGGGAGAGGTGGTTTGGCTCGACAGTCCGAAGGAGGATGGAGAGGTGCATGGCGTCGGCTGGCCAAGCGGGGGGAGGGATGTGTAGCTGTCTGAGAGGGGAGGGGAGGTACCGAAGGAGTTTAGCTAAGTAGGTCAACAGTAGGGGGTGCAGATTCGGCTGGGCAAGGTGGTCAGCTGAGCGGGATCCGGTCGAGGGTGCGGGAGGTAGAGGGAGGTGCGGCCGACAGCCTGCTGGAGGTAGCAGGGAGGGCGTCGTGGGTCGGTGTAAGGTAGTGGGGAGACCGGAAGATGCTTGGATGGACCGAGGAGAGTCGCGTGTGGGGATGGGTAGTGGGGAAGGTCAGAGGGAAATAGCTAGGCGGTCGGGGTGAGCGGGATCTGACTGGGGAGGAGACTGGCTGGTCTGGCGAGAGAGAGGGGAGAGGTAGCGCTTAGGGTTAGGGAGAGTCGCAGATGAACAGTACGCCGTTGGAAGGGAGTGTGAGAGAGAAAAGGAATAAAAGAGAGGGAA
Organism: Viscum album; assembly: GCA_963277665.1. Classification (NCBI taxonomy): domain Eukaryota; kingdom Viridiplantae; phylum Streptophyta; class Magnoliopsida; order Santalales; family Viscaceae; genus Viscum; species Viscum album. Next base: position 3,260,222 of record OY728136.1, read on the forward strand.
AAAAAGAAAAAGAAAAAAAAGGATAAAAAGGAAAAAGGAAATAAAGAAAAAGAAAAGAAAATAAATAGAATAAAAATAAAATAAAATAAGGGATAAAATAAATAAAAATAAGGAGATGGGGAAATAAAAATAAATTAGAACCTAAAAAATAAAATCTAACCTAAAATATTAACAATAATAATAATACTAATAATAATGACAAAAATAACTATAATTATAATAATTTTTATTTTTATTCAGTTATTTAATCATCCGCGCACCGAGAAAATCGCACGTTAAACTGGCAAAGCCACACGGCTTTTCACGTGCCCTGCCCGCGCGCTGAGTGACATCAAGCCAACACTCACTTATCAGCACAAAAAGCGAAAAAATCACATCGGGTTCGGCCCTCCCTTCAACCAAATATTTTAAATAATGGAAAATAAAAATATGGGATAAAAATTAAAAATTAAAAACATACCTCAAACAAAGTTCGGGTGTGACAATTCTCCCCACCATGAAAACTCTCTGCCCTCAGAAAGTCAATTCGAAGCCCGATCAGAGAATAGAAATGGGTACTCCTACTTAACCCAAGACTTCCTCTCCCAAGTCTCATGCTCATCATTCCCATGCTGCTAAAGAATACGAACCAAAGGAATAAACTTCCTATGAAGCACCTTCTCCTGAGAATCCACTATCCTCATTGGCCGTTCAAACACTAATAAGTCGGGATCTATCTCCAACTCCTCCCAATTCAACACATATGACATATTGGGATTATACTTTTTCAGTTGGGAGACATGGAATATGTCATGAATCGACATCAACTATGAAGTCAAGTATAACCTGTATGCCACCTTGTCAATCTGCTCAGTAATCTCAAAAGTCCCAACATACCTCGGTGTCAGCTTCCCCTGCTTTCCCAAGCGGCGGTGACCCAAGCAAGGGGCCAACTTCAAGAACACTCTGTCCACCACTGAAAACTCAAGATCTCTATGCCTCTGATCTGCATAAGATTTGTGGCAACTCTAAGCTGTCAACAACCACTATCTAATCTACTTGACCTTCTCAAACGTCTCCTAAATAAGGATCGGTCCCAAGAGTGAGGTCTTTCCTACCTCAGCCCAACACAAAGGAGACCAATAAGGCCGACCGTAGAGCACCTCAAAGGGTGCCATTATAATAGAGGATTGGTAACTATTATTATAATCAAACTCAACAAATCCCAAATGGCTATCCCATGAACCTCCAAAATCCAACACACATGTGTGAAGCATATCCTCCAGAATCTGATTCGCCCGCTCTGTCTAGTCATTCGTCTGAGGATTTTTTGTCGTTATCATCTTAATCTATGACCCCAAATCCTTCTAGAGGCCTCCCCAAAACCAAGATGTAAAGTGGGGGTCCCTTTTAGAAACAACTGCTAACGTAAAACCATGAAGTCCGACCACTTTCTGAATATAAAAACGGCCCAGCTCCTCCACCTTCACTGTATCTCTGATCAGGATAAAGTGAGATGACTCGTTCAAATGATCAATCACTACCCAAATAGAATTCCTTTCCCGAGGTTTATTAGTCAAGCCAACAATGAAGTCCATGGATACCTCATCCCAATTCCATATAGGAATGGGTAATGGCTGGAGTAGGCCAGATGGTCTCTGATGCTCTACTTTCACCTGTTGACAAGTGTAGCATCTCGATACAAAGTCAACTATGTCATGTCTCATACCTGGCCACCAGAATTGGTGACGAACATCCTAATACATCTTGGTTTCACCAGGATGGACAGCCCACTGAGATTGGTGGCTATCATGTATCACCACCTTCCACATAGACAATGACACCACTGCACGACCCTTAAAGCACAAGATCCTCTCAGGAGACAAAGACCAATCAGAAGGAGTCTCCCCACCATAAAGAGACTACATAGATCGCTGACACAACTCATCATCGGGCTTCTCCCTCTGAATCAACTCCAGAAGAGCAGGAGTCAACTGAATTATAGCCAAGAAAGTACCTCCTCTATGCTCCCTTCTCTCCAAGTGCATCTGGGCGAAGAGCCCCATAAAAGTCCACTCATCGCTGGACTTCCTCAACGCCTGCACTGGTACCTTCTTGTTCAAAGCTTCAACCACCACATTACCCTTGCCCGGGGTATAGAAAATATCAAAATCAAATCCCTACAGATACATGATTTAGCAACGCTACCTCAGATTGAGATCCTTCTGAGAGAAAATGTAGGCTAGGCTTTTATGGTCAGAATAGACCAAAAATTTCTCCCTAAAGAGGTAGTGATGCCAAGTCTTCATGGTGTTCATCACTGCTTCCAACTCCAATTCGTGAGTTAGATAATTCTTCTCATGCGGCTGGAGCTTGCGAGAACCATAAGCCACCACATGGTTATCCTGTATGAGTACACACCCAAGGCCCATACCTGATGCATCACAATAAACCACATATCCCTTCCCATACTCTGTTAAGATCAGCACAGGTGTGGTGGTCAACTGCCAATTAAACTCCTCAAAGGATGTCTGGAACTGTGGGCTCCATTCAAACTTCAACCCTTTCTGGGTGAGTGCGGTCATGGAGGAGGAAATCCACGTGAAATCCCAAACAAAATGCCTATAATAACCTGCCAGGCCAAGAAAACTCCTGATCTCATACACATTCCTTGGTTGTTCCCATGACATAACTTCACTGATCTTCTCAGGATCCACTGAAACCCCTTGTTCTGAGATGACATACCCTAGAAACTTCACTTCCCTAATCCAGAATGTGCACTTCGAGAGTTTGGAATACAGGCAGTGGTCCCACAACGTGCCCAAAACAATCCACAGGTATGCTCATTCTCCTTCTCAGATCTAGAATAAATCAGGATTTCATCCACAAATACCACGAAAAAGGAGTCGAGATATTGGTGGAACACCCTATTCATGAGTTCCATGAAAATCATCAGATCATTTGTCAATCCAAAAGGCATGACTAGATACTCGAAGTGACCATACCTTCTTCAGAAAGCCGTCTTCATAATTTCTGCTTCTATCACCCTGAGTTGGTGGTAACCCGACCACAAGTAAATTTTGGAGAACCACTTTTCCCCCTTCAACTTTTTGAACAAATCTTCAATCTGAGGAAAAGGGTATTTATTCTTAATGGTCACCTTATTCAACTTCTGGTAATCTATGCACAACCGGAGGGTTTCATCGGCCTTCTTTGCGAACAAAACTGGGGTGGCCCAAGGAGAGACGCTCTGGCGAATGAATCCTTTGGATTCCAAATCATCCAACTGTATGTTTAATTACCTCAATTTGGTGGGGGAATTCAATATGAGGGAACAGATATAGATTTTGTTCCAAGCGCCAACTCAATTGAGAACTCCACGTCCCGCTCTGGAGGTAAGCCTGAAAAATCATCTGGGAAGACCTCTCGAAACTCATCCACTACACGAGGTAAACTACCTAGAGAAAAAACACCATCATCCTCCAGTGCGATCAACGAAAACTAATAAGCAAGATTCCCCAAATTAGGGATTTTAGGTCCCGCGTGACCCGATCGAGGATCCCATTCTCCATGAAATAACTGAGGACTCTCATCTTGTTCCATAAAGCTGAATCAGTGCCGATAGCAGTCAATATGCACTTGGAAGTGCACCAGCCTGTTCATGTCGAGAATCACATCAAAAAGATCCATATCTAGGACCAAGAAATCTCATTCCATTTGAACTCCTGACACGGAAAGTGCGCATGATGGGCACCTAAAACCCTGCTCCTTTTTCTTACCCAGCAATGTCACTAACTCCATTGCAACAGATAAAATCTCGGTTGGAAGGCTCAACAAGTTCACAAGATGAGCAGATATAAAAGAGGCAGATGCACCAGTATCAAAAAGGATGGAATCTAAAGAATATGCAATAAGAATGGTACCTCGAACAGTCGAAGGTCTGGAATCAGATCCTGCTGGTGCCTGATCCATAGCATGAAGATGTATGGTCCCTTCCTGAGAATGACCGCTCTCCTGTGGATCTACCCTGACCTGGCTCTCCCTAGAGGATGATCTGGTCCTGCCACCATGACCACCAAACCGAGATCCCATAGTCCTGGTCGGCTCTGACTAAATTGGTACTCCCCCATAAGCTATAGACCATGCCCCACTCTGATAAGGGTGTGTCACTCTGTAAAAGTGTTGCACATGCCCCACAATTTTGCATCGAAAGCAAGGCCTGGGCAGAGTGGGACATGCAGGTTGGACGTTCCCTACCTTCCCACACTGATGGCACACAATAGACCTCGTATTAGAAGCAATAAATGAGGTCTTCTTGAAAAAATGGCATGAGATTCCACCTGCCTTCTTCTCATGCTCATCATGCTTCCTCTTCTTCTCGGATGAACTACTAATGCAAAACCCTAACACTGATCCAGAAAACCCTAACTTTCCTCTCTGGTCAATCTAGACCATGTAAGTACTATTGACCACCTCGGAAAAAGTTTCCTTCTTGAATAAGAAAACCTGAGACTGGAATTCTGGTTGAAGGCCCTTCTCAAACTTCCAAGCTTTCAAATATTCACTTGAAACAATCTCAGGTGCATACCGTACTATCTTGGAAAAGTGATTTGCATACTCCATCATTGTCTGATCTCCTTGTGAAAGATCCATGAACTCCTGAGATCTGGCATAAGTCAAAACCTCAGGATAGTACTGCTCATTGAAGAGGACCTTGAACTCCTTCCAACCCATATGCTCATGCTTCCCAGCTTGAATAACTGATTCCCACCACTTGCGACTGGAACCCTCTAGCTAGAATGAGGCACACTTTGCCCTAGATTCTTATGGCGTGTCAAGGAACTTGAACATATGTTTTATCTCCTCAAGCCATTCCTCTACCTCTTGAGGTTCTAACTACCTCGAAATGATGGAGGTTTATTCTTAAAGAACTCCTGAGCATTTTCCTTTTTGAGACCCGACTCATCTCCTATAGTTGGAAAAGGATCAGGAGAAGGAGTTTCTCCTTGTCCCAAAGCCTAAACAGCTCAGACCACGCCTTCTACCAATCTCTGATCAAGCGGTGAGTGAGAAATCTCTCCAACTTCCTCTTGTGGGTGCGTGTAAGCTCTCTGGGGAGTCATCTTGCTGCAAAGATCAACAATCATAAAATAACATCATCAATATGTCATATCTAAAGAAAAATCAAATTTCCAGAAGATAATTAATCATAAGTAAACCAAAAATGAAAAAGTAACATTGTGTCCAAATTCTTCTTCTCTTCCCGATGTCCATGCACAGTCTACAGCCTGCACATCCCACCTAGAAGATAAGTCAAACAAGCATCCCGATACCCCATGGTGACTCAAGGTCTGTCACGAGGTGTGCTAAACAGGCACCCTACTCACAACTAGAATTCTGAGACCCAAAAATCCAAGCTCTTGTCTAACCAGACTCATCCCAAATAAAAAAACCAAAGATCTTAAACCAAACCTACTCTGATACCATTTTGTCACAAACCAAATTGGGTCAACATCAAATCGACGCCTAACCCGGTCCACGAAACTGGGTCGAGGCCACTTCTATATCACTAGTGCACTAGTCCTAGTCTGCCCACCTAATGCTCATACATCCCATTTTGTGCTCAATTAAGTCAACATGCCACATTTCTTAACAAAGTTACATGTGCAAAACACATAGTGCATTATCTACGAGTTGCACCACACTTCCCATATAAAATGAATTTTTAAAACATTACAAACACCATTAATTTTGTTCAAAACTCAACCTACATCATCCGCACAGTCAAATAACCAGTTGCACAATTTTTTTAAAGGTCATAGCTAAAATAAATCAGCACTAGGAAAAAAATCTATTTAGCAGTTTAAATATATATATATATATATATATATATATATATATAAGATGCATGACTCAAGGAGTCCAACAACACCACATCAGAACATATTTACAGCACAACACACACTAAACCACATAAAACACACAACTGAAACTTATGCACATTTTAACAAAATAACTACACCAATTTGACAAACACTTATATTTCATAAATATGTACTGCCAAAAGAAAAGTGTAGAAAGTTCCAAAAAAACTGACTACGCCCATTAGAAACTAATAAATAAATATATTAAATTAATTAAATAATAAACTCAATCAGTCAATCAATCTTCAAACATCGAATCACCTACCGGTGTGTCGTAAGTTTCTCAAAATTGGTGCGCAAGGACCAATGCACGCCAGTGCAGCTCAAGCAACCACAAATACACCCTAAAAATAATGCACAACACAAACACATCAAAATTGAATCAAACGCAAACTAAAACCTATTTGAAACATCACAAAAAATTAAAGAATTCATAAATGGTGTACTCTGCACCTACAATGAGGGTTTTGAAAGATTGGTCAGAGGTTGATGGAGGCTATCTGGAGGGGGGGAGGTGGTGTGGATCAGTTGTCCGAAGGAGGATGGAGAGGTGCATGGCATCTTCCGGGCAAACGGGAGGAGGGATGCGTGACTGTCTGAGAGGGGAGGGTTGGTAGCGAAGGAGTTCGGCCAAGAGGGTGGACAGTAGGGGGTGCATCTTTGGCTGGGCAAGGCGAATGGGACGATCAGGATCCGGCTGAGGGTGCAGGAGGTAGAGGGAGGTGCGGTCGACGGCCTGCTGGAGGTAGCAGGGAGGGCGTTGTGAGTCGGTGCAAGGTAGCGGGGAGACTGGAAGATGCTCGGCTGGATAGAGGAGAGTCATGTGAGGGGCTGGGTAGTGAGGAAGGTCAGAGGGAAATATTAGGGCGGTCAGAGCGAGTGGGATCCGACTGGGGCGGAGGCTAGATGGTCCGGCGAGAGAGAAGGGAGAGGCAGTGCTTTGGGTAAGGGAGAGCCATGGATGAATAGTGTGCCACGGGAAGGGAGTGTGAGAGAGAGAAGGAATAAAAGAGAGAGGTAAAAAGAAAATAAAATAAAGGATAAAAAAAAGGAAAAAGGAAATAAAGAAAATGAAAAGAAAATAAGAGAATAAAAATAAAAGAAAATAAGGGATAAAATAAAATAAAAATAAGGATATGGGGAAATAAAAATAAATTAGAACCTAAAAAAGAAAATCTAACCTAAACTAATAACAATAATAATAATAATAATAATAATGACAAAATAACTATAATTATAATAAATTTTATTTCTATTCGGTTATTTAATCATCTCTGCACCGAGAAGATCGCGTGTTAAACTGGTGAAGCCACACGGCTTCGCCCATGCCCCGCCCACGCTTCGAGCAACGTCAATCTAACACTCACTTATCAGCACCAAAAGCGAAAAACTCACATCAGTTTCGGCCCGGCCTTCAACCAAACAAATTTAAATAAAGGAAAATAAAATTATGGGATAAAAATTTAAAATTAAAAACATACCTAAAACGAAGTCTAGGTGTGACATGAGCCCCTTCGTTGTGGGTTTTCTTTGTGGAAAACTTTCAAATCGATGGTAATCTAGTTTTGAGACAGTCGTGGTGGAGAGGACGGTCCCCAGGAAATGTAGGCGCAAGCGGCACGGAGAACGGACCACCGGTGAGAACCCGATGGTTCGTGGAAGAATCTGTCAGCACACCAATGTTGGCGGTGGCCCGTGATGACGGTTGTGGGTGGGAGGCGGCACACCATGATGGTACGCCATATGGAAGGCAGTGGCCGGACCGGGCCGTTTCATAGTAGAAGAAGCCATCGGCTTAGCCACCGGCTGGAGGTGGCGGACGCGGTAGCTCGACCGCGTCAGAGACCTGTGGACGCGGCATCGAGCCATGTCCCACGCGATAGGCCACGTTAGATTAATCGTGGCTGAGGAGGCGCCTCATGGTGACCCGTGGGGTGATGGTGGCAGATGGATGTGGCTCTCGGCCGCGTCCAGTGAGGCGGAATGGTCTGCCTCTTGCGGATCGGGTGGGGTGTGAAACGCCCAGCAGGCTGGACCCGCGGCTCACTGGGATGGGCCGATCCCGCTGCCCAGTAGCCTGAACCTGAGCCCAGTAGTCCGAATCATGCCGGTGAGCTGGTCCCACACCCCTTTGGTTCGGGCTAGACTAGACCGGGTCGATAGGCGACCATGCGGGCTGGACCCTCTGCCAACTAGGTCGGGTCCAACGAGACCTATTGGGCCTAGCCCACTAGCCTAGATGGACCAAACTAACACTGACCTACACTAGTTTAGGTCGGGTCCATCAAATAAACATGGGGTATGTGTAACCCCCGAGCCAGATTGGTCGGGTCGGTCCGACCGGGTCGGACCGAGCCCTATCGTAATCAGCCCCCTGGTTACTAATATGCTTGTATCTTGCAAACTGCATGTCCGATTGATGAGCCGTTTGCGGATTTGGGACCCTCTCAAGGATGTGACTATTTCGGAATGCTTTTTGTGACTTTCATGGACACTAAGAAGAAAATAATGTCTTGAGGATTTGTTCTCCCAAGCGTCCTATATACAGAACCTTGCAGTTGGATGAGACCTGATGACTGCTCGACGGTGGCTCAATGGGAAGCAGCTCTGTGTGACCCAATAGGTCCATGGTGGGGAGAATCTCTATGTGACCTGGTAGACCCATGATACTCGATAGGAGGAGTACCTCAGTTCGACCAAGGTGGAAGGTGGCTCTGTGTGACCCGACAGGCCCATGGTGGGGAGCGGCTCTGTGTGACCCAGCATACTCACGGTACTCATCAGGGATGAGTACCAAAATAGTTCAAGGTTAGTGGGAAGAGGCTCTGTGTGACCCGACAGGACCACTGTACTCAATAGAGGAGGCGTTCTCCAGTGGCTGAGGAGTTCATGGTTTGTGACTGATGATGCTACTGTTACAACCCTATAATATACCAAGTGTGAGGTGCCTTATGTTTTGTGATTTACTTTGAGGAATTACGGTGTGTTTTTTCTTTTTTTTTGGGTCCCTACTAAGTATTGTGTTACTCACCCCTTCATGGGCTTCACCCGTACATGTTGTGTCTAGTGCAGATGACCAATGTTTCGACAGGGGTGCCCAAGGATATGGGACGGATGGACGCTACGATGGTGGATTTTGTGGCCTAGGTCCAGGTGGGGCCTAGTAGGACCGGGCAGACAGGACGTACTACTTTGGATTCTAGTATCTTCACTGCTCTCACAATCAGGTGGGGTTTACTGCAAATGGACATCAGAGCACTTTTCGTACTTTAGAGTTTTCAGTACTTTTTCTTGGGTTTGTATTCTTTCCCACTTTATTTCAGGTGTACTTGAACTCAGTTTATTCAGTGGTATGTTGTTTCCCTTTTGTGATTTGGGACTTGGTTGGGCGTTTGTGTGCATACAGGTATCCTGGATAATTCCTCTCACTTGCAGGTTGATGCCTTCGGCACTAGTTGCCATCCCCTAACCTTTGGGAGGCAGGCTTGGGGTAGTCATGACACAGGCCCTAGGGGACGGGTCGTGACAAAGTGGTATCAAAGGGTGTTCGGTTCCCCCTCAAAGACTGAGAGTGTGATGTTTTGTTTTGGGGCATTAGTGTTAAGTTTTTCGAGTTCAACTTTCAGATTCAGGGAGTCCAGTGTTGGTGCAGTGGCCGACGTATCCATACACCAGGCCCTTGAATTCTGTTTTCGGCTCAATACATGAAAACCTCGGTTGCATAAGTGTCTCCTTATATTTTAATAAGAGTCAGGTCACTAGGTATAACCTTCAAACCATGGTACATTTTGATCTATCTTAGGATGCCTCCACATGGATGACTATCCAGGATATCGATACGAGGTCGTGAGGACAGCTCGCCTAGCGATGAGGCGTCCGTATAGGGACCAGTTCTAGAGATGGACCCACCAGGTGGTGCACCAATGATACCACCACCTGATGGTTAGAATCTACTACAGCGGTTCCGATAGGGGATGTTCATAGGCTCATTGCCCTAGATGAGTTCCAGAGACATAGACCTCCCAAGTTCAGGGGATAGACAGATCCTCATGTCGCTGAGGGCTGGCTGGAGGTTGTGATGTGGGTCTTATGCTTAGTGGGGATACCACCCAACCAGATGGCGATATTCATAGCGATCCTTCTATAGGGCTCGGTAGAGAGATGGTGGAGTTTGACCATCCAAACTCATAAATGATGAGACCCTCACTTGGGTTGACTTCAAGAGGCTTTTCCGGGATGAATTTTTTCCTGCGACCCCACACTATGTGCGCATCCAGGAGATGCTTCACCAACAAAAGGACAACATGATGGTGGCTGAGTACTCGGCGAGGATCACAGAGCTTTCCTGCTACTCTACGGACATGGTGTGAGACCATTTCTTTTGGGCTCGAGCCTTTGAGTAGGGACTCAGGAGGAAGATCAAGGAATCGGTGTTGTCTCTCAACATCCCTACCCAGGTCTGGGTGCTAGAGTGATCCCTTCTTGTGGAGAGCTTCTTGGAGGAGCAGGAACTAATAGCTAGAGTCGCTAGCAGACCCTAGGTGGTAGAGTCTTCGGTGGGCAGCAGATAGTTGACACATGGGCCCAAGCAGGCTAAGTCTTTTAGAGGATGACCCCAGGACTTGGGGTCAGTGGTATGGGGCTCCCAGTCCAAAGGGAGTCGGTAGGGAGCCAGGTAGTTCTATGCATGCGGTGGGAAGGGACACTTGGCACATGACTACCTGAACCGCCATATAGATGAATGGTAGATGGTCGAGGAAATGCCAAGGTAGTGGCAACGGTTTGAGTGAGGAGGTCTGCAGGGAAGTGGATGTGGCAGGGGAGTTGGCTGAGTGGCAGGTGGTGGGCGAAAACTTGAGATGTTTCTGCCACCACCCCCAAGTGGTCCATCCCGACCTCAAGGAGTAGGTGTACAGGGGCGATCTTAGCTCCAAGAAATAGAGGCATATGACCACGGTGCTCCAGAGATGATCTGTGGTACGATGTGTGTCTTCTCCACCCTAGTTTCAATACTTATAGACAAAAATTCTAGTCACTCCTTTCTTGACATGGCTCTCGTTCGAAGATCGGAGATTCTGGTGGATTTTTTAGCTCGATCCTTACAGCTAGAGACTTCTACGGGAGCAGATTCGACAATTATACACTGGTACATAATGTTTGAGCTTAATATAGGAGGTGAGAGCTTTGGATGGGATCTCCTAGTAGCAGCGTCAAAGCCACACAACTTCATCTTGGGTATGGACTGGTTATCCATAGTCCATGCTCCGATCGACTATTTTAGGCATACAGTGCAGTGTGTCTGTGAATATAGGACTAAGTTTTCCTTTACTGGTAAGAAGGAAACCCTTATGGTGTAATACGGACTCTCTCAAATGAGGGTTCTACTGATCACTCACCAGTTAGCGAGCCTCACCCTTGGTTTAGTGGAGGAGAGGAGTCCAAGATTTCCTGTAGTGGTGGATGAGTGCGAGGATGTTTTTCCTGATGAGGTTTCAGGGTTACCTCCTCTTATAGAGGTAGAATTCTGTATCGACTTGTACCCCAGGATGAAACTGATATCCACACCAGCATATCGAATAGCTCCCACAGATCTTCTCGAGTTGAGGGTAGAACTAGAGGACTTACAGGAGAAGGGGTTTGTAAGGCCCAGCATTTCACCATGGGAAACCCAGATGTTTTTTCCCCAAGAAGACAGGTGGGAGTTTGAGGTTGTTTGTGGACTTCTGGAGCCTGAACCAGGTGACTATGAAGAACAAGTACCCACTGCTAAGAATTAATGACCTCTTCAACCAGCTAAAGGGAGCGAATTGGTTCTCAAAGATATACCTCAGATCATGCTATCACCATATTCAGGTACGAGATGAGGATATACTGTAGACAGCCTTCAGGTGATGGTATGGACACTATGAGTTCCTATTGATACCTTTTAGTGTGACCACTTCCCCATTAGTGTTCATGGGCCTCATGAACAGGATCATCCATACCTACCTTGACCAGTTCATCGTGGTCTTTATCGATGACATCTTGGTGTATTTAGCATCGGGGGAGCAGCACGCTACACACCTGCAGATAGTCCTAGATACACTCTATGAGCAACATCTTTATGGTAAGCTCTCAAAGTGTTAGTTTTGGATACAGGAGGTCCACTTTCTAGGACACATTATCTCATAGGCTGGATTTGTAGTAGATCTGGCGAAGATAGAGGTGGTTCTTCCTTAGGAGCCGCCCAGGAGCGTGACGGAGGTGTGGAGCTTCTTGGGGATGGTTGGTCACTATCAGAGGTTCATGCATGACTTCTCCAGAGTAGAAGTACCCTTTTCACATTTTACATGGAAGGGACAACTGAAACGCACGGCCGATTGTCGCCTATCGACCGGTCAAAGTTTTGGTGCTCTGCTAATGTGTATAGCAGCACTCGGGTCGAATCCTCGGTGATGGTACTTCGTAATAGTCGATTGTTTTTAGTTGATTGTGTTTTGATTAGGGGTTTGTTTGCAGATCTTAATTGAAATGATTTATGGATGATGTTTGATTTACCAAATTGATAAAGATTGGGGTGAGTTCATCATTGGGGAGTTAAGCATGTGATATCCTTGAGCCTTACTTTGTATTGCATTAAATTAACACCCATGTCATAAGTTGATGTTGATTGGAATTCCTAAGTGTGAAGGCTTTAATTCAAGCCTTAACTTAACTTAGGGTTCTAATATCAATCAAAACTTATTTATGGTAGTGTATTTATGGTTCCAATAATCCATGGAAACCACTTGTTAAACAAAACATATCATTAATCCATGACATATTAAGTTTAACATACACAATATTAATTTAAAGAATACCCATCGAGCAAAACTCTCAATCAATTAACATCCCCAAATTATAACTCACCCCAATGAGAGATTTACTCAGCCATTTGGATGTTTAATAATCTGGTAATATATGTTTATGGTGATGAATTATAAAGAGAAGAAAAAGAAAGGGACAAGATAAGAGTAGTGTGCCGAACACACACACGAAATAATTTAAGAATCAAAAATGGAATTTAGATTGAATGAGGAAGCTTAAGAAGGGAAGGGGATTGAACTGAATTTAAACTATTTTAAGAACATTAATATTAAAATACAGAATGTGGAAGAGAATAAGAGATATTGAAGAATTAACTTGCATTAAAACAAAATTACAAAGAAAGAGAATTACAAGATTACAAAAATGAAGAACACAAAAGTAAGTGAAAAGAAAGAGAGTAGGAAAGGTCTCTCAAGTGAAAACTTGAGTTTGGAAGGTCCTCCCAAGCCTTTGGAAAAGCTTTGGTCGTGCCAATATGATCTCCTCTCTTCTGAAATGCCAACCCCTCTCAAGGAGAGAAGGGGAGAGTATTTATAGCCCAAGGAGTGGACTGTTTGCATTCCCAATCTGTCCCTCCACTTGCATCGCCAATTTGGCAATTCAGACAGCCGAATCTTCAAATATCTTCTTCTTCAAAGTTGTAGACAATAATTTTGGCCGACTACTCTCAAAAGTTTGAGTCATTTGGACGTAAGGATAAAAAGTTATGGCCGGTTGAATAAACAAACATAAACTGTCCATTTCAATCCAGTCTTTTTGAAGTCCATAATGTGAAAGGGTTTTTGAATATTAATATGCCTTCAAATCCGAATGGTTTCTTCAACAAAGTCGGCCGCCTACATCCCCTATTTCACACTGCAAAATCTCAGCTCTCTTGGATGATTACATCAGGAGATATGTCATGAATACTATACTGATTTTCATTCTCGGCCAGAATGGTGGGCTGGACTTCAAAGATTCATTTGGGCCCCTTGTACATGGATTTGGGCCATGAAATTTTTATCCAAGATGACATGTAGTGTCCCCCGAATTATGGTGGAGAGTTAAGGTTTTTGAACTTCTGGATTGAGCCCAGTAAATCAATCTTCATGAATAGTCCAGTTTCTTCACAGATTCTTTGGTCTTGTTTGTGAGGACCATATGACCCTTCAAATGGCAGAATTGGCTCATGGTTCCTTCTAATAAAATGTTTTATATTGAAAGGAGAATCCTACAAAACAATAACCACACAATTTGGATCTTTATAGTGATAGTTATAATTAAAACATTAAACTGACTCAATTTGACTACTTCTAAAAATGCTCAAATATTATACTTAATATTAAAACATTAATATTTCACACAAACTATGCACATTTCATATAAAATAAGTAAAGGGGGAATATAATAAGTCATGAAAATATTAATAACATCAACTCCCCCACACTTAGATTTGCGCGTGTCCTCATGTGCAACAAATAAAAAAACATGACAAAATCATTTTCACTCACCAACAAATATTAAAATTTTGTTTTCTCCAATCAGGGGAGGTTTAGACTATTTCACTAATCCATATTGAATTCCATAACAAATTTGGTTCACAATAATGCATCAGAAACAATTCATTTTTTCATGTACAAGGTTTGAATTAGAAAATGTAGGCACTCAAAACTTACTCCTCTCAAGATGATAAAAATGTATTTTAGGAGGTTCACTCATTCACCAACAAAAAGTGAAAATCAAGAGTTTGTAAGAGCTCTCAGCTTCCATTCCCAAATCTAATGTGTAGAAGAATTAAGAGGTCTTTTAAGGGGTTTTTCAGTGGCTATGGGACGGTAGGTATATAATTTCTAAAGGAAAAGAGGTGTTAAAAACACCAACATGGAAAAATCAATGCACATTTTTTTTGAAATTTGATTTGAAAGGAAATAGAAACACATATTTACAAGGGCATGAATGTGTGATGAATGAAAAGTGAGGTAGATAGAAAATGGAATAGGGTGAGATGATGGAATATGTACAACATGGAAGACTTCCAATAATGACACAATACAAAAAGATTCAAGTGTTCTTTTTTTTTCTTTTTCTTTTTGCTCTTTTTTTTCGAAAGTTGTGCTTGAAACAAGTCTCACAGTCATCTCCCAACCCATGTTTGATCTTCTCATGGAACTAATTTTAGTAGTTATAACACGATAAAAGTTTGATGATGAATGATTTTTGACCCACCCAAGACACAACCCATTCCTTTTTTTTCATCATTTTTTTAATATAATTTTTTTTCATTTTTTTTGAACACTTTTCAATGACTTTTGTACAAATGAAAATTACACATATACACCCCAAAGCTCACAGAATTACAACCTCTCCCCCACACTTGAATGGATGCTTGCCCTCAAGCATATGATGACACATTGGAAATCAATGAAAGTACGCCCAAAAAGGAAGTCCATTCCCCCCACACTTAAATTTCAATAAATTGTACAATGAAAATCCATGAAGATGTTGGGTGGGACAAGGTATTAGGCTTGTAATGTGGCTATCAAAAGAAAGGTTTTCATAGGCTCAAAGGGGCTTTCAAAAGTAGGATCAATGTAAGGGTAACGGGAGGCTATTTGGCTATTCTGATTCTCATGTGGCTTAGAAAATGCCTCTATCATATTAATGCACACAAAAGATGGAAATTCAGCTCGAAGGTCCACAAAATCAAGACTCAGAATCAGTGGTGAAGACAAACAATGAAAAAGATGGCCATATATGACCTTGGCATGAAGGCTAATGTTATTCCTCACGGTAGGGGAGAATCATTTTCCACCAAAAATTGTTCATTCAAAATGTTTGTTATTGACAAAAAATTGTTTACCCAAGTTTGAGATAAAAATTCAATATATTTGAGTTTAAAACAAGCCTTTTGACTCCCCAAAATGGTTGGACAAAATTTCAAAACTAGATGGTGAGTAAGCATGACTCTTTTTTTGTAATTTTTTTAAGTAATTGTGTTTTTTTGTTTTTTTTAGTTTTTAAGGTTTTTTTTAAATACACACCCACACAAGAAAGATAAAAAGAAAGGGTTTGATGAATAAAGTGGTAACAAAATGAAAGAGAGAGGAAGAAGAAGAAAGAGGTAGAGAGAGGAAGAGATAGAGAGAGAGTTAAAGGGAAAGAGGTGCCCCCTGGTTTGGATTTGGTGGGTCGCCATTTCCATCTAGTGGTGGGTCAATGGAAGTCGATGTGGAACCTGAAGTGAATGGCCTCTCATGGTGATGCTTTAACCGGTGTCCATTTACCGTGAATGTTCTTTTTGAAGAAGGGTCTTCGACTTGCACTGCACCAAATGGGTAAACATTAGTAATAATAAAAGGTCCATCCCAACGAGAATTGAGATTACCTGGGTGAAGTCGAAATCGAGAATTGAAGAGCATTACCTTTTCACCTTCATGAAATACCTTTCGAAGAATGTTCTTGTCATGGAGTGACTTTGCCTTTTCTTTGTAGAGAATGGAGTTCTCATACGAATCGAGTCGAAGCTCCTCCAATTCAGTCAACTGCAAAAATCTTTCTTCACCAGATTTTTCACAATCAAAATTAAAAGTTTTGACAGCCCAAAATGACTTATGTTGGATTTCAACTGGTAAATGACAGGCTTTACCAAAAACTAGCCTAAATGGAGACATCCCAATGGGTGTCTTATAGGCTGTTCGATAGGCCCAGAGTGCTTCACCAAGTCTATCGGGCCAGTCTTTTCTTGTGGGATTAACAATTCTTTCAAGCACTCTTTTCACTTCTCTGTTAGAAAGTTCAGCCATTCCATTTGTTTGAGGGTGATATGCAGTGGATGTTTTATGTACAACCCCATTCTTTTTCAAAAGTGACTCCATGGTTCTATTACAGAAATGAGTTCCTAAGTCACTTATCAAAGCACGTGGTGTTCCGAATCGATGGAAGATATGGGTTTTGAGGAACTCACTCACAGTTTGAGCATCGTCTTTCCTAGTGGGTTTGGCCTCGACCCACCTAGAAACATAGTCAACAGCAAGGAGAATGTAGGATAATCCATTGGAAGGGGGAAAAGGTCCCATGAAATCGATGCCCCAAACATCGAAAAGCTCACAGAAGATTAATGGCTTTTGAGGCATTTCGTTTCTTTTAGAAATTGTGCCAAACTTTTGGCAAGTGGGACATGATTGACAGAACTCGTGTGAGTCCTTGAAGAGTGAAGGCCAAAAGAATCCAGAATCTAGGACCTTTCGAGAAGTCCTTTGTGGTCCAAAGTGGCCACCTCCAGGCATTGAGTGGCAGAATTCCAAGATGGAGGATTGTTCAGTTTCATCAACACATCTCCTAATTACCATGTCAGCCCCGGTTTTCCAAAGTTTATTATCTTCCCAAAAATAATGCTTTGAATCACTTTTCATCTTTTCTTTTTGTTCTTTTGAAAAATATTCAGGGAAAACACCAGAAACCAAGTAATTGACAATTGGGGCATACCATGGTAACTTTGGAGTGAGAGAGGAGAGGTGTTCAGTTGGAAATTCAGGATCAATTATTTCAGAATGAGAAGAATTAGAAATTCTACTTAGGTGGTCAGCCACAGGGTTTTCTTTTCCAGGTTTATCTTTTATCACAAGGTCAAACTCTTGGAGCATTAAAATCCATCTTATTAGCCTTGGTTTGGAATCACTTTTCTTAAGTAAGAACTTTAATGCTGAGTGGTCCGTGAAGATGATGATTTTGGAACCTAAGAGATAGGGCCGGAATTTATCCAAGGCAAAAACCACAGCTAAAAGTTCTTTTTCAGTCACAGTGTAGTGTGATTGAGTTTCATCCAATGTTTTTGAGGCATAAAAGATGACATGAGGAATGTTTTCTCTTCTTTGACCAAGAACAGCCCCAATGGCCCTATCAGAAGCATCACACATCAATTCAAATGGTAAGGACCAATCTGGGGGTTGGATTATTGGAGCAGATGTGAGAGAAGATTTGAGTTCAATGAAGGCTCTCTTGCAAGCCTCGTCAAAATTGAATGTGACATCATTTTTAAGTAAACGAGTGAGTGGGAGGGAAATCTTGCTGAAGTTCTGAATGAATCACCGATAGAAACCAGCATGACCAAGGAAGGACCGAATGTCTCGAACTGATTTGGGTTCAGGAAGTGATTGGATCACCTCAATTTTGGCTGGATCAACTTGGATACCCTCTTGAGAAATTATGTGCCCTAGAACAATCCCATTTGAAACCATGAAGTGACATTTTTCAAAATTCAGCACAAGGTTGCACTTGACACACTTTTGAAGGACTAAAGAGAGTGAATGTAAGCAAGATTCAAATGACTCGCCATAAATGGTAAAGTCATCCATGAAGACCTCCATGAAATTCTCAATGAATTCAGAAAAGATACTCATCATACACCGCTGGAATGTTGCAGGAGCATTACAAAGGCCAAAAGGCATTCGCCTATAGGCATAGGTTCCAAAGGGGCAAGTGAATGTGGTCTTTTCTTGGTCTTGAGGTGCGATTGGAATTTGGAAGTAGCCAGTGTAACCATCAAGAAAGCAATAGTGTGACTTTCCGGCCAATCTCTCAAGCATTTGGTCAAGGAAAGGAAGTGGGTAGTGATCTTTTCGTGTTTCAGCATTCAATTTGTGATAATCGATGCACACACGCCATTTGTTTTTCACCCGAGTTGTGACCACTTCTCCATGTTCATTTGTGACAACTGTTATCCCACCCTTCTTAGGAACGACTTGAATTGGACTAACCCATTCACTATCAGAAATTGGGTAGATAATACCAACTTGAAGAAGCTTGGTAATCTCTTCCCTAACTACCTCAAGTATGAGTGGATTGAGTCTTCTTTGAGGTTGCCTAATTGGTTTGGATGATTCCTCTAGATGGATGTGATGCATGCAAAGGGCAGGGTTGATTCCTGGAATATCCTCTAGGGTCCAACCTAAGGCATTTTTGTTTTCCTCTAACACTTGAACAAGTTGGGACTCCTCAGTTTCAGAAAGTGAAGCAGAGATAATGACAGGGTAGGAGGGATCATGGAAAAGGAATGCATACTTGAGGTGTGAAGGAAGTGGTTTTAGATCAGTTTCAGCCTTGATTGGAGAGCTAGAAAAGTTAGGAGTAAGAGAAGGGATTCTAGATGGGTTTGGATCATTTTCCTCAACACTGTCCAAGGTGGAGCAGTAGAGATCAGAGTTGATGTGGGATTCAAGAGAGTTTTCAAGTTCCTCTAGATTGATGGAGTCTATGAATGAGAGGTCCACATCAACTTCACCATTTATGACTTTGTTAATCATGGTGCAGATTTCACAAGATCCTTTATCATTATAACATGAAGAACATGGTGGATTGGGGTTCGATTGAATCTTAGAAGTGTCCTCAAAAGCATGGATTGAGAATGCAGAGTGATCCTCAGATGGGTATCGCATGGCTTGGAAAATGTTGAACTTGACCAGTTGGTCACCGAATTCCATGGATAAGATGCCTGAGTGGACATCAATCTTGGTTCTCGCAGTCATGAGGAATGGTCTTCCTAGAATTAGGGGAGATCGAGAAGAGGTCGTCTCACCTTCCATGTCAAGGACATAGAAATCAGCTGGAAAGATAAGATCATTGACCCGAACAAGAACATCCTCAATTATCCCCTCAGGACTGGCAGTGCTTCGATTGGCTAATTGAATGACAATACCCATTGGGTGCAAGGGACCTAGACCAAGGTTGGAGAAAATGGATTTGGGCATGACATTTATTGAGGATCCAAGGTCTATGAGTGCATCATCAAAGTTGGAACTTCCAATTTGACATGGAACTGTGAAGGTCCCTGGATCTTTGCACTTCATGGGAATGGACTGTTGAGTTGAAACATTTTCAATGTTCCTAAGTTTCCTCTTATGGGTGCACAATTCCTTAAGAAACTTGGCATACTTAGGGATTTGTTTGATGGCATCTAAGAGGGGGATGTTCACTTCAACACGTCTAAACATGTCAAGCATTTCAGGATCAGGTTCAAAGGACTTCTTAGGCTTGGAGATGGCTTGAGGAAAAGGAATTGGGTTCCTTAGAGGAATGGAAGGAGGTGAAGGAGTGGATTCAAGTTCCTTTTCCAGCTTTTTGTTCTTTTCATTTTCTAGATCAACATCGAAAGGGGAGGTAGAGGAATCAACATGGGGCACAGCAATTTGCTTTCCTGATCTAAGTGCAATTGCACTTACATTACCCTTGGGGTTGGGTAATGGTTGAGCTGGGAGTTGGGATGAATTGGATGGTTGTTGCTGGCTAAGGTGGGATGCAAGTTGACCTATTTGGGTTTCAATGTTCTTTAGGCTAGAACGGGTGAAGGAAGCAAGATCCTCTACAACACTTTCCCATGGTTGTTTAGAAGAAGAGGCATGTCCCAAATTGGGTTGGCCTTGATTTTGGTTCTTGGGAAAGCGATTGTATTGGGTGGGGAATTGGGAAGGCTCGTTAGGATGGTGGAATCCAGGAGGAGGATTGTTCCTTTGAGGTTGAGGAACAAAAGGATAAGGTTGATGGAAGTTACCACCACCTTGACCATATTGGAATTGGTTTGGGTTTTGAGGAGGGAATTGAGGAGGATGAGAAATGGGATTACCATACCTCAGAGGTGGGTTAAAGGTAGAAGAGAAGGGCTCAGAGTGGGGTTGGTTGAATTTTCTAACAAACTGACCTGATTGTTGAGGGTTGAAGTTTCGCTGAGCATATGCCGCATTGAGCTCCATTGGACTAGATGAATCAGATGGATCATCTTGAAGTTGTGGACATGTGTCAGTCGGATGAGATGGAGAGTTGCATATTCCGCAATTCTTGATAGGTCCAGGGAATAGTGACTGTGGAGAAGATGAGGTTGGGGCTTTGGTAGCCACCGCTAGTTGACGCACAAGACCTGTAAGTTCACTCATCCACTCAGTCATCTTGTTGGGCTCTATGGATTGATTCTCTTGGGCTTGTTTCACTTGACCATGTGCTCGAGTATGGAATTGCTGCGTGTTTGCAGCCATGTTGCTTATGAGTTCTCGTGCGGCTGCAGGAGTTTTGTCAACAAGAGCACCGCCACTTGCGGCATCAATGAGAGTTCGCTCCATAGCCAATAACCCCTCATAGAAGTATTGGATCAGGAGTTGGTCAGGGATTTGATGGTGTGGACAAGTTGCCACAAGCTTTTTGAACCTCTCCCAATACTCATGGAGTGATTCATTAGGGAATTGACGGATTCCGCTTATTTCCTTTCGGATAGAAGCTGTTCGGGAAGCGGGAAAGAACTTCTCAAGGAAAAGTCTCTTCATGTCAACCCATGAGTTTATGGAACAAGGTGGGAGGTAGTAGAGCCAAGACTTGGTAAAATCCGCTAGGGAAAAGGGGAAAGCTCTAAGCTTTATTTGTTCTTCAGAAACCCCTTGAGGCTTCATGGTAGAGCATACTACTTGGAACTCTTTAAGGTGAAGATGTGGATCCTCACCGGCTAGCCCGTGAAAATGAGGGAGAAGATGAATCAAACCCGACTTGAGTTCGAAGTCAGCCTCTATGTTTGGATATTGAATACCAAGAGGTTGGTAATTCATATCAGGGGTAGCAAGTTCTTTCAATGTTTGTTCCCTAGGATTGGCCATTTCAATTTCAATTGGTTGGATGAGGACTGGATCTTGAATTATTTGGGTATCTCTTATGTTCCTCCTAAGTTGGCGAAGTGTTCGCTCAATTTCAGGGTCAAACAAATCCGAGGGATTGTTTGGAAGGCTACGGGGCATTCAGAGAGATATTGGAAGAAAGAGGAAGACGGGTTTTTCTTTGTATTTTTTCAGTTTATGATTTTTAAGAGGAAGACGGGTTTTTCTTTGTGTTTTTTTTTTCAATTTTTTTTTTAAATTTTTGTTTTTTTTTTGGTTTTTTTTGACAATAACCAGAAACTAATGACTACTTAAAGCACCATCCCCGGCAACGGTGCCATTTGAAACGCACGGCCTATTGTCGCCTATCGACCGGTCAAAGTTTTGGTGCTCTGCTAATGTGTATAGCAGCACTCGGGTCGAATCCTCGGTGATGGTACTTCGTAATAGTCGATTGTTTTTAGTTGATTGTGTTTTGATTAGGGGGTTTGTTTGCAGAGCTTAATTGAAATGATTTATGGATGATGTTTGATTTACCAAATTGATAAAGATTGGGGTGAGTTCATCATTGGGGAGTTAAGCATGTGATATCCTTGAGCCTTACTTTGTATTGCATTAAATTAACACCCATGTCATAAGTTGATGTTGATTGGAATTCCTAAGTGTGAAGGCTTTAATTCAAGCCTTAACTTAACTTAGGGTTATAATCTCAATCAAAACTTATTTATGGTAGTGTATTTATGGTTCCAATAATCCATGGAAACCACTTGTTAAACAAAACATATCATTAATCCATGACATATTAAGTTTAACATACACAATATTAATTTAAAGAATACCCATCGAGCAAAACTCTCAATCAATTAACATCCCCAAATTATAACTCACCCCAATGAGAGATTTACTCAGCCATTTGGATGTTTTATAATCTGGTAATATATGTTTATGGTGATGAATTATAAAGAGAAGAAAAAGAAAGGGACAAGATAAGAGTAGTGTGCCGAACACACACACGAAATAATTTAAGAATCAAAAATGGAATTTCGATTGAATGAGGAAGCTTAAGAAGGGAAGGGGATTGAACTGAATTTAAACTATTTTAAGAACATTAATATTAAAATACAGAATGTGGAAGATAATAAGAGATATTGAAGAATTAACTTGCATTAAAACAGAATTACAAAGAAAGATAATTACAAGATTACAAAAATGAAGAACACAAAAGTAAGTGAAAAGAAAGAGAGGAGGAAAGGTATCTCAAGTGAAAACTTTAGTTTGGCAGGTCCTCCCAAGCCTTTGGAAAAGCTTTGGTCGTGACAATATGATCTCCTCTCTTCTGAAATGCCAACCCCTCTCAAGGAGAGAAGGGGAGAGTATTTATAGCCCAAGGAGTGGACTGTTTGTATTCCCAATCTGTCCCTCCACTTGCATCGCCAATTTGGCAATTCAGACAGCCGAATCTTCAAATATCTTCTTCTTCAAAGTTGTAGGCAATAATTTTGGCCGACTACTCTCAAAATTTGAGTCATTTGGACGTAAGGATAAAAAGTTATGGCCGGTTGAATAAACAAACATAAACTGTCCATTTCAATCCAGTCTTTTTGAAGTCCATAATGTGAAAGGGTTTTTGAATATTAAGATGCCTTAAAATCCGAATGGTTTCTTCAACAAAGTCGGCCGCCTACATCCCCTCTTTCACACTGAAGAATCTCAGCTCGCTTGGATGATTACATCAGGAGATATGTCATGAATACTATAATGATTTTCATTCTCGGCCAGAATGGTGGGCTGGACTTCAAAGATTCATTTGGGCCCCTTGTACATGGATTTGGGCCATGAAATTTTTATCCAAGATGACATGTAGTGTCCCCCGAATTATGGTGGATAGTTAAGGTTTTTGAACTTCTGGATTGAGCCCAGTAAATCAATCTTCATGAATAGTCCAGTTTCTTCACAGATTCTTTGGGCTTGTTTGTGAGGACCATATGACCCTTCAAATGGCAGAATTGGCTCATGGTTCCTTCTAATAAAATGTTGTATATTGAAAGGAGAATCCTACAAAACAAGAACCATACAAGTTGGATCAGTATAGTGATAGTTATAATTAAAACATTAAACTGACTCAATTTGACTACTTCTAAAAATGCTCAAATATTATACTTAATATTAAAACATTAATATTTCACACAAGTTATGCACATTTCATATAAAATAAGTAAAGGGGGAATATAATAAGTCATGAAAATATTAATAACATCAACTCCCCCACACTTAGATTTGCGCGTGTCCTCATGTGCAACAAATAAAAAAACATGACAAAATCATTTTCACTCACCAACAAATATTAAAATTTTGTTTTCTCCAATCAGGGGAGGTTTAGACTATTTCACTAATCCATATTGAATTCCATAACAAATTTGGTTCACAATAATGCATCAGAAACAATTCATTTTTTCATGTACAAGGTTTAAATTAGAAAATGTAGGCACTCAAAACTTACTCCTCTCAAGATGATAAAAATGTATTTTAGGAGGTTCACTCATTCACCAACAAAAAGTGAAAATCAAGAGTTTGTAAGAGCTCTCAGCTTCCATTCCCAAATCTAATGTGTAGAAGAATCAAGAGGTCTTTTAAGGGGTTTTTCAGTGGCTATGGGACGGTAGGTATATAATTTCCAAAGGAAAAGAGGTGTTAAAAACACCAACATGGAAAAATCAATGCACATTTTTTTTGAAATTTGATTTGAAAGGAAATAGAAACACATATTTACAAGGGCATGAATGTGTGATGAATGAAAAGTGAGGGAGATAGAAAATGGAATAGGGTGAGATGATGGAATATGTACAACATGGAAGACTTCCAATAATGACACAATACAAAAAGATTCAAGTGTTCTTTTTTTTTCTTTTTCTTTTTGCTCTTTTTTTTCGAAAGTTGTGCTTGAAACAAGTCTCACAGTCATCTACCAACCCATGTTTGATCTTCTCATGGAACTAATTTTAGTAGTTATAACACGATCAAAGGTTGATGATGAATGATTTTTGACCCACCCAAGACACAACCCATTCCTTTTTTTTCATCATTTTTTTAATATAATTTTTTTTCATTTTTTTTGAACACTTTTCAATGACTTTTGTACAAATGAAAATTACACATATACACCCCAAAGCTCACAGAATTACAACCTCTCCCCCACACTTGAATGGATGCTTGCCCTCAAGCATATGATGACACATTGGAAATCAATGAAAGTACGCCCAAAAATGAAGTCCATTCCCCCCACACTTAAATTTCAATAAATTGTACAATGAAAATCCATGAAGATGTTGGGTGGGACAAGGTATTAGGCTTGTAATGTGGCTATCAAAAGAAAGGTTTTCATAGGCTCAAAGGGGATTTCAAAAGTAGGATCAATGTAAGGGTAACGGGAGGCTATTTGGCTATTCTGATTCTCATGTGGCTTAGAAAATGCCTCTATCATATTAATGCACACAAAAGATGGAAATTCAGCTCGAAGGTCCACAAAATCAAGACTCAGAATCAGTGGTGAAGACAAACAATGAAAAAGATGGCCATATATGACCTTGGCATGAAGGCTAATGTTATTCCTCACGGTAGGGGAGAATCATTTTCCACCAAAAATTGTTCATTCAAAATGTTTGTTATTGACAAAAAATTGTTTACCCAAGTTTGAGATAAAAATTCAATATATTTGAGTTTAAAACAAGCCTTTTGACTCCCCAAAATGGTTGGACAAAATTTCAAAACTAGATGGTGAGTAAGCATGACTCTTTTTTTGTAATTTTTTTAAGTAATTGTGTTTTTTTGTTTTTTTTAGTTTTTAAGGTTTTTTTTTAAATACACACCCACACAAGAAAGATAAAAAAGAAATGGTTTGATGAATAAAGTGGTAACAAAATGAAAGAGAGAGGAAGAAGAAGAAAGAGGTAGAGAGAGGAAGAGATAGAGAGAGAGTTAAAGGGAAAGAGGTGCCCCCTGGTTTGGATTTGGTGGGTCGCCATTTCCATCTAGTGGTGGGTCAATGGAAGTCGATGTGGAACCTGAAGTGAATGGCCTCTCATGGTGATGCTTTAACCGGTGTCCATTTACCGTGAATGTTCTTTTTGAAGAAGGGTCTTCGACTTGCACTGCACCAAATGGGTAAACATTAGTAATAATAAAAGGTCCATCCCAACGAGAATTGAGCTTACCTGGGTGAAGTCGAAATCCAGAATTGAAGAGCATTACCTTTTCACCTTCATGAAATACCTTTCGAAGAATGTTCTTGTCATGGAGTGACTTTGCCTTTTCTTTGTAGAGAATGGAGTTCTCATACGAATCGAGTCGAAGCTCCTCCAATTCAGTCAACTGCAAAAAGCTTTCTTCACCAGATTTTTCACAATCAAAATTAAAAGTTTTGACAGCCCAAAATGACTTATGTTGGATTTCAACTGGTAAATGACAGGCTTTACCAAAAACTAGCCTAAATGGAGACATCCCAATGGGTGTCTTATAGGCTGTTCGATAGGCCCAGAGTGCTTCACCAAGTCTATCGGGCCAGTCTTTTCTTGTGGGCTTAACAATTCTTTCAAGCACTCTTTTCACTTCTCTGTTAGAAAGTTCAGCCATTCCATTTGTTTGAGGGTGATATGCAGTGGATGTTTTATGTACAACCCCATTCTTTTTCAAAAGTGACTCCATGGTTCTATTACAGAAATGAGTTCCTAAGTCACTTATCAAAGCACGTGGTGTTCCGAATCGATGGAAGATATGGGTTTTGAGGAACTCACTCACAGTTTGAGCATCGTCTTTCCTAGTGGGTTTGGCCTCGACCCACCTAGAAACATAGTCAACAGCAAGGAGAATGTAGGATAATCCATTGGAAGGGGGAAAAGGTCCCATGAAATCGATGCCCCAAACATCGAAAAGCTCACAGAAGATTAATGGCTTTTGAGGCATTTCGTTTCTTTTAGAAATTGTGCCAAACTTTTGGCAAGTGGGACATGATTGACAGAACTCGTGTGAGTCCTTGAAGAGTGAAGGCCAAAAGAATCCAGAATCTAGGACCTTTCGAGAAGTCCTTTGTGGTCCAAAGTGGCCACCTCCAGGCATTGAGTGGCAGAATTCCAAGATGGAGGATTGTTCAGTTTCATCAACACATCTCCTAATTACCATGTCAGCCCCGGTTTTCCAAAGTTTATTATCTTCCCAAAAATAATGCTTTGAATCACTTTTCATCTTTTCTTTTTGTTCTTTTGAAAAATATTCAGGGAAAACACCAGAAACCAAGTAATTGACAATTGGGGCATACCATGGTAACTTTGGAGTGAGAGAGGAGAGGTGTTCAGTTGGAAATTCAGGATCAATTATTTCAGAATGAGAAGAATTAGAAATTCTACTCAGGTGGTCAGCCACAGGGTTTTCTTTTCCAGGTTTATCTTTTATCACAAGGTCAAACTCTTGGAGCATTAAAATCCATCTTATTAGCCTTGGTTTGGAATCACTTTTCTTAAGTAAGAACTTTAATGCTGAGTGGTCCGTGAAGATGATGATTTTGGCACCTAAGAGATAGGGCCAGAATTTATCCAAGGCAAAAACCACAGCTAAAAGTTCTTTTTTAGTCACAGTGTAGTGTGATTGAGTTTCATCCAATGTTTTTGAGGCATAAAAGATGACATGAGGAATGTTTTCTCTTCTTTGACCAAGAACAGCCCCAATGGCCCTATCAGAAGCATCACACATCAATTCAAATGGTAAGGACCAATCTGGGGGTTGGATTATTGGAGCAGATGTGAGAGAAGATTTGAGTTCAATGAAGGCTCTCTTGCAAGCCTCGTCAAAATTGAATGTGACATCATTTTTAAGTAAACGAGTGAGTGGGAGGGAAATCTTGCTGAAGTTCTGAATGAATCGCCGATAGAAACCAGCATGACCAAGGAAGGACCGAATGTCTCGAACTGATTTGGGTTCAGGAAGTGATTGGATCACCTCAATTTTGGCTGGATCAACTTGGATACCCTCTTGAGAAATTATGTGCCCTAGAACAATCCCATTTGAAACCATGAAGTGACATTTTTCAAAATTCAGCACAAGGTTGCACTTGACACACTTTTGAAGGACTAAAGAGAGTGAATGTAAGCAAGATTAAAATGACTCGCCATAAATGGTAAAGTCATCCATGAAGACCTCCATGAAATTCTCAATGAATTCAGAAAAGATACTCATCATACACCGCTGGAATGTTGCAGGAGCATTACAAAGGCCAAAAGGCATTCGCCTATAGGCATAGGTTCCAAAGGGGCAAGTGAATGTGGTCTTTTCTTGGTCTTGAGGTGCGATTGGAATTTGGAAGTAGCCGGTGTAACCATCAAGAAAGCAATAGTGTGACTTTCCGGCCAATCTCTCAAGCATTTGGTCAAGGAAAGGAAGTGGGTAGTGATCTTTTCGTGTTTCAGCATTCAATTTGTGATAATCGATGCACACACGCCATTTGTTTTTCACCCGAGTTGTGACCACTTCTCCATGTTCATTTGTGACAACTGTTATCCCACCCTTCTTAGGAACGACTTGAATTGGACTAACCCATTCACTATCAGAAATTGGGTAGATAATACCAGCTTGAAGAAGCTTGGTAATCTCTTCCCTAACTACCTCAAGTATGAGTGGATTGAGTCTTCTTTGAGGTTGCCTAATTGGTTTGGATGATTCCTCTAGATGGATGTGATGCATGCAAAGGGCAGGGTTGATTCCTGGAATATCCTCTAGGGTCCAACCTAAGGCATTTTTGTTTTCCTCTAACACTTGAACAAGTTGGGACTCCTCAGTTTCAGAAAGTGAAGCAGAGATAATGACAGGGTAGGAGGGATCATGGAAAAGGAATGCATACTTGAGGTGTGAAGGAAGTGGTTTTAGATCAGTTTCATCCTTGATTGGAGAGCTAGAAAAGTTAGGAGTAGGAGAAGGGATTCTAGATGGGTTTGGATCATTTTCCCCAACACTGTCCAAGGTGGAGCAGTAGAGATCAGAGTTGATGTGGGATTCAAGAGAGTTTTCAAGTTCCTCTAGATTGATGGAGTCTATGAATGAGAGGTCCACATCAACTTCACCATTTATGACTTTGTTAATCATGGTGCAGATTTCACAAGATCCTTTATCATTATAACATGAAGAACATGGTGGATTGGGGTTCGATTGAATCTTAGAAGTGTCCTCAAAAGCATGGATTGAGAATGCAGAGTGATCCTCAGATGGGTATCGCATGGCTTGGAAAATGTTGAACTTGACCAGTTGGTCACCGAATTCCATGGATAAGATGCCTGAGTGGACATCAATCTTGGTTCTCGCAGTCATGAGGAATGGTCTTCCTAGAATTAGGGGAGATCGAGAAGAGGTCGTCTCACCTTCCATGTCAAGGACATAGAAATCAGCTGGGAAGATAAGATCATTGACCCGAACAAGAACATCCTCAATTATCCTCTCAGGACTGGCAGTGCTTCGATTGGCTAATTGAATGGCAATACCCGTTGGGTGCAAGGGACCTAGACCAAGGTTGGAGAAAATGGATTTGGGCATGACATTTATTGAGGCTCCAAGGTCTATGAGTGCATCATCAAAGTTGGAACTTCCAATTTGACATGGAACTGTGAAGGTCCCTGGATCTTTGCACTTCATGGGAATGGACTGTTGAGTTGAAACATTTTCAATGTTCCTAAGTTGCCTCTTATGGGTGCACAATTCCTTAAGAAACTTGGCATACTTAGGGATTTGTTTGATGGCATCTAAGAGGGGGATGTTCACTTCAACACGTCTAAACATGTCAAGCATTTCAGGATCAGGTTCAAAGGACTTCTTAGGCTTGGAGATGGCTTGAGGAAAAGGAATTGGGTTCCTTAGAGGAATGGAAGGAGGTGAAGGAGTGGATTCAAGTTCCTTTTCCAGCTTTTTGTTCTTTTCATTTTCTAGATCAACATCGAAAGGGGAGGTAGAGGAATCAACATGGGGCACAGCAATTTGCTTTCCCGATCTAAGTGAAATTGCACTTACATTACCCTTGGGGTTGGGTAATGGTTGAGCTGGGAGTTGGGATGAATTGGATGGTTGTTGCTGGCTAAGGTGGGATGCAAGTTGACCTATTTGGGTTTCAATGTTCTTTAGGCTAGAACGGGTGAAGGAAGCAAGATCCTCTACAGCACTTTCCCATGGTTGTTTAGAAGAAGAGGCATGTCCCAAATTGGGTTGGCCTTGATTTTGGTTCTTGGGAAAGCGATTGTATTGGGTGGGGAATTGGGAAGGCTCGTTAGGATAGTGGAATCCAGGAGGAGGATTGTTCCTTTGAGGTTGAGGAACAAAAGGATAAGGTTGATGGAAGTTACCACCACCTTGACCATATTGGAATTGGTTTCGGTTTTGAGGAGGGAATTGAGGAGGATGAGAAATGGGATTACCATACCTCAGAGGTGGGTTAAAGGTAGAAGAGAAGGGCTCAGAGTGGGGTTGGTTGAATTTTCTAACAAACTGACCTGATTGTTGAGGGTTGAAGTTTCGCTGAGCATATGCCGCATTGAGCTCCATTGGACTAGATGAATCAGATGGATCATCTTGAAGTTGTGGACATGTGTCAGTCGGATGAGATGGAGAGTTGCATATTCCGCAATTCTTGATAGGTCCAGGGAATAGTGACTGTGGAGAAGATGAGGTTGGGGCTTTGGTAGCCACCGCTAGTTGACGCACAAGACCTGTAAGTTCACTCATCCACTCAGTCATCTTGTTGGGCTCTATGGATTGATTCTCTTGGGCTTGTTTCACTTGAGCATGTGCTCGAGTATGGAATTGCTGCGTGTTTGCAGCCATGTTGCTTATGAGTTCTCGTGCGGCTGCAGGAGTTTTGTCAACAAGAGCACCGCCACTTGTGGCATCAATGAGAGTTCGCTCCATAGCCAATAACCCCTCATAGAAGTATTGGATCAGGAGTTGGTCAGGGATTTGATGGTGTGGACAAGTTGCCACAAGCTTTTTGAACCTCTCCCAATACTCATGGAGTGATTCATTAGGGAATTGACGGATGCCGCTTATTTCCTTTCGGATAGAAGCTGTTCGGGAAGCGGGAAAGAACTTCTCAAGGAAAAGTCTCTTCATGTCAACCCATGAGTTTATGGAACCAGGTGGGAGGTAGTAGAGCCAAGACTTGGTAAAATCCGCTAGGGAAAAGGGGAAAGCTCTAAGCTTTATTTGTTCTTCAGAAACCCCTTGAGGCTTCATGGTAGAGCATACTACTTGGAACTCTTTAAGGTGAAGATGTGGATCCTCACCGGCTAGCCCGTGAAAATGAGGGAGAAGATGAATCAAACCCGACTTGAGTTCGAAGTCAGCCTCTATGTTAGGATATTGAATACCAAGAGGTTGGTAATTCATATTAGGGGCAGAAAGTTCTTTCAATGTTTGTTCCCTAGGATTGGCCATTTCAATTTCAATTGGTTGGATGAGGACTGGTTCTTGAATTATTTGGGTATCTCTTATGTTCCTCCTAAGTTGGCAAAGTGTTCGCTCAATTTCAGGGTCAAACAAATCCGAGGGATTTTTTGGAAGGCTACGGGGCATTCAGAGAGATTTTGGAAGAAAGAGGAAGACGGGTTTTTCTTTGTATTTTTTCAGTTTATGATTTTTAAGAGGAAGACGGGTTTTTCTTTGTGTTTTTTTTCAATTTTTTTTTTAAATTTTTGTTTTTTTTGGTTTTTTTTGACAATAACCAGAAACTAATGACTACTTAAAGCACCATCCCCGGAAACGGCGCCATTTGAAACGCACGTCCGATTGTCGCCTATCGACCGGTCAAAGTTTTGGTGCTCTGCTAATGTGTATAGCAGCACTCGGGTCGAATCCTCGGTGATGGTACTTCGTAATAGTCGATTGTTTTTAGTTGATTGTGTTTTGATTAGGGGGTTTGTTTGCAGAGCTTAATTGAAATGATTTATGGATGATTTTTGATTTACCAAATTGATAAAGATTGGGGTGAGTTCATCATTGGGGAGTTAAGCATGTGATATCCTTGAGCCTTACTTTGTATTGCATTAAATTAACACCCATGTCATAAGTTGATGTTGATTGGAATTCCTAAGTGTGAAGGCTTTAATTCAAGCCTTAACTTAACTTAGGGTTCTAATCTCAATCAAAACTTATTTATGGTAGTGTATTTATGGTTCCAATAATCCATGGAAACCACTTGTTAAACAAAACATATCATTAATCCATGACATATTAAGTTTAACATACACAATATTAATTTAAAGAATACCCATCGAGCAAAACTCTCAATCAATTAACATCCCCAAATTATAACTCACCCCAATGAGAGATTTACTCATCCATTTGGATGTTTAATAATCTGGTAATATATGTTTATGGTGATGAATTATAAAGAGAAGAAAAAGAAAGGGACAAGATAAGAGTAGTGTGCCGAACACACACACGAAATAATTTAAGAATCAAAAATGGAATTTCGATTGAATGAGGAAGCTTAAGAAGGGAAGGGGATTGAACTGAATTTAAACTATTTTAAGAACATTAATATTAAAATACAGAAGGTGGAATAGAATAAGAGATATTGAAGAATTAACTTGCATTAAAACAGAATTACAAAGAAAGAGAATTACAAGATTACAAAAATGAAGAACACAAAAGTAAGTGAAAAGAAAGAGAGGAGGAAAGGTCTCTCAAGTGAAAACTTGAGTTTTGCAGGTCCTCCCAAGCCTTTGGAAAATCTTTGGTCGTGCCAATATGATCTCATCTCTTCTGAAATGCCAACCCCTCTCAAGGAGAGAAGGGGAGAGTATTTATAGCCCAAGGAGTGGACTGTTTGCATTCCCAATCTGTCCCTCCACTTGCGTCGCCAATTTGGCAATTCAGACAGCCGAATCTTCAAATATCTTCTTATTCAAAGTTGTAGGCAATAATTTTGGCCGACTACTCTCAAAATTTTGAGTCATTTGGACGTAAGGATAAAAAGTTATGGCCGGTTGAATAAACAAACATAAACTGTCCATTTCAATCCAGTTTTTTTGAAGTCCATAATGTGAAAGGGTTTTTGAATATTAATATGCCTTCAAATCCGAATGGTTTCTTCAACAAAGTCGGCCGCCTACATCCCCTATTTCACACTGCAAAATCTCAGCTCTCTTGGATGATTACATCAGGAGATATGTCATGAATACTATACTGATTTTCATTCTCGGCCAGAATGGTGGGCTGGACTTCAAAGATTCATTTGGGCCCCTTGTACATGGATTTGGGCCATGAAATTTTTATCTAAGATGACATGTAGTGTCCCCCGAATTATGGTGGAGAGTTAAGGTTTTTGAACTTCTGTATTGATCCCAGTAAATCAATCTTCATGAATAGTCCAGTTTCTTCACAGATTCTTTGGTCTTGTTTGTGAGGACCATATGACCCTTCAAATGGCAGAATTGTCTCATGGTTCCTTCTAATTAAATGTTGTATATTGAAAGGAGAAGCCTAAAAAACAAGAACCACACAATTTGGATTAGTATAGTGATAGTTATAATTAAAACATTAAACTGACTCAATTTGACTACTTCTAAAAATGCTCAAATATTATACTTAATATTAAAACATTAATATTTCACACAAATTATGCACATTTCATATAAAATAAGTAAAGGGGGAATATAATAAGTCATTAAAATATTAATAACATCAACAAACCTTCATGTGGATGGAGAAATGCCACCAAGGTTTCCAAGAGCTAAGGCAGAGACTGACTAGTTCCCCCATATTGAGACTACCCGAGAAGGGCATGGGGTATGTAGTTTACTACAACACATCAGGGATCGGACTGGGTTGTTTCCTGATGTAGGAGTGAGCATTGATCGCCTACTGATCATGGTAGTCGAGGTAACATGAGCAGAACTATGTGACTCATGACCTAGAGTTGGCAGCAGTGGTGTTTGCATTGAAGATGTGGCGACACTACTTGATGGGCGAGCAGTTTACAGTTTACTCCAACCACAAGAGTCTCAGGTATATATTATCCCAGAAGGACCTAAACCTGAGACAGAGGAAATGGCTAGAGTCCCTCTAAGACTATGATTTGGAGATAGTCTATACTCTTGGAAAGGGGAATGTGTTGGCAGACGTGCTCAGCAGGAGGACTGGGTTGCAGCTGCTGAGTGAGGTGACAGATTAGTTATCCATGATGCAGATATCCCTCATGGATGATGGTGAGTCAGGGAGCCATATCTAGGGTATGCTGAATACGAGGCCCGACATGCTCAGATATCCTCATGATAGGTTCCTGATGGATTTTCAATAGGTGGGGAGCACATCATAATTTTCAGAGGGTGAACCTTAGTACCAGTGGTGTTGTGGGAGGAGGTGTTGAGGGAGTTCCATACTTCCCCTCTGGTTGTATGTCCTAGAGTGGCAAAGATGTACCAAGACCTCTGGTGTCAGTACTTGTGGCTAGGTATGGAGAAATAATTGGCCGAGTTTGTTTCACGATGCCTCACTTGTCATCAAGTGAAGGCCGAGCACCAGGTTCCAACAAGATTGACTCAACCACTCGAGGTACCAGAGTAGAAATGGGATGGTATCCCGATAAAATTTGTGACGGGGTTACCACTTATGTCTAGAGGTCGTGAATCTATTTGGGTGATTGTTGACCAAATCACCAAATTAGCTCACTTCCTACCCATCTGGGAGTAGGGAACGGTAGAGGGATTGGGACGCCTCTATGTCCAAGAGATGGTGCGGCTTCACGGGGTGCCTTAAACTATCGTCTCAGATCACAATGCCTACTTTACATCCTGATTGTGGAAGGGATTATAGGATATGTTTGGGATGAAGCTACACTTGAGCACAACTTTTCATCCCCAGATGGATGGTCAGATGGAACGAACCATATATACCTTGGATAACATGCTTCGTTCTTGCATCCTTGACTTTGGTCATGGTTGGGAGGACCACCAGCCACTGGTGGAGTTTGAATACAAAAATATCTATCACTCCACCATTGGCATGACACCGTTTTAGTTCTTGTATGAATGGCCTTGCAGATCACCCATATGCTGGATAGTCCTAGGGGAGTCGGCACTCATGGGTCCAGAGTTGGTATGGGCTACAATCGAGAAGGTTAAAATCATCCAAGAGCAGATGAGGACTACACAGAGAATTCATAAGTCTTATGCCAATAGGATACACAGACCATTTGAGTTTGAGGAGGTAGATCATGTGTTTATTCGGGTCTCACCCTGACGAGGATTACAGAGATTTGGCTAGGGAGGTAAGCTATCTCCAAGGTTCTTCATTCCTTTTTAGATCCTGAACAGAGTTGGCGTGGTGGCGTACCTCCTAGCTCTTACCCCACAAATGCACCAGTTTCATGATGTTTTCCATGTGTCGCAGCTGAGGAGGTATGTACATGTTCTATCACACATCATCAACTGGGGAAAGTTGGACATTGATGATGGGGAAACATTTGTGGAGTTCCCAATGGAGATAGAGGATCGACAAGATCAGGTCCTACATGGATAGTCTAGTGCACGTCTGATGGTAGTACAGGAATCTCTAAGAGATCACATGGGACTAGGAGGTTTAGATTCGTGCTCAGTACCCCCATATTTTTTTAGTTTTTGTTTTGGCTTTTGGGGATGTAAATCCCTAAGGTGGGGAGAATGTAATGTCTTAGAATTTCTGTGTAATTTTTTTATTTATATGGAATTGTTTTGATATCCTGAAATTTTACGGCATGTGATTCTAAGGTCCTGAGAGCCTCTAATGGAATTTTGAAATTTTTTAAGGTACGTTCAGTAAATATGCGAGTGGGATTTTATATCTTTTGAACCATTGTTCGGATCAAAAATATGAGGGCACTGTTGAATTCAGAACATTGGGATTCTTCTAGACATGACTTAACTTCAGCCAGAAAGGGCCGAGTAGAAAAGTTATTTTTCAGACTTTTCAAGAAAAATAATAAAATAATTTAAATGAATTATTTTATTTTCTTTCTCACTTTGGAGTGGCGGAAGGCAATGCTAAGGGGAAGCGACAGAGCGGTGATGATGCACATTAATGAGGCTCATTAATGGATCATTAAACTCATAGCATAACGATGCTTTAATGGTGCATAACAGCGATGCTATTTCATAAATGAAATGGTGTAACGACGCAGTGTCGCATCATAATAGGGACGCTGCGACATGCTCCAATTTATATTTCGAAGCGCTGGGGAAATATGGATTATAAATTTGGAGGATTATCTGGTGAATCTTTGATGGAATTATACCCTGATGAAGAACGATGAACACTGGAAGATCCTCACCACCTTCGACACCTTTTGAAGACCAGAGTTGGGAAGCGACGTCAATGTCTTAACCCCTCAAGGAAGAACGTGTAGAAACGAAATTCAAAGAGGTAGGAGTTATTTGATTTATAAATTTTCTCTGTTCTTATTTCTAAACGAAGAACATGGATTAACCCACGAATAGGTTAATCTGCAGACCATTCATTCTTGTAGGAGGGTGACTTCTTTGGGGTTTCTTTATCCGGGATTTGATTATCTTTGTTGTTCAAATTAAAATCCCTAGACCTCCCTTGTTTGAAAACTTCTAATGTGTAGGGCCCAGGACTACATGAACAAGGCCTAATCCCCTACTCTATGGGTGTTATTTGTGGCCAAACTTTTGAATTGATGGTAAGCCAGTTTTGAGATTGTCGCGGTGGAGAGGATGATCCCCAGAAAATGTAGGTGCAAGCAGCACAAAGAACGGACCACCAATGCGGACACGGTGGTCCGTGGAAGAATATGAAGGCGCGCCAGTACCGATGGTCACTGCGGGTGGGAGGTGGCATGCCATGAAAGTGCGCCAGAGGGAAGTTCGTGGTCGGAGTGGGCTGCGATGCAACAGGAGAAGACTTTGGCCGACCCGGTGGCTGGAGCTAGCAGACACAATCGCTTGACCACGTCGGAGACCCATGGATGCGGCACCAAGCCGCATCCCATGCGACAGACCATAGTCTCTTAACCATGGCGGAGGAGGCACCTCGCGGAAACCCATGGGGTGATGGCGGCAGACGGACGCGGCTCCTGAATACATCCAATAAGATGAACCCATTTGCCTCTTGCAGACTGGGTGAGGTGCGAAACGCCCAGCGGGCCGGACCCACAGCTCACCGGGTCGGGCCGATCCCACTACACAGTGGGAGAGATTGTGCTGGTGGACTAGACTCGTTCCCCTTCGGGCCAGGCTGGACTAGATCGGGTCACTGGAGGACCTTGCGGGCTGGACCCTCTACCAACCGAGCTAGGTCCAGTGAGGCCTATTGGGCCTTGCCCACTGGCCAGGCCGGACCAACCGACATCGACCCACACCAGGTCGGGTCGGGTCTATCAGAATGAACCGGGGTATGTGGAACTCCCGATCCGGGTTGGTCGGGTCAGTCCGACTGGGTTGGACTGGGGCCCATCACAACTGGTCCCCTGGTTACTAATATTCCCATATCTTGCAAATTTCATGTATGATTGATGGGCTGTTTGTGGATTTGGGACCCTCTTGAGGATGCAGATCTTTCGGCATGCTTTGTGGTGACTTTCGTGGATGCCAAGAAGTGATGAATGGATTTAGTAGCAGTTCTCTCAAGAGTGTTACGTACAGAACCTTACGGTTGGCTGAGACCTAAAGACTACTCAATGATGGATCAGTGGGAAGTGACTCTGTGTGACCCAGTAGGCCCATAGTGGGGAGCGGCTCTCTATGACCCGATAGACCCATAGTACTCTATAGAAGGAGTACCTCAGTTCGTCCAAGGTGGAAACCAGCTCTGTGTGACTCGGTAGGCTCACGGTGGGGAGTGGCTCTGTGTGACCCAGAAAACTCACGATACTCATTAGGGATGAGTACCACAATAGTTCAAGGTTAGTGGGAAGCAGCTATGTGTGGCCTGGAAGGCCCACTATAATCGATAGAGGAGGATTTCTCCAGAGGCTGAGGAGTTCAACATTTGTGACTGATGATTCTACTATTACTACCCTAGAATATACCTAGTGTGAGATGCCTTATGTTTCATGATTTACTTTGAGGAATTGTTGTTTGTTATTTATTTTTGTTTTGGGGTCCCTACTGAGTATTGTGTTACTCACCGCTGCACGATCTCCACCCATACGTGTTGTGTCTGGTGCAGACGACCGGCGTTTCGACAGGGGTGCTCAGGGAGACGGAACGGATGGACGCTATGATGGTGGCCTTGGACCAGGCGGGGCCCAGTAGGATCGGGCTGACAGGACGTACTACTTTGGATTCTAGTAGCTTCACTACTCTCACGATTAGGTGGGGTTTACTGCATATGGCCATCAGATCAATTTTTTTACTTTATAGTTTTCAGTACTTTTTCTTGGGTTTGTATTCTGTCTCACTTTCTTTCAATTGTACTTGCACTCAGTTTATTCAATGGTATGTTGTTTCAATTTTGTGAGTTGGGACTTGGTTGGGCACATGCGTGTGTGTATAGGTATCTTGGATAATGCCTCCTACTTGTAGGTTGATGCCTTCGACGCTAGTCACCAGCCTCTAGCCTTTGGGAGGCGGGCTTGGGGTAGTCATGGCACGGTCCCCAGGGGGGCGGGTTGTGACATTATTAATATTTATCATTAATTACTAAAAATATTATTAATTGCTATAAATTATTAATTACTATTAATTAATACAAACTAAATTAAAATATTATTATTTATTACTAATATCGACAAATTATTACTAAGTTCTGTTATTTCTCACTCATTTCCATTAATTTTTACAAAATTCTTCTTATTACCACTAATTTTTATTATCTACCGGGTTTTTTATATAATTATCGCTAATTTCTAATAGTTATCACTAATTTTTAATAATTATTGTTATTTAATGATAATTGAAACTACATACTAATAATTAAAACTAATTATTGCTAATTTAAATTAATTACTTCTAATTAAAAATAATTATTAACAATTAAAAGTAAATGCTACTAATAAAAAATAATTACTAATACATAAAACTAATTACTATAAAATAAAACTAAATAATTATAATTAAAAATAATTACTAATAATTAATAATAATAATTACTAATATAAAAAATAACAATTAAAAAATAAAAACATTAAATAAATACCTTAAAACTGAACCTCTTATCAGATTCAAAGCTAAAAAATTGATGCCCTATAAAATTTAAAACTTCTACAAATTTAAGGAGAAGAAGAGGAGAGAAAAGGAGGAGGATAGATTTAAAAGGAGGAGATAATGGAAAATATTTAGGTGGGGGTATACGTAGGTTAGATTATTAGTGGAGGGACTAATTTCAATGGGTTTCCCATTGCAATTTTTACCTACAATTAATAACTCCATCAGGGATTAAAAATGCATTTGCAACAGGACCCGTCGCAAATACTCTACTTCTGATAGTTTATTTGTGAATGTAATCAATTCTCATTGCAAATAATAATAAAGAAGGAAGGTATTTGCGATAGGGGGTATATTTCTATCGTAAATACTTTGTCATAGTTTGGTGCGCAAGTCACACCAAAGGTATTTGTGATGGGACAATTTTCCTATCGTAAATAATTTTTTATTAATGACTGTTTGCGATGAGCAACATCCCCATCACAAAATCCCATTTTTTCTATAGTTTGAGCACTTTTATAGAAAGGCCATCATCATTTGTGTGCCTGTCCATAGGTGCAACCCATGAACCTATGGATATTCCCACATCCAATGTCATATTCTTGGAAAACCATAAGGAAAATATCCAAAGACCACGTTGAAAGGTTACCACTAGTGTTATCATCAACCACAACAACCCACACATGAACAAAAAGTCACAACAGGGCATTACAACCACACACAAAGCACAATTCACAATGAAATCCAAATTACCAAAACACAAATAAGGAAAACACAACCCAA
This sequence comes from Viscum album, assembly GCA_963277665.1. Classification (NCBI taxonomy): domain Eukaryota; kingdom Viridiplantae; phylum Streptophyta; class Magnoliopsida; order Santalales; family Viscaceae; genus Viscum; species Viscum album. Next base: position 3,299,531 of record OY728136.1, read on the forward strand.
AATACCCAATTTCTTTTTAAAATGCAAAATTAGAATTTCATTAAACACCTTACATTCATATCTATATATTTATACTTAAAATAAACCTTTGAAAACCTATTTTCATCAAAATGCTACCATGGAAATCCCAAAAAAACCATTTAATCACATCACAAGCATGTAGAACACATTCAAAATTTAATTTGGAAATCTCAAGCACTCAAAGACATGGTTCTAAAAGTAAATTGATGGAAACACCTACCACAATGGAATGAAAAATAAAAAACACTCCGGGAGAAGGAAGAACTAGTTCTGAGAGATGATCTGCACATCCTAACACCAAAGAAATCAACCAAAATTATCCAACCCTTACCCAAGGGTTTAGCCAAGAGAGAATGAAGGAAAGGAAGAACCAAAACCAAGAGTGGGAGAGGATAATAGGATAAAATTGACAAAAAATCCAAAGGAAACTCACCTAGGAACCTTTAGGAATCACCAAGGGAGGGGGAGGAACCAAGGGGAGAGCTTGGGAGCTCCCTCATGCACTTAGGTCGAGCAAGGGGGAGAAGAAACCCGAAATAGATTTTAATTAGGGGATATAAAACTTGTAATTTCATGTTCTAAGAAAAATGGGAAAGTCCCATTGTTTGTCCACACAATTTTTTAAATCATGTGCCAGCCATGTACACCCTACTCAAAGGAGACGAAACCCACATGATCTGACCACATAGTTTTAGAAACAATGCATCAACTGTGCAAAATGGATCTGTCAAATTATCGAGCCTCCCCGCACACTTGCTGCACAGTTTTCTATAACCATACTCAAGCCATTATCCTTTTCCCTAACACCAAAAAAGGATACACAGTATCTTTTGGGCCTTTTATTTTTTGGGCCAAAGCATTCTCAAACCATGCATAGGGCCAAAAACCACCCAAAACCTCCAAAAACTCAAAAAAAAATCACCAGAAACTCAACCCAAACCTCAACCAAGAGACCGATCACTAATAAAAGGATAAAAATAAAATAAAACTCATGGTCGGGGTGTGACAGTAGGACATGGAGTTTATCTATGGTTTAATAAATGGTTTCTCCAATCTTTAGATGCATTTTTAAAGTTATTTCAGACAATTTTTTAGCCTTTTAATACACTTACTATGAGTAAACCCTATATCTAGTGGGTTATTTCACTTTATAGTCTATGATTTGATAGCTTATGGATCCAAAATAAAATTATGAATCAAAATTTATGATCATTTTATATTATAAAATTATAGATTAGTTTTTCCAAAGTCTATACACATGTTGAGCACTCTATGATTTGCATGTTCCCTACTTCACAGGCCCAAACTTGTGTGCCCAAATTCATGCCTAGATGGATCACGCCCTATCTCATACCCATATTTTACATGCCCATTTTCTCACCCAGGTGTCTCATTCCCAATCCTGATCCAAGATGTCTCACACCCAGTCAAATCACCTAGGTTCCCAAAGTGATTATAAGTGGTTACTTGGGCGTCCAATCTAGGGTTACTTATAAATGGTCCCTTGCCCCCCCCCCCCATTTTCTCACTAAATTCAGATCAAGAGCACCTAAGTGATTGAATCTTTTTTATATGTTCCCAAGTATTCCATGTACTCTTAGAGGTGATTTTTGAATTAAATCCTAAGGGAATGGGATGCATGAAAAGGGTGAAATAATATGAAACTCAGATCTTCCCAAAGTGAAGCCATGCCTAGTCTTTCCCAAAAATAGAGTCACAACTAGGTCTTCCCAAAGTGGATTCATGCCTAATTCTTCCTAAATTTGAGTCACAATGAGGTCTCTAATGTCATAATTTGGTACTCATTCACCAAGGTAACATGCCTGGGCACCCATTTTCTCATTTCACTTATCTGGGCATCCATTACCCTGTTTCACCTACTTGATCACCCATTTTCCTAGGTCATCTACTTTGGAACCCATCCCAACCAAGTTTGTATATATTTCATGGGATCCACCACCACACCCCAACCTCAATCCTTTTTCTTCCATTACTATACCCCACGAAATATCAAAGGTCACATTGTGAACTTTTTAGCTCAATTAGGGTAGGATTTGGGTCACGATACTTACAACCTACAACTTGATCCCAAGAATAACTTGAGTCATGATACTCCTATCAATTTCCTAAATTAAATTTACTTAAGATTATCATATTATTTCCTAATATACATTGAGTCAAGATACTCCTCTCAGTTTTCTCAAACATCTTGAGTTAAGATCCTCCTCTTAGTTCCCCAAAATGCCTTCAGTCGAGATTATCCTCTTGGTTTCCCCAAATGAATTGAGTTGAGATACTCCTCATTGTGACAAAAAAAACCATTAACTTGACTCATATGTTAGGTTAAACCAAAAATGGTCACTTTGGTATAATCTCTTCACCAATCCATTTCTAGGTACCTTTCAACTACTAGTCCACTCTTTGAGACTTTAAACTAAATAGAATCAAATGCATATGCATGATATTACAATGAACCACTTTATTCCTTTTCACATTACCTTAAAAGTTATGGAATTCCTCATTAAATAGAACCAAAATTCATTGGTTTTGATTACCTTCATAAAGATACATAGGAAGCCCCTTTTATGGGCCCAATCTTAACTTCACAAAATCCCCAAAATCCTTTCATAGGTTCCCAATGTCTCCAAAAATGGAGATAAATTCCATAGTTCCATCATATATGACTTAAAACTATAGAGAAACCAAATAATTTGATAGAATGATAGATAGTATAATTTTCTTATGCATTATCCTCAAAAATGAATAGTGCCATTCAGTTAATTTAACTAAAAGATAACCAATATTATTACTAGGAAGGATTTAATAAACATGTCTTAAATCTATAAGAGATTATAGGACTAGAAAAAAAGACCCCTCATGAGATGATTCAACCTCCCATCCTCTAGATCAACAAAAATGGTTGTCAATTTCACTTGATTCCAACCACCTTTAGAAAGTAGGAGAGTCACATAGGAATTTAAATAACCAAAATAGGATCACGAGAAAGAAAACATTGTAAATAAATTGGTGAACTTGATCTGAAATCCTTTACTTAATAAAGAATTTGATTGAACATGAATTCTTATTTGTGATACTACATTGATGGGTTTCATATTTCTCCATTGGAATATAAATGGAATTCACGATGAACATTCCATTTGGGATCAAGATCCCCGGATAGCGAGGCTGAAATCACATGGTGTCAAGTGTTTCTATAAACCACTAGTTGATGGAACCTCAATCCTATACTAGTTTCATTGTTATATATGCCTCACCTCTAAGGAACCAATGTATCTTTCCACCTACTCAACACCTACAACACTAAATGCTAAACTCGATGGTATAGGAGTATCTCTCTGAGGGGATAATTACAACTTGGAAACATCTCATAAATTTTTTTTAGGGTTAAGGTCACATAGTTCAGATCTATGTTGAAAAATAAATAGGAAGCAAGTGGTCCCCATATCAATATAAAATCTCTTCATAAATCTTTCCCTTAAGTAATAAAATGATTTTCTTACCTACCTAATTGAATATGATGAGAACGTTTCTTATATATATATATATATATATGAAAATCCTAGATCCTCTAAGGATACAACTAATAAGGGATTTCATCATTATCACCACATGAACCTAATTCTATAATAATTTTTAGAAGAGTTCATTTCATCCCTGGTCACCCAGACTCAAACACCAAAAAGAAAATCCCTTTGGGGGAAGCCAACCACTACAACTCAAAAGCAGGTCCATGTATCAAATATTTCAAACACCCCTGATGCCCATCTGTATATCCTAATATTTTCTTGAGGGAAACTCTATATCACCATTATCCATAATCCTCAGACTCCATAGAAATTATCCTTGGTGAAAAATTCAATAAACCCCTCACTAATGAGGTAGAACATTAACTAAAATGGAGGTCCTCAAATTGGTATCCCACATGGATAGAAATTAGTAGAATATAAAATTGATAAGTGAAGAAAGTGTATTTTATTTCTGTTATAATACAAGGGAAACCCCAACCCATAGGGTTAGGGGAATTTTTACCCCCATGTTCATTTATAGTATCATCTTTTGGATGGGAACATACCATAATTAAGGATATAACTCCTCCAAGTAAATCTGATTTTCCTACTTCAGGATTTACATCATTAAATGTCATCACTATTAAGATAATTGATACTAAAGAACATAATGATATAAAATAAAATGATAAAGAAGTTGTACTTAAATATAATTACACTCACACAAATTTATGCGAGAAGGAGTGTGTACTCAGAATCAAAGGAAATCCTATAATTGGGGACTCACTTTAATTTTTCCTGGTAATGAAAAATAGGTGAGGTGGTGTAGGGTAGGCCATTACCTCATGGGTTTAATCACATATGATTTTATCCAAAAAATCATGTATATAATGTGAACAAAAAATGTCAAGTCTTCCCCACCTCGTATAATCCCACGGGTTGTTAGAAGGATTGCGTTGGATTTCCCATATTTAAAAAAAATTAACTATACTCATTTAAATATTTTATTTTGTTCTCATTCCTAGTATTAGTTGTGAGGAGAATTATGGATCATCCATATCTAGTGTTTTAATATTTGTGGTGGATAATTATTTAGTGGGTTGATAGTGTCATTCAAGGATGTCGATGTGGAGTAAAACCATTGTGATGCAGAGTGGGAGAGTGATTGGTGAGGGGCTATGAATGAAAATATTGGTGGTTTAGTGATGTGAATGGATAGACCTAAAAATAAATAATGACTCTCTAAGTTGAGACTAGTTTTAGAGGAGGTATTTAGGGTTCCCATGAAGAAGATGTTCCTTTCTAGTTTTTTAATAATAAAATAAAATAAAATAATAACAATAATAAATTATTCCAAAAAATATTATGATTATAATAACCATATTAGCATTGAAACCATGTGAATAAAAGATGGGTTCTATTTTTTGAGAGGTGGGATGACACTCCATGTGAATATGGTAAATTATTATTATTTATTTATTATAATATCAAATTATAAAAATAAATATAGACCTATTTAAAATTCATATGTGAATGGATGGTGAATTAATATGACCATTATGGTGAAAAATAATATTCCATGGCATAATCATAATTGTTTTATTAAAAAAAATATACTAAATAAGCATATATTATAAAAAAAATCAATCACATGGGTAAGCCCACACCCGCACAGGCTGAACTTTCCTTAGCCTTCACCCACACGATCTCAACTCATCTTGGCATATGCTCTTAATAGTCAACATTTTTAGGCCTACCTTATCTCGTATCCACCCCATATCCACTATTTTCATGGGCCCTAGGCCTATTTTTCATTACTAATTATTCCACTTCTAACAAATCAAGGTTCAAGTGAAAAAGAAAAAGAAAAATTAATATCCATATCCACCACCCACTCGCTTCTTGAAGATGATGAGACTATAACAATAAAATAATATATTTCTTAGTTTAAGGATAGAATAGAGAACCCAGAGAACAGTAATGCTAAGTTTCTCGAGGTAAACATGTCCAATTAGTATAAAATTCAGTTTGAAGTTGTCATGCCTCCTTTAGTTGACCCTCTTCATTGGGAGGAGATTGATCAACTCAAAAAGTTAAAATCAAGCCACACTATCAACTTGATATAACATCTGCTAGCCCATTGAACTACAACAACAATTGATTTTCAAGAGTTACCTCCACTGTGAAAATATCAACCACCAATCCAAGAAATTCATCCAAGGATAACATGGGAGATTCACCAACCACTAGTTTAAATAGTTTAGCAATTTCATGTTAAGATGGATATTCCAAATCAAGAATCATCTAAGATGATAGTATCTTAAGAATTATTGGGTAATATTTTTACTTAGATGGATTCTATAGAAGGAAAACACGAATTAGTACAATATGAGAGAAATTCATATACTGAGTGGGTTGATTTGACTCTTTCTCTACCTACTTTTTGTAAACATAACATCTCTACATTAAATGAAATGAGAGATCAAAATCTTGATCTCACCCATTTTTGTTCTGGGTGGCCCTAATTTTGGGGACCCCAAAACAATAAGATGGTATAAAATCTCATATATTTTTTGAAAGTCCAATATTTTTTTATTATAATAACCTTTATTCTGGGGTTATCTTTAGTTTATGGGATATTCATTGAAAATTTATCTTTCAACTCAAGACCACATTGAGAAGAAAAACCATTTATAGTTTCTATAATTGAAAATAGGAAGAAAATGGGAGATTCAAAGATTTAATTTTTATATGGAATAGTATGATATACTCTATGGAGATATATCCTCCCTAGGAACAATTAAAGGATATTTTTGTGCATAACTTGAAGGATGAGTTGATAACTACACTTATACCATAAAAATACCCCAGGGGATTCTAGGAATTTACTATTATAATAGAATATTTCATTTGGAAAAATATGGAGAAACCTCATAAATCACAACCATCATAGTTATACAAACCTAAAAATATGAAACAAGAGTTTTTTCTCTCAAGATGGTAAGAATTAGGATGGGGAGACATGACTTTGAATAAAGAAGAAAAAAAATTATTCCTTTCAGCCATAATAGGTTCCTAGGTACTTTTTATCATCCCTATATCATAACATGATTACACTACCTTAGATCAAGAATCCCAATGAGGTAGGTCTCAATGATTACCCCTACTATTGAATATTAGGTCACACTATTCAATATTGGTTTTTATTTAATGATTTTATCTAGAAGTTAGTGGATAGTGATGATAGAGTTAGATGGTCTAAAGTCACACTTGACCCATGTGGCTGATATCCTCTCTAATTAAGAAGATAAATCATAGGTGGTTACAAAAAATTATGTGCAATATTTTGATGAATAGATTAATAAAAAATCACATAATCATACCATGTCCATTATCATAGAATGGCTAAATTAGGCATTCATAACCTGAATTCCCATTTTAATCCTTAAAGGAACATATTTGATTTCATTTATTCCCAAGATTTTATATAATAATCATAAGTGATACAATGTGTAGAAGGAGTCCATAATGATTCCAAAACCAATCCAAACTCATATGGACTTCATACCCCCATCATTGGAAGAATGGTTAATATCCCACCAAATGAGTCCATGTGAACCGTCCCACCAAATGAGATCTTATTCTTAGGAGGAACGCCAATGGTAAATGTTTTATCTAAGAGATTGGCTCCTATTACCAACAAAATTTTCTCTTAGAACCAATTTGGCTTCCTAAAAGGGAGGAATATCCAAGACTGCATTTTCCTTTCCTCTGAAAGTATAAACTTTCTTAAAAAGAACCAAAAGGGGGAAGTGTTTCCATCAAAATTGACATTAGAAAAGATTTTGATACCATTGATTGGAGTTTCATTTTCAAAATCCTTTATAGTTTTGGATTTAATGACAACTTGATAAAAAAAATAAAAACCTTTTTTAACTCTTTCCACATCTCTGTTCTGATCAATGGCTCCCCAAAAGGATATTTCACTTGTAAAAAAGGTTTTAGACAAGGGTACCCCCTTTCTGCAATCTAGTTTGTTATTTCTGAGGACTACTTCAGTAGACTTATTAATTATTCGATCAATAGGGGTGATCTTAATCCCATCTTTGCCTCTAGAGATATAAATGTTCCCTCACATCTTTTATACATGGATGATATAATTATTTTCCTCCAAGGAGATAAGAAAAATATAAAAAGGCTTAAATATGTCCTCTCCCACTATGAAGATGTCTCTGGTCAATCCATAAACTGGAATAAATCTTCCATTTTCTTTGGTAAACGCTTCCTGGTCAACAGTAAATTTGATATTATGAATTATTTTGGAATAAAAGAAAGATCTTTCCCCTTTATATATCTTGGGGTTCCCATTTTTGGTGGAAGACCCAAAAACTCCTATTTTTTGATCAATTTTGATCAGATCAATAGGAAACTATTCTTCTGGAAAGGAAAAAAATTATCAATGGTAGGGCAGATATGCCTTTTCAAATACACCATTGTTTCTAAAATGGTTTACTCTATGATGGTGTATAAATGGCCTACTGGTCTCCTCAAAAAGACAAATAGACAAATTAAAAAAATGGATCATAAACACTCTTGAATGGAAACTTGTCATAATTTCTTGGAAAACATGCTACACCCCCATTAAGAATGGTGTCCTTGGTATTAAGAATCTCAAATATTTTAATGAGGCCCTTCAAGCCAAACATACTTGGAATATTGTGAACAAAAACTCACAGGATTATGACTTCCTTCATGGTAGATTTTACAATAACCTTATAAAAATAAAACACTCATATATGGAATCCTCTATATGTCCTTCCATCAAAAACACCTTTGCAAAAATCATGTCACGCTCTAGATGGATAGTTAAAAGAAAATCCTTGTTGAAGTTTTTGGTTGGATAATTGGAATAGAATCCCGCTTTGTAACATGATTGAAACCATGAAATCACCCATAAATTTAAACATCTCTATTAATAATTGTTTAAAACTCCACTGATATCAATTTACCTGATGAAATATCTACCATTATTAACAACTATACCTTTATCAGCACCAATGATTTTTTAGTTTGGGAACCTGCATATAATGGTATTCTAACCTCTAAACTCTAATATAATTATAATATTAATACCAAAAACAATGATTTAAAATGGGTTAAGAAATTTATTAAAAGTTTTATTAGACCCTCCCGACTCACCCTAGTGTGGAGAGTTTCTCATAATAGAATCCCCATGGATTGCAATATTCAAATGTGTGGTATTTAGCTTTGTTCTAAATGTCGCATGTGCAACCAGCACTGAGAGGATGCTAATCACCTATTCCTATCTTGTGAAACTGCTTCTACTCTATGTAATTATATTTTTGATATTTTTGATCTTAGATGGAAATGTTTGAGCTCTATTGAAATGTATCTTCAGAGATTCACTACTATGGATACCTCTCCTCAAATTACTCAACTTTTCATTACCGATGTGGAAAAACTGATACATCTTATTTGGTATGAAATAAATTATATTATACATAAAAATAATGCTTTTAGTTTTTGTGTAGCTAAAATTAAGATATATAATGTGATCAAGGATGATGTAATCATACAAACAGGGACCTGTCACAACTTAATTAAAGATTTCACTATCCTACGATGTATAGGGATCAAAGGAAGATATAGGGAACTGAAAGGATTGCTAGAAGTTTTCTGGAAACCTCATATTCCTGGATGGATCAAAATAAATGTGGACGGTGCTTCAAAAGGAAATCCAGGACCTGCAGGCTATGGTATCATTTATAGAAATCAAGATGGCAACATACTTGGATACTGATTTAGTTCATGTGGTCATGCCTCCTCTCTAGAAGTAGAAATGTACAGTTTCATCATTGTTGTTGATCTGATTAGACAAAGAGTATGGAACAACGTCTGGATTGAAAGTGATTCATCTACCATTGTCCAGGCTCTTAGGCATGGTATGATTCACCTTGTGTGGACCCTCACTGCTAAATGGATCTCCTTCCTTCGAAACCTTTTATATCTCAATCATATTATCACTCATACATATAGAGAGGCGAACAAGGTGGCATATGGTCTTACTAATAAGGGTGTCTATAGCAATAGAACATGCATGGAGAATCTACCGTCTGAATTCACCCCCTACATAGAAATGATTATAATAAAATCCCCTCCTTTAGACTAATATTGTAACATTTTTTATCTTTATATATCTTGGTGCTTTGGTCTTTTGACCAAAGCATCATCTTTTTTAAAAAAATGAATGGTAAATGTTCCACCAAATGAGATCCCCTTATAATGAGTATCACTATTTCACTTTATTAAATGTTATTATATTGATAGAAAATAACATAAAGTAAAAAGAGTTTTAAAAAATGGGAGCCACTATTTCTATTCACGTGGTGTAATCCTTGTTCGAGGAATTATCACTTAGTTCTGATGAGCACACTCCTATTGTGGAAGATGACATTCTTGTGAAAAATTTAAGTCTAAAAAGGTTAACCCATCCTCTACACCCAATTTCAATGAAGAAAATCTTGGAGATACCCCCACACACCTCTAAAGAATTTTTTTCTCTCCTATCAATGTTTCATACCACAATGGTGATAATAAATTAATCAGGGATGGTGTATCTATAGATTTCATAATATGTGAATAATGATTGTGTTCTAGGTGTTAAAGGAAAATTCAATCATTAGGATCCCCACCTATACTTCCATCATTAGATACCCATCATACCATTGAGAATGGAAATACATTGTCATATCTTCTTCCCATTGGAAACTTAAATCTGTCAATTCCATCTCCACTTAAGAACAGATTTTTTAGTTTTAGTGTGAGAAAAAACATATATGGAACATAGTTATAGAGTTATTTTAGGAAATAATTTTACTTCATGATGATTTTTTGGATAAATCCCCACATTCATTGGCTATACCCATACAAGATCATATTGTTTTACTGAATAATGCTTTAGTGGATTTTCAAGGATGTTTTCCCCATATTGAAATACTATTCTTGTGTTACGATGGTCCTACTTAAAGTAAAGTACCCTAGACTAAAGGGTTTAGGGGATTTTCATATTATTCACCTCCCCATTAGGTTCAATCTAGACATCATCCAACTTCATTGACCACCACAAATTCTCTAAGACATTCGGAGTTCTCCAAGATAGCATGTACCTTAAAACTGGTCAAGATTAAGTCACTGCCACCCAAATCTCAAATTCATCCATGTGTTCATACTAATCAAGTAATATAGGGTATGCATTGGAATCAATGTTGTCAACCTAGTAGGGGTATACCAAACAGAGTATATTCCTTAAAACTAGATAAAGTTTCCAAGTATTTCACATTTTCCTTTGAAAATAATTTAATTGATCTCATAAGGATAAAAATATCTAAGGATAAATATTTGAGAGACCATGTCAATTACTTCCCCTACCATAAATTGTTAGGAAATACAATAGTGAAATTATCCATCTTTAAGGATTGGATTTAAAAGTATATAAATGAGTGGATGATGGAGTCAGTGATACCTAAATATTTTCTTTAACCATGTGATCTCCCTAAGAAAAAAGCACAAAGTGTATAAAATAATAAAAGTTCTCTGTCTCTTATTGATAGATAAAATAAGGTTTATTATTTTAGGCTAGATAAAGTTCCTCTGTAATTCATATGTTCAATAAAGCATAATTTGATTAACCTTTCAGGAATCAAGACACCTGAGGAGGTAGTAATGAAATATAATCCCAATTATTGCCCCTCCCACCAACTTTTGGGATATACAACTAAATAATTCGTTATTTTTAAGGATTGTGTCTATAAGAAGATAGATAAAGTTCTGATAGAGTTTAAGAATCCTGATATGTATGCAACATGCAAGTGAGACATTCTCACTCTAATAGAAAACCTTCATGCTTGAAAATCCACGTCATAGACAAAGTCCTTGTTGTACGAATCTAAATTTTTCAACATAAGGTCTTTTTCATATGACCCTAAACTAAATGACACATGGTCCTTGTCACAATACCCTAAAATATATAATATAATGTCATTATCATGAGACCCTTAACTGTATGACATAAGTTCCTTATCATAAGACCCTAAACTACATTGAACAAGCCCCTTATTGTAAGACCCTAAACTATATGACATAAGGTCCTTGTTAAAATATCCTAAATGAAATGACACAAGCACCTTGTTTTAAGATCACAAACTACAAGACGTGCGGTCTTTAATACATGGCCCAAAATTGTATAGTGTATGGTCTATCCTGTATCACCTTAAATTACTTGCAGTGGTCAATAAAAAATAACCTTAAACCATATTCCCCTCTTTGTATAAAATATTAATCTTCATAGAACCTTCCTATTTTATTTAGTAGAGTTAAAACCATGTTGAAATATAGTTAATGTCTCATGAATGATAGGGTTTACTTACACAAGGACCAATACTCCCCTATTATATCTTTAAGCCTCATTCCATTTATTGTGAGTTTTAATTTACAACTCTTATTACATCAGGACCATTTAATTTTGGAAATATTTCATATCTCTGTGTCTGACCAACATGTGAGGGTACAAATATAGATTATTCCATACCCTTTTTGAAAATATCTTCTACCACCCAAACTACTTATATCCTTTTATGTCTGAGTTGTATTCAACCAAATCCTTTATTTGAGATTCTCCTCTTGGTTACCATTTCATAGAAATTGGTAATAATTTCATTGATCAGTCTGAATAGACCCCCCTATGAATGGTGATCAACATGATTACCTTTGAACTGCTAAGTAACCCCTTGGGAATGTTTTTTTATCCTAAAGGAAAATTTCTCCTAACCCCATGCACTATTTTTTTATGTTGTGGTGGTGGTTTCTCCATTACTAATGGTAAAACTATTCCCTCTGTTCATCATTCCATTATCTCTAATTCAGACATTTCAAGATATGATTTACCTCATCTGATTCCCACATGTTAAAATGGATCAGAGCATAAACTGCATGACACTTTGGTCAAATCCTTACAACCTTAAACTATAAGCATAAAAGGTCCATGTTTCATGACCCTAAACTACTTGGAGTGGTCCATCATAGATTTAATTAAACTATGATACACTTCTTACAGAAGAGATTGATCTATGTGAGAGTTTTATTTCCTAGATGATTTGATGGTTATAACTATATTTTCCTATACTAATGTCATTATTCACATAAAATATGACAGAAATGAACCTTTTAAAGAACTATATATGGATTGATTCCAATTATCATGGGATATATAATAATGTTTGGATCTCTTATCTTGGGCCAATATAGAAAATCTTCTTTTAATATAATTCTCCCCTCCATCCTAGTGTATATGTTTTCTAATTCACCTTGGGTTTCCTTCAATGGCCCTACACTAGGATATAACCATAATTTTTCAAGAACTATGTTTGAATTGATTTATTATTATCATGGGATACGTAGTAATGCTTGTATTTCCCATCTTATAATTAACCATAAATTTATTTCTTGTTAAATTCTTACATCCACCTTGGTGTTTGGATCCTACCAATTCATGTCAAGTTTAGACTCTTATCCCCTAACCATGGTTCCTCATAATTCCATTCCATTTTATCCTATTTATTAGAAAGATATATGCCATGGGCCTCTGGGGAACCTAACTTGATCTGATTTATATATCCTTAAGCTATGAGAAATACTTTTTTCTCTAGCATTATGACCCTAAAATTAATCCATGTATCATCCCCTTTATCTTGGTTTCATGTCCACCATTGGGTTCATCATTCATATTAGGTTAATTTATCCTTTTCGTTGGATATATTTCCCTACATTTTATCAAATCTATATTACTTAAACTTCAACCACTTTTGGTCTAATTTGTATGACCTGAAATAGAAAACACTTAATTTTGGTCTAAATTATTATAACTTAAAATAAAAATTAAAGATACATAAAGACTTATTGGTTTGAAACCCCAAAAACTGTGAATTAATCAAAATTCAATCCTTCATTATCTAATATTTTCCATTTCATGGCTTAAGAAAAATCTAGAGTGTAAAAATAGATACAAATTCTTGCCAAGATGAAAACCTATAAAGATAATCCTAAGAAAAATTAAAGTCTTCACACTTTAAAACTTTCACTTTAATGGATTAGGAAAAATTTATAGAATAATTGTAAGTGACACAAATATTTTAGGTATCAACACTTATCCCCAGAAAAAGGAAATCTATAATCGCTAGACCAAATAGTCTAAGAAATATTTTGAGAAAATTATTCCAGCTCTATGTAAGTGAGGTCAAAATATGTCATGGTTACATATTCATTCATGAAAATCCACCTCTTAACATTAATTATTCCCTAACTTTGAGGTGATAATATACCCAAAAAATTTCATTTCATATCACTTTACCCTGAGAATGTGTTTAATACATAGCAGTGTGACCTTTTGGGTGCTCAAACCCTTCTTGAACATCCATTTCATCATAAATACACTCCATATCTTTTATGTATAACCCATCATCACCCAAAAAGCCTTGTGTCAAGATTTTCCTCATTAAATCTCAAAAACCGTGAGTTTCTCATCTTGGTTCCCCCCTTTTCAAATAAATTGGTAATAGGTTGATTGACTTGTCTAAAAGGGACACCTTATGAATAATGAATAGAATAATTACCTTAGATCCAATAAATAATACCTAGGGTATATTTTTGGTCCCATAATAAATCCCCCTTAAATTCCCATGAAATATTTTCTAAGAGTGCATAGGTGGTCTCTCCATTACCAATGGTTGACTCATTCCTATCTATAATCATTTTCCATTCACTTAGAAATTATTATGTTATGATTTACCTTTTATATAACTCAATTGTTTAAATGGATTAAAATACCCCCAGTTCTATACATTCATTCTTCATACCCATTTTTAAAGAAATATTATGATGTCTCACTCTTATACCCTTTTGTATCTAGGTATGAACAACCAAAATGTCTTGAGTCAAAATTATCCTCTTAGAAATCCAAATGACTTAAGTTTAGATACTTTTATTATCAACCCAAAATCCATGAGTTTATATTTTCCTATTATAATATTCACATCGGGTTCATAGTACTCATCACAATACTATAAACTATATGACATAATAGTATATCTCGTAAGATGATAAACTCGTTGAAGTGGTCTATTCAATATAACTTGATTCCCTTACGTATGATATAGATAAAAATAAAAGTTCTTAGTGTACATATTTACTAGTTCACATCAGTTGTTCTCTAATGGCTCTACACAAGGATGGAACTATTTTATTTTCTACTATGAATGATTCAGGTATACACAGATATCCATTTTCCAATAACTATGTGTGGCTTGATTCTTATTCTCACAAGATACATAGAAATTTATATATCACTTATCTCATAACCAAATAAAAATTTCACTTTCATACAAACTATTATAGTATATGGACTTCTCATTCACATAGAGGTTTATATAATAGCCATATATAGGGACAACATGCAATGAAACATGGATCTATTATCTTGGGTAAAGCTCCCATCTCAATCAGATTCTATACTAGAATGAAAATGACCCTACCAAGAGCTATATATGGATTGATTCACGATCTCACTGGATATGTATTGATGTTGAGATACCATGCCTTAGGATAATCACTACCATGGCATCCACCCAAGAGCATGTTTGAGGTATGGATATCCCTTGTATTGATGGGTTATTATTAGAAATCTAGGGTAGAATTCTCTAGGATTGTGGGCCCTATGATTTCCATTACCCAAAAGGGGAAACCATTTTTTTAGTCTAAGTGATGCCAGAGAGATTTTGAGGATATAAATTAGAGGATATTGAGTGATAATGTACTAAGTTTTCCATATGATAGAGTCGACTACACGATGTTTCTCAATGCCATTAAATATGGGATTGATTGTGTGTTGATGTAGAGGCTGGTGGTGATTTCTAATGGGTCCAAGCAGTTGAGACCCCATGATAAGAACTACAGAACCCAAAACTTGGAGTTGGTAGAGATCATGTTCACCCCGAGGACTTGGAAGCCCTATCTTCTTAGAGAGTGATTTTCATACTTCGATTTCCACAAAACATAGAGTTACCTAACCATGCACCTAACATGAGCACTGAAGGAGTTTTCATCCTCCACGTGATTTCCTCTCGCACCTCGCATGGTTTGGTAAAACATGAAATGGTGACCCCCCCCCCCCCATTTCTTAATAATTTCAGACCTCAGACATCCAAAATACCTTAGGGACAAACCCAACTCCTCATAAACACTTCAACCATCCCTTATAACTAGAGTAACACTACAAAAAAATAGGATTTTGTGGTGATTTTTTAGTGGTGAATTTTAAAACTAATGCTAAATATTTCATAATTATTTTTTAGTGGTGGTTTATTAGAAATGGACACTATTTAGTGGCAGATTTTTAGCAGTAGTTAAAATCATCTTTGAATCTAAAATTTTAATTTTTTTAAAAAAAAAATAGTGGTAGTTTTTAAAAGTGTCATGAAATTAATAATAGTTATTTATTATTATTATTATTTAATTAAAATTATAATTACTTATTAATAATTTATTATTATTTTATTTATTATTTATTATTTATTTAATTATTATTATTTATAATTATTTATTAATTATTTATTAATTATTAATTAAAATTTTAAATGATTTTCAATTGTTAAATATTAAATATTAATTATTAGTTATTAGTTATTAATTATTAATTATTAATTATCTATTATAGGTATAGGCGATTACATGAAACCAAACAATACACACTCAGACACCTTAATGGGTCATCGTTCATCCCTCCCCATAAGGAATGAAAAGAACCCACCAGACCTATTTTATTATATATGATGGATCGAAGACCCATTGAACTGAAGGTTATTGTATGGTCCAAATACCTAGTGGTATGAAGGCCTAGAATGTATCCCAAAGTCCCAATAGACCAGTCTTCACCATTTCATGTCACCAGTCGAACGTCTTTTTCGCCCCTAGAAATAGTCATCAAACCATATCACTAGTCTGAATTCTATGTCACCCCTGTCAAGAATCGATGCATTATGCTACCCTTTGATTCACCATGGAAAGCCACCCCTCCAACCAAAACAACTATGTGGGTAGAGGGTCATATTATAGGTGTCATCACATCCATCTCTCTTTGGAGTCGTCCACCTAATGATGTCTTGTGTAGCGCCTCATTGCATCGCCTATATGCTATATTGTATCATTTGGATTGGTCTCACAAAAAGAAATTCATTTGTGAGGAACTGATTTGTCCCATATAATAAATCTTTAGGGATGGGTGACTAGTTGATATGCTTCAGCACGCCCATCCATATTTCAAGGTTTCCCACCCGATAGTGCCTATGTGTTTCCATCATACATTGCTTTCCCATTGTGTTAATCCGTTTTTTATGGTTGTATCATATCACCTGTAGTCTAAAAGTGGTGGTTCAAAGGCCTTATAGACCATAATACAAAATATGTGTCCTAAAATCCCAGTTGGAGTAAATACTTTTATTGCTATAATTTCTGTATATTACTACTACAGTAACTTCAGAAATAATTCTCCACCCATATTTGAGCTCAGGACTCCAATACAGGATGACAAAGTGTTTTCCCCAAAGGCCCACCCCAAATTCAATAATTATTAATTAGTAATTATTTATATATGTATATATTCACATATAAACACACATACATATTTACTAATTACAATGCTATAGATCTCCCCTTTATCAGTGCAAGAATTCACTATTACCAGTTCTAAAAAAGAGTTGATGTTATAAGCACTGATAAAAGTTGATTGTCTTTATCAATTCTAAAAAAGTGCTAATAAAAGTACCTTTCATTAGTGCTAAATTTTTTTGATCAATATGAACCTTTATCAGTTTTTTTTAGCACAAATAAATCTTACTTTTATCAGTGCTATTTTTAATGCTGATAAAGAATGCTTTTATCATCACAAAGCACCTCCCTTTTATCGATGCTTATACTTGCTCAGCCACCTGCTCCCATAAATACTCGAACCTGGGACCTACTTGTACATGTTAAATGCACTTTTCACTACTTCATTTGGTTTTATACAATATTTTTTGATATATATATATACATATATATATATTTATTTACATACATCTTTTTTATTTATATATTTATATAATTATATATAATTATATAATTATGTTTAAATACATTTATAAAATATATTTATATATTTACATATATATTTACATATATTTTTACATATAAATTTATATATTTACATCTAATTGTATGCATACATATAAATTTTGTATAATGTATTTATAAAATGAATATTTATTGTAAATACATTTTTGTGTATGTGTGTATTTGTGTGTGTGTGTGTGCGACTCTCGCTCCCTCCCTCCCTCCCCATCTATATATATATCTATGTGTGTGTGTGTAAGTTTGTGTGTGTATATATATATATGAATGTATATATATTTGTTGTAATGTATAAAGATACACATATAAACATTATATATATATTTGTATAGGTGCATATATATTCATAAGTTTTTATAAAGTAAATAAAATGTTTATATTTTTATTTAAAATATAATTTATAGTGAATATTTCTTTACATATGGTTTATATATTTAAAAATATATTTTATATGTAAATATGTTTAAATATTTATTTATATAATTAAATTTTTATATATGAATATATAAAAATATGTATATATATATAAAAATATGTATATATATATATATGTATATTTAATTATAAATAACACTACAATATAAAAAATGATAAAAATTAAACACCATAATATCCATATGAAAGTAAGGTATGTGAATAAGTTCAGTCTACACTGAAAAAACACAAAAATGGCCTCTTAAACAAAGCTGAAATTCCATCAAATGTTCAAAATTCGGGTATCCCAACTAAAAACTCAGTTTTGGAGACCTTTCAGACCTTTTTTGACCATGAAAAAATAGTTATTGGGTTTATCCATAAGTTAAGATGGTGTGAATCTCTTCATAGTCTTTGATTTGATATCTCATGGAGCTCAAATAGACACCCGGATCAAAAGTTATAGTTTTTTGAAGTTCAAGTCAAGTTTTCAACTTATCTTAAGATAATAATTAATTTATTATTATTTTAAATCACCAAATTGTTATTAAATATATATTAATAAATTCTAATTTGAAAATTATTAATTAACATTAGTTTTTAATTATTTGTTATACCATTTTTCAATAAATTCTTATATATTAAGTGTAAATACATATTTAGTATTATATAAATCATATTTATGCAAATATATTTTATATATTTCAATATAAATATAAATATATTTATATTTTAAAATGTTATTTTTAACAATTTATAAAAAAATTAGGAAGGTATCCTTTTATAAGTGCTAAGAAAAGCACTGATAATGGATGAATTTATCGACATTAAAAAACGCTAATAAAGGCTAAGAAAAATAGTAATAAAAGTCATCCTTTATCAATGTTGAAAAAAATAAATCTTTATTAGTGCTTTTTTAGCACCAATAAATACCCCCTTTATCAGCATTTTTAGCTAGCATTGATAAAATTACCCCAATTATTAGCACTTTTTTCTTAGCATTGATAAAGGATACCCCTTAATATAGAAAATCTATATTAGTGTCATTAATTATTGATTAGTAATTATTTTTACATAATTATATTTAATTATATGTGTGTGTGTGTGTGTGATTATATATATTTGTGTAAATGTATTTATATATATATATATATATGTATTTATGTATATTTATATATATTTAGATATATTATGTGGGTATATATATAGATATAGATAATTATATGTGTGTGTGTGCATATATTTATGTATATATGTCTATATATATATATATATATTTATATTTATATATAATTATGTTCAATTATATATATATATATGCGTATTTATATATATTTATGTAAATTTATTTATATTTATATATATTTATAGATATTTATATGCATTTTTGTATATTTACATATATTTATATGTGTTTATTTATATTCATATATATTTATATTCATATGTATATTTATATTTATGGATATTTATAGATATTTATATGCATTTTTTTATATTTACATATATTTATTTTTATTTATATTAATTTATATTTATTTATATTTATTTGTATTTTTATATATTTATATATATTATATGGGTATATATATATATATAATTATATTTAATTATGTGTGTGTGTAAATGTATATATATATCCACATTTATGTATGTTATGTCAGTGTAGACACACACACACACATATATATGTAATTATATTTTTATATATATGTATTTATAGATTTTGAATAAATATATGTTCACATATATATGTATTTGCATGCATTTATTTGTATGTGTGTGTGTGTGTGAAAAAAAGTATGTTTAGTCATCATATGAAGGTTTTAGTGAAGTGATAAAGGGTTTTCATAATAACCAAGAGGTAATAAGTTCAAATATAATCCTACACATACAAATACTTGATTTTATAGGGTAGGTCTGGGTGGGTCAGAGCGGCGTGGCCCAAAATTGGTGTGGGTTTGGGGTAATAAATAAAAAATAAATAAATGATCTATGTTAGATATAAGAGATTAAAAACTGAAAATACATAAGAACTCATACATTTCATATATAAACCCAAGCCTTTTAGACATATTATTACATTATTTTCAACATAAATATCCATTAAATACAATCAAATGATCAAAAGGCCTAGTGTATTTGGAAAACTAGGTACATAAAACAATAAAATGAAACTAAAATTAAAATTTTTTATTTTAGTCTCCATAATGAGCTCCTAAATCCCTTTGAGATCCTAAAACTTCATAGGATAACCTATGGAATACATAAAATAAAGGGGTGATCTATAAAACCCAATAAGTTAATAAACATGGTAATGAAGTATAGCATGGAATTCATAAGGAATAACATGATGTCATAAAAGACAAGGCTCGTGATCAGTCATATGTAGGCATAACATAAAGAAACATGGAATCATAATATCATGGAAACATAGGTATTTGGAAACAACATATAACATGACATAAGCATAATTCAAGACTAACTACAAATAAAACATCACATGGTGGAAGAAATCCCATAGTGGGTTAGGTTTTCTCCCTAATCCCATATATAACATTTCATGAGACAAAAACATTACTCAATGACTTGGAGTGCTATATGGGTGTACACATCATAACGTGTACATGCTTATATGTTACACAAAAGGAAATTAATCATAAGTAATAAATATAATAATTACCCATAGAAATAAATGGGTTTCATAATATTTCCTAATATCATAATCAATAATATTTCATAAGAAGGCGTTTGATAAATAAAATTAAGGCATGTATTACCCCATCAAAGGAATGGATAATATGCAAGGTTTATATTTAATAGACATATATAAATAATTTAGAATCATTATATAACATAAAAGTGAGATATAAATTGATTTAGATATATAATGGTCATAACCCAAAGAAAAGTGTGGTTTATAGAGATCTCTTACCTTATGTTCCAGAATCACTCTGCACTTACACTTAATATACTAGATAATAAAATTAGATTCATTAATTACTTAAATCAGAACATTTTCCATATATATTTTATTTATTATAATTTTATTATATTCATTTATAAATATTTTAATGAGATATAAGGTTTAATTTTTCTTTTCAAAGGATGTTCATTTCATGATTTCAAGGTTGGATCACTTGTAGATAATTATTGAAGTTAACTTCAAATGAGACTACAACTCCAAAAGTGAAATGAAATTTTATTAATGTACTTCCAAAAATTTAAATGTCCTTAAATGTAATTTTTTCATATTAATGATCCATTTAGAAAAATGTTAATGTTATATGGTTAGTTTATTTTGGAAATTTTATCGACTATCATAAACTAGTTTAGTTTCATTTTATATTATAGATATATATTTATTCCAAAATTTGAAAAATATATAATATACATATTTAGGACATTTTAAATTATTATAAGTGAAATTAAACATTCCATGAGGGTAGTAATGGGAAACAAATACTCATGATCCACAGAGGCAGTGAACCAACATAATACGGATGATGTTTTCATTTTTAGAATAAGAGGTGAAGAGAAGATGATGAATAATAGATATTACATTAACATAAAAAAATTATATCATATATATTTTATTTTATTTATTATGACATGTTTAATGTAATTGTTTTGTAGGATGAGGAGGAAGAGAAAAATAAAAGACTCGACTTAGGGAATTATCGTCTCTTTTTGGATGTTTCCTCTTAGGCATCCACTTAAGGTACTTTGGATTAGTATTTAGATGAGAAAATTAGCAATAGGATGTTGGGGAGTGACTTGGGAAGGGATTTGGGTATAAGTTTGTCAAGCTCTAGGGCTTAGAGGTTGTGAGGAGAAGGTGTGGTGAGGGGTGGTATTTATAAGGGGTGGTGAGGAGTGTTTTTTAATATTATATTCATTAGTTTATTATTTTATCTCGATACTATAAATATTATTGATTATTAGAACTATATATAGTAAATAGTTCATGTTAATTCTAACTAATAGGTTTTTAAAACATCAATGACTCAAAAATTCATGTATTTAGATTATAATGTTAAATATTGTATTTCACTATTCACTAAAAATTCAACTATGTTAAAAAATAATAAAAATTAACCCTAAACATTTTTTAATGTTTAAGTTATAAAAATGAAATTGATTTTATGAAAATAATTTTCTAAATATTATAAATTTAATTTTTAAATAAAATGATCATTTATTTTAAAAATGCCAATTTTAATATTATGATCGATTTTCTGACCCTTTGAAAAATTAGTTATGGTCTCATAAAATTATATTATAATCATAATAAAACATAATATTAATTTATAAAACCATTTTATAAAAAATTAATTTCATTTAAATCATTATATTTTTTATAAAAATGAGTGTAAAACATATATCTTTTACAAAAATATGAACACTTTATAATTTTTAAAACTTTTATTTACTTTTATCATGATATATATATGCCATATTTTCATTCTATAAGATACCTAAATATTATTTTACACTTCCATAAGTGGGGATACTATTCTAATAGTCATGTTACTATTCTTAATAGTCATATTACTATTCCAACAATTAGGTTACTATTCTAACAGTCATATTACTATTCCAATGGTGAGATTTGTAATGGTAATATGGGTTCCCACTGTCTATAGATATCTCATATTTCATTAATTATTTATTCAATTATATTTTATCTTAAGGTTATATTTTCAATTTCAAGATGAATATTGTATTATTAATATTTAGATTCATTTTTATAGTGTTGTTTGTGAGTGTAGCTATTCCAGTGGATCGAGCATATCCAAATTTTCATATTTTAGTTATCTTATTTTCTATTTTTTTATCCCATTATAATATTTTTAATTATTATGTAAATTTTTATTCTCTAAATTTGATTTTCAAATTAATATGATGTAGTTGGTTTTATCATGTGGTGTGTGTACATTATATAATATTATATTACTAAATATGACACAATTATAAGAAGGGAAATTCCATTGATAATATTATGGGTTATTAAATTCTTCACTAATTAAGAAATTTATCTTCAAAATTTCATTTTACATACTAAGTTGAAAACATGTGAGGGTACTTCCGCTTCATGGATTCCTTCAGTTCCCATGTCTCCTCCTCATACTTATGGTTTTTCCATATGACTTTCACTAGGTGTGTATTATTACGTAGAAAATTATCTCTATGGTCTAAGATATTCATCAGTTTTTCCTCATAATAGAGATAATTTTCCAATTGTACCACCTATGAATTCAGTAAATGTGATGGATCTAGTGTGTACTTCTTTAAAAGGGATACATGGAATATATCGTGTTCTTGAGAAAGGGATGGTGGGAGTTCTAATCAATAAGAAACAGCTCTGATTCAATTGAGAATCTCAAAGGGTTCAATGTACTTGGTAATTAGCTTACCCTTCTTCCCAAATCTCATGACTCTCTTCCATGGAGATATGTGGAGGAACACTTCATCTCTAACCTCAAACTCTAGGTCTTGTCGATGATTTTTAGTATAGATATTTTGTTGACTTTGAGAATCCACGATGTGATGATGAATTTTATTTACCTTTTATACCATTTCCTTGGACATTTTAGGTCCTAACAACTTATGTTCATCAACTTCATCCCATCACACATCTATTCTACATTTCTTCCCATAAAGGGATTCATATGGAGCCATTTTGATGCTTTACTGGAAACTATTATTGTACAAAAACTTGACTAGAGGAAGATGTTGGTATCATCATCATTTTAAGTCCATCGAGCATGCTCTCAACATTTCTTCAAGTGTTTGGATATTCCTATTATATTGACCATCAATTTGGGGGTGATATGTCATACTAAAGTTCAACTCTATGTTTAGATCATGTTGGAGACTTTTCCAGAACTTGGAGGTAAATCTCATATCTTGATCATATATAATCTATAATGTTGTTCCATATAGCCTCAATAATTCTTTTATGTATATCCTAGAAATTTTATTGAGTGACAAGTACTCTTTAATTTCAATGAAGTGAGTAGTCATCATAAGATAATCCACCATAAACCATATAGAATTATTTCCTCTTAATTTCTTTAGAAGACTAGTGAAAAATTCCATGGTTATGTTTTCCTATTTCCATGTAGGTATGGGTAATGGTATCATCATACCATTTTAATTTTTCCTTTTAGTATTCACTTGTTAACATATCATGCATTTTGATGCATATTACATGATCTCCTTCTTCATATTGTCCCACCAAGAGTTCTCTAAGAGATATCGATACATCTTTTTTCTCCCTGGGTTGATGGACAAGGTTGATCTATGTGCATCATTCAAAAAAACCTTATTTGTCTTAGGATTTGATGGTACTCATATTCATAACCTAAATCTTAAAAATTCTTCTTCATCAATTTTAAACTTTGGTAATTTACCTTTTTATAGACTCCACCTTCTTCTAAATTTCCACATCATCACTTTGAGCATCCTTTATCTTCTCCGGAAGGGATAATTAGGAAATAATTTGATAAAGTAATGATGATGTTCCTTCCTTTATAATTCTTATGTCCATCCTTTTCAAGTCTAAGAATATTGAATCTATCTTAATTCTTATCTATGATTAGGTTTTTGGATCCTTTCTACTTAAAGTGTCTTCCACTTTATTTGCTTTCTTAGAATGGTAGTAGATTGAGAAATCGTGGTCCTTGATCAGATCTAATCATCTTTGATGGAACATATTAATATCCTTCTATGTGAATATATATTTTAGTCTCTTATGATCTAGATATATATTTCATAATTCTAACCATAGAGATAATGCCACCATATTTTTAATGTGAAGATCACTACCATCAACTCTAGATCATGTGTTAGGTAGTTTTTTCATGAACTTTCAACTGGATTAAGGAATAGGCAATCACTTTATCAAATTTTATTAGTATATAGAATAATACCTTCTTTTAAGAATCATTGTATACCATTAAAAGTTCCCCACTTGAGTTAATTTTGAGTACTAGTGTAATGATAAACCTCTTTTTCAATTACTTGAAGCTCTATTTTTATTCATCAGTCTAGAAAAACATTACCCCCTCTGAGTCATATTTGTTAGAGTATTTGAAAATCATGATAAGTTTCTCACAAATCATTGGGAATACCCAGATAATCCAATGAAACTACATATCTCCATTACAGATGTCGTTACGATACCCTACTCAATTACCTTTATCTTAGAAGGTTCCATATATATCCCTTTATTGGTGAAAACATTCCCCAATAATGATACTTTCTCCATCCAAAAATTAAATTTACTATACTTTGCATAAATCTTATCCTTTCGCAAAGTATTTAACATAGTATTCAAATGCTCCTTGTGATCCTCCTTGATTTTGGATTATTTCAGAATAACATATATAAAGACTACTATGAATTTTTTGAGGTAATCCCTAAAGTCTCTATTCATTAAGTCCATAAATATTTCTAGATAATTAGTGAGTCCAAAGGGCATCACTATGAACTCAAGTGTCCATAACTCATTTTAAATGATGTATTGGGAATATATTCCTTTTTCACCTTTAATTGGTAATATCCTGGCCGAAGGTCCACTGTATAGAAATATGGTGCCCCACATATTTTATCAAACAATTCATCTATCCATGTAAGGTGGTACTTGTTCTTTATCATGATTTTATTGTGTTTATGATAATCAATGTAGATGTGCATTAACCCATCCTTATTTTTGATGAAGAGGACCAATGCACCCCATGGTGAAGGACTCGGGCATATAAAACCATTTACTAGATTCTTTTGTAATTACTTCTTCAGTTATTCTAACTTAGTGGTGTTCATTTTATAGGGGGTCTAAGATATGGTCAGGGATCCATGTATATGTTCAATTGAGAAGTCAACCTCTCATTCAATAGGAAGACCAGACAATTATTTAGGGAATACATCAGTATAATCCCCCACAATGGACATGTATTCAAGCATGATACTCTCCTTTGTATCAATAATTTGGGATATATGTGATTTATTATAAGGTAATAATATCCATGATTGATATTAAGATTCCAAAGGATATTCAATATCCTCCTTACACTTGTAAAAAATCAAAGGATGACTTGAGATGTGAAGAGTGATCAATATCTCCAAACAATTGATGTTGTCTTTATATAAGAAAAACCAATCCATGCTCAATATAGCATAAAACTCCACTAAAGGAAGTAATACAGGATTTTCTAGGAGGTTCATTCCACAAACATTGATCAGGGATGAGTTATATACTTGGGATGAAATAATTTCTCTATTTTCTATTCTCACAGATGGATCAACCCTAATTTCTTGAGATGGTGTTTGAGTAGTTCTACTAAACATGTATGATATGAAAGAATGGGTAGAACTATAATCATATAGGTAATTTGAATCTCATGTATATATAATGATCACAACATTCCCTATTTTATTCTAGTTTAAGTCATTTACTATATCCAAAAAAAATTATTGACGAGAATACATAAACTAATAAACATATAAAACCATGAAATTAAAATTAATACCTTATAAATGAAAAATATATCCTAACTTATGAGTATATAGGGTTCAATCATGGTTATCCATATTAATATTTTTATTAGGTTTTCTAACCTAACAATCTATTCAAGTCCTTTATAATGCTTTATAAATAGTTTTTGAATTTTCCAAATCATATCACCTAAGAGTGTCAAAATAGGTGTGCAGCATGGTCTCTTTGTTGAACACTAGTAGATGAGTGAGTTAATACCCATTGCACCCTTTTCAGGTTTATTACCCCTTGGTATAAATCTTCCATATCCACATCCACTTATAGTATCTAGAGAGAGATTAAATTTCTTGAAAATCACTCTCTTTATACTTCACCAAATTTTCAGGACATTTTCTAATACTTAGTGTAAGAAACCAGATCTTCTTTTCAGGTATGGATCCTTTTTTTTGTGTTTTGAGAAAAAGGGGAGTTTCTAAAAATTTAAGGAGTACACACCATGTACTTATAAGTACATGTCGTATACTTAGAAGTACACGCCATGTACCCAGTTAACGTGGGTAGTCGTGCACTGGCCGTGTGATGGCCGAGTACATGGCCGTGTGGGGTGACATGGAGACCACCTAAAGTGGCACTCGGTAAAGGCATATACACGATGTGTAATTTTAAAAGGCACACCATGTACCTTTCTTTTTATTTGTTAAATCGGACTGGGTTCGCATCTAATTGGAAGAAACGCCTTCTTCTTGACTCATCTCATCCAGGAGAAACCATAGGGTGCGATTCTTCTCCGAGCCCCCGATCGACCATTCGTTCTCCAAATCTACCGTCATCGATTACGTTGGAATCACCATGGTGAGTTCTTTCTTCTTCTAGAGCCTCATTCCTTGATTTCTCCACTTTTGTGAGATATCCTTGGTTGAATGTTTTAGAAATTTTTGTTGATCTACATCATTCTAGGTCGATGCCGGAGTATATAAATCATATAACACCGATGTAGGTGGTTTGTGCCTTTCCATAGTTTTTATTTGAATTATATGTGCAAATTTTCCCAATACCCTAGTTCGAGGTATTGAATGTTTAGGGATTTTAACCCTCTTGATGTCTGTTATGCTTGTTTTCTTGAGTTAGGACTCTTATTTGTAAATAGGGTTATTTTTCCATGCTATGGAGGTGTTTTCCCATGTTCGATTTGATATTGACCATTTAGTCTAGTTTTTCCTATTAGGCTGCTTTCTTTCTATGCCTAGTGTTATTATGATGTAGTGATTTATCTGATGTTGTGATATGCTTTGTATCTATTTATCCAAGTAGTACTTTTAGGTTTACTTTGGCTATTGAACATCATTTTTTCACGATTACTTTACATGGGGCTATGGGAACCTGGTTTAGTGAGACCATAGGGTGAATTGATGTTGATGGATTCCCCAGAGTGTCTTTTATTCCTTATCACGTTGTGAGTCCATAGGGGGGATTAACGTTGAGTTCTCCTTCAGAGTGTCTATAGTTACCATTGTGAGACCATAGGGGGGATTGACGTTGAGTTCTCCCTCAGAGTGTCTATAGTTACTGTTACAAGACCACAGGGGGAATTGACATTGAGTACTTCCTTAGAGTGTCTATAGTTTATCATTAAAAGACTATAGGGGGAATTGACGGTGATTGCTTCCTCAAAGAGTCTTTGTTTTCATGATACCAAAGGATTTAGACCATGTGAGCTTACCAAGGAGGTCTTTGTATCCTTATATAAGTTGAACTAGAGGGGTTAGGATGTGATAAATTTCCCAGAGGGTTACTTGAGATTGATTGGTTGAAGTAGAGGGGATAGGATGTGAGAACTTCCCAGAGGGTTTCTTGTTTTCGTTTGGTTGATTAATTGAAAAATGTAAATGAATGTAATTGAAATTGTAGGACTGTTTACTTTTGAGTACTTTTGTGTTCATTACTTATTTTTATTATTTCCTTCCATATATATTCACTGATCGTTAGGCATATATCTTTGGGTGGTTGCCTACTGGGATTTGTCTCACACCCTATTTGGTTCATGCTTTTGGGCCCAAACAGATTATATTGATGCAGGTATAGATAAGGGAAAGTTACCTTCTAATTCAAGTACTTGATTGATGTGGAGATGGAGATCATGTGACCAAGATGAGGCTTGCGATGATGCTGGAATTATTTACTTGTTTTCCTTGTACTTTGGTTTAGTACTGTATTCTAGTATTGTGACTCATTTGGCTGCTTTCCTAGATACTTGTGACATGCATCATTATTGATATATATATATATATATATATATATATATATTGTAGTTGTTTATTTACTTCCATTATTCCACTGTTTATTGTTGTATGGTATTATTATTTATTTTTCTACTGTTATCTATTTCCTTTTACTATATTACTCTACCAATGAGGGAATATTTTACCCACTATCACACCCAAGGCCCTCGATACTAGTCGGCAGCCTCTGGCATTTTGGGAAATGCACTTGAGGCCATGTGACCAACCGTACACGACGTGTACTCTCTAACCCTATCACTGGCTATGTGGAAAGAGACACAGGGTTGGAAAATACTTGTAGTAATATGTCGTGTATCGTACATAAACGTCATGTTGTAGGGACCATGTGTCCACCCATGTGACTAATGACACGAATGGATGAAACTTAGGTTATACACGCTATGTAAAGCTTGAACATGCCATGTAGTTTTACCCATGTATCTGGTCGTGTGACTAACAACAAAGATTTGTGAAATCCTCCTAGTACACATCGTGTCTAGAACGAACACACCATGTAGTCTCGTTCTAGGAGAACCGTGTGGGTTAGTCATGTAGGAGAACTCTGGTGGGGGAAAATGATTCAAGTACACATAGTTTCTTGTGAGAACACACCGTGTGTATGGGGTGTTACATGACTAGGGTTGGTAGGAGTACACGCCCATGTGAAGGCTTAAAGGAACACGCCATGTAGGGGTCATACACGCCATGTATCCCTATTTTGAAAAACTTGAATTTTTTCCTTATCCTATTCCTTTCTTTCACTTATAAGTTTCAGTCCTTGATAATCTTGAACTAAGGTGTGTGCTTTACCTTGCAGAGTCATGTCACCACAATGTCCTCCGGTTGTATGCCAGATATAGGGAAACAATCAGACACCGGACATGGTAGATTAGGGTTTACCAGTAGACCCTCCTGTCATGCTTGTCTTGGTACTAGCCATCATTCCGAATATAGGTGTCGATGCATAGTTCTAAGAAGGCTTCATGAGGTTTATGAAAACCTTCCAGGGATCACCGAATCATGCCCTGTCTATCGTAGAGTTTACATGGGTCTTTTAGCAGTAGAATCCTCCCACCTTCTCAGTGGATGGAGGACCTCAGACTGTTGAGTCATGGTTAGAATCCATCATATCTATCTTCGAGCATCTAGATATGCCTCCAGAGAGGAGGGTGAATCTCACTACTTATATGCTTCGGGATTCCACCAAGAGATGGTGGGATGTGATCTCATAGGGAGGACGCTAGCAGGTTATGGCGTGGGATGAGTTCCAGTATACCTTCTACGGTTACTTCTACCCAGAGACTTTGAGGGCTGATCGAGCCCGATAATTCATGATTTTGTAGCAGGCTAATCTATCAGTCATGGAGTATTCTTCTCATTTCATAGATTCGTAGTGCTTCACACCCATTCTAGGGGGGTGATGAAATTTTCTTAGTGAGGAAGTTTGAGGATGGTCTTAGGCATGACATATAATCTTAGGTGAACATCTTCAGGTTGACGACCATATCTTATATAGCCAACCAGGTGTTGATCATTGAGCTTAACCTGAGGGATTCTAGATCAGTGGGCCAGGGTGGTTCAGCATCTAGAGTTAGTGATTCTCCGGATGATAGTAGGAAGTACCATAGGGATTCTACACATGGAGATACGAGTAGGCGGGATACACCTTCAGGTACCCAGGTGGTATGATAAAAGTGTAGGAAAGATGGGAATACAAGGCCACATTGCCTGATAGACCTATTGGAGTGCCGATCTTGCAGAAAATGGTCCATCTTCAGCGGTTCTGTCAGTTTTTCTCACCGACAGATGGTGAAAGGGGTTCCTCTATGACTCCTCGTTCAGGAGCAGCACCACCAATTTCTCATTAGTTTGGGAACTGGAGTTCTTTCGTTTGTTTAGTCCGAGGTGGAGGTCATGACCATGGTAGCCAGTCAGAAGGATTTCAGTGACAACAGGATGGTTCACCTTAGGGTGGTCAGGTAGGGTCACAAGGTCATGGTACAGGCCAGACTTTTTTAGTGGAGTAGACCCAGCAGAAATAGGATCTCAGAACCTCTACAGTTTTAGGTACGATCCTAGTTTCCTCAGTTTTAACTTCTACACTTTTAGATATAGGGGCTTCCCATAGTTTCATATTTGTTGCTGTTTTGGAGAGCCTTGGGCTTTGTATCTTTACTTATGCTTATTTCTTGATGTTGGACACTCCATTGGGGACAAGGACGGCTAGTGTGCATCAATGCAAGGAATGACCTCTTTAGGTTGGTGGGTGTCACTTCTTATGGGACCTCTATATCCTATAGATGACAGGATATTATGTCATTCTCAGAATGGACTAGTTAGTTCCCTTCCAGTCTTTTGTTGACTACTATTTTTGTAGGGTGAGTTTCACATCACCATAGGGTGGTTTGTTCTTACTTAAGAGAGAATGGGATGTCCAGGAAAGAAGAGTAGGACCCGAGCATCATGGATTGGGAGGAGTTACAGCCTATATTTCTAGTCTATATCTAGATGACCAGGGAACTTCACAATTGGAATTTCCTCTAGTGGTGTATTTTTGTAGGGATGTCTTTCCAGAGGAATTTTCAGGTTTGCCTCAAGAGCAAGAGGTGTAATTTTCCATTGATCTTGTTCCATGAGCAGCACTGGTATCCATTCCTCCTTATAGGATGGCTACACCAGAGTTCCAGGAGCTCAAGAAGTAGTTAGAGGAGTTATTGGCGAAGGATTTCATCCAACCCAGCACTTCTCCTTGGGTTTTGCATGTCCTATTTGTGAAGAAGGCATATGGTACCCTCAGACTTTGTGCGGATTATCAGAAGATGAATCGGTTGATGGTCAAGAACCGATATCCCTTTCCAAGTATTAATGATCTCTTTGATCAACTTTGAGGAGCCCAAGTGTTCTTGAAGATTGAATTGAGATCTGTTTATCATCAGTTGCATGTTAGACCAATGTATATACCTCTTACATATTTTTGGAGCAGGTATGGTCTATACGAGTATGTGGTTATGTCATTCAGCCTTACGAACGCACCTATAGTTTTCATGGAACTAATGAACCTAGTGTTCCATCCTTACTTGGATTATTTCATGGTAGTCTTTGTGGATGATATCTTGGTGTACTCTCACACTCGACACAACCATGCCACACATCTTGAGATCGTTTTGAGTACATTGAGAGAGCAACAGTTATATGTTAAGCCCTAAAAATTCCACTTTTGGATGGACTAAATTCACTTCTTGGGTCATGTTATCTCAGAGACAGGAGTATCAGTAGACCTAGAGAAAGTGAGATCAGTAGTTTCCTAGGAGCATCCGAAGAATTTCTTTGAGGTACAAAGTTTTATAGGAATTTTTGGTTACTACAGACATTTTATACAGGACTTTTCATGATTAGTAACGCTATTGACGAGCCTGGACAAGAAGGGTGTGAAGTACCTATGGATAGATTTCTTCGATTCATCCTTTCATGAGCTAAAAGGAAGGTTGACTTAAGCACCAATTTTAGTTTTTTCAGAGCCGGGAAAGAGTTATATTGTTTACTGTGATGCCTTAGGTGTCAGGCTGGGAGAAGTGATCATGCAGGGGGGGAGGATTCATTGCATACGATTCTCAGTAGTTGAGACCACATGAGAGAAATTATACAAGGCATGATCTCTAGTTGGATGCATTTCTTTATGCTTTACGCTATTGGAGACATTATCTTTTGGGAGAGCACTTTGTGGTTTTCACTAACCACAAAAGTTTCAAGTTGTAAGAACCCGAATTTTTGTTTCAGGTATGTTTTCCCTTTTTCTGGAGTTTTTAAGAAAAATGAACTTTCTGGAAATTTTCGAAGTACACGCCGTGTACTTTTTGAGTACATGTCGTGTACTCTTCTCCGGATCGAATCTGTGTGCTGGTCGTGCCCGGGCCACACACACGATGTGTAGGGGTGACGTGGAGGCCTATTTTGGCGGAGTACGGAAAAGATTCCAGTACACACCATGTACTCTAAAAGTACACGTCGCGTACTTTCTTTTTTTTCACTAAATGAACCGGGGTTGCGTCTGACGCACAGAAACACCTCCTTCTAGGTCCCGTTCATCCGAGAGCGACTCGTACGGTCGGATCTTCGATGAGATCCCGTCTCCTAGTCCGTTCTCTGATTCGAGCACGGTCGATTGCATTGGAATCGCAGCGGTAAGATCTTCCTTCTGCTTGAGCTTCATCTTATGATTCCTCTTTGTTTTCAGGTTATCATGGGTTAACCATTTTGTGCGTTTTCTAAGATCTATGACATTCTAAGTGTAATCAATCATCGTGGTTCATGTATATCGATCTCCTAGGATCGAGGTAGGTGTTTTGTGCCTTTCTGTTGAAAGTCGATGAGTATTTTGTGTAAATTCTACAAATTCCCTTGGTCGGAGAATTGTGGGTTTCTTGTTTTTCCCATGCTCTTTACCTGCTTTGCTTGATTTTTGTAGTAGAGGTTTATGCTTGTGAGTAGAGTAATTTTGTTTTGTGCTCAGGTTTCCTTGCCATGCTTGTTTTACTTTTTGGTGTTTTCCAGTTGACATGCCTAGTTATAGGATAGTGGAACTATTGCTTATTTATTGCTATTGAGCCTTAGAATGATAGCCAAGTAGTTCTGGAGGTTTACTTGGATGATGTATGCATGCTGAGCATGTTTATTATCACACAGGACTGTGAGTACCTAGTGTAGCAGGCCATAGGGAGAATTGACGTAAGGGCTTCTCCAGAGTGTCTTTTAATATGATGTGAGACCATAGGGGGAATTGAAGAGGAGTGATTCCCTAGAGAGTCTATAGTTCCTCGACGCGGTCCACAGGGGGAATGAGACATTGAGTGCTTCCCCAGAGAGCCTTTAGTACGATACGAGACTATAGGGGGAATTGACAGTGAGTGCTTCCTCAAAGAGTCTATTAATTTTTCATAGCTGAACCAGAGGGGTGAGATTGTGTGTGCCTCCTAGAGGGTTTCTAGTACTTAGGTTGAACCATAGGGGTTAAGCTGTGAGAGCTACCCAGAGGGTTACCTTTTTCCTTATTGTTGTTGGCTGTTTAATTATGTACTTTGTTTGTTAGAACTATGGATTGTAGCTGCTTGTGCTTTCCTATTTACTGCTTCTTATTTTATTAATTCCATTATTAATTGAATATTAGGAACAAATATTTGGGTGATTTCCTACTGGGATTGTATCTCACACCCTGTTTGGGCTATGATTTTGGGCCCAAGCAGACTTTGTTGTTGTAGGTATAGACAAGGTCAAGTGCCCTTCTAATTCAGGTTCTTGATTGCACTGGAGCTGGAGAGCATGGGACTTAGCCGTGGCTCGCGATGCTAAGGAGTTTACTTTGTTTTCCTTTTCACTTTGTTTTCAATTTTACTTCAGCACGTTGGTTGTTTTCTTCTTTCCATGGACATATATACCATGTTGCATCATTATTATTTTATCTATTGCTTCTGCTATTCAGTTCAATTGTTGTATGTTATTGATTGTTTCTGCTATTGTGTCTGGTTGTTTTTCCACTGTGTACTTACCGAATGAGGTAATAGTTTCCCCACCGACTCACCAAGGCCCTCACTGCTAGTCGACAGCCTCTGGCATTTGGGGAAACATGCTTGAGGTCATGTGGCGAACTGGGTGCGGGGCACCAGTGGAGGGGCTCCGGATTCGGGTCGTTAAAAAGGGGTATCAGAGTAGTTCTTTTCTCTTGCCTTACTATTTGGAGACTTTATCCAGGGATATGACAGACTCGGTACTTGGTATTAAGCTGTGCTCGGGAGTAGGTAACCTGTGTACAGGGAAAATCTATACTACCTCATTAATTGCAGTTCTGGTTTTGAGATTTTATGGTTGATCTGATTCCACCTAGAGTGAATCACATGACTTGTGCTATTATTGTTTTGATATTTCGGTTCTATTTCTATCGCAACCCGATGAGATGAGGGTATGCCATCTCATGCATCATATAGGCACTTATAGAAATCACATGTCATGAATTCTTGCCATACCATCTAGGGTGTATTAGCTATTGCATGCTATTGTGATAGACTTCGTGTAGATTATGCATGCTTTTGTGATAGATGCTTGATATAATCTCTGCTGTTATGTTAGAGAGATGTTCGTTTTCCCTTGTATGTGACTGTAGGAGTTGCCTAGATTTGATTTCGTGGGGAGTATGGTCCCTCACGGATCAGAATTTGGCACCTCTTTTCCTTGTTTTTAGTGTTTTTGGGATTCTGTGCGGTTTCTGAGATACTGACCATAAAAACCCAGAATACACGGTGTGTACTTTTTGGATACACTCTGTGTAGTCTTCAGGTCGTATCACTGACCGTGTGAGCAGAACACGGTGTTGTGAAAGTAACTTCAGGAACACGCCGTGTACGGTAGGTACACGTCGTGTAAGTTCAGAGTCGTGTACCTGGCTGTGTCACTAACAACACGGGTCGGGGAAGCTCAGGTAGAACATGCCATGTCCATAGGGAACACACCGTGTATTCCTGTCTAGGTACCCGGCAGTGTCACGAACAACACGGGCTGGCATTCCTTTCCTTTCCACACGTCGTGTTTGTTCGGAACACGCCGTGTAGTCTTGTTCAGGTACTCGACCGTGTCACGAACAACAAGGGGCAGTGTCACCTTGCCTATATATGCCATGTTTTTTCGGAGCACGCCATGTAAGTTTCAGCCGTGTAGACGGCCATGTGTTTAACAACACGGGCCACCAAAGATTTTTCCACTACACGTCGTGTCCGCAAGGAACACGTCGTGTAGTCTCTGTTTAAGAAAACCGTGTGGGTCAGCCGTGTAAGAGACTCGGGTAGGGGAATATTTTTCAGGTACACGCTGTGTGTTGGGGTCAACACACTGTGTAGTTGAGGTGTTACACAACTTATAGGGTAGGAGCACATTCCCATGTCAGTGGCTTAAGAAGACACGCCGTGTAGTTTTTATACACGCTGTGTAGTCAAGTTTTGTAAAATTGTGTGTTTTCCTTCCCCTATTTCCATTTTGTACTCTTGTGTTCTCTGTCATTGTTTTCCTGATCTAAGGTGTGCTTTTGATCTTTCAGAGCTATGCCTCTGAGACGTCCTTTGGTTGTACGTCTGTCATCAGGCAGTGATCAGATGCCAGACAGGGCTGATCAGGGACTTCCTACCGATCCTCCAGTCGGGCCAGCCTTGACACCAGCTATTATACCAGTTGCAGGTGATGATGCGTAGTTCAGGGGAGGTTTCATGAGGATTATGCAGGCCTTCTAGGGAGTGCCGCCTCCTTCCATGACTATGGCAGACTTGACGCGAGTTTTCCAGCAGCAGTATCCTCCTACTTTCTCGAGGGAAAGAGGACCACAGGCTGCAGAGTCATGGCTGGAATCCATGCTGACTATCTTCGAGCATCTGGAGACACGTCCAGAGAGGCGGGTTAAGCTCGCCACCTACATGCTCCGAGACTCCTCCAAGAGGTTGTGGGACATGATCTCATAGGTGGTTCATCAGCAGGTTATGGCTTGGGAGGAGTTCCAGCATGTGTTCTACAACTACTTCTACCCAGAGACCCTGAGGGCCGACCGAGCCTGGGAGTTCATGAGATTAGAGCAGGGTACTCTTTCTATCATGGAGAATTCCTCTCGTTTCACCGATCTTCAACATTTCACACCCCTCCGGGATGGGAGTGGTTTGTTCTTGGCAAGGAAGTTTGAGTATGGTCTCAGGCGGGAGATCCGCTCGCAGGTGAACATCTTCCAGCTAACTTCCATCACTTCCATTTTCAATCAGGCACTAATTGCAGAGCACAATCTGAAAGACTCTGGAGCTGCGAGCCAGGGTGGTTCTGCTTCCAGATCTATTTTTCCTCCAGATGACAGCAAGAAGCACCGTAGGGAGTCTATGCGCGGTGATCCGAGGAAGCGAGATGCATCATCAGGCAACCAGGTGACATGCTACCAGTGTGGCCGGTCAGGGCACATGGGGCCGCAGTGCTAGAGGGACCCCATGGAGTGCCGATCTTGCAGCAAGATGGGTCACCTTAAATGTTTCTTCCATGTTTTATCACCAGCAGTAGGTGACCGGGGTTCTTCTGTGACTCCTCGTTCAGGAGCAGCACCACCAGTTTCTCACCATTTAGGGAACTGGAGTTCTTATGGCCATTCGGGCCGAGGTGGAGGTCGAGTCCATGGCGGTCAGCCACCAGTCCCTCACCACCAGCAGGGAGGTTCATCTCAGAGTGGTCATCCAGGGACGCAGGGTCGTGGTGCAGGCCAGTCTTTCGCCGTGGAGCAGATTTATCTGGAGTAGGACCTCAGCCCTTTTACAGTTCAAGGTACGATTTTAGTAGCCTCAGTTTTATCTCCAGCTCTTTTCGATACTAGTTCTACACATAGTTTTATCTCTGTTGTTGTTGTGGAGATTGTTGGGCTCTGTGTCTTCTCTTCTACCAACTCGTTGACACTAGACACACCTTTGGGGACGAAGACATCTAGTGTACGCCAGTGTAGAGAGTTCCCTCTCGAGGTTGCAGGGTATCATTTCCTATGGGATCTCTACGTCCTAGAAATGACGGGATATGATTTCATCCTTGGGATGGACTGGTTAGTTCCCTTTTAGGCCGTCATCGACTGTTATCATCGTAGATTGATTTTCGTTTCACTAGAGGGTGAGTCTTTTCTTCATAGAGGCGAATGGGATGTTCGGGCGAGTCGAGCAGGACTCGAGCATCATTGGCTAGGAAAGGTGACAGCCCAGATTTCTAGTCTTTATCTGGATGATCAGGGGACTCCATAGTTGGACTTTCCTCCAGTGTTGGATCGATTCAGGGATGTTTTTTCAGAGAACTTTTTAGGTTTGCCTCTAGAGCGTGAGGTAGAATTATCTATTGAGCTCGTGCCAGGAGCGGCACCGGTGTCCATTCCTCCCTATAGAATGGCCACACCTGAGTTGTAGGAGCTCAAGAAGAAGTTGGAGGAGTTGCAGGCAAATGGTTTTATCTGACCCGGTACTTATCCTTGGGGTTTTCCTATCCTGTTTGCGAAGAAGTCAGACAGTACCCTTCGGCTTTGTGTGGACTATCGGAAGCTGAACCAGTTGATGGTCAAGAACTGATATCCCTTGTCGAGGATCGATGACCTCTTTGATCAGCTTCGAGGAGCCCAGGTGTTCTCGAAGATTGACTTGAGGTCCAGTTATCATCAGTTTCTCTTTAGACCATCAGATATACCTCTGACAGCATTCAGGAGCAGGTATGGTCTATACGAGTATACAGTCATGCCGTTCGGTCTCACGAACACGCCAGTAGTTTTCATGGCACTGATGAACCGAGTGTTCCATCCTTGTTTGGACTCCTTCATCGTGGTCTTCATGGATGATATCTTGGTGTACTCTCACACTAGACACGACCATGCCACACATCTTGAGATCATTCTGAGTACACTGAGAGAGAACCGGATTTATGCTAAACTCTCAAAGTGACACTTCTGGATGGATCATATTCACTTCTTGGGTCACGTCATCTCAGAGGCATGAGTATCTGTGGACCCCGAGAAAGTGAGAGCTGTAGTTTCCTGGGATCATCTAAAGAACGTCTTTGAGGTACGGAGCTTCCTAGGGATGGTTGGATACTACAGATGCTTTATTCAGTACTTTTCTCGTCTAGCATCACCTTTGACAGGTCTGAACAAGAAGGGGTCGAAGTTTTTATGGTTAGATTCTTGTGAGTCAGCCTTTTAGGAGCTGAAAGGGAGGTTTCCATCAGCACCGATACTAGACTTTCCAGAGCCAGGCAAGAGCTACAATGTTTACTGTGATGCTTCAAGTATTGGACTATAAGATGTGCTTTTGCAAGGAGATGGAGTCGTTGTGTACGGGTCTTGATAGTTGAGGCCACATGAGAGGAACTACCCTACGCACAATCTGGAGTTGGCAGATATTGTTCATGCCTTACGTTGTTGGAGACACTATCTGTTGGGAGAGAACTTTGTGGTCTTCACTGACCATAAGAGTCTCAAGTATATCTTCACTCAATGTGATCTGAATCTGAGGCAGCGCAGGTGGGTCGAGTATCTTCAGTCATTTGATTTTGAGATTGACTA
This sequence comes from Viscum album, assembly GCA_963277665.1. Lineage (NCBI taxonomy): Eukaryota > Viridiplantae > Streptophyta > Magnoliopsida > Santalales > Viscaceae > Viscum > Viscum album. Next base: position 3,338,606 of record OY728136.1, read on the forward strand.
TACGCCAGGAAAGGGCAACGCAGTGGATGATGCGTTGAGCAGAAGAACTCATGTTCAGGCGGTTCAGGAGGCCACCAGTGAATGGAAACTGATGGCTCTGTTCTCTAATATGTATCTGGAGGTGGACGACAGACAGGGACAGACTTTCCTTTATTCTGTAGCTGTTACCTCTTCACTTCTTGATCGAGTACGGATGAGGCAGCTATCAGACTCAGAAGGCTTAGTCCTGCGGGAGGGTGTGTCAGAAGAGGACCCTCTTCCTAGATGGACAGTGAGCGAGGATGAGATCTTACGTTTCCAGGAATGCGTATGGGTTCCAGCAGACATATGTGAGGATCTGATGTAGGATTTTCATTCCTCTGTTTGGGCAGTTCATCCTGGTGTTACCAAGATGTATCGGGATCTTCATCTCCAATACTGGTGGCCAGGTATGAAGAAAGATGTTGCTAGTTTCGTCTTGCGGTGTTCTACTTGTCAGCAGGTGAAGGCGGAGCACCAGCGACCAGCAGGCCTTTTACAGCAATTACCCATTCCGAAGTGGAAGTGGAACAATGTTGCGATGGACTTCGTGATCGGGTTTCTGAGATCCCCTTGAGGGAAAGATACTGTTTGGGTTTTCATCGACAGGCTCATAAAGGTTTCTCACTTCTTGCCGATCAAGGAGACCTTCAGTGTCGATGGTCTGGGACGAATGTACATCAGGGAGATCGTTCATCTGCATGGAGTTCCATGCTCCATTGTTTTAGAAAGGGATGTGTGCTTTACCTCTCGGTTCTGGCAGGGACTTCAGAAGGCTTTGGATACACAGGTACTTTTGAGTACAGCATACCACCCCCAGAAGGATGGCCAGTCTGAGCGCACGATCCAGGTGCTTGAGGATATGATCCGAGCTTTCATCCTAGACTTTGGCGATTCTTGGGAGAATCATATTCTTCTGGTGGAGTTCTCCTACAACAACAGTTTCCAGGAGACCATTCAGATGGCACCATATGAGGCTTTGTACGGTAGTCCATGCCGATCACCCTTATGCTGGATGAAGGCAGGAGAGGCAGCTTTGCTAGGACCTCATCTAGTTCAGGAGACTTCAGAGCAGATAGAGCTGATTCGGAAGAGAATTTCTAGAGCAGAGTCTCAACAAAATTCTTATGTTGATCAGCAGATATGACCTCTGGAGTTCGAGGTCGGGGATCAGGTTTTCCTGCATGTCGCACTGAGGTTGGGACACAAGAGGATTCAGAGATAGGGTAAGCTTTCATCACAGTACGTCAGGCCGTTTGAGATCTTGGAGAGAGTGGGGCCGGTCGCCTATCGGTTTCAGCTACCACAGAGGTACCGGGCCATGCACGACGTCTTCCACGTCTCTCAGCTCCGATGCGGATTTTCAGACCCATCTCATGTCTTTCAACCTGAGGAGGTTGAGCTTGAAGCGGATGCGTCGTTTGAGGAGCATCCTATCTGGATTTTCGATCGCAGTATGAAGGTTCTTCGCGGGCGGTATGTTCCTCTGGTACAAGTGGTATGGAAGCACGGGTGAGTACATGACGAGACTTGGGAAAGGGAGGTCGATGTATGATTGCAGTGGCCAGAGCTGTTCGGGGATTCTTCTTCTACGCCACGTTAGGGAAATTCGAGGATGAATTTCTTTAAGGGGGGAAGTTTGTAAGAACCCAGATTTTTGTTTTAGGTATGTTTTTCCTTTTTCTATATTTTTTAAGAAAAATGAACTTTCTTGAAATTTTCGAAGTACACGCCGTGTACTTTCTGAGTACACGTCGTGTACTCTTCTCTGACTCAAAGCTGTGTGTTGGCCGTGCCTGGGCCACACACACAGTGTGTAGGGGTGATGTGGAGGCCGATTTTGGAAGATTATGGAAAAGATCCAGTACAGGCCGTGTACTTTCTTTTTTTCACTAAATGAACCGGGGTCGCGCCTGACGCACAGAAACACCTCCTTCTAGGTCTTGTTCGTCCGAGAGTGACCTGTACGGCCAGATCTTCGACGAGCTACCATCTACTCATCTATTCTATGATTCGAGCATGGTCAATTGCGTTGGAATCGTAGTGGTAAGATCTTACTTATTCTTGAGCTTCATCTTATGATTCCTCTTAGTTTTCGGGTTATCGTGGGTTGATATTTTTGTGCGTTTTCTCAGATCTACGACGTTCTATGGGGAATCAATTGTTGTAGTTCACGTATATCAATCTCCTAGGATCGAGGTGGGTGTTTTTTTCCTTTCTATTGAAATTCGATGAGTATTTTGTGCAAATTCCACAAATTCCCTTGGGTGGGGAATTGTGGGTTTCCTATTTTTCCCCTGTTGTTTACCTTCTTTGCTTGATTGTTGTAGTAGAGGTTTATGCTTGTGACTAGAGTAATTTTTTTTTATGCTCAGGTTCCCTTGCCATGCTTGCTTTACTTTTTGGCGTTTTCCAGTTTCCATGCCTAGTTGTAGGATAGTGGAACTATTGCTTATTTATTATTGTTGAGCCTTAGAATGATATCCAAGTAGTTCTGGAGGTTTACTTGGACGATGTACACACGCTGAGCATGTTTATTATCACACAGGACTGTGAGTACCTAGTGTAGTAGGCCATAGGGATAATTGACGTAAGGGCTTCTCCATAGTGTCTTTTAATATGATGCGAGACCACAGGGGGAATTGATGATGAGTGATTCCCCAGAGAGTATGTAGTTCCTCGACACGGGCCATAGGGGGAATGAGATGTTGATTGCTTCCCCATAGATCCTTTAGTATGATACGAGACTATAGGGGGAATTGACGGTGAGTGCTTCCTCAGAGAGTCTATTAATTTTTCATAGCTAAACCAAAGGGGTGAGACTATGTGTGCCTCCTAGAGAGTTTCTAGTACTTAGGTTGAACCATAGGGGTTAGTATGTGAGAGCTACCCAGAGGGTTACCTTTTTCCTTATTGTTGCTAGCTGTTTACTTGTGTACTTTGTTTGTTAGAACTGTGGATTGTAGCTGCTTGTACTTTCCTGTTTACTGCTTCTTGTTTTATTACTGCCATGTATTCATTGACTGTTAGGCACAAATATTTGGGTGATTTCCTACTGGGATTGTATCTTACACCCTGTTTGGGCCATGCTTTTTGGCCCAAGAATACTTTTTTGATGCAGGTATGGACTAGGGCAAGCGCCCTTCTACTTTAGGTTCTTGATTGCACTAGAGCTGGAGAGCATGGGACCAAGCTGTGGTTCGCTATGCTGAGGAGTTTACTTTGTTTTTCTTTGCACTTTGTTTTCAGTTTTACTTCAGCACGTTGGTTGTTTGCTGCTTTCCATAGACATATGTACCATGTTGCATCATTATTATTTTATCTATTACTTCCGTTGTTCAGTTCAATTGTTGTATGTATTGATTGTTTCTACTATTGTGTCTGGTTGTTTTTCCGCTGTGTACTTACCGAATGATGGAATAGTTTCCCCACCAACTCACCAAGGCCCCCGCTGCTAGTCGGCAGCCTCTGGAGTTTGGGGAAACGCGCTTGAGGTCATGTGGCGAACCGAGTGCGGGGCACCAGAGGAGGGGCTCCGGATTCAGGTCCTTACACAAGTACATCTTCACTCAACGTGATCTGAATTTGAGACAGCAAAGGTGAGTTGAGTACCTTCAATCCTTTTATTTTGATCTTACTTATATGCTTAGTAAAGGCAACGTAGTGGTTGATGTGTTGAGTAGAAGGACTCAGATATAAGCAGTTCAAAAGGCTAGCAGTGAGTGGCAGATTATGGCTCTATTCTCTGAGATACATTTGGAGGTGCACGACAGACAGGGGAGGATGTTTCTTTCTTCTGTGGTTGTTACCTATAATCTACTTTATTGATTGCTAATGAGGAAGCTATCAGATTCTAAAGGACTAGTTTTAAGGGAGAGTGTGATAGGAGAGGACCCTATTCCTAGATGGATAGTAGCCGAGGATGAGATCTTGCATTTTCATGGGCGTGTATGGGTGTCAGCAGACATACGCTAGGAGATGATTCAGGATTTTCATTCCTCACTTTGGGTAGTTCATCCTGGTGTCACTAAGATGTATCGACATCTGCACCGTCAGTATTGGTGGCCCGATATGAAGATAGATGTTTCTGGTTTTGTGATGATGTGTTCACCCTGTCAGCAGGTGAAGGTGGAGCATCAGTAACCAGCAGGGCTTTTGTAGCAGTTATCTATTCCCCAGTGGAAGTGGAATGATATCACAATGGACTTCATGATAGGTTTATCAAGGTTGACTCAAGGGAATGATGTTTTTTGGGTTGTCATTGATAGACTCATGAAGGTTGCACACTTTTTACCGATCAAGGAGGCCTTCATTGTTGATGAGCTAGGAAGGTTGTACATATGAAAGATCATACATTTACATGGGGATTATTGCTCTATTTTTTCAAATAGGGATGCCTATTTTACTTCTCAGGTTTGGTAGGGACTACATAGGGTGTTGGGTACATAGATACTTTTGAGTACAGCTTACCATCCCCAGACAGATGTCCAGTTCGAGCATACTATTCAGGTTCTAGAGGACCTGCTTCGAGCATGCGTCCTAGATTTTGGAGTTTCTTGGGAGAAGCACATACCTCTTGTGGAGTTTGCCTACAATAATAGTTTTCAAGAAACTATTCATATGGAACCTTACGAGTCTTTTTATGGTAGGCCATTCTGATCATCCCTATGTTGGTTGGAGGTAAGAGAGGCAGTTATGCTGGGGCCTCGTCTTTTCCAGGAGACCACAGTGAAAATAGAGATGATTCGGAAGAGGATGGATACTACATAGTCACGACATAAGTCTTATGTTGATCGACAGAGATGACCTCTAGAGTTCGAGGTTAGAGATTAGGTTTTCTTACATGTCACACTAAGGTTGGGTCACAGAAGGATTAGGATATAGGGAAAGCTTTCGCTGATATATGTTGGACAGTTTGAGGTTTTAGAGAGAGTTGGATCGTTTGCCTATCGGTTGCAGTTACCTCAGAGGTATGGGGATATGCACAATGTCTTCCACATTTCTCAGCTAAGACATTACTTCTCAGATCTGTCTCATGTTTTTCAACCTGAGGAGGTTGAGTTGGAGACGGAAACCTCATTTGAGGAGCATCCTATCCATATTGTTGATTAAAGTACAAAGGTTCTCCATGGCCAGTCTGTTCCTCTAGTACGGGTGTTATGGCAGTATGGGCAAGTACAGGACGAGACTTGGGAGAGAGAGACCGACGTATGCTCGCAGTGGCCAGAGCTGTTTGAGGATTCTTCTTCTTCTTCGCCACCTTCCTGGGGAAATTCAGGGACAAATTTCTTTAAGGGGGGAAGTTTGTAAGAACCCAGATCTTATTTTTAGGTATGGATCCTGTTTTTCAAGTGTTTTGAGAAAAATGGGAGTTTCTGAAAATTTAAGGATTACATGCCGTATACTTAGAAGTACATGTTGTGCACCCAGTTGCTGCAGGTATCCGTGTACTGGCCGTGTAACGGACAAGTACATGGCTGTGTGGGGTGACCTGGAGACCACATAAAGTTGGGGCCATTAAAGGCATGTACATGTCGTGTACTTTTAAAAGAAACATCATGTACTTTTTTTTATTTTTTAAATCGGACTGGGGTCACGTCTGATTGGCATAAATTCCTTCTTCTCAACTCGTCTCATCCAGGAGTGACCATAGGGTGCAATTATTCTCTAATCCCCTGATCGACCATCCTTTCTCTGAATCAACCACCATTGATTGCATTGGAATAGCCACGGTGAGTTCTTTCTTCTTCTAGAGCCTCATTCCTTGATTTATCCTCTTTCATGAGATATCCTTGGTTAAATGTTTTAGATTTTTTTGTAGATATATGTCATTTTAGCCCGATTAAAGGGCCGATGCTGGAGTATATCGATCATATAACACCGAGGTTGGTGGTTTGTGCCTTTCTGTAGTTTGTATTTGAATTATATGTGCAAATTTTCCCAATACCCTAGTTCAGGGTATTGCGTGTTTAGGGATTTTAACCCTGTTGATGCTTTCTATGATTTTTTTCTTGAGTTAGGACTCTTGTTTGTAAATAGGGTTATTTTTCCATTCTATGGAGGTGTTTTCCCATGTTTGATTTGATATTTACCATTTGGTCTAGTTTTTCCTATTAGAATGCTTGATTTCCATGCCTAGTGTTGTTAGGATGGAGTGATTTATTTGATGTTGTGATATGCTTTGTATTTGTTTATCCAAGTAGTACTTTTAGGTTTACTCTGGCTGTTGAACATCGTTTGTACATGATTTCTTTACACAGGTCTATGAGAACCTGGTGTAGTGAGACCATAGGGGAAATTGATGTTGAGGGCTTCTCCAAAGTGTCTTTTATTCCTTATCATGCTACGATACCATAGAGGGGATTGACGTTGAGTGCTCCCTCAGAGTGCCTATAGTTACCATTGTGAGACCATAGAGGGGATTGACATTGAGTGCTCCCTCAGAGTGTCTATAGTTACCATTACAAGACCACATGGGGAATTGAAGTTGAGTGCTTCCTCAGAGTGTATGTAGTTTATAGTTAAAAGAATATAGATGGAATTGACGGAGATTTCTTCCTCAGAGAGTCTTTTTTTGCATGATACCAAAGGGGTTATACCATGTGAGCTTAGCCAGGTGGTCGTTGTATCCTTGTATAAGTTGAACCATAGGGTTTAGGCTATGAGAACTTACCTAGAGGGTTACTTGAGATTGATTGGTTGAACCAAAGAGGATAGGCTATGAGAACTTCCCAAAGAGTTTCTTGTTTTTGTTTGGTTTATTAATTGACAAATGTAAATGAATGTAATTGAAACTATAGGATTGTTTACTTTTAAGTACTTCCTTGTTCATTACTTATTTTTCTTATTGCCTGCCATATGTATCCACTGACTGTTAGGCACAGATCTTTGGGTGGTTTCCCACTGGGATTCATCTCACACCCTTTTGGGTCATGCTTTTGGGCCCAAATAGATTATATTGTTGCAGGTATAGATAAGGGAAAGCACCCTTCTACTTCAGGTACTTGATTACTGTGGAGCTCGAGAGCATGGGACCAAGATGAGGCTTGCGATGTTGTTGAAGTTATTTACTTTTTTTCCTTGTACTTTGGTTTAGTACTATATTCCAGCATTGTGACTTGTTTGGCTTCTTTCTTAGATACTTGTGAAATTCATCATTATTGATATATATATATATATACTACACTTGTTTATTTACTTCCAGTATTCCATTGTTTACTGTTGTATGGTATTATTATTGATTCTGCTACTGTTATCTATTTCTTTCTATTGTATTACTCTGCAAATGAGGGCTTATTTTCCCCACTATCACACTCAAATCCCTTGATTCTAGTTGGTAGCCTCTGGCATTTGGGGAAATGCACTTGAGTCCATGTGACCAATCAGGTACGAGGCACCTCTGGGCAGCACCCGGAACCAGGACATTACACATAGACCTATCCCTAGGGTTCTCATTAAATTATTTTAGTCACATTCCCTAAAAAAATAAATATACCTTCCTCTAATACCAACTATAGAAACCCAAGCCTTTTACACATATTATTACATGATTTTTAACATAAATATCCATTAAATATTACCAAAGGATCAAAAGGCCTAGTGTCTTTGGAATACTAGGTATATAAAACAACGACATGAAACTAAAATAAAAATTCATTATTATAATCTCCATAATGAAATCCTAGATCCCTTTTAGAACCTAAAACTACATAAGATAACATATGGATTACATAAAAGAAATGGATGAGCTATAAATCTTAGTAAGAGAATAAACATGGTAATGAAGAATAGAATGGGAGTTAAAAGCCATAACATTATTTCATAAAAGACAAGGATTATTGTTAGTCATATTGTAAAGACCTCGACCCCAGTATCCAAGATCTAGTGCCTTAATTTATTATATTGGTGCTATAAAAATGTATTCTCATCCCAAAGGACTGAATAGTTTAATAGTTTTGGAAACTATATTACATATATGAATAATACATTATAACTTGAAATAAAAAACAACATATAAACTACAATGGAAACACCAATATACTCCTAGATTATTCCTGAAAGTCATTCAAAATATACATCCTCACATATCGGGGGAAAATAAAACATAAGGGGTGAGCCCAGATGCTCAGTAAGGGTAATTAATACAGCAAAAGATAATATAAACAATAAGGTACAGTGAATGACTAAAAATAAATTCCATTAGAACATAATATTGAACATGATATGGAAAATGAATAAAATATGAATAAATAATTCCATATAAATAATCACATGAGAAAGAAGATTAACTATGGATATTCTACTAATCGAATATTCACATGGATAATCAATTACTAATGTTATGAGCCAAGTTTGGTTACCATCCAAATGATGCCTGACCCGGTCCATGGCAAGGCCCGAAGTGTATTCTTGATCCCCACGGGTTGGCACAAGTTCTCGGGTATCAAAAATAAAACTTGGGAATGATTTACTCAAAAAAATAAATATAAAACAACCCGCAAAATAAACCAAACCCAACTAGAAGTCGCAACCAAACAATCCTTTAACCAAACCAGAAAGCGAGTTACGCATGTAAACTAAAAACCCAAATAGTAACTACCACTAGGTAGGGTGACCAAAAAACAACTCAAAACCACCACCTGGTGAGAGGAAACCACCCTCAAACCATCTCCACAATGTCGTGCCAAGAAGTCAGCTAACAACCTGAACCACCACTCCTAAAAGCCTTACCTTTAACTGCATCAAACAAAACCAAATCTACTTACACCCAAGGGTGTAAGTAGGGTGTGAGATAATTCCCAATAGGATTCCACCAAGAAAAAGGTTCCATTCTTAAATATTAGATGAAAAATACAGTTGCAAGTTTAATAGGTGAAAATAAATAAATTCTTAAGCAATTTTAAATGAAAATAGTTTTAAGGACAATAATTTCAAAGGAAACAACTTAAGTTAAAACACATACACCCTTACTTTTATGATAACCTCAATGTCACACCATGTGACGATGGTGAGTGGAAAGTAAATAAGGAGCACAAAACATGGGAGAGGCCCAAAAGATACTAGTGAGAAATGGGACCCTAGAACATTGTGTCTCAGTGAAAAGTGGTGTAGGAAACCTAACAATAGGAGTTCTTGTGCACAAGCCACTAGTAGAGAACATGTCCATAACCTAGTGGTCTCCAATCAACATCCAAAAGTTTAGTTAGTGTTGTATTATTCAATCCAGCTAAGTGAAACTGGGCCAATACGACTTCTGTGTCACTAGAACACTAGTCCTAGTCTGTCCACCTAGTACCCAGGCTTCCCATTTGTGCTCAAGAGGTTCAAGTTCATGTCACATGTTATGTTAAATATCCAAAATAAACAAGACACCAACTATACCCAAAACCATGCCTACATACATAAATTTCATTTTGAAAAATTACACACACTAAAAACCTTTGAAAACCCCATCTGCATCACTCACACAATTAAATAACCCAACTAAGTAGTTAAAAAAAGACCATTTCTATGATTATGAAAACTAGTGGAAAAAATATTTATCAAAATTTTTTTTCCATAATGTGCCCCATGACTCAAATTCCAAAAATTCACTCAAAAATTATCTTATGACTCAACACACATTTTTACTACACCAAAACACAACTTTCACAGTTATAAAATGCTAACAAATAGTTTAACATGGTTTTTCATAGAAAAAAACACCAATATAGGATAACTATGCTACAAACAAAACAATTTCACACTAAATATAAAAAAAATAGTATTCACACCACATGAACCAACTAATAAACATGCTAAATTTATTAAACGTGAAAATAAATTCATCAATTAATAATTATGTGTGGAACCACCTACCAGCATGCTGCAAACTTTGCAAACTTGGTGTGAAAAACTCACTGCACTTCAACCACACCTCAAACGATACAAAAAGACCCTAAAAACAAGAATTCGGACCAAAAACATCAAAACCGGACCAAACTCCACACTAAACCCTAACCCAATAATCTACCAACGGAAGAAAAACAACCAAACAAGGAGGAACACACCTATGGAGAGGGTGTGGGAGGCTAATGGAGATTGAGGGAGGGCTGCCAGAGATGCGACTCACTGGGTGGAGCCTTGCCGAAAGGAGGCACATCTAGAAGAGGGGGTGAGTTGGTTTGGGCACTTTGTTAGGTGGGTTGCAGGGGTGGCGCGAGGCGAGCCCAAAGGGGGGAGTCATGCTAGTAGGTTGCATCATTGGAGGGAAGAACGGGAGGAGGGGTGAGGCAGTCTGGAGCGAAAGAGGAGGGAAGGAGGGTGGCGTGACCTAGGGTAAGGGGTGAGGGGGCCAACATGTGATGGATAGAGTGGGGAGGAAGAGAGAGTGAGGGAGATAAAAAATAAAAAAAAAGAAAAGGCAATGAAAAAAATAAAAAAAAAAGAAAAGGCAATGAAAAAAAATAAAAAAAAATAAACCTAAAAAAAATCTTAACCACTTAAATTATTAAGAAAATTCTTAAATTGTTATTATTATTATTAAGATAATTAAATTAACCACTTATATTAACCACTTAAATTATTATTAATAAAATTAAATTATTATTATTATTAAGTCTTAACCACTTAAATTATTATTATTATTAAGACAACTCTTAAATTATTTTGATCCTTTTTCTCATTTTATTTTGCACTCGCTTCCTTGATCACATGGTCAAATAATAAACCATGCACTGTATAGGCCACACATTGATTTGGAAAATCCATATAGCTTTTCTCGTGCCTTGACCGTGCACCGGACACTGCCAAACCAAAACACTCATTTGTCAGCAGAATTGAAAAACTCAAGAAAGGCCTAGCCTGCACCTCAACAAAGAAAAGGCAGATAAAATTATGAGATAAAATAAAAAAAAATTAAAATTAAAATCATACTACAGTGTGATGTTCAGGTGTGAAAATTCTTCCCACCATGAAAACTTTATGCTCATAGAAAGTCAACTTGAAGCCTGATCAGAGAATAAGAACGAGTACTACTACTCAACCCATGACTTATGCTCCCAAGTCTCATTCTTTTCATTACCATGCTAAAAAAGAATATAAACCAATGTAATGGACTTCCCATGAAGCACCATCACTTGAGAATACACTATCCTCACTGGCCTCTCAAAAACTGATAGATTGGGCTCTATCTCAAACTCTTACCAATTCAGCACATGTGACGGGTCCGAATTATACTTTTTCAATTGGGATACATGAAATACACAGTGAATCGATGTTAGCTGAGAAGGTAAATCTAACTTGTATTCCACCTTTCCAATCCACTCAGTGATCTTGAAAGGCCCTACATACCTTGGCATTAGCTTCCCCTTCTTTCCCAGACGATGGTCACCCAAGCGAGGGGCCACCTTTAAGAACACCTCATCACCCACAGAAAACTCAAGATCCTGATGCCTCTTATCAGCATAATATTTTTGGTGACTTTGAGCTATCAATAAGCACTTCCCGATCAACTTGACTTTATCATACATCTCTTGCACAAGGCTCGGTCACAAAAGTGAGGTATCACCTACCTCATCCCAACATAAGGGAGACCGGCATGGCCGACCATAGAGAACCTCAAAGGGTTCCATTCAAATAGAGGATTGATAACTATTATTATAAGAAAACTCGACCAATCCCAAATGGATATCCCATGATCCCCCGAAATCTAATACACATGTGTGAATCGTGTCCTCTAGAATCTGATTTTCCCACTCCGTCTAGCCATCTATTTGGGGATGGTATGTCGTGCTCATTTTGATCTGTGCTCCCAAATACCTATGTAGACCTTACCAAAACTAAGAGGTAAAGTGGGGATCTCTATCTGAAACAATGGCTGAAAACACACCATGAAGTCTGACCACCTCTTGAATATAAAATTGGCCCAGCTCATCCACCTTAGCTATATCTCTGAATGGAATAAAATGTGATGATTTGGTCATACAGTCAATCACTACTAAAATAGCATTCCTTACCCAATGTTTATGTGGCAAGCCAATAATGAAGTCCATGGTGACCTCATCCCACTTCTAGGTAGGAATGGGTAATGGCTGAAGCAAACCAGATGGTCTTTGATGCTCTTCTTTCACCTGCTGACAAATATAGAATTTTGATACAAAGTCAGTTATGTCTCGTCTCATACCTGGCCACAGGAACTATTGATGAACATTGTAATACATCTTGGTAGTAACAATATGTATGGACCACTAATAATGGTGTTTATCCTACATCACCACCTTCTACAAAGACAATAACACCACTATTCGACCCTTGAAGCACAATATCCCCTAGAGAGACAAAGAACACTCAGAATAAGCCTCTCCACCATAAAGAAATTTCATAGACTGTTGACATAGCTCATCACTAGGCTTCTCCCATTGAATCAATTCTAGAAGAGCAGGAGTCAACTAAATACTGGACAATAATTCACATATGCTATTCTTCTTGGTCTCTAAGTGCATCTGGGAAAAAAGCCCCATCAAAGTCCACTCATTGCGGGACTTCCTCAAAGCCTGCACTGGTACTTTCCTGCTCAATGCATCAGCCACCACATTACCCTTACCTAGGATATAGATGATGTCAACGTCAAACCCCTATAGATACTCGATCCAATATCGCTACCTCAGATTAAGATCCTTCTATGAAAAGATGTAGGCTAGGTTCTTATGGTCAGAATAGACCACAAATTTCTCCCTAAAGAGGTAATGACGCCAAGTCTTTAGGGCGTGCATCAAAGCTACCAAATCCAAGTCATGAGTTGGGTAATTCTTCTCATGTGTTCAGAGCTGGAGAGAACCATAAGCTACTACATTATTATCCTGCATGAGTACACACCCGAGGCCCATACCTAAAGCATCACAATAAACCATTTATCCCTTCCCAGACTCTGGAAAGATTAACACAGGTGTGGTAGTCAACTGTCGCTTCATCTTCTCAAAAGATTCCTAGAACTATGAGATCCATTGAAACTTTACCCCTTTCTAGGTGAGTGTGTTCATAGAAAAAGAAAGCTATGAGAAATCCTGAACAAAATTCTTGTAATAACCTACTAGGCCAAGAAAATTCATGATCTCAAACACATTCCTTGGTTGTTCCCATGACATGACTGCACTGATCTTCTCAGAGTCCACTAATACCCCTTGTTCCAAAACAAAATTCCCCAGAAACTTCACTTTCCTAATCCAGAATGTGCACTTTGAAAGCTTGGCATATGTGATTTGATACCGTAAAGTGCCCAAAACGATCTGTAGGTGATGCTCATGTTCCTCCTCAGATCTAGAATAAACTAGGATGTCTTCCACAAATACCACGAAAAAGGGGTCGAGATACTGGTAGAACAACCTATTCATGTGTTCTATAAACACCGCTAGAGCATTTTTCAATCCGAAAGGCATGACCAAATACTCAAAGTGGCCATACCTTCTTCAAAAATCCATTTTTGGAATGTTCGCTTCTCTTACCCTGAGTTGGTGGCAACCCGAACACAAGTATATTTTAGAGAAACACTTTTCCTCCTTCATATGGTTGAACAAATCATAAATCTGGGGAAAAGGTTATTTATTTTTGATGGTTACCTTATTCAGTTTCTAGTAATCAATGCACAAATGAAGAGATTCATCAGCCTTATTCGTGAATAAAACTAGGGTGGCCCAAGGAGAGACACTCGGTTGAATGAACCCATTGGATTCTAAATAGTCTATTTGTATCTTTAATTCCAATAATTATATGGGGCCATGTGATATGAGGGAAGAGATATAGGTTGTGTTCTCGGTTCCAACTCAATTGAGAACTCTGCATCCCGCTCTAGGGGTAAGCCCAAGAAATCATCTAGAAATACCTCTAGAAACTCATCCACCTCAAGAGGTAATTCACCCTATGAAACACCACCATCGTCCTCCAACATGAGAAATGATAACTGATAAGAAATATTCCCCAAATATGGAAGTATAGGTCCTGCGCGACCCGACCAAGGATCCCATTCTCCAAGAAATACCTGAGGACTCCCATCAGGTGCCACAAAACTAACTTATCATCGATAGAAATCAAGATGCTCTTGAAACAAAACTAGCTAGTCCATGTCGAGGATCACATAAAATAGTTTCATATTCAAGACTGAGAAATCCCATTCCATCTCAACTCCTGACGTGGAAAGAACACATGATGGACACCTAAGTCCCTACTCCTTATTACTCGATGGTGTTACCAAATCCATTGAAAAGGATAAGAGTTAAATTGGTAGGTTTGGAAAATTCACAAGATAGGAAGATATAAAGGAAACTAAATCAATAGTATCAAATAAAACTGCAGCTATAGAAGATGCAATCAGAATGGTACCTCGAACAAGCGAAGGTTCTACATCAGATCCCACAAGTGCATGATCCACAGAATGCAGATGCCTAGTCCCTGTTTGAGAACGAATGCTCACATATGGCTCTACACTAATCTGGATATACCTAGAAGATGGTATGGTCCTGCCACCACAACTACCAAACCAATATCTCGTCATCCTGGTCAGATCTAACTAAACTAACACTCCCCTAGAAGCCATAGATCATGTCCCACTCTAGTAAGGGTGTGTCACCCTACAGAAGCATTGTACATGTCCCATAACTCCACATTTATAAAAAGGCATGGGAGGGTAGGGACATGAAAGTAGGATATGTATTTCCTTCCCGCACTAATAGCACACCACATACCCTGCACCAGAATCCCCAAATGAAATCTTCCTAAGAGGATGGACTGAGATGCCACCACACTTCTTCCCTTGCTCATCACACTTCCTCTTCTTCTCAGATGAATTGTCACTACTAAACACTAACATAGCCCCAAAGAAACCAGGCATGCCCTTGTGGTCAATCTCCACCATACAAGCTCGATTAACCACTTCAGCATAAGTATTCATCTTGAATATGAATACCTAAGAGTAGATCTCTGGTCGCAAACCCTTTTCAAACCTCTAAGACTTTATCTATTCGTTAGAGACTATTTTAGGTGCATATCAGACTAGCTCGATGAAATGGTTGGCATGCTCCATCACTGAATGGTCCCCCTAAACAAGATCCATGAATTCCTAGGATCTAGAATACACCAAGACTTCCAGGAAGTATTAGTCATTGAAGACTGCCTTAAAGTCATTCTAGATCATTTTCTCATGATTCTTAGTGTGGACCACTAAGTCCCACCACCTTTGACTGGGACCTTAAAGCCATTATTTCGCTTCCTGAGGCTCTGTGCTACCTCAGAATAAAGGTGGTTTTTTCCTAAGAAATTCCTAGGCTTTTCCTTTTTTGGACCAAATTCCTCTTCTCTGACTGGAGTAGGGGAAGGCATAGGAGTCGCTCTTTTTCCTAGAGACTGAACAGATCAGACTAAAGCTTCCACCAAACTCTGATCAAGCGGTGAGGGAGAACTCTCTCTAGATTCCTCTCATGGGTGCGTGTGAGCTCTCTAGGGAGGCATGTTGTTGCAAGAAGAAACAGTCACAAAAAGAACATCATTAATACATCATGTTTGAAAAATAAAATTTTAGAAAGAACAATAAACATAAGTAAACCAAACATGCAGAAGTAACACCATAACCAAACCACTTCTCCCTCGCCCGATGTCCACGCATAGTTTATAGTCTTCATGTCTTAGCTAGAGGAGAAGTCAAACAAGTATCCCGACATCCCATGGCGACTCGAGGTTTGTCACGAGATGTGCTGGCCAGGCACCCTACTCGCAACCAGAACTCTGAGCCCTGGTAGTCCTAGATCCTGTCTAACCAGACTCATCCCAAATAAAATGACCCATGGAGCTAAAACTTTCCTTTGATACCATTTTTTCACGAACCAAGTTGGGTCTCCATCCAACTAATGCCCGACCTGGTCTTCGGTAAGGCCCGAAGGGCGTTCCCAATCCCCACAGGCTACCACAAGTTCTAGGGTATCAAAAATAAAACCTGGGAAAGATTTACCTGAATAAATAAATATAAAACAACCCTAAAAATAAACCAAACCCAACTAGAAGTCACAACCAAACAAGCCTTTAACCAAAATACAAAGTGAGTTACACATATAAACTAAAAACCCAAGTAGAAACTACCACTATGTAGGTTGACCAAAAACCAACTCAAAAACTACCACCTGGTGATATGACACCACCCTCAATCCATATTCACAACATCGCGCCAAGAAGTCATCTAACAACATAAACCACCACTCCCAAAAGACTTACCTTTACCTGTATCAGACATAACCAAATCTACTTACACCCAAGGTTGTAAGTAGAGTGTGAGATAACACCCAATAGGATGTCACCAAGAAAAAGGTTCCATGCATAAATATTAGATGACAAATACATTTGAAAGTTTAATAGGAAAAAATAAATAAATGCTTAAACAATTTTAAATGAAAATAGTTTTAAGGACAACAATTTCAAAGGAAACACCTTAAGTTAAAACACACACACCCTTACTTTTATGATAACCTCAATGTCAAACCATGTGTCGATGGTGAGTGGAAAGTGAAGAAGGAGCACAAAACATGGGAGAGGCCCAAAAGATGCTAGTGAGAATTGGGACTCTAGAACATCACATCTTGGTGAAAAGTGGTTTAGGAACCCCAAAAATAGACATTCTCATGTATGAGCCACTAGTGGGGAATACGCCCATAACCTATTGGTCTCTAATAAACATCCAAAAGTTTAGTTAGTGTTTTATTCGTCAATCTAGCTAAGTGAAACCAGGATTATACCACTTTTGTGTCACTAGCGCACTAGTCCTAGTCTGCCCACCTTGTACTCGGGCTTCCCAATTGTGCTCAAGAGATTCAAGTTCATGTCACATGTTATGAAAAATAGATAAAATAAACAAGACACCAACTATACCAAAAACCACACCTGCACACAAAAATTCCATTTTGAAAAATTTTGTACACTAAAAACCTTTGAAAACCCCATCTGCATCACTCACATGATTAATTAACCCAACTACACGGTTAAAAAAATGACCATTTCTACGATTTTTCAAACCACCCAAAAAAATATTTATCAAATAATTTTTTTTCCAAAATATGCCGCATGAATCAAATCCCAAAAATTCACTCAAAAATTCTCTTATGACTCAACGCACATTTGTGATACACCAAAACACAACCTGCACATTTATCAAATGCTGACAAATAGTTTAACATGGTTTTTCACAGAAAATCATACCAATATAGGATAACTATGCTACTAACAAAACAATTACACACTAAATCTCAAACAAAACAGTATTTTCACCATGTGAACCAAATAATAAACATGAGAAATTGATTAAATGAGCAACTCAATTCATCAATTAATAATTATGTATGGAACCACCTACCAACGTGTAGAAAACTTCACAAACTTGGTGCGCAAAACCCACTGCATGCCAACCGCACCTGAAACGATACAAAAAGACACTAAAAAAGAATTTGGACAGAAAACATCAAAACCGGACCAAATTCCACACTAAACCCTAACCTGATAATCTACCAATGGAAGAAAATAAACCAAACAAGGAATAACACACCTACGCTGAGGGTGCGAGAGGATAATGGAGCTTGAGAGAGGGATTTTGGAGATGTGACGCGTCGGGTGGAGCCTTTCCCGAAGGAGGAACGACTAGGAGAGGGAGGAGAGCTGGTTTTGGCACTATGTGAGGCAGGTTTTAAGGGTGAAGTGAGGCGAGCCGAAAGGGGAGAGGCATGCTGGTAGGTCACATCACTAGAGGGAATCAGGGGAGGAGGGTGTGGAGATCCGGTGAGAAGGAGGAGGGAAGTAGGGTGGCATGACCTAGGGTAAGGGGAGAGGGGGCCTGCACATGATGGATAGATGGGGGAGGAAGAGAGAGTGAGGGAGAGGAAAAAAAGAAAATGAAATGAAAAAAATTAAAAAAAAATAAACCTAAAAAAAATCTTAACCACTTAACTTATTAAGACAATTCTTAAATTATTATTATTATTATTATTATTAAGACAATTAAATTAACCACTTAGATTAACCACTTAAATTATTATTAAGAAAATTAAATTATTATTATTATTATTAAGTCTTAACCACTTAAATTATTATTATTATTAAGAAAATTCTTAAATTTTTTAAATCCTTTTTCTCGTTTTATTTTGTGGTATCTTCCTTGATCACTTGGTTAACTAATGAATCGCGCATCGGGAAGGCCTCACGTTGATCTGGTGAAGCCATATGAATTTTACCATATCCTATCTACGCACCGGACAGTGCCAATTCAAAACACTCATTTATCAGAAGAAGCGCAAAACTCAATTTGGGCCTTTCCAGCACCTCAACAAAGCAAAGGCAGATAAAATTATGAGATAAAAAAATTAAAATTAAAATCATACCGCAATGCGAAGTTTGGGTGTGAAAACTAATATTCTAATGAAAGAATGCATATGCTCGACATCTAAAACATACCATTGAGACCTTGGAAAATACATCTGAAAATGATTAATGCCTCGACCAAAACCATATCTGAAAATGGGAAAGTCCTTGGCCAATTCCATATCTATTTTGTCTCATGAGACCTACCGATGCATTAAGGGGCAATAGAGGGCCCTAACCGTCACTTACTAAGTCCAATTCATTCCTCATATGTCTAATAGAAATATATATTTAAATGATAGTATCCCATACTAATTTTAAATATTTTAATCATAATAATAGATGAAAATACTATAATAAAATCATCGATAAATTATTGAGGAAAATAATCTTTAAACATTCCAAAGTGTCCCATGCCACTTTAAAACATTTAAATCTTAATCCCAATGAAGGAATAACATTAAATGAAAATTATAATATCATAAGAATAAGAAGACTTATGATTTGATATATGAAAGGGTGGTATATACACCACATTAAGTGGTAAATAATGTATATATCTCATAGAAGTAAAAGTGAAACGAGAAAACCCCTTTTTATTTTGGAAAGAAGAGTTCTTTTGGAAAATTATTTTTATTTGTCATAAACTCATATTGTAAACTTATATATCCCAGAAAAGAAAATATATGGATAATGAAATTATGATTTATGTATAAATTATTTCTAACTAAAGTGAAAAAATGTAAAAATAGTTTTTAAGAAACTTTAGAAATGAGCCTCTTTAAAGTGGTTTAAGGGAAAATATTAAAGAGACTTTAAAATGAAAAAGGTTTAATTGTTTGCATAAAACCATAAATGAAATAAGATATATTTTCATGATAAAAATAGTGATTTTATAAAAATATTTTTGGCTTAAAACATATTATGTATTGTACTTGAAAATGGGTATGAAATTGGAAAGTTCCCTTAAATCAGGCTTTCTTATCAGGAGGAATTAAAAAGGGAACCTTATAAAACATGTATTCTTACATAAAACAAAGATAAAATGATTTGGATATATGATTTTGGAACATATAATCATAATTTAGAATAATTATATAAAATTAATGAAGAATTTAATTTTTGTAAAGTGGGAGAAAGCATAACCCGAATGAAAATGGAGGTTCAGGAAGAAACCCTTACCTTATGTCTGAAAGTGTTCTACACTTGACCTTAACATATTGGATAATCAAATTAAATCCATTAATTAATTAATTAATTAATAACCATTTCTACTTTAATTTAATTCATTATAGTTTTATTAATTTCATTTATGGTCTTTTTGATGAGTTATATGGTTTAACTTCATTGTTCGAGAGCATTCATTTTCTTGGTTTTCATGGCTAGTTCATTTGTTTATAAGTAATGAAGTTCATGTAAAATGGTTACAATTATCTAGAATTAGAATTATACGTTATTAATGAACATACAGAATATTTAATGGTCTTATATATTATTATTTTTAGATATGATGATGATTCATCATATATAACTTTAATGATAATCGTTTAGATCATTTTGGCATTGTTTCGATCATCACGAAATAGTTTTGTCTTATTGATTAATATCATGTATATATAATGGTTATATAATACTAAATAACTTATAATATGTATAATAAAATATTTTTTTACCATAATTATGTTTTTATGACCATTCTTGAAAGTTTTAATGGAAAATTAAAATGCACTGTCCATGATGTCGGTAAATTGACACATCACGGGTGATGTTTTCATTTATAGAATAAAAGAGAGAGAGGGAAAAGAGTTTGATGATGTATATTCCACCAAAATGATATAATTACATTATATAAATTATATTGGTGTTATAATGTCTCTTTTTATATGGTAGTTGAGTTAAGGATATGAAAATAAAATAAATTGAAAAGAAAATAAAAGAAAAGAAATAGGATTTTTACCTCTTGAATTTCCCTCCTTGAGAACCTTCTTAAGGGGATTGATTTTGGTATTTTGTTGAGACAAAAGGATCTTTGACATGGGGAAGAGGATATGGAAGAGGATTGGGTATAAATTGGATAATATTCAAGGCTTAAGAGGTGTGAGGGGAAGAGGTGGTGAGGGATGGTATTTATAGTGGAGGAGAGTGGTGTTTTTTGAATATTTTATTCATTTGTTTATTATTTTGGCTCAATACTATGAATAATTTGAGAATTATCATCAAATATATTAAAATAATGAATAATATTTTGATATTATGGTTCTTAACTCATTCATGACTCAAGGAATAGTGTATTTATCATATAATGTATATATACCGTAAATTACCATATTTCACTATTCACAAAAAAAATCAACTATTTCAGAAAAATCCCAAAAATCAACCCTAAACATTTTTCAATGTGTATAATTAAAAAATTAACTCCATTTTATGAAAATAATTTTCTAAATATGATAAATTTAATTTTTCAATAAAATCATCATTTATTTGAGAAATACTAATTTTAAAACTATAACGGATTTTGTAACACTTTCAAAAATTCATTATTGTCCCATTAATAAAGAAAACAAAACCTATTTTAACTAGGTAGAGGGAACCCATTACATAGCCCGAATGCCCAGTGGGCTTGTAGCCCATTACATAGCCCGTAGGCCCAATTTTTTGGCCCAATTCTAATTCTGTGAATAGTAACCCGGCTGCTACAGTGCCCGCACAGTACCGCCACCGCTATAGTGCCCCGCCTCCGCTATAGTACCCGCCGATCAACAGTACCGCCGCTGCTATAGTACCGCTACAGTACCTGTTCCCAATGGGTTTTGAACCCCCATTTTTATTAATTATAAAATTGTTATTAAATATTTATGACTTATAAAAATACCAACACTTAATTAATAATTTTTAAAAAAATTATTTACTTATATTATGATATAATTATATCATATTAACATTTATAAGATGACTAAATTTTATGTATACTTTAATAGTTGAAGTTACTATTCTATTGAACATATTACAATTCCTAATGGTCACATTACTATTCCAATGGTCACATTATTGTTCATCAAAAAATAAACTTACCAAAAAAATTCAAAAAATTAACAAAAATAAATTTTGATATTACGCTTTCAAAAATAATTTTTATTTTTTCAAACATAATTTATAAATGTGTTAAAATTTATATTTAAAATAAGTTCACCATTAAAAGGTGTTAAAACTTCTTTTAAAAAAATATAGACTTTTTATGTGTAAAATTGGATTTAATCTTATCATATAACTATAAAATCATTTGGATGAATGTAAAAACATTTTATTAAATATATAATATATATATATTTCATTAATACTATTCATTCCCTATAATTTAATGGCTAGGTTATAATGTTCGTTTTAAAATAATGATGTTTAATTGTATATCATTATTCATTTAAGCTTAGTGTTGTGTGAAACATATGCTATCAAAGAAATTAAATTAAAAAAATACATATCATAAAATATTGAGGTGTTAAATTCTCCCCTCCTTCAATAAATTGTGTACTCATAATTTGAAATTGTACTTTGAAAAAATAAAAGGTTCATACTTCAAAATTCCTTTATGGGAAACCTACATCAAAAGTAGGGTTAATAAAATATCCTCTTAATAAGAGGGAAAAGGAAAATTCATAGGTTACCAAAAAACTAGGTATTTGATTAGGATATCATTAGTGTGAAGTGAAAATATTGACATTAAAGAATAATCTAACCATAATGTTTTGATATAAAGTGATATAGAACATGGTTATTAGAATGTTAACCACCACAAAGCCATAAATTTCTGATAGGTTAAAAGATCTTTGATTTCTCAGAAAAGTAAACATAAAATGTTTTTGTTCTAAAATCGTTTTCCTAGAGTTAAGAGATTATGTTAATATTTATGTAACCACCTGATAAAATAAACTTACTTGATTTCTTTATAATCATAATCTCATCCTTTGTTTGTTCTTAGATCTATTTTAACTTCATCCCCTGCACCTAGAAATGGATGTTCATGATGAATTTTCCACACCTTGAAGCACTTTTAATGAAACATATGGTCCTTAAGTCAGTCCTTCAACCTTTAAATTTTTACTAAAACTAAAGAGGTTATAATAGGTTATCTAACATGAAAAATCATACTTTAATCTTAATAAATAATATTCTTAATCCATTCTATAAGTAGTTAAACTTAATACTCATAAAAAATATGTCTTTCCAAATTCAAAAACCAAAAATTTAGAAAGAAGGTCACTAAATTTCTAAAATCAAATTAACATAAAATCCCCCAAATAATGTAGCTCTTATTGTCACATACCAAATATATGAATTCCTTAATCTTCTTTAAACCTTTATGAAACATGCATTCCTCCATGAGTAAAGTCCTTAAATCCAAAAATCTAATAATTCTAGCATAATATAAACCATCATATCACTAACCACCTTTATGGTCACCAATTATATCCCATAAACATATATTCATAATTATCTCAACTTCAAGAACATATGAAGTGTTATCTTTCCCAAGACATGTATTTTCAAGAATATTAACAAACAATAGAATCAATTTTCTTGATTACTGGTGCTAATCATCACATGCTTCCAATTTCTTAATGAATAAGTACTGCAGTGCAGTCCTTATATATCTCATGATTCTTATAACCAGAAAATTATTGATAAATTACTCAAATAACATAATTCTTGAATAAAAAAACAGGCATAATAATCATTCCTCTTCATTTGTGGTATTAGCATAAGCTTGACCATGACCCATTATCCCCTTTTGGGATATATTTATTTGATGCTCAAGACATTGATTTTCATAGTGTCCCATCTCCTTTTAGTTGAATCATTTCACATTGGAAAATTTTTTGTTACCCTTGAAATCACAAGAACGGTGGTATTTATCTCTATTCATGTAGAAAACTCCTTATCAAAGTTGTTTCCCCTAGGTACATCTGTTCCAAAACCACATCTACTTGTAGTATCAAGACAGGGATGTATTCCTAGGAAGCCCCAAATAATCTCAACCTTACCAAAATTATAGTATGGTCTTCTATTATTATCCTTAAAGTCTATTTTATGGTTATGTTACCTAATATATGTTTTCTAAATATAGTTTCCAGGTATTTTACTAAGCTTCCTCTAATACCAACTGTGAAAACCCCAAACCCAGTAGCCCAGAGCTGGTGCATTACTTTATTACATTGGTACTGTGAACAAGTTTTCACATCCCAAAGGACCGAATAGTTTATTAGTTTTTGAAACTAGATTATATACATGAACAATACATTACAACTTGAAATCAAAAAAAACATAGCAAATCCATTGGAAATATCCATATACTCCTAGATTATTCCTTCAAGTCATTCATAATATACATCTTCGCATCCTGAGGAAAAATAAAACATAAGAAAGGGGTGAGCCCAGATGCTCAATAAGGGTAAGTAATACAGAGTGAGATAATATATACAATAAGTTATGGTGAATGACTAAAAACACATTCCATTAGAACATAATCTTGAACATGATATGGAAATAATAAAAGATGAATAAATAATTTCATATAAATAATCACATTAGAAAGAAGCTTAACCATGGATATTCTACTAGTCGAATATTCACATGGATAATCAATTACTAATATCATAATGAGGGAATTCTTATATTATAAATATAAAACATACCATTAAGGCCTTGTCCAGGACATCTTAAAATGATTAAGGCAACGGACAAAACCATATCTGAAAATGAGCAAGGCCTCAGCCAATTCCATGTCTATTTTGTCTCATGAGACCTACCGATGCATCGAGGGGCTATAGAAGTCCCCAACCATCACATACTAAGTCCATTACATTCTTCATATGTATAATAAAAATATATATTTAAATCAAAGTGTCCCATACCAATTTGAAATATTTAAATAATAATCATACATTAAAATACTCTAATAAAATCATTGATAAATTCTTGAGGAAAATAAACTTTAAAAATTCCAAAGTATCCTATGTTGGAGTTGGTGGCCTAGAACCAACTACTTTTTACTTTATTCATTAATAAATACCTTATCACATCTTGATTTTTCTTTTGCGTGACAATTCATGTGATAATGTTCTAAATATAATTGTTGTATTAAAGGGTCATAGTGGATCCCTGCTATGATGAGAACCCGGAAGTGTCATAACATTGTTCTTGAATATATGTTCTATGGCTGGATGATGTTATTTGAGGGACATAAATAATACAGTCCATTAGGGGTGAGGACTCATAAAAATTTGAGACACCTTCTCATGGTGTGCACCCTTGGTAATATCTAGGAGGATATTATGAGAATGAGACCTGCTAGTAGGAAATCCACATTTCATAATGTCATTGGATGTTCCTATCTGTGGACATGTGTATTGTTCCTTAAAATTTAATATTATTATTAATGGGTATTAAAATTCACACACTTAGATGTATTGATTAAAAATGTGATGACACACTGTTCGCAATGAGGTAGGATATTTTGGGTGCATCACGAGTGATACTACATTAATAGATAATGAGAGAAGGGATTTGTCCCTTTTGTTCCATAATAGAAGTAGATATATCAAGCCCTTTGATGGAACTGTTATAGCCTAAATAAATCCATGGCCATGGTGAGTAATGGAAAAGTTCAATTCCAGAAAGTCAAAGAAAGAATAATCGAGCACATTGGTTGATGACACTAGCATGTAACCTGCTTGATTCGAGATATCGAGACAAATGGATTATATTGCGTGGTAAGTGTTTATAGGAGGTGACAAATCATTGCGGCATTAACTTCTTTCTCTATGGGTTCCTTGGCATGTTGCTAGATGTTAACCTTGGACTTTAGGCAGGCTCCGCCTAATGCCACTGAGAAAGAGGCCTAGAGGGTCACACACTAAGTGTGTCCAGGTATCTCAGTTAAATACTAATTTAACAAGTTAAAAAAAGATTATTCTTGATTGTGGTTAAATAATTATTTAAGTATGTCTGATTGTATTTATTTCGACACTAGTTATTCGAGAGAATATATTGTGGGTGAAATAATATATTTATTAGTGAGTAATGCAGTGATATTTATTTTAAAATTAAATAGCCATTATTCAAGGTCTAATAAATGTGGTGGAGGAAATAAAGAAAAATAGAAAAATAAAAGTACATGTCGTGTATATTAAATATATATGCCGTGTATTTTTTTTCTAGGAATTTATGAGAAATAAATATTATTTAATTAATTAAATAATATTAGGTGTAATTCATTGGGTGCATGTTAGGTAATAATAATAGTCAATTGTTATTATTAGACATGGGTTATTACTAAGAATTAAATGAAATGAATAAATGATTTCAAGTAATTAATTCATTTTATTATTCTATGTAATTAAAAATCCCAATTATATATTTCTCATTAGCCTAGCCATTTTTTTGTGGTTGTGCGCAACAGATTTGGAAAATCTCTTAAGCTAGGAGAGAATTCTTTTTCCACCGATAATTCTCTCAATCTATAAGAGAGAGATCCACCTCCACTGGATCAAGGTGATCGAAAGCGGACATCAAAAGCGAAGGCTCTTCAGTGCTAGCACCCAAAGATCCCTTCGTCAACGTCCAGAGATACGTGGAGCACGTGTGGATCACTGCTAGAGGAATCCTACACTTTCATTCTACGACGCAGCGATGGATCACATCGGATCATGACCGGAAACATCAATGAAGAAAGAATTCCATCAAGGTAGTTATTTTCAATTAATTAAATTAATTATAACCAACATATGATGATCCTATTTATGTTTCAGAGACTCCCCTCTTTCTTTTTTCATTCTTCGTTCTATTCTGAAGATCCAGCATTTTATTATCGTGATGGATCTCATATTGATCGTTGTTAATGCTAAAATTAAAGTTGGGTACACCCACCAACATTCTTCCTCTATGCTCGGAACCTACAAGTGGTATCAGAGTGGTCATATCATTGGTTATAATTATTTAATTTTTTCATTGGTGATTTACACATTTAATAATTTACTTGTTTCAATTCAAGTTAATCGTTCTTTAAAATATGAATCTCGAGATTTGTTCCTCCTCTCACGTTTCTCGTTCACCTTACAGAAACGAATTTTTCTTTTAATTTTGATTAAAATAAAATAGTGGATCTCATTCAGAGGTTCCAAACATTCCTGGCCATACAACACCAAAATACACTGCATGTTTTCGGAAGTACACGCCGTGTAGTCTAGGTTCAATGCATCAGACTGGTCCATCAAATCTGGTCATGTGTTGGAGTATTCCTAAGTCATAAATGACACCGTGTGTTGACCAGGAATAGGTGGTACATGGTTTTTAGATTACATGCCATGTGGTCCATTGAACACGGTGTGTAGTCCCTTCGGGAAAGGGTTGGACCGTATACCCCATACATGGCTTGCCCGGCTGGAAACTGTGTAACACGGATACTACACGGAGTGTGTCTCACTGAACACGTCGTGTACTCTAAAAATTTCTGAAGTACATCTACACGCCATGTCTTCAGGCATGTACTTCATATGGACAATGAACAAAAGTACACGCCATTTAGTCAGAACTACACACCGTGTACTCATCCAAATTACGCAGATTTATTAAAATTTATTATTATATTATACAAACCCATGAGACGTGTACCATAGTGCAGGCATAAAGCTGAGGAACAACACGTGATAGGTGTTTTATATATATTTGTTTAATTTAACATATGTGTAATGTTCATTTCTACTCATTGGGTAGTTATGAACGGAAATTAACCGGGTTTCCTCCAAGGTACAAGTTACATACAAAGATAATTTTAAATGAATTTATTTGTTTAAAATTATGATGGATGAGAATCTCAAGGAAATTCATAAAAAGGGTTTAAGATAAAAGGATTAATTAATTAAAGATAATTAATTGATTCGAGTATGATTTATCTTAAACAAGAACGATTAAAGAATTGAATGATAGTTTTATTTATGCGTAAATATCATTGCATGTATGGATGATCATGATCTAGACCAAGACCTTTGTATGTGAATGGTTTCTTTTAATTTATTTATTTATATTAAATTTATTGACCTGTGAGCCTTCTCCTCATTAATATGTAGGGCATGCGTTCCCAAGGTTTCTTTTATGTAAAAACCCCTTTTTAACCCTCACTTTCATGTGAGATAAATGCATATGTAATGGATGGAGATCCCATGATATTGGAGGTGGCTCAAGTAAGGAGTCAAGGTGAAACCAATCCAAGGATATACAAAGGTGGACAGGTGGAAAGCTGTAAACACGAACCCGAAAGGTTCAAGGTGTTTCTCCCTGAGGTCTTGGGTTAGTTTATAAACCACTAGATAAACTAACCAATAGAACAAGCTCATGATCATACCATTTATTTTATTTTTGTTAGTTGCATGGTTTATTTATTCTGGGTGTGTTGTCACGATCACATAATTAATGAATTAAACAAGCATGCAAGATGGAACTAAAATAAGACCAGCTTATGCATAAATATTATCTTAGACATGGCTAATCACTTAAGTATATCACAATTAATATTAAAAATCATGTAATAAAAGATAATAAAATGTAAATTTACATATAATAATAAAATCCCTCAAAGAAATATTAAGTTGGTATAGCCTTCCATAATCTTGGTTAGAATTGAACCATAGTTCAAAGTGCTTGACCAACCCTAGTTGGGATGCTTTCAATTATTGGGGAATTCTAAATTCAAGGTTTTGGGCTGACTTGACTTGGTTCGCATCAATGGTTGACTTTCACAGTAGGACTTTGTGTGAATAAGAGTCAAAGGTTGAGGAAATACAAAATAAAAGGATTTCAGGACTGGGGAGTCCACTCAACATATCAAGGAGCTGTGAGTTAATGCATTTGGCATTTTAAATGCCTACCTAAAACCCTTCAAGTTGTTTGACCAACCCTAGTTGGGGTAATACTAAGGGCAATATGGATCCTTGACACTAGAATATTTAATCAATAGAATATTCTGAAGTCAATGGTGAGGGAAATTGAATTTTGATAAAATAGTGGGAGACTAATAAGTATTAATTTATTTATTTGTCTCAGTTTTATCATAATAAAGTACTAAACCTTTTCTCATATTAATTTGTAGAAATGGAAAGAAAAATGAATTCAAACATATCATTGTGAACCATACTCGATAAGGAAAACCTTCTCACCAACACTAATTTCCAAGAGTGGCAGAGGCGTTTACACGTCATCCTTCGCCACGAGAGGAAATTGTATGTGCTGGAAGATCCTATTCCAGTTGCACCTAGAAAAGAGTCCAATGATGAGGAATTATCTCTCTATATGAAACACATGGATGATTCCACAGATGTCCAGTGTTTCATGTTGTCAGCCATGTCTAATGAGCTCTTGAAGCAACATGAAAACATGGACGCGTATACCATGATATCTCACATTAAGGATCTCTATCAAGAGAAGGAGAGACAGGAGAGATATGAGATCTCCAATGATTTGTTTACAACTTATCTTGGAGATTCTGCACCATCTAGTCCTCATGTAGTCAAGATCATTGGCTATATTGAACGCTTGGACATCTTAGGGATTAAGTTCCCAGATGATTTGTGTACAGTTCACACCCTATCATCACTACCCAAGACCTTCTCTAGATTCATTGTCAAATACAACATGAGCAACAATGAGAAGAGTATATTGAAACTTCTGACCTTAATTCGCCAGGTAGATAAGGACATGTGGCATGAAAAACCCATAGTTCTTATGGTGAATAAGAAAAGGAAGGACAAGGCAAAGGGTCCAAAGACTTATAAATGGTCTGAATCCCCTGAGAACTGTCCCTCCAAGAAGGGGAAGATCCAGAGGAAGGGCAAGGAATGGTAGGTGGTATGTTTTTCATGTGGCAAGCAAGGCCACTGGAAGAGGAACTCCACCCAGAAGTGTGGGGATGCTAAAGGTGCATTCGTTATCGAGTGTAGTATTTCCATTTCTAAACATTGGGTATTAGATACAGCTTTTGGGGCTCACATCTGTATTAAAATGTAGGAACCAAGTAGATTTAGAGAGATTTCCAAAGGAGATATGGATCTACGAGCTGCCAATGGTGCAAGGCAGACTGCATTAGCCATTGGCGATTACCACCTCTCATTGTCGTCTAGGATGATTTTGGTTTTACATAACTATTATTATGTTCCTAGTGTTACCAAGAACACAATTGTTGTATCTTGTTTGGATATGGATGGATTTATTTTCAAGTTTGGAAATAAGGGTTTTCTCTTTTATAAGAACAATGTATGTTATGGTATGGCACATTTAAATAATGGTTTTTATGTATTAAATTACAAAAACCTAGTGTTGGCAATCTATAACAAAATAAACTCACATGAATCATACATCACCTAGTTGTGGCATCACCGTCTTGGTCATGTAAATGAGAAGCGATTGACAAATCTCTACCAAGATGGCTATTTAGACTCTACTGAGCTAAAACCACTTGATAGATGTCACACTTGTTTACCGGGTAAAATGACCAAGCCGCCTTTTGGTGGACAGGGTGAAAGGGCCAAAAAGCTTCTAGGATTGGTGCACACCGATGTGAGTGTACCATTTTCAGTAGAATCTAGAGGTGGATATTCTTACTTCATTACTTTTACTGATGATTTGAGTAGATATGGCTATGTCTACTTAATGAGGTATAAGTCAAAATCCTTAGAGAAATTTAAGGAATTCAAGAATGAAGTAGAGAATAGGCTTGGTAAGAAGATAAAGAAGCTTTGATCAGATCGAGGCGGAGAATATCTGAACCAAGATTTCATCGATCTTCTAAGGGAGTCTAGGATTCTATCTCATATCACTCTTCCTTATAAACCACAGAGGAATGGTGTTAATGAAAGGAGGAACTACACCTTGTTGGATACGGTGAGGTCAGTGATGAGTCATGTGGATCTTCCATTATCCTTGTTGGTCGGAGTGGATACTCAAGAGAGGGTGAATTGAGTTCCAATTAAAATTTCTGTTAAAAACTTTTAGGATTAAAATCCCCCAAATTAAAATGGCCCAGTCAATTAAGGCAGTAGAGATATAAGTGACTTATTGTTCAACAGGTTTCTCAAAGGTTGATTACTCCTAAGTAGAATCAGTATGAGAACTAATTCCACTTTTGAAACAAGTTTACTAAAAAAATCAGATATACACACTAACCAAAACTAACTATCAGAGTGAATGTAAAAACAGATTTCTATCTTTGAAAATATAAGCAGCAGATAAATGTAAAACAGAGTAATATAAAGATGAACACATCAATTTAAACAAGAGGTTCAGTCTTAAGTCAACACTTAGTCCTCTCAACTTGGTGATCACCTGCCACCAAGCAATTATATTAAAAGGTGATACACAGCCTGTATCAGGCTTTACAATAGTTTTCACAAACTGTCCAGGTTTTACAACCTCTACCATAATTATACGTGGGAAAAAATAAACTACCAAGCCACACTAGGCTTCCTCCACAGTTATACGTGGGAAACAGATATAAAGAGAGTTTGATATGGGGATTTTTAGTATCCCTCAGTTCAAGTACAAGAGTCAGTGTGTGTAACGCAGACACACTTCTCACAAATGTAAAAAGCTTAAACACAATAGAGCTAAAGATAGTAGTGATAAGTTTAGAATGCTCTGTTGTGTTGGAAGTTCAGCTCTGGACTCGTTGGTATGAAGTAAATGAAGTTTTGGTCCTTCTCTGCAAGTTTCCTCCAAAACAGAATGTCGCAACTTCCAGTTTCTGACTTCCAGATGTAGATATGATCAGCTTCTTTGGTTTGAATCTCTTTGTAGCACACCACTACAGCTTGAAAGAGGTTATTTCAATAGATCATCGTGAAGCTCTCTATTCTTCAGAATGATTGCTTGAGTGTTCTTCTCCAGATTGTGTATGTTTCTCTCTTATGAGTGTTCTGTGTATATTCAATATGTCCACACTTGTTTTTGTTGTCTGTCTCTACACATATATATATGTACACTTTTCTAGCTGATCTTTTTCTTGTTTGGTTCAGCAGAGGCCGACAGGAAAAATGTTTCAACCACGTTTGGTCTTCCTCGTACATCGTATTGTCTCTTGATATTCCTGAAAATAACATTAAATAATGTCAGGTGCATTAATTTTTCCAGACATGACCGTTATAATAATAATAAAATAATTGGTAAAGAAAATAATAGAATATCATTAGACTGGTAGCAGATGCATGTCACATGGTAGACTTCAACGGTAGCCTCTACAACTGTGAACTTCATCTATAGGCTCTCTTACTGTAGGCTTGTAACGGTGAACTTTGTGTCAGTAGATGTCTTGTAACGGTAGTTGTTACTCTATGTAACAGTATCTCCTCATCAGTGGACTTCATCAGTAGGCTATTCAACTATGGGCTTCATCAGTAGGTTTGATCAGTGGTAGACTCCAATAGTAAGCTTCTAACATAAGCTTTGTAACATCAGACTGCTTCAACAGTTACCTTCCCAACGGTAGACTTATCTCAACAGGTAATTTCATTAATAGTGGAATATGTCCATCAGTAGACTTTGAACAAAAGTTGACTATCTTGACAGTAGGAGTTATCTAGCAGTATCCTTCTACTAATGGTAGACATGTCCAACTGTAGACTTGAATAGTGATGCTCTCAATAGAAGACTTGAGAAAGAGTCTGACAGTGAACTTCTAACAGAGGCCTTGTCACAGTAGTGACCTTGTGACAATGACTATTTGTCTGTGAGATTTGATAAGAAGATCAACGGTAGACTTGTGATAGTAACCTTGTACCGGTATCCTATAATAGTGACAGTAGATCTTCAACAGTAACCTTCTAGGATCAGTGACCTATAGTAACAGTGAGCTATAATAGTGACTTTGAATAGAAGACTCTAACCAGTAGCCTTTAACAGTGAACATATATTTAGATAAATTTAAACTGTAAGATGATGCAGCAAAGTCATGAGACTAAGAGTATACATTGTTCAGGATAAAATAATTATAAATGAATATTAAAAAGAGTTAGCAAATGACTTAATGTATCATGATCAATATTTAAACATGATTTGGGATTATCAAAACAGGTGAGTCCAACAATCTCCCCCTTTTTGATAATCAAAAATTATGCCAGTATGTATTAAATGTAGATATCATATACAGTTACTAAACATAGATAAAAAATGTCTCAAGTAATCAAAGATTAATAAGAGTGTAAAACCAGAAAATATTGGTGCATGGTATCAGAGAGAAAGGAAGAAAAGATTCAATGTAGGATAAAATTAGAATATTAGCACATTTCTCCCTAATCACATGATTTGTCTAGAATTATCATAGTATTTCTCCCCCTTTGTGATTAGAAAAAAGAAACACAAATAGAGAAAACCAAGAAAGCTTTTATTAATGAAAGTACATTACATGGCCCAAAAAGAATACAGAGTCCCTATAAAAATACTTAAACAGGCTCAATCCACATCATCCGTCGGTAAGGGGTCTTTCTCTTTGGAAGAAGAAGATGGAGGATGAGTCGGTGGATCAACAGGTTTAGGAATTTCTGCAGGAATGACTGGAGGGGTAGCAACAGAAGCTCCTGTGGGTCTGTAGTGGGTAGCTCTCTGAGGGATCAGTGGAGTAAGGCTTCTGATAGCTTCAGCAGGAGACATCATGGAAGAACCACTGGGTTGAGATGCAGGTAAGGTAGGAGGTATGATGACAGGAGTACAATCCACATGGAGAAAGGGTAGAATAAGGTTTCTGAAATCCATAATAATGCTTCCTCCTCTTTCTATAGCAGATAAAAAAATCATCTTTATTCTCCAAAAATTTATCCAAAGAAGGGGTCAATTATCTCAGTTTGCTGACCTGCTCCCTGAATGCTTGATTCACTGGAGGCAGCTTCATATTCTCTATCAAAATCTTGAAGTGGTTGGTCAATTGGTGCTTGGTATAGATCTTCTCAAAGTAATAATCTACCTTTTTCTTAATGGCTTCATGAGTAGCAGTAGCTGCTTGCAAGTGTTCACGAACAAAACTGTTGACTTCCCTAGTGGTGGAAAGTACCTGAGAATTAGAGGTTCCACTGGTACTAGCCTTAGTAAGCTCTTCCTGGATCACATTTCTAATCTGGTCAATGTTCACAGAGGATCTAGATGAGAGAAGGGGTTTGACCGAGAAAGCTACTGTCTCTTTTAAAGACTGAGTCAAATTACCAATCACCCTCTAAACAAAAGCATCATGACTGTTCATGTGTTCTTTGACTAATGTCTTAAAAGCCTCAAAAACTTCCACAAACTACTTTACTACCTATTTGATATATCGAATCTCAGCATTCACTTGGTTTTGATAACTGCTCATGACATTCAATGAAGCAACCGATTGTCTCAGAGCAACCACAGCTCTTGTCTAGCTTTCAATTTGAGTATGGCACACTTTAACCTCATCCAGCATTTCTTTCACCGGACTAGACACAGCACATCCTAGAGATAGATCCATGTATTGCTACACATTCCTCAGCTCTTCAACCATGCTATTCTTCAAATATTCCACTGATTCTCTCACTACCTTTTTCATTTCAACTTTTAAAGACTCAAGGTCCTCTCTGGTTTCCAAATTGTCAGCCACAACTACTGTAATACTTTTAGGTAGGATAACATAATCCCTTTGAGTCCAAGTACCATGTATCCTGGATCTGATGACCAACCCTCTATGTCATATAACACTGAAACTGGACCAAGATGCTCCGCCTCACTTAGAACTCTCTCCTGAGTATTCTCGTTTACTTGTTCTGCTCTAGGTAACTCTACAGCCTTCTCTGCAACTCTAGTAGATTCAACAATAGTTTGCACTGTTGGTTCACCAATGGGGTGAGTCACAGCTTCCACTGAGTCATCAATGACTTCCATATCAATGGCAGTAGATGCCACTCCTACTTCCTGATCAGAAACTGTATTGTCTGTATTATTTATCAGAGGGCTCAAACTGAGCTCTTCTTCTCCATTTTCCTCATCAGTAATAACCTCTTTTCCTTCATCCTTATCACAAGCCTCCTCTGTCTCATGAGCAGAATGATCTAACTTGGTAGCCTCATCCTCTTCAGAGGTGTCCTTGACAATATTTTGATATGATTCTTCTTCTTCAGTGGTCTCGGTATCACTGTCCTTTAGAACAATATCTCTTCTTGGGAGTTCTTTTGGAGGGATAGATTCCCTAAAAGATATTGTCCTTACAGGACTGTTAGGAAAATCAGGATCACTCCCATCATCAATGGGGGTGTTTTCTCTTTCAGGGTCCACATCACCTTCAACTTCCTCCTCCTCATCTGAATAAGCCGGTTCTTGATCATCAGACTTCAGGCCTAGATCTCTCTTGTCTTTTGGCCTAGTTGGATGTGTAGTAGGGTAAAACTTTTCATATAACTTTCCTTCATCATTAACCCATGCCTTCTTCCAGGGATTCCAGCTAATTTTCATGAATTTACAAATTACCTTGGAGATACACACACTGTTCTTGGCCACTATCATCTCTTCTTGATTTCCAGCCACACCCTTTACCTTTAGCATTACTGAAATAAGCTTGGCATGGAATAGGGCATTGTATTTTGATCTTGTCTTAGTCATATCCTCCAATTGTGCCATCAGTAACCTACATAGGTTAATCTTCTTTCCATGCTTCAGTAGGTACATCAGGAATATGTCCTGGTACTTCAGCACTACAAAATCTCCTCTCCTGGGACTAATTACATGCTGAATGAATTTGAATAAAAGCATGTCTTCTCCATTCATCTCAGCTGCAATGATCTTCCTTGATTTTCCATTTCCTGTCAGTTCTTCCAGAGATTTTTCATACTCAAAAACATTACTGTCTGGAGGATCCACTCCAGAGTAGTAATCATATACTCCTTCATGAGGAACTCTCAAACAGGCAGCCCAATTAGCAGATGAGAATATGACTTCATTGACACTGACTCTGGATATTATCTTATGCACATCATCTTCCTCTTAGAACTTTAGATATTCATAGAATTCTTTTACAAGCTTTGGGTAGTACGGTCTATTGTTTTTGGAAAAACATTTGGTCCATCCTTGGGCATCTAGTGATTTCAGCACTAATGACTTGCTCGACAGTAGCCATTATTCACTTAACTCCTTCTTAGCAAAGATTTCTCTCTTCGTCATATGCGGGTTCACAGGTCCCGTCGGGGTATTACTGGTCCCACTAGATTCGGCTCGAGTTCTCTTTGGCCTTGGCGAATCTTCATTGATAGTTGAGGGTCTCTTGGTTCTAACCATAGAGATTGAGAGAGGTTTGAGGGCTCAAACGAAGAGTTAGGGTTTAGGAATTTCAAGATCAAGGTTCGAGATTGAGAGAGGAATGTGGATTGAGATATGTTCATCGCCTTTGGTTTTATCATTTAGGGATTAAAACAAAATAAAATAAAAATAATAAATAGGAATAAAAATGGTTCAAATTCCCGCAAAAATAAAGACAAACAGCGAGGTATCCAACAGCGAGATGTACCAGTGAGGTACACCGGTGAGGTGCAATGGTGAGGTATAACAGTGAGTTCTAACAGTGAGATCCAACTGTGAGTTCTAATAGTGAGGTCCAACTGTGAGTTTTAACAGTGAGGTCCGACTGTGTGGTCTAACTGTGATATCCGACTGTGAGGTCTAACAGTGAGATCCGACTGTGAGGTCTAACTGTGAGGTCTAACTGTGAGGTCTAACAGTGAGGTCTAACAGTGAGGTCTCTTATACTAAAGTTAATCATACCTAACTCATGTTTGATGTAATTTAACCTCTCATAATTAAAATTATTTGTGAATATATCAGCCAATTGATGTTCAGTGCCAATGAATTCAAGAGTGATATCACCCTTTTGATAATGATCCCTCAAAAAGTGATGTCTCACATCAATGTATTTTGTCCTATCATGAGATACTGGATTTTTGGAAATGTTAATATCACTTGTATTGTCACACTTTATAGAGACATGTTTGAACTGATATCCATAGTCCAGTAAAGTGTGTTTCATCCATAGAATTTGAGCACAACAACTACCAGCAGCTATGTACTCAGCTTTGGCAGTAGATAATGCAACAGAGTTCTGCTTCTTATTACACCAAGATACTAGTGACTTGCCTAAAATGTGACATGTATCAGAGGTGCTTTTTCTATCTAACTTGCAACCGACAAAATCAGCATCAGAATAACTCAACAAATCAAATGATTGTCCCTTTGGATAAAATAATACTAAGTTTGGAGTATGTTTGAGATATTTAAAAATCCTTTTAACAGTAGTTAAATGAGAATATTTTGGATTGGCTTGAAAGCGAGCACACATGCATACAATAAACATGATGTCAGGTCTGCTAGCTGTAAGATAGAGTATACTCCATATCATACCTCTTTAGTTGGTTTGATCCACTGGTTCTCCAGCTTCATCAGTATCCAACTTGCAGGTGGTACTCATAGGTGTGTCACTACCTTTACTACCATCCAAAGAAAAACGTTTTAAAAGATCCTTAATATATTTACTTTGATTCAAAACAATTCCATTTTTATTTTGAAAGATTTGAAATCCAAGGAAAATTTTGAGTTCTCCCATTAAACTCATTTCAAACTCATTTTGCATCATTTTAGAAAAATCAGTACATAATGAATTTTTAGAAGATCCAAAAATAATATCATCCACATAAATTTTTACTATCAAAACATCTTTAGAAATCCATTTAATGAAAAGTGTAGGATCGGCTATCCCTTTGGAAAAACCTTTTGAAATAAGAAAAGAGCTAAGTCTATCATACCATGCTCTTGGAGCTTGTTTTAAGCCATATAAAGCTTTAGATAGTTTAAAACATGATTGAAAAAATGGGGATTTTTAAAACCAGGAGGTTGTTCAACAAATACATCCTCAACTATATACCCATTTAGAAAATCACTTTTAACATCCATTTGATAAAGTTTGATATTCAGATGAGCTGCATCGGCAAGTAGTATCCTAATAGCTTCTATTCTAGCTATAGGTGAAAAGGTCTCCTCATAATCTATTCCCTCTTCTTGGTTGTATCCTTGTGCAACTAGCCTAGATTTATTTCTAACTATATTCCCAGACTCATCAACTTTGTTCCTAAACACCCATTTAGTGCCTATGGTCAAGGTGTCCTTAGGTCTTTCCACTAATTCCCAAACTTTGTTTCTTTCAAACTGATTTAGTTCTTCTTGCATAACCATTACCCAAAATTCATCATTAATGGCATCATTAATATTTTTGGGTTCAAGTTGTGAAATAAAATATTGATGTTCAGAATGGTTTCTTAGAGAAGCTCTAGTTTGTGTTCCTCTATTTAAATCACCTACAAAAGCATCTAGAGGATTATTTTTGAGAGTCCTAATACCTCTAGGAAGGTTTGAACTAGATTCCTCATTGTTGTCTATTGGTTCAGAATTAGCAGGTGTAGATTCTGGAAAATTTCCAGAACTGGATACTTTTACAGGGGATTCACTATCCTTATCATTAAAGTTCAGATTTTAAAAATCTTCCTCAATATGTTCAAGAGAGGTTTTAGGATCATGTGGATCAGTCTCATCAAATTTGACATTAACTGATTCTTCCACACACTTGGTTATCTTATTGAATACTCTATAGGCTTTACTTGATATAGAATAACCCAGGAAAATTCCTTCATCACTTTTGGAAGCAAATTTGTCAATATTATCTTTAGTATTAAGAATAAATACTTTGAAACCAAAAACTCTAAAGTAATTAACCTTATGCTTCCTATTATTCCCAAGTTCATAAGGGGTCATTTTTAGAACAGGTCTAATTAAAACTCTATTGATAACATAACAAGCTGTATTTACAGCTTCAGCCCAAAAATAAACAGGTAAGTCATACTCATTAAGCATTGTTCTAGAAATTTCTTGAAGGATCCTATTTCTTCTTTCTACAACTCCATTTTGTTGAGGTGTCCTAGGGGCAGAGAAATTGTGACTATATCCATTGTGTGAGCAGTAAGATTCAAACTTATGATTCTCAAACTCACGGCCAAGATCACTTCTCAGGGTCTTAATTCTAATTCCACTAAGATTTTCTACAGACTTGGAATATTTGAAAAAATAGGAACAATCTTCACTCTTGTGAGCTAGAAAGTATACCCAAGTATACCTAGAGAAGTCATACACAATAACATAAACATAGTGCTTCCTGTTTAGACTTGAAACTCTTGATGGTCCAAAC
Organism: Viscum album; assembly: GCA_963277665.1. NCBI lineage: Eukaryota > Viridiplantae > Streptophyta > Magnoliopsida > Santalales > Viscaceae > Viscum > Viscum album. The sequence goes on from OY728136.1 coordinate 3,377,256, forward strand.
AAATCCATGTGAACCAACTCAAGTGGTTGATAAGTTGAAACTTCTTTATTTTGTTTGAAAGAAAATTTGTGTTGTTTTCCCTTTTGACAGGGATTACACACTTTATCAATTGAGAATTCTAATTTAGGTAAGTCTCTAACTAAAAATTTCTTAGATAGCTTCCTAAGTGATTGCTCATTACAGTGTCCTAACCTTCTATTACATAACCAAGACTCTTTATGAAAATTATTTAAGTAGGAAACATTTTGTTTGGCTAAGGAATTTAAATCAACAGCATATACATTCTCATTTCTATATGCAGTGAAAACTAAATCATTTTTTGAATTAAAAACATGGAATGCATCATTTTCAAATTTAACATTAATTCCATCATCACATAACTGAGATATTCTAAGTAAATTATAATTTAATCCATCAACAAAAAGTACTTTAGAAATTAATATTGTATCAGGGTTACCAGTCTAGATTAAGCCGATGATTTTTCCTTTTGCATTGTCACCAAAGGTGACATGCCCACCATCAACTTTAATTAGACTATTGAATCAAGAATAGTCTCCTGTCATATGTCTTGAACATCCACTTTCCAAGTATCATACGGTCTTACAGGAACTCTTTAAGCAACTTCCCTGCAAAATAGATTAAACATAGGGTAATTTTGGTACCCAGATCTTCTTGGGTCCAGAGATGTTATCTAATAAAACTTTTGGAACCCATATTTTCTTTATAGGTTTTCTAAAATCAAAAAACATATTTTGAGATATAAATACTTTGTTAGGTCCTTTAGAAATTTTTTTCTCAAAAGATGGTCCAGAACTAGTAGTGAACTGTCCAGATTTTGGAAAAAAATTGGTTTTGTTAATTTGTCTCTGTCTAGGCTGATATCCTAGACCAGTTGTATATTTTGGAGAAATGTGTTTTCCTAGAAACTGTGTCAAGGTATCCCTACCAGCAGTGAACTTCTCAATATCCTTTCTTAATTTTTCATTAGATAATTTTAACTCTTTATTTTTCTTTAGCAGTGTAGCAAATTTCTCTTTTTTTATGTCCAAATTTGACTTGTAATTTGCATTTAAAGCATGCTATCTTTTTAATGACTTGTATTTGTCCTTGAGTTCATTAAAAGTGTCCTCAAGAATTTCTCAATATTCAAATAATTCTTCCTTAGTCATATCTTCATTATTATGAGATTCACTTTCATTCCTAGAATAATAAGTATTATGCACAGGGGAATTAATTGTTACCTCAGATGTCTCTATCATAAAACATAGATTGGCATGTTTGTTCTGTTCTGATTCTGAAGCATCAGATTCACTCGAACTGTCTTCCGAAGCACTCCGGGTTTCTTTCATAGACATTTTATAACTTTTTCCCTTATAATCATATTTCTTTTTGAATTTTAACTTCAGAAAGTCAACCTTGATGTGTCCTTTCCTCTTGCATTCATAGAAGACTATATCATCTTCCTTATCATATTTCTTCCAATCTTTCTTCCACTTACCTTATTGATCATACTTACCCTTGTAGTTTGGTTTTCTGAAAAACTTCTTCTTCCTATATAACTTCTTAAATCTCCTAGCTATTTGATCCATTTCTTCATCACTTTCTGAATCCAAATCTTCACTAGTTGAAATTTTAGTAGGTACATGTATTTTCTCCTTATCTTTGCTCTTTGAAGTAGTAGACTTGAATGCCACAGATTTTATCCTGGTTTCATCATCTTCTTCTTTGTTCACATTCAGTTCCTCTTCATACATAATTAGTTTACCAATCAACTCCTTAACAGGTAGCTTGCTGATGTCACATGACTCTCAGATAGACACAGAAGTGCCTCTCCATCTGTCTGGCAAACATCTCAATATTCTCATGATCTGCTCCTTCCCTAGAATAGCTTTTCCAAGTGAACTCATGGTGTTGACAGTCTCATTAAACCTGAGGTACATGTCAGAAATGGGTTCATTAGGTCTCATTTTAAAATTATCATATTTAATAGTATAAGTATTTAATCTCATTTCCTTGACATTGGTTGTTCCTTCATGAGAAATAGCCAAGGTGTCCCAGATTTCATGAGCTGTTTTACATACAGAAATTTGGTTAAATTCCTCATCTCCTAAAGAGAAGTAAAGGGAATTCATATATTTATAGTTATTGTTATAGTCAGACTTTGTAGCATCATCCCAGGTAGATCTAGCAGTTTTGGGGATCTCATATTCTGATTCTATAGCAGACCAAATATCAAAACCAATACTTTCCAAATGAATTTTCATCTTAATTTTACATTGAGCATAATTCACACCATTAAATAAAGGTGGCATGTTAGTAGCAGAACCTTCTAGTATATTGTTCATAACTAGATTTTATAAAATATATTAAAGAGATAAAATTTAGAACTAACAGAAATTTAAGATCCTTAAGATAAAACTAAAATCATAGTTTGAAAAACAAAGGGTTTGAAAACTTTTTATAAATAATAATGAAACCTATAATACCAAATGTTGGTTGGAGTGGATACTCAAGTGGGGGGTGAATTGAGTTCCAATTAAAATTTCTGTTAAAAATTTTTAGGATTAAAATCCCCCAAATTAAAATGGCCCAGTCAATTAAGGCAGTAGAGATATAAGTGACTTATTGTTCAACAGGTTTCTCAAAGGTTTATTACTCCTCAGTAGAATCAGTATGAGAGATAATTCCACTTTTGAAACAAGATTACTAAACAAATCAGATATACACACTAACCAGAACTAACTATCAGAGTGAATGAAAAAAACAAATTTATGTCTTTGAAAATATAAGCAGTGGATAAATATAAAACATAGTAATGGAAATATTAACACAACAATTTAAACTATAGGTTCAGTCTTAAGTCAAGACTTAGTCCTCTCCACTTGGTGATCACCTGCCACCAATTAATTATATTAAAAAGTGATACACAGCCTGTATCGGGATTTACAACAGTTTTCACAAACTGTCTAGGTTTTGAAACCTCTACCACACTTATACGTGGGAAAAATAAACTACCAAGCCACACTAGGATTCTTCCACAGTTATACGTGGGAAACAGATAAAAAGAGAGTTTGATATGGGGATTTTTAGTATCCCTCAGTTCAAGCACAAGATTTAGTGTGTGTAACACAGAAACACTGCTCACAAATGTAAAAAGCTTAAACACAATAGAGCTAAAGATAGTAGTGATAAGTTTAGAATGATCTGTTGTGTTGGCAGTTCATCTCTAGACTCATTAGTATGAAGGAAATGAAGTTTTGGTCCTTCTTTGCAAGTTGCCTCCAAAAAAGAGTGTCACAACTTCCAGGTTATGACTTCCAGATGTAGAGATGATCAGCTTCTTGGGTTTGAAGCTCTTTTCAGCACACCACTACATCTTGAAAGATGTTCTTTCAATAGATCTTTTTGAATCTCTCTATTCTTCAGAATGAGTGCTTGATTGTTCTTCTCCAGATTGTGTATGTTTCTCTCTTATGAGTGTTTTGTGTATATTCAATATTTTCACACTTGTTTTTATTGTCTGTCTCTACACATATATATATATGTACACTTTTCCAGCTGAGATTTTTCTCATTTGGTTCAACAGAGGCCGACAGGAAAAATGTTTCAACCACGTGTGGTCTTCCTCATACATCGTACTGTCTCTTGATATGCCTGCAAATAACATTAAATAATGTCAGGTGCTTTAATTTGTCTAGACATGACCGTTATAATAATAATAATAAAATTGGTAAAGAAAATAATAGAATATCATTAGACTGGTAGCAGATGCATGTCACACGGTAGACTTCAACAGTATCCTCTACAACTGTGGACTTCATCTGTAGGCTCTCTGACTGTAGGCTTGTAACGGTGAACTTTGTGTCAGTGGATGTCTTGTAACGGTAGTTTTTACTCTATGTAATAGTAGCTCCTCATCAGTGGACTTCATCGGTAGGCTATTCAAATGTGGGCTTCATCAGTAGGCTTGATCAGCGGTAGACTCCAACAGTAAGCTTATAACAGAAGCTTTGTAACATCAGACTACTTCAACAGTGACCTTCCCAAAGGTAGACTTATCTCAATAGGTAATTTCATTAACAATATAATATGTCCATCAGTAGACTTTGAACAATAGTTGACTATCTCTACAGTAGGATTTGTCTAGAGGTAGCCTTCTACTAACAGTATACATGTCCAACTATAGACTTGAATAGTGATGCTCTCAACAGAAGACTTGAGAAAGAGTCTGACAGTGAACTTCTAACAGAAGCCTTGTCACAGCAGTGACCTTGTGACGGTGAGTCTTTGTCTGTGATCTTTGATAAACAGATCAATTGTAGACTTGTGACAGTAACCTTGTACCAGTAGCCTATATTAGTGATAGTAGATCTTCAATAGTAACCTTTTAGGATCAGTGGCCTATAGTAACAGTGAGCTATAATGGTGACTTTGAACAAAAGACTCTAACCAGTAGCCTTTAACAGTGAACATATATTTAGATAAATGTAAACCATAAGTTGATGCAGCAAAGTCATGAGACTAAGCGTATACATTATTCAGGATAAAATAATTATAAATTCAGATTAAAAAGAGTTATCAAATGACTTAATGTATCATGGTCAATATTTAAGAATGATTTGGGATTATCAAAGTAGGTGAGTCCAACAATCCTTTTGGGGATATGCATTATAGACTACAGCATGCACATTAAACCGAGTACCAACCAAGGTGGAAAATGGAATTCCCTCCGAGTTATGGAATGGAAAGAAACCCATTTTTTGCACACACGTGTATGGGGATGTGAGGAATTTGTTAAGTCCTTCTCAGGAAAAAAACTATTACCCCAGGGCATGAAGTGTATCTTCATAGGATATCCCAAGGAAACAAAAGAATATTACCTATATAACTCTTCAGACAAGAAAGTGACTGTCGCCAGACAATCCATCTTTCTTGAGAGGGAGCACATCCTAAAAAAGGATAGTGGGAGCAATATTGACTTCGATGAAGTTGATGCTCAAGATACATAGGAGTCGGTACAAAAACAAGATCCACATGTCCCCGTGGAAGAGTTTCCAGAAACACAAGTATTGCGTAGGAGCTCAAGAGAGGTAAGGGAACCAGAGAGATTTGGTTTCCTAGTCACTGAGGATGGTGAATCATTATTGTTGGACAATGATGAACCTCTCTCCTACAAGAAAGAAGTAGAAATCTTAGAAGCTTCAAGATGGCTGGATGCTATGAATTCTGAGATGTATTCCATGTATTAGAACCAAATCTTGGTTCTAGGTGATGAGCTAGTGTATGTAAAGCCTATTGGATGCAAATGGGTATTCAAGAGAAAAATGAACATGGAAGGTCAAGTTAGAACCTATAAAGAAAGGCTAGTGGCTAAAGGATTCAGAAAACGTCAAGGAATTTACTATAATGAAACCTTCTCTCCAATTGCCATGTTTAAATCCATAAGAATCATACTTGACATAGCATCTTACCATGACTATGAGAGTTGTAAAATGGATGTCAAAACAGCATTCCTTAATAAGAACCTTCAGGAAAATGTCTATATGACACAACTATAAGGGTTTGTGACACCAGGTAAAGCCAAACGGGTTTACAAGTTTCAGAAATCCATTTATGGATTAAAGCAAGCATCTGGGTCATGGAACATTCGATTTGATGAATACATAAAGGAATTTGGTTTCATTAAGAATTAATGTGAGCCATGTGTTTATAAGAGGTTTAATGGGAATGTGATCGTTATCCTAGTAGTATATGTTGATGACATATTGCTTATTGGAAATGATGTACCAGTCTTATAGTCAGTTAAGTACTGGTTGAACAAGTGTTTCTCTATGAAGGACTTAGGTAAAGCAGCCTACATTCTAGGGATCAAGATCATTCGTGATATATCCAAGAGGATTCTTGGACTAAGTCAGGGTACATACATTTACCAGATACTAAAGATATTTAGTATGGAACAATCCAAGAGGGGATTGGTTTTAGTGTCACATGGCCTACATATTTCTAAGAAAATGTGTCCTCAGACACAACAAAAGAAATATAGAATGAGTAAGATCCCATACGCTTTAGTTATAGGATCCATCATGTATGCCATGTTATTTATCAGGCTTGATGTTGCCTATGCACTAAGCATGGTAGGAAGATATCAAGCAGATCTAGGAGAACAATATTGGACTTCTGTTAAGACTATCCTTAAGTATCTAATAAGAACTAAGGATATGTTCTTGGTATATATAGGAGATGAGGATCTTGTCATAGGGTATGATGATTCTGGTTTTTAGACAAATCAGAACGATCTGAAGTCATAATCTGGATATTTTTTCTATCTCAATGGAGGAGTTGTGAGCTTGAAGAGTTCAAAGCAACCAGTTTTCACCGATTCTACATCAGAGTCCGAATATATAGTGGCTTATGATCCAACCAAGGAATCTTTCTGGATTCGGAACGTTGTCCAGGAGCTTGATGTGGTGCCTAGTAGTAAAGATCCTATCATGTTGTATTGTGATAATACCGCAGCGGTGGCTCTTACAAAATAACCAAGGTCACATCAACGGAAAAATCACATACTCTAAAAGTATCACCTCTTGAGGGATTTCTATCAAAGGGGTAAAGTTGCAGGGAGCAGAGTGTCCAAGAAAGAGAACGTGGTAGACCCCATGACTAAAGGCTTATCTCAGCAAAAGCATGAATATCATATGAGAGCTAGTGCATTAAAGGTTGTTAGCAGTTGGATCTAGTACAAGTTGAATTCTGTTGGATTTGGTGGCCTAGAACCAACTACTTTGTACTTTATTCATTAATAAATACCTTATCACATCTTGATTGTTCTTTTGTGTGACAATGCATGTGATAATGTCCTAAGAATAGTTGTTGCATTAAAGGGTCATAGTAGATACCTACTATGATGAGAACCCAGAAGCTCCATAACATTGTTATTGAATATATGTTCTATGGACGGATGATGTTATTTAAGGGAAAAAAATAATATAGGCCATTAGGGGTGAGGACTCATAAAACTTTGAGGCACCTTCTCATGGTGTGCACCCTTGGTAATATCCAGGAGGATATTATGAGAACAGGACCCGCTAATAGGAAATACACATTTCATAATGTCATTGGATGTTCCTATTTTTGGATGTGTGTATTGGTCCTTAAACTTTAAGATTATTATTAATGGGTATTAAAACTCACACACTTAGATGTATTGACAAAAACTATGACGACACACTGTTCCCAGTGAGGTATGATATGTTGGGTGCATCACGAGTGATACTACATTAATAGATAATGCGATAAAGGATTTTTCCCTTCTGTTCCCTAACGGAAGTAGATATCTCAGGCCCTTCGATGGAACTGATATAGCCTAAATAAATCCATTTCCATGGTGAGTAATGGGAAATTTCAATTCCGGAAAGTCAAAGAAAGAATAATCAAGCACATGGGTTGATGGCACTAGCATGCAACCAACTTGATTCGAGATATCGAGATAAAGGGATTATATTACATGGTAAGCATTCGTAGGAGGTTACATGTCATTACGGCGTTAACTTCTTTCTCTATGGATGTCTTGGCGTGTTGCTAGATGCCAACCTTAGACTTTAGGTAGGCTCCACCTAATTCCACTAAGAAAGAGGCCTAGAGGGTCACACACTAAGTGTGTCCAAGTATCTCAGTTAAATATTAATTTAGCAAGTTAAATAAAGATTATTCCCGATTGTGGTTTAATAATTATTTAAGGATGCCTGATCATATTTATTTGGACACTAGTTATTCGAGATAATATATTGTGGGAGAAATAATATATTTATTAGCGAGTAATGTCGTGATATTTATTTTAGAAATAAATATCCATTATTAAAGGTCTAATAAGTGTGGTGGAGGAAATAAAGAAAAATGGAAAAATAAAAGTACACGCCGTGTATTTTTTCTGGGAATTTATGAGAAATAAATATTATTTATTTAATTAAATAATACAAGGTGTAATTTTTTGGGTGTGTGTTAGGTAATAATAATAGTCAACTATTATTATTAGACATGGGGTATTACTAATAATTAAATGAAATGAATAAATTATTTCAGGTAATTAATTCATTTTATTATTCTATGTAATTAAAAATCCAAATTATATATTTCTCATTATCCTAGCCATTTTTTGTGGTTGTGCACAACAGATTTGGAAACTATCTCAAGCCAAGAGAGAATTATTTTTCCACCGAGAACTCTCTCAATCTATGAGAGAGAGATCCACCTCCATCGGATCAAGGCGATTGAAGGCGAACATCGCAAGCAAAGGCTCTTCTGCGCTAACACCCGGAGATCCCTTTGATGACATCCAGTGATACATGGAGCACTTTTGGATCACTACTAGAGGAATCCTACACTTGTATTCTACGATGCAACGATAGATCACATCGGATCGTGACTGGAAACATCAACAAAGAAATAATTCCATCAAGGTAATTCTTGTCAATTAATTAAATTAATTATAACCAACATATGATGATCATATTTGTGGTTCTGGGACTCCCCTCTTTATTTTTTCATTATTAGTTATATTCTAAAGATCTAGTGTTTTATTATCATGATGGATCTCATATTGATCATTGTTAACGCTAAAATTAAAGTTGGGTACACCCACCAACGTGCTTCTGCTGCGCCCGGAACCTATATCCCATACCACTTTGAAACATTTAAATCTTAATCCCAATGAAGGAATAACATTAAATGAAGCTTATAATATCATAAGAATAATAAGAATAATGATTTGATATATCAAAGGTAAATAAATACACTACATGTAAGGAATAAGTGTTGAACAAGACATATATCTCATAGAAGTAAAATTGAGACGAGAAAAACCCTTTTTCACTTTGGAAAGAAGAGTTCTTTTGGGAAATGATTTGTATTTTTCATAAAACCATGTTGTAAAAATTTATATCCTAGAAAATAAAATATATGGACAATGAAATTATGCTTGAAACATAAATGATGAACAAATAAAGTGAAGACATGTAAAAATAGCTTTTAATAAACTATAGAAATGGGCCTCTTTAGTGCTGTTTAAGGGAAAATATTAAGAGTCTTTAAAATGAACAAAGGATTAATTGTTTGCATAAAAATAGAAATGAAATAATATAGTTTTCATGATAAAATTAGTGATTTTATAAAAATATTTTTGGATTAAAATATATAATGTAGTGTACTTGAAAATGGGTATGAAATTGGAAAGGTCCCTTAAATCGGGCTTGTTTGTCGGGAGGAATTGAAAAGGCAACCTTATAAGACATGTATTATTCCATAAAATAAATATGAAATGATATAGATATATGATTTTGGAACATATACACAGAATTTAGAATAATTATATAAAATGAATGAAGAATTTCATTTTTGTAAAGTGGGAGAAAGTATAACCCAAATGAAAATGGAGGTTCGGGAAGAAACCCTGACCTTATGTCAGAAAGTGTTCTGCCCTTGACCTTAACATCCTGGATAATCAAATTACATCCATTAATTAAAAAATAACATTTTATACATGTATTTTATTTATTATAGTTTTATTAAGTTCATTTATGGTCTTTTTTATGAGTTATAGGGTTTAACTTCATCATTCGGGAGCATTCATTTTCTTGGTTTGCATGACCAGTTCGCTTGTTTATAAGTAATGAAGTTCATGTAAAATGTGTACAATTATATAGAATTGGAGTTATATGTTATTAATGAACATAAATAATATTTAATGGTTATATATATTATTTTTTCCTAGATATGAGGATAATTCATTAGATAGAACATTAATGATAATTGTTTAGATCATTTTGGCAGTGTTTCGATCGTCACGAAATAGTTTTTTCTAATTAATTAATACCATGTATATATATTGGTTATAGAATACTAGATAACTTATAATATATATAATAAAATATTATTTAACCATAATTATGGTTTTATGACCATCCTTTAAGGCGTTAATGGAAAATGAAAGTGTATCGTCCATGATGTCAGTAAATTGACACATCACGGTCAATGTTTTCATTTATAGAATAAGAGAGAGAGAGAGAGAGAAAGTAGTTTTATGATGGATATTTCATTAACATGATATAATTATAGTATATGAATTATAATAGAGTTATCATGTCTCTTTGTACAGGGGAGATGAGGGAAGGATAAGAAAATAAAATAAATTGAAAAGAAAATAAAAGAAAAAAAGGGAATTTTTACCTCTTGAATTCTCCTCCTTGAGAACCTCCTTAAGGGGAATGGTTTTGGTATTTTGTTGCGAAAAAAGGCTCTTGGAAGTGGGGGAGAGGCTAGGGAATATGATTGGGTAGAAATTTGACAAGCTTCAAGCCTTAATAGGTTTCATGGGAAGAGGTGGTGAGGGGTGATATTTATAGTGGAGGAGAGTGGTGTTTTTTAAATATTGTATTCATTTGTTTATTATTTTGGCTCAAGAATATGAATAGTTTTATAATTATCATAAAATATATTAAAATAATTAAGGATATTTCTAGATTATGTTTCTTTAATCATTCATGACTCAAGTAATAGTGTATTTATCTTATAATGTATATATACTGTAAATTATCGTATTTCACTATTCAAAAAAAATTTAACTATTTTAGAAAAATCACAAAAAAACCACCCTAACCAGTTTTCAATGTGTAGAATTAAAAAATGAAATCAATTTTATGAAAATAATTTTTTAAATATGAGAAATTTAATTTTTAAATAAAATCATTATTTATTTGAAAAATAGTAATTTCAAAATTATAACCAATTTTATAACACTTTGAAAAATTAATTAAGGTCACATAAACTTATATTATAATAATAAGACAAAAAATATTAATTTATGAATGCATTTTATTGAAATAATTTTATTTTAAATCATTTTATTAATTATAAAATTGTAATTAAATATTTATGACTTACAAAAATTGCAACACTTAATTAATAATTTTCAAAATATTTATTTACATATACTATGATATAATTATATCATATTAACATTTATAAGCTGAATAAATTTTATGTATACTTTCATAGGTGAAGTTACTATTCTATTGTTCATATTATTATTCCTAATGGTCACATTACTATTCTAACAATCACATTACTATTCATTAAAAAAGAAACTTATCAGAAAAATATAAAAAAATTTAACCAAAGTAAATTTTGATATTACACTTTCAAAAATATTTTTTATTTTGTTAAACCTAATTTGTAAAATTTTCAAAATTTATATTTAAAAAAAGTTTGGCATTAAAAGGCAGTAAAACTGCGTTTAGAAAAATATAGTCTTTTATGTGTAAAATTAGATTTATTCTTATCATATGTCTATAAAATCATTTGGATGAATGTAAAAACATTTGATTAAGTATATAATATATATATATATATATATCATTTATACTATTCATTAATTCTAATTTAATGGCTAGGTTATAATGGTCACTTTAAAATAATGATATTTAATTTTATATCATTATTCTTTTAAGCTTGGTGTTGTGTGAAACCTATGATATTAAAGAGATTAAATCAAAAAAATACATATCATAAAATCTTAGGGTGTTACACATATGGAGGCATAACATAAAGAAACATGGAATCGTAAGATCATGGAAACATAGGGATATGCACACAACATATAACATGACATAAGAATAAGTCAAGGCTAACTTCCAAGATAATATCACATGGTGAACAAAGTCCCATTGTGGATTAAGTTTACTCCCTAATCCCTATATAACACCTCATGAGACAAAAACATTACCCAATACAATAGAGTGCTATGTGGTCACACCCATCATAACATGTACATGCTTATGTGTTCCAAAAATAAGAAATTAATCATAAGGCATAAACATAAGAATTACCCATGTAAAGAAATGGGTTACATAATTTTTCCTCATATCATAATCAATAATATTTCATAATGATTGTATTTGATAAATAAACTAAAGGCATGTATTTACCCATAAAAAGAATGTAGAATAAGATAGGTATATATGTAAGAGACATATATGCAGAATTTATAAGAATTTTATAACATCAAAGAGAGATATAAAGTGAGTTAGAGAGAGAAATGTCATAACCCAAAGAAAAGGGTGGTTCAGAGTGATCCCTCACCTTATGTTCCAGAATTTCTCTGCACTTTAACTTAACATCCTAGATAATAAAATTAGATTAATTAATTAATTAAGAACCTTTTACATATATATTCAATTTATTATAATTTTATTATATTCATTTATAACCATTTTAATGATATATAAAGATCAATTTATCTTTTCTAAGGGCATTTATTTCATGATATCAAGGTTGGATCACTTGTGGATAATTATTGAAGTTCTTTTAAAATGGGACTATAACTTCATAAGTGAAGTGAAATTGTATTCATATAATTCTAGAAATTGAAATGGTCTAAATTTTCCTTTTTTCATCATATGGATGATCCATTCAGTAAAATGTTAATATTATATGGTTAGTTTATTTTAGAGGTTTTACTAACCATCATTAACTAGCTTCATTTCATTTAATATTATGGAAATATATTTATTTCTAAATGTGAAACAATATAAAATATACATATTTATGTTATTTTAAACAATTATAAGTTGAACTTACCTTGATATGGCAATCTATCGCGTAGCCAAATATGGTTGGTTATTGGACCTCAAGCACACCCCATACGCCAGAGGATGCTGACTAGAAGAGGGGTGGAGAGAATGTAGTGGGGAGACTATAACCCTGGTACAGAGTTATAATATAGTAGAAATAAAAAAATATCAGAGTAATGGAAATAGAGGAAAGAGTACATCATACAACTAGAAAGTAAAGGACGAACCAAGTAAATATAACAATAAACCATGTAATGTCAAGATGGAATTTATCAAATGCTAAACTGAAAATAATACAGATAAATGACCATGATTACATATATAAACTCAAAATAACCTGGTCCCAAACCCCATGTTGGTCTTGTCTCCAAGCTCTAACCCATTCAGTAAGAAAAAATCAACAACAAGTTCATTTTTCCTTGTCCAAACCTGCATCCATGTAATATTCTTGGGTACCAAATATCGGCTTGAATAGGGTGTGAGTAAAACTCAATAGATTGACACCACCATGTATAAAAAACTATAGTCTAATAATAAGTGCATGTAATAAAGTGATAAACATGTTCATTAATTAATCAACTAATATGATACAACAATCAACCTACTTCGACACCATATCAGAATATCTATGAGCATGTAGCACAACCATGCCAATAATCACCACAAGTTTATGGCATAGTCACATATACGAGTCAAGCCCTATAAGAATTACAGCATAATTAGGAAAATCTATTTATATAATAATTTTAGCATCATCAGGAAAATCCCTTTATATAATCATTTCAGCATCACCAGGCATCTCCCTTTATAAAATCATTTCAGCATCACCAGGTATATCCCTTTATATAAGCATTTTAGCATCTTTGAGCATATCCCTTTTTATAATAATTTCATCATCACGACACAAGTCATAACGGCTAGAATAACACAACATATTCCATAAGACAAAATGGTCAATTCATATAATTATCATTTTTCTTTCAATTACTCATTCATTCATTGATTTATATCTTAATCCATTTCCATACCAATTTGCACACCCATTTTATATCAATTATCACCATCCATTTAAATAATTTATTAATCCATTTTCCAAGGTGAATCTATTGTAAGTAATCACCTGAGAATTCATGTCATGATAAAACATATCTTTAATTCATTAGCTAGTTCCTAATTATTCAATGGTAGGCTCACCTCGCGGGTAGCCTCAAGCTAGCTCTTAACACCATTGGATATAAGGGGATCCAAAGTGTAGTCTAAACACATGATTATCATCACCCATTCTTCTATTTTTTAATGTGAACATTATGTTAGTTCAATCACATAATATTTAAAATACTTTAACCAAAAGAAATAGACCATAGGGCGTTGTTTTAAACCACCCACCTTTATCTGGTGATCAAAGAAATGCTTCCAATTGGTAACGCTAACAAATAATGAAGGCTATAGTGATTAAAAGGAAAAATTGGGTCAAAAAAACATTCATATTCAAATGTGGTCAAGAGATTAAACTATGATAATGGAGAACAAAAGGAAGATAGGGGGAAACCAAATAAAAGAAACTCACCAAGGATTAGATGCTTGGTGAAGATGTTCATAAGGGAAGGAATGGCTCCAAAATCGCATGGAGTCACCCTAGGGTTTTAAAGATAAGGATACACATTGGATGAAAATAAATCATATGCATTGTGGTGTTTAAAACCATTGATCCCAATAAATTCATGGAGTGAAACCCTTTCACAATGTAAAATTCTCAATTTATGAGATATGCCAAAAAAATGCATCGTCTCGGGTTAAAATAACCCTGATCGACCATTTTACATCATGAAATAGTTTCATGGTGTGTAACCATTTCATGCCCTGAACCAGTTCATGAAATTTTCTTGGAAAATTTTTCACATTGTTTAACATGTTCATGATGTGAATGTCTCCAACAGACTACTTTCAAAATAGTTCTATAAGAAAATCCTAAACCACCTATAAATCCTTACAAACCATGGATAATCCCTCATAATCTCTTTTACATGTTTATAACTAGACTCCATTAATTTAAAAAAACATACATCCCTAAACTTTAGGCCATTTCCTCATCAAATTCTCTTTATCCCCAAAAAGGGACTCGACCACCAGGGTTTAAAGAAGAAGAAAAACAACTAAAATAGTCTTAACCAAAACTCAAATAGGGACGTAACTAAAAAAATATGGGATATTATAACCTATCCACCGTATAATAGCTCATCTCTGAGATGATCCAAGCATCATTGTAGGGTCTCAACAAATAATTCTAGCCAATGTGCGTGCATATTAGATTCCCTCTACTAGGTATCCTCTTGAACATTCCCATGCTTCCACTACACTCAAACTAGAGGTATAGTATTTCCCCAAAGATAATTCTCACTATAGTCTACAATCCATATCACATTCTCCTCAAAGGATGCTCTATATCAAGCCCAATGTCATCAACTTCTATCACATGAGAAGGGTCTGGATGATATATTAGAATCTATGACATGTGAAACATGTCATGCATGAAATTTTAGCAATATGGAAGGTCCAATTGGTACACCACTATAATGACCCTTTCCACTAACTTGAACTAATCAATAAACCTAGGCACTAGATTTCCCTATTTCCTGATATGGCACCGCCCCAACCTAGGTGACACCTGAAGGAAACATGATGACCAACCTAAAACTCCATATGTCATCCTTAATGGTCAATGTAAGATTTATTCCTGCTTTATGCAGTCACAAGATTCCTCTTGATCAATTGAACCTACTCAGATATCTCTTGCAAGAGACTCAGTCCAATAAGCACTAACTCACCTACCTCCAACCAACAAAGAGGGAAATGGTACTGCCCACCATACATAGCCTCTAAAGGTTCCATTTAGATCGATGCCTAGAATCTGTTATTATAAGTGAACTCCATAAGTGCTAAATTTTACTCTAATGAACCAAATAAATCCAAAACACGGGCTCGTAACATGTCCTCTAGGATATGATTCATCCATTCATATTGAACATTAGTCTGAGGATGATAGTTTTTGATCAGGATATTATGTGATCTCATATCCTTCTAAAGACTCTATTAGAACTGATATGTGAAATGAGGATCTCTATAAAAAATGATGCTTCTCGTAACACCATGAAACCATACTATCTACTGCACATAAAGACTACCCAAATCATCAACAATGAAGGTCTCCCTTATAGAAAATAAGTGGGTTACCTTAGTTATTTGATCTATGATCACCCATACTGTATCATTATTACATGGTTTCCTAGGTAATAATGTCACAAAATCCATATTTACATCATACCATTTCTATTCTGGAACGGGCATATGCTACAATAGCCCAGCAGGCCTCTGATGCTCGGCCTTCACTTGCTGATAGGTGAAACATCTTTTCACAAATCCCGCTACAGACTTATTCATTTCTGAACACCATTACTATCTATGTAAATCACAATACATCTTTGTCAAACCTAGATTTACCACCCATCTAGAAGCATAAAACTATCTCATCAACTCCTATCGCAAGACCATAGGAACCCATACTCAACCATGGATAATAAGAACATTATTGTTGCCAAGATGCCATCATAATAGAGTCTCACCACCATATAAACTAGATCTCAGAGCTAATACCTCCAAATCAGATAATATCTCTGTCTTTATATGGTCAATAATTATGGGTATAAAAAATTTCAAAGTCAAAGATACTTGTCCCTGGGACTCCTGGACACCTAGATGCATGTTTACAAAGAGTTCCATAATCCGCTACTCATCACAAGTCTCATACACTACCTCCATATATGTCTTTAGAATCAAGTAATCAGAAATGATTTTTCCCTTTCTTAAATTATAATCTATCTCTAAGTCAAAAGACTGTAGATACTCGACCCACCTCCTCTACCGAAGGTTCAGGTCCTACTGATAAAATATGTACCTAAGACTCTTGTGGTCCATGTACACTACCAACCTCTTGACCAAAAGATTATGTCTCCATCATCTCAGGGCATGTAACATTGTAGATAAATCTAGATCATGAGTATGATAACTCCTCTCATGAATTATTAGTTTTATAGATCCATATGCAACCACTTGGCCCACCTACATCATAACTTCTCCAAGTACAACTTTGAATGCATCACAGTACATGATATATTCATTACTCGGTATAGGTAAGTTGAGGATTGATGTTGAGGTCATAATTCTCTTAAGATCCTAAAAATATCTCTCACAAGCATTCAACCAAACAAACTTCGCCCCTTTCTTAGTCAGTCCAAACATTGATGTTGTTAGACTAGAGAATTTCTGGATGAAGCGCTAATAATAACCTGATAAATGCATAAAACTTCAAATCTTGAAGGTATTCTTGAGATTCTCCCAAGATACCATGGTTGCAACCTTCTTTGGATCCACTAAAACTTTATACTCTAAGATTGCACAACCTAATAAGTTCACTTTATCAATCCAAAAACTGCATTTGGTTAGCTTGGCATAAATCCAATTATCTATCAATGTACTCAAGACAATTTCAAGATATTGGGCATGATCTTCCACTCACTGGGAGTAAATTATGACATCATAAAAAAACACCACAAAATGATCCAAAAAAGATGAAATATATGATTCATCAAGGCTATGAATACCTGAGGTGTGTTCCTCGGGCTGAACAGCATCACCGCAAACTCATACAAGCCATACCTTCTTCTAAAATAAGTCCAAGGTATGTCCATTGGTATCACCCTCAACTGGTGGTATCCTGATCTCAAATCAATATTGGAGAAGATCTTAACACCTCTCATCTAGTCAAATAGATCATCAATGCATGAAAGGGGATATCAATTTTTGATCATCTTCTAGTTCAATCTCCGATAGTCCACACACAAGTGCAAAGTCCCCTCAACCTTCTTAGAAAAAAGAACTGGAGAACCCCATGGTGATATACTAGGCCATATAAAACCATTTTATTCTAAATCTTCCAACTAAACATCCAATTCTTGAATCTATACTAGTGTAATCCTATAAGGCATGATAGAAAATAGCTCTACTCCTGACACTAACTTGATCAGGAACTCAATCTCCCGCTTGAGTGGCAAGCCATAAAACGCATCTGGAAAACATCCTAAAAATAGTCTACCACTATAGGAAAAGTTTCAGGAAGCATTCCACCATAATCTAGAGAAAGACCTTCTGTCTGATCCATGAGATAATCCAATCTACATTGAATTTTTCTAGCATGACCAACCTGAATATCACACTCAACTTAGTGAAAATAGTTTCCTTCTTCTAGAGATTGAAAGGTAACTATCCTCTGATAACAATTGATATGATCCTAGTATAGAAATATCCAATCCATACCAAGATTAATATCTAAACATTTCATTTATAACACAAATAGTTCCCAAAAGAAATGGTAACCACCAATTTCTAGAGAACACACCTTAGAACATTTGATATTCTATGACTTCACTCCCAACGGTGTATTGATGGATAAAAAACCATCCAAGTTTTCAACAAAAAATCCCAAACCATTTGAAAAAAGATAAGATATAAAGGAATGTGATGATTATGTATTAAACAAAACACAATAAATGGTAGATGATAAAATAATCATACCTCTGATGGTACAAGGTCCTATATACAAACTAGTTTTAGTAGTCTCCATAGCATACATATAACTTTTCCCTCTACCCTGGGCTCTTTTATGAATCCTCTGTATTGTTACCTTTTCTTGATATTGTCGCTCTTATGTTGGGTTAACATCTCCCCTTCCTCGACCTGAAATTTCAATCCCCTTCCATTTCTCTACTACTACATTCCCCTAAAACCCTCTATAGGTGACCTAGCCTACTATATGCACAGCACTCCAAATTAGGGTACAGTCACTAATGCCTCTTGTGACCAAAATTTCTACATTTATATCACTGCAATATAAAATGATCATGATATGGATTCCCACTACCCTAATGGCTCTACCCATATTTTTTTTGTTTACAACTATCATAGAAATGCTTCTTTACACCAGAAGAAGATATCCTAGTTCTCCCCACTAAAATATCCTGACCACTGCTTGAGGAATCTATAAGATTCCCTTCTGTGATGAGAGCCTAGTTCATCACATCCAAAAAATCTACTCAAGAGGAAAACATTCACTAATGACCTGATCTCATAGATAATTCCATCCTGGTAATTCCTCACCCTAGAAATCTGATCAGCTACTAAATATGGCATAAAGTGCTACAAATATATGAAACTTCCAACATATTCCATCACTAATGTTCCCTCTTGTGTTAGGTTCATGAACTCGAATCATTATCATCCCTTAATGTTTAAGGTTAGAAGTGACTCAAAAACTTTTACCCAAAGTCCATCCAGGATAACTCCTCTTGATTCCCAACTTAATCTACAGTGTCCCACCAATTCTTTCTTGGTCCATGAATCATGTATATATCAAGCTTCACCCTTCTATATGTGGGTGTCTCGAGGTGCTTTAAGATCATCTGTATTAACTCAATCCATAACTCATCTGCCTAGTGTCCTCCCTCCCCAGTGAATGTAGGTGGATGTTGTAGCTGAAACTATCTTGTCAGATCAAACATCAAAGGTACGGTATGAACAGTCTCTCTTTCTAAGGATTTCATGACCCTTAGGAAGCTATTGCAAAGCTGAACATCCATCTGATCCTTGGGAGCTACAAGAATATTTGGTTTAGCTGTGTTAGGATCATGCTAATTTTCACTCTACTAGAACTCAATTCGAATACGACAAGGAGGAATTTTCTCTAAAATACAAACACACTCCATAGAACACTAGATAATAATAAGTTCAACCTCAACAGGTGACAAAAATAGAGAACCACTAGCCCATGGTCTCTCTAAAAAATTCTTTACAAGTGAATTAAAATGACATATAAGTTATTTCATTTCATTTATTTGATATAATAGGTATCTCATTTCACAGTTCATATGTAAATTATATCACATGCAATAAATTTTTCCCAATCATGAACAATTCATGTCAAAACATATCCCTATGTGCCTATCATGATGCATGCATACTCATCTTGCGCCACATCAGTCCATAAGTATAAATCTTTAAAAATAATAACATCACACAAAATGTGAATCACTAAGGTGAAATAAAATAAATTGTAACAAACAAACAACATGAACATCAATCTCATCCCTAGGAACTTGGATTTTCCCCCATATCTGGGTTATTTACTCCTATTAACAAGATCATTACTAAGTCTCGTAATATCCTAGTCTTCTTTATACCTTTCACAAATAGTAAATCAATATAAAAGAACAACTTGGTGCCTCTGATAACACTTTGCAACATCCTATGATCTAAAACTATATCACATTTCTAAATCGGTTTAGTTATTGGACCTCAAGCATGCCTCCCCATATGCTAGAGGCTACCGACTAGACTAAATATCAGAGTAATGGAAATAGAGTAAATAGTACATTATACAACTGGAAAGTAAAATATGAACCAAGTAAATCAAATAATAAACCATGTAATGTCATTCTAGAATGTATCTAAATGTTAAACTAAAAATAATATTGAAAAAAATAACATGATGACACAAATAAACTCAAAAGACCCTGGTCTCGAACCCCATGTCGATCCCATCTCTAAGATCCAAATTATCCAACAAGTAATAATCAACAACAAGGTCCTTTTCCTTTGTCCAAACCTATAACCATGTAATATTCTTGGGTACCAAATGGTTATCCAAATAGGGTGTGAGTAAAAGTCAGTAGTTCAACACCACCATGTCTAAAAAAACCAGTCTAATAATAAGTGCATGCAATAAAGTGATAAATCGGTGTATTAATTAATCAATTAATACGATGTTACAATCAACCTACTTTGGTACCATTCCAAAATATATTTGAGCATATAGAACAACCATGTTAACCATAACCACAATTCCATGCAATAAACACATATCTAGGACAAGCCCTATAAGCATTACAACATAACCAGGAAAATCCCTTTATATAACCATTTTAGCATCACCGAGCATAGCCCTTTATATAATCATTTTATCATCACCAGTCATAACCCTTTATATAAGAATTTCAGTATCACAACACAAGTCATAATGGCTATAATAACACAACATATATCATAATCCATAATGGTCAACCATTTGTCTTTCAATTAACCATTCATTCATTAAGTTATATCTTAAGTCATTTATATGCCAGTTTTCACACCCATTTTATATAAATTATCTCCAGTAATTTTAATAATCCATTAAGACATTTTACAAGTTGAATATATCACAATAAATCACCAGAGAATTCATTTCATTCCAAAACATATCTTTAATCCATTAGATAGTTCTTAATTATTCAAGGGTAAGCTCACCCCACGGGTAGCCACAAGCTAGGTCTCAACACCATTGGATCCAAGGGGATCCAAAGTGTAGTATAAATACATGATTATAATCACCAATTATTATATTTGTTAATTCGCACATTTTTTTGGTGAATTCATGTAATATTTCACATACCTGAACAAAAAGAAATAGACCATAGGGAATTGTTTTAGACCACCTACCTTTATCTGGAGATCAAATAAATTATTAAAACAAATAATTCCAATAAATAATGAAGTTGATAGTTATCCCAATGAAAAAATAGTTCACACAAAAATCTAGATTCAACTACAGTCAAGAGATTGCACCATGATAATGGAAAACGAGCAGAAAAGAGGGGAAAACCAAAGCAAAGAAACACATCAGGGATCATACACTTGATCGAGACATCCAAAAGGAAACGAATAGATCCAAAATAACCTAGAGTCACCCTATGGTCTGATAGATAATACTTCATGGTGGATGAAAATAAATCATACATGTTGTGGGGTTTAAAACTGTTGAGCCCAAGAAATTCATGACTTGAAACCCTTTCACGACATGAAATTATTGATTTACAAGATATGATAAAAATCGCATCACCTCAGGTTAAAATAACCCTGATCAACC
This sequence comes from Viscum album, assembly GCA_963277665.1. NCBI lineage: Eukaryota > Viridiplantae > Streptophyta > Magnoliopsida > Santalales > Viscaceae > Viscum > Viscum album. The sequence continues at coordinate 3,398,892 of OY728136.1, forward strand.
ATTTCACATTGTGAAATAGTTTCACGACATATAACTATTTCACACCTTGAACCATTTCATGACACTTTCCTGGAAACATTTTCACATCGTGTAACATTTTCACAATGTGAAAGTGTCTAGCAGATAGCTTTCAACCCAGTTCTGTAGGAAAATATGAAACCACATATTAAGTCTTAAAAACCATGTATAATACCTCATAATACATTTGAAACATTTATACCTAGACTCCATTAATTCAAAAAATATATACATCCTTGTACTTTAGGTCATTTCCCCAGTAAATGCTCTTCATCCCCAAAAAGGGACTTGACCACCAAGGTTTAAAGAAGAAGGAAAAGCCAACTAAAAGAGGCTCAACCAAAACTCAAAGAGGGATGTGCCTAAATAAATATTGTATCTTAAAATAAGTGAATTTAATATTTCCATGAAGGAGGTAATGGGAAATGAAGACTCATCATCCACAAAGGTGGAGAACCCATATAATACGGATGATGTTCTCATTTTTAGAATAAGAGGAGAAGAGAAGATTGTGGATGATAGATATTACACTAAAACAATAAAATTACATCATATATATGATTTTGGAGTTATTATACCATGGTTAATGTAATTTTTTTGGATGATGATGAGGAAGAGAAAAATAAGAGACTCGATTTGGGGTATTACCTTCTCCTTTGGATGTCTCCTATTGGGCTTCCACTTAAGGCACCTTGGATTGATCTTTTGATGAGACCAGAAACACTAGGAAAGTGAGGGAGATACTAGTTTAGGGATTTGGGTAGAAATTTTTTAAGATCCAAGTCTTATAAGTTGTAAAGAGAAAGGGTGGTGAGGGGTGATATTTATAAGGGGATGAGAGGGGCGTTTTTGAATATTATATTAATTAATTTATTATTTTAGATCGATATTATAAATAGTATTAATTCTTGTGACTATATAAAATAACCAGTGAATGTTAGTTCAAAATAATGGGTTCTTACATCATCCATGACTCAAATTCAGTTATTTAGCTTAAAATGTTGAATATCATATTTTACCATATTTCACTATTCAACAAAAAATCAACTATTATATAAAAATACCAAAAATTCACCCAAGCCATTTTTTGATGTGTAAATTCCAAAAATGAAATACATTTTATGAAAATAATTTTCTAAATATGATAAATTTATTTTTAAATAAAATCTCATCTATTTGGAAAATAACAATTTTAATATTATGATCGATTTTATGACCATTTGAAAATTTACTTATGGTCTCATAAGATTATATTATCATCATAATGAAACATAATATTAATTTATAAACCCATTTTATGATAATAAACTTTATTTTAAATCATTATATTTTCTATAAAAATGAGTATAAACATATATGTTTTACTCAAATATAAACACTTTACAATTTTTTAAAACTTTATTTACTTTTATCGTGATATAAATATCCCATATTTTCATTTTATAAGTTAACTAAATATCATTTTACACTTCCATAAGTGGGGATACCATTATAATAGTTAGGTTACTATTCTTAATAGTAATATTACTATTTCAATGGTTAGGTTACTATTATAATGGTCAAATCACTATTCCAATGGTCAGATTTTAACAGTCATAAGAGTTCCACTACCTATAAATATATCGTATTTCATTCATTATACATTAACTTATATTTTATCTAAATTTTATATTTTAAATTTCAATAAGAATATTGCATTACTAATATTCTTCTTTATTTCTATAGTTTTTTTCATGAGTGTAGTTATTCTGTTGGATTGAGCATATCCAAATTTTCATATTTTAGTTATCTTATTTTCTATTTTTATCCCATTGTAATATTTTCAGTTATTATATAAATTTTTATTCTATAAATGTAATTTTTAAATTAATATAATGTATTTGGTTTTATTATGTGGTGTGTGTGCATTATATAAAATCATATTACTAAATATGAAACAATTATAGAATGGAAAATTCCATTGATAAAATTCTGGGTCATTGCATTCCAGTGGGTCAAGATTTAACCCTCCCCAAAATAATTGGTAGACACTAAAAGGACCTATTTTATTACATGTAAGTGGCCTGAATTTCTATTTTATTGATGGCCCAAAGGCCCAACTAAATGTGTCCCAAAGTCCCCTGAAGGAAATAAACTAAAGGTTTGAATAACCAATAATTTTTCACACCATTTCACCAGTCCTAATACCCCCCCCCCCCACATGATCACATCATGTTTCCTACTATCACACCATGGTAGGTCACTCCTCCACCCCACATCAGAAATTCATGTTGGTAGAGGGTCGGTTGATATGAATTAATGCACCCATCATTCTTTCAATTCATCCACCCGATGATGCCTACATGTAACCATGTTTTGTTTCATACTAGTTGTTTTGTTCCATCTGCCTAGTCACATGAGCAACCTGTGTTACCAGTTATCATGTTGTGACGCCCCTTACTAGTAACTATCCTATCCTGCTACCCTCTACCACACTATGGTAGGGAACCCCTCTATCCTACATTATAAATCCAAGTGGGTATAGATCATGTTGATAAGTGTCAATACACCCATCTCTCTTTTGGTCCATCCATCTGATGATGAATGTGTGTCTCAATACCATGTCGCTTACCTAGTCAGACCATGTCATTCATCTGGTATCATTGTGTCACCTTGCTACTTGTTTTTTTCATCTACCTTGTTCATGCTTATGGTGTGAACATCTTTTTAATGCCATAAATGGCCAGATAAATATCCCTTAATAGAGCTACCAAGATTTGAACTCTAGTTGGATACAAATTTATGGAGTGACATTACCACTCAGGTACGCCCTAGACTACAAATAATTGATAAATGATAAATAAATAGTAAATAAACAAATGATAAATAATAATTAATAAATTAATTAATATAATAAATAAATAATATAAAAATAAAATAAAAAAACATTTTATGAAAATAAAAAACACCGCTAAATATTTAGCAATGGTTTTAACCACCGCCAAATGAATTATCTCTAAATAAAAAACCATTGAAAAAAACTACAGTGAAAATATATCTAATTCATGATTTCATTATTATTTATAGAAATCATTTTGAATCATTTATTTTTGGTTTAAAACACAACTAAATGCTAAAAAAATGTCCACTAAAGATCATTTTTCTTATAGAGTAAAAACACCAGGCTCGGAAAAAAATAAAATGGATTTATACCTCAAGAAGGTATGGGGTTTTACAACCTCCCCACCATATATCCATTCATCTTGAATATGCATTGATGAACATTACTGGGACTCGTCGGTGAATAACACCAACCACTGAGCCTGCATATTAGACTCTTTCTGTAACTTTCTAGGTATTTATAGAATAATACTTTTTCATATCTATTAATATTTATGAATAAGATATTAATTTTATGTTAAAGAGGACACTTTTTCTGATAGCATACTCAATACACAACAACAATTTTGTCCTAAATATTATGTTTCACACAACATTGAGCTATACCAAAAAATAATACAATAATAATATTATTAATTTAAATGGCAGTTAATGTCTAACTGTTGTATTAGCGAGAATAAGCAGAACTAACTACAATATGATTATACATGTTTTTTAAATTTTTTTACATTATCCAATAAATTTTAGAGGCTTAAAATGAGAATTAATCCAATTTTAAGTATAAAATACTCTAATATTTTTAAAAGGTCATTTTACTGCCTTTTGATGGAGAACCCTTATTAAATCTAGTTTTTATCACTTTTATATGTTCTATTTAAAAAAATAAACTTCTTCTTTATAAGTGGTAAATAAAAATTTACTTAGTTTTAATTTTGGTATTTTTATGATAAAATTCATTTTTTAATGAATAGTAAAAAATACTGCATTTTAATTCAAAACTGTCTTTTCATATAATTTATTTATATAGTTAGATTGTCCTTTTAATTGGTTTTAAAGTTTAATTGGATTATTTTTTTATAATGTAATCCAATTTTGTTCATTGGAATTAATTTCACATTGAAATTGAACATAAACACATGTCAATATTTTGATAGTTTTTACTTTTTAAAAAAACACTTTCTAGTTTTGACAACGAGAATTAATTTTAAATTAATTACTACAATTTATGTGTTTTTAATTTGGAAAAATGGATTCCATATTTGAAATCATAAGTTCCAAATTTTATAAATAGTTAACTTTTATTTTTGAACATTATGAATAGTAACTTCAGTAATTATTTTTTATTTACCATAGTTAAAGGGTAAATTAGGTAAATATAGGTAAAAAAATATTATAATAATATAAAACTACCATAAAACATGTAATAATCCTATTTTATGATATATTTCCGACCATTATCATCCTTAGGCCAAACTTTTAGCATTTGGGAGCCACTTGGGTGTGAAAATTACATTTTATAATATTTAATTTAAAGAAAAGGGAAATATAGCATAAACATATATCTCCTAACTAAAACAATTTTAATTTGGTTTATATAAATGATATATTGGACTATAAATAGTAATTATAAAGATAAAAATATTTCCTACATAATGGAATTTTATTTATAATTTTTATACAATTAATAAATAATTTTATTTATGACACAATGATGATGCAGTGATTACCTTATTAATGAAAGATTTAAATAAATGAAATTATAAACTTTAAAATAAATATACTTTGAACATTTTTATGACATCCACGAATTTTATGGATTATTATGACATTTTATATTTGAGTTAATACCTTTTTTTCAAAGGAATCAAGTTTTTATGACTTTAAAAAAATCAATTACTAAATAGTGTCAAAATTGACATAAATGAGTTTTTAAAAAAAATACTATTTTATTAAATGATATAATAGTACTAAAAATATAATATTCAGAAAAATGACTTATAGAATTTTAAAAATTTCCTTATTGATCCACTTGTGGTTCTCTTGGAATTTTATAGTAACTATAGTAACCAAATATTATGAAAATACAAGAAGACATAGTAAGAGTTAATGTTTTTAACTAAGGGTTAAAGCTAAAAGGTAAGGTTAATTCTGTGACCTAAACTAATCTAAAACCTATTGGTTGAGAGGATTTAGACCCATAATCATCTTATCATATAAATTTATCACTTTTTAACTATTATAATTTTAAAATAATTTTATAATAAAATAATATTTCAAGACTTTCCTAAAGTGACCCTCCTCCCTCTTATAAAAGGTCACCACTTATACCCACTTACACACACCTATAAAGCATATTGTCTCATCAAAACTTTTCTCACATAATCTTTCAACATCCATACCTTCCTCTTATATTCTACACTTTTGGCATAAATCCATCATAAGGAGTCCTTTTTTGAAAATAAAAACGAGATACTCAAAAAAGAGGTATTTGTTTTATCACCTCTTTCAAAATTATTTTTTTATTCTACTTCATATTCTTATGTCATTTCCATGATAAAGTAATAAATAAAATATATTCTACATAATAAGATTTTATTATAGTTATGGTAAAACCTTATACCTTCTTTTATTCATCCTATGAATAACAATATCACCATGCGTGCGTGCATACGGTGTACCGTCTCTACATCGTGGTGTAATTTTTATCCAAAAACACTTAATTTGGATGGATATAATGATGAGTATAATGGATTTAAATAATTAATATAACATGATAATTATTCTTTATCATTAATATGTCATCCAATTTTATACTGTTTTACTATTAAGTGAATGATATCGTCGCCCGTGCGTACGTACGGCCTACCGTCTACACGATGCGATGTGATTCATTCTACATGATATTCATTAAACCATGATTATATATATAAATGGAATGAATAAATATAATATATATTATATTTATATTGTCTCTGTGATTATTTAATTTTTATTTACAACATACCTTTATGATTTCCATAATATGTAAATACGATAATTTCATTTGAGGAAGTACAGACTACCACCCCCTCAAAGTGATATGACTCGTTCATGTCATACATGGAACGTATAAGAGATAGAGTTAATGAAATTATATAACATATATAACACAGATATTATAATTTAATTAAAATATATTTATGTATCATTTAGTTTTCATTCCTTTAATATGAAAAAGAAATGAAAATAGCATTCATGCGTACGTACGGCCTACAGTCTCCATGAACGGTGCATTTAATTTCTTATCTCCAAATGTTATAGACTATTCTAAATATATATATAATATATATATATATATGATATTTAAATCATGAATAATATTCTTGATATGATGTAATTTTGACTACATGGACAAGTTACATCTAAACAAGTTCATTTTCGACTCAAGTACTAAATATCGACAAAATAACCAATATGAACTTAAATAATTATGTAATTTTTATAACATGGTAATAAGTGATATAAAAGGAATAATAAACTTGAAAAAATTTCTCAATCAAGTATAAATTAACCTAAGTTTATTATTCAGGAATATAAATAATTAACAAGACAATTCGGACTTAAGGTAAGGGACTTCATCTCAATATCCTTTCATTGAGGCATATTTGGATACAAACTTCTTTTATAAAGTGTATAATAAACCCCTTTTACTTTTAATTTCATTAAATGGTTTTAAAAAGGGATATTTTTTTATGAATCATCTTACTAAACAATAAAATTAATGTTTCTTCTTAACTTACACGACGACAATGACCTTTCTGCCACCGCGAGCAATATTTGATATTTGGTTTCATCTACAAGATGTAATGTTTTTAAAAAGAAAGAAATTAAATTACATATTCCTTTTTAGGTATTTTGTTTTTGAAAATGGTTTTTATAATGGATTTATTATATCGATATCTTGATATGATGTCTTATGATTGCAATGTGGAAATGTTATTTTTCCTTTATACTTGTTCATATGTTATGATTATGTTATGGTTCTTGGGCATTGCTTATGTATACAGGTGGATTCATGATAAACCGAGAGTCGGTGAGCCCATGATATCTCTCCAATTCGTTGGGTAATATGATGGAGGTAAACATTAAGGTTTCTCCTAAGATATTTAGGGAATATACTGAGATGGGTATTCTAAACGTAACCATGAAAGTTACTCCCTATGTAGTTGTGAAAGCTACTATGTAAGTATGATATGGATGCCACAAGTTACCTTTATGTTTTATGATTTCTATGATATTTTTTATGAATATTATGATTTCATGATATAAGATAAATTTTTTGTGTTTTATGGGTTAAAAGTATGCTTTTTTTAAAATGTTTTTATGGGTTTTAAATATTCATAGACTAACGGTTTTATTTCTTATTTTATATTCCTTACTGGGTTTTTTATGCCCATCCCAAGTTTTTAAAATTTTTCCCATAGGGTATAAGTATGGGTAAGATAAAGGAATAAGTAAATAAGATTTTTATCAAGAAAAATAAGTCATGTTTTATTTTAAACAGTTTCGTTTTGTGAAAAAAATGGATAGTGAGTAGATTTGACTACTTTGTAATTTTTGAGTTGTTATGTAATAGTTATGGCCTAATTCTCTAAAACTATAAACCTGAAAATATCCTCAGTGTGAATTATTGACTTAAATTAAGATTAAGTAATGTTTAAGGTTGGGGCCTTATAATTTCTCCCATGTCTCCTCCTAGATACAGACATTCTTCTGTTGCACTCATACCAAAGGAATTGTCTTCCCATATAGAGTCGTCTCACTATGATCTATAATATGAACCAGATTCTCTTCAAAGGATGTTTCAGATTTTATCTAAACGTTTTCAATGTAAATAATGTGATTAGTATCAATATAGTACTATAAAATACCATCAATTTTCTAGTTAGGAAATACTGGGGGGGTTTAGATTTTTGAGTTTGGTGGATGGGTCATTTTTAAAACGAGGTTTTTTATCAAGAATCCAAGATTTTGAACATATTAAAGGGATGTTTTTTAAAGTTTTTTGAGGCCTGGGAGGTTCTTCAAGTTCTCTATGAGTCTCAGGGGTTTAATATTTGTTTTTGGAGGTTTTTTTATGTTTCTTTACAAGGTGAACGGTTTGGTGTGCACAGTTTAGGATAAACCATGTAACACCCTAAGTGTGGAGTGCTTTCTAGATTTTTTTGTATATTTCATGGTTTTCTGGCATGGATGATGAATAGTTTTAGGGAAACTATATGTATTTTAGAGTAAATAGTATGAGGTTTCTTAGATCTGGGACTTAGAGCATGATTTTTACATGTTTGCAGACAAAACGTGTGAATTATTATAGATAGTTCCAGGTCCAATTTTCATAGTTGGTGCACAATTGGTAAATTGTGTGAGGTGGGGTGTTTTGGGATAATGTTGATCACATGTTTGGTTCATGGTTTATCCACCCATTCATCCAAACTATTTTCCCCTTAAAAAGTGGAAATTTTTCCTTTTTCCCTCATATTTTTATAACCCAATCCACCTTCTTTTTCTCCTCTCCCTCAGTCCAATAGTTTCACATGATTCCTCTCTATCTCCTTTATTCCTATGGTGAGATATCCCCTATTTATCATTTGTTTTCTCTACCATTGATTGTGATTAAAATCTTATGTTGATTCTATGGATCCTTTAACTTCTATTCTTTGTCTACCCATTTATGTTTAATATTCCATATTTTCAAGTAATTTGTATGATTCTTTGTTTTATTTCAATTTAGGCAAAACCAAAATTCAATAATAGACTTGTCGACTCTTTTAAGGCTATGTTAGGTGATCCTTAAGCCTAACCCATAGTATCACTTATTTGTTTAATTGAATAGTTTTTGCGATCACACTAGCTATCAGGTGTCAACCAATAATTTATTAAATTATATTACCTTTGGTTTCACCCTAATTAAAATGTCTAATTTAGACATTCATCCTTGTATTAGCTATATTTTAATAAATGTTTAATCCATGTTATAATTATACCAAAGTGGGGTTATGTTTTGAATTGATAATTTTAAAATTGAATTTTAGAATCATCGGTAAATATGAAATGGATTTGACCTTGAGTCATGCCTAAATAATGGTAATCTTGGTCTTGTAAAAATGATGATGATTTGGGATTTGGTTTGGAATTAATGAAATAGAATGGTGTTTTCTCAATAAATATTTTGGAAATAGAAGTAGATCAATGGTGTTTTTTTTATAAAAATTGAATGGTTTCCTTGTAAAATGTTAAGGCTTGATTAAGTCTTGTGTAATGAAAAGTGGTATTTTATAATGAAATGTTATATGGTAATGTTTTCGTATATGTTTAATAGGTAATGAGTGCTTTAATGTGGTGTTTTCTTTTTAAAAATTGGAAGAAACTTTGAGATTTTTTTTGGAAATGGTGACTTGTATTTGAAATATTTTGAGTTAATGAAAACATCCCTTTGTGGGTGATCTTATTTTAAAGATAAGTAAAACACCTTTGAGGCTATCTTATTTTGGAAATGGGTTATGTGGACATGTGAAATGATGTTATTTTGTAAAATGGTTGAGTAATGGAATGCGCCTTGTTTTGATAAACTTGTAAATAGTATTTTTGAAAAATGCTAAGTTGTTGGTTATGCCTTGGATAAGAAAACTTCTATAGGGTAGGTCCGTGTTACTTAAAGGATTATACATTTGCTTAGAAAAATCTTTTAGGGAAGTTTCATGTTACTTGAGGGTGTATTATTTTTCAAAGAAAAATCTCATAGGGGAGGTCTGTCTTACTTGTAGGATTATTTATTGGATGCAAAAACTATCATAGGTGAGTTCTGTGATACTTATTTTGTATATTTGGGATACATGGGTCGTTTATGGTTAGAAATATTCACACAAAGTTCTCAAAGACACCTTGACACTGGTTGAAATAGTTATGGTATATAACATCCTAACCCAGCTCACTTTTTGAATAGTAACCAAACCATAATGTTATGTAACCTCAGGCACACCTCCCCATATTCCAGAGGATTCCAAATAGTAGTGGGGATCTAAGATGTTATTGTGAGGATATTATACCCCCTGTATTAGAGTGAACAATAATGAATGAAGAACTAAATATCATAAATCATAAAATAAACTTAAATTGGAACCAAATACATATAAACAAGAATAGAAAAAAAAGGAATTGTAGTACAAGTCCAAACATCTATTCCATACATACAATAGAGGATTCCCACTAGGCTAACCACTTATACAGAATAAACTAAAATAAATAAAACAAAAGGGTTCTACTAAAAATCAAATCCAAACCTCATCCCAATATCTATATACTCATCTAATCCATCCCACTTGATTAACATTAGGCCTTTTCTCAACCTATTCCTACAACAAGTGAAATTATGCTCAAGTACCCATGTGTAGTGGTGGCCCGAGTAGGGTGTGATCACATAACTTGATAGGGAACCACCAACGTGATCTTGTACTAACCAACATATATAGTGATATGTGAATGTAACATACTCAACTGAAATAAATAACTACTAGAAAAATAAATAAACAACCATTATTGATCCTTATGTCCATGACCCTAATTGACCACACCAGCTTTGGCCAGTGTTAGGGTGGCTTTGAGCACATCCCAAAGACCACACCTCCCAAGTAACATACGAGATCCAAATTGATTCCATCCTCAACTGTATCTTCATGAATTCAGGGGGATATATCACAATAGTCTAAACATTTTAGTTCTAAATACATGGAATCTCAACCATGATTCTAGATCTAACTCATGGTATCCATAACCAGAATCTCACGGCTCCAAGGACCCATCTTGTGGTATTCCATGTGTTTGACTCCAAATATATGGCATCTATAACCATATATTTCACAGCTTTAGGAAACCATCCCACGATAGTCCACGCATCTAACTCTAAATATATGGTATCCATAACTATATCTAAGCTCCAAATCCATGAAAACTTCAACAACAAGCTCCAACTCCATAGAAGATCCAACCACATATAGATCCAAATCATGGTAGCCTAACTGTATCACATCTACCCTGAGGACACATTTCATAACCTTCCATAATAGAAGAAAACACAAGGAAAATTTTAACACCCATGCCATCCACCATCTTATCTACCCCATCGGTATTAAAAATTGGTTTGGGTTCCATGTGACACATAAAACCATCACTACCCATATCCATATATACCTGATTAGGGTCATTCAATCAATGGGGTGCCCACTGGGGGGCCCTCAATATCAGTATAATAGATGCACCCTCACATGAGTCCTCGGTCTCGGATGGGTCTCAGTTTAACACTTGATGCTTGAATGAAATTAAGTTCATTGACATCACCATCAAAAAAATTTAGCCTTTCTAGCTACATGGGGCATGACACACTGGAATCAATCAAAGAGATGGACCATGGCCCATCTCGGTCATCACGACCACTCTCGGTCTGTCCACCCATCCCAGTCCTATTCCACCTAAAGTATTTCCACTAATTCCTATATATGGTCTAACAAGCTACTTTAGGTCCTTCCTCACCTATCAAGTTGTCTAGAGGCCACCAGGTATCTTGTAAAATCCTGGGTCCATACGAGTGTCTAGAATTCAAGAGAAATTTGAACTTTTAAAATAGTGGATGAGATGTGTTTTGAAAAATACATAAGAATGAAATTTTAAAGAGTTAAAGTACCTTAGGAGAGGATTTTTTGTTGTGGGGTGTGGATCAAAAGTGAATTGGGGTGCTTGGGCAGGTGTCAAGAGAGTGTGAGGTGGTCAAGCTATTGAAAAATAGTAATCAAGCCACTGGCTTTCCTATGGTGTCTGATAGTGGTAGAAACCACTACCTACACCCATTAGACCTCTAGTGGAAACTGTTAGTGGAAGGATCCACTTCTTGAATCCACTATTCAGCAGGTGGAAGTTTAATGATGGAAAAATTACCAAATTTCCCCCTCTAGTTTTTAATAAGGGAGACCTTATTCCCCCACTTTGTTTTGTGTATGTGATTCAGTTGATCCCTCCCCTTGGGTTACTCCTTCTCCCTTGGTTTTGGGATAGTTTTTTGTATTTTTATTCAGTTATTCAAGGTATTTTTCTCATCTAGTGGATTCCTCTCATCCCCTTCTTCCTCCTCTCTAATTTTTTAGTTCTTTTATTAAGTTTTTGTTGGTGATTCCATTGGAGTATCGTGGAATCACCCAATTCTCTTTGGGATTTCATGTGTCTTACATAGAGGAAAAATTGTGATTATGTATTCCCATTTTCAAATTTCATTTTGATAAAGTTATATGGAATTATTAATTTTATTAATGTTTTCCCTTAAATTTGAAATTAATTTTTGTTGTTATTATCATCGTTGGTTAAGGATTTGGACCAGAAGGTATTTGAGGGTACGTTGTGGGTATTAGGAGAGAATTTGGTTGTGGTTATGATGTAGTGAAATCTTTTAGTAGTTTATTAATTGCTTATTTCTTATGTACATTTGTTTCCAATTAATTATAAATGTTTATAATTAATTTTTTTTGACATTGTGGCTTGATTCAGGTGCCTAGTTGGTGATGGGAGCCTTGGCGGGCCTTATAAAATTTATCGACCCTAAAAATTAAAGTATAAAAGCATCAAATAAGGTAGGTGTTACATAAATTTTCCAATAGTATTTCTTTCCTTTATAATTTCATGTTATAATAGTCTCACCAGTTACAGATGATGACCATAGGTTTTAATTAAATATTTTAAATTTAAAATTGGTCATATTTAGCACCCTTGACACGTTTGAGACTTATGGGAAGGTGGTTACTATTGAAACACCTTGGCATTGATTCTAGACTTGTAAATTCATTAATTAAATGGTTTTTTAAATGGAAATGGTATTTTTCAAAAAATGTATTTTGAAATAGAAATTGGAATTGTTAAAATTGCTTGTTTTTTGAAAAGAGACTATGAAACTGGTTTGATAACTTGTGTTTTTTATCTTGGAATGGGTAATTGAAGTGGTATTTTGAAATGATGTTCAAAAACAATATTTTGGGAAATAGGGTATGTAATGGAAAATGGAATTGATTTTTTAAACAGTTTTGAAATGGTTTTGGCTAATAGAAAAAGGAACAGTCTCTTGAATAGAAGTGTTAACTGATCATTATACCTTGTTTTGGTTATTTTGGTGTTATTGAAATGATGTATGTTTGCATTATAATTTAAAATTATATGAATGGTTGTAATGGTTAGACCTAGGGTGAACAAAATCCTGGGTGGATGATGAGATTGATGGTTAAGCTCGGGGTGAACATGGTCCCAGAGTGGACACTGAGATTGATGGTTAAACCTAGGGTGAAAATATCCCCCAAGTGAATGATGGGACTGATGGTTAAACCTAGGATGAACACAGATTCATGGTGGATTCTAGGGATCTGAGGATGGGTATATTACCCTAGGATTCTAGATGTTTAGTTAGGGATGGGTAAATTACCCCCAAAGGGATATGGTTTGGAATAGTTATTGTGACATGCTTAGAGAAACCCTAGTATTGGATGAAGAAGGAATGTACCATTCCCAGGATGAACCCAACCCTCAGGTTTGGAATTTGTTTTTATGTTTCAATTTAAATGTTTTAAAGTTTGTATTTGTACTGTTAATCTTGAGAACTTTTTCATGCACTGATATCAGACCGATTATATTTAGGGACATCATTGGTGGTGGCCTACTGAGTCATGATCACACCCTTATTGGGCCACCATGGAACTTGGGTACCCAAGAAGACCTTGTTCTTATATAAAAGTACAGTTTTCGAGCAAGGCCCAATGTTGATGCATGTGATTTAGCTTCCTATGTTGGAGTTAGTCGATGTGACCAAGTAGGACTTGGGACTGTTTGGGGATAGTTTGTGAGTCTCCATTATATTTATTCTTAGTATTTCTTATGTATAATCATCCCATGGGGAATCCATTTGGAATGTGTGATACTTTCATTTTTTATCGCATACAATATTGTATTTATTTTATAAGCACTTTCCCGAGTTGCAGTATTATCTAGATGTATGACTATTTCATTTTCTTTTTGTTTTAATTATGCTCTGATATGAGGGTATAGTCTCCCCACAGTGTATTCCTAGGTCGTCGCTACTAGTTAGCAGCCTTTGACATATGGGTAGCCAAGTCTAGGGATTGCAGCATTCCACCGGTCTGGGTTCCATCTAGTGGTCTAGGGTAGTGATGCATTACATATATCAATAATCCCATCAAACCCTCATGTTTTGGTTATCTCAAGTAATAACAACCCTTCCCTAAGAGGTTATTAAAGGATCCTATTCTATGGCTGGTAAGTCTCCTTAGGCTCGGTCACCCCACATGAGGGGTCCATAGGTCACATAATCAATGTGGTTAGTGCCACAACCATTAGTGTTCAAGGCATCAAGTTAGTTCAATAGGACCAATGTGTCCTAGGGACTTTAGTCTGGTCATCTAAAGGATTTAAACCAATTTATTCATTTTAATTTAAACATTCAATATAAATTAAATAAATAATTTAATAAAATTTCATGTCCCTAAGAGGCGATCCATAACATTCAAATCCATGTAATTGAAAGTAATAAGCCATTAGGCTAATATGGGAGACCACCTACCTCATTACAAAGCTTTTATAAATATCTACAAGGGTTAACACCTCTTCCAAAGCCTAATGATATCTGTCTAGCCTTGTACATGATCAATCGAGCTCATCACAGTAACCTAAGCTTCTAACTCAATCCAAACAATAATTATTAATTAATTATAACATTTATAATTAATTAATTGACTCAATTTAACCAAAAAATATTCATAAAAACTCACTGGGCCATCAAGACTCACCATAACCAAGTCCAACTGCTTATGGGAAGTTTATTAGGGACTCCCAAAATTATTCTTTGGCTAAGACCTAAGTATTGAAACCATTTTCATTATTAAAAATAATAATTTAATTAAAAATATATAAAAAATCATGTTATGGAATACCTTTGATGAAACGATGAGTGTTTATAGATGAATGTCATATCGGGATATCCTCTTCATAGGTTGTATGAAATCCCCATCAAAATCAGGTGATTCCACCATTCTCCAGTGAAATTTCCATTTCTAACCTAAATTAAAACAATTCAAAATCAATGAGAAGAAAGAAGAGAAAAGCTGGGAGGAGGCGGAGGAGACCATACCTTGCACCGCTGCTGAAATAACCCAATAATCACACCCCAAATAAGGTGGTACCAAGGGAATAAAGGGGAGGGTGGTCTGATCATGTAAGGGAAATAAAAGGGAAAGTGGGGGTCACCCCCTCAAAAAACCCTAGGGAGAGAATCGTTATTTTTTCCATTAAAGGCCCATTAGAAAGCCATTATCCACTAGCAGTAGCTACTTCAACTAATACTAGACACCACCGACTAGTTGTTAGTGCATACCGACTAGTTGTTAGTGCCTACCGACTAGCTAGCGGATCTATTTTATCTTGGATAGCAGCAGCCTCCTAGCCTCTCTTGAGGCTCTTATAAGCCCTCAGGATGTATTTTGAGACTCCAATCATGTCCAAAACACCTCCCTTGATGTGTTTCATTCCTCATAATTCAACTCCTAATACTAATTCTCAAAACAACAAGAACACTAATTTAAAAATTCAAATTCTTATTGGATTTTGAACACCCGTATGAACACCAGGTTTTAGAACCTCCCCACCTTAATGATTCTCACCCTAGAGAATTCTCTATGGACATCCGAACATAAAACCCGACCTACATCTACCTCCAATTTTCATATGAATGACCACATTCCACCCTTGAATGCTCGACATGATTCCATGGTGCTACTTGAAACATATGGCATTTAATTTCTAAATGATTGATCCAATGCTTACATCCTCATGAAGAATCATGATAGCACACCATGACTCACATCTAACCTAAGGCACCCTCATGCCTTTGTATAAAAGGTCATCCAGCCTAAGGCACTCCCCACCTCAGAATTTAGCTCGTGATGTCCAATTCAGATGTTACGGAATTTATAACCTCATAATTTCCTACTAAAACATGCTTATATCATCCTAATTATTTCCCTATAATGATTACCAATTATGAACCTGATCATACTTAATAACATCGCATCCTATTCTTGATTATGATATGAATCATTTGAATTCTAGTTAATTATGATCAAAACCTAATTGCACCAAATTTTCCTTAAAAATTCTCTAACAATCCTTGAAAGTTTCTCTTCATATCCCATAAAACATGTTCAATACAATTCGAAACTGACCATATCCAATTACATCATAAAACACAAGTTGAACCACCTCTGGCTGACCTTCCTCAAAAAAACTCAGGTCCAGCCATTGACGCTTCACCAAAGATTTACAACAATCCATTTTTACTTTGATTCATCGTGTGATCACTCAAACATGACCACTAAAGTCCATACTGAACCTTTGGTGAAATCTCACACCCAGAACATCAAATGAATGAACCTATGTTGTGCTTTCCATGAGCATAGATGCAGTCTTGATCCAACACATTTGGATTGTTACAAGCTATCCCAATCCTGATGACCATTCTCAGACTCCACTCGATACCATATAAATTTTTTACCCAAACTTTACTAAGGAATCCAGTATTAATCATATCCATTTATTCACTGACATTATAAGTAAAAAATGATCATCCAATGACCGGTACCATTATTCCATAACCCTTCTCATGCAAGTGTCACACTCTTGCTGCCGACTTCCCATTCCATGAGTGCCAACCTGGAACTCTAATTAATCACTCCTTCCTAGCTCAAGGGAATGACAACCATAACCTCTTCTGAAACTCAATCCTTTAATGAGGTTCACCACCCTCACCTATCCACTGGTGAAATTTCCACCACATTTCTTCATGTGCCACTCCTCCATAGCCATGCTCGTCTCGTCCCATCAAAACCTAATTAAGATTCACCTATATCAATAATTCCACCACACATAATCCAATTATAAAGTCTCCTCTACCATGTATAAACATTTATGATTCCATCAAAACCTCATGACATTATTCCCATAAGTTTTTTATAAAAACTCATCCGTTCTCATCTTGCACACATCCACTTACCGATCTACTATTTAGAATGGGTACCATACGAAAATGGAGCATACCATTCCCACCTCATCCTATGTAGCAGGTGTAAAATCCAATACTACCTAATACATCACCTGAATCACACTCCCATGATCTATACATCATTGATACTAGGTTGACCATGTCCCACGACATGTCAGTCTCATCATGCCAGTATCTCCCTTGGAACTCCTCTTCAAAATCAGGCACCCTACTAGTGCCATGTCTATTCACATAACCAACCACCTCATGATGGAATTATAGCACCATAGGATCCCATACTTAGTATAAGGCATGAAAACCTCATCCACATGCTTATCCACCATTAAGTGTCATTCCAATCACAAGCATCCTCCCTTACTTTAACTACATTGCTAAAATCACATCCGAAAAACACAAGGATAAACGTCACCCTAGTTCTATCCATAAAACCACGCCTTAATATCGAAGGCACTAGAATTCAAGGTTATCATCATAGAAAACACCAAGGAATCGTCATGCCTTGGTCACATACCTAATAGAAACTCCCACAAACCAATCTCACTCTGAAGCACCTACCTGCACTTTCATCTCTAAGGAAACCACTAAACCAAGCTAACCCCTCTCACTAGTTACCCCCAAAGGTACTAAACATGAATTCACTATATCCCTTAGTTGAAACTAAGGGTCTATAGGTATCCCACCTTGACCTACTATGTCAGGTATCATGTTAGGGTCACTAGGTCCGACCATCTATCCCCAATTCCAAAAACTCATAGAAGGTCATATCCTACAGTATCCAATATACCCAAACACCCACTCTCGGGTCTCACATACCTCATATAACCATCATCCATCTCATGAAAAACCATTAATCGTCAGGAATATTCTCACTAGAATCTACCTACAAGACTACTCCCTCAAGGATCACCATGGTCACAACCAACAACATCATCCTAAATGACCTATTTTTAACCATAAACATGAGGTTTGGTTAGATATAATTTCATTCAAAGATATACGAGAAAACCTATATAGGTTTTACTATTCACTTTAAATAATTTAACCTAAATAAAAATTCCCATGAGGGGTTTCCCAATAAGGAACCAAATGCTTACATTTACCTAATAGGGTCACACCATATCCCAGACATCAAGGGACTATGTCTTCATCATCATGAGCATCACACAATAGATCAACATGATCTACTATCAGAAGAAAATGCATATATAGCCTGTCCTAGTTGAGTAGAACTCCGCCAAGAACTTATATAGGAAACAATTTCATGATTAGTTGTTAAAACTTTAAATAACTAAGCCTCATCCTTCAGTAAAATTGCATAATAGTATACCTACATGTCATGTGGATCCTACATGACTGATATGATGCATGCAATGCCTTTTTCCGCCACTGGAAAAGATTCAAAAATCAAATCATTGGCCTCTTTCCAATGGTACAAGAACCAAAAATCCATGAAGAATCATCAATCCAAACATCATGTGAATCACGCAAGGTAAAAATCAGATACAACAGTAACATCAAACACTAGGAACATAAATCCCATACACCTAGTAACATGGACTTATTACTGGAACAAGTGTTCTCAATATGCCAATATGATATCCATCATAGGCTCTAAAACATTCCTAAATATATGGTCTACCAAATCCTAAAATAATGAGACAAAATAAAATAAATTTTTAGGTACCACTTTATAATGTATCAAGACAACTCACTCTGTAAACAATAACTATACTGGAACACTGTATGACCTCAGGTGTGCCTTCTCGTATTCCAGAGGCTACCGACTAGTAGCGGGGGTCTAATATGGAACTATGGGGAGACTATACCACTTGAATTAGAGTTCACAGTAATAGATAAATAACCAAATATCATATATAAAAAAACTAAAAGCGGAAGTCTATAAATATAAAAAATACTGAAAATAAAAGAAATATAGTAAAGGACCAAATAGTCATTCCATACATACAACAAAGGATGCCCACTGGGTTGACCACATATACAGAATAAACTAAAAGAAATAAAAAAATGGATCCACTAAATATCTAATCCAAACCTCATCTCAAGCTCTATGTACTTATTCGAGACATCTTGTTCATTCAACCCTGGGCCTCATCTCAACCTATTCCAGCAACAAGTGAACGTTTGCTTGATCACCCATGTGTAGTGGCGGCCTAAGTAGGAAGTGAGTACATAACTCAGTAGGTAAACACCATAATAGTCCCATACTAACCAATATATGTAGTGATATGTGAATGAAACATGCTTAGTTAAAATAAAAAAATCTGGAAAATAAATAAACAACCACTATTGATCCTTAGGTATGTGACTCTGATCCACCATAACTACTTCATCCAGGTACAGGGTGTCTCTGAGCACATCTTAAAGACCACACATCTCAAGTAACATGTGAGATGTAAATATATGGTGTCCCTAACTATATCCTCATGAATCTGGGGTCACATCCCATGGTAGTTAAAACATTTTAGATCCAAATCCATAGCAACTCAACCATGCATCCGACTCCAACTTGCCATAACCATAATCTCAAGGATCTAGGGACCCATCTTGTGGTAGTATGTGTGTGTGTATTTAAATCCATGGTATCCATAACCATATATATCATGGATATAGGACCCATCCCATAGTATTTTTTGTATCTAACTCCAAATCCATGACAACCATAACCATATTTGAGCTCCAAATCTATAGTAGCTCCAACACTGAGCTCCAACTCTATGGAAGATCCAACCACATCTGGCTCTAAATCATGGTAGCCTAGTCATATAAAATCTTCCACAATGCTTCATTCCATAAATTTCCATAATATAAAAAACCAAAAGGGTTGGTTACATGTTCTTCATCATCATCTTTTCCCCTTAGGTTTATATATCAGTTTGGGTTCTAGGTGACACCTCCAACCATCATTATCCATATCCATACATACCCGCTCAGGGTTGGTATTTTAATAGGGTAACCACTAGGGGCCCATGAATCTTGTTATAGTAGAGGAACCCTCATATAATTATTCATTCTTGGTTGGGTCTTAGATCAGTACTCAACACCTGGAGGACACTACATCCCTCAACATCATCATCAAATTGTGTGGCCTTTCCGACTAAATGGGGTATGCCACACTGGCATCCTTCAAAGACATGTCCCATGAACCATCTTGGTCATCAAGGTCACACTTTTTCCATTCACCCATACCAGTCCCAGTTCACATATGGTCTATCTACCTAGGCCTATGTGTAGAGAACCAACCTAGGTTGTCATCCCCTTGGCACACGACCTGACTTTCCATAAGGCCCAAAGGGAATCATTAATCCCCACGGGTTGTAAAATAGTTCCTATGAATCTCATGAATACCTTTGGGAAGTATTTCTCCTTAAATAAGAGATAAATGATATTATAACATCTGCTAAGAGTTCAATATAGACCGTACTTACCTTATATGTCAATTCAATATCAAACATATAAGAAACCAAAATTAAATAACATGTCAAACAAGTCCTAATCAACAACACTAATATAACCCATTCATAAAAAGATAAAACATCACCCATAAGTAGAATGATATAACATTGAATAAATAGATACAATATAAATAATTTAAAGAATCTAAAAAGATGGCATTTTTTAGCTGATGCAACACTAACCAGAAATAAAACAAACTCAATAAACTTGATCCATACCCAAAACCATCTCCATGCAACCTATGGTTTCTCACCACCACTCAACTCACCCCACTTCAACCTTAAGAAACAATACATGAATCTATCTAGAAACCTATAACCTGAAATATATATAGGTGTGAGATAAACAACTTAGTATATTTCCACCCACCGAGACTATGTAATTTGTTTCATAAGGCAATTCATAAATTCTAGTTTGAAAATATAACTAAAAAAATAGGACTTCAAAGATAAGTAGATGAAAAAAACTATCAAATCCAAAAATAATCTTTCAAAATATTTCACTTTTTTTTCTTAAACTAAAAACACATTATTTTAAAATATTTCCACTATCATAAGTAATTTAGAAACCACACATCCATTAACACTTCTCAAAAAACAAACCAATTTTTTTCTTTAAATGAGAAAAATCACTTACAAAATATTTCACCGGTATAAGCCACTTTTAATCCAAAACACCCATTTTAAAATCCAGTTTAAAAACCCAAAATAAGAGTATTTATTTTCAAAATAGGTTTTCCAAATATCTTTGAAAACCATGTTTTAAAGGAAACAACATAAACACCCATGGGTCAAGCATAATAAGGTAGGAACCACAAGTCACAAGATACATGATAAATGTAAGCATGATATGGGTGACATAACAAAACAATAAAGGGGAATGATATAATAAATTATTGGATTGAAAACCCTATATAAACCATCAAACAAGCAATTGAATTTGTAATGGGATTTATCCTAAGATCCCTAATATGAAACACATCTAAATTTATTAATTTATTTCTCTCATAAAACAAAAACTGGCGTATGTGGATTCCAAACCAAAAGTCATACAACTATCCCAAAAAAGACTCATTATTATGACACACCCCTCTTATCCCTAGTTCCTAGCATAACTAGAGGGTTACTAGTGATTTTTGAACCAAATAGTGCAACATAATCATAGACCTTCCACTTAGTACCCAAGTTTCCATGACCAATAAATAAGTGATGTGAATGGATATGCAAGCCAAGATTAACATTCAAGATATAAGAAATGACTCTCCCTATCCTCCTACACCCTTGAAATTAATATCCCCATATCCCATACATCTACTGTATAATAAACATAATCTTACAAAAGGGGAACAATAAGAATTACATAGTGACAATCAACCCACACAAGGGGTAAAAAACTCAAGGGGGAAATCATAAGGGGTACTTTATAACTAACACATACCTATATTGGGGTGTGGAAAAAACAATTATTTCCTAAGTTAAATACATTATAGTGGTAAACCTATGTTTTCTTCAGAGATAAGTGCACAAAAATAGAGTTTCTCACTTTAAATTAGAGGAAAAGTGTGTTTTTTTTAATTTTTTGATTTTGAAAACAAAAGAAAGAAATGAAACAAGAAATTAAAAATAGATTAATGAATAAAGTTATTAAAAATAGTAATATGAGAAGTTTGATTATGTAAGGGTTTCTCTTTCAAATTAAATGTCATCCTAATACCCGGTTATCTAGTCCTCTTCTTCTAATCCAGTTAAAGCGATACTCAACAATCACTTCCTCTCACTCCCTTAGTCAAATGGTGATGGTGAGAATAAACCTTGCCAAAATATAATCTTGGTTTACCCTACTTCTTATGTGTGAGATAGTTTTAGAAAATACCCTCAATTTAATTATTAAATATCTAATCGAGTCTTTTTATCTAAAATAATCAAGAGTGTCCACTAACCCTCCCACATGTACTGACAATTGTCAAGTACTTCACCACTAATACCTTGTTTATTCTATAATATATAAAACAAAACCTATTAGAGGTAAATAATGATAATAAACCAAATAAATAACAATAATAGAATCTAAGACCAAAAATTATTGTACTTGATAATAAAAACTACTATTAGAGTATTGAAACTAACTTTAAAAAATAAAGAAAATGATTTTTATTCTATAAAGTGAAAGAACTCAAGAATTACAAAAAGGAAAACCTCTCATTCCTAAATCACTAAAAATTTTACCCCCTCCATGTTAAGATTATCCAAGAATAAAGGGGAGATGAATTCATTACAAAACAAAGAATACTAAAAAAGGAAGAACAAAAAATTTATTCTCCAAAATATTTTTGTTGGAATTTTTCACCATTTTTTCACCACATGCATGAAAATATATAAGAGGTATTATTGAGAGTTATTTGAGATTTTCTTATATATCATAAATAAAATTTTAAAATACTTTGTAAATTTTTACAAAAAATCATCCCCAAATTACTGAATCTCTCTTTTTCAGGATAAAGAGATTCTTCATCTTCCTCCACTTTGATGCATGTAATGGCTTCCTTAATAAGAGAATGTATCCATGAAATTTAATTTTAACAAGTTACTTTGAGTCCTTTTTCATATAAAACTATAATATCCTAATTTGGTTTCTTTTATCTTGATATATTATTCATTTAATGAGGAGTGTTCCATTCTATAAGCCAAAAAAAATTTCCAAATAGATTTATTTATTTGGGCCTCATAGAGATTAAATGAGAACTTGGTCAAATTGAAGAAGTTTAAGCCCAAAAATAATGGAAACCTAAAAAATAATTAATCCATTTTTATAAATAATTAAATGGTTGTGATTTAAATTAATAAGTGATAAAAATAATTAAAATTACAAAATTAACCAATTTTAACATTTAAGCTCAAAACATCCCTAAAATCAAATGTTATGATGTAATTAAGATCAAATTGATAAAATAGTGTGGATTAAATCATTAAAATACACATGAAAAATAATGTAAATATTATCTTTATCAATTCTCCTACACTTATAACTTGTACTCTTGGAAAAGTAAGCATCAAAATCAAATCAAAAAAATTAAAACACATACCCATGAAATCCACCAATTTAACACCAAGAAATAAAAGATATCATGAATCATCAAAAACATTTATTTAAAGTTATTTATTCAACTCATTAAATCCATTTACACTTCATTTATCCTCTCATACACACAAAACACTTACCTCACATGAATTTTCTCTCATCACACAAAAGTTAATTTTCAATAAGGATTTTCTTATCCAAACTTGTGAAAGAGTTAATATAGTCTTTATAAACTTCTAAATATCCACCTTATGTGAGTAAATAACATGTGTTTATCAGGAGGAATTTTTAGGGTTTTTCATTGCCTTTTGGTTGGTATATTTTAGATTTCAAAAATTCTAAGTCTGAATATGGAGTATTGGCTCTTTTTAAAGTAAAATTGCATAATTATAATTTTCACTAAAGTATGTTTTCCTCATCACTCCCCTTGGTATAAAATAATCTCTAATCATCATGAATAATTTAAGGAAAGTGAACATCATTCATTATTTTATTATTAAAAAATAATATCCACTCAATACCCTTTAATATAATTGATTTTTTATGATATTTTTAAATTCTACATAGATTGATTTTTGAAGGAAGTGAGAGTACTTTAAATTTTAAGTAGTGGTAATGAATTACCATCCCCTGTCTTGAATAAAAATATATCTTTTCATATTCACAGGCTTTATTTTTATTTTATTTTTCTAGTATCTTCAGCTTAGAAGAATTTTTTGATTTCTACTTAAAAGATATAGAAGGTTACAACTTTTATAAGAATGACTTTTTTAGAATAAAACCCCCTTTTTAGCATTTTATTTAAACCCAAATAAGTTACAAATGATGTATCACATCACAAGACATATTTCCCCCTTACTTAAGTTCAACTAGATCATGCATTTTCACTTCAATAATAGGTTGTATAAGGAAAATTGACTTGTAATGTGGTTAAACTAATAGGTTGTTCATGGATAATAAAAGATACAAGGATTAAATATATAGGTCATGCCAAAAAAATTATTCTCTTGAAAATGGGGATTTTAAAACCAAAGAAATGCATCAATCATTTAAGACACATGTACCTCAATCTCTCAAGTTTTTATAGAGATGGGTCAAATTTTGGTTAAAGAAAGCATGGATTAGTTCTCTCAAGAAATGAGGTGAATGTAAATAATATGAAAAAAAGGGTTCATAAGCCTCATTTTAAGGTGATTTTAAAGATAAATACATTGTGATGTGGCATGTGATTCAAAAATTAGAGGTATTTTCATGAAATTCTCAAAAATTTAAACTTGAAACAAAGTCATTTTCCGCATTCATTTATGTTCAATTTCATGGGATAACTTGGTTAACTCATTGAAATGGGTTTCAAAAATGGAAAAAATAATAATTTGATCTCATAATTTTCAAAAACACAGAAAATTTGAAAAAAACACAAACAAATTGAAAAAAAATTAAATCCTTAACTATAAAGGTTCCCTCCCCCACACTTAAGTGACATATTTTACTAAATGAATTCAAGTATATTTAACTTGTTAAGTATATTTTTAATTGATTCATGATAAGCAAGTAAGTGTTAAAGATAGGTAGAAATTAGTGGATTTTATTGATAAACATGTTAGAGGAGTCTGATATACTCTACTGAATCTAATAGAAAGTTTCCATGGAATTTATTCAGCCTATATCCATTAATAGTGAATGGATACTTATATACTTCCTTTATAATCTTCATAGAATTGAAAGGATATACATGAGTAACTATAAATAGACTTTCCCGTCTGGAATTAAGTTTACCTAGCATTAGCTTGAGTCTTGAGTTAAATAACAACACTATGTATACAAAATAGAAATTTTTTAGTTGGATCAACATGTCATGAGACACACTTATTCTCTATTTATAAATCATAGAATTTTTAAAATCTTCCCATATAATCTCATCCATCTATTTTAGTTGAAATATTCTCTCTTATCCATCTCTTTCAAGATCCAAATTCATCTCTCTTATATCCTAGTATGCCTTATGCTATAATTACATAGGAAGGTGACAAATTTTCCCATAAATAAACCTTTATGGACTTATTCTTATTAGGTTTTTTAGGCTTTAATATAAGCCCATAATGTTTCTTCCAACCTTTGGCTCCAATCCTTCATGTTCAGTTTCACATTCTTTTAAAAATTCCTTTGATTTCCTGATTGGACACTTCGGTTTGACCATTAGTATGTGGATGATAAAGTGTTGATGTTTCATGATTCACCCCATACTTTCTCAGTAAATACTCCAATATAATATTGAAAAATATAGTCCCTTGATCACTGATGGTGTCTCTAGGCACTCCAAACCTTAAAAATATGTTAGTCTTGACAAAATCACAAAAAACTTTATCATCATCAGTCCTGGTGGATTTTTCTTCCACGAATGTTGAAATGTAATCTACTGCAAGAAAGATTTAATAATTTCCAAATTACATTGAGAAATGTCCTATAAAATTGATCCCAAAGACTTTAAAATATCATAAAAATTAAGTGGCTTTTGCTTAATTTCTTATCTATTTGAAATATTTCTAGAAAAATAATATTTTTCATAGCTTTTTCAAAATTCATGAGAATCTTTAAAAAGGGTGGGATAATAAATTCCAGATTCTAAAACCTTCCTTGTTGTCCTTTGAGGTTTAAAGTGGCCTACACAAGAAAAATTTTAACAAAATTCAAAAAACTCAATTTCACTTTTAGGAAAACATATTCTTATCACTTGATCATTTCAAATTTTCCAAAAAAATGGATCTTCACAAATATAATATATGGATTCAGATTTTAGTTTTTGAATTTGGTGTTAATTTAAATGATGTGGGACCTGATATTTTACTAGATAATTGACAATGTTAGTGTACTAAGGCACTTATCCTTCAATCAAGTACATATGATCTTCTAGAATGTGATCACTTAGTGGTTCTTGGTTTGGAATTTCAACTTTAGGAGTGTTGTTCAGTCTGCTCAAGTGATTGAACACTTGGTTCTAGGATCCCTTATTGTCATTGATTTCTAATTTTAACTCCTACAATAGTAGAATACATCACACGAGCCTTGGTTTAGATTCATCCTTCTTTATTGAGTACTTAATAGTTACATGATCAAAAAATACAGTCACTTTAGTTCCAAGAAGATATGATCTAAATATTTAAAAAGCAATAAAAACTTACAAAAAATCTTTTTATATGGTTGTGTTATTGAATATAGATGCATCTAAGGTCCTTTAGGTGTAGGAAATGACTTGTTTCCAACCCTCAATTAGCTGATAAATAATTGGTCCAACTACTTGGTTGGAAGTATCATACAGTAGAATGGTTTTTCCCGATTTTTTGGTTGCAACACTGGTGAAGCAACCAATATCATCTTTAACTCATCAAATGATTCTATACACTCAGCATTGAAATCAAAATTTTCATCTTTCAAGAGTAATCTAGAGATAGGGAGAGAAATCTTACAGAAATATTTGATAAACCTCCTATAGAATCATACATAACCTAAAAATTATCTAACATGTTTCACACAATTTGGGTAAGGAAAATAATTTTTCACTTCAATTTTTTATTTATCCACTTAAATTCCTTTTCATGAAATGAAATTCCCAAGGAAACTTATACTATCAACCATTAAATTAAACTTTTAAAAATTTAAAACAAGATTCTTTTTATGAAAGTTTTCAATACTTTTTCCAAATTTTTCAAAAAATGGTCAAAAGAATTTCCAAAAAACTTTGAATTCATCCAAGAATACCTCCATGAAATATTTAATGTGATCGTAAAACATACTTACCATTCATCTATAAAATTTACCTGGATCATTACATAATCCAAATGGCATCCTTTTGTAAGATAAAGTGTTGAAGGGACAAGTAAAGGTAGTCTTCTCTTGATCCTCAGGAGAAATGGATACATGAAAATAACTTAAAAATCCATCAAAAAAGAAATAATGAGTTATCCCTACCACTTTAAAACATTTCCAACCCTTCCAAGAAAATACCTTTTCGAAGCTTCATCAGGCCTCTTCTAGTGGTAAGGTAAATTGCATGCCTTCTTCTCCTTTTTCTAGTCCTCAGGTGAGAGATCCCGGCCCTTTTGGTGACTCTCTGCTTCTCCTAGAAATTATTTTTTCCATTATGGATAACCCCTCATTGTTAAATCCAGAACCAGATACTCCATCCATTCTAACCAACCCTCATACTCCCTCTCCTAGCAGGATACGTACTCCCTCAATATCCAATATTGAGCTAGCATGACAATCTCTCCAACCCAAAAATCCTCTGACATCAGGCACAAAAACCAAACATCCTAATCATCAATGTTAAACTTCATAATATGGAATGACCATGGATTAGGATACCAAGTTAAAATGGATTTAATTTCTAATGATATACTCAATAGTAATTCTTTATTAGTTTTGATATTAGAACCCAAGTAGAATGAATCTAAATTGCCTGTCTTTGTAAGCATAATGAGGTTACGTCAATGCATGAATGGACTTCTTGAGAATGAGAACATCTGGATCTTATAGAATTCCAACATTACAGTGGATAAAGTAGGACCTTCTGATCAGTTAATTACCACCAATATTACTACTGGTACGCAACACTTCTTTGTGTCTTTTTTATATTCCAAATGTGACCCACAGGCTAGGTAGGCATTATGAAATGACCTTAGTTCTTTCACCCTGGGTGAATCTATGTGGCTAGTGGGAGGAGAATTTAATTCCATTATATATATATAGAAAAAGAAATGTATGAGATCCTCCTCCTGAAATTCCATACAATAATTTTCTTCATTCGCATCTCTCAACCAATTTATGGATATGGGCTTCATGAGAGACAAATACACATGGTGTAACAATAAAAAGGGATCCAGTCATACTTGGTGCCACTTGGACCGATGCTTCACTAATATCCAGGATATTAATTCCTACCCAAATACCAAATTCTCTCACCAAATTAATTCCCTTTTGGATCATTCTCCAATTCTTATTACCCTGGCTCCCAAAAGTGAAGGGACTAACTGCTTCTTCTTCTTTAGTAGGTGGATTGTCGAACCCAACTTCCATCAAGTGTTTTATTCATCTTAGTCCAGTAATATGTATAATATTCAGTGGGTTGTTCATCATAGATAACTAAGATTCTTCAATAAATACATTAAATCTTGTAATAACCCCCCCCCCCCCATGATTCATAACCTGGAAAACATCAAAGCATCCATTGATAAGATGGAATAAAAGTTATAAGAAGTATAGAACAAATCACTTTTCAGTTCCCTTATGATTAAAAAGAATATTTAATAAGATATTATTCTTGAACAATAATGATCAAACCATGATAAGTATAAGGCCTTGTGGTTAATAGAATGCAACAAGAATACCAAGTTTTCTCATTCATGTATAAAGGAAATAAGGTGTGTCTGTAGTCCAAACATTCTCTTAGAAGATGGGTCTTTATCAAATAATATTAAGGCCATTGGAGGTATGGAAAAAAATTAAATATATTCTTATTGGTCCAAGTATTTTTATGCATGATGGATTATTGAGGGTACATGCTTCTATTTTTGATGATATTCCATGTGTGATGACAAAACAAAATAATAGAATTTTAGAAGAAATTTCTGAAGAGAAATAAATTTGGGAGGTTATGGTAGTGCTCAATCTAGAGAGCTCCCCTAGTCCTGATGGATACTAGACTCATCCTATGTGTCCTGTTGGGATATTTTCAAGAATGACCTTATGGTGGATGTGAAAGATATTTTTAGATAAGGTGGCCTACCCTAGGTAGTCAGTGCAACTGACCTAGTTCTCATCCCAAAAGTCAAGGATTTATCCTCATTAAAGAAGTAATGGCCTATTAGTATGTGAAATTTCCATTGAAATATACTCTAGTATTATCAATAAGAGATTATCTTGGTGCCTCCAAGGATGGATATATGAGGATCATCGTGGCTTCATTAAGGGAGGATCCATTCAAGGCACCATAGGCCTTTATAAAGATATGATTGATGATATTGATAAGAAATCTCAATGATCAAATATATTCATTAAATTGTACATGGATAAATCTTTTTTCAGGTTTAAATGGGGATTCATTTTGAAGGGTTTGAACTACATGGGCTTCTCTTCTTGGTCTACAAACTTGTTTTTCAGATGTTTTAGTTCACCATAGATATTAATCTTCTTTATGGGTAAGGATTATTGGTTCTTAAAATTAGAATAGGTGATGAGGTAGAGGGATATGTTATCTCTAATCTTGTTTATACTAGATCAAGATTCCCTTATAAGGTTCATTAAATTCAACACGCAATCTAGGAGCATACTTATGTTTTGGTGCAGAAAACACTTCAGTGGTTTATCTCATCTAATGTTTGTATACCATGGTCATATTCCTCAATGGTAGTTATAAATCCATATATAGAATTAATAAAACTCTCTATGAGTACTATAAGTGGAGTGGATAATAAGTTAATCATGAAAAAATTAATATCTATATATCAAAATGGTGTTCATAGAGGCATGCATAAACAATCGAATTCAGTATAGGGATCCATAGAATGAGATTTCCTATATAATATTTAAGAGCTCCAATCACATCTAGTGGCCTCTTTATTAATAATTTAGACAAGGTGGTTGATATGATTTCTTCTTCTTTTCATAACTAGAAAAAACATTTATTTTTTTGTGGCATAATAACACTCATTAACAACGTTCTTTCATCTATTCCCATGTATGTTATTTTAGTTATTAAAGTTCTAATGATCATAATCATGAAAATCAAGAATATTATGACCTCCTTTATATGGGATTCTCATTCATATTGAATTTTTCATTGGGAATCATGGTCAAGGATATAAAAACCTATGAATGAAGGTGAAATCGATTTGAGGATCATTTTAGATATGATGAATTTTTTGCATGTAAGTTTGGTGTGGGAGGTGCTCGAAGGTCATGCCCTATGGGAAAAGTTCATCATGGTAAAGTATGGTAATATCTTGGAAACTGTAAAAGGGGAGGTAACTAATCTATGGAGGATGCTCCAAATCTATATCCCTAATCTACAGTTCCATGCATGTTGTATTGTTGGGTGGGGTGATATTAGATTTTGGAATGATAATTGTGATGGTTCCACTCTCGGATACCCTAGTTTCTCAGCCTTGAATATTACATTTAGTCAATAATGTGATTATTACTCCTTTTACGAGGCCATTTTATACAAATATTAAAGTGATACCTTCAATGTTATCAAGCTAACAGACAAGCAGGACAAGTGTGTCTTCACAACTTCATCATCATGTGCCTTTTCTGTTAAGACCTACTGATCAGTGCTAGTTGATTCATAAGACCAAGATAGTTAGGGACATATTCTATGGTTAAAATAAGTAACTATGAAGTTTAAATTTATCCTTTGGCATTACAGAATCATTCTATACCCACCAATGTGGAGTTGAAATGTATGGGGATCAATATCATTTTGAAATTTTCTTATTGTATGTACCCTAGAAATGAGTCGACGTCTCACTTATTTTTCAAGGTTGAATGGGATAACATTGTGTGGAAATTTTTGGATGATTTATCTATATTTTCATCCCCAGTTCTATAAGGAAAATTTTTCTTTCAATTCTAGTTCTAGGGAGTGGGAAAGAACAAAAAGTAGAAGAATTCAAGAGATATACTTCTATTTATTAGATGTTGGTTCATTTGGGTTGCAGGTAAAACCAATCAGATTGAAGGGATATTGTGATCAAAGAAATACCATATTTCTATAATGAGGGGATTAGTTTATGACTTGGAGAAACTTCTGAAAAAATGGGATGATGCTACATATTTAAGACAATTTCTGTCATTAGGGAATTATAGTAGTTCTATTCAAAGGGTGGTTCCTCAAGGTTGGTGGATATGTTGGAATCCTCACTCTAATTGGTTGAAACTCAATATTGATGGCTTATGTACTTTGGGTTTCATTAGGGGGTGGTATATTCCATGATCCTAGAGTCTATGTTTCCACTTTCTTTATAGCTTCCTTTGAGAGAGCTGAATCACTATCGATAGAGGCTTGGGAAATGATCACATGTTTAGAGTTCTGCAATTCTGAAAATATCATGCTCACTATAGTTGAAACTGATTTCATGAAAATATAAAATTATATAAAGAAAATTATATCCACCTATTTTTTCATATCTTATCAAATACATATATTTATCTCTCTCATCAAAAACAAGTTGGACTGACTTCATACATGGCATAAGGGAAACAAAATAACTGATTTTATTGCATCAAGGACTCCTCATGGTGGCTAGTTTTTCTCCTTAACTAGCTTGGTCTCTCTTCCCCTTTAGTGTATAAACCTCATCATAAGTGACTCTCTTGGGCTCCACTACTTCAAACCCCCTGAATTTTGGTCCCCTGGTACTTTTCCCCGCTATTTTCTTCCTATTTCTATCCTTGTATTTTTTATATTTTAATAATATATAGTAATGATTAGTTGTATAAAAAATGATTTAGGTATTGTAAAAAAATTTCTCCCTTCCAATATCTCTAACATATAGTCAATAAAGGGGTTTGAGAAATTATCTTTTCGAGTGACCTAATTTAACTTCTTAAAGTCTATACACACTCTCCAATTATTCTGGATTCTTATAAGGATTAATTTATTCTTTTCATTATTCATAATAGTTAGGCCAATTTTGTTAGGAACAACATGGATGAGTCTAACCAATTGTGTATCTAGAATGGGATATATGATCTATGTTTCCAAGAGCTTCTCAATCTCCTTCCTAATAACCTCCATCAAGGTAGGATTCAGCCTCTTTTGGGGTTGTCTGATAGGTTTGGAATATTCCTCTAACAGAAATATATGTGAGTTTATTTTTGGGTTTATTAATGGAATATCACCTAAGATATTCCCTATTTTCTGGATATTCTCTCCCAAAATATCAATCAAAAATTATTCTTGGGTTTTACATAGATTATTATAAATTATCACTGGTAATTTCTCTCCTTCCATGTGGTACTCATATTTCAAATCAGTGGGAAGTGGTTTTAATTATAGATTGGGGGATGTTCAAGGGATGAAATTAAATTTAGGTTACCTAATTACAAAGTATAAATAAGCTATTTATAAGAAATCATATTATTTTCTTCATCATTTAATAAAAAATTAAATAAATCAGATGTTACCTCTTCTTCCAATATGTAATCAGAATCTTTGGATTTTAGGGCACTCACATATTCTATGGTATTTTTAATGGTAAATTTATCTCCTAAGGATAATAATATATAAAAAATACTTTATTATTCAATTAGTTAAGTACCTTCTTCATGGGAGAGTGCAAAGAGTGAGTGATCATCTAAATGGTGCCTCATAGAGTCAAAAATATTGAAGTGGATAGTTTTCTATCCAAACTCCATAGTGAGTGTTCCTTCATGGAAATTGATGATGGTCTTAGAAATATTTAATATATATCTCCCCAAAATTATGGGTGAGTGTGATGTGTACCTATATTCTCAGCACATAGAAGTTAGTTGTAAATAGGAGATCTTTGATTTTCACAAGGATATCTTCCAAAAAACCTACTGGGAAAACCATGGATTTATTTTCATGTTGAACCACCTCTTATGGGATTAAAGTATCCCATGTGAAAATAAGTGTATATTGAATGAGTAAATACATTAATTGAATTACCTGTATCACATAAATAATTATACAAATTTAAATATTCAATGGTTCATGGAATGGAAAATGTCCCTAGATCTTGAAATTTGGTTGGAAACTATGGTGTGATAAGGGATGAGGCACTTCTTCCTAATATGATCCTATCATTACCTTGAAGTATACTATTATTTGTGTTAATATCCTTGATAAATTTGACATACTTTGTAATTTTTTGGATAGCTTCCAAAACTGGGATGTTAATTTCAGCTTTTTTAAATGTTCTTTTGAATCTATCTTTGAAGTTTCTCCTCTTTGATCTTATTTCAATGTGTAAACCTATAAGGGAATAGTGGGGGAATGTCCTTATTTTCCATTTTTTTCTTTATAAGGTTGTTTCTTGTCTCTTACTCCTTGTTCTATCCCTCACCACTTACACTTTATTTTCTTCTTCTTAGGGAATTTTCATAGAATTTATAGAATTCTTGTCTTCATTATCCTCCTGCAGGGATGGACTTGTTTTAGTTTATAGTGTGGATGGTGGTGGAAATTATATTACACTTATTTTTGTTATCATACTCAAATTCTCATTGGGATTTGGGATCATTTTTTAATGACCTGAACTTTTTTAATGATATTTTTTTCCTGAAAATGTGTGTTTTATACACAAAAAAACTATATCTCTTTAATAATGAAGTGAGTATAATTGAAATGTGGCCTTTTTGTTTTCAACCATTATATAAACATAGGGTAATTATTACCATTGGTCAATATGACCATTGGTAATTATACTCTTGATAATAATTTTAACATTATCATTATAGTTTATAGGTAAAATTTTGACAAAGGAAAATCGATACAGAAAGAAGAGACAATGGCCTCAACTAGTAAAGTCATTCTGTTTGAAGCTCATCTATCATAACTTAGGAGGGAGGTATCATCAATAAGTTTCACTCATTACCAAGACCAATCCATGATTAAACAAGTTAATCTTGAATTAAATCACCTATGGGATAAGTTCAAGCTAGTGGAGATTACCACTCAGTATATATGTTAGTCGAGGCACCCCATGAAACTACCACAATTGCACACCTTACTCTTAGAGAGTATGCAATTGTAATAAGGGGTTATTTTCCAAGTCCTTAGTTACTTAAAAATTTAATTCCT
The DNA here is from genome assembly GCA_963277665.1 of Viscum album. Classification (NCBI taxonomy): domain Eukaryota; kingdom Viridiplantae; phylum Streptophyta; class Magnoliopsida; order Santalales; family Viscaceae; genus Viscum; species Viscum album. The sequence goes on from OY728136.1 coordinate 3,433,301, forward strand.
TTGTATAAATAAAAAATTTTCCATCAATTCAATTTTAAGAATAGTTTTTCTTAATAAATTTAGATGGAATTCGATAAATTGGTTTTTCAAAAAGAAATTGTACATTTTAGAAAAGATATAATTATTATAATAAAATAAGGTATTATGAATAATGTTTATTTTAATGAAATATTATTGTTAAAACACTCTTATTTAAAAATAAATGATAAAATAATTTTATTTTTTTCAAGTGTCAGAAATTTTACTATGCATTTTCTGTCCGCCATTATTTTTAATAAATAATGATTTTTATATTTAAAATTTAAAGTTATCATATTTAAAGAATTATTATGATAAAATAAATATCATTTTTTAAATAATCACTTTGAAATTATTTTAGGGTTAATTTTTGATAATTTTCTAAAATATGTTGTTTTTTGGTGAATAGTAAAAATACAATTTGAGTTTTTTGGTGAATAGTAAAAATACAATTTCAGTTTTTTGGTAAGTTTAATGACATAATAATTATTTCATATTAATGTAATAATTAGTTAACCATAATCCATGACTTAAATTATTTTATTTTATTAATATCAAGTATTTTAATATATTTTAATCAATTTCCAAATATATAATTTACTTTCTAAATTTTAAAATGGAAACTTTAACTTAAAAATTGATATTTTGTGGAAACTTTAATTTTCCTTAACAAAATAAGTAATATAAAATTAATTTCGACTCTTTTGGGATAAAATTACATAAACTATGATCCAATTTTCAAATACCATGAGAAAATACCATGGGAAAACCCAGGGTTTTGCAATTACTACTACCTAGGTGTCCAATGACTTTATTTGGAAATTAATAAACAAATCACTCATTTTTTCTATAAATACCCACCCATTTCTCCATTTCCTTTCACTACCATTTAATCCTCCATTAATCTCTAATATTTTTACCTCCCAAGGTTTTCTCAAGCCTCCAAGGTCCCAATCTTCTAATTTTAGGAGTTACTCTTCAAGGTAAGGGAAATATCAACTTCACTTTTCCTTTCAAGTTCCCTTTTTATGTGGTATGTCTTTAAAATTTACAAACTATGTTATTTTATATAATTTATTTTATCCATTTAATGTATTAAGATTATTTTAATAATGGGAGACCCTTTTCCCCTCTCTTTTTACTCTTTTCTAAAATCACATTTTATACACGTTATACAGATGATTTTATTTATCAAAATTTCTCTCTTCTTCACAAGAAATTCTCTTTTATTTTCTTTTTGTGAATACCCAAATATCTTTGTTTTATAGGGGTATTCACCAAGATTTTTAAATTATTTATTTGATTTTTGGGTTTGACATATATAAAACCTTCATTCCCTTTTCATGGGTTAAATTTTACATAATGATCATGTTCTTCAAGCTCTTTTTAAAATGCCATGATTTTAATATGAAACCCATTTATTTTATTCTCCATGGGTTATTTATGAAATGTTTTATTATGATCTATTTGGATCACATGAAAATTAATACATAGTAATGGTGAACCCTGATATCACTCCAATGCATTGGGTAAATAATTTAATCTCTAGAGATGACATGTTTTATGATACCTTGGTGAATAACCTTGGTAATTTTTATGACACCTCAGTGAAAAACCTTGGTGACATGCTTATGAATGTCCGATTTAAATGTTGTAGACGCATTTATAAGTTATGATTCATCTTATTATTATTATGATACGCCTATTTCTTAGGTATTTATGATATTCCTCAAGTTCTTATTGATAATTCTCAGGATCACATGTAAATTATTTCCCTTGTTTTCCCTTACTGGGCCTTATGCTCACCCTTTCCTTTGATGTATGTCCCTAAGTTATGAGATGCATTAGTTTTAATTATGATGAACCTTTGAATGATCCATTCAATTGGATTAGAATAATATTTTATGTCTTCATGTATTATGTACCTTATTTCAAAGAAACTAAACTTTAAAATATCTATTGTTTATTCAATGTAATGTAAAGTTATGTAATAAAAAGGTAGGATGCAATAGTTCGTATTTGAGGATGGTTTAGTTATTTATGGAAATTAGGATTTTAAAATTTTATTATGAAACTTAGGAACAAGTTAAAATATAGGAAAACATCCTGGTATTTTGGTAGAGTATTGAGTAAGTGGTTTCCAAACAAAGAAATCTCTATTTGGATATGAATAAGTGGACGTGGGGATAACAACTTTGACAAGGTGCATCAGGCCTAACTCGGCGTAACCTGGTACAAGACAATGGGCCATACTGTGCACCTAGTTTGACACTCTTGGGGGATATGTTTGGTTAATCACAAGATTTTTATGAACCATTCTAAAGGATTTGTAGAAAATGTAATTTTTGTTAAAGAATAACATATTTAAGCATGATTTTTTAAGACATAAAATTCCATTAGAGTTATAATATTATTAAATGAAACACATTCCTCTTTATGGTTTTATTCTTTTAGAAAATGGAGGAAAATAGTAGGAACAATGTAAATGGTGAGAACAATGGACCAGGCACTGACGACCCTCTAATGGAAGATGGAATAGAAAACTTCAAGATGATGATGAATCAACTAACTTGGGTTATGAGAAATAACTTGAATCAAGCTGAGAGACCAAATTATCCTCGAAGGGAAAAACTTTCTATTGATCCCTTTATCATTCAACAACCACCTTCTTTCAGTGGATATGCTGACCCATTGATTTCTGAAAAATGGATAAGCTCTATAGAAAAGATCGTTTCTTTACTCAATTGTTCAGAACAAGAGAAAGTCACTATAGTTGTGCACTACTTAGAGGGAGAATCTAGTCAGTTGTCATGACCTGACCCTACCCAGGCTCGAGCCGCAACTACCCCAAGCCCGCCTCCATAGCCCAGGGGTTGGCGACCAGCACCGAAGGCACAAAAACTCGAGGAGGCCTTTGCCTAAGTACCTGTACACACGCACATGCAGCACACTCAATGCCAAAGTGTAGAGTAAAAGATAAGAGACAAGTAAAGAAAAGGGAAACTGCTATATATATACCACAAATGTGCATCAACCTTTAAAGAGTACAAGTAAAGTGATGAAACAGAAAAAGGGGAAAAACACGTGCCCAACCAGAAAAGGTGCCACAACCCAGCAACAGGTAAACAAAAAGAAACAGCTGACGGGTCTCCCACCTGGAACCCGGATATGATCACCGCACGCGGTCTAAGCTCCCGAACTCCTATGCTCCACTGAAGTCACGACCAACCTGTCTGTCATCTGTAAGGTCACACCAAGTGCAGGCAAAGCCCAAGAAGGGGTGAGTATAAAAATACTCAGTAGGATACCCCGAAGGCTCTAGGGAGCAACAAAGAAGGTACCGAAGGGTGAGCAGTAGAGTGAATAGGGAAAAGTAGAGGAGTACAACTAAAAGTGCAGTAAAGAGTCTAGCTCAACCCAACAAGAGAAAGGAAACAGACTCGTCCTGACACCAGGAGCTAGAGACGGTGAGAAGATGAACTTCCCATCGAGTCTTCGCTACCTAAATTAGGAGAGTAGGCTCATCTAACCATGAGAAGCTAGGCACGAAAATCATGTGGCATACCTCGCGCATCTTCGCCTCTCCTGAAAGGAGAGTCACTAAAACCCAAGAAATGGGAACTGAAATAGGGTATATACATATCCATATACTCAACAAGAAGCCCGAAATAAGGTCGTAAGGGGATCTCCATCCTGTAGCTCAGCCCAAGAAAGGTGAGTCGCCAACAGTCCCAGAAGTAAACACCATTGATGCCCAGTATCCCACACATCTGCCTCGAACTGCAAGTCAAGGGGCTCAAATCACCGCACCTTGACACTATCCGCTTTGGGCAGCACTGACTCACCCGCACGGTTTTAGGTCATGTCGCAAGGACACATCTCAGTGGGTAAAGTGCCCCTCGCACATGAGAGTTCTGGGGGAACGTCAAACCACACCATGTCACTGTCCCGCAGTCGAGAGGTCTCCTCAAAGACAAGGTAATTCCATCACTGACCCGTACAACCAAGGGTTCCGATCTGGTAATCATGGAGGAAAGCCACAGACTAGCCTAGTAGAAAGGACTGAGTCTGGAATATCAACGGGTGTCCCACTGCCCAGCCCTGCTGGAGGGTAAACCATAATACATCATCAGGCGACCCACTGCCTAGCCCTACTGGAGGGTAAACCTGGAATAAGTCATCAGGCGACCCACTGCCTAGCCTTGCTGGAGGGTAGACCTGGAAGAAGTTGATGGGTGACCCACTGCCCAGCCTTGCTGGAGGGTAAACCCAGAATAAGATGAGGGGCGACCCACTGCCTAGCCCTGCTGGAGGGTATACCCTCAAGAGTCATCGGGTGACCCACTGCCCAGTCTCTTCTAGAGGGTAAACCCTGAACAAGTCGACAGGCGACCCACTGCCCAGCCCTGCTGGAGGGTAGACCTGAAATGAGATGATGGGCGACCCACTACCTAGCCTTGCTGAAGGGTATACCCTCAAGAGTCATTGGGTGACCCACTGCCTAGTCTCTGCTAGAGGGTAAACCCTGAGAAGTCTATGAGTAACCCACTGCCCAGCCCCGCTGGAGGGTAAACCCATAACTGCTCTGGTCATCTCTAATGGATGGTACAACACTGGCCAAATGAACACAGAGTGGGTATCGCGCAACCATCTGACTCTGGAACAAGACCAGGGTAAACCACTCAGCCCTTCTGATCTAAACCATTGAGAACAGATCTGGGAGAAAAACTCAACCCCGCTGGTCAACAAACGAGAACTGAGGGAACCTCTACGTCTTGAGAGGTCAAAAGCACGTAAATCAGAGCACAACACGCACATGGGGCCCACATGAAGTGTGGCCCTAAGTCAACCCCAACCAAGCGCACAAACATTCTCAGGTACAAACCACACGTACCTCCCAGCATTTTCGCATACTCCCAGAGTATGTCACGTCTCCAACCCAAAGGCTAATGTGCACACGGCACCCAACGTCAATGCGAAGGCGTGACGTAACAACTCCAACCTACCACCTCATTGGCTAATTCACAGCCAACCACATATCTTCACTCACACGGGAGTGCATGCGATCACATGCTAAGGGTTCTCTGCAAACACGGCGAGAAGAACCGCCATCAGAGCACCTTTCACATTTCCACATTTAATAAGATTACGCAAGAGGCTCTACACAACCAAATGGATCGCATTGTTGTAATCCTTGTGGAAAAACACGCAACATAGACTACTTACTTGCCTCAAACAGATATCTGACGGAAAAGTCACCAACACCGCCTCACGCCCGAACGGCGTCCCGTGATCCCAAGTCTCAGCCCCAAAAACAGTCGGGCGCATCGCACCATTATGATCCCCTCAGAAAAACACGTCAAAAAGACTGCTCACTTGAGCACAACAGATATCCAGAGAAAAAGATGCATTCCGGAACACCGCACACGAGCGGTGCTACGTGGGATCCGCATCCTAGTCTCAAAACTCAACGGACGGATCGCACCGTTGCGATCCTCTCGAAAAAGTACACAAGTTCGACTAATCACTTGTTCAAAACAGACACCCGGTGATAAGGCTAGAAATCTCCATCAACTCCTGAAACGGCCCTCGTGGGGCCCGCACTAGCATGCAGAATTAGAGCGGGCGTATTGCATCATTTCAATCCCCTCGGAAAAACATTCAGAATCGACTGCTCGCACGCCCCGAACGGACGTCCGATGAAAAAGTCATGAAACGCTGCACGCAGCTCGAAAGACGGGCCATGGGGTCCGTGCATCAACTTCGGCATCAATGCCCGAAACCTCCCTGGAAAGCTCCACCTCGACGCCAGAGTCCCAACTCCGCTGACGGCGCAAAAAACGGACGTTGTATGTGTCTGCGCCGCCCAAAACAAGAATCTCGAAAAAAAAAACGCTCACCCACTTAAAGACACATCGCGCCTCTGAGCCCCCTCGTTTCGAGAACTAAAAATTCCTGAAACCATCTCAAAATATTATCTTCATCCCAAGGAACACGTTGCTGCTGACGGCGCGCGAATCCAACACCCGGGCTGACTTTTACAGCCGTTTAAAAATTTAAAAAAAAATGAACTTTAGTGGGCCAGGCCTGTTCGGCCAGCCCACTTTCCTGAACCGGCCCGCGGTCGCGGGCAGGCCTTCCACGCCCGAACCAGTAGCAAGTTGGTCTGACTTTCCTTTCTCCCAAAAAGAGCCACCGAGAGCGGGTCTTGCCTACCGTGGGGTCCCGAGGACCCCGCCCCCATTGTCGCCGCGTCAACCCGGCCAGGAGGGCCGGCGCCTCGTCGCCCGCGTGCCGCACTTCGCCGGCACCCGCTGGACACCCCCCCCGACCTCAGCACCTACCCTCGCCACACCCCCGCAGGTGCTCCCCTACTACTCTCTCCCATTGGCCAACACCCGCCCGAAGCGCCTCGACCGAGCCGCGTCGCCGCCTCCGCCGAGTCGGGCCGCCCCAAAACCACCGGAAACCCCCTTCAACACCCTATCTTCAACGATCGATTGCGGTTCGCTCGTAACTCAGATTTCGAATCCGTAAAATGTGAATGAAATCTCATAATACGAACTACTGGGGTAAGGGATATTCTAGAAAATAAATCAACATTTAGACAACCAAAAGTTTGGGCGAAAGGGTGCGGGAAAACAAAAACGAGCAAGATCCTACCTTGCGGGGCTTCGCCCGAAGCTTCGCGACGATCTGTCGGCCGCCACGCCTTGGAGAGGATGGAGATGGGAGGAGGGGATTGAGATGCCTTGGTGTGTTCCTTCCTCCAGAGAATGGGGAAAAGTGGTGGAGTGGGGGTGAGGTATTATTTAAAGAAAATTAAAGAATTAAATTCTTAATTAATTTAAAACCTCAAAATTTTCCCGCACCCGAAACTCTCGACGGGGTCGAGATTAAGCCTCCCCTAGGGAAAACACCATCTCCTAAGTACAACGGTGGTCTCAGAATTTTAATCCGAGGCCCCGTTCAAAAGTTATAAAAGTGAACGTCCGAGGCTGCCAAATTACGAAAATGCCCCTGGGGCCATTTGTCACAGACGGGTCGCGCCCGCAAAACTTACACCCCTCCTAGGGTAAACAGAACGCCATGAACTCAACAGTTCCCTAGGTTTCCCAATCCGAGCCACCGTTTAAGAGATACTTGAGTTTCACCCTTAAATGAATAAATTAATTATTTAATTTATTCGTTTCACGTTCCGGAAGCAAGTGAGGGGTTCAAAGGTCCCACGCCGACAAGTTTTATGTCGTTCCTAGGGTAAAAACCCCATTCCGGACCCATCAGTACACTCAGATCTCTGATCTGAAACTCCGTTTAGGATTTATCCTATTTATTTGGCGTTTCTAGTGTGAACGCACTGAAAATTTAATTTCGGCCACTCCGGGGCTTGGAATCGCACGCCGTCTGAAGGCGCTGCTCTGGAATAATATCAAGAATATTCAAAAGTATTTCGCAGCAAAAAACCGAGTTCTTACATCATTCCCTCCTTCAATATTTTCATCCCTGAAAAGAAAAACCAGGGAACAACTCAGGGTACTAAGCCCACACCTGGCTCTCACGTACCCAGAAGAACTCTCGCACAGCTCTACGCCACCGCACACAGTGTAACGCCCCGACCCCAGCTACCTAGAGTCGGTGCATTACTTCGTAACATTGGCATGATCACAAAAGATCAAGTCTCGAAAGACCAATTAGTTTAGTAGCCTTGGAAACACTAGATACATTCATAAGTCTTTCATTACATCATAAAGTAAAAAAAACTAATAACAAAGTCTTCATAGTCCACACTCATATCCTCTTCTGACTATCCCTGCAGGTCATTCATAAAATACTTCTTCACATCCTAGAAAATATTAAAACATTGAAAGGGGTGAGCTCAGATGCTCAGTAAGGATAAAAATATTGCGGAAGCTTTCATAAATAAAAATTAACATTTAAGGCAATGTATAACTAAAACAAAAGCCTTTTGAACTTGAACTTCAACATAATATGGCAAAAGTAAAATGAGATAATGCCATTTACTTCTTCACATGGATATTCTACTGGTCGAATAATCACATGCAATATTAATAACCACTTTCATAATGATGGAATGCATAATTCCAGACTATCATACCCACGTAGTCAAGGCCTCGTGCCAAGACCACAAATAAGATTTTGTCAAGGCCTCGTGCCAAGACACTAGTTTGTCTCATGAGACCTACCGATGCATCGAGGAGCTATAGCGGGCTCCACCTGTCACTTATTAAGTCCAGTGCATTCCTCATATGAATAGGTTTAAACATATCATAAACTATAACATAATCGTATCACATAAAACATGCATAAAGGAAACATAACATTTCCACATTTCAATCACAAGATATCAATACAACACATTGATATAATAAAAACGCTTTCAAAACCATTTTCAATACCAAAATAAAAGAAAAGTATAACATGGTATTTATTTTTCATTAAAAAAAGGTATGGCTTGTAGAGGAAGCCGAAACTCAAATAATGGTCACGGCGGCGGAGAATTCGTTATCACCGCATAAGTACGGAAAGAAAAACATTCCCTTTTTTTCGTTTAGTAAAACGCTTCGTATAAAAAAGATTCCTTTTGAATAAACGTAAAAGTCAAAGGGGTTTATACACCGTATAAAATAAAGTTGTGTATAAAACCAAATATGCCTCAATGAAAGGGGATTGAGACGAAGTCCTTAAAAAGATCATTTTTTTAAATAAAGTACATATATAATGTGTATTCACTATAAGTACACATAAATAAAGTACAAATACAAGATAGGACATAATAATATCATGACATAATTTGAAAGAAGGAGATTAACCCAAAGAATGGAAATTGGGTTAAGAAATTCCCTTACCTTGCGTCCTGTCTTGACTCGACCGTTATTTAACCTCCTGAATAATAAACTAGAGTTAATTTATAATTTCTTAAGAACATTTTTCAAGTTTTTTATTCCTTTTATATCACTTATTACCATGTTATGAACATTATGTATTTATTTAAGTTAATAACGGTCGTTTTGTAGATCTTTGGTACTTGAGTCAAAAATAAACTTCTTATAATTACAAGTTGTTCATGTGGTGAAATATACATTATATCCATAATTATATTCATGATGTAGATATCATATATATCATATATATCCAGTATATACATTCATTCATAATATTACGTAACATTTAGAGGTAAGAAATGAAATGCACCGTTCATGGAGACGGTAAGCCGTACGTACGCATAAACGCTACTTTCATTTCTATTTCGTACTTAATGGAATGAAGTCATAATTATATAAAGGTATAATATATTTCCAGTATAATATCATATATAATATCATTTACTCCATCCTTTATACATCCCACATATGGCATTAACGATTCACATCACTTTGAGGGGGCGGTAGTCCGCACTTCCTAAAATGAAATTATCGCGTTTACCCATAATGGAAATCATAAAGTATGCCATAAATGAGAAATACAGAAGCATAAAGAAAACATAAACATAATATATATATCATATATAAAAATATTATCATCAAAATGGCCACTATTATAGGTGTTAAAAGAATTTGAACAATCATCGTTTCGTGAGGCAGTATTTTGCCACCCACAGAAACAGTATGTTCTTTAACCATTAGACGAAGGTGTGTGTAAGTGTAAACCAAATCCTTATCATAACAACATCCTAGTATATTTTAGATACTGGTTTTGTTACAAAATAAAGGAATAAAATTAGTTTAAGGGGTTGGAGAATCAAAATAAAACAAAACAACATTAGAGAAGACATTACCTTAAAAATGGGTAACTCTTTTTGATTTGAGCCAAAGGCTTCCTTGGGAAGAATTATGCCCAAAGTGAGGCTTATATGAGTAAATGAGGAAATTTGGGAGAGTATTTGGGTAGAGGTTTTCCGAGCCAAAAGGCTTGAAAGTGTGAATAAGGTGGGAGTGGTGGGGGCCTTTTGTAAGAGGAGAGGAGGGGCACTCTTGGAAAGTAATGAAATATTACTTTATTATACAATTCTTTTCGGATTCTAAAGGTCCCACACTTATATAATTCGAGTATAAGGTGATAAGGGTTCGAAATATACCCATCCAATAGTCTTTGGACAAGTGTAATCCTTGGATTTTACATTATCTTTTCATTTTATTAAAATCGTTAAATAATGAGGTCATCGCTGCATCATCATGATGTCATAAATAATTTAATTTATTTAATTATCAAAAAAATTATGATGATGTAGGAAATCTTTTTATCTTTATATTGAATATTTATACTCAATAATATGACTTGTATAACCCCATTTAAAAATTGTTTTAGAAAAACAACTCTTGTTTGTGACCTTTTTATTTTAACATTAAATAAAAAGTTATTTATGTCCTTTTCCTACCAAAGTGGCTCCATGGGGTCCCCAAGTTGACACATGGATTGTATTGGTCGGCCATGACACATCAAATAGGGGTAGGACAAGTGTAAAGGTCATTCCATATTTTTATAATACTATTTTTTCCATAAATTTCACTAATTACCTTTAATCGCGATTAATTAAACTTAAAAGTTACTATTCACCAAAAAATTATTTTAATCCCATTGAACCACATTTTACTTCCTAATGACAACCATGTATGTTGGATTTTTTAAAATCAAATCACAGAAGTGGTAATATTTCATTTAAACAAAAAATCAGTTATTTAACTACCACTTAGTGGTTTCACTATTCATCAAAAATTGAAGTTTTTCAGAACAATGCCAAAATTTCACCCTAAGTTATAATTGATATTCCGAATCCAAAAATGATGTCTATTTTACAAAATACAAACATATAAGTTGCATTAATTAATTTTATAATTAATTCCCGTTGTCACAACAAATAGCGTGTTTTTAAGAAACAATATATATCAAAACATTGACAATTGTTTATGTCCAATTTCAAAGTGAAATTAATTCTAATGAACACCATTGGATAAAATGGTAAAAATATATTCTAATTATACTTTAAAACCACTCAATAGTATAACTTATCACTACAAATTATTTTGATTAAAAAAGTTGTTTTAAGTAATTTTCATTATTCATAAAAAATTGGAAGTTCTCAGAAAATTACAAAAAATTCAACATAGGCTAATTTCAATATTAGGAATACAAAAATGAATTAAATTTTGAAATATAAAATTTATATAATTTTAAAAAGTGGGTATTACTATTCATAACGACTACTTTGATTAGTTGCGGTGTGTTATAACTCGAACTTGCGTAAAATGCAAGCTATTGCATTATTGAAAGAGAGGCGTATCGTGGAAGCTCGGGGTGTTACATTCTCCCCTCCTTCAATAAATTGCATCCTCACAATTTGAAATTTTTCTTTGAAAATAAAACGTTGAAAATAGAAAATACCTTTGTGGAAAACCCACATCGGAAATAAGGTTAATAAAAATATAACTTTAAAAGAAAGAAAGATACGTTCAAAGGTCACCCGAGATAGCCCATACTAGGATTCTATGAAAATATGGATATGGAAGAAAAACAAACCATCAAGGTCTGATGGAGAGTTGTAGAAAACTGGATTAGGAGAAAGTTAACAATAAGAAAATCACAAACTTGTGATTGGTTAAACGGTCATTGAATCCCCAGTTGGAAAAGTTAACCGGCAACGTTTTTGTTTTAAGTTACCTTTTATAAAGTTAAAGAATTTATTTAGGAGATTTACTAAGAACGTAAGGGAATATACATACTTGTTATATAGACTTTCATTCTTTAATAAATTTATTCCAAAAACCCATCTTTCACTCTAAAAGGTAATAGAACTGAAAAATATTCTATTTATCCTAATTGTATAAGGTTCCAAATATTAATACATACCATTTAGATTAGTAAAACTATTTTGTAATAACCAGGGACTTCCTGTAGGCTAGTGGTAGGAAATAAAGGCCTGTCGCACTATGGTTGTGGGTTCGATTCCTGCAGCTTTTTCCGACGCGGTGGGTTATGCACCACCCTGTAGGTTTTCCTTTTCCTAAAACTATAGTATTATAATATTCCAAAAATAATCTTCAGAAATGTTTTTACCTTAAAAAATACTATCCAAAGATCAACTTAATTCATCCCAACCTTTATAGTTATCCAAAATACCTCTGTCCAAACTTTCTCTAAAAGGTCTCTTAATTCCAAAATCAATTTATCAGATTCCCCAAACAAAGTAAAGTTTCTCTTATTGTCACATACTAAAAATATAATTACCTTCATCATATTAAAACCTTACTGAAATCAACAAGTACTGCAGTACAATCATTATATACATTATTCTAATAACCAGAATATAATCCATGAGTCCAAAAGCACCAATACATTAGTTATTATGCTTCAACTGTAGTAACAGCATAAGATTGTCCTTGATCCCTTGGTCTTTTCTGAGGTAAGTTTCCCTGACGCTTAGGACATTCATTTGTATAATGCCCCATTTCCCTACAATTGTAGCATTCAACATTGATAGCCACTTTCTTTCCCTTGCAATCACGCACCTGGTGACCTTTTTCTCCACATTTATAACAAACTCCCATTCCTTTTAGGCAAGTACCAGGGTGATTCTTCCCACAATTATCACATAATGGAAAATCCTTCTTTCCATTTTTCCCTTTATCTATCTCTTGTTCCACCGTTCTCTTCTTCTCCTGCTTTACTTTGTTGTCATAAGACTTAGAAAATTCCTTTTCTGTCTTGATAGCACATTAGACAATATCTTCGTATGTTGGGAAATATTGTGATACTAAAGCTCTATGGAGAAATGGTTTTAACCCATCAAAGAAATGATCAATCTTACCTCTTGGGTTACGTATATAATCTGCAACATACCTCTCCAACCTTGTAAAGTTGGCCTCATACTTTGCGACATTCTCATCCTCCTTTTGTCTCAGACTCAGAAATTGCCTTTCCATATCTGCTCGATGGTCATGAGGAAAGTATTTTTATAAGAAAAGCTCTTTTAACTCCCTCCATTCCATATTTGATACGTCATCATCTTCATTTGTATTTTGAATCAATGACCACCATTGATCGGCATCTCCAGTGAGGCGGTAAACTACCATGATAACCTTCTCCCTTTCGCTACTCCCCAAGGCGTGGAATATTTTCTCTAAGGAGTTTATCCATTTCTCAGCTACTAACGGATTTGTACCCCCATTAAATGTTGGTGGTTGTTGCCTCATGAAGTGGTCTAACATTGATCCTCCACGTTGCAGATCAGGGTGCTCCATACGAGTAAGGTTATTATTCATAACCTGAGTGAGTTGTCCCAGTATGGTAATAAGTTGATCAGCACCAGTTGTATCTCCAGATCCACAATAATTATCTTGAGTAGGAGGGAAATCCCTACACGGAGTGCGTGCATTGATACGGTTTCCATTCCTTCCACTAGGCACCATTTCTAAACAATGGCATAAACTAGATTAGTTTATGAATCAAAATACATAATTCCATACTTGTAAAATACTTAACATAAATTGAACTATTTATAGACATAATCCATAATCATAAAAATGTTTTCTTTGAGGAAGTATATACTCATAACCCTTCATAGTGGTTTGTAAAGAAAATTAGAATTATCCTAAGCATTTCCCCCGGGAGTGTCGTAACCAAGAGTGCAGCAAGGCCCGTTGTCGTGCACCAGTTCCCGTTCGAGTCTAGCTCAAAGCGGTGTTTTCAGGTTTTACCCCTAGGTACATATGTTCCAGATCCGCCTCTACCTGCTCGTATCCAGATAGGGATGTATTGCTCGGAAAACTCACAAAATATCTACAATAACAAAATTCTAGGAAGTTCTTCTATACTAATCCTCAAAGTCTATCTTTGGGCTATGTGCTCTAATCAGAGTTTATCTAAATCTAGCTTCCAAGGTTAGTACTAAACTGCCTCTGATACCAACTGTAACACCCCGACCCCAGCTACCCATAGTCGGTGCATTACTTCATAACATTGGCATGATCACAAAAGATCAAGTCTCGAAAGACCGATTAGTTTAGTAGCCTTGGAAACACTAGATACATTCATAAGTCTTTCATTACATCATAAAGTAAAAAAACTAATAACAAAGTCTTCATAGTCCACACTCATATCCTCTTCTGACTATCCCTGCAGGTCATTCATAAAATACTTCTTCACATCCTGGAAAATATTAAAACATTGAAAGGGGTGATCTCAGATGCTCAGTAAGGATAAAAATATTGCGGAAGCTTTCATAAATAAAAATTAACATTTAAGGCAACGTATAACTAAAAAAAAAGCCTTTTGAACTTGAACTTCAACATAATATGTCAAAATTAAAATGAAATAATGCCATTTACTTCTTCACATGGATATTCTACTGGTCGAATAATCACATGCAATATTAATAACCACTTTCATAATGATGGAATGCATAATGCCAGACTATCATACCCACGTAGTCAAGGCCTCGTGCCAAGACCACAAATAAGATTTTGTCAAGGCCTCATGCCAAGACACTAGTTTGTCTCATGAGACCTACCGATGCATCGAGGAGTTATAGCGGGCTCCACCCGTCACTTATTAAGTCCAATGCATTCCTCATATGAATAGGTTTAAACATATCATAAACCATAACATAATTGTATCACATAAAACATGCATAAAGGAAACATAACATTTCCAAATTTCAATCACAATATATCAATACAACACATTGATATAATAAAAACGATTTCAAAACCATTTTCAATACCAAAATAAAAGAAAAGTATAACATGGTATTTATTTTTCATTAAAAAAAGGTATGGCTTGTAGAGGAAGCCGAAACTCAAATAATGGTCACGGCGGCGGAGAAGTCGTTGTTGCCGCATAAGTACGGAAAAAAAACATTCCCTTTTTGTAGTTTAGTAAAACGCTTCATATAAAAAATATTCCTTTTTAATAAACGTAAAAGTCAAAGGGTTTTATACACCGTATAAAAGAAAGTTGTGTATAAAACCAAATATGCCTCAGTGAAAGGAGATTCAGACGAAGTCCTTAAAAAGATCATTTTTTTAAATAAAGTACATCTATAATGTGTATTCAATATAAGTAAACATAAATAAAGTACAAATACAAGATAGGACATAATAATATCATGACATAATTTGAAAGTAGGAGATTAACCCAAAGAATGGAAATTGGGTTAAGAAATTCTCTTACCTTGCGTCCTGTCTTGACTCGACCGTTATTTAACCTCCTGAATAATAAACTAGAGTTAATTTATAATTTCTTAAGAACATTTTTCAAGTTTTTTATTCCTTTTATATCACTTATTACCGTGTTATGAACATTATGTATTTATTTAAGTTAATAACGGTCGTTTTGTAGATCTTTGGTACTTGAGTCAAAAATAAACTTCTTATAATTACAAGTTGTTCATGTGGTGAAATATCCATTATATCCATAATTATATTCATGATTTAGATATCATATATATCATATATATCCAGTATATACATTCATTCATAATATTACGTAACATTTAGAGGTAAGAAATAAAATGCACCGTTCATGGAGACGGTAAGCCATACGTACGCATGAACGCTACTTTCATTTCTATTTTGTACTTAATGGAATGAAGTCATAATTATATAAAGGTATAATATAGTTCCAGTATAATATCATATATAATATCATTTACTCCATCCTTTATACATCCCACATATGGCACTAACGATTCACATCACTTTGAGGGGGCGGTAGTCCGCACTTCCTAAAATGAAATTATCGCGTTTACCCATAATGGAAATCATAAAGTATGACATAAATTAGAAATACAGAAGCATAAAGAAAACATAAACATAATATATATATCATATATAAAAATAGTTTCATCAAAATGGCCACTATTATAGGTGTTAAAAGAATTTGAACAATCATCGTTTCGTGAGGCAGTATTTCGCCACCCACAGAAACAGTATGTTCTTTAACCATTAGACGAAGGTGTGTGTAAGTGTAAACCAAATCCTTATCATAAAAACATCCTATTATATTGTAGATACTGTTTTTGTTACAAAATAAAGGAATAAAAATAGTTTAAGGGGTTGAAGAATCAAAATAAAACAAAACAACATTAGAGAAGACATTACCTTAAAAACGGGTAACTCTTTTTGATTTGAGCCAAAGGCTTCCTTGGGAAGAATTATGCCCAAATTGAGGCTTCTAGGAGTAAAGGATGGAAGTTGGGAGAGTATTTGGGTAGAGTTTGGCCGAGCCAAAAGGCTTGAAAGTGTGAATAAGGTGGGAGTGGTGGGGGCCTTTTATAAGAGGAGAGGAGGGGCACTCTTGGAAAGTAATGAAATATTACTTTATTATACAATGATTTTAGGATTCTAAAGGTCCAAAAATTATATAATTCTAGTCTAAGGTGATAAGGGTTCGAAATATACCCATCCAATAGTCTTTGGACAAGTGTAAGCCTTGTATTTTACATTATCTTTTCATTTTATTAAAATCATTAAATAATGAGGTCATCGCTGCATCATCATGATGTCATAAATAATTTAATTTATTTAATTATAAAAAAATTATGATGATGTAGGAAATCTTTTTATCTTTCTAATGAATATTTATAGTCAATAATATGACTTGTATAACCCCATTTAAAAATTGTTTTAGTAAAACAACTCTTGTTTGTGACCTTTTTATTTTAACATTAAATAAAAAGTTATTTATGTCCTTTTCCTACCAAAGTGGCTCCATGGGGTCCCCAAGTTGACCCATGGATTGTCTGGGTCGGCCATGACACATCCAATAGGGGTAGGACAAGTTTAAAGGTCATTCCATATTTTTATAATACTATTTTTATCATAAATTTCACTAATTACCTTTAATCGCGATTAATTAAACTTAAAAGTTACTATTCACAAAAAAATTATTTTAATCCCATTGAACCACATTTTACTTCCTAATGACAACCATGTATGTTGTATTTTTGAAAATCAAATCACAGAAGTGGTAATATTTCATTTAAACGAAAAATCAGTTATTTAACTACCACTTAGTGGTTTCACTATTCATCAAAAATTGAAGTTTTTCAGAACAATGCCAAAATTTCACCCTAAGCTATAATTGATATTCTGAATCCAAAAATGATGTATATTTTACAAAATACAAACATATAAGTTGCATTAATTAATTTTATAATTAATTCCCGCTGTCACAACAAATAGCGTGTTTTTAAGAAACAATATATATCAAAAGATTGACAATTGTTTATGTCCAATTTCAAAGTGAAATTAATTCTAATGAACACCATTGGATAAAATGGTAAAAATATATTCTAATTATACTTTAAAACCACTCAATATTATAACTTATCACTACAAATTATTTTGATTAAAAAAGTTGTTTTAAGTAATTTTTACTATTCATAAAAAATTGGAAGTTCTCAGAAAATTACAAAAAATTCAACATAGGATAATTTCAATATTAGGAATACAAAAATGAATTACATTTTGAAATATAAAATTTCTATAATTTTAAAAAGTGGGTATTACTATTCATAACGACTACTTTGATTAGTCGTGGTGTGTTAGAACTAGAACTTGCGTAAAATGCAAGCTATTGCATTATTGAAAGAAAGGCGTATCGTGGAAGCTTGGGGTGTTACACACAGACCAAAGGATTTGATCTGTTCACGTGAGGTCTACTCTTGTCGATGGCGTGTATAGGGGCACACACACCTCTTCTCGGGTGAGTCACGTGGGAGGCGCCATGCCCCCAAACCAGCCTTTGGGGTTAGGTCAAGGCAGTAGGGAACCTCGCCATCCCTCTGCATGATCTCAAACGGCCCGAAGGATCTCGGGGGTAGCTCACCTCCCCGACCAAACCTCTACGTTGCACGCTGCGACTGGAATCACCGCCCACACCTGGAACAAGGCCCGATGATTCCCTCCTTCAGAATATCCATATGGTGAAGCACCCAAGGATATCTGGTCACGCAAGATTCACAGTCGATGTCTCGCAACCAAGACTCTCGTACATGCTCGGAATGCGATAGAGTCGACACCATCAACTAAAGAAGAAGGTCCCACGCCTTTCTTCATACAAACACAGGGTTACACCGACGCCCCGCGCCACCCTGGTAACAACTCAAACAAGGAGACGGGAGAGAATCATTCCACACACAGAGTCTAACAATTCTACTACAAAAAGTAGAAGAGTCATAGAGCGTACCTCTTACCACCTCATTCTTTGAAGGATCGTAGACATCCAAAGCTCGCGGCTGTCCGTGGTCCCAACTGTCATCTCCCGGAGCCTGACGTGGGCCACCTAGTGGTGATGGGAAGACCTCGTAAGGTCTTCTCCCACTACCAGCTCCTCCCGCTCCTCTACTAGCACCACCTCTCTAGGTACTACTCTGATCACAGTGTTGCCTCCGTCGTGGTGGTGCACCTACTGCCTGCCCGAAGCTCTCTGCATGCCTGGTCAGGCAGTCTCGTGCCAAGTGACCTCGCTCGTCACCAGCATAGCACCGACTCTATTTGGGCTGGACTGGTGCCCTCCGATGCCACTGTGGTGTACGACCACACCCCTGAGTCCGGTTGTCAGATAGCCACCTGCGTCGAGGTTTTGTTTGCCGACGACCACTAGCTGCGGCAGACGTCTCGGCTCCAACGTGCCTGCTGCCACCACCAACTCTAGAACGTGACAGGAAGCTCTCTGTCACTAGCACCTGCTATAGCACCCCAACATATGTGGAAATGCCCAAGGGTACTATGACAACACGAATCTCTCGGCGGAGACACTGCTCAAACTTCCGCGCTCGGAGGTTGTCATCATGGACCAAGTCCGGGTAAAAGCATGCACGGTCTGTGAAACTAGCCGATAACTCGGCCACCGTCATCCCTCCCTACTGAAACTACAGGAGATCCTGAATCCAAACGGAGTGCAAGTAGGAGGGAAAAATCTCCTCACTGAACAATAACTCAAAGTCGCCCCATGAAAGCGACGACTCGTCAAGAAACTGAGTCACCAGACTCCACCAACGCCAAGTTGCTTCGCAAAAATTCTGGCGGGCAAAGCCACCATGAGATCTGCCAGCGTCTACACAAGCCTGAAAAGGCGAACCACTATCTCAAGCCAAACCTCCACTGCCTGAGGGTCTAGCTCACCACTGAACCTCAACGGTCTCTGCCGCTGGAATTCACGGAGCGCGCTCAACCTGCGCTCAAGTCCCATCTACTCTACTGAAGTTGTCTGCTACTCAACAGGTGGGGGTGCTGCTACCAGCCCACCCGGAGAAAGGGGATCGCATGATGGGTCCTGGACTGAGGCCTCATAGCTCACAGGGTCGTCGTCATGAACCAAAACTGGTATCCTCGCTGGTTGTCTTCGCAGAGAAATCCTGAATATTATCAAGGAGTGCTGCGGTCAGATGAGCATATATGTATATACCAATAACAACGATGGGGAGCTGACTCAAGAAGGATAGTCAAAGACTCAATCCTATGTGATGCACAAACCAATTTTTCCCTGCAACAAGTGTCTCAGTGTACCGAGTCGACAAGCGGGTTATCAGGGTCCTGGTAAATGGATACGTCGGCCGCCGCACCATCACTGGACTCCCTGGCCTGAGAGCCGCTCTCGAGACACGTTTACACGGTTTCCCTAAACCCCAACCAATTCCTTTTATTTTAGGGATGTACGAATATCGTCCCAAGGAATGAACCACCTCTGATACCACTTTGTCACGACCCGACCCTACCCGGGCTCGAGCCGCAACTACCTCAAGCCCGCCTCCATAGGCCAGGGGATGGTGACCAGCACCGAAGGCACAAAAACTCGGGGAGGCCTTTGCCTAAGTACCTGTACACATTCACACGCAACACACTCAATGAGAAAGTGCAAAGTAAAAGAGGAGAGACAAGTAAAGAAAAGGGAAACTGCTATATATATACCACAAATGTGCATCGACCTCTAAACAGTACAAGTAAAGTGCTGAAAAGGAAAAAGGGGCAAAACATGTGCCCAACCAGAAAAGGTGCCACAACCTGGCAACAGGTAAACAAAAAGAAACAGCTAATGGGTATCCCACCTGGAACCCGGCTACAATCACCGCACGTGGTCCAAGCTTCCGAACTCCTATGCTCCACTAAAGTCACGACCAACCTGTCCATCATCTGCAAGGGCACACCAAGTGCGGGAAAAGCCCAAGCAGGGGTGAGTATAAAAATACTCAGTAGGATACTCTGAAGGCTCGAGGGGGCAACAAAGGAGGTACCGAAGGGTGAGAAGTAGAGAGAATAGGTAAAAGTAGAGGAGTACAACTGAAAGTACAGTAAAGAGTCCAGCTCAACCCAACAAGAGAAAGGAAACAGACTCGTCCTGACACCAGGATCTAGAGACGGTGAGAAGATGAACTTCCTGTTGAGTCTTCTCTACCTAAAGCAGGAGAGTAGGCTCATCCAACCATGAGAAGCTAGGCACGGAAAGCATGTGGCATACCCTGCGCGTCTTCGCCTCTCCTGAAAGGAGAGTCACTAAAACCCAAGAAATGGGAACTGAAACAGGGTATATACATATCCATATGCTCAACAAGAAGCCTGAAACAAGGTCGTAAGGGGATCTCCATCCCGTAGCTCAGCCCAAGAAAGGTGAGTCACCAACAGTCCCAGAAGTAAACACCATTGATGCCCAGCATCCCACACATCTGCCCCGAACCGCAAGTCAAGGGGCTCAAATCACCGCACCTTGACACTATCCGCTTTGGGTGGCACTGACTCGCCCGCACGGTTTTAGGTCATGTCGCAAGGATGTGTCTCAGTGGGGAAAGTGCCCCTCGCACTTGAGAGTTCTGGGGGAACGTCAAACCACACCATGTCACTGCCCCGCAGTCGAGAGGTCTCCTCAAAGACAAGGTCGTTCCATCACTGACATGTACAACCAAGGGTCCCGCTCTGGTAATCACGGAGGAAAGCCACATACTAGCCTAATAGAAAGGAATGAGTCTGGAATATCAATGGGTGTCCCACTGCCCATCCCTGCTGGAGGGTAATTCATAATATGATATCGGGTGACCCACTGCCCAGCCCTGCTAGAGGGTAAACCATAATACATCATCAGGCGACCCACTGCCCAGCCCTGCTAGAGGGTAAACCTAGAATAAGTCATCAGGCGACCCACTGCCTAGCCTTGATGGAGGGTAGACCTAGAAGAAGTCGATGGGTGACCCACTGCCCAGCCCTGCTGGAGGGTAAACCCGGAACATGACGACGGGTGACCCACTGCCCATCCCTGTTGGAGGGTAGACCCTCAAGAGTCATCGGGTGACCCACTGCCTAGTCTCTGCTAGAGGGTAAACCCTGAACAAGTCGACAGGCGACCCACTACCCAGCCCTGCTGGAGGGTAGACCTGAAACGAGACGACGGGCAACCCACTGCCCAGCCTTACTGGAGGGTAGACCCTCAAGAGTCGTCGGGTGACCCACTGCCTAGTCTCTACTAGAGGGTAAACCCTGAGAAGTCGATGAGTAACCCACTCCCCAGCCCCGCTGAAGGGTAAACCCAGAACTGCTCTGGCCATCTCTACTGGATGGTACAACACTGGCCAACCGAACACGGAGTAGGTATCGCGCAGCCATTTGACTCCAGAATAAGACCAGGGGAAACCACTCAACCCTGCAGATCTAAACCATCGAGCACAGAGTCGGGGGAAAAACTCAACCCCGCTGGTCAACAAACGAGAATCGAGGGACCCTCTATGTCGCGAGAGGTCAAAAGTATGTAAATCAGAGCACGACATGCACATGGGTCCCACACGACGTGTGGCCCCAAGTCAACCCCAACCAAGCGCACAAACATTCTCTGGTACAAACCACACGTACCTCCCAGCATTCTCGCATACTCCCATAGTATGCCACATCTCCAGCCCAAAGGCTAACGTGCACACAACACCCAACATCAACGCGAATGCGTGACGTAACAACTCCAACCTGCCACCTCATCGGCTGAGGCACAGCCAACCACATCTCTTCACTCACATGGAAGTGCACGCGATCACATGCCAAGGGTTCTCTTCAAACACGGCGAGAAGAACCGCCATCAGAGCACCTTTCACATTTCCACATTTAATAATATTGCGCAAGAGGCTCTGCACAACCAAACGGATCATACCGTTGTAATCCTCGCGGAAAAACACGCGAGATAGACTACTTACTCGCCTCAAATGGATATCCGATAGAAAAGTAACCAACACCGCCTCACGCCCAAACAGAGTCCCGTGATCCCGAGCCTCGGCCCCGAAAACAGTCGGGTGCATCGTACCATTGCGATCCCCTCTGCAAAACACGTCAGAAAGACTGCTCACTTGAGCACAACAGATATCCGGAGAAAAAGATGCATTCTGGCGCACCGCACACGAGCGGTGCTACGTGGGACCCACATCCCGGTCCCGAAACTCAACGGACAGATCGCACCGTTGTGATCCTCTCGAAGAAGTACACAAGTTCGACTAATCACTTGTTCAAAATGGACACCCGGTGATAAGGCTGGAAATCTCCGTCAACTCCTGAAACGGCCCACGCGGGGCCCGCACTAGCATGCGGAATTAGAGCGGGTGGATTGCACCATTGAAATCCCCTTGTAAAAACATCCAGAATCAACTGCTCGCATGACCCGAACGGACGTTTGATGAAAAATTCATGAAACGCCGCACGGAGCTCGAAAGACGGGCCGTGGGGTCCATGCCTCAACTTCAGCCTCAATGCCCAAAACCTCCCTGGAAAGCTCCGCCTCCGCACCAGAGTCCCAACACCGCTGACGGCGCACAAAACAGACATCGGATGTGTTCGCGCCCCCCAAAACAAGAATCTCGGGAAAAAAACGCTCACCCACTTAAAGTCACGTCGCGCCTCCGAGGCCCAACGTTTCAGGAACTAAAAATTCCCAAAACCATCTCAAAATATTTTCTTCGTCCCAAGGAATGCGTCGCCGCTGATGGCGCGTGAATCCCACACCCGGGCTGACTTTTACAGCCATTTAAAAATTAAAAAAAATGAACTTTAGTGGGCCAGGCCAGTTCGGCCGGCCCACTCTCCTTAACCGGCCCGCGGTCGCGGGCCGGCCTTCCACACCCGGACCAGCAGCAAGCCGGTCTGGCTTGCCTTTCTCCCACAAAGACCCTTCGAGAGCGGGTCTTGCCTGTCGCGGGGTCCCGAGGACCCCGCCCCCATTGTCGCCGCGTCAACCCGGCCAGGAGGGCCGGCACCTCGTCTCCTGCATGCTGCGCTTCGCCGGCGCCCGCTGGACACCCCCCCCCCCCCCCCCGGCCTCAGCACCTGCCCCCACCGCGCCCCCGAGGGTGCTCCCCTGCTACTCGCTCCCACCGGCCAACACCCGCCCGAAGCGCCTCGACCGAGCCTCGTCGCCGCCTCCGCCGAGCCGGGCCGCCCCAAAACCGTCGGAAACCCCCTTCAACACCCGATCTTCGACGATTGATTGCGGTTCGCTTGTAACTCGGATTTCGAATCCGTAAAATGCGACGGAAATCTCATAATACGAACTACTGGGGTAAGGGATTTTCTCGAAAATAAATCAGCATTTAGACAACCAAAATTTTGGGCAAAAGGTTGCGGGAAAACAAAAACGAGCAAGATCCTACCTCGCGGGGCTTCGCCCGAAGCTTCGCGACGATCCGCCGGCCACCACGCCTTGGAGAGGATGGAGATGGGAGGAGGGGCTTGAGCTGCCTTGGTGTGTTCCTTCCTCCATAGAATTGGGCAAAGGGTTGGAGTGGGGGTGAGGGCTTATTTAAAGAAAATTAATTAATTAAATTCTTAATTAATTTAAAACCTCAAAATTTGCCCGCACCCGAAACTCTCGACGGGGTCAAGGTTAAGCCTCGCCTAGGTAAAACACCATCTCCCAAGAACAATGGAAGTCTCGTAATTTTAATCTAAGGCCCCATTCAAAATTTATAAAACCAAACGTCTGAGGACGCCAAATTACGAAAACGCCCCTCGTGCCATTTTTCACAGACGGGTCGCACCCGCAAAACTTACACCCCTCCTAGGGTAAACGGCACTCCCCAAACTCAACGGTGCCCTCAGTTTCCCAATCCGAGTCACCATTTAAGAGATACTTGAGTTTCACCCTTAAACGAATAAATTAATTATTTAATTTATCCGTTTCACGTTTCGGAAGCGAGCGAGGGGTTTAAACGTCCCGCGCTGACAAGTTTTATGTCGTTCTTAGGGTAAACACCCCATTCCGGACCCATCCATACACTCAGATCTCTGATCTGAAACTCTGTTTAGGATTTATCCCATTTATTTGGGGTTTCTAGTGTGAACGCACTCAAAATTTAATTCCGGCCACTCCGGGGCTCGGAATCGCATGCCATCTGAAGGCGCTGCTCTGGAATAATATCAAGAATATTCTAAAGTATTTCGCAGCAAAAACCGGGTTCTTATATCAATGGTGGAAACTAATTAAAAACAAAAATCCAAGAAGGGAGTTGAATCTACAGAGTGGGACAAATTCAGGGAACCTTTTTCAAAAAATATTTCCCATGTTCAATGAAAACAAAAATAGATAAGGACTAGAGCTGAAATAGAAGGAAAATGAATTTGTGGGAATCTATGAGATGAACTTTAAAATACTTTCTTGTTATACCTCTATATTTTTCATGGATCCTAATGGAAAGGTTTATAGGTTCTTTAGTGGACTAAGATGCCATCTATAAAAGAATCTAGCCAATTGAGACTATGAAAGCTATGAAGAGATAGTGTGAAGTGCAATGAAGGTTGAACTAGAGTTCAGAGAGATGTGGTGGTCCTATAGATCGAATGAATAGAAGAGATCAATAGATCCAATCTTAGGGAGTAAATTTGATCACGAAAGAGGAGGAAAGAAAGTGAAACTTTCCACATGCAACAAATGTGGGAAGAATCATTTGGGGAACTGCTTTCTCAGAAGTGGAAAATGTTACTAGTGTATACTTGAAACTATCTTAGTGAGGTGAAGCCTCAACTTCTCAATGCTAAAGAAAAAGGGAAGATGGTGCAGGTCTATCTTGAATTCCAATTCTTCAAGTGTGGATAGCTTGAGAAATTTTCCAATAATTTTCCAAATTTAAAATTAATAGAGGGGAATCACCATCAACCTCAGCATATTCCAAGGGAGAAAGGTCGGGATTTTAATATCAAGGTAGTATAAGTTGAAGCTTATAATGATATAGTGGTAGGTACTCTGGTTGTTCTATCAAATATAGCAAGTACTTTGTTTGATTCTGGTTCTATGCATTCCTTTATTTCCTCCAAGTTTGGAAAGAATGTAGAATCAATCCCTGAACTTATAGAAGTAGATTTATCAGTAAGAACTCCTAGAGGGATTATCCAAGCATCAATGGTTTGTTGAAACTATAGTATTTACTTTGGTGAGCCCAATCTCATCGAAATTCTATCATTCATTCCCATTCTTAAATTTTACATTATATTAGGGATGGAATGGATCTTAAATTATAAATCTAATATCAACTGAAGATGCAAGGAAATCATAGTAGTATTTAATGGATAACCTATATTTATATTCAAAGGAGAGATATCTTGACTTGATCTTTGTCTAGAAGCTCCTCCCATAACCTTATTTATGGAGATGGTCGGTGAAGATAAAGAAGGAAATGAAAGTATAAGAATAGAAAATGTCCCCATCATTCGGGAATACATTGACATATTTATTGAGGAGTTACCTGGACATAACCCATAAAGAGAGGTAGATTTATCCATTGAACTCATGCCTAGATCTAAGACAATATCAAAGACCCTATATATAATGGAAAATGAGGAGCTAGAGGAATTAAAGAAACAACTCCAAGATCTTTTAGATAAGGGGTTTATCCGACCAAGTGTGTCTTCTTCGGGAGCACCTATTATCTTTGTGAAGAAGAAGGATGAATCAATGTAGATATGCATTGATTATAGAGAACTTAATGAGATCATAATGAAGAAAAAGTACCATGTTTTAGGGATTGATGATTTATTTGACTAGCTTTGTGGGATTCAATTCTTCTCCAAGATTGATATTCAATCTGGTTATCATAAATTGAGGGTGAAGAAAGAAGATATTCCAAAGACCGTATTCTGATCAATGTATGGGCATTATTATTATTTTATTATTCCCTTTATCTTGAATAATTCTCCTTATATTTTTATGGATTTGATGAATAGAGTCTTTAAGGACAACCTTGATAACTTTGTTGTAGTTTTTATTGGTGATATTACGATTTATTCCAAAAGTCATGAAGATCATGAGGATCATATCAGGGTTATATTGAAAACTCTAAGGAAGGAGAGGCTATTTCGAAAGTTTAGAAAATGTGAATTTTGGTTACAAAAAAATTCTTTCTTGGGGAACATTGTAACCAATGAAGGAATCTCAGTTGGCCCTACCAAGACAAAGGTTGTAGAGGAGTGGCCTCGTCCTACAATAGTAATTGAGATTTGTAGTTTCCTTGGATTAGAAGGATATTTTAGGAGGTTTGTGAAAAACTTTTCATTACTTTAAAATCCACTAACAAAGATAACTCATAAAGGGGTTAATTTCATCTAGACAAAGAAGTGTGAATAAAGTTTCCAAGATCTAAAGAATAGATTTTTTATTGCACCTATGTTAAATATACCCTCTATTAGAGAATAATTCATTATTTTTAGTGATGAATCTATAAAAGGGATTAGTTGTTTCCTCATGAAAAATGAAAAGGTGATTTCTTATATATCTCAATAGTTAAATCCTCATGAGAAGAATTATCCTATAAATTACATGGAACTGGATGTGGTTGTTTTTGCTCTGAAGATATGGAGGCGCTATCTTTATGGGTAGAAATGTGATATATACACAGACCACCAAAATTTTGAAGTATATTTTCACACAAAATGAATTGAACATGAGATAGAGGAGATGATTGGAAATTCTCAAAGACTGTGATTGTTCAATTCATTATCATCTCAGAAGAGAAAACAAAGTCGCTAATTCATGAAGTAAAAAAGACCCTATTGTGCTTGAAATGATGAGGATTCAAGGAGACACTTTGATCAAAGACCTAGTAAACCTGGACATGGGAATCATGATGGAAAGGACATCATCAACCCTATACCAAATGATTTTTTAACCATCATTACTAGAAAAGATCAAGAAATATCAAAGAGAATATCCATTTTTTCATAAGAATATAGAGGCTTTAAAGAATGGGAAGTTTTATGAGTTCAATATTGATCAAGAAGGTGTACTGAAATTCCATACAAGGCTATATATTCCATCTATTTTGGAAATAAAAAAGGAATTGATGGATGAATCTCATAGCTCCATATTCTCTAAACATCCTAGAAGCACTAAATTTTATAGGGGCTTTCATGATCATTATTGGTGGGATAAAATGAAAAGGGAGATTGTTGACTACACTAAAAGGTTCCTGATGTGTCAAAAATTGAAAGCAGAGTGGAAACTTCCTAAAGGGGTATTACAACCACTACCCATACCAACATAGAAGTGGTACAATATCACTATGAATTTTGTCACTGGTCTCCCAAGAACATCCAAAGGAAATAATGAAATTTGGGTTATAGTGGATCACCTCACCAAGACTACCCATTTCATCGCTATTCAGGAATATTTTTCTCTTGAACAACTTGAAAAGATTTATGTGAGGTAGTGATGTTTTATGGAGTACCAATTTCTATAATTTTTGATTGTGATCCAAGGTTTACATTAAAATTTTGGAGAAGTCTTCAACATGCTCTGAATATTGAATTGAATTTCAGTGTGGACTATCACCCAAAAATTGATAGCCAATATAAAAGGACTATTCAGGCACTTGAGGACATGCTAATAAAATTATCAATGGAATTTAAAGATGGGTCGGATCAACATCATGCATTAGTTGAGTTCTTATACAACAACAGCTTCCATTTGAGTATTCAAATAGAACCCTATGAAGCTCTATATGGGAAGCGATGTAGAGCTTCTAATTGTTGGGATGAAGATAGTGAGAGGAAGATTCTTGAGCCTGATCTTGTGCAAGATATGACATAAATGGTTCATTCTATCCAAAAACATATAAAGAATGCTCAGAGTCGGCAGAAGAGCTACACTGGCAACCATCAAAGGGACTTGGAGTTTGATGTTGGTGACAAATTCTTCCTTCAAATTTCACCTTGGAAGAGAGTCATGTGATTTGGAAATAAAGGGAAGGTCAGCCCCAGGTACATTGGTGTTGAGTCAAAAGTTTCCTTATGACTTTTCTCATTCCTTTATGTTTTGTAAATCACAAAACCATTTCCTTTAATATTATTTTTTTTCTTACTTTCTCTAAAGAATTTTTGTCTAAACTTATGCAAGTCTGATTATAATTAGAATCATGTTCTTTAATATCTTCTATAATATTTTCCAGCTAAATCTAACAAACTATTTATTAATACTAAATAGAAACTATAATCAATGAAAATCATATCCATACTTTTAATCAGATTCACAGAGTTTCTAAAATATGATTCTCTCAGAATTTCGAATCTGATTTATAGAGTTTCTCAAATATAATTTTCTCATAATTTTGAATCTGATTCACAGAGTTTCTCAATTCCAATTCACAAAAAAAAAAATTGAATCTGATTCTCATACTTTATCAAATTTTATTTTCTTTGTTTTAAGAATATGACTTCTTAACTTTCTCAAAACCAATTAGTTACTATATTTTATTATTATTATTATTATCTGATTCTAAAATATATTCATGCTGGGTTACATAATAATGTTTCTCATGATATTTTTTCTTATGACTAAAACAATGTCATATAATCTATTATTTTATGACTTTTGTAAGTGTCATTTGTACAGGTCTCACTAAAATTTTAAGAAAAATATGACCATTGGAGACCAATTCAACCATTGCATTCCAATAT
This sequence comes from Viscum album, assembly GCA_963277665.1. Taxonomy (NCBI): domain Eukaryota; kingdom Viridiplantae; phylum Streptophyta; class Magnoliopsida; order Santalales; family Viscaceae; genus Viscum; species Viscum album. Next base: position 3,462,241 of record OY728136.1, read on the forward strand.
TATAAATACCTGGCCACTTCATCATTTGTAAATAGTGTTCGACAACTGTGTGTATCTATATTCTTTTGATTTTCTCTCTTGTGAACTACTTGTTCCCAGTGTTTGTAACTATTGTAAGAGAGTGTCAATCTTAAATAAAACTTATCAGGTTGTCTCTTTAAGATTTTCTTTATGCGTATGATTCTTTAATCATGGGATTCCAGCTAAAGGAAGGTATAGGTGTTGATTACCTGCTTAATCAAGGTCTTGTGGGGATATTAAGATAGAATTTTCATGTGATATTTCATGGATTGATGGATTACCCTAGTGTGGGTAAGATAGACTTTCTTGAAAGTATAAATCAAGGGAATTTTATCCAAAGTCATTGGATACCATTCTCTTTGGGTTAAAATATTACAATTCAATTGTTCTAAATGTTCTGTTATAAGTTTTTTAATTCCAATGAAATTTCTTATAAATAGAAAGTGTTACTTATTATACATTCTCTATTGTATAAACTTTGATTTAATATTCTATATGCTTTAAGGTAGAATATATTTTAAGTAAACTTATATATAAATTTCATTATGATAATAATCTTTATAAAACCCAAGGTATTTTTAATTAACCTTACAGATAGGGTTTAGTGAATCTGATTTGTTTAACTTTGTTAAACAAAATTTTCCTTAATATTAAAAACAAAATTTTTAACTTATAATTCACCCCCCTCTTGTAATTATGCTATCTTCGTACATATTTCGATCCAAAAATTGGTATCAGAGGATGTTTCCACTGCTCATATTTTTTCTTACATTACTTTTGAAATTTAGTTGTATTTATTTTATAAACTTTTTTTTAATAAATATTTTTTCTACACTAACATGTATCGTGGAAAAAGAATTTTTGTGTTATTCTAAATATGGAAGGTTTTAATGTTAGATTCATAGACAATTTGAATCCTACATGACCACCTATTTTTTATGCTAATAACTATGAATACTGGAGAGACAGAATGAATACGTTTTTTATCAATACTGGTGTTGATAATTTTGTAATTCTTACTAAAGATTACAAAATTCCTAATAAAGAAGTTAGACTATTTTCAAATCAAGAGAGAAAATAATATCAATTTAACTATAAGGTACGCAATACTTTACTTTGTTCAATGACTAGAAATATATACAATTAGATATCATCTTGTGAATAAGAAAATAGAATTTGGAAGAAACTAGATATTAATCATTTTGGTGCATCGAAATTCATCGAGATAAGAAGATCCATGCTTAGAGTAGACTATCATGCTTTTATTTTTCCATATGGGGAAAATGTAACTAAAGTTCAATAGAGATTTATGAATTTTGTAAACAGCTTATAATATATAGGATAAAAAGTATTAGAAAATGAAGTTCTTGTCGAAAATATCATAGACATCATGCCTGATAAATGGGAGTCAAAGAGAACAGCAGTTGATGAATTAAGAAAAGTTACAAATGTTACTCTTGATGAATTATTTGGAACTCTTCTACAATATGAGAATAGATTTAAGGGAGATGTTGAAAAAACAAATAAAAATAATGGAAGTATTTATTTTACTATAACTTCAAATCAAATTAAATCCAAGGCACTTGAGAAAATAGTGAAGTCAACAAAGAAGAAATTTGTAGTTCAGTTAGACTCAAGTGAATCTGAACATTCAGATAATAAGTTAGCCAATCTTGCTCGAAGGATGAACAAGATTTTTGGAAAGAAATATTTTCAATATAGATATAATAAAAAGGATAATAAGGAAATAAAGATTCATAATTCACATGCTATGAATGTAAGAAAGTAGGACACATCAGATCTGATTGACTAAAACATAAAATAAAAGACAAAAAAGACATACATTCTAAGAGGAATCGGAAAAGGTACTACAAGCCTAAAGGAAAGAAATTTCTAATGAAAAATTACTCATGGAGTGCTAGTGGAGGAGATTCTTCTGATGAATCCTCATATAATAAAAATTATAGATAAAAGAAAATTGGACTTCTAGCCAAAATAACTTTCAAGAATCAATGTTTCGTGGAAAATGTGCACACTGCTGAATACTTAACCAACATTTTTTTAAATGCTAATTATCCTAATGAAGAAAATTTTAATTCTTTAGATGAATAATATTCCTCTATAAAATATAATTTTTTATCTTTATTTGATGAAGTTTCTATATTTTCCAAGTTACTTGAAAGTGAGAATTGAAAAATTAAAAAGAAACTTGAAAAGAAAAATTATAGAATCAATGATTTAACAAAATAAGTATCAAATATTTCTAAAGATATTGATGAAAAATATTTAAAAATAATTTCTATTTCTAAAAATCTTAAGTTAATTCTGAAAAGTATAAACTCTCTAAGGATCTTGAAAATGTTTTTTACGAGAAAAACATTTTAGAGACAAAACCCGATTTCGAAACAAATACTTCTGAGGATAAGAATTTAGTAATTAGACTAAAATATGAACTCTTTTCTCTTAAGAGACTTTTATCAAAATTTACCTCTAGTAAGGAAGAATTTGATAAAATGTATAAAAAAATTATTCCTCTAAGGAATATTTCTAGAATTGGTTACTCTCACTCAAAACCTATTTTTAGAAATAACTATTTTGTTCCCAAAAGTGCCCCATTTTACAATAAGTGTCAAAGTGGTGGACATTGGAACAAAAAATGTTCTTTAAACAAAATATAGTCCTTAGGATTTCATAAATCTCATTTTTCTAAACAAATTTGGATTATTAAGATTTTAATTTCTAACATTTATGAATCTGAGAAAGTTTAGATTCCAAAAACCTAACTGTTTTTTTTAGGAAAATAAAGAAGGGACCAACAATAGAAACACATGGTACATGGATAGTGGTTGTTCTCCCAGAATATGACTGGTGATAAATACATCTTTGAAAAGATTATTTAAATGAAAGTTGGAAGGATTACCTTCAGAGATAATGCTCAAGGAAATATCATTGGTATAGGTAACATTGTTCTTCTTGGAAAAGTCTTGATTTCAAATGTTTTGTTTGTTAAGGGTCTCAAACACAACCTTATAAAAATAAGTAAATTATTTGATGAATGTTACCTTGTGAATTTTAGGAATGAAAAATTCCTAGTACACAATTCTAAGGATGAATTAATTCTTTCTACTCATCGGCATGAGAATGTTTACCCACTTAACTTAGATGACCTTAGGAGACAAGACTTATATTTCCCTAGTGCAATAGAAGATCAATCTTGGTTATGGAATAGAAGTTTAGGACACTGTAACATTAGTAACTTATGAAAATTGACTAAGAAATGACTTGTTAAGGATCTACCAAATCTTAAATTTGATTCTTCAAAAGTCCGTGACCCTTGTCAATATGGAAAGGAACATAAATAAATATTTAAATCAATTAGTGAAGTCTTAACTACTTCTTTAAAATTAGTGTGCATGGATATTTTTTGTCCTATAAAAACTAGAAGTATTAGAGGAAAATACTATGTATTTGTTTTAGTTAATGATTACACCATATTTACTTGGGTATATCTTCTCACAAATAAATCTGAAGATTTTTCTTTCTTTAAAATTTTTACATCCGAAGTTAAAAATGAGAAAAACCTTCCATTGATAACTATTTGTAGTGATCATGGTGGAGAATTCAAGAATTCATATTTTGAAACTTTTTGTAGTAAAAAGGGCATTACACAAAACTTCTTAGCCCTAAGAACTCCTCAGAAAAATGGTGTTGTTGAAAGAATAAATTGAATTATTCAAGAGATAACAAGAACCATATTGGGTGAATACTCAATTTCTAAATATTTTTAGGTTGAAAATGTGAGTGATACTTGTTATACTATAAATCAAGTTTTAATAAGTACATTTATTAATAAAACACCTTATGAGTTATGAACAAGCCAAAAACCAAAATTCTCATAATTCAAAGTATTTATATGCAAAGTATTCATTTTGAATACAAAAAAATAACTTACATAAATTTTCACCAAAGTCTGATGAAGGTATATTTTTAGGATATTCCACTACCTATAAGTCTTATAGAGTTTTCAATAAGAATTCTTATACTATTGAGGAAATAGTACATGTTAAATTTGATGAAACTAATCCTTTTGTTTTTAAACAATCCCAACCTACATCTTCTGATGTTTTTTCCAAAATTGATTATCAAACATTGATAGAAGACTCTTCTAATAAGAAGAATACTCAAGAAAATGTTTCTGAAGTATTCACCCCATAAGACTTTGTACACTATGTTGATGAAAAAGTTTTAAAAACCCAATTTATTTATTTCTTAGGAATAATTATAGTGATAGTATCATTGGTGATGTAAATCAGCCTATATGTACTAGAAGTTATTTAAGAAATGAAGTAGATCATATGGAATTTCTTTCCCAATTCAAACCCAAAAGTCCTAATGGGACTTTAGGTGATGAAGATTGTATTAAAGCTATGAAAGATGAACTAAATTAATTCAAAAGGAATAAAGTATGGACCTTGGTTGAAAGACCTAAAGAAACCTCTATAATTAGAGTAAAATGGGTCTTCAGAAACAAATGTGATAAAAATGGAATCATTGTAAGAAATAAATAAAGATTAGTTACTAAAGGATATAATCAACAATAAGGAATATACTATGAATAAACCTATGCTCTAGTAGATAGTCTTGAATCTATTTGTATTCTATTAGCCTTTAATGCATTATTTAATTTCAAACTTTTTCAAATGCATGTGAAGTGTTCTTTCCTTAATAGATATGTTCAAGAGGAGTTTTTTTTTGAAAAAAATTCTGGTTTTGAAAACAAAAAACATCATGGATATGTTTTTAAAATAACCAAAGCTTTATATGGTATTAAATAATCCACTAGATCCTAGTATAATAGACTTATAGGATTTTTGTTACAAAAAAAAATTAAGGGAACTGTTGATCCAACCCTTTTATAAAGAAAGAAAAAAAATGTTTTGATTATTTAAATTTATGTTGATGACATTATATTCGGATCAACTTAGAAATATTTAACTGATTCATTTGAAAATATTATTAAATATGAGTTTTAAATGATTATAATGGGTGAGTTAACATTTTTTCTCAGTTTTCAAATCTCTCAAAAACCTGAAAGAACCTATATATACCAATATAGGTATACTAAATATCTTCTTAAAAAGTATGGATATGTTAATAATAAAAGTATTATTACTCCAATTGGTGCCACAAATACCCTTGATCTTGATGAAGCTATACAACTAGTGGATCAAATGACATTTATAGGAATGATAAGAAGTTTACTATACATTATAGTTAGTCATCCAGACTTAATGTTTTTAGTATGCTTATGTGAAAGATATAAAGAAAATCCTAAAGAATCCCATTTAAAATATGTAAAAATAATTTTTCATTATTTAAAGGAAACTATGGATTTGGGACTCTTTTATTCTTCTGAAAATGATTTTGAACTAAAAAGTTTTCCAGATGTTGATTTGGGTGGTTGTATAATGGATAAAAAAACATCTAGAACTTTTCATTTATTAGGAGATTCATTAGTTTCTTGGTATTGTAAGAAACAACACTCGGTAGATTTTTCACTATTGAAGTTGAATATGTAGCAGCTGGAAGTTTTTGTGCTCAAGAGTTGTGGATGCAACACACACTCACTGATTATGGCATGAGTTTTACTAAAACTCAAATACTTTTCGATAACACTAGTGCAATAGCCCTAAGAAAAAACAATGTATATCACTCATGTACAAAGCACAAGGATATTAGGTATCACTTTCTTATGGATCACACACTAAAAGAAGATATTATTTTACAATTCATCAGAATACAAGAACAACTTACTGGTATTTTTATAAAACTATTACCTTCTGATAGATTTGAATACATTAAACAAAAGTTAGTAATGATAATTATAAGTTAATCATTCATTTCCAATTTGTATTTAAACTACATCCTTAAATTAAGTTACTCCTTTTCATAGGGGGTAAATTTGAAAATTTTATTCAATTGTTTTGGATCTTATCAAATTTTTTTGGGAATCTATCAAATTTTATTTTCCTTAATAATTTTAGGATTTTATTAAATTTTTGGATTTTAGTAAATTTTCATATTTTAGTAGTTTTTCCCATTTTCTTTCCTCAAACTTTCTTATTATAATAAAAAAATCAGGTTTTAAAACTTTTAAGAAGAATTTATTTCAAATACTAATAAATCTTCTGAGAACTCTGAAAGGTACAATTTTTTTCTTATTACTTCTTAAATTTAATTTTTTATATTGGTATTTAATTTATTTTTGAAATTATTTTTTCTTAAAACTATTTTTGTTTTCTTAAAATTGTTTATGTTTTCTTAAAACTATTTTTCTTTCTTAAAACCTCAAAAGTTTGGAAATTATAAAATCTTCTTGCTTAATCTCATTCATTAGATCAGATAGGTTTAATTTTAACCATCAGATTAATCTTGGAAGTCAAACTATCACCTCACCACCGATATATAAAACAGGACACCCCACCCCCATGTCCTATATCGATCTCCACAGTCTTCTTCCCAAGTTGCATCCAATATTCAAAACCCTCCATTTCATTAATTTCCATTTCCTTAAATTTGAATGTCTCATTCGATATCTTCTCAAAGTTCAATGCATGCATCAAAGGAATTCAAATATTGGTTTATATTCCGAGAAAGGTTAGTTGATAAATATTTTTTTCTCAAGTATTATTCTTTATTAAGTAATATCATAAAGTTCCAAGGATAGAAATCTATCAATACTGAAAAAACAAGGGAGATCAAGATCTAGTCTATTTGGAACTAGTTATTGAGATTTATGAATCAGTTGAGTTATTTATAAAAGTAGGAAAATATAAGGTATGGTTTAAATGTTTTAGAAAATTATACATGTCCTTCAATAAAGCATCTAATATCCTAGCAATACCCTTTGAAGGAGAAGCTTTCTACCCTTCTCACAAATTGTCAGAATCAGAAGGTTCTTTCAATAAGGAAAAGGAAATTTAATATTTATGTCTTTAGTCAATAAAGAAGCCCAAAATTTCTCATCTTACTTCCAACAATCGGATTATATTATCATGGATTAAAGGATTAATCATTTCGAGAAAAGGAGACAAAGATACCCTCATGGTGACAGATATCTTCATGCTAGATTTTCTTGTAAATATAAGGAAGATAAACTTTATGAGATACATATTTTTGATAATCAATAAGATAAAGTATAGATCAATCAAGTCTTAGATCCTTGTGTTTCCAGCAACTCTGTCTAATCTGTTAGTTAATTGATTGAAATCTTTCAATGTTCCTTGTACATCGAATCCAAAGAAGTTCAAGATTCTTCTTTTAACTAACGACAAACTTAGAAGAATGAAATACTATTTTGATGATAAGACTAAGGAATTTTTTTATTTAACCAAAAAGTTATTTTGGGTTGGATAAAGTTCTAATAAAGAGATACTTGAGTCTAAGAAAATAAAATCTCAAGCTTATGAACCACATAATTCAAAGAATCATAAATCTTATCTAGAAGAAGCTGTTGTAAAATGGAGACAAGATAGAGATCAAATTAAATAAGGATATCTAGTGTTTGGATTAAATTCAACAGAGGAAAAAGATTCAAATATTCAAGTTGTTGAAGTATTATAAAAAGAATCTAAAGAAAAGAAGCTAAAGAAAAAGTTAGCAGAAGAAGAGTTGTGTCAAAATTTGTTGAAAGTTGTAGAAAAGTCATCATAAAAAATTATTATTCCGGAATCCTTTCTTAAAGAATCCAAACTTCCCCCTCATAAAATAGGTTCCATGGTGGTAGATTCTACACCAATAGATAAATGGAAAGCAGTAGTTTCAGGTTTAGTTCTGAGTGTTGAAGAACAATCTCAAGCGAGAGATGAAGCTAGTGGAGAGAAAGAAAGTTAGGATGAGATTCAATAAATTTAAAACATTCAAAAAGATATTCAATATAAAAAATTTAAATAATAAATTATCAAGATTATTATTCCAATTTCACCTCAGTAGAAAATTCAGTTCATAAATCTGATAGTCAGAACTAGAAGTCAACCTCATCCCGGAAAGAAAATGTCACTAATAGTGAAGTTCAGAAAGTACCTTATGATGGTGATGATGATGGTGATGATGATGAAGACAACATTGTTCAAATCTCTAATGAAATGAACATATAATAGAGGATATAAAAATTATAATCTAAGAAAGCAAAGGGAAGCAGATAGATTTTGGAACTTCTAAGCAAAATCAATCAGAATCAAAAAACTCATCTTATATGGGATAAGATTTCATTGTTTAATCTTTGAAGAATTTAGTAAATTTGATTCCTTAATTTACAAATATTGAGTCAAGATCTCAGATAATTCAAGAATATTTAAATCAGAAATTGGACTCAATAACCCTTTATATGGAGAAGTTAATCAAGGTTGAAGAAGATTTCAAAACCTTCATGGAAGATTATCATTATCATAGGAAATCTTGTAGAGAGATGACCAAGTGGTCAAGAAATATCAATCATGATCTTAAGGTTTTTGATGATATTTTTGATTCATTCAAGAATTCCTGAGCATAATCTAAATACTCTCTCAAATAACTATAAAATAGTTTTTTAGAAAAGATGAAGAAGGAAGAAGGCATTCGGATGTAAGAAATCAAAGATCTAAATGGAAAGTTGAATTTCTATGGCACTAAGATCAAAAGGTTGAAGTCTTACAAAGATGAGATGGATTAAAAATTAAAATCTTAGGAGTAAAAAATTCAAAGTAAAGAATAAAATATTCAAATCCTTGAAAATAAGAATCAAAATCAAGAAGTCCTCTTAGCAAAGTTTGAAGAAGATTAAAAATAATTGAAGAAGTTGAAGGCTATAGTCAGATCCTTAATGACGAAGAAGGATTAATTTTTTATATCCAAAACTTTTTTTAAAAAAAAATTCATTATCAAGTATTACATTTATCTTGTTTCTTATAGATTGTTTCCCAACCATTTTCAGGAACTTTATATTTTATCCATTCCTTTTTTTAAATCACAAAGGGGGGGAATGGTTAAGAATATTAAAGAAGATTTTTTTAAGGGGGGATATTTACTTAAGAAAGGAAGAAAAAATACTTAAATAAAAGAATACGATCATTAGGGGGAGTTTATATCCTAAGGGGTAGTTAGTTGTATTCATCTTTCTAAGAGATATAAACTCAAGTATAGATAAGTATTCCTTTGAAGATCAAATATGAAATTTCTTAGGTCTTAATACTATTTTCTTAAAAGTTGTTTGTGCTTTCAAAAAATGGGGATATTGTTGAGTCAAAAGTTTCCTTATTAATTTTATCATTCCTTTATGTTTTTTAAATCACAAACTCATTTTCTTTAATATTATTTTTTTCTTACTTTATCTAAATAATTTTTGTCTAAACTTATGAAAGTTCGATTATAATCAGAATCATGTTCTTTAATCTATTCTATGTTAATTTCTAGCTAAGTCTAATAAAGTATTTCTTAAGACCTAATATAAATTATAATCAATGAAAATTAGATCCATACTTTTAATTGGATACACAGAGTTTCTCAAATCTGATTCCCTCAGAATTTCGAATCTGATTCACAGAGTTTCTCAAATCCGATTCTCTCAAAATTTCGAATCTAATTCACAGAGTTTCTCAAATATAATTCTCTTGGAATTTTGAATCTGATTTAAAAAGTTTCTCAATTCTTATTTTCATGGAATTTTTAATATGATTCACATGGTTTCTCAATTCTGATTCGCTCAGATTTTTTAATACGATTCTCACACTTTATAGAATATGATTCTCATACTTTATCAAATCCGATTTTCTTTGTTTTAAGAATACAATTTGTTAACTTTCTCAAAACCTATTAGTTGCTATATTTTCTTATTTTTATTATAATTGTATTCTAATATATATTAATGTCTGGTTACATAATAATGTTTCTCATTATTTTTTTTTCTTATGACTAAATCTAACCTATTATTCTATGATCATTGTAAGTTTCAGTTATATAGGTCCCTCCAAAATTTCAGGAAAAATATGATTGTTAGAGACCAAGTCAACCGTTGCATTACAAGCCTATAAATACCTGGTCACTTCGTCATTTTTAAATAGTGTTTGACAACTGTGTGTGTTTATATGTTATTGATTTGATATCTTGTGAACTGATTGTTCCCAGTGTTTACAACTTTTTTAAGAGAGTTTCAATCTTAAAGAAACCTTGTTATGTTGTATCTTTAAGATTTTCTTCATGCATCTGATTATTTAATCTAGGTATTCTAGTTGAAGGAAGATAGAGGTGCTGATTACCTACTTAATTGAGGGCTTACGGGGATAGCAAGACAGAAGCTACATCTGATCTTTCACGGATTGAGGGCTTACCCTGGTGTGGGTAAGATAGACTTTATTGAAAGTATAAATCAAGGAACTTTTATCCAAAGTCATTGGATACCATTCTCTTTGGGTTAAAATATTACAATTCAATTGTTCTACTTGTTCTGTTATAAGTTTTTTTAAATTCTGCAGTAATTTCTTATAAATAGAAAGTGTTACTTATTATACATTCTCTATTATATAAACTCTAATTTATGATTCTATACACTTTAAGGTAGAATCTCTTTTAAGTAAACTTATATATCAATTTCATTAAGATAATCATCTTTATCGGACCCAAGGTATTTTTAATTAACCTTACAGAAGAGGGTTTAGTGAATCCGATTTGTTTAACTTTGTTAAAAAAAGTTTTCCTTAAGATTAAAAACAAAAGTTTTTAAACTTACAATTCACCCCCCACCCCCTCTTTTAATTGTTCTATCTTCATACATATTTTGATCCAACAATTGGATCATATTAAATCCTTGATTGTATAGGAGTAGTGGACTATTTTTTAGCACTTCCACCAAACCTAGTTCAAGTTCATGATGTTTTCAACATATCTTTCTTAAGGAAATACATACATGACCCTTCACATATACTGAATCATGAGGTGGTACAACTGGAAAATTAATTCTCTTATGAGGATCATCTGGTGGAGATATTAGACTATAGAGGAAAGTTTCACCACAACAATACTACCCACCTCATTAAAGTGTTGTGGAGGAACCACAAATATGAAGAAGCGATGTGGGAACCAGAGGAAACAATGAGGCAAAAGTACCCACACCTTTTCTCAAATAAGGGAACAAGTTGAAATTTCAGGGATGATATTTATTAAGGGGGGAAGAATGTAATGACCCAAACTTTTTAAATGATAATTATTTCCTAAAAATTTGTGTTTTAAACACAACAAAACTATATCTCTTTAATAATGAAGTGAGTATAAATTAAAATATGACCTTTCATTTTCGACTATTATATGACCATAGGTAAATTATGATTGTTGGTCAATATTACTGTTGGTCAATATAACTATTGGGAACTATTATCTTGATAATAATTTTAAATTTATCATTAGAGTTTATAAGTAAAATTTTGACAAAGGAAAATTGATACAGAAAGAATATTCAATAGCCTCAACCATTAGAGTCATTCTATTTGAAGCCCATCTGTTGGAACTTGGGAGGGAGGTATCGACACTGGACTTCACTCTTGACCAAGCCCAATCCTAACTTTAACAAGTAAAACTTAAACGAAATCTCCTATGGGAGAAGTTCAAGATAGTAAAGATTACCACTCAGTCAATGCTAGCCGAGGTACCCTGCGAAACTACCACCATTGCACACCTTACTCTTAAGGAATATGCTGGTATAATAAGGGGTTTTGTGTTGAGGACCTAGTTACTTAATTACTTTGTATAAATAAAAAAAATCATCAATTCTGTTTTTAGAATAGTTTTGCTTAATAAATTTTGATAGAATTTGATAAATTGGTTTTTTGGACAAAAATTGTACTTTTCAGAAAATATATAATTATTATAATAAACTAAGGTATTATGAATAATGATTATTTTAATGAAATGGTATGGTTAAAACACTCTTATTTAAAAATAAATGATAAAAGAATTTTATTTTATTTCAAGTGTCTGAAATTTTACTATGCATTTTCCATCCACTATTATTTTTAATAAATAAGGATTTTTATATTTAAAAGTTAAAATTCTCATATTTAGAGAATTATTATGATAAAATAAATATTATTTTTTAAATTATCACATATAAATTAGGTTAGGTTGAATTTATGAAAATTTTCTAAAATATTTTGTTTTTTGGTGAATAGTAAAAATACAGTTTCAGTTTTCTGGTAGGTTTAATGACATCATAATTATGTCATATTGATGTAATAACTAATTAACTATAATCCATGAATAAAATTATGTTATTTTATTAATATAAATTATTTTAATATATTTTAATAAATTTTCAAATATATAATTTACTTTCCAAATTATAAAATGGAAACTTTAACTTAAAAAATGATATTTTGTAGAAACTTTACTTGTCCTTGCCAAAATAAGTAATATAAAATTATTGTTGAATATTCTGAGATAAAATTACATAAAATATGATCCAATTGTCCAATACCATGTTCAAATTCCATGGTAAAGCCGATGGTTTTTCAATTACCACTACCTAGGTTTCCAATGCCTTTATTTGGAAATTAACAAACAAATCACCCACTTTTACTAAAAATACCCACCCATTTCTCCATTTAATTTCACTAACATTTCATCCTCCATGAATATATAATATTCTTACCTCCCAAGTATTCCTTCTAAGGTTTAATCAAGCCCCTAAGGTCCCAATCATCAAGTTTTAGGAGTTACTCTTTAGGGTAAGGGAAATTTTAACTTCTCTTTTTCCTTTCAAGTTCCCTTTTTATGTGGTATGTCTTTAAAATTTCAAAATATAATCTTCTGTATAATTTATTTTATCCCTGTACTATATTAATATTCTTGTAAGAATTATATACCCTTGTCCCCTCTCTTTTTACTCTTTTCTAAAACCATGTTTTATACCTGTTATGTTGTTGATTTTACTGATCAAAATTTTTCTCTTCTCCATAAGAAATTCTCTTTTATTTTATTTTTGTGAATACACAAATCTATTTATTTTCTAGGGGTATTAACCAAGATTTTTAAATTATTTATTTGATTCTATGTTTTACATAGATAAAACCCACATTCCCTTTTCGTGGATTAAAACATACATAATGATCATGTTCTTTAAGCTCTTTTTAAAACGCCATGATTTTGATATTAAACTCATTTCTTTTATTCTCCATGGGTTATTTATGAAATGTTTTATTATGATATATGTGGATCACATTAAAATTAATACATGTTAAGGGTTTGCCTTGATATCTCTTCGATGCATTGGGTAAATAATTTAATCTCTAGAGATGACATGTTTTATGATACCTTGGTGAATAAATTTGGTAATTTTTATGACACCTTAATGACAAAATTTGGTGATATACTTATTAATGTATCATTTAAATGTTGTTGACATATTTACAAGTTATTTTTCATGTTATTATTATTATTATATGCCTCTTTATCATGTATTTATGATATTCCTTAAGTTCTTATTGATAATTCTCATGATCACATGTAAACTATTTTTCTTTACTTTCCCTTACTGGGCATTATGTTCACCCTTTCCTTTGATGTATGTCCCCAGGTTATTATATGTGGTAATTATACTTAGGATAAAAAATTTAATAATCCATTCAATTGGATTAGAATAATTTTTAATGTTTTCATGTATTATGTAATTTATTTCCAATAAAATAAACTTTAAAATATCATTTGTTTGTTCAATGTAATGTAAAGTTATGTAATAAAAAGGAGGGATTCCATAATTTGGGCTAAGAGTTTCTCTGGATTTTTGGTCAGCAATTCCATGAGACTTCTAAACTTTCTGGATAAATATTTTATAGTTTCCTTAAACCCCAAAAACTTATATTTTAGTTATTGATTCTCATATGTTAGTGCTCTTGTTTAGGTATTATCATAAGTATTTTTTTTATAAAGTAGGTGGTTGTTAGTAAGCATGGTGGTTATATGATTGCTTTTGTTGAAATGATGGTGGGTTTTGGAAAAAATGATGGAATGGGGGTCAGTTTTGGAGCTGATTTTGGTAAGGGGTTCTAGCCCTATTCTTCTAATTTCTAAATCCATTTGGACTTGTTTAGGCTCTCTCCATCATTGATTTTATTTGAATTAAATTATCCAAAAGGCCACTGCAAAACTTTCTATTCCATACACTTCATCACATTGGTCAGTGAAATAATTAGTCTATGAGCATAAAAAACATACCTTAGTCAGTGTTTATTGTTCACTAGCTTGTTTCAAGGACACCTCTCACACCAGAGAGGTTATCTCTTCAATATTAGTTTCCATTAAGGATTATGGATGAGAAGTTATTATCTAATGAATACCTCTTATGTTAGTACCTCTTATACCAAATTGTTACAAGTTCTAAACACTTTAATATGTTTGTTTGGGTATTATCTTACCAATCCATGGAATTCAGGAAGTAGTGAGATCTTTTTAGGTTTCATCTGAAAGTAATTTTATAATTTTGGCATGAAAAGTTGATTGTTTTAATTGAAGAATTATGGTGCATAAAGGTCTCTAAGGGTTTAGTTGGGATTTCCAGCCATGGTGAAAAACTCAGAGTGAACACTTGAAGTTTCACTCAAGTCTTCAAGATAAATATCCTCAAAATCATATTGAAAATTAATTTTTCTAAGTCTATTAAACAAGGTTCTTTCAATTTCAGGATCTTGGGGATAAGGATCAATGTTAGTGGTTCTAGTCATGCAATTTGAAAATTAGATTATTAGCACCACCTCCCCAAAAATAGCACCAAGTTTTGACACGTTACTATCATGGGGTGTAGAAAAAATAATTATTTACCAAGTTAAAATTTATTATAGTGGTCAACCTAGGTTTCTACTAAATAGGAGTGTACAAAAATCAAGTTTATCGCTTTAAATTAGAGGAAAAGGGGGATGTTTTGAAATTATTTGATTTTTTAAATAAAAGAGAGTAATCAAATAAGTGATTAAAATAGATTAATGAATTAGGTGATTGAAAATAGTGATATGAAAAGGGTGATCGGGTCGAGTTTGGTCTTCCAAAGGAAATGTTATCATAGTTCCTAGTTATCCAATCCTCTTTAACTAAGCCAGTTAAAATGAGATTCCATAATCGCTTCCTATCATTCCCTTAGTCAAATGTTGATGGTGAGAATAAACCTTACCAATATATCAACTTGTTCTACTCTCCTTAATATGTGTTAGAGAGTTATATCAAATACCCTCAATTGACTTAGGTAATACCTGGTCAGGTCTTGTTTATCCCTAACAATCAAGAGTGACCAATACCCCTCCCACACATACTAACAATCATTGAGTACTTCACCACTAAGACCTAGTCAATTCCATTATATATAAACCAAAACCTAGTGTAGGGAGATAAATATCATCAACCAAGGAAATAATAATAACATAATAACATAATCTAATACCAAATACAATTGTACATGATAATAAAAACTTCTATTAGAGTATTGAAACCAACTTAATAGAAGAAAGAAAGGGGTTTTAATCCATTAAGTGCAATAAATCAAGCATTAAAAAAGGAAAACCTTCCCTTAACAAATAATTTATAATTTTACCCCACCATGTGAAGTGTATTTTGGAAGAATGGGGGAAAATAATCCATTAAAAAACAAAGAAAACATAAAAATGAAGAATAGAAAATTTCTTCTCTGGAATCTGTCTATCATAAGTTTGCACCATTTCTTCCTACCAAATGATTGAAAGTCTCCAAGATGTATTTTTAAGAGTTGTTCTAAATTTTATTTGATGTATACCTTGAAATTTTTAAATCCTTTGGACACATGTACTAATAGTTATTCCTAAATTACAGAATCTATTTATTTCTGGATGAAGAGACTCTTAATATTACTTTGATTTAATGCATGAAATAACTCCCTTAATGACTGAATTTATCCATGAAATTTAATTTTAGCATGATTGTTCAAGTCCCATTTTATATAAAACTATAATCACGTAATTTAGTTTCTTGTATCCTGAGATATTTTTCCTTTAATGAGGTTTGGTCCATTCTATCGGCCAAAAAGATTTTCCACATTGATTTATTTATTTGGTCCCCATGGAGTTTTAATGAGAACCTATTCTAGTTAAATAAGTTTAATCCCATGAAAAATGGAAGCCTGAAAAAAGAATTACTCAATTTGGATCAATATTGAAAATTTTATGATCAAAACATAGAATTGATAAAAAAAATAGTTAAAATTCTATAATTAAGAAATTTTGACATTTAAGCTTGAAAAATCACTAAAATAAAAAAATATATATTTAATTAATATCTAATTAATGAATTTATGGGGATTAAATCATTTAAATATTCATAAAAAGTAATGTAAATATTATCTCTATCAATAATAATACATTTAAAACCAAATTTCCAAACAGTTTTTTAATATTAAAACATGGCTCGAAATGTTAATATATTCCACATTTCATAAAACATAACTCCAAAAATTCTTTGTAAATTGCTAGAAATATTACACCCATTTAAAACATTTAAAATCCACCATTTTAAAAATAGTTCATCCTCTTTAAAATCCAAAACAAGGCCAATGGCCATTCATTTCCATTAAAAAAAATTAAAAGATACATTATGGAATTTTCACAAGGGCTAACCAACACACTCATTTCAAACCAACATTTGAAATTCATTAAAAACCCCCTTTTTAAAACACTTTGAGGTCAAAAAATCACTTTTAAAAAAACCACATTAAAATATAGTTTTCACTCATTAAAAACTAAAACCGAGTCAAAATACAACACACACTATTAAAATAATTTTGAAAATTCTCATAGGAATTTCACATATTCTCGACATATAAAAATATTCTATTTAAAGCATTAAAGCATAGAATTCAAAATATATATGATTTATTCTAAGCTCAAAAACATTTAAACAATTTTAAATAACCAAATGAATATCACATATATTCATAATTTCAATAAAAATGAATTTATAAAGCACAAACACCCTTTTAATTCCAAAATGAAACAATTGTATAGAAACGCCTACCTTAAAGAGATAGAAATCATGCCAAAACTCATCATAATGTGTCACTTTTAATGGTGAGAACCTAAACAAGGATATAGATAGTGTCTATAGACCCTAGAAACTAAAAACCTGAACATTATATTTACTTGGAACCCTAAAATCATCCACAAGGGTTCTATGGTTCATGGGGGAATCAAAAACCAATAGAAAAGGGGACAGAAAATATTAAAGAGGGAAAGAGAGGAGGATTTAACTTGGAACCACTTTAAAATCACCAATAATAATCCAATAATGAAGATATGTTGATGGATTAACTCCTTCTTGGTCTCCCATGGTTTGGTCAATGCATAAGTGAGAAAAAAGGGATGAAAATCATTTTAATTATAAAGGTACATTTAGGGAAAATCACACTTTAAGTGATTTTGGGTAGGTCGCACGGTTTATCAAACCATGTTATGACCATGAGAAGGCCACTACCTCGGCCAATACCACTCACAAGATTTCTAGAGTGCTCTAAACAATTTTAAAAACAATGTGGAATCCATGAAAAATAGATTTTTCTCCATGATAGCCCCCTATGCCAGGGCACCACACGATTATAACTAATTGTGTGAGTAAACCGTGGAACACCCTAGAAGACTCAAAAACTCTTAAATTAAAGCCTAAAAATCATTGGAACTCTGAGAGACCCAAAAAAAATAAAATTAAGAAAATTAAGAAATATAGTGACTTATGGGTGTCACAACTCTCCCCACCATGCCCCTTTATTCCCTTTGAAAGTCCATGGTCGAAAATAGAAGGTGATAGAAAATGAAAGATTCAAATAAAACATAGCCAAGGAGAATCATTCAACTCGATTTGACCTTGATTCCAAATAACCAAGATCCTCAAAACTAATCGAACCAATCATCCATAATATTTCAAAACATCACCAAGTGCAAGTGAAATAAGAACCTCAAACAATAAGTCCTAAAAAGAAAAGGAGACATAGAATTGTCCCCCCACCATTTAAAATTCTTATAACATGATGAAACCAAAGGAATCCACCAAGAGAAATATCCTCAAAAAAATTGATCAACCATGAGATAAACTCACCATAAAACCCAAGATCACTTCCAAACCAAATGAAGTAAGAACAACTCACAAGTAGCCTCAAAATAAATTTATGAGATCTCACCTTAGGCCATAACACACAAATAACCTAAGGTCATAAACCAGACCACCCTCACACAGTGGATCCCAAATAGCCCAATACAAACACTGGATAGTATGAAAAATCTATAGGTGTATCATCCACCCTAGTTATCCAATCATACACCCAAGGCCTTTCTCATGTCCATCCAATGATAACCTCAAATCTCAACAAAAATAATGAGTGAAACCACAACACTCAATATTGGTTCCCCCAAACAATTAGGCACATAAAAAAATGATCACAACCATCCACAAAGAATAATAAAAACTATAATAATAACATATAAATCCATCCATAAGGGATATTCGTCAAAAGAAAAAGGCATTCCTAAAGAAACAACCCAAAAAGGAACCTTCCATAAGATTCCGAACAACAATAGATGGATCTATAAAAGCTCAACCCAGATTAAAACCATAAAATGAAAGGTCCTAAAACAACCCATCCACATAGGGATTAAACCTAAGACCTCTTCTAAAAACCCAAATTACAAAACTTTTAAAGATGACACAAATGACCAAAATGGAGTAAAACTTTAGGAGGATTAAAAAAAGAGGGCTTAGAATTCCCTAGATCCCCACATTGGAACCATATGAGAGATATTTTCTTCCTGTAAAAATAACCCTTTGCATCTAGATCTGGATCATCCTACTTTTTATCCTCACCCACTAAGTTACCTTCATTCTCCTCAGATGGAACCAAGGTATCACTCATCATTGGTTGTATGGACTGGTTATATTCCACCCAAATGGCCTCATTGATAACCTACTAAAAAGATATCATACCAGATAAAAGTATAACTGAACCAAAATATGGAAGAATACCACCTCCAAATAAATGATCTTACTTAGATTCTTTGACGACCATCTTTGGAGAGAAGATGAAAAACTCTAAGTAGTGGTCAGCATAATCCTTTACTGATCACACACCCTGATGAAGGCTCGAAATCTCAATAGATCTATCTATTTTTACAACCATAGGAAAGAACCATTGGATAAGCACTGTATTAAAAAACTCCCAAGATATACCTTTGCGTAGTTGAGAAGGTACTATAAACTCCCACCAAAGTCATCTAAAACCAAAAAGTAAGCTCACAAAAACTCTTAATCATAAATATTTAGGTGTCCCAAGATAATTGTGGATAAACTCAATCCTTTATAACCACCTTACCACTTCCATTGATCCTTTTTTACCACAAAATAAGTCGGATATCGATTCAATAAGTCCGAGATGGGGTCCAATCAAAAGGAATATTCCATGTTCCCCACTCCACTCAGAGTTTGTGTAGATTCTAGAACTAAAGAGACTCTTTTTACCATTTTGGGAGGCATATAATTAACAACATGGGATGTGAACAACATAAATTCATGTCTCAAAACATCTACTAAACAATCACATCATACACTAGAGATAAAATTAAAAACATAAATCACTAAAACAAATCACATAACATTAACATCAAGAAAATAAAAATTTCTTTTATAATTACCTAATTATACCAAATAATTTTGAAATCACACTCCACCAAGGAATGTTCTTGAAAACCAAGCCAAAATCACTTTTGAAAATATCCCAACCTTGGTGGAACACACATCACCCAAACAAATCATATCACAAAAATTCATTTCAAAATCCTATTCCATTTTAAAAACCAAAACATCCAACGAATACTCATTAAAATTCACTTCCCATTTTAAAACACCTTCCAATATTGTTTCCAAAACAAGGTCTCCCTTTTAAGTCATTTTAAAAAAAACATAAAGGAAACAACCATTTCATGAAACCTTTCATGAAACTAAGGGGGTTCCTCTTTCTAATGATTCATAAAACCAAGTTTTGAAATTAAACATTTTGAAAATTTATATTATTTTTAAAAATACTTTAAAATCAAGAACAACCAAATAACCACACAAACCTTCAAAAAAAGGTCCATAATAACCACATCCAAGAGTATCAAAACAATCCTAAATCCATCCCCAATATGTGAAGGTAACTTTAGGAGAAATCTAAAATCAAGAGGATTCAAAAAAAATGAACTGGGGAGGAAATAGGGTTGTGAATGGTTTGATTAGATAGGTTAGGACTCCGTGCACTAACCATGAAATAGACTCTATGAAAGTGATAAACCCAGACTGTATGGACACTGCATGGGTTCCCAAGCCATGAAAACTAACCATACAGTTTAAGTTCTCCTCCATTTTCACCCTGAAACCAAAGAATGACCCCTGAAATCACTCATATACTCAAAGGGGATCAAAAAACATCAATTAATATCAAAATATATTAGTTGAAAATAAAAATGAACTTGGATTCATAATTCAAAACCCAAATTCCCCTAGAGTCTTGAGACTCTGGATGAGAAATAGACAGCTAGTCTCTCCTTGCCCTTAACTCTCGATCCCCAACAACCTTAATATCCTTTATACCAAGACATTCCCAAATAAAAAGAGGGATATAAAATAATTTTTCTATCACCAAAGAACCAAAGTCTTTGATATAATTTTTTAGAAAACTAACCCAGACTTTTATCCCCTTAGCACCCATCTCGACTCTCTATAAGACTCAAAGGGTGTTTCCAATCCTCACGGGCTAGAAACTAGTGTCTGGGAATCATAAGAATCCCTTTAGGAATTATTTAACCATAAATTGAATATAAATGACAATGAAACATCTACTGAGAGTATGAAATAGATTTTTCTTACTTTGTAAATCAATGCAATATCAAACATATAAGAAACAAAAATAAAATAAAATACCAAACAGGTCATAATCAACAACACTGACATGACCTATTTATATAAAGATAAAACATTATCTATAAGTAGAATGATAAAACATGGAATAAATAGATACAACAGAAACAACTTAAATAAGCTACAAATATGGACTTCTTGGTTGATACAACACTAACCAAAAATAAAACAAACCCAACAAACACAAACCATGCCTAAAACCATCTCCATGTAACCTATGGTGCTTACCATCACCCAAGTCACCCCATATCAGCCTTAAGAAGCAATATCCTAATCTAGATGGAAACCTAAAATATATAGGCATGAGATAAATATCCCAATAGTTCAACACACACTAAGAAAATAAAATTCATTTCATAAGGAAAATCATAAATTATAGTTTGAAAATATAACCATAAAATTGGCTTTCAAACATAAATAGGTGAAAAAACTAACAAATCTATAAACTCCCTTTCAAAACATTACACTTTGTTTTCGTAAACTAAAAACACACACTTTGAAAAAAATTCCACCAGCCTGATCCATTTCGAAACCAAACACCCATTAAAACTTCTCAAAAACAAACCACTTAATTTATTTGAATGGGAACAATCACTTGCATAATATTTCACCTATATAATCCTCTTTTAAACCAAAATGACCATTTTGAAATCCACTTTAAAAACACAACATGAGAGTCTTTATTTTCAAAATAGTTTTTCCAAACATATTTAAAAACCATATTTTAAAGTAATAGATCCAAACACACTCGGTTCAATCATAACAAGTTAGTCACCACAAGTCACAAGATACATAATAAACGTAAGAAAGATAAAGGTGACTTAACAAAACAAGTAAGGGGAATAATATAATCAAGAACTATATAAAGACCCCTAATTCAGCCATTAAAAAAGTAATAAAATGTTTCATGGGCTCTACCCTGAAATACCTAATGTGAGACACATCTAAATTTATTAATTTATTTCTCTCACAGACCAACTGTTGGAATATGTTGAATCCAAACCACAAGTCATCCAACTAGCTCATAGAATCTGTATTGTAATGACACACCCCTTCTAACCCTAGTTCCTAGCATAACTGGTGGTCCACTAGTAGTGTGTTAACTAACTAATGTAATATAAGCATCGACCTCCCACTTAGTACCTAGGTTCCCATAACCAATAAAGAAGTGGAGTGAATGAACATGCAATCCAAGATTAATATGAAAGGAATAAGAAATGAATCTCCATTGTCTCCAACAACCTCATAATAAATATCCCTACATCCCATACATTTGCATCATAAAGAATAATAATCCCACAAAAGGGGAGAAACAAGCATCACATAGTGATAAACAGCCCACAAAATGTGTAAAAAACTCGAGGGGGGTATCATGAGGGGTCTTTCATAACCATCCATTTAAAACCAAAGTTTCAAACAGGCCTTTAACATTAAAAAATGACTCGGAATTCCAATTCCTTCCAAATTTCATAAAACATCACTTAAAACATTCTTTGGAAGTCAATGTAAATATCAAACCCATTTAAAACATTTCAAATCCATCCTTTTAAACATGGTTCTTCCTCTTTGAAATTCAAACCAAGTCCAATGACTATCCATTTCCATCAAACAAATTTTAAAAGATATATTAAGGAATTTTCACAAGGGGTAAACCACACACTCATTTTAAATTCATTAAAGAACCCCTTTTAAAAACATTGTGAGGTCAACACCTCACTTTAAACAATTTTTTCCTTAAAATAATCTTTTCACTCATTAAAAAATAAAACTGGATCAAAATCCAACACATGTTATTAAAACCATTTCAAAAATCCTTATAGGAATTTTACATATACTTATCACATAAAAACATCCCATTTCAAATATGAAAACATAGAATTCAAAAGAGAGACCCTTTATTCCAAGATCAGACACATTGAAACAGTTTGAAATCACCACATGGATATCACCTATATTCATACTTTCAATAAAAAAGAATTTAGAAAACACAAGCGTTCTTTGAATTCCAAAATAAAACAATTATATAGAAACACCTACCTTAAAGAGGTGGAAATTAATATAAAACCCATTAAAATGTGTCGCCTTTAACGGAGAGTACCCAAACAAGGATAGAGACAACATATATAAACTTTAGATGCTAAAAACCCAATAGTAGATCTAAAAAAAGACCTAAAATTGACCACAATGGTTCTAGGGTTCATGGGAGAATCCAAAACCAAGAGAAACGGGGGGATAAAGGAATAAAGAGGGAAAGGGAGGAAGATTTACCTTGAAACCACTTGTAAATCACTAAGAACAAGATAAGATTAAATAGGGGTGGAACTCATCCTTGGGATCCCAAGGTTTGGATGACACATAAGGAGAAGAAATGGGTGAAACCCATTTTAATTAAAAAGGGTTATTTAGGGAAAATCACACTTTAAGTAATTATGGGCAGGCCTCATGGTTTAACCACATAGTTTTTCAACCTGTGTGTAGGCCATTACCTAGTTTAGAACCAGTTGCATGATTTTTGGGGTACTCCACATAGTCTGAAACCCCATATGAAACTCATGAAAAATGTACCTATCTCTATGAAATCCCTCTCTACATGGGAACCACACGGTTACTAATAACAATGCAGGTAAACCGTGTAATACCCTAGAATTCTCTAAAACTCCAAAATTCTGACCCAAAAATCATCAAAACTTAGAATGGCCTAGGATAACTTAAAATAAAGAAAATTAATCACCCTAGTAACATGTGGGTTTCACAATATGTATGTTCTAACAAGCCACATTATGTCTGAACTCACCTCTCAAGAGGTCAGAAGGACACTGGGTATCTCAACAGTCCTACTAGGCTCTCGTGGTAAAGTCATCTCAAGTCACAACATCACTTCCTCAAGAGGTGATCAAAGGATCCTACTCTAGGTCTATCAAGTATCCACATGCCCATTCACCCCACTAGAGGGGTCTGTAGGTCACACCATATAAGTAGCTAGTGCGTCAAGTATTAGTGGTTGAGGCATCAAGTTAGTACACTAAGAAAAATATGGTTGAGACACTATAGTCTGGTTTTCTAAGGAATTTAAACTAATTTGCCCATTTTAATTTAAAAATTAAATATAAATTAAATAAACCATTTAACAAAATGGAATAGTCCTAAGAGTGAAGATATCACATCTCATGCCATATAATCGAAAGTAATAAGCCATAGGTCTAGTACGTGAGACCACCTACCACATTATGGAGATTTTCCAAATATCTCCAAGGGTTGGAAGCTCTACCAAGGCCTCTAAGTCTTTTCTAGCCTCATACATGATCAATCATGCTCATCATAGTGACCCAAGTTCCTTACTCAATCCAAACATCATTAATTAATTAATTATAATATTTATAATTAATTAATTAAATCAATTCAGCCTCGATATATTCAACAAAACTCACTGGATATTTACGCCACACTAGAACCAAGTCTGAATGCTTGTGGGAGGTCTATTGGAGACTCTTGACACTATTCTTGGAAAAATCCCTAAGCATCGAAACCATTTCCATAATTAAAAAATTTTAATTTAATTAAAAACCATATAAAATTCACAGTGCGATGTACCTTTGATGAAATGACAAGTGGCAGTGGGAGGATGTCATTCCAAGATGTCTTCTTCCTATGTTATATAGAAACCCCCATAGAAATTAGTTGATTTCACTATTATCTAATGAAATCACCATTTTTTGACATAAATTGAGACAACATCGAGTCAGTGAGAAGGAGTAGAAGATATGGGAGGAGGGAGAGGATCTCATACATTACATTGTTTCAAAAATCTCCCCATAACCACACAACAATCAATGGGGTTCAGGGGAGGAAATTGGAGGAGTAATCTAGCCACATGAGGGAAATAAAAAATAAAAGGGGGGGTTCCCCCTCTAAAAACACGAAGGGTGAGAATCATTATTCTTCCCCATTAAAGTCCCACCAGATAGCTGATGGCTCTACTACAACTTGGGTCCAGTAGCCACACAGCCTCTCCCAAAGCTCCTTCGAGCCCCCATATGTCTCCTTAGCCTCCAACCATTTCCAAAAATCCTACCTTGAGGTGTTCCATATATCATAATTCAACTCTGAATCCTTATTATCAAAATGATCATCCCACTAATTTAAAAATTCAAATTCTTCTTGAATTATGAACGCCTGTAAAAACTAGAGGTTTTACATGGTATATTGTGATCATGGACCTAAGGATCAATAGTGGTATAGATTGGTCTCAGGTGTCATCGTGAAACCCCAACATTGGTGGTTGTTTATATATTTTATTTAAATTGTTAAATTGTTTATTTTTAGCACCTCACATGCACCTTATTTATTATATTGGTTATATTTTGGGATATTTTTGGTGGTTTCATAATGAGTTGTACTCACACCCTACTTGATCCACCATTTCACTTTGGTATCTAAGAAAATGCTACTTGATTGCAGGTATGGGTTTTAGAAAAGCTGATTCTTGACCATTGGCTTTTTAGGATGGAGCATGAGAGTTTGGTAACTGCATAAGACTCATGACCATTTTTGGGTTTTTCCCAATTTTTTATTTTTGCATTTGGGTATTTATGTACTTATGATCTGTAGTAGTTATATAACTGTCTAACATGTATAGTAACAGTTCATTTATTATGGAATAGTTGATTTTGATTATTTATTGGAACTTTCTAAAATATTATGTCATTTATTTATTTATATAGATTTATATTATTTCCTTTATTTTTGTTGTTGTTTTACTATGATAAATTGGTATAGTCTCCCCACCATGCCACCTTAAACCCACGTTGTTAGTCAAGATCCTCTAGCATATGGGGAGGCGCGCATGAGGTATAATAGTGGTTGATGGTCTGGGCACCGATTAGTGGTTTGGGGTAGTGTGATGTTATAATTACCTCTAAAGGGATGATATGTTTAATACACTATTCATAGACTAAATCTTCGAGGGAGATCCAATCAGTAGGCCATTATACTGATCCTTTACGCTATGTCGAACAGTCTCGCATACCTAGATGCTAACTTCCCTTACCTCTGAATAAACTGATGCCTCAACCTTATCAACACTCAAAAAAATGCTTGATTACGCACCTCAAACTCTAGAGGGTGTAATTTTCAGTCAGTATATGAACTTTTCCTACTCTAGGAAGTAAATAAATGCTTCCTAACCAGTCATATTTTATAACATATTGATGCCCACTTTTAGGTACTAAAAACCTTTTTTTACCATATTTTGTTTGGACCTTATCTCATGTTGTTTTGGGTGAATTTTGGAGTTTTTTTATGGTTTCTAGGTTTTTAAATGGTTGGTGAACAATTAGAGAAAACTATGTAGGTCAGCCCAGGAAACCATGAACCTTGTATTTGAGTTCTAGAGGAGAGTATGTAGTTAGGCATGAAGTTAGTACTAACCATATGGATTTCCCCTCAAACCATGTTGCTTGAGAAAATGGGGTCATTCATGGTTGGCTTACAATTTTTCAAATTATATATCCAAATCATGTAGCTCCTCCAATATCCCATAAGGGGTGCGTGATTTGTCAAATCGTGTGGCCAAACTATGAGACATGGAATAATTATTCCAAATTTTAATTTTAAGCCCTAATTCTTACTATAATTTCTTCATTCTTCTTCTAGTGGAATAGGCTCTCAACCAAGGAGAATCCTATTTGATATTTTGGAGATTTTTTTCCTCTTTTTGATCATTCTTAATGGATTTAAGGGTGTTGGATCTATATTTTCAAAGGTATGATCCTATTTCTTGGAATTCTTCCTTGTTCTTTTAGATCCACCCTTATATTCTTGAATATAATCTTAGATTGGGGGTGTTTATAATATATATAAGGTTTATGTAATGATATAATATGATTTATTATAGATCCTTCATGATTTTGGGATTCATTTTCTGGATATGTGTTGGTTGTTGTGTGATCTTTGAGAATCTTTGAGGTGTGTATTTCCTCTCTATCTCTCTCTATCTCTCTCTTTATCTCTCTCTATCTCTATCTCTCTATATCTATCTATCTCTCTCACTCACTCTCTCTTTTTGTTCTATAGAAGATTAATTGGATATTATTATTTGATATTTATGGTTCTAGGATTCTTCCTTTATTGATTTTAACCCTTTGAATCTCTATTTTATGATCTTGTGTTGGGTGTTCGTTGAGATTGTGTTTAAGGTAGATGGTTTTATAATGAAATTACTATAAATTTAAACCTTTTATTCTTGTCTATTTTTAATTGGATTTATAAATTATTTCCAAAGTTTTATTTCAGTATTTTGATAAAAATTTTCAAAATGGCATAGCATGTGTGATGAAATCCCATTTTTAAATAAAGTATTTATTTCTGAAAAAATGATCTTGAATTGAAATGAAT
Source organism: Viscum album (assembly GCA_963277665.1). Lineage (NCBI taxonomy): Eukaryota > Viridiplantae > Streptophyta > Magnoliopsida > Santalales > Viscaceae > Viscum > Viscum album. Next base: position 3,489,634 of record OY728136.1, read on the forward strand.
TATTTAAAGCATGATTTTTATGATGAGTTTTGAGAAGATATGGCATGAAATGTTTTATGATTTTAAATGAAATTAATTAATTTTAAAGGTATTATTTTTTATGAAAACCATTTTATGTTGGTTTTTGAAATGAAATGGTATGTTTTGAAACTTGAACTTGGGGTTGATTGAAATGATTTGAGATTGATTGAAATGAATGATAGCCCCAAGTATTATTAATTAACTTTAAGAACATGAGATCTTGGGATTTAATTCTTTGGGATGGATTCTTATTCCTCTTAGTCTTAAGATCTAGGGAAGTGTGTGCACACCAGGAGCCTTAATTCATCTAGATTGTGCGGAATCTCATGTCTTAATATAACTAACCCATGAGGCTTATAACCATGGTGTTATGATTGAAAATGATTATTACATGCCTATTTTTATGAAATGAGTTATTCATTCATATTTTTATGAAATTATTTGTTCATGCATATTTTGATAAAGATGCTCATGCATGTATGATTTGTTGGAAATTCACTTTTGTACTTGTTTTGTATTATCCATTAAAATGTTTTAAAAAGTATGTTTTACTTGAAATTGAACATATATGTTTTATTTGATATGTAATGATTATGGAATTCCCGATGAGATCTTACTGGTCTATTGTTTCTCACACCCTATTTTTCCTTTGGGAATTTGTAGATTTTGTTATGACAAGTCTAGGAAAAAGGAAAGTACTGCTTGGAGGTGGTGAGTGCTCTTGATTAACGGGACCTTGGAATTTGGTGGTTATTGATTTATTATGTGATCCAATTAATACTTAGAGATCTACCTATGATTTCTTGATGGTTTAATGTGATTAACTTGGTTGGTGTACCATTTTTGGTACTTGTATATGTCTACATGTGGTTCTTTTCTCTTGAAGAGTGTTTGAAAAACTGGTTGTTTATTAATTTTTTTTATCTTGATCAGTTATCCTAGTGGAAAAATAATTCCCTATTGAATATATTTGATGCCCAAATACTAGTCTCTAGACCATGGGGATCGAGAACGCCCTTCAGGCCATGTCAGGATTGATTTGGGTACCATTTAAGCTAGTTATCTCAGTTGGTTCATGATAAATTAGTATCAAATGGAGGTTTTGTCTCTTCTTGAAAGTAGGTGTGTAGTTTGAGATATCTCTATAGATAGGATATGGGATTTTTGAAACTTAAGGGGTAGGTTACAAGTGAGTTCCTGGATAAATCTCATCCATGATAAGTTGAGGAAACATGTCTTTGTGGATTTTTTAATCTGATTCCAAACTTTTCCCTAACTTTCATCTGAGATTTGTGTTCCAAAATTGAATTCTGATTAATATAGTAGATGTTATTGTGTATCTTGACTGATTATTCCTTGTTATTAATTGATTTTTTGTATTATTATTCCCCTAAGAAGTCGTTTTAATGGACTTTGGGAGGGATCTATTGATGAACAATGGTAAGTGAACCCTCCAACTAACCAGAACCTCATTGAGGTAGCGGTGCATGCAGTTCAAGATCTGAGGAAAGGGATTGTACCTACCCTTGATCTTGATATAGAGGAGTTATCTTAGAGATATGATATCAAATATCATTCCCAAGAGTTTATTCATCAGAAACCACCATCTTTATAGGTGATGAATAATCCTCGGGAGGCAGAGGATTGGCTAGGAAAGATTGTGAAACTCTTTAAGTTTTTAGATATGTTAGATTATATTAAGGGGAAATGTTTCGTCTTCAAACTTGAAGGTCCTAATAGAATATGGTGGGATATGATAGTTCTGGTAAATAAGAATGAATCCTTAGAGTGGAAAGACTTCAGTACTCTTTTTATAGAGTAATTCTATCCAGATTCAATGGTCTAGGCTAAGTTTATAGAGTTTATCAACCTTTGTCAAGGTGATCAGACAGTGAGTTGGTATGAAAATTATTTTTCTAAACTTACTCATTTCTCACCTAAGGTAGTATTGAATGAGAATTTTAAGGTTAAAAGGTTACATATGGGTCATAAATCAGATATCTAATCTTAGATTTTCATATTGAATCTTACCATTTATGTTGATGTTATGGATGGAGATCTGATGGTTGAGATTGACATGTCTGGTAAGTTAAGGTATATGTAAGTTCCTCCTAATCCTAGTGGCATTTTTAGTGTTTCCATTAAAGGAAAGAGAAATTATAATGAATCTCATGGTGTAAATAGTCGTGGTGGATCTTAGTAGTAGACTTTCTTCAAATCTTTTGCAGTTTCTTGTAAAGTCTCACTAACTTGTTTTCAATGTGGAATGGTTGGGAACTCAAAGTGTTCTTGCATAGAGTTACAAAATATCTATAGATATCATAGACATTCAAGGAATTTGAATAAGTTTTTTCACTTTTTTACTGCTCTACATAGTGGTATAAACTCATTAGTAATGAGAGGATCTACAGTATAGTCAAATGCTTCAAGAATAATGGGGTTCCAACCACATTCATCAAGAATAAAGATTCTCCATGCAATGGATGAGTCTCCCAAGGGAACTGATTTGGGTCCTATGATAGTGATAGGTTTCATTACTACTGTTTTATCTTTAGTGACTACTTTATTTTATACAGTTTCCTATCATTATTTTTTATCTACATTCACTATGGACTTCTTGAATCTTCCTATAGAGTTCATTCCTTATGTGATGGAAATTATGACACATCTTATGATAAAGATAGAGAATGGTCTCAAATGTCCCTATTATGTCTTCTCTTTATCATTGATCAAGATTGTTTGGTACTTTTTGTTTATTTATATGAGTCCTCTAGATGTCATTATTAGGATGGATTGGATGGCAGACCATAAAACCCATATTGACTATTATCTTTGATAGGTCTCTACTACCTCTGGTGGGGAGTCTCATTTTTTCAAGGAGAATGGGACCCAAAGTCGAGTCAAGTCATACATACTCTTCTAAAGTTGGGTAGAATGATATCCATGTTTACTTTTGAATTAGAGTGGGAATATTCATGTGTTGGTCTTCCACTAGTAGTTATTGATTTTCCCGATGTCTTTTCATTATATTTTTCTAGTTTACCACTGGTGAGGGAGGTGGGGTTCTCTATTGGTTTTTTGTCAAGTAATCGGCCCATGTCTATTCATTCCTACCATATAGAATTGGAATAACTAAAGGATTTAAAAGATCAATTGGATAACTTGATGTCCAAAGCCTTCATTTGACCCAATGGGTTTCTTTGGGTAGCACAAGTGTTTTTTTCCAAGAAGCTTGATGGAACCATTCACTTGTGTGTAGAATATCAAAATTTAAATTGATTTACAGTCAAGAAAAAGTACCCATTACCCTAGATTGATGATTTTTATTATCATCTAAATGGGGGAAAGTGGTTCTCTAAGATCAAAGTTTGGTATGGTTATCACCAACTTAGGATCAAGGAGTCATATATCCCTAATACATCTTTCAAAAGAAGTTATGACCATTATGAGTATCTTATTCTGTCATTTGGTCTGATCAATGCTTCCAATGTGAATATAGATTTAATGAACAGTATTTTCCATCAATACATTGATTTTTTCATTTTGATATTCATGGATGAAATCTTAGTTTAATCTAAAACTGAGGAGGATCATGTAAATTATTTGAGATAAGTTCTGGATATTTTGAGGAATCATTAACTTTATAAAAATTTGTAAATGTGCCAATTATAGATTCAAGAAGTGGATTTATTATGGAACATGGACTTAGAATAAGGTATCTTAGTTGATCCTAATAATGATAAAGTTTTTATGTCATGGTAGTAACCATAAAATTTCTTTAAGATTCAAAAATTATTGGGTTTAATAGGGTATTACCACCAGTTCGTTAAAGATTTCTCAAAGTTGGCCTATTCATTGACTTATCTCACTTTAAAGGGAGTTAAGTTCATTTAGGATCTGAAATTTCAAGATTAATTTAATTAGTTAAGGAATCACATGACCTAATCTCTAGTTTTGACTCTTCTGGATCCTGGGTAGGGTATGTGGTATTTTGTGATGCATCAAGTTTAGGTTGGGGTTGTATTCTCATATAGGGTGATCATGTGGTGGCTTATGGTTCTCATTAGATCTAGCCTCTTATGAATAAATATCCTTCATATTATCTCACACATTAATTTTTTATGCACACTCTTAAGAGTTAGTGGCACTATCTTTTTATATAAAAGTTTACCATCTACTTTGATCACAAAATCTTGAGTTATATCTTCTCACAAAAATATTGGAATCTCTATCAGAGGTAATGGGTGGAGTACCTGGAATAATTTAACTTTTATATTTCTTAAACCCCTAGAAATAGTAACATTTTAAATAATTATTTGATCGTAGGAAACTTCCATCTTGGTTCATAAAAGAATCATCATAAGAATGGGATCTCATGGCTCTCTTTACTTGCATGAATTTGGGAGTCTAGGAGGATGAGATTAAGGTTTTTTTAGTAAGTGTTTAGTTTACCTCCTCTATTTTAAATATTATTCTCTAGGATAAGTATATTTATGATGAGTTATGAGGCATTGGGTATTATTTATAAGTTAGGGAGGCCATGGGTGCATGGTCTCTGTCTTCAGAGGGTATCCTTTGATTTCTGAATTGATATGCCATTTCATCACCTACGAGGAAGGTTGTGAAGGAGGATTATCATCATTACCAATGGGTGGTAAACTTAGGCATGAAAAAGATGTTTTACGGTATGATTCATCGATTCTAATAGCTAGGGATAAAATGAGACATCATTGATTTTTTTTTCATTATTATACCTATCAACGGGTCAAGGTTGAGCATCAAAAGCCTTTAAGTTTTATTCAGCCTCTTTCTGTGCTGAATTGAAAGTGGTATGAGATATCGATGGACTTTGTGGTTTGGTTTCCATATACTCCTCAAGTAAATAATATTATTTGGTTATTGATTGACTAATTTACCAAATCGGGTCACTTTATTCTCATTCATGATATAATCAAAGTTGATGACTTGAGAAATCTGTATGTGCATGAGAATGTCAGATTGTATGGTATTCCATATGTCATTATTTCTGATAGGGTCCTTAGTTCACATCCTGGTTTTGGAACCTCAAGGATTTGATGTGATCCCAGGTAAATTTGATCACTATGTACCACCCATTTATAGATGGTTAGATGGAATGAGCTATACAGATTCTGGAGGACATGCTTCATGCTTATGTCCTTAACTTTAGAGGAGCTTGGGATTTCTATTTGGGTATTTTTGAGTTTTCCTATAATAATAATTACCATTTATCCATTAAAATTACACCCTTTGAGGCCTCATATGGATATCCAAATAAATTTCCACTTTATTGGTTGGAGATTGGTGAAGCTTCCCTTATGGGGCCTAGTTTGGTCCAAGAAATGACAGTGAAAATCTTGTTGATTCTATAGATATTGGTGATGGTATAGATATTATATAAATCTGATTCATATCACCATCAATGTAATTTAGAATTATCAATTGGAAACCAGGTGTTATTGAGAGTCTTTCCTTATTTAGTTCACTGGTGGCTTGGAAAATAGGGGAAGTTGGCATCGAGATTCATCAGATCATTTGAGATCGTTGATCGGATTGGGAAGGTGGATTATTGTTTGGATTTACCACCTCAAGTGGAATTGATATATGACATGTTCCAAGTGTCACAAGTCAAAAAATATATATTTCAAATCTATATAATGTCATGAATTGGGAGGAACTTTATATGGAACCTGACATGACTGTGATTGAGCAGCCAGTTCATCTTATTGATTCTCAAGTAAAGGTTCTTCATGGGAAGTCTATCTCTTTGGTTTGGGTGTTATGATATCATGGTCCTGATTCTCATAATACATGGGGGCATGAGGTGATGCTGAGAGAATAATGACCTCATCTCTTTGTGGACCAGTCTTCTTAACAAGATTTATTGGGGAAGAAATCATTTATGGTGAAGATAATTGTAATATATTGACACCCACTTTAAGGTACGGACATCCCTTTGTTTTTACTATATTTTGTTTAGAACTTATCTTGAGTTTTTTTGGGTGAATTTTGGAGTTTTTTAAGGTTTATAGGAATCTTCATGGTTGGCACGCTATTAGAGAAAACCATGTGGATTATCCCAAGAAATTGTGCAACTTGTGTTTGAGTCCCATAGGAGGGTGCATGGTTAGGCATATGGTTAGTAATAACCCCACATCTTACCCCTCAAACCATGTGTCTTAATACAATGGAGTCATGTATGGTTGGCACATGGTTTTTCAAATTGTATGGCCAAACCATGAAACTCTTCCAATAGTCCAGGAAGGGTCACATGGTTGGAGTGCATTTTTTCAAACCGTGCGGCAAAAATGTGCAATATGAAATGATTATTCTAAATTTTAATTTTAAGACCTGATACTCACCTAAATTTACTCATTATTCTCCCAGTGGAATAGGCTCTTGACCAAGCAAATTCCTATCAGATATTTTGGATATTCTTTGCCTCTCGGTGATCATTCTCAATAGATCTAAGGGAGTTGGATCTAAATTTTCAAAGGTATGATCATATTTCTTTTCTTTCTTCCTTATTATTCTAGATCCAACATTATATTCTTGAATAAAATCTTAGATTGGGGATATTGATGTTATATCTAAGATTTATGTAATGATTTATCTGGATTTCTTATAAATACATTTTAGTATTGGGATTCGTTGAATGGGTCTATGTTGGTTATTGTGTGATATTCAAAAATTATTGAGGTTTGTGTTTACTCTCCCTATTTAGTTATTATAGAGATAATGAATTATAGATTCTAATTATATATTTGTGGTTCTAGGATTCTTCCTTGATCAATTCCATCCCTTTGACTCTCCATTTGAGGATCTCGTGTTGGGTGTTCGTCAAGAGCGTGTTTGAGGTAGGTGGATTCATAATGAAATTCTACTAATTAAACCTTTGATTATTGTCTATTTTGAATTATATTTCTAAATTATTTCCAATTTTTTATTTTATTCTTTTGATAAATTCTTTCAAAATTTCATGGTGTGTGTGATGAAATCCATTTGAAATTTTCTTTTTAAATAAAGTGTCAATTTCTAGAAAAATGATCTTGAATTGAAATGAATGATTTCAAGCATGATTTTGATGATGGATTTTGAGAAGAGATGGCATGAAATGTTTTATGATTTCAAATGAACTTAATTTATTTGAAAATCATGAGTTTTTTATGAAAACCATTTGATGTTGGTTTTTTGAAATTAAATGACATGTTTTGAAACTTGAACTTGGGTTTAATTGAAATTATTTTAGATTTATTGAAATGAATTATATCCCTAATTATGATTTATCACCTTAAATCAAATGAGATTATGGTTAGTTAGGATGATGATATGCATGCTAGGTAAAACTAATTAACTAGAAATGTATTGATGATGAAAACGATACTAAAATATGATGAGGGTAGGGAATTCATTATTTGGGATGGATTCCCATTCCCCCTAGGCTTGATATCTAGGGGAGTGTGTACACATAAGGAGCCATAATTCATTGAGATTATGTAGAACCATGTGTCTCAATATAACTAACCCTCAAGGCTTGTAACTATGGTGATATGATTGGAAATTATTATTACATTCCATGTTTAGGAAATGACTTATTCCTGCATGTTTTGATGAAATGATTTATTCATTCCTATTTTGAAAAGGATGCTTATATATGTATTTTGGTTGAAAAATCACTTTTTTACCTATTTTATACTGTCCATTGAAATATTTTAAAATCATTTTTTACTTAAAATTGAGCATATATGGTTTATTTCATATCAGATGCTTATGAAATTATTGGTGAGATCTTATTGGGAAATTATTGATCACATCCTATTTTTGCCTTTGGGAATTTGTAGATTTTCTTATGTTAATTACAAGAAAATGGAAATTACCACTTGGAGGTGGTGGGTTCTCTTGATTAGTAGGACCTTGGGAGTTGGCGATGATCGGTGGAGTATATGATCCGATTATTACTTAGAAATTTGTCTATGATGTCTTGATGGTTTTATGTGATGAATTTAGTTGATGTACCATTTTTGGGACTTTTATATATCTACTTGTGGTTATTTTCTCTTTAGGAGTGTTTGTAATACTGATTTTTTATTGATTTTTATCTACTATTTTGTCTTGATGAGTTATTCTTATGGATAAATCATTCCCTTTTGATTATATTTCATTCCCAAGTGCTAGTTTCTAGGATATGGGGATTGGGAATGCCCTTAAAGTCATATCACACAACTATAAAACCAACCTACATCCACGATTTTATTGCCATATTTGAAAAAATCATAGTCATAAGGTAGCATATGACCATAGTTAGAGATAAACCATGGTCATAGGGTAGGTTATTTTGGCCTATATCCACTGTTTCTATAAATCATGGTTATAAGGAAGACTACAACCATTTTTTTCAAAAATTTTGGTCATAGGGGCACATAGGAAACACCAAATTTGGTAGGAAATTTAGAATAAAAGGGATATAGACATGATTTTTCCAAAATCATGGTGGTAGAGAGAAAATATGGAGCTACGACCATGATTTTACAAAAATGGTGGTGGTAGAGATGACATATGGCCACAGTTTGCGCAAACTATGTCCATAAAACTTATAATAAACACCTAGATCCATGGTTTCCCAAAATTGTGGTCATAGGTCCCAATCCATGCCCCCTTTTCTAGTTTGTAATGTTTAATAATAACACTTATATATGTATATATATACATATATTAATATATATATATATAGGGTCACAATTCAGTGGTAATGTCTTATATAAAACTGAGAATAGGTCATGGGATCAAAACTCGGGGTGTGTTTTATTTTTGAAAATCTATTGTTATGGTTTAAAACTATGGTAATAGCTTTAAAATAAGCCACAGTTTGAAACTATAGTTATAGGGGTTTGACTGCTACTACAATTAGTAGTAGGAACCTGTGTACATGGTTTAAAACTGTTTCCATAGGCCATCCACCTACGCTAATAACTTAGATAACCATGGTGGCCAAAACTATGGTCATATCCTACTACCATGGTTTTGGACACTATTTCCATAGTTTAAAACCATAGAAATATAATAATTTTCTAGTTTTGTTAGGATTGATTCAGGCACCATTTAGGTGGGTTATGTGGTTTGGTTCATGACAGATATGCACTAACATGTCTTACATCAGACTCGATACTGGTGGAGGGGAGGTCATGACATCATCTCTTTTGACAGTCCTTTCATAGATTACCTTTCATTCTATAGTTTTAACATGTAGAATCAATTAGGCAGACCAGTTTTCCTTGAATTATTTCTCTCCTACCTTTACCCTTATTCTAAATTTTTCTTAGAGTGGAACATCCTCTACATTCTACACTAAAATAAATTCTCACAACACCTCATACTTCCTTCCTCAATATCTCTTCATTAAAAATAATATCTCATATCTCCTTGAATACTAAGTCAGCTTTATGGATAGAATTCATCACAGCAGTAATCATCGCATACCATGATTCTAGAACCAAAGATAAAAGAATCAACACCCACAATGCCCCAGCAAATTATATGCCCACCAATTTAACTAACTCCAAATCACATTGAATTCATTAACATGACCCTCCATTGACCTTCATTCTGACATCTTCATGCTAAAAATTATTTAAATAAGAAAAAAATTGTTCATTGCGGTTTACTTCTTATACATGTTGGAAAGCATGGACATTAATTCCATGGTGGCCTTCACCTCTCAGATGTTGAAGGAAACATTCCATGCTAATATCATCTAAATCATAGCTAGTTCCTTTTGGTCAATCATTTCCCACTCTCCCTTATCTATTACTTCTAGATTGACCCCATTAATAGAATCTCCATGTAAAGACTTGTATTTTTTTAGACTGTGAATTTGAGTATAAATTTGAATTTTTGATTTAGGGGTCTTGTGAGATGTAAAATGCTATTTTCACCTATAATATGATCTCATTTAATTTTTATGATCACTTTTTTGGTCCTAGAATAGGGTTTTTACCCTAGTACAATAGTTTGGTGAAATTTTGAGCCATTTGAATTTTCATGGAAAAATTAATATGTAATATTTAATTAATTAAACATTAATTTATTCTCATGTGTTCATTCAATGATATCTAATTATCTAATCATTGGATTTATATTTTTTAATTTCCATTGAATCCATAATATAGGGTTTTTTATAGTGAGGTATAAACTTATGTTGGGTGTTGGGGCCAGGCCCAAATCCCTTTTTCTTTTTCTTTTCTTTTTATTCCTTTTCTTTTTCCTCTTTTATTTCTTCTCCTCTCATTTATTCTCTTGTATTCACCCCTTTTTTATTATCCTTTCACAACCAAGAGAAAAAAATTATAAGGAGATGGATGGGGGAGGGAGAGGAAGAGAGGTGTCGTCGTAGAGCTCTGGAGGAGTCGGATCATCGTGTGGTAGCAGTAGAACATAGATACGAGTAAATCTAGGAGTATTCTACTCAAAGGTTGGTTATTTTATTCTTTTTACATAAATCCCCATATATTTTCCACTTTCTAGTCTTAAGTCCCTATTATGACTGTTAAGGACCCCCATGGGGTCGATCTATGCTTAACTGAGAGAAAAATGAGGTTTTGGGTTGATTGTAAGGGTTCCCATTTGGGATATCTCAATCACACAACATGTGGTTGTAACATACTAGTTTAAGGTATAATATTTTCTTATTTAAGATTTCATTTTTTTGGTTTATATGGTGTGGGATTTGGTTTGGGAACTTTCTACAAGAATTGGGTTGGATGCTGCCTGCAGGGCATATTCAAGTCGTGAATGGAATTCATGATGTGAATCTATAACTAAGAAGATATTGAAATTTTTATTTAGAGTATGAAAATTATTTAGGCCTTGAAACATGTTCACATCATTAAAAATTTTATTAGGTTTTTTTAATTCTAGGTGACACCTTTTCCAACATACATGCAACTTGAAGGATTCACAACGTGAATTTGTATTTCACGTTGTTAATTGTGTGAGACTTATAGGTTTTATATAATGAACACATAATTTTCTTTCATTGTTTAAACATGAAAGCTTCCCCCATGAAACCTAGGCAATTATAGGCCAATTTTGGGTGATCTCTCTCCTTTCAGATTGCTCTGTTCAGCATTCGATCTATATAGTGGTTGCGTTGCTTCTCCCTGGTAAGCATCCTTTCTGCTTCTTCATTGACATTGGTAGTAGTATCTGCATTGGATGTATTTAAGGATCTAAAATAATGTGGTGTTGATAACATTTTTGATTATGATTTCTTTTTATTTCTAGATTTGTTGTGAAATCATCTTACGGGGGTCGTTCCTTTGTTGGTTACAGTGTGGCAGGTGCATGTTCTTTGGGGTATGTTGTGATCTATCCTCTTCGCCATCTATTTTGTTTCTATAATGTAATTCTAATATTTGGGAATCAATTATGGGTCCTATATTTTTATCTTTTCATTCATTCTAGTGTTGGTTTATCCCATTATGGGTGTGTGCGGCCCAAGTTTGAGGTAGGTGGTTTTGTCTCTAGACTTTTTTGAATGAACCTTGATTGCTCCTGTTTTATAAATTGTATTATAAATGAGTTATTGTGAATGTTTTGAGTACGTAAATAGATTTTCAATAAAAGATGGTTTTTTTCTTGGTTTTGGTAAAGTAAAATAGGTGTTTTCAAAGCATTAAGAAATAGGTTTTTAAAGTAAGTTTGATAAAATGAAAGGGTTGTTTTAAATTGATTGTGAAAATACCTTTTGAAATTATTTGGGAAATAAAACACATGGAAAGCCTTGGGTACATAGATGGAAGGTGTATATTAGGTCCATAATCTATTTTACTATCAGGAGGTTCATTCATGAGGTGTTCCTCTAATACCTAGGCCCATTAATCTAGGTAATTTATATTAACATTGTTGGGGGGCTCACTCATGGGGTGTTCTTATACTCCTTAGGCCTATTGTTCTAGGTTATTGAGTGTGTATCAGTCATTAATTGTGGTACAATTAGTCTTTTATCCTAATATATTATGATACTTGGCATGATTTACCTATTCTTTGGTTTTTTATTGTTATGGATTTGATATATCTTATTTGACTTTGATAAAATTTTTATGGAAATTATGCTTTGAAACTATTTTTTCAGGTTTCTTTTGTGAACTGTGAAAAATAAAGGAAATATTTACCGTACTTTTGACATGAACTATTTTATCATTTATCATGCCATTTTTTCTTTAAAATGAGCATATTTGGATTGTTTGTATAGATAATTGATATGGAACTCTTGGGTGGGATCCTACTGATCTTGTTAATCTCACACTTTGTGCACCCCTTTAGCGGTGTGTAGACCCGACTATGTCCTTTGATGTAGGAAAAGTCAAGGTGTTGCAATGAGGAGGTGAGGTTTCTATCATCTAGGTATAGTAGATAGTGGTGAAATGGTGGGACGTTACCCACATTATCACATGGATTAGTTTTCATTATTTTATTTGTCCTTTTTTGTTGGACTTATACTTTGTGTTTATTCTGACTGTTTTGAATTATATCGCTTTCTCAGTTTTCTTTCAGTTATGGCATATATCTTTATATCTATTCTTCCCCTATTTCTTTCTATTAAGTATATATATTCCATTTCATCTACTTAATGTTGGGATAAATCATTTCCTATGGTATTTGTTGATGCCCTAGTGCTGTTCTCTAGTCCACGAGGATCGATAACACCCTTGGGGTATGTGGAGGATTGGGTCGAGTGATAGTTTGTAAGGGTATCCTAGGTTGGTTCATTACAGAATGGTATCATATCATGGTTATTCTCATTATTAGGAATTTGGTATACGGGATATAATATTTTTAGGACTTGAGAGGTAGGTTTCGATGAGTGCCTGGCTAGCTCTTATCATGATGGGACTCAAGTAACCATGGGATGTTGGGATGTGTGTCTCTTGTGTTGAGTTCTTAATCTTAATCTCATTTTCTCTTATGGTTTTCTAGTTTGAATTGAGATTTTCATATCTTTTTATTATTTCTTCTATTTTTGGTGTGCAGTGATATGTCTTCAAGATGTATTCTACAGGTTCCATGGGAGGGTGTAGTGGATTCTCTTCAAGAGAATCTATCTTTGGATCAAAATATTATAGAGGATATTGTGTGAGTAGTTCATATTGTAGACCAAAATTTACCACAAGTACAAAACTCGATTTTTGAGGTGCATCCAAGAGTTTGATGAGAAGGGATCGATCTTGGGATTTCATACATGAGAAATAATTGTCCTTTAAGGTTATGAATGAACCTCAAGAGGCAGAGTACTGACTGAATAAGATCGATCAGATCTTCAACTTCCTTGATACACCTAAGAATATCAAGGTAAAGTGTGCAGTGTTCATAATTGATGGTCCCAACAAGTGATGGTGAGATTATATGGTATAGAAGGATTGGAATGTGGGCTTGTATTGGAAGAGTTTCAAGACACTTTTCTTTTAGTATTTATACTTAGAGTCTCCGATGATGTCAAGTTATTTGGAATTTCTCTCTTTTCAATAGGGAGAGTGCTCAGTGTTAGAATACACCAATCAGTTTGTGGAGCTAGTTTGTTTTTATTTAGAAGTATTATAGAATGATAAGTTTAAAGCTCAGAAGTACCTACAGGGTTTAAAATTGGATATCATATCATGGGTATTTATATTTAATCTTTATACCTATGCATAGATGATAGATAGGTCTATGATGGCAGAGATAAACACAACAGACAAGATTGGATTTTATGTCCCTTCTCTTCTACCCAGTGGCAACTTCAATGGCGTATAGGTAAATAAGAGTAAGTGACAAGATCATTTTAGGGAGTGATGGAGGTGTTTCTTGTAACACCTTAATATTTTAGAAAATATTTCTCTTTAAATAATTTTATTTCTTTTATGGCTTGTGTTACACATAGCACTGAGTTTAAATGAAAAGCGATACACTATTAAAATATTATTATTTAATATGATAGTTATAACCTAGCCATTAATTTTGTGTCTATGAATATAATTAACTAATTTATGAATTATATAAAAAATCCCTACTCAATATAAATACTTGGTAATTAGTCACTCAATTTTTATTAAATTCATTTTATTCTTCACAAATATGTTTTCTTCATAAATGAATTTGTATTTCCTTTTGTGAGAAAATATTATGATTAATATTTTGAACTTTTAAAAAATAAATTTTATAAAATTAAATCATTTCTTAAATTTAAATCACAAAATTAGATTTGGGGAAATTTTTGGTATTTTTTTAAAAGTTTGATTTTTCAGTGAACGGTGAAAAATACCAATTTTTATAAAACTTTCATTTTATTTTCATATAAAATATCATTAAATAAGTATTTTTTTAATTATATATAATATAGTTAACTTCATTTTAATCATTATTATACATGGTTTTGTTATAAGTACATTTTTGGGATTAAAAACACATTTGTCTAAAAATTGTTTTTCATTGTGTTTTACGCATTTATATTAAAATTAATTTCTTCTAATTATAAAAAATAAATATTGAAAAATTTATTTCATATTTAGAATCAGACGGTTTAAATTTTGTAAATATTCCTCTTATTTTTTTTCAAAATGAATAGTAACCATGGTAAAATTTATCACCTCGGTAAAGGGTAAATCATGTAAATCTAGGTTAAACTAGGTGATAATGCCATAATTATTCATCCTAATTCTTATTTGATGAAGTAAATTATACTCTTATAAATTTATGATCTAATTTTAGTTATTTAATGGATATTTTTTCATAAAAATGGCTTATATATTATTTAAACCAAATGAAGTGATAAAATGTCACTCTCTTAGTTTTAAATATTATTTATGTGTTCACATAGGAATAAAAATTAGTTATGAATGGATATTAATAGTAATTTTGTGACTAATGAAATCATATTCATGATGATAATTTATTTATAATTTTTAGTAATTAAATAATTACCTTAAATACTTACACGATGTTGATGCAGTAATTATTCAATTAATGGAAAATTGCATAAATGAAATTAAAAATATTATAATTTGGGATAATTAAAGAAATACACAAATTTTTGAGATAAACATGACTTTTTAGGGATTAATTAAAGTATTTTATTCTAATTTCTATTATTTTATTTCTCTAATTAAAGTCAAAGTAATGAATAGTGTTAAAATTGACAATAATGATATTTTATGGAAATAATATTTTATTAAATTATTTAAAAATCATAAAAATATTAAATAAGGAAAAAGGTGATAATATATGGTCAAAAATGTCATCCAATATGAATTTATAGGCCATTTTTAAGCATTTGGATCAAGAATAGTTTTAATATATTTTAATCTTTTGGGAAATTCCAAAAGTACCCCTCACCTCAATTATAAAGGGACTCCTCCTCCCTCACTTATTTACACCACTTTTAACCTTCTATATCAACCATAAACTACAAAATTATATTCTAAAAATACTTAGTCACGTATTATAGGTAATTTTATTTCCAAAATACCAACCTTGTATCCCTTTAGATGAGATCTAAAGGAGTCGTTTTGAAGAAGAGGTAATCACCCTAATCGATCATTTTCTTTTTTCTACTCATATCTACCTACTATAAATCAATGATATTTATCATAAAATAATAAATTAAGTATACTAAATATTATTAAATGTTATTATGATTATTAAAACACCTTTATACACCCTCTTTCCCATTAAACAAGAAGTTAAAGTATCACTCGTGTGTACATACAATTTATCGTCTTCATGTAGCGATGTAATTCATTTTTTATCACAATATTTTATGGATGATTATTATGATGAGTTTAATATTTATATATGATATTTATAACATAATTATACTTCTTAAATTATAATATCATATCTACCTTCTTACCTTCTAAACCATTGGAAAACGATAACTTCACTCGTGCGTACGTGTGGACTACCACCTCCACAAAGCGATGTGATTCGTTTTTCATTTCTATTTTACTTGAATGTTAATTAGGATATATATGATTAATATATATTATATAAATTATATAATAATTATTCTTTAAAGTTTAATTATTATTTACCTTTCTTTTGTTCCATCCTTCAAAAATTGAATACAATGTCCATGAGTATGTACGGCCTACTGTCTCCATTAACGGTGTAATTTATTTTTCTATCGCTAATTTTTATGAATAATTATAAATATGTATATAATTAATATATATTATGTTTATACCATGATTAAAATTTTGGAAATTATCGGGCCATAATCAAAGTATAAGGATCGGGATTGTCGAACCGAAACATGCTTTGAAAACGAAGTTGTTATCACCCAGAACAGTGATTTTAATAATAAATAATTAATAAACAGGTGATAAGATGTTATAAATAAATCATATGTGATATGATATATATATGGTTATGTGATATATTTTTAATAAACCCATATTTATTATAAATGAGGTTTTAACATGAACATAAAAAGGCGAGACTTGAGGTAAGGGATTTTCATCTTACTTTTATTTCTATGGGACACATGTATTATACACTACTTGTTTGTTTTATAGTGTATATACTACCCATGAATTAATTTTATGGTACATATTATAAATATTATGGGGATTTACATATCTATATATGTTTATTTATTTCATGGGGATTATTATTCAAAAGTTACCAAAGTGGTAAGGGTTTATTTCACAATCTCATCATTATTAGGGATTTTTTATGTTTAAGTCTCCACTGGGGAATATTTATTTTCTATGTCCATGTTTTATAAAAAGGTTTCAAAAAGGTTTTTACTATTCTAATTCAATTTTTTAAAATTATTTTTACTCATTTTTTTTAGTTTTTATAAAACGGTTTTAAAAGAATCTTTTTGTCATTTTCTAAATGAGTTTCTTTGTGACTTTTTTGACAAAAATATGAAAGGTATTTTTTTTACTTATACAACATGAGTGGATTTTCCTAACATAATTATTACTCAATGCCTTGAATCATACTTTAAAATTTTAAAAGTTTATTTTCAAACAAAATTTTTTCATTTATAATTGTATAGTTATTTAAAAGAGAAGTGGTTTTAAAAATAGAAACGTTGTTTTCCTTGAGAATTATTCCAAGTGATAATTCAAAATCATTTTCCATATAAGATGACATCCTTTGATGTTACTTATACTTAAATGGGGATATTATTTGAGGATATCATACTTATTATTTCTCTATATGGTTTATGATTATGATTAAAATAAGATTTATTTATGAAACCCGTTTCTTTTCCATGGGTTATGCTCTGGTGAAATGTTTATGAAACCCATTTCTTTTCATGGGTTATGAGATGATGAATGTTTTATGATATCATGGAACATGTAATGTCTCAGAAATTATGTATATTTTTTTTTACTTATATGGAATTATTTCGAGACCGCGAAATCTGACAGTGCATGATTCCGAGGCCCGAAGTGCCCAGAATGATCCGTAGAAGTTTTGTTAAGTTTTAATTAACGCGTGTAAGAATTTTTTCTTAAAAAGTGGAATAACTATTAAACGGTTACTTGAATCAAAAATCTGAGGTCATTATTGCACTCAGGATGGCGGGATTACCCTATGCATGACTTAAGTTTAGTCGGCGCAAGCCTACGGTGAGAAAAACCGAAAATGGCATAACCGTAAATAAAATAATTAAATAAAGTTATTTTATTTTTCAAATGCTTATAACTCACAAATGGTAACTCGGATTAAAAATCTGATACCACTACTAAACTCATGAGGGTATACTTTCTTTAGACAGATACTAACATTGGTCGGTGCGGGCCACCAATGAAAGTTAGTTTTTGGACGTAAATAAAATAATTAAGTGACAATTATTTTATTGTAAAATACATAACTTTTAAATGGTAACTCAGATTGGAAATACGAGAGTACCGTTGGGTTCGTTGGGGCGTGTTTCACTTATGAAGAGCCTAACCTCGACCGACGTGGGTCAAGGGTGACTGTTAATAATTTTCTAAACGTTTTTTTAGGTACGTTCAGTAAACGCATGAATGACATTTTCTAACTTTTGAACCGGTGCTCGGATTAAAAATACAAGGACACTGTTGAATCTGCAGGGCCGGGATTCACTTAAGGGATACTTCACTTTGACCACATTAGGTCCGGAGAAGAAGTTATTTTTTGTGACTTTTAAAAGGAAATTAAATAAAATAATCTCACAATTTTATTTCTTTTCCACTAACGGACAAATGGTAGTGTGGGACCTGAAACGATTCAAGTCATTAAATGGCTTGACCCATAAAATACTGGGTAAAAGTGTCATTGGAATTTAGGAAGGTTCCTATTAAATTAACCTTCATAAATTCCATAATTGTTATTTACCCTCCCCCTCTCCTATTTATATGGAGCTTGGGGGAGGAATTGGCACGGCTTCACCAAGCGACGAAGCTCTGGTAAAGTGTCGCGACGCCCAACACTTGGAGGATTGAGCCGGTTCTAGCAGGTGATGACGAGCGACCCCGAACCACGAACCAAAGAACGATGATCGAGCAGCGTCGTTGGAGGCTTGTTGCGGGGACAACGAACGCCGATACTTCCTCAAACGTGGACGCTCTCCAATGAACTTGAGGTAGGGGTTTGTTTTTAATATGATTAAATGTTATTGATTCTTCATATCCTAAATTCATGAAGACAATGGCCAAACGAATATGGCCATTGTCCTGCACATAAACCTTTCTCCTCTTTCTTTTTATCCTTCGCGCGTTCTTCGTAGGTTCTTCAACGCCTAATATTTATTGATGCTGGAAACACGAAGTTTCACTGAGCGCGATATATGGACACAGAGCCCTTGATGCAAGGATCGTGAATATGTGATTGTTTAATTTTTCGGGCTTGGAATGAAGCCGCAGCGGCTCGTGGAAGAAGGCGGCCGACACCCGGCCGGCTGCGAGGGAGGAAGGGCAGCGCGCGTCCATGCCACCGGTTGTGAAGGATACTGCGGCCCGTCGGCCGCGGCGGAGCAGGGTGGCGGGAAACATCCGGCTGGATGCATAGAGGAGTGGCGGCACACGTTCGCGCCGCCGGGGGAGCAAGAGGCCACGGCTGCTTGGCCGCGGCGGAGGCCGGAGGGCGGTTGGCACCCGGCTGGCCGTAGGTGGATAGTGGTGTCGTCGCACCGCTAGAAGGAGAATCGGTCGGCCGAGGCACACCATGTGGGACCGTCGAGCGGTCCCATGTTTCAAAAGGGTGACTGAATAGCCATCGGGCCGTTCGGATTACCGGGGGGTGCCTCCCCCCTGGGTTGCGGCTAGGGCAGACCGCTTGCCCAACGCGGGCCGCCCAGCGGTCCATACCACAGGCTGCCCAGCGGGTCGCACCAACGGGCCACACCCTTCGTGGGTCGGACCGGGATGCCCCCTTTGCGGGTCGGGCCCGCCGAGGCCTAGGCCATCTGGGCAGGACTCGGACTGGGTCGGGTCGGTCCAGGCCGGGTCGGGTCGGGTCGGACTGGATCTGGGCCCATCTGGACCCAGTTTTACCTTTTTGGCCATAACTTGATAATCGGGCATCCATTTGACAAACCATCTACAGCATTGAGATCCTTGGATTGATATGGTCCTTTTGGTATACTCCACTTGAGTTTTGGATAAGGTTGGTATACGACCGGGTTGGATCGAACCTCGAATCCAACCGGCCCCTCGGAGCGGAAACGCTAATAACTTACAAATCGGGTGTCTGATTGACATGTCATCTATTGCGTTGGGTCCCTTTTGACATGACAGACCTTTGGGATACTTTTTCGTGGAAATTCGAGGCAGTTTAGGTAATACTGATGGCTTAGGGAGCGGTTCTCCCAAGAGGGCTACATATGAAACCCTACAAGTGGCTGAGACTTGACGACTGCTAACCATTACGACTTGGAGTGACTTGATAGACTCAGTGGGGAGTGCCTCTGTGTGACGTGGTAGACCCATAGTGGGGATCTCCTTTGTGTGACACAGCATACCCATGGTACTCGATAGGAGGAGTACCTCAGTAGGCCACAAGGGGGAGCACCTCTGTGTGACGCGGCCGACCCATGGTGGGGAGTGCCTCTGTGTGATGCGGCAGACCCACGGTACTCATTAGGAGGAGTACCTCAGTAGTCCAAGGTTAGTGGGAAGCACCTCTGTGCGACATAGTAGGCCCACTGTACTTGATAGAGGAGGATTTCTCCAGCAGCCGAGGCGTTCAACGTTGTGACTGGGGATGTTACTTGTTACTACCCCTAGAATAAATCCTAGTTTGAGTTGTCTTTACTTTGTTCTTGTGATTGAGGTCATGTTGTGTGGTACTTTTACCTTCGTGGTACTATCTTCATGGTGATACATGTGTGGTACTTCTACCTTCATGGTACTATCTTCATGGTGATACCTATGTGGTACTTTTACCTTCGTGGTACTATCTTCGTGGTGATACCTGTGTGGTACTTTTCCCTTCGTGGTGTTATCTTTATGGTATCTTTCCCTCATGTATGCTATGTGTTTATCTTTATAGATTAGGTGTATGTGTGGGAATATACCTAAGTAGAGTTTATGTCTTGCTTTGTGGTTTTCCTTTTTGGAACTTTAGAAGACCTATGGGGTCTCGGGGTCCCTAATGAGTATTGTTATACTCACCCATGCTTGGTATTCGCCCGCACCTTGTTGTGTCTGGTGCAGACGACGTACATCGTTGATCAAAGTTGAGGGAGCTAGGACTGGACGGTGCGCGGAGGTGGACCATTCGGCGAGATGTGACGCAGAGGAGACGGATGGACGTGGATTGCTGAGGAGGCGATCTGTACCTACCCTTCAGGTTGGATCCGTGGTGGATGATCCAAGAGCTGGTTTTCACTTTTCAGTTGTATTTGTACTTTTGATTTGTACTCATACTTTTAGTTGGGCATGTATTTCGGCCCCTTTACTTTTAGCACTCTTTTTACTACAGTAGTTTACTTAGTGTTTGTTTCTTGTTGAGTTCTTCTCTGTGTGTATGTATAGGTTTAAAGGAAATGCCTTCCCATTTTAGGTAGTATTCCTTTCGATGCTAGTCTTCATCCACTGACCTATGGAAGGAGGGCTTGGGGTAGTCACGGCACGGGCCCTGGGGGACGGGTCATGACAGAACACATATGAATGGTTTTCATTATGTTATGGTTGGAAATTATATTTCCCTCCAATTCATTGGGAAAAGTATTATATCTCATGAGATAATTATGGGAAGCAAGTCAAAGTTATTGATCCGTTATGGGAAACAATTCAAAGTTATTGATCAGTTATGGGAAACAAATCGAAGTGCTTGATCTGTTATGGGAAACAAGTGGATGTGATTGATCTGTTATGGGAAATAAGTCGATGTACTTGATCTTTTATAGGAAATAGGTGTTGATTCCTAATCTAACGCTCTTTTAAGTTAACCTTGATATATGAAATGATATATATAATTATGATGATGCCACACACATTTATGACATGAACTTTTGTTCCATGATTGAGTTATAATGAATTCTCATTATAATGATTCATGTCTTTTGAAATGTTAATGTTTTATTCCATAACTCATGTTTATGATCCTTGTAAGATTGGGTATGAAATTTGTAAGTTATGGTCAATATCTCATTCCCTTATGCTTATATTATTCTTTTATATGATCATCGATTGATATATCACATGTTTACCCTTATTGAGCATCTGACCTCACCATTTCTTATGTTTTCTTTCCCCAGTTTATAAAGAAAGTTTTTCGTAGGATATGCATATGAAGAGTACCGCGAGGGAATGTCTTTATGGGACATGTTTAAGATTTTTTATAAAATACGAAGATTGATATCTGATATCCAAATACACTAAACTTATACAGCCCTCGAGTGTGTTTTTTGCACAATGTATTGAATATTCATCTATTAAAATGTAATATTTATTTATGAAAATCATGGGTCATTATAGTTCTTAGCAGTGGGCCTCCTCTGCACCATTAGTTACATCCAATTGTGTTCCCCTAACTTGTTATCAGTGTGGTAAGGTTGGGCACACCCAACATTCTTGTTTCACACCTATGAAGATGTGTAGTGGTTATAGCCAATATGGCCATCTACAACAATTCTTCCAGGTTATGTCTACACCTCTAAATGGTTAGGTATCATCAGCTCCAAATGCCACTAAAGCATAGTCAGAAGCTTCAAAGTCCACAGGGCTCCATCCACAGGCCTTAGGAGAGAATCACATTCATGTGGTGGATGAGTTTCCAACAGAGGTTGATGCGGGTCCAGTAATAGTGAGAGGTACTATCTTTTTTGAATCCTTTATAATGACTACTTTATTTGATATAGGTTCCTCCCACTCATTTATCTCTATTCATTTTGTTGAGTTGTTAAAACTTCCAATGGAGCTCATTTCCTTTGTTATATAGTTAACAAAACCTCTCAAAAAGAGGAAATATCAAGGGTTTCAGTGTCCTTATTCTCTATCAATAGCTGATGTATAGTTAGTTTGAGATTTTATTGTTCTCAATTTGGATTTGTTTTATGTCATCATTAGGATGGATTAGCTTGTCTCTTATCATGTTGAGATTGATTATTACCATTGGATAGTCTTGTTATCTATTACCGATGGGAGATATAGGGTGTTTTAGGGAGAGTGGGATCTGAGGTATGGTCATGCATGACTTTTCCACCTATAGATCAAGAGTTTTTTATCCTCTATTACAATTGGTGCTGGTGAAATTTCTCTTATTGGTGATCTTAAATTGGTTGTTAGGGACTTCCGTGATGTTTTCCTAGATGACTTCTCTAGTCTTCCTCCAGAGGGGGAGGTAGAGTTTGTGATTAATCTGGTGTCAAGTATGCAACCAATCCAAATACCCTCTTATCGTATAGAACCAGTGGAGTTGAAAGAGCTCAAGATTCAATTGGATGATTTGATATATATGGGTTTTGTTCACCCTAGTGTTTTTTAGTGGGAATCCCTAGTTCTCTTTTCCAGGAAGGTTGATGGTTCACTTAAATTGTGCATAGACTATCAAAATTTAAACTGAGTGATAGTTATAAATAAATATCCTTTTCCCCATGTGGATGATTTATTTGACCATTTAAAGGGGAAAAGTGGTTCTCAAAGAAAGTCATTCAGTCAGGTTATCATTAGATCAGGTTTTGGGTGTCTGATATACCAAAGATAGTGTTTAGGAGAAGGTATGGCCATTATGAATATCTTGTGATGCCTTTTGGTCTGATTAATTCTCCTGCAGTTTTTATGGCTCTGAAGAATCATATATTCCATTAGTATCTTGAAACCTTTGTGATTGTGTTCAATAATGATATTCTGGTTTATTAGAGGTCTGAGTGTGAGCACGAGCACTATCTGAGTTTATTTTTGGGGATCCTAAGAAGTTATCATCTATATAGAAAGCATTCAAAATGTAGTTTTTGGATCCAAGAAGTGAAATTTCTGGGACATGTGATCTCTGAGTGTGTTTTTTCAATCAATCCTAAGAAAGTGAATGTTTCCTTGTCATGGGATGATCCATGAAACATCTTTGAGATATGGAGATTCATTGGTCTTACTAGATATTATCAGTGGTTTTCTAAGGATTTATTGAAGCTGAATTCACCTTTTACTTATCTTACCGAGAAAGGTGAAAAATTAATATGGGATGAAAAGTTTTAGACTTCTTTAAATGATATGAAACAAATTATACCATCAAAACCTATTTTGATCTTACCTAGGCCCGATAAGGGGTATATGGTGTATTGTGGTGATTATAGTGTTGGTTTGGGTTTCATTCTTATACAGGATGATCATGTTATAGCCTATGGTTCTTATCATCTTTGGTCACATGAGAAGAATTACCCCACTTGTGATTTTGGAGCTTACTATGATTATTCATGTGCTTAAGTGTTGGTGGAATTATCTTTTTGGGGGTGATTCATTGTGTTTTTTTACCATAAGATTTTGAGTTATATATTTTCTCAAAAGGGATTGAATCTCAGATAGAGGTGGTGGGTGGAATACCTTCAGATGTTTGACTTCGATATCAAATACACCCTAGTGAAGGAGAATTTCATTGCAGATGCTCTTAGTAGGAAAGTGCAGGATGTCTTGGAATTGAAGGAAGAGCATAACTTGATGGGACTCTTCACTCAATCGCATCTGGACACTTAGGAGGATGATTCAGGCATGGTTCTGACTAGTGTTCAATTATCATAATCTCTCTTGGGGTTCATGCTACAGAGTCAGTAGTATGATGATGAGTTCAAGGGAATCAAAGAATCCCTTTATAGTGGGGAGACTGTTTCTTGTTGGTCCCTCTCTTCTGATGGTATCCTTCGCTTTGGGGATCAGTTTTTCATCCTAACATCTGTGAGGAGTTTTTTTTTGTTTGACTATCATATCTCTTTGTGGTTCATTCATCTGAGTGATGTGAAGATGTATTATGACATGATATGAAGTTTTTGGTAGCCGGGTATGAATCATGACATTGTTAATTATGTGTCCTACTATTACACCTACCAACAGATAAAGGTAGAGAATCTAAAACCTTATAGTTTTCTCTATCCTCTTCCAATGATGGTTTGAAAATGGGATGAGGTGTCCATAGACTTTGTTGTTGGGTTCCCACAGACTCCCTAAGGGAATAATGTTATTTAGGTTTTGATTCATCAGTTGATTAAATTAGGTTATTTCATTCCGATCAGGAACACCACTAAGGTTGAGTATCTAGGTAAGTTGTAAGTGCAATAGTTTTTGAGGTTACATGGGGTTCCATCTTCCATTGCTTTAGATAGGGATCTTAATTTTACCTCCTGGTTTTTGAAGAGTCTCCAAGAGGCAATGAGTACTTACGTTTGATTGAGTACAACTTACCATCCCAAAACTAATGGTTAGATTGAGTATTCTATTCATATCCTAGAGTATATGCTTTGTTCCTACATTTTATATTTTGGTGGATCATGGGATATCCATCTAGGATTGGTCAAGTTTTTATATAACAATAGTTATAATTCATCGTTTTGAATGGCTCCCATTCGAGGCTTTTTATGGGAACCCATGTGGATCACCTATTTGTTGGAAAAAGGTGGGCAATGTTGAGTAAAAAGTCTTATTTTGACTCTTCTATTCCTTTTTGTTTTGAAAATCAAAAACTCTCTTTTCAAATTAATTCATATATTTTATTTACTTTAAGGATCTTATTTTTCTTTTCTTCATTATGATTTTTCATATGAATATGATAATAATCATATCCATAAGGTTTATTGTATTACATGGTTATCGTTATGATCCTAGATACAATTTACATATTACTCACTGAATATGATTTTCATTGGACATATCGATTATGATTTACATCATACACACCATTCAATATCGCACTGAAAAGATAAATCGTATTCACTATCTTAAATAAAATCATCATACTCATTTACTATTCACACTCTATTTTATCGAAAGAGCTAAATTCTTTTCATAATCATTTTATTGTATCTATAAAATAGTATTGTATCAAAAGGAAAACCTTTTAATCAAAATAATTTCATATATTTTGTTTCAATATGTATTATAAAACAATGTCATTGTTTTAGTTACAAGATGACCGTTGGGGTGCCAAGTGTCCAAGTCCCTCGGTATTTTTAGGAGAAAATCCAATCGTTTGAATCAAAGATGATTGTTGGGACATTAGCCTATAAATACTAGGCCATTTGAATGAGCTAGATGTTGAAGTGTTGCTGAAATTTTGAGGAATTTGAGAGGTCTATCAAATTGTTGCTTCATGTGAAAGACTCTGAAGTCAAGGTGTGAACTGCTCGTTCTATATACTTGTTACTCTCAAGAGTTTTACTTTGCTTAGTGCAACATCGATTGTTGGAGATTACAATAAAGGGCTTCCAAGGATAGGAAGATAGTTGTGTTGATCGTTTGATGACCGAGGGATTCCGAGGCTAGGAAGATAGAGGGGCCAGTTACCTTCTTAATAGAGAGCTTACGGGGATATCAAGACATTATATGGTTATTATATTGAGGGATTACACTAGTGTGGGTAAAACATACATTCTTAAAAGTAGGGGTGTCCAGGCCCGACCCAACCCAACCAACCCGATTGATGTGAGTCGCCCGCCTCCCTTCAGACTTCGTTGCCTACTACCGCCACTCCCTCCCACCTCTCCCTCCCACCTCTAGAATTGATTCCCTCGCCCTCACCCATGATAATGTCTTCATCCTTAACTACACTATCCATTGAGTCTATGAAATCACCCACCATTACTTGAATACTAGATTAATCATGAATATGATTGAATCTTCCATCTTCCATAGATTTTCTTAGACAAGCATAAAAAAAATTAGAAGAATCGAGACATGTGAAATAAAAGAACAACAATGTCATTTCTAGATCAACAAACAACGTCAATATAAAATGAATAATTAATTTTATTCTGCTAGGGTAACTAAAGAACAAGAAAAAAAATAGACGAATACTGGTGGTTGATTAAATATTTAAAGATCTGACAGTGGATGATCGACCAAGAAAATTATCATTCCACATCGCCCTCACCCCTCGTTGGTTTATTCCTCTTCTAATGTCTCCACTGCACCGCACCTATAACGTCCCCGACCCAGAAGCCACTAAACTGGTGCTCCGAGACGGGTGGTTACATGACCTTAAGCACCCCTCCCCGTATGCCAAAGGATGCCGAATAGCAGCGGGGGTCTATGGGGTCAAGTGGGGAGACTATACCCCTTTTTATCATAGTAAGCCACAACTAAAATAAACCAAATAGTGGAAACAATAACTAATAAACAAGGAACATGTACAACAAACATTTATAACAATAAATATGCCATGTCATACTACAAGTGCAAGAGTGAACAAAAGCCCAAAATAAAGACAATGGCCAAAATCCCCAAAATGGTCTCGACTCTAAGTCCGGGTCCTCCACCAAGTGCTACCCATGTCCACTCACTATCTAGAAAGGACCTTTTCCCTTCTCCTGACCTGAAAATATAAAGTCTACTCGGGTACCCAACAGTGGCCTGAGCAGGGTGTGAGTACAACTCAGTAGGCCACCACCAACGGTGTCTACAAAATATCTAGTATAAACAGATAGTGCATGCAAAAGGAATATAAATGATAATTTCAAAGTAATTAATTAAGGTTCCATTAACAAGTTCAGATCCAAGCCATTGCCATTTCCATTACCATTCATTTATTACCAATTATCGTCACTTACTATTTTATCACATTTACATGGGTTAATCACATACATTATGTTACATGGGTATAAGGCCAACAATCACACGCAAGAGGGTAAAAACATCATTATCCTATCTCACTAGAACTAACCCCCTCATAGCAACCATAACCTCACCTCAAAGCCTCAGTCTGGGTGGATGAAACCGTTAGGAGAATAGACCCTCAGTCCCCTTTCCTAACCCGTGCATTTAGGGTGGAGTTTAGAGCATCAATGTTCGCTCGACCCGTGGGCGTAGATCCTCAAGTCATACCCCACTCTACCAAGCCATGTGCACATGCTTATATATAAGTAACCATCAACCATCCAAACCATTGCCCTTCGGAAAACACTATTCACAACAACCCACATGGGAATCCACATCATGCCTTAACCCATTAACACATTACCATTTCACATCATTTAACCATTTACCCAATTCCCATGTTTTATGCCTATCTCACTAAGCATTCAACATTAAACCCATAACCTATCCTATCATGGTCTTTAAATCAGTTTACTCATTAACCCATTTAATTTGTTCATCATTCCATGAATCAACCATTCAACCCATTCCAAATAACCCTTTGATCGTTGCTAAGTCTAGGTGCATCACCTAACTTCTATTCCAAGTTCAACCAATCATTCCAACATGTTTATCAAGGTCTCTATAATTTATTACAACAAGGTCACTTGTTTAATAACAATCCCTAAACCCCAGAAAAGCTGGCACATCCCATGGATGGCCCCAATTAGGTCAAGAAAATCCCAACACATCCCATAGGGATCATGAGGGTTACCATTTTCCATTTTAAACACCATTATTACCAAACATTCCAAGGTTATTCAAAGCATAACCAAGTGGAAACAAGAACACAACTAAACATGCACAAATCCCCAAATAACTATGGGATATCACTTGTAGACCACCTACCTCGAAACCGCGGTTGAACGCACTCTCAATTGAGTCCTTATACCTCGATCCAACCAACCTTTGGAGCTTCAACCTAAAACTCCCCCAAAAGTTAGGGTTTTAGAGCTTCAGAATGAGAGGGAGAGAAGATACAAACCCTAAACCAAAAAGAGAAGTAAGGATGGGATTAGCCTTACCCAGAGCTTTGATCTGCATCCAACGACACCAAAAATTCCTTAGAAATGAGGGAGATCGATCTCTTGGGGCTCTTGGGTGATTTGGTTCGTGCCTAGGGTGAAGAGGGAGGAAATGAGAGGAAATCCCGAGTGGGGTTTAAAAGCCCGAAGTGGAAAACTTGTAATTTTTCCCAACTTTAAATTGCCACACAGTTTGTCCGCACGGTTTGGAAAACCGTGCACAAACTGTGTGCATGCCACTGCCCGAAGGAGGAGGGGTCACACGATTTAGCCGCACGGTTTGGCAAACCATGCGCATGCTTCTATCCGGAGGAAGAAGGGGTCGCACGATTTAGCCGCACAGTTTTGAAAACTGTGCACAAACCGTGCACATGCTTCTGTCCGGAGGAGGAAGGGTCGCATGGTTGAGCCTAGGCAGACCGCACGGTTTACCTGGTTGTGCGCAGGTCATGTTCCCTAGCCTGTCTTTCCCAGATTTCCTTTCTTCTATGCCTCGAGCCCCCGAAACACCCCCAAGGCATCTCACACTTTCAGGAAACATTTTAAAGCCCCAAAAACAAAGGTTTCAATCCAAAACACAACAAAAACATACCTTTCCAAAAACCAGGATCTTACAACCTCCCCACCTTATAATGGCTCATCCTCGAGCTGAGTTTCCAAGCCTCCTTGATCCACCAAAGAGAAGAGTTCGGGCCACTGAGCCCGCATATCTGATTTCCACTCCCAAGTTTGTTCCTGAAATTTCCCATGCTGCCATATTTTTTGCACTAATGGAACCACCTTGCCTTGCAAGACCTTTTCACTACGATCCACCACATGAGCCGGATACTCCTCAAAGGATGCATCAGCCTTAAGCTCCACATACTCAACATCAACCGCATGAGATGGGTCAGGGTGATACCGTTGAAGCTGTGACACATGAAACACATCATGCATCCCACCATACCGTTGTGGAAGGTCCAATCAGTAAACCACTGGTCTGATCCTCTCCACAATCTCAAAAGGTCCCACATACCTGGGCGCCAACTTACCCTACTTCTGAATCTAATGGTGACCCAACCTTGGTGACACCCGAAGGAACACTTTATCACCCACCCCAAACTCAAGAGTTCTATGCCTCCGATCTGCATACGACTTCTGCCTACTTTGAGCCGTAGCCATTCGCTTCCTGATCAACATAACTCTCTCTGAATTATCCTTCACGAGACTTGGCCCCAACAACTCAGATTCACCATCCTCTATCCAACGCAACGGAGATCTACATGGTCTCCCATAAAGCGCCTCAAACGGTGCCATCTGAATCATAGCCTGAAAAATATTGTTTTAGGCAAACTCAACTAACGATAGGTGCCTCTCCCAAGAACCACCAAAGTCCAATAAACAAGCTCTTAACATGTCTTACAACACTTGGATCGTACGTCCCGACTGCTCGTCCGTCTGCGGGTGGAAAGCCGTACTCAAAAACACCTTCGTACCAAGCGCTTTCTGCAATCCTTACCAGAAACGCGATGTGAAATGTGGATCTCGGTCTGAAACTATGGTCTGCGACACCCCATGCAACTGCACTATCTCCCGAACATACAGATCACCCAACTGGTTGACTGTAAAGGTATTCTGAATCGGTAAGAAATTATCCACTTTAGTTAACTAATACATAACCACCCATATTGCATCATTCTTATGTGGCTTCCTTGAAAGACCCATGACAAAATCCATTGTCACATCATCCCACTTCTATTTCAGAATGGGCAATGGATGCAACAAACCACCTGGGCGTTGATGCTCGGCCTTCACCTGCTGACAAGTAAGACACCGTGCCACAAAGCCTGCAACTTCCTTCTTCATTCCAGACCACTAAAACTGTCTTCGGAGATCATGGTACATCTTGGTCAAACCAGGATGCACTGCCCACTTTGATGCATGGAACTCTCGCATCAACTCTTCTCACACACACTTTGGCACAACCACACAATCATGAACACGAAAAATACCGTCCACGCCGACGGCCCAGCCAGAAGGTAGCTCCCCACCTTTAAGCTTTTCCTTCATGACCAAACACTCAGGATCATCAAGCTGACTTTTCTTAACTTGACTCAAAATCGTCGACTCCGTCATTAAGGAAGCAAGAGTGACCTGAACATTCTCCTCCTGCACCTCCAGGTGCATCTCTACAAACAAATCCATCACCTTCTACTCAGTTTTGGATTCCTGAACCACCTGATTCTGAACCTTCCTGCTCAGAGAATCAGCAACATTGTTTCCCTTCCTTGGCATGTACACCAACTCAAAGTCAAAATACTATAGATATTCAACCCATCTTCGCTGCTGAAGATTCAGATCCCATTATGAGACGATGTACTTTAAACTCTTATGGTCGGTAAACACGGTAAACTGTTCTCCCAATAGATAGTGCCTCCAGAACTTCAAGGCGTACACTACTGCAGCCAACTCAAGATAATGAGTGGGATATTTCCGCTCATGCGGTCTCAATTTCCTTGACCCATAAGCCACAACCCGCTCATCTTGCATCAACACAGCCCCAAGTACGATTCTAGATGCATCACAAAACACGATGTACTTCTTACCCGGCTCAAGTAAGATCAAGATAAGTGCAGTCATCAACTGCTTCTTCAACTCTTGGAAGTTATTCTCAAAAGCCTCAGACCACTCGAACCTAATTCCTTTCTTGGTCAAGCCCGAGAGTGGTGCTGCCAAGCGATAGAAATCCTTAATGAACCTTCGGTAATACCTAGCCAAACCCAGAAAACTCCAAACATTAGAAACACTCTTGGGCTGCTCCCAAGATACAACTGCCTGCACTTTCTCTGGATCCACTGACACACCTGCCTCTGAGATGATGTGACCTAGAAAATGTACCTCACCTATCCAGAATTGACACTTGGATATCTTGGCGTATAGCCGATGCTCTCTTAGCGTACCCAAGACGATGTCAAGATGTTGGGCATGATCATCATGAGTTTTCGAGTACACTAAGATATCATCAACAAAGACAACCACAAACTGATCTAGATAGGTATGAAAGATATGGTTCATCAAATCCATAAACATCACCGGTGCATTGGTCAAGCCGAAAGGCATTACCACAAACTCAAAAAACTCGTACCGACTCTGGAAAGTTGTCTGTGGTATGTCGGGAGACCTCACCCTCAACTGGTGATAACCCGACCTCATATCAATCTTAGAAAGCACCGATACACCCCTCAACTGATCAAATAGGTCATCAATTCTAGGAAGAGGGTATTGATTCTTCACTGTCATCTGATTTAACTTTCGATAGTCAACACACAGCCTCAACGACCCATCGGACTTCTTTGAAAAATGCACGGGAGATCCCCAAGGAGACGTACTAGGACAGATAAACCCCTTACAATTAAACTCCTAAAGATGAACCTTAATTTCTTGGAGTTCTTCCAGTGCCATTCGGTATGGCGGAATAGAAACTGGCTCCACTCCCGGTAGCAACTCAATCGTGAACTCGACATCCCTCTCAGGTGGTAACCCTGAAAAATACTCAGGAAACACATCCTGAAACCGATCCACCATGGGAGGAAAAACAGACTGTTCCCCTATTTCATTATCATCAAGCATGAGACATGCCACTCGAGCCGTGAGTTCATTCAACCGCTGACCAAATGGTCCCGCACACCCTGCTCGAACATCCCATTCACCATGGTGGACATAAGCGTCACCCTCAAGCGACCTGAACGATACTCTGCGATGATAGTAGTCTATATGTGCCCGATACAACACCAACCAATCCATTCCCAAGATTAGGTCAAACCCTGACATCTTGATAACGAAAAAATACCATAGAAAATGATACCCACTGACTTCCAAGGCGCACCCCTTGCATTGCTTGATATCCTCAACCTGCACCCCCAACAGAGTGTCAATTGAAATAACTCCACACACCCTCTCTGTAGGTAAACCTAGTGCTACCACAAGTTGAGCAGAGACAAAAGAGTGTGTGGCACCTATGTCAAACAATGCACTATAAAAAGTAGAAGCTACAAGAATCGTACCTCGAACAGTCGACGGTCCAACCTCGCCATCACTAGGCACAAACTGAACTGCCTGAAGCTGACCTACCCATCTACCTTGGGCCCCAGCCTGAACACCCTGTGTTGCAATTCCCTACTGGCATGAGCGATATTGCCCTGGAGTACCACGTCCACCGCCCCTACCAGTACGGCCCGTGGAGCTCCAACTGCCTGCCTGATACGGGGAAACTGATCCCCTTCCCGTACCTGGCACCTGCTTTTCACCATCATACTCACCCGCCTGCCGAGGGTTCCTACAGAACCTCTGTACATGCCCCATCCTACCGCATGAACGACACTCAACTGGAGGTCGAGGAAACTGACCACGCATATGCCCCGGCCTGCCGCACTGATAACAAAACACCTGGTTCCCACTCTGAGAGGCTAACCCCCTCTTCCAGCCACTTTGCACACTTCCACCATGTTGTGAGCTCTCATGGCATCACTTTCGACCTTTGGTAGATGCACCGCTCATCTGTCCCACTAACACCACAATCCCACTACCCGAATCTCCCTTCAGGTTTCCTTCTGAGATCAGTGCCTGATCTACTACCTCTATGAACCTCTTCAAGTGGAAGATGTTTACTTGAGACCTGATCTCATGTCTCAGCCCATCCTAGAAACACTTTGCTACTGCTGCCTCATCTCCTACTAACACTGGGACAAATCATCTCAAATCAGTGAAGTGACTAGCATAGTCCATCACTGATAGTGATCCCTGAGTCAGAATCATAAACTTTGTAGCCCACTCTTATCTCAAAGTCTCTGGGTATAAATTCTCTAGAAACTTTTCTTGAAAAACCTTCCATGACATTTCCTCAGCCTGCTCGATTTAAGCCTGAATGTCCCACCAACACCTAGCCTGGCCTCGCAACATATAAGTGTCCAGATTCACTCACTTTTCAATAGGGGTCTTTAGATGGTCCATTATCATCTGGACAGACTCTAACCAGAACTCCGCTGCTTCTAGCCCACCCTCTCTGGTGAAGGTCGGAGGGTGTTGTAGCAGGAACTCCCTAGTCAGCTCAAACATACTTGGTGAAACCCGCTCTGGGTCCCAATCCATCATTTGCATATGGCGAGTCAAGCTCTCTCGGAACTGGTCTTCTCTAACTTCATTGATCGCCACATTTTCTTTATCCTCTACTGGAGGAGTGTTCTCAGCAACACCATCCCATTGCCCAACTGGTAGCTGACATCATGGTGGCATTTCTCTATAATTCCAAGCATGAGATTTTAGAATGCATACCATAAAACTTTCACGACTTCGTCAAAAATCTCTTTACTAGCCACAAAAACCCATTTTCATATGATAATTTAACAACATTATCACCTCAATTCACCACCCCGACCATCCCTACCGCGGGCCATGGTTTATATGGGGTAAACAACCATGCACTACCACCAAACTCACACAACATTTTACAAAACATTTTCCACTTCGTTTCAACCCTTATGTTTCATTAAAAATCCTTTACCCACTTGTTTTATTTCATTCTTCTCATTATTTCTTGGTTTCATGAAATGCATGATGCACCCTACCTTCCTGCCTCACACACCCATCCCGTGCGTGTGTCTAATACAATGCATGTCACTTATCTCCCTTTGTGCCTATAATGGTGCATGAATGCAAATCCTCGTGTCGTTAAGGCCACGATCCAAATATCATAAAACAGTCACATCAAACCATATGTGCATCACCCAATGGTGAAATATCATCAATTGTAACAACACACAACCAAGAACAACATTTCTCACCCGGGGTGACTTGGTTTTTCCCTCGTACAAGGGTTAGCTACTCCTAAGCATGAGCTCATTACCAAGGCCCGACACGTCTTAACCCTTGGCTACCAATCCCAAATAACAAGACCTCAAAGAAGGAGAAGAAAGACCTCCTCTGATACCACTTTGTAACATCCCTGACCCGGAATCCACTAAATCGGTGCTCCGAACTGGGTGGTTACATGACCTTAAGTGCGCCTCCCCATATGCCAAAGGCTATCGACTAGCAGCGGTGGTCTATGGGGTTAAGTGGGGAGACTATACCCCCTTTTTATCAGAGTAAGCCACAACAAAAATAAACCAAATAGCGGAAACAATAACCAATAAACAAGGAACATGTATAACAAACATTTCCAACAATAAATATGTCATGTCATACTACAAGTGAAAAAGTGAACAAAAGCCCAAAATAAATACAATGGCCAAAATCCCCAAAATGGTCCTGACTCCAAGTCTGGTTCCTCCACCAAGTGCTACCCATGTCCACTCACTATCTAGCAAGGACCTTTGCCCTTCTCCTGACCTGCAAACATGAAGTCTGCTCGGGTACCCAACGGCGGTCCGAGCAGGGTGTGAGTACAACTCAGTAGGCCACCACCAATGGTGTCTACAAAATATCCAGTATAAACAGATAGTGAATTCAAAAGGAATATGAATGATAATTGCCAATTAATTAATTAAGGTGCCATTAAAAAGTTCAGATCCAAGCCATTGCCATTTCCATTACCATTCATTTATTACCAATTATCGTCACTTACCATTTCATTACATTTCCATGGGTTAATCACATACATTATGTTACATGGGTCTAAGGCCAACAATCACACGCAAGAGGGTAAACACATTGTTATCCTATCTCACTAGGACTAACCCCCTCATAACAACCATAACCTCACCTCGAAGCCTCAGTCCAGGTGGATGCAACTGTTAGGAGAATAGACCCTCAGTCCCCTTTCCTAACCCGTGCATTTAGGGTGGAGTTTAGAGAATTAGTCTTCGCTCGACCCATGGGCGTATATCCTCAAGTCATACCCCACTCTACCAAGCCATGTGCACATGATTATATATAAGTAACCATCAACCATCCAAACCATTGCCCTTTGGAAAAAACTATTCACAACAACCCACATGGGAATCCACATCATGCCTTAACCCATTAACACATTACCATTTCACATAATTTAACCATTTACCCAATTCCCATGTGGTATGCCTATCTCACTAAGCATTCAACATTAAACCTGTAACGACCAGAGAAAAACCATGTTTTGATTTTTTGATAAGTTTGCTTTCCAATATCACCCGTTAAGTGAACCAACAAACAACTAATAATAATAAAATGCATCAAATGAATGAAAACTCATTTTATTTAAATAAGCAACATTTTGGCTACAATAACCACTGACCAAACAAGAAGATAAACTAACCAAAAATCCCAACTAAGAACCCGATTACAATAATGGGGAGACCGCTTAAAACCACTAAGAGCCCAAGAATGCAGTATGGGTTTCGAGCGTCCATCATAATAAACATGAGGATGGCTGAAGCCACTGCAACCGTGCTCAGTACCAAGGGGATCACACGAACCATCTTTCCTTTTCTCCTTCGGTCGCTTGGAGTAAGGGACACCCCGAGACCAGACCCTTTTATAAGCACCCTAATCTGACCGTTGAACCCCAAACGGCTATAAATTTGACAGTTGGTTTTCCCAAAGAATCTTATGTTTTATTTTGACCATTGGTTCCTCCTATCCTCTAAATTTTGTTTTTGACCGTTGGGAATAAAATGATTTACCCCAAAAGGTTCGGAAAATTAATTATGTAATTTGCTTCAAAATGACATCAATGTTAATTTAGTTAATTTATCTCTTGTTCTCCCAAAATGAGAATTTTATTTTATGTTTCAAAACGGCGAAAATTAATATTATTGTTTTTCTTCCATTATACATATTAATTTGAAAAATTGAACTTTTATTTTCTAATTATATAAAACCTGATGGATTTTTATGAGTTATATATATATTGCATCAAATTAGATATATTATTTCTCTTATAATTCGACCTTTATTAACTATTTTGGAAACTTTGTCAAATTATGGTTTTATTTACAAATTTCTCATCTTTAAGCTTACACAAATACTTTTAAGCAACCTATTTCTTTTTCTTTTCTTAAAGGAGTGTATCCAAATGTTTGCATAGAATTATAAATTAAGGTAATTATTATGTAATTCATCAAAGGAAAAATAAATAAATAAATAAACAAATAAATATATATTATGTTGAATAAACCAATGTTTTCTTTGATCGATTAAATGAACCTCTGGTTTTTTCCAAATATAATAATAAAAGATCAATAATTATGGTTTAAAAATAATATACTTAATATAATAAGTCCAATAAAAATTATTGGTATTTTAAAAATAGAATATATATATGTATAGATAATAACATGTTTTGATTAAATAAATTTATAATTTTTTTATTGACCAATGATTTTTATTAAAATAATAAAAGTCAGTTTAATAATTGAATTTTTTTTAATAATAAAAACAATGTTATAATAAATTAATAATATTATGAATAAAACGTTTTTTTTTGTTTTAAAACCCAGTGAATCACGTCTCTTTAAATGCCACGTCAAATCCAGGCCGTCCGATCTGCTCCCTTCGATCGTGGTCGTCGGTTTCTTTTAATGTCGCGCTGATCCTAAGTCGCACGATCACCCTCGGTTTAATCTCAGCCGTCCGTCGATTTTTTCCAGCCCTTTTCTTCCCTGCGGCTTCTTCTTCCACCGGTGCCTCATTTCTTCTCCTACCTCGCGTCGTTGTACCAGTAGAGTTAGGTCCCGTTTTTCTTCTCTAGGCCGGCGAAGTAGACCCGGCTGTCTCCTGCTTTCTACAAGTCGGCACCAACCCCCTCGCCTTGGATGCCTCGGACCGAAGACTCCCCCTAAGTCATTCATCTTCTTCTTATTTTTTTTTTAAACCCCTATTGCACTGAAGCAGAACGTTGGCACCCGAGTTCCCCAGATCTCTCCGACCAACGGCCTCGTCGCTGCTTCGTTGCCTTTCTTCACCATCTCTTCGAACAGGTAAGGGAGAAGTTCAGTTTCATTTTTTTTAAGCTTCGTTTTACATATATGTATGTATATACATGTTATATATATATATGTATATCTTCTGCATTTATTCATTCGGTTCCTCCTGCCTCGTCTACTGCTCCTCTCCAAGCAAGGTAAGAAGTAGGTTTTTAATTTGGTACGGTTTGGTCAAGTTTTGGTTTATATAAATGTGTAAATATATATACATGTTATATATATTTATGGTGTGTGTGAAACCGATGCAAACCTAGACCATGGGATCCCTCTCGGCTTAAAGGACCAATTAGGAGTGAGGGGGAAAAATCCTCTTCATCGTTTCTTACCATTTCTATAAGTTCTATATAGTTATACACACTTGTTGTATAATTGTGTATAAGAATATACAAGACCATATAAACCTATTTTACCTCTTCCTAGAACCGATCTTGTCAGCCTCTTTATGAAAACCTAAAATTGGGGTAAGGGTTTGAAGGATCTGCTTCATTTGGGTGCTGGTTCTTGCATCTTACACCTTGTGTTTATATATGTGTATATATATATATATACTTTCATATACACATATGTATAAGATGATATACGCAAGTATACAACCTTTTCTCAATGTTTATAACCCTGATTTTTTTTCCTTTCGCCTATAAAAAAAATGGAGATTTTGAGTAATTGAATGAATAGGTAAAATTATGCAAGTGAATGAAGTATATTGATTATGTGTATATACATTAATATGAACTTGGTGTCCATGTTTTGTAATTTATTACAATATAGCATGATGAAGTTTATGGGTTGGTTTGATTTCAAAATTATTCTTGCAATTGAGAATTTTCATTTATCACCACTCTGGATAAATCAGGATTTTTGCTTTGTGAAAATGGTTAGTATGGACTCCTTGAACTTTTACAAGTGCATACATGTATTCATAGGTATGTACTCATGTTTATTTAAAGTGCTAATAAAAGAGTTTACATAATTATATACATGATTTCCCCAAGGTGGACTTGATTATGCACATTGTAACCTCAACTGCCTGTATTAAACGCCTATGATATCCATTTATCATCATATGTGTAAGTTATGAACGACCATGCTTTAATTGGGTATTATGATGTATGGAATGTTAAGTGTTATGTTTATTTTCTTAAAATCCATGTTTTCAAATGTTAAGATAACTTTTTATGTGCACGGAGCTTTAGCATGCATGTCATAATGTTTTTAATGATTAAATTGTTTTCATGTTATGAATACGTATGTGAAAATGGGGTTCAATTATGAATGTATGGAACCCTATGAATGAATGACCATGTCAAGATATGTGAGGTATGTATAGGACTTACATGTGATGGGTGTGCCCGGAATTATATAGCGCAACAAGAATGATGTGACGGGTGCGCCCGGAATTATACAGCGCTCCAATGCATTGGGTAAAGCAGGAGTCTCATAAGATGAATATGTGCGATGGTCTTGGCAGTTAGCCATGGCTCGAGCTATTAAGGAAACGGGGTGGGAAGTGAGCCTTGACCCGTTAAGTATGATATACGGTCTTGATGAAAGGTCTTGACAAAGTCCAGTATTATACATTCCCTCTAAATGTAATGATAAAGGTAAACCAGGGGTTAGTTCAACTAACAAGACAACCCCTAGTTGAAAGCTCCCGTGACTATGAAAATGTAATTCTTATGTCAAGAACTGTTTTTCATGTGGTAAACTGTTAGATGAACTGTATTTTCTCATGAACCATGATATGCACATTTTCCCTGCTTAGTCACAGAATTCTTTTTAGAATTTAAGTAACCTTGTTTGAATATTATGCATTGTTTATGTTGCACTCTCTGATCATGTTTACTTTGAAGTTTATTTCATGTACGTGCTTCTTTATGCAAGTGGTTTTCAAAGAATGATGGATTTCATGTTTTAAGAAAAGATAATTTTTTGTTTTAGCAAAGTGTTTTATTCTCTTCAAAAGGAATTCTTTGAGAAAGGATTTTCTAAAAATGTTTTAAAACCCCTTACTGGGCATTTTTTCTCACCCTACGTTTTCATTTAAAATTTTTCAGGCATGGTTGGTACTAATGAAGTCAATCAGAAGCAGCTGGTTTCCCAGAATCCTGAGCCTCGCGATCTTCTGTAGTAATGGGACATGATAGTTAATTTGTAATGATGTAATGTTAAGTATATCATGTCTCCTTAAGCACCCTGGGTAACGGGGTCGCTACAGTTGGTATCAGAGGATGGGTTCAGGCAACTCTGGAAAACCAGGTGATATAAATGTATTGTTATGACTGACTAAATAAAAAATGTTATAACTTTCAGATGGCTGA
The DNA here is from genome assembly GCA_963277665.1 of Viscum album. Classification (NCBI taxonomy): domain Eukaryota; kingdom Viridiplantae; phylum Streptophyta; class Magnoliopsida; order Santalales; family Viscaceae; genus Viscum; species Viscum album. Next base: position 3,529,248 of record OY728136.1, read on the forward strand.
TGTACCTACCGACCTTTTGTCACTTCCCACTGAGGCTCTAGAGAACATTATATCTCTAGCTAGCCGTGAGAACTTTCTGAATTATGCCCAAATTCGCATGACGTGTAAGCACATGTACGACGTGTCAAACTCACCTAGGGTGCTTATTCTTCACTGGGGATTGGGGATGGATTATCTCCTAATTATGACCCAATTTGCCTCTTATGCACGTCAGGGAAGGTATCACGAAGGACTCTTCCGAGTGTTCACAACTGGCGAGAAATTTGGCACAATGCTTGATAACCCTTTTCAAGAAGCTGCTGCTGCCGGAGACCTCCGAGCAGCTTACCTGTGCCAGATTTTGCACTATGGCTTCTGGGGCCAGTTAATGGACTTTGGAGCATTGGAAAATAAGTCCACTCGTGTGTCTCTTAGACAAGAAGTGTACATCGATGTTTCCCAACTCCATACCCCCCACGCTAAACTCAGGAGGCGTTATAAATGTTCCCATGATTTTAGTCCTGACTATTCATCTTGTGTGTGGTTTGAAGAGTTAGGAAGTTTTTCCACTCTTTGTGGTGTACGTCTTGTAAACTCAGACTTTTCCGTGTAAACTTTTTCATAAATGGAAGTTTCTTGTTTCCTTTCATTTCTCCACCTTATCAATGTTGTCAAGAGTTTCCCTTCGATGTTTGTTTTCAGATGGCTGGTCAAACAAACTTCTCATCCCTACCCGATGAGCTAGTAGAAGTCATCTTGATCAAGGCATGCATGGTGGATTATCCATCCTTTCTCCACCTACGAGGGTCCTACCAGCGTTTTCTTGATCTAGAAAATGGTCCAGAGATCCTTCGTTTATGTCAAGAGGATGATCGTGTCTTTCACCTCATTGCCACGGCTCAACTCCCCTACTACAGGCGAAGGGGAAGATACTTTGAGGGCCTGTTCCAGTGTTTCACTCTGGCACAGAACCTTTCTTCCAGAGCGTGCTTCCTCATGGATGCCCAGGATGGCCAGCTCAGTGCAACCTTCATGTTCCAAGTCCTAAATCTCAGTCTCCTCAACCGCGTCATCCCTCTCGACTACCTCGAGTGTGATGTGGCTAGAAGAGTCATCAAGGAGTTTATCTACTCGGACATTTCCGAGCTTTTCATCGCACGAGCCTCCCTTTGGAAGCCCGTGTGCAGTACGCACGAACAGGAGTTCAAGGAGTACTGTTCGAGGTGCATCTGGGCTAGGGAAATGGAAGAGTTGTGTGCCAACTTCGGTATCCCATTAACCGAGCCAGATCCACTGTTTTGGTAGTGTTCTACGTATGGGGTTTCATTTTTTTTTTCTTTTTATGATAGAATTGCGAGGGCACAATTCTTTGAAGGGGGAAGTGATGTAACGACCTGAGAAAAACCATGTTTTGATTTTTTGACAAGTTTGCTTTCCAATATCACCCTTTAAGTGAACCAACAAACAACTAATAATAATAAAATGCATCAAATGAATGAAAACTCATTTTATTTAAATAAGCAACATTTTGGATACACCAGCCACTGACCAAATAAGAAGATAAACTAACCGAAAATCCCAACTAAGAACCCGATTACAATAATGGGGAGACCTCTTAAAACCACTAAGAGCCCAAGAATGCGGTAGGGGTTTCGAGCGTCCATCATAATAAACATGAGGATGGACGAATCCACTGCAACCATGCTCATCACCAAGGGGATCACACGAACCATCTTTCCTTTTCTCCTTCGGTCACTTGGAGTAAGGGACACCCTGAGACCAGACCCTTTTATAAGCACTCTAATCTGACCGTTGAACCCCAAACGGCTATAAATTTTACCGTTGGTTTTCCCAAAGAATCTTATGTTTTATTTTGACCGTTGGTTCCTCCTATCCTCTAAATTTTGTTTTTGACCGTTGGGAATAAAATGATTTACCCCAAAAGGTTCGGAAAATTAATTATGTAATTTGCTTCAAAATGACATCAATGTTAATTTAGTTAATTTATCTCTTGTTCTCCCAAAATGAGAATTTTATTTTATGTTTCAAAACGGCGAAAATTAATATTATTGTTTTTCTTCCATTATACATATTAATTTGAACAATTGAACTTTTATTTTCTAATTATATAAAACCTGATGGATTTTTATGAGTTATATATATATTGCATCAAATTAGATATATTATTTCTCTTATAATTTGACCTTTATTAACTATTTTGGAAACTTTGTCAAATTATGGTTTTATTTACAAATTTCGCATCTTTAAGCTTACACAAATACTTTTAAGCAACCTATTTCTTTTTCTTTTCTTAAAGGAGTGTATCCAAATGTTTGCATAGAATTATAAATTAAGGTAATTATTATGTAATTCAGCAAAGGAAAAATAATTAAATAAATAAACAAATAAATATATATTATGTTGAATAAACCAATGTTTTCTTTGATCGATTAAATGAACCTCTGGTTTTTTCCAAATATAATAATAAAAGATCAATAATTATGGTTTAAAAATAATATACTTAATATAATAAGGCCAATAAAAATTATTGGTATTTTAAAAATAGAATATATATATGTACAGATGATAACATGTTTTAATTAAATAAATTTATAATTTTTTTATTGACCAATGATTTTTATTAAAATAATAAAAGTCATTTTAATAATTGATTTTTTTTAATAATAAAAACAATGTTATAATAAATTAATAATATTATGAATAAAACGTTTTTTTTTGTTTTAAAACCCAGTGAATCGCGTCTCTTTAAACGCCGCGTCAAATCCAGGCCATCCGATCTTCTCCCTTCGATCGCGGCCGTCGGTTTCTTTTAATGTCGCGCCGATCCTAAGCCACACGATCACCCTCGGTTTAATCTCAGCCGTCCATCGATTTTTTTCCAGGCTTTTTCTTCCCCGCGGCTTCTTCTTCCACCAGCGCCTCATTTCTTCTCCTACCTCGCGCCGCTGTACCAGTAGAGTTAGGTCCCGTTTTTCTTCTCTAGGCCGGTGAAGTAGACCCGGCTGTCTCCTGCTTTCTACAAGTCGGCACTGACCCCCTCGCCTTGGATGCCTCGGACCGAAGACTCCCCCGAAGTCCTTCATCTTCTTTTTTTTTTAAAAACCCATGTTGCACCGAAGCAGACCGTTGGCACCCGAGTTCCCCTGATCTCTCCGACCAACGGCCTCGTCGCTGCTTTGTTGCCTTTCTTCACCGTCTCTTCGAACAGGTAAGGGAGAAGTTCGGTTTCGTTTTTTTTTAAGCTTCGGTTTACATATATATATATATATGTATATATATGTTATATATATATATATGTATATCTTCTGCGTTTATTCATTCGGTTCATCCTGCCTCGTCTACTGCTCCTCTCCAAGCAAGGTAAGAAGTAGGTTTTTAATTTGGTACGGTTTGGTCAAGTTTTGGTTTATATAAATGTGTAAATATATATACATGTTATATATATTTATGGTGTGTGTGAAACCGGTGCAAACCTAGACCATGGGATCCCTCTCGGCTTAAAGGACCAATTAGGAGTGAGGGGGAAAAATCCTCTTCATCGTTTCTTACCATTTCTGTAAGTTCTATATAGTTATACACACTTGTTGTATAATTGTGTATAAGAATATACAGGACCATATAAACCTGTTTTACCTCTTCCTAGAACCAATCTTGTCATCCTCTTTGTGAAAACATAAAATTGGGGTAAGGGTTTGAAGGATCTGCTTCATTTGGGTGCGGTTTCTTGCATCTTACACCTTGTGTTTATATATGTGTATATATATATATATATACTTTCATATAAACATATGTATAAGATGATATACGCAAGTATACAACCTTTTCTCAATGTTTATAACCCTAATTTTTTTTCCTTTCACCTATAAAAAAAATGGAGATTTTGAGTAATTGAATGAATAGGTAAAATTATGCAAGTGAATGAAGTATATTGATTATGTGTATATACATTAATATGAACTTGGTGTCCATGTTTTTTAATTTATTACAATATATCATGATGAAGTTTATGGGTTGGTTTGATTTCAAAATTATTCTTGCAATTGAGAATTTTCATTTATCACCGCTCCGGATAAATCAGGATTTTTTCTTTGTGAAAATGGTTAGTATGGACTCCATGAACTTTTACAAGTGCATACATGTATTCATAGGTATGTACTCATGTTTATTTAAAGTGCTAATAAAAGATTTTACACAATTATATACATGATTTCCCCAAGGTGGACTTGATTATGCACATTGTAACCACAACTACCTGTATTAAACGCCTATGATATCCATTTATCATCATATGTGTAAGTTATGAACGATCATGCTTTAATTGGGTATTATGATGTATGTAATGTTAAGTGTTATGTTTATTTTCTTAAAATCCATGTTTTCAAATGTTAAGATAACTTTTTATGTGCACGGAGCTTTATCATGCATGTCATAATGTTTTTAATGATTAAACTGTTTTCATGTTATGAATACGTATGTGAAAATGGGGTTTAATTATGAATGTATGGAACCCTATGAATGAATGACCATGTCAATATATGTGAGGGATGTATAGGACTTACATGTGATGGGTGCGCCTGGAATTATACAACTCAACAAGAATGATGTGACGGGTGTGCCTGGAATTATAAAGCGCTCCAATGCATTGGGTAAAGCAGGAGTCTCATGAGACGAATATGTGCGACGGTCTTGGCAGTTAGCCATGGCTCGAGCTATCAAGGAAACGGGGAGGGCAGTGAGCCTTGACCCGTTAAGTATGATATACGGTCTTGACGAAAGTTCTTGACAAAGTCTAGTATTATACATTCCCTATGCATGTAATGATAAAGGTTAACCAGGGGTTAGTTCAACTAACAGGACAACCCCTAGTTGAAAGCTCCCATGACTATGAAAATGTAATTCTTATGTCAAGAACTATTTTTCATGTGGTAAACTGTTAGATGAACTGTATTTTCTCATGAACCATGATATTCACGTTTTCCCTGCTTAGTCATAGAATTCTTTTTAGAATTTAAGTAACCTTGTTTGAATATTATGCATTGTTTATGTTGCGCTCTCTGATCATGTTTACTTTGAAGTTTATTTCATGTACGTGCTTCTTTATGAAAGTGGTTTTCAAAGAATGATGGATTTCATGTTTTAAGAAAAGATAATGTTTTGTTTTATCAAAGTGTTTTATTCTCTTTAAAAGGACTTCTTTGAGAAAGGATTTTCTAAAAATGTTTTAAAACCCCTTACTGGGCATTTTTGCTCACCCTACGTTTTCGTTTAAAGTTTTTCAGGCATGGTTGGTACTAATGAAGTCAATCAGAAGTAGCTGGTTTCCCAGAATCCTGAGCCTCGTGATCTTCTGTAGTAATGGGACATGATAGTTAATTTTTAATGATGTAATGTTAAGTATATCATGTCTCATTAAGCACCCTGGGTAATGGGGTCGCTACAAAACACATAACCTATCTCGTCATGGTCTTTAAATCAGTTTACTCGTTAACCCATTTAACCCGTTCATCATTCCATGAATCAACCATTCAACCCATTCCAAATAACCCTTTGGTCGTTTCTAAGTCTAGGTGCATCACCTAACTTCTATTCCAAGTTCAACCAATCATTCCAACATGTTTATCAAGGGCTCTACAATTTATTACAACAAGGTCACTTGTTTAATAATAATCCCTAAACCCCGAAAAAGCCAGCACATCCCATGGATGTCCCCAATTAGGTCAAGATAATCCCAACACATCCCATGGGGATCATGAGGGTTCCCATTTTCCATTTTAAACACCATTATTACCAAACATGCCAAGGTTATTCAAAGCATAACCAAGTGGAAACAAGAACACAACTAAACATGCACAAATCCACAAATAACTATGGGATATCATTTGTAGACCACCTACCTCAAAACCGCGGTTGAACGCACTCTCAATCAAGTCCTTAGACCTCTATCTAACCAATATTTGGAGCTTCAACCTAAAAATCATCCAAAAGTTAGGGTTTTAGAGCTTCGGAATGAGAGGGAGAGAAGATACAAACCCTAAACCTAAAAGAGAAGCAAGGATGGGATTAGCCTTACCCGGAGCTTCGATCCGCATCCAACGGCACCAAAAATTCCTTAGAAACGAGGGAGATTGATCTCTTGGGGCTCTTGGGTGATTTGGTTCGTGCCTATGGTGAAGAGGGAGGAAATGAGAGGAAATCCTGAGTGGGTTTTAAAAGCTCGGAGTGGAAAACTTGTAATTTTTCCCAACTTTAAGTGGTCGCACGGTTTGTCCGCATGGTTTGGAAAACCGTGTGAAAACTGTGCACATGACACTGCCCGAAGGAGGAGGGGTCACACGATTTAGTCGCACGGTTTGATAAACCGTGCGCAAACCATGCGCATGCTTCTATCCGGAGGAGGAAAGGGTCACACAATTTAGCCGCACGGTTTGGAAAACCATGTACAAACCATGTACAAACCATGTGCATGCTTCTATACGGAGGAGGAAGGGTCGCATGGTTGAGCCTGGGAAGGCTGCACGGTTTACCTGGCCATGCGCAGGCTGTGCGCTCTGGCCTGTCTTGCCCAGATTTCCTTTCTTTCATGCCCCGAGTCCCTGGAACACACCCAAGGCCTCTCACACTTTCAGGAAACATTTTAAAGCCCCAAAAACAAAGGGTTCAACCCAAAACACAACAAAAACATACCTTTCCAAAAACCGGGATCTTACAGCACCTACATCTACCCCTACACCTCTGCCACCACCTTCGTCTCCGCTGCGATTTTGGCCCCAAAGATCTGCCTATGTTGGACACTAACACATCCTCATCACTATGTTGACCTCTCCATCAACCTCCTCGGACCTCAACGACTACCTATAGATGGGCGAGCTGATAACACTACCAACCAACAGTTTTTTTTGGGGTCGATTCATTACAGGGTAGTGGTTGTTGGCATTCCCTAGTGTGGTGAGGAAGATACATAGCAGAAGACCTAACCTGATCAACCCGTAGGGTAGGATCCTAAATAAGAACTTAACATTTTTTTATCGTAACATAATTAACCCAACCCGACCCAATCCAACCCAATCAGTGACGGGTCAGGTCGGGTCAGGTCTGAATTAAAAAAAACACTTCGACTCGACCCAACCCGACCCATGGACACCCCTACTTAAAAGTATAAATCAATTGACCTCTATCAAAGGTTATTAGATACCCTTATCTTTGGGTTAAAATAATTATATTCTTATAATTGTTTACATTTATGCTTCTTTGTAATAGAAAGTGAATCATTTTATATATTCATTTTTCTATTGATTATTTTTATTATCGTAACTAATCCGATTACGATATTTTTATAACCGGACCCAGGACCCTATCCGATTAATGTTTTAATACATTAAGAGGTATTTTTAATTGAATTAGTTTAAATTATTTTAAACTAAATTACTTTAGGGATAAAAATGATAAGTTTTTAAAGCTACAATTCACCCCCCCCCCCTGTATTGTGCCATTTTGTATTCATTTTTTTCTCTTCTTAAAAGTTTTGTTTTCTTTTGAAGAAATTATCTTGAAACTCTAAAAGGTATAATTCCTTATAATTTTCAATTTGTTTTCAATACATTTATGTTTGTTGGTATTTGTTTTTAAAACTTCATTGGATTCACTTCGAATAAGATATTTTAAAAAAAACCTCAAAATTTTATTTATTTCAACCATTGGATCTCCTAGATCTAATCTAAACTGTATAAGTTCAACAATCATATTTCCATCACCTATATAAAGGGACCCCCCCCCCTCCCTGTCCCACATCAGTTATCCTCTTATTTACGATGAAGCTCTTTTGCTCGTCAAATAGCCAAGACTGAAGGTTTTCGTACTTAGTGTATTCAATCGTACTCATTTCTGAATCATTAAAAACTTCTCTAAAGGAAATGGCACTAAAAGATTACTCAAAAATGAAGTTCTTCTGAGAAAGATTGCTCACCATAGAGTTTTATGACAAGTATGATTCCTCTTTGAAAATAATTATTCAGTTTAAAATATGGGGGTCAGTATGTATTGAAAAACCTAAAGCTCAAGATACGATTATCATAGATGAAGTGATACAATTCTATAAAACTGTGAAGGTTGAAAAATACTTAAAGGTATATTTTCATATTTAAGATAGTGAAATCATTATGTTTGAAAAACAGGAAGCACATTTTCTTAATTTTCCATCTAAAGGAGATTTTTTTTTTCCCTCACATAAGTTTCCAAAAGAAAATGAAACATTTATAAAGAAAAGGGTTGAGTAATCTCTTTTTGAGATTCATGAAGATAAAAGAAAAAACACTTATCTTTCAACTGACAATAGACTAACAACACTCTATATGAAAGGTTTCTTAATCCCTAGGAGTGGTGATAGAGAAACTCTCAAAGTTTTAGATGTCTTTACACTTGATTATCTTGTGAATATGAGGAAGATCAAATTAATGGGTTACATTTTCAAAACCATTAATAAACTAAATTCTGGAGAAATCAAGTCCCAGTTAATCATGTTTCCAACTATCCTAAGTAAGTTCATTCATGAAAGTTTAAAGTTTTACAATATTCATCTTCAGTCAGCATTGAGAAATCTGAGAATTATTTGGATTAGTAACGATACAATAATAAGAATGAAATTTCATTTTGATCTAGAATCTAAAAAATTTGTTAAGGATGTTGAAGCTAAAACCCCAAAAGAGACAGTTGGAGGAATACAAGGAATACCAAAACAATCAATACTGATCATTCTATATAAATAAAAGAAATACAAATATGAAACAGTAATAAATCCAAATAATAAAATTGTTTATAGTGAAGAAATATTGGCCAAGTGGAAAAAGGAGAAACCTGAAAGGAAAGAAGGAGATCCACAATTCAGTCTCAATATTGTTGGGGCTCTTACCGAAAAGATTCAGACTGATGAAACCCTTAAATAAAAACAAAAGGAAAATAAATTGAAAAGGATAAAGGCTAGTAGTTTTGATATTGATAAGTTGATGAAAATTGATGAAAAATAAAGTACTAGGGAACTAATTCCAAAATAAATAATTACCCCATCTGTATAAGTTAAAGGAAAAGGTAAGAAAAAGATTGGAGAATCAGATCCACTAAAAGTCTCTAAAGAAAATGTTTCAAAAGTAAAATAGGATACTAAAATTAGAAAAATAGAAAAATATATCAGAGAAGAAGATGATAGGTTTGAATAAGAAGAATCAAAAGAGAAAGAATAAAATGAGGAAGGTGAAAAAGAATATGGGCATGATCAAATGTCTCAGTCTGATAAAATTTCTATGAGATCTTTAGAAGCCACATCTTGTAAGATGCTATCACCCGGAATAGAGTCCTCGAAGCAGGCTTCTTAGAGAACTCAGGCTCATAAAGTGATTCATATATTAGATAAATAAGAAGAGATCAAATTTGATGACAATCAGAATCAGGATTCACATGATGATGATAATGATGGAAGTCATAGTGTAGAGCTTCCTAATTATGAGAAATACAATAATTTAGACCAAACTGTATCTTTGAAAAGAGATCAATATATTGTTCAAGCACTGAGAATAATTGAAAATTCAATCCTATATTTACCAAGAATAGAAGGTAATATGGACTTTGTTGCAAAAAATCAAAACAAAAGATCAGATTCTATCAAGATTTAGAGAAAAAGAGTTATGAAACTCAATGCCAATTTCAAAGTATTGGAAGAAAGCACCAAGGAACATAAAAAGGATTGTAATAAAGTTGTAAAATGGTCGTATAAGTCTAGTGAAAGTGTCAAAATTCATTAAGACAAAATTTAAGATCTTAGATGACTTGTGAATGAACTCTTAAATGCATTCAACAAGTTAAAAAGTGATACTCCTCAATAATTGAAAATAGTCAGAGGGCCAGATGGAATCTAGTCCGAAGATTTCAAAGTGAATGAAAAGAAACTAAATTTTATTCAATTGGAAGTCTCAAAGATGATGTTTTATAAGGATGAGATCATTCACTTGAAAAATAAAAATATCTCGATGATTGATAGGATTGAAGTCTAAGAGAAGAAGAATAAAGATCAGGAAGTTTATATTCATTCTCTAGAAGAGAAGCTAAAATCCTAGGAAGAAGTGATTTGAACCCAAGACCAGCTCTTTATAGATTAGTCAAAAGTGTTTCAATCTAAGAAAGAATATCTTGATAAGCTAATGGAGGATAGTAAAGAATTCAAGAAAATGAAAACTATTGTCTTAAACCTCATAAAGAAGTATAAGGAGAAAGATAAGGAAAATAAATGAATATTTTTGAACTCTTGATATAATTTTTTTGAAACTCTAAATGAAAATCTTTGACATTTATATTTCTTTTAATGTTTTCCATTTTTTGGATGAATGTTCTTTCACTTTTTATAGATGATCGGATTCTTTATTTCTTTGTAGATTGTGTTTCTTTAACCCTTTTTCTAGGTATTAGAAGATCTTCCCTATTTCTTTTTTTAAATCACAAAGGGAAGAATAATTCACAAAAGGGAGAGAATAATTCATAAAGGGGAAATTTTATTTGGCAGGGGGAGAAATTATTAAATGGAGAATACTTTTATTAAGTGGGATAATTTCTTTATAGAATATTATCCTTAGGAATTTTGATATCCTAAGGGGGAGGTTATTCATATTCAAATAATATTCAGAAAAGTTTTTAAAACTCAAAGGGAGATAAGTATAAGTGCTCACTTCTAAATATGAAAACTATTTACTTTTTTAATCCTCTATTTTTTTTAACTTTTGGTTTGTGTTTTTTAAAAGGGGGGAGATTTTTTAGTCAAAAGTCTTCTTTTTTACTTTTCTATTCCTTTTTTTGGAAATCACAAACTCTATTTTCAAATGAATTCATATATTTTATTTACTTTAAGGATTTTTTTTTACTTTTATTTATTACTATTTTTTATATAAATATGATAATAATCATATCTATAAGTTTTGATGTATTACATGATTATTGTTATGACCCCAGATATGATTTACATCATACTCACTGAATACGATTTTCATCGAACATGTTGATTATGATTTTTATCGTACACACTGACAAGATAAATTGTATTCACTGTCTTAACTAAAATCATCATACTCATTTACTATTCACACTCTATATTATCAGAAGAGCTAAATTCTTTTTAGACTCATTTTATCATATCCAGAAAATAGTATCGTATCAAAAGTAAAACCTTTTAATCAAAATGTTGTCATATATTCTATTTTAATATGTATTATAAAATGATGCCATTGTTTCAGTTACAAGATGATTGTTGGAGTGCCAGGTGTCCAAGTCCCTCCGTATTTTCAGTAGAGAATCTGGTCGTTGGAATCAAAGATGATTGTTGGGACATTGGCCTATAAATACCATGTCATTTGAATGAGCTTGATGCTAAATTACTAATGAACTTTTGATTAATTTTAGAGCTTTGTCAAATTATTTCTTCATGCAAAAGACTTTTAAGTAATGGTGAGAACTGCTCATTATATATACTTGTTACTCTCTAGAGTTTTGATTTTCTTAGTGTGAAACCGATTGTTGGTGATTACAATCAAGGGCTTCTAAGTATAGGAAGACAGTTGTGTTGATGGTTTTCTAATTGAGGGATTCTGAGACTAGGAAGATAGAGATGATGATTACCTTCTCAATCGAGGGCTTGCAGGGATAGAAAGACAGAAGTTGGTCATCATATCGAGGGTTTACCCCGGTGTGGGTAAGACGGACTTTCTTGAAAGTATAAATCAATGGACCTATATCCAAGGTTATTTTATACCCTTCTATTTAGGTTAAAAGTATTGTATTATTATAATTGTTTAAATTTTCACTAATTTGTAATAGAAATTGAATCATTTTATATATTCATTTTTCTATTTCTTATTTTGATTATCGTAACCAATATGATTATGATACTTCTGTAATAAACTCTGATTATGATCTTTTCAATTACTCAATATGATTCAGTACGCTTTATGATTGAATCAGTGTATTGTTTTACTCTGATCATCGTAACCATTATGATTACAATATTTTACACGCTTACTCTATTTAAATCATTTCAACCATGAATACGATTAATTTCATTTAAGATATGTGGATTAAATTATCACAATCAACCCGATTAATATACTTTTATAACTGGACCCAAGACCCTGTCCAATTAATGTTTTAATACATTAAGAGGTATTTTTAATTGAATTAGTTTAAATTATTTTAAACTAAATTCCTTTAGGGATAAAAATAAAAAGTTTTTAAACTTACAATTCACCCCCCCCCCCACACTCTTATATTGTGCCATCTGCATATACATTATGATCCAACAAGCGAGGCCTCTCTTATGGGACTAAGTCTCATTTAGGATATGTCTATGAGGATTCAGGATATACATCGACATATAGGTATAGTGAAGAGTCATCAAAAATTTTATGTGAATCGTTGGCATCATCCTTTGGATTATTTCATAGGTGATTGGGTTTTCTTGAAATTTTCTCCTCGATTGGGTCAATATCATCTTAGTAAATAGGGAAAGTTGGATCCAAGATATTTTGGACTATTTCAGGTCACTGAACATGTTAGAAAAGATGCATATTTGTTGGCTACCAGCTCAGTTGATATGTATTCATAATTTTTTCTACATATCTCATCTTAGGAAGTACCATCTTTCTCCCTCTCACATTCTGGGTTGAGAATAGATTGAGTTAGAGCTAGAAATTTCAGTTGTGGAGAATCTGATGGATTTAGTTGATTCTCAAGTAAAATTATTTCATGGGAATTATATCTCATTGGTTAGAGTGTTATGGAAATATGGATCATATTCTCACGAGACTTGGGAGCGTGAATCATCAGTGAGGGAGTAGTGGCCTCACCTCTTTCTAGAGCACCCTTTTTCCACATGACTTCCTAAGGATGAAAAGTATCATGGTGGGAAGATTGTAACACCCTATTTTAAGGTACAAAATTTTCATATTTAAGAGTGCGTTTTTAGGTTTAGAGGGTATTGGAGTTGGTTTGGGAACTTCTTATAGGAATTGAGCTAGATGATTCTTGTAGGTCACATTCATGTCATGAATGGAATTCATGACGTGAATCTATTGCTAGGAAGATTCAAAAAAAAATCTATTCAGAATGTGAATATGGTTCGGTCCATGAAAAATGCTCATGTTGTAAAAAGGTCGATCGAGTTTTTTTAGGCCAAGGCGATGCCATTTTCAACATACATGGAACTTGAAGGATTCATGTCGTGAATATGTATTTCACTCTATGAATTGTTCATTTACTATAGGTTCTATGTGTTTCATGTGTAATTTAATTTCATTATTTTGATGTGTATTCTTCCCCCTTGAACCCTAGGTAGTTTCATGGAAATTTTGGGTGATCTGTATCCTTCAGGATCACTTCGTTAGGCGTTCGATATTCATAGAAATTGCACCGCTTCTCCCTAGTAAATAACATTTTTGCTTCTTCATTGCCATTGATTATGACAACCACATCTGTAACGAACTGACCTAGGTTTCCCTCAAACTCGGCACCCAGCCCATTCTATTACATACCTGAAAGGTGTTCCTAATCCCCACAGTCTAGCGACAAGCACTTGGGCATCGAAAAACACAATATAGGGAACAATTTCTCCCAACATGATCAAACACATGGCATATATGTACTAAACAAAAAGGAACAAAGGACGATGAACAAGATATATATGCCATAACTATAAGAAAATAGTTGAAATAGACAACAAAAATAGTAGATAAAAACTCTAAAGCACAAGTATAACACCAAAGGACCAAATTTAAATAGATACTCCAAAAAATGGCGTGGACAAACTCCCACCATCTCACCACCAGCTACCCAACCAGCTGACACGAACCTCATTGCCTCACTACGACACCTTGTCTTTCCCTGCACTGTAAGACAAACAAAGTTCTACACACCACCAAAGAGGTGCACAAGGTGTGAGCTAATAGGCTTAGTAGGATCCCACTCAAGTGTTACATAATAATCCTCTATATAACAATTCATGTATGCTCATTTTAAGTAAAAACATGGCATGATAAAAAATAAGGCAGTTTTATATAAAACATGGTAAAAAATTCCCTTTTTCCATAGTTCCAAACAAAAGAAGGTATATCAATTTCAAAGCACATTTTCCACATCATTTTTCACAATAATAAACATGTATATCAATGCTAACTCAAAAATACAGTCAATAAAAAATACAATAATGGGTATCACAACACCAAGGAATACTGTAGGTCCAAGCCGCAAACTACTTGTACCACAATAATCAAGTACACAAACCAGTTCCTAGAATAATGGGCCTAGAAAGTAGAGGAATACCCCATGAGTAAACCCCCAACAATTTCAATATCGGTCCACTAGAACAATGGGCCTATAAAATAGAGGAAAGCCCCAAGAAAAACCTCCTTGATAATCACAAAACAATGGATGATGGCCCCAAGATAAAGCTTCCACCTAAGTACCCAAGGTAACCCATGTGCTCTTTTTCACAATTCATTTCAATGCTTTGAAAATAATTTCAAATTTCATTTCAATGCTTCAAAAATACCCCTTTTCCATTCCATTTATCAATAACCAAGGAAAAGCCATTTTTCATTGAAAACTCTTCTCAACACACACAAAACAATCATGCCAATCTTTCATTATGAATTAGTTTGTAAAGTAAAATAACAAGGTCCATTATCATAGGCTAGAGATGGAACCACCTACCTCAAAAATCAGGTCCCACACACCCTTAATGGAATCAAACTTTAACAAAACCCAAAAACGTCAATAAAGACCCTAGAATCAAATCCCCACATCTTAGGATTGATCCAATTTAGAAAACATGGGGTCGACAGAAAAGAAAAACACCACATACCTCAAGAACAGACATTTGTCACACAACGACCGACAAAGGAAAAGGCCTCTAGAGCGAGATCACGCAATGTATCTAGAATAAACACCATATTAACCTAATAGATCCAAAGATATCACCCAACGGTGATATCATGATCAAAGGTAACGAAGAAGCGAAAAGGTAATGTACCAAGAGAGACACACTACGGCCGCAATAGAGATCCAACGCTAAAATAATTGATCTAGGAGGATAATTGTCTCCATAAAATTCCTAGGATAGACCTTGGGTCGAGGTTGAAGGAGTCTGGAAAGAAAGGGCCAAGAAAAACTACCAAACACGTGTTTTAAAATTGGATGCGGTCCATTTCACAGTGTGAAACTCCCATTCATGTTGTGAAGTTCATGTTGGATAAGTATACCAAAAAACCTATCACCTAGAATTAAACATCCATTATTTAAAACATTCAATACATGAAACCACCATTCACGATGTGTAATATTTCACAACATAAATCCTCTTTCACAACTTGTACCCAGCAACAATTACACGGTGTGCAACCCAGTTACACGGTGTGAAATCCTTCTACATCCTACATGAAGGATGGTTAAAGTTGAAAGAACAACAAATCTATAATTTCACCATTATAGGTATCCTCTCATTCTCAAATTAGGGAAAATCATGATGAGGTTAGGGTGTACCTAATAAAATGGTAATGGGATGTTACAAACCCCAACCATAAAGATTTTCCGTCCTTGGGAAGTCATGTGGAAAATGTAATCCCTGGAAAAAATGAGGTCAATGCTCCTTCATCAACGACTCGCATTCCCAGGTCTCATGAGAATCTAATCCTTGTTTCCATAGCACTATTACTAATAGAATCTAATTCCCACACAAGTCTTTCTCTTGAGAGTCAATGATCTCAATCGGTTTCTCCAGAATAGAAGCATCTAGCTCTAAATCAATTTCTTCCCAACTTAGAATGTGAGCGGGATTAGGGTGATACTTTCTGAGTTGAGATATATGGAAAAAAACATGAATATCTATCAATTAAACTAGAAATAGTAACTAATAAGCAACCAATATAATCCACTCAGTGACTTAAAATGGTCCAATATATCTCAGAGCCAACTTTCCCTGTTTTCCAAGTTAACGGTGACCCAACTAAGGAGAAACTTTCAAGAAAACCCAACCACCGATGGAAAACTCCAAAGGTCAACATCACCAATATTCATACGATTTTTATTGACTCTGGGCTATTATCAAACATCGATGTACATCCTGAATCTTCGCGGACATCTCCTGAACCAAACTTGGTCAAACTAAAGATGCTTTTCCCACCTCAAACCAACAAAGAGGTGATCTACATGAGTAACCATACAACACCTTGAAGGGATACATTATTATTGATTAATTATAATTGTTATTGTAAACAAAATCAACCAGTACCAAGTGGTTATACCATGATCCTCTGAAATCCAAGACACAGGGGCAGAGCATATCCTCCAGAATCTGAATCACACGCTTCATCTGGCCATCTTTCTATGGATGGTAAGTTGTACTCAACTTGATATGAGTTCTCATTTCCCCTTGAATAATCCTCCATAACCTTGATGTAAACCTAGGATCCTTATCTGAAACAATGTAAGAAGGACTCCCATGTAACCTCACAATCTCTTACACATATAACTTTAGTGGTGTCTTTGATTGGAATGAAATGAGAATACTTTGTTAACCGATCAACAACCACACAGATAGCATACAGATAGCACTCCTCCCTCGGTGAATCCATGTTAATATAATAACAAAATCCATGGATACCTCGTCCCATTTCTAGATTGGCACTGAAAGAGGCTGAAGTAAACCAGAAGGTTTCAAGTGCTCTGCCTTTGTCCGTTGGCAGGTGTAACAGCAAGACACAAACTCCGCAATGTCACGCTTCATACCCGACCACTAGAATCACCACCTCATGTCATAATATATCTTTGTATTTCCTGTATAAACGACCCATGAAGATATGTGAGAATCAAATAGGACTAAACTTCTTACAGATGTTGGGATGATAATATTTTTCTTAGAGTGAAGCTTACCATCTGAATAAATATACCAACCCGAAATGGTCTCCCCACCATAAAGGATTTCACAAGTCTTCTAAAACTCATCATCCTACTACTGAATCCTCAAAATAAACTCCATGAAAGATGATGATAACTGAACACTGGTCAGAACCATGCCTGAAACATCCTCCTAATAATCTAGGTGAAATTGAGTAAAAATTCTCATAAGGTTCCACTCCTCCTTTGATTCCAAAATAGCTTGTGATGGTACTTTCCTGCTAAGATCATCTGCAACAACATTTCCTTTTCTTGGGGTGTAGGCGATATCGAAGTCAAACGTATAAAGGTATTCTACCCATATTCCCTGTCTGAGATTCAAGTATTTCTAAGAAAAGATATAGCTCAGACTCTTATGATTAGAGAAGACCGTGAACTTCTCCCCAAAAGATAGTGCTGCCAACATTTGAGTGCATGAATAGCTGCAACAAGCTCTAAATCGTGAGTGGGGTAATTCTTTTCATGTGGTCGAAGATTTCGAGAGCTGTAAGCTACCACATGGTCATCTTTCATAAGCACGTATCCCAAACCAGCACCCAAAGCATCACAAAACACCACGTACCCCTTACCGGGCTTAGGTAAGATCAAAATAAGAGCTGATGTTAGAATCCATTTCAGTTCATCAAAATATGACTAACACTTTTCATCCTCTGTGAATTTCATCGGTTTCCTGGTAAGAGTATTCAAAGGTGATTCCATCTTAGAGAAATACTTGAAGAACCGTTGGTAGTATCCAGAAAGACCAAGTAAGCTCCATATCTCAAAGACATTTTGTGGTTCCTTCCATGAAAAAACAACCTTTACCTTCTATGGATCAACTAATAAGCCATGCTCATAAATTATATTCCCCAAGAACTTCACATCTTGAATCCAGAAACTACATTTCGAAAGCTTTCCATACAATTGGTGACTTCTTAAAATTTCTAGAACCAAACTCATATGGTGCTTGTGCTCATGCTCAAATTTTGAATAAACCAAAATATCATCCATGAACACTACCAAAAAAGGGTAAAGATATTGATGGAATGTCTAATTCATCAAATTCATACAAATTACATGAGTGTTAGTTAGACCAAAAGGAATCATGAGATATTCATAAGGGTTATACATGCTCTTGAAGGCAGTTTTTGGTATATTAGACTCCCGAACTCTGAGCTGATGGTAACCTAATCGAAGATCAATTTTTAAAAACCACTTTACCACCTTTAATTAATCAAAAAGATCATCCACATGAGGCAAAAGATATTTGTTCTTAACCCTTACCCGGTTCAACTTCTGATAGTCCACACACAACCGAAGTGACCATCTGCTTTTTTAGAAAAGAGCATCGAGGATTCCCAAGGAAAAACACTAGGGTGAACGAAAACTTTTTTTTTCAAAATTCCATCCAACAAAATCTTGAACTCTTTCAGCTCCACTAGTTCTATACGATACGAAGGTATCGATATCGACTGCATACCTGGAACCAGGTCAATTGTAAACTCTACCTCTATCTATAGGAAGACTGGAGAAATCATTTGGGAAACATTAGGAAATTCTCAAGCAACAATGGGAAACTCAATTATAGGAGATACGTCATTAGGCTCAAACACAATGGCATACATCAAACTTCTGAGCTCTAGGTGGGAAGGCCCTGCGTTACCTGACCTCAGGTCTCACTCCCCCTGAAACACACGAGAGCTCCCATCAACAGAAAGAAATGAAACATACTAAGGAAAATAATCAACCTCAACTCAATGAGTGACAAGACAATCCATACCAATGATGATGTCAAATAGATCCAGATCAAGAATGAGAAAATCTTAAACTAACTCCGCATCAGCAATCATTAATAAACAGGAAGGACACTGAAACCCCTACTCTTTCCTCTTATCAAGAGGTATTTCTAAATCCATTATAAAGTAAATAAGTTCTATTGGAAGTTTAAGAACATATACTAAATGTGAAAATATAGAAGAGTGAGAGGCACCAATATCGAATAAAGCAATTACTACTGAAGTTGTAATAAGGATAGTACCTCTCACTATTGTTATACCTGTATCAACTTCCACTAGATAATCATATAATACGTGGAAATGATTCACTTCTGAGGCCTGTGGGTGGATACCTATGGTCTTTTAAGCTTTTTATTGTGCTGCAATAGCCTTTGGAATAGACGAACCCTAACCATAACAAGGTGTAGTCATATCCTGATAGAAACATTGTAAATGACCAACATATCTACAGTTATTGAATGTCTTTGTGGGAATAGGACAAAAAATTATTGTGTGTATACCTTTACCATGCTGATATAAAGTCATAGGCATATTACCCACTATAATAGATGGTGTAGAGGAGGCTTGCTACTGAGACTCACCTCCACTACTCCTGTGATGATCTTTCTAGTTCCTCTTCTTCCCATGTGCACCACTGAAGTTGTCACCCGATGGAAGAGAAGAGGTGGAAAATCCAAACTTGTCTGCCATATTCATTCCTGTAATCATATCTTTATCTACCATCTCCACATAGGTATAAAGTTTCAACATAAACACTTGTGATCTGATATCTAGTTGAAAACCCTGCAGGTACTTCTAAGCCTTCAACTGGTCATTCTTCACCACATCCGGGGAAAAACATACAAGCTCAGATGATTAGTCTATAATGACACTAAATTCTCTCCCTATTGCAAATATAGAAACTCTAGAGACTTATCCAACATCAGTGACTCTGGGAAAAATTGCTGGAAGAACTGGGTTTTGAAACCCTTCCAATCCAAGTCTACATGTCTATCTGCTTAGACCATAGAATCCCACCACCGCTTGTCGGGCCCCTCAAGTCTAAACACTTCACACTTTACCTTGATGTTCTCAGGTGTCTCTATAAATTCAAATATTTTATTGATCCTATACATTCATTCCTCCACCTCTTGAGATTATGTTATTCCTTTAAAGGATGGTGGCTTCTCATGCAAGAACTTTCGTGATCAATCTCTCTCTCCTCTAGATCCTAGATTTACCTCAACCACTACATTCTAAACTCATGGAACATATTGATCAACATCGTGGACTGCCCATATGATATTCTCAATGATATTGTGATCTATAGGTGGGTTACCTTAATAAGTATCAGTTTCACCTTCATGAGGAACTCGTGGAAGACATCTCAGAGGCATACTATTGCACACCAAAACATAAGAACAATCAAACAATAGAAAAAATCTCAATTCAAACTAGAAAACCCGTAATCAAAAATTGAGATCTAAAAATAAAACTCAATACTAGAGACACACACCCCAAGATCCCATAAAAACTTGAGTCTTGCCGCGATAAGAGCTAGTCAGACACTTATCGCAACATACCTCTCAAGTCCCGATAATCCTATCTTCAGTCTAACAGACGTCCCAAGACAAGGAATATTGAGGACAGACCCCTCTGATACCATATTGTAACAAACTGACCTAAGTTTCCCTCAAACCTAGAATCTGACCCATTCTATTACATACCCAAAGGGTGTTCCTAATCCCCATGGGCTGACAACAAGCACCCAATCATCAAACAATACAACAGGGGGAACGATTTTTCCCAACCTGATTAAACACATGGAATATATGTACTAAAAAGAAACAACAGAATATTAATAGGATATATATTCCATAACTATAAGAAAATAACGAAAACATACAACAACAATAATAACATTGGCTAAAAACTCTAAAGGATGAGTCCAACTGTAAAGGACCTAATCCAAACAACTACTCCAAATTATGGCATGGACAAACTCCCTTCATCTCACCACTAGCTACCCAACCAGCTGACACAAACCTCTCTGCCTCATTGTGGCGCCTTTCCTTTCCCTGCACTAGAAGACAAAAAAAGTTCTACACACCACCAAAGTGGTGCGCAGGGTGTGATCTAACAAGCTCCATAGGATCCCACCCATGTGTTCCGCAACAAGCCTCTATATAACAATTATTGTATTCTCATTTTAAGTAAAAACATGGCATGATAAGTAGTAAAGTAGTTTTATATAAAACATGGTAAACATTTCCCTTTTTTCACAGTTCCAAAAAAAGAAATTATATCAATTTCAAATCACATTTTCCATATCATTTTTCACAAGCAGAAACATGCATATCAAGGCTAACTCAGAAATCCAAGCAATACAAAACAGATGCACAAATATTACAACACCAAGGAATGCTATAGGTCTAGGTCGTAGACTACTCATACCACAATAATCTAGTGCACAAACCATTCCCTAGAACAATGGGCCTAGGAATCAGAGGAATGCCCCATGAGTAAACCCCCCCAACAATGTCAATATCAGTCCCCTAGAATAACGGGCCTAGGAAACATAGGAAATCCCCAAGACAAACCTCCTTGATAATCATAAAACAATGGACAATGTCCCCAAGCTAAACCTTACACTTAAGTACCCAAGATAACCCATGTTCTATTTTTCACAATTCATTTGAATGCTTTGAAAAACATTTCAAAACCATTTAAATTTTCATTTAAATGCTTCAAAAATACCCCTTTTCCATTCCATTTATCAATAAATAGAGAAAAATCATTTTTCATTGTAAACTCTTCTCATCACACACAAAACAAACATGCTAATATTTTATTATGAATCATTTTTTTAAGCAAAACAACAAGGTCCATTATCATAGGCTAGAGACGGAACCACCTACCTCAAAACTCAGGCTTCACACACCGGTAATGTAATCCAAAATAAACAAAACCCAACAATGTCAACAAAGGCCCTAGAATCAAATCCCTGCATCTTAGGATTGATCCAATTTAGAAAACATGGGGTCGACGGAAAAGGAAAACACTACATACCTCAATAAAGGACGCATGTTGCACCATGACCGAAAAAGGAAAAGGCCTCCAAAGCAAGATCACACAACAGATCTAGAAGAAAACAATAAGAAGCACCATCTTAACCAAATAGATCTAAAGACATCACCCAACGATGATATCATGATCAAAGGAAATGAAGAAGTGGAAAGGTAACTTACCCAAAGAGATTCACCATAGCCGCAACGAAGATCCAATGCTGAATAGATCAATCTAGGAGGAGTAGTGCCTCTAGAAAACTCCTAGGAGAGACCCTAGGTCGAGGGTGAAGGAGTCTAGAAATAAAGGACCGAGAAAAACTGCCAAGCTTGTGTTTTAAAATTGGATGTGGGTTGTTTCATGGAGTGAAACTCCTTTTCATGTCATGAAGTCTATGCTGGATAAGTACGCTGAAAAACCCATCACCTTGGATTAAAAATCCATTATTTAAAACATTCACGATGTGAAACCACCATTCACAACATGTAATCTTTCACAACGTGAATCCCCTTTCATGGATTGTACCCAGCAACAATTACACAGTGTGTAACCCAGTTACACGGCATGAAATCCTTCTGCATCCTATAGAAAAGGCTAGTTAGAGTTTAAAGTCTAACAAATCTCTAACTTCTCTATTATAGGTATCCTCCCAATCTCAAATGAGGGAAACCCCATGATGAGGTTAGGGGTGTACTTGATAAAATGATAATGGGGTGTTACAACATTAGATATGTTTTTGGACCTGAAATCATATGGAGTTAATCATGTGTTGATAATTCTTTCTTTTTACTTCTAGATCTATTGTACTATCATATTATAGGGGTTGGTACTTTGTTGGTTGTGGTGCGGTGGGTGTGTGTACTTTGGGGTATGTTGTGATCTTTTCTCTCTGCCATCTGTTTTGTTTGTGGAATGTGATCCTAAGATGTGAGAATAAATTCTAGGGCCTATTTTTTTTCTTTGTGTTCCTTCAAATGTTCATGGATCCCATTGTAGGTGTGTGCGACCTGATTTTTAGTTAGGTGGTTTCATCTCTAGCCTTTATTGAATGAAACTTGATTAAACCTATTTTATAAATTATTTTTAAATGAATTGGCATGATTTTTGTGTGTGTGTAAATGGATTTTCAATAAAAGATTTTTTTCCTTGGTTTTGATAAAGGAAAATGGGTGTTTTCAAATCATTTTGAAATGGAGTTTTAAAGAGAGTTTGATAAAAGGAAAGGGTTGTTTGAAATTGATTTTGAAAAATACCTTTTGAAATGATTTGGGAATTTTGGCGCATGGGAATCCTTGGGTACTTAGGTGGAAGTTTTAGCTTAGGTTCATTGTCCATTTTATTTTTGGGGGTCACTCATGGAGTGTTCCTCTTCTCCATAGGATCATTAATCTAGGGACTTGATATTGACATCAATGGGGGTTCACTCATGGGGCATTCCTCTACTCCATAAGCCTATTGTTCTAGGGTCTTGAGTGCACACTAGTCATTGATTGTGGTATGAGTAGTCTACTAGCCTGACTTGTTGTGATCCTTGGTGTGATTTACCTATGCTTTAACTTTTTATTGTTATAGATTTGATATACCCTATTTGACTTTGATAAATGTTTGTGAAAATTATGCTTTGAAACTGTTTAGTCTGGTTTGTTTTCTGAAGAGTGGGAAAAAAGGGAAATATTTACCATGCTTTTGATGTAAATTAATTTATCATTTATCATGCCATTTTTTCTTTAAAATGATCATATTTGGATTATTTGTATAGAGACTTGATATGGAACACCTAGGTGGGATCCTACTGAGCTTGTTTAGATCACACCTTACATACTATTGGAACCAAGACCATTCTTTACTGGAAATGGAGTATGGTTTGTGTTTTTTTTCAATCCTCTCATGTATGATTAGGGAGATTACAAGGAAAGGGATCATATAATTCAAGCTGTAAGTAGTATTAAAGGTGATGTTATTTCCTAGTGTTTTCCAAATTTTTGGGGTCCAAAATTTGGAGAATGTAAAGCATTGTGAAAAGTGGCTTTTATTTAAGGCCTTATGAAAATATGGTAAAGACATAATTTTTTCAGAGATGGGATTTATGATTTGTGTTTTGCAAAGGATTAAAGTATTATGATGGTGTGATCTGCAATTATGAAAATTCAAGCTTCGCGAAAGGTATTTTTCTCGAATCAACTCTTCACAAATATGGTAAAGGAATTGATTTCAAGAAGATTGGATTAAGGATTTCAAATATATGAAGCATTGAGATTTGAGATAGTGTTGCTTCATGATTATGAGAATTGGAGATTCGTGATAGCATATAGGGTTTTGATAGAAATATTTGTGGTTATAATGAGCTTTATGAACAGAGAATTTCCATGGATATTTGTGAATGGAGGAGCATCATGAAGATGTTTTTGACCAATCCAGAAAACATGTTGGAGTTGGTAGAGCTTTGTGATCATCCAAGCCTATAAATAAGAGGATACCCTTCTTCATTTGAGATGAAATTTTTAGAGAAAATCTGGAATTTCTCTGATTTCACAAAGCAAGGGGTTCTCCGTGAAACTGGTAGTCTGTGAAACCTTGAGCTTCATGAAAATACTATTTTAGTCTTGACTGAATTCAATGCTTCTAAGTATTGAGTGCTTCACAAATATAGGACATTCCGTGTTAGCTCAGTGAGCTTCACAAAGGCAGGTTGTTCCATGAAGGCAAGGGAGCTTCATGAAGGTAGGTTGTTTCGCGAAGGCAAGGGAGCTTTACGAAGGCAATGTATTCTATAAAGGAAGGGGTGATTCGCGAAGAAGTGAGCTTCGTGAAGGAGCTTTGTGAAAGGTAGTTTTTGAATATCATTTTTTTAGTGAATAGGGATTTCAAAGAGCATCAACTTAGGTATTCAATGCAAGTAGAGTCTCATACTAATACAGGGACAAATACTTTAATGTAAATCCATTAAAGTGACCTTCAAGTTGATAAACTGGGTAAGAATTCTCTCATAGCAGTGAATTAGGGGGGGTTGATGGAAGTGTTTTGAGGTACACAATGATTTATCCCTAAAACCTTGTAAAGGTGGTGTGTCTAGCATAGAGTGATTGTGACTGAACTTTTGTATTCCACAACTAGTGAAGATTAGTGGATTTAGGTACAACCGACACACTATCAACATATGATCCTTGGACTAGCCCTTAGTGGTTAACCAAGTAAAAGTGTTGTGTTGTCACTCTATATGTGAATGTTTGATTATTGATTGAATCCATCAAACAATTTTAATGAGTTCCTACCAATGTGGGAATAAGATTCGTCACTTTAGAAGAAAAATTTGACACACTAATTCACCCTTCCCCTCTCAGGGTGCTCTAGGGTCCTACACACACCCCTTTGGCAGTGTATAGACCTGATTATGTCCTTCAATGTAGGAAAAGGTAAGGTGATCCAATGAGGTAGTGAGGTTTTTATTAGCTAGGTATGGTAGCTAGTGGTGAGATGGTGCGACGTTTCCCACATTATCACATATAGTAGTTTTGTTTGTTTTAATTTTCCTTTTTTGTTGGACTTATATTTTGGATTTGTTTTGATTGTTTTGAGTTGTATCACTTCTATTATTTTCTTTCAGTTATGGAATATATCCTTCTAGTTATTCTTCCACTATTTCTTTTCACTATGTATATATATGTCATTTCATCTACTTTAGGTTGGGAGAAATCATTCCCTCTAGTTTTTGTTGATGCTCAGATGCTATTTGTTAGCCCGTGGGGATCGAAAACACCCTTTGGGTATGTGGAAGATTGGGTCAGGTGTCAGTTTGTGGCAGTATCCTAGGTCGGATCTTTACATTGGTTCTATGAACACACATTGTGTACTCTTCTTGTTTAGGGGAGGTGACTTTTTACAAGTACAAACCATGTACTTGGAGTACACGTTGTATATTGGCACTTGGTTATATATCCAAGTACATAGGCAGATGGAGTTTTTGGAACTACATGCCATGTATCAGGGGTACACATCGTGTAGTGGTACACGACCATGTAGTCGAGTACATGAACAAACATCCCATGTATGGGCACTTTTCCATGTAGGGTACATGACCAGACACTATTTGGGGTACACAACATGTAGAAGTTCATGGTCAAGCAAAGACACATGGACATGCCAAGTGACGTACATAGGAAGGTACCCCGTGTAGGTTACACATTGTGTACATGACTTACATGCCATGTACATAGGTTTTACATTCCAAGTTTTCCTGGAGTACACACCCATGTGGGGCTTTGAGAGTACACATTGTATACTTAGGTATACACATCATGTACTTATCCCTTGCTACCCTTTTGAGTGTTTTTCATGTTTTACACCCCCAAAATCAGAATTGGATATAAGAGGAGTCAATTTTGAGCATTTTTTCATGTGAATCATGATGGTGAAACCCTTAAGGTGATTTGAGGACTTCTAAGAGACATTTTGAGGAGATCAAGCCATAATAGAGAGGTTCTTCCTCTAGTAAATAATTTATATTATCTCCTAAGAGGGATACTTGTGATGAGACCAACTTGGGGTCATATGAAATGGTTAGTGGTCTTGGATTGAGTTCACCAAGGTCCTCATATGGTGTATCTTGGGATAGTACCGAGTTAGTAGGATTAAGATGGGACTTGATGAGACTGATTGGTTGGGTGTTTGGACTAATCTAAAGTGAGACCTTGATATGAGATGGGCCATGATCCATCTCCCTAAAC
Organism: Viscum album; assembly: GCA_963277665.1. Lineage (NCBI taxonomy): Eukaryota > Viridiplantae > Streptophyta > Magnoliopsida > Santalales > Viscaceae > Viscum > Viscum album. Next base: position 3,555,769 of record OY728136.1, read on the forward strand.
TGATGCTTATGTGGATTTTTCCTTGAGGTCATCTCCCCCATGAGGTCTTCCTCTTTATGACTGTGAGGACATGGGTTGTTATAGACTAGTGTGTAACCGAGGACCCCATGTAGGATGCCTCTACTTTCTTACTCTTCTCGAGGATCTTGTATAGGATGCCTCTTTTCTTTTACTCTTTTTGAGGATCTTGTGTAGGATGCCTCTACTAGCTTACTATTTTATAGGATCTCAATAGGGATTCCTTTTCTTACATGCTAACTTAGAGGATCCTAAGAGGGAGAAATCACTTATGTATAGACCTTGAGGATCCCAAGTAGTATATCTCTCTAGTTTTTTTATATGAGGGGCCCATTGGATGCCCCAATGTTTGACTAAACCTAAGCTAGTGCATTATGGGTTTAGGTAGAGATGGTAGCAGGTGTCACCTTAAAACCTGTACCAAACTTGAAAGTTGAAGGGTTGTGGCAGTAGTGATGGGTTTAGGCATTTTACCAACCTCACTCTTTTCTTATTCCCTTAAATAGTTACCGTGGATGAAACTATGGATTCTATATGTGCTTATTGGAACTCATCCCATGGGGATTGATATGATGTGATGCATATGATGGGGATGCCCAAAGTTACTTCCTAGGATCTATATTATGAGCCTTGTTTGGATTATGGACATGGAATTCCTCATAGTTTATTGAAATTAATGGACATGAAATTCCCCAATTATGATTGAAATTAATGGACATGTCATTCCATAGTTATGATTGAAATTAATGGACATGTAATTCCACAATTATGATTGAGATTAGCGGACATGGTGTTCCACATTGGACAAGGATTTCCACATTGGACATTGCGTTCCATGGTTATGTTTGAGATGGGTGGACATTGTGTTCCATATATGATATTTCTGAGTATCCGCACTTCCCCAAATCTTAGATATTGTGATATTCTCATGAATTGATGATGATCTCCCCAAGAGACACCTAAGATACTTCATAGGTACAGGGTGGATGCACCATCACTACATTGTCTAGACTTGCCTGAAAATGGGTTTATTGATCCATTTATTAAATTAATCTCTCCTGGCTTGAGCATTAATATATTATGCTTGATTATCATTATAAATGGATTCCTTGGTTATGTACCTAGGATCCCAGTTTTATTTATATAAAGAAAAGTTCTCATAGACATTATGGTGCTAGTCGAAGTGGGTATGGTTGATTGGGATCACAGAACCAAGGATCGATTGTGGTTTTATTTATTTATTTTATTAGTTATTTTTTAGATAGGATGAGTATATTTCATGATAATGCACTTACGGAAGCATAGTATAGGTCCACAATTAGGGGTAACCTACTAATATTTATTTCTCACCACTTGTATGTGCATCATGGTGTGCATTAATACCCTATGTATGCTTTTAGGTTGAGTAAAGATGTGTAATGGATAAGGCTGATACCCATGTTGTCATGATCAAACAGAGTCACTCATGAGGATTCTTATGATCAAGATAGAGCAAATTGACGGTGTCTTGGAGACCAGGTATGTGGTTTGGCTCAGATTTAGTAGTAGATACTTGCACATTATTTTTGTTCCTTTGTATTTACTCTTATATATGTGATCGGACCAATGGTTGATCAATGCTGCATGTATGATGTGGTTGTTCAGACCTTTACTACATTCCTTTTTATTACAGTCTTGTCTATATTTATTACTTCTTTACTCTATTTATTCACTGTTATGGTTGATTTTTGGTTATTTTCTCTATTTTTTTACTTTGATATGAGGTAATGGTCTCCCCAAAGACACACCCTAGGCCTTTGCTTCTAGTAGATAGCCTATGGCATATGGGGAAGTGTGCTTGAGGCCTAGTCGCCAACCGATCTGGTTAATGATTATAGAGTGAATCGGGCCAAGACATGACAAAGTAGTATCAGAGTAGTTCATTTCCTGATGTATTACTATTTGAGATATGGTTAATAGGATTATTAGGAATGTTTCAGAACTTGTGATGTATATCAGACTGGTGCATCAAGAACACTTGTTCTGGTAATAAGTCCTAGTTTTCAAGGACATGGGATTGATGTTCTTAATATGTAATGTTATAACTATTTATGATTTTTACTTTGAGCGATGAACATATTTTATGGATTTTATGACTTACTAGGATTTATGGCTCTCATTACATTGGTGAGAGGCCATTGATGGTTTTTGACTCTTGTCTGGTAAAGGAAAGAGGTGTCTCATGTATCATATTTGACGCATAGGGTTCGCATGTTATAGGCTTGATAGTATATTATTATTACTAAATAAAGAGGCCAATTTTTTAAAGTGTAAAAAACAACTTAAATGGTGTTTTCTCATATAGTTTTTAGTGGAATTCTACTTAATTAGACCAATTTGTATATATATTTACTTTTGATGGTAGGTTATGTAGATCTACGGTGAGATGTTTTATAGCAAGGTTGATGACTATGTCCTCGTGCATGAGAGGTGTAGTGAACCTATTAGGTCTATAGGGTATATGGTTCACAATGATAGACCCCCCAATAGGGTGTTGTTTCTTAGGTTCAATTATTTAAAGTGTCGGTAACAACCTATACAGTATTTTCCCACATAGATTGGAATAAAATTATACTTAACTAAACCATATGAGTGTTGTATGACATAGATCATTAATACGATGTTGTGTGTGTATTGTTGAACCTCATAGGTCGTCTATGGAAGTTGATGATTTTTTAGTAGACCTGTTTCAAGTGTTTTCTTTTCGTGTGCGGTTAACTAAAGATTCATAACAACCTATATGGAGTTTTCCCATCTAACTTGTTATGATATTTTACTTAGAAGGCCTTTGTTTATGGTTATCTAGTCAGATCCTCTAGTGTGATGTCGATAGGTACCTAAACGTTTATAATAAACTGGAACCTTGAGGGGGTATTACCATATACGGATGCTCAGTGAGGATTAGTTCATCATCTTTTCTATATTCATATCATGACCCTCTACAGGGTTGTTTCCTATGAGGATGCTCAAATAGGATCAGGGCCTGGTAGGCCGATGCTTGGCAGGTGATGTCATTATAATCCTTTCTTAAAGTTAGTAGTTACCATTGGGATACACTTAAATGGGTTTCCAATTTCAATTTATAGGTCATTTTCCTCTATAAATTGGAATTGACAACTTGTATAATTGAAACCAAGTTGAAATGTTTTGACCCTAGTAGGTCGATGTTGTCCTTACCTCCCTTAGAGAGGGTTGATAGGTGTGTTATATGCCTTGAGTTGGGATGGGTGTGTGGATGACACCCGTGTGATATGACCTTGGTGAGAGGTTTGATTTATGGTCTAGGTGGTTGGACCTTGTGGCCCTGTTATGAGGCTTAATTGGTAAGGATAGGTGGGAGACCTAGAGGCCCTTAGTTGTAACTTGGACCCTGGTGAGTCAACAACTAATTTGATCAAGATAAATATATGATGGGGTTGGCTTGGGTTCTTATGGATGCACTAGTAGAATAAAGGCCTTTAGTGACCACCAAAAGTCATCGCTAAAGGTCTTTAGCGGCTGCCTAGCGTCCACCAAATGGCAAACGCTTTAGGCCCGTCGCTGTTTCTAATAGCGTCTGCCATCTGGCAGACACTATAGACGATCCGAAATGGGCTATAGTGACCACCATTTGGTGGCAGCTAAAGCATCCGCCAAATAGCGGATGCTATAGCCCATTTTGGATTTGGCTACAGCAGTCGCCAAATGGTGGTCACTATAGGTGTCGTCGATATCACCTATAGCGACCTCCAAATGGCGGTCGCTATAGGTTTTTTTATTTTTTTTAAATAGTGCCAGCAATACAATAAAAATCCCTATATTTCAAAATCACAAAAAAATAAACTTTTTCAAAATATCTAAACTCATATGCACATAAATATCTTCAGCTCGTCATCTTCCAAACTTCCACATCCATCATCGAATATAACTGCATGACAAAATTTAATAAAAAAATTAATACCAAAAAAAAACATCCAAAAAAATAATTTAAATTCAATAACATATATTTCAATTCAATCTTGCTATAACAGATCCAAAGTATTTGATTTTGAAAATATATTAATAATTTCGAATGCCTTTTTAAAAATGCAAAATCATTAATTCTAGGGTGTCAATCAGACCACATTTCTGATTGATGTTTCCTATGATGACACACGTCACGGATAATAATTATAATGTTGTCATGTGATTTCAAGTCATTCTGATGTCGTTTGGTATGCATTTGCCCGTTAAATGCATGTTTTGGTTATTTATGGCATCAGAACTACGTTTTCGGTCACTGCAGTCACACGACACCTCTAATTGACGTGTCGTATGCCCGACCATTTTACAATTCACTCGTCGGTTGTTATCGGCTGATTTCATGGCATTCTGGGGTCATTCAGGCGGTTTTGACCACCCCACGTACATTTCTCAAGCACTCCAGACACTGAAAACATACATATTCAGTCGTACCGCGCAAACCGCACGTCTGATTGATGTGTCGTCTCCGTGTACTCATCACGGAAAATAATTAGAATGTTTTCCTGTGATTTCAAATCATTCTGATGTCGTTCAATATGCATTTAACCGTTAGAAGCATGTTTTGGTCATTTATGGCACTAGAAGTGTGTTTTCGGTCACTGCGGTCACACGACACCTCTGATTGACGTGTGGTCTGCCCAAACATTTCACAATTCACTCACCAGTTTTTGTCGCCTGATTTAATGGCATTCTAAGGTCATCTGGCCGGTTTTGACCACCCCATGCACATTTTTCAAGCGTGCTAAAAACCGAAAAGACACATATTCAGTCATACAGCGCAAACCACACATCCGATTGAAATTATGTCTTTGCGTACATGTCACTAAAAATAATTAGAATGTTTTCCTATGATTTAAATTCATTCCAATGTCGTTCGGTATGAATTTGACCGTTAAACGCATGTTTTGGTCGTTTATGGCACTGGAAGTGCGTTTTCGGTCACTACGGTCACACGACACCTTCGATTGACATGTGGTCTGCTTGACCATTTCACAATTCACTCTTCGGTTGTTGTCACCTGATTTCATGGCATTTCGAGGTCGTTCAGCTGGTTTTGACCACCCCACGCACCTTTGTCGAGCATGTCGCACACTGAAAAAACACATATTCAGTCGTACTGCTCAAACTGCACGTCTGATTGACATGTTGTCTCCTAAAACATGTCACAGTTAATAATTAAAATGTTTTCATGTGATTTCAAGTCATTCTGATGTCGTTCGGTATGCATTTGATCGTTAAACGCTTGTTTTGGTCATTTATGGCACCAGAAGTGCGTTTTCGGTCACCGCGGTCACACGAAACCTCCGGATGATGTGTGGTCTGCCCAAACATTTCAAAATTCACTCTTCAGTTTTTATTGCCTGATTTCATGGCATTTTGAGGTCGTTTGGCCGGTTTTGACCACCCCACGCACCTTTCTCAAGCGCTCCAAACACCAAAAAAACACATATTCAGTCGTACCGCGCAAACCGCATGTCTGATTGATGTTTCATCTCCACGTACATGTCACGGATAATAATTATAATGCTGTCATGTGATTTCAAGTCATTGTGATGTCTTTCGGTATACATTTGATCGTTAAACGCCTGTTTTGGTCATTTATGGCACCGGAAGTGCATTCTCGATCACCACGGTCACACGAAACCTCTGATTGACATGTGGTCTACCCGAACATTTTGCAATTCACTCTCTGGTTGTTTTAGCCTGATTTTATGGCATTCTGAGATCGTTCAGCCGGTTTTGACCACCCCACGCACATTTTTCAAGTGCGCCACACATCGAGAAAACACATATTCAGTTGTATCGTGCAAACCGCACATCCGATTGACATTCTGTATTAGTGTACACGTCAAAAATAATAATTATAATGTTGTCTTATGATTTCAAGTCATTATGATGTCGTTCGGTATGCATTTGACCATTAAACGCTTGTTTAGGTCGTTTAGGGCACTGGAAGTGCGTTTTCGGTCACCGCGGTCACACGAAACCTCTGAATAATGTGTGGTCTGCTCGATTATTTCACAATTCACTCTCCGGTTGTTTTCTCCTGATTTCATGACATTATGAGGTCATTCGTCCAATTTTGACCACCCCACACACCTTTCTCAAGTGCTCCAAACACCGAAAAAACACATATTCATTTGTACCGTGCAAACCGCACGTCCGGTTGACGTGTTGTCTCCGCGTACACATCAAATATAATAATTAGAGTTTTTTCTTGTGATTTCAAGTCATTCTGATGTCATTCGGTATGCATTTGACTATTAAACGCCTGTTTTGGTCATTTATGGCACCGAAACTGCGTTTTCGGTCACCGCGGTCACACGACACATCCAATTGACGTGTCGTCTGACCGACCATTTCCCAATTCACTTGTTGTTTGTTGTCGCCTGATTTCATGGAATTCTGAGGTTGTTCGTCTAGTTTTGACCACCCCACAAACCTTTTTCAAGCGCGTCAAGCACAAAAAACACACATATTCAGCCGTACCACGAAAACTGCACGTCCGATTGACTTTCCGTCTCTGCGTACATGTCACAGAAAATAATTAGAATGTTGTCCTATGATTTCAAGACATTCTGATGTCGTTCGGTATGCATTTGACTGTTAGAAACCTGTTTTGGTCGTTTATGGCACCAGAAGTGTGTTTTCAGTCACCGCGGTCACACGACACCTTTGATTGACATGTCGTCTACCTGCCCATTTCATAATTCACTCTCTAGTTGTTGTCACCTAATTTCATGCCATTCTGAGGTCTTTCAGCTAGTTTTGACCACCCCACACACCTTTTTCAAGCGCGCCAAACACCGAAAACACACATATTCAGTTGTACCATGAAAACCACACATTTGATTGACATTTCGTCTATGCGTACACATCACAGATAATAATTAGAATGTTTTCCTGTTATTTCAAGTCATTTTGATGTCGTTCGGTATGCATTTGACCGTTAAACGCCTGTTTTGGTCGTTTCTGGCACCAGAAGTGCGTTTTTAGTCATCGCGATCACATGACACATCTAATTGATGTGTGGTATGCTTGACCATTTCAAAATTCACTCTCTGGTTGTTGTCACCTAATTTCATAGTATTCTGACCACCCCGCGCACCTTTGTCAAGCGCTCCAAACACCTAAAAACACATATTTAGTCGTACTGCGCAAACTGCATGTCTGATTGACATTCTGTCTCCATGTAAACGTCACAGATAATAATTAGAATGTTTCCATGTGATTTCAAATCATTCTGATGTTGTTCGGTATGCATTTGACCGTTAAATGCCTGTTTTGGTCGTTTATGGCACCGGAAGTGCGTTTTCGATCACCGCGGTCACACGACACCTCCGAATGACGTGTGGTCTACCCGACCATTTCAAAATTTACTCTTCAGTTGTTGTCGGATGATTTCATGGAATTACGAGGTCATTCGGCCGATTTTGACCACCCCACGCACATTTTTCAAGCGCTCTAGACACCGAAAAAACACATATTCAGCCGTACCGTGAAAACTACATGTATGATTGATGTGTTGTCTCCACATATACATCACGGATAATAATTTTAATGTTTTCATGTTATTTCAAGTCATTATGATGTTGTTCGGTATGCATTTGATTCTCGCTCAAATTTACCCAAGAGAAGAATGTAGGACGGTCCTTGTAGTTTAGCTTGGGTTGTCGAATCCACAGAGACCTAAGAAGTAACCTATAGACACGCACATTCTAAGGAATTTTTTTGGCTATGAAGTGGCCAACTTTGGGTTGATTTTAGATGGGTTTAAGGTAACTCTAAGATACTTAAGTGAATTCAATTTAAAAGAATGAGTTGATCCTAGGTTATTGCTCGGGGTGGATTGGACGTATTTCCTTTTCAATGGTTTCAATTTCTTATATTTGAGATGGGTTCATTTAAGGAGATAAAACAACATCATAACTTAATGGTTTAATACCTACACCCTTTAATACTAATCACCTATACGCTTGAAGGATCAAATATTTGAGCACTTCAAGGTAAATGTTCATATTAGCACTTGAAGTGTGTGGCCTTAAATTCAACAAGGACGATGAAGTTTAAAAATCATCAAATAAAAATATCAATTAAAGAAGTGATTATACATTAATGAGGTGATAAATAACATCCAATACAGCCCCTTTCTACTCCCTTGGATCAACCCATAAGTGGGTTATCCCTCCATTGATGACATTTCTTCAACGGAAGCGGGAAGTAGACTTACAAAGGTGGAATTGAAGAAGTAAAAACAACAACAACAAAAAAGATCACTCCTCCGTTGTGTGATAAATATCACAAAGTATGGTGTTAATAAATTCACACATTGAACCAAAGGTATAAATATGATAATTATAAGAACATAATAAGATTAAACAAAGAACTTCTATTAAGAAACTAAGGTGAATTAAACAACTTACATGAGAAAGAAATGTGATTACAAACACAAAGCGGCAGCATAACACTACAATGAAACCAAGCACCAAATATTCTTCAATAATCCAACACCACTACCTTAAATAGGCATTTTTGAGACCTTGGGTCGATCCTCCAACATTCCAAGTCTCCTCAATTAATTGTGGTAGGCCATAGTTGTGTGGAAAGTAAGGGAGAGTTGATTTTTCTACCCTTGACCCGAGGTGGCATCCAGCTTTCCTTCACCGAACAGACGCATCTATAAGACCTTCTAGATGGCAGAATCAGAGTGGTCCATAGAAGAAGAAAATGGATCTACGGATGTCTTATAACCGACTATAAAATTTGGGCCCATTTGGAGTTGTGGATTCCGAGATATGATCAAATTAGTGGGATATTTTTCTGGGCCGCAGAATCTAACCCAGAATTGTATATCTATCTTGGTCCGCCTTAATGACCACCATAGAGGCCGAATTAGCATTGGATCACGAAGAGTTATTTGTTCCTATACATGTCTTTTATAATCCAACAAAATATGGGATTCATTGGGCCTGTATGTTGGGCCCCAAAGTCTCATAAGTGGGATGGTTTCCAATCTACCTTCTCTTAGAATTGCTTCCATTCATCTCCAAATATCTCCATCATTGTTTATGAATCATCCATTGATCCCTGAATGAAAAATGTTCACATTTAAGTGTAGATATATTTCCAAAAATATAAAATTAAAATATTGATAATTACATTCCTTATAATCAGATGACTCATTGGGCCTAAATTGGTGTATATTAGGCATGAAGTGCACAAATGATGAGAATGGATGTTCATAATGAAAATGCACTAACTCAGACCCATAAGATTAAAAATGAACATTTAATATCATTAAAATGTAATTAAAATATATGTTTTTATTGGATAATCACACCCCCCCAACATGATATTTTCTTGTCCCGAGCAAATAATTCAATGATTTTATTTGAATTCCTTTCTTCAAACACATTATAACAAACATTGCTCACAATGTAAACTGCACACAAATATATTTTTATAACCTATCAAGATAATTTAAAACAAGATGAATTTAAAAGCATATCCCAATCCCAAGCCCATTCCTTTGATCAAATCCATCATCATACTTCATCCAACTCAATTAGGTGTAATGATGTGTTGTGAATCACAATAGATATGGGGGTTCATTTTCATTCAAGGGGGAAATCATGGAAGCGCTAGGTGGAATCAAATTTAATCCTAATATGAGTATTCTTCATTACTCTTTTTTTTGGATTTTTTTTTGCAATATTGCTATAGTATTTGAGATTGCAGTTAATCAAATTAACCCATGTAGCAAGACTTTGCCGATGACTCCCAGACTCAAAGGTCTTAGGGCACCAAGTGAAACCCACATACTCGGGCATCATCTCGGGTTAACTTAATCAAAAACAAAGTCATATTACCATAAATATAGATAGATTAAAAAACTCAGGGCTAGACAACTCTGGAGTCACGATCCCCAAGTGTCGAAAGCCTCACATTTTATCAATCCATTGCTCTACACGCAAAAAAAATAGTTTTTATTTTTATTTTTAATTTTTTTTATTTTTTTTTTTATTTTTTTTGAATACTCATATTATTCATAAAAATCAAACCAGCCTATGCTATTTATTATGGGACCCCAAAAATTCAAATTAGTACCCCATAGTCTAGAGGACGTGCATTGTGGCATTTTGATTTAATGGATGAAAATTTTCATTGGACAACCAAACTTCCAAAATCAATGATTTTAAACTTAATCATGAATTAAATTAAGATTCAAGGAAATAAAAATTATTTGCTATGTAGTTTTAATGTGATCAAAGATGTTATTATATGAATGATAAAGGAATTTTACTTTACTTTTTTTATCATTGTTTTTTTAACAAACATTTTGTTTCCACACCCCCCAACTTAGAATGAAATTGTCCCTAGTTTTGTAAAAATAAAATTTAGAATGGGGTAGAGGAATAAAATGGGAGTTCAATAAGGAAATTGAAATATGAGGATCATGGAATGAAGTCACCTGGTGGTTGAAGTTTGAAGTTCTTGCCGCTCCAATTTAGTCCTTTGATATCCATGTCGCTTGCAAAATTCCCTAGTGGAAAAAGGAAAACAAAAAAACAAAACAAAATATATATATATATATATATATATATAAGTACAATATAAGTATATATATAAAAATTATAGAATAAGTAAGCACATTAAGCCGTAGGTCAGTGGTAAGCGCGCGCCCCTGTCTCCCTTCGGTCCCGGGTTCGAGTCCCCGCGGCTTCGCCGGTTGTGATGGGGTTTGCCCCATGGCCTATGGTGTGTCCCCTTTTTTAATTATTATATTATTATTATTATTATTATTATTATTATTATTATTATTATCTTAACCTGTAAAATAATAAAAATAAAATAAAATAAACTGATGATACATTGTCATCTTTTTAAATTTCTGGGTAAGGTATTACTCAAGGATCACACCACGTGACACGGATGAATATGGTGCTCCCCTTTAGTACCCATCCATACTCATAATATAAGAACAGGTCAAAAGTCTATTTTTTATTTTTAAATATAAAAATGATTAATTAATCTTATTTGAAAAATAAAGATGATTCATAAAGATTAGAAACATAAAAACCACGGGTTGCCTCCCGTGCAGCGCTTTGTTTAATGTCGTTATCCCGACATAGATCCTAAATTTATCAATTTTTTTCTGGTTCATAGATTGGCTCAATTAACTTAACATATATTTCCTATTTATTGAATGATTCAATGAATGTTTTTAACCTTTGACCATTGACCTTGAAAATGTGACCACTAGTGGGATCTTGAATCTCTACTGCCCCATGGGGGTATACATGATGCACTATGAAAGGACCTGACCATCTAGACCTTAACTTTCCCGGGTGTAAATGAAGTTTTGAACTATACAAGAGCACAAGTTTTCCTGGTTCAAAATATTTGACCTTGATATTACTAGATTGGTAGGCTTGAACTCTAGCTTTATTGATCCTTGAATTTTCATAAGCCTCCATCCTTAGTTCCTCCAGTTCATTGAGATCTAATTTCCTTTTTGTTCCGGCCAATGAGAGGTCATAATCCATTTTCTTAATTGCCCAAAAGGCCTTATGTTCAATCTCCACTGGCAAATGGCATGCTTTACCATAAACCAACCTATATGGGGACATTCCTAAAATGGTTTTATATGCGGTTCTATAGGCCCAAAGAGCATCTAAGAGTTTCTCAGACCAATCTTTCCTAGAGGGGTTGACAGTTTTTTCAAGAACTTTCTTAATCTCCCTATTCGCTAACTCAGCTTGACCATTGGTTTGAGGATGGTATGTAGTGGACACTTTATGAGAAATACCATACTTAGACATGAGTGAAGATAATGGGCGGTTGCAGAAATGGGTTCCTCGATCACTGATTATAGCCCTAAGAATTCCAAATTGAGAAAATATGTTCTCTTTCAGAAATTGAATAACAACTTGATGATCATTGGACTTAGTGGGAATGGCCTCAACCCATTTTGAGACATAATCAACAGCTAAGAGTATGTAGAGGTATCCCCAAGAGTTTGGGAATGGACCCATGAAATCAATTCCCCAACAGTCAAATATTTCAACCACTAAGATGGGAGTGAGTGGCATTTGATTCCTTTTTGTGATGGACCCTACTTGTTGACACCTAGGACAGCTTTGACAAAATGTGTAGGAGTCCCTTGAGAGGGTGGGCCATAAGAGACCACATTGAAGAATCTTAGTAGATGTTTTATTAGAGGAAAAGTGACCTCCACATGCCTCACTATGATAGAATTTAAGGATGGACTCTTGTTCAGATTCTGGAACACACCTCCTAATGACTTGGTCAGGGCAGAACTTATAGAGGTATGGATCATCAAACACGTAGTGTCTAACATCAGAAAGAAATTTCCTTCAAGCTTGAGTCCCTGAGAATTTTGGAATGACTCCTGTAACTAAGAAATTGGCTATGTCAACATACCAAGGGCAGTCACTCACAGAGTATAAGTGTTCATCAGGAAATGAATCAGACACAGAAAGGTGATTTGAGTTATCTTTGAATTCCATCCTAGAGAGTTGATCAGCTACAACATTTTCAACTCCTTTTTTATCCTTGATTGTGAGGTCAAATTCTTGTAAGAGAAGGACCCACCTAATCAGTCTAGCCTTAGCATCTTGTTTTTGGAAGAGGTATTTTAGTGTAGAATGGTCAGTGAACACAGTGATGGGGGATCCTAAGAGGTAGGACCTAAACTTCTCTAAGGAAAACACAATAGAAAGTAACTCCTTTTCAGTGGTGGTGTAGTTGATTTGGGCATCATTTAAGGATTTGCTTGCATAAGCAATGACATAAGAATTTTTATCACAACATTGTCCTAACACAGCTCCTACAGCAAAGTCACTGGCATCACACATAAGTTCAAAAGGAAGGTTCCAATTTGGAGATTTCATAATGGGAGGAGAGGTGAGAGAGGATTTGAGGGTTGATAATGAACCCTCACAGATTTCTGTCCAAACAAATAGAGCATCCTTTACTAGGAGAGCACAAAGGGGACGGGATATTGAACTAAAGTCCTTGATGAATCTTCTATAGAAACCAACATGTCCTAAGAAATACCTCACTTCCTTGACAGTTTTGGGTGATGGAAGGTGACGAATGATGTCAACCTTTGCTTTATCAAATTCAATCCCCATACTCGAGAACAGATGGCCTAGAACAAGTCCCTCTTTAACCATGAAATGGCATTTTTCCCAATTTAGGACCAGATTCTTTTCTTCACATCTTGACAAGACTTTCTCCGCATTTTGCAGACATCCCTCAAATGTATCCCCAAACATAGAGAAGTCATCCATGAAGACCTCTATAAAATCCCCTACCATGTCTGAGAAGATTCCCATCATGCACCGTTGGAAGGTTCTAGGGGCATTGCATAACCCGAAGGGCATGCGTTTGAAAGCAAAGGTTCCAAAAGGACATGTGAATGTAGTATTCCCTTGATCCTCTAGGGAGACCTCAATTTGATTATACCCTGAGTACCCATCTAAGAAATAGTAGAACGCATGACCAGCCACTCTCTCAAGGACTTGGTCAATGAATGGTAAGGGGAAATGGTCCTTCTTGGTGAATGATTTTAGCTTCCTATAGTCAATGCAGACCCTCCATCCACTACTCACCCTTGTTGGAAGAATCTCTCCATCCTCATTGGTTATCACTATTATTCCAGACTTTTTTGGAACCACTTGGATTGGGCTCACCCACTCACTCTCAGCTATGGGATAGATGAAACCAGCTTTTAACAATTTCAGAAGTTCTTTCCTTACTACCTCCATGAGATTAGGATTGAGTCGTTATTGAGGTTGACGACATGGATTTGAATCAGATTCCAGAACAATACTATGAGTCCCGATAAGTGGGCTAATCCTAGGAATATCAGAAAGGGTCCAACCAATGGCTTTCTTATGCTTCCTAAGGACATCTAGAAGCATCCTTTCATGATTGGATTCAAGAGAAGAATAAATGACAATAGGATGTGTTTGATTGTCCCCTAGGAAAGAATACTTGAGTGTAGCGGGAAGTTCCTTCAATTCAAGATCTGGTTGGTTCAGAATTTCAGCAGAAGATTGGGACATTGGATCAAGATCAATTTTATTTCCTAAAGTTTTAGACAAGATTGATTCCCCACATGTAGAAGTTTCAGCTACTAGATTGTCTTGATCAGATTTAGGGAAGGAAGTTTGATCGGTCTCCATGAATGTGGTTTGCTGAAAGGTTTCACTGATTGTTGGACCTAAGACTTCATCATAAGAGCAATTTGAAAATGATTCAATCCAAGGAGATAAACTTCCTTCATATGAACAAAGGAAATAAATCTCATCCTGACTTAAACATCCATCAAATATTCCTTGATGTTCTATGGATTCATTATCAATGCTTCCTATCATGTTTACTTTATGAATGTTCTCATCATCCCCTATTTGTGAGCTTTCATTATAGATGTTCAAGTATAGACTCATGTTCCCAAAGGTGATGTTCATGTTCCCATTTAGAACTCGGATAACAGAGTTGATTGTTGCAAGGAAAGGATGACCAAGGATGATTAGGGTTTTTTCCTTATTTCCTAAGTTTGGATGGTTGTCAAGGACAATGAAGTCAGCAGGGTAGATGAAGTTTTCAACCTTTACCAGAATGTCCTTCAAAATCCCCTTTGGAACCCTAATGCTACGATCAGAAAGCTGAAGTGTGACATATGTGGGTTGAATCTCTTCTAGGCCTAACTGGTAGTACACATCATATGGGATGAGATTGACACTAGCACCTAGGTCACATAAGGTCTTTACAACTTTGCACTCTCCTAGTTCAACATTGATGTAAGGGAAACCTGGGTCTTTCAACTTAGGAGGAATGGTCCCTTGAATGGTGGTACTCACATTAGCAGCCAAAAGGACTTGGTTTTTATGTGAAAATTTTCTTTTAAAAGTGCACAAGTCCTTAAGGTAATTTGAGTAGGCAGGTATGGTTTGGATGGCATCGAGAAGGGGAATGTTCAACTTGACTTGTGAGAAGATTTCCCTCAATGTTTCACTCAGTTTAGGCTTGGTTTTCCCCCTCATGCATTGAGGAAATGGTGAAGGTTGTGGGGTTGTTTGTTGAAGAGTTGTTTCTTTCACATTGTTATCAGTTTCCTCAGTTTGATCTTGTGGTTCATTTGAATTTTCATCCAAGTTTGAATCTTCAGGTGGGTTCTGAATTAGTTGTTCAGGTTTTGTCAATTGATTTCCCACTTCTTAAAACGGTCACAGCCTTTAGTTGTTCATGAGTTGTTTGAGCACAACTTGACTCTCCCCTTCAAGTTGAGGATGACACCGCCTGAGTAGGTATGGGTGCCTTTCTAGTTTTGATGGTTTGAATTTCTTGTTTTAGGGAAGATACTTCTGAGTTCATCCTCTCCATTTGTTTGCACAGTTGTTCTAGTAGGCTTTGTGGAACAGTTTGGGTGGGTGCTTGAGTAGGTTGGTTTATCCCAGGGGGATATTTTGGAGGTGGGATGGTTTGTTGAAAATGGACCGGTGGCTATTGGTATTGGATAGGTTGGGTTTGGAACTGGTTATGGGATTGGTAGTTCTGATGGGGGTAAGGATTTTGTCCCTGTGGTTGGCTAGGTTGTTGGTTATCTTTCCAGCGGAAGCCTGGGTGGTCATTATACCTTGGATTGAAGTTGTTTTGGTATTGAGGCTTTTGAAAGTTCAAGGCATTTACTTATGCTGGAGGTCCTCCTAAAAGAACATCCTTTATGGATGGAATGGTTGAGTAGTTGTCTGTCTTATGGTCTTTTTTGTCACAAATTTTGCAAATAGGGTCAACGGTTTGGATTTCATGGACTTTCCTAAGGTCTATCTCTTCAACCTTCCTAGAGAGTGCTGCGAGTTTATCCCTAAGGCTTTCCTCTTCTCTAAGTGTATGAATTCTAGTAGTTATTTGTGGCTTTTCAGAATAAGGTGAAGTTCCCCATGTTTGGTTTTGTTCAGAAAGGCTTTCTAGATACTCGTAAGCATCATTTGGGGCTTTGTTTTTAAAGGTTCCATTACACATCATGTCAATGAATTGTTTATTCCCTGGACCCAACCCTTCATAGAAAATTATCACTTGTTCAGTAATAGAAAAACCATGGTGTGGAACCATGTTTAGAGTGTCTTTTAACCTCTCCCATGTTTCATAGAATGACTCTTCCTCTTTTTCAAAAAAGTTTTGGATACTCTTTTTAAGTGCAATTGTTTTGTGGTGGGGAAAGTATTTTTTGTAGAATTCTCTTTGTAGTTGGTCCCAAGAGTTGATGGATGATGGTATCAAATTGTTTAGACAATTTTTAGCTCGATCCTTTAAAGAAAAAGGAAATAGCCTCATCTTAGCTGATTCTAGTTGATGTGGGGGACACATGGTTTCTACAATGTCATTGAACTCATTAATGTGCATGTATGGCATCTCGGACTCCATTCCATGGAATGTGGGAACGTGGTTTAGGACATGGGGTTTAAAGATGTAGTTGGCATATCCTAGGGAATTGTGTCTAATGAATGAGGGTTCATTGGTCCAGGAAGGTGTGAGGTAGTCATTCATGGTTTTATCAATTGCATTCCCCAAGTTTGGGGCTGCCTCATTTGGTTTTCCATTTTGGTTCCCACCCGGGTTTATGAGTTGGTTTCTTTGAAGACCTTCCATTTAAATGGGCTCAATTTTGGACTCTAGAGTATTAGGAAGATTAGGATCTAATGGAATGAGTTCACTTGGTGTACTTGACTCCCCAACCCCAGAACTATCCACCCTAACTAGACGGTTTGATTGATCGCGGGTGTAGGCGGACATGCGCCAAAAGAAAAAAAACGAGAAAGGGACAAGATAAGAGAATTTGGATAAAAAAAGAAGAAATGGGGGAGAATAGAATGGGTGTTTAGATGAATTACTTGGGTCTCTGGAAACGGTGTCAAAATTTTATTCTCACTCAAATTTACCCAAGAGAAGAAGGTAGGACGGTCCTTGTAGTTTAGCTTGGGTTGTCGAATCCACAGAGACCTAAGAAGTAACCTATAGACACGCATATTCTAAGGACTGTTTTTGGCTATGAAGTGGCCAAATTTGGGTTGATTTTAGATGGTTTTAAGGTAACTCTAAGATAATTAAGTGAATTAAATTTAAAATAATGAGTTGATCCTAGGTTATTGCTCGGGGTGGATTGGGCGTATTTCCTTTTCAATGGTTTCAATTTCTTATATTTGAGATGTGTTCATTTAAGGAGATAAAACAACATCAGCACTTACTGGTTTAATGCCTACACCCTTTAATACTAATCACCTATACACTTTAAGGATCAAATTTTTGAGCACTTCAAGGTAAAGGTTCATATTAGCACTTGAAGTGTGTGGCCTTAAATTCAACAAGGACGATGGAGTTTAAAAATCATCAAATAAAAATCTCAATTAAAGAAGTGATTATAAATTAATTAGGTGATAAATAAAATCCAATCCATCCCCTTACTACTCCCTTGGATCAACCCATAAGTGGGTTAGCCCTAAATTGATGACATGTCTTCAACGGAAGCGGGAAGTAGACTTACAAAGGTGGAATTGAAGAAGTAAAAACAACAACAACAAAAAGACCACTCCTCCGTTGTGTGATAAATATCACAAAGTATGGTGTGAATAAATTCACACCTTGAACCAACGGTATCAACGTGATAATTAGAATAACAGAATAAGAGTAAACAAAGAACTTTTATTAAGAAACTAAGGTGAATTAAACAACTTACATGAGAAAGAAATGTGATTACAAACACAAAGCGGCAGCATAACACTACAATGAAACCAAGCACCAAAGATTCTTCAATAATCCAACACCACTACCTTAAATAGGCATTTTTGAGACCTTGGGTTGATCCTCCAACAGTCCAAGTCTCCTCAATTAATTGTGGTAGGCCATAGGTGGGTGGAAAGTAAGGGAGAGTTGATTTTTCCACCCTTGACCCGAGGTGGCAGCCAACTTTCCTTCACTGAACAGACGCATCTGGAAGACCTTCTATATGGCCGAATAAAAGTGGATCATAGAAGAATAAAATGGATCTCCTGATGTCTTATAACCTCCTGTAAAATTTGGGCCCATTTGGAGTTGTGGATTCCGAGATATGATCAAATTAGTGTGCTGTTTTTCTGGGCCGCAGAATCTGGCCCAGAATTGTATCTCAAACTTGGGATGCCTTAATGACCACCATATAGGCCGAATTAGCACTGGATCATGAAGATTTATTTGTTCCTATACATGTCTTCTAGCATCCAACAAAATATGGGATTCATTGTGCCTGTATGTTGGTCCCCACAGTTTCATAAGTGGGATGGTTTCCAATCTGCCTTCTCTTAGAATTGCTTCCATTCATCTCCAAATATCTCAATCATTGTTTATGAATCATCCATTGATCCATGAATGAAAAATGTTCACATTTAATTGTAGATATATTTCCCAAAATATCAAATTAAAATATTGATTATTACATTCCTTAGAATCAGATGACTCGTTGGGCCTAAATTGGTGTATATTAGGCATGAAGTGCACAAATGATGAGAATGGATGTTCATAATGAAAATGCACTAACTCAGGCCCATAAGATAAAAAATGAACATTTAATACCATTAAAATGTAATTAAAATATATGTTTTTATTGGATAATCAGTATTTGATCGTTAAACGCCTGCTTTGGTCGTTTATGGCACCAAAAATGCGTTTTCGGTCACCACGGTCACATGACACCTCCGATTGACATGTGGTCTGCTTGACCATTTCAAAATTCACTCACCGGTTGTTTTCGCATGATTTTATGGCATTCTATGGTTGTTCGACCAGTTTTGACCACCTCACACACCTTTTTCAAGCACGCCAAACATCGAAAACACACATATTCATCCATACTGTGCAAACCGCACGTCCGATTGATGTGTCGTCTCTACATACACGTCACAGATAATATTTAGAATGTTTTACTATGATTTAAAGTCATTATGATGTCTTTAGGTATTCATTTTATCATTAGACGCCTGTTTTGGTCGTTTATGGCACAAGAAGTGCGTTTTCTATCACCACAGTCACACGACACCTCCGATTGACGTGTCGTCTATCTGACCATTTCACAATTCACTCGTCGGTTGTTTTCTCCTAATCTCATGCCATTATAAGGTTTTTCGAATGATTTTGACCACCCCACGCACCTTTTTCAAGCATGCCAAACACCGAAAACACACATATTCAGCTGTACCGCGCAAACCGCACGTCCGATTGACGTGTCGTCTCCGCGTACACGTCACAAATAATAATTAGAATGTTGTCCTGTGATTTCAAGTCATTCTGATGTCATTAAGTATGCATTTGACCGTAGTCACACGACACCTCCGATTGACATGTGGTATGCCCGACTATTTCACAATTCACTCTCCGGTTTTTTTGCCTGGTTTCATGGCATTCTGAGGTCATTCAGCTAGTTTTGATCACTCCATGCACCTTTGTCAAGTGCTCAAACACCTAAAAAACACATATTCATACGTACTGCACAAACCGCATGTCCGATTGATGTGTTGTCTCTGCGTACACATCACACATAATAATTAGAATTTTTTCCTGTGATTTCAAGTCATTCCGATGTCGTTTGGTATGCATTTAACCGTTAAACACCTGTTTTGGTCGTTTATGGCACCAGAACTGCGTTTTCGGTCACCGCGGTCACATGACACCTCCAATTGATGTGTGGTCTACCCGACCATTTCACAATTCACTCGCCGGTTGTTTTCGCCTGATTTCATGGCATTTGGAGGTCGTTTGGCTGGTTTTGACCACCCTATGCACCTTTTTCAAGCGCGTCAAACACCGAAAACACACATATTCAGCCATACCGCGCAAACCACACATCTGATTGACGTTCCATCTGTTTATACACATCATGATTATATACATATCTATTATATCAAATTTGTGTTTCTTTTACATGTCGCTTAATGGTTTGAACCTTCTCCATCGATTCTTGGACAATGTTAGGCCATATCTTTTTCCTCTCTCAAACTTCATCCAAGCATATTAGAGTCTTGCATCTCTTCCAATATGCAGCCTCATATGGTTCTATCTAAATACTAGAATGAAAATTGATGTAATATGAGAACTCTACCAAGGGGAGGTGTTGATCCCAACTTCCTTGAAATTCCATCAAATAAGATTTTAGCATAACCTCCAGAGTTTGGATAGTCCTCTAAGATCGACCATCTATCTAAGCATGATAAGCAGCATTGAAACTCAAATATGTATCCATTACATTCTGAATATTTCTCCATAATATTGATATAACCTTGGATCTTGATTAGATACATTAAAAACTGACACCCCATGGAGTCATACCAATTCTCTTATATCAAGGAGAGTTGGTCAAGAGAGAAATCTTTATCAATGAGGATAAAATGCACTGAATTTGAATAATGATCGACTAAAAAATATCATTATGGAGCTTAGATGTATTGAGGAGTCCCCCAACAAAATCCATGACAATGTTTTCTCATTTCCATACTGATATATGCATTTGACCATTACACGCCTGTTTTGGTCGTTTATGGAACCGGAAGTGCGTTTTCGGTCACCGCGATCACATGACACCTCCGATTGATGTGTGGTCTACCCGACCATTTCACAATTCACTCGCCGGGTTTTTTCGCCTAATTTCATGGCATTCTGAGGTCGTTCGGCTGGTTTTGACCACCCCACGCACCTTTTTCAAGCACGCCAAACACCAAAAACACACATATTCTATCGTACTGTGCAAACCGCACGTCCGATTGGCGTGTCGTCTCCACGTACACATCACGGAAAATAATTAGAATGTTTTCATGTGATTTAAAGTCATTCTGATGTCGTTTGGTATGCATTTTACTGTTAGATGCCTGTTTTGGTCATTTATGGCACCAGAAGTACGTTTTCGGTCACCATGGTCACACGACACCTTCAAATGACATGTGGTCTACCCGACCATTTAAAAATTCACTCTCTGGTTGTTTTCGTCTGATTTCATGGAATTCTGAGGTCATTCGGCCGGTTTTGACCACCCCACGCACCTTTTTCAAGCGCGCCAAACACTTAAAAAACACATATTTAGTCGTACCGTGCAAACTGCACATCTGATTGACGTGTCGTCTGCCCGACCATTTTAAAATTCACTCACTGGTTGTTGTCATGTTAATAAATTTAAGTGTTTTGTAATATATCATAATTAACAATCAAGTAAACTTTAAAATAATTAATTAAATCACAAGAATTAAAACAATAAAACACATAGGTGTAAATTAACCTAAAGGTTCGAGAATAATTATTAATTCCTAATGCATTTATGATATTAAAAGGGTAATGTAAATTACCTCATGCGTGTTCATCCTCATATGGATCACCAATATCACTACGATGTCCACTAGCTATATCTAGAGCCTACAATATATATCAATATTATGTATCTTAAACATATATCAATAGAAGTCAATATGAGTATGGTTTGTTTTATTGTTTACCTGTGATGCCACTTGTGTACCATCAACAGGACGTTGTGTCATCACTTCATCGATACGTCCTGACAACTGTGATAATCTCTCCTCATACTCTGCACGTAACTGCTGAAACTACGCATCCATCTTCTGTTGCATAGCCTGCATGGAAGCATCTATCTCAGTCTGTGTGCGCATCCTTGCATCTCTACATGCACTCATCGCCTCTACTCTAACAACTGCACGTTGTGGTACACCACCACTATAAGTCAAGGAATATCCATGACTGTCATGCCCCATGAAACGCTGAAATATATCATCTCTACGCATAATACTATGACGTTGCTCCTCTGGAAACTTTGCTAACTAAGTGTAAAACTGAGCATGTATCATATAATGAATCAATGAAAAAATATGAATAATTTTTATAAAATAAAAATACATTTATTTGTAAATATTTTTCTTACTATAACACCGGAAACATCGGGATATCCCGCCCTACGAGTCCTCACCCATATGGACATCTGATCGATCGGCTCACCTCATTGGTGTAACTATAATAAAGGGATTAACCATGTTATACTAAAATATTTTTAATATATGAATGAATAGTAAATTCTAAACTTACATCATGTCTGAGCTGTGACACATGTTGAGTTCCAAGCCTGGAAGGTGTGCCCTGTATCGCCCGATTACGTGAATGACGAGCAGACTCAGTCTACATTCAATGTATTCAGTTAATAGACATATGAAAAATTAGTCATTTGTAGATTAAAAGCAATAAATCTTACCATCGTTGCCTCACTCGATCCTACCACTACACTGGAAGAATGCCCGGAGGGACTCGCTGTAGAATGTCTGGCACACCTGCAAATGGTGTCCAGTGATCTCTCTTCACCCTTCACTTGTAATCCTTCCATAATTTTCGGCATCTGTCCATACATACGGCTCGAAACTCATCTGGATAGGATGTCAAATTATCCTGTAAAAAATAGTCAGTAGATGCAACAATAATAAAAACAATATCATGAAAAATTAAACATTGAATTTATCTAAACCTCCCTCCATAATCTGTCAATCGTATCCTAGGGGAAAGAAGTCCAATCATGAGTCATCAAGGGAAATCTATGTGGGTATCGTATCATATGCCCAAACTAATGAATCAATACAGTAGCACCTTCTCCAAATGGGTGGAATGTGTCATCAAATAACACATCCAATCAGGCTCCAGAGTTCCAGGATCGAACCCCTCTACCAAGACCTCTATGTTTGCTGGAAGACGCACTAGATCCTAATAAACATAAATTCATAATTCAATTACAATATAACTGATTTTTTAATTAAAAATTAGAAACAGTAGGGAAATAAACACAAAAAATTACAATCAATTAATTTATAAAAATGAAAACATACATACCGACAACATTAGGTGAACCAATATGATCACCCTATGACATACCTACATTAAAAAAATTATAGTTAAATCAAGCAATTTTTTATACATATATAACACATAATTTTTTTTACAAACAACATGGGGAAATAATTACAATTTTCACTAATCATGCAAGTCTATCGTATCTCCTTCAATTATATTTCTGGCCCATTGTATATCTTCATATCATACAACTATTGTTGTTTGGTCAAGTGTTTGATCAGGAAATGCGACAATGTCAGGTTTCTCTTGATCAATCAGAAACACCCCTCTTCTATACATTTTCACCACAACTTTCCAATTAGAATCAATGTCAAAAAAGTAAACTTGTTATGCCTACGATGTCAATATGAAGGGCTCATTTCTTACTCAGTCATCTCTATACAACATATTGTTAAATTTTAATGATGTAAATTGGAAGTTATCAACTTTTGTTCCACGAACCGGATCGACCCAATCACACCTTAACAATATGTTTTTTATGCCATGACCATAAATAACCTCAATAATATCCCTCAGCAATCCATAATAATAACCCGTACCAACAAAAGAACAACCAACACCACTATTTTTTGTGGCTCAATTCATGTCAAAATCACTAATACAAAATCAGAATCCGTTAGCAACCAAAGATTTATAGCGATGAGCTGTAATAAATGGATCATCAGCTAGTTAGTTGAGTTCTTCACTCATAGTATGGGTACTTAAATCACGTATCTTTTGAATCTACAAATTTCACATAGTTCAATGGATAAAGAATTTTGAAAATACAACTAATTGCACTATAAAAATGTTAAATTAATTATTTATACGTACATGAGTCTTTAACAACTCATGAAATGTGTTGAAATTATGTTTTTGGATTTGATAGTCAGTTGCACGGGGCATTTCACGTTTCAACTCAACGATATGTGTCATAAATCACAACACAATAAAAGGTAAGTAATAAAATAAATATAAAAATAGAAGACACATAAACTATGAAACTTACTATATCAATGGCATAACTGATGGAGTATTGAACAACACATATTGATGAGCTTGAACCCACTCATCATTGTGCATATCAAACGTTAATCCTTCTCCAATTGGACCCTCATCATTCTGGGAGGGTTTATCTATCTTTGTTTCAACCTCATCAATATATAAAGTACAGAAATTAGTACACTCATCCATTAAATATCCCTTAGCAATTGAAGCTTCCAGATGAGCTTTGTTGCGCACATACCGTTTCAATGTATTTAAGTATCACTCTATTGGATACATCCACCTGAATTGCACAGGACCACTAGCAATGACTTCACCAGTTAAATTCATAGTCAAGTGAACCATGAAATCAAAAAAAGACGACAGGAATAGTTTCTCTAGGTGACATAGTGCAAGTATAATCTTATCCTGTTGTTTTTTAAATCACTCATGTGGTGATTTCTTGAAGAGAGATATCTGAAAAAATTAGAAACTTCAATCAATGGCTCAGTAACCTAGGTAGGTAAGCAATCACGAATTGCTATAGGAATTAACTGTTAAAGAATAATATGATTATCATGACTTTTCAACCCCTGTAATTCCATGCTCGTCATATTGACATGCTTGGAAATATTAGAGAAATAACCATATGGCACCTTAACGGTCTTCAAAATTGATAGAAATGTTTGTTTCTCTTTTTTACTCATTGTGTACTGTGTAGCAGGCATGTATGACCGATTACCTTCACCCAGTTGTAAATTTAAAGATTTTCTCAATCCCATTTCTTGCAAATCACGTCGACCATTAGCACTATCCTTTGTTTTCCCCTTGACTCCTAAAATGGTGCACAATATATTGTCACATACATTTTTTTTTCAATGTGCATCACATCCAAATTATGTCTTAAAATATTATATTTCCAATAAGGCAATTCAAAAAAATACTTTGTTTCTTCCAATTATGAATGTGTTGTCTATTTGTGGCATGAATAGAAGGCAAAGTAGGAGCCAATAAATCGTGAAAATCATACATTGTATGGATGTTTTCTTGATCTAGTTGTGCACAAATTTGAACCCTGGACAGTATTTGTGGTGATGGGTCATACTCTCTATTCCCATCAAACAATACACGGTCTTTTCTGAACCTGTTCAATGGAGGAAGAAAGCATCTATGACTAAGATATGCCCACTTTCTATAGTGATTAAGCCATATAGATTTCTTAATCTTATTACAACAAGGACAGGCGAATTCTCCTTTTGTACTCCAACCTGATAAGTTAGCATACGCTGGGAAATCATTAATTGTCCACAATAAAGTGGCCCGGAGTCTAAACATTTCATTAGCTACAGAGTCAAAAGTCATTACACCATCGGCCCAAAATTCTTGCAGCTCATCAATCAAAGTTTGCATATAAACATCGATTTTATTGCCAGGTCCCCTCAGTCCATCAATTAGAATCAACAGTAACAAAAATGGTTGTTTCATACATACCCATGGGGGAAGGTTGTATGGAACCAACACCACTGGCCACATACTATGTGCTTCACCAAACATAGACCTAAATGGGTTAAAACCATCTACTGCCAAACCCGGTTAAACATTACGATCATCCCTGGAAAAGTTTGGGTGTCTTTGATCAAACTCTTTCCATGCCAAAGAATCTGTCGGGTGAGTTAATTTATCATCCTCTATGTTTCTCTCTGAATACCAAGTCATCAATTTAGAAATTTTAGTTGACATGAAGAATCTCTTCAGTATCAGTTTCAGTGGAAAATAACGCATATGATTAATAGTAACTTGTTTCCATTGATTCAAGACTCTGTCAGGAAGAATTTGACTACCTTGATTAATCTCACTGGCCTTCCACCTGGATGTATAGAAAATAGTACAATTATTTAATTGTGTATTCTCTTTTCTGAACAACATGCAATTATTGCGACACGCATCAATGGTATCATATGTAAAACCAAGATCATCGGTCAACTTGCGAGCTTGATAGAATGACTCTGGAATCTTCGCTCCAGTAGGGAGTACCTTCTTCAACAATACTAACAACATGTCAAATGAGGTGTCTAACCACTGGTTCAAGGCCTTCAGGTGTAACAATTCAACGATGAACGACAAATTACTAAATTTAGTGCATCCATGATATAATTCAGTACATGAATCATAAAGAATCTCAAATAATTTCAATGCTTCTCCATCTGTAGAAGAATGAGGATTACTCAATCCAACGTCGTCATTTACGACATTAATATCTTCAGGTTGAAACTGACACATCATATCATTGAGAATTATGTTCATCAGATCAATTGTTCTTGAATCAACATCCATATGAATATTTTCTGATTGATGACATAAAACAGACTCTTCTTCATGACGTGTCCATGTCTTATAGTTTTTCAAAAATCCATTCAAAAACAGATGTTCTCCAACACTATCTCGTTTGAAGATATATCTATTTGCACATTTTCTGCATGAACACCTAATCAAATCGCTTGGAAATCTGTTGGCGAAATCCATAAATCTCTTAATCCCCTCATAATATTCAGCATAAAAACTATCTTTCATATCAATCCAGCTCTTATCTATATTTATATTTAATATAAAGAAAATAATTGAAATATTTTATTTAAATTCTAAAAAAACTCATATCATTAAAACTTAAAAACCAATGAGTTCAAAGCTATTTTTAAGGACAAAAAAACTATCTTGCAGGTTCGGTCATAAATAAAAAAAATATTCCCTCTGAGAGGTCTCTCTGGGCAATACAATTTTCATAAATAACCTACATAATAGATTGTGGAAGTCAAAAAATAACTTACCTGCAGAGGACTCGACTATGGGTAATGGGGTGTGACTCGATTTCGGATCCATGATGGTGCAACAGCTTGACGATAGGGGTTCGACGACCGGACTCAAAAGGGGAGAAACTGCTGGATGAAGCACGAGAGTGGTTCAAAAAGGAAACTAAATAAGTAAAAAAATACACATTATAATATAAAAAAATTAATTATTTATGTTGAAATATAGGTTATACAAAAAAATGTTATATTATAAAGAGGTTCTTTAAGGAACAAGAGAAGTGGATGTAGTCATGTAGAAATCAATACGCTTAATCCATTTTATGTTTATTATTTCTAGTATAAATTTTATATACACTAAGGAAAATATAAATAATTAGGTATGTGAAGGAATGTTATAATGGAGGTTGAAAGTGTGTGGTGAAAAAAACTAAGGAGTCATACAGTAAGATAAAAATCAAAAATAGGTTTTCATATTTGATAGATTAGGATGATCTATCACATATTAAAGAGGACCAAATATTTTAACAATGAATGGATGTGATCAAAAAAAGGATTATATCAAAATGAAAAGGATTGGGAAGTCTCCAGCTACAAATATTGTTTTGATAGTAATTTATTATGTCATATTTTCAATTCATGTCAATATATTGATTGGAAAAAATATCAGATGATTAAATATGACATGAAAAGAGTCCTAAAGTTAGAAAATGATAAATTTTTGGATATTATTAACCTTATAATTTAAAAATTGTGATAAAATACAACTCACTGGAGGGGTGCAGCAGGTCCGAGAGGGAATGACCGTGGGACTGTCCAGCGCGGAGGCAGGGGGTGGGGGTCGTCAGGGTGTCTCGGAGTCGCGGGGGGGGGGGGGGGGGAGGCAAGGGATTGGGGGTCATCGGGGTCATTGGGGTCATGGGGGGCGCAGTGCGGAGGCAGTTGGTGGGGGTCATCGGGGTCGTGGGGTCTCTGGGGTCGTTGGGGTCGCGGGGGTCACTAGGGTCACGGGGGTCGCAACGCGGAGGCAAGGGGTGGGGGTCACCGGGGTTATGAGGGTGTCTCGGGGTCATGGGGGGCGCAACATGGAGGCAAGGGGATCGGGGTTGTTGGGGGTATCAGGGTCACCAGGAGGGTGAAAAGGGAGAGGTCGCGGGGTCGGGGAGGGTAAACGAGGGGGGAGGAAAATTTAGGTTTTTGGTGTAAAAATACAGCGGCCGCCATTTGGCGGCTGCTGTATTTAACCCAACCCAAAATCTAAAAATTCTACTAGTGATGCATTTTTAGGCAGTGATATTGGTTGTGCGCTCATGTTGAGATCGATGCATGAGAGGTGCTCGAGTTTTTTGATAGAGGAATGATGATGCCTTTGGTTTCTGAGGAAGAACTTAGGGTGCTTAGCTATTGAGACTGGATTCCATGGGTAGGATTGTCCAGGTGTCTGAACTTGTTGATCAATAGTTGTATGGTTGACTCTTTAATCTCAAAAAACAACATCGTGTTATGGGCGATCATGGAATAAATCATGGAACGTGAGAGGTTCTTGATTTTTGAAGAGGATTTCTAAGGGAGATTCTAGATTAATGATACTTGCATGTTGTATAGCATGTTCATCTTGGATTTTTGATGGACAAGTCATGAAATCATGAGTCAAGTGATAATGGTATACGTCAATTACATGTTTTATCGTTTAAATCCTAAAACGGTGAGTGGTCGTGTATAAGTTGAGGACCAATGTTTTAAATTAATTTTATGGGAATTGTTACCTAGGAGTTGTGATAAAATGAGGAATTCCCATATTTGGTAGAGGTGACATTGAGAATAAATTGGGTGTCGTGAGGCGATTGAACCATGGCTAGACCTGGATGCTCCTCATCGGGAGACATGGTGCCAGGGGTTGGTTAATGGAAAGTATATCCTAGTTTGATGTGAGTGTGGATCAGGGAGAGCGATACATGCCTATCGATGGAATCTTAATGTAATCCTAGTCTAAATATGATCATTCTTGATATCTTAATATCATTGTGAGTGCATTGGGATAGCATCAGCTATGTGCTAAGCTTTTTAAATATCTCTTCTGGCTTGAAAAATGAATTCCTTGGGAGTTGAACTCCAAGAGTGATATAAGGTAATACATATGGTAGGGAGTGCATCATTGGATGTTTGAGGGTGGTGGACCTCGTTATAAGTTGAAATTCAACTTTTTCCATGGAAACCTTTTTCAGGAAATAGGAACAGGCAATGTTTTGATGTTGTGGGTTGGCACTTGGGATGAGTGGTTATGGCCACTCCAGTCATTCCATTCGATGATGGATGAAAGGTGGGCCTTTGATCTTATAACTTAGTTACAAGGCGATGATAAGGATAATCTTATAGAGGGGAGTGCTAGATTAGTCATGGTTAAACTTCTTCCTCATTGAGAGAGTTGTTAATGATGTGTGATTGGTCATTAGACAATCAAGATAGCGTAGTTGTGAAAATGCTTGGGATGAGGCCATGGTTGTTGTTTGACCACCAAGTCATCTCAGAGATGATAAGTACTATAGTGGGAAGGTTTTAAAGACTCGTGTTTTTCTAGACTGTGAATTTGAGTAGAAATTTAATTTTTTGTTTTTGGATGCTTATGAGGGGTAAAATGGTCTTTTCACCCTAATAGATGATCTCAGATAATTTTTCTAATCACTCTATTGGTCTTGTAATAGGTTGGTTACCCTAGGAAAATAGTTGGGTAGAATTGTGAGTCATTTAAATTTTCATGGAATAATTAATATTTAATATTTAATTAATTAAATATTAATTAATTTTCACATGGTCATTTGGTGATATCTTTTGATCAGAGCATCAAATTGATATTTTATCTTCATCTTTGAGTCTATAATGGGAGGTTTTTTCTATACAAGGTATACACTTATGTTGGGCATTGAAGCTGGGCCTAAACCCCTTTTTCTTTTTCTTTCCTTTTTCTTTCTTTTCTTTTTCCTCTTTTCTTTTTTATCCTCCCCTAACTTATCACATACACCCACCATGTGGGATTCTATTTGTGTGATCGATAAAGAAAAAGGGAGAGGGAGAGGAAGAGTTGTCATGGAGCTTGGGAGGAGTCAGATTGTCGTGCAGCAGTGATGGAACACGGATACAAGTAAAGCTTCAACAGATTCTGCCAAAAGGTGGGGTTTTTTTAAGTTTTTGATATAAATATCTATATATTTACCGCTTTCTAGTTTTAAGGGCCTATTATGACTACTAAGGGTCCCCATGGGATCGATATATGCTTAACCGGGAGAAAAATAGGTTTTCAGCCCGATTCTAGGGGTTCCCATTTGGGAAATCCTGGTCACATGACATGTCGTTCTATGAACACACATCATGAACTCTTCTTGTTCAGGGAAGATGACTTTTTAGATGTATACTTTGTGTACATGGAGTAAACGACGTGTAATCGTACTTGGCCATGTAGCTGAGTACATGGGCAAATGGAGTATTCAAAACTGCACCCCATGTACCAGGGGTACATGTTGTGTAGTGTTACACGACCATGTAGTTGAGTACATAACTATAAAACCCAGGGGAACTTGGCTGTGTAGGCACATCCAGACCTCATGTGGGGTACACACCATGCAGAATTATACAGCTAGGAAAAGACCCATGGTCAAGTCATGTGAGGTACACGTTTAGGTACCCCGTGTCGGGTACACACCATGTACATGACTTACATGTCATGTACTTGGGTTTTACATTCCAATTATAGTTGGATTACACCCCCATGCGGGGATTTGAGAGAACACGTTGTGTACTCGGGTATACACGTCATGTACTTCTCTCTTATTACCCTTTTGAGGGTTTTTCATGTTTTACACCCCGAAGTCAGAATTGGACATAAGAGGGGTCCATTTTGAGAATTTTTAGATATATATCATGATGGTGAAACCCTTGAGGTTATTTGAGGACTCCTAAGAGGCATTTTGGGGTGAGATATCCATAATGGATAGGTTATTTCTCCGGTAAATAGTTTATGTTATCTTCTGAGAGGGAGAACTAGGATGAGACCCACCTTGGGTCATATGAAATGGTCAGTGGACTTGGCATGAGTTCGAAAAGGTCCCTATCTGGTGTATCTTAGGACATTCCCTAGTTAGCGGGACTAAGAGAGGACTTGAAGAGACTAATTGGTTGGTGTTTGTACCAACCTAGAGTGAGACCTTGATTTGAGATGGGTCATGCGCCATCTCCCTAGACTAATGATTACATGGATTTTCCCTTGAGGACATCTCCCCTGTGAAGTCTGCCTCTTTAGGACTATGAGTTCATGGGTTTTTAGAGACTAATGTGTGATCGAGGATCCCATGTAGGATGCCTCTGCTTTCTTACTCTTTCTAAGGATCCCATGTAGGATGCCTCCACTCTCTTACTCTTTCTGATGATCCAGTATAGGATGTCTCTGCTAGCTTATTATTTCTAAGGATCCCAAGAGGGTTTCCTTTTCTTACATGATGACTTAGATGATCCCAAGAGGGTTGTCTTCACTTATGTGTAGACCTCAAGGATCTCAAGTAGGATGTCTCTCTAGTGTTTTGACCAGAGGGACCTAGTGGGTGCCCTGATGTTTAACTGACCTTGATTTAGTGTGTTATGGGTTTGGGTAAAGATGATAGTGGGTGTTACCTTAGAACCCATACCAAACTTGTGAGTCAAGGGGTTGTGGAAGTAGTGATGGTTCTAATCATTTGACTACCCTCACTATTTACTTACTCTCTTACATAGTTACTATTGATACAGCTAAAAATTCCATATGTGCTTCTTGGAACTCGGTCCATTGGGCTGGATATGATGTGACGCATATAATGGGTATGTCTGGAGGTACTTCCTAGGATCTATATTGTGATTTTTACTTGTTTGGATGATGAACATGGTGTTCTTCATCATTTATTGAAATTAGTGGACATGAAATTCCCCAGTTATGATTGAAATTAATGGATATGATGTTCCAAAATTGTGATTGAAATCCATGGAAATGTCATTCCAAAGTTATGATTGAGATTAGCTGACATGGAATATCACATTGGGCACGACATTCCATGGTTATGTTTGAGATGGGTGGACACAAAGTTCCACAAATGATTTTTTTGGTGGGCACACTTCCCCTGAGCTTAGATATTGTGATATTCTCGAGGATTGATGATGATCTCTTTGAGAAAAAACTAAGATACTCCTCAGGGTTGGGTTAGACGTGTTGTTACTATATTGTCCAGATTTGTCTAACAATGGGGTTGTCGGTCCATTTATTGAATTAATATCTCCTTACTTAAGCATTAATATATCATGATTGATCATCGTTATACATGGAATCTTTGCTTACACACCTTGGGCCCCAATTTTATTTATATAAAGTAAAGTTCTTATAGACATTTTGATGTTAGTTGAAGCAGGTATGGTCAATCAGGATCACGATCCCAAGGATCAATTGTGGTTTTACTTATTTATTTTATTAGTTATGTTTCGGTTGGATTGAGCATATTTCATGAGCATGCACTTATAGAAACAAAGTATAGCTTCGCTGTTGGGGGTGACCTATTGAGATTTATTTCTCACCCCCTATACGTGCACCTCAGTGTGGGTGCATACCTTATGTTTTCTTTCTGGTTGAGCACATGTCACGAACCAACCTCAGATGACCCTGAACCGGTCACCTGAGTCGATCTGTGGCAAGGCCCGAGAGGCGTTCCCGATCCTCCCAGGCTAGTGAAAAGTGTTAGGGAATCAATAGAGTACAAATGGGAATGATTTCACCCAATGGAAATAAACTAAGCAGAAGAAATAAAATAAAACAACACAAAATAAATAAATGACAGGAAAGGAAATAACGACAAAAAAAACATGACTAACCTGTCCACAACTAAGACTCCACGTAACCTCATGGGTTACTCTTCGATACCAGAACCAAATGTCTCCCAAGGCGATCTGAACCATACTGCAGCAGGAACTAAAAACAAGAAAACACTATAGGCATGAGTATTAAAACTCAGTAGGTAGGCCCGACTAATTCTATTCTCAATGCACATTCTTTAAATAAATAAAACATTGATTTCAGGTTTGAAATACAATCTATAAATATAGAATTTTCTGTACTTTTCATTTTAAGGTAAACAAATCACAATCATAATCCATTTCCCTCAAGTTTAAAATAAGGTTCAAGAGGATGAGGAAAGAAAAGGAGACCAAAAAGGAATCATTCATTTTTCTTAAAAGTGCCAAAGGAAAGAGTGATTGTTCATTTAAAACATTTTTCTTGAAAAGATATTTAGCAAACCACACATTTACAATTTTATAAGAAAACACCAAAACTAAGTACAAGGGATATCACTCCATAAAATGAGGGCAACGATACTAACTGTAATAGTGTCAAAGGAACACGGGAAATCCTAGGAACTCGGAGGAAAACCAGAATGTACTAATACATGTGACTCGTCCTGAAGGCATGCCCTACCTGATGACATCATAACGCTCTAATGCCCGATCGTTGCCCTACCTGGCCTAACCGAGAGGCTCAATCTCATAGCAATAATAATATGATAACCCCCGGATATGGGCCACTAGCTAGTGCAATAACCAAGACTAGTGCAGCAATAGTTCTTAGTAAACCTCGTAGCTATGCCAAGTTCTCATGCTAAGTTCACAAAAAGGGGTGCAATAAGCAAGCCAAACAACAAGCCACATAAACCCCCAATTTCCCAAACCAACACCAAACACTTCAAGAAAGATACCCTCTTTTCATCATACAAACCAATTTCCAAATCCGTTGTCCAAACATTATAAACATACCAAGAAATCACCACTTTTTATAACAAACCACTTTCCAGTTTACACACACCAAAGTAGCTTGAAGAAATACATTTCACATCATTTGCTCAAACCATGAAACACATTTAAGGAAAACCAACCACCACTTTAAATTCAGAATACATCTATAAGAGCCAACCAGGCAGTTTACAAATATTTAGTATGCACAATTTAAAAAAAATACACCACAAGAAAAAAATTCATTTTAAAACCCCTCGCACCTCAAAACACTCCCTATATTAACCCACATAACAAAAATATTTTTAATAAATCATTTGAACCACTTATTAAATCATTTCAAAGAATGCCATAAGATTTTACCCCTAAAATACTTTGGAAATCCATTTGAGAAAAACTCAATCACCATTTTAATCATCCCAAATAAATTTTCAAGAACAAGACATGCTTCTGAAAATTACAAACCACCTGAAAAAGACAATCAGGATGTTTATCAAATAAATAGTGTGCATAGTTTCAGTAAACATACACTGCAGATTCAAAATAACCAAACAAAACACCATAATTCACATGAAACAAATTTTTCTAAACATCTTAGACCATTAATCAATTGTCAATGAAGCTAAAAAAAATAAAGAAATCAACAATTCTTTAATTTAAAGGCTATGTGCAAAGGGCCCTACCTCAAATGATGGCGAAACTTCTGGCAATCGGTGCCAAAACCCAAACGCAACTCAATTGCACCAGCATAAATCTAATTCCAACTCTAAGCACCAAGATTGAATCGCAAATTTTAGGAAACGACCCTAAAAATTAAACCCTAACAACTAGGGTTTGGGTAAAACAAAACCCTCCCAAAGGAGAACCCCAAATCAAGAAGGGGGGAGAACATGCTCACTGAAGGGGGGAAAGGGGAGGTTGGCCGTCGGAGAGAGGTGCGTCGGCGAGATCGCGGCCGGAGGAGGGTGCACCAACAAAGGGGGGTCGCGCGGAGGGGTTGGCCAACAAGAGGGGGTCGCGCATAGGGGTTGTCCGACAAGAGGAGGAGTCACCCAGAGGAGTCACGCACAACAAGGGGGTCGTTGGCCAGAAAAGAGGTTGGCATGGGGGGCAGCGAGGCGAGGTCAGCTGGAGGGCGTGCGGCGACCAGGGTGTGCGCAAAGGGGGCTTCGTCGCGGGTCTGGGCATTCAGAGGGAAGAGGGGTTGTAGGTCGCTGATGATGGCCAGTAGGAGGTGGCATCGCGGATCGTTGGAGCTGGCCGGTGGGAGGAGGTGGTGTCGGGTGGAAGGGTCGCGCACCAAGGGGTCGCGTCAGGGGGTAGGGGTGTTCTACGGGGAGATGGGGAAGAAGGGTTCAAGAAACCCTAACAAAATAAAATAAAATAAATAAAACACTGTTAATGAAAAGAATTCCTAATAATAACTTTAATTAACATTAATTTTAATTGTAATATTTATAGAAATAATAATAATAATCTGCAATAATAACACTGTTAATTATAATAATAAAAACAATAAAAAACATAAAGATAAAAAAATATTTTTAACACTTGTTTCATTCTTAATAATAATATTATTAATAACATTTTTAATAATGACAAAAATAATTATCATTTCATTTTTTTAAGCATAGTAATAATAATACTAATTAATGAAATTTAATAATAATAATAATAACAACAACAACAACATGATGATAAAAATAAAAATAATAAAAGTATTCATTTCATTTTAATAATAATAAAATTCTTAACAATAAAAATTTTAAATGACACAATAAATTACGAAATTTACCCATTTTAATTTTTCGAAGATGGATGGGTCACGTAGTTGTCTGGGCGAAGCTGTGTGGGGTTTTCAAAACACACTCTACTCGTATGCCTAACGACGAAAACTCAAAAATGTGCACTTTTTAACATAAGCTCAAAAATTTCATTCGGGATTCAACCCGAACCTCAACTAAAATTTATTTAAGACTACATGAATAATAAAATAAAATAATTAGATAGGTCAGAGTGTGACAACACCAATGCATGATGGATAGGGTTGAGGCCTATTATTGCATGATTGAGTGGAGTCACTCGTGTGGATTCTTATGATTGGGCTGGAGTAGCTCGACAATGTCTTGGTGACTGGGTATGTGGTTCGGCTCGAAGTTAGCAGTAAACCTTGTACTTAATTTATGTTCGTTTTTATTTACTCTTGTATATGTGATCGGCCTAGTGGATGATCAGTGTTGTATGTATGACATGGTCGTTCGGGCCTTTACTGCATTCTGTTTTATTACAACCATGTTTATATTTATTGCTTTCACACTATGTTTATTCATTGTTATGGTTGGTGTTTGGTTATTTATGCTAGTTACTTACTCTAATATGAGAGCATAGTCTCCAACAAGCACATTATAGGCCCTCACTGCTAGTTAACAACATTTGACGTGTAGGGAGGTGTGCTTGAGTCTTAGTCTCCAACCGGTCTGATTACTGTTTATAAAGTGAATCGGGTCGGGATGTGACGCTCCAGATCTCCCTAGAACAAATAATCCATTACCCACATCCTCCATAATCCAAAATCTGATCCATCGAACTTGTCATACTGAACCTTGTCATCTTCCAATGTCATCCTTCTAAAATAAGACTCCCACTAAAATGAAAAAATCATAAAGGACATGAATCGCGCTTCCTGGAAGTCTCTTAGTTGAATCTACCAACAAGTATTGATACCACTTGTTGCATCAAAATACTTTATTTAAAACCACATTCAAAACCTCAAATGTGGAATAAGATTTCTAGAATGTATGGCATGATCAACACCCAACTCTGTGTATTTGAACTAAGGATTCTTTGTACCCTTTTCATGAACTAAATCACCACCGGAAAACCCTTAGCCACTCCTAAAGTAGGATGAAGCAAAATGGAAAGAGAACACTCAAAACAGAACACTGAGAATTTACATGGTTCAGAACAAGTCCAACTTCATGAGAAACACTAAAACTTCACTCAAGAAAAGAATAAGGGAAATATCTCACTGAGTTGCAAGTGATCAATATAGAAAACTACTTGGGAGAAAACAAAAACAACTTTTACCATCAACCTAAAGACAATAACCACACACCCATAATAGGTGACCCAATCCCATATGTTTATAGACAAGCTCCACAAAAACCATCTTGTTTCACCAGTTTCACCGCATTTTGATCTTTGCAGTCATCCATTGCTCGATCAAGACAATCACCAACCACCCGTTGACGCACCAATTCTACTACCACCTTTCGGTGAATAGTATAGCGTCTGGAACTAATTTGTCTACTTTTCTAAACCTGTCCACTCAGAATAGTGTCACCACCACTGCTTGGTTCTGGACCCCTGGTTCTATTGTCACTGCCTCCATCTAGTTATGTGTTTTGATTTCAGATTCTATCCCTATGAAATGTCAGAAACTTAACTAAAAAATAGTTTTCACATAGCCAATCCTAACAGTTACCAACTTTTCAAGCATTGGCCTTTAAAATCTTCAAGCAATCTAGACGCATCAACTTTATTAACAATGCCAATTTCAGAACCAGACAAATTCATTTTGACAGCAATAAGTTGTGACAGATTAATTGTAAACCTCTTCTTCAAGATTGTTGAAAAAACACTCATTGAACAACATGTTACATTACTGATCAATCTAACTAAACTAGTTGAACTGTATAAAACAATGGATGGTCTAGACAAAGCAACCAAATTTATACGATATATTAAAATAGAAACCATTAGGATCTAAGAATACTTATCAAGTAGAATTATTGGCTGAATCATCGAGTAAACTCAACTTTCCTTGAATAAGATATCACCTCATTTACATCACGATGGGTTTCATCAAGTGTGCTTCTAGGATCAGATGGTCCAATTCCAAAGCAGCATGATCTGAAGTTGATCTCTTCCAAAACCTCTTTAGTTTTCCATAAACTGTAGGAAAAATCTCATATTTTATCTCTTGGGAAGGAAAGGTCGAGCCCTATGCTTTTCTCATGCAACAAATTCGATTTAATTGTAACTCAAGTCAATTAATGGACCCGATTTAATTGTACATTATGAAAATTAATGGGTTTGGTTTAACTATGCTTTATAGAAATCAATGAGTATATTTCAATCATTATAAATCCGTAAAATATTTTTTTGAAAGGAAAAGATATATTACTGATCAAGGAAACCAGGATTACAAAGCCAATCAGGGAACGAGTTTACCCAACAATGATCACCCCAACATTTCCCAAAATGGGCCAAATGATGGGCTTTCGAGTTCCCATATCTTTTGATAAAAGAAAATTTGCATATGTCAAATTCATCGATCAGGGACCAGATCTTCCTCAAGATGAGGCCATAAGGTTGGGAATCTGCATCTTTTGTTGAGAGAGTATTCACCACTTTGAGGTAGTCGGATTCCACCAGAATCTTGGGCAATAATTTTGAACGAGCAAAAAGAAGCCCCTAGAGTATGGTCAAGGCCTTTTCCACCATAGGGCACCATGATTTAGGCACCTCCCTACACTAAGCTTCCACAATCTAGCCAAAACTGTTATGAGCAATGAGCCCAATACCAACCCTTGAATTAGCAGAGACAGTAGCATCTATATTAATATTGAAGAAACCCTCGGGGGGGGGGACCAAAAAGGAACCGCTTGTCGAATGTGGCCCAAATAAAGCATTGCATCACTTTTCTTCCAATCATTTATCCACTCCAAAGCTCTATCCACCCATAGGTGATCAGGGGTCACCTTCATTTGGAAAATGCATTCATTTCGTCGAGTCCAAACCAACCAATCAATTGTGCATATCAGCCCTACCACTCTCAGTTCCAGATAAGACACCCATTTAGAAAGGTTTGGGACCAACCCAATTGAAAGATCAAAGAAAATACCAAAATCCGGCCTCCAAGCCTTCCACACCCCTTCCACCCCCTTACAGGAAAAAATTGCATGCAACGGGGATTCCATGTCATGGAGGCACAAAGGACAAGTGTATTCCTCCACTAAATGTCACTGCACCAGGAAGTCACGGGTTGGAAGAACCTCAACATAGACTTGCCACCAAAAAAAAATTCACCTTAGGGGGAGCAGTGAGGGACCAGAGGCACTTCTATCGATTATCGGTAAAGACCTGGGCCAAACCTTGAACCCTCATTTTGTAACCCGAACGAACAAAATATCTTCCATGAGGTCCCCCAGTCCAGCAAATCTAGTCAATACCCATTCCTGGTGTGAGAGGGATACTCAGGATGAACTGACGATCCACCTCGTTAAATCAGCAACAAAGCTTCTCCCGATCCCACTCCTCAAGCGATTCATCAAGCAGATCATGTACCCTTGCATCTTCGAATCCAGGAACAACTGGTGAGGAAACCTTATGATTAACACCATCTTCCAGCCATGGATCATTCTAAATTTTAATATTATGCCCATCAGCAATTCTCCACACGCATCCCAAATCAATGAGAGATTTTTCTCCCCAAATTCTCCTCCGCATAAAACTTGGTCGTGGCCCCAGCTGGGCATGCAAGAAATCAGAGTGAGGGAAGTACTTAGCTTGCATCACCTTTGAGAACGTGGTATTTGGGTGGGAAAGAAGACGTCATCCTTGCTTCGCCAAAAGAGCCTCGTTAAACCATTTGAGATTTCAGAAGCCAAGGCCGCCATGGAATTTTGAAACACACAGCTTCTCCCAAGACATCCAATGGGAGTTATGTTGGACCTCATGGGAGCCCCACCAAAAATTGGCCAACCGGGAGTGGATTTGATCAACAAGAGTTTCTGGGAATTTAAAAAGCGACATAGCATAAGAAGGGATTGCTTGGGCCACTAACTTCATGAGTACTTACTTTCCTGCCTTGGAAATCTTCATACTAGACCAAAGACAAATCAGATTATCCACCCTATCCACAATCACGCCGAAAACTTGTTTCTTCGACCTACCCACCAAGGTTGGGAAGCCAAGGTACTTAGGATGCTTATCAACCAATGGAAACCCACACATTCGCTGCAACTCCTCTCTCTTATCTTGTGGGACGCCTTTACTGAAAGATAACTCTAATTTCGTATCATTAAGACATTGCCCAGAGGCCTTTTCATATAGATTGATGATATTCAGCACTACACTGCATTCTTGCGGGGTAGCACGCGTGAAAAGGAGGCTATCATCTGCAAATAAGATATGAGAGATAGGGGCCATTTCTACATATCGTAGCACCATGGATAACTCCTTGATTCGCCGCCTTCAGGATGAGATGAGAAAATACATCTACCACCAGAATGAAGAGGTAAGGTGACAGGGGGTCCCCTTGTCTTAAACCTCTTGACGGTTTAAATCTCACTAAAGGTACCCCATTAATATTGATTATGTAGGAGACAGACGCAACACAATTCATGACATTAGTGATCTATTTCATCCCAAAGCCCAACCTGGATAGAACAAGTTCAAGAAAAGTCCATTCAACTCTGTCATAAGCTTTCATCATATCAAGTTTCATTGTCATGGTGCCACGCTTGGATGTGGAGTGAGTTTTCATAGAGTGAAATAATTCGAAGGTAATGTCAGCATTGTCAGTAATGGATCTCTTTGGAATGAAAGCACTTTGGTTATCTGAGACAAGTTGTGGGAGAAAATCCCTAAGTCTGGCCACCATGATTTTGGAGAAAATTTTGTAAATCACATTACACAGGCTGATTGGTCGAAACTCCGATATTTTCTAAGGGCACTGGGATTTGGGGTTAAGAGTAATAAGAGTTTCATCCAGGGATTCAAGAGAGGCTCTGCCAGCCCACACCTCCTTCATTAGGGCCACCACATTGGGCCCCACAATATGCCAAAAGCGTTTAAAGAACAGAGCATGAAACTCATCAGGCCCCGGTGCCTTGGTAGAGTGAATAAGATGCAGAGCCCCAAACACTTCCTCATCAGACAAATCTCTTTCCAGGTACCGATTCATGTCTTCAGTAACCAACTTTGGGATGCATCCAATCAGGCATTAGGGAGTGCTAATACTTTCTGCTGAATAGAGGTTGCTGAAAAAGTTCAAGATAATGGAGTGAATTTCATTTATGTCATGCGTAACTCTTCCAGTGGGGTCCTCCAGATGAGCAATATGATTCTTCCTTCTCCTCGCAGATGCACGTTGGTGAAAAAAGTTGGTGTTCTGATCACCATCTCTGATATGGGACTCCTGTGCCCGAAGGTACCAAAAACTCTCTTTCTCCCTCAGAGTTGCATTAAGTTTCTTTTCTGCCATGGAGATGTTTCTAAGGACAGAGTCACAATAAGGATAAGAGTGGAGTCGCTTTAATTGATTCTCCGCCTCCTTAATACGACAGTCAAAGTTACCAAACCTAGCCGAGCTCCACTTCTGAAGGCAAGACGCAACAGTGCGGAAGTTGGACATGATGCACTGATTCGATCCCTCTCAAGCCGCTTGAACCACCTTTTCACAATCATTATCTTGGAGCCACATACTTTCAAAGCGAAAGGTTCACTCAGGTCCCCTCTGTTGCCCTTGTGAGACTGTTGACAAAATGATTGGGCAGTGGTTAGAGGAGACGGGGGCAAGTGGACGATAGAGAAGGCATGGAAAAGAGAGGTCCACTCATCATTCCCAACAAATATGTCTAACCCTTCCGCCAGGTGGTTCTCCATTGACCTACCCTGATGCCAGGTAAACAGCGAGCCAGAATACCCAAGGTCATTAAGAGAGTTCGACACAAGAGACATCCTAAAATCGTTCATCGCAGCACCACTCCTCACACGTCCCCCTTCTTTTTCATGGGGCAACAGAACCTCGTTAAAATCCCCCCCCCCATCAGAAGAGGGCCAGGGAGGGAGTCTCGCAGCCGCTTCAAAAGGGCCCATGATCTGTGTTTATCCTGCCCACCCGACCACCTGTAGAACCCAACAAACGACCAAGTAGGAGCTCCTGGGCCAGCAACCGTCACAGCAATGTGATTACTTGAGTAATTAGAGATCTTGACCCCAAGGTCCTCCTTCCACAAGAGGCAAAGTCCACCTGAGTGTCCCTATTTTCCAATGGGAAAGATGTTTTTGAACCTAATCTTTCGGCCCATAAGGCCTGTATCCATGCTATCCAACATAGTTTTGGATACAAAAACTATGTCGGGGAGAAATTTGGAACTCCAGTGATGGAGAACGCGAACTGTTCGGGGATTGTCAAGCCCCCGACAGTTCCAGCATAAGATTTTCATTGCCCTAGGCGGGGTTGGGACACTCCCGCCACCGTCTCTGAAACTTCGACTATCTGACCGTCGTCTGCCACTTTCCACCTCTTTGGCATGCTCTCAGTCATCTGAGATGCCTCCAAGCGTCGTTTACGGTCCCTGGGCTGTGAACTGGGGGGCTTCATACCCCTATCCCCGCTAATTATTCTTTTCCACGTCCGATGTTGTAAAGTACCTGTCAACGTGATCCCAGTCGTGTCATCTATAGCCTGAGGGGTAGCACTGGGAGTAACATCATATGAACTGGACACCGGATCTGGTGGGTCATTACATAGTTGTTGTACCCCTGAACCTGGATCTAGTGGTTCCTTGTAGTTTGGCTGCAGCCTAGCAGATGGGGGGGGGGATGACCTGCAAAATAGATGTGGTCTGGCTGGGGGGGGCAGTCGGCCCCTACCCCTGACTCATGTGTTGTTCCCTCGGCTCGACCGAGATCTGTGGCCAGCCCAGGTTCCTTCCTTCCGCTCGTTGATCCACCTGACTGTCAGCAACAATATTTGGCGGCCCAAGCATGATTATGTTAGTATAAATTGGTTCAGCCCGCTTAATAAGAGCCTTCGCTAGTTTGTCACGGTCCTGTTTTTTTTCAACTTCGGAAATAAAAGTCGTCCCAGAGGTTTTTGCATGGAGTCAGGGACCGTATTGCAAAATAACATTTCCCTATCCATCCTCCTTCTTCGCCTCACATGCCTTTTCTAAGTGTCTGAGGCACCCACAAAAGAAACAGAAAATATGGAGCTTTTCAAACTCAAAAGAAATCCAGACATCAGAGCCCTCAATTGTCAAAAACATGCCCCTCATAAGAGGATGTGCAACATCCATCGAAGCTCTGATTCGCACAAAAGGTCCCCAGTGAATTGGATCAGACCGGTCTCATTCCAGAAATGAACTGATGCGTCCTCCAATCTCACGCATAACACGTTTAGTTCTACCATGAAAGGAGATTACTCTAATTTGAATCCAGAAAGGTGAGCAAGACAGATTAACTGCCTGAAAATTTTCTTCGCCTTTAAGGTCCTCCATGAGAATGATTTGGCTGTCAAAGGACCATGGTCAACCTTTGAGGACTTTTAATCTATCTCATTCATTAAAGAATTCAAAGACTAGGAGTCCCGCATCCACTTCTCTTATAGCAACGTCGTCCTCCAATCGCCAGATATTTTGCAGAGTATTTTTCAGCGCTCCCTGATTGAAGGACCTTTTTGCTAGAAATTTTCCAACAATAAGCAAGGACAATCG
The DNA here is from genome assembly GCA_963277665.1 of Viscum album. Classification (NCBI taxonomy): domain Eukaryota; kingdom Viridiplantae; phylum Streptophyta; class Magnoliopsida; order Santalales; family Viscaceae; genus Viscum; species Viscum album. The sequence continues at coordinate 3,598,847 of OY728136.1, forward strand.
TTGTGAGAGAAACACATCTTCACTCTTCCATGTAACAATTACCGATTTTTCTTTATCAGTTAAGGAGAGGTTCTGTCAGCGATTCATTAGGTCTGGCTCCATTAAACTGAAAATGAGAACTTCCCTCATCCCCACAACCCCTTCGTCCCCGGGCTGCGTAGTCACACTTCTCCACGGGCTCCCCTCAAGTGTCGTCGCGCTTTGAGCTGCCGCACGCCTGTACCTTCACGGGCAAGCGCCTTCGTGGACCTGCGCCAGCACGCGAACCACCTTCTGATCGCAAACCAACACCTTCGGCGAACCAACGCCCAGTCGTGAACCAACTTAACACACACCGTGCTCCCGACCGAAACTCCTCACAAGCCTTCAAATCCCACTCCCACCGCGGATCAAACCCACTGCAGTCCAGGAAAAGGGGGCACCACAGGAAATAGGCTCCAGTTGTCCGCGGCCCACCCCCATCTGCGAACCACGTCCGCAGCTGCCGCGCCCCGCAACCTCCACTCACCCTGCGCGGTTCTTCCTTCGCGATCACACCCTGCACGACCCTTCCTTCGCGCTCACACCTTGTGCGGCCCTTCCATCGCGCTCCCACCCTACGCGATCACAGACCTGTCGCGGAAAAAATTCACATGCGCGAACCAAGAGAGACCCCCAAGCGCGAATCGAAATAAGCTCCCTGTGCAAACAAAAAACCCTGAGCAAACAAATCTCCCCCCGTGCAAATAACACTCCACCGCACAAACCAAATATTCCTTCACGAGCAACACACCCCTGCGCGACCAAAACTCCTCGTTCACGAACACAACTCCCCATCCCAAACCGAAAACTCCTTCGCGAACACACCCTTCACGGAAACTCCTTCGCGGATCCACCCTTCGCAAACCTGCCCTTCGCGATCCGTCCCTTCGCGAACCTACCCTTCGCAAACACTCCCTGCGATCAAACCCCGGCTGAAGGGTCGTAGCGCCCGCAGGAAACCGGCAACACTACTCAAACATGAGGGGTCGTAAACGACGAAGAACCAGCACCAAAGAACCCCCAACGAGGCCCAAATCTACAACACAAGGAGACCGAAACCAAAGAAACCGCAATGCCAGAGGGGGGGCCGAACGCCGGAACACAGGGAAGGAAGAAACTGGGAGAGCCGACGCAGTCGGAAACCCGCAGCCGGTGATGAAATGCGGAACCGTCACCTGGCGTAGATCTGGTAAGTCGTGCCGCCGCTGCTGCCAGAACACCGCGAACCCCAAAACCCTAGAGCGCTCTAGGGAGAGAAACTCTCTAGCAAGAGAGACATAAATCGATAAAATATTAATTGCTTAAATCGCCGTATTTTATCTATGGATTCCCAAAGTCAAGTTGTGTTTTTTCATAAATATATTTCCATGAAAATGTAACAATTATTGTTATTTTGACCAATAAATCAATTGATTCCAAATTAATATCATAGTTAATTGATTCTCAATTAATATCATGATTGATCAACCACACATTGAGGTTGGACTTAAAAAATGAAGATTGATGTAGAAAAAATTCAACCAACCTTAAAATACAAACAAATGAGTCATATAATAACCCATTTTTTGTCATAATGTCCTCACATTGCCAACATTCATCAAAATTGAACCTAAATCAATTTTCGTATGCGAAAATGGTTTAATTCAATGAAACTTGAAAATGATATAAAAATACGATTTCAAATAAAACTAAAAAAAACAACAACCATTAAAGTGCAAAACCATCAAATTAGGTTTAAAAACATCAAATGGCAAGATTAACCTGATATATGAGTTGATTAATAAAAATGGATTATGTAGATCAAGATTCAAAATAGCTAATCACGCTGGATTTATCATCGACCTTTTCATTGATAAATTATATTTAAAAAAAAAACATACATGAAACATGTTATCTTATCTCTCATCTTTAAGATGGATTGTAATTAATGTCATTGCATACAACGTTTTTAAAAACATATTTGAAATGTTAATTTTAAATTATTTTTAAAAAACAAAAAACAAAACTACAATCAAACCAACCCTTAAAACATATTTATATATGATTTCAAATTCACCAATATCACAAATAATAAAATAAATCTTTCAAACGATAATTGTGTAGAGAAAAATTTAATTAGAGAACCAGGGGAAAAAATGAACCATTGGTATAATATAATCTTAAAATAAATTGAACGGTATAAAATTAACTATGAATTAATCGATATATCAATGACAAGGTGTGAATTGATGGCTAATTATATCTAATTTCATTTATGCAATTTCAATAAAAAATTAATTTATCAATTAATGACTACATCGGGTTAAACGGATCCGACCTGTATGGCCAACCCATGGCCGCGCGCCGGAACTGAAATCGCTCCGCTCGGCCATATTTCGGGAGAAATGGCAGCCGCCTTGCCCCAACAAAAAAGAGAACAGGTTGAGACGCGAGCGCCCATGAAGAGATCGACATCTGTTGTGGTTGACTTGCACTGGGCTGCTCCCATTCGTCTTTCCTCTTCCCTCAGTCTGTATTAGCAGTTCATCATTTCTAGGTATGAAACCTCAACGGACGATTCTTATACTTTAATTATTTTTTTCTTTTACTCCAGTTCCGTTTTGGTGGATTGACAAACTGGTGACCGTTTTTTAGCGGGTCTCCTTTGTTTTGATTAATGGATTGAGTTTTTGTTAATTGTGGTGGCAAATTGCCTGTGCCTGCGGGAACCTCACGGAGGACGATGAGGTTTACCAAGGGCCTTCAAGAAGACGAAGAAGACGATGAAGAGGAGTTCGGTTCAAGAAGGGAGGGGTCTTCGCATAACAAAGGTGATTCTCATGCCCATTCGATTTGATAAGAGCTATGCGGGGGTCATATCTTGGGAAATGGACTACCGTCTCTATATATGTATATTTTTCATTTTGGTATTTATCTGCATCCGTTTTGTCCCCACATTTGATAAATTTTGAGTTATAGCGCTATATTTTGTTGTGAAGCAGAGCCCAAGAGCAATGATCAAACTGTCAATGCTGCTCGTTCGAAGCATTCGGTTACAGAGCAGCGGAGGAGGATCAAGATCAATGAGAGGCAAGTTCATCAAACCTCATTTTCAATTTTGATTCTAATTTCTGAGATTGGCAGTTAGATAGCTGTAATAGCATGGGGATGCCTTGAACACCGTTGATCTTGATTTCATTCAGATTTCAGATTTTGAGAGATTTGATACCTAACAGTGATCAAAAAAAGGATACAGCATCATTTCTTTTGGAGGTAATTATATGTAGGACTTAATTATCGTGCTTCTGCCTAGTCACATAGCAAGGCTTGTACCCTTAAATGGGTGGCTAATTTCTAATTATTAACGAATCCATGCAGGTTATTGAATACGTGCAGTATTTACAGGAAAGGGTTCAAAGATACGAGAGTTCATACCAAGGGTGGAATGCTGAGCCAACAAAATTGATGCCATGGGTAAATTTTATACTTGCCCTAATTTACTGCCCATTAATCTAGAATTCTTCTCATTGCACTTTTGCATGTCCCCTAAATTCTCATGCAGTTGTTTCATGGATTCTTCAAAGTTAAGAAGGCTAAAATAAAATGTATTATGATAAAATGAGAGACCCGAATCCTCAAGGTACTCTCTAAAGGAGGACTTGAGGTTCTTTTATAACAAATACTAAAGACCACACCGGACCTCAAGTCCGATGTGGGATGCAGACTCCAACACTCCCCCTCAAGCTAGGTGTACCTAACTTGAACACATAAAGAAAAAAAACAAAGCAATCAACAGACTGCAAACGCTCCCCCTCAAGCTGGACATACCTAGCTTGATGACAAAACAAGACGAAATAAAAAGAAACAAGTGACGATCGCAACTCCCCCTCAAGATCGCAGCTTCCCCTCAGGATGATGGATGTATGAAGTTGTCGCGGGCGCAACATAGGAACCACACAGATCGGGCCGGTTGACGGGGCGCTAGGAAATCCACACTAGCGGGGCCGATCGATGATACGTTGGGAAAGCCACACTAGCACCGGTAAAGCCGCACCTGTGGGGTCGACGATGGGAGGCGGGGATTCCGCAGAATCGTTGCGGGATCTGGCGGCGCCAAAGGGCCCAAATCAAAGGTGGTCGAGGTGCTGCGCCACGATGGAGGAAGCGCGGGGGCGTGCCGACAGACAGGCAGGCGGCTGTCAGGAGTCGTCGGGAGATGCCGACGACGGGAGGCGGGGATTCCGCAGGAGGTGCCAACGATGGGAGGTGGGGCTGCCTGGCAGAGGAGCAGCCACGGTGCACGGGAGCTGTCTGGATGGGGTGGCCGTCTGGAGTCGTCCTGCGCAGGGAGGGATCCGACATCGGAAGATGGGATCCGACCAAGGGAAGGGAGGGCCAGGTGTCCTGGAGAAATCCTCAGGGAGGGGCAGAGCCAAACTGAACAGGGAGGCGGGGTCGGTGAAAGTCGGGAAGTCGCTGGGAAGCGCTGAGGGAAGCGAGGGAAGGGAGGCGGAGGGTTGTCGGATCGGGTGGAAGGAGCCGTCGGGATCGGGCCGTCAACCGTTGCGGGATCTGGCGTCTGGATGGCGAGGCGCGCGCTGGAGGGTCGTCGGGATCGGGATGCCGGGAGTCGCGCGGGAGGGAGACGCCGGAAAAGGAGCCGCGACTGAGGCGGCGAAGGAGGCGGGCGGATCGAGACGCGTCGCGGAGGTCGGCCGGGAACCCACGCTAGATGCGGGGGTTGGGAGATGCCGCAACGGAGATGGGGCCGGCGGGAGGGCTTTTCTCGGGCGGGACGTAGGGCCGCAAGAGGAGCCGACGGGTGGAGGACCAGCCGAGGGAGGGGCTTCGGCGGGATGGAGTCGTCGGGATGGATCCGCTCGGGAGAGGAGGCGGGCCGTGAGGGAGGCCGAAGCAGGGAGGGATCCGCCGCCTGAGAAAAGAGCCCGGAGGGGCGGCGACAGAAAATAAACTTAGCCCTACATGAGGGGGGGCCGCCGCCCCCCATGGGGGAGAAAAATAATGAAAAACCCTAGACGGGATAAAATAAAAAAGGGAGGGAGGGTTCAAGATTATTTTCCCTCTGATACCATGTAGAATGATAAAATGAGAGACCCGAATCCTCAAGGTACTCTCTAAAGGAGGCCTTAAGGTTCTTTTATAACAAATACTAAAGACCACACCAGAGCTCAAGTCTGATGTGGGATGCATACTCCAACATAAAACATTAAATGAATTCCAACATTGAGTCCGTTGTAATTTTTTAATTCAATTCAATTTTTGGTATATTTTCCCTAAAGTCAAGGTGTTGGATTTGTAATCTTTGTTTATGCTAGTCTTTTATGGTAGAGTTTCTTTCATGTAATTCATTTAATTTAAGATGGTATTAGAGATTTTGATTATTGATAGACTAGTGTTGTCAAAGGCGCGTTGAGGCGCGTGCCTTGGCAAGAGGTGTTATGAGGCGTGCTTGGAGCGCCTCGCCGATGGTTAGGCGTGCCAAAGGCGCGCCTCATGCGCCATTCTTGGAGGCGTTAAGGCGCCAGGCGCCGTAAAGGCGCACCATGCTCCGATCCCATGCTCCTCCGTTCGGGTCAGGCAACTTTGTTGAAGGAGGAATGACCGGTCGCCAACATCTCTGCTGAAGTCTGTCGGCGCCTCTGTTGACGGAGGAATGACCTGCCGCAGGCGCCTTTGCTGAACTCTGCTGACTGCTGAGAAGAACAATCGGGGTTGGTCGCTGGCGCCTCGGTTTTTTTTTGTCTGGTCGCCAACGCCTCCAGTTTGTGTTTTTTTCTGGGAGTGTGAGTCTTTTTTTTCAAGGCACCACTCAGTCTCGTTTTTTGTGTCAACTTTTTTATCCAGTTTGTCATTTGTGTGATGTGATTATCATCTTTATATTAAACTTTTTTATTCATTCATTATTTTTGTCCAAATTTGTGTCAACATCAATTTGTTTTTTTGTTCACCTTTGTGATTTTGCCTTAAATACTGAAATGAAAATGAAATTATATTTAAAATTTATGTTGATAATCACATGTTCTATAATTTTAGTATCATGCGACTTGTTGCATTTTTAATTTAAAAAATTATTTAATTATATTATAATATTAATATGTTTCATTATTTTTACATTATAGATAGATGTATAAGATATTTTTAGGACTTGTAAACTTTTTCAAACAATTATTTTTAATTCTAGACGATGTGACCTGTATCATTTTTAATTCCAGACAATTATTGAATTCTATAATAATATTGTTGGACCCCATTTAAGTTTAATGGGTATTTCTGAGTCCCACATCGGACTTACCCTTCTTGTAATTTGTTTTACTCATCTATAAAAGAACGTCTCCACCTCTCATTGAGGTAAGGAGAATTCACCAATAACATGGTATCAGAGGGAAATTAATCCCGAACCCTCCCTCCCCTGCAGATTCCCGGTTCTGTCCGGCCCCGCCACTCTCCCCTCTGCATTTGCCCTTCCCGGCGGGCCTTCCCCCTCTGCCCTAGCCCTTCCTGGCGGCCCTCTCTCCCGGCGCGCCTCCCATCTCGGCGACCCTCTCTCCCGGCGCGCCTCCCCTCCCGGCGGCCCTCTCTCCCGGCGCGCCTCCCGACGCGACGACCTTCCCGCAGTGTTCCTCCGCTCCCGACCCAGGCGCGACCCCTCTGCCGGATCTTCTCCCGGCGGATCTCCCAGGCAGCGGATATCCCTCCCTGCCGGCACCATCTTCCCCAGAGTCCCCTTCCGCGGCGGCTCCTTCCGCCCTTCCTGCGGCTCTTCGATTTTCCAGGCGCGATCGACCCCTGCCCGTCGGCTTCATTCCGCCCTGACGAAGGCACGCGGCTCCCTCTGCGCCGCTTCCCCACACGACGACTTTCCTGCACCCCTCCCTACTGCGCGCGACGGACGTCGGCTTCCCCAATCCCGGCGAAACTTCTCTACGCGCGTAGCCCTCTTGGTGCGACGGGCTCTAGCCGTGACGGCTCCTCCGCCTCGCCTCCTCCGCAGCGCCGCCCTCCCGGCGTCCCGATCCAGATCTACTGCCGGCGCAACGACCCTCTGCTCCCGCATCTCCTTCTGCGGCGGATCTTCCCCCCCTGCCGGCCCATCTCTGCCTGCTCTCTTCCCCGGCGACCCTCCGTCGCTGCCCCTCCCGAGCACTACCTCCCTTACCCGGCGGCCTCCCTTCCCCGGAGGCTCCATCCCGGGCGGCACTCTTCCACAAGCGGTTTCCGGCTCCCCGCAACTGCCGGCTCCCGCTCCCACTTCTCCCGGCGAGCAGAACAGCCGGCTCCTCCAGCAGCCGGCCTCCACCTCTGCCGGCTCCTCCAGCATCCGACCGACTCCTGGTTCGACCTCGCGCCGCCCGTGCCTCTCCGCCGCAACCTCCGAGCAGCGCCGGAGCTCCCTGGCCTTCCAGCTCGACGCCGCTCCGCCGACTGCCCCTTAGGCTGACGCTCTCCTTCGGCCGTACCAGCACCAGGTTTGCCCGCGACCATCGGTAGCAGATCCAGGCCGGCCGCTCACCTCGCGGCACCTCCGGTCGTCCTCCTGCCAGGCGACCCCCCCTTGCCCCGCCTCTGTCCAGGCGTGACTCCCTCCAGGCGACTGCGGCCCACCAGTCCGGTGCTTCCCCACACAATCCAGGAGTTTCCTGTTTTCTGGATTCAATGCGGTCATCCGGCCCCGCCCACCCGCGGCACTCCCGACGACGTTTGACTGGACAGTCTCCCGACGCTTCTCGGCTACTGCATCTGATGCGGTCTCTCGGTCCGCCTCCAGCGGATTCCCGACCCCGTCCTGAGCATCGACCCTCTTATCCAGCCACCATTGCTCAGACTATTAGCTCCACTGCCTGCCTATCTCATCGATCGTCAGTCTGGATGCTCGACTCCGGTGCGTCTCAACATCTCACAGGTGATTTTGGTCTGTTCACTACCTACCATCCATCGACCAGTGCTTCTCCGATCACTATTGCTGATGGATCAACAATCCCCATTGTGGGCTTTGGCACATGCCTTTTGACCCCGTCTATGAGTCTGCCTTCCGTTGCTCACGTTCCTCACAACCAGTTTAATCTTTTTTCCATCAGCCAACTCACCAAAGATTTAAACTGTGCTGCTATTTTTACATCTTCTGGTGTTGTGTTTCAGGAGCGATCGACGAATCGGGAACTTGGTCGAGGTCATCTTCAGGCCGGGGTGTACATTCTCGATATCCCACACCCTATTGCCTGCCCATCCACCTCAGCCCGTGCCCTTGATCTTCATTCTCGCCTTGGCCATCCACCGGCTTCCGTCCTACATAAACTTTGCCCCCAATTTAGTCCTAATATTTCATTCCATTGTGAACCCTGCAAATTTGCAAAACATCACCGGGTGACATATGTACCTCGCTTGGACCCGCGTGCCGCGAATCCTTTCGACCTTGTTCACTCCGATGTATGGGGTCCTTGCAGGGTTCCTAGCCAGCCCGGGTACCAGTATTATATTACCTTTATTGATGACTACTCCCGCATGACCTGGCTATACCTTCTTCGTGATCGGTCTGAAGTATGTTCTACCTTTCAGACCTTCTACAATGAAATTCATACTCAATTCTCAACCTCGTTGAAATGTCTCCGCTCCGACAATGGACGAGAATATTTATCCTCCACCCTTCAACAGTTTCTCAAGGATAAATGCATCATTCACCAGACATCTTGCCCCGATACACTGTAGCAGAATGGAGTGGCCGAGCGGAAACACCGCCATATTCTGGAGACTGCTCGTGCCCTCCTATTTCACATGAAGGTGCCTCTCCAATTTTGGTGCGATGCTATCCTGACTGCTACCTACTTCATTAACCACCTCCCTTCTTCTATCCTTCAGGGGGAGACTCTTTTTCGGACTCTGTTCTCCTCTCCCTCTCTTCACTCCCTTCCCTTGCGTGTCTTTGGATGTCTCTGTTATGTCTGTGACACGCGACCCGGTCTCTCCAAACTCTCTCCTAAATCCCTCCGCTGCATATTCCTCGGCTATTCCTGTACTCAGCGCGGCTATCGATGCTTCTCTCCGGACCTACGACGGTATATCATCTATGCCGACGTATCGTTCGTTGAGAGCTCTCCTTTTTCACATCTCTCTCCCCATCCAGACTCTGACATTGATGATTGTCTTCCCCTCATCATCCACCCTCCACTAGTGTCTCCCCCTGCTGCTGCTGATCACCATTTTGGTGCGGTCTGCTCTCGCCGCCCATTGCCTGTACCCCTGTCTTGACCGAGGACACCATCGTCCCCGCTTCGTCCGATGCTCCTGCCCCGACACCGGACGACTTGCCCATTGCACTCCGGAAAGGTACTCGTTCGTGCCAGAGTACACCTTTATTTGTATCTTCATACAGGGGTCTGTCAGCTCTGGAGACAGTATCGATTCCTCGAACCGTTGGTGATGCAAAATCTCACCCAGGGTGGCTAGCAGCAATGCGGGATGAATTGCAGGCTCTGGAAGAAAATCATACTTGGGATCTTGTCCCCCTTCCAGCAGGCAAACAGGCGGTTGGCAGCAAATGGATTTACACTGTCCGGCTCAATCCCGATGACACTCTCCATCGACTCAAAACCCGCCTTGTGGCTAAGGGCTTTGCACAAACTTACGGGTGGACTACTTTGATACATTCTCTCCAGTGGCCAAGATGACCTCCGTCCAATTATTCATCTCTCTGGCGGCACATCATCGTTGGTATCTTCATCAGCTGGATGTCAAGAATGCCTTCCTCCATGCCTTTCTTGAGGAAGAAGTTTATCTGCAACAGCCACCCGACTTTTGTGCCTCCGGCGTCGAGTCTCAAGTCTGTCGACTCCGCCGCTCTCTGTACGGCCTCAAGCAATCTTCTCGTGCTTGGTTCGGCCGCTTCAGCACTGTTGTCACTGATTTTGGCCTCTCTTGAAGTATGAAGGATCACACGGTTTTTTACAGAACGACTCCTGCTAGCTGTATCCTCTTGGTGGTCTATGTGGATGATATCATCATCACAGGGAGCGACTCCACAGGAACCGCCAACCTCAAGGCGCATCTTCACCACCACTTTCACACCAAAGATCTTGGTCCCCTCACCTACTTCCTTGGCATCGAGGTCTCCCGTTCTGCGGACACTATCTCTCTCTGCCAACGCAAGTATGCTCTTGATATCTTGCAGGATGCAGGTTTGAGCACAGCAACTGCAGTGGACACTCCTCTTGAGCCTGGGGAACGCTCTTTCCATACTGACTCGGAGCCATTTCCTCATCCCGAGAGCTATCGACGTCTGGTGGGTAAACTTAACTACCGCACCATGACGCGACCAGACATTGCCTGCGCCGTTGGCAAAGTCAGCCAGTTCATAGAGCATCCAACCAGATCTCAGTGAGATGCTGTCCTCCGCATTGCCAAATACATCAAGAAAGACCCTGCACGTGGCCTTCAGCACTCACATCATGCTCATTTGGATGTTGAGGCCTTCTGTGATGCGGACTATGCAGCTTGCCTCGCTACCCGCAAGTCTACTTCGGGATTCGCCGTGTTCTTCGCCGGTAACCTCATCTCTTGGCGCAACAAGAAGCAGACTGTCGTCTCCAGATCGAGTGCAGAGGCCGAATACCGCGCCATGGCCACGGTCACCTCACCACTGAGATCCTCTGGCTTCGTCATCTCCTCCATGAGCTCGGCTTCTCGGCGCAAGCCTCTGCTCATATCTGGTGTGACAATCAGGCAGCCACAAAGATTGCCTCGAATCCCGTCTTCCATGAACGAACGAAGCATATCGAGGTGGACTGCCACTTTCTTCGCCACCATCTGGAGCAGCAGCATATCAGCTTTGGCCATATTCCGACGACAGATCAGCTTGTCGACATCTTCACCAAAGGCCTCCCAGGAGCTCGCATTGACTCTCTCACTACCAGGCTGGGTATTCACAGCATCCATGACCCAGCTTGAGGGGGAGCATGAGATGGTCTTTGTGTCTTGTCATCTTTTTTTTTTCTTTGTGGGACTCAATCCAATCTGGGCATGTCCAGCTTGAGGGGGAGTGTTGGACCCCATTTAAGTTTAATGGGTATTTATGAGTCCCAAATCGGACTTACCCTCCTTGTAATTTATTTTACTCATCTATAAAAGAACGTCTCCACCTCTCATTGAGGTAAGGAGAATTCACCAATAACAAATATTATCATGTTTTATTCAGTGACCTAAAATATTGTTGAAAATTATGTAAATTTAATAATTTCATGGGATGCGCCTTCGTTTCGAGAGGCGCGCGCTTCACGCCGTGTCTCGCGACGCATCCCCAAGCGGCCTTTGCGCCTTATTGCACCGCGCCTTTGACAACACTGTGATAAACCTTTTGATAGGGAGGGTGGGTGGGTGTATCAGTCTCTCCAATGAACTTCTCGTAACTGGTCAAAGAAAGGAAAAGTAAAATGAGAAAGCCTTTGTTAAATGGGTAACTTGCTCGTTGCTGCAAATTCGTAATTTTCATGACACTTATTTCACATTCCTTTTTATTCCATTCATTTTATTTAAATGATGGACCCTTATAGAAAATGACCATTAAAAATATATTACTCCGTGATTCCTTGAGGGGATTAAAACCAAAACCTCTCCATTGGAGAAAGAACAGGAATAATTGATAACTGAATCACAGTTTTGCATGATGGTTTGTACAATGGAATGATTTTATTGTAATGATAAATGGTGTTTAGTGCGGGATTACATAACGGAAATACTGGAATTTTTTTTACGCGCAAATCTGTGCAGCTCTTAATCCTATCATATATGTTTTTTTAGTGTATTTTGAATGACCTTATTTGCCTTGTAAGTATGGTTCAGGTGAAATTTTGGATTTTTTTATAAATTAAAGCAGATTGCTTACCTGCATATATCTTTCCTTTTGCACTCTACCCGCACATTGGAAGGCCTGTTAAGATTCAATTTTGAAGTTTTTGAGACATTGCTTCAAACTCCAATATTTCAAACTCCAATATGGCAAACAAGTCTCCCTAACACTGTAGAATTGGTTCATCATTGGAAGGCCTGTTAGGATTCACTTTTGAAGTTTTTGAGACATTGCTTCAAACTCCAATATTGCAAATAGTCTTCCTAACACTGTAGAAATGGTTCATCGTTACATAAATCAATGAGCTTGTCAAAAAATGTTACACCTCATGTTTAAACCTAAGAACGGTGAATATGGGTAAGCTTAAAATCTTTAATTTTATACAATCAGGCCTTGAATTTCTACATTTGTGCATGGTTTGAAATCTTCTTCAAATGGAGTTCTAAGGCAGGAACAAGAATTTATTGGATTTTTAGGTTGTGAAGTGAGAAAAAGAGATATAGCCATCCACAACAGTAACACTAAAATGACTATTTTGGTTGTCAAAATGACGTCTGTTACTTACCTTATCACTCATGATAAACAGTTTGTGTTAGTCCCTCAATAGGGTGAATCAGGTATGCAATGCTCATGCAGTTAAAACACTTTCTCCTTTAACTCTCACTGCCCTAAATGGATTCCGACATCTCAACCTTGATGGTCACTTACTATGCTCTTTTTCTTGGACGTTGATCTAATTTAATCCACTTGACTAGCCCTTTGTTACCGGATGTTCTTAAGATTCCTTTTACACTCTTTTGGTGTGCATGCGTAAAGTAAATAGGGACATGAGAATTTACTTGGTTCACTCTCACTGGACTACTCCAAAGAGCATTCAATGTGGATCCACCAAATCACTAAAAGCTCACTGCTCTTCAAATGGGGTTCGGGCTAGGTTGCTCCTTGCCCAGACTCACCGCCTTACAAAGTTTAGGGTTGACTGACTGTTGCTCAGGGCTCACTGCCTTCCTCCTCCTTTGCTTACTGCACTGAGGTAGGATCTCCTCACAATTTATAGACATGTAGGTCCCTTCACCAGCATCACTTGCATGGTTGCACCGAGTGTGGATCGGTGCTGTTGAAGTCCTCTTGATGCGCTTCACAGACTCGCTGTGATCTCCTCTCGAACAACCTTCTTTTTGCTTCCAGAATTATGTTTGGAATGTCACCTTCACTGCTCATCAACAACGTCTTCCTTATTCCTTTGGGTGAGTCTTCAACGGGTGCCAATCTCTTCTTCTCCCTTCCAACCCCTCGCCTAGAACACCTCTCTTCCTTATGGAGTCCGGATATGCGATCTGCTCTGGTCTCTCACACGTGCCTCCTGCTTCCGGTCAATCTCCTATAAAATGAGGGATCATACCCAAACAAATCGAACTCCTATTAGCGTCATTATGGTCCATTCAAATTGCCCATAACTCCCCATGATTTTCCTGCACGATTTTCATAACCGCAGTCCACCAAATAACTGCTTTGTGACTCATTTCTCTTTCTCTTGCGGCATGCATTAAATCTCCATTTAATTCACTTGGTTAGCGCTGCAGTCACTTTCGAATCTTGCTTGAATCTTGCTTGAATCATGACATAAATTTGAGTGCCATGATTATTAAACCAATTAGGAACGGTTCATGCATTATCTGAGTCAAATCCTTCGCATTTGGTGTGCCTTTTACCAACACACACACCAACACGACTTGCCTTCGAACACCATGGCTGTGGTCTTTGCTCCACAGCCCGTTGGCCGTGTTGCTTTCTTTCGTAGAATCCCGATAAGCCACTTTCGTTGTTCGAAGCAAACACCTTCGCCACGACCATAACGGTCCTTCCTGTGGCTCATAGGTAGACTCTCAGGACACCACGCCCATCACTACGACGTGGTCCGCCTCCCTTGACCGTGTTGACCACTTCAAACATTAGGTCTTCAATGTAGCACAAACTCTCGACCACAACGACTGATCTACGATGTGGCACAAAAACATTGCCCGTGTTGCACTCAACACGACATGTGCTACGGCGTGGTCAACCCTCTATAGGTTCCGGACGCAGCGGAAGCGTGCGATGGGTCGTGCCCAACTTTGCTTTTTTGTTATGATTGATGATCAATTCGAGATTTACATGATGATAAACGCCGTGATCAACGTAATTGAATAAAAAAAACAGACAAGGATAAAACGTTGGAGCTAAGCGCATGATCATCACACATTATTTTTAATTAATTTAATCAATTAAAGACTTATCTTGCGAGAATTCTTTCTTCGTTGATGGATCTGACAACAAATCTACGTTGTACCATCGTTGCGTTGTAGGAATCAAGAGCAGATTTCCTCTAGCGGTGATTCACACATGTTCCTCAAATCTCTGAACATCGTTGTAGGAATCTTCGGGTGCTAGCATGACAGATCTCATCGTTTGCTTCGTTCGTCTTTGATCGCCATGAGAATCGATTATAAAGCATTCTCCTTGATCTCTCTTGACTTGAGAGTGAGAGGTGGAGGAAGACCGCTCTCCGTTCTTGGGAGCGTTCTTGGAGAAGGAAGCTCTTTAGGGTTTTGAGATGATTCTCCGGATTCGTTGTGCACAACAAAACAAATGAATTGACTCTCTTGAAAAATAATATAGTTGAGTTTATATATCTCTAGGGTTAAAAATAAATAATTGCACAAGTGTCTATTATTTATTTAATCCCTTGCGGAACCCCATGTCTTAAATAATAATAATAATATTATTTCCCGACATGCGCTTAACCTGCGAATTAAAATTAAATATTATTTATTCAAATAATATTCAATGTATATTATTTCTTACCGGACCGAAAAACTCGGTCCGCCGTTCCTCTACAATATTTATCGGGCCTTGAATAATGTATATTTATTTATTAAATAAATATCACTGCATTATTCGCCAATAAATAAATAAATATTATATTTACTAAATAACAAATAAATATTTATTAAATATTATTCTCACACAATATTCTCTCGAATAATTGATGACTATATTCGATCAAACAAATATAAATAATTATTAAACCACGTGCGGGATTAATATTTATTCAATTTGTTAAATAATAAATAATAATATATATTATTTAATTGAGATTCTGGACACACTTAGAGTGTGACCCTCTAGGCTCAGAGATATTAGGCGAAACAGTTTAAAGTTCAAAGTTAGCGTCTGGCAACACGCCAAGACACCAATAGAGAAATAAGTTAATGCCGCAACGACATAATACCTAATACAGATGCTTACTGTGTAATATAATTCTTTTATCAAGATATCTCTAATCAAGCAGGTTGCATGCTGGTGCCATCAACTTATGTGCATGATGTCTCTTTCTTTGAATTTTAGGAAATCGAACTTGCTTATAAAACTCCATGACCATGAATTTATTTAGGTTATATCATTTCCATCAAAGGGTATGAGATATCGACTTTCGTTAAAGAACAGAAGGGACAAATCATTTCTCGCATTATTCATTAATGCAATATTACTCGCAACGCACCCAACGTATCCTACATTGCCACGAACGTATGCTTTCACGGTTTTCATCAATACATCAAAGTACGTGACTCATAATACTCATTAATAATAATCTTAAAGTCTAATGATCAATACACACGTCCACAAATAGGAAAATCCAATGACACATATAAATGTGAATTTTCTACTGGCGGGTCTCGTTCTCATAATATCTTATACTGGATATTACCAAGGGCGTACGCCATGAGAAGGTGTCTCAAAGTCCTATTAATCTCCACCCCTGATAGCCTGAATCATTTGTCCTTCAAATGATTTCATCCGACCATAAAACATATATTTAAGAATATTGTCGTGACACTTCTGAGTTCTCATCATAGCGGAGAACTGTTATGACCTTTTAGTGCGACAATTACTTTTAGGACATTATCACATACTATGTTATGCAGAAGAACAATCATGATGTGATAAGAAGTTTTTAAATATTCAAAATTATGAATACAAGTTATCAGAAAGTACAATAAGTTGGTTCTAGGGCATCAACTGAAACAGTCTCCCACTTGCACCAGGGCCAATTGCTAATAACCTTCAGTCCACTAGCTCCCACATGATACTCATGCTTTTGCTGTGACAGACCTGTAGTCAAGGGGTCTACCACGTTTTCTTCTGTGAGAACTCTGCTTACTGCAGCTTCACCCCTTTGAGAAAAATCACTCAAGTGGTGATACTTCCGGAGTATATGCTTTGTTCGTTGATGCGACCTTGACTCTTTTGCAAGTGTCACCGCCGCTGTATTATCAAAGTACAATGTGATGGGGTCTTTATTGCGAGGTACCACATCAAATTAATGGACAAAGTTCCGCATCCAAACGGTTTTTTTGGTTGCATCAGAAGCCGCTATATACTCGGACTCCGCTGTAGAATCAACGACAACTGATTGCTTTGAACTCTTCCAGCTCACAGCTCCTTCGTTGAGATATAAAACATATCTTGACTGCGACTTCAGATCATTTTGATCTGTTTGAAAACTAGCATCAGTATAATCCCTGATGACTAGCTCATCGTCTCCTCCATACACCAGGAACATATCCTTAGTTCTTTTCAGATTCTCGAGGATAACCTTAAAAGCTGATCATTGCTGTTCTCCTGGATCTGCTTGATATTTGACTACCATGCTCAATGCGTAGGTAACATCAAGTCTAGTACATAACATGACATACATGATTGATCCTATCGCAGAAGCGTACAAAATCTTACTCATTTTCTCTTTCTCCTATTATGTTTGAGGACACATTTTCTTAGAAAGATGTATACCATGTGACACTGAAACCAATCCTCTCTTGGATTGTTCCATACTAAATCTCTTTAGTATCTGGTCAATGTATGTACTTTGACTTAGTCCAAGCATCCTCTTGGATCTATCACGAATGATTTTGATCCCTAGAATATAGGTTGCTTTACTTAAGTCCTTAAGAAACACTTGTTTAACCAGAGTCCTTAACCGACCGTAAGACTGATATGTCGTTTCCAATAAGTAATATGTCATCAACATATACTACGAGGATAATGACTGCATTTTCATTAAACCTCTTATAAATACATGACTCACATTCGTTCTTAATGAAACCAAATTATTTTATAGCTTCATCGAATTGAATGTTCCATGATCTGGATGTTTGCTTCAATCCATAAATGGATCTCTGCAACTTGCAAATCTTTTTGGCATCACCTGAAGTTACCAACCTTTCTGGTTGTGTCATATAGACATTTTCCTGCAGGTTCTCATTAAGGAAAACAATTTTGACATTCATTTTTCAAATTCCATAGTCATGGAAAGCTGCTATAACAAGTAGAATTCTGATGGATTTAAACATGACAACTGGTGAAGGTATCATCGCAGTCAATTCTTTGACGCTATTTAAAGCCTTTAGCCACCAACCTTGCTTTATTGGTATTTACTTTACCTTCCATGTCCCGTTTTCTCTTGAATACCCATTTGCACCCTACGAGCTTTACATCAACTGACGCATCGACCAGAACCCAAACTTGGTTCTGATACATGGAATCCATTTCAGAATACATGGCTTCTTGCTATCTTGCAGCTTCTGAGTTCTCTACTGCCTCTTTGTAGGAGAGAGGTTTATCATTTTCAATCAATAATGAGTTACCATCTTCGGTGACTAGGAAACCGTATCTTTGGTTCTCTTACAGCTTCTGAGTTCTCTACTGCCTCTTTGGTCCGAATGCTTGCGGCCCATACTGCGCACTAGGTCGCAACTCTGCGGGTGGGGTACTGTAGCATTTCTGACCAATTGTAGCAGAGCTGACTGACCAACATCGACATGACACTGTAGCAGCCCGGACTTTGGCACGACTACTGTAACAAGTCGGACTTTGGAGACACCAGTACCGTAGCTTCATGGACTTCCAGCCGCCGTCCATTGTAGCACTTTAGACTTGGGTGGCCGCGACACTGTAGCGATGCAGACTTCCCGCCGCCTTTCACTCGAGCACAACAGATTTTCTGTACGGTTTGTGGAATAGTGCTCCGTCCTCCTTTTTAGCCCATTTCGGGCTATGGTTTCTTGGTTAGAAACTTTGAGCGATCTCCTTGTAATTGTGCTCCCAAATTTCATAGTGATATTTCTGCCTTTTCGTGGATGCAGTGATCATTTTTCCTGAACCACGTAAATCTCTGTGTCCAAGATCTTCTTCTTTTGTTTTTTTCCCTTTTACTCTTCTATGAATCGTTTTTTCGCTTTGTTGCTCCCGACGTTTTTCGCAACATTGTGCTCCTACGCAGTACTTGTGTTTCGGGAATTATTTCTTCCATAGGGACCTGTGAAATCTGTTCCTGTACCAACTCTTGTGTATCTTGAGCATCAACTTTATTGAAGTCAATCTTGCCCTTATTATCCATTTTGAGGATGTGCTTCCTCTCAAGAAATACAGCTTGTCTGGTGACAACCACTTTCTTGTCTGAGGGGTTGTATAGGCAGTATCCCTTTGTTTCTTTGGGATACTCTATAAAGACACACTTTGTGCCCCGAGGTGTTAGTTTGTTGCCTGAGAAGGCCTTAACAAACGCCTCGCAACCCCATACACGTTTATGCGACAAAACGGTTTTTTTTCCACTTCATAACTTGAAGGGAATTCCATTTTCCGCTTTAGTTGGTACTTGGTTTAATGTATATGCCGCATTTTGTATTGCATATCCCCAAAAGGATAATGAAAGATCTACATGACTCATCATTGACCTTACCATGTCTAACAAGGTACGATTCCTCCTTTCACTAACACTATTCCATTGTGGTGTGTAAGGTGGAGTGATTTGAGATAGAATCTCAAACTCTCGTAAAAGGTCGATAAACTCTTGGTCAAGGTATTCACCACCTCGATCCGATTGATACTTCTTTATCTTCTTGCCAAGTTGATTCTCTACTTAATTCTCGAATTGTTTGAATTTCTCAAAGGACTCAGACTTATACCTCATTAAGTAGGCATAGCCACATCTACTCAAGTCATCAGTACAAGTTATGAAGTAATTATACCCACATCTAACTTCTACTGGAAATGGTCCACACACAACAGTGTGTACCAATCTTAGAAGCTCTGTGACCCTTTCATCCTGTCCACCGAACGACGGTTTAGTCATTTTGCCTTGTAAACAAGCATGACATCTTTCAAGTGGTTTTAGCTTGGAAGAGTCTAAATAACCATCTTGACAGAGCTTTGTCAAACCCTTCTCGTTTACGTGACCAAGACGGTGATGCCATAGTTGGGTGTTATATGAGTCGTGTGAACATGATTCCTTATCTATTGACAATACTTGGTTTTCGTAATTTAATATTTAAAGACCATTAGTTAAATGTGTCATGCCATAACATATGTTGTCTTTATAAAAGAAACAACTTTTATTTGCAAACTTGAAAATAAAACCATCTGCATCCAGGCATGATACAGAAAATATGTTATTGGTAACCGTTGGTACATAATAACAATGCTTTAAAACCAATATCATTCCCGTTGACAATGAAAGGTGGTAGTCACCAATGGCTAGAGCAGCTAGCCTTGCACCATTGTAAATCCCGATAAAAGGGAAGACATTGCCTTTATAAAAGAAAACAAACACCACAGAGTACACAAACTGAAGTAAACACTAAGTAAGCTGTAAAACAAACGTGCTGCAAGTACAAGGGGCCAGAAATACAAGCCCAAAAGGAAGGTACAGCTACAACTGAAAGTAAAGTACAACTCAAAGGACAACAGCTGAAGGGTGACAAGCCGCTCCTGGATAGTCCTCCGGCTTCCTACCTGAAGGGTAGGTACAGATCTCCTCCTCAGCACTCCATGTCCGTCCGTCTCCTCCGGGTACCGACTCGTCGTGAAATCCACCTCTGGGCAGCGACGACTACTAAACTTGGATCCTCCGTGGGTTCGGCAGCGACGACTACTAAACTTGGATCTTCCGTGGGTTCGACAACGACGAAAATCCACCTCTCCTCTAGCAATCTTTCGGAATCTGCTTGGTTCCTGCATTTGGATACAGATGGGAGCACCACAAGCTGTATCTAATGCTCAATGTGTAGATATTAAAAGATTACTCTCGATAACGAACGCACCTTTAACTTCCCTTTGCTTCTGGGCGCAGTTCTTATTTTAGTGACTTTGCTTGCCACATGCAAAACATACAAGTCTCATTTTCCTTACTCTGCCTCTGGATCTTCCTCTTCTTGGTAGGATAGTGCTCGGGAGCTTTAGACTTGTTATGAGTTTTGGCCCCCTTCGCCTTGTTCTTCATTTTCTTATTTATCATAAAAACCGCGGGTTTGTCACGCCCAATGTCCTTATTCACTTGGTGAATTAAAGTAAGAAGTTACGAAAGACTCTTCTCATTATTGCTTATATTATAATTAACAATAAAATTGGAGGTCTTGGGCAGCGATGAAAGTATGAGATCTGTGCACAATTCATTTGAGAATTTAATCCCTAAGATGTCTAAGCGTTCAATGTAGCCAATAAGCTTGAATACATGAGGCCCCGTTAGTGGAGACTCTCCAAGCTTAATTATAAATAAAGCATCGAAGATCTCGTATCTCTCTTATTTCGCCTTCTCTTGATAGAGACCCTGAAGGTGAGACATCATGCTATACGCATCCACGCCCTCATGTTGCTTCAAAAGCTCATTGGTCATAGATGATAGCATGAAACACTGAACATCTGTAACATCATTCAAATGTTTCTGATAGACATACAACTCTTCATCACTAGCCTCATTACCAGACGCATTAGGAATAAGTTCTTCCAGCACATACAATTTCTTTTCATGACGAAGGATAACGCCTAAGCGCCTTTGCCACTCTTGGAAATTTGTGCCGAGAGAAGGTTATCCTTCTCAAGTATGGATCACAGTGATATGTTTGAAGTCATTTTATTGCTGTGTCTACAAACAAGATGTGCAAAATTTAGTATTTTATCTGATAAAATTTAGACAAATAAATAAATATTATATTATTTAATCCATAGTTTTCAATCTCGGATCGCGGCGCGACGCGACGGGGTCCCATAGCGGGATAGCGGCGACGCGGATCGCGTCACGGCCGCTTTTTTTATCCAATCGCGGGGCAGTTAAATTATAGAATTTTACAAACATATATGTTGAAAAATTAAACACAAAACATAAAAAGTAAAAACACATTCAAATTCATACTTAAAAACATTCATAAATTTATCATAATACATCAAACACATGTCCCATCCAATTATTCATAAACAACCATGAGAACATCCAAAGTTCAATTCAATCATCTTCTTCATTTTCAAGATCTTCCATTTCTTCTTCACCTTCACTTTCACTATCATCACTTTTATAAATCTCTTCTTCATTTGCTTCACCATCATCATCATCATATGATTCATGTTCATCGTCTTCTTCTTCTTCTTCAATAACCATTCTTGTTTTTCCTTAGCTTGAACTTGAAGCATGGGTAACTCCTCCTTTTGTTTTCCTCATATAATGAAAAGGTTCACCGGCCCCTGTAGCTTCCTCAACTAATCTCCAAGTCATGGTGTTGTCATCCTCAAACACCAATTCATCTTCACCACCATCTTCATCACCATTCATTTGCCCTAAAAACCACTCACTACTATCATCATCAACATTCTTTAGGATAATGGGATCAGTGACATCTCTGTAATCAAACCGGTCCTTCAAAGTTAAGTTGTATTTGATGAACACCAAGTCTTGCAACCTTTGATGCTCTAGTCGACTTCTCTTTTTAGAATGAACCTGTTTTATGAAAATTAAAAAAATATTGGTATCACTAATGAAGTTTAAGCTTAAATGAAACTTGAAAGCGAGTTTAGAATTGATACTAAGTTACTTACATCAAAGGCACTCCAATTCCTCTCGCATCCCGATGAGCTACATGTCAAGCTCAAAACTTTGATGACAATTGTCATCAAAGATGGTGTTCCTCCTTCATAATTCTTCCACCATTCAGCTGCAATTATTATTTATTAGCATTGTTTTGTAATGATCTAAAATTAAGAATCATGTAATGTAATTAAATAATCAAGATAAAAATAAACTCTTACCAGGAGCTATTGTACTCCGTTGTCGCATGCAACCTTTCCCACCAAAGAGGCCTTGTGCACTTATATATTTTGCCAATTCTAAACAAGCATTGTCTTCCTCATCAGGGCTAGGAGACAATCTCTCTATACAATCATATTAGCCTTTCATCACCTTTGCATCTCTTTCAATACTTGGATTTCCATAGAAAAATTGAGGATTTAAATAATAACCTGCAACATGCAATGGATGATGCAATTGAGAATTCCATCTTTCATCAATTATCTCAAATATATCCTTAAACTTGGTTTCATCATTCTTGAAAAGCTTCTGAATTGTCTCTTTTGCCCTGTCCATAGCCTCATAAATGAAACCCATTGCGGGTTTCTTCTCATTATCAACCAATCTAAGAACTTCTACAAGAGGTCCCATAGCCTTGAGGCTATAAACAACATCATTCCAAAATAATGGCATCAATACAGTGTCGACAACATGCTTTCCTTTTGTTTCTTTTGAATTTTTGGATCTCAACCGCTCTTCAGAAGTGAACAGCTTTCTGAGATTATTTTTTTTGCAAATACAACCTTTGTAAAGTTAAAAAGGTTGCAGTAAACCGAGTAACTTCATATCTCACTAACTCAGTTTGCCAATGTTTTCCAAAATTAAATCAAGACAATGTGCGGCGCATGGAATCCAAAATAAGTGTTGCCTCTTAGCCATCAACAACTTGCCTAAAATCATACAAAATCAATAACAAACAATTAAATGTTTAAGCTGTTAACTGAATTGATTATATTAAAATGAAATGGAAGCACTTTTAAAAATTAAAAAAACAAATTTTTTTATTACCGGCTAACTTGAAATTGCTTCCATTGTCCGTAACTACTTGCACAACCTTTGATTCTCCGATCTCATCCACAAAATCATCCAATAATTTAAAAACCGCTTCCCCGTTTTCATATAACTTGATGCATCAACACTTTTTACAAACATTGAACCGGTTGGACAATTTTCCAAGAAATTGATCAAGGTTCTTCTTTTCTTGTCCGTCCAACCATCGGACATGATTGAGCAACCATAATTTTCTCGTTCAATTTCATGGCCCTTCAACAATTCCTTTGTATACTCTAACTCCTTTTTAAGAAGAGGAACTCGACACTCATGATAGCTTGGAACTTTCAAGTGTGGTCCCTATTGTCCAATTGCTTCCACCATCATCTTAAAGCTTCTTGATCGAACAACATTAAAATCAATTCCATTTGTGCAAAGGAATCACTCTATGTATTGCACCGTTCGATCTCTTAATTGCTTGCTATAAGCATCTTTAATGCTTGTTTGCTTTGCATCCTTGACTACTCTTGCTGAATCTTCCATGAACATTGCATCAAGTGGCCCTTTCACATTTTTCACTTTGTTGGGACACGATGAGGCACTTGATGCATAGCTTCTTTTTGTTCCTCTCTCAACATCATGGATTTATTCAAGCTCTTCCTCCATATCCTCATCAATATCATGAATATCATTCATATATGTTGATTTGTCAGTTTTTTTCTTTGTTTGCGCTGCAAGAAGCTTGTCTTTCACTTCTTGAGGAGTCTTCCTACACTTCTGAACATTTCCCGACAATCCCATTTGATGTTCTTTGGCTCGAGTAATGCCACCATTGGTCACCATCATGCAAAAGTCACATGTGACTTTCTTTTTATTGTTGACGTCTCTTAAAGAATTCCACTGCCAAGCAATATCTAAATTTTTTCCTTAAGGCTTAGCCAATGGTGGAAAAGATTGTACCGTTGTAGCATCAGTTGGTGCAATAGATGAAGCCATAATAGCTGTAGAGAAGGCAAGACAGAAATGGTAGAAAGAAGGGTTTAAGATACTTGTTTTACACAAATAACAAAGAAAAAACAGATGTTTGGATCACTAAAAAAAAGGTGGCTGAGCGAGCAGCAGTGACAGGAGGAAGGAAGAGGAGCAACGCCTGGAAGAGGAGCCGCGCTTGGAAAAAAAAGGTGGTTGCTGTTGCGCACATCAGTGACAGGAGGAAGAGGAGTCGTGCCTGGAAGAGGAGCCCTGCCTGGAAGAGGAGCAGTGAAGGAGCCGCACAGCAGTGACAGGGCCTGGAAAAAAAAACGGGTGTGTACAACAAGGGGGCGACGTCGCTGCACCGGGAGGAAACAAGCGGTGTACAACAAGGGGGGGGGGGGGCGTCGCTGCACTGGGAGGAGGAAACAAGAAGGGTTTATTTTGGCGAGTTGGGTTGGACCGGTTACGGAGTAAAAAAAAAAAAACCTATGCCTGAAGAAGTCACGGCCGCGCCGACCGGCATCGCGGCGGAAGCGCGACGACCGCGATAGCGGGTGGTGCGGCGCGATCGCGTTCCGCCCGCGATCAGCCCGCCTGAAGCGACTGGGCGCCGCTCCGCACCGCGACGGTGCAATTTGAAAACTGTGATTTAATCTTCCATTATTTTATCGAAACCGAATGGCCCTCACCATTGGCTCCGGAATATTTTGTTGCTTGAACATTCTAGTGGCAAAGATCCGTATTCCTCTTCTCATTACCCCAACTTTGGTTGGCCAAACAACTTGAATGGTTTTAGGTAGTCATTTCAAATGCCAATTGCATTAACTCACAGTTCTTTGATCTGTTGAGTGGACTCCCCAATCCTGAAATCTTTAAATTGGATTTCCTCAACCCTTGCCTCTCAGTTAGTTATGCTTTGACAATCAAACTTTGATGTGAACTAAGTTAAGTCAACTCAACACTTCATGTTAGAATTCTTCGATAATTGAAAGCATCCCAACTTTGACCGGTCAAATACTTTGAACTATGGTTCGAATTTAACTGAAGTAGTAGAAGGCTATACCGACTTAATATATAATTAAGGAATTTTATCTTTTATGCATAAATTGCCAATTATTATCTTTATTACATGCTTGTTAATATTAAATAGATTTACTCAAGTGATTAACCATGTTTTAGATATTTACACATAAGCCAATTTAGTTTAGTTCTATCTTGCATGCTTGTTAATTCATTAATTCATATGATCGCGACAAAACATCCATAATGAAACAACCATGTAACTTGACAAAAATAAAATAATAGTGGTATGATCACGAGCTTCTACTAATGGTTAGTTTATCTAGCGGATGATAAACTAATCGTCGACCTAGGGGGAAAACACCTTGAACCAATTAAGGTTCGTGTTACAGCTTTCCACCTGTCAATCTATGTATCTCTCTTGGATTGGTTTTGCATCGACTACAAACTTGAACCGCCTCCACTAGCTGGGAATCTCCATTCATTACATATGTTTTTACTCACATGTAGGTGAAGGGAATGGGTTACATAAAATAAACCATGGGTACGCAGACCCTAACATAATAAGAGAAGAGACGTTATGCAGACCAACAATTTAATTTAAAAATAAATTAAATGAAACCAATCACATACAAAGGTCTTAGTCATGATCATCTATTAGCATGTAACGAATTACGCATTTAATAAAATTAACATTCAATTCTAATCGTTCTTATTTAAGATAAATCGTGCTTGAATCAATTAATTATCTTCTTTAATTAATCAATTCTTTTATCTTAATTCTCATCCGGATTTCCTTGAGATTCTCATCTATAATAATTTTAAACAAATTAAATAATTTTTTTTAAAATTAATTGTGTACATAAATATGCCTTGGAGGCAACACGGTGAATATCCATCCAAATCTACCCAACATGTATTATACTCTCATACTGTTTACTCGTGACATATGGCATACACGACTTATCACGTACTTTCATGACGTGTACTATCTACTTAACGATTACACGAATTACATGATTTTTCTGTCATGTGTTATGCTTCAATGCACGTAGAGTAATAACTCTAATACGACTCACACATGATATGCAGATTTGAACATTACGCAGAAATTAATTAAAAAACCAATCACATGGCGTGTTTTATCAACTTTATGACCACACGTAAGAACATGTTGATAAGGTTTACATAGTATAATAAATTAATTTTAATTCTGCGCAATTTGGTATAAGTACATGGCGTGTACAAGCCAGCTACACGACGTGTACTGTTCTCACTGTTTATCCGAGGCACACGCCTAGGGACTCAGCGTGTAAACCGTGCCACGAAAAAAGTTGGAGTACACGACATGTATGTGGGCTACAAGTCGCGTGGTCTCCGAGTTATACGGTCACCAATTAGGTAGGCCGTGTAAAAAGATACACGATTCGTCTGTGAGTAAAGGACTACACGCCGTGTACGTGGGCTACACGGCGTGTACTCCGGTTGACCGCTCGCCAGGCTGGCTCGGTCAACACGCGGTGTATAATTAAATGCACCGCTTGTAATAAATGCACACGTTTTGAATTAATTTCGCATTAATTCTTGGTGCATTGAACACTAGCACACGACTTGTACCTTCGGGTTACGCGACGTGTACTCTTGTGTTATTTGACCAGATTCCTCAGCACCTCTGTATGAGATCTTCGATTTTATTTCATTCAGAAAATTAATCGATTTGATTATATTTATGAGAAACGAAAGAGCAAGAAGCAGATCTCGCAATTCGGATTAAAGAACGATTAAACTTGAATTGGAAACTAAGTGACAAATGGGTAAATCAATCAACGATATTTAAATAATTATAAATAATTATGTGACCGCTCTGATACCACGTGTAAGTTTCGGGGGCACCAGAAGCGTGCGATGGGTCATGCCTAACTTTGCTTTTTGTCACGATTGGTGATCAATCCGAGATCTACACGACGATAAATGCCGTGATCAAATGAATTGAATCAAAGAAAACAGACAAGGGATAACACACTGGAACCAAGCGCTGGATCATCACACATTATTTATAATTAATTTAATCAATTAAAGAATCAGCTTGTGAGAATTCTTTTTTCGTTGATGAATTTGATAACTGATCTACGTTGTACCTTCGTTGCGTTGTAGGAATCAAGAGCAGATTCTTTCTAGCGTTGATCCACACATGTTCTACAAATCTCCGAACGTCGCCGTAGGAATCTCCAGGTGCTAGCACGACAGATCCTATCACTTACGTCGTTCGCCTTCAATCGCCACGAGAATCACTTCCAAAGCATTCTCATTTATCTCTCTTGACTTGAGAGTGGGAGGTGGAGTAAGATCGCTCTCTGTTCTTGGGAGCGTTCTTGGAGAAAATGGCTCTCTAGGGTTTCGAGAGGATTCTCCAGATTTGTTGTGCACAATAAGACAAATGAATTGGCTCTTTTGAAAAATAATATAATTTGGTTTATATATCGCTAGGGTTAGAAATAAATAATTACACAAGTGCCCTTTATTATTTATTTAATCTCTTGCGGAACCCTATGTCTAAAATAATAATAATAATATTATTTTCCGACATGCGCTTAACTTACGAATTAAAATGAAATATTAATTATTCAAATAACATTCAATGTATATTATTTCTCATAGGACCTAAAAACTTGGTCCGCCGTACCTCCACAATATTTATTGGGCCTTGAATAATGTCTATTTATTTATTAAATAAATATTACTACATTATTCGCTAATAAATAAATAAATATTATATTCACTAAATAATAAATAAATATTTATGAAATATTATTCTCACATAATATTCTCTCGCATAACTGTGACTCAATATATGCGATCAAACAAATATGAATAATTATTAAACCACATACGGGAATAATATTTATTCAACTTGTTAAATAATAAATAATAATATACCGAGATTCTGGATGCACTTAGTGTGTGACCCTCTAGGTCTCTTTCTCAGTGACACGAAACAGCCTAATGTTCAAGGTTAGCGTTTAACAACACACCAAGACACCCATAGAGAAAGAAGTTAACGTCGCAACAACATAATACCTCATATGGACGTTTACCGTGTAATATAATCCCTTTATCTTTTATCTCTAATCAAGCAGGCTGCATGCCGGTGCCATCAACCTATGTGCTTGATATCTATTTCTATGAATTTATGAAAATCGAACTTGCCTATGAAACACCATGACAACGGATTTATTTAGGCTATCATTTCCATCAAATGATCTGAGATATCAACTTCCATTAAATAATAGAAGAGACAAATCATTTCTCGCTTTATTCATTAATGCAATATTACTCGTGATGCACCCAACGTATCCTACCTCGCCACGAACATATGTCGTCACGGTTTTCGTCAATACATCAATGTACGTGACTCATAACACTTATTGATAATAATCTTAAAGTCCAAGGATCAATACACATGTCCACAAATAGAAACATCCAATGACATAAATATGGATTTTCTATTCGTGGGTCTCGTTCTCATAATATCCTACACTGGATATTACTAAGGGCGTACACCATGAGAAGGACGCTCAAAGTCCCATGAGTCCTCACCCTTGGTAGCCTGAATCATTTGTGTCATTCAAATGATTTCATTCGGCCATAAAACATATATTTAAGAATACTGTCATAACATTTCTGGGTTCTCATCATAGCGGGAAATTGCTTTGACCTTTTAGTGCGACAACTACTTTTAGAACATTATCACATACTATGTTACGCAAAAGAACAATCATGACGTGATAAAAAGTTTATTAATATTCAAAACTATGAATACAGGTTATCATAAAGGTATACTGAAGTTGGTTCTAGGGCACCAACTCCAACACCTTTAGCTAATCGTGTTGCTCCATCGGGTCTTCTATGAACGCTACGACCATTGAAACGCTTTGCCACCATGCCTGGGCTTCGCTGTGTTGGACAAGTGCTTTGAAATTCCACCACGAGGACCACTACGACATGACCCGTTCTAGATTGCCTGTGCTGGGTATCTCCTTCTCTACCACGACCATAAGCCACGACGTGGTCGCACCTGCCTTCTTCATCTTCACCACTCCCACTCATCACGTCATGGTCTTTCCTGTGTTGAGCAACTTCAACACAACATTCTCCAAGATGCCTTCAACATAACTTTGACCTTTCTCTTTACCATGTAGGCTCTTTGTAGAATGCCTTTGTATTTCTGGATTGCCTCCGGACTCCTTCCTTGGTCATCTTTCACGTTGTCAACTAATCTAACATGAATAGCTTTCCAGCTCATTGTTAACAATTCACCTTGGTCATCTTCTTCCGTATTTTCAAGGTCATTTTTCTTATTGTCAACAAATCCAACACAATCCTTTAGGATTCTTAAAAATTTCCCCCTTTGGATTTTGTTGACAATATTCAACACCTATATCCAATATTTCCTACCCCCTTATTGACAATGAAATACCAAGGGAACTTACTCTTTCATCAAATGACGGGGATCTTTCTTTGAAGCTCAATCTCCCCCTTTGATGCTGGTGAAAAAATTCAAATAAAGCTTAACCCCCCCTTTGTCTTCAACTTCCAAGAGGGCTTCCTCATGGGTTTCAACTCCCCTGATGAGGATTCACCTTGGTCATCTTCTTCCGTATTTTCAAGGTTATTTTTCTTATTGTCAACAAATCCAACACAATCCTTAGGATTCTTAAAAATTTTCCCCTTTGGATTTTGTTGACAATATCTAACACCTATATCCAATATTTCCTACCCCCTTATTGGCAATGAAATATAAAGGGAAACGATCCTTATATTCACGGAGAAACAAAAATATCATTAATTTAGGTGCACAAGTACAAGGAGATATTATAGTTTCATACACACAGAAACCCTAGCTCGAATGAGCTAATAAAGAAGACGATGTACTGTTCCACCGACCGCACAATAAGTCTGCTGTGCTACAATGCCTCAACCACCCAAAGTTCAATATGCTACAATGTCAATGATAAGAAGTTCTGTTAGTGTCGTTGGTCATCACTGTTATTGTGAGTTAACATTGCTACAATTACCAAAATTTGGGCCAGGGGTCTTCAACCCTTGGAGCAGGGGTGCGTTGCCCCCTGCAACCCCCAACAACCTCACCACGGAGTTGCAGTCTAGTGTGCAATCCGGACCGTTAGCATTCGGTCCGATCTTCATCCAAAACGGATCGGGATACACCGTTCCAACATTTCCTAGCATGATCACCCCATCGGTCGTATCTCCCTTAATTGTGCACTTCCTCAAACAACAATTATAAACAATAAATCATGTGGGAAGAGGGGTATCTCCAGTAGTTCCTCAAGGAATGCTATCATCTCTTCAACCTTCTCTTCATCATTTGTAGTTGGCCTTCTCAAACTCTTGTCAATGGATCTCCCTTGTGTGAATCCACCTACACACTTCTCTCCATAGATGTGAGCATTGTCATCCTTCCTTGACCTGGGCTTTTCCATAATTGTGGAATCGATCACACTTGAACAGATATCTTCTTGAGTTACATCAGCAGTGGATCTCACCTCCAACATTCTTCTCCATTGCATCTTTATCTTTTGCCTTTTAGTGGTTTGTAAAAAACCACTTATGTCATCCCTCTTCCTCGATGGCCATGAGTGCCATCTTGAATTCCTTCTTACTAGGTGAGTTCTTTACCTCCACCTTTCTCACAGCTGGTACAACTTCTTGCTTTTGTTTCCAAATTTGCTTTCTTTCCTTCCAAGAGAGTTGTTGTGAGTGCCCGGATCTTGGTGCATGATACACCCTTTGTTGAGACTCATCTTTATTCTCCAAAACACTGAACTCGTTTTCCAGCCTAACATGTCTTTTTCTACTATTTCTTCAATGTCATAGGAGCGGAGTGTCTCCTTACGACATCTTTACCCTTCCATGCATTCCTCCAATGTCAATACATTGTCATGTGATCGAGTTTAGAACAAATAAAACATTTACCATAAGAATCTTATCTCATGTGTCTCTCCTTGATTGAGATATTGACATCGTTGGAGTTCTCTCATCCTTGGGGTTTTGAGCTTCGAAGCACATGCTCATAATGTGCCCAATCCTTACATAATAGTAGCACTTTGGTGCCTCCTTGTGAATCATCTCTTCAAGATTTAGCATGGAACTTCTGTTTTCCTTAGATTTCAAATCTGTATTTCTTCTTACTATTGAGGCTGCCTTTATAGGGATTTTCATCTTCTCATTTGAGGTGTTTATCCTCTCCTCGAGATCTCTTATCTTCTCATCTTCTTCAAATTAGCAGCCATTTCTTTCAGACTTGAACCGACATCTATCCCAGTTTGTCTTCTTTCTTCAAGTTGGGTCTTGAGAGGAATGATGCTTGCCTTCAATTCCTTCTCCGTAACCATTTGCTTTGAAATTTCTTGGGAAAGCTCTTCAATCATGTTGCTTTGTTCCTTCATCTTTGTTCCAATTTTCTTTTTGTTGAAATTCAAAGCCACTTCTCTCTTTTGCCTTTTATTCTCCAAGGCAAGATCTCTGTTAGGTCCACTAGGTTAGATACCCTGAGAGGGGGGGTGAATCAGGGTATGACAGATAAAAACAACTGCCCCTATTGATCTTGTCTCGCTGTTAAGCAAGACTCTCTTCTCTCTCTTTCCTGCAACAAAGTATAAACAAAATCCAAAGCATGCACATGACACAATGATTTTTACTTGGTTCACCCTCACTGGGCTATGTCCAAGGAGCATACACCGGCGATGTACCAAATCGACTAAAAGCGCACTACTGTTTACAATGTTCGGGATAGATCACTTCTATTCTCAGGCTCACTGCCTTGACAATGTTTAGGGTCAACTCACTGCTTTCCCAAGGATCACTCCCTGTCTCTCTCTCTCTGGCTCACTGCCGGTGGAGAGGATCACCTTCTTCCTCTTCCTTTGCTCACTGTTCTGGAAAGGATCCACTCACAATTTATAGACATGTAGGTCTCTTCATTATCACTAATGAATACATCCTCTGTTGTATGTGGATGCTCTGTTGAAGTCCAACTTTCACCCGTAGATGAATCTCACTTTGCACCGAAGGTATCGGATAATCTTTCAGCTTTCACGCAGCCCTGAATCTCTGCCGTGAATCAACCTTACCTGGCGCCCTTCTCTAAGCCGACGCGCAAGTATTGACGCGCAAGTTATAACTGGCGCGCAAGTCCACCTCAACCACTTGCGCGACATAAGCTTCTGCAACTCCAAACTTGCGCGACTCACACCCTTTTACGCCCAAACCAATATTGGCGCGCAACCATCAACTGTCCCGCTTCTTCAAAATCTGGCGCGCAAGTCCACCTCAACCACTTGCGCGACACCTCATTCTTCAACTCGAAACTTGGGCGACTCACTTCCTTTCTCGCCCAAACCACCTTGGACGCGCAACTATCACCTGGCGTGCAACTTCCACTTGCGCGACCCACCACCACTTGCGCGACCATCACACCTGCGCAACGGGAGCTCTGATTTTTTCTAAGTGTTGAACTCGTACAGAATGAGGAGGGGTCGACCTCTATTTATAGGCATTTGGACACCCTGCGCGACGGCGCCCAAGTCTCCCCTCGGCGCGCAAGTTTCGGCGCGCAAGTCTCTGCCGCGCAAGTCACTTGCACGACCAACCCTAGAACTTGGGCGCCCCTTTTCCCTTTGCCATATTTTGATGTTCTGATCTTGAAAAACATATGGCGCGCAAGTTTCCTTTCCTTCAAGACAACGACGCGCAAGTCCCTTTGCCAAGACCACTTTTCTCCATTTGTCGATTTTCAGGCCCAAAAATTTGGCAAACACTGGAAAACGGCGCCACCTTGTATCTGCTTTTTTTGTACCGCCTCTAGATCATCAATTCCTTTGTCGACGTTCTTGAATCAAACATGGATCGTTAACCACATCCCTTGAACTCGACATGCCACCATGAAATCCCCTTTGTCAACAAATTTGTATGTCATGGTTTGCTTTGTCAACAAACACAACACAGATGTCCACTTTGTCAACAAACACAATCACCTCAAAAATGCTTCAATGATACCTTGATGGATTTTTGCCCAACAATCCCCCATTTGGGTTTGTTGACAACTCTTCCATAAAAAGATACATCGTTAATTCTTCAGCCACCATTCGCCTATTGCGATTCCGATAACGATTAAGGATTTACTCAACACATACTCTAAGCCCACATGAGCAATGCTCGGCCTAAGAAACAAGAGTAAATGAAAAGTTCATCAATGAATCACTTCAACTCTGACACCCACTGTTGACACCAAACTGATACCAATTTTTTTTTTTGGAAATACTCTTACCGCATTCCAACACCACTCTTCTGCTTTTATCACGATTCTCAGCTGTCGTGATATCTATTCTTTGATCGATCACTTCTTGCATCGTTAGATTTAATATTCTCCCCTTGTCTCATTGCTCTCCCCCTATCTCGCTGCTCCACCTGCCAGCTTCTCCCCATATCAAACATGATTTATCAAATAGCCACACTGTCTCCCCCTTGAACAATCACTATTTTCTCCCCCTTTGTCAACGAACCCAAAAGTCACTCATTTGCAGTCTGTAACAGAGTAGAGAAAGTATATCAGCACATTAGGGAAAAACACATCATAACTCAGGGAGAGGGGGGGGGGGTTCCACATCCACACTCTTTTAAGTGCGGGGAGTCGACTGAACTCCCAGAGCCAGTCGATGCCTCTCAAAAGCTTCCTTGGGTAAGGCTTTTGTCAGAATGTCTGCAACCTGTAGCTCTGTAGGCACATACTCCAACTTCACGATTCCCTGCTCAACCTTCTCCTTGATAAAATGATACTTTATCTCAATGTGCTTTGTCCTTGAGTGATGAACGAGATTTTTGCTGAGATTTATAGCACATGAGTGATCACACTGGATTTCGATCGGAGACTTCACTTCAACTCCCATATTTTCAAGCTGCTGCTTCATCCACAATAACTGTGTGCATGCTTGAGTGACCGCAATATACTCAGCTTCCGCGGTGCTCAATGAAATGCAATCTTGCTTCTTGCTTAGTCAAGAAATACACAATCCACCAAGATAGAATGCACCACCTGACGTTGATTTTATGTCATCTGCTGATCCGGCCCAATCGGCATCTGTGTAACCCAATAACACTGATTGAGATTTGTCATTATACATCAGACTGAAATCCACAGTGCCTTTGATATACCGAAGTATTCTTTTCACTGCGAGCATGTGGCTTTCTTTTGGATTGCTTTGGTAATGTGCTGCTTGGCATGTGGCGAAAACAAGATCAGGTCTTGTTGCTGTTAGGTATAGTAAACTGCCGATAATCTGCCTGTATTTAGTGATATTAACTGCCCTGCCACTGTCATCTTTTGATAATTTCATCCGGGTAGCAACCAAAGTCTTCATTTCCTTGGAATTCTCCATTTCAAACCTTCTCAGAACCTCCTTGGCGTATTTGGATTGAGAAATGAAAGTGCCATTACTGCCTTGTGTCACCTGTAAACCAAGGAAAAATGTTAGCTCACCAATCATTGACATCTCGAACTCATTTTTCATGAATTCAGAAAACTGTTTGCATTGAGCTTCATCTGATCCACCGAATATTATGTCATCGACATAAACCAACATCATCATTCTTTGATTACTGTTGTTGTTGACGTAAAGATTGTAATCAACTCCACCACGTTGAAAGCCAAGCTTTTTCAAATACTGATCAAGCCTTGAGTACCATGCTCTTGGTGCTTGTTTCACCCCATACAACGCCTTCTTCAGCCTGCAAACTTTGTTCTCATCCTCATGAACGAGAAAACCATCTTGCTACTCAATGTACACCTCTTCTTCCAGAACCCCATTTAGAAATGCAGATTTGACGTCCATCTGGAACACTTTGAACTTTCTTTGCACTGCTATGGCTAAAAATAATCTGATTGTCTCCACCCTTGCAACTGGTGCAAATGTCTCATCAACATCAATACCCTCTATTTGGGAGTATCCTTTGCACACTAGCCGTGCTTTGTTTCGAATCATTGTGCCATCTTCGTTTATCTTGTTGCGAAAGACCCATTTAGTCCCGATTACGTTCTTATCTGCTGGCCTCGAAACAATCTCCCACGTATGATTGTTCTCAATCTGGTCTAATTCTTCATTCATAGCCTGAACCCAGTACTCATCTTCAGCTGCATCGGAAAAACATTTCGGCTTCACCTGAGATAAAAACGATGTTTGCTGTAATGATTTCATTCTTCGAGTCTGAACTGGAGCTGTCTGATCACCAATGATATTTTGCCTATCAATTTCAGCTCGACTCTTTGGCTTCTTAGCAGATTCAGATTTTGTTTCCTCTTGCTCATCATCAGTATCTTCTTCTAAGTCAGCCTCTGCCACTTCTACTCCCCTTGTGTTGCTTACCTCCGCATCACTTTCATCCAGAAACTGTTCACTGGGTTGTTGAGTATTCTGTTCATTTTCAACTATAGTGACATCATTGCTCTCAACAATTTTTCCCAGCCTTTTGTTGAAGCATTTATATGCTTTGCTTTTCTCTGAGTAGCCAAGGAATATCCCCTCATCTCCTCGTGACTCAAACTTCCTGTGATTTTCTTTGTTGAGAACGAAACACTTCCTTCCAAAGATTCGAAAGTATTTCAACGTTGGCTTCTTTCCGTACCACATTTCATACGGAGTCTTCCCTTCCTTCGGACACAACAGAGACCTGTTCGAAATATAGATCGATGTCAAAACTGCTTCCAAAATTTCTCTGGTAGGTCCTTTTCAATAAGCATCGTTCTGGCCATGTTGTTGATGATCCGATTTCTGTTTTCAACCACTCCATTCTGTTGGGGAGTTCTCACTGATGAAACTTGATGCCTTATCCCGTGTTTCTCAAGATAGTCTTCAACTTGACTGTTTGTGAATTCTGTACCGTTATCAGTACGAAACTCCAAGCATCCTTTCTGATTTTCTCTTATACTGCTTTATGCAACTGAACACCTCTGACTTATGGGTAATGACAAATACCCAGGCCATTATGCTATAATCATCAATGAAAAGGACATAGTACCTTTGCTCATTTATAGCTCGTAGTGAGATAGGTCCACATACATCAACATGCACCAATTTGAGCACTCTGGTTGATTTCTGTTCCTTTGGCCTGTATGTCTTTCTGATGATCTTACCTTGTTGGCAAGCATCGCATGTATGAGTACGATCACGTGATAGTTTGGAAATGTCTCTAGCAGCATCACACTTTACCAGATCTTCCATGGATGGTTGCCATAGATGACCAAGTCGCTTATGCCACAGCTGGTTTTCTTCCTCTCTGGATAAAAGGCACGTATCTTCTTCCCCACTTACAAGGTAAAGATTTCCCTTTGTCCTTTTTCCCTGTAGAACAACTGCTCCATCTTTTCCTTTCACAACACACATCTTCTTGGTAAATCGGATAGAGTGCCCAGAGTCACATAGTTGACTGACACTGAGCAAGTTATGACTAAGACCCTCTACTATCAAGACACCAACACGTCTCATTTCTTTTCCCCCAAATTTAGCCTTTTCGGAACCAACAATCTTCAGCCCTTCATCGTTCTCAAACTTCACAACTCTTTTGTCATATTTTATGCCTGTAATGAGATCCTTGTTCCTTGTCATATGGGATGTGCAACCACTGTCAATGATCCATACTCCTGAACGATCTGAAGCTTTAAGGGCAATTTCAGCAACTACTGCCTTCTCATCCTTTTTCTTTTTGATCCATGTCTTCGACTTCACACTCGGTGTGGTTTGGAGAACTTGATCTTCCTAGAGTGTGATGGACCAACTTCATCCTGTAGTTGGTGCAAACCGATTTTGTGTTTTCAGCTCACTTGTCGATTCCTTAATTTGTTGCTTACGACCACTCGAGTTTTGTTTTGGCACACTCCTCTGTATGATTGATGTGCAATATCTAGCCATGTGCCCAAATCCTCCACACAAAAAACAGTGACCTTCAAAGGATGTTCTGGAGATCGTTCTCTACTTGGCTGCCACCTTTGTTCTTGTTCCCTTTGGGATCTCTTGGCTATGGAACACACATACTGTGAATGTCCCATCTTTCCACAACAATAACACCTGATATAAGGTGCATTCCTTCGTGTTATTTCAGCACTACGAGTTTCCCCTTGGGATCTCTGAATATTCTGATTCTTCTTTGTGCCCAAATCAACCTTCAATCTCGGGACGGGTGCTTGCGGTCTGACTTCAATTGTCACAGATTTTTGCTTTTGATCAAGCCCTGAATCAGCCTTAACGTCTGAGCTCAATTGCTGCTTCTTTCCTGCTGAACTACTAGGCTCCTCTTTCATCTTTTCAGTCTTCGGAATGACCTGCTTTCCCAAGAATGTGTTGGGAATCAAAGATCTTTCTTGGTCTTTAACTTTTCTCCGCAGACCGACAACTTCCTCTTCAAGCTCTGATCTTTCACTTTTCTATTCAAGCCATCGATCTCCCTTTTCTGTTCTTCAATCTTGAGCTTATGCTCATCAACCTTTTTTGTGCTCTCTGGCCTGGAAGACTTAAGGTTTTCGATTTCTTTCACTAGCTCAGACTTATCTTCTTCCTGCTGTTGCATGTAGAGTTTGACATCATGTACCACCTTGATGGCTTTCTTTGTTTTTGCTCTCCAAACATCTATCTCTTCAAGAGCTGCTTCTAATTCAGCTTCCATGTCAATTCTCCCTTCAATTTCTTCTTCTTCTTCATCAACGTCGGTTTCTTCCTTTTCTTGAGCACTACCGACAACAGCCACCATTGCATTTTCTTTACGATCTTTACAATTTTCAGTCTCCTCAACCTCTTCAACCTCACACTCATCTGAACTGTCTATTTCTTGTGAAAGAAGATTTTTCTTCTTGAAGAAATTTCTCTTAAACTGCTTCTTCCCTTTCACATAGGCTGAAGATTTCTTCTTGGGATTTTCAACTTCATCTTCATCATTTTCTTCTTGAAACTTTTGGGGCACCTTGCGGCAAGATGACCAACTTTTCCACATCTAGAGCAAGTAAGTGGAAGTTTCCCTTTGAACTTTCCTTTTCCTCTTTGAAGATTTGAGGAAAGGAATGACATTACCTCATCTGTCTCTTCTTCTTCCTGAGAATCTTCAATGTTGAGCTTCTTCATGGCCTTAAATGCCACCTCTTTGGATTTCCCCTTTTCCACAGTCTCGTTATCATCGTTCCTCATTTCATATGCAACTGAGGTACTGTGCAAATTGTCTAGTGTCAGCTCTTTTGGATCTTTATCTTCTAGAACTGAAACTTTCATATTGAACCGAGGTGAAAGTTTCCTCAAGATGCGTTTTACGATCTCTATGTCTTCAATGACTTCACCAAGACCTCGCATATCTTCTACAACAATATTTACCCTGTCAAAGAATGCATCAATAGACTAATTCGGGTTCATTTTCAGATCTTCATACTTATTCCATAGTACTTGTAGCTTTGCTTCTCTGGCCTTTGTATATCTCCTTCATATATATTCAAAAGCTTTTTCCACATGGCATGTGACGTTTTGCATGACATCACCTTTGTATAGATAGGATTGGATAGAGCTCCCCCTAAGGCATTAATTGCTTTGGCATCTGCATCCAACTCTCTACGTTCAGCTTCTGATAATGCACCACTATTAATATCAGCTGTTATGCCATGCATTGCTGCTGTGAATACGTCCATTACCAAAGATCGGAAGTAGTGTTGTATCCGATTCTTCCATAGCTGGAAATTATTCCCGTTGAAAATCGGAATCCCTTTATGATTGGTGACCTCCATTTGAGAGAGAACCATTGATATTAACCTTTTCCTCTGATACCAATTGTTAGGTCCACTAGGTTAGATACCCTGATAGGGGGGTGAATCAGGGTATGACAGATAAAAACAACTGCCCCTATTGATCTTGTCTCGCTGTTAAGCAAGACTCTCTTCTCTCTCTTTCCTGCAGCAAAGTATAAACAAAAACCAAAGCATGCACAGGACACAGCGATTTTTACTTGGTTCACCCTCACTGGGCTACGTCCAAGGAGTATACACCGGCGATGTGCCGATGTACCAAATCCACTAAAAGCGCACTGCTGTTTACAATGTTCGGGATAGATCATTTCTATTCTCAGGCTCACTGCCTTGACAATGTTTAGGGTCAACTCATTGCTTTCCCAAGGGTCACTCCTTGTCTCTCTCTCTGGCTCACTGCCGGTGGAGAGGATCACCTTCTTCCTCTTCCTTTGCTCACTGCTCTGGAAAGGATGCACTCACAGTTTATAGACATGTAAGTTTCTTCATTATCATTAATGAATACATCCTCTGTTGTATGTGGATGCTTTGTTGAAGTCCAACTTTCACCCGTAGATGAATCTCACTTTGCATCGAAGGTATCGGGCAATCTTCCAGCTTTCACGCAGCCCTGAGTCTCTGCCGTGAATCAACCTTACCTGGCACCCTTCTCTAAGACGGCGCGCAAGGATCGGTGCACAAGTTATAACTGGCGCGCAAGTCCACCTCAACCACTTGCGCGACAC
Source organism: Viscum album (assembly GCA_963277665.1). Classification (NCBI taxonomy): domain Eukaryota; kingdom Viridiplantae; phylum Streptophyta; class Magnoliopsida; order Santalales; family Viscaceae; genus Viscum; species Viscum album. Next base: position 3,638,194 of record OY728136.1, read on the forward strand.
AAGCTTCTGCAACTCCAAACTTGCGCGACTCACACCCTTTTACGTCCAAAACAATATTGGCGCGCAACCATCAACTGTCGCGCTTCTTCAAAATCTGGCGCGCAAGTCCACCTCAACCACTTGCGCGACACCTCCTTCTTCAACTCAAAACTTGGGCGACTCACTTCCTTTCTCGCCCCAAACGACCTTGGACGCGCAACTATCATCTGGCGCGCAACTTCTACTTGCACGACCCACCACACCTGCGCGATGGGAGCTCTGATTTTTTCTAAGTGTTGAACTCGTACAGAATGAGGAGGGGTCGACCTCTATTTATAGGCATTTGGACACCCTGCGCGATGGCGCACAAGTTTCTGCCGTGCAAGTCACTTGCGCGACCAATCCTAGAACTTGGGCGCCCCTTTTCCTTTTGCCATATTTTGATGTTCTGATCTTGAAAAACATATGACGCGCAAGTTTCCTCTCCTTCAAGACAACGACGCTCAAGTCCCTTTGCCAAGACCACTTTTCTCCATTTGTTGATTTTCAGGCTCAAAAATTTGGCAAACACAGGAAAACGGCGCCACCTTGTATCTGCTTTTTTTGTACTGCCTCCAGATCATCCATTCTTTTGTCGACGTTCTTGAATCAAACATGGATCGTTAACCACAACCCTTGAACTCGACATGCCACCATGAAATCCCTTTTGTCAACAAATTTCTATGTCATGGTTTGCTTTGTTAACAAACTCAACACAGATGTCCACTTTGTCAACAAACACAATCACCTCAAAAATGCTTCAATGATACCTTGAGAGATTTTTGCTCAACAATCTCCAATCATTACCTAATAAGCTTCATGCATGACTTCCCATTGTTCTACATTCTCTTGTAGGATTGAGATCTCCTCTTGGCCATTGCATGGACACCTCCTTGATTGGCAACTTGATGTTGTTGCCACTTCTTCATCACATCTTCTTTTCAGCTTCGAAATAGAGTCTGAAATTCCACTTACTTTCTCCAAACCGGTGTTAGAATCAGATATGATATTAGACTCAGAATTTGTTACCTTGGTAGGAGAATTATTTCTTCCGATATCTTTCTTTCTTGCCTTTGGACATGAAACACTCTTCATCATCTTTGCCACGGTGTTCTTCCAATTTCATCCACATATCTTCGGAGAATTTTCCATGAGCAGCTTTCTTATAGATGTCTTCTCTAAGAGAACCCTTTAATGCCTTTTTGACTGAGATGTCACTCTCAATGTTTCTTTGATCTGTTTCAAAGATAACTCTGTGTGGACTCAACAGAACAATTCCTTCCTCCACAACTTCTCGTAGAACTCCAACATGTAGGCAATAAACTCCATTTGTCATTCATTGAAATTCTTTCCATCAAACATTGGAGCCTTCACTGTGGATGCCATTTCTCTTCACAAAACTTCATATCAAGTTAACAAACCTTAGAAAAATAAACCTCCATTTGATTCCAATTGTTAGTCTCTTGATAGGGTCTTAGAGTGAGATTACCTTGAGAGTAGTGGGGGGGGGGTGAATCAGGGTATGCATTGCTTATGTTATTAAAACACTTTTTCCTAACTCCCACTACCCTAAATGGATCTTGACCTCTCAACCTTGAGGGTCATTACTACACTCTTTTTCTTGGATTTTGATATGATTCAATCCACTTGACGAACCCTTTGTTACCAGATGTTCTTTAAGATTCCTTTTACCCTCTTTTGGTGTGCATGTGTAAAGTAAATAGGGATATACAAATTTAGTTGGTTTATCCTTATTGGGCTACTCTAAGGAGCATGCAACCTACATTGTGTCGATGCACTAAATCACTAAAAGCTCACTGCTCTTCAATTGGGGTTTGGGTTAGGTCACTCTTTGCCCAGATTCATTGCCTTACAATGTTTTGGGTCGACTCACTGTTGCCCAAGGCTTACTACCGTCCTCCTCTTGCTGCTCTTCACAAACTCACTGTGATCTCATCTCGAACAACCTTATTCTGGTTTCAAGAACAAAGTTTGGAATGTCACCTTCACTGCACAATAGTGACGACTCCCTTCTTCCTTTGGCGGAGTATTCAATGGGTGCCGATCTCTTCTTCCTTAGAGCCCCTTGCCTGGAACACTCTTCCTTTTGTAGTTCAGATATGTGATATGCTTTGGTCTCTTACACATACCTCTTGCTTCCAGTCGATCTCTTATAAAATGAGGGATCATGCCCAACCAAATCAGACACCTGTTAGCATCATTATGGGCCATTCAAATTGCCCATAACTCCCCACGATTTTTCTCTACGATTTCCATACCCGCAGGCCACCAAATAACTGCTTCATGGCTCATTTCTCTCTCCTTTGCAGCGTGAATTAAATATCCATTTAATTCTCTTGGGTAACGCTGCAATCACCTTCGAATCTTGCTTGAATCATGACCTAAATTCGAGGACTATGATTATTAAACCAATTAAGAATGTTTCATGCATCGTCTGAGTCAAATCCTCCGCATTCGGTGCGCCTCCCATCGACACGCCCACCAACACGACTGGTCTTCGAACACCACGACTGTGGTCTTTGTATTTCCAGGCTAACACGCCCTTCAACACGCCCAGCTCCACGGCCTGTTGGTCATGTTGCCTTCTCCTGTAGAATCCCGATAAGCCACTTACGTTGTTCAAAGCAAACGCCTTTACCACAACCATCACCACGATCATAATGGTCCTTCCCGTGTCTCACAGGTAGACTCTCAGGATACCACGCCCATCACCAAAGTGTGGTCTGTCTCCCTCTACCGTGTTGACCACTTCGAGCATCAACTCTTCAATGTGACACAAACTCTCGACCACGGTGACTACTCTACGGTGTGGCACAAAATTTTTGCCCGTGTTGCACTCACCACGGCATGTGCTACGGCGTGGTCAACCTTCAGCTGACCGTGTTGCTCCACCAGGTCTTCTCTGAACGCTACGACCACTAAAGTGCCTTGCTACCATGTCTGGGCTTTGTCGTGTTGCATAGGTGCTCCGAGATTTCACCACGGGGATCACCATGGTGTGACTCATTCTAGATTGCCCGTGTTGGGCATCTCCTTCTCTACCACGGCCATAATCCCTGGCGTGGTCGCACCTGCCTTCTTCATCATCACCACGCCCACTGACCACGGTGTGGTCTTTCTCGTGTTGGGCAACTTCAACACAACATTCTCTAAGATGCCTTCAAAATAACTTTGGCCCTTCTCTTGACCATGTAGGCTCCTTATAGAATTCCTTCGCATTTCTGGATTGCCTCCGGACTCCTTCCTTGGCCATCTTCCACGTTGTCAACAAATCCATCATGAATGCTTTCCGGCTCATTGTCAACAATTCACCCTGGCCATCTTCCGTATTTTCAAGGCAGTCTTCCTTATTGTCAACAAATCCAACACAATTTTTTAGGATTCCTAACAGTATGAAAGTGACTTACACTTGAATTCCTGAAGAAAACCGCTTAAATAAGTGTCAGAAAAACAAAATTTCAATATGTAATCTGGAAACACCAGTACAGTAACACTTATCATAAATGATAAGTGCTATAAGCAGTTTTCAACAAGTGTTATCAGATGGACCCTAAACCATTTCACAATGATTGTTTCTATGCAAATATTTTGCCTTCCCTTTGCATTATAGGCTGTGTTGACTTTTAATGTTCCCTCTGAATTCTTGTTAAAATTTTCTTGGGCTTCAGTATATTCAACTTCTACTTCTTTCAACAGAGAAGCAGTCACTGGCGTGCTCAAAGTTTTGTTGGCAGCCCTCATACCACGAAGAATGATTCTGGTCTCATTTGTACAGTTTCTGGAAAATTTGAGGAGAATAACACTATAAACCCTACCATGAACACAAATGCACAGAATGCAGTAGGATTTGATTATAACAGGGGTGCCGCCTGCCAATCAATGGACCAGCAACCTGAGATAGTGAACAAGACAATTGCCATGGCTTCAGCTTTGCAGTCTAATTTGTCTGCAGCTGTCCAAAGTGATAATTTGCTATCAGATTCGCTTCAGAGGCCGGTGTTTGATGAACAATCGATCAGTAGCAATGCACTGAATCAGCAAGAGGAGCTGATGATCGAAGGGGGCACGATTAGCATTTCAAGTTCTTACTCGCAAGGGTGAGAAACAATAGGCCTAATGAATGTTTTGGGTTGTAAGTCATGTCTAAAATCCCTGCCTAATGTTGCATCTGATAATGATAGATACTGTTCTGCTGTTACTTATTTTAGTCGTAGGAAGCAAGGAGGCGCATATCAAATCAATTATTTTTTTCTTGACCCTTTATATTTTTTTAGAAAACTAGTTTTTTCCCTATTTTCTTGATCCTGTATATTATTCTGCAAAACAAAATTTCCCCCATTTTCATTTAATTTTTTTTGGGTGCTTTTGAATCCCGTTTAACCATGACTCACTGTTTGACATATTAAGGCTCCTTTTGAGAACACTTATTGAAAACTATTTATGGCGTTGTTTGACAAAACTTCTTCAAAACTGACTATAGAGCTTAGCACTTGTTTCAGTGGTTTTCTTCTGGAATTCAAGTGTTTTTGCAGAAACAGAACTAACACCACTTGTTTTTTTAAACTGTTTATTCTAAGTGATGAGTGTTATACCAGTTTTCTTTAAGTGTTGTCAAACAGAGCCTATAACATTTATCACTTATAAGTGTTTGTACAAGTGTTTTCAGTTTGTTTATTGAAAAAGTGTTTTTTGATTACTTATTTATGTGGCTTTCTTTTGGAATTCAAGTGTAAATGTTTCTTCACAAACAGAACAAACATCACTTGCTTTTTCAAACTGTTTATCACATGTGATAAGGGTTATAAGCAGTTACAGTTTTGGTGTGCTGAACAAAAATGGAAGGGATAGGGAAGGTGAGTGGCATCCGGGTCCCTTAATGTTTTCATCTTTCAGGTTTTATTTTGTTTTATGTTTTTTGTGAAACTCTTGGAATTGGTTTACAACATGATGCGTTACTTCTGGACTGATTCTTGATGAATGATTATTTCCTCCATGATGAGATTTTCTTTAAATTCTTGCTTGGGGAAAATTTACTGTTACCATCAGCATATAAAAGGGTATTTCATTGGCATAGTTTTTTAAAGCATTTTTTTTTTTCTTTGTTCATGAACAGGCTGTTGAATACCTTGACAGAAGCACTACAGAATGCAGGAGTGGATCTGTCACATGCTGGCATAGCAGTTCAGGTCGACCTTAATAAACGGGGTAGCAGGGTAAGTGTGCTTGCACCTTCATTTTTTTAAGTGTGCTAGCACCTAGCAAAACTAGGTCTTCGGGTGATGGTTTGGAGTTGGATAAGAACTTGTTTCATTTTCTATCCCATGGGCATTCAGGGTTCCTTCTTTTTCTTGAACTGTATTTTTTTAAAGGAATAAAGAATTTTTAATGGAATGCTTCTTTCTGTTGTCATTTTCATCATTTCTCGGAGTTGAAGGCACTTTGGTGGTTGTGTTTTGCCATTGAAGGTCCATTCCATTTTATTGTTGAAAACTCTGTTTGACATCACTTACTGATAACTGCTTACAACAATCAGGGTCCGTTTGTTAACACTTTTTGGAAGCTTTTTAACAGCACAAGTGTTGCCAGACCACTAGTTAAAAAAGTGCTTTCTGCCACTTATTTAAGTGGTTTTCTTCATGAATTTAAGTGCAAGTGCTTTTCAGAAACAGAACAAGCATCGCTTTTTTTTTAAACTGTTTATTGGAACTGACTGATAAGAGCTATAAGCAGTTTTCAACAAGGGCTGTCAAACAGCGGCTTGCGACACTCATGGGAAGTGCTTCCGATTGCTTATTGAAAGAGCATTTTTCTGCCACTTGCTTGAATGAATCCCCTTTCTTCCAAAAACAAATTGAACACCACTTATTTTTCAAACTGCTTATCATAAACATGGCCTTTTATTGGCCTTGCACATGTTCCTGTTCAAACACATAGAATGGGGTTTTGAATTTAGCCAAACAAGAACTGTGCAGAGTTGTTTTATGATAGAGCCACTCTCTCCTTCCCCCCCTTCCATTAGAGGTTGTAGGTTGCACCCTCTTCCTTAATCCGCACTCACCGTTTCAAGAAAGGGTTTAAAAAGATGATTGGATGGAACACCATAAAATGATAGATCAAAGTCGAACTCTTATCCCTTCATCTCCACATCATCATGAACAATGTGCTCTCCTCTTTTCCCCCTCCATTAGGGGTCCTAAGGCGATGGAGGCTATTCATTTCCAGAGTTTGGCCTGATAGTCTTTCAACAAAGTGGCTCTGATACATTTTTTTTTCATGTTATCCAGGCTCCTGTGAATTCCCCTGCTAGCAGTCAAGCCATGATTGATTTCAAGGATGGAAGCAACGAGGACTCTGACAGGGCACAAAAGAGGTTTAGGACATAGAATTTTCACGACAATATTTTCATTGTCCTCGTCTCTGATCATGTGAAAAATCAGTCAATTGCCGGTTTTTAGCAGGCATGCTAGCCTTGTTGCTTTGTTGGTTTTTCACCCAACTCAGCACCCTTCTCTTCTATTGCTTCTTCAATCACTGAGAGTTTTCTGTGGTGCTATTCTCTCCATCTGTGCTACCTGAACCGTCTAGTGATGCTATTCTCCGCATCTATGCTACCTGAACCGTCTAAAAATGTGCCGAACTCCAATTCATGAACAATTAATAGTTATTTTAATAATTTTGCAAAGGTATAATGGCCTTCTTTTTTTAGTATTAATTCCCTGTCTAGTTCATAGAATCACTGGGAATGGAATGATGTAGAATGAAATGAAGTTGAATCGGAATGGGATGTAATTGAATGAAGTGGGTAAAGAATAAGAGTCCGTCTGTTTGCAAATTGCCCTTAAAAAATGGTATTGTTTATGGTCAGTCATACCCCGGGCCAGAGTAAGAATGCTATACTGCACAGTATAACTTTATATAAAATGCACAATGAAAGTAAGAAATTTGTAGTAGTAAGTATAACGAAGTAATACGCACTTTTATAAAAGATGCACCAAAATTTACAAAATCTTTCCTAAGAAAGATCTTCACTTTAACATCAAGTGATAAAGAAGTCTCTTAACTTGACTTTAGGTATTTGTGATGTGTTGCAAGGTTTCTAAGCCTTGAAAGTCCTCAATCCATCAAATTAGACCAATTATGTCGCCTTATCTCTAGAAACCTCTGTTCTGTTGTGGAAACATCGGGAGCAACAAACGACAAATGATTCACAGAAGAGTTAAAGATAAAAAAAAGAAAAAAAGATCATTGGACAACGATTTACGTTGTTTGGGAAGTCTCTATTTACGTTGTTTGGGAAAAGTCTCTATGTCCACAAAGAGGTAGAACACCCTTAATTTTAGGAGCAGAATTACCAGGAGATTTTTAGAGTTTTAGATGCAAACAGAAACCCCTGTGCTACAGTGATCGGTGACTGAAAGTCCACGAAACTACTGTACCGCTATATCCAATGTTCGAGATGCTGTAGTATCGTTGTCTTCAAAGTCTGTAGTGGTACAACGACCTGTCACATGCTGCTACATTAAGCCCGCACTGCTATAGTGCTCTGTCAGTGTCGCCCGTCAGCTCTGCTACAATTGGTCAGAGTTGCTACAGTTCCCAAAATTTGGGTCGGGAGCCTTCGACCTCTGGATCCCTGGAGCAAGGGTACACTGCCCCCTACCACCCCTAGCAACCTCACTGCGGAGGTCGAGCCATGAAAGTTGTGATCTGGTGTACAATGTGACTCGCTAGCATTCAACCCAACTTCATCCAAACAGATCGGACTACACCATTCCAACACAACCAGACAAATCTTGTCTCTTTATCTCCAAGAACCCTCGATCACATGATCAGACAAACAACAATTACAACAGACAAACCTTAAAACATTTACAAAAAATCCTCACAAATGATGCTTTAAGGAAACTCTCTAAAGATTACAATTGAAGCGCACTCAACAATAAGATGTTGCAAAACTTAAACTTTAGATTGTTAGGTTATAAAAGTTTCTTCTTCTTGAGGTTGCGATCCCATTTATAGACATTCTTTCAACGATTGGATTCCACACTTCTCGAGATCAGTTGCAACAACATTCGACAAAGTCTTTCTCTTCTCGATGAGTTCAGTATAACATCACTCTGTCCGATGTATGTTAAGTACAACACCATTACAATGCCTTTAAAAAGTTCCATCCGATAGAAATGACATATCTTCATCCGGTGTAGTTTATATGTCTTCGTTCGGCAAGCTTAGAAAAACTTCGTTCGGTAAACTTTGTAGGTCTCTGTTCGATGATGTTTGTCCGATAGATTTTGTATCACTTCGTCTGATGGACTCCGTCTGATGGACTCTGTCCGATGGACTTCGTAAAACTGCGCTCGATGAACTTTATAAGCCTTTCGTCTGGTAAACTTCATACACGTCTATTCGATGTACTTTGTACATGTCTGTATGATATACTTGGTACTCATTCGTCCAATGTACTTGATAAACATCCGTTTGATAGTATTGAATTTCTTCGTTCGATAAAACTGATTACTTTCCTACAAAACTTTACAACTTTGGAAAGATGACGACCACCAATAAGGAAACATTTAAAGAGTGAATTGTGATTTTCAAAAATACAGTTAGAAAGAGGTCTTTCAACTCAACAATCTCTTCTTTTTTGAAAACCACAATACACAACACTTTAAGAAACTTTTTTAAAGTAAAAAACTTTTAAAAACTTACCCCCATTCCTTACACAACTTTCAAGTGCTCGAGTTTCTTGAAAATGTTAGAAAAACACTTTACAAACAGTTATAAGGAGTAAACCTAAATTTAAGAAAACATAACATGCATCCATAGAGAGATAAAAACATTAACATTCATCCAGATGTGAAAGTAGCAATATTCATCCCAAAAATATATGAAAGCAGTGATCAGAATGTTTGAAGGATTAATTATTACAAACATCAAGAGTTTTAAGAAAATTAATCTTTCTTTAGATAACTTCTTCACTGTTACCTTCATTTTCCTTAGATTATCTTTTGTCTTCTCTGAATCTTATTCTTTTGACTCAAGCTTTTCCACCTTTTACTCTAGAATCTATATCTTCTTACTTTGTTGAGAAAGCTCCATGTCCTACTGGATGACAAGAGATTTGAGATCATCAACAACTCTTGAACAATCTTTTACTTTAGAGTTAATGTTGTTGGAAACCTTTGAGACAGTCTTCGTTACCCCCTTCATCCCTGTTATATGATCATCTAAAAACATTATATCCCATTCAGCGTGATTCGTCCACTTTATAATGTTTTTCATCTTTCTAAACTCCACTGAAGATTTGCCTTTAATATTTTTTTTATCTTTGCTTCATTTTGAATGACTATTTTAGATATTTTCCTTGAGAGATCTCGAACCATCAATGATATCAACTTTCCCTTTTATGTACTTACACCTAGCTTGGATATCTAGGAAGATTTCCATTATTCCTTCAAGCCTCTTGATTAATTCATTGAAGTAATTCATTTTCATTGCAGTCTCTTTAGTTCTTGTGCTTGGAGCAGAGTTAGTGGAATCGTTAGAAACTTTTGGTAGGATAGATTCTCTAACTCTCGGAGGTGAGAGCTGTTGAGTGGAAACTTGAACCACTTTATGTTTTGATAATTACAAAGGTAAACTTGAACTGATTTAGGTTTTGATAATTACAAAGGGAAACTTGAATCACTTTATAATTCTTTGCTTGAATTATCTTTAGATTTCATGTTTTGATTGGTTATAACATGTTCTACAAGTTTCATGTAGAGTTCATATGCTAACTACAACATTTGGGACCTTTAAATATCATTTATACATGTTTTTTTACTATTTCCACATACCCAAACCACATAGTCAAATCTCCGACACAACCAAACCATTTAGCCAAATCTTCTACGTAGCCAAACCAAGTAGCCAAATTTCCAGAATTGGTTACCTTCGATATTTCAGTCATAACTTGAGCTATATAACTCCAAATTGAGTGATTCTTATTGTGTTGGAAATATAAGAAAATTATCTATATTTCATTAGAAGACATAAAATTCTGAATCTATCTTTATCAGGTCTAAAATTAGGTTAGAATCACTACACGTTTTCAGTCCGAATTCTACAATTTTTCAGAACTGTTTTGCTACTGTTTTTTAATGATAACTTGAGCTATAAAGGTCCAATTAAGGTGATTCTTAATTATTTGGAAATATAATAAAATTTTATAAATATGATCCAAATGGAATCAAATCTAATTCTACCGTTTAGAAGGTCTAATTTAGGTCTGGAATTTGATAAGTCAAGTTGTTTACAGAATATTGGATACATTAATTTAGCTATGTGAATAGTTTAGATACGTGAATTCGGCTACATCGAATATTGGATACGTGAATTTGGTTACGTTGAATATTGGATATGTGAATTCAGTTACATGAATAGTTTGGATACATGAATTTGGCTACATGAAAATCAGCTACATATATAAATTTGCTTACATGGCATAATTCAGTTATGTGAAATACATTATCTCTCAAAATGATATTTCAATCACTATAAATCAATGTTTTCATAGGATTTAACGTATTTTGATCTTTATTATATGTTTCATGAATTGGTTTTGGAGGAAAAACCATTTTAGTATGTGTTAAAAACTCACATGTGATCTTTGAGATATATACTTCATAAACCTGGAATTATGCTATGTTTTTCGTAACCAGTTGAAATATGAAGAGTCTGTCTTGTATATTATCAGGAACTCTTCCAAGGATATTAATATTTATTTTTTATTACTATATTAATAATTCTAATGTATTCCACTATACATGATGTCATTTTGTTCTATAAAGTATTGAGAAGAACCCATATGAATCTTACTTTTTTATTTATGAAAGATTTACGTGCGGAACATGATTTGAGAAATAAACATGGGAAACTCTAAAGTGGCTCATTGGTTTCACATGCACAACTCTTGCTTCAGGAAAAAGAAAGATGCAATGGTCTTCAAATTTGGAAGATGTTGTGCATGAAGAAACTCTATATATAGAGTTGATAGTACCGATGCAAGATACAAATTTTCAAGGATACATGAACTGTGAAGCACTGCAACTTTCCTGCACTTCATGTGATCATTGCGAATCCAATCATTTTGCTGGACTTCATCATTCAACATTCATTTACTGGAGTGATCCATACTGCCTTGACATTCACAAACTTTGTTTGTTCAATTGGGTTTTGTGGTGCTGAAATTCCTTTATTTTTTTGTGTTAAAGCGTATGTGAGTTATACTACCCCTTTAAAAGGTATGTGTGTTTGAGTTGTGACTCCCCAACAAAATTCAGTTTGGATTGTGCCTCCAAGGGAAAAAGGCAGGACTGTTTGGGTTGCACCTCCAGGTAGAAAAAGGTAGGTTAGTCTCAGGTTTAAACATCCAAGGGAAAAAGGCCTTGTAATTGGGTTGTGACTCCAGATGTGCAAAATTCAATGTAAGATCTCAAAGTTAGTGGGTGCCATCTCACTCTGCGTTTTAGAGGGGTGAAGATTAGAGGGGTAATGATGTTGTAAAGTATGTGTTGAATTACAAGGTGATGAGTATTTTATACCGTGCAATAAATAGAAATGTGTATGGTCATGTGTCTGTCTTTAAAATCGCACGACATCTGATTTTTTTTACAAGTTACACATCTTGGCTCAGATAAGCTCACTAGAACTAAATTATGCATGTTAAGAGTTGAATATCAATAATTTAAAATAGGTGAAGAAGAAACTATTAATTAGATATTCCATAGATGTACTAGTATTATAAATGGCATGAGTTCTTTAGGAGAAACTCTGGAAAACCTTATTCTTATTGAAAGAGTGCTTAGAGCACTTCCTAAGAAGTGGCACGCTAAAAAGGTTTATATAGATGAAAGTAAAAACTTCAAGGAATATACACTTGATGAGATTATTGGATCATTATTATAATATGAGTTCGAGCTTAAAAATATTATTAAAGAAGACAATACAAAGAAGAAGAGAATTTATTTTAAGTCAAATGTTTCTAATTACTCTTCTCATTCTGAGTTACAGAGCAGTGATATGAATGATACTACACATTTTACAAAGGGAGGGTATAGATAAAAGAAATTCTCTTCAAAAAGATTTTGAAAAGACTATCCTAAAGATGATTTCAAGGAGAAGAAGAGTTAATTTTATTTCCAACGATTCTCAAGATATAATCTGTTATAAGTGCAGAAAGGGGGCACATCAAGCATGGTTTCCCAAGATTAAAGAAAGTAAAAAAATAAGAGGAAGCAATATAAGAAAGAAAAAAAAGCAATGACAACCAGATGGAGTTGCACCGACGATTCAAGTTTTGTTGAAGAATCTGGTTCAGATTAGGATGTGGAAAATTTGTGATTAATGGATTCATAAAATCAAGTGAGTGACTCTACTTATTATTCTTCCTCTAAATTTGATAATGAAAAACCCATTGTAGATGATCTGCTTAAAGAGGTTGAAAGACTTGATCATAAAGTTAAAAAGATCACAGGTTTATATAAGAATCTTATGATTCAACATAAGGACATTCTTAAGGAAAATAAAGAATTGAATAAATCTATCTAGAAAGATTTAAAAACTACACATATCCAGAAAGATTTAAAAACTGCACATACAAATATGAATTCCGCTAAAGAAAATCTAAAAACTGGTTTTTCCAAAAATGAAAAATTAGAGAGAAATTGATTTCATGTCAAAATGCCATGAAGCCAAAGTAAAAAATTTTAATAGTATTCATAAAGAGAATTAACCGATCAAAAATGAAATTGAAAGTTTAAAGTCAAATCTATCCACTTTTGTTTAAGGTAGAGAAAACTTTGATAAAATGATGAGTTTCAATAAAACGAATAAAAAGAGATCTGGTCATGGTTATAATAATAATTTACCCAAAATGCATAAGAATTTATTTATTAAGATCACTAATGGGAGTTCATCTACTCCTACATGTTTTATATGTATAATGAAAGTTCATTATGCAAATGAATGCTCCTTGAGATTTCTACAATCACTTGGACACACTTAGGCTTTCATTTTGAAATCTATATCTTCTAGATTACCTATAAACAAGTGTTTAAAATCAGTTTGGGTTCCTAAGAATTCATATGCTAATCCCATTGGACCCAAATTTTCATGGGTACTGTGACACCATGAGATTTTAAAAGAACACCGTGTTTGATAGTGTATACGACACACAACATTGAGCTTAAATGAACAATGAAATATTATTATTTAAATATGACCGTTATAACCTAGCTGTTAAAGTGGAAGATATAAATAAGATTAATTGCTTTATGAAATATATATCAATTTCTTACATAGTATAAATTTATTGAAAAATTCTTAGTAAATAATCACTCAATTTCTAGTAGTCATTTTATTCTTCAATAATATGCTTTCTTCAAAAATGGTTTTTATTGATTTTTGAGAGAAAATATTATAATTAATTTCTAAAACTTTTATAAATTTTATTTGACAAAAGGATATAATTTTTGGGATTATCATGTCAAAATTATCTTAGATTCATATTTTTTGATTTGTCCGAAAAGATTGATTTTTTTAGTGAATAGTGAAAAAATACCGATTTTCATTGAAAATTGTATTTTTGTTTCAAGCATGCACAAAGTTCCATTTAATTTTTAAATGGTTTAAAAATAGAATTAGTTATATTATATTATGAACAATACAATTAATTTTATTGGAATCAATTTTATAGTTGAATTTGATATAAAAATATTTTTATACTTAAAATAATTTTTTTCTGAAAAATTGTTTTTCATTACATTTTAATCTGAAATTATTTTTTTTCACTTCTAGAAATTGAATCTTGACAAATTTATTCCATATTTTGAATTATTAAGTTCAAATTTGGTAAATAGGTCTCTTTTATTTTGGGTCATAAGGAATAATAACCATAATAAATAATTATCACCACGATAAGGGTAAATCGGGTAATTAAGGTTAAAAATATTATGATGAGGACTAAAATATGACCCTAAAACTTTCCTTAATTTCATTGAATGTATATTTTGTCCATAATCATCCAAGATTCGGATATACGACCCTTTGTTTCCATTTGGCCGTGATTTTAACATTTATAATAATTAAGTAAAAGACAATGACAAAAATGTCACTTTCTTATTTTTAATTTCTATATTATTTTGTGACAAAGATAAAAAAACATATGTTCGATTATAAATAGTCATTTTAAAGATAAATTATTTTTTATCATGTTAATTTATTTTTAGTTTTTAGTAATGAACTAATTACCTTAAATGCTTAAGCAACACCGACACAATATTCATTCAATTAATAGAAAAATAAAATAAATGATTCTAAAAATATTAAAAGTAATATAATATGAATGAATTATTGTGTTATAAAATATTTTTAGATAAAAATAACATACTAGAGTGGTTTCAATGGATAATATTCAAATTCCATTATTATCATGTTATTTTTCAAAGTCAAATTAAATGAATTGTTCCAAAAAATGACATTAATGTTCATTATAATAATTGATATTTTATTAAATGATTAAAAATTACTAAAATTCATATCTTAAACCAAGTTATTGGTATTAATTTAAAAATATCTACTATTTTCCATTTATAAACCAATTTTCCATTTATAAACCAATTTTCCTTTTATAGTAACTATATTTTCCCCTAAAGAGAAAAAACTTTGTTACCATGATAATTGTCAAAAAGGGTTAATGCGATTTAAAACAAAGAGATAAGGGAAAAAATATAATCTAAACTTGTAAAAATTTTATTTCATGATATTATTTAGACTCATCCTCATCCTATCATCAAATTATATCACTTTGGAGCTTTTTTCCCATGAAAATTAACTTATATTAATTTAAACTTTAAGAAATTCCAAGAGTGCCCCTCCCCTCTCTTATAAAAGGGAACCTCTTATCCTTTTTTATTAACACTTAAAAGAATTTTAGTTCATCCAATCCCTAACCAAATTAATTTATAACATCCCTCCCCATGTTCTAGAGGTTTTAGTTTGGGAAGAATACCAACCGTAGAAGGCTTAAAGTGGAAAACAAAGGAGATTGTCTGAAGAAGAGGTATAGCTTTTAACCGAATGTTTTAGTTTTATTTCTTATTCAAAATCTTTCAAATATTCTTCAACCATAATGATATAATAACATTAGTATCTCCTATATACTGATATGTTATTATGTTAATGGAATAACCTATATCCATCTCTCTCTTCCATCAAATGAGAAATAAAATTGTTGTTTGTGTGTACGACAAACTACCACTCGATGAACCGACGTAATATGTTTTCCATCAATGCCTCTCATAGATGGTTATAATGAAGTATTAAATGTTTATATGTGATATTTATGAAATAATTATTTTTATTAAAAGATAATATATCATATTCTTTCTTACCTTTCTATCCATTGAAAAATGATAACATCATTTGTGCGTACGTGTGGACTGCCACCTCCATGAAGTGATCTAATTCATTTTCCATCACCACATCACATGGATGATATATATAAGTTTATTTAAATAAATAATATGGTATTTATTATATAATGATAATTATAAAAATATAATATAATACTTACCTTTTTTCCATTATGATTGTTGAAAAATGTAAACATTACTCATGCGTATGCACGACTTATCGTCTCCATGATTGTATCGTAGTTAATTTTTCATAACCATATTTAATGGTTGGTTTTAAAATTATAATTTATGTTTAAAATTTATAATTATTTCATGATTATTATTCTGGATATGATGTAATAACGACCTCTTTTACCACAATCAACATACTGAAGTCATTTTGGACATATAAACTGAATATCATCAAAACGTCTGACGTTAACTTAATTGATTAAGTAATTAAATATAAAATGGTAATAAATAAAATAAAAGGAATAATAAACTTGAAATTTTTTCTTAATTAATTAAATATTTATCATAATTTTATTATTCAGGAAGATAAAAAATGCATGTGGCGAGTCAGACCTGAGGTATGTGATTTCATCTCATTTTCTCTTTATTGAGGCATATTTTAATGTTATACCCATAATTTATTTTATATGGTGTATATAATAAAAATTTTACATGTTATATCATGAATCATTAAAATTTCATGGTATTTTAAGTTTCAATTCAAATTATTTCATTCAAGGGTATTTGACTTGAAAGTTACCAAGTGGTAAGGGGTTCCATAACTCAATTAATTTTCATTGGATTATATTAATTATTTATTGTCTATGCTATGACAAGATTATGTATGTAATTAAATATTATTATTATAGATTAAATTTACACTTTATTTATGTGGATTTACATTTATTACACATAATCACTTAATTAATTAATTCTTACTTCAATGATATGATATTTATAAAGGTTTTCTCATCTCACTTTTGTTTTTGTGAGATGTATGGCATATTCACCACCTGTTCTTTTTTATGCGGTGTATATACCAACAATTTGATATGATATACCATGATTTCCTTTATATTCATGGTATTTAAAGTTTCATTTGAAGCTATTTCTTTTATTGGGGTTATGATTCACAAGTTACCAAAGCGGTAAGAGTTTATTTCACAATCTCATCATTATTCAGGACAATTTATGTTTAAGTTTACATTGGGAGGAATTATATGATATTTCTATCTTAAACCGAATATATTTTCTTCTAATATGGTAATTTTTTAAAATTATAATTTTTCCTTTCATTTTACTCTTTTATGTACTCAATATATCAAAAGAATGTTTTTAAGGAAAAATAACTTTGTTTTCTATTCAGTTGGTAATATTTTTCTTCTCTATCCATATTTTATTTAATTTTTTTTTACTATTATCCAATGATTTATTAATGAAATTTTTATCCACATTTTACTTTTTACAAAATGGTTTAAAAGGAATCTTCTTGTCAATTTTTGGAATGAGGTACTTTTGAATTTTTACTAAAAATGTTAAAGGAATCTTTGTTTTAACATACTCAGCCTAAACAGAATTTTCATCCATCATGAATGCTAAATGATTTGAAACTTACTTTATAAGTTTCCATGATTACTTTAAAAGAAAACGTTTTTCCTAATATTTTGAAAGTTTTTAGTTTTGAAAATTGATTTTTAAAGTGAAATGGTATTTTTCACAAGAATGTTTTTAATGAACTTTTTATGGTATTTTTATTAATCAATGAAAATATTTCTTTATTTTAATTATACTCCACTAGAGATATGTTGTAATGATACCATTATTATTATTTCTTTGGATGGTTTATGATTAGTTTGGATTGGGAAATATTAACATTTCGTATGATATTTTTTTAATATGAATGTTTATGTTTATTATGTATTTAATTGTTATTATCCCCTTTCATACGATGAATGAATTGAACTTAGTAAGTGAAGGGAATGACCCTATATACCCCTAGATGCATTGGTAGGTCTCATGAGACAAACTAGTTTGGGTATTTGACCGAGATCTTACCCATTTATGTAAGATGTATTTTCATGAGGCCTTGATGGTAAGTTTATGATATCTAACATTATGAATCCCATAATTATTAGATTAGTTATTGATGTTCATGTAATTATTTAAATAGTTATGGTATCCATGGATAAGTTTCAAGCTCATGTGATTAGTTATATGACATTATGTGATCATCATTTTTTCCTACCATATTATCTTTCATGCTCAAGTTGTTGATTAAATGTCATGTTTTTTCAGATATTTATCTTATCATATTGATTATTACTTATTTATTCTTTGGTAACCTTCAATGTATATAACCCTTATTGAGAATCTGAGCTCACTCTTATTTTTTTTCTTTCCCCAGGATTCTATAAAGTGTACTATGATTGATATGAAATGAAATGATCACTACTAGAAAAACAGGTATTTGCGACGGGGGCCCGTCGCAAATCGCCCGTTGCGAAAAACGCCGTCACAACAACAATTATTTGCGATGAGCCCGTCCCTAAAGATATTATTTGCGATGGGGATCCTTCCCGTCGCAAATATTACTCCGTATATTTGTAAAAACTTTTAAAATAGTAATTGCGATGGGGCCCGTCGCAATTACTATTTTTTTAAAAAAAATAAAAAACTATTCTTAAATTATTTTAATGAATATCATAATAATACTATTTGCGACGGGCATAGTATCCCGTCGCAAATACTATAAAAAAAATAAAAAAAATAAAATATTAATAAATTATTTTAATTAATATAATAATAATCCAATTATAATTCAAAAATAAAAAATAATAAAATATTAATAAATGATTTTAATTAATATAATAATAGAATTATAATTCACAAATAAAAACAATAAATTATTAATAAATTATTTAAATTAATATAATAATAATAGAATTATAATTCAAAAATATAAAATAATAGAATATTAATAAATGATTTAATTAATATAATAATATTATAATTATAATTCATAAATAAAAAAATATTAATAAGTTATTTTAATTAATATAAAAATAGTAGAATTATTTTACATTCAAATATTAAAATAATTCAAATATTACAAAAAAATATAATTAAATTATAATATTATAAAATTTTAATATATATATATAATTTAATATTATAAAATATAAATAATATTATTATTCATATTAATATTGTTATTTCAAAATATAATATTATTAATATTTTATAATGAGACAAAAACTACGAATAGAAAAAAATTCATATTTTGATTTAACAAACTTTATAACATAAAAACAAACTCTAATCTGAAGGAGGGGGGGGGGGGATCTGCAGATGCTGGTGGAGGAAACTCCATCCCTAAAGCATGAGTGGGTCGGCGCATGTACTCCATCTGCTCCTGGTGCTGCTGCTGCCACCGACTCATCTGCTCCTCGTACAACTGCTGCTGGCGTCGACGCTCCTCCTCATGCTGCTGCTGCTGCTGCTGACGCATCTGCTCCTGCTCCTGTCGGAGACTCTCTATCAGTGCAGTCTAAGATCGTAACTGATCCTCATACTGTGTACCAGAAGAAGATGCACGAGCTCCTCTCGAGCTGGACGCCGACATCGCAGTACTGCCATAATAATCTCCAGGAGTCAGTCGAGAGCTAATACCAACTACCCGGCCCTTCTCGAAGGCATACTGGGTGGCCTGCATCCATGCCGCCTCATCAAACTGACGACCAGTGGTCTGATCTGATGACTCGGCCTGACTCTCAGGCCGGGTCTGTGATGCTATGGCCTCATATGACTCCTATAGTTGCAATTTAAAATTAAAATTGTGAATATATTACATGCAGTTAATTTTTAAACTTGAAAAAAAATAATACTGACCACGATGTGATGCTGACGATCACCTCTGAGCTCCCCAGTAGTATGATCACTATACATCCTCTGATATACGTCGTACTCTGTAATATCAGGGTGCTCGACAGCCTATAAGAATAAAAAATAAACTGTTAATATTTATAGTTATATAAAATATTTATAAATAATGTACGTACCAGATGCTGTCTATGAGTACTGAAAGAACGACTCCCAGCTCGATGAGTCACCTCCTGTCTCCCCCGATTCTGCCTCCCCATCGATGATCTCCTCTGAAAGGCACCACTCAACCAGTGTGCACATAATCCATCCCATACATGGGATGAAATGTACTCTGGTCGGTGTACTCTACATGACTCGTCAAAATCTGACACTCTTGCTTTCTTCATGGCAGCTTTTCTTAAATTGTGCAAAAACTGACCAAAGTGATCACGCATGGCCACCTCCCATGCCTTGTGGATGACGTCACGCATGGTATCCTCGATCGGATACCATAAACCCTACAAATAAATCAAAATATCAAGTTAGAAATGAAATAATTTTCAAAATAAAAATTATTTATTTACGTACGTACCAACCAATGGCCGAACATGGCCTGCTGCACATCAATGAGAATTTGCTCCCATGTGGTCCACAACTGAGAGAAATAGTTGTGCAAAATAGCGCTGCCCTGTCCGACTGCTATATGCGGAAAACTGTAAAAATAATAAACATTTATTATGTGAATAGATTAATGAAATCTTAGTCAAATCCACAGATTATCACACAGGTTATCACACCTCCGTGTGCGTGGATCAAACCCAAGACGTGGACGTCGCTCAGGGACGGGGTCAGGAATCATCAATCGTGCAAGACCGCGCCCCCTCCGCGTACTCCCTGGAGTGCCTATAGGCTGAGGGTCATCTGCCAGCAACTCATCCGCATCGAAAGTCAGGTCAGCATCCGCCAACTCACGAAATGTGTCGTCGTCCATCTGAAACAGAAAATGTTAATGTTGTTAGAAAATAATTGATAATTACTGTTATATATACATATATATATATTATGATTGTATATAACTACCATGGAATTTTATCAGTGTTCATCTTCATCATCATCTTCATATATGTCAATGTCATCTTCATATTCCTCCTCAACATAATCGATATCCATTCGAGTTCCAGTTTCTTCATCTCTTACCATTTCAAATTCATATGTGACATCATTAACATCATCGTCATCACCGACTCTTAAATGTGGGGTGTCATCATCGATACTCATGTCTCTTTGTAAAAAAGATTGATTTTGAGTACTCTCTTGAAAAACTTCAATTCTTTGCACATCCGTGAAAGCACATTCACTTTGACTAAACTGATTGTCTCGAATTTTGATTTTTATTACACTCCACCAATCAGTCAAGTCTCTTGATGTAGCACAGTACTTTGCGTAATAAACTTGATGTGCCTGTTGAGCCAATAAGAATGGTTCATTTACTACGTGAACACTTTTACATTTAATATCGATGATTCCATGAGTTGGATGAACACGCACGCCTCTCTCTGTATCCAACCACCGACATTTGAATATGGTTATGTAATGTTGTCCAAGATAACAGAGTTCAATGATTTCATCAAGTATGCCATAAAAGTCAACTTC
Organism: Viscum album; assembly: GCA_963277665.1. NCBI lineage: Eukaryota > Viridiplantae > Streptophyta > Magnoliopsida > Santalales > Viscaceae > Viscum > Viscum album. Next base: position 3,659,196 of record OY728136.1, read on the forward strand.
ATTTTCTCGATGATGAGATCCTCTCAAGCTAACTCCACTGTTCATTGTTTTTTTCGATTCCCCATATGCATGTGTGTGAAATCGAAATCCATTCACCACATATGCATTATAAGTTTTAACAAGTTTGGAAGGTGGGTTACTCAATATACACAACCGTTTGTCAATTTTATCAGCATGTCGAGACACCTGAAAATTTGTGAAATAATTATCAATATAGTAAACTATACATTGAATGAGTTGCTAAAAGATAAAGAATTTATGTTACCAGTTTTTGAAACCACTGAGAGAAATTTTTCAGTCGGCGTTCTTCGAGAGCAGCTGCTGTAATTTGTAGAATTTGTTTCTTGATATGATTATCATACAACCTATAAAAACCAAAGTTATTTACTGTAACATAAATGATAGAATAAGTGATATAAACACTTACAGTACAACTGATGTCACCTATTCACAGTTGAGCAGAACATACGTATGAGCTCTGTGATGTTCATCATCTGAAAGCCAGCGTTCATAAAATCCACCAAAACCAAGCTCTGGCTGGTTGAAAACAGATAATTGATTGTAGATTTCATAAATATTTCTCTCATTCCATCCCATTCGGTTGTGTTTTGAAGGATACTCAGATTCAAAATAATGGGAGCAGAAAAAAGATATTTCCTCTTGCAAATAAGCTTCTGCAATAGATCCTTCAATAGATGCTTTGTTACGTACTTTTCTTTTCAATTTTTGCATGCATCTTTCAAATGGGTACATCCATCGAAACTGTACTGGACCTCCACATTTGGCTTCATATGGAAAATGTAACATAAAATGTTCCATTGAGTCAAAGAAAGACGGCGGGAATATTTTTTCCAGTTTACATATAATTACAACAACATCTTCTTCAAGTTTGCATAGAGCATCATAATCTGCTGTAGCCGCACAAATTTCTCGAAAAAAATGAGACATGTCTGTTATGGAATCCCAAATCACAGAATTCAACAGACCTCTTAATCCAATGGGTAGAAGTCTTTCCATTATAACATGACAATCATTACTTTTTAATCCAGTAATATGACCATTATTTACACATCTACTCAAATTGGAAGCACGGCCATCTGGAAGTCTCAAATCTGCAATCCACTGACAAAATAATAAACGGTTTTCTTTAGACAGTGTATAAGTTGCTTTTGGTTTCAGTAACCTTTCTGTTCTGACATTCTCAAACAGTTCCAGTTCTGGACGCCTGCAAATTTGGGCAAGATCTAAACGTGCATTTACATTGTCTTTGCTCTTTCTTGGCGTATCCAAAACTGTATGAAAAAAATTATCAAAACAGTTCTTCTCAATATGCATGACATCTAACATGTGTCGGACCAACAAATCAGACCAATATGGCAAATCCCAAAATATGCTACGTTTAATCCAATTGTGTTCTTTTCCAAAACCAGAAATTTTCTGTTGGTTTATTGTGGGACCAAAAGTGATGGGAGGTAATGAAAATACAACTGATTTTAACTCCGAACCTGATAGCATTTTTGGAGGTCCATCCCTTTCAACTGTTCCTTTTCTGAAATGAGATCTGTTTCTGCGAAAAGGATGATCAGCTGGAAGAAATCTGCGATGATAGTCAAAATAACAAGGTTTCTTTCCATGAATGATCATAAATGCTTTGTTCTCTCCCATACAGTAAGGACAAGATTTCTGACCATGTGTACTCCATCCAGATAACATCTCATAAGTCGGGAAGTCACTAATTGTCCACATCAATGCTTCTCTCAGTATGAAATTCTGTTTCGTTGCAACATCATATGTACTGACACCAGTACTCCACAATAAACTTAATTCATCAATCAATGGTTTCAAATAAACATCAATATTTTTCTTCAGATATCCTGGAATTAGTAAAGTAAAAAAGATATATGGCTCCTTCATCAACATCCATGGAGGTAAATTGTACGGAGTTAAAAAAACAGGCCAATATGAATATTGACTACCATAAGATCCGAACGAACAGAAACCATCAATGGAAAGGCCCAGTCGAACATTTCTAGCTTCTAAAGCAAAGGATGGATGCACTCTATCAAAATGTTTCCATGAATCACCATCGACTGGATGATTCAAGCTTTTATCAGTTGAAATATTCTCTTTATTCCATGACATCATTGTCGCTGTATTCTTAGACATGAATAAACGCTGAAGTCTGGATGTAAGTGGAAAATATCTCAACTATTTTACAGGAATCAAATCAGACTTCCCATGTTGTCCTTCTTTATATCTCAGTTGCCCACATGTGGGACAACTATCCAACGACTCATTTTCCCCAGAATATAAAATGCAGTCATTTGAACATGCATGAATCTTCTGAAAAGTAAGTCCCAAATTTCAAACTAGCCTCTTACTCTCATAGTAATTTGCAGGCAAAACATTTCATTCGGGTAACAATGTTTTAAGCAAAGAAAATATCTGGTCAAAACAGGTGTTTGACATTCCGTTATCTGATTTGATAGCCATAAATTTTGCAACTGCTTCTAATTTGCTCATCTTACAGCCAGGATATAATGCATCCTCAGCAGATCTCAACAACTCATAAAATTCAGACGGTGCCAACTCAGGATTTGAAGCTATATCAGCCGGAGTTTCTGTATGTTGAACAGATGAACCTGCAACATCATGTACTAAATCTTAAAACCGGGATGGATCCAGAATCAAGTTAGTATCACTTGCTCTGGAACTGCGTTCACCGTGTTGATACCAAAAAACATAATCTGGTTGAAAACCAAAACGCAAGAGATGTCCCCCCACTTTGTCAAACATGTCAAATGTTCTCAATGCACATTTTCTACAAGGGCATTTTATTTTGCCTTCTGAAACAAATTCTGGATTTGATGCCGCAAATGATAAAAAAGTCTCCACACCCTCTATATATACTGGATTTAAACCAGAACCGTTTGGATTTCTACGTTGATTTATCCATATGCGGTCACCTAATAATGATTGCTGATGACCTCGTTGTTCCATATTTTTCTATAAAATATAAAAGCATTACTGATTTTGAATAATTTGTTAGAAAAAACACTCAAGCAAGGATAATTATAGAGTTTACATCATACACGACTGATGCAAACTTTTTATTGAGATAGACCTAAAAATTGACTCTTTAAGAATTGAATATGTTGAGAATAAAGCAAAACCTGTTACAAATATTGATAATTTTAATATTATATAAATTTTTTATTATTTTCATAGTACTAATATTATTTTTTCATAAATATTAATTATATAATAATAACATTATTACATTATTAGTATATTTATTATTAATATTAAAATAATATAATTTTCTATATTATATACAATTCTCCTTTCATATGTGTGTTTAACATTCTGTCTCCACATGTAATATTTTAATTCACTTTCACCTCTCCATTAGTGAGTAGGTTGATAATTTTGAAAAAGAATGCAAATATTACATGTGGAGACAGAAAACACACAGATGAAAGGAGAATTGTATATAATATAGAAAATTATATTATTTTAATATTAATAATAAAATATACTAATAATGTAATAATGTTATTATTCCTAATTATTGGTAATTATTCCTAATTATGGGTAATTATTCCTAATTATTGGTAATTATTCCTAATTATTGATAATTATTCCTAATTATTGGTAATTATTCCTAATTATTGGTAATTATTCATAATTATTGGTAATTATTGGTAATTATTGATAATTATTGGTAATTATTATTAATTATTATTAATTATTGATAATTATTACTAATTATTGGTAATTATTACTAATTATTGGTAATTATTACTAATTATTACTAATTATTAGTAATTATTACTAATTATTGGTAATTATTACTAATTATTACTAATTATTGGTAATTATTATTAATTATTACTAATTATTGGTAATTATTATTAATTATTACTAATTAGTGGTAATTATTGGTAATTATTACTAATTATTACCAATTATTACTAATTATTGGTAATTATTGGAAATTATTCATATAATTACCAATAATTAGGAATAATTACCAATAATTAGAAATAATAACATTATTAGTATATTTTATTATTAATATTAAAATAATATAATTTTCTATATTATATACAATTCTCCTTTCATCTGTGTGTTTTCTGTCTCCACATACAAATATTACATGTGGAGAAAAAAACACACAGATGAAAGGAGAATTGTATATAATATAAAAAATTATATTATTTTAATATTAATAATAAAATATACTAATAATGTAATAATGTTATTATTCCTAATTATTGGTAATTATTCCTAATTATTGGTAATTCTTACTAATTATTGATAATTATTACTAATTATTGGTAATCGTTACGAATCATTACTAATTATTGGTAATTATTTCTAATTATTGGTAATTATTCCTAATTATTGGTAATTATTTCTAATTATTGGTAATTATTCCTAATTATTGGTAATTATTCCTAATTATTGGTAATTATTCCTAATTATTGGTAATTATTGGTAATTATTGATAATTATTGGTAATTATTATTAATTATTATTAATTATTGATAATTATTACTAATTATTGGTAATTATTACTAATTATTGGTAATTATTACTAATTATTACTAATTATTGGTAATTATTACTAATTATTGGTAATTATTACTAATTATTACTAATTATTGGTAATTATTATTAATTATTACTAATTATTGGTAATTATTATTAATTATTACTAATTAGTGGTAATTATTGGTAATTATTACTAATTATTACCAATTATTACTAATTATTGGTAATTATTGGTAATTATTCATATAATTACCAATAATTAGGAATAATTACCAATAATTAGAAATAATAACATTATTAGTATATTTTATTATTAATATTAAAATAATATAATTTTCTATATTATATACAATTCTCCTTTCATCTGTGTGTTTTCTGTCTCCACATACAAATATTACATGTGGAGACATAAAACACACAGATGAAAGGAGAGTTGTATATAATATAAAAAATTATATTATTTTAATATTAATAATAAAATATACTAATAATGTAATAATGTTATTATTCCTAATTATTGGTAATTATTCCTAATTATTGGTAATTCTTACAAATTATTGATAATTATTACTAATTATTGGTAATCGTTACGAATCATTCCTAATTATTGGTAATTATTCCTAATTATTGGTAATTATTCCTAATTATTGGTAATTATTCCTAATTATTGGTAATTATTCCTAATTATTGGTAATTATTCCTAATTATTGGTAATTATTCCTAATTATTGGTAATTATTCCTAATTATTGGTAATTATTGGTAATTATTGATAATTATTGGTAATTATTATTAATTATTATTAATTATTGGTAATTATTACTAATTATTGGTAATTATTACTAATTATTGGTAATTATTACTAATTATTACTAATTATTGGTAATTATTATTAATTATTACTAATTATTGGTAATTATTATTAATTATTACTAATTAGTGGTAATTATTGGTAATTATTACTAATTATTACCAATTATTACTAATTATTGGTAATTACTGGTAATTATTGGTAATTATTACTAATTATGGATAATTATCGGTAATTATTACTAATTATGGATAATTATTGGTAATTATTTCTAACTAATGGTAATTATTGGTAATTATTTCTAATTATTACTAATTATTGGTAATTATTACTAATTATTGGTAATTATTACTAATTATTGGTAATTATTACTAATTATTACTAATTATTGGTAATTATTACTAATTATTACTAATTATTGGTAATTATTATTAATTATTACTAATTATTGGTAATTATTATTAATTATTACTAATTAGTGGTAATTATTGGTAATTATTACTAATTATTACCAATTATTACTAATTATAGATAATTATTGGTAATTATTGGTAATTATTACTAATTATGGATAATTATCGGTAATTATTACTAATTATGGATAATTATCGGTAATTATGGATAATTATTGGTAATTAGTAAATTATTACTAATTATTGGTAATTCTTGGTAATTATTGGTAATTATTACTAATTATGGATAATTATTGGTAATTATTACTAATTATGGATAATTATTGGTAATTATTACTAATTATTGATAATTATTTGTGATTATTACTAATTATTGGTAATTATTACTAATTATTGCTAATTATTGGTAATTATTATTAATTATTACTAATTATTAGTAATTATTGGTAATTATTGGTAATTATTACTAATTATTACTAATTATTGGTAATTATTATTAATTATTACTATTTAGTACTAAATATTGGTAATTATTGGTAATTATTACTAATTATGGGTAATTATTACTAATTATTGCAAATTATTAGTAATTATTACTAATTATTGTTAATTATTAGTAATTATTACTAATTATTACTAATTATTACAAATTATTGGTAATTATTGGAAATTATTACTAATTATTGGTAATTATTACTAATTATTAGTAATTATTACTAATTATTACTAATTATTAGTAATTATTGGTAATTATTACTAATTATTCCTAATTATTGGTATTTATTACTAATTATTAGCATTTATTCTTAATTATTGGAAATTATTACTAATTATTCCTAATTATTCCTAATTACCATTAACTATGAACAATGAATACTAATAATTTAAATTTATTAAGTAGCAAAACAATGTAAACATAATTAAATTACAACTAATTAAAAATAATTGAAACTAATAAAAAATTTAAAATAAATATTAAATTAAAATAAACATAAATACCTTTAAAATTGATCTGAGGTTGATCTCTGAGCGTTGTTGAAAACTTCAATATCAACTCCGAAAAAAAAAGTAAACTTAAGAAACGTTGAACTCTAAAAATAGAGTTTTGAGAGAAGGAAAAGATGGAGTTTGAGAATGAATGAAAAAAAACGGATGGGGGGGTATTTATAGGTTAGATTATTTGCGACGGGACTATTTGCGACGGGATACCCCTCGCAAATAGTATTATTTGCGACGGTACCCGTCGCAAATACCTTGACCCTCATTTATTACGGTCAACGGTTAAATAGTAATTTGCGACGGGTACCGTCGCAAATAATAACCTGCCGACATACTATTTGCGACGGGGGTATATTCCCGTCGCAAATAGCTATTACCGCCGCCGGTTATTTGCGACGGGCGGTAACCGCCCGTCGCAAATAACTTTCCCGCGATTTGGCGCGCAAAGCGCACCAGTCCTTTTGCGACGGGGAAAGCTAACCCGTCGCAAATACCTACTTATTTGTGACGGGCAAATTCCCCCGTCGCAAATAAGTTTCTAACGGGACTATTTGCGACGGGATTTATCCCCGTCGCAAATAACCCGTCGCAACTGCCCATTTTTCCCGTAGTGGATTGAGATAATAATGATGTTCTCAAATAAAACACTATTTTATATTTTATGTTTTCAAATATAATGTGGTATTAAAGTATGAACCTAGTTTACCAATAGTACTAAACTATTCAGTCCTTCAGTATGTGATATCTTGTATCTTATGCCTATGTAATTAAGTAACCACCGGCTCTGGGATACTAAGGTCGGGGTCTTTACAGTTGACATTAGAAGAAATTTAGTAGAAACCTTGGGAACTAGATTTAGGAAAAAAGTAGATTATGGATCATAACCATATGAGTGAATTTGATGATAAGTCTAAGTATAGGATAACATGCTAAAGTTTTGGTGGATAGATATTATGTGCTTTTCCTAAAAATAAATCACTATATAGATATTACAAGCAGACATGGTTTTGGTATATATGCATCTAGGGGTAATAAACCTTAAAATATTTATATTTCAACCATCATTCTAGTGAATAGTTAATTTTCCCTTACTACACACCTGGTTGACACTCTCGAGAGATATGCTTGGGTTAACTCACATCTTCTTTATGAGAATAGAATTTATAGAACCATATGATATTCCATAGTGATATGAGATAAATCTATAGTGTATTAGGTTGATAAGTATAAGGTTTATCATATGTTTAAAGGCATAAATACCCCCTTTGATATTTTATGTGATGGGAATTTAACATGATTAAGGATATTTTGGGAGAAATTTATGAGAATATAAACCTTTGGTTTAGTATATGTTTTAGTGAAAAGGTTATTTGAGGAATAATTCTCTTTATTTTATGGAAATAAGTTTAATGGTATTGATAACCTTTAGGGTTTATATAATCTTTGATGATGAGGTAATTACAGGTTATTAAAATTTGGGAACATATGTTTTATTGTATAACCATGAGATTGAAAAGCGAATTAATGATTAATGTTATATTTTAGTATGTTCATCATAATTTTGTAAACTTTATAGGAATTATATTAATATAGTTTTATAAAAAGGATAGGCCGCATGCCAAACAAAAACCTAACACATCTAGAAAATCCACGAGGTTTAAAGCCACAACCAAAGGGAAACAAGGGTGCAACACCTACCACTGACCTATGTGATATCCTGGTTAGTATGAAATTGTTTTTACTTAATCAGTTTTATGGATAAATATTAAGTTGATTTTGTGAAACATATTATATGATAAAATATTTTTGATTTTTTATGATTTTGAAGTGATTGATGATATTTTAGGAGACATTTTATCAGTGTCACCGGTTAGCTTTGCTATAGTTGGTCAGAGTTTCTATAGTCCCCAAAATTTGGATTGGGAGCCTTCAACCACCAAACCCCTAGATCAGGGGTACACTCCCCCCTGCTACCCCTAGTGACCTCGTTGTGGAGGTCGAACCATGAGAGTTATGGTCTGATGTACAGTATGACCTACTAGCATTTGACCCAAATTCATCCAAACCGATTGGACTATACCATTCCAACATGACCAGAAAAATCTTTTGTCTCTTTATCCCCGAGAGCCCTCGATCACATGATTATAAAAATAACAATTACAAGATAAAAACCTTAAAAAATTTACAAAAAATCCTCACAAATGATGCTTTAGGGAAACTCTCTAAAGATCACAATTGAAGCGCACTCAAAAATAAGATGTTACAAAACTTAAAATTTAGATTTTCAGGTTGAAAACTCTTCTTCTTCTCGAGGTTGCGGTCCAATTTATAGATGTTCTTCCAATGAGGATTCTTCACTTCTCAGGATCGGTTGCAACAAAATCTGAAAAACTCTTTCTCTTCTCTATGAGTTCAGTATAACATCACTCTGTCTGATGTACGTTAATTACAACACCATTACAATGACTTTGAAAAGCTCCACCTGGTAGAAATGATATATCTTCATCAATTGTACTTTATATGTCTTCGTTCGGAAGTATTAGAAAAATTTTGTTCGATAAACTTTATAGGTATCCGTCCGATGATGTTTTCCTAATAGACTTTATATCACTCCGTCTGATGTACTTTGTCTGATGGACTTCATAAAACTCCATTGGATGAACTTTATAAGTATTTTTTATTTGGTAAACTTCATACATGCCTATCCAATGTATTTTTTACATGTCTTTATGATATACTTGGTACTCATATATCCAATGTACTTGATAAACATCCATCTGATAGCATTGAATTTCTTCGTCTGATAAAACTGATTACTTTCTTAAAAAAATTTATAAATTTGGAAAGATAAATATTAGAAATAAGGAAACATTTAAAGAGTGAATTGTGATTTTCAAAAATAAAGTTAGAAAGAGGTATTTCAACCCAACAATCTCACCCTTTTTTAAAACCAAAATACATAACACTTTAAGAAAATTTTTTAAAGTAAAAAACTTTTAAAAACTTACCCCCTTCTTTACACAACTTTCAAGTGCTTGAGTTTCCTGAAAATGTTAGAAAAATACTTTACAAACAATTATAAGGAGTAAACATAAATTTAAGAAAACATAGCATTCATCCACCCTATAAATTTAAGAAAATATAACATTCATCCAAAAAGATATAAAAACATCAAAATTAATCCAGATATGAAAGTAGAAATATTCATCCCAAAAATATATGAAAGCTGTGATCAGAATGTTTAAAGGATTAATTATTACAAACATCAAGTGTTTTAAGAAAATTAATATTTATTAGACAACTTATCACTATTACCTTCATTTTCCTTATATTTTATTTTGTTTTCTTTGAATCTTCTTATTTTTACTCAAGCTTTACCACCCTTTATTCTAGAATCTCCATATTCTTACTTTGTTGAGAAAGCTCCATGTCCTGCTAGATGACAAGAGATTTGAGATCATCAATAGCTCTTGAACAATATTTTACTTCAGACTTAATTTTGTTGGAAAACTGTGAGACAAACTTTGTTACCCTCTTAATCCCTGTTATATGATTATATAAAAACATTATATCTCATTCAGTTTGATTCATCCACTTTATAATGTTTTTCAGCTTTCCACTAAAGATTTTCCTTTAATATTTTTAATCTTTACTTTATTTTGAATGACTATTTTAGAAATTTTATTGATAGATCTTGAACCATAAATGATATCAAATTCCCCTTATATATACCTACACATGGCTTGGATATCTAGGAAGATTTCCATTATTCCTTCAAGACACTTGATTAATTCATTAAAGTAATTCATTTTCATCGTAGTCCATTTAGTTCTTATGCTTAGAGCAAAGTTAGTGGAATCATTAGAAACATCTGGTAGGATAGATTCTATAACTCTCAGAGGTGAGGGATGTTGAGTGGAAACTTAAACCACTTTATGTTTTGATAATTACAAAGGGAAACTTGAACCTATTTAGGTTTTGATAATTACAAAGGGAAAATTTAATCACTTTTTAATTATTAGCTTGAATTATCTTTAGATTTCATGTTTTTATTGGTTATAACATGTTCTATAAGTTTCATGTAGAGTTACTATGATAAATACATCATTTGGGACCTTTAAATATCATTTATACATGTTTTTTTACTATTCCCACATAGCCAAATATCCCATGCACCCAAACCATTTATCCAAATCTTCTACGTATCCAAACCAAATAGCCAAATTTCTAGAATTCGTCACCTTCGGTATTTCAATCATAACTTGGGCCACATAACTCTAGATTGAGTGATTATTATTGTGTTGGAAATATAAGAAAGTTATATATATTTAATTAGAAGATATAAAATTATGAATCTATCTTTATCCTATCTAAAATTAGGTTATAATCACTACATGTTTTCAGTTTGAATTCTAAAATTTTCCAGAACTATTTTACTACTGTATTTTAATGATAACTTGAGATATAAAGGTCCAATTAAGGTGATTCTTAATTATTTGGAAATATAATAAAATTTTATAAATATAAACCAAATGGAATCAAAGATAACTATACTATTTAGAAGGTATGATTTAGGTCTGGAATTTGATAAGTCAAGTTTTTTACAGAATATTGAATACATGAATTCAGCTATGTGAATAGTTTAGATGCATGAATTCAACTACATCAAATATTGGATATGTGAATTTAGCTATGTTGAATATTGGATACATGAATTTGGTTAAATTGAGTATTGGATATGTGAATTCAGATACATGAATAGTTTGGATACATGAATTTGGCTACATGAAAATCAGCTACATAAATAAATTTTCTTACACGGTATAATTCAATTATGTGAAATACATTTTCTCTCAAAATGATATTTCAATCACCATAAACCAATGTTTTAATAGGATTTAAAGTATTTTGATATTTTTAATATGTTTCATGAATATATTTTTGAGAAAAAACCATTTTAGTATGTGTTAAAAACTCACATGTGATCTTTGAGACATATACTTAAAAAACCTAGAATTATGCTATGTTTTTCTTAACATTTCATATTTCCATTTGCTGCAAGTTTATTATGAATATTATTAGTGTTTTATTTATTCTAAAATTACTCATTAATTATATATAATCCAAGATAACATGTTCTATATTGTTTTATGATGAATTAAATGAGATCTACATGAGATTAAACATCTATATATATTCAAGTTAAAATTTTGGAACTTGAGATCTTCAAATTCAAACTAGTTGAAATACGAAGAGTCTATCTTGTATATTATCAGGGATTCTTACAAGGATATTAATATTTATTTTTTATTGCTATATTAATAATTCTAATCTATTCCACTATACATTCTGTTATTTTGTTCTATAAAGTATCAAGAAGAACCCACATGAATCTTAATTTTTATTTATGAAATATTTACACGTGGAACATTATTTGAGAAATAAACATGAAAAAATACGAAGTGGATCATTGGTTTCATATGAAAAAATCTTGATTTAGGAAAAATAAACATGCAATGGTCTTTAAATTTGAAAGATGTTGTTCATGAAGAAACTATATATATAGAGTTTACAATATCGGTGCATGTTACAAATTATCAAGGATATAAGAACTATGAAGCACTGTAACTTTTCTGCACTTCATGTGATCATTGTGAATCCAATAATTTTTATATACTTCATCATTCAACATTCATTTACTAGAGTGATACATACTACCTTAACATTCACAAACTTTTTTTGTTCAATTGGTTTTTGTGTTTCTAAAATTATTTTATTTTTTTTGTGCTAAAGTGTATGTGAGTTATACCAACCCTTTAAAAGGTATGCGTGTGTGACTTGTAACCCCCCCAAAAAATTCCATTTGGACTGTGCCTCTAGGGAAAAAAGATAGGACTATTTGGGTTGCGCCTTCAGGTAGAAAAGGTAGGTTAGTCTCAAGTTTAAACATCCTGGGGAAAAAGGTTTTGTAATTGGGTTGTGACTCTAGACTTTGAAAAGTTCATAGTTAGTGGGTGTCATCTCTCTCTACATTTGATAGGGGTGAAGATTAGAGTGGGATAAATTTGATCTTAACTACTATAAAAATATCTTGTGACTATTTATTTTATTTCCATTATATTAACTTTAAAACTCTAATATAATCTTTAAATTTATTTGAAAAGGACAATTCACCCACCCTGTTGGCTATCCTACTATATTTCCTTTGAGACCAACAATTTATATTAGAGATTGAACCCTGACTTGATATATTTTTTTATTTGTGCTAACTATTTCCTGACTTAATTATCAAGGGGAAAAAATCTATTTAAGATAGAAGGAACAAATTTGAATGATGGATGAATACATCAAAGACCACCTCATTTTGATACTACTGATTATGGCTATTGGAAATCTTGGATGAAAGATTTATTAAAATAATATAACAGTTATCACTAGATAATCATGAAGAAACCATACAAACTGACTGAAGGTGAACCTTAACTATTATTTGGTAATGATGTTGTAAAGTATGTGTTGAATTACAAGGTGTTGAATATTTTATACCATGTAATAAATAGAAATGTGTATGGTCATGTGTCTTCATGTAAAACTACACGATATTTAAAATTTTTTACAAGTTACACATCTTGGCTTAGATAAGCTCACTAGAACTAAGTTATGCATGCTAAGAGTTTAATATCAATAATTTAAAATAGGTGAAGAAGAAACTATTAATAAAATGTTCCATATATTTACTAGTATTGTAAATGGTATGAGTTCTTTAGGAGAAACTCTGGAAAACCTTGTTCTTGTTAAAATAGTGCTTAGATCACTTCCTAATAAGTGACATGCTAAAAAGGTTTCTATAGATGAAAGTAAAAACTTCAAGGAATATACACTTGGTGAGATTATTGGATCATTATTATAATACGAGTTTAAGCTTAAAAATATTTCTAAAGAAGATAATACAAATAAGAATAGAATTTATTTTAAGTCAAATGTTTCTAATTACTCTTCTCATTCTGAGTTAGAGAGTAGTGATATGAATGATACTACACATGTTACAAAGGGTGGATATAGATAAAATAAATTCTCTTAAAAAATATTTTGAAAAGACTATCCTAGATATGATTTCAAGTAGAAGAAGAAAGTTAATTTTATTTACAATGATTCTCAATATATAATCTTTTATGAGAGAAAAAAGGGGGAACATCAAGCCTAATTTACCAAGATTAAAGAAAGGAAAAAATAAGAGGAAGGAATAAAAGAAAGAAAAAAAAGCAATGATAGCCAGATGAAGTTGCACTGAGGATTCAAGTTTTGAGGAAGAATCTAGTTTAGAAAAGGATGTGAAAAATTTGTGCTTAATGGCTTCATCAAATCAAGTGAGTGACTCTACTTATTATCCTTTCTCTAAATTTGATCATGAAAAACCCATTATAGATGAACTGCTTAAAGAGGTTGAAATACTTGATCATAAAGTTAAAAAGATCACGGGTTTATATAAGAATCTTATGATTCAAAATAAGGATGTTCTTAAGGAAAATAAATAATTGAATAAATATATCTAGGAAGATTTAAAAACTGCACATACAAATATGAATTGCTCTAAAGAAAATCTAAAAATTGGTTTTTTTAAAAATGAAAAATTAAAGAGAGAAATTGATTTCATGTCAAAATTCAATAAATCCAAAGTAAGAAATTTTAATAATATTATTAAATAAAATTAACCACTCATAAATGAAATTGAAAGTTTAAATTCAAATATATCCACTTTTTTTTAAGGTAGAGAAAAATTTGATAAAATGATGAGTTTCAATAAAATTAATAAAAAGAGATCTAGTCATGGTTATAATAATAATTTACCCAAAATGTATAAGACTTTATTTTTTAGGAGTACTAATGAGAGTTCATCTAATGATACATGTTTTAGATTTGAAATGAAAGGTCATTATGCAAATGACTGCTCCTTGAGATTTCTACAATCACTTAGACAAACTAAGGCTTTCATTTTGAAATCTTTATCTTCTAGATTTCCTATAAAAAAGTGTTTAAAATAAGTTTTGGATCCTAAGAATTCATATGATAATCCCATTGGACCCAAATTTTCATGGATACTGTGACACTCTGAGATTTTAGAATAACAGTGTATTTGATAGAGTATATGACACACAACACTGAGCTTAAATGAACAATAAAATATTATTATTTAAATATGACCGTTATAACGTCGCTGTTAAAATAGAAGATATGAATAAGATTAAATTATTTATGAAATATATATATTAAGTTAATACCTAGTATAAATGTATCAAAAAATTCTTATTAAATAATCACTCAATATTTAGTTGTCATTTTATTCTTCAAAAATACGTTTTCTTCAAAAATGTTTTTTATTGCTGTTTGAAAGAAAATTTTATCATTAATTTTTGAAACTTTTATAAATTTTATTTGATAAAAAGTATATAATTTTTGGGATCATCATGTCAAAATTATATTGGATTTATTTTTTTAGATTTTTCTAAAAAGATTGATTTTTTTTAGTGAATAGTGAAAAATACCAATTTTTATTGAAAATTGTATATTTGTTTCAAGCATGCACAAAGTTACATTTTTTTAAATGATTTAAAAATAAAATTAGTTATATTATATTATTAATAATCCAATTAAGTTTATTGTAATCAATTTTATGGTTGAATTTGAAATAAAAACATTTTTATACTTAAAAAACATTTTTCTGAAAAATTGTTTTTAATTGCATTTTGTGTTTTAATATTATTTTTCCATTTCTAAAAATTGAATATTGAAAAATTTATTCCATATTTTGAATTATTAGGTTCAAATTTTGAAAATAGGACTTTTATTTTTGGTCATTCGGAATAGTAACCATAGTGAATAATAATCACCACGATTAGGATAAATTGGGCAATTAAGGTTAAAAATAATATGATGAGAAATAAAATATGATCATACCAATTTACTTAATTTAATTGGATGTATATTTTGTCCATACTCATCCAATATTGGGATATACGACCCTTTGTTTCCATTTGGCTACGATTTTGACTTTTATAATAATTAAGTAAAAGATAAAGTAAAAAATGTCACTTTCTTAATTTTAATTTCTATAATATTGTTTTGACATGGATAAAAACAAACTATGTTTGATTATAAATATAAATTTTAAAGATAAATTATTTTTTATCATGTTAATTTATTTTTAATTTTTAGTGATGAAATAATTATGTTAAATGCTTAAGAAACACCGACACAATATTTATTCAATTAATAGAAAAATAAAATAAATGATTCTAAAAATATTTAAAGTAATATAATATGAATGAATTATTGAGTTAGACAATTTTTTTTGATAAAAATAACACACTAGAGAGTTTTTAATGGATAATATTCAAATTCTTTTATTTTCATGTTATTTTCAAAGTCAAATTAAATGAATATTTCAAAAAATGACAATAATGTTCTTTTATAATAAATAATATTTTATTAAATGATTAAAAATTATTAAAAATACTATATTCACCCAGACGATTGGTATTAATTTAAAAATATCTACTATTTTACATTTATAAACCAATTTTCCTTTTATAGTAACTATATTGACCTTTAAAGAGAAAAAACTTCATTACTGTGGTAATTGTCAAAAAGGGTCAACGTGATTTGAAACCAAGAGATGAGGGTAAAAACCTAATATAAACTTGTACAAATTTTATTTAATGATATTATTTTGACTAATCATTATACTATTATCTAATTATATCATTTTGAGATTTTTTCTCATGAAAATTAACCTGTATTAATCTAAACTTTAAGAAATTCAAAGAGTTCCCCTCCCCTCTCTTATAGAAGGGAACTATTATCCTATTTTAGTTACACTTAAAAATCCTTTTAGTTCATACAATACCTGACGAAATAACTTTATAACATCCCTAACCATGTTCCATAGGTTTTAGTTTTGGCATAATTCCAACCTTATAAGGTGGAAAACAAAGGAGATTGTCCAAAGAAGAGGTATAATTTTTAACCGAATGTTTTAGTTTTATTTATTCAACCTCTTTAAAATATTATTAAACCATGATTATATAATAACATAATTAAATCCCATATACTGATATGTTATTATGTTAATGGAATAACCTATATCCATCTCTTTCTTCAATCAAATGGGAAACAAAATTGTCGTTTGTGTGTACGATGAACTACCACCCGACGAACTGACATAATCCGTTTTCCATCAACGCCTCTCATAGATGGATATAATGAAATATTTAATTTTTATATATGATATCTATGAAATAATTATCATTCTTAAAATATAATATATCATCTACTTTCTTACCTTTCTACTCATTGAAAAATCATAATATCGTTCGTGCGTACGTGTGGACTACCACCTCCATGAAGCGATCTGATTCGTTTTCTATCACCACATCACATGGATGATATATATAAGTTTATTTAAATAAATAATATGGTATTTATGATATAATTATAATTATATAAATATAATATAATACTTATCTTTTTTCATCACGATCGTTGAAAAATGGAAACGTTACTCATGCGTACGCACGACTTATCGTCTCAATGATTGTAACATAGTTCATTTTTCTTAACCAAATTTCATGGTTGGTTTTAAAAGTATAATTTATGTTTAAAATTGATAATTATTTTGTTATTATCATTCTGGAGATTATGTAATAATTATCTATTTTACCATAGTCATCATACTGAAGTCATTTTGGACATATGAACTGAATATCGTCAAAACATCTGACGTGAAATTAATTGATTAAGTAATTAAATATAACATGGTAATAAATAAAATAAAAGGAATAATAAAATTTAAATTTTTTATTAATTAAATAATTATCATAATTTTATTATTCAAGAAAATAAAGAATGCATGTGACGAGTTAGACCTGAGGTAAGCGATTTCATCTCAATTTCTATTTATCAAGGCATATTATAATGTTATACACCTAATTTATTTTATATGGTGTATCATACTAATTTTAAATTTTATACAATGAATCATTCACACTGGTATTTTAACTTTCAATTCAAATTTTTTCATCCAAGAGGATTTGACTTGAAAGTTACCAAGGGGTAAGGGGTTTCATAATTCAATTTCTTTTCATTGGATTATATTACTTCTTTATTATCTATGATATAAAAAGATTATTTATGTAATTAATTATGATTATTTTATATTTTATTTACACTTTATTTATTTGGATTTAGATTTATTACACATAATCACTTCATTGATTAATTCTTACTTCAATGATATGATATTTGTAAGTATTTTCTCATCTCACTTTTGTTTCCGTGAGACGTATTCCATATTCAACACCTATTCTTTTTTATGTGATGTATATACCACCACTTTGATATTATATATCATGATTAAATTTATATTCATGGTATTTAAAGTTTCATTTGAAGTTATTTCTTTCATTGGGATTATGATTCAAAAGTTACCAAAGTAGTACGAGTTTATTTCATAATCTCATAATAATTCAGGATTGTTTATGTTTAAGTTTAAATTGGGAGTAATTATATGATATTTATATATTAAACCCAATATATTTTCTTATCATATGGTCATTTTTTTAAAATTATAAGTTTTCTTTTCATTTTACTCTTTTATATACTCAAGATATCAAAATAATGTTTTTAAGGAAAACTGACTTTGTTTTCTATTTAGTCGGTAATCTTTTTCTTCCCTATCCATATTTTCCTTAAAATGTTTTTACTATTCTCAAATGATTTATTAAATAATTTTTTACCCACATTTGACTTTTTACAAAATGGTTTAAAATGAATCTTCTTGTCATTTTTTAGAATGAGGTACTTTTGATTTTTTACAAAAAATGTGAAAGGAATATTTATTTTAACATACTCTACCTAAATGGAATTTTCATATGTCATGAACACTCAATTATTTGAAGCTTATTTTACAATTATCCATGATTATTTTAAAATAAAATGTTTTTTTCTAATTTTTTGGAAGTTTTTAGTTTTCAAAAATGATTTTGAAAGTAAAATGGTATTTTCCTCAATAATGTTTTTAATGAACTTTTCATGGTATTTATATTGATCAATAAAAATAATAATTTATTTTAATTATAATCCACTAGAGATATTTTGTAATGATACCATCCTTATTATTTCTCTGCATGGTTTATAATTAGTTTGAATTGGTAAATATTAACATTTCGTATACTATTTTTTTAATTTGAATGTTTATGTTTATTATGTGTTGAATTGTTATTATCCCGTTTAATATAATGAATGAATTGAACTTAGTAAGTGAAGGTCATGGACCACTATAACCCCTAGATTCATTAGAAGGTCTCATGAGACAAACTAGTTTGAGTATTCAGCCGAGACCTTACCCATCTATGTAATATTTCTTGGCATGAGGACTTGATGCTAATTTTATAATATTTGACATTATGAATTACATAATTATTAGATTAGTTATTGATGTCCATGTGATTATTTGAATAGTTATAGTATCCATCTATAAGTTTCAAGCCCATGTGATTAATTATATGACATTACGTGATTATCATTTTTTGCTGCCATATTATCCTTCACGCTCAAGTTATTGATTAAATATCATGTTTTTTCAGTTATTAACTTATCATATTGATTATGAATTATTTATTCTCTGATAAATTTCACTATATATAACCCATACTGAGTATTTGAGACCACTCTTATTATATTTTCTTTCCCTAGGATTCTATGAAGTGTAATATGAATAATATGAAAGGAAATGATTGAGAGAATAATGATGTTCTCAAATAAAACACCATTTTATATTTTATGTTTTCAAATGTAATGTGAGATACAATTATGAACCTAGTTTACCAAGAGTAATAAACTATCCGGTGCTTTGGTATGTGATATATTGTATCTTTTTACTATATAATAAAGTAACCACTGACTCTAGGCTACTAGGGTCAGGGTCTTTATAGTTGGCATTAGAGGAAGTTTAGTAGAAACCTTGGGAACTAGATTTAGGAAAAATGTAGATTAAGGATCATAACCATATGTCTGAATTTGATGATAAGTATAAGTATAAGATAACATGATAAAGTTTTGGTGAGGTAGATATTATGTGGGTTTCCTAAAAATACATCCCTATATAGATACTACAAGCAGACATGTTTTTGGAATTGATGCATCTAGGGGTAATAAACCTAAAAAGATTTATATTTCATCCATCATTATAATGAACGGTGAATATTCCCTTATTTCACACCTGGTTGACACTCCTGAGAGATATGATTGGGTTAACTCACATTTTTTTTATGAGAATAGAATCTATGGAACCCTATGATATTCTATAGTGATATGAGATAAAACTAAAGTGTCTTGGTTTGATAAGTATAAGGTTGATCATATGTTTAAAGGCATAAATACACCTTTTTATATTTTATATGACGGGAATTTAACATGATTAAGGATATTTTGGGAGACATTTATAAGAATATAAATCTTTGGTTTAGTATATGTTTTAGTGAAAAGGTTATTTGAGGAATAATTATTTTTATTTTATGGAAATAAATTTAATGGTATTGATAACATTTAGGGTTTATATGATCTTTGATGATGAGGTAATTATGAATTATTAAAATTTTGGAACATATGTTTTATCATATAACCATGAGATTGAAAAGTGGTTTAATTATTAATGTTATTTTTTAGGATGTTCTTCATAATTTTGGAAACTTTATAGGAATTATATTAATATAGTTTTAGAAAAAGGATAACCCGTACCAAGCGACAACATGTCACATCCAGCAAGGTTGTGGGGCTTGAACCCACAACTGAAGGGAAACATGGGTGAATCTCCTACCACTGACCTACGTGATATCCTGGTTAGTATTATTTTCTTACTTAAATGGTTTGATTTATAAATATTAAGTTGATTTTGGGAAAAATATTATATGATCAAATCCTTTTTAATTTTTATTATTTTTAAGTTATTGATGATTTTTTAGGAGACATTTTATTGGGTTGAGGTATATATAACCATCAGGTTTAATTTAAATGATTATTTGGAACAAAATGCTATTATATTTTTGGAATTATAAGCTAAAGGGTATGATATAAATTTTAAGGTTAAAATATTCTTTAATGCTGAGGTTATTGGGGTTATTTGGGATTATTTGAGATATCAAAATTATTTATTTAAGGAACAATCAATGTTAAACCTTTGGTTTCATTATTGAATTTTAGAGATTAATGTATTATGCATTTATATAAAGGTTTATTCATTTTGGGTATTATCTTACATTATGATCACCATTTTTGGTTTTAGTGTAAGAACCCTGGTTTTGAGCCTGTAAGACTCTGAAATTTTCTTGATGTTTTTCCAGAGAAGGGCGTTCAGACGGCGTGTGATTCCGAGCCCCGATGAGGACGGAATTAAATTTTAAGTGTGTTCACGCTGGACACAAAAAATAAATATAATAACTCCTAAACGGTTGCTCGGATAGGAAAAATGAGGGAACCATTGAGTCCGGAATGTTCCATTTACCCTAGGAGGGGTATGAATTTCACGGGCGCGAGCCTTCTGTGAAAAATACCACCAGGGGCGTTTTCATAATTTAGCGGCCTCGGGCGTCGAATTTTATAAATTTTGAACGGAATCTCTGATTAAAATTCCAAGACCTCCATTGCACTTAGGGCATGGAATTTACCCTAGGGCAGGCTTAACCTCGAACCCACTGGGAGTTCGGGTACGAGGCCTACAGGCGGGGGGTTTAAGTGTTTTCTATTTAAACTTGACCCCCACCCTTCTTCTCCCCCTTCTTCCCTAGCACAAACTCCCCCAACAAAGAAAGAGGATCTCCTATCCTCTCCTCCATCCCTCCAAAAAGGCGGTGACTGCTCCGGTGCATCGTCGGTGAAGCGTCGGGCAATGTCCATCGAGGTAGGCGCGTGTTTTATCGTTTTAATTCCCGTAGTCTTCTTCAATTTGGTTTAATTGCATCGAATTGTTGTCCAATTGTCGAGAAAATCACATATTCGAGTAGAAATCGTTCTAATCTTTCCAACGCATTCTTAATATTGAAAATCCAAGTCCCGGGGTGTCCGGGGTGGCCCCGAGAAGTTTTCCGGCTGTTTTCCCCATTTTCCGGTGATTCCAGCGGTGGTCCGGCGGGTTCCAGCGGTGGTCCGACGGGCTCCAGCTGTGGCGGCAGGCTCTGGCAGCGGCATCGGTGGGCTATGGTGGCAGCGGTGTGGGCTCTGGCGGTGGCAGCGCAGGCTTCAGGCGACGGCGACACATGCTCCAGCGGCGGCGGCTTGGTGGGTCGACCAGGCGGTGGTGGTCGGCCGGGTGGACCGGGGTCGCGGCGCGCGACCCCGCAGGAGGAACAGACACCCGCTTCCAGTGGGTCTCCACATGGACCAAATACCGGCCTCGAGGGCCGGTCGGTAGAGCGGTGGACCGCGGGTCCACGGCCGGCCCGCGTGGCCGAACCGCGGGCCGGCGTGGGCCGGCCCAGACCGGGTGGACCGGCTGGCTAGGCCGGTCCAGCCCAAGGGGCT
Source organism: Viscum album (assembly GCA_963277665.1). Classification (NCBI taxonomy): domain Eukaryota; kingdom Viridiplantae; phylum Streptophyta; class Magnoliopsida; order Santalales; family Viscaceae; genus Viscum; species Viscum album. The sequence continues at coordinate 3,681,547 of OY728136.1, forward strand.
TCGTCCCCTCCGATTTAGGACACCCATAACTTTCACTAAGGGTGTCCGTTTTGCATGCCGTCTATGAAAATGTAATCCTCGACTCAAGACAAAGGTTTTGAGATGGTTTCAGGGATTTTAATTCCTGGGATGGGAGCTCGGTGGCACGACACGCTCGTTAAGTGCTACGCTGGGATTCTTGTTTTGGATTGCGCGAACACATCCGATGTCCAATTTTAGCACCGTTAGTATCATTGTGACCCTGGAGTTGAGGTGGAGTTTTCCAGAATGGTTTCGGGCATTGAATTCGAAGTTGAGATGTGGGCCCTATGAGCAATCTTTTGAGCTGCGTGCAACATTTTTGTGCCTTTTTTACCAGATGTCCATTCGAGGCATTTGAGTAGTCGTTTCTTCGTGTTTTTCTGAGAGCATCACGATGGCGCAGTTCTCCCAATGAGTTTCGGAGTTGGGGTGTGGGCCCCACACAGGCTGGCTACGGTGAATAGTACCATATTCACTGGTTGACCGTTTCGGGCAAGTAAGTAGTCTATTTCGCATGTTTTTCCATGGGGACTGCAATGGTATAATTTGTTTGGGCATGTGGAGCATCTTTTGAGATCATGTTAAATGTGGAAACATGGGAGGGTGTTGAACGAAGATCCCTTTTGACGCACTCCGAACCAACGCACGGTGGCGTTATTAGTGACACCTGGTGATGTCAGTAGTAGTGCAGAGCTATCAGACCGATTCTAGGTCTACCCTCTAGCAGGGCTAGGGAGTGGGTCACCCGAAGACTCTTGAGGGTCTACCCTCTAGCAGGGCTGGGCAGTGGGTTGCCTATCGACTTCTTCCAGGTCTACCCTCCAGCAGGGCAGGGCAGGGCAGTGGGTCGCCTGTCGACTTGTTCCAGGTCTACCCTCCAGTAGGGCTAGACAGTGGGTCGCCTGTCGACTTCTTCCAGGTCTACCCTCCAGCAGGCCTGGGCAGTGGGTTGCCTGTCCACTTCTTCTAGGTCTACCCTCCAGTAGGGCTGGGCAGTGGGTCGCCTGTCGACTTATTCCAGGTCTACCCTCTAGCAGGGCTGGGTAGTGGGTTGCTTGATGATGTATTATGTTTTACCCTCCAGCAGGACTGGGCAGTGGGTCACCTGTTGGCATTTCAGACCGAGCCCTTCTTATGAGGCTAGTCGGTGACTTTTCTCCATGACTACCGGAGCGGGACCCGGGTTGTGCGGATCAGTGGTGTGGCAGTTTTAACGTTACCTAAGGACCCACAAGGAAAAAGGGAACTTTACCCACTGAGATACGTCCTTAAGATGTGACCAAAAATCGTGCGGGCAAGTCAGTGCCACCCAAAGCGAATATTATCGAAGTGCAGTGATTGAGACCCTTTGACTTGGGCTTCCTAGGTGGACGAGACGACATGCTGGGCTGTGTGGATGGTTTTAATTGGAACTGATGGCAACTTATCCTAGGTTGAGCTTGGAGATAGAGATCCCCTTACGCACTCGTTTGGGTTTCTTGTTGAGCATATATATATAATTGCACCCTACTTTTGTTCCCACTCCTTGGGGTCCATGCTTACTTGTTTATGTAGGGTTGACCTGCACTCTCTTTACTAAAATTTTTCACTGTCATTGTTCAGTCTACTGCTCACCTCTTTAGTGCATCCTTTGTTGCTCCCTAGATCTTTCAGGGCATCCTACTAAGTATCTTTATACTCACCCCTGCTTGGGCTTTGCCCGCACCTGGTGTGACCTTGCAGATGACGGACAGGTCGATCATGACTACGGAGGTGCATAGAGGTCATAGTAGTTGGAGCAGCGTACTGCGGTCGTGCTAGAGTTTCCAGGTGGGAGTCTATCCAGTTATTTTCTTTGGTTTACCTATTGTCGAGTGTTGGAACCTTTGTGGTCGGGCGCATGTTTTTCCCTTTTTACTTTCCAGTTTACTTGTCAGTACTTCCAGCACTTAACTTACTTTTTTTAGTGGTTGATGCATGACTGTGGTTGGGGTATAGCTATTTGTCTTTTGGTTTTATTTTTACTCTACACTACTACATCGAGTGGGTTGTGTGTGCCTGTGTACAGGTACTTAGGCGAAGGCCTCCCCAATATTGTTACGCCTACGGTGCTGGTCACCAGCCTCTGGCCTATAGAAGCGGGCTTGAGGTAGTTGTGGCTCGGGACCGGTAGGGTCGGGTCATGACAAAGTGGCATTAGAGGTGGTTCATTCCTTGGGAAGTTTTTCGGATGTCCATAAAAAGGAATTGGTTGGGATTTAGGGAAATGATGTCAACGTGTCTCAAGATCGGCTCTCAGGCCAGGGAGTCCAGTGATGGAACGGGTGGCTGACGTATCCATTCACCAGGACCCTGATAACCCGATTGTCAACTCGGCATGCGGAGACACTTGTTGCAGGGAATTTTGAAACATGAATCCCATAGGATTGAGTCTTTGACTATCTTTGTTTGAGTCAGATCCCCTTTGTTATTACTGTTATATATATATGCTCATCTAATCGCGGTATCCCTTGATAATTTTCAGGATGCCCCCACGACAGCAGCCAACCAGGTTACCCTCTCCAGCTCATGATGACGACCTGGAGAGTGACGAGGCGTCAATTCAGGGACCCTCAAGTGATCCCTTTCCATACAGTAATTCAGCTGTAGCCCCTCCACCTGAGGAGCGGCAGTTAGTACCGGCAGCTCAGGCCGAGGTTGCGCACAGACTGAGCGCGCTACAAGACTTACAGTGTTAGAGGCCGTCGAGGTTCCGCGGGGACCCAAATCCCCAGGTGGCAGAGGACTGGTTTGAGTCAATGGAACGACTCTTCAGGCTGGTATAGACCCCAACAGACCATATGGTGGCCCTAGCTTCCAGTCTTTTCCTCGGGACATCCGGGCAGTGGTGGGGTCTGGTGACGCAGACCCATGACAAGTCATCCCTCACATGGGATGACTTCCAGTAGCTTTTTCAGGAGGAGTACTCCCCCTCGTGTTTATGCTCCGTTCGGATCTAGGATCTTCTGGAGATGAAGCAGGGAGGGATGTCTGTGTCCCAGTACTCGGACCGGTTCGCTGATCTTACACGCTACTCGCAGGACATGATCCGCGATAGCTACTTCCGGGCATGGAAGTTTGAGAAGGGTCTTCGCAGGGAGATCTATGATAGTGTGGTACCCTTGTGCATCCCCACTTATGCCGGGGTTCTAGAGCAGTCACTTGTGACCGAGAGCTTCCTGCCCGAGGGGTGCCAGATAACAAGACCTAGTAGTGGCCGCTTTAGAGCGGAGTCTTCAGCAGGCAGGCGATAGAGAGCTAGGCCTCAGTCGAGGAGACCCTTCCGTGAGTAGGATCAGGGGCAGGGTCGTACACCGTAGTGGCGTCGAAGGGATTCGGGGCAGACAAGAGAGAACCGGTGCTATGCTTGTGATAGACTGGGTCATCTAGCATAGAACTGCCTGACCAGGCGTGCCAAGCAGCCGTGGCAGGCAGCGGGTGCACCACAGTGGCAGAGGCAGCGCCGTGACCAGGGTTCACCTAGGTGGGGACCGGGCAGCCCTCAAGGAGGTGGCGCAGGCAGAGCAGCAGGACCAGGAGGTGGAGGATGGCATTTCGAGATCCCTCCACCACCACCACCGGGTGGCCCACGCCAGGCTCAGGGAGATGGCGGTAGGGGCCGCAAGCAGTTTCAGGCCATGGGTGTTCAAGACCCTCCAACGCACGAGATGGTCCGAGGTATGCTTTGTGTTTACTCTACACTTGCTTCAGTACTAGTAGACATAGGCCCAACTATTCCTTTATATCACTGTTGTTGGTACGGGAGTTGGATCTTCCAGTAGAGCCGCTGACACCTGCACTTAGCCTCGAGGTTCCTATGGGAAGTGCCTCGTTAGTGAACTTTATCTGCAGATAGTGAGAACTATCGTTCAGAGGATGGAGTTTCACATGGGACCTTCTCTTTATCACGATGGAACCTTACGACTTCATCCTGGGCATGGATTGGCTTTCTATGGTTCACGCCCAGATCGACTGCCATCACAGACGAGTCAGAGGCGTGTTTTCTGATGGGATGTGGTTCACCATCCTTGGTGAATGAGACCTCATGGCAGAGTAGATGGGTACTCTGAGCAGGAGACCCCGACCTTTTTCGCACCAGATGGTGATCATGGATCTTAGATCAGCAGATGCTACAGGCACCTGGATCCCTACCGTTGTAGAGGACTACATGGACGTCTTTCCCGAGGATGTTCCAGGACTACCTTTGGGGCGAGAGATGGAGTTCTGCATTGACTTGCAGCCGGGGACTGCTCCGATATCTTGTGCAGCATATCGGATGGCACCCACAGAGCTTCTGGAGCTACGACTTCAGTTGGATGACCATCGTGAGAAGGGATTCATCAGTCCCAGTGTGTCCCCCTGGGCAGCTCCAGTTTTTTTTTGTGAAAAAGGCAGATGGGAGTCTGCGGTTTTGTGTGGATTATTTTCACCTAAATCAGGCCACGATAAAGAACAAGTACCCTTTTCCAAGGATCGACGACCTCTTAGACTAGTTGCGAGGTACGAAGTGGTTCTCGAAGATTGATCTTCGATCTGGCTACCACTAGTTGTGGGTTCGTGAGGCTGATATTCCAAAGTTGGCTTTCCTTTGTCATTATGGGAATTATGAGTTTCTGGTGATGCCATTTGGCGTGACGAATTCCCCCACTGTTTTCATGGATTTGATGAACCAGATATTCCATCCGTACTTGGACCAGTTTGTGGTTGTCTTTATTGATGACATACTCATTTACTCGGCGATAGAGGAGGAGCATGCAGAGCATTTGAGGATGGTCCTAGACTTACTTCAAGAGTACCAGCTGTATGGGAAGCTCTCGAAGTGCCAGTTCTGGATTCACGAGGTTTAATTTTTGGGGCACGTCATTACGGAACATGGGTCGACTATGGATCCTACAAAGATAGAGGAAATGCTTACTTGGTAGCCACCCAAGAATGTATCTGAGGTGCAGAGTTTTATTGGTTTGGCAGGGTACTACAAGAGGTTCATGGAGGACTTATCTAGGATTTCTTCCCCTTTGACTGCATTGACATGGAAGGGATGACTGTTTACCTAGATTGATTAGTGCCAGAAGGCCTTCGAGGAGTTGAGGCAGAGGCTAACTAGTGCTTCGGTGTTGAGGCTTCCAGAGGAGGGCGTTGAGTTCGTCGTATACTGTGAAGCTTCAGGAGCTAGGCTCGGGTATGTGCTGATGCCGCAGCGGGTTGTGATTGCATATGGGTCAAGGCATTTGAGGCCCCATGAACATAATTATGCGACTCACGACTTGGAGCTGGCAGTAGTCGTCTTCGCTTTGAGGTTATGGAGACACTACCTCCTGGGTGAGCGTTTCATGGTCTACTCAGACCATCAGAGCCTCAAGTATGTCTTCACTCAGAGGGATCCGAATCTGAGGTAGAGGAATTGGATGGAGTTTCTGCAGGACTATGATTTTGAGATAGTCTACTCTCAAGGGAAGGGAAATGTAGTAGCAGATTCCCTTAGTAGGAAGTCCCAGGCTCGTCTAGTGCGGGAAGCTTCAGAGCAGTTGGCTTCCCTGTAGCTGACCTTGGTGGAGCAAGAGAGTATGGATTTTCTACAGTCGATGGTGTTGAATCCTTTTCTCCTTGAGCATGTGAGAGAGTCCCAGCTGGGGGATATCGACAGCGAGGTACTACGTGATCAGATATCCACAGGCGATGCACCCGATGGTTATTCTGAAGGAGGGAATCATGAGATCCTGTTCCAAGGACGAGCTGTAGTACCAGTGGAGATGTGGGAGGAGGTGGTGCAGAAATTCCACACTTCTCCCGTGGCCGTACATCCCGGTGTGGGGAAGATGTACAGAGACCTTCAGTGATAGTTTTGGTGTTCTGGCATGAAGCGAAGCGTAGCCAAGTTCATTTCTCAGTGTCTTACCTATCAGCATGTGAAGGCGAAGCACCAGGTTCCGGTAGGGTTGTTGCAGCCCATTGATATCCCGGAGTGGAAGTGAGATGGCATATCTATGGACTTTGTCACAGGGCTCCCGCACACAGCGAATGACCATGACTCCATTTGGGTGATAATGGACCGACTCACGAAGTCGGCGCACTTTCTTGCTATCAGGGAGCAAATCTCGGTGGAGAGTCTGGGGCAGTTATATGTTCAAAAGATCATCTTCCTTCATGGAGTACCCTCGAAGATCGTATCTGACCATGACATGTAGTTTACGTCGTGATTATGGTGGGGGCTACAGGAGGCATTCAGGACTCAGTTTTGTATGAGTACATATTTTCACCCCCAGACTGACGGGCAGACCAAGCGTACTATCCAGGTGTTGGAGGATATGCTCAGGGTGTGCGTGTTAGAATTTTTCCAGAGCTGGGAGGATCACCAGCCCTTGTCAGAGTTTGCGTATAACAACAGTTACCTCTCTACTATTGGCATGACACCTTTTGAGGCCCTCTACGGGATACCCTGTAGGTCACCCTTGTTCTAGACAGAGATTGGGGAGACCTCCCTCATGGGCCCAGAGTTGGTGCAGGCGACGACGAAGAAAGTGCAGGTCATTCATGAGTGAATGAGGATGGCTCAGAGCAGACAGAAGTCCTATGTAGACTGACGTCACAGGCCTTTGGAGTTTGAGTGGGGAGACCATGTCTTTTTGAGAGTCTCCCTGCGGCGTGGAACACGAAGGTTCGGTCAGGGAGGAAAGTTGTCTCCATGGTTCATCGGGCCCTTTGAGATCATGCACAGGGTTGGTGAGGTCGCCTACCATCTTGCCCTACCCCCACAGCCGGAGATAGTGCACGACGTCTTCCATGTGTCGCAGTTGAGGAAATACGTGCATGACCTCGCGCACGTTATCGACTAGGGAGAGTTAGACATTGTGGATGGAGCCACCTTTGTAGAGCACCTAGTGGAGATTGAGGACCAACAGGAGCAGACTCTGAGCGGATGGGCCATTCCTCTAGTTCGTGTGCTGTGGCAGTACGGGAGGGTATAAGAGAGAACCTGGGAGCGGGAGAGCTTGATGCGGGCTCAGTATCCCAAGTTGTTTTTGTAGTTTTGTTTTTTGGGGATGAAAAACTTGAAGGAGGTAATGATGTAAGAACCCTGGTTTTGATACTGTAAGACTTTGAAATTTTCTTGATGTTATTCCAGAGCAGGGCGTTCAGACGGCGTGTGATTTCGAGCCCCGATGAGGCTAGAATTAAATTTTAAGTGCGTTCACACTGGACACGCCAAATAAACAGAATAACTCCTAAACGGTTGCTCGGATGGGAAAACTGAGGGTATCGTTGATTCCAAAACATGCCATTTACTCTAGGAGGGTTATGAATTTCGCGGGCGCGAGCCTTCTGTGAAAAACGCCACCAGGGGCGTTTTTGTAATTTAGCTGCCTCGGGCGTCGAATTTTATAAATTTTGAATGAAGACTCAGATTAAAATTCTGAGACCTCCACTATGCTTAGGGCATGGCGTTTACCCTAGGGGAGGCCTAACCTTGACCCTGCTGGGAGTTCGGGTACGAGGCCTATGGGCGGAGGGTTTAAGTGTTTTCTATTTAAACTTGACCCTCACCCTTCTTCTCCCCTTCTTCCCTAGCGCAAAATCCCCCAACGACGAAGGAGTAGATCCTCTCCTATCCTCCATCCCTCTGAAAATGAGGTGATGGATCTCGCGTATCGTTGGTGAAGCGTCAGGCAATGCCCATCGAGGTAGGCGCGTGTTTTATCGTTTTAATTCCCACAGTCTTCTTCAATTTGGTTTAATTGCGACGAATTATTGTCCGATCGTCGATAAAATCCCATATTTGAGTAGAACTCGTCCTAAGATTTCCAACTCATGCTTATTATTGAAAATCCACGTCCCGCAGTGTCCGGGGTGGCCCCGAGAAGTTTTCCGGCCGTTTTCCCCGTTTTCTGGCGATTCCAGCGGTGGTCCGGCGGGTTCCAGTGGTGGTCCGGCAGGATCCAGCGGCGGCGGAGGGCTTTGGCAGTAGCGGCGGTGGGCTCTGGCAGTGGAGATACGGGCTCTGGAGGTGGCATCGAGGGCTTCAGGCGACGACGGTGTGGGTTCTAGCGGCGACGATGCGGTGGGTCGACCGAGCGACGGTGGTCGGCCGGGTGGACCGGGGTCGCGACGCGCGACCTTGCGGGAGGAACAAAGACCCGCTTCCAGCGGGTCTCCGTGTGGACCAAAGACCAGTCCCAAGGGTTGGCCCGCGTGGCCAAACCGCGGGCCGGCGCTGCAAGCCGGGCCGGCCGGTGCGGGTCAGCCCAGACCGGGGGGACCGACCGACCTGGCCGGTCCAGCATAAGGGGCTTCGTCCCCTCCTATTTCGGACACCTGTAACTTGCGCTACGGGTGTCCGTTTTGTGTGCCGTCTGCGAAAGTGTAATACTTGTCTCAAGATGAATATTTTGAGATGGTTTCATGGATTTTAATTCCCAGGATGGGAGCTCGGTGGCGCGACATGCTCGTTAAGTGCTACGCCAGGATTCTTTTTTTGGATGGCGCAAACACATCCGATGTCCGATTTGAGCGCCGTCAGCAGCGTTGTGACCCTGGCGTCGAGGTGGAGTTTTCCAGCATGGTTTTGGGAATTGAAGTTAGAGTTGAGACGTGGGCCCTATGAGCCATCTTTTGAGCTACATACCACATTTTTGCGCCTTTTTCACCAGACGTCCGTTCGAGGCGTTTGAATAGTCGTTTCCGTGTGTTTTTCCAAGATCATCGTGATGGCGCAGTTTTCCCGACGAGTTTCAGAGTCAGGGTGTGGGCCCCAAATGGGATGACTATGGTGAATAGTACCATATTCACCGGTTGACCATTTTGGGCGAGTAAGTAGTCTATTTCGCGTGTTTTTCCGTGAGGACTGCAATGGTGTAATCCGTTTGGGCATGTGGATCCTCTTTTGAGATCAAGTTAAATGTGGAAACATGGGAGAGTGTTGAATGAATATCCCTTTTGAGGCACTCCGAACCAATGCATGGTGGCATTATTAGTGACACCTGGTGATGTCAGTAGAAGTGCAGAGCTATCGGACCGATTCTGGGTCTACCCTCCAGCAGGGCTTGCCAATGGTTCACCCGACGACTCTTGAGGGTCTACCCTTCAGCAGGGCTGGGCAGTGGGTCACCTGTCGACTTCTTCCAAGTCTACCCTCCAGTAGGGCTAGGCAGTGGGTCACCTGTCGACTTGTTCCAGGTCTACCCTCCAGCAGGGCTGGGCAGTGGGTCGCCTGTCGACTTCTTTCAGGTCTACCCTCCAGCAGGGCTAGGTAGTGGGTCGCCTGTCGACTTCTTCCAGGTCTACCCTCCAGCAGGGCTGGGCAGTGGGTCTCTTGTTGACTTATTCCAGGTCTCCCTCTAGCAGGGTAGGGTAGTGGTTCGCCTGATGATGTATTATGTTTTACCCTCCAGCAGGGCTGGGCAGTGGGTCACCTATTGGCATTTTAGACTCAGCCCTTCTTATGAGGCTAGTCAGTGACTTTTCGGCATGAATACCAGAGCGGGACTTTGGTTGTGTGGATCAGTGGTGTGATAGTTTTGACGTTACCTAAGGAACCACAAGGAAAAGGGGAACTTTCCCCACTGAGATGCATCCTTGAGATGCGACCTAAAACCATGCGGGTGAGTCAGTGCCGCCCAAAGCGGATAGTATCGAAGTGCAGTGATTGAGCCCCTTTGACTTGGGATTCCTAGGTGGATGAGAGGACATGCTGGGCTGTGCTGATGGTTTTACTTGGAACTGATGGCGACTTATCCTGGGCTGAGCTTGGAGATGGATATCCCCTTATACACTTGTTTGGGTTTCTTATTGAGCATATATATATAATTGCACCTTACTTTCGTTACCACTCCTTGGGGTCCGTGCTTACTTGTTTCTGTAGGGTTGAGCTTCACTCTCTTTACTAAACTTTTTCACTGTCCTTGTTCAGTCTACTGCTCAACTCTTTAGTGCCTCCTTTGTTTCTCCCTCGAACTTTTGGGGCATCCTACTAAGTATCTTTATACTCACCCCTGCTTGGGATTTGCTCGCACCTGGTGTGCCCTAGCAGATGACGAACAGGTCGATCGTGACTACGGAGGAGCGTAGAGTTCACATCAGTTGGAGCAGTGTACCGCGGTCATGTTAGAGTTTCTAGGTGGGAGTCTATCCTGTTGTTTTCTTTTGTTTACCTGTTTCCAGGTTGTGGCACCTTTGTGGTCGGGCGCGTGTTTTTCCCTTTTTACTTTCCAGTTTACTTGTCAGTACTTCTAACACTTTACTTACTTTTTTTTAGTGGTTGATGCATGACTGTGGTTGGGGTATAGCTTTTTGTATTTTGGTTTTATTTTTACTCTACACTACTTCATCGAGTGGGTTGTGTGTGCGTGTGTACAGGTACTTAGGCGAAGGCCTCTCTGAGTTTTTTACGCCTACGGCGCTGGTCGCCAGCCTCTGGCCTATAGAGGTGAGCTTGAGGTAGTTGCAGCTCGGGACCGGTAGGGTCGGGTCGTGACATTTAGTTTAGAAAAAAAGAATAGATTTTTATTCTTTTATGGATTATGTGATCCATTATAAGTTGATTTTAGTGCTTCATACATGAAAAATTCATCTTGAATACTCATCATTTGGAGTAAAAGATGAGATTGTAGTGAAAATTGATTAAAGGATAAAATTTTACCTGTCAAGTAAGTATATTTACTTATGTTATTAGTATATATGGTTAGGGGATTACTAAAATATTGGAAAAAGATCTTAAAACAAAATTTTCTCCCTATTACATTCATTCCTGATGTATTGATGGCATTTTCACCCCTTATTGATTTATGGTTTAGTGGTCGTTAACTTTCTCATGATAATTCAATTTCTTGTAATCAATGTTATCTGTCACTATCTATAATTATTTAAATATTATTTTTTCCTTCATGTTCATATTTTCACTTCCCACTAATGTTTTCATATTTAGAAACCTAGTATGTGTTATTCTAGATGAGCTTTGTACTTCCCTTTCCCTCTTTTCAAGAGAAAGTTTTGTTAACCCTTTTTATGATATGAGTTTTTAACAAAGGTATTTTCAAATGTAAAACCCTTGATTATCGAGAACAAGATCAAATTATGTGTGTGAAATTTATTAAATGGTGTAGAATTTGATACCCCAATATTTTTAAATAACACTATGTTCGATAGCATATACAAAACACAACACTAAGCCTAAATGAACCATGAAATATTATTATTTAAATATGAGTGTTATATCCTAGCACTTAAATTGGCATGTATGAATATGATTACCAAATTCAGGAAATATATATTAAGTTAATAATCAATATAAATGTACAGATAAATTATTAGTAAATAATCACTTAATTTTTAGTAAAGTCATTTTATTCTTCAAAAATACTTTTTCTTCAAAAACGTTTTTATTAATTTTTGAGAGTAAATATTATAATTAATTCCTGGAACTTTTAGAAATTTTATTTCATAAAAAGGATAAATTTTTATGATTATATTTTAAGAATTATATTGGATTTATATTTTGGTATTTTTCTGAAAAGATTGATTTTCTAGTGAATAGTGAAAAATACTGATTTTCATTGAAAACTGTATTTTTGTTTCAAGAATTCAAGAATTTATATTTTTTTAAAATGTTTTCAAAGTAAAATTAGATATATTATATTATTAATAACTCAATTAAGTTTATTGGAACCAGTTTTATGGCTTAATTTGGTAGAAAATTATTTTTATACTTAAAAAGACATTTTTTTTGAAAAACTGTTTTTCTTTGCGTTTTGTGTTTTGAATTTAAATTAATTTATTCCACTTATAGAAATTGAATATTGAAAAATAGATTCTATATTTTGAATCAAAAGGTACAAATTTGGTAAATAGGTCCCTTTTATTTTTAGTCATTAGTAATAGTAACCATAGTAAATAATTATCACCACGATAAGGGTAAATCTAACAATAAAGGTTAAAAATAATATGATAAGGACTAAAAAATGACCCTAAAACTTGCCTTAATTTAATTGGATGAGTCTATTTTGTCCATAATAATCCAATATTTGGATATATGAACTTTTATTTCCATTTGGATGTGATTTTGACCTTTATAATAATTAAGTAAATGATAAAGTCAAAAATGTCACTTACTTTTAATTTCTATAATATTTAGTGAAAAAGATAAATAGAAATTATGTTCAATTATAAATAATCATTTAAAAGATAAATTATTTATTTATCATTGTAATTTATTTTTAATTTTTAGTGATGAAATAATTACCTTAAATACTTATGCAACGCTGACACAATATTTATTCAATTAATAGAAAAATAAAATAAATGATTCAAAAAATATTAAAAGTAATATAATATGAATGAATTATTGTGTTATAAAATTTTTATAGATAAAAATAATATATCAGATAGGTGTGAATGGATTAAATTCAAATTATATTGTTTTCATGCTATTTTCAAAGTCAAATGAAATGAATAGTTCCAAAAATGACATTATTGTTATTTTAGAATAAATAATATTTTATTAAATTATTAAAAATTCATAAAAATAATATCTTCATCTAAGTGATTGGAATATTTTAAAAAATACATACTATGTTCTATTTATAGATCAATTCCCCTTTTACAGTTACTATATTGACCCCTAAAGAGTAAAAACTTCATTACCGTGGTAATTGTCAAAAATGGTTAACATGGGTTAAAACAAATAGATAATGGTAAAAACCTAATAAAAAATTGTCCAAATATTATTTTATGATATTATTTAGACCCATACCAATCCTTTATTCTAATTATATCATTTTGGAGCTTTTTTTTCCATGAAAATTAATTTATATTAATTTAATACTTTAAGAAATTCCAAGAGTGCCTCTCCCCTATCTTATAAAAGGGCACAAATTCTCCTTTTTATCCACACTTTAAAAGCATTTTAGTTCATACAATAAATATAAAAATTACTTCATAACATCCCTTCCCATGTTTGAGAGGTCTTAGTTTGGGTAGAATACTAACCTCAGAGGGCTTAAGGTGGATAGAAAAGAAGATTATCCGAAGAAGAGGTATTACTTTTAACCGAATGTTTTAGTTTTATTTGTTCTTCCACCTCTTTTAAATATTTTTCAACCATGATGATATAAAAAAATCATTATATAATATATAATTATATTTTATTATGTAAATTAAATAACCTATATCTATCTAATTATTCCATCAAATGAGAAATAAAATCATCGTTCGTGTGTACGGTGAACTACCGCCTCGCGAATCGATGTAATTACTTTTCCATCATCCCCTATCATGATTGGTTATGATGGATTTAATTTTTATATATGATAACCATGAATTAATTATCATTATTAAAATATAATATATCATTTAATTTATTACCTATCCATCTATTGAAAAATGATAACGTTGTTTGTGCATACGTGTGGACCACCACCACCATGAAGCGATGCGATTTGTTTTCCATCACCACATAACATATATATTATATATAAGTTTATTTAAATAAATAATATGGTATTTATTATATAATTATAATTATATAAATATAATATAATACTTACCTTCTTTCCATCATGATTGTTGAAAAACAGAAATGTTAATCACGTGTACGTATGACTTACTATCTCCATGATTATAATGTATTTCATTTTTCATAACCATATTTCATGGTTAGTTTTAAAAGTATAATTGATATTTAAAACTTATAATTATTTCATGATTATTATTCAGGATATGATGTTACAATGAACTCTTTTACCATATTCAACCTACCGAAGTTATTTTGGATATATGAACCGAATACCGTAAAAACATCCAACATAAACTTTATTGATTAAGTAATTAAATATAACATGGTAATAAATAAAATAAAATGAATAATAAACTTAAAAAATATTATTAAGTAATTAAATAATTAATATAAGTTTATTATTTAGGAAGATAAATAACGTACATGATAACTCAGAGTTGATGTAAAGGATTTTGTCTCAATTTCCCTTTATTGAGGCATATTTTAATGTTATCCACCTATTTTTTTTATATGACGTATATACTGACACTTTTACATTTTATATCATTAATACTTCATAATTCATGGTATTTTAAGTTTCAATTCAAATTATTTCATCCAAGGGAATTTTACTTGAAAGTTATCAAGTGGTAATGAGTTCCATAACTCAATTTCTTTTCATTAGGTTATATTACTTCTTCATTATCTATATTATGCCAAAATTATGTGTGTAATGATATATGATTATTTAATATTTTATTTATAATTTCTATAAGTGGATTTACATTTGTGACACATAATCACTTCATTAATTAATTCTCACTTCATTGATATGATCTTTGTAAGGGTTTTCTTATCTCACTTTTTTTCCATGAGACATATTCCATATTCACCACTTGTTCCTTTAAAATGGTTTATATAATACTCATTTTATATGATATATCATGTTTACTTTTATATTAATGGTATTTAAAGATTCATTTGAATCTATTTATTTCATCAGGGCTATAATTCAAAAGTTACTAAAGTGGTAAGGGTTTATTTTACAATCTCATCATTATTTAGGATTGATTTGGTTAAGTCTCCATTGGGAAAATTATATGATATTAATTCCTTAAAAATAATATATTTTATTCTCCTCTGGTTATTTTTGAAAATTATAAGTTTTCCCTTAATTTTCCCCTTTTAAGTACTTAAGAGATCAAAAGAATGTTTTTAAGGAAATTGACTTTGTTTTCTATTTGTCTCAGAATCTTTTTCTTCCTTTTCTATATTTTCCTTAAAATGTTTTAAGATTTTTTTTATTATTCTCCAATTATTTATTAAAGACATTTTTACTCATGTTTTGATTTTTATAAAATAGTTTAAAAGGAAACTTCTTTTCATTTTTCAAAACAAGGTACTTTTTACTTTTTACCAAAAACGTGAAAGAAATATTTATTTTAATATAATAGGAATGAAATTTTTTTCCATTGCCATGACCACTAAATTATTTTAATATTTCATTACAATTTTTCATAATTCTTTTCAAATAAAATGTTTTTCCTAATATTTTAGAAATTTTTAGTTTTCAGAAGTGATTTTTAATGTGAAAAGAGTGTTTTCCTATAGAATATTTTCAATAAATTTTTTATGGTATTTATGTTAATTAATGATAACAACCCTTTATTTAACTTATACTCCACTAGGAATATATTGTAATGATACAATATTTTTTTTTTCTCAGGATGGTTTATAATTAGTTTGACTTGGGAAATATTAACATTTCATATGCTAGTTTTTCAATATAAATGTTTATATCTATTATTTATTGAATTTTTATTCTCCCCTCTCATATGATAAATGAATTGGACTTATTAAGTGATGTGAAGGGTCCTCTATAGCTCCTATATAAATTGGTAGGTATCATGGGACAAACTAGTTTGGGTATTTGGCTGAGGCCTTACCCATTTATATAATATGTTTTGGAACAAGGATTTGATGTTAAGTTTATGATGCCTGATATTATGAATTCTATCTTTATGAGATTAATGATTGATTTCCATATGATTATTTGAATAATTATGATATCCATAGATAATTTTCAAGCACATGTGATTAGTTATATGACATTATTTAATCATCATTTATTCCCACTATATAATTCTTTGTGCTTAAGCTATTGATTAAATGTAATGTGTTTTTATTTATTTACCTTGCTGTATTGATTATTTATTATTTATTCTATGATAAATTTCATTGTATGTTACCCTTACCGAGCATCTGAGCTCAAAATTATTTTGTTTCCTTTCCCCAGGATGCCTAGAAGTGTACTATGAATGATATGAAATAAAATTATAGAGAGAATAATAATGCTCCCAAAGAAAATACTATGTTATATTTTATATTTTAAAATTTAATGTGATATTCAAGTATAAACCTTATTTACTAAGACTACTAAACTATTCGGTCCTTTAGGGTGAAATCGATTGTATCTTATATCAAAGTAATAAAGTAACCACTGGTTCTAGGCTACTAGGGTCAGGATCTTTACATGTACTAAAAAAATTCTTAAATCTATTTTTGAAGGAAATTTATCTTAGAAGCATCAAAAAGATGTTTTGTATATGGATAGTGGATTCTCATAACACATGATTAGTGATATATCAAAATTTCCATCATTTAATAAATGTGATGGTGATAATGTTACTTTTGGTGATAATTCTAAAAGAAAGGTAAAAGGTTTTGGTGAGGTTGAAATTTCAAATTATCTTATTATTTATAAAGTTTTATGTGTTGAAGGATTAAAACATAATTTAATAATAATTTCACAACTATCTGATGATAGAATGTTTTTCAAAATTCAAAATGATAAATGCATTGTATTTAAAGATAAATCTATTTTTTTTATACAAATAGAAAATAAAAAATTTATTTATTTAATTTTTCTAAATTAACTGATCAAAATGTAAAATATTTAAATTATATAAAATATGATAAATCTTGTTACATAATAATTTGGGACATGCTGATTCCAGGTTGATGAAAAAGCTTCCCAATAACCAAACAGTTCTATAGTTACCTAAACATAAAGGGGAAAACAACTTTAATTATGAATCCTGATTGAAAGGTAAACAAAATAGAAGCAGTTTCAAGTTAATTAATAAAGTAAAAACTATAATAAATCTTGATCTTATTCATTTGAATTTATTTTATCCTATCAAACCTTCTAATTTGGGTGGTAAGAGATATTGTTTTTTCATTATTAATGATTTCACTAGATACACACATGAGTTTATTTTCTTACACTCAAATTTGAAACTTTATCTATGTTTATCATTTTCTGTAAATTAGTTCAAAATGAGAAATTAAACTTAATTAAATCAATTATAAGTGATCATGGTATCTAGTTTTTTGAAAAAAATGAGTATTTTCATAAATTTTCATCTCTTACAACACCATAATAAAATATTTCAGTAGAATGGAAAAATAAAACTATTCATGAAATCACAAGGACCATGTCAAATGAGTTTAATATAACTAAATATGATTGGTAAGATGCTGTGAATATGGATTTTTATGTTACCAATATAATTATCTTAAGATAATTTTTAAAAAAGGAACCTTATGAGATTTGGAAGGGGTGAAATCCTAAAATTTTCTATTTTAGAGACTTTGGGTGTAAAGTTTTCATTCTAAATACTAACAATGTTTTAGATAAGTTTGATGAAAAAGATGATGAAGAAATTTTCTTAGGATATTCAAATAATAGTAATAAATTCAAAGTATAAAATAAAATAACCATGGTTGCTGAAGAATCAATTCATGTTAAGTTTTATGAAAAATATTTGAATAAAAGGGATGATGATATTGATCAACTTGAGGATGAATTTAGAGATTTTAATTTTGAAGAGGAATAACCTAAATAAAAAGATACATATATTGAGGGGGAGAATATTTCTTCTCAATATGAAATTATTCATGAAAGATCTTGGAAGACTCATAGAGATCATCCTATAGATAATGTGATTGGAAATGTCGAGTCAAATGTTCAAACTAGAAAATATCTTATAAATATTTTTCCTATCATACTTTTATTTTTTATTTTGTACCTAATAATATTGATGAAGCTTTAAATGATTCTAATTTGGTCTTGTAGATACACGATAAGTTAAATCAATTTAATAAGAAAATAATGCGCGGAATTTAGTTGTTCCACTAAATAATTATCATGTTATTAGAACAAAATGGATCTTTAGAAAAAAACTTGATGAATCTAGAAATATAGTTTAAAATAAAGCTATATTATTTTCTCGATGATATTATCAAGGATGTATTGATTTTAAGGAATATTTTCACCTATTTATAGATTATAATTAATTAGAATATTATTATATTATGTTGATTTTCACTGATTTAAATTATCTCAAATGGATGTCAAAACCACTCTTTTAAATAGTTATATTTCTAAAGAAGTATATGTTACACAACCCCCTATTTTTAAAAATAAAAACCATTATGTTCACATTTTGAAACTATATACGGATTTATATGGTTTGAAACAAGTTACTCAAGCTTGTTATGAAAGGTTAACTAGTTTTATTTTGAATAAAAATTTTGATAAGGGAAAGGTTAATCATACTTTATTTATTAAGAAAAATTGAAATGATATTTTTATTGTGAACATTTATGTTGATGAAATTGTTTTTGGATATTCATGTAAAAATATTGGTAATAAATTTTTAGAATTAATGACTTTGAAATTTTATATGAGTATGATGGTAGGATTTAAATTCTTTCTTATTCTATAAATATTTCAAATAAATGATGGTATTTTTATAAATCAATAAAAGTATGCTAAAGATTCAATTAATAGATTTATTTCAGACTCTTATAAAAGTTAAAATAATCCCACGAGTGTTACTTGAAAATTGGATTTAGATAAATTTAGAAAATCTATTGTTGTTAAAAGTTATAGAGGCATGATTGGGAGTTTTTTATACTTAACTAATTTAGGGTCTGATTTAATGTTTTAAGTTTTCATGTGGTTATATTTCTAGGTAACCTTGAGGAAAGTTACATTAAGTTTTTTAAGGTAATTATAATATATATTAAAGGATATTTGAATCTTGGATCATATTACCCTACTAGAACTAATTTTTATTTGAAAAGATATTCTAATTCTAATTTTAGTGGATACAAGATAAATATAAAAAACACTTTCGGTATGTGTTATTTACTTAATAAATATTCAGTTTCTTGGGTTTCAAAGAAACAAAATTATATTACTCTTTAAAATTCTGAATCTGAATACGTAGCTTCTGTGTCTTATTGTGATCAATCATTATGCATTAAGAAAAACAATTTCTGATTTTAATTTTAATTTTGATAAGACTCCTATATCCTATGGCAATAATATTTCTATTCCTATTTCCAAAAATCCATTACAACACTCTAGGACTAAGCACATTGATATTAAATTTCATTTTCTAAGGGATCATGTTAAAAAAGGAAATATAAATCTAGAATTTATTTATATATAAAATCATCTTGTTTTTATCTTTAATAATCCCCTGTACTTTATTAAGTTTGAGAAAATCAAGTCTGAAATTTATATAATTAAAATATAATTATTTTTTATGGCATGAATTTAGGGAGATTGTGACTGTGTTTACATGCTGAAATTTTCAAATTAACACAATTTTTTTAGTAATATGGAATCTATTTTATAGTTTTCTATTTTTAATTTCCCTACAAATTTGTTTATTATATTACTATTTTATTTTTGGTTATATAAAGTAGTTTATGTCCAATTATTTTTTGAACTTCTAGTTTGCATAAATGGTTATTTTATGAAGGGTTTCTCATTGATTTTCATAAACTTCTTTTCAAATATACCTACAATGTACAACATAATTTTCTAAAAATATAAAGATTTATATTGGATCTTTAGCATATGTTTTTGAATGATTATATTTTAAATTTTTTATTTTAGTTTAATAATATTAATTATACTTGAATATGATTTTTTTAAATCTTATTTCCAAAATGTTTAAAAAAGGGGGTAGTTAATTCATGAATTCATTTAGAAAAATTAGTTTCTTTCCCATTAACCTTAAAGAGAGAATTGATTATAATCATTATCTTTTTGATAATTTGAAAAATGGGGAGATGTTTTGAAATTATAATTAGTTTATAAAAATGGGGAGATTATTGAGTGGAAACTTTAACCACTTTATGTTCTGATAATTAAAAGGTGAAACTTGAACCACTTTATGTTTTAATAATTACAAAGGAAAACTTGAATCACTTTATAATTATTTGCTTGAATTATCTCTATATTTCATGTTTTGAGTGGATATAACATGTTATATAAGTTTCATGTAGATTTTATATGATAAATAAATCATTTAGGAACTTTAAATATCATTTATACATGTTTTTTACTATTCCTAAGTAGCTAAACCACATATCCAAATCTCCCACGTAGTCAAACCACATAGCCAAATTTCCATAATTGGTTACCTTATGTATTTCTATCATAATTTGGAATAAATAAGTACAAATTGTCTAATTATTATTGAGTTGAAAATATATGAAAATTATATAAATTTCATTAGAATACATAAAATTCCGAATCTATCTTTATCGAGCCCAAAATTAGGTTAGAAGTAATTGCATGTTTTCAATCTGAATTCTGTAATTTTTCAGAACTGTTTTGATATTGTATTTTAATGATAACTTGATCTATAGAGATCCAATTAATGTTATTATTGATTATTTATAAATATAATTAAATTATATAAATATAATTCAACTGGACCCAAAGATGATTCTACCATTTAAAAGGTATGATTTAGGTCTAAAATTTGATAAGTCAATCTATTTATAGAATATTGAATATGTGAATTCAGCTATGTAAATAGTTTGGATATGTGAATTAAGCTACATAAAATATTGAATACATGAATTAATCTATGTAAAATATTGGATACATGAATTCAACAATGTTAATAGTTTAGATACATGAAATCAGCTACGTAGATAAATTTTATCACATGGTATGATTAAGTTATATGAAATCTATTATCTCTCAAAATGATATTTCAATCACTATAAATCAATGTTTTCATAGGATATAAATTATTTTTATCTCTTTTATATTTCTCATTAACTGATTTTGGAGAAAAATCCATTTTATTATCTGTTAAAAACCCACATGTGATCTTTGAGATATATACTTACATAAACCTATAATTATGCTTTTTTTTTTCACATTATTTCATATTTCCATTTACTAAAAGTTTATTATGAATATTATTAGTGTTTAATTTATTCTAAAATTACTCATTAATTATATATAATCCAAGAAAATAGGTTTTATATTGTTTTATGATGAATTAAATGAGATCAAGATGAGATTAAGTTTGTATGGATATTCACACTAAATTTTTTGAACTTGAGATATTAAAATTTAAACTGGTTAAAATATAAAGAGACAGTCTCATATATTATCTGGGATTTTTCCAAGGATATGAATACTATTTTTTTACATCTATATTAATAGTTCTAATATATTCAACTGTACATGCTATTAATTTGTTTTAAAGATCATCGAGAAGAACCCATGTGAATATTAATTTTTATTTATAAAATATTAAAACATAGAATATTATCTAATAAATAAACATGGAAAACTTTGAATTAGTTCATTGGTTTCACATGCGTAACCTTACTTAGGTAAAAAGAAATATAAAATGGTCTTCAAATTTGAAATATTTCATGCATGAATAAACTCTATATATAGAGTTGACAAAAATGGTGTAATATTCGAATTACTAAGGATATAAAATCTGTGAAGCACTACAAATTTCCTGTACTTCACATGATCATTGAAGATATGATCCATTTTCTAGACTTTATAATTTGACATTAATTTACTAGAGTGATTGATACTACCTCTACATTCATAAGCATTATTTGTTCAATAGGTCTATGTGGTGTTGAAAATATTTCTATTCTTTTTTGCTAAAGCATGTGTGGGTTATAATAACCATTTAAAAGGTATGTGTGTGTGGGTTGTGAATCTATAGAAAAATTTAGTTTGGGTTATTACTATAGGAAAAAACAATAGGACTATTCAGGTTGTGCCTCATAGTAGAAATGGTAGGTTAGTCTTGGGTTTAAGCCTCCAAGGGAAAAAGGTTTTGTAATTGGGTTATGACTCCAAGTGTGTGAATGTTAGTGCAAGATTCCATAGTTAGTGGGTTACATATCTCTCTATATTTTAGAGGGGTGAATATTAGAGTGGGATAAATGTGATTCTAACTACTATAAAAATATCTAGTGCTTATTTATTTTATTTCCATAGCATTAACTTTAAAACACTAATATTTTTTTTTAAATTTGTTTGAAAGGCCAATTCACCCCCTCTTGGCTATTCTGCCATCTTACATTTGGGACCAAAAAGGGTTATTATCTTTTAAAAAAATGTTATTGAGAAATATTTATAACATCCACTTCTTCATTGTATTGAGAATGTTTTGATGACTTGACTGTAGATTCTTGCTTTTTACTATTTGAGGACTCTTATTTTAATGCACTGGGATATACTTATTTCTCCTTAGTTTGTGAAGTTAAGGAGGTTGAAGTATGTACTGAAGATTCATTAACATACAAAGATATTTTTTGATCTTTAACTATTTCCTATGATTCTCTTAGAGTATTTTTATTCCTTGGTACCTGATATGGTTCTTTAGGATGATAATATTTAGCAAATTCTACAAGTTCCTTTATAATAACCATTTTAATAAATTGATCAACATTTTGATCAAATTTTTTATTAAAATATTCTATAACATAGTTTCCTTTGTATTTTGAAAAGGAACATTAGAAACAAGAGAAAATTCATCAGTAATAGAAAAAGGATTAGTCTATGGAATAGAAGTAGGAGCAACAAACACAAGAACCTACTATTCCTTCTCAACATTAGTAGAAAAAGGAACTATTTCCTCATTCTTCTCCATTTATTCATGATCTATTTCTATTTACCTTAAGAAATATCTTTAAAATTTATCTTTATTTTAATTTATATCTTCCTTCTTATTCCTTTCATATTCTTTCAATATTCAAAACTTATTCTTTTAAGAATTTTTCCTCAGTAGAATCTAACCCAAATATCAGATCTCCCTCTTTACTTTCCTTCTTATTTTTCAAAAATTCTATGATAGCTTCACCGAACATTTATTTTGTTTTATTTCTTATAAATTTATAAGATTCTTGAGAGTTTTCACTAGATTTTATTTTCTCAAGAACTTTTTTATTAATAACTATAACTTCTTTAGCCGAAGAAACTTTTGATGAATTTTATATGAATTTTTTCCAACTAGAAAATAGATATTCCATTTTAATTACTTTAATGTAATTCCACATGAACTTGAAAATCTTGAACTTTCTTATGTTGTATAGGAAATATAACACATAGATATGCTGAGCCTTATGTACCTATCTCATTTCCTTGGTATAAGATAGTTTTGAATCCATATAGAAACTATTATTACTTCCAATTAAAGATGAGATAACTTACTTACCTTATCATTTGATGAAAATAATGATTTTTCAGCTAGGGGTATTTCGAATGAGACAACTTTATCTGGTAGCTTATGATTTATGAAAGAGGCCTCACATTCTAAAGGTATTTTAACCAGCTCAACAAACTTCTTAATGTTCAAACTATATGGATTTGCATACAGTTTGAATGAAATATTATTGATCCCACTAACTTCATTAAAAATTGAGGAAATATAAAATTTACACACTATACTTGGATAATGTAAATCAAATTCATACTTGAATATGAAAACTGACTCCAAAACTTGAAATATATTAGTTGATTTCATAAGATAATCATACCTCTAAAACAAACATTGATCAATAAATATTTCCTTAACTAATTTCCAATTATAAAAATATTTAAAGGGTTTTATGTAGATTGAACAGATGAAGTTGAGGTGAAATAGATAAACCATATATTTGAATGAACAGAAGAAAATTAGGGCAGCAAGAGGTCTTCTCAAAATCAATCGGTGAAGAAAAACAACTGGGCCAATTATACTATATATAGTCAAGGTGAGTAAAGGTTTGAATTATATAAAATCCAATGATTGAGATTCTATCTTAGAAGATAATAATGTAAAAGGTTTAAGAAATTCAAGATTTTGAACTCTTGAAATTTTATAATGTTTTTATTTTTTATCGGACAAACATCATTCTAATTGAATTTTAAAGTTTATAACAAAAATTTTATTTGGTTTCCTTACTAATAATAGAAAAATAAATCCTAGAGAGTTTTTAAATTTAATTTATTAGGAAATTTTGTTTGGTGATATGAACAACTTGGATGTATAAGAAATGTTAGAGGAATATATTCTATTCAATAAAACTTTAGATGAATATCATTTTGGTGAAATTTAAGAAGTTTCTTTAAAAAATACCCATATAGAGATTTTTATAAGAAAGGAAATAAAAACAGAAATTAAGGAAAACATAAGGAAAAAAATGTTTTACACTTTTTTTGAGGATATTTTCACTATAAGAAGATAGGTAAACAAGAAGTAGATTAATGATTAATTTCTATTGATCTTACCAATATTCTTTTTAATATATCCAAATATATCAAAATTAAGAGGTTTATTAAAAATATCAACAAGTTAAACTTGAATTATTATAATATATAAAATAATATCTTATTTTTGTGTGTGATCCCAAAGGAAATTAAATATTATATCTATGTGTTTTTCTTGTGAGTGATGTGATGATTTCTTTGAAAATTCTATCGCACTTTTGTTATCACACAAAATTGGAGTTTTACTAAAACTCATTCCAAAATTAGTAAGTGTGTGTTGCATCCACAACATTTGAACACAACAAATTCCATTTTTTATTGAGTACTATTTATTAAAATAATAAGAAACTAAATTTTCTCCTAATAAATGACATGTTGTAGATGTACTTTATCTATAAATTTTATATCTATGAAATTCAGCATATAAAAAAATTTTATGTTCAAAATTATTTCAAGAAGAATAAAATATTCCAAGATCCAAAAATCCTTTAAGATAATGAAAAAATAATTTCACAAGTTTAAGATGAAATTATTTCAAATTTTAATGAAATCTCGTATACAAGTATATAAGAAAACATAAAATATAATTGACTAGATGTAAGATATAATAGACTTCTAATCATTCCTTTAAAAAGTTTTTGATCAACTGGTTTCCTAAATTTATCAAGATCATGATTTTTTGAGGTTCTTATAGGAGTACTTATACTTTTAGCATGGTCATAACCAAATTTATTAAGTAAATATTTTGTATCCTTTTATTAAGATAATAAAGTTCCTTTTACGTTTTGAGAAATTTTAAAACCAAGTAAAAAGTTAGTTCTCCCATCATGCTAATATTAAAATCATATTTCATAAGTTACAAAAAGGAATAATATATAATTTTTTTAGTTGATCCAGATATAATGTCATCAACATAAATTTAAACAATGATGATATCCTTAAAAAAATTATTAATAAAAAGAGTTGGATCATCAGATCCTTTAACAAAGTTGTTTTAAAGTAAAAATATAGTAAGTCTATCATACAAGGATATTGGGGATTGTTTAAGTCTATAAATAACCATAGTAAGTTTAAAAACATGATCCAAAGTTTTTTTGTTTAAAAAAATATGTGGTTGTTCTACATAAACTTCCTTCTATACATACCCATTAATAAAATCGCACTTCACATCCATTTTATAAAGATTTAAATTTAAATATGTTACAAAGGATAGAAGTATACAGATATATTAATTTCTTTATACTAGTGAAAAATGATTCTTCATAATCTATACCTTCTTGTTGATTATAACCCTTAAAAACAAGCCTTTCCTTGTTTCTTACAATAATTCCATTTTTATCACATTTGTTTTAGAAAAACTATTTTAATCTAATAACATAAATATCTTAAGACCATTCTACCAAATTCCAAACTTTATTACTCTCAAATTCATTTCATCTATCCTACATTTACCTTATCTAATATTTATCACCTAAATCCTCATTAGAAAATTTAGGTTCAAACTAAAATAAGAATGCATAATTTTCACATTCATTTATTAAGGAACTATGAGTTTTGATTGGTTGATCTACATCTCCAATGATATTATCCATGGGATGATTCCTTAATATTTAATGATTTCTTGGATATGTAAAATTCTGTGCTTCAACAACAGTTTGAACTTTTTCTAGAGCTATAACTTCCAAAATAATTTCTTTAGTTTTTCTTTTATATAAATAAATTTCCAACATGGGTTGAAAACCAGTTTTCAAAATATTATCCAAATATATAATTTATAGATGTTTGAAAACACAAGGATCAGTTTTATCAAACTTAACATGTACCATTTACTCAATAGTATTTGTTTATTTATTATGTAATTAACTGAACTGAAATACTATTCAAACCATCATTCAAAATGATTCACCACCAACATGAAGAGAGTTTACGATACCCATGAGTTAGAGACAAGCACCTGGGCATCCAAAAACAACATTTGGGAATGATTTCAACCAAAAAAGATAATAATAATTAAAGTACACTAAGTAAATATCATCAGATAAATAAATCAATACAACTATATCAAGTTACAAGAATATTATACAAGAATTTAAAGTAGAAAAAAAACTACAAAAACATGTATTTTAGTGATCCAAGACCACCTATCATGACCTAATTAACTTTAACTCATCCAACCAAGCATGAACCCCCAAAGGAAGATGATGAGAACATGAATACCTACTATAGGAACATAAAGACTACAAACACCAAATAGTACAAGCAGGGTGTGATCTACATAACCCAATAGGATTCCACTAAAGATTATATGTAGTCACTTCATAAGTTAATCCAAATATGATAAAAGGAAGTACAATAAGAGAGAATGAGGATTTACATTTTAGAATAGGAAACTAAATTCATCATGATCAGATTATAATAATATTGAGTTTTAAAAACATAACTTTAAACATTTCAAAATAATTTATGATTCTAAATCTGGAAACATTAAATTTCATTATTTAAAAACCAAACATTTTATTGAAAATATTTTAAAACTATTTCACAAGCTAAAGTTTCCTGAATATCCTGAAGGACTTCTTTTTTTTATTGATTTTTGATAACCCCCATTTCAAGGGATGAGGGAGAACCCTTACAAGGCCCGTAGGCATAAATATTAGATGACCCATAGGTCTTAGGAAATATAAAGGCTATAACTACATGGAACTGATCCTCCCCAGCTTCTTCATCATGATGTCAGCTCTCTACCTTCACATTTCTAGTTTGGCTAGGCTTCCCATGCAAGCACATTCTAGTCCCGATGGAAAATTCTATACCCGCTCTTTCTGACAAATCAGCTTAAGATTATGCTCTGGTAAATGCACCTACTATGAATCCTAATCTAGAGTTTGATCCTTGTAGAGTCTTCCTGGTCGTTAAGCCCAATTTCAGGTGGCCCAAATCCCTTGAGGTGTCCCAAAGGCCTTGAGGTGGCCCAAAGGCCTTAAGGTGTCCCGAAAGCCTTACTGGTCTGAAGGCCTTGGGTGGCCCGAATACCTTGAAGGACCTAAGGCCCAAACCGATGGCCTGAAAGCCCAAACAGATGAATAGTTTCAGCAGCTACAATACTAAATAGTTCCTGCTACAGTACCTGCTACAACCCCCCCTGAAAATTATGTCTCCACCCGGTTTTGAACTTGGGTCTCTTGGATGCACTTGTCGAGTCCTCACCAACTGGGATGAGGCTCTTGTGCTCACAAGATAAAGTTAGATAAATCAATAAAAGGAAAGAATACACACTTGATATCAAAAATATTATACAACATTCAATAAAATATAATCACATTGCATCATCTAAATAAGCTGGTCAATAAAGAGAAATAATCAATCAACCAAGGAAATTCCAACCATGCACTAAAAATGAATGCTGTCATGTATTGAGTATCAAGTATAAGGATATCTTGGGTATAAACTATATATGATAGTGATACCACTATAGTCTAGCTGATAAATAAGTCATTAATAATTGTCGGACATGCATCAAGTCTAAAGGGGTCTCAAGTAAAAAAAGTCTATACACACCCTCTTTCCTAGTTGCACGTTCATAGCTTGAACCTATCATGTTATCTACGGATCCACAAGATAGGGTATGAGTCTACTAGAAAAGCATAAATCTATGTCATCTCATCCAACTACCAAGGTTTACATGACTAGTAATTTAATGATATATGCCTTCCTAACCCGTTACTTTGTAGGTTTTGTGGTTGGAGAGTGCTCAGAAGAGGTTATAGGAGGTTCGATGGAGATTGGAGATACAACATAACTATAATAGGATTTTCATGTCATAAAAGAGGATTTTGTGATGCAAGTCTTTGTTTTGTGGCTTGAGTGGTTGGCGGTTTAAGGATTGTATGCAGTAGAGGGGTGGCTATAAAAATGGGATTTATATCGTAAGACATGTATTTACAATGTAAATCAATTAAGCCCTAGATTCCATGTTTTTTGGTGGAAGTAGAGGTTTTGAGGGTTTTATAGCATAAAGGTTGGTTTTATAGAATAAGTTTTTTGGGCCCATGGAAATTATGACAAAAAAGTGTGGTTTAAACTATAAAAGGGGCATGTTGTAGATTTCTTATAAGTCATGTTCATCTAAATTTACTTTCATTTGGTTGTGTATTTCTCTCATCTAGTGGGTGAACCCTAGCAACTTTGAAGGATATTCCATCCATCCTAATTTAATATATGGGTTTTAGTGGTTGGTTTTTGGAGATATGAGGTGAGTTATCTTCCCATCCCCATTATTTTCCAACTGTTCTTATCTCAGTGATTCACTATGGAAATATTTCTTTGGTTTGGGGTGAGTTCTTGATGTGTTTTTGACAACCCTTTTATGACAACTCTGATCTTTTATTTCACAATTAAACATAATTTATTACATAAAATTCACTTGATACAACATAGAATATTGAGAGGTCTAGTGTATTTGGAGATTAGGATCATTACATAACAACTTGAAACATGAAATACAACATATTTATTGAAAACTTCTTTTACATGACCACTACATTCCCTCGTACTTATCATTTCATGGGATAACCTGAGGACATGCATAAGAAAAGGGTGAGCTATAAAGCCCAGTAAGGGAATAATCATGGAATAAAATGAGAAATACAATACATGTTAGACAATAGGCATATCAATAGATCACAAGAGAAGCATAAACATAAAGGCACAATAAAGCATAATAATCATAACATGGAAATGTGGCAACAACACTTAACATGGAATTAACATGAGCAAAGGCTCATTGAACATGGAGCATGAGTAAACCCCCATTTCACATGAAGCAGGAGTAAACCATCATTGCACTTGAATTAGCATGAGTAAACACCCATTGCACATGATGTATCATGATACTATACTTTACCCAATGCATTGGAGCGCTATCAGGGCACACCCTTCTTAAACATTTCATTTCATGCATAACTATGCCACATGGATCATACAACATTGAATCATTAAAAATAATAATTTATTCTATGATAAATGAATGTGGAATAAATACATGAAACTATTTCAACAATAAGTAAATGTGTATAAAGGTGAATACCCTTGATAGAGAAATGGGCATAGTATTCACTACATAATGACTTTGGCTTGGAAAAGCGAGGTGCAATTTCGACAGCATAACAACGTGACATAAGAACTCATAAAAATGGATGATGAGAGATAAAGGGGTGTCTCATCATATTTAAATGACATGGAAATTAAGGGGGCCATATATATACACGTCCCAACAAATTTAATGAAATTTAGATTCATGATACAAAAGAATTGCTTGAATGTAAATGAGGAGAGAGAAATTCCTTTCCAAATTTTGGCATAGTAACAGGTGTAAATGGGAGGAATTTAATGAGATAGAAAGGGGTATACCATAATTCAAACATAAATAGGTCAGTATGGGAGAGGTTATAAACCATACCACAACATTTATAATTGAAATTAAAAGTGAATAAAAATTTAAAGAATATTGGACAAAAATGAGAAAGGAAGAAAAAACCCTTACTTGGAAGTATGCTTCCAAAGGCTTGAGAGAGGCTTCAGAGAGGCTTCTTTGGAGCTTGGGGCACCTTGGGAGGATTATAGATAGAAAATGGAAGAGGTTTTATGAACTACAAAGTCTTTTAGTGAGGAGGAAGTGAGAGCTTGGGTGGGTTTATATAGGAAAGGAGAGGAAATTCTTTATTATTTAGGTTTGGGACACCTCACATTAAACTAATCCAAACCAAAAATCCATACCATGGTTTTGCCCATAGTTTTTAGAAAAGGTAATTGGAAAACAATATTTTATAATTCCAAAGTCTAAGATTCTTAAAATAATGGGGTTGCTTATGTGGAGGTGAGTCACACTCCCAAGGAAAAAAATTAAAAAGACAAAATGTTTAATAAGGATTGAAGGGTCCACTAAAGCTTTGTAAAATAAATCAAACAAACCCAAAATCACATTATTTTAATGGTAAAACATATATTGGACGAACATAAAGTTTATAGTATTTTATTAAATCACTATTGGGTCATTATGATGTCATAAAACACATTATATATTTAAAATGGTATTTAATTTTTACCCAAAAATTTGACTGTCTCAGAAAATTATGAAAAATTCACCGTTGGATAATTTCGATGTCCTGATTCCAGAATTAATATTCATTTTATCTAAATAATTTTCTAAATATGTTAATCTTAACTTTTAAAATAAAAACCGACATTTATCGAAAATTTATGGGTTTTGACAAAAATGACTTTAAACCTTAATAAAAATTACAATTGAATTCATAAAATTATATGATCATTTATATTTAATAAAAATTAATTTAATAATAATAATAATAATATTTTATTAAAATATTATTTAATTCAAAAATCCATTAATTCATCAAAATATATTTCTTATTTGAACTTTAACTAAAAATACTATTTGTGCTTCAAAAACTATTTACAAGGTAACAATAATAAAATGAAAGTATATTAATTATTATATAAAAAAATAATGTACATAACCATAGTGCTAAGGTCTTGTTACATAACCCCTTAGAACACCCACATAAGACTGAAGAGTAAGGTGTGCTATGATGACAGACTCTTGGGGTGGCTCAGATAACATTGCTCGGGTGGTAATCTCTATCAATTTACACTTCTCTCATAGGCGGTCCTGATCGAGCTTAGAATATTCAAGATCGGATTGGGCTTGGTCAAGAGCGAATCCCAAAGATGAAACCTCATTTTCGAGATCTAACAAATGGTCTTTGTATGGGGCACGTCTATTGGATGAGGCTATCACTTTCTTTGTCTGAGTAAATTGGATTTGTTAAAGCCCTATATTTATACTAATCATGTGATCACTGTTCAATGAATATATTAGCAATGGTCACAATTATTAACAGTATTTTAAAATCCAAAAACATAAAACCAAAGAAGTTGAAATTTTATACAAACATTTTATATAAAGGGACATTTAATTAGATCAAGAGGTATTTCCATTAATGAAAGTTTGGGTCGTTACAATCTTCCCCCCCTAAGAAATTTCTCCCTTGAAATTTCTTTTTCCCACACTAAAACAGATTTGGGTAACTCTTCTTCATAATTTCCTCTTATTCCCATGTCGCTTCTTCAAACTTGTGGTTTTTACACAACACATTGATGAGGGGAATTGTCTTATTTCATAGAATTTTTTCTCTACGATCTAAGATCTTCACTGGTTTCTCCTCATAAGAAAGATCATCCACTAACTGTACCACCTCTGAAGAGAGTACATGTGAAGTGTCCAGTATGTACTTCCTTAAGAGGGATACATGAAATACATCATGTACTTTGTCCATGGTAGGTGGAAGTGCTAGTCGATAGGCCACAGCCCCGACACGATCAAGAATATCAAAGGGGGCGATGTACCTTGGACTTAACTTCACTTTATTTACAAACCTCATGACCTTCTTCCATGGAGATATGTGTAGAAATACCATGTATCCAACTTTAAACTCAAGGTCTCATCGACAATTATCTACATAAATCTTCTGCCGACTCTGGGCTTCCTTGATATGCTTCTGAATGGTTTTCACCTTCTCCACCATTTTTTCGACCATTTCTAGTCCAAGTAGATTACACTCATCGACCTCATCCCAACACACCGGTGTTCTACACCTTTTCCCATAAAGGGCTTCATATATTACCATTTGGATGCTCGGGTGGAAACTATTATTATAAGAGAACTCAACCAGAGGAAGATGTTGATCCCATCCTCCTTTAAAGTCCATTGAGCACGCTCTCAACATGTCCTCAAGTGTTTGGATAGTCCGCTCGGATTGGACATCAGTTTGAGGATGATAGGCCATACTGAAGTTTAGTTCAGTATTTAGAGCATGTTGAAGACTCTTCCAAAACTTAGAGGTGAATCTTGGATCTTGATCAGACACAATAGATAGTGGTACTCCATGCAGCCTTACCACTTACCTGATATATATCTGTGCGAGTTTATCCAATGATAAATCCTCCCGAATAGCAATGAAGTGTGAAACCTTTGTAAGGCGATCCACAACAACCCAAATTGCATTGTTGCCTTTGGATGTCTTCGGAATTCCGGTGACAAAGTCCATGGTGATGTTCTCCCATTTACATTCTAGTATGGGCAATGGTTGAATCATCCCCTTAGACTTCTACCTCTCTACCTTCACTTACTGACACACCAGGCACTTTGATGTATATTCAGCGATCTCCTTCTTCATATTATCCCACCAATAATGATCTCAGAGATATCGATACATCTTTGTGTTTCCTGGGTGAATAGAGAAATTTAAACTATGTGCATCATCCAAAAGTTTCTTCTTCAGCTCTAGACTTGATGGAACACATATTATTTTCCCAAATCTAACAATTCCTTCTTCATTAACATTAAACTCTGAGGATTTCCCTTTTTCGATAGCTTCCACTTTTTCCTGAATTGCCACATCATCCTTTTGAGCATCCTTTAACCTTTCCAAAAGTGACAGTTGAACAATAATTTGTGAAAGGATTCATGATATTCCATTATTTATGATTTCCATGTCCATCTTCATCAAATCTAAGAAGATTGGATCCTTTTCAATTTTCATCAATGATAGAATCGCTGGGTACTTTCTACTTAGGGCATCCGCTACCTTGTTCGCTTTACCAGGGTGGTAATGGATTGAGTAGTCATATTCTTTTATCATCTCCCACCATCTTCATTGGTTCATGTTCAACTCTTTTTGTGTGAATATATACTTGAGGATTTTTTGGTTTGTATATATTTCACACTTCTCCCCAAAGAGATAATGCCGCCAAATTTTGAAAGCGAAGATCACTGTATCCAACTCGAGGTCATGTGTTGGATAGTTCTGTTCATGAAATTTAAATTTCCTTGAATCATAGGCAATGACTTTGTCATTTTTCATCAACACACATCCCAGGCCCTTCTTCGAAGCATCACTGAATACCACAACAAGTTCTCCACTTGTGGGTAAAGTGAGAACAGGTGCAGTGATAATCCTTCTTTTCAAATCCTTGAATCTTTCTTTTCATTCATCACTCCAATAAAACTTTACTCAATTCTGAGTTAGCTTGGTAAGAGGTTTGGAAAATCGTGAGAAATTTCTCACAAATCGTCGATAATATCCAGCTAACCCCAAGAAGCTACAGATATCCCTTACCGATGCTGGCCTCGACCATCCCTTAATTACATCTATTTTGGAGGGATCCATAGATATCCCATTGCTTGTGATGATATGGCCTAAGAACGAGATCTTCTTCAACCAGAACTCACACATGCTGTACTTTTCATAGAGCTTCTCCTTCTGCAAGGTCTCTAGTACAGTTCTTAGATGCTCCTCATGATCCTCCTTAGTTTTGGAGTATATCATAATATCATGTATAAATACTACCAAAAATTTTTCAAGGTAATCTCTAAAGACTCTATTCATCAAGTCCATGAATATTTCTGGAGAATTAGTGAGTCTGAATGGCATTACTATGAATTCATAGTGCCCGTATCTTGTATGAAAAGCAGTCTTGGAGATATCTTCCTTCTTCACCCTTACATGATAATATCCCAACTAAAAATCCACCTTGGAGAAGTATTGTGCTCCATACAGCTGATCGAACAAGTCATCAATTCGTGGGAGAGGATACTTGTTCTTTATCGTGATTTTGTTAAGCTCACGATAATCGATGCGAAGGCACATTGATCCATCCTTCTTCTTGATGAAGAGGACTGGTTCACCCCATGGTGAAGCACTTGGGCATATAAACCCATTATCTAGATTCTCCTATAGTTGTTTCTTCAGCTCCTCAATCTCCACAACAACCATTCTATATGGAGTCTTGGATATTGGAAATGCCCCAGGTATACGATCAATTGAGAATTTAAAATCTCTTCTAGGAGGAAGACTAGACAATTCCTCAGGAAACACTTCAGCGAATTCCCTCATAATGGGCATGTCTTCTAGGATGGTTGCCTCCTTATACTCAATCATCTGATCTAGATACGCGTGTTCATAGGGAAGTAATATCCACACTTGAGATGATGGAGTTAAAGAAGATTCATCTTCCTCCTTGCACTTGTAAATAATCGAGGGTCAATTCTCCACACGGAGAGTGATTTCCCTCTCATGACAATTTATGTTAGCTATATATAAGGAAAGCCAATCCATGCCAAGAGTTGCATCAAATTCCACTAGATGGAGTATGATGAGGTTTGATGGGAAGTTCAATCCACGTATTATGATATGGGAGGAGTTATATTCATGGGATGCAATGATTTACCCATTTTCCATACTCACCGATATCTTCACTTCTATGATTTGTGGTGGTGTTGGGATTTTTCTACTAAACTTTAGAGATATAAAAGAATGCTTAGAAACTGAATCAAAAATTACGTTTTCTATTCTTGAATGAATAATTAGCGTACCTGTCACCACTTCATTATCGGGGTTCACTTCGGCAGTAGTGATGGAAAAAGCTCACCCTTGCTGCCTTAGAAGTTTTTGGTTGCCTGTGAAAACCCTTGACTTAGGGCATTGATTTGTAAAATGCCATGGTTCTTTGTAGTTGTAGAAATGAACCACACGTTGAGGTTTGAACGTAACATTCCTATCCTCTGTCATAGCCGTAGGTCTTTCTTGCTTACAATTAATAGCTAGGTTCCCTTCTCTTCCACACCTAAATTATTTCCTCATCCCCTTCAGGCAATTTCCAAGGTGCTTCTTTCCGTACCTTTGGAAAGTGGGGTGATGGATCTTCTTAGCACCGTTGGATTTATCCATCGGAACACCAACATTGAATTCCACCTTATGCTTATTATCCCCATGACACCCCAGAGATTCTCTGATCTCTATTTCGACCTTGAGGGCACATTGGACAATTTCTTCATAGCTGTCGAAGTCATGGATCACCAGCGCTTTCCGCAGGCTAGGTTTCAGCCCGCCAAAGAAGCGGTCAACCTTGTATTCGGGGGTAACGACAAAGCTGGAAGTGTATCGTGCAAGCCTTGTGAAGTTTGCCTTGTACTCTCCAAAAGATTCATCATCTATTTTCTTGAGGTCAAGGAAGTCCCTTTCCATATTAATCCGGAGGGTGTGCGGAAAATATTTATCGAAAAACATCTTTTGGAAATCCTTCCATTCCAACAACTCGATCTCCTCCTCAGGCTTTGTATTTTTGATCAACATCCACCATTGACCAGCTTCACCCTCCATATGATAAGCAGCTAGGAGAACCTTCTCTTTTTCAGAACATTGAAGTATGGATAAGATCTTTTCAATTGAGTTGATCCATTGTTCGACAATTGAGGGATTAGATGATCCATTAAAAGTAGGAGGCCTTTGTCTCATGAAGCTATAGATAGTGACTTGTTCTTTATTAGGGGGGGGGGGGTTGAACATTCCTATTGACCCATGTTTCTATTCAAATCTTGAGTTAGTTGAGAGAGAAGTGTGACAAAGTTTGCGATTCCCGCTCCCATTGGATTGGGCATCTCATTAGTACAGTAATCACATTGATCTTCACATCAGTTGTTAGCCCAAGTCCTCTTATTACCGACCATTGGATGGAATAAAAGGAAAGTTAGAGGTAACACATAAAGAGTAATCCAAGGACAAAACTGATTACTTATAAATAACTTTTATTTCCTTAACATATGAATCTATTGGCTTCAGTCTATGTTATCCATGATCTAATTTCTAACATATATTCTTAGGGAATTTTTTTGTCCCTTAATAATGGTTCATAATAAGCTTGTGAATTTACCAAATAATATCCCCTATAAGTGTCATAACCAAGAGTGATACAAGGCCCATTGTCATGCACCAGTTCCCATTCGAGTCTATCTCAAAGCGGTGTTTTTGGGTTTTACCCCTAGGATACATCTGTTCCAGAGCCGCCTCTACCTTCTCATTTCCAGACAGGGATGTATTTGATTTATAAAACACTTACTAAATACTCACCAAAACTTAGGGATGTTTTTATTATACTTA
This sequence comes from Viscum album, assembly GCA_963277665.1. NCBI lineage: Eukaryota > Viridiplantae > Streptophyta > Magnoliopsida > Santalales > Viscaceae > Viscum > Viscum album. The sequence continues at coordinate 3,717,689 of OY728136.1, forward strand.
GTCTTGTCTCTAAGGATTTACTAGGGTTTTATAATCCTAATCACAAAAATAACTAAACCTATCCTATGATACCAACTATGACAACCCTAATATTTTATTTCACAATTAAACATAACCTATTACATAAAATTCACTTGATACAACATAGAATATTAAAAGGTATAGTGTATTTGGGGCTTAGGATAATTACATAACAAATTAAAACATGAAATACAACATCTTTATTGAAAACTTCCTTTACATGACCACTACATTCCCTCGTACTTAGCATTGCATGGGATAACATGAGGACATGCATAAGAAAAGGGTGAGATATAAAGCCCAGTAAGGGAATAATCATGGAATAAAATGAGGAATAAAATAAATGTTAGACAATAGGCATATCAATAGAGCACAAGAGAAGCATAAACATAAAGGCATGATAAATCATGATAATCATAACATGGAAATGTGGCAACAACACTTAACATGGAATTAACATGATCCAAGGCTCATTGCACATGGAGCATGAGTAAACCCTCACTGCACATGAAGCATGAGTAAACCCTCGTTTCAATTTAATTATCATGAGTAAACACCCATTTCACATGAAGTATCATGATACTATACTTTACCCAATGCATTGAAGTGCTATCAGGGCACATCCTTCTTAAACATTTCATTTCATGCATAACTGTGCCACATGGATCATAAAACATTGAATCATTAAACATAATCATTTGTTCCAAGATAAAAGAATGTGGAATAAATACATGAAACTATTTAAACAATAAGTAAATGCGCATAAAGGTGACTACCCTTGATAGAGAAATGGGCATGGTATTCACTACACAATGACTTTGTCTTGGAAAAGCACGGTGCAATTTCGTCAGTATGACGACGTGATATAAGAACTCATAAAAATGGTTGATGAGAGAGAAAGGGGTGTATTGTCATATTTAAATTACATGGACAGTAAGGGGGTCATATAGATACATGTCCCAAAAAATGTAATGGAATTTAGATTCATGATACAAAAGAATTTCTTGAATGTAAATGAGGAGAGAGAAATTCCTTTTGAAATTTCGACATAGTAACAGGTGTACATGGGAGGCATTTAACGAGATAGAAAGGGGTCTACCATCATTCAAACATAAAGAGGTAAGTATGGGGGATGTGAGAAACAATACCCCAACATTTATAATTGAAATTAAAAGGGCATAACAATTTAAAGAATATTGGAAAAAAATGAGAAAGGAAGAAAAAACCCTTACTTGGAAGTGTGCTTCCAAAGGCTTGAGAGAGGCTTCTTGGGAGCTTGGGGAACCTTGGGAGGATTATAGATAGAAAAGGGAAGAGGTTTTACGAACTCAAAAGTCTTTGAGTGAGGAAGAAGTGGGAGCTTGGGTGTGTTTATATAGGAAAGGAGAGGGAATTCTTTATTATTTAGGTTTGGGACACCTCACATTAAACTAATCCAAACCACAAACCAGACCATGGTTTTTAGAAAAGGGAAGTGGAAAAAAATATTTTATAAGGTCAAATTCCTAACTTCTTAAAATAATTTGGGTGCTTATGTGGAGGTGAGTCACAATCCCAAGGAAAACAATTTAAAAAGACAAAATGTTTAATAAGTCTTGAATGGTCCACTAAAGCTTTGTAAAATAAGTAAAAAAACCCAAAATCACATTATTTTAATGGTAAAACCAATATTGTCCGAAAATAAAGTTTATAGTATTTTATTACATCACTATTGGGTCATTATGATGTCATAAAACACATTATATATTTAAAATGGTATTTAATTTTTACCCAAAAATTTAACTGTCTCAGAAAATTATAAAAAATTCACCATTGGATAATTTCGACATCCTGATTCTAGAAATAATATTCATTTTATCTAAATAATTTTCTAAATATGTTAATTTTCACTTTTAAAATAAAATCTTACATTTATAAAAAAATCATGGGTTTTGACAAAAATGGATTTCAAACCTTAATAAAAATTACAATTGCATTCATAAAATTATACAATCATTTATATTTAATAAAAATTAATTTAATAATAATAATATTTTATTAAAACATTATTTATTTAAAAAATTCATTAATTCATCAAAATATATTTCTTAGTTGAACATTAACTAAAAATACTATTTTTTCTTCAAAAAATATTTACAAGGTAAAAATAATAAAATGAAAGTATATTCATTATTATATAAAAAAATAATGTACATAACTATAGTGCTAAGGTCTTGTTACATAACCCCTTATAACACCAGCATAAAACTGGAGAGTAAGGTGTGTGATGGTGACAAACTCTTGGGGTGGGTCAGATAACATTGCTCGGGTGGTAATCTCTATTTACTTCCACTTCTCTCATAGACGGTCCCACTTGAGCTTAACATATTTAAGATCGGCTTGGTCTTGGTAAAGAGAAAAGCCCATATACGAAACCTCCTTTTCAAGCTCTAACAAATGGGCTTCGTATGGGGCACGTCTACTGGGTGAGGCCATCACTTCATTTTTTTGAGTCAATTGGATTTGTTAAAGACCTATATTTATACTAATCATGTGATCTGTGTTCAACATCTATATTAGCAACGATCACAATTATTAAAAGTATTTTAAAATCCAAAAACATAAAACCAAAGAAGTTGACATTTTATATAAACATTTTACATAAAGAGGCATTTAATTGGATCAAGAGGGATTTCCATTAATGAAAGTTTGGGTTGTTACACATTTGGTGCAGTTCAAGTTAATACAAGGTTTTATTATGCGATTGTGGTTTTCGAGCTATTTCTTCTTCATCCCGTGGTGTTAAATGAGATTAGAAAGCTTCTTCAAGGTTAGTGATCCTTCTTTTTCACTCATTTTACATGCTATATGTGATATCTTGATGGTTTTTCTTCCCTTTAGGTGGATAATAAGGATTGTCATAATAAATAAAATAAATTGGAATGTTTGAAATTGATGGGTATGGGGAGATATCACATGATTTATTTCTTTTATATATGTTATTGATAATATGATTCCATTTTTTTCCCTACTGAATATAACAGTTGTTGGGAGCCTTGATTGTGTAGTAGGTGATATGAGTTAAGAACCTTATTATGTTATTTTGCGATTGAAACTAGGGGTGTCCATGGGTCGAGTTGGGTCGGGTTTGACAATTTTTTTGACCCGACCCAAGAAAAAGTGGTCGGGTTGGGTTGGGTCGGGTCAATGATGTTTTTAAGTTCAGACCCGACCCGACCTGACCCGTATCAGATCAGGTTGGGTCGGGTTGGGTCGAACGAGTTATGAAAAAAAAAATCAGTCGTTGCGCCTCCGGATAAAAAAATATCCCACGCCTGCACATCGCCTTCCTCCCACTTCATCTTCCTCACCATGCCACGAATTCCCCATCGCCCAATGACGAATCGACCCTCCATCTCGCCCTGACGGTGCATCCTCTTCCTCCCTCATGGTGGCTGTTGGCTCTCGGATTTGGCTCGACGGATCTTCAGTGAGGGCACAAATTCTTCTGCAAGGTGGTTGCGCTCAATCTTTGGTCAACCATGACAGATGTGTCTTAGGGTTAAGAGAAAAGGGGCAGTCATGGATCGTCTTCATTGGTGGAGGTTGGATAACGACATAGTGAGGGGGCGGAGGTGTGGTTGTTCATCCTCGAATCGGGCATGCTTCAATGGGCAATTTGGGGGTTTGGATTTGGGTTCACCAGCGGCAGTGAGCTTCATCGGGCACATGGTGTCCGATGAAGGTGGTTTCAATTGGTGTTCTTCACCAGTGGATCTTGGTGGCCCGCGGTGGGTTCAGGTAGTGCCGCTCGGTCCCGGATCGACGAGCTCTGTTGTATTAACATGTTTGGGATTTTCAGTGCTGTTCACGGAGGTCGGTGTCACCGCCGCTTGGTTTCTGGATGCTGCAGGTGAGGCCCACAGAGAAGGATGTGGTGGCTGTGATCTTCATCGCGAAGCTCCACCACCAGCTATTAAGATCTGTAGACGTTCCCTCCCCCTAGTCGGAGTTCTAGGAATAGTTCACCCAACGTTGTATCAACTCCATGATGTTCGACTAGTTGGAGGTGAGGCGGCTAGCAGTTGGGGTGTTGTCGGAGAAGGTGGTGACAGAGATGTTTGCAGCGAGATGTTGGTCATCATGAACTTCATCACGCAGGGGATGATGCATGGGGTAATAGTCGGGTTCATTGGGTCAGGTCGGTTAATTTTTATTCCAACCCATGACCTGACCCAACCCGACCACGGGTCGACCTGATAGAACCCGACCCGTGCATATAGATTTTTGAACCCGACCCAACCCGACCCAACCCGACCGGGTCGGTTCGGGTTGGTCGGGTCGGGTCGGGTCTGGACACCCCTAATTGAAACCTGAATTAAAGGTTAATTAACATATATTTCTCCAATAAGTTTGTTGCCTCTAGAATATATTTTATGTGATAATAACCATGATAAATAAAGAAGTAATTTGATGAAATCCCTTGAAAAAATTGTGGAATCCAGTGTGTGTTTCTGTATTGTGAGATTATTCTAGTTGTGTTTCCCTTTGTGGTTTGAGATGTTATGCAGTTATATAGGTGATTGGATGGGATGTGTGATGTGTGGGGTTGTGATACAGTGATTGGTTGACATGTATGTGATGTGGTAAGTTATGCGAAGTGGTGTATAGTGGTTGTGATGAACAATGGTTGTGATGTGAGGATGTTGTATGTAGTGGTTTTGATATGCAGTGGTTGTGATGTGAGGTTGTGGTGCATGATGGTTGTGGTGCGTAGTGGTTATAGTGTGTGGTGGTGTTGTTACTTATGTCAGTGTGGTGCAATGAGGATGTGGTTTTTGTGGAAGGATGGTTTGGCTGGTGTGGTGTGGTGATGATAATTGATGTGAGATGGGCCATTTGGATCATGGTGTGGTTGTGTTAGTTTCTTGTTAGAAATGGAATAAATTATGATGCTAAATGAAATGAATAAATGAATGGGTTGGTAATTTAATATAATGGGATGTGAGTTTATGTGTGGTAATTGGATTAATGAATAAAAGTGGTGGAGTATGTAATTGAAAGTGGAAAACGCTGTGTGGATCGCATGGTGGTGGTGTATTGTTTTATATGTAGTGGTGAAAATGGTTGTGATGAATAATGTGTGGTAAAATAGTAGTGATGTGGTGTGATCTTGTGAAGTTTTTGGGAACCCATAGGTTGGGTGATGTGTACTATCTATATAACATGTATGTTTATTTTATTTTCTATATGCGCCCCACCCAAGTTCGATAACCTTACCAATACTCAAAGGTTACAGGTTCCGAGTGTTTTCCCCAACATCTTGGATGATGGTGATATGGATGGATAACTACCCCTCTTCCCTACTCTTCCTTTAGTAGTGACGGACCAAGTGTCTGAAAACGAGTTTTGCAGTGATGGACTAGGTATCTTCAAGCGAGATGTGGTTGTTGTGGATTTTATGATATGTGATGTGTGGTCCTAGGTGTTTGTGGTAAAGACATGATGTGATGGTACCTAATACTAGCACTGGATTCTAGACCTTAAGAGGGTGGGATGGGCAGGGATGCATACTGACCCACATCAGAGATAGACTAGGTGTCTTCAGGTGAGGTGTGATGTGATGTGATTCAATATGTATGGAAAGGATGGGAGCACATGATGTTTGATGTTAGGGTGTGAGAGCATCAAATCAGCTAGGAAGAGGAAGCTGGGAACCTTTATTTATTATGATATCGATGCTATATTACTATATTGGATGAATGATTTGGTGAGAGAGCCTTGGTGAGGCCAGAATAGGATAGTTAAACTATATAGCTGCTTGCTAGTTCTGTTATTTTTTCATAAGCACATTAGCATGCTCTTTTCACATGTTCAATTGAGACCTTAGTTATATCCCTACTAAGTATACAGATATGCTCACCCTACATATATAAAATATTTTTTAGGCATCTAGGAAGACTTAGGGGACCAGGCTAGAAATTACTAGATTGGGTTGGATCTTTTGTTGAGTCACTGCATAAACATGTCTTTTGTTATATCTATATACTTTTATATGTATCAATTTACTTTATTCATATATTGTGGGATAAATTTTGGTTTAACTTTATTTTATATGTTGGAGTTTCTTGGTGGTTTTTATCTTATATTCTGATCCTATTTTATATTATAGAGGGCAATGGCTCCCATTTGTGATATTTTTACACCCTTGGTACTAGTCTCCAACCTGAGGCCTATTGGAGGTGTGACTTGAGGGTCATTATCTCTCTCCCTTCATTGCAGAATATTTAGTGAGAGGGGGTCATGATAGAGTGGTACCAAAGGTGATGGCTGAGAGATAGGATGGGTTTTTGATTTAGGCATAGTGAGGATTACATGGGTTGGTAGGGAGATGGTTATAGTTGATCTTGGTGCATAAAATAGGCTAGGGATACTAGCTAGGAAATAGTATTTTATCCCCATGTGATCTAGTGCAGGGAACCTAGGTTTATTGAATGACCAATTGAGGTGGACCTATTTGTAAGGTAGATACCTAAGAGAGGTACATGCATCATGATTGATTATTTTCATGTTTGAATTTTGTTGTTTTGTAAAAATAAAATTAATTAAATAAAAAAGTTCTGATAAAATTCCATGTTACTAGGATTAGAATGTTCTATTTGATTTTCAATAATGGATCCTATTCATTGTCTGTGAGTGGATCAGGCAGTTGAGGTTCAACAGGCTGATCTAGTTGATCATTATAGGATCGACCTGAAAGAGGAGGATGAGGTTTGGAAATGGGATTTACATTCCTCTTAGTGATAAATTTTGTTAAATTAAGAGGGGGAGCGGCTTAGAACTAGAGATAGAGCACTAGATGGAGAATATCAAGATCTCTTTCAGTTTGATCTGAGCATAGTTTGAGTTCTGGGTACCATTGGAAATTATTCAGATGCGAGGAGATGTATGTAAGTGGTGGATGTTGTTTATTAGTGTATATAAAGAGGTAGATGTGTTGTATATGGAATTTCAGAGGGAGTTCTAGGCCGATTTCCATTCATCAATGATGTGGAAAACCAAGAGAAAGGAAATGATCTTCATTTAGTAGGGGATATTGAGCATGTGAAAGTTAAGTATTAGGTTTAAGGACCACCCACACTTTGTGCCATATGTTTTTATAGATGAGGAGTCTAGAGCATGGTGTCTGGAGGAGGCTTTTCACCCAATGATCAAGTGTATGGTCACTCCATTTATGATCCTTATGTATTTATATGTGCAGAAGAAGGAGGATGTTATTAAGAAGATGCTTTCTCTGGGAGTTCAGCCTTAATAGAGTGGCTAGCATGGAGTTTTAAGAAGTAGAGCTTAAAGAATTGGGTCGTAGGTGTTTATGCAGTTAGGGTTCCAATTAGTGGGAAACCCACCACAAAAGATCCATTTCTATTCTTATGTGGTAGGTGGCCCCCAAGAACATGTCAGAGGCCTTTCGTTTTTATACTACATCTATAGAGGACATGGGATATTCTAGGATTAGTGCATGACTACTCAGGGAGGCCGGTATCATATGGGTGTTCAAAACCCTTTTCAGCATCAACAATAGTTCCCCTTAAGGCAATTTCAGTAGCAAGGACCGTCGATGCTTGTTCAGTAGTTGAGGGTATGTGGAGATGTAATAGAGAAGACTCATGATGTTCCCATTCCATATAGACCTAGTCTAAATCATGGTTGTGAAGGAAAATATTATAGAGTTATAGGAGTTGGGTGTGGTCATATGCACACATTAGAGGCGGCAATGTGATTTTTAAGGCATTATCAGCTTATCATCTACCCTTGTTTGTGATTTTTTTGATTCAAGTGCCCCTCACTCCTTTTTTACTACTTCCTTGGTCCATACACTAGTGTAAAAAACGTTTTTATGTCGGATTTTTTAGGTTTTTTACATCGTTTTTATGGCGACGTTGTTGCAGGCGACGTAAAAAATCATATTTTTTAACGTTGGTTAATATAACTGACATAAAAAATATTATTTTGGAGGTTTTTTATGTCAGTTATTTAATAAACGACATTAAAAATGCTTAGGTGAAGGTTTTTCATGTTGGTTATTAAATAACTGACGTAAAAAATAGTCTACCACACTGGTTTTTATATAACCGACGTGGAAAACCCCAATATTGATGATTTTTTTACATCAGTTATTTAAGAACCGACATGAAAAATTCTTTGGGATGAATGTTTTTCACATCGATTATTAAATAACCAACATGTAAAACTATATACCATGTCAGTTATAAAAAAAACGATGTCGAAAACCATGATCCCAAGCATTTTTTACGTCAGTTATAAAATAACCGATGTAAAAATCCCACTAAAATGTTTTTTTAATGCCAGTTATAAAATAACTGACATAAAAACTATTTTTTTAAAAATAATTTATGAAACCCTTCCTCTCTACTGTATAACCATACTTAAAATAGCCAAAACCAGTAGGAACATTACACATTCACATTTACAACATTAAAAAATTATAATATTAACTAAAAAAACCTAAATCCAACCAAAAAATCTACCAAATACACATTTACAATTACAACATTCAAAATTACAATATTCACTAAAAAAAACTAAAATCTGATCAAACTTGTAAAATAATTTAACCATTCCACTTGTAAGTGTTTTACCTCTTATGTACTATAAGGTTTAGGGTCATCAAATAGATAAAAATTGAAAATAATGTAGTTAACATGTATAATGAATAAAACAAATGAAATATTAAGGAATAATTTATAAGTAAATATAACCTCATAAAACTTCGTAACTGTTCCAGTTATAATTATTTCATACATAAATATTAACATATAATATCCACATTTTATGAAACCTTGTTGTTTGTCACAATTCTTTTTAAATGAGTTTTCAATTCAAAATATTATTTTTATATAATACATCCAAAATGTACTAATTATAAATGGATATTCAACTATACTTTTACATATTTTATATTGACACTCTTTTTCTTTGTGGATATTCAAAATAAATCCCATCCCCTATTAGAAAATAATATGAATGAAATAAATTTAAAATTAATTATAATATAAACAACTATTAAGAAATTAAAACTCACTTTTCCAATATGTTCTTAAAATTTCCTCACACATCACCATGGACAGAGCATATCTAATAAAGTGTTTTTCCTTTAAAATAACACCTAACATACAATGGTCACTGATATAAAAGAAAATTTAATGTTAGTGGTTATTATTTTAAAATATAAATAAAAATTTGTGAGATATATGTTTCATAACTTTCAACATAAGGAAACATACAACACTGTGTAATTATATTCTGTTGAAATATTTCAGCAATATAAACAGCTTTTTGTTCCTCATCCAATTCATTCCCTTCAGGTGAAATCAACTGTGGGTCCATCAAACCATATACATATATCTGCTCATTCATCTCATACATTTTATAAATATACCAAATACAAAATAGACATATGTATAAATTTTCAATAAATTTAATACAGGGAAAGATTTGTGTTAAGAATTACATGAAAAAAACTTTCACCGTGTTGATGCCCAACTTATCTCCAGTAACAAGCTCCATGATATCATTTTTCTCAATCCCGACATCTATTGCACATCCAAAAACATTATATTTCATTGGAAATGTATAATTCCACGCGAAAAATTTTTAATATCTTGACAATCTTTCAAGACTACTAGAATCTGAATTTGATGCCATAACCCTTTTTCTTTATTGTTGGATATAAAGTATTTATTTACCTTTAAAGTATTCCTATAAATAAATAGATAAATATATTAACTTTAAAATGTTAAAATAAATTTAATACAAAAATAAAATAAAAGATATAACATACACATACCTTTATGGTAATGGGTTGTAGAAGTCTATATGGAAAAACTAAAAAGTGGATAATACTTTGTCCAACTGTTTTCACCTCATCTGTAGGTAATGGTACTCTAGATGATATATCTATAATATTCTATATAGTGACCCTATGCTTATCTACCTCTAACTATTGATGATGAATTGTATATTTTATATAATATATCATCCAACATGCAACTATATGATAGTGAGGATCATTAACATACAAATCATAATCACTAGGAAGCTGTAGAGGAGGGGGTGTAGGAGTAGGATAAAAAATGGGGTCTACAGGTGGAGTTGGAGGATAGAAAATGGGGTCTATAAGTAGAGGTGGAGGATAAATAATGGGGGATGCAGGCGAAGGTGGGGGAGTGGGAGCTGCTAGCGGAGGTGGAGTGGGAGATGTAGTCTAAAATTGTCTTTCCATGTCTGCAAACATAGACCATACCAATGCTTTGATATTTTCCTCCATCACCACATTAATATTGTTAACTTAAGCCTCCAAATATTATAGATTTTTTGATAAAAACCCTCCATGGAAGAATATGAAGAATGTGGTAACAATTTTCTTATCGATACACCCGCTGGTTATCCTCATACATGACCCAGGTGTTTGGAATTTCCCAATGTAGCAGATAAAATATCATGCCTCCCATTAGCTTTAAATACCTCCCATGTGATTTTTTCCTCAAGATAATCCTATATGAATTGTTTAAAAAATCATGTAATGATTCAAAGTATATAAAGAATTTAATTGACTTAAATAAATAAAATAAACAACTTAAAATCCTCTCAGCCATGACCCTTAATTCTTCTGTAAGATATTGCCCATTTTTGATCATATGACCCCTCTTCCATTTTTCATGTCTATATGGAGGGGATGGAGGGGCAAACTCTCCAGAGTTGGAAGACTTAGCTCTAAGTTTTTGAAAATTTTTAGCTATCATTTATTCTTATAATAAAGTATACCCTCCTTAAGATAAATTATGAGGGTATATATTTCTGGATTGGATCTTCTGATGATCTCTCCTTGATTCCTATAAATTAAGAACAATAAATCATTAAGAATTCTTTAATAAGATCATTAATATAAGAAAACTTTTAAAATTTTACATTTCACTTACCAAAAATGTTTCTTGTCTTCTACTTTAGACAAATTTTTTCCATTTTTATTCATCTATAAAAGGATATATATGACATGGACTATCATGTTGCCTATCCCCAAAAATGAAATCAGATGTGAGGGTTGATTTGAAATCCCTCCATCTCCTAGCATCCATCGATAAATATTTCCTCCTGACTCCTCTAGTGTTAGGTATATCAAACTTCATCTGATAAAGAATATGGAAAACATATTATACTATAAAAATTTCAAGATTAGTCAAACAATATCAAAAGATATTACCAAAATGGTCTCCCACAACTGATCTAGTATTGTTTTGTCAATACTTATCCAATTATTAAACAAAATGCTGACTTTTCTTTTACCCTGATTTGATACAAAACTCCTGAACTATTTTTCATTAATACCTCTTGGAATATTATTCTCATCAAATTCTATAACTATCCTATGGTCCTGGCTACAAGTAAGTGATAATTTTGGTAAACGTGTGTTTCTGCATTTACCAACCCTCAAACTCTTCTTTGCTATTGTGGGAGCACATGAAGAAGATTGAGGAATATCAAGAGAAGTATGTGGATGTTACTCCCTAGAGGTATGACCATGACGCTCATCTCCAGAAGTTTTTGGTTGATCAACTGATTGATCTTTCACTATCCTTCAAATCAAATAAACAAACATTTATTACAAAAAATATACAAATTCACATATTACAATACTAATGTAAACAAAAAATAAAAATTATGAAACAAAAAATTAAACTAAAACTTAAAACATTATTATTCATATTTGTTTAGTTAACTAAAATACTAACAATAGTAATGATATATAAAAATTTAATTTAAATGAATGAAAAAAAATCCAAAATTGGTGTAGGAATATTAAAAATGGTCTAACCTAATAAATCAATTTTTTTAAAAAAAAGAATATTTTTTAAAATAATTTCCATTCAAAAAAATAAATATATATATAAGTTACATAATGGTAAACATGATAAACTAAACAAAACTAAACTAAAATAAACAAACATTTCTACTTATTAGTTTTAATACATGTTTTAATAAAGAAAAAATATAATATCTAACATTTTATGAAATTAATAAAAGTAGATGAGAAATAAGAATATGTTACCTGTAATATTAGGAATGTACTAATGGATTGTTTTCCCAAGTTCCTTCATCATGATCGTTCCTTATGGTACAAACCATGTCTACAAAATGCTCATCATTATTATCTATTAATCTTTCCATGGAAGTAGGGATCTCACATAAATCAACATCTTCATCAATTTGATCATCACCAACATATTGTTTTTTTTCCTTTTAAAACAATAGACCACTATATATTAGATTGATCAAGAACATAGAAAATTTGTTTTTCATGTGTTTCCATTATAAAAGAATCATCTATGTCTTCCAATCTATTTATATTAATAAGTTTCATTCTAAATTCATCGTGTCTGACACTATTGATACCGATAAACCATTTGCAGTTAAACACAATAACTTTAATTTTAATGTAATAAAACTCTCATATTTCTTCAATGACTCCATAATATTCACTTGATGCAGAAATTTGGTTTTTTTTCTTTAGAACTCGAAAAATGCATTGTTTTTGCAACCACCAATACACCACTATTCTAAACTACACTTATGTTATCTTGAGATTTCGTATAAAATGTATAGTCAATAATGTCATACCTAGACTATGTTATCACATTTAAACTTATACCACCCACTAACCATCTTAATGTCTCTGATGCATCTGATATACCAAGCATGGTCTTTTTAAACCATGGAAAAAAAGTTTTGTTATGCTTATTCAAAATCCACATTTCTTTCTTCTTTGGATGACATTGTTTCAAATCATTAATATGAAATGTTATATATGGTTGAGTATTAGACATGTTATTCAAAATATATAAATGTTCCTTCTTTATATGTTCACCTAACAACAATTTGACTTTCAAGCCATGAATCCCCTTTCCCTTATTATTAACTCATTCATGATGAGATAGAGGCAAACCAATGTGCTTTTCCATAGAAAAGTAGCTCGTACAAAACTATGAAACCTCCTAAGAAATATAATTTTCAACAATAAAGGCCTTAGGTTGATATGGATTCTTAACACACCCCTTCAATATCTTCATATAACTTTCAAAAGGATACATAAAACATAGATATACATCTCCACAAAGATTTATGTATCAAACTAGATAAACCATTAAATGCACCATTATATCAAAAAAAGATAAAGGAAATACATTTCTAATTGACAAAGTAGAGAAATTTATTTGTTTTCAAAAATGTTCAAAGCATCCAGATCAATAACCTTATTAAAAATTGAATTGAAAAAATAACACACCTTCATGATAGTCTTTCTTACACCTATGGGAAATATTCCACGTGATTAAACTGGTAGAAGTTGTTGCATCATGATGTGAAAATCATGAGATTTCATACCTATCTACTTCAAATCCTTCAAAGAGACCAAATTTTTTACATTTTAAGAATAACCCTACAACACTTTGATATCACGAATACACTGAAAAAATCTAAATTTCTCTCTCTTGGATAATGTATGACAAGCCAGGGGAAGAAATATTTGTCTTCCATATGGAGTGAGAGCTAACTACAAATGTATTCCCATTGATAGTAAGTCTAATATTGCATTCAACCCATATTTAGTATTTCCTTTAATATCTAACAATTTTCCAATCAAACTATCACATATATTCTTCTCTATGTGCATGACATCAATGTTATGTTTCAATTTATGATATCTTTAATATGGTATCTCAAAAAATATTGATCATTTATTCCAAATATGTCTATGATTACCAGATTTTATGCGCCTTTCCCAATGTCACATCAAGGTTTTGAACCCTCTCAAAATAATCATCAATAGATAAAGGTTTTGGAGCAATATCAAATTCTTATGAGCCATTGAATGCCTTTTTTTAATATTATATAAGAGTGATCCATAGGTAAAAACTTTTGATGACCCATGTATACTATTTTCCTCCCATGATGCAATTGACATTACGAAGTCTGTTGTTCAAAAATTGAACATGCTTTATGCCCCCTAACACTGTATCCAGAAAAATTTTCATATGCTGGGAAGTCATTTATAGTGAACATAATCACTGTATGCAGTTGAAAATATTATATTTTATAAGAATCATACACCCTAATACCATCCTCCCATAAGAGTTTCAAATAATCAATTAATGGTGAAAAGAAAACATCAATATCATTTTCAGGTTTCTTTGGTCCATAGATCATTAAACTCAACCTGACATATTTACACTTTATACAAAATTTGGGAGATAGGTTGTAAATTACCAATAAAACAGACCATGAACTATGTGTGCTACTGAGGCTTTGATATAGATTCATTCCATCCATGCACAACCCAAGTCTGAGATTTCTAACTTCATTTTTAAATATAGGATACTGCTCATCAATTTTCTTCCACTGTGGATAATCTACTGGATGATGTATTTTTCTATCATATATCCTATCAATAGTATGCTATATTAACCTTTTTTCATCATGTGAATTAGAAAATAAACATTTTAAATGAGGAATTATAGGAAGATACCAAAATAACTTGGTAGGGATCTCTGTAATCTCTACATAAACCTATGATTTTTCTTTCAACTTATACCTTGATGTCCCACATTTTGGAAACTCTGACAGAAATCCATATTCCTTCCTAAATATCACATAGTTATTCCAAAAATCATGTATTTTATTATATCCCAATTCCATCAGGCATAATATTTTCTTAGCCATATAATGTGAATCTGGAAGATCGTTGTCTTTAGGAAGAATATATTTCAACAATTATAGTAGCTCTGTAAAACTATTGTCACTCCATCCATGCATTTCCTTCAGGTTAATCAATCTTAACACTGATGATAAAACTGTAAAATCTGTAAAACTTGGATAAAATGGGTTTTCAGCATCACCAAATAGATGTTCAATTGTCAGTTCTTTCTCAATTTATTCTTCTTCAATATCATGAATAGTTTCTTCAATTTCATCAAAGTTACCATCATGCAAAGCATCATCATCAGTAGATCTGAAATTCTGCCCAGTTTCACCATGCCAAATCCAAGGGCTGTAACTCAGATTAAAACCATGATAAATTAAATGATCTTCGATATATCTACTTTTCAAATTCTTTATATTTAAACATTTCAGGTATGGATAGAAAAACGTGTCATTTTTGGAACATTTCATTTATAAAATTCCAAAAAAGAATCAAAACCTTCCTCATATTCATCACTCATTCGATGTGCCATAATCCAACTTCGAATAATTATTACCTATAAAAAATATCAAAATTATACATCTTGTTAAGATAATCCAATTTTATATTTATACGAAATATTTCATAATTTGAAAGTAACACAATTTTAAAATATAAAACAAATATATACATATTTGAAAAATATAATTACAAATTATACACAATAATAGAAGATAAGTTTAAATATAAATGATAAATCATAAAAATATATGCATGGAAATAATTTTAAAAGGAAAATATAGTTAGATAAGACATTTTTATATTTATATGAAATATTCCATAATTTAAAAGTAAAACAATTTTTAAATATAAAATAGATATATGCTTATTTAAAAATTATAATGATATTGTTTTTAAGAAATAAGATAGAAAACCACTAAATTAAATTAATATTGACCATATTGGTTTGCATGTTACATTAATAAAAAATATATCATTTTTGTAGTATAGAATCCTTGAATATAAAATTCCAAAAAGAATATATGAGTTTTTACCAGTTTATCTAGTAGGATATATAATTCAATGTATCTATATTGAATATAGATAGATATATTAATAAATTATTTTATATAAATTTATATGAAAATTCCAAAATAGTTAAAATTTTACCCTACTCTAAAATGATTTGCAGTTATGCTAGCCATGCTTACTTCCACCATGTGTAAATTGGGTTCCATGAACTACATGAATGTATCTTTATATATAAGAGAGGATAAAAAACTATAGTGAGTGAAATTTTGTAATGTTGTTAGAAAATACCAAAATTGTTATAGATATCTATAAATTATAGTATAAATTCAATTAGTATGTAAGTAATGACATATATAGTGTAATAAAATGATTATCATAAATATGATATAGTCAAATGTAAAAGATCAATACCACATGGAAGAATGTCATATATACATTTAATTAACAAAAAAAAATGATCATCTACCAAACTGGTTTTGAGAACTTTCTCAGTACCAATTCCTAGATTAAGTCAATCTCCTCATCTAAATTGTCCAATATAGTTCTATTTCACATATAAGTTCCTATAATATTTTTTTCCTATTAGATATTATGTTATTTAAGCAGGTTGTGATTAGAACACAATAGACAACAACTAATGGATCCAGTAGAAAATATCATTAAACACAAGTGCATATAGAGTATGATATGATCATAATTAAATGACATAAAATGATAGTAATATATATATATATAATACTTTTGAAAATCCATTCCATCACAGAGTCCAAAGATTGACTAAGATAAGTACCTCAAGAAAAAATAGGGAAGAACATCAAGAATTTCACAATGGAAATAAGGCGCGCAGGTATACCTGCGCGCCAGCCTTGGGCGCGCAAGTCACTTGCGCGCCAGTCATGGGCGCGCAGGCCACTTGCATGCCCAAAGTGGTTTTTCTCCCAAACTCAGGTGGCCTATAAATAGCCCCTGTGGGCCCCCCATTTGAAGGATGGATTTTCCAAAACTCAGATTCAAGCTCTGGTCACCCAAGTCTTTTTCTGACATCTTCTAAACACTTCTAAGGTAATTCTTTACCTAGAATGGAAGCTCTAAAGAGAAAGAATAAGGCCTAAGTATTAGAACTCATCAATACTTGTGCACCTAAGTGTCCAGCCCTTAAGGGAAGTGAAGACACTTGCACGCCGCCTTTCCCTCTCAAGGGAACATGCGCACCACCCATCTGGAAGACTCTAGGGATGATACTAAGGGCTTGAGTTCAAGGTCGCCCAAGTATTACCCTATGGATTCTTTGTCGCCCAAGTTGACTCATGTCACGCAAGTATACTTGCGCGACCAGGACTTACGTTCCAGAACAAAACTTGCGCACCTACTTCCTAGTCACTTCCTTTCCTCAAATCCACCTCTCCTCTTCAAATATAGCCTTCAAAACCCTCTTCAAATCCATTTGTGGCATGGTTACTTTGTTGACTTCCTTATATAAAAGGAATTTTTTGAGAAGATATTTTGATTTGGTCCTCCTTCTCAGGAGTAAGCCCCAAATTACAAGTCCCCTTAATATGGGCATCCTCCTTAGGAGTAATCCCCAGTCTTAATTTCTTTTGATTTGGGCTTCCTTTTCAGGAATAAAACCCAATCATAAGTCCCTCTTAAATTTCGGATTCCTTTTCAGGAGTAAGTCCTGAGTTAAAATACAAAATCTCCATAAAGTACAAACACCTTTATGGACCCTGATCTTGGGATTATTTTCTAAAAGTCTTTGTCTTCATTTACTTGGGCAGTCATACATACGTAATACCCACATACTTTCTTATGATTTCATCTTTCGTGGCACAATCGTCAAGTTTTACTGATACCTCTTGTTTCTCACATCGAGCATGACTCACGTGAGCTTAGAGTATAAAAGTAATTACGACATCTCTCTTTGGGCCATTAATCATGCATAAACCTCATACTTCTTCACTTGAACTACGTGGGTTCTGATTCCTTTTATAACAAGGATACATAGGTAGCCCATCTGCGGGTACGATACCAACTCTAAAATAATTCTGTCTTTCTGAATGACAATAAAATTCAAGTGCCCCACTAAGTAGATTTAAAACTAGTATGGTCATCATAATGACCAAGAGAGTTCTATATAATGTATTGAAGGATACTATTGACTAATAATCACTAATTCATATGGATGATTCTCTATTGATGAAGAACTTAAAATACATATAAAAGATTCTCTAAATCTCCTACATATAAATCATTGATTGCAAGGTCTAAAGGAAAAACTAATTTTCATTCTTGGTAAATTAATAAGGATTCACAAACATAACTCAAATCTATAAGAGAGTCCCGAAGTAGACAATAATTTTCCCCAAAAAGGTGTGATGAGTCTGACCTCCCATCCTCTCGACTAATGAAAATTTTTAAGCCTCATCAGTCCACAACTAATGGGAACCTACCTTTGGAAATTATGTATAAATGGATATAGAATCATTGGATTTTTCTGGTTTTATGAATAAACCTGTTAGAAACTGATTGGAAAGTTTGAACCTTAAACAAAAAAGTTTATCCCCATTTCGAGAAGAAACAAAAATGGTGAACCTGATGTGAATCCTTAACCAAGTTAAATGATGTTTTACTTATTTGTTAGGATCCTATTTAACTTAATGTAAGGGCCAACAAAGCAATCAATAACAAATGAGATCATCCAAAAGGTGTAGTCTGGCCAAACTTATCTTGATTATGTCAGTTATATCAAACAGACACTCTTTTCCAAGATCTCTCTACATTACAGAAATGGATTATTTAAAGTTCACACCTGTGAATGCCTTGGCCGCTACTCCTGCTGGATCCTCATCCGCTCTGAGGAAGACATCACCTACTCAGCGTCTTCAACGCTGGGTCTCAAATGCATTGGTTAATGAATACCATCAACACAGTACCATTCAGACTCTAGAGGCCACTCGACAAGCCGTCCAAGTTAACAATTCACCTTGGTTGTCCAGACAGCAATGACCATTGGTCAAGAAGTAGGTGGTGCCAACCACCGTCTCCAACTGTTTCGGGTCGTTATCCCTGGAATGTAATCACCAGTCCCTCCCATATTATGGAGAGGTGAATGAGAAGGTCACTCAAGGCCTTAATTAAAGAAGAAAAGAGTCCTTCCTGAGGGATCCCATCAACAATCGCCACTAGACTCATGCGGTAGTGCACCCTCAACATGATGAGGGTATCACCTTTAGGGGTTCGGCTTAGGTTCCTCAGACCCGAGCACACAAGAAGAACCGTCAGAGGTAAAATCCAGTCAACTGGGAGCAGGTTCTTACTTCTTCCCCCTTCGGAGATGTCCAACAAGACAACTTGATGGAAAATAATGAGCAGGCATATACACCCATCCGTCCTAATGTTACTACCCATCAGAATCATCTGGTAGTAACACGCCAATCCCGCCGGGCAATTCCGGCGGAGTATTATAGGCACGCATATACACCTATTTATAATTCATCAGCTAGTCAGCAGGATCATATGACTGCAACCAAAGAAACTCGCCAATCAAATGTGGTGGGGAACAATCAGAAGGCACATACACCTGCAATTCATCAGGCTAACCAACTGTCTCGTTTGGTAGCACCCAGAGATATCAATTGGAAAGCTCCAATGACAAGCAGGAGGAATACACAATTTTCTGCCCCCACACATGAGTACTATCATAATTTACTAACAGGAAAAGGAGGACAGGAGAAGTAATACACACCTACTCCAAGCACATAATGGATGTATATTCCCGTTTCGACAACTGTAGTCACCAAGCACATTCTGATAATGGTGAAAGAGCAGAAGCAAATCCATGCCCATATTCTGGATGCCTATCAGAATATTATAACAAATTCAGAAACATCACAGGGAAGGAATCATAAATCTATACCTATCAGTGGAGTGACTCATCAACATATCACTCCATAATAGATACAAACCTCTGTCCCAGTATAGGAGGGTTGTGGGGAATACTCCTCCATGTCATATGGACAATCAAGTCAGGAACATACACCCGATTTGAATAGAGATAATCAGCCTAACCTGACCATTTCCCCTGATAAGGCACATAAACCTTCCCATAATAACCACTTTCTTCAACAAGTGGTTTTCAAAGTGATTAAGAAGGCATATAAGAAAAAGACCCACCCAGCACAGTCGAGAAATAAAGAGCCGATCTGTAATAAGTCCTTGCTCGATGCTAGAGTTCTTGAATCCCTCAGACAATTATTTGTTGCAACTCAAGATTATACTATTTAATTTTTAAATTCCAGAAATAACAACAATAATTATGAAGGTATTAATTAGACACTTCCTCATGAAGGCTTGCTTCATGACAGTTCGGTCAATCTTGAAGTATCATATTCAAATGAGAGACACGATAACCCTCTGCATGGCCAGAAGATCAAGGAGAAAAAGGTTTCATCTTTTGCTGCAACCCACCATAGTGGTCCTCCCCATGCTGATGAATTTAGCTGTGAAAGTACTCTCCGTAGTAGTAATTCACATTGCCTGGAAAAATTTTCAAAGGACAATATAGTAACGAGAAAGCCCTCTTATCTTAAGGCACTTACAAATGTGAATCCAGTCATGTCTGATGCTTTACCACTATCAGGTGAAATACTTTCTCAATTAGAAGATATCCCAGGGTGTAAGTCATTCTCCGAAGCACCCCCGGGTCATTCATCTTCTAATTTGATAAATGAATTCTCTACCAATCTTGTTGAATCTAATGAAGTAAAAAAGAATCACCATCTTTGGTCTAATCAGGTATAAGAATCTTCATCGAATGATAAGGAGGAAGTGCTGAATATGAGAAAACAACTGGCAAAAGTTGAAGTACCAGTCATGTTTTGGCCTTTGGCAGACTCTCATTATGATATTCCAGAAATGTTGATGGAAGATTGTATTCACGATATTCGTCTCAATATGTGGAAAACTCTCTGTCACTTAAAAGAGAAAATATTATCTTATGATGAATATGAAAATCATGTTAAGATAATAGAAGGGTTACAACGCCAAATTGATTTGGCATATCTCTCAGTTTTCTGATATCCAAAGGTTGAAAAGCAGCAGAGAGCCCTTCAGCGTGCATTCTTTGGCGCACTAAAAAGGTTGCGCCAGTTAATTACCAATTCCCCATCTGGTATTCATATTAGGGGATGGGGTGTTCATGGAGCACTGCATTTCACTGTACTCTCTAGTCAACAAAGCCCGCCAAAAGTGGTCTCATGCAATGTTATTTCCCATGGTCAGCCACAACCAATTGGTTTTGTGTGTAATCAATGGCTTGCTCAGGAACATGCCTCAACTAGTTCTTCCCAAATTCAGGCATACAAAGAAAAAGTTGTCGAATTACTCTTGCATCAAGAAAATGAGAATATCGAACAAGATTCTCATTTAGAGCATGCACATCATCAGGTGACAGAGGTGTTAGAAACCATTCAATGGTCATTTGAGCCAGGTGATTTGAGTGAATGTCGGATGATGCATCCGGCCAATTTCCAGACTAAGATCCACAAAATCAGGAGAGCTTTTAAGAAAGTCTCAGATGTAGCAGCTCAAGAACCACCTCAACTTGCCATAGTGGGGACTCTTTTAGACCAACCCTTGGGATCAACAGATGATATTTAAGGAGTTGAGCAGGAAAAGAAAGAACAACCCCAGTTCACCGGACTGTGGACTTTTTCAAATCCTCAATCTCTTCCTCAATGAAAGTCAGTTTTCTCTCAGTTAGGGAAGAAGACACAAGAGGAACGCATATCCGAATTATCAGGAGATTCCATCCAAATTACGGTTCATCAAGAAGTTCCTGAGGGATCAACTAAACAAAAGGTAATGTCTCATAAAGGACATGGAAGAAGACAGTATAACATAAATGCCGATAGAAGGGATGCAATGCGTTATGCATAGATAAATGTAATCAATGCCGTTGTCACTGATCCCCCAGAACATGAGGTTTACTCAAAGGAATCAGATGAAGAAGTTCCTATTCAAGAAACTGTACACACAAAAATAAATGAAGAAGGTGTGCGTACCAGAATCCATAGGGCTGCCCAGAGGCAAGATATTCCTTTGGGAAATTCCCTTCCATACTCTAGAAAGGAACATGCCAAGAAAAAAGGTAAAAGTCAGGTTATGTCCCACCCTACCTCTGGAGAAGGACAATCACTCTCATTAGAGGAAAGTTTCACACAACAAGAGGAAGAAATGAAGGAGTTAAGGAGGTTAAATGCAGAGGTACTTCAAGGTAGTATTCCTCATAAGTGTGCTGGAGTCAGTCAGTCAAGGGAATTCATTGCAGTTACTAGGATGGATCAAGAATATCCTCATTTACAAGTACACCCTCACAGGTCCAATCCTATGGGTCATGCGTAACAACAACCGGTAGTGCTACCATCAGTTGTAGTACTAGTTACCACACTTGTCCAAACTCCAGTTATTTCACCTGCTCAGGTTAAATCTCAACCAGATGTTTCTCAAAAGTTAGTAACTACCATTGAGTCATTAACATCTCAATTGGAAGCTATGGAGGGAAAACATGCACAATTTCCACTGGAAAAGAAAGCTTAACCTGAATGGGTTGATGAAATTCCTCCCCCATCAAATTTTGCGAATACCAAATTCCCAATTTTTAATGGTTCGGGAGACCCATAAAAACACTTAACACATTTTGTTTCTCGTTGTGATCCTATGATGGGAACTCCTCAACAACAAGAAGCAGTTAAACTCAGATGTTTTGTGCAGTCATTAAAAGGGCCTGCTTTTGTCTGGTATAGAAGTTTACAGTCTTGGTCAATTACTGGGTGAGAAGATCTCCGTCAACGACTCATTCTTAAATTTAGCTCAACATTACCAAAGATGACAGTTTTTGATCTTACAAATTGTATTAAAAGTAAAAATGAAAGAGTTTCAGATTTCATTGCTCACTGGAAGGGATTAACATATTCCTTAAGCTTAGAACTCCCTCAAGAAGAGTTGTTGCCAATCTGTGTGGAAAATTTGCATGATGAATTACGCACCCCGTTGATTCCTATGAAATACACAGGAGGGTTTCAAGACCTTACTTCAATCTCTCAACAGATAAAATATTCTCTTATAGAGACTAAGGCTAAAAATCATGTAATTTCATCAGCACCAGGAAGGAGAATGGGGAGAGCAAAGACTGCTACAGTTACACTTAAACAAGCACCTATACCTACTTCTACTTCAAAACCTTCATCTTATTTAAGGGCGCCACCTCCTAAGCGTCAACAAAAGAGGCCGTATCGTCAAGATGATCAAAGAGATCAAAGACGAAAAAAATTTGAGGAGTTAAAGAATAAATTTTATTCTTTATGAAATGAAAAAGTTCCTGGTTACTTCATTTCAGCTTTGGAAAATAATTTGGTTCAGTTACCAAGGCCTAAAAGACTGAACAAGGAAGGAGATGAAGACCTTCCCAACTATTGCCTATTTCATCAGATGTTGGTGCATCCCATTCAGAAGTGTTTTGTCTTTAAATACCTTCTGCAAAAGATGGTGGACTCGGGACAAGTAAAACTAAAAGGTTCTTCAGCCCAAGTAGCATGTGTTACTGCTACAGATCCATAGGAATAAGGCGAGTGGCATGAAGTCAAAAGAAAAAATACGCAGAAATATGATGATTGGATGGTCAGGAAAACGATCAACCAAACTCATACCATTTTACAAATGCAATTAAAGAAACCAATGGTGCCTTCTACTATTTCTGCCACAGCAAAACTCCCATCGTTAGAAGGAAAATCCTCAAAGAGGAGGCATAATTCAAAGAAAGAAGAGCAGTTAGAAGAAGATGAGATCATGTCAAAGACTAAGTTGTCTTTGACTCTGGCAGATTTTATGCCATCTACTTCAAAAGCACGGGCACCGCCCCACTAAATGGTACAGCCTGAAATGGTTCATTAAGAAGAGTCTTCATCAGATGAAGAGTTGATCTTAGGTTATGTTAACATGATTCACTTAACAGATCCATATGCCAGTCACAGTTTTGATCTTGATGAGCCCGAGTTCCTTGTATTAAACATATGAATTAGAGGGAGTTCTATAGGTATAGGATACAGGGGAAGACGTTGATATTTCAGAATCCACTATTCCAATCCTTCCCCTGCTAGAAATTATATTCGGCAGAAACTTATGGCAAATCCCTTCAGCGGGCTCAACAAGAACAAGAAAGTTCTTCCACACATGGCAGATTCAGTCTTGGCACAATTATTTTGGAGGATTAGTTAGAGGTTACACCTTCATCCTCTCAGCAAATAAATAGACCTAGTCACTCTAATCTGCCAAAGCCAGGAGTATTTCCAACTCCTACCATAATACAAGATGCATCTACTTCCAAAGCATCAACTTTTAAGGCACCTGTGAAACCACATGTTCCTGTTGGGAAACATAGACCTTTGGACCAAAAGTATGATGTCTTGAAGCATTTGGCCAAAGTACCAGCCAAGTTATCAATTTTGGATGCCTTGAATCTATAAAAGGATCGTCGGGAGGCACTCATTGAGGCTTTGTTAAGTCCTTAGGAATTCGAAACTGAAATTGTTGCAACTGAAGTCTACCATATAGAGAATGATCCTGCAGAATGCCATGTAGTGATATCTTTTACGGATGAAGATGAAGATGATGTTGTGCATGGAAATATTAGACCATTGTATTTACCTGACAAGGTCAATGATGTAGACATCTGACGAGCTTTCATTGATAATGGTTCAGGAGTCAACCTCATCCCTATTCATACACTTCATCGATTGGGCCTCACTGAATCTGATTTATCTCCTTCTACTTTTATGTTGGAAGGATATGATAAAAATGAACAAGAACCTCTGGGAGAGATTACACTTAGAACTCAGTTTGGAGACCTTGTATCCAATTCAGATTTCATGGTTGTTCGTCATGACACAACCTTCAATATTTTGCTTGGAAGACCTGGGCTACACTAACATGCAGCTATACCTTCATCATACCATCAATGTCTCAAATATTTTTTCAATGGTTAAATTGGGACATTGTATGGTAATAAAGACCCATTCAAAACATGTGAATCTCAATACATTGAGGCAAAATTCTATCACATGGAGGGAAATGAGATATCTACGAAAAAGGAGGTTACCAAAATTAATGCTCCATATGGTTTGGAAAAGATTCCAGCAAACCCATTCATACATGTGAGTATAGATTATGTGTTGCCTATCAGTCAAATTGACAGCATAGACCCAAATCCAAATACTCTTATGGAAACTTCCACAACGTCAATTATGGAAACTAATCCAGATAGCATAGTAGAAATTGTTGATTCACCAGGAAATGATGAAATATCAAATGGAGATGTCTTCATTTAATCTATTAAAATCCAACAATTCTATACTTCATCAACTAGGCCAGAAGAAGTTATAGCAATTCTAGAGATGAACAATGATGTCGATTCTCAATCCATCATCTCCTCTTTATTACACAAGGAAGACCCTTCATCATCAATAGGGTTAAAAATGGTAGCCTTTTCTTCAAGATGTTCAAATTCTAACTTCTCCCTTGATTATGGGAATTCTGCTTCATCATTTACTATGCAAGTAGAAACAAAAGAAGTAACACATATTGACGAAGAGGAGGAAGATCTCAAGGATGCTCCTCCAACATTTGAAGAAGGTATCTCTACCACTGTGGATGAACACAGAGAAATAAATCTGGGTACAAAAGAATATCCACGCCCCACTTTAATTAGTGCGGCCATGACTCTTGAAGAGTAAGAAATGTACATTTCATTTTTAAAGAAAAATTGAGATATATTTTCTTGGAATTATATAGAAATGTCAGGGCTTGATCCTGATGTTGCTACTCATCATTTGGGTTTGCCAGAAGAACATCAAGGATCCAAGAAAGCCGCAAGAAGAACACACCCAACTTATACCTCCAAAATTGAAGATGAAGTGGATAAGCTTATCAAGGATAACTTCATCAGAGAAGTTAAATATCCCAAAGGACTAGCTAATATTTTCCCTGTGAAAAAGAAGAATGGAAAAATTAGAGTTTGCATTGATTTCAGAGATCTTAATCGGCATTGTCCCAAGGATGATTTTCCAGTTCCGATCATAGAACTCTTAATTGATGCAACAACTGGATATGAAGCACTTTCCTTCATGGATGGATATTCTGGGTATAATCAAATCTGAATGGCTCCAGAAAATGAAGAATCTATAGCCTTCAGAGCCCCTCAAGGTGTGTTTTTCTATCGAGTAATTCTTTTTGGCCTAAAGAATGAAGGTGCAACATATCAACGTGCCATGCACCGTATCTTCAAACCATTTTTAGGAAAATTTGTTGAATGTTATGTGGACGATTTGGTGGTTAAATCCAGACAATTTTCTAATCACTTGGATGATTTGGAAATCATATTCCACAAACTTCGACAACACAATTTGAAGATGAACCCCTTGATATGTGCTTTTGGGGTAACTTCAGGAAAATTTCTTGGATTTGTTGTACGCCATCATGGTATCGAAGTTAATCCTAAGAAGAAAAAATCAATCCTTGGTATGTCACCTCCTCTAAATTTAAAGGAATTGAGAGGACTTCAAGGAAACTTGGCCTATATTCAGCGTTTCATCGCCAATCTGGCAGGAAAATGTTTACCCTTAACCAAATTAATGAAGAAGGGAGTCACCTACCAATAGACTGAATAATGTCAAGAAGCATTCAATATTCTCAAGAAATATCTCTTGAGTCCACCATTATTAATGCCACCTGTTGAAGTAAGACCACTTATTCTTTATGTAACAGCTTTAGAGCGATCATTGGGTGCCTTCCTTTCCCAAAAGAATGATGTTGGGAATGAAAACAACCTTTATTATCTCATTTGGACTATGTTTGAGGTAGAAACTCGATATTCAAGTATTGAAAAGTGATGCCTAGAATTAATATTTTTAGTTCATAAATTGAGACACTACTTGCAACATCATGAGGTCTAATTGGTATCTCGCAATAACCCGCTCAAATTTATCCTTAGTCATCCAATGCTTACATGAAGTCTGGCAAGGTGGGAAGTTGTTTTATAGCAGTTTGATATCCAGTATGTGTCTCAAAAGGAAATAAAGGGCCTAGCTCTGGATGATTTCCTTGCTGAACACCCTTAAGTAGAAGATAAATCTTTATATACTGAACTTTTTGATGAGGAAGTCTTATCTATTCAAGATAATCTTCAAACATGGAAAATGTACTTTTATGGTGCTTTCAGAAGTCCAACAGGGAAGAAAATGGAAGATCTTAAATTCAACAAAGTTGGGTTAGGAATTGTACTTATTCCCCCAGAAAAGGCAGTGCTACCCTATTCCTTTTTATTGTTGGAAGGCGGTACAAACAATGAAGTAGAATATCAAACTCTCATCGCAGGATTGGATTTGATGCTTCAAGCACAGGTGAATCACTTAAAGGTAAAAGGTGATTCAGATTTGGTAATCAAACCAGTCAATGGGAACTATGCCATCAGAAAAGAAGAGTTAAACCCTTTGTATGATTACGTCAGAGAGTTAATGAAGGAATTTCCTTTAGAACCGACATTTTCTTATGTTCCGCGATCAAAAAATACTCAAGATGATGCACTAGCTAATGTAGCCACAGCTCTGGA
Source organism: Viscum album (assembly GCA_963277665.1). Classification (NCBI taxonomy): domain Eukaryota; kingdom Viridiplantae; phylum Streptophyta; class Magnoliopsida; order Santalales; family Viscaceae; genus Viscum; species Viscum album. The sequence goes on from OY728136.1 coordinate 3,745,135, forward strand.
AGATCCAAATCGGGACAAAACAATCATCAGTATTACCCACCGTCATACATTTTCATCTTATGTTCAAATCGGAACAGAATAAATCAATGAAATTAGTCCCATTTCTGAACCATATGGTCATACTACAGGATAAATGACACCTATCAGGGAATACCTTCAAAATGGAACACTCCCAACTAATAGAGCTGGGAAAGAACAAGTCCGACGATGTGTGGTCAATTTTACTCTTTATGATAGCCCAGATCACCTAGAAAAAATTCTCTACAAGAAAGGTTTTGATAGAATTCTCTTCAGATTTATTGATGGTGAAGAGACAATGGCTGTCATGAAATAAGTACATGCAGGAGTCTGTGGTGCCCACCGGTCTGGACATATACTGTCTAATCAAATTCAAAGGCTTGGATAATTCTGTCCTTCAATGATACAAGATTGTGTTAATTTCACTAAGAAGTGTCATTCATGCCAAGTATATTCCAATTTTATTCATCAACCCCCAAAGTTTCTCCATAAAGCTAAATACTCATGGCCATTTTCCACATGGGGAATGGATATAGTAGGACCTTACCCTTCAGCTACATCCAAGAAATTTAAGTATATTCCTACTGCTACTGATTTCTTTTCCAAATGGACAGAGGCAATACCTCTCAAATAATTTAGTTCTAAAAGCATTGTTAGCTTCATCAAGTCTAACATCATTACCATATTTAGTGTCCCTCATACCATATTGATGGACAATGGCACCAACTTCTGTTCATCCGAGGTAAGGAAGTTGTATCAAGAATAAAACATCAAATCCAACCATTCATCTCAGTATCATGCAGCGTCCAATGGACAAATAGAAGCCTTCAATAAGACTCTTTCAAACATACTGCAAAAGATGGTGGATAAAGATAAGAAATCATGGCCTGATAAACTTTTTCATGCTTTATGGGCTTATCGAACCACCACCCGCACTGCTACGCGGTTAACACTATATTCATTGGTATATAGAACAGAAGCAGTCTTGCCCATTGAGGTTTAATTACATTCGCTCAGAGTATCCATTTGTGATCAGTCATCTACAGATGAACAATCTCAAAAGCGATTGGATGAATTGGAACGATTAGATGAAAAAATATTGTGCACCCTACACCACTTGGAAGTCTATTAGAATCGGATAGCATGGGCTTTCAACAAAAAAGTTCGTCTTCATTCATTTATTCAAGGAGAATTGGTATTGGTCCTCAGAACTCCAATGATACCAGGAAAGAAACCTCCAAATCTTGAGTCAAAGTGGGAAGGACCTTAATAAATACATAAGGTCTACTCTAATGGAGCTTATTATTTAATATCAATGGATGGAGAACTCATCATGACTCCAACCAATTCCAGATTTATGAAGAAGTATTTTGTGTAACACAAATACATCTTTAGTCCTTACTGCAAGACTTTAAACTACTTGGTCCCTTTAGTCGTTACTTCAAGATTTTAAACTGCATGGTCCCTTTAGTCCTTACTACAAGACTTTAAACTGCGTGGTCCCTTCATTGTCCAACATGTCGTTAAACTATGTCCAATCCCTTATATTGTCCAACATGATGTTAAACTATGCATCATTAGGGTTGTTTATACCTCTTGTTTCTCACACTGAGTATAACTCACGTGATCTTAGAGTAAACTTCAATCATAATAACCTCTCTGGGATGCTAACCATGTGTAAGTACCAACACCATTTTTAGGTCATTTCCCTCAAGTACAACTCAATCACCAATTCATTTTCAATTGAACTATGCATAGTTTGATCCTTTCCTTCTAGGCTGGGTACGTAGGAAACCTCTTGAGGTTCAATCCCAAAACCAATATCTTTACATTGGTTCACCATCGTCCTTACTATATGACGTTAAACTATACAGTCCCCCATTGTCCTCACTGCAAGACATTAAACTGCATAGCAATACGTCTTAGCTACATGACGTTAAACGATGTAGCACTGATCTATGCATACGACCCTAAACTATTTGTACTTTTGTCCTGTATGACAATAAACTACCACAGTCTTTGACACCCTCACCTGAGAGGGAATCATTATTGATATTGATCTCTAACCATGTCATATTCCAAGTACTACGTGCATAAATGGAAATTCCTGAATCTTTAATCTTGGTTCAAACCATCATTGCACTAAAGTCCCCTTTCACCCTTCACCTGTACGAACCAAATATGTAAAGAGGGTCTTTTAAGAACTACGTATGGCTTGATTCCCATCCTTATGAGATATGTAGGAATGTTCAATCATCCCTCGAATCTAGCCCCAAGTCTTTGGGCCTAACCCAAAATTCAACTTTCATTCCCTTGGCTGAAAAGTCCCCTTGTGAAAAAATGAATGTGGTATGAAAACCCTAGTCTTCATTCACATCAGGCTTATAAAACACACAATGTGTATTCCTCATTATGGTCCAAACTCTACGACCCTAAACTAAGATCTCCTACACTCTCATCCCACATGACGTTAAACTATATTTCAAGAACTACGTATGGCTTGATTACCATCCTTATAGGATATGTAGTGAAGTCCAGCATCTCAATTCAGGACCCAGCCACAACATGATTATGGTTACCATTGGTCTATGTATCTCCTTCATGCATAGGAAAATGCCCATTTTGATGTGTCATACTCCTAACCTTAAATACTTCTAGATCTCCATAACCCTTTTCTTGACTTCTGGTCACAAAATGTCTGATACTTGAGAATTCTTTTTCTTGACTATGAAGCACGTACCCCTAGGTGGCCTTGCATAAGTAGTCTACATAACAGACCTTCCAACCAAAAGATACTATTATTTGACTATGCATCCAATTCCCTTAAATGACCCTGCATAATTTAACCCCCTAATGGGTTTTTCAAATAGTGGTAACTTCATTCTTGGGAGAAAAACGTCTTTTGTCCTTATTTTTCTTAACGACAATATGTAGGGATCTACAAAAATAGCCATCCTTAACATATTTTTCCCATACTCTTTTTCATGATCTAAAAGTATTTAAGTCTATGGTTTATATTTCCATTCCCTACGTTTGGGTTAGACCTTCGTAGGAGCGACATTCATCCAATTCTTTGACAATCTCTATTGGAAATATCCTCTCCATATTCAAGTACCTCTATCCATACAACAGACTCTATGCTTTGGAAAATTTGAATCTCCATAAACTTTAACTAGATTTTAGCAATAGAAAAGTAAAATTTCTGAGAGTTCGTTTTCCTAACTATGCATCACGTGCCCCTAGGTGGCCTTGCATAAGTAGTATACATGACAGACCTATCATCCAAAATATTCTATTATTTGACTATGCAGTCAATGCCCTTAAGTGGCCCTGTATAATTCAACCCCCTAACGGGTTTGTTAAATAGTGGTAACTTCACTCTTAGGAAATAATTCCTCTAATGCCTTTTATCCCTTTTTTCATATCATTCCCCAGATTCAAAATTTCTTAAGTCATAGTTTACATGTTCCCCCCATACCTAAATGTGGTAATATGTTTTCAAATAAATTATCAAGGAATTGAGTCAATTTTAATCCATTCAGTCGAAGCTATTCGACCTTAAACATTATCCTTTTTATGTCCAACATGCATGAATTTAAACTAAAATAAACAAACATTTCTACTTATTAGTTTTAATAAGTTACATAATGGTAAACATGATAAACTAAACAAAACTAAACTAAAATAAACAAACATTTCTACTTATTAGTTTTAATACATGTTTTAATAAAGAAAAAATATAATATCTAACATTTTATGAAATTAATAAAAGTAGATGAGAAATAAGAATATGTTACCTGTAATATTAGGAATGTACTAATGGATTGTTTTCCCAAGTTCCTTCATCATGATCGTTCCTTATGGTACAAACCATGTCTACAAAATGCTCATCATTATTATCTATTAATCTTTCCATGGAAGTAGGGATCTCACATAAATCAACATCTTCATCAATTTGATCATCACCAACATATTGTTTTTTTCCTTTTAAAACAATAGACCACTATATATTAGATTGATCAAGAACATAGAAAATTTGTTTTTCATGTGTTTCCATTATAAAAGAATCATCTATGTCTTCCAATCTATTTATATTAATAAGTTTCATTCTAAATTCATCGTGTCTGACACTATTGTTACCGAAAAACCATTTGCAGTTAAACACAATAACTTTAATTTTAATGTAATAAAACTCTCATATTTCTTCAATGACTCCATAATATTCACTTGATGCAGAAATTTGGTTTTTTTCTTTAGAACTCGAAAAATGCATTGTTTTTTGCAACCACCAATACACCACTATTCTAAACTACACTTATATTATCTTGAGATTTTGTATAAAATGTATAGTCAATAATGTCATACCTAGACCATGTTATCACATTTAAACTTATACCACCCACTAACCATCTTAATGTCTCTGATGCATCTGATATACCAAGCATGGTCTTTTTAAACCATGGAAAAAAAGTTTTGTTATGCTTATTCAAAATCCACATTTCTTTCTTCTTTGGATGACATTGTTTCAAATCATTAATATGAAATGTTATATATGGTTGAGTATTAGACATGTTATTCAAAATATATAAATGTTCCTTCTTTATATGTTCACCTAACAACAATTTGACTTTCAAGCCATGAATCCCCTTTCCCTTATTATTAACTCATTCATGATGAGATAGAGGCAAACCAATGTGCTTTTCCATAGAAAAGTAGCTCGTACAAAACTATGAAACCTCCTGAGAAATATAATTTTCAACAATAAAGTCCTTAGGTTGATATGGATTCTTAACACACCCCTTTAATATCTTCATATAACTTTCAAAAGGATACATAAAACATAGATATACATCTCCACAAAGATTTATGTATCAAACTAGATAAACCATTAAATTCACCATTATATCAAAAAAAGATAAAGGAAATACATTTCTAATTGACAAAGTAGAGAAATTTATTTGTTTTCAAAAATGTTCAAAGCATCCAGATCAATAACCTTATTAAAAATTGAATTGAAAAAATAACACACCTTCATGATAGTCTTTCTTACACATATGGGAAATATTCCACGTGATTAAACTGGTAGAAGTTGTTGCATCATGATGTGAAAATCATGAGATTTCATACCTATCTACTTCAAATCCTTCAAAGAGACCAAATTTTTTACATTTTAAGAATAACCCTACAACACTTTGATATCACGAATACACTGAAAAAATCTAATTTTCTCTCTCTTGGATAATGTATGACAAGCCAGGGGAAGAAATATTTGTCTTCCATATGGAGTGAGAGCTAACTCCAAATGTATTCCCATTGATAGTAAGTCTAATATTGCATTCAACCCATATTTAGTATTTCCTTTAATATCTAACAATTTTCCAATCAAACTATCACAGATATTCTTCTCTATGTGCATGACATCAATGTTATGTTTCAATTTATGATATCTTTAATATGGTAGCTCAAAAAATATTGATCATTTATTCCAAATATGTCTATGATTACCAGATTTTATGCGCCTTTCCCAATGTCACATCAAGGTTTTGAACCCTCTCAAAATAATCATCAATAGATAAAGGTTTTGGAGCAATATCAAATTCTTATGAGCCATTGAATGCCTTTTTTTAATATTATATAAGAGTGATCCATAGGTAAAAACATTTGATGACCCATGTATACTATTTTCCTCCCATGATGCAATTGACATTACGAAGTCTGTTGTTCACAAATTGAACATGCTTTATGCCCCCTAACACTGTATCCAGACAAATTTTCATATGCTGGGAAGTCATTTATAGTGAACATAATAACTGTATGCAGTTGAAAATATTACATTTTATAAGAATCATACACCCTAATACCATCCTACCATAAGAGTTTCAAATAATCAATTAATGGTGAAAAGAAAACATCAATATCATTTTCAGGTTTCTTTGGTCCATAGATCATTAAACTAAACCTGACATATTTACACTTTATACAAAATTTGGGAGATAGGTTGTAAATTACCAATAAAACAGACCATGAACTATGTGTGCTACTGAGGCTTTGATATAGATTCATTCCATCCATGCACAACCCAAGTATGAGATTTCTAACTTCATTTTTAAATATAGGATACTGCTCATCAATTTTCTTCCACTGTGGATAATCTACTTGATGATGTATTTTTCTATCATATATCCTATCAATAGTATGCTATATTAACCTTTTTTCATCATGTGAATTAGAAAATAAACATTTTAAATGAGGAATTATAGGAAGATACCAAAATAACTTGGTAGGGATCTCTGTAATCTCTACATAAACCTGTGATTTTTCTTTCAACTTATACCTTGATGTCCCACATTTTGGAAACTCTAACAGAAATTCATATTCCTTCCTAAATATCACATAGTTATTCGGAAAATCATGTATTTTATTATATCCCAATTCCACCAGGCATAATATTTTCTTGGCCTTATAATGTGAATCTGGAAGATCGTTATCTTTAGGAAGAATATATTTCAACAATTATAGTAGCTCTATAAAACTATTGTCACTCCATCCATGCATTTCCTTCAGGTTAATCAATCTTAACACTGATGATAAAACTGTAAAATCTGTAAAACTTGGATAAAATGGGTTTTCAGCATCACCATATAGATGCTCAATTGTCAGTTCTTTCTCAATTTATTCTTCTTCAATATCATGAATAGTTTCTTCAATTTCATCAAAGTTACCATCATGCAAAGCATCATCATCAGTAGATCTGAAATTCTGCCCAGTTTCACCATGCCAAATCCAAGGGCTGTAACTCAGATTAAAACCATGATAAATTAAATGATCTTCGATCTATCTACTTTTCAAATTCTTTATATTTAAACATTTCAGGCATGGATAGAAAAACGTGCATTTTTGGAACATTTCATTTATAAAATTCCAAAAAAGAATCAAAACCTTCCTCATATTCATCACCCATTCGATGTGCCATAATCCAACTTCGAATAATTATTACCTATAAAAAATATCAAAATTATACATCTTGTTAAGATAATCCAATTTTATATTTATACGAAATATTTCATAATTTGAAAGTAACACAATTTTGAAATATAAAACAAATATATACATATTTGAAAAATATAATTACAAATTATACACAATAATAGAAGATAAGTTTAAATATAAATGATAAATCATAAAAATATATGCATGGAAATAGTTTTAAAAGGAAAATATAGTTAGATAAGACATTTTTATATTTATATGAAATATTCCATAATTTAAAAGTAAAACAATTTTTAAATATAAAATAGATATATGCTTATTTAAAAATTATAATGATATTGTTTTTAAGAAATAAGATAGAAAACCACTAAATTAAATTAATATTGACCATATTGGTTTGCATGTTACATTAATAAAAAATATATCATTTTTGTAGTATAGAATCCTTGAATATAAAATTCCAAAAAGAATATATGAGTTTTTACCAGTTTATCTAGTAGGATATATAATTCAATGTATCTATATTGAATATAGATAGATATATTAATAAATTATTTTATATAAATTTATATGAAAATTCCAAAATAGTTAAAATTTTACCCTACTCTAAAATGATTTGCAGTTATGATAGCCATGCTTACTTCCACCATGTGTAAATTGGGTTCCATGAACTACATGAATGTATCTTTATATATAAGAGAGGATAAAAAACTATAGTGAGTGAAATTTTGTAATGTTGTTAGAAAATACCAAAATTGTTATAGATATCTATAAATTATAGTATAAATTCAATTAGTATGTAAGTAATGACATATATAGTGTAATAAAATGATTATCATAAATATGATATAGTCAAATGTAAAAGATCAATACCACATGGAAGAATGTCATATATACATTTAATTAACAAAAAAAAAAGATCATCTACCAAACTGGTTTTGAGAACTTTCTCAGTACCAATTCCTAGATTAAGTCAATCTCCTCATCTAAATTATCCAATATAGTTCTATTTCACATATAAGTTCCTATAATATTTTTTTCCTATTAGATATTATGTTATTTAATCAGGTTGTGATTAGAACACAATAGACAACAACTAATGGATCCCGTAGAAAATATCATTAAACACAAGTGCATATAGAGTATGATATGATCATAATTAAATGACATAAAATGATAGTAATATATATATATATAATACTGTTGAAAATCCATTCCGTCACAGAGTCCAAAGATTGACTAAGAGAAGTACCTCAAGAAAAAATAGGGAAGAACATCAAGAATTTCACAATGGAAATAAGGCGCGCAGGTATACCTGCGCGCCAGCCTTGGGCGCGCAAGTCACTTGCGCGCCAGTCATGGGCGCGCAGGCCACTTGCATGCCCAAAGTGGTTTTTCTCCCAAACTCAGGTGGCCTATAAATAGCCCCTGTGGGCCCCCCATTTGAAGGATGGATTTTCCAAAACTCAGATTCAAGCTCTGGTCACCCAAGTCTTTTTCTGACATCTTCCAAACACTTCTAAGGTAATTCTTTACCTAGAATGGAAGCTCTAAAGAGAAAGAATAAGGCCTAAGTATTAGAACTCATCAATACTTGTGCACCTAAGTGTCCAGCCCTTAAGGGAAGTGAAGACACTTTCGCGCCGCCTTTCCCTCTCAAGGGAACATGCGCACCACCCATCTGGAAGACTCTAGGGATGACACTAAGGGCTTGAGTTCAAGGTCGCCCAAGTATTACCCTATGGATTCTTTGTCGCCCAAGTTGACTCATGTCACGCAAGTATACTTGCGCGACCAGGACTTACGTTCCAGAAAAAAACTTGCGCACCTCCTTCCTAGTCACTTCCTTTCCTCAAATCCACCTCTCCTCTTCAAATATAGCCTTCAAAACCCTCTTCAAATCCATTTGTGGCATGGTTACTTTGTTGACTTCCATATATAAAAGGAATTTTTTGAGAAGATATTTTGATTTGGGCCTCCTTCTCAGGAGTAAGCCCCAAATTACAAGTCCCCTTAATATGGGCATCCTCCTTAGGAGTAATCCCCAGTCTTAATTTCTTTTGATTTGGGCTTCCTTTTCAGGAATAAAACCCAATCATAAGTCCCTCTTAAATTTCGGCTTCCTTTTCAGGAGTAAGTCCTGAGTTAAAATACAAAATCTCCATAAAGTACAAACACCTTTATGGACCCTGATCTTGGGATTATTTTCTAAAAGTCTTTGTCTTCATTTACTTGGGCAGTCATACATACGTAATACCCACATCCTTTCTTATGATTTCATCTTTCATGGCACAATCGTCAAGTTTTACTGATACCTCTTGTTTCTCACATCGAGCATGACTCACGTGAGCTTAGAGTATAAAAGTAATTACGACATCTCTCTTTGGGCCATTAATCATGCATAAACCTCATACTTCTTCACTTGAACTACGTGGGTTCTGATTCCTTTTATAACAAGGATACATAGGTAGCCCATCTGCGGGTACGATACCAACTCTAAAATAATTCTGTCTTTCTGAATGACAATAAAATTCAAGTGCCCCACTAAGTAGATTTAAAACTAGTATGGTCATCATAATGACCAAGATAGTTCTATATAATGTATTGAAGGATACTATTGACTAATAATCACTAATTCATATGGATGATTCTCTATTGATGAAGAACTTAAAATACATATAAAAGATTCTCTAAATCCCCTACATATAAATCATTGATTGCAAGGTCTAAAGGAAAAACTCATTTTCATTCTTGGTAAATTAATAAGGATTCACAAACATAACTCAAATCTATAAGAGAGTCCCGAAGTAGACAATAATTTTCCCCAAAAAGGTGTGATGAGTCTGACCTCCCATCCTCTCGACTAATGAAAATTTTTAAGCCTCATTAGTCCACAACTAATGGGAACCTACCTTTGGAAAGTATGTATAAATGGATATAGAATCATTGGATTTTTCTGGTTTTATGAATAAACCTGTTAGAAACTGATTGGAAAGTTTGAACCTTAAACAAAAAAGTTTATCCCCATTTCGAGAAGAAACAAAAATGGTGAACCTGATGTGAATCCTTAACCAAGTTAAATGATGTTTTACTTATTTGTTAGGCTCCTATTTAACTTAATGTGAGGGCCAACAAAGCAATCAATAACAAATGAGCTCATCCAAAAGATGTAGTCTGGCCAAACTTATCTTGATTATGTCCGTTATATCAAACAGACACTCTTTTCCAAGATCTCTCTGCATTACAGAAATGGATTATTTAAAGTTCACACCTGTGAATGCCTTGGCCGCTACTCCTGCTGGATCCTCATCCGCTCTGAGGAAGACATCACCTACTCAGCGTCTTCAACACTGGGTCTCAAATGCATTGGTTAATGAATACCATCAACACAGTACCATTCAGACTCTAGAGGCCGCTCGACAAGCCGTCCAAGTTAACAATTCACCTTGGTTGTCCAGACAGCAATGACCATTGGTCAAGAAGTAGGTGGTGCCAACCACCGTCTCCAACTGTTTCGGGTCGTTATCCCTAGAATGTAATCACCAGTCCCTCCCATATTATGGAGAGGTGAATGAGAAGGTCACTCAAGGCCTTAATTAAAGAAGAAAAGAGTCCGTCCTGAGGGATCCCATCAACAATCGCCACTAGACTCATGCGGTAGTGCACCCTCAACATGATGAGGGTATCACCTTTAGGGGTTCGGCTTAGGTTCCTCAGACCCGAGCACACAAGAAGAACCGTCAGAGGTAAAATCCAGTCAACTGGGAGCAGGTTCTTACTTCTTCCCCCTTCGGAGATGTCCAACAAGACAACTTGATGGAAAATAATGAGCAGGCATATACACCCATCCGTCCTAATGTTACTACCCATCAGAATCATCTGGCAGTAACACGCCAATCCCGCCAGGCAATTCCGGCGGAGTATTATAGGCACACATATACACCTATTTATAATTCATCAGCTAGTCAGCAGGATCATCTTACTGCAACCAAAGAAACTCGCCAATCAAATGTGGTGGGGAACAATCAGAAGGCACATACACCTGCAATTCATCAGGCTAACCAACTGTCTCATTTGGTAGCACCCAGAGATGTCAATTGGAAAGCTCCAATGACAAGCAGGAGGAATACACAATTTTCTGCCCCCACACATGAGTACTATCATAATTCACTAATAGGAAAAGGAGGACAAGAGAAGTAATACACACCTACTCCAAGCACGTAATGGATGTATATTCCCGTTTCGACAACTGTAGTCACCAAGAACATTCTGATAATGGTGAAAGAGCAGAAGCAAATCCATGCCCATATTCTGGATGCCTATCATAATATTATAACAACTTCAGAAACATCACAGGGAAGGAACCATAAATCTATCCCTATCAGTGGAGTGACTCATCAACATATCACTCCATAATAGATACAAACCTCTGTCCCAGTATAGGAGGGTTGTGGGGCATACTCCCCCATGTCATATGGACAATCAAGTCAGGAACATACACCCGATTTGAATAGAGATAATCAGCCTAACCTGACCATTTCCCCTGATAAGGCACATACACCTTCCCATAATAACCACTTTCTTCAACAAGTGGTTTTCAAAGTGATTAAGAAGGCATATAAGAAAAAGACCCACCCAGCACAGTCGAGAAATAAAGAGCCGATCTGTAATAAGTCCTTGCTCGATGCTAGAGTTCTTGAATCCCTCAGACAATTATCTGTTGAAACTCAAGATTATACTCTTTAATTTTTAAATTCCAGAAATAACAACAATAATTATGAAGGTATTAATTAGACACTTCCTCATGAAGGCTTGCTTCATGACAGTTCGGTCAATCTTGAAGTATCATATTCAAATGAGAGACACGATAACCCTCTGCATGGCCAGAAGATCAAGGAGAAAAAGGTTTCATCTTTTGCTGCAACCCACCATAGTGGTCCTCCCCATGCTGATGAATTTAGCTGTGAAAGTACTCTCCGTAGTAGTAATTCACATTGCCTGGAAAATTTTTCAAAGGACAATATAGTAACGAGAAAGCCCTCTTATCTTAAGGCACTTACAAATGTGAATCCAGTCATGTCTGATGCTTTACCACTATCAGGTGAAATACTTTCTCAATTAGAAGATATCCCAGGGTGTAAGTCATTCTCCGAAGCACCCCCGGGTCATTCATCTTCTAATTTGATAAATGAATTCTCTACCAATCTTGTTGAATCTAATGAAGTAAAAAAGAATCACCATCTTTGGTCTAATCAGGTATAAGAATATTCATCGAATGATAAGGAGGAAGTGCTGAATATGAGAAAACAACTGGAAAAAGTTGAAGTACCAGTCATGTTTTGGCCTTTGGCAGACTCTCATTATGATATTCCAGAAATGTTGATGGAAGATTGTATTCACGATATTCGTCTCAATATGTGTAAAAATCTCTGTCACTTAAAAGAGAAAATATTATCTTATGATGAATATAAAAATCATGTTAAGATAATAGAAGGGTTACAACGCCAAATTGATTTGGCATATCTCTCAGTTTTCTGATATCCAAAGGTTGAAAAGCAGCAGAGAGCCCTTCAGCGTGCATTCTTTGGCGCACTAAAAAGGTTGCGCCAGTTAATTACCAATTCCCCATCTGGTATTCATATCAGGGGATGGGGTGTTCATGGAGCACTGCATTTCACTGTACTCTCTAGTCAACAAAGCCCGCCAAAAGTGGTCTCATGCAATGTTATTTCCCATGGTCAGCCACAACCAATTGGTTTTGTGTGTAATCAAAGGCTTGCTCAAGAACATGCCTCAACTAGTTCTTCCCAAAGTCAGGCATACAAAGAAAAAGTTGTCGAATTACTCTTGCATCAAGAAAATGAGAATATCGAACAAGATTCTCATTTAGAGCATGCACATAATCAGGTGACAGAGGTGTTAGAAACCATTCAATGGTCATTTGAGCCAGGTGATTTGAGTGAATGTCGGATGATGCATCCGGCCAATTTCCAGACTAAGATCCACAAAATCAGGAGAGCTTTTAAGAAAGTCTCAGATGTAGCAGCTCAAGAACCACCTCAACTTGCCATAGTGGGGACTCTTTTAGACCAACCCTTGGGATCAATAGATGAGATTTAAGGAGTTGAGCAGGAAAAGAAAGAACAACCCCAGTTCACCGGACTGTGGACTTTTTCAAATCCTCAATCTCTTCCTCAATGAAAGTCAGTTTTCTCTCAGTTAGGGAAGAAAACACAAGAGAAACTCATATCCGAATTATCAGGGGATTCCATCCAAATTACGGTTCATCAAGAAGTTCCTGAGGGATCAACTAAACAAAAGGTAATGTCTCATAAAGGACATGGAAGAAGATAGTATAACATAAATGACGATAGAAGGGATGCAATGCGTTATGCATCGATAAATGTAATCAATGCCATTGTCACTGATCCCCCAGAACATGAGGTTCACTCAAAGGAATCAGATGAAGAAGTTCCTATTCAAGAAACTATACACACAAAAATAAATGAAGAAGGTGTGCGTACCAGAATCCATAGGGCTGCCCAGAGGAAAGATATTCCTTTGGGAAATTCCCTTCCATACTCTAGAAAGGAACATGCCAAGAAAAAAGGTAAAAGTCAGGTTATGTCCCACCCTACCTCTGGATAAGGACAATCACTCTCATTAGAGGAAAGGTTCACACAACAAGACGAAGAAATAAAGGAGTTAAGGAGGTTAAATGCAGAGCTACTTCAAGGTAGTATTCCTCATAAGTGTGCTGGAGTCAGTCAGTCAAGGGAATTCATTGCAGTTACTAGGATGGATCAAGAATATCTTCATTTACAAGTACACCCTCACGGGTCCAATCCTATGGGTCATGCGTAACAACAACCGGTAGTGCTACCATCAGTTGTAGTACTAGTTACCACACTTGTCCAAACTCCAGTTATTTCACCTGCTCAGGTTAAATCTCAACCAGATGTTTCTCAAAAGTTAGTAACTACCATTGAGTCATTAACATCTCAATTGGAAGCTATGGAGGGAAAACATGCACAATTTCAACTGGAAAAGAAAGATTAACCTGAATGGGTTGATGAAATTCCTCCCCCATCAAATTTTGCGAATACCAAATTCCCAATTTTTAATGGTTCGGGAGACCCATAAAAACACTTAACACATTTTGTTTCTCGTTGTGATCCTATGATGGGAACTCCTCAACAACAAGAAGCGGTTAAACTCAGATGTTTTGTGCAGTCATTAAAAGGGCCTGATTTTGTCTGGTATACAAGTTTACAGTCTTGGTCAATTACTGGGTGAGAAGATCTCCGTCAACGACTCATTCTTAAATTTAGATCAACATTACCAAAGATGAAAGTTTTTGATCTTACAAATTGTATGAAAAGTAAAAATGAAAGAGTTTCATATTTCATTGCTCGCTGGAAGGGATTAACATATTCCTTAAGCTTAGAACTCCCTCAAGAAGAGTTGTTGCCAATCTGTGTGGAAAATTTGCATGATGAATTACGCACCCCGTTGATTCCTATGAAATACACAGGAGGGTTTCAAGACCTTACTTCAATCTCTCAACAGATAAAATATTCTCTTATAGAGACTAAGGCTAAAAATCATGTAATTTCATCAGCTCCAGGAAGGAGAATGGGGAGAGAAAAGACTGCTACAGTTACACTTAAACAAGCACCTATACCTACTTACACTTCAAAACCTTCATCTTATTTAAGGGCGCCACCTCCTAAGCGTCAACAACAGAGGCCGTATCGTCAAGATGGTCAAAGAGATCAAAGACGAAAACAATTTGAGGAGTTAAAGAATAAATTTTATTCTTTATGAAATGAAAAAGTTCCTGGTTACTTCATTTCGGATTTGGAAAATAATTTGGTTCAGTTACCAAGGCCTAAAAGACTAAACAAGGAAGGAGATGAAGACCTTCCCAACTATTGCCTATTTAATCAGATGTTGGTGCATCCCATTCAGAAGTGTTTTGTCTTCAAATACCTTCTTCAAAAGATGGTGGACTCGGGACAAGTAAAACTAAAAGGTTCTTCAGCCCAAGTAGCATGTGTTACTGCTACAGATCCATAGGAATAAGGCGAGTGGCATGAAGTCAAAAGAAAAAATACGCAGAAATATGATGATTGGATGGTCAGGAAAACGATCAACCGAACTCATACCATTTTACAAATGCAATTGAAGAAACCAATGGTGCCTTCTACTATTTCTTACACAGCAAAACTCCCATCGTTAGAAGGAAAATCCTCAAAGAGGAGGCATAATTCAAAGAAAGAAGAGCAGTTAGAAGAAGATGAGATCGTGTCAAAGACTAAGTTGTCTTTGACTCTGGCAGATTTTATGCCATCTACTTCAAAAGCACGGGCACCGCCCCACCAAATGGTACAGCCTGAAATGGTTCATTAAGAAGAGTCTTCATCAGATGAAGAGTTGATCTTAGGTTATGTTAACATGATTCACTTAACAGATCCATATGCCAGTCACAGTTTTTATCTTGATGAGCCTGAGTTCCTTGTATTAAACATATGAATTAGAGGGAGTTCTAGAGGTATAGGATATAGGGGAAGACGTTGATATTTCAGAATCCACTATTCCAATCCTTCCCCTGCTAGAACTTATATGCGGCAGAAACTTATGGAAAATCCCTTCAGCGGGCTCAACAAGAACAAGAAAGTTCTTCCACACATGGCAGATTCAGTCCTGGCACAATTATTTTGGAGGATTAGTTAGAGGTTACACCTTTATCCTCTCAGAAAATAAATAGACCTAGTCGCTCTAATCTTCTAAAGCCAGGAGTATTTCCAACTCCTACCATAATACAAGATGCATCTACTTCCAAAGCATCAACTTTTAAGGCACCTGTGAAACCACATGTTCCTGTTGGGAAACATAGACCTTTGGACCAAAAGTATGATGTCTTGAAGCATTTGGACAAAGTACCAGCCAAGTTATCAATTTTGGATGCCTTGAATCTATAAAAGGATCGTCGGGAGTCACTCATTGAGGCTTTGTTAAGTCCGTAGGAATTCGAAACTGAAATTGTTGCGACTGAAGTCTACCATATAGAGAATGATCCTGCAGAATGCCATGTAGTGATATCTTTTACGGATGAAGATGAAGATGATGTTGTGCATGGAAATATTAGACCTTTGTATTTACCTGACAAGGTCAATGATGTAGACATCTGACGAGCTTTCATTGATAATGGTTCAGGAGTCAACCTCATCCCTATTCATACATTTCATCGATTGGGCCTCACTGAATCTGATTTATCTCCTTCTACTTTTATGTTGCAAGGATACGATAAAAATGAACAAGAACCTCTGGGCGAGATTACACTTAGAACTCAGTTTGGAGACCTTGTATCCAATTCAGATTTCATGGTTGTTCGTCATGACACAACCTTCAATATTTTTCTTGGAAGACCTTGGCTACACTAACATGCAGCTATACCTTCATCATACCATCAATGTCTCAAATATTGTTTCAATGGTTAAATTGGGACATTGTATGGTGATAAAGCCCCATTCAAAACATGTGCATCTCAATACATTGAGGAAAAATTCTATCACATGGAGGGAAATGAGATATCTACGAAAAAGGAGGTTACCAAAATTAATGCTCCATATGGTTTGGAAAAGATTCTAGCAAACCCATTCATACATGTGAGTATAGATTATGTGTTGCCTATCAGTCAAATTGACAGCATAGACCCAAATCCAAATACTCTTATGGAAACTTCCACAATGTCAATTATGGAAACCAATCCAGATAGCATAGTAGAAATTGTTGATTCACCAGGAAATGATGAAATATCAAATGGAGATGTCTTCATTTAATCTATTGAAATCCAACAATTCTATACTTCATCAACTAGGACAGAAGAAGTTATAGAAATTCTAGAGATGAACAATGATGTCGATTCTCAATCCATCATCTCCTCTTTATTACACAAGGAAGACCCTTCATCATCAATAGGGTAAAAAATGGTAGCCTTTTCTTCAAGATGTTCAAATTCTAAATTCTCCCTTGATTATGGGAATTCTGCTTCATCATTTACTATGCAAGTAGAAACAAAAGAAGTAACACATATTGACGAAGAGGAGGAAGATCTCAAGGATGCTCCTCCAACATTTGAAGAAGGTATCTCTACCACTGTGGATGAACACAGAGAAATAAATCTGGGTACAAAAGAATATCCACGCCCCACTTTAATTAGTGCGGCCATGACTCTTGAAGAGTAAGAAATGTACATTTCATTTTTAAAGAAAAATTGAGATATATTTTCTTGGAATTATATAGAAATTTCAGGGCTTGATCCTGATGTTGCTACTCATCATTTGGGTTTGCCAGAAGAACATCAAGGATCCAAGAAAGCCGCAAGAAGAACACACCCAACTTATACCTCCAAAATTGAAGATGAAGTGGATAAGCTTATCAAGGATAACTTCATCAGAGAAGTTAAATATCCCAAATGACTAGCTAATATTTTCCCTGTGAAAAAGAAGAATGGAAAAATTAGAGTTTGCATTGATTTCAGATATCTTAATCGGCATTGTCCCAAGGATGATTTTCCAGTTCCGATCATAGAACTCTTAATTGATGCAACAACTGGATATGAAGCAATTTCCTTCATGGATGGATATTCTGGGTATAATCAAATCCGAATGGCTCCAGAAAATGAAGAATCTACAGCCTTCAGAGCCCCTCAAGGTGTGTTTTTCTATAGAGTAATTCTTTTTGGCCTAAAGAATGAAGGTGCAACATATCAACGTGCCATGCACCGTATCTTCAAACCCTTTTTAGGAAAATTTGTTGAATGTTATGTGGATGATTTGGTGGTTAAATCCAGACAATGTTCTAATCACTTGGATGATTTGGAAATCATATTCCACAAACTTCGACAACACAATTTGAAGATGAACCCCTTGATATGTGCTTTTGGGGTAACTTCAGGAAAATTTCTTGGATTTGTTGTACGCCATCATGGTATCGAAGTTAATCCTAAGAAGAAAAAATCAATCCTTGGTATGTCACCTCCTCTAAATTTAAAGGAATTGAGAGGACTTCAAGGAAACTTGGCCTATATTCAGCGTTTCATCGCCAATCTGGCAGGAAAATGTTTACCCTTCACCAAATTAATGAAGAAGGGAGTCACCTACCAGTAGACTGAATAATGTCAAGAAGCATTCAATATTCTCAAGAAATATCTCTTGAGTCCACCATTATTAATGTCACCTGTTGAAGTAATACCACTTATTCTTTATGTAACAGCTTTAGAGCGATCATTGAGTGCCTTCCTTTCCCAAAAGAATGATGTTGGGAATGAAAACAACCTTTATTATCTCATTTGGACTATGTTTGAGGCAGAAACTCGATATTCAAGTATTGAAAAGTGATGCCTAGAATTAATATTTTTAGTTCATAAATTGAGACACTACTTGCAACATCATGAGGTCCAATTGGTATCTCGCAATAACCCGCTCAAATTTATCCTTAGTCGTCCAATGCTTACATGAAGTCTGGCAAGGTGGGAAGTTGTTTTATAGCAGTTTGATATCCAGTATGTGTCTCAAAAGGAAATAAAGGGCCTAGCTCTGGATTATTTCCTTGCTGAACACCCTTAAGTAGAAGATAAATCTTTATATACTGAACTTTTTGATGAGGAAGTATTCTCTATTCAAGATAATCTTCAAACATGGAAAATGTACTTTGATGGTGCTTTCAGAAGTCCAACAGGGAAGAAAATGGAAGATCTTAAATTCAACAAAGTTGGGTTAGGAATTGTACTTATTCCCCCAGAAAAGGCATTGCTACCCTATTCCTTTTTATTGTTGGAAGGCGGTACAAACAATGAAGTAGAATATCAAGCTCTCATCGCAGGATTGGATTTGATGCTTCAAGCACAGGTGAATCACTTAAAGGTAAAAGGTGATTCAGATTTGGTAATCAAACCAGTCAATGGGAACTATGCCATCAGAAAAGAAGAGTTAAACCCTTTGTATGATTACGTCAGAGAGTTAATGAAGGAATTTCCTTTGGAACCGACATTTTCTTATGTTCCGCGATCAAAAAATACTCAAGATGATGCACTAGCTAATGTAGCCACAGCTCTGGAAGATCCAAATCGGGACAAAACAATCATCAGTATTACCCACCGTCATACATTTTCATCTTATGTTCAAATCAGAACAGAATAAATCAATGAAATTAGTCCCATTTCTGAACCATATGGTCATACTACAGGATAAATGACACCTATCAGGGAATACCTTCAAAATGGAACACTCCCAACTAATAGAGCTGGGAAAGAACAAGTCCGACGATGTGTGGTCAATTTTACTCTTTATGATAGCCCAGATCACCTAGAAAAAATTCTCTACAAGAAATGTTTTGATAGAATTCTCTTCAGATTTATTGATGGTGAAGAGACAATGGCTGTCATGAAATAAGTACATGCAGGAGTCTGTGGTGCCCACCGGTCTGGACATAGACTGTCTAATCAAATTCAAAGGCTTGGATAATTCTGTCCTTCAATGATACAAGATTGTGTTAATTTCACTAAGAAGTGTCATTCTTGCCAAGTATATTCCAATTTTATTCATCAAACCCAAAGTTTCTCCATAAAGCTAAATACTCATGGCCATTTTCCACATGGGGAATGGATGTAGTAGGACCTTACCCTTCAGCTACATCCAATAAATTTAAGTATATTCTTACTGCTACTGATTTCTTTTCCAAATGGACAGAGGCAATACCTCTCAAATAATTTAGTTCTAAAAGCATTGTTAGCTTCATCAAGTCTAACATCATTACCATATTTCGTGTCCTTCATACCATATTGATGGACAATGGCACCAACTTCTGTTCATCCGAGGTAAGGAAGTTGTATCAAGAATAAAACATCAAATCCAACCATTCATCTCAGTATCATGCAGCGGCCAATGGACAAATAGAATCCTTCAATAAGACTCTTTCAAACATACTGCAAAAGATGGTGGATAAAGATAAGAAATCATGGCCTGATAAACTTTTTCATGCTTTATGGGCTTATCGAACCACCACCCGCACTGCTACGCGGTTAACACCATATTCATTGGTATATAGAACAGAAGCAGTCTTGCCCATTGAGGTTTAATTACATTCGCTCAGAGTATCCATTTGTGATCAGTCATCTACAGATGAACAATCTCAAAAGCGATTGGATGAATTGGAACGATTAGATGAAAAAATATTGTGCACCCTACACCACTTGGAAGTCTATTAGAATCGGATAGCATGGGCTTTCAACAAAAAAGTTCGTCTTCATTCATTTATTCAAGGAGAATTGGTATTGGTCCTCAGAACTCCAATGATACCAGGAAAGAAACCTCCAAATCTTGAGTCAAAGTGGGAAGGACCTTAATAAATACATAAGGTCTACTCTAATGGAGCTTATTATTTAATATCAATGGATGGAGAACTCATCATGACTCCAACCAATTCCAGATTTATGAAGAAGTATTTTGTGTAACACAAATACATCTTTAGTCCTTACTGCAAGACTTTAAACTACTTGGTCCCTTTAGTCCTTACTTCAAGACTTTAAACTGCATGGTCCCTTTAGTCCTTACTACAAGAATTTAAACTACGTGGTCCCTTCATTTTCCAACATGTCGTTAAACTATGTCCAATCCCTTATATTGTCCAACATGATGTTAAACTGTGCATCATTAGGGTTGTTTATACCTCTTGTTTCTCACACTGAGTATAACTCACGTGATCTTAGAGTAAACTTAAATCATAATACCCTCTCTGGGATGCTAACCATGTGTAAGTACCAACACCATTTTTAGGTCATTGCCCTCAAGTACAACTCAATCACCAATTCATTTTCAATTGAACTATGCATACTTTGATCCTTTCCTTCTAGGCTGGGTACGTAGGAAACCTCTTGAGGTTCAATCCCAAAACCAATATCTTTACATTGGTTCACCATCGTCCTTACTATATGACGTTAAACTATACAGTCCCCCATTGTCCTCACTGCAAGACATTAAACTGCATAGCAATATGTCTTAGCTACATGACGCTAAACGATGTAGCACTGATCTTTGCATACGACCCTAAACTATTTGTACTTTTGTCCTGTATGACAATAAACTACCACAGTCTTTGACACCCTCACCTGAGAGGGAATCATTATTGATATTGATCTCTAACCATGTCATATTCCAAGTACTATGTGAATAAATGGAAATGCCCGAATCTTTAATCTTGGTTCAAACCATCATTGCACTAAAGTCCCCTTTCACCCTTCACCTGTACGAACCAAATATGTACAGAGGGTCTTTTAAGAACTACGTATGGCTTGATTCCCATCCTTATGAGATATATAGGAATGTTCAATCATCCCTCGAATCTAGCCCCAAGTCTTTGGGCCTAACCCAAAATTCAACTTTCATTCCCTTGGATGAAAAGTCCCCTTGTGAAAAAATGAATGTGGTATGAAAACCCTAGTCTTCATTCACATCAGGCTTATAAAACACACAATGTGTATTCC
The DNA here is from genome assembly GCA_963277665.1 of Viscum album. Taxonomy (NCBI): domain Eukaryota; kingdom Viridiplantae; phylum Streptophyta; class Magnoliopsida; order Santalales; family Viscaceae; genus Viscum; species Viscum album. The sequence continues at coordinate 3,766,691 of OY728136.1, forward strand.
TCATTATGGTCCGAACTCTACGACCCTAAACTAAGATCTCCTACACTCTCATCCCACATGACGTTAAACTATATTTCAAGAACTACGTATGGCTTGATTACCATCCTTATAGGATACGTAGTGAAGTCCAGCATCTCAATTCAGGACCCAGCCACAACATGATTATGGTTACCATTGGTCTATGTATCTCCTTCATGCATAGGACAATGCCCATTTTGATGTGTCATACTCCTAACCTTAAATACTTCTAGATCTCCATAACCCTTTTCTTGACTTCTGGTCACAAAATGTCTGATACTTGAGAATTCTTTTTCTTGACTATGCAGCACGTACCCCTAGGTGGCCTTGCATAAGTAGTCTACATAACAGAACTGTCAACCAAAAGATACTATTATTTGACTATGCATCCAATTCCCTTAAATGACCCTGCATAATTTAACCCCCTAACGGGTTTTTCAAATAGTGGTAACTTCATTCTTGGGAGAAAAACGTCTTTTGTCCTTATTTTTCTTAACGACAATATGTAGGGATCTACAAAAATAGCCATCCTTAACATATTTGTCCCATACTCTTTTTCATGATCTAAAAGTATTTAAGTCTATGGTTTATATTTCCATTCCCTACGTTTGGGTTAGACCTTCGCAGGAGCGACATTCATCCAATTCTTTGACAATCTCTATTGGAAATATCCTCTCCATATTCAAGTACCTCTATCCATACAGCAGACTCTATGCTTTGGAAAATTTGAATCTCCATAAAATTTAACTAGATTTTAGCAATAGAAAAGTAAAATTTCTGAGAGTTCGTTTTCCAAACTATGCATCACGTGCCCCTAGGCGGCCTTGCATAAGTAGTATACATAACGGACCTATCATCCAAAATATGCTATTATTTGACTATGCAGTCAATGCCCTTAAGTGGCCCTGCATAATTCAACCCCCTAACGGGTTTGTTAAATAGTGGTAACTTCACTCTTAGGAAATAATTCCTCTAATGCCTTTTATCCCTTTTTTCATATCATTCCCCAGATTCAAAATTTCTTAAGTCATAGTTTACATGTTCCCCCCCATACCTAAATGTGGTAATATGTTTTCAAATAAATTATCAAGGAATTGAGTCAATTTTAATCCATTCAGTCGAAGCTATTCGACCTTAAACATTATCCTTTTTATGTCCAACATGCATGAATTTAAACTACCAACAAGAGACAGGGTACTCATTAAATTGGGAACCTGTAAAAGGAACTCTGAACAAAAGTTGAGTTCCAGCTCGCTAAACGTACATTTTTTATGATTTAGGAAATATTGAGCAATAAAAAGATTCAAAGTTTGTAGGGTTATTTTTATAATCCTAGAAATAATTAAACTTTGCTTACTAGGCCCATTGGCTTAGGTAAAAAATATATATAAGTAATTAGCAAGAGGATGCAGGTACAAATGATTGAAGGTGAAATGTCTTTTTCATTGATGCACAAAATTAGAAGAACATACAAAGATTGGATTATCTTCTATTTTTCAAGAAATTACAAGAGGCTTTCAACATAACTCTTCATTTGATTTACAACATCCCGAGCTTCATCAGTAGCCACCTAGAATTCATTCATTTGACTGGATACAATAAGAGACACAGTGATACTAGCTCTTCTTAGAAAAATTGTAAAAGAATGTTCTTGAGTGTGGTTTGAGAAATTTTTTTTCTTATCAAACAATGAATCTTTGTCCAAGAGACTTGAAATATGGATACATGGATTTGAGAATGGAGCATTGGAAGTAAAGAGCCATTTGGAGAGAATACTCTTTTCAGATATTGTTCTAATGTCATGATAGTCTTCTCTCCACTAACTGTCAGTGGAAAACATATCAGCCCATGAGTTTTCCATTTTCATATCTACAAGGAAATGGCATGGAGGAAAAATTTGAAAGTTCTCACCATTTTTTCTACTCTTAATGCACAACATAACCAAAATAGAGGGGTAGCAGTGCGGCTGCATCTCGGGCATATGATCCTTCGGCTCTGGTATGTTGACTTCTTGCAGATGACCATGCCCATATAAAGGCAAGTAAATACTTTGTGGGAAATTGACATGATATTTATTCAAGTACTTGGCCAAATCTAAGAGAGTGCTATCGCATGTATCATAGTAATCATGGCCAATGATGTTCATCATGTCATCAATCCACTTTCTATCCAGCTCATCAGCTGATCCAATCTTCCTTGGAGCCATTGAATCTACACAAAGATCGAATAATTAACTTTTAAGTAAGTTTTTTTTCATAAAATTTGTGGAGAAATTGAAAAAATGGCTAAGGCATTAAGGTGCTCAAGTATAATAAAGTCTAAGCCGGTCGCACAAGTTGTACCGTGCTAGTAATGGCACGCAAGTCAGAAACAGATTGAGGAAGCACGGCGCAACGAACAGAAGCGCAGATGAGCGAAAATCCAAGACACCTGCACGATGAGAGCGAGAAGTGTTCGAAATATGTATGCTTTGTGTGAAATGACACCCACATATATAGGCGATCCTTCGACCCTGCATGCCGGAACCTACACACTAGAACAATACCTGCGCGCCTACTACTTGTGAGCCGCAACACCTTGTTTCTCGTTTTCCTCAGAGTCAAATCCTCTTTCCTTTTTTGGATCCAACTCTGAGGGGGGACTTTTGTTGAATCTCCTTTACATCACAGAGTCTAACGAATGGAAAAGAGGAATACCTTAAGAAAAAATAGAGTCATCCTTTGAAGGACATCAAAAATTAACAAAGGCATGAACAAGGAAACCTTTAAAGATGGGTCACTCAAGTTTCCTTATGGTCGCGCAAGTCACTTGCACACCACATATGGGTCGCGCAAGTCACTTGCGCACCCTATTTCTTTTTTCTCCCAAGGTGCTCAGTGGCCTATAAATAGTCCCTGTGGGCCCCCCATTTTGAAGGAAGAATTTTCCAAAACTCAGATTCAAGCTCTGGTCTCCCAAGTCTTTTACTGACGCCTTCCAAACACTTCTAAGGTAATTCTTTACCTAGAATGGAAGCTCTAAAGAGAAAGAATAAAGCCTAAGTATTAGAACTCATCAATACTTGTGCGCCTAAGTGTCCAAACCTTAAGGGAAGTGAAGACACTTGCTCTCCGCCTTTCCCTCTCAAGGGAACTTGCATGCCACCCATATGGAATCCTCTAGGGATGATACTAAGGGCTTGAGTTCAAAGTCGCCCAAGTATTACCCTATGGATTCTTCGTCAATAATTTTACTCATGTCGCGTAAGTATACTTGCACGACCAGGACTTAAATGCTAGAACCAAACTTGCGCGCCTCCTTCCTAGTCACTTACTTTCCTCAAATCCACCTCTCCTCTTCAAAGATAGCCTTCAAAACCCTCTTTAAAGCCATTTGTGGCATGGTTCCTTTGTTGGCTTCCTTATCTGAAATGATTTTTTTGAGAAGATCTTTTGATTTGGGCCTCCTTATCAGGAGTAAGTCCCAAATTACAAGTCCCCTTAATACGGGCATCCTCATTAGAAGTAAGCCCCAATATTAATTTCTTTTGATTTGGGATTCCTTTTCAGAAATAAAACCCAATCATAAGTCCCTCTTAAATTTTGGCTTCATTTTCAAGAGTAAGTCCTGGGTTAAAATCCTAAATCTCCATAAAGTAAAAACACCTTTATGGACCCTACTCTTGGGCTTCTTTTCATGGAACAATCGTCGGGTTTTACTGATACCTCTTGTTTCTCACATCGAGCATGACTCACGTGATCTTAGAGTGTAAAAGTAATTATGACATCTTTCTTTGGGCCATTAATCATGCATAAACCTCATACTTATTCACTAGAAATACGTGGGTTCTGATTCCTTTTCTAATAAGGATACGTAGGTAGCCCATCTGTGGGTACGATCCCAACTCTAAAATAATCCTATCTTTCTGAATGACAATAAACTTTAAGTGCCCCACTGAGTGACTTTAAAACCATTATGGTCATCATAATGACCAAGAGAGTTCTATATAATGTATTAAAGGATACCATTGACTAAGAATCACTAATTCATATGGATGATTCTCTATTGATTTAAATACATATAAAATATTCTCTAAATCCCCTACATATCAATCATTGATTTCAAGGTCTAAAGGAAAAACTCATTTTTATGCTTGGTAAATTAATAAGGATTCACGAACATAACTCAAATATATAAGAGAGTCCCAGAGTAGACAATAATTCCCCCCAAAAAGGTGTGATGAGTCTGACCTCCCATCCTCTCGACCAATGAAAATTATTAAGCCTCATCAGTCCATAACTAATGGGAACCTACCTTTGGAAAGTAGGTCTAAATGGATATAGAATCATTGGATGTTTCTGGTTCTACGAATAAACCCATTAGAAACCGATTGGAAAGTTTGAACCTTAAAAAAACAAGGTCATCCCCATTTCTAGAAGAAACAAATACTTATCCATGGGTTTTACACATGCTCCAAAGTGAGAAAATTATTACTTCATCCTTGGTATCACTAAATACATCACACAAATACTGAATTTCCATCATATATCGATTTATAAGAATGGAAATAACAAATAGTGAAATATATGATGAACAAAATCACAAAATGATATTTAGTGCATCCACGAATGATAGAAATCAAAGTGTATGAATATTAATTGAGTGTTGCAAGTCAAGAAGATAGATGCGCCGATGAAAAACAAGATTAATAAAGCTGTACAAATGAGTTTGGAGGCCACAGGATTGAAGAATCGATTATAGGGTTTCTGTGTGAGAGAGACCGAGTCGCTGTCACCTGAAATAAAAAAATCAGAATAACTCAAAACGGTACTTCATAAATTTTTTAAATGATTTATCACATCGGTTATTTATTAACTGAAGTGATAAAGAGTTTTTTTTATTACATTTATCATGTCGGTTATAAAATAACCGATGTGATAAAGTGAGATACTTGATTTATCACATTGTTTATTATATAATCGACATGATAAGTCAAGATAATGCATTTATTATGTCAGTTATAATATAACCTACGTGATAAATAATTTTTTACGGCTTTACACATCGGTTATTTATAACTGATGTAATAAATGTTGATGTGGTAAATACTTTTTTCACTAATGATATATTGGGAATAGATGTGGATATACTTCTAGTGACCATAGTGTTATCTATACTAGTTAGAGGAAAAAATTCTTTGTTTTATGTGTTTCAAGGATGTAGACTAGTGATGGGTAAGCACCCGTCCATGAGAGATTTCTTCTTGATATAGATATAGCCATAAAATATTATCATTGACATGGATTGGTTGTATTCTGTGTGTGCAATCATCGATTGTTTCCAAAGGAGAGTTTTCTTTTCAATGTGGAGGTCTATAGAGTGGTATTATTTGGTGATCTAGGTTATTAGATGGGTGGTAGGTAATAGGAAATTCTTTTGTATTAGTTAGCAGAGATGTTGGTGGAAGCTCAAGTAGAGGATTTTTCTGAAGTAGTTGTGGAGGAGTACCTAGATGTTTTCCAATAGGAGGTTATGACACTACCTACTCAACATGATGTAGATTTTGGGATAGATATGTATTCAGGTGGGTATTCAATTATGATAAATCCCTATTGAATGGAACCTATAGAGATATTAGAGTTAATGTTGTAGTTGGATGATCTAATGTAGTGGGGTTTCATCCGACCCTGTGTATCGATGTGGGGTGATCAGGTGTTGTTCACGAAGACAGAAAATAGTAGTATGAGGATGTGTATAGACTACCAAGGGTTGAATTAGGTGATTATCAAGAACCATTACCCTCTTATAAGGATCAATGATTTATTATACTAGTTGAGAGGAGCTAGTTGGTTCTCTAAAATCAATATGTAGTCTGAATATCACTAGTTGAGGGTGAAAAATGAGGACATCCCAAAAACTGCCTTCAGGTGAAGGTATAGAAACTTCAAGTTTGTGTTTATTCCATTTGGAATTATGAACACACCAACTGTGTTCATGGGGATTATAAACTCTATGTTTCATCAGTTCCTATATTGGTTCATTGTTGTATTCATTGATGATATATTAATCTAATCAAGGCCAGAGTAAGAGAATTATAAGAATCTCAGAACTATTTTATTGGTCCTTAAACATCAAAAAATCTATAAAATGTTTTCCAAGTGGAAGTTTTGGACTTGAGAAGTGTGTTTTATTAGACATGTGGTATCTCATCATGGTGTGACAGTGGAACTATCCAAGATTGAGCTAGTTATTTCTTGAGAAACACCTAAGAACATGGAATAGGTTTATAGTTTCCTTAGTCTTATAGGATATTATTAGATATTTGTGTCTAATTTATATCAAGTTTCAGATCTATTAACAACTTTGACTAGGAGATACCATGATTTTTATGGACTGATCAGTGTCAAGAAGTATTCAATTAATCAGTACTTTGGTTCTTCAGCTTCCCAAGGAGGGTGTGTTGTTTGAGGTTTTCTATGACTTGTACCATTTAGGATTAGGATACATGTTGATTAATAAGAAAGTGGTGATCCATTATGGGTCTATAAAATTACATCCCCATAAGAATAACTATGACTCCCATGATCTGGAGTTGGTGGAGGTTATGTTTTCACTGAAGTTATGGTAGAATTATCTCATTAATGATTGCTTTATGGTTTTTACAGACCACAAGATATTGAAATATATTTTATCTAAGTGATATTTGAATCTATGCTAATGCATGTGGATAGAGTTTCTTTAAGATTAAAATTTTGAGATCTCTTATGCCTCAGTAAATGGAAATGTTGTTGCGAATGCATTGAATTGGAAGTCCTGATGAGATGTGGCTCAAGAGTCTATAGATGTTTAAAAAGGGATAGAAGAGCTTATAGTGACGCATATTGACATTGAGAAGAGTATTATTCATGGTTGTCTTTATCATATGATTATTGAGTAATAATTAACATGAAAAGTGGAGGAGTATTAGTGGGGAGACTCAGAGGCAGAGGTGATGCATGACCATGTTGTCTATGGGGATGCTTCTGAGGGGGTGGTCTAAACTGGGTGTTGTTTTATGGGAGGTTTTTATTTCCATAGTAAATGTATGAGGGGGTTATCTGTGAGTTTCATATACCCCCCTTACCAGTGAAAATTGGTGTGAGAAAGATGCATTTTAGTTTGAGGAGGTATTTTTGGTGGTTGGGGATGAAAAGTCTAGTGGAAGAGTTTGTGGCGAGGTGTCTAGTTTTTCAGTAGGTGAATGTGAAGATCTATGTTCCTGGAGGTTTATTGTAGTCCTTGGATGTTACAGAGTAGAAATGGGAATACATATCAATTTATTTTTTCATGCGGTTACCTCGAGACCAGGGAGGTTTTGATGTGATTTGGGTCATAGTGGACCAACTGATGAAGTCAGATCACTTTTTGGTGATTCATGAGTCGAGTGCCATAAATATTTTGGTGAGGCAGTATATGGATGATGTGGATAGACTTCACAGGGTACTGAGGATCATCATCTATGATTAGGATCCTCATTTTACCTCATGAGTCTAGAGGCGATTTCAACATGCTTTTGGCTCCCAGTTTCACCTTAGCACTACCTTCCACCCTTAGAAAGATAGAAAAAATAGAGCAGACCATCTAAACACTAGAGTACATGTTTTAAGCTTGAATCCTAGACTTTGGTGGATTGTGGGTGAGTCACCTATCTCTGGTTGAGTTTTCATATAATAACACCTATCACTCTTCCATTAGAATGTCCTAGTTTGAGGCATTGTATAGGAGACCATGTCATTCTCTATTGTTCTAGATAGATTCCAGAGAGTCAGTAGTTCTTGGTATAGATGTAGTGTAGAGTAAAACTGAGAAGATATAGTTGGTAAGATATTGGATAATGGTGGTATAGGATCGTCAAAATACCTATTCTAATCATAGGTGTAGGCCCTTAGATTTTGAGATTGGATACCATGTGTTCTAGAGAGACCCCCCTCGATGAGGGTAACATAGGTTTGGTAGGGGAATAAGTTTTCTCCCCAATTCATTGGTCATTTTGAATTATTGGGAAATGTTGGAAAAGTGGATTATCAGTTGGAATTTCCATCACTAATGGAGAGGATCCATGTCATCTTCCATATGTCTCAGCTTCATTGGTATCTTTGTAATGACTCCCACATTATTGACCAAGGAGAGTTGGATTTCTAGGATGATGTGATGTTCATGGAGTGACCAGTAGGGATCTATGATCATCAAGAGAGGTAGCCCCATGGATGAAACATTCTCTTGGTTCATGTGTTGTGGAGTCATGAGTGTCCTAGAGGAGAGTACATGGGAGTGATAGATGTAGATGAGTGCCCAATAACTAGAGAAATTTTGAGTTTTTATTTTCTATATTATTTTTTGATGATGTGATGTTGGATCTTTCTATTTTATAAGATGTGATATTTTCTTGATATGTGATGTGTGATAAAGATTATAGAATTTGAAAGAGGGGAAAACTTGATTCCTAATTGAGATGAATTATACTTTGACATGATTAAAACTTTTTAGATGATTCAATGCCACCCTAAGTGGATAATATCTTGACATGGAAGATGGGATTCCCTAATTTTTGTACCTGAGGAAGTGATTCTGTTCTTTATGGAAGTGGTTGGCTTGGACTATGCAGATGTTGAGATGTTGATATGGATGGCTATGTGGAAAGTGATAGCTTGTGTCTATTACCAGATGACATATTGTTGTGCGTGGTGAGAGGTGGTGATGTAGTTTTATGGGATGTTTTTTTGGGAATTTTAGTTTGGATGGTGGTATCGTTTGAGTTGTGACAAGATCCTTGAGTGGTATCTCACAGGGTGGTTGTTCGGATCCCTTTCTTTTCTTGGGTTTGGTTTTTATTCTCAAGGATGAGAATCATTTGATAGTTATATAATGTAATTCTCCATGAATCTCTAACCCAAATGAGGCTAAAGGAGGTTTGGTGGAGGTTGGAGTTGTAGCAGAACTGCAATAGGCTTTTTACATTGTAAAAGAGGATTTTACTACATAAACCCTTATTTTATGGCTTGATTGGGTTGTATTTTACGGCTTGAACATGGAAGAGGGGTGGATATAAAAAAGGGTATTACAAAATAATACATGTATTTATTGAATAAATAAATTAATCCCTAGATGCCATGTTTTTTGGTAGAAGTTGAGGTTTCAAGGGTTTTAGAGCCTAAAGGCTGGTTTCATGGTGTATATTTTTTAGTCCCATGGAAATTATAGCATAAAAGTGTGGTTTAAACTATAAAAGGGATGAGTTACAGGTCATTTATAAGTCTTGTTTGACTGAATTTCCTTTCATTTGCTCATTTCTTTCTCTCATCTAGTGAATGAAGCCTAGCGACTTTAAAGGATCTTCTATCTCTCCTTCATCCGCTTTGATCTATGGGTTCTAGTGGTTGAGTTTTGAAAATCCTAGGCAAGTTATCTTCCCATCCCCATTATTTTACATCCTTTATTCTCTCTAGGATTCACTATAGTGACGTTTCTTTGGTTTGGAGTGAGTTTGTGGTGTATTTTTGTCAACCTTTTGGTGCAATTCAGGTTGATCTAGGGCTTTCTCATGTGATTATGGTTTGTGGGCTATTTATAATTCATCCAATGGTGTGCAAAGAGACAAGAAATATTCTTTGAGGTAAGGGATCCTCATTCTAACTCATTTTACATTAAATATGTGAGATATTCATAGTTTTTATTTCCTTTGGGTGGATAATAAGGGTTGGCATAATAACGAAAATAAATCGACATGTCTAAAATTGATGGGTATGGGGAGATATCGCATGATTTATTGCTTTGATATATGTTGTTGATGATATTATGCCACATTTTTACCTTGCTTAAAATAACAACTATTGGGATCCTTGATTGTATAATAGATGAAATGGGTTGAGTCCCTTTTTTTGTTGTTGTGTGGTCACACCCTGAATAAAACATTAATGAACATATATTTGTCTAATAAGTTGGTTGCATCTAGAATTTGGTTTGTGTGATAAAAACAATGCTAAATAAATAAGTAATGTTATGAAATACCTTGAATAAATTATGGAAGATAGTGTGTGTTGATGTGGCATGATATTGTGCTTTTTGTGTTACCCTATGTGGTTTGGGCTATTGTGTGGTGATAGAGGTGACTGATTGGGCTGTGTGATGTGTAGGGCCGTGATGTGGTGATTGGTTGGAATGTATTCAATGTGGGAAGTTGTGCGATGTGGTTTGAAGTGGTTGTGATGCATAGTGGTTGTAATGTGAGGTTGTGATATGTAGTAATTGTGATGTGTAGTGGTTATTATATGAGGTTGTGGTTCATGATGGTTGTGGTGCGTGATGGTTGTGGTGAGTGATGGTTGTGGTGAATGATGGTTGTGATGTGTGGTGGAATTACACCATGTGGCGGTGTGGTGAGATGAGGGTGTGGTTTCTATGGTAGGATGGTTTGGTTTGAATAGTGCAGTGACAAAAATTGATGCGAGAGGGGAAAGTTGTGGCATGAAATAGCTGTGTTAGTTACTCAGTTAGAAATGGAATAAATCACAATTCTAAATGAAATGAATAAATGAATGGATTAGTAATTGAATATAATGGAATGGAAGTTGATGTGTGGTAACTGTCTTAATGAATAAAAGTGGTGGAGTGTGTACTTGAAAGTGGAAAAAATTCTGTGGCTTGTGTGGTAGTGGTGTGGTGTATTGGATGCAGTGGTGGAAGAAGTTTTGATGTTTGATGTGTGGTACGGTAGTGGTGATGTGGTGTGCATTGGTGTAGTTATTTTTAACCCACAGGTTGGATGATGTATGATATCTATATATCATGTATGTTTATGCTATTTTCTATATGTACCCCACCTGAGTTGGATAACCTTACCATCACTAAGAGGTTTTGGGTTTCAGGTGTTTTCCTAAATATCTAGGATGGTAGTGATATTGATGGCTGACTGCCCCCTCTTCCTTGCTCTTCATTCAGTAGTGATGGACCAAGTGTCAACATGCGAGATGTGCAGTGATGGCCTAGGTGTATTCGGGTGAGATGTGGTTGTTTTGGTTGTGATGAGACATGATGTGTGGGCCTTGGTGTCTGTAGGAGAGATGTAATGTGAAGGTACCCGATGACAACACTGGATGCTAGACCTTATGAGGGTGGGATAGGTAGGGATACATCTCAAACCACATCAGATATGGCCCAAGTGTCTTCAGGAAAGGTGTGATGTGATGTGATGTTATAAGATATATATGGAAGATATGGAATCATAGGATGTTCGATGTTGGGTAGTGAGAGTGGAAAATTATTAGGGAAGTGGTATCAGAGTTCCTTTATTTGTTATGATCTCGATTCTATATTACTATGTTGAATGCATGATTTTGTGAGAGAGCCTTGGTGAGGTTGGGATGGGATAGTTGACCAACATAGGTGCTTATTGGTTCTACTATTTGTTCACTGCCACATTAGCATGCTCTTTTCACATGGGCACTTGAGATCTTGGTTATGTCCCTATTCAATATACATGTATTCCCACTTTTTATATATGAACTATTTTTTAGGCTCTCAAGAGGACTTCAGGGACCGAGCTAGCCATTAATAGATTAGGTTGGATCTGTTTTTGAGTTATTGTATAAACTTTTCTTTTAGTATATTTATAGACTTTTATATGTATCACTTTACTTTGTTCATGCATTGTGGGATGGTTTTTGGTTTACCTTTATTTTATTTGTTGTAGTTTCTTGGTGGTTATTTATCCTATATCACAATCCTATTTTATATTATAGAGAATAATACCTCCCATTTGTGATATTTTTACACCCTCAGTACTTTTCACCAACCTAAGGACTACTGGATACGGGACTTAAGAGTAATTATCTCTCTCCCTTCATTGTGACATATTTGGTGGGAGGGGGTATTGACAATTAAAAAGAGGTCAAAATACTTCAAAGTGAATAAACCCCTTTTCAACACCCATTAATGGGAAGTACACGCCTCAATTTTTTTTTTGTATTTTCAAAGAAGCTACTTTGTGGGTGAGTGTTAACCAAAACATAAAAGGGTAGGCTACATATTTCAAGCAGTGGGAAAAATTCAAAAAAATCACATTATCCAAGAAGACCTCGATCCATGTGTACCCACAACTGCCAAAGTCACGTATTGTCTCCTACCATGTCTCCTTCCACCATCATCCCAAGACCGCCATCGTCATCCATCCTGTAACTACCATCTTCGCTATCACTACACCAATCATCAGAGAGCATCACCACCACAAACACCAAAGCTCGGACCACTATCTATCTTCTACTATCACAAACCACCATTACAGAGCAAGCTCACCACATCGAAACAAAAACAACAATGATGAAGAAGACCATCACAAACCACTGAATCCATAGTAAACTAAGACATCATCAATCCACATCAGCCAGTAACAACTAAAACAACAAAACCAGGTAGAAAAAGAACAAAATAAATTGAACCCTTCGAAGAACATGGCACCACACCAAGTCATCGTCGATCCCCAGTGAACCAGAAATAAACCAAACAATATCACAACCATAAACACAAATCAAACACCACTGAAAAAAATAGACCACCAATAAGGAGAAAAAAAAACCATTATCAAAATTATGAGGAAGAAATCCTAAAGAACCAAATTTAATGCTAAACTTCATGCACCTGGAACACTGACAGCTTCTGAACCACACCTACCGAAACATCAATGTACCACCGCTCAAGATCTGATGAGGATAGAAGTAGTGGAACATGAGTTCAGGGTAGAGGTTTGAGCGGCCGAGGGATCTAAACAATGGAAATGTCGTTGACAAGGTAGAAAACCAGGATCCTTCTAAGAAGAAGCAAACTGACCCAGGTAGCTCCTTGAGACCCATCGACTATTGAATTACAAAAACCAAAATATCATGAACCATTGTGCTAAATCCGACCCGGATAGGCGCTGGGGAACTTGAGATCAGAGCCACAAGAAGAACATATAAGGGAATCATCAGCAGACAACCAATATTGAAAGGGAGGAGAAGAAGCTCGGCGGAGCACCAATGCATCGTCAAAGCCACCAAGGAGGATTCAGGGGGAAACCCTAGAAAAGGTAGCACCGAGAGAAAGAAACTCTGAGAGAGAGAAATAGAGAGAGAGGATACAGAAGGAAGGAAGAAGAAGAAGCGTGCCGGAGCTCGAAAGCCTCGCCAACATCTCCATAGAGGATTCCAGGAGGAAACCCTAGAAAAGGTTGTGACCAGAGAGAGGGACCCCGGGAGAGTGTGGTGCCATACTTTAATGAGTAGTACAAAAATAAAGTAAGTTACAACTATAGATTATCACAAGGGAGGACCATCACAAAGTGACAACTAGGCTTTAAAGCATCATCAATTCCAATTCAAAACATTTTCTTCAAATCTACATTCAAAAGGGTAACCATAACCACTTCCTTTCACAAGTCATCATCAAAATTCAAAATGGGCCTTTAAACAAAACATTTATTTCAGGAACAATCCCTAATAAATTCAAAGGAAGTTTTAAAATTTAGAAGGTTTGAATACATTTCAAAATATGTGTCAATACCATTTTATACATATAAAAATAATTCATTTCAAATCACCCAAGAACAATCGTTTCATAAATAAGTTAAAGAATCATTTTAAAAGGGTTCTTGGTCATTTTACAAATAAATGTATCAAAAAACATGTGTAAATCATTTCATAAATCAAACCATTTAATTTAAATCAAGTCATTTTACTTTATAATTTAAAATCTGGCATAGGACCTTACTTTTATCAAAACATAATTTAAAATATCTTTGAAAAGAAACCAAAACCAATATGACATTTAAAAAACTATAAATAGTGAGAGGAATCAAGATCATGAAAATTCGATCCATGATATGTTCAATTCATAGAGGAGAGGATAAAAGAAGATTTTATGAGGTATTATAAGGTCAAAATTTATATAACATGTTTCAGAACATAAGAAACACACATATATGAATTTCTCCCACAACAATGAATTACAAGATGAAAGAACTATATATAATCACATACCTCAATAATAAAATTGAATATCACTTAACAAGGGATCCACAGCTGTAATGAGAGAAATTCCATGGACATCAAACGAGGGAAAACCACCAATAACACACTCCCATTGATCACCCAATATCTAGACACTTTAAATTACCCAAGAGGATATTGAAAATCGATGGCAACAAATATTCAGGTAAATTTTAAAACACAGGAGGAATTTTGGGTCACAAATTTAAAACCCCAAATTAAAACATCTATTTAATTTTCCATTTTAATGAAATATTGAATAGGGAGGGTTTAAAAACATTTAAAATAGGAGTTAAGCCTTTAAATGGGTTAAATAATTTATTTCCATGGTTTATAAAATTGAAAATGGCTTAAAAGACATTACAGGGTTGAGCTAGGGAATAAGAAATAAAAAATAGAGTTTTTATTTATTTTTATCCCCAAAAGAGTGCTGCGTAAAGGTAACATGGTTTTACCCTAACCTAGATCTTAATTTTTGTGTAAGGGTATTGGGTTACACTTATAGATCCTTTGAAACTAAGGGACTAACCTCACACAACTCACTTTATACTTACACATTAGCCAGGTTACCCTTATGTAACTTTTGGAAAAGCATGGGTATATTTGTGAAAGTCCATAAGTAACCTTATGAAATATATAAACATAGGAACATACCCTTACGTGATACACTTACACAAGTTGGTACCCTTGCACGATACCCTTACATGAGTCGATACACTTACAAGACTCATATACTCAAAGGCTTACCCTTACACAATGTTAAGACTACCATTACACAACGTATAGAAGTTTCACCTTAACCTTATGAAACAAGTGTTTTATCCATATGAAACCCTTATGATTTTAGGGTTACCTTTACATGACACCTCCTATATATGGGTAGAGGGTCCTTATCCTTACACTACCCATAGAAACTCTATTTTACCCTTATGAAACTCATGAAAATTGGGAGTTACCCTTACAAAACTCTTAAAATCCATCCCTCATAAAGTTATGAGACACTTACCCTTATACATATCCTATGCTCTATATAAGGGTAAAAAAATAAACTTAAAAATTATTAATTTTTTTCACAAAATGATTTCAAAATAAAACCAAAAAGGGTATTTAATTATTTAAAAAATGATGATGTTATAATCTCCCCACCATAAGGATTTCTTTCCCCCAAAAGATTCTAGTCTAAAATATAGAAAAAACAAGACTAAAATAACTCCCACACTCAACCTATGTGGTGGAAAGTCCACGAAACAAAATATTACTCACCCAAAAGTATCCACTTGACACATTTCAAATATTAACACACATCTCAAAAACAAAAACCCAACAACACTAATAGAAACTAGAAAACAACCATAAAGAACCTAAGACCTAACATAGGTCTCCCAACTATTTAAATAATCACTAAAATTATGGAACATAAGAGAAAAATATGATAAAAAACATCTCTTCAAATCAAATAAGAGGTTTCAATCACATGCCACAATGAAAAATCCAAGATCTGAAATTGAAAACTTAAGAAATAGAATATCCAACACACCTCAATGATTCCCAAATGAGGCAACATTATCAATATCCATATATAATAAAATTTCCAAAAGTGAGGTAAAAAACTAACAAGGATTCCTACTATGGGAAAGTAATCAATGGTAACCTAGTATTTCAACACTGAGACTCATCCCCTTGATGAGCCCATTGAATCTAACACCAGTTCCTTCGAGTTCCTGTTCCATCAATAATTCATATCATCTTAGTTACCTAAGTAAACTCCCAAGGCCTATCTAAGTATAAATATAAAGAGAGGAAAACAACAAGGATAGTGAAACAATAAGGTACTACACTCTCATAAGGGATATCATCCATCACATCAAGATTGAGCTCTAACCATAAAGTAAAAAACAAGAGGATACCAAGGAATAATAACCAACCTGAACAGTATCGAACACCAACCGTAGAAAGACACCCATGGAAGGAATAAACATGAGATATTTTGAAATAAAAAAACTAAACATCTAAAGGTTATCAGTATATGATTCCACTCCATCCCCAAGATAAAAAAATCCTTAAGGGAATAAAACCATTCAAGATGATGGATAAAAATTCAAGAGTAAAAATCCAGAAGGAACAACAATAGAGATCTCAAGAAAACAAAACCATCATTGTGGTCACAACCAAGGTCCAAAATAAAAAATTAATAAAGGAACCAAAGAAAGCCTCAAGAGACCCCTAAAACAATAAATTCATCAAGAACTAATAATCTACAATAAGGAAAACCCAAATAGTTTCCACTTTGGCATCAGAAACAATAAGATGGATTAAATAAACCACCATTGGAAGATCCTCCACTACATTAAAATATCCTCTCTAAGGACTATGGATAGAGCCCTATTTTCTTAAATCATCTCATGCCTATCAGTCAGGAGATGATGATCCTAGACCAAAAATTCCCATTTTAAAATCCCATCTCACAAAACCTTTTAAGGTGATCCAAGTGACCACACCATTTACAAACTCTTGGATATTTTAAACATGACTTATTATAATGACTAGTTGAACCAAACTAAAAGAACAATATATGACTCTTATTTCATTGAGAATACTATACCCAATCAAATAAATTCTATAGTATACCAGATGAAACATCTTATACTAATACCAATAAGAATTAGACATTATCTACTTTATATCATGTTTCTATATCCATTTCAACTGACAAGGACCTTTCAAGAACCACTGGATACGTGTTTAGAAAAATTTCTATTATGGTGTTTCCAAGGTCTAGGTGAAGAACCCTTATAAAAAAAGATCCTTAAGGGAGTCATCACCAACAAGATAAAGTGAGAAACATTTCAACCTTGAGATTCTATTTTTTAAAAAACATGAAGGACTACTTAAAATACTGGACTGGCAATTTTTTTTTCTATATTTATTAAAAAATTTATGGGATGCATTTCTAGACATCACAAACAAAATATCATCAATTCAAAAATCAAATAAAACTTACAAAAAAATAGAAACAAGCCAAAATATTTCAAACAAAACTCAAAACTATTTTTTTCAAATAATAATTGTTTTTAAAGAACATAATATTTCCCCATTCATAAAGAATTACAATTTTCTTAAAAATGTGGAATCTTGATAAAAATACATCATAGTTTCAAAAATGTCTTCAAAAAATCATGAAAATTATTCTATGGTTTCAAAAGCATCAATCAATTTTTTCTTAAAATTTGAAAACTATTTCCACTTTAAATCCATCGCATAACCAAAATTCCTTCTTAAAAAATTTCTTTATCAATTCATACAAGAGTCTTTGAAAACCAGTTTTCTTAACCAAGATTTCCATAAAAACACACCATTTGGTAATTGAAAACACTTTTAAAAGGACTCAAATAATTTTTTAAGTTAGAATTTGGTTTTAAAAAAGGATTTAAAATCATAACAAAATGGATTAAATTTGAAACAAAAAAAGAGCACAAAATCGACCACTCCCAGAATATCCATTAAAAAAAGAACCCTCCAAACTAAACTCATATAAGTGAAGTCATTTTGAAAATAATTGGACATGGAACCAAGTTTGAGTTAGAATAGAAGTATTAATGTCTTGGTCACATGGGCTAGTAAACCACACAATAATATCACAATAGTTATTGGATTGAATTCTAGATTGGCCACACTGATTTATCATAGTTTACGAGACCGTGAAGGCATAATGAATCTATGGTCATCTTTCCATTCCAACCCAAAAATCATGAGAATCCAAAAATCAGAGATAATTTCATCAAGAGTATAAATATCATTTATCATTAGAAAACCAATAAATCAAAATAAATACACAAGCACCCACTTTCCCTGGTAACTCAAGTCTCATCATGAAGAGGCGGTGATCAAGCACCCTCTCATAAAACACCTCTTGAGTCCTAAGATGTTATTAATATTATTTACAGAATAATTCACCATAAATAACATAAGTAATTTAAAGGAAAAGTACTTTTTTTTTGGAAAGACCTCCTATGATACCATTTTTAAGGAAATTACCCAAAATACCATCCAAACTAGAATATAAACCAATTCACCACGAACCCAAAGAGCATTCCTGATCCCTATGGGTTGGTGAAAAGCACCTGGGAATCCAAAAACAAGCTTTGGGAATGATTTCCCCCACAAGAGATAATAATAATCAAAGTAAACTATGGAATAATTATATAATAAATAAATCAATAAAACCACACCAGGGTATAATAAGATGATACAAGAATTGAAAGAAGACCAAAACTACCAAAACTCATCACCTGATGGTCGAGAAATACCCACTATGAACCAATTAACATTCCTTCATCTAACCAAGAACTAAATCCCAAATAAAGGCACCAATAACATAATCACATACTATATTAACATAAAGGTCATAAACACCAAATAATACAAGAAGGGTGTGAGCTATAGATCCTAGTTAGATTCCACCAAAACGTCTATGTAGTTACTTCCTAAGGTAATCAAAATATGATAAAAGTGAGTAAAATAAGAGATAACTAGGCTTTATATTTAATAATATAAATTTAAATTAATCATGATCATATTAAAACAAGATTGGGTTTTAAAAATAAAAATTTAGACATTTAAAAATCATTTATGAAAATGAATTTGGAAGTATTCCATTTTATCATTTAAAAACCAAACCTTTTCTTTAAAATATTTGAAAACCATTTAAAAATATGAAGTTAGATAAATAAAGAAAAATAAATAGAATTCAATATATATAAACAAGATCTATAAGAGTCACTAAAATAGAATCAAGGTGCACCATCACAATAAGACGATCAATCAAGAATGATAACCAATCAAGCAAGGAAACTCCAGTGCCAAGTAGTAACAATGAATGCTGTCATGTATTGAGTGTCAAGTATAATGATGTCATAGGTATGAACTACATAATATATAGATTAATCTATATTATATTTTATAAATAATTCATGATTAAATACTATGATTACATCAATTCTAAAAGGATCATAAGAATACCAAGTCCACACACACCCACTTTCCTAGTCACATGTCTGTATCCCAGACCTATCACATTCTTTAAGGATCAACTAGATAGGGTGTGAGTCTATTATAAAATCACTAATCTATTTAATCCCATACAACTACCGAGGTTTCCATAACAAGTGAAAATATGTCAAACTCCATCAAAGTGAAAACACCCTTTTCAGTACCCATGAATGAGAAGTGCAAGAATCAAGTAAGTTACAACTAGAGATCTTAACAAGGGAGGGCCCTCATAAAGTGAAAACTAAGAAGTAAATAATCATAAATTCCAATTCAAAACATTTTCTTCAAATTAACATTTAAAAGGGTAACCATACCTTCTCCCTTTCACAAGTCATCATCGAAATACCAAATGATCCTTTAAACTAATAATTTCTTTCAAGAATAATCCTAAGGAATTTAAAGGAAGTTTTAAAATTAAAAATGTTTGAATAAATTTCAAAAAATGGGTCAACAACCTTTTCTAAATGTACAAATCATTCATTTCAAATCTCCCAAGAACACTCATTTCATAAAAAAAGTGAATATTTTTTTTTTCAAAAGGGCTCTTGGTCATTTAAAACATTAAGGCATCTAAAACCATGTGGAAAATATTTCATTAATCAAACCATTCAATTTAAATCAAGGTATTTTAATTTATAAATAAAA
Source organism: Viscum album (assembly GCA_963277665.1). Lineage (NCBI taxonomy): Eukaryota > Viridiplantae > Streptophyta > Magnoliopsida > Santalales > Viscaceae > Viscum > Viscum album. Next base: position 3,786,439 of record OY728136.1, read on the forward strand.
ATATATCCTAATCCCTTAATTTAATCAAAACTTCCTTTAAAATATCTTTGGAAAGAAACCAAAACCAATATGTAATTCAAAAAACTGTAAATAGTGAGTGGAATCAAGATCATAACAATTTTATCGATGCCATGTTCAATTTATAAAGGAGAGGATCAAAGAATATTTTATAAAGTATTTCAAGGTAAACATTCATATAAAATGTGTTAGAAAATAAGAAACACATATTTATTAATTTCTCTAGAAACAATGAATTACAAGATGAAGGAACCTTATAAAAACACAAACCTTAATAAAATAATTTTAGAAAACCTAATGAGGTATCAAAAAAAAAGTCCCACACATAGTAAATAAGGAAAAAACACCTCTAACAAACTCCCATTGATCACCCAGTAGCCGGACAACTGAAACTCCCCAAGAGGATATCAAAAATTGGAGGTATAAAAGCTTCAGGTAAATTTAAAACACATGATGTGTTTTGGGTCACAACTTTAAAATAATAAATTAAAACAACCATTTAATTTTAAATTTTAATTAAATATTAAATATAGAGGGTTTAAAAACATTTAAAATAGGATTTACAACCTTTAAATAGGTTAAATAATCAATTTACATGATTTAAAAAATTTAAAATGGTAAAAGGTGTTATAGGGTCGAGCTGGAGAAAAAATGAAAAACACATTATTTATTTATTTTTCTACTAAAAAAAGAACTGCATAAGGGTAATATGGTTTTACCCTTACATAGATCTTAGGTGTCACACACGGTTTTTAGATTATCCTTATGCATCATTTAAAACTAAGAGACCACCCTTACACAACTCACTTTACCCTTACGCGGTAGCCATGTTACCCTTATATAACCTTTGGAAAAGTGGGGGTGCCTTTACGTAGCACCTTAAGTACCCTTATTTTTCATATAAACATGATATATTACCCTTATGTTCTAATATTACATGATTTTGTACCCTTATATGATATGCTTATGTGAATTTGTCCCCTTACACAACTTATATACTCATAGATTACCCTTACACAATGCTAGGACTAAGCTTATGCAGTGTATAAAATTTTCACCCTACCCTTACGTAGTGGTTGGTATACCCTTACAAAAACCTTATAATTTTAGGGTTACTTTTATGAAACACCTCCTACATATGGGTATAGGGTCTTTAACCTCACACAAACCATATAAACTCTATTATATCCTTATGTAACTCATTAAAATGTGGATTTATCCTTATAAAATTCTTAAAATCAATCATCTGTAAAGGTAGGAGAAACTTAACATTTCATATACCATATTCTTTAAATAAGGGAAAAAATATTAACTTAAAAAATATTAATTTTTTTTCAAAAAAAATATTTAAAAAAGGGTCTTTAATTATTATAAAAGTGAGGATGTTACATGTTAAAAACATGATAACCTTACTTGTTTATAAAATCCATGAAAAATTCCCTCATAATATTTTGGATCAAATTAATGTAAGTTATATTTAGTATTTAGGATGGATAATTTACATCTAAAAACTATGAAGTAAGAAAATTTTGGATTTATTCCTATCAAAAACTCATAAGTATTTTTATTAATAAAAGGTCTAAGTAAAACATGATTTATAGTATAGAAATAAGTAATAAAAGTTTCACCCCAAAAAATTTTAGCAACTGAGAATTCACTCAACATGGTTCTAGTAATCTCATAAAGAATTCTATTTATTTGTATAATTTCTCCATTTTTCTGAGGAGTTATAGGAGCTGAAAAATTGTGTGTAATTATGTTCTTACTAAAAATTTTCAAAATAAAAATTTTCAAACTCACCACCAGGATAACTACAAATAGTAACCAAAAGGTTTTTTTTATCATTTTTGACATGGGATAATTTTTTTAAAACAAAATACTAATTATAACTTTTTAATTAGAAAATAAACCCAAATATATCTAGCATAGTCATTAACCAACACATATACATAATATTGGCCTCTGATACTTCTAGTTTGTGTTGGAATAAATAAATCCATGTGTACTAACTATAAATATTCATAAGTTGATACTTCACTAATATATTTAAATATTTACTTATGTTTATTAGAATATTAACAAGGGTCACATAGTTTTGAAGAATTAAACTTAATCTCTAATAGATCCCTAAGAAGAAACTTTTTAGAAACTTTATCTAATGTTATAACAATAAAATGCCCTAACCTTCTATTCCAAAACTAATATTTATCTTCCATTTAACTTAGGCAAGGTAGATCTTTGATTCCAAGGCCTTTTAATTTTAAAGTATAACCACTTTCATGACTATCAAAAAAAGAATAAATTTACCTTATAAACTTTGAATAATACATTTATCATTTTTTAAGCTCACAAGATAGCCTTCATCACATAATTGACTTATGTTTATGAGATTGTGCTTAAATTTTACAACATATAAAACATTTTTAATTAAATATTTACAAATTAATTAAATATCAGTGATACCATAGATTTATCATTGAGTATTGTCACTGAAATTCACTTTTCCACCTTTTATTTTAATTATATTATAAAATAACTTTTTGTTACGTGTCATATGTATGGAACAATCACTATTTATGTTCCATATGTTTTGGTTATTAGAACTTAACCTTTCTTCCTAAAATGAAAATATTAAAGGTTATGGTACCCATAATTTCTTGGGTCTAGAATTATTAGAAAATAACAATTTTGTAATCCATATCTACCTAACCTTATGATGTTGAGGAATCTCTAATTATTTTAAAATATAGGATTTATGAAATCCAAATGACTAAACTTTATTAAAATAAAATTTATTTTCCAATGTCCATTGCTTTGAAATTTTGTACAAAAGGGTGCATTATTTTTAATAAAATAGTTACACTAAAAATGATATTTTCTTATGGTATATCCTATTTTATAAGTTATTTTGTGTGGTATCAACTTTCTACATAACATATAAAAATTTTATTTCATATAATTAAAATTTTATAGTTTTTTTAGACTAATTATTTTAGAGATAATTTTAAAAATTAAATTCTTATAATTAGAAGTTGAGATCTAGAATGATATTTTCTATATAACTCTGATGATAGTTTATAATCCTCATAATTAAGTTTAGAAATTATATTATTGGATTTATAAATTTATTCCTTAACATAATCTCATCCTTTCATAATTTTAATATATTTTTTCTAAAGAAAAGTAACATATCAATCCATTTATTAAAAACTAGGAATCCTAACCTCATTATCTAATATAAAGAAATATATTCTTATTCTAAATAAGTTTAAGTATATTAATCATCAAAATTAGAGTAATTATTATTTAAATTTATGTTCCTTAGAGATTCAGTGGATACCTTCACCATGTAACATGAATTATTCTTTAGAATTACAATATAAAATCCCATAACCTTTTGATCATCACTACTTTCTTATGAAGATATTTTTGAGGATGATCCACCATCACTAGAACTCCAAGTATATAAAGATTTCAATATTTTCTTTTCTTTTCTCTTATAGAACTTATTTGAACCTTTTTTTCTTTTCAACCTTGGAAAATATGACCTAATATACCCTGAATTTTTACATTCATAGAAAATGAGCTCAGAAGTATCCTTATTATCACTTCCATCCTTTTGGTTTTTATTATACTTATCGCAAAAACATTTCTTCCCAAATTTCATTTTCATTATCTTATCCATATGAGTAATCCATTATTACTTTCTTTTAAAGAACTATAATATAAATCAAAATTGACCTTATTCTTAGGTTTATAATATTTAGAAATATTTTTACTAGCCTTAGATTTATTAGCTGTAATAGTAGATATAGAAGAAAAAGAAACACCATTATTCTTCTTTCTTTATCATCATCTTTTTTAATCTATACTCATACTGCATGAGAGTTCCAACAAAATAATCCAAACTCACCTTGGTTATATGTTTCATATCATCTATCACTTTACGCTTAAATTATCATTTCTTAGGTATGATATCAATAATATTTTCTATCAACTATTCATCTAATAACTATTTTTCACCAAGATATTGTGAAATATTAATAATAATTATAAAGTATTGATGAATATAAGTGACTAATTCACCTGTTAAGAAACTAAAGGCTGGATAATCTGCATGCAACATAGCTCTTCTAATCTGAAAAAAATTTGAGGTTATAAAATGAGAAACATTCAATTTTTTCCAAATATAATTATCCATTTCTCAAGAAGATATCTGACTATAATTGTCATGGAATATAAAAAAGTATTTCTAACTCTGTTGTTTAGCTAGTATTTAGAATTTTCCTATTTAGAAAAAATTGTAACTTCTATATATGGAATTTTATAATTTACATTCATCATGAAAAAATTATCTATGCTATTGTTGACAACCAAAGTCTTCATTCAATATCTCCCTTATTTATAGTCAGTACCATAAAAAATTGGTGGTCTATGAATATTACGATTATCTAGAGTCACAATGGAAAAACTTCCATCATAAAAGAAAATACTCTTCTCTACTAATAATATTAGTGTAATATATACATAGACCTTCTATGATACCAAATGTGATATCGTAAGAGTATTCAAAGTACTAAAAGAGTAGGGGTGAATTTTAGTTTATAAAAATTTAAACTTACAATTTTATTAACACCTTTAAGAAATTATATTAGATAAAGAGTTGTACCGATATAATTTATAACCAAAGTAATAAATATATACCACACAATATGAAATTTATATAAAATGAATAAAAAAAATAAAAAACTTATAGAAATAGATATAAAAAAGTAATACACACTTTAATAAAAGATATAGAAAAACTTATAAAATCTTTCCTAATAAATATCTTTAGTTTAATATCCAGTGATAAGGAAGTCTCTTAACCCGACTTTAGGTATCCATGACTTAATATATCATAAGGTTTGTCTTCCATGTATTGGAATCCCTCGATCCACTAAATTGGACATACTATATCTCCTTATCCTTGGAGTCCTTGATCTACAAAATCAGAAAAATATTCTATCTCTTTATCCCTGAGGGCCCTCAATTACATGATCAAATAAACAAAAATTACAATAGACAAACCTTAAATAATTTACAAATAAATACTAAAAAAGGATGATTTAAGGAAACTATATAAAGTTTATAATTGAATCACACTCATAGAAAAGATATTAAAAAACTTTAACAACAAATTTAGATCATTAGGGTGTAAAAGATTATTCTCCCTAAGGTTGTGTTCCCATTTATAGATGTCCTTCCAATGATCAGATTCCACACTTATTGGAATCAGTTGAAATGACATAAAAAAACTCCTATTCTCAACGAGTTCATCAAAAAATCACTATTTTTGATTTATGTTAGGTATGAAACCATTAAAATTCCTTTTAGAAGTTACATTTGGTATAAATTATATAAATTTGTTCAGTGTAAATTATATGACTTCATCCGACTAGCTTAGAAAAACTTCATTTGATAGACTTTATAAGTCTCCTTCTAATGTGTCCAATATAATTTGAATCACACTATTTAATGGACTTAATAAAAATTTAACCAATGGACTTTATAATTCATTCATCTAGTAGAATTCATACATGTCTTCCCAATGCACTTTTTACATGTCTTCCTGATGCACTTGTTACTCATCGATCAAATATATTTGATAAACATATGTCTAATAGTATTAAATTTCTTTGTCTAGTAAAATTTATTACTTTCCTACAAAAATTTATAAATTTGGAAAGATAAGGATAACAATAAGGAAAAATTTAAATAGTGAATTGTGATTTTCAAAAGTAAAGTTAGAAAGAGGTATTTTAACTCAATAATGATACAACACGTCAAATTTTACAATATAGATAATGATATATATTGCACACAATGATATAGTTATATCATATCTATAGAGATTGAATCTTATGAGGATACCACTGGGGGGTAGGGTAGATTAGTGGTAAAAATTTCATTTACAATTTCATTTTTTGAATTCAACACCTATGACTGATTAACGTCTAGATTCACTCTTTAGAAAATATTCCTCACCCGCATGCAATAATATGAAAGTAAAACAATACACATGGGATTTTTACAAGGTCTAACCTTGGTGTGAGAGCTTATTATTTGTTGTGAACAACATATAATTGAGTAAAATATTTTATTATCACTATATAATTATAGTGATTATAAATGACTGTCAATTGGAACACAAGGTTCAAGCAGTTTTTGTCCACTTCTCTTTGTGGGTAGTAATCATCTACATCCCACTATAATATTCATAGAATTTTTTATACTGGTACCACTACTAGATCAAAATTTATTCTTCATTCTTGTTTTTTAATCAGATACTCATATTATCACTAGATTATTCAACATCAAAAAGGGATCTTCTATAAGAAATAATTTGATTATTATATAGATAATAGGGCAATAAAAGAAGACCGACCTTCCTATCACTATTATTTAGGATGATTTATCTATGCATTAGAGAATGCACACATAAAGATGACCTCATTTACCCTTATTATTAAACACCAGGATCAACAAAAATTAGATCATATTTCCCTAACCACCTCTAAAACAACCTCAATTTGAGGTATTTCCCTATTTTATTTTATATTTATAGGTTTGGGTGTTGGATCTGAGAGTTTATGGAAGCTTTCAGGATGTTTGGATGGTTTTTGGAGGGTTTATTAATGATTCATAGTTAGGGAAAACCGTGAAAGATGAAAATAGTCCCCCAGGGTAGGTTCAAGGTTTGGGTAAACTGTGTGATAACTGTGTGACTTTGTAATTTTTAGGACAAGGATGATTCAAATGGTTGGTAGTTAGTTTTCTAAACAATCTGATGTTATTAATTAAGTTCTAAAATTAGTTTTAAGATCTTATTACTCCCTTGAAACCCTTAATTTTCCTTGTGTGACTATGGATATCGATTTAAAGGGTTATCTACATGATTTTGGTGATTTTCTTTTCTTTAGAGGTCGATTATAGTGGATCATTGGGCAGTGGACCTAGGAAATCGAAGGAAAGGGAGGAGGAATCTGGATTGGTGAGATCATAAAGTGATTATTTGAAAAAAAATATTGAGATAGGTGGATTATCTCCCACTCTAATTCTACTTAGAACTCAAAGGATTTGGTTTCTTAAATATATTTCTTATATATCTAAATGTAAAACCCACGTCAATCACTCTTTTTTATATATTTTGAAACCCTAGGTTGCAGGTGATGCCCAAAACATGTTTTTTAAAATTATTAAGTGATATTTTTTTTAAAAAATGTTTTTACTATGAAAAATTGACATGGACATGGGTGCGTGAGTTCATGATGCATATCAGGGGCCTTGTTGGTGTGTACTTGGTTCTGTGTTCCAAAGTTGGGTCACACTAGATTATACCACCAGGTGATGACTTGGTTCTGGAGGGATAAGCACTATTAGAAATTATTGATTATTTAGATGATATTTTATATAAAAAATTCATTAGTTTGACACATGAATGGGTGTGTGGGTTCATGAAATGGAAGACCTTCATAGAGTGAACTATGTTCACTACCACTGTATTGTATCTTATCCAATGTTCGTGTTTTCCTATTCAAGTTTTTATATATATTTGTGTATTGTTATGAGACAACTTATTCCGGTCTTAGTGGAAGGTTCAATAAGTCCTGGGGATTGCCTAGTGAGTTATATAATCACCCCATGAATATGAAACTTGGTGGATATATATAATTTTTTTACTATGAAATAGGTTAGTGGAAGGTTTCATACTTTTATAATGGAACATTCTGATGCTGCAGTCATGTCCTATGGGAGTTGGAGTTTGGATATTTTATTACAATGGAGTTATCATGGTTACAATTTAGTTCCCTATAGTCTCTTGTGTATTTGGATATTGTAGAATTTCTATTGTTTGTTTACTAATATGACTCTATTTTCAGTTTTATTATGTAATTGGGAATTTATTTGTTTTTATTAAATCATGAATCATGTTTAATTTATCATATTATGATAGACTATTGAAGGTTGTGTTATGTATGTGAGAAAAAATCATTACCCATGATTTGTTAATGCCCTTAGAATTTATTTCTAGCCTTTGGTGTCTAGGGAACGTCACCTAAGGTTAGTTTAGTCTTGGTCTCGTCCAAGCCAATGGGTCAGGTCAAGATATTTCTAATGGCATCGGTTTGGTATGGTCTATCAGTTGGGATGGTAAGTGCGAATATAGGATGTGTAAAGACTTGAAATGAAGATTATAAAAAGGAATAACTAACCTATTTATACTAAACTTCAAGTTACCAAGGTTGTTCAGGTACAAAAAGTATTGTTATGCACTTCCAAGTTTGTCACCATCCCATAATCGTGGGTTTATTTGATGAGAGTTCAGTATCATACATCAGTAAAGAAAATTACCACTAGGTCTTAATCATTTATATGATATTGTATGATCTTCTTGTTATGACTCTGTATATGATAAAATTTATGTGATTTAAGCTTTATGTTATGACCAGGTGGTAATTTTGTTATAACTACAGAAAGATACCACTAGCTAGGTGGCTTAGAAACTAACAAGTGGATATTTTTGAGAATGTGGTTCCACCTAAAAAATAAGTGAATTATTATCTGGTCATAATTATTATAGAAGTTTTCCAGGATGTTGAAAAAGGAAATCGACCCAAGGAACCACATCATGTAGATCAATCACTATAATTCCAAAGGCAGAACCCATTGATATTTTGAGGTGATTTAGGACTCAAGAATTTGGGAAGCATAAATTTATAGGATGAATACAATTTTATATTTTCTTGGAACTCATATTAATATTAAAGTGAATATCACTATGTATATTCTTGAGAATCTAGTATGATAATGGTGGGACCTAGTGGTTCAATCTAAATTCGACAAATGCCTCACTTGGGATGGATTTGAGAAATTTTCTAATAAAAAATTCTACTCACATTCCTTCTAAGTGCTGTGAACAATAAATTTATTCAAAATAAAGTAAGGAAACTTTATAGTTATGTAATTTTGAGCTCAATTTACATACATTTACCATTTTACACCATAAGTGGTATCCAATGAATCAATAAAGACATGAATATTTGAATTAGGCTCGTGATCGAGCATTCCTTCTAGGGCAGTGATGTTATTAATTGATAATTGCACATACATGGAAAATAAGGCAATAATGGTAGATAAATAAATCAATGGGAACCTTATTGGAGGGAACACCTTTTTACTCATAGAAAAAGTTTGGAAATCTAACAATGGGAATAAGCACATAAGCGAGAGTTACTCCCAGGGTAGTATATCACTAGATAACTAATCCACCAGATCAGTTTCTTTTCCTTCATGTCACTGTAACTAGCCAAGTTTCTTCTAATGTTGTTTTATGGATCACATGAACATTAAATTCACAATATCACCTCAGGTACTATTGTACAAATCCTTTAAAGTTAGTTTGTGTTGATGGTTCTTCTATGTTGTAGGATTCTCATGCTCAACTAGGATGATCCCTTCAAAATAGTTCTCACCTTCAAAATTGAGGTTCTCTGGGTGATTCTAGAAAAACCTTGATACATCAATAAGCACTACCTTAACATGGGAGTAATAATCAGTTAGGGGGAGTGGGATGATTTTTTTTGGAGTTGAGTAGGTTATGACAACCGAAGATGTATGTCCCTCGATAGTGAGAGGTACCATTCTCCTTGACTTTACCATAATGCATATTTTTTTTTTGAAAATAGTGATTCCTATTATTTTATTACTTCTTGAGTGGTAAAAAAATTGGTCTTATATATAGAAATGATGCATCATATTGTGGTAATCAAGAAAAAACTTGAGCAATGAGTGTAGAGGTTTCAAATGTTTTGAATATTCCATTACCATTGAATTAGTACAGTTTTTATACTATTTCACTATCTTAGAAATAAACACCTTTTATCTTATATTGGGAATGGATTAATGGTAACATTTAAGGATTATATTGATTGATATTTCTAATGAGTAACTTTTATATCTCCTGAAGGGGTTGTTCAGTTATTCAAAAGGGAATGAGATATTAATGTGGGTAGAGTAGGACCTTTAGTGATAGTGGTTGGGGCCATATCATATCAATTAGAAGTGATCATATTGGGGTATATTAATGAAATTGAGCATAAATTTATTCTTGAAATAGTAGACTAATACCCTGAAATATTCCCAGAAAATTTATCAATATTACCACATAAAAGGAAAGTGAAATTTTCTATCAACCTACTCCCTGAAATGAATCATATTTCATTTCCATCATATAGAGTGTTACCAATAGAATTATAAGTACTGGAGGTATAATTGAAATTATTGAAAATTAAGGGTTTTATAATACCAAGTATGTCACCTTGGACTACTCCAGTTATTTTTATAAAAAACTTAGATGGTACAATTTGACTTTATATTGATTATTTTAAGCTGAATCAAGTTTTGATTAAGAACTGATATCTTATTTCTTAAATTGATGATTTATTCGACCAATTAAATAGATTCTAGTGGTTCTACCAAATTGACCTCTAATATGGGTCTACCAACTCTAAGTCAAGAAAGATTATATTCCTAAAACAACTTTTAGAAGTCGTTATAACCACTATGAATACTTGGACATACCCATTGGTTTCATTAGCACACCAATCGTATTCATGGCATTGATGGAACATTTCTTCCATAGATACCTATATTCTTTCATTGTGGTATTTATTGATTACATCTTAGTGTATTATCACATGAATGATGACCATGAAATAATCTTAGGGATTGTATTGATTACCTTATGATATCATCACATTTATTCCAAATTCTCAAAGTGTGACTTCTAGATAGAAAAAGATCACTTACTTAAACATGTTATTTCAGAGAAAGGAATATTGGTTGATCTTGATAAAATTAAGGATGTCATTTATTGACAACCACCTAATAATTTATTTGAGATAAAAAATTTTCTATGATTAAAATTTTGTTATTAAAACTTTATCCATGTTTTCTCACATCTCGCTTCTCTCATGACTAGATTAATAAGAGATGTAATTCCATTCTATTGGAGTAGTTATTTCCAAAAATACATTAAGTAACTTAAGGCTATACTCAATTTATCACTTAACCATATATTTATAGAACTAGGTGAGGGCTATGCGGTCTTTTATAGTGCTTCTGGATCTGAATTGGGTTGTATTATCATGTAATGATATCATATCATAGCTCAAATCTCATGAAAATTAAAGATACATGAAAATTACTATATAATTCATGATATATAATCATCCATGTTGGTACATGATTTAAAAACATGGTATTACTATATATTTGGTGAGAATTTCAACATGATCACATATAAAAAATTCTAGAAACACATTTTTCACAATGGGACTTGAATCTCATACAATGACGTTGGATGAAAAATCTCCAGATGTTTGATTTTGGCTCAGTTTATACACCCAATAAAGGAAGTTTGGTGGTCGATGAATTAATTCATAAGTCATATAACCAAGTGGTTAGATAATCTCAAGACCAATGGAAACTAATTAATGTGATTGATAACATGCACTTGGAATGTACTAAGTAGAATGATTTTGATATTTTATCTTTGGTCACCCTTATCCTTAAAATAGTTGAACTAATCAAAGAGGATCAATAGTTAAAACATGATTGTATTATGATGAGGTAAAAACTCAAGGGCGAGGAGAATATTTATGGATAAAAAAAGGATGAAAATTTTTCGGTTCATTTTTGAGACCAAATTACAGTTCCTCAATCTTGATAAAATAAAATCCTTACTTATTATCACCATTATAAGTGGGATATCCACCCAGGAATCCAAAAAATGTGAAGGGAAATGAAAGATCATTTTTTGTGGTTAGGTATGAAACAGAAGGTGGATGAGTATGTAATGTGATGTCTCACTTGTCAATATATGAAGGCAAAACATCAATGACCAGTTGGATTGTTATAATCTTTACCCATACCTATATGGAAGTGGGAAAAAATTTCTATGTCACGAGTTTATTGAGAACACTCCATAAGAATGACACCATTTGGGTGATTTTGGACCAACTCATGAAGTCTACACACTTAATTCTAATATAGGAGAAAAATTCATGGTTGAATAGAAAAATACATACATTCATGAGGTTGGGAAATTACATGGGGTACCATTTTCCATTGTCTCTAACCAAGACCCTAGTTTAACTTCATGATTTTGGTGGTATTTACAACAAGCCCTTGTAACCCAATTAACCATGAGCACCACATATCATCTCCAAATGGATATATAGCTAGAATGTACTATTGAGACATTGAGAGATATCCTTAGGGCCTGTGTTATGGATTTCAATAGTTCATGGGAAGATAATTTACCATTAGTGGTGATTTTATACAAAAAAATTATTTTGAAATAATATATATGGATTTTTTTGAGGTAGTGTATGGTCACCTATGTAAATATTCAATTTTTTGGATATAAACTAGAGAAAATCCACTAATTTGACCTAGACTTTTCTATGAGACTATGGAGAAAATTTAGATGATCAGGAAATAAATGGATATGGACCAAAGCTTCTAGAAATTATATGCATATTATCAAAGATGACTCTTGTATTTTTAATTAGGTAACCATGTATCCTTGAGATTTTCACCAAGACTGGGACATCATCATTTGGATAAGAAGTGGAAGTTATCACTTTGATACATGAGACCATTCAAGATTCTTGAACACATTGGTGAAATTTCCTATTAGTTGGCTTTATCACCAAAATTTAGGTATGTTTATAATGTTTTAATGTATCTCAATTGAAGAAGTGTCAGCCTAATCTTGATCATGTAATTCATTGGGATCATGTTACTATTGAGCCAGATGTTACATTGATTCGTGCCCCAATTCATATTCCTGATAAGAAAGATAAAATCTTGCGAGGAAGACATTTTAATTAGTGAAAGTGTTGTGGAAACATGGTCACAAACTGAAAGATAATTATAAATAAGGGAATAATATTCTAAAAAAATGGCTAAACCTCTTCCAAAACACTAAAAACTTCAAGCTTTCATAGGATGAAAATCCCAAAGTTGGGGAGAATGTAACACCCCTGGTTTGAGGTATTTCTTATTTTATTGTATATTTATAATTTATGAAGGTTTGGGTGTTAGATATATGAGCTTATAAAATATTTAGGGATTTTTTGGAGGGGTTTTGAAGGTTACAAAGTTGTCAAAAATATAGGGAAAACCATGTAGTTCTTCCAGTTAACCATGTGATATGAAAAAGGGTCCTTAGGGTTGGCGCATAGTTGGAGAAATATTTGGGTAAATCATGCGATAACCATGTGAATTTGGAATTTTTTTGGATAGTGAAGATTCACATGATTGGGTTGAAAGATTTTTAAAACTGTGTGCCAACTATGAGACATTATTAATTAAGTCTAAAAATTAATTTTAAGACCCGATTACTCCCCCAAACCCTCAGTTTTCCTCATGTGACTAGGGATCTAAACTTTTAAGGTTTCTATAGGTGATTTTAGGGACTTTATTTGCTTTATAGACTGATTTTAATGGATTATTGGGTGTGGTACATAGAAAATCAAAGGAAAGGGAGGGGGAACCTGAATTAGAGAGATTGAGAAGAAATTTATTGAGACAAACATGTTGAGGTAAGTGGATTATATCCCACTTTACTTTTAATTAGAACATGGAGAATTTTTATCAAAATATATTTCTTATATTTCTAAATGGAAAACCTAGAGATCACTCTCATGTATCTTGATTTTGAAACTATGGGTTGTGTGTGACACCCACAACATGTTCAAAAAAATTCTAAAGTGGTATTTGTTTTAAAAAAATTGTTTTTGGTGTGAGAAATTGACATAGAAATGGGCACGTGAGTTCTTTATGAATATCAGGGGACTTATTTATCCAGAATTGGAATCCTATGCTGGAGTTGGGGTATACTAGATTATATTTCTAGGTGAAGACTTGGGTCTAGAGGGATGGGTACTGCTTTTGACTGAATGGCCTGAAGGCCATTTTTTATTATTTTGATAATCCACATTTCTATGGGTGAGTTTGAACTCTTACAAGGCCCGAAGTCTTAGAGACAATTACATGACCCATAGTTCTTTAGAGGAAATCACCTAAACAAAACAACTTGGAACTGCTCCTCATTTGGAGCCTTTTCCCTTATAGTCTGACTGGTATATCTTCATATTCATGTGGCCTGAAGGCCTTAGGGTGGCCCAAAGGCCTTGAGGTGTCTCTATGGACTTGAGAGACAACTATCCCAAAGGCCTTGGGTGAATCAAAATCCTTACAAGACTCGAGGACCAAACTAGTGGCCCAAAATCCCATATAGATGAATAGTTTCGAATGCTACAGTACTGAATAATACCTATTACAGTTCTTACTACAGTACTACTACAGTGCCCGCTACAGTAATACTACAATAACTCGGAAATATTTCTACACCCGGATTTGATCTCAGGTCTCTTGGATGATACATTCTGAGGAAATTTTGGATGATACATTCATTTGATAGACACCTTCATGGTTGTGTGGGTTCATAACATGAGAGAGCTTCACGTTGTGTGTTATGTTCACAAATTCTTGTTTTATATTATCTTCTAGACTTTTTATCCTCTCCTAGTTATATATATATATATGTGTGTGTGTGTATTATTATGAGATAAATAGATCTTATCTTAGTGGAGTATGTGGAAAGTCAGGGGGATTTCATACTGGGTTGTATAATCACCCCTGCATATACATCTTGGTGCATATGTAGATGTTGTTTACCATGATATAAGTAAGGGGAAGGATTCATAATTTTTTATTGGATAATCCTGATGCTATAGTTTTGTCTTATGGGAGTTAGAGCTTTGATATTGTCTTGTAGTGAATATTTCATGGTGCCAATTTGGTTCCCTAGAGCCTCTTGTGTCATTGGATATTATAGAATTTCTATTTTTTTACTTCTATAAATTAGTTTTTGGTTTTATTATATCATTGATAATTTGGTTGTTTTTTCTTATATCATGTATCATGTATACCTTATCATGTTGTGATTTAATATTGTATGCCTCACTTTATATTGAAGGGTAAATTGTTCCCCATGATTTGGTAATTCCCTTGACATTTATTTCCATATTTTGGTGTCCTGGGAATGCCACCTAAGGTTAGTGATGTATTAGTCCTATCCAAGATAACGAGTTAGGTTACGATAACCTCAATAACAATGATGCATCATAGATTGATATTCTCTAGATTCTATTTTTCTTCAAAACAAAAGAATATCTAAAACTCCCTCAATCTCATCCTTTAAAACCTTAAAAATTTATTAGAGTTTTAAATTACATTTAGTATATTTAGATAATATTAGGTAAATCTCCCAAATAATCATCTTGAATCTTGGATTTAAATCCAACCATGATATTTTAGAAATTTATGAATCATCCTTGCATCATCTCATATATCATGTGATTATTCCATTTTCTGAATCACTATTACCACAAAATTTCCACTATCACCATGGAATGTTCTTCACTTTTCTATGGAAAACAACCTTCAATGTGATCTTATCCTTGAAACTATAATATGGTGAGGTTCTTCTTCAAGTAAAAATCTATTCTCAGCATAATGACCACTGGCTGTTTTGACTTCCACCTAGGAGAACTTTATGCCCACTATGCCCAATACAAAAAAATAGAGGTCCAACATCATCCATATCCAACTCTCCTAACATGAGTCCACCCTGACCGCTAAAATACATGTATAGGAATTCTCATTTTTTATCGGTGCTCTGGAAATCCACCATAGAGACCACTAAAATATGGTACATTCCTATTATATGTGTTAACATCTCTAGGTCTTCCATGAACTTAATACCTTTGAACATGACCACTTGAAACACCTATATTGGGCTTTATCATTCCACACAATGAGTTATCCAATACAAAGTGCTATATGCTATAACATGGTGCCTAAAGGTTGGTTTCTTTATATTATCCTTACTATATAATGTAGAACTCACATTTTCAAAGGCACTGATCTTTATATAGATCAAGGATTACCTTTATTCAGATCATATAATGAACAATATGAAAATCAAGGGTCTTCTATTACACTTATGTGAGTCCCTGTTTACCTTTACGTGAACTTAAGGATTTTAGAGTTACCTTTACATTAATTCCTTTTCCAAAAAATGACCCTTATGTAGCTTTAGGTTTACCTTTATATTCCCATATAAATATGAAGTTACCCTTATATTAATCCTTGTGTACCTTTATAGAGGCTAGGTTATCCATTTACCTTTACATAGCCTTTTCCTATTCACCTTTATGTAACTTCCAAAATCTACATATCAAATTTAAAATAAACTTCAAAGAAAATAAAATACTAGGTTGAAAATAATGAAAACTTTTCCATCAATTCTAGGGGAACTTTAATCTCCCCCTTTGGATTTGTTTTCAACCCATGCAACTCTTTCAAAAACTCATCTTGAAACTCAATATTTCATGAAAAATACACTAAATCACAACCTTTTTTATAATATAAACATATTTACACCACACCACAGGTTAAATTAGTGTTTTTTAGAGAAATCCATCTCTCGATAACAATAAATTTTTTTCCAAGTGAAAATATGACCCCCACAATAAGGGAACTTAATTATTCAAAACTTTTCTCCCCCTTTTAACTATAAACACAACAAATGAATTAAAAGATAAGTATAGAAAATTAACCTCTTCTCTATTTCCTTTAAAAATTAAATATGTTCTCAATTGAGTAAATAGATGTGTATTGGTGATACTAAATAATTTTAATGACATGGGAGGGGATGGTAACCCATGTTCACCCTCAATGTCTCAAATATATCCTTAGAGACACCCTTAGTGAAGATATATTCCAATTGATCTTAGGATAGAATACATTAAAACTTCATATCTATATTTTACACATTCACCTTAATTAAATGAAATCTAATATCAATATGATTGGACCCTAAGTGCTGCACTAGTTTTTTTGGAAAGGTCTATAGCACTTTGGTTATCAAAATGAATAATGAGAGGTATCTCAACTTTCACCCTCAAACAATTCAGTTGAACCTTCATACAAATAAGTTAAGTGTATACACTTTGTATAAATACATTTTTCATTGGTAATACTTAGTTTAACTGAGTTTTATTTCTTAAAATTCTAGGTAATACAAATATTTCCCATGAGTAAAACTTCACCTGAAGTGGAACTTCTATCATCACAGTCTCCCACCTAGTTTTCATCTATAAATCCATATATAATTTGGTTGTTTCCACTCTTGTATAGTATTAAAAAACTCATATTTTCCTTGAAATATTTAATAATTCTTTTAATAATAGGTCGATTACATTTGTCACCATGGAACAAAATGCAAGGAAGAAAAATAAATTTATCAACTTGAAACACTTATAAACCCAGAAAATATTTTATCTCACCCATCATAGATATTTCAAAGTGTTAATTTGTCTGATTGGAAAATTCTTGATATAAATTCCCATGTTAACTTATACAAATTATGTCATCAATATATACAATTAAAAAGAGTGTACCTGTACTTATTTCTTTGATATACAGGTTGCTGTCCACTTTTACTTTAATGAATTTTAACTCCTTTAAGAGGTTTTACAACCTTGAATACTAGGCCATTGAAATCTATTTTAATCTATATAGATCCTTGTTCAATTTAAAACTCTTGTTCCATTATTATCAAGAAGAAAACCATCAAGATTCTCAATGAAATCATCTTATTAAAGCTTACGATTTAAGAAGTAAGATTTAACATCTATTTGAAAAAATTTATGCTACCTATAATATGTCACAATAAGGAACATCCTGATAGATTTCATCATTGAAAACAGTGAAAACGTTTCATCAAAATAAACTCCTTTTACTTGAGATTATCCCTTATATACAAGTCTGTAATTGTTTCTGAAAACTTTTTTTGGTCATTCAACTTGTTTTTAAAAACTCACTTGGTCCTGATCTCATTTTTATCATCAGGTCACAAAACAAGATCCCATGTGGAATTATTTTCAATTTGACTAAACTCTTCATTCATATCCATAATATACTCATGTTTAAAGGATTAATTCACCAAATGTGTATCAACCTGATAAATGAGTGAATTATGATTTTCAAACCTCTATCTTCTTCTTGTTGATTCTATTATAGGCTCATCATATATTAGATTTATTTGGGTTTGAATAGGTGCAGAGTATTCTCTAATGATATTATATATCACCACATATTTTTTTTATCCTCTAAAAATTCCAATTTTATTTTTTCCGTAGCCTTTTAT
Organism: Viscum album; assembly: GCA_963277665.1. Lineage (NCBI taxonomy): Eukaryota > Viridiplantae > Streptophyta > Magnoliopsida > Santalales > Viscaceae > Viscum > Viscum album. The sequence continues at coordinate 3,804,785 of OY728136.1, forward strand.
TCATAACTGGTTAGATATAATTTATCATATAATTCTCTTGGTTCAATATTAATATGTTTTTCACTATTTTTTCTATAAATATGCTTGTTGGATTCATCAATTTTTTTAAAAACTAATGAATATAGAACAATATTTATGGGTTAGTTTTCAATAATCATCACATAATAATAATTAAATACCCTATGAATTATTTTTTCTAAAATATGTATCCTTTCATATTATATAGGTACCCAAGAAATATTACTTCCTTGGATTTCTCATCATTTTTGTCCAGATTTGAGTGTTTAACTTTTATGATTAAAGTGTTGAAAAATACTTTGAAGTAACTCATTGTTTCATATTACTAGAACAAAACTCATATGAGGTCTTATTTGAGTTTGTTCTAAAAAATAATCAAATTTTAATGTGTATAGTAGTGTAAAAAACTTCTATCCAAAATATTTTTTGACCACTCAAATTCACAAAGTATGATTCTCCCTATTTTGATAATAATTTTATTCATTTCCCCAGAAACCCTATTTTATTGGGGTGTGTAAGAAGTTATATATTAATGTTAAATCCCATACTTACCAAGGTAAGATTCAAATGTATTACCAGTATACCCCTTCCCATTATCAGTTATTAATTTCTTGGTTTTATTGTTAAGCACTCTTCCAACTTCTCTTCTAGAAATAATGAACATATCTACTGCACATGGATTGTGCTAAATAAATAACACCTTTATCATTATTTCATAATCATCAATTAATGTGATAAAGTGAAATTCACCTATTTTGGATTTATGTATCATGGGTCCACACAAATATGAGTAAACTAATTAGAAAGGTCTTGTTAATTGTGCATGCACTCTTTTTAGTCTCCTTTAAACCATTTTACCTTTTTAACAGACTGTGAAAACCTTGTATCTACCTTGAATCAATTGAGGAAAATATCTCTCAAAAATTCCCTTAGATATTTTACTTCGATTATTTTAAACAATGTGGATAAGTCTTCTGTGCCAAAGTTGATTTTCTCCCCCAGCACTAAGATAACATAAATTATGGGGATCTCCAATTTAAAAAAAAAATCTGCTAGTATTTTCTCTTATTTTAATGATTCTCCCATATTTAATTATTTTCACGATACAAGTGATATTATTAAAGATAAAATCACTACCCTCATTACATAATTAAACCACACTCAATAGGTTATTCTTGATCCCATCAATAAATAAAGCTTCTTATGAATTTAGTCATTTTGGTTCAATCACAAAAAAACCAACTCCCTTGATTTTTAATGAACATTAATGTCTAAAATAATTTACACCACTCTCAAATTCTTCAATTTATTTCAAGAGATTGATATCTACTTTCATGTGTGATGATTAACCACTATCTTTGATCTAAGGCCAACCACAATCCATATTTTTGTATTTTCTAATAAAACTTTTAACGGGTAAGTGTAGACCCTCACAAAACCACCAGATTCAACCCATCACCAGAATTAAACGGGAATTACAGCATGAAACATTCAAATCTCAAACAAAACACTCCAACCAACCCTTATCTGTACCACCATTTCTTCCTTAAAGAAAAAAACAACATTCAAAAAGCAAAACCCTTCCATCATTCATGCTTCGGCCTCCAGATCACAAAAGAGCCACCTCGAGTTGCGTAAACATGGTCACCTACCTCGATTCATTAAGAATTATCCATTATTATTGATTATCAGAACCATCACCTTCATTATCACCATATTCATCACCGGAGCTTCCATCACCATCGTTTCCGTCCTCATAACTCAACACTGATGTCCAAATCGTCGACGTCGACCACCAAAAACACCCATCCTCATACACTCTTTTTTATAGTGAAATTGTTGGTCACATCTTCAACATATCTCCTAAATTCCATTAAACCCTTTTTTGATTGATACACATGTTTTCTTCTCATATCTAGTTCGATTCACTATAGGTCTATTGGTCATAATTTCAAAGTATATCCCCCTAAATTATGATCATTTTTGGATATATATGAGGGGAATGTTATGAAAACAAAGATAATATTTGTGACCATAGGCACCACAACACCAACAATATCCTATACACCCAGTCCTTATAAGATTTTGTTGAGCTTATTCCTAGAAATATTATTATTGTTTTGTCATAGAAACAACCTTTACTTTATTTTTAAAATATCTCGGTTCTTATGAATTTTATAAAATACCTTTAATATAAAAGTATTCTTCTCAAAGTTTTTTCTCAGTCTAGGTTTTCGTATTTTGGCATTTAGAAGCTAAACTATTAGTTGAGATATATTGGATATTTTCTGAAACAATAGGTACCAATTTTACTTGATTTAATGTACAAGGATTCTCAATATTTTATGATGACTCATCCATGACTTCAGAAAAAATTTCAATGTTAATATTCATTTTCCCAAGGGTATTTTTAGATTTATGAAACACTAATTATACATAAATAATATTTTCTTCTTGAGCATCAATATTCTTCTTATATTCCTTTATAATTATTTTCTAATGGATAGTTTTAACTTCAAGAAGCTTTATTTCATGAATATATTCATTATCCATATTATAAAACTCACTTTAAATATTTTTTAGATCTCTAATATCCTTCATAAGAGATTTAGACTAACTCTTGGATTACAAATTTATATTAAGATAGAATTAAACTTATATTCTCAATATATGAATCATATAGGATTTATCTTATTTTTATTCTTATTCACTACTTGAGATGCATTATTTAATTTCAACTTGTGTGATAAATTTAATGTTTTTCTCAAAAAATATTCTTCTAATTCAATATTTGAGGAATATATATCTTCATTATATTTACTTTGAATCCAATATTTCTATTTCTTTAAAATATTCCGTATACCTTCATCATATTTTCTATAGTTTTTAGATTTTTTTTAAATTTCTATGAAGTTTCCTTTCATCCATTTCATCCTCAGATTCCATGTTTTTATTATTTCTTATAAAATATGTAGTAGTTTCCAATTACTCCACATTTAAAACACTTAAGTAGAATATTTACTTTATACTTTCCTTTTAAATTCTTAATACTTTTATATATGATAGATGAAGTTCACTTGGAGTGATTATTGGTTTGTATTTGTTGTCAATAATAGTAAAGAATCATTGAAGGTTGTAAATTTATGTTTTTTTTATGGTTTTAGTGTTTTTTAATGCAGATACACTAAATTTTGAATTAGGAAATTCAGAGAGATGAAGGGGGGGGGGGGTGTAGGAGGAGCTCCAAATGTGGGTTGCTAACACCGACTCCCATCAGGGGCCCCCGACCAAGCCCAAGTGCGCGCCACATTCCCCAGCTAAGCAATGGATTTGAATCACCCTATGCATAATATGCCCAATGTCTGAGTTTGGCGGGACTCGAGCCTACACTAGTTCCCATGGAGAGCGAGGGGTACAACTTTTGGGTACCACCCGGCTAACACCCCATGGACTTAGTGATTTTTAGATGGCTAAAGGTGGATAGAAATTATTTGAAGAAGTTCTGTGATTTTGTGATGTTCTAGAATTCCTATATGGAACATTGAAAATATGGCTAGGTAAAATTTCTTACAAGAATCATATAAGATATTCTTGTCACCACGTATGAAGATAGATCCACATGTAGGAAATTTTGGAGCCATGTAAGATAATTTATCTATGAATAGGTGTTAGGTCTACAAGGCTGAATACCCTAAGAGGGGGGGGGGGGTGAATCATGGTATGACTAATTTAAAATTAAACCCCATTCTGATCTTGTTTCATTGTTAAGAAAAACACTCTTCTCTCTCTTTCCTATTGCACAATATAAAAAGAAAGTAAAGAATGCACAAGACACAACAATTTTTACTTGGTTCACCCTCACTGGGATACATCCAAGGAGCATACACCGATGATGTGTCGATGTACCAAATCCACTATAAGCACACTCCTATTTACAAGGTTCAGGATAGATCAATTCTATTCCCAGGATCACTGCCTTTACAATGTTTTGGGTCAGATCACTGCTTTACCAAGGGTCACTTCCTGTTTCTCTCTCTGGCTCACTACCGGTAGAGAGGATCACCTTATTCCTCTTCCTTTGCTCACTGCTCTGGAAAGGATCCACTCACAGTTTATAGTCTTGTAGGTCTCTTCATTATCACTAATGAATACATCCTATGTTGTATTTGGATGCTCTATTGAAGTCCAACTTTCACTTGTAGATGAATCTCACTTTGCACCGAAGGTATCGGGTAATCTTCCAGCTTTCACACAGCCCTGAATCTCTGCCATGAATCAACCTTAACCGTCGCCCTTCTCTAAGTCTATGTGCAAGTCTCGGAGCGCAAGTCAAAACTGGCATGCAAGTCCACCTCAACCACTTGCGGGACACAATATTCTGTAACTCCAAACTTGCGTGACACACACCCTTTTACGCCCAAACCAATATTGACGCGCAACCAACAACTTTCACGCTTCTTCAAAATCTGGCACGCAAGTGTCACAAAACCACTTGCGCAATGCCTTCTTCTTCAAATCAAAAATTTCACACCTCACTTCCTTTCTCTCACAAACCACCTTAGGCGCACAACCATCACCTGGAACACAAATTCTACTTGCACGACCACACACCACTTGCGCGACCACCACACCTGCGCGACAGGAGTTATGATTTTTCTAAGTGTTGAACTCTTCACCGAATCAGGTGGGGTCGACCTCTATTTATAGGCATTTAGACACCCTGAGTGACGGCGCACAAGTCTCCCCTCAGCGTGCAAGTCTCTGCCGCGCAAATCACTTGTGCGACCAACCCTAGAACTTGGGCGCCCCTTATCCCTTTGCCATATTTTGATGTTATGATCTTGAAAAACATTAGTCATGAAAGTTTCCTCTCCTTCAAGTACACGGATTGCAAGTCCCTTTTCCAAAAAACACTTTTCTTCATTTGTCAATTTTCAGGCCCAAAAATTTGGAAAACACTGGAAAACAGTGCCACCTTGTATCTGCTCGTTTTGTACCACCTCCAGATCATCCATTCCTTTGTCGATGTTCTTGAATCAAACATGGATCGTTAAACATAGCCCTTGAACTCGGCATGCCACCATGAAATCCCCTTTGTCAAAAAATTTGTATTTCATGGTTTGCTTTGTCAACAATCACAACACAGATGTCCACTTTGTCAACAAACACAATCACCTCAAAAATGATTCAATGATACCTTGAGGGATTTTTTCCCAACATTAGGACATTTTGTGATGTATAAGTGACTTGAGAAGGGTGTAGGAGATTTGAGCCGCATCTAGATAATTCTTTGAGATACATTTTGAACTAATAAAAACATAAAAGGAAATTTTCATATGACATAATCCATTTTTGATCTCATGTGATATTTGAGCTTTTTAGAATTATGTTTTTTCAATGAATAAGTCAATTTAACACTGTGTATAAGATTTGGTGACCCATATAAGTCGTTTGATTCATGCATTGGATATTTTTTCCATGTTGAAATTTTGATTTGGATGTGAGGATATTTTTTCTGGGCATATAAAGTTTTAGTTTCATAGGATGATTGAAATACACACAAGAGGATTTCTCAAATGATATTTTCCTTTGTTAATAATTTTTTTCCAAAAACTTTAATATTTTGAATAATGAAAACTAGGTTATAGAAGAGTTGTTCTATAAAGTTAAAAACATAAAATTTAAAATGTTTTCCAAACAACATGAAGAATCTATGATCCACTAATCATGAAGAATAACTTTTCAATCTATTAAACTGAGTATGGGTGATCTTAAGGAAAATAAAATACATTTATTATATTTTCAAGAATGATGAAAATATTAGTGTGATGATTTTTTTTCCTAATATCCTGAAATCACTTGAAAACAATGTAGTGATTCAATATTAGTCCATTTTGAATGTATACGATACTTTTTTAACCTGAGTTTTGAAGTATATTATACCATAAATGTTTTATTCACTCTGCAAGTAGATTAAATAAGCTGTGAATCAAGATATTCTAGTTAATTAAAGTATAAAAAATAACTAGTTATATTCAAAAATATATATATTTTGATAATTTTCAAAATGAATTTCGATATTTTTGTGTGTCTGAGGAAGAAGAAAAGTACATATTTGATATTTAAATGAGAACATAGGGGAGAAAATCCACATAACCATTTTTAATGAGTCTCTTAAAGAAATATTGAGGAAGATAAAAATATTTTTATTCTCATGATACCTTATTTTGGTACTCCCAAGATATATTATTATATAAAAATTCATTTATATGATAATTACATGAGAAATTAATGTGCTATTTGTACATGAAAAGTGGTTTCTTAAAGAAATCAAAGTTGTAACTAAGAAACATAAAATAGAAGATATTGATAAGAGTAAATAAGAGATAAAAAGATTAATTATAGGTTTTATTCATATGAAAATATATATTCACCCAATATTATAGTGTTGTGAGAAGAGGAAGGAGCAATCCATTGATGAGTTTACATATAGTGAGTTGAAAATGGTTGGAAATCTCAGTATTATTATCACCAGTTGTATTTATTTAAGAAAGTAATCATAATTAGTTCTTTCTATCCATTTGGATTGATATAAGGATATTTATCAGTTACTAAAGAAACCCCAAGTTTCAAGTGATCTTTATCATTTGTTTTGACTCATTGTAATTGACGGGATGCTGTGTATGACCAGTGGGATGCTATGTAATGGTAAAAAAATGATGCTGTGAAAAGATATGTGAAGGATGATTCCTCACTACCCATTATATGTTGGTGATTGATTTATAGAGGAAAATCTATATCCAAGATAATAATTGGATACAATAAGGAGTAAATGTACACATTACAGAAGAACCTTTGTGGTAGAACATTATAAAAATTGTAATGTGAATTGTTCTCTTTATTTTATTTATTTTTATATAAGGCTGAGAGAAAGGAATAAAAGTGAGAGAATCAAATATTAACCAGTCACATGGGTTTATTTCTAGTTCAAGAAGAAATAATAAAAATAAACATCTACACTTATTCACCCAACTCTCAGTGTAGCCAAAAAATCCATTGACAGTAACAATTAGTATCAAAGTGAAGGTTATCTCTATCATATCATCTTATAATGTTGAATGATAGAAAATATGAACTATGAAAATAATAGATAATTTCAAAAATTTGATAGAAAAAAATTCCATGGATGAAAAAACAATATGATTAATTTTTTTGTTTTTTCTTGGGCTTGAGGTTCTTGACGCAACTTATAACACCCATAAATTTCAATATATAATTATTCATTAAATAATACCATGTTCAATATCTTATGTTACATGAAAAATTAAACTAAAGTGAATAATAATTATTAAAATTCAAGGTAAACATCAATATATTATGAATATACAACTTTCAAACAAATAAATTAAGACTCATTAGTAATTTATATGAAATCAATTTAAGAACACTTAATGTTTTAAAGGGTCATTATTATATAAAATAATTTTTTATTTATATTTGTTTATATTAATTTAATTTTTCTTATGAATTTTACACTTTTAATTTGATTAAATGAACTTCATTTTTGAATTTATCACGTTATAATTAGCTTAAATTATTTTTTTTGGATTTGAAAATACCATTTTTACAAATACTATAACTTTTATAACATATTCATGATATATGAATGACTTAGAAGTTTTTGAAATCTTTTGGACATACCAAATATATGTTTAAGGATTAGAATAAAAAATTTTAATACATTATGATAAATTTGGAAACCTATGTATGAAATTTTAAATATTAACTTATGCTTTATTCTAATAAAAACTATTTTTGATCATTTTATTGAATTAAGTAATTACAAGGTTAAATTTGATTTTATATTGGTTTTAAAGTCTCATAACTCTATTTTTATTTGTTATAAATCAATAAATTTTATGAGAATCAATTATATACATGATTTTTGTGTAAATTAATTTTTATTCTTAAATTGGGTGTTTTTTTAAAAATAGTTTTTCAATGCCTTTTATGTATTTATATTAAAAGTAATTTTTACCACCTCTATGAATGAAATATTTCATTTTTCATCATAGACTCACATAGATGGTTATAAATATGGATTTAATAAATAAATATGATACTGATGACATAATTATGATCTAGGAATGATAAATAATTATCAACTTTCTTTCCTTTTCATCCATAGAAAAATGAAAACGTTTCCTGGGTGTATGTACAGACCACTGCCTCCATGTATAATGTATTTCTTTTTTCATTACATATTTACATTGATAATTATAATAATGGATTAAATTAATAAATATGATATTTATAACATGATTAAGCTTATGTAAAAGTGATATTATCATTATAGAATAACATTTTCTTACTCATTCAACCGTTATAACATGTTCTTATTTTGGACAATTATACCATCTACATGAACATTTCTATAATGTTTATGTAATCAATAATTAAGGAATGTTATGTACTTGTAATATTATATAATTATGATGATTTTTTTCCCAAAATTATGGAGTCATAATATTCAAAAGTATATTTACCTATAAATTCAATCCTTTTGTTAATTCAATAATCACCAAAAAGGTAATTTTTAAGCATTCCATAAGAATTGTTAACATAAGTTCCATAAATTAAATATGGGAATATAGAACCATTTCAAACAAATGATTTTCATTTTCATGAAAATTATAAAGATGAAGAATCCATGACTATCGTTAAAGTACCAGAATCATAGAATCAAAACATGTGTGGAAAACTAAATAGTTAAATAGTTATTTTAATAAAGAATTATTACTTTGTGGGTAATGAGAAATTATAAGTAAATTCCATCGAGTAAGATAAATTTAAACATGGTTATTATTTATATTTATATTAAATATAAATTTATTATATAATAGGTTAAAGTGTATCCATCTAAGTGGAAGTCCAAGGTAAGGAGATTCATAACTCAATTACCTTTCATTAGGTCACATAACTATTTCATCAACTATGATATTCCAACATCATGTGTTATAACCTTTGATTTTTTTATATTGTATTTACACATGTTTTATATAGTTTTTTTATTTTTTTCACTTAATTGATTCATTTATTGGTTTATACTTAAAATGTTACAATATTTGTAAGGGTTCTTGGTCTTAATTTCAATTCCTTGAGACATGTTTCATGTTGTGCACCATTATTTATTTTGTATTATGTAAGTACTACTCCATGAATTTATTCTCACTTATTATTTCATGGAAATCATGGGTTTTATATAAAAATTTCATGTTATTTCATTCAATGAATTTTTAATTCAAGTATTAACAAAGTTGTAAGGGTTTCTCATCTCAAATTTATTATTTTTGAGACATGTTTCATATCATGAAACTATATTCATTTATATGGTGTATATATTTACTATTTGATTTATTAGATCATTTTTTTATTTTATTCATGGTATTTAAATTCCCTTTTCAAGTTCTTTCTTTCAATATATTTTTTATTTTAAAAAAGTTGTAAAGGGGTTTCATTAAAAATAGTGATTTAAATATTTTAAAGTCTTTAAACTATTTTCCTCCATATATATATTATTTATATTATTTAAATAATATTATTACCTTTACTTCAATGATTTATTAATTCAGTTTTAACCATATTTTATTTTTTTAAATGTTTTAAATAGAATATTTTAAATGTTTTCTATATGGGTGATTTTTTACTTTCTTTACAAAAGTGTGAAAAAATCCTTTCTAATTTTTTTTATTAATTCATTTCCCACTATTATGTCCATTATTTTTTTATTAATATTATTTTACAAGTTTACATGGGGTTTAAAAGAAAAAACTTTTTCCCATTTTTTTTGGAATTTTTCATTTTTAAAAGTTACCAAAAAAATGATATTTCTTTTTGTTTTTCAAATCATATTTCTAATGATTTTATAAATTTATTTTTTCATCTATTTAAATATTCTTTATTTTTTCTTATGATCCAATGAGTATTTCTTCTAATGATACCATCCATTTTATTTATCTAGATGACTTATTACGATGTTTTAAGGATTTTTTCATGAAACCCATTTATTTTCTATAGGTTAATCAAGCTATAAAAGAATAATGATTGTTTTTATGAGTATTATTTTGAAATTAATATCCTATGTGTTTTTTTTTCATTTTATAGTTCTTGGAAATTATATATAACCACTAGTGGGTCTTTTATATGCCTATAATGCATTGGGTAATGTGTATAGATTCAAATAATTATAAGTTACTCTTATGAAGTGGATGAAGCTAACTAGATATAAATTACTCCCATGAATATGTAACATTGACAAAGTCAGATGAACATAACCTACTATAAATAATTTTTAATTAACTATGTAAGTTATTTCATTGTAAGGTTTCTTATAAGGTTTCTTATAAGGGTGATTTTAAGGATAATGTTCCAATATATCTTCATGTTATTTCTATATTTTTTATTAGTTTTAATGGTTTTCTTGAGTAAGGGTTTATTTCATAAGGCTATTGATTATTGAATCATATGAATTTTGTTTTATATTATACCAAATATTTATGCTATGAATGCTTTTTTTTTGGGAATTAATATCTTATACTATGATCTTTGAGTATTTTCTAATACCCTCATACTCATCTTATACTCACTTATGATATTCTATTGTTAATAAATATGTTTACCCTTACTAAGAATTTGAGCTCACCATTATTATGTTTCCATTTCCCCTGGATATAAAGAAGATTAATACATATGATATATCTAGATAGGTATCATGTGTAGATAATGTTTTGTAAGATACTAAAGACTTATTATGGAATAATAAAATATGGTTATATTGAAAAAAATCCCCATTGGATGGGAAAGATTTGGGTTTTATTATATAAAGTCTTTTTTTAATTTTATAAATACATTAAACAAAAAATGAATTGGGTATGTAAGAGACTCAATAATTTCTTTTGATATTATAATTATGGATGGTTAATATTGAGTCTCATATGTTGGTATAAAATATAATATGTAAATAATATGTTTTTAGCACTATATATGGGTGTTTGGGTCTTGAGGCATCTCAATTAGTATCCGATCAAGGTTTAGATAACTTTATAGGTTTTAAAGTTATCATATGTATATAATTTATTAGTTTTAGATACCAACATGGGATAATAAGTTTAAGGTCTGTGATAAGTTTAAAGGTATAGATAACCTTTTGAGGTTTTATGTGATGTTATTTTGAGGTGATTTATGATATTCGGGGAGATGTTTATTGGGTTTTGAAAATAATACATGATTTAGGGATAAATAATCATTAGGGTCGTTTGTTGAAGAGGTAATTATAAAAAAAGAGTTATTATATTTTTGGGATCATATGTTTTATAGTATAGATAACAATGGTATTGAAAAGTTATTTGGTGATTATATATTAAAATTTATTTTGTAATAAGTTTACTATATTTTTAGGAAAATTATAGGAGTTAAGGTGAATAGGAAATTATTTGCTAGGATGGTATTTTGTGTTGAAATGGTAGATATTATTTGAGGAATAAAGATCGAGTTAACTTGTTAAATAATATTTGATTTTTTTATTTTGGTAAATGATTAGAATATTTTGGAGAGTATATGATTAAGGTATAAACATTTTTGGTATGTGATTTTTTGAGTGATTAGCATTGTTTGGAGATAATAGTTATATTGATTTTGGAATAATATATGATCAAATATTTTTGATTTTGGTCTTTGATCTTGGTCTAGAATATTTTGAAGAGTTTTAAGGTTAATTATTTATTGAATGATTTAAGTTGAATATTAGGTGTTATTGTAAAGGATTTGTAAATTATTGTATTATTTATTCATATGAAGGTTTATTCATATTTCAATGGCTATTATCTTTACTTGTGATAACCATTTTTGGTTTTAATAGCGTTTAGAGATATGAGGAATAACTTTTCATCCCTTTTATGGATCTTATGATTCATTAAAAGTTAATTTTAGTACTTCTGGCATGAAAAATTCACCATAGTTATTTATTACTTAGAATATGAGATGAAACAAAGATGTAAAATTTCATAAAACACAACCAAATGATGAAATCACACTTATAGAATGGAAATAATTAAAGTATATTTTTTCATATTCTCTCTCTTGATGTTAAAATAATTCCTCAACTCAATCAATATGAAGATAAATATATCAAGTCTTATGTGTAAAATACCACTAAAACTTTAAGGTATGATTTTGGAAACTCATTCAAAAGTATGATTCTTATAATGATATATACATGGTTTTAGAAATATTTAATTAAGAAATACTAAGTTTCATAATAGTGACATTGAAATTATTTATTTTGATAAAATATACACTATATTTTATTATACAATATTTTTGGTAAGAGAAAATTAAAATTGCGAGGATGCAATTTATTTAAGAGGGGGATAATGTAACACCCATGATTTTAATATGTAATTATAATTTAAATAATAATATGTTTGATAGCTTATGTTACACACAACACCAAACTAAAATGAATAATATTTTATAAAAATTCAAGTTAAATATAAATAAATTATTAATATAATTTTTTCACAAAAATAAATTAACACTCATTGGTAATTGTTATGAAATAAGGTTTAAAACACTAAAAGGTTAAACGGGTTATTTTTTTTATAAATGCGGTTCTTCTTTATACTTTTGGTTTTTCATTTAAAATATAATTTTATAAATTATATAATTTTAATTTTATGTAATGAAACTCATTTTTGAGTTCAATATGTAAAAATTAGATTATGATAAATTTTTAGTATTTTTAGAAATAATTTATTTTAGGTGAATAGTGAAATTATAGTTTTTACAAATACTGTCACTTTTATGACATCATCTTGATATAGGAACGAATTAAAATTTTATAAAACATTTTGGGTAGAATAAATATATATATTTAAGGATTAAAATAAAGCATTTTAAAATATAACATTGAACTTGGAAACCCTTGTATGAAATTTTAAATCATGAGTGATGTTTTATTCTAATATAAGAATTATTTTTGATCATTTTCTTTAATTAAGAAATTACAAGGTTACATTCAGATTTTGATTATTTTTAAAGTCATATAACACTCCTTTGATTAGATATAAACTAATAAATTTAATAAGGATTAATTATATACATGATTTTGGTGTAAAATATTTTTTATTCTTAAAAGGGGCATTTTTACAAAAATAGTTTTTTTGTTATATTTTGCATCCTTATATTAAAAGTAATTTTTACTATCCCCACATACAATGAATTTAATTTTTCATCACTAAATCACATGGATGGTCATAAATATGTATGAAATGAATAAATATGATATTAATTACATAATTATAATTCTATAAAGATAAATTATTATCAACCTTCTTTCCTTTCCATCCATTGAAAAATGAAAACATCGCTGGTGTATATGTGTAGAATACCACCTCCATATATGACATATTTCATTTTTCTTCATGACCTTACATTTATGGTTTTAAAAATGGATTTAATGAATAAATAATATATTTATAACATGATTAAACTTATATAAAAGTGATATTATCATTATATAATAACATGTTTTTACTCATTAATATGTTATAACATGTTCTTGTTTCAGTTAATTTAACCACATACATGAACATTATCATAATGTTTATTTCATGAATAATTAAGGATTTTTTTGTACTCGTAATATTATTTAATAATTATGAATTTAATAATAATTTATAATTCTATAGTGGTAATATTCAAAAGTATATTTACCTATAAATTCAATTATTTTGTTAATTAAATAATCACCAAAAAGGAAACATTAATAATTTTATGTGAATCATTAACATAAGTTCCATAAAGTGACTATGTAATTCTATAACTATATAAAAAACATGCTCTAAATTTTCATAAAAATTCTAAAGATGATTAAACCATGGCCAAATTACAAGGACCAGAACCGTCAAATCAGAACATGCATGGAAAAGTGAATAGTTAAATATTTATTTTAACAAAGAATTATTACTAAGTGGGTAATAGTAAATTATAAGTGGATGGTATCTATTAAGAAATATATAAAACTGTTTCTTATTTAGATTTATAATAAATATAAATTTAATATATATAAGGTTAGAGCATATCCAACTAAATTTATCGATGTTATGAACTTTGAATGTTTTATATTGTATTTCCACTTATTTTAAGTGGACTTAATATTTTTTTCACATAATCACTTAATTTATTGGTTCCTACTTTCAAATGTTATGATCTTTCAAAGGTTTCATGGTCTCAATTTTGATTCCTTGAGACATGTTTCATTTTGTGAATAATTATTTCTTTTATATGGTGTAATTACTACCCCATGAATTTATTTTGACTTAATATTTCTTATAAATCATGTGTTTTTTAGAATCATATCACACTCTTTCATTCATTAGTCTATTGATTCAATAATTACCACAATTGTAAGGGTTTTTTGTCTCAAATTTCTATCTTTGATACATGTTTCATATTATGAAAATGTATTAATTTATATAGTGTATATAATTCCCATTTGACATATTAGATAATTTTTATCTTTTATTCATGTTATTTAAATTCCATTTTTAAGTTATTTATTTCAAGGTATTTTTATTTTTAAAAATTCAGAAAGTATTTTCTTTAAAAATATCACTTTAAAGGTTTTGAAGTCTTTTAACTCTTTTTCCTCTATATCCATATTATTTATATTATTTCAATATTTTTTCCCTAAACTTCAATGATTTATTAATTTCATTTTTAACTATATTTTAATTTATTTAGAAAGGTTTTAAAATAAATATTTTAATTGATTTTTGTATGAGTTATTTTTGAATTTATTTACAAAAGTATGAAAATAATCCTTTTAAATGTTTCCCACATGAACTAATTTTCATGATATCATTTCCATTCTTAATTATTATTACTATATTCCAAGTTTCCATGAGTAAAGAAAATAATTTTCCCATTATTTTTGTAATTTTTCATTTTTAAAATTTACCAAAATAAAAGGATATTTATTCTTTTTTTTTTCAAAGAATATTTATAATGATTTTATAAAGGTATTTTTCATCTATATCAATATATATTATTTTTTCTCATGCTCTACTAAGTATTTATTTTGATGATATCATTAAAATTCTTTCTCTGGATTTATTATGATGATGTTTTAAGGAAAATTTCATAACACCCATTTATTTTATATGGGTTACTCAAGCTATAAAAGAATTATGGTTGTTATTATAAGTTTTATGTTAAAATAAAATCCCTCGAATTTTTTTTTCATGTTTTTTTCTTGGAAATTATATATGATGATGGATGGTCTCTTTAATTCCCTCAAAAGTAATGGGTAATGTGGACATAGTCAATTGGTTATAAGTTACTCCTATAAAGTGGATGGAGTTAAATATATATAAGTTACTTCTTTGAAGATATAATGATGATGGAGATATCTAAATGATATCTAATCCTATAAAGTAGTTATAATTAACTAGGTAGGTTATTCTATTATAAGGCTTATTTTAAGGGTGATTGTAAGGATAATATCACAAGATACCATGGGTTTTTATGCTTACTATGAGTTTTAATAGTTTTCTTAAGAAGGGTTTGACTTTGAAATTCCTCCGGACTCTCTTATATTATGAACTTTTATTATATTCTTATACCCCTATGATTATCTTATAATTACTTATGATCTTTGATTTTTGAATCCTATATTTACCTTTATTAAGAATTTGATCAAACCATTCTTATGTTTCTATTTCTTTAGTATTTAAATAAGAGTAATACAAACGATATATTTATAAGGGTATCATTTGTAGAGAATTATATAGGATATGTTGAAGAATTATTATGGTATAAGTAAATCTGGATATGGTGGAAAAAATTTCCATTGGATGAGAAAGACTTGGGTTTTGTTAAGTAAAGGGTTTTCCTAATTCTCTAAAACTCTAAACCAAAAATGTCCTAGGTATGTAAGTAAATCAATAATTTATTTTGATGTTGTAATTATAGATGGTTAAAAAAAGTTTTATTTGCTGGTATCAAATCCATTATGTAAATAATATGTTTTTAGCACCAGATCTGGGTGTGTGGGTCTTAGGGAATCTCATAGCTACAACTAGTTTTCCACCTATTCAAAGAGGTGACCATATGACCTTCACTGAAAATAAAAATATTGAATTCAATAGAAAAACATGGAATACTATTATTATGTATCTTACAAATAATTTTTTTACTATGTTGAAAGGTTTAAAAAATTCCAAGGAAGCATGAGATAATTTATAGAGAATTTATAAAGGGAATGTCAAATTCAAAGTGGTAAAGATAAAAATTTACAGAATAAAGTTTTAAGATATAAATATAATCAAGGGGGAATAAATTGATGATTACTTTACTAGAGTTAATTAAATAGAGATTTGTTTATATGATTCAATAAAAAACTTGATGGTGATAATATTATGAAGAAACTCAGGAGGAATTTCCCAAAAAGATTTGATCCCAAGATTTCTTCTTTGGATGATAGGGAAGTCCTTTTATTCAATGAGTTTCATAATTTCCTCATTTCATATGAAACCAAGAAGACACTTTCTATTAGAAATAATGTTATTGATGAGGTTTATTTTGAATACATAAGTAATATAAAACTAAAATAATAACATCCTAAACTTTATAGTGAATTGGATGGTAAATTTGAGAAAAATGAAGACGCAAAGATAATCATGTCTCTTATCTCTAAAAATATTATAAAAGGTAAAGGAAAATACATTGGTAAAATATCATTGAAGTGATTAAAGTGTGATGGAATTTGAAGTTTTTCTATAAAGATTATTATAATGATAAAAAAACTAAGAAGAAGAAGTTATGGAATAACTATAAGGTTGAAACCAAATCTGGAGATTTCAAGAAGCAGTTTCTAAGGAGAAAAAGAATAAGTTTAATAAGTAAAGAAGAAGAAGAAGATGATACTTCATATTGATACCAATTATAGTATGAAGGTTCATAAAAGTTCACAAATATTATGTTACAGGTGGAGAAGGTAAAAACCTTCACAATTAGTGAATATAAAGGTTATAATGAGATATACATAGATCACATGCTTAGATCTTAGTTAGAATCATATCTTGAGAAAAATATAAAGCTTATAAAGAAAGTTAAAACTATGAAGAAGTTTGATTTTAAGAAGATTGAATAAATTGAATAGATTCTTAATAAATAAATCATAATCATTATAGAACTTAAAAAAGTAAATTTTGAAGTGGTTGAGAATGAAAATATCATGGGAGATATTAAACCAAAATTGGACTCCATAAAAGAAGAACTTAGAAAGTCAAAATCAAAATATATTACAACAAAAATGGAGTTTAAAATATTCAAACAAGTCTTTAAGAAATATTTTTAAGTCATGTATGATACATTTAAAATAGTTTAGACTTCCAACACATCATTTTAGGTTAAATTAGTATATGAATATTCTTTAAAAGTTGAATATGTTTTAACTAATCATTCATGTCACAATTAAAAATATAGAAAATTTTGGGCTAGAACATTTGATTGTAAATACTTTTATCTATGGAAGAGAGGATAATTAAAATAAAACCAATTATCTTAGAGAAAACTCCAGACCATGGAATACTAAAACAAAATATAGAAGTCTGGAATATAGTTTTTAGAATATGATTACAATTATAACAGGATATTTAGATTTAATATCCACTATTGGTTTTATAGTATTTATGGTTTCAAGGAATACACATACCAGTATAATATGTCTCTACCAATAATGATTCATAAATAAAGGGGGAACCACTTTGAGATAAAAAAAAGTGCACCCCTATAGAAGAAAATAATGAAAAAAGTCAATTAAAACCTATCTACTTAGAATAGGTTTGAAAGTTTAATAGTTTAAAAAATATGTGTGTTAGATCTGAGAAGCAAGAACATTATGATGAAAAATGTATAAAAATAAACACATACAATTCTCTTACCAATAAATGGGAAATACAATTCAAAAAAATAATCAAGATGAGGAGTTATTTACATAAGTAACTTTAAAGGAAAAAAATAAAAGAAGACCTTGGATTATTGATAGTGGGTTCTCTTATAATATGATTGGAGACACTAAAATATTGAAATATGTTGAGAAACATAAAGGGAGATAAGTTAATTTTGAAAATTATTACTCATTAAAGATCAAAGGGGTTGGTACCGCTGAAATTGAGTCTAAAAGAACTCAAGTGAAAAGATATTTTGTTTTTTAAGGGATAAAATATAACTTGTTAAGTGTTATAAAACTATGTGATGAGGGAAATGAAGTTTTTTTTTCAAAATAAATCATGAATTGTTATAAATTCCAAGGATAAAAGAGTTATTACTAAAGTTGAAAGATCAAGTGGAAACTAATTTTATATTGGTGATCCATCCAACTTATGCTACATGGGTTCCAAAGATGAAAATGATCCATGGAATATGAAAATTTTCCACCTTAGGAAAGTGAATATGAATAATATCTCTAATATGAAGTTTTGAGAAACCTTCTCAAACTCAGGAGAGAAATATAAATTGTTTGTGAGACATTTTAGAAGGGAGAGAAGACTCAAAAGACATACAAGAAGATAGACATACAATTCACTAGACCATTGGAACTGATATATTATGATGTATGTGGTCAAATGATGAATAATTCAACCAAGGATGATATCTATCTTATTACATTCATAGATGAATAAATTTTAATGACAAATTTTCTTTTCACAAATCACAAATCAGAGGCTATTTATATGTTCAAAATGTTCAAAATACAAGTAGGAAAGGATCTTTATGTTTACATAAAAAAGGTAAGCTTAAAAATAGAAAAGAATACATAAGTAATGATTTTTAGGAACCTATAAAAAAGTATAGAATAAAACATCAATATAACACACCATACACCCCTAAATAAAATGTCGTGGCATAAAGAAAAGTAGAATTATTGTGGAAATAGGAAGAACCATGCTAGAAGAGTAAAAAATTCTATAATTATTTTGGATAAAAGATATTTTTAATGCTATGTATATCCAAAACAAGTACCTATTAATACTCAAAAACCATAAGGATCTATATTATACGTGGATTAACAAGAAACCAATTTTAAAATACTTTAAAGTCTTTATAATTCCCTGTTAAATGAATACAATGGAAAAAAATCTGGGAAAGTTTAAAGAAAAGTCTAAAGGTTCATTTTTGTGGTATATTTCCAATGGTTATTTTTAAAAATACTAGATTAAAATGAAACATATGGTAATGAATTATTCATATGTTAAAATAATTAAAAACTAGTAAAACAATAGATGTGATTTTTATACCTAATGATGAATCTTCTAAGGCTGGAAACATGCATAATTCTAAAAAATATTTGGATGAGGAAATTGTAACCAAGTAAGTTGTGGTTGATATTGATTCAAATGTAATCAATGATGAAGGGAGGAATGAGAATCAATGGCAGAGGCATCAAAGGATAAGAAAAAATGTTGACTTTGAGAATATTATTGGCCAACATGATCACTAGTCAAGACCCAAAGAAGGATACAGTTAGAAAACAAAAATTCACTTATTTCATATGTTAAACCTCATACTATTGTTGAGGTAGTCAATAATAATGAGTGAATTTCTATAAGTAATGAAGGAATTGATCAAATATAGAATAATTCTAATTGATAAATTGTACCTAGTCCTAAAAATAGAAATCCCACTAACACTAAGAAGGTTTTAAAAAACATTATGAATGAAAGAGTAAAAGTGGTAAGAAATAAATAAATACTAGTTTAAAAGGGTGATTCTCATACGAAAGGATTAAACTTTGAATAAACCTTTGTGCTAGTGGAAATACTTCAGATAATTCATATGTTCTTAGTTATAGATGTTAAAAACTAATGAAATCGATTAAATTGATATGAATTTAACTTTATTTAATGGTGATATTGAAGAGGAGGTTTACATTTAAAAACCTAAGGTATTTCTTCTTAAAAAATATGGAATCATGGTTATCAGGATTAAGAAGTTTTTATATGGGTTGAACCAGAACCCATGAGTCTGGTATGACAAACTTGATGGATGCTTGAGGAGAATGGATTTTACAAAGGTAAAATTTGATAGTAATATTTATATGAAGGAGCTACCAATAGGTATTATTATTGTCTAATATTTGTTGATGATTTTTTATAGTTGAAAAAAGATTTTCACTATAATGAATTTTCTGAGGAAATGAAAAGAAATTTTGAAATGTCAATATTAGGTGAGATTCCATATTTTCCAGGGTTATAAATCATACAAGGGGATGAGTATATATTTTTATCTCAAAAAATTTCTCCAGGTAATGTTTGAAAAAGTTAATCATGGAGGAATGAAAAGGGAACTCTACTCGTATGTATTTTGGTAACAAATTGAGAAAGGATAAGACTGCAACTTCTATAAATCAAAGGGAATACATGAAACTGATTAATTATTTACTTTATTTAACAACCTACAAACTTGATATTATTTTTCATGTAACATTATGCACTGTATTTAAGATTGATCCTAAGGAATCAAATATATTGGAATCCAAGAGAATCTTGAATTATATCAATAATACATTGAGTTTTTTTCCTTATGTACAAAATTAGTTCACATATAACTCTACAAGGGTTTATAGATGTTGATTGGGTTGGGGACTACGTTGATAGGAATACCACTTTAGGTGGAACATTATTTCTTGGGGAACTCCATGTTTCATGGAATAACAAGAAAAAAACTTAGTGATATTGAGTATAGTTAAATTTGAGTACATAACAGTCACTCATGCTTGTAAAAAAATTATTTGGATGCAATTTCAGTTAGTAGATTTTTGAGTTGAAGTTAAGAAGGCACTATGCATTTCTTGTGACAATCAAAGTGCTATGTATCTTTTAAAAAATCTATTTTAACACTCTTGATCCAATAAAATTGATCATAAATATCATTTTATCAAATAAAATGTAAAAATTTGTGATGTGAGTGTAACAACCTAAGATTTTAATATTTGATACTTTTTAAAATAAATACTATGATGAATATTTTGTTTCACATGAAACACCGTACTAAAAAAAACCACAAAACATTTTTTGAAGATAATATTATAAGTATTAAATGAGCTCGTTATAATGTAACCATTTAATTGGTGAGTATAAGAATAATTAACTACATTTTGAAACCTATATAGAAATAAAAAAGGTTATTTAAATACAAATTTGATAATAAATTTGATTTGTGTAACTAAATAACTAACAAGACTAATTAATGATTTAAAATTCTACCTTTATAAAAATTAGATTTTTATGTTATTTATTTTAAGAAACTAAATATATTATAGATAAAATATATTATTTATATGAACAATATAATAACACCACTTTTATTTTTAATTGATAAAAAATAAGAATAAGAATAAGAATAATTAACATTTTTAAAATATTATTTTTTTATGAAAATAGTTTTCATTATATATTTATATTTTTATTCAAAAGTAAAATTATAAAATTTTAGAAATTTAATTTGAAAAAATTAACTTTATTTTTGTATTTAACAAAAAAATGTTAGGTTAAGATGGGTTTTTATAATTTTTTAAAATAATTGATTTTTAGGTGAATAGTGAAAAATATAATTTTTACTAATACCATTTCATTTATGTCTAGAAATAAGTATAACATAAAAACTTATAAACATTTTTATTTTAAAAAATAATATATTTAAGGAGTAAATTTATTCATTTATGATACTATATTGAATTTATAAGACCCATGTTTAAAGTTTTGGAAAATTAAGTAATATTTTACACTAAAAACTATTTTTGTTAACTTATATTAAAAATTAGTTTCTATCACTTGTAGAAATTAATTATAAAAAAATTAATTTAAAATTTTATATTAATACATTTATATTATTTAATAATTTCAATTTTATTTTTATGTATAAAAATTTTAATACTAAGATTAATGTTAATGACCATGATATTGGTGGAATAGTTATTTTCAAAGAGTTGTTTCATTAATGTTGTGTATTTTTTATCTAATAAATTAAATTAATATATTTTATATAATTAATTTTATATTTTTTTAAAAATTTATACAAATATACTCTGAATAATTAAAATTTTAAATTAAATTTTCATAATATTAAGAACACTTAATGGTGAACACAATATTTTTCTGTAAAATAGTTTTTTCTATAATTTTTTTATAAGTTAAAAATTTTATTTTAAAATTGATTTTTCAATTATTTTAGAAATTAAATATATTATATGGATCTTAAATTTAGTTTCAAAAAATAAAAATTTTGTAATAGGGGTTACCTTTTATTTTTAATAAAAAATAAATTACTTGGGTAAAAATTAGTTACCAAGGTACAAACCAAAATGGTAAAATGTAAAAATATAATGGTAAAAGACAAAATAGTTTAAAAAAAGTGTTAAATGAATGGTATATGATTAATTGATATTATATCACCCCAAAATTTATTATTTCCCACTTTTTGAGCCAAAAACCCTTTAATAGTGTCATGCCATCATTGAAAAATTAATAGGTATTTACAAAAATGCCATTTTCTTCACTTATAAAAGAAGACCACTTCCACAAAATTTATACACACATTAAAAAGACTTTTATTGAAATAAAATATACCCTATACTCTCTTGAACTCATCCCCCACATCCTAGAATCATTTTCTTTCCAAATGACTAAGCTAAGGAGCTATAATGTGTTTCCCAAGTGAGAACATCCAATGGGAGAGATAAAGTTCTCAATCAAGCTCTCTTAGTTTTTTCATTATTTTCCCTAATAAAACCCATTATATCAATGAAAGTATGATAAAATTAAATATTATTAATATTTATAAATTTTATTATAATAATGTAATATCCATTTTATAACTTTCTACAATACCATTTGAAAAATGAATATCTCATCATGTGTATGTGCGAATTCATGAACGACATGCTTGATGTTTCATCACCACCTTACATGAATGGTTCTAAAAGTATATTTAAAGGATTAATATTATATTTATAAAATCATAATGTCTATTATATTATAAAAAATTTCCTAGATTCCTCATAATCTATGGAAAATGAATGCGTTGGATGCGTATATGTGCAGACTATAATCTCCATGAAAGTGATGCATTTCATTTATCACTCTAGTATTTTCTTATTTATCCAAATATATTATAATATATTTCAAAAAATTAATAAAATATAATTAATATCATCATAATTATATAATAATTATATTATTATAAAAGAATCATGTTATTAACCATACCCACTCCAAGATTATAGCGTTTTCTTTTTAGGTCGGTTTAACCTCCTATATGAGGAATGATATAAATTTTTATCATGAATGACTATGGAAACATAACTATTGGTGTTTTTATAAATTAATTAGAAAACAATTTTTTTATGGTTATGTAATTTTTATATCAATATTTGACTTATTATTAATATACCACCCTTTTGTTCATAAAATCACTGAACAAGCTCTTCACTGACTTTGTCTATATGAATCATAACTAAAATAATTACAAAATGAAATTAAAACATTATAAATAATTATAAAATATATATTATATTACCTATAATAATATTTAAATTATGAAATTTTAATCTATAAACAATAATCAACACCTCCATTATAGAATTAGAACTAAACAAGCAATCAAAACTAATAACATCTGATAAAGGAAATAAAATATAATTGACTAATATATTTATAAGAAATGATTATACCTGAAGTTTATAAATGGTTATAAGTATTAATAAGGTTATTAAATAGTTGATTAAGATATTTATTTTTTATATATAGGAAGTTAGAGAACGTTTACCTAATTGGGAATAATGGTTTGGGTTTCTTACTCACAATTATAACTCTTTGAGACCATTTATATTTTGTGCACCATTTTCCTTATATATTGTGTTATTTTTATTTAATTCCCATGAAAGTATTATAATATATTTTTCATGTAATTCATGGTATATTAAAATATAAATTTAGTTCCTTTTGTTATTCTTCATTTGATTCATGTGTTACCCAAGCCGTAAGGGTTTTTGTTAACTCAATTTTCATTCATAGAGTTATAGTTGTTCCTTTTGAAAATTATTTTTATAAGGTGAGTATTTCTACCCTATGATTTTATTATGATTAATTTATAATTTTTTCTTCTAGGTATTTACATTTATTTCTTATAAAATCCCTTTATAATGATTCTTCCTTCAAAATATTATATTTTTAAGGTTTTTTCATAACTAAATTTCCTTTATTTAAGTTGTAATGATAATTATTAAATCCCATTATTATAAGTTGAATTATTTTAACCTATTATTGTATAAATTCCACTTCAATTTCTATGTATTTTAATTTCATATCCATGAATTGATTTTTTATTTTTTATTTATTATTGATATCTTTGTGCCACAAAATTACTCCTCACTACTATTTTGTTATCATTACATTGATAAAGGTAATTTACAATATATTGTGAATAATACTATTACTGTATATTAAAATAGTTATCCACAATAATCCATTTAATAAGGAAAAATTCACAATACATATATCTACTATTTTTATATAGAGAAATCATGATTTCTTATCCATGATTATGTATAAGGTTATTTAGGGAACATTAAGATATGTTTTGTTTAACCATACACCTTATCTGGATAACTTATGATCATATAATTCCATTTATTAATTTTAGAATTTATTAAATTTACCATATAACCATTACTCTATATGATTTTAGTTTGAGGGATACATATATATAGATTTGTTCTATTTATTTATTGCGTAAATATTGACAATCCATATACTTGTCATTTTATTATGGATGTTTATTGATTACTAAGTAATGTTGGTTATATATTGTATATTTTATTCATTCCGTCATATAATTAATTCATTGGACTTAATTAGTGATGGGTGGGTCTTGTAATAACCCCTTTATTCATCGATATGTTTCATGAGATAAAATACCATGAGTATTTGTTGTATGATTTCCTATTTATTTATATGTATTAGTTACGATATTGATAGAAAGTAGATGTATTGGCTTAAGGCCTTGATGATATGTAATGTCTTGGCACAAGGCTTTGAAAAGTCCAATATTATGAATTCTATCACTATGAAACCATTTATTACTATCCATGTGAATATTTATATTATTATATCATCCATGGATTTAGTTCAAACTGATGTGATCATTTTTATGGAATTATTTTATTGTAATATATTTCATGGCATATTAATGCCTTTTTTATTCTATGATAGCATTTAGTATATGATTTCCCTTACTGATAATTTGAGCTCACTTTTATTATGTTTCCATTTCCCTAGATTATGAATAAAAGTATTAAACATGACATGTATATAATAATACCATGCATGGATAATTTGTGAGAGATTATAAAGGCTTATTTTGGATTAACTAGTTTCTCATATAGTGGAAAAATGTCCATTAGTTGAGAAATTCATGGGATTTTTAGTTAATGAGTTTTCTTAATTATCTAAAACTATAAACACAAAATATATTGGGAATGTGTATAATGAAATATTTTCTATAAATTATGTAATTATGGTATGGTTATGTCTAAGTCATCACAATCGGTATCATATCAGTGTTTAGATAACTTTAGAGATTATGATGTCATTAGTTGAGGATAATCTAAGTGTGGTAGTTACTATCATGGGTTTTTATGTTTAAGGTTGATTATAATTTAAAAGGTAAAGATAACCCTTTAGGTTGTTTGAGGTAATATTGAATATTTTATGTTGTTTGGGTAATATGAAGAAGGAACATTATAGATAATCCTAGGTATGTGTCTAAGTATAAGAAATCATCCAAAATTTTGGTAAAGTATGGAGTTCATGATCTCTTGGAAATTATATCCCAACCATGATACTAGAAAGTAGATGCAGCTATGGAACATATTCACCTAGGGGTAATCACCCTAAAAAAGGCTAGTTGAGTATCAAATAGATCTTCATTCAGTTCATAATGATTTGGCATAAGAATGGACACTTCACTAGACACTCATAGGGAATATGATTTGGAAATTCACATGCTACTTATAAACCATTATGAGGGATATAAATATATTTAGGTTAGAGAACCTAATAGGAAAATGACCATGGATACCCTAATTTAAACTAAAGGAGTTATCAGTTGATCTAGTTATATTATACTTGAACCAAAAGTGTTATTGGTTTAAATAAAGGTGACATAGGATAAGACATTATATTATTGGGTTTTCATATTCATATGATCATTTACTCTGATTTTATTTGATATTATCATAACAATTTTGGTTTTAGTATAGATTTGGAATCAAGATTATGAGAATAAAGATGTAATATGCATGTATCTATAAACCCATATGTAATATCATCCAACTATGTAATAGTATTTGTAGTTTTCTAGTCTTACCAAATATATTAAGGTTAATACCTTAATATAAATTTTATCTTGTGTCATTCCTAACTTACAGATACCCTTAAATATTTTATTATCAAGTGATAATTAAAATTTTGAGGAAATTTTTTTTAAGGGGGGAGAATATAAGACCTTGATATTTTAATATATAATTCTGCTTTAAATAAATAATATGTTTAATATCTTGTTTCACACACAACACCAAATTAAAACAAAACCACAAAACATATTTCTAAGATAATATTATAAGTATTAAATTAGATTTTTATGATTTATCAATTGAATTAGAAATTATAAATATAATTAAAAAGTTTTCAAAATATATGAATAAATAAAAAATATTATTTTAATACTAATTCAATGATAATTTCAATTAGTGTAGCTAAATAAATAATAAAACTAATTTGTGATTTTAAATGAAACCTTCCTAAAAATTGGATTTTTATGTATCTTATTTTAAAAAACTAAATATATCATGGAAAAAATATATCATTGATATGAATAATATATTACTAGAAATTTTATTTGTAATTGATAGAAAATAAGAATAAGAATAGTTAATATTTTTAAAAAGTAGTTTTCCTTTGAAAAGAGTTTTCAATGTATATTTATATTTTTATTTAAAAGGTAAATTCTGAAATCTTAGAATTTTAATTTGAAAAAATGAACTTTATTTTTGGATTCAGTATAACAATATTAGTTTAAGATGGATTTTTGGGTTTTTCTAAAATAATTGATTTTTAGTTGAATAGTAAACAATATAATTGTTACTAAAACTGTAATGTTTATGACTATAAGTATAACTTCAAAACTTATATATTTTTTTATTTTAATAAATAATATATTTAAAGAGTAAATTTATTCATTAAAAATACTATATTTAACTTATAAGAACCATGTTTAAAGATTTGGAAACTTAAGTAATATTTTAATCTAAAAAATGTTTTTATTTTCTTATATTAAAAAATGTTTTCATCACTTGTTGTAATTAAATATAAAAAAATGGATTTCAAATTTTATATCAAAATTTTCATATTATATAATAAGGTCAGTTTCATTTTTAGGAATAGAATCATTGTTACTATGATTAAAGTCAATGACCATTATAATGGTGGAAGGGTTATTTTCAATGAATTGTTTTATTAATATTGTATAAATTTTATCAAATAAAGTAAATTAATATATTTTATATAATGAATTGGATACTATTTTTATACATATATAAAAATATATTATCACTCATTTAGTTTTTAATTAATGATATATAAGATTAAGAACACTTAGTGGTGAAAACAACATTTTTTACAAAATAATTTTTCCATACATTAAATTTTCTAATTTAAAATTTAATTTATATTAATAAGAAATTTAAATCGATTACATAGAGCCTAAATTTAGGTTCATAAAATAAAAATTTGGTATATTGGTTAACCTTATATTTTTTATAAAATATAAATTACTTGGGTAAAAACTACTTACCATACTAAAGACCAAAATAAAAAAATATAAAAAAACTATGGTAAAAGACTTCAAACATATTTAAAACATGCGTGAAAATGAATGGTATAGGATTTATCGAACTTACATTACCAAAAAATTAATTATTTACCAATTTTGATCCATTAAACCTTTAATAACATCATACCATCATTTAAAATGTAATGGGTATTTATGAAAATTCAATTTTATCCACTTATAAAAGGAGACCACTTACACCACATTTTTCCACCTATTATAAAGACTTAGCTCAGTCAAAATACCACTCTAGTCACTCTTCAGCTCTCTCCCTATGTCTTAGAATATTTTTTTCCCAAAATGACAATATGAGGATCCATAAGGTGTTATCAAAGGGAGAACGTCCAAAAAGAGAGGTAATGTTCTCAACTAAGCCTGCATAGTTCTTTCCTTCTTTTACCACCTCAAAAATATTATGTCCATTAAAGTATGATAACACAAGTATTAATAATATGATGAAATTTTATTATACTAATATAATATCTATTTTCTAACTTCCTCTAAAACCATTTGAAAAATGAAGGTTTCATCATGCATAACTATGAAATACCGCCTCTGTGAATGATGTTGTAATGAACCACATCATTACACATATGAATTCAGAGGAAATTTGATATTTTTTTAGATTTTTTTAATTTAATTATTTTAATGTTTTGTTTGGATCCTTGGTTTTTGTGGATGAATTTCCAATTTTTTAATCCTTTAAATCATATTTTTGAACAATGATTTATTTGGGTGAATTTTAGGGAAGTTTTTAGGTGAATCTTGGAGTTTTGGGAGCCTTTTTATTGGTGCATGGTGAGTCTACATAGTATTTTTAAGTGTGTGTACTTTACTAGGAAACCATGTAGCTTGTTTATAGTTAGTACACATGGTTTTTTTAAGTGTTCAAACTTTCCCAGGTAACCATGCAGCCTATGAATACTTGGTCCACACAGCTTGTTTGAGTGTGAAACCTTTTCCAGGTAACAATGTGGCATATGAATGGTTTGGATAAATAGTTTTTTTATGTGTGAAAATTCTTCTAGGAAACTATATGACCCAATTTAGAGGTTATTTCATGATTGGATCATGGTTTGATAAACCGTGTGACCAAACTATGAATGCGTGAATTTAATGATCTAAATCCATCCTTTAAGGTCTGAAATCCCTTTATTTTCTCTCATTATTCTTCCTACACCTAGGGATCTCATAACCTTAGACTCAGAATAATTTTATAAGAAAATAACACCTCTTATTTATGTGATTTATATGGATATATATTTACCAGATCATGGTATTCTAGGTATGTGATCATTTATTCTTCTGTTCCCCATGATTTTATGAGATCCTCTCTTCTTCCTTAGATCAAAGCCTTAAAACTGGGTTATGATTATC
The DNA here is from genome assembly GCA_963277665.1 of Viscum album. Taxonomy (NCBI): domain Eukaryota; kingdom Viridiplantae; phylum Streptophyta; class Magnoliopsida; order Santalales; family Viscaceae; genus Viscum; species Viscum album. Next base: position 3,834,191 of record OY728136.1, read on the forward strand.
ACATATGATGATATATAATAATTTTAGTTATGATTGGATTTAATTATAGCATGTTGGGGGGTTTACATTTGATCATTTCCCAAATCTTTCCCTAATGTAAGATCTAATGAGGATTCAATGGAGAGAGAAGGCTTGGTCGAGGATGCACATGGATTGGATAAGGCATGTCGATGCTTAGAAAAGGATTTTATGGGATCAGTGATCATGAATAATTTTTTTGAGGTAGGTGTCCCCTTCAATGCTTGATCTTATATGCGTCTATGGATTTAATTTATTGTATTATTCCTTATTTTAATTGTATTCTCATATTGCTTGTATGCCTCTATGTTTCTCTTATGTACCTTATTGATTGATTGGGTTCGAGTAGTAGAGTGATAGACTGAGAGACCCTTAGACTAAGAAATGAAGTGACTGTGAGGCTCTATACTTATTATGAGCTCACTTGGGTATGTAGGGTGTGCTATAATCATTTGACAACTAGGTCTCCATGATGTTACAATTCTAGTTTACTTATTGATAGACCATGGTAGGTCCTTGTGAAAATTTTGAGACATGGATAGCGTAGATGGTATTCCTTAACCATAATTTTTCCTTTGGTACATGGTGACTATAATGAAGAGGAGTAAATCCTTTTGTCTTTGAGTGGTTTAACTTAAGAGACGTGTGAGCTGACCAACCATGGGGTGAGGGTTATAATATTGGCATGGGTAATTCCTAGAGGTTTTATCCTATATTGAGGATAATACAAATGATATTTGATCAGTCTTCCTTGAAGATATGGGACAAGACCTTGTCACAAGTCTTGATAATTTCCTCAAAAATTTAACATGGGAACCATGTGGGTCTTGGTTAGGAATTTACTCTACCTATAGGGTCCAAGGTTCAAGATAATACTTTGGTTTGTAACATCACCATGGGGTGGTGTTGGGTGTTAGTAATGACATTAATATACTAAAGTTGATTTGGAATCCTTGTTAGATTTCTAATGGGTGGTATATGTGATTCTATGACTTAAGTCATTATCATAGGACTAGACTAGGTTATGTGAGTGGATGAATAGTGCATCAAATTATAACCATGTAATGTGCCATCATTCTAGTGAACAATGCAATATTCTTTTATGGTAGGAGGTCCTTACCTTATATATTTGTGGATGTTCTAAGAACTAATGCGTGTAAGATTCTATTAGACTATGTGGTTATGATGTTCCTTTTGTGAATGTGTTTACCTTGAGACCTTTGGTGGATATGAAAAACATCGGTATGCATGTGGTTCCTATGTGACCTTGGTTGTTATGTTATGCATAGGGTCATATGTGTGTGTAGTTTAGAGTGACATTGTATGATATGGTATTCTTGGTGTGCATGTGTGGCCCATGAAAGTTATGTTTTTTGTGTTGAGAATACAGGTGAGTGAGTGGCCCTTGAGACCCATATTTGATATGAAGTCAACAAATTTATGAGTAGCATCTTGAGAACTATTCTTAATATGCCTTATTTTTCCTTACCATGATATACATTTCTTGTGGAATTTCAGAGCATGTGGAGCCTTACTTCAAGAGTCGAGATTAATAGGTGGATCATTTTAATTTAGAGGGACCCTTGGACGGGATGCATGATGTCATGATGATTGGTATAGAATATGGCTCATTTTATGGCATGGGTCGGATCATAGACATATCTAATGATGTGGGAGTATACCATACTGTGAAATGAAAATTTGTCAGCTACAGGATGATTTGGGATAATTCCATGCAAGGGTGATGTGATTATACAATTATGTTAAACTTTTTAGGTGGGACTTACCATCATATGAGGATAAATACCACCTTTGGGGTGATTAATTCAGTGTTCCTGATAATGAAAACCATTAGTGTGTGGTGTAAAATTTTTCTGATAATGACCACCATCTAAGTGGGGTGTGCATTTTTCTTGATAATGGCCACTATTCGGGTGGGGGCATATAGTGTTTCTTAAAGGTAGAATATTATGGCATGACTATTAGGAATAGGGTGATAACCTATAGTGGTACTTGTGGAACATTTTATAATGTGTGGTGATAAATATTGAATTTCTTTTGAAATGGAGATAAAATATGTGTGATCAAGGTTCGTGGTGTCTTATTTAGCGCACGTACCCTTGATATTTTTGTTTATTTGTTTATGTATTTAATTTCCATACATTCAAACATATATTAATGCATTTATTAGGGGTGATTGGTGAGACCCTACTATGTTTATATTCTCACACCCTATATAATAACTTTAGTGTGTGTACATACCTTACATATGTCTTTTAGGTTGAACATAGGGATGTGAAGTGGTTTGAGATGAGGTTTCTTGGTGCGTATATGGAGATCAAGACAATTTGGACTCATATTTGTTAGTGAGTATCTTGTATATTTTACCTTCATATATATATATATATTGTTTATATATTTTTTTGATCGACCCATTAAAGGATCAATGGTATGTCCTATTTGATAAAATCATTTGATATAACATTATGTTTATTTATATTCTGGTTATCCAGATGGGTATGCTTATGTTTCATGATTTGGTTACTTATGCTATGATTTTTTAACTATGATTTACCTTGATCAGAGGGTATAGCCTCCCCACGACTTACTATAAAACCTCACTGCTATATGGAAACCTCTAGAAAATGGGGATACATGCCTGATGCTATGTAACACTCTAGACCAAATCTAGTGATTTAGGTTATGGTGTTACAAAGTGGAATTAGATATATATTATTTTACTATTTTGTGGAGTTGGTAGATAGATGGTCTAGGAATGTGTTAGATCTTGTGATGGACCACAAACTAGTGAGTCATGAACACTCTTCCAGTGGGAAATCCTGGCTACTAGGGTCAGGGATTTCTATTCTTTATGTGTGATGTTATTATCATGATATTTCTTAAAAATTATATGTTTATCAGAGTTTTGATTTATGTGGTTTGGTTCTTAGTCCATTTGAAAGGGGACTATGATCATACATCATACTAGATGTGTAGGAATCACATGAAATGTACTGACTTGTTTTTATTTTTCCCTAAGCACTTTTATGATGCCATATCATGTAGATCCCATGGAGATATATCACTTTGGTGGTGATGATGATCCATTCATCAAGAGACATGTGTGGTAACTCTCTATGATTAGATTGGGAACTCTACTCCCAAGTTGGAACTCGATGAGAGAAGGCACACCTATGAGGTAATCTTGGGATGATCACATATTTTCTTATAGTTAAGGATGTCATTAAGGGTTGAGTAGCAGTTTGAGAGTTTTTTATTTTGCTAGTGTTATAAATTGTGATATGTGCAGGGGTATTAAATTTGGGTGAGTGAATATGATTCAAATTATGTCAAGAACTATTGATTTGTCCTATATGGATTCAATAGTTTTGAAATGATGAATATTTTCATTGACCAAAGTGATATTTTCAGATGAGACCAACATCCTTATTGAGATAGGTATATATATTAAGATCATAAACCTCATAATCGATAATGCATGTATTTTAGGATCTTGATCTAGTTTCATGAGATTGTGTGACCATTTTTCTCTTGTGATATTGAGTGGGTTTAAGAAATTATAATTAGTAATAGGTTCACCAGGGGACACTCTATCTTCAGTGGAAATGTGGTGTCATAAAAACTTATTGGGAACACATTGAGGCATGAATGATTATTCGTAAAAGTAGTGAAAGTATCGGTTGGTTCATAGACCATTGGGCTTAGAGTGGTGACCTAAACTGTAGAAATTATTTGGGTGTTTCAAATGAATCTAAATGATTCTATAGAAGGGGAATTCTATTATTTTTAGGTTCAAGATAAAACTAATGGTAAATGATCTCTATGTTCCATGATATACTTAGTAAATATGAATTTTTCCATGGTGGAAGGTGACATTAGTATGGTTATTAACACCATTGTGTGTTTGGACTAGGTGTAAACTATGGTGGGTGCATTAGAAAATGACGGGAAAAAAGAGAATGACTTGAGAGAATAACACTTTAAAAGTGCTTGATTGGTTGGGGTTTGATCTCTAGGAGAATAATTAGGATATACCTAGGGTGGGGAGAACACCTTTGTGAGTGTAGGGTATAATATATATCTTCCTTGGTTCTTGAAATTCAATAATTACATTCTTAGTCTGGTGAATGAGTGAGGGTGATTAATGTTCTTTTGGTACTCGGTTCCAAGAGGGTGGTCACATCAGGTCACTGAGTTTAGTGATGAATTGTATGTGACTAGAGTCAATAGTGATAAGGATACTCCTTTGGTGGGGAGAATAAGATCAACCATGGGTGATGGAATTTATTTAATAGGATCATGAAAGTGATTAAGTCGACTGTTGATCAGTCATTATTTATTTTTGAGAATGATGTGTTGGAGTATTTGAGTGGACCTGGTTCTACTATGAATACCATATTTATGATTTATATGTGTCTTTAGTTGGAGTTCATATATTAAAATTAGATTCATGTTATGGTAGTACAAATTTTCTTGCAAGGAAGTTTGGACATGATATAAGATTGGATTAAAAGATCATCTATTGGTGTATGAGTTTGGTTATCCAACCAGGGAATATAAACTATAGATGGGTTTTTTATTTGGTTTCGGTGTTGGATAAGGTATCAGTACCTCTGGGTGTTAGTCATTATGGCCTAATTGTCCAGTTGAATCTTAGCTTTTAAGACGAGTACCATTTGAAAGGCCGATATGACTGAGATTTGTTTTGGAGTGTGACCTTTGAAGGTTGAGGTTCATCTAGATTTTATAGGTCTATAGAAGATTCTTCTTAATTAAGATAAGAGTTATGGTGGGGAGAATGTAATGACCCACATTATTACATGTTGAAATTCCATGAAAATTTGAGATTTTTCAAGGTTATTTTAATTTCAATATTTAAAATATTTGTTTGCAACCTTCGTTTTTATGAAATAATTTTCAAGTTTTTCAGCCTTTAAATCATATTTTTTTATCAATGATTTATTTGGGTGAAGTTATAAGAAGTTTTTTGGTGAATTTGGGATTTTTTCAGAGCCTTTTAGGGGTCCATGGTTAGGATACATGGATTGTTTTAGTGTGCTACCTTTCCTAGGTAACCATACAGCCTATACATAGTTAGGATGCATAGTTTTTTTTAGTGTGAAACCTTTACCAAAAAACCATGTGGCCTATTCATGTTTAGTATGAATAGTTTTTTTGAGTGTACAAACTTTTCCAGGTAAGCATGCAGCCTGTGCATGGTTTGGCTGAATGTGTTTTTTAAGTGTGTATATTTTTCCAGGAAACCATGTGACCCGAGTTAGAGGCGATTACATGGTTGATGCATGTTTTTAAGAACATATGACCAAAGCATGAACACATGAATTTAATGACCTAAATCCCTCCTTTAATGAAAAAACCCCTACATTTTTTCTTATTATTCTTCTTACACCTAGGGATCTCAAACCCTTGTACTCTAAAGGATTTTAGGTGAATCTCATCTATTATTTGTGAGATTTTGAAATATTTTGAGTGATCATATCATGGGATTCTATATATTTTTATATTTATCCATTCGTTCTATATGTTCTTGCGAGACCATATCTTATTCTTTAGATCAGAGTCTTAAAACTGGGCTATGATCATCATATCTGATGAAATATCCCCAGTTTAGTGAAGATGAAATTTGTTCCCATTATGTTGAATGATCTCCCTTAGATCATTTCCTATATCTAGTACCAAAGTGAATTTCATGAGGAGTCATTAGAGAGAGTGGGCTTGGATAAGAATGTGAATGGATTGGATGATTCATTTCAATGCTAAGATAAGTCTTTCATGAGCTTAGTGATCATGGATACCTTCTTCAAGGTGGGTTCCCCCTTTTATACTAAATATTATATGCATTTATGGGTGGAATTTATTGTATATTTATCTATTTAAATTTTGTTTTCAAATTTATTGTATGATTATATGTTGTTCTCATGTTCCTTCTTGATTTCCTAGGTTTTATTAGTACATGGATAGACCCAGAGACCATTAGACTAAGAAATAAAGTGACCATGGGGATCTAGAACCATGATGAGTACACTTGTGCATGTAGGGTGTTCTATTATTGTTTGGTAACTAGGTCACCATTAGGTGACAATGCTAGTTTACCTAGTGAGAGACCATGGTAGGCCCTTGAGATATTTTTGAGACATATATATCCTATATGGTGTTCCTTGAACATAATTATTCCTATGGTACTTGGCACCTAATATTAAGAGGAGTAACCCCTTTTATCATTGAGAGACCTCCCTCAAGAGATGTGTAAAGTAACCAACCATGGGTTGAGTGTTATCATCTTGTATTGGGTAATTACTAGAGGTGATATCTTCTCTTGAGGATTCTACAAATGAGAATTGATTGGTCTTCCTTAAATACATGGAATGAGACATTGCCATAGGTCTCGTGTGTTTCCTTAAAACTTATGTGTGGGAACCAAATGGGTCTTGATTAGGAATTGACTCTGCCTATAAGGGATAAGAGCTGAGATGGCATTTGTCTTATAGCATCACCATGGAGTGGTGTTGGGTTTTTGTATCGGTGAGTGTGGACTGAGGTTTATTAGGAATCCTTGGGATATTTTTGTCAGGTGGTATGTGTGATGATATGACTTGAGTTGTTTGTAGAGGACTAAACCATGTTATGTGAGAAAATAGATAATGTGTTGAATTACAACAATGTTACATGATGTTTTTCTAGTAATTGGTGTGACATGCCTTTGTGGTAGGAGGACCTTGTCTTAGACCTTGGTGGATGTTGCAAGCACTAGTGTGTGTGAGATTCCCTTAGACTATGTGGTTGTGATGTAATATGTGTGCATGTGTTTCCCTTCATACCTTTAGTGTATATAACACAAATTGATATGTGTGTGGTTCCCATGTGACACTGGTTATTGTGTTATTCCTAGGGGTGTATGTGTGTGTAGTTGAGAGATCCTTCGTATGATATGGTATGCCTAGTGTGAATGTGTGGCTTATGAGACCTATGTTTTCTTTATTGAGAATATAGGTGAGTGAGTGTAACTTGAGACCCATATTTGATATGTGATCATCTGATTTATGTGAGTCCACTTGAGAACTATTTTTGATATACCTTATTTTTTATGGCTATATTATGTATTTCTTATGGAATTTCATAGCCCGTGGAACCTTTGTTTAGGTATCAAGATAAAGAGGTGCCTCCTTTTTAACTAGATATCCCCTTTTAGGGGAAGAATTAAAACATGATGATGGATACAAACTACATATTGTTTGATGGTATGAGTTAGATCATAGAAATTTATACTGATGTGGAAGTATACCATGTATGGTAAATGACAATTCGTCAACTATAGGATGAATCGTGAGAATGGCATATAGGGGTGATGTGATTATATAATTAAGTCAAACATGTAATGTGGGATTTACCATCATATGAGAATAATGAACACACTTGGTATAGGGAATGTAGTGTTCATGATAAAGACCACCATCAGGGTGGGGCCTATGATGTTCCTAATAATGACCACTATTGGGCTAGGGCATGAAATGTTCCTGATAATGACACAATTAGGGTGGGGTGTGTGGCGTTCCTTAAAGGAAGAACATTGAGACATGACTGATAGGAATAGGGTGCTAACCAATTCTAGTACTTGTGGCATGTCTTGTAATGAGTGGTGATAAACATTTACTTTCTTCTTACATGGATCTGAAGTATGTATGGCTGGGGTTTGTGGTGGCTTGGTTAACACAATGATACTCAACATGTTTGTTAATTTGTTTTCACATTTACTTTCCTTACATTCTCACATATGTGATTGAGTTGATTAGGGGTTCTTGGTGAGAACCTACTGAGTTTATATTCTCACATCCTTCATGAGAACCTCAGTGCGCATATGGACCTTACATATGCTTTTTAGGTTGAGCACAATGATGTATAGTGGTTCGAGTTGAGGTAACTTAGTGTGTATGTGGAGATCGAGACTATTTGGACTCAAAGTTATCATTGATTATCTAGTATATTTTACCTTTAGTTATATATTATGTATATATATGTTTGATTGAACCATTGGATGATCAATGGTGTGTCTTTTTTGATATCATCATTTGATATGAAATCATGTTTATTGTTATCCTATTTATCTAGATGGTTATGCTTTTGTTACACGATTTGGTTACTTCTTATATGATTTTTATACTATGGTTTACCCCTATTAGAGGTTATATCCTCCACATGAATTACTATAGAACCTAATTACTATTCTAAAATATTTGGTGTATGAGGAGGTTCACCTAAGTCCTTGTAACACTCTAACCCCAACCCGATGCTTTACGTCAAGGTGTTATAGACGTGTTTTATTTTTTATCACCACCTTAAATAAATAGTTATAAAATTATATTTAAAATAATAATATGATAATTATAACGTTATTAAGGTTTTAACATTATAAACCATTCTATATCTTCCCATCTATCAATGTAAAATGAATGTATCACTCATTCGTATGTGAAAACTATTGCCTCCATGAAAGTAATATATTTCATTTTTCACTCTAGTCTTTTATTAGATATAAAAATTCTTTATAATCTAATTCAACATCTAAATAACATAAAAATAATATCATTATATTTATTTAATTAAGATATTATTCCAAAATAATTACTTTATTAACCATACTCACCCAAAGATTATAGCTTGTTCTTTTTAGGTCGGTTTAACTAACTACATGAACAATGATATAAATTTCTATGATGGATGAATATAGAAAATTTACTACTGGTGTTATTAGAAATTAATGAGAAAATAACGTTTTATTTATTGTTTTGGAATATTTATATTAGTATTTAACTTATTATTAGTATACCACCCTTTTGTTCATAAAATTACCGAACAAGATCTTCACTGAATTCATCATCTAGAATCATAACTAAAATACGTATGAAATGAAATTAAGACATCATAAATCATTATAAAAAATTTATTACCAATAATAATATTATAATAATTAACTTTGAATATATCAATAAGAATGAACACCACCATTACAAAACTAATATTAAACAAGAAATCAACACTAATAAAATCAGATGATGGAAATAAAATATAATTGACTAATATATTTGTAATAAATTATTATAAATTAAGTTTACAAAAGGTTATAAGTATGAAAAAGGTTCTTAAATAGGCAATTAAAATAATTATTTTTTATACAAGAAGTTATAGAATGTTCACCTAAGTGGGAATAAAGGTAAGGGTTTCTTGTTTTCAATTTCGACTCTTTGAGACATGTTATATTTTTTGAAAATTTATTATTATATATTGTTTTATTTTGATTTAATTCCCATGAAATTATTCTAAAATGTTTTTAATTTAATTCATGGTATATAAAAATCCAAATCGGGTTCCTTTATTTATTATTAACTCGATTCAAGTGTTAACCAACCCATACAATCTTTTTAATTCAATTTTCATTCATAGAGTTATGATTGTTATTTTTAACTTTATTTTTATAAGTTGGATATTTTATAACCTATTATTTTGTTATTATTTATTTAATCTATTTGATATGTATTTATATTTATTTCTTATAAAATCCCTTTACAATGATTCTTACTTCAAAATAAAATGTTTGTAAAGGTTTTTTCATAACTAAATTTATTTATTTGAGTTATAATGATAATTATTGAACCCCATTCTTCTAAGTTGAATTATTTTACCTTATTATTATATAAAATAGTATTTCCACTTCAATTTCTATGGATTTAAATTTTATCTTCATGAAATAATTTTTTAACAAATCATTTCTTATTGATTTTCTTATGACATGAAAGTAAACCTAAATACTACCTTATTATCATTCCTTTGATAAGGGTACTTTCCATTATATTGTGAATATTATTATTATCAGATATTTTCCTAGTTATCCACATTATTCCATTGAATGGAGAAATATTGATAATCCTTATATATATTATTTCTATATGTACAACTTTTTACCACTTAGCTATAATCATGTATGAGGTTCCTTAGGGAAAATTAAGATATATCATCTTTATCCATTAAACTTCATTGTTTGGATAACTTTTGATCATATAATTTTATTTATTGATTTGGGAAAGTATTTAATTAACTACATATGAATTAATCTATACATTTTTAGTTTTAGGGATATTTAGATAGAGAGACACTACATTTATTGATTGGGGAAATATTTCCAATCCATATACTTATAAGTTCAATATAGATGTTTATTGATTATTGAGGAATGTTGGTAATGTATTTTATATTTTATTCATTCCTTCATATGATGAATTACATAGACTTAATCAGTGATAGGTGGGGCCCATAATACGCCTTGATACATCGATAGGTCTCATGAGACAAACTAGGATGTGTATTTAATGCATGCCTACCTTTTTATTTAGATGTCTTGGCTTTGGTCTTGTAAAAAAGAAGATGTATTGTTACAATGACTTGATGTTATGTAATGTCTTGTCACAAGGCTTTGAAAATTATGGCATTATTAATTCTATCACTACAAATCTAGTTATTACTATCCATGTGATTATTTATAATGTTATGTCATCTATGGATTTATTTTAAACTTATGTGAACAATTATATGTAATTATTTGATTTTCATTTATTTTATTCCATATTATTCATGCCTTGTTTATTATATGATTACTTATGGTATAAGATTTCCCTCAGTGAGTTTTTGAGTTCACCCTTTTTATGTTTCCATTTCTTTAGGTTATGAAGAAAAGAATTACAGATGATATGTCTAAAATAATATCATGTGTGGATAATTTTTTGGAGATGTTGAAGTCTTATTATGAATTAAATAGTTTCTTATATAATGGAAAAATGACCATTAAGTGGGAAAGTAATGGGATTTATTAATTGATAAGTTGTCCTAATTATCTAAATCACTAAATGTAAACTTCATTACAATGTATGTAATGTAATATTTTCTATAAATCATGCTGTTATAGTTTTTTACATCTAAGGTGTCACAATTGGTATCATAATAGGTTTTTGGAAACTTTAGATTTTATGATGTAATTGGTTGAGGATATTATAAGTGTGACAGTTACCATCATGGGTTAATATGTTTAAGGTTGATTATAATTTCAAAGGTATATACAAAAATTTAGGTTGTTTGAGGTAATATTGAATATTTTATTTTTTGGGGAATAGGATGGGAGAAAGTTAGAGAAAAAACTAGGGATGAGTATACATGTAAGAAAACATCCTAAATGTTGTAAAATCATAGATTTTGTGGTCTCTTGAAAATTACATCCCTATCTAGATACTGGTAAGTGGATGCATCTATGGAATATATTTTCTTAAGGGTAATTACTCTAAAAAAGACTGGTTCTTTCACACCCCAATATATATAATTAGGTATGAAGCATATTTTGTTTTTTGTATTTTCAAATTTTGGGTCATTCATAGGCCATGAAGAGTGATTTTAGATTGTTTGTGGTAGGAAGAGGCTACCATCTAGTTGGTGATGGCCACTGATTTATCAGTTCAAGTGGATAGAATGCCTATAGGTCTCAAGGTGACACCAATTAGATGGTGGAATTCCACCGACCAAAAAGTGGTCTTCCACCAATTAGATTGTGGGGACTTATAGGTCCAAGATCTCTGTTTGTACCCACCAACCAACTGATGGGTCATCCTCGACTAGTTGGTGGACCATCGGTCCACCGTTGGATGACCTATGGCCCACCAATGATGCCACTATGCATACAGATTAGTACGGTATAATATTTCATTTTAGTCCAAAATAATTATTTAAATATTTAAATATTCCTAAATCAACCCTAATATGATTTAATTTGGTTTATAGGCTCCTTGGATACAATGTTGGCTCTATCCCTCTCCCCATTGGTGGATCTTCTTGCTAGTTGGAAGCTTGGATCTCTATTAAGCATATTACGGTAAGATAGATCCTTTATAATAAGTTTGATTATCTTATTATACATTAATATTATTTATTATGAGCATATATAATTAGATTTATCATTTTATTAGAGAATTATTGTTGTTTCCATAAGATCTTGGTTCTTTATAATATAATCTCTTCCACTCCCATTACCAATCTTGAAGGAAATTATGTTCTCATCAATATCGAGGTTGGTGTCTCTATCCTATGGTTTAACCCTTTACATTCTTATGTTCTCATGATATTAACATTTAGTTTTGATTTTTTTTATTTTTTTTATCTTTGGTGGAAATGTAAAGTGTTTTAAAAATTGGTTTTCGTTGAAAAAAAGTTTGTATACACATGATGTGTTTGATAAAATTCCTCAGAGAATGTTTTGAAATGGAAATGTTTTTTCAAGAATTAAAGCAATATGGAATCACTGCAGAAAATGTTTTATGAAATTTTTTTCATGAAAATGAAATGGATTTTCCTTGTAAAATGTTTTTGAAATGTAATTTTTGTTTCTTGAACATAATAAAGATGTAACAGTAAATTGGGAAGACCATAGGGTATGGGAAAAAACTAAACTCAATCCTGGAATAGTGCAATAATCTATCACTCAATACAAGAAAACCACCTATTAGTGGCAGTTTAAACTGCCGCTATATGGTTTGGCGGCGGTTTATAGAAACCGCCGCTAAACTGGGCGTTGACAATCTATTAGCGGTGGTTTTATGCATTTCACGACGATCAAAGAAAAGCGTCGTAGTACCTCATTTTGCGACGGTTTTTTGTGAATTTAGCGGCGGTTTTACGGGCTATTTAATTAGTGGCGGCTATAATCGCCGCAAAATTCAGGCGTGTCATGCGCCTGCTTAGCGGCGGTTAAAATTGCCGCAAATTCCAGCGTGATTTCACGGCGGTTTTAACCACCGCTAAGTGTATTTCCGATTACATTTAGCAGCGGTTTAAACCGCCCCTAAATGTATAAGTGGAAAAACGTTAGTAGCGGTTAAAACCGCCGCGAAATGCTGACCCGAAAAAAAATAGCATTTCTGCTTATACTGCACCACTGCCCTGAAAAACAAACCAAACAAGAATTATAAGAAAAATATAATTCTTAACAACAATTACATGGCCAATTCCTCTTGTAACTAATATGAGAAACATAATTTAATAACATCAAAGGGGCCATGCATTAACATACCACATATCAAATTCTACAGAAAGACATATGGGATTCTCAAACAACAACTAGGCATGATATATCAACTATCACTACTAATATGGGAAACATAATTTCATAACCTTTTCATCACCTAAATACATTGAATCAACCCCAGATACATTTAGAATCCTAGGACAGAATAGAGCATCAGGAATTTTGGTAGTGTTCTGATGCTTATAACGCAAAAAATGATCACCTATCCAACAAAATAATAATTTAAAAGGGTCACTAATTTGATAAGGTATATTACCCTGTTGAAAATGGCCATGATGCTGATAAAAATAAGAAAGTTTTGGAATGGATAGGTTGAGATGTTTCCCTTATACCATTCATGCTTCTATAACCAACATGAAGACCCAGATTCCCAAATGTGAATCCCCAACAGAGAAGAGCCCTCCATTTAAAAACATGGACAAGTATCCTGCTAACCAAAGACTTAGGGATACATGTAGTCTCACCTGGTATCCCCATGAGGCATACTCTCTAGCTTCTAGATTAGCGCAAAATGGTCACATGATTTTTCTTAATATATATAATCATGTTACCATGTGAAGGTCACATGAATCACATAAATATTAGTAGATCATGAAAAAATCCTCAAGAGACAACCGAATCACATAAGATAGACTAATGGCCAAGGGTGTGCATCAAAGTTCAAATAAATTACCATTGATTAGTTCATGGATTGATTAAGTGAGATATTTAGACAAGGTGATCACACAAAGAGGTCAAGTGACATGATCACATGATTAGGTCTCTTGTATGGTTCTTGTGGTAAGGTCATGAAAAGTTGTCTTGCAAAACAATCACACAAGAGAGGAGGTTTTGAGAGCTATGGAGCTTCATGTCACCGGTCAAATGAACAGCCTCTCACCCCCTATTTATAGGTAACCTCAAGGAATATGAATGGGATTATAGAAGACCAAAAGATGTTTTGAATTCCAACCAGATAAATCATAAGAGACCCATGAAGTCATTTCCTACTTCATAACTGATTCCTTGTTCCTTCGAACATCACTTTTGTGGGGGGGGGGTATTTTTTGATGCTAGCCAAATGAGAATTGTATATTTTAGGAACAAAGAAATTCACAAAGCATAGGTATTAATATATACCCAAAGGAAAGAAAATTCTAGCATGTATACATATAGATTAATCACCTAGGTCACAAGGACCATGTGAACTTCAAGGAGGCTCATGATCACATGACCCTAGGAACATCATGCAAAGGGGTTATGAAATTCATGTGATCTGTTCCTGATCATGTGAAGCCCCATAAAATAGCCCAATTAATCATGTAAAACCCCTCTGATTATTCTTTTTTATCATATGGCATGTCATCTAACAATCTCCCAATATGTTCATAAAATAAAAGTTAGAAAAGAGGGAAGCTTCATGGGAAGGGAGTTGCATTGGTTTTCATGTGATGTGGTTACGTGCCTCATAAAAACTATTAATGATCATGAAAATCACCTCAGAAAACCATCTTGATCTAGTGATATCCATTCAACATGGCTGTTTGGACATGCAACACCCTAATGAGTCCAATTCCCAATGCTGAATTTACAACAGAAACATCAAAGAGCCTATTACCATAGATCATCTAACCAATGAAACAAACACATCATTCTCTTTACCACCTGAGGTTATTATGATCATTCAAGATTAATCACTGAAGCTCCTCCAAGACCAATGGTTTTTTAAAGGTTCCATACACCACACATGTTATATATACAAACCAACCTTTCCCATATTTGTTCAACACATCAACAATACTACTCATGGTCTGATGATGCATCGTCACCCTCTCCACCTCCATCTCCTACTGCCACCTGTAAGAACATTATATTGAAAATTAAATATTGTTGCATATTTATAATTAAACTTAAAACCAATAAAAGTTTTCAAACTAAATGATTTTGATTTTTTGTGATTTACCTGCTCACCACCACTCGGTGAACTACCACTGGGGGCATATCTGCTCATCTTCTGATATAAATCAGTCAACGCTTTCTGCATAGCGGATATCTGAGCCCCTTGGTCTTGAACTATGGCTCGTAGAGAAGAAATATCCCTCTGAGCATCTTCAGGTATGGGCTGAATATAACCAGGAGTAGATGCGGCTGGAATCCCTGATGGCCTGCTAAAGACCTCAGATGGTACGAGTCCCAAACCCATCCCGCGCACTCTACCAGGATTCTCCTTCCCAAGGACTTGAGCAACCGGGTCATCCTGGGAGACTGAGTAGGACTGCCCAAAATTGGCATCCCATAGTTCTTTAATTTTTACCTATAAATAAAATATCAATACATATTAACACAGTAAAAACTGATAATAAGTTATTATAATAAAAATTTGACTTCATACCCCAACTTCTTTGGTAGGCTCATTAACAAAAGAGCCATCTGATTTTCTGTGAACATCCAACCACAGTTCAGTCTAGGAGGCTTCATGCCCTAAATTTTGTGACTGCATTAATAAAAGATAAATAAAAAATTCAATATATTAAATAGATAATATTGTATTATAAATATTTAAACTATTTAAAATATTACCAATGATATTCAGCTTCTAAAAAATCTTTTTGAGCCCGCCGTGTGAGGGATGACTTGCTTCACCCTGTCTGATGCATTCTGTCGTGAAAGATCCTGAAATAAATAAAATGTAATTTAACAGTAATGTATCCAATGTCATCTCCTCTTCATATACATGTATTAATTTAAAATGAGGATAATATAATAATATATATTTCAATACCATCTGCTTCTCATCATGATGTCTGTCAACAAAAACTTTCCACTACTCTTTCGGTACCCCATTGGGTAGCTTGTTATACATTTGTTCCAAGGTCAATGAAGTATCGTTGACATCACACCACAATCTACATTTGAAATCTTTCCATTTTTTACCAAGATTTTTCAAAGTCCACTTCCGTACTATCACATCAGCAACTATGAAGTGAAAGAACATCTGTATACAGAAATTCATTTTGAACATATTAGTAACATGACATTCAATTAAACCATAATGTAATAAAATTACCTTTATTTGAGAATCGAAAACTTCATTTTTCCAGTTTGGAGGCATATGTCTCCAATCATCATATGAAATGGGAAGGGAAATGGGCTCCGCTGCTAACTGACCTATAATCTGTCCAAGTAACCCCGCGATATCATCCGTAGGGACCCCATAAGAATCAAATGGCACGACTATCTTTTGGAAATTCAAGTTGCAAACATCTGAGATTTTTAAGTGTTTCCATGGTTTCATTTTTTTCATCTTCAATGAATAAACAATTAGTATAAACAAAATGCAATAAATTTATTTAATTAAAATTTATACCTATTACTGTGACCCTCCAGTATATCCGGGATGAACTGGAAGGGGTCTGTCGCCGCCCAACTGATGAGGCACCTGTAGGGGGAGTCGACGACTCAGCCTCTAATGGGAGGCCCTTTGATGGTGTAAGAGATGGTGTAGGGGGAGAATGTGTGGGGGTGTAGGCAGCTGGTGCCTCAGATGTCATGGGGAGTGACCCAGATGGATCGTCATTTGTTGCAGAACTAGAAGAAATAGTATACCGCTTCCTCCTTGGCATTCCTGTCATTTAATCAAATAAAATTAAGTTCAGAATATATATTTCAAAAAAATTATGCAGAAAAAAAAATTAAAAATGATAATAGATGCCCAGTACTAACAAACAAAATATATATAAAAATGATAATGAATGACTGCAGAAATGAAACAAGTGGTTGCTGCATGAATGAATAATTGTACATACAATCATTTTCCCCATCAATCATGTCAGTTTCCTACTCCATTGCTTCATCCACTTCATTCATCCTTGCAAGACTAATATTTTCAATATTATGATGGACAAATAATTCTGCTTCCTGTTGTTGATGACATTCAATTTTAGAGGTCAAATCTTCCACTTCATCACCCATATCATACAAATCTCTTTGTATTACGTGAGTAACTACACTCCACCATTCATACACAACATCATTCACATAATATACCATTTTTTCTTGTGATTCTAAGATATATGGATCATGCATGTCATGATCACCAACATCCATCAAGCGAGATAAGTTCACAGAATTAAATTGCAATGAATCTCTTTTAACACCTCTGATAATATCGACCCATTTGAATTTGAATAAAACAATAGAAAAATGTCCATGATAGTTTAATTCAATAATATCATGCAGCTTTTTATAGTATCCCACTTCAGAAAATGTAAATATACCACTATTCTGTGTTTTCAAACCCACTTCTCGATCGACTATACGAAATCTAAATCCATTCACATTATAAGCGTCGAACTTTCTAACTTTCTTTATAGGTCCTATAGAAAGAAACTTCAAATCTTCTTACAAGTCTGCTCGAGTATCAGTATTCATGCTCTGAAAAAAATATATAATTTAATAGATTTACAAATTGTATGTGTCAAACTAATATTCATATTTATTTCAATATTTATGAACTTACACGTCGTGCAAACCATTCTTCAAGCTCTTTATTCACAGCATTCGTTATATCTTTCTCATTTCGTGTTCGACCTCTCATTCATCTCTTTGTTTGTATCCTCAACTCTTTAATAAATGGATCTGCAATTTCACTATTCAGCTGCACATATCTATGTGCCTGTAATAATTCCAATTCTGTCAGTGTCACATTTGAGGTCCTCCCAACTGATCGGCCAATAGCAGGAAATATTTTTGATTTCTGATGCATTTAAGATTGAGTTGATGTGTCGTCAACACGTCCAACTCGATTAAATCTTGTCTCAATATAATCTAAATACTTGGAACAAAAGGTAAGACATTCCTCGGCCAAATAGCCTTCAGCAATAGAGCCTTATGGTTGAGTTTTATTTCTCACGTATGATTTCAAGTGCCCAAGATATCTATGAAATAAAATAATAATATTATGCATTTATTTAAATGTCAAAAATTGTTTAATTAACTGGAAAACATATAAATAAAATACCTATCAATTGGATACATCCATCAATAATGAACGGGGCCTCCTAATTTAGCTTCTTCAACCAAATGCACAGTTAAATGCATCATGATAGTAAAAAACGATGGAGGAAAGATCATCTCCATTGCACAAAGAGTCAATACAAACCTCTCCTAGAGGTTGTCAAGCTGAAATGGATGTACAAATTTCTCACATAATTTCCTGAAAAATGTGAAGAATTGGAGTACAACAACAGTAACTTTTTCAGGTAATAATGTACGCAATTCCAATGGTAGTAACTGCTGTAACAAAATATGTGAATCGTAACTTTTCAATCCATGTAACTTACGATTCTTAAAGTCAACACACCTTGAGATGTTACTCGAATACCCATCATATACCTTCACATTCTTTAAAATTCAAAGGAACGTATCTTTATCCCTATTTTTCATTGCAAAAATGGCCGGAGCATACTTTTCATTCTCATCTGGCCAGAGATCGCGTTTTATGTTCATTACTTGTAAGTATTTGCGAGCATTAAGATGATCCTTTGACTTTCCATGCTCATTAAGTAATGTGAAAATAAAATTATCACAGACATTCTTCTCAATATGCATCACATCAATATTGTGGCGCAACAAATTAAATTCCCAATACGAAAGTTTGAAGAATATACTTTTTTTCTTCCATTGTTGCGTTCTGATTTCACTTGACGATGCACTTCGGACCCATTTT
Organism: Viscum album; assembly: GCA_963277665.1. Classification (NCBI taxonomy): domain Eukaryota; kingdom Viridiplantae; phylum Streptophyta; class Magnoliopsida; order Santalales; family Viscaceae; genus Viscum; species Viscum album. Next base: position 3,853,075 of record OY728136.1, read on the forward strand.
CCGCTATCATTCAAATGATGAACCTTCCCAAATTCTGTTTCAAAATTTTCAAGCTGTGTGAATATTTCAGATCCGGTTAACAACTTTGGAGGTGGTCTACGATCAATGAAACCTTTAAATTTTGATTTTTCAGCCGAAATCTATGAGATGCATCGAGAAATCTTCGATGTCATAAGAAGCACCATTTTCTTATGTGAGGTAGCCGTTTGGGCTCAAAATAAAAGTTAAAAATGGGACAAGCCAAAACGGTATAAGTCTTCCACTAGATAAATTCCCAAGCCCAGGGAAGTCACTAATGGTCCACAGAAAAGCATCATGCATTTTGAACATTGTTTTAGAAGAAACATCAAATGTCGCAACACCGTTACTCCATAACTCCTGAAATTCTTCAATCAAAGGCTGCAAGTATACATCAATATCATTTCCATGCATTTTTTTCCCAGGAATAATCATTGAAATGATAAAATATGATTGTTGCATACACATCCACGGAGGCAGATTATAAGGGATCAAAACAACTGGCCAAATGCTATAACTTGTACTCAAAGTCCCAAATGGGTTGAATCCATCGACAGCAAATCCCAATCTAACATTCCTAGGATCAGCTGAGAAATCTGGATGTAATGAATCAAATGTCTTCCATGATTGGGAATCTCGTGGATGTCTCATTAACCCATCATTTTTATTATCTACAGAATTCCACTTCATGCGTTCGGCGGTTTTTGATGACATGAATAATCTTTGCAATCGCAGCTTCAAAGGAAAGTAACGAAAAAACTTTATAGGTGTGTTCATTTTCTTCTTCTTCATGAAATTATGTTCAGTCAGACTTCTAACATCACCCTTTGACTTCCATCTAGAAGAAGAACATTTCTTGCAATTCTGTCTACCTGAATCCTCTCCCCAATAAAGCATACAATCATTGAGACACGCATGTATTTTTATATAATTCAGACCAAGCTTGTTAACAACTTTTTTCATATCATAAAAATATTCTGGGATTTTTGCTTCAGGAAATGCATCACAAATCAATTCCAATATCATAGACATTTCCTTATTTGTAATTACACATAGACATTTGATATGGTACAACTTCAGCAGAAATGAAATCTTTGAATATTTCAAACACCCACTATACAACTCTTGATTTCCATCGTCAACTAAATCATGAAACTCATTTTTATCAGTGAAGTTTTCCATTACATTTGGATCTACAGAATCAAGAGGAGGATCCAATGATATGTTCCAATCTTTATCTACTTGTGTTACAGTCTCAAAAACATCACTTGTCACATTGCAATTTGTAGCACCCTCTTCTGGTTGTTCTGATATGTTTTGATGCTGACAGTGGTGTCTTGCAGTGCCGAATGCATCATTTATGAGGTTTTTCATTTCATTTTCCATTATCGACGAACTTGGGACCTCATTCAGTAGATTAACATCAGTGCTCAATCTTTCTGTATTGTTCGATTCTCCATGCCAAATCCAACACAAATATTGATTAGGGAATTGCTTCAGTATTAAATGTTCATAAACTTTATCTCTCTTCAACCATGTTCTAAATTTACATTTAGGACATAGACATCTTATTCTCTCTTCAACGAATTGATTAGAAATTGAAAAATATAAAAACTCATTCAAACCCTTAACATACTGAGGTGTGTTCCTTAGTAATGTGATCCAGCTTTTATCCATGTATATCACAATGTGCCTACACAAAATATACGATAGTGTAAGATTGCAAAATCATAATATAATAAAGATGACCCATTGATCATAAAGTATGCATAATATAATAAAGATGATTCATTGATCACATTTACCACTTACTTAGCATGCCCAGACAAACCAAACAAGTCTGGTCCCTAGGAGACAGCGTGAACACCTCATTGAGGAGCAGTAAGAATATCGGGTTATACAATTATCATAACACTGTCAATCACACATTTATGTTGCCTCAAACAATTTCTATCCCCACTACATTAATGAGATACATTGGTCCACTCAGATTACTTCCACACCCTTACAAAAAATACTACAACTTTCCTGAACATCTCATATACTCACATGCTTGGTCATCTCAATTAAATGTTTTATTTTATTTTCCATATCTAGAAATGGGATACCAGTCGGTATTTATAACATCCATCCAAAATCACTAATATAGAATACCAATGCATGGGTTCCCACAATATTTCATATTATATATATTATAATGATGTAAAAATTTATCAATAAATATTCATTGATCGTACACTTAATTATCCAATTTCTATATATAATATATGTCATAAAAATTTATAGCTTGGGGAATTCCATTTACTGTCGAAGAGAATTCACAAGAAATATATTCAAGGTCATATTCAACGTCTATATGTAGGAAAAAATCTCAAAAATATTCCACAAAACACATTTATTCTCTATTTATATATAATTATGCAACATATAACAACTCAATCATATATATATATATATAAATGTATATATTATGTACGTTATTCTTCAGAACCTGATAAATTTAATTCAAAAAATATTTATTTTCTTAAATTTCATAATAAATTGATCTTCTTCTACATCATCTTCATGATAATAAACTCATTCTTGAATGATATCCATAAATTGGTTCAAAATATATTTATCATGAACATACATAACATGCATCATCAAACTGTCACTTTCATCCAAATTAATAAAATTATTATAAATAGAAATAAATTTACATAGGATCTATTATATTTTTGTAACCCATTAATATGTCCATATAAACATTAATTATCATGAATAAGCCATGGGTTACCATTACATAATTCCAGATTATATTTAAGTAAATGTTGATAAACTTCGTATAGGTATATATGACCTTTATATGGATATTAATATTTCCAGTTTGTTCCAATTATGAAATGAAAATCATGATCATCATTTCACATGTACATTGAGTTTTGGTAGAACATATGCCTACTGGTTTAACACCAAAATATAGATACTAATAATACGCTTACAAATTTTACATGTAGGATAAATTTTTATCATCACATTTCAATGTTTATTTTTGAGAAACACACTAATTAAGGTGTATTTCACACATACACATAGAAAAAAAAATTATATATCTTGAAATGATAATTACATTAAAAATATTCACTCACACATACCTCATGAATTGGTATATTATCAATGAATTAAAATTAATGAATCACACAATGAACAAAAACACATTCATTGAGAGTAATTGAAACATATTGAGATGGTATAAATGAATTATATGTAATCTAGTACATCCTATATTTATGAATTCTATAATGAATTCCTAAATTATTCAAGGTAAATATGAGTCAAACTAAACCATCTCATGACTTCCCCAAACCTCTCAATACATGTTATAAGATCATTTACTTGATTATTTAAACATTTAACATGCTCAATAACTCTTTAATAGATTCTCAACCTTCAATTTGATATCATCCAGAAACATTAAACAATGAGAGTGTGGAAAAATGATTTTCTTTATTTGGTAGGAACCTTTATTCATCACTCTCAATTTCAAAATTTCATTAATTACATTGGATGTTGTATTGACATTAATATTTGTTGATAAAGAATATAACTGAACAATACTCTGAACTCTAATCTCCTTCATTGATTCTTCTCAATTACAAATAAACTCCCTTTGTTAATATAGTTATCCCCCCATCTTGATAGCAAATGAAAAATAAAAATGGAATCTTCCCTAATTGAAATATATGATTGGAATAAATACATATGCTACTCCATTTAATAGATATTATTGGAATTTTCTTCCCATCATTTTCACAAAAAAACTCATATATTCTTTCATTCCATAAGAGTTCAAAATATGCCAATATCACTTCCCATAAGTTACAAGTTCATATAAAATCAAAAGTTTAAAAATTCAGTATAAATAATTATTGATTCATAACATTTCACTTTCAATATTATGACATTCAATAAATAGTAAGTGTACATCAGATAATTTTTTTTTGAAAACAATTGCTTCCAGAATACACAATGGTGTTTTACAAAAAACCATTATCAATGTGATACAACTTCTTTATTTTAAAACATGGGGGATTACAAGATATATTAATATGATCGTTTAAGAAATTTATTGTTACATGATCATAATCATAAAAATATTTCAGGTTCCATATATTTCTTTAAAATTTTGTTATATAATCACTCCACATTGAAAAATATAATTTTTATAGTTTGATGTAGATTTTGGGGAAAAAATTCTTAAATCATTTTCAATGTTGAATGGGATATAAAATTTACTATATTTGAGAATAATTTTTTAATCTCTAGGATCGTAACACATTTATAGAGTTTCCCCTCATTGGATTATGTTTAGTAATCATTACCTTCACTTATCAATATTATAGATCAATAAAAATAATATGGAATATTTTTTTACCATATTTAGTTTCATAATTTGAACAATGTTGTTGATACTTGTTTATAAGCCAATGAATATTCTTCTCACTAGATCCAACACATTGATAACACATTATGATAATTCCCCCACTTAATTTCAATGTTTTTCATCTATTAACCATTTATTTAGTCGTGATTACCTATTCTTCAAAGATGGACACGGATTATTTAATTCATTAAAAAGATGAGTTTTATTTTTTTGGTCTTTATCAACATTACTATAAATTATTATCTTTTAATTACATATAATCAAGTACCTTTTATTTATATAATAAGAATATGGTTCAAGTGATCTTTTATTTTGAGTGATGATAATTTTTTTAAAAGAATTAAATGGTTCTGTCCCATTTATCCTCATAAACCAAAGAAAAATATTCATATATCTATTATCCATATATATTACATGGTTTTACCTTCCACAAATTTCATTAGAAAATGTCTTATGACTTTTTATTGGGATTCATCTTATATTATTCAATAGGAGATTCAACCACCAAGTCAATCCTATTTATTATCTCTTACGTTCACCTAGTTATCAGTTATCTCCCCTTTAGTTTTATATTCATGACCATCTTCAAATGGTCCATAATGTTCCCCATATTTTAAAAATAGATTAATATTTTACCTTTATGTTTGGACTCCTTCTCAACATTATTCAATATTTTATTATTGGATGTGGATGGATCTATATCATTCATCAACTATTTATATTCTAAGGAAGAAACAATTTCTTACTTTACATTATCCATATTATATTCATATTATTTATTATATTTAGTATATAAATGACATGTTCATAGTCTATATAAATATTTATCATATATATGATCATATATTTTTTACATATAAAAAATTACATGTGATTCAAATCAGTTCATGGAAGATATATTCATCCCTTCTATGTAGTGTTTTATTTCCTAATAGGATTATCATATATTTCAACTATGCTCCTCTGTACTCTAGGATTTATATAACTATTCAATATTAACCTATTGTGTCATAAATCATTGAATCCATGTTCAAACCTACAATGAAACGATCACCTACCAATCATTCTCAATATTATCACCATGCGTGAAGTCTATCAAAATTTTATATATTTTAAACCTAGTTAAATGGATACATACTTGGAAAAGACAGGTCGCCGGAGATGGAGGTCATGGGGTCGCCGGAGACGGAGGTCGCGGGGTCACCGGAGGTCGCGGGTTGCCGGACGGTTGGGGGTCGCTGGACGGTTGGGGGTCGAGGGTTGCGGGTCACCGGGGGGTTAGGGGAATAAGGGAGGGCGCGGGGGTTTGGGGGAACGATCGGGGTGGGGGGTAGGTAAGGGTCGGGATTGTTAAAATAAATTAAGGGTTTTGCGGCGGTTTATTAAAAACCACCACGAAACCTTTCGGCGAAAACGTTTAGCGGCGGTTTTGTGAACCGCCGCCACAAAACCGCCGCTAAACCCGGTTTTTATTGTAGTGACTAGGGTAGGTTCTTAAGATTACATGGATCTAGTGGGTATACTTTACTAGGAAACTAAGGATCATAAGTTTTGATTCACTTATTCTAGCTAGTCTTTCTTTTTTTACTAGTTTTTTACACCCTCATGTCGTGGATTTCCCTTTGGTTCTTTGTGGATACATTACATTCCTGTTTATTTGGAATTATTATTTTAAAATTTATTATGTATATTAATGATGTAAACCCATTAAATTCATATACTTATACCTCATGGATATATTCTATTTCATATTTCTTTGATTATTGGAATGTGGATTATTTTTTAAAAGAAAACTATAGGATGATTTTATATAGAAAATGATTTATTTTAGAATGTTTTGAAATATTTTTTATGAAATAACTAATAGATGAATGTGGATAGAAACCATATAGATTATTTATTGGGATCATACTGAGATTTAATTCTTAAAACCTTATTTTTTCTATTTGGTGTTTGTAGCCTTGGTTTTTTAGAATATAAGTAAAGAGAAGCGCGCCATAAAGAGGATGAATCTCTTGGATAATGTTTTCTTTCGATGGGTTGAGATGGCGGTGACATATAGTCACATGAATATAGATCCATGGGTTTATTTAAGTTCTATTTTTTTGGTCTTTATTTTTTTATCTATACCTTGTTATCAAGTTTTTGGATGTTACCTTTATGGTTTTCTTGCTTGTGACATGAAATTTTTTATGTATATATACCGTGATACTCCATTTGTTTCCATCTTATAACATGTCTATTGATGGTGAAATCATTCCCAGATTTCTATCCATGATACCTTGGTTCTTTTTTCTAACCCATGGTGATTGAGAATTCACTTCAAGTCTTATGGTAGACCAAGTCAGGTGAAATTATTGGATGACCTAGGTTGGTCTGTTATAGGTTGATTATCAACTCAATATTTACTTGGTGCATGATGAGCGGGCCTAAAACTATAAGACTGGATAGATAATATCAATGTATATTCTTTGTAAATTCACATTGTCTTTATAAACAATAACGAGGGTCTTAAATATATTTAGGTTAGATAACTTGATAGAAAAATTACCATGGAAAACCTAGGTTAAACTAAAAGAGTTATAGGTTGATCTAATTATATCATTATTGAACCAAAGGATTTATACACTCAAATAAAGGTTTCATCATAGAATAAATCATTGGATTTAGTTTTCATATTTATGTGATCATTTATTCTAATTTTATTGGATATTAACATAACTATTTTGGTTTTAGTATTTAGTTGGAACCGGGATAATGAGAATAAAGCTATGAAAGGTATGTTTCCAAAACCCCCTATGTTATATCAACCAACTAAGGAGTCATATGTGGAAAAAATTAGTGTGAAAAAATAGGTTTATTATGAGGAAAAATATAATTTTCCTAATCATACCTAAGATAGTAAGGTTGATACCTTAGTATAAATTTTATCTTATTTCATGCCAATCTTATTGACACCCTTATCTATTTTATTTGTATGTGATAATTAAAATTTCAAGGATGTATTTTATTTAATTTGGGGGTGGGGTGTATAATTTAACACCTTGAGATTTCAATATGTAATTATATTTTAAATAAATACTATATTGAATATCTGTTTTATATGTAACACTGCACAAAAACAAAACCACCAAACTTTTTTTGAAGATAATATTTTAATTAATAAATGAGACCATTATAATGCATCCATTGAATTGGTAAGTATAAATATAAGTAATCACATTTTGAAACCAATTTATAAATAAAAATATTTATTTTAATAACAATTCAATGATAAATTCAATGAGTGTAGCTAAATGACTAATAAGATTGATTTTTTCTTTTAGATCTAACCTTTCTAAAAATTGTATTTTTTATGATTTATTTTAATAAAATAAATGTATTATTGATAAAATATATAATTGATATGAACAATAAATTAACACCAATTTTATCAATAATATATATAAAATAATAATAAGAATATTTAATATTTTTAAAAAGTTGTTTTCCTATGAAAAGAGCTTTCATTATATATATTTTTTTATTTAGAAGTTAAATTCTAAAATTTTAGAATTATAATTTTAAAAAACCCACTTTATTTTTGTTTCATATTAACAATATTATTTTAAGATGATTTTTTTATATTTTCCCTAAATAATTGATTTTTAGGTGAATAGTGAAAAATACATTTTTACTAAAAACATAGCATTTATGACTAGAAGTATAGATTAAAAAATTATAAACATTTTTATTAGACCAAAAAATATATTTAAGGGGTAAAGTAATTGATTTAAAATTTTATGTTTAATTTATAAGAACCAAATTTAAATTTTTGGGAACTTAAGTAATATTTTACTCTAAAAACTATTTTTATTTACCTATATTAAAAATTAGTTTCCGTAACTTGTACAAATTAAAAATAATAATATGGATTTAAAATTTTATCACAAAATTTTATTATTATGTGATAAGGTTAATTTAATTTTTTAATCATAAAAGCATGATTATTAAGATTAAAGTTAATGACCGTGATAATGGTGGAAGAGTTATTTTGAAATAATTTTTGTTAAAGCGTGTAATTTTTACCTAATATATTAAATTGATATATTTTATAAAATGAATTTTTATTATTTTTACACATATATAAACATATATTACCACTCATTTAATTTTTAATTAATGTTATATATTATTTATAACACTTAATGGTGAAACACTATTTTTTTCTACAAAACTATTTTTCTATATATTAACTGTTTTAATTTAGAAATTATTTTCTCTTATTTATATTTAAAACTAGATTACCTAGATCATAAATTTAGTTTTATAACTTCAATATTTTGTAATAGTGTTTACCTTATATTTTTAATAAAATATAATTTACTTGGGTAAAAACTAGATACTGAGGTAAAAACTAAAATGATAAAATGTAAAAATATAGTGGTAAAAGAATTGAAACATCTTTAAAATATGTGTAAAAATGAATAATAGGGTATTTATAGACCTTATATCATGAAAACATTTATTATTTCCCAAATTTGGATCCATTGACCCTTTAATATTTTTGTTCCATTATTGAAAAAGTAATGAGTATTTAAAAAAATTTCATTTTCTTCACTTATAAAAGGAGATCCCTTTCACCAAATTTCTTCACACATTATAGAGACTTAGATCAACCAAAAATCAACCTTTTTTTCCATAAATTCTATTCCCATGTCTTAAAATCCTTTTTCTTTTCAAAATACCAAGCTAAGGAGGCATAAGGTGTTACCTAAGGGAGAACATCTAAAGGGAGAGGTAACATCCTGAACCGAGCACTCTTAGTTCTTTCTTTATTTTACCCCTTATGACCTATTATATCCATGAAATTATGATAAAATCAGTGTAAATAATAATATGAAATATTATTTCACTATTGGAATGTATATTTTTTAACTTCCTCCAAAACCATTAAAAAAATGAAGATGTCATCATGCGTACTTGCTGAATACCAACACTATGAATAACAAGATTTTTTTTCATCACTACCTTATATACTAGTTATAAAAGATTATTTAAAGGATTAATAAAATATTTATAACATTATTAACATTATTAGATTATAAAATATTCCCTATATTCCTCCCATTATATGGAAAATGAACTCATTTTCTATGCATACATGCGGACTACCATCTCCAAAAAAGTGAAATATTTAATTTTTAAAATTTTATCCTTTTAAAAATATCTTATAATATTATTCAACACATTAATACAGTATAAATAATATAATTATATTTTTTAATAATGATATTATTCCAAAATAATCACTTTCTTAACCATTCTCACCCAAAGATCATATCTCGTTCTATTTAGGCCAGCTTAACCACCTTCATGAACAATGTTATAAATTTATATCATGTAAAATTAAATATTGGTGTTATTATAAATTAATGAGAAAATAAGTTTTTTTATTATTCTATAAATTTTATATTAACATTTAACTTATTATTAACATACCACCCTTTTTTCCATAAAATTACCAAACAAGATCTTTTCCAACATCATCATCATGAATCCTAACTAAAATATAGTGGAAATGAAACTAGAACATTATAAATCATTATAAAATAAATATTAAAGTTCCTATAATAATGTTATAATGATTAAATTTGAATCTATAAATAAGAATCAACACCACCATTATGGAACTAATACTAAACAAGTAATCAAAACTAATAACATTTAATAATGGAAATAAAATATAATTGACTAATATATTTATAATAAATGATTATAAATGAATTTTATAAAATATTATAAGTATGAATAAGGTTATTAAATAGGTCATGAATATTTTTTATTTTCAAACATGAATTTAGATAATGTCCTCCTAAGTGGGAATAAAGGTAAGGGTTTCTTTGTATCAATTTTGAATCTTTGAGAAATTTTATATTTTTTTCACCATTTTCCATTATATATGGTGTTATTTTTATTTACATTCCATGAAATTTTTATATTATATTTCTCATTTAATTAATATGATATAAAAACCAAAACCAAATTCATTTCTTCATTCCTCATTCAATTCAAGTGTTATCTAAGACTTAATGGTTTTTGTTAACTCAATTTTCATCCATAGAGTTATGGTTGTTCTTTTTTAACTTTATTTTTATAAGTTGTTTATGTTCTACCATATAATTTTATTATGATTTATTTTTTCCTTTTTTCCTAGTATTTAAATTTCTTTCTTATAAAATCTATTTAAAATGATTCTTCCTTCAAAATATGATGTTTGTAAGGGTTTTTCATAAATCAATTTACTTTTATTGAGTTATAATGATAATTATTAAACCTGATTATTCTAAGTTGAATTATTTTACCCTATGATTATGTAAAATAGTATTTACACTTCCATTTTTTTTGGATTTACATTTCATTTTCATGAAAACGTTTTTTATGGATTATTTCTTATTGATATCCTTATTCCATGAAACTACTCCTCACTAATACCTTGTTATCATTCCTTTGGTAAGGGAAATATCCACTTTATTTTGAATATTACTGTTTTTGGATATTCACCTAGTTAGACGTAGTATTAGCTTTAATGGATAAATATTGATAATTATTATATATACCATTTCTATATGGATAAATTTTGACTAATTTTCTATAATTATGTATAAGGTTCCCTAGGGAACATTAATATATATATTATTAAATAATCCTACTTTTTTATTTAGATGAATTATGATCATATAATTCCATTTATTGATTTTTGAAAGTATTGAATTAAACATTAACCAATTACTTTATTCAGTTTTAGTTTAAGGGATTCTTACATATAGAGCTATTTCATTTATTGATTATAGAAATATTGAAAATCAGTATACTTTTTATTTCAATATAGATGTTTATTAATTACTAAGTAGTTTTTGTTATGTATTTAATAGTTTTTTCATTCCTTAATTTATGAATGTATTGGGATTAATTATTGAATGGAGGGGATCACAATATCTCCTTGATGCATCAATAGGCCTCATGAGAGAAACTTCCCTAGGTATTTGTGAGACAACCTAGAACCCAAAATCATAGATCTAGTGCTAAAAACAAAATATTTAAATTTATGGATTTTATGATAATAAACATGACCCAATTTTAACCCTTCAAAAAAATATCAATTTAAATTATTATATAACTTACATACTTAAGGACCATTTAGGTTTTTATTTTTATATAATTAAGAAAAAATATTATATAAAAACTTGAAAACATGAACACATGGTTCATAAAATTATACAAAATCTCCCAAAATTTCTTATCATATAGTAAACTTCTTAGTAAAAACATATATAAAACATTTCTCTATAAACTATGGAAAGGAATCATAATAAATGGTGATATTATATTCTTAGTAAGGGAATAAACACAATAAGGAATCATAATGTGTGAGTCAAAAGTATAATGTGATATCATAAAAGAGAAAAATCATGAGTAATAAAAAGGGATAATATAATAAATAACATGGAATCATAAGATCATGGAAACATCGGAAGTGTGGTAGCAATAAAAAAACATGACATAAGCAGAATCCAAGGATAACTACCAAGATAACATCACATGGTGGACCGAGTCCCATTGTGGATTAGGTTTACTTCCTAATCCTATACAAAACATCTCATGAGAAAAAAATTTAACCAAAACATTAGAGTGATATTTTGGAACACCCATCATAACACTTAAATTATTATTCATGCCATAAAGAAAATCAATCATAAGTTACAAACATAAGAATTACAAGTGTAAAGAAATGAGTTTAAAAATATTACATCTTATCATAATCAAATGAGAAGGAATTTGAGAAATGAACATAGGATATGTATTACCCCATAAAATAAATATATAATAATATAGGTATATATGTGAGAGACATATATACACAATTTAGAAGCATTGCATAATATTAAAGAGATATATAATATGATTTAGAGAGAGATTGGCCATAACCCAATAAAAAAGGGTGGTTCAAAGATATATCTTACTTAGAATATAAAATGTTTCCCAAATATTAAGTAAAAAAATTTATTTTAAAATAAACTTGAAATTTTTTAAAGCTAAATTCAAATTATTGAGTGTTTATAATAGTGGGAAATTCTGTTCATGTTGTATAAGTTAAAAGAAAACATTCCTTTCAAACTTTAGTAAAAAATTCAAAAGTACCTCATTCATAAAATGAAAAGAATATTCCTTTTTAATTTTTTTTAAAATCTAAACTTGTTTAAAAATGACTTTAAAAAATTATTGGATAATAATTAAAACATTATCAATTTTTTTTAGAAAACATGGTCATAGAAGAGAATGTATTTCTATATCGAAGAGATAAATATAGTCGGTTTTCCTTAAAAACATTCTTTTGGTTTCCTAATATATTAAAAAAATAAAATGAAAGGAAAACATTTAATTTTAAAAAATAAAAATACAAGAATAAAATTCATGATTTTCTTGATAGGTAGACCATAATATTTCATCAACGTAATTTAATCACAAACAATCTTAATAAACAATGAGATTGTAACATAAAACCTTACCACTTTGGTAACTTTTGAATCATACTACCCATGAAAGAATAACTTAAAATAAAACTTTAAGTATAATAATAATAAGTATATTCATGATATAACATGAAAAATGGTCTGTATAAATATCTAATAAAATAATATATGCGCATAACATTACATATTTCCTAAATAAGACAATTTGAGATGATAAACCCTTACCTCGAGTCCAAACTTTCCATGTATGTAATTTATATCATGTATAATAAACTTATATAAATTATTTGATTTTTTAAGGAAATTTTAAAAGTTTAATAAATTATTCTTAAACCATTTATTTCATTTATTTTAGTGACATATTTAATTACTTATTCAGTTAAGTCTATGTCGGGTGTTTTGATGATATTGAGCTCATATGTCCAAAATGACTTGGGTAAGTTAACTATGGTAACATTGGTAATTATTACATCATATATAGAATAAAAATTATGAAATAATTATCATTTTTATACATCAATTATAATTTTAAAACCAACCATTAATGATGTTTAAGAAAAAGAAACTATGTTACAATTATGGAAACGGTAAGTCGTTTGTATGCATGAGCAACATTTCTATTTTACAATGACCATGATGGAAAGAATATAAGTATTATTTTATATTTTTATAATTATAATAATTTTATAAATTTCATATTAATTCTTTAAATATTCTTATATATACCATCCATGTGATGTGGTAATGAAAAACATATCACATATCTTCATGAAGGTGGTAATCCATATGCACGTACGATTGGAATTATCATTTTTTAGTGGATGTAAAAGTAATAAAATAGATGATAAATTAACTTAATATAATTATAATAATTTCATAAATATAATATATATATACTAAATCCATCAGTATAAACATCTATGAGAGTTAGTTATGGAAAAAATTACAATGGTTCGTGAGGCGGTAGTCCGTCGTACACATGAATGATAGATTTATTTCTCGTTTGATGGAAGAGGAGATGGATATTGGGTATTAAATTAACAAAAAAACTTATTATTATATTTAAGATACTAATATTTTCATTTCATTATTGTTAAAGAATATTTTAATGAGCTAGAATAATAAATAAAATTAAAATTCTTGTTTAAAAACTACACCTTTTCTTCAGAAAACTGCCTTTTGTTTACACATTAAGACCTCTAAGGTTTGTATTATTCAAAAAATAAGACCTATAAAATTTGGGGAGGGATTTTCGGAAGGGATTTGGGTATATATTTTCTAAACATAAATACTTTTAAAATGTGAATAAAAGAGGAGACTAGGTGCCTTTTTATAGGGGAGGGGAGGGACACTCTTGGAATTACTTAAAAATAAAAAATTAATATAAATTAACTTTCATGTAAAAAAGGATAAAAATATTATAATTAAAATTTAGTATGACTATGGGTTGAAATATTATCATCCAATAAAATTTGGACAAGATTATATTAGATTTTTACTCTAATATCTTTGTTTTGAACTACGTTAACCCTTTTTAACAATAACCGTAATAATAAAGGTTTTACTCATTAGGGGATTAATATAGTTACTATAAATAGAAAATTTATCTATAAATGTACCATATTTTATATTTTTAAACATATAAAAATCACTTTCCTGAAGATTGGTTTTTAGTAATATTAAATCATTTAATAAAATAATATTTATCAAAAAATAATATTAATGTCTTTTTTGGAACTATTCATTTAATTTGACTTTAAAAACAACATGTAAATAGTGAAATTAGAATATAATCCTTTAAAACTTTTCTAATATGTTATTTTTAGCTAAAAAATTAATGGGAAACAATAATTCATTCAAATTATGTTACTTTTAACAAATTATAAAAATTTATTTTATTTTTCTATTAATTGAATAAATGTTGTATTAGTGTTGCATAAGAATTTAAGGTAATTATTCCATCCCTAAAAATTTAAAATAAATTATTATGATAAAAAACTATTTATCTTTCAAATAAAAATTTATCATTGAAGATAAGTTGGCATTTTTCCTTTGCAAAAAATATAATTGAAATTACAAGTAAGAAAGTGATATTTTTAACCTTATCTTTTACTTAATTATTATAAAGGTAAAAATTAACGAAATATGGAACCAATTAAAAATGATTTAGAATATTGGATGGAAATGGACAAACTCCACTCATAAAATATGATAAAGGCAATTTTTTGGGTAATTTTTAGTTCTTATAATATTATTTTTAACATTAATTACCTGATTTACCCTTACCATGGTGATGATTATTTACTATAGTTACTATTAATAATGACAAAACATAAAAGGGAAATATTTTTCAGATTTAGAAATACTAATTCCAAATATAGAATCCAATTTTTAAGATTAAATTTATATAAGTGGTAGAAATAAGTTTAATATTAAAACACAAAATGTAATGGAAATATTTTTTTCAGAAAAAATTACTTTCTAAGTCTTAATATAAAGACTCTAAATTCCCATATAATTTTTTAAAATTATTTGGGATTATTATGAGTCTTTGAAAATTGACGGTACATGATTCTGAGGCCCGAAGAGCTTAGAATGGAATTTTGAACTTTTTTTAAGGTATGTTTAGTAAATGTGCGAGCGTGATTTCTATCTTTTGAACCAGTGCTTAGATTAAAAATACGAGGGCACCGTTGAATTTGAAGTTCCAGGATTCACTTAGGTGAAGCTTAAATTCAACCAGCAAGGTTCAGAAAAAAATTAATTTTTGGACTTTAGAAAAAAATAATAAAATAACTCCATGAGTTATTTTATTTCTCTTTTTAACCTTTGAGCGACGGTGGAAAGACCGTAGAGTTGGTAGGTAATTTTAATGAAGGTCATTTAATGACCAGTTACACTTGGTTGTGTAACCACACCGATAGAAGATTAATGGGTTCATTAATTATTTATTAATGAACCACATAATTATGTGGAGAGTTAAACTTATTTTCTTTTATTTAATCTAGTCATTGACGTTGGTTTTAGGAACCCACAAGAAAACTCTTGATGAAGTGTGGGTGACATCTTTCTCCATCGAAGAATGGAGAATTTGGCGACGCCATTGAGTATTTGATCCAGAGATCGACAAACACCAATGAACACCCTTCGAACGTGGGTTCTCCTTCCCTCATCCGCAGCGCCTTCCAATAAGTTTGAGGTAGGGGTTTTGTTTAATAGTTTTTATGATTCATCTACCCTTAATGATGTTGAAAACTTCCCATGATATAACGCTAAGGTGGAGGGCACGGGTCAAACCTAACAAGGCCTAAACCCTCCGTCGATCTCGGTATTGTTTGTGTTCTTTGTCGGTGCGGCGGCTGGCTTTTGCTGGCTGCGAGGAGGTGGCAGCGCCCGAAGGTGCCGAAGTGGACAAGGCGAAGATGGCTGACACCGAACATGTTAACGATAGTGGCGCGCTGCGGCAGTGCGCTCCAGAGGAGGTACCACGACCCCAGCCGCGATGGAGGTGGACCGCATCTGCGGGTCCCGCACAAGACCAGTCCACCAGACCAGTCAACTAGAGGGGGATGCCACCATCCTGACGCTACTTATTAGAATAACCAAATAGACCATAGTCTATTTGAGAGGGGAGTGGACCCCCATGACCAGCCAACAGTTCGGGTTAGTCCAGCGGCCCGGTGGGACACACCCAGTCGGGTGGGCCGGGCCGGTCCCTCAGCCCAGCGGGCTGGGTCAGGTCGGGTCGGCCCGACTTGGCTGGACTGGACTTAAACCCATTTAGGCTCAATTTCTCTTAAAGGGTCATGTTAAAGACCTGAATTTTCCATGTATTTTTTTTTTAAAATTATATGTAATATTATGAGTCCGCGAAAATTTACGGCGCATGATTCTGATGCCCGGTGTGCTCAGAATGAATTTCTGAACTTTTTTTAGGTACATTTAGTAAACATGCGATCAAGTTTTTGTAAATTTTAAACCAATGCTTAGAACTGAAATCCGAGGACACTGTTAAACTTATAGCGCCGATATTCGCTTAAGGAGACCTTCACCTCTACTGCAGTTGGTCGAGGGTGAAAGTTAGTTTTAGTCTTTTTCATGGAGGAATAGAAAAACAAAAACAAAAACATTTTTATTTTTGAAACCTCCCATATGAATGTTATGGAGGTAGGGACCACATGAACTAAAAACCCCCAATTTGAATGTGTAGTGGTGGGGACCACCCAAACCCTCTTTAATGAGAGAAAACCTTTCAACTCCCCATTTAATTGTTAGAGACAACTAAATTAATTAAATTTGTCAACATTTAATTGTGCCAACATAAATTAATTTACTTATTTAAATTTATATTGGAACTTATTTTTCTTTGGAGAGATTGCTTGGAGAAGTGTTGGAGAAGAGGAGAATTGGGAGAACTTTGGAGGAACTCATCCACCAACGAAGAAATTCTCCTCTAAATGAAGAATTCCATCTCTATCGAAGAGCGTTCTTTGGAATCATGAAAGAGGACGATGCATGAGCCGACTTTAGAAGCATGATTGCGGAAGCGACGATCGTTGGAACCCTCTTCGCCTTCACCGTTTTTCATCGTATGACACATCAACGAACCTTCGAGGTAGGGGTGTGTTTTCGATTGGTCAATGTCATTTTTTCTCTCATGTTGAATCACCTCCCTTAAGCCACTTACTACCGCTCTAATGCGGAGGTTACGGGCCAAACAAACATGGCCTGACCCCTCTGCAAATATTGTGGTTCTTTTGTATTCTTCACGATGGAGGAGGACAACAAACGACACCGGTGGGGCTCGGGAATGGTGGCCGACACCACGAATGGCCGTGACAAAGGCGGTAGTGCGACCATGCAGCCAGAGAAGAGTTGCGGCTCATCGGCCGTAGTGGTGGACAGAGGGAAGGCAACGTTCAGCTGGCCACGTATGGGCGGCGCATGACGTGACGCCATCAAAGCAAGGTGTTGCGTCCCGCCTGTCCGCAAAAGATGGAGGAAGGTGGCCAGCGTTCGACCGACCGTGGAGGGGTAGCGCATGACGCGCCAGCAGGAGGAGAAGAGGCTGGCCATTTCGGACGACCGAGCTGGACTGAGCAGGACCCACAGCGGGTCCCGCGTGCTGCTGGAAGCTAGTGGGCCGGGTCGACCCAAACCGAGTTGGTTCGGCCCAGACCATGTCGGGTCAGGTCGGTCTAGCCTGGGTCGGGCCGGGTAGGTTCGGCCGGGTCGGACCGGACCCGTACCAGTTTCGACCCTATACGTTCTTTCATCCATAACTTTGGTACCGAAAGTCCATTTGACGAACCGTCTGTGAAGATGGAAACCTTGGAGCAAGATGGTCCTTTTGGTATACCCCACTTGAGATTTGGATAAAGTTGGGGTATGGTCGGGTTGGATCAAGCATGGATCCAACTAGGCCCTTGGGACTAAAATGCTAATAAATTACAGACCGGGCATCCGATTGATGCACCATATGTTGCATTGAGATCCATTTTACATGGAGGTACTTTGGGATATTTCCTTATGGGAATTCATGGCAGTTGTAGTATCGACTAGTAGCTTGAGGATCAGAATCTCCTGGAGACGAGCAAGCTTAGTGCGGGTACCCTGTAGCTGGCTCTGACGGTGTACTAGGATCCTATGTGGGTTTGACGATGTACTAGGATCCTATGTGGGTCTGATGATGTACTAGGATCCTGTGTGGGTTGGTCGATGTACAAGGATCCTGTGTGGGTCTGACGATGTACTAGGATCCTCTGTGGCTCTGACGATGTACTAGGATCCTATGTGGGTCTGACAATGTACTAGGATCCTGTGTGGGTCTGAAGATGTACTAGGATCGTGTGTGGATCTGAAGATGTACTAGGATACTGTGTGGGTATGATGATGTACTAGGATCCTTTATGGGTCTAATGATGTACTAGGATCCTGTGTGGGTCTAATGATGTTCTAGGATCCTGTGTGGGTATGACGATGTACTAGGATCCTATGTGGGTCTGACGATGTACTAGGATCCTGTGTGGGGCTGACGATGTGCTAGGATCCTGTGTGGTTATAACAATGTATTAGGATCCCGTGTGGATTTGACGATGTACTAGGAACCCATGTGGGTCTGATGATGAACTAGGATCCTGTGTGGGTCTGACGATGTACTAGGATCCTGTGTGGGTCTGACGATGTACTAGGATCCTGTGTGGGTCTGACGATGTACTAGGATCCTGTGTGGGTCTGACGATGTACTAGGATCCTGTGTGGGTCTGACGATGTACTAGGATCCTGTGTGGGTCTGATGATGTACTAGGATCCTATGTGGGTCTTCCTCTTAACAGAGTAAGATGATTCAGTAGTTATATCTAATCATCTTTACTACCACACCTAAGTTATACCAGATGTGAGCTGAATCCGTACCTGTGTGATACTTTCCTTCTTCGTAATACCTTGGTGGTATTCTTCTATGTGGAATACCTATGTGGTACTTACCTTTGTGGTATTCTTACCTTTTTGGAATAGTTGAGATTTGGGATTTTGGGTTAGACCCTGTGTTTCTCATGATTGAGATGGGTATACTTGATAACATAGGTATATGTATGGGCATATACCTAAGTAGGGTTGTCAGTTGATTTCACGCTTTGTGGTTTATACTTTGTGGATTTTGTGATACCTTGAGGGTCTAGGGGTCCCTAATTAGTGTCATTATACTCACCCCTGCATGGGATATGCCCACTCCTTGTTGTGTTTGGTGCAGACGACAGACAGTGCTGATCGGGGTTGAGGGTACCAGGACTAGACAGTGCCTGGAGGTGGACCATACGGCGTGTCTGTACATAGAGGAGACGGGCGAACATGGAGTGATGAGGAGGCAATCTGTACCTACCCTTCATGTAGGAACCTATAAGGACAACCTAGTAGCTTTCTTTATCTCTCTTCAGTTGTATTGTATTTCAGTTGTACTTGTACCTTTATTGTTGGGCTTGTATTCCAGCCCCTCTTACTTTCAGCACTCTTTTTTCTATACAGTTTACTTGTATTCGTATCTTGTTGTGTTCTTGGTTGAGTGTGTTTACATGTTATAAAGGAAATGGATTCCTGGTTTTAGGGGATACACATTTCAGTGCTAGTCGCTATCCCCTGGGCTATGGAAGGCAGGCTTGTGGTAGTCACAACATGATCTCCAGGGGATGGGTCGTGGAAAATTTGTATTAGAGGAGTCAGTTATACTATTAAAAATAGGAATCTGATCTTTTTCTTATGACAATAGTGTTAATTTTTGTGAGTGTGGTTATCAGTTTAGGGAAACCAATGTTGGTACGGTGGCTGATGTATCCATACACCAGGACCCTGACGTCTGATTTCCGACTTAGTGCATGAAAACACTAATTTTGTGTGTGTTTTTGAGAGTTTCATTTGTGATATATTTGAGTCAGGTCACCAGGTATAACTTATTGATCATGGCACACCTTTTTCTTTTCAGGATGCCTCCACATAGACAACCATCCAGGGTTTTGGGTATAGTACACACTTATATCCCACTGAGCGATGAGGCCTCGGTGTAGGGGCCACTTCCAGTAGAGGCACCAGTGGAGGCCACAACGGTACCATTACCTATTGGGCCACTGATGCCACCAGCCCCAGCAGCAGAGAGTGCATGACGCTTAAGCACGTTGCACGAGTTCCAGTGCCAGAGGCCGCCTAGGTTCAGGGGAGAGATAGACCCACAGGTGGTTGAGGATTGGTTGGAGGCCGTAGTGAGAGTCTTTCGACTGGTAAGTACACCAGATGATCTCATGGTGATCCTTTCCGCTAGTCTTCTATAGGCATCAACAGGCAGAAGGTGGAGCTTGATGCTCCAGGTTTACGATGAGGTGACACTTCTCTGGGCAGACTTTGAGAGTTTGTTTTGGGAAAATTTTTTCCCAAAGACCCTTCACAAAGTGCGCATTCAGGATCTTATTCATCTACATCAAGACAACATGACTTTAACTTAGTACTCAGCAAGGTTCACTAACCTCTCATGCTAATCCACTAATATGGTGCGATACCCATTCTTTAGGGACCAAACCTTTGAGAGGGGACTCAGGTCAGAGATCAGGTCTTTGACGATATTTCTCAGCATCCCGATGCATGCGGGGGTGTTAGAGTGATCCCTATTAGTAGAAAGTTTTCTTGATGAGCAGTCACCAGCAGCGAGACCCACCACTAGTCATCACGTAGCAGAGTCTTCTATAGCTGGTAGCAGACATATGTCATAGAGTTCCAAGAGGACCAGACCTACAGGTGGACAACTGCAGGATATAAGGTCAGTTGTGCGGGGTATCGGAGACAGAGCCAGTCATGTGAGGAACATGCAATGTTTCACATGCGGAGGGTAGGGTCACATGGCTTGTAACTATCTAACCTGCTGTTTGGATGATCAACAGACGGTCGGAGAACTGGCCAGGCAGAGACAGAGGTTCGACCAAGGAGGTCTGTAGGGAGTAGGAGGACGTGGCAGAGGATCTGGCGGTGGGCGATGATTCAAGGTGTTACCGCCCCCACCACCAGGTGGTCCACCCCAACCATAGGGAGCAGGTGGACAGGGGTGAGCTCAGCTCTAGGAAACTAAGGCCTACGACCCTAGCACTCCGGAGATGATACGAGGTATGATCTGTGTCTACTCCACCTTAGATGAAGTTCTTATAAACATAGGTGCAATCATTCTTTTATTGCCACTGGCCTCATTGGGAGCTCGGAGATTCTGATAGATCCATTGGCTCGACCCTTACAACCAGAGACTCCTATGGGAGTGGATTTGATGATTACGCAATGGTGCTAGCAGTGTGATATTACTCTAGGAGGTGAGAGTTTCGGGTGGGATCTCCTAGTTGCGGCGTCGAGGCCTTACAATGTCATCTTGGATATGGACCGGTTATCTGCAGTCCATGCTCAGATTGATTGTATTAGGCACAAAGTGCGGTGTGTCCATATGGATGGGACCAGGTTTACCTTCACCAGTAAGAAGGGAGACTTTGCAGCACAAGATGGACTTACCTGGAGAAGGGTACAACTTATTACACATCAGTTGGCTAGCCTTACCCTTAGAGTAGTTGACATGGAGAGTCCGAGCTATCCTGTAGTGGTGGACCAGTATGCAGATGTCTTCCTTGATTATGTTCTAGGTCTACCTCCTCATAGAGAGGTGGACTTTTACATTGATTTGTACCCCGTTGCAACACTGATATCTACACCATCATATCAGATGGCTCCTGTGGAGCTTCGTGAGCTGCAGGTACAATTAGAGGACTTACAGGGAAAAGGGTTCATCCAACCCAGTGTTTCTCCTTGGGTAGCCCTGATTTTGTTCACCAAAAAGGAGGATGGGAGCTTGAGACTTTGTGTTGACTATTGGCACTAGAACCAAGTGACTGTGAAGAACAAGTACCCACTCCCAAGGATTGACGACCTCTTTGATCAGCTGAAGGGAGTATGATGGTTCTCAAAGATAGACCTCAGATCAGGCTATCACCAGCTCAAAGTACGAGATGAGGATGTGCAGAAGACGAATTTCAGATGTCGGTATGTCCACTAAGAGATATTTGTTATGCCATTCGGTGTGACCAATTCCCCCGCAGTGTTCATGGGATTCATGAACACAGTCTTTCAGCAATACCTTGATTGCTTTGTAGTAGTCTTCATCGGTGACATTCTGATATACTCGACTACTGAGGAGGAGCATGCCTATCATTTACAGATAGTTCTGGACACACTTCGAGAGAATCAAATTTATGGTAAGCTCTCGAAGTGATAGTTCTGGATCCAAGTGATTCATATTCTAGGACACGTCATCATAAAGGCTGGAGTTGCAGTGGATCTAGTGAAGATTTCAGTGGTACTTTCTTGGGAGCCACCTAGGAGTGTGACAAAGGTATGAAGTTTCCTGGGTTTGGATGGATACTACCAAAGGTTTGTGCCAGATTTCTCCAGAGTTGCAGCACCTTTATCATTGTTGATGAAGAAGGGGAAACCCTTCATGTGGATGGAGATATGCCAGTGGAGTTTTCATAATCTGAGGTAGAGTATGACTAGTGACCCCATCTTGAGGATTCTAGAGTAGGGAGTTGGGTACATATTCTACTATGACGAATTAGGGAACAAACTCAGATGTGTCCTGATGTAGTAGAGATTAGTTATCACATATGGTTCTTGATAGCTGAGACAACTTGAGTAGAACTACTCTACCCATGATCTGGAGTTAGCAGTAGTGGTCTTAATCTTGAAGATGTTGTGACATTACTTGATGGGAAGGCGTTTTATGGTTTAATATGATCACAAGAGTCTTATGTATATATTCTCTCAGAAGGACTTGAACCAGAGAAAATGACATTGGATCGAGTTAATCTAGGACCATGACTTCAATATAGTCTATACTCCTGGGAATGAGAATGTTGTAGCCGATGCACTCAGTAGGAGATCTGGTATACATCTGCTAGGTGAGGCGATAGAGCAGCTATCCACTTTGCATATATCCTTTGTGGATCGAGATGGATAAGATTTTATTCAGTCTCTTACAGTCACTCCCCCACTTCTTCAACGAGTCAGGGAGGCGCAGCATGGGGACACTAACAGTGAGGCTCGACATGCTCAGATATCCACAGGGTAGGAACCTAATGGATTTTTTGAAGGTGGAGAGCAAGCCATCCTTTTTAGAGGACATACCATGGTACTAGGGTTGCTTCAAGAGGAAGTGTTGAGGGAGTTCCACACATCCCCTCTAGCGGTACATCTAGGAGTGGTGAAGATGTACCAGGACCTCCGATGACAACACTGGTAGTCGGGAATGAAGAAAGTAGTAGCAGAGTTTGTCTCTCGGTGCCTCACTTGTCAGCAAGTGAAGGCGGAGCATCAGGTACCAGAAGGCCTAGTTCAACCTTTAGTGGTCCCAGAGTGGAAGTAGGATGGGATATCCATGGACTTCGTGACATTACTTCCATGTATATCCAGGGGTCATGATTCTACCAGGGTGATCGTCGACCGACTCACCAAATCGGACCACTTACTACCGATCAGATAGCAGGGTTTAGTAGAGAGATTGGGACACCTCTATGTGTAAGATATTGTGTGGATACATGGAGTAACCTTGATTATTGTCTTTGATCATGATTCACATTTCACTTCCCATATTTGGAAGGGGTTGTAGGAGGCTTTCGAGATGTAGCTTTGTTTGAGCACTGCCTTCCATCCTCAGATAGATGGCCAGACTGAGCAGACCATTCAGACCCTCGAGGACATGTTGCATGCTTGTGTCCTCGACTTCAGACACAGTTGGGAGGATCACTTTCCTTTTGTAGAGTTTTCATACAAAAATATCTATCACTACACCATCAGGATGACTCCTTTCAAGGCATTGTATGACCAACCTTACAGATCACCTTTGTGCTAGACTGACCCAGGGGAGACAACACTCATGGGACCAGATATGGTATGGGATACCACAGAGAAGGTGCAGATCATCCAGAAGCAGATGAAGAATACAAAGAGCAAGCAGAAGTCTTATGTCGATAGGAGATGGAGACCTATGGAGTTAGAGGACGGTGACCACATCTATCTATGGGTCTCAACACGATGAGGTTTACGGAGATTTAGAAGAGGCAACAAGTTATCTTTGAGGTTCATTGGACCCTTCTAGGTCCTCAGCAGAGTTGGCGAGGTATCTTACTTCCTAGAACTTCCCCCTTAGTTGCACTGGGTGCACGACGTCTTCCATGTATCCCAGCTGAGGAGATACATGCACGACCACTGAACATCGACGATGGAGCGACATTTACGGAGGTTCTAGTAGAGATTGAGGATCGACAGGAGTGGGTCCTTCATGGGTGGTCGATAACTCTGGTGCGTGTTCGCTGGCAGCATAAGAACCTCCAGGAGATCACATAGGAGCGGGAGCCTCAGATACATGCTTAGTACCCCCACTTGTTCCCCTAGTTTGAGTTGTGGCTTATGGGGATGCAAAGCCCTGAGGTGGAGAGAATGTAAAGACCTGAATTTTCCATGTAATTTTTTTAAAATTATATAGAATATTACAAGTCTGCAAAAATTTACGGTACGTAATTCCAAGGCCCGGTGTGCTTGGAATAAATTTATGAACTTTTTTTTGGCTACGTTCAGTAAACATGTGAGCGAGTTTTTTTAACTTTTAAACCGGTGCTTGGAATAAAATCCGAGGACCCCGTTGAACTCGTAGCGCCTGTATTCGCTTAAGGAGACCTTCACCTCGACTGCAGTTGGTCAAAGGTGAAAGTTAGTTTTAGTCTTTTTCATGGAGGAATAGAAAAACAAAAATATAAACATTTTTATTTTTGAAACCTCCCATATGAATTTTATGGAGGTGGGGACCATCTAAACTAAAACCCCCAATTTGAATGTGCAGTGGTGGGGACCAATCGAACCCTCTTTAATGGGAGAAAAAATTTTAACTCTCCATTTAATTTCTTGAGCCAACTAAATTAATTAAATGTGTAAAAATTTAATTGTGCCAATATAAATTAATCTACTTATTTTAATTTATATAGGCACCTCTTTTTATTTTGAGAGATTGGTTGATGAAGGGTTGGAGAAGAGGAGAATTGGGAGAACTTTGGAGGAACTCATCCACCAAAGAATAACTTCTCCTCCAAAAGAAGAAACCCATATCTATCAAAGAATGTTCTTCAGAATCAAGAAATAGGATGATGCATGAGCTGACTTCAGAAGTGTGATTGCAGAAGTGATGATCATTGTCACCCTCTTCGCCTTCACCATTTTTCATCGTACGGTACATCAATGAACCTTTGAGGTAGGGGTGAGTTTTTGATTGGTCAACGTTAATTTTTCTATCATGTTGAATCACCTCCCTTGAGGTTCTTGCTACCGCTCTAATGTAGAGGGTATGGGCCAAAAAAACATGGCCCAAACTCTCCGGAAATCATGTGGTTGTTTTATATTCTTCGCCATGGAGGATGATGAAAACTGACACCGGTGGGGCTTGAGAATGGCGGCCGGAACCACAGCTGGCCGCGAAGAAGGCCACGACATGACTGAACTGCCGGAGAAGAGCCGCTTCTTGTCATCCGTGGTGGTGGACAGAGGGTGGCCGATGTTCAGCTAGCCAGGGAGGGGTGGCATACGACATGCCGCCGTTGGAGCAAGGGGCTGTGACCCGGCTGGCTGCGGAGGATGGCGGAAGGCAGCCGACATTTGGCCGGCCATGGAGGGGTGGTGCATGACACACCACTGGGAGGAGAAGGGGCCGACCATTTCGGTCAGCCAAGCTGGACCGAGAAGGACCTGCAGTAGGTCCCGCATGCTTCTGGCGACCGAACAACTTCGGCTGTTTGGTGTTTGAGGGTGGGGGGCACGCGACTACCCCCCACATGCAACCATGCCAGGCTGCACCGGTGTGTCGGGCCGGACCCAGTGGGCTGGGACGGAACCAGAGGGCCGGGTCAAGCCGGGTCGGACCAGACCTGGACCAGTTTCAACCCTATACGTTCTTTCGGCCATATCTTTGGAAATAGATGTCCGTTTGATGAATATTCTATGGTTCCAGAAACCTTGGAGTGAGGTGGTCCTTTTGGTATACCCCACTTGAGATTTGGATAAAGTTGGGGTATGGTCGGGTTGGATCGCGCACGAATCCAACTGGGACCTCAGGAATAAAAGGCTAATTACTTACAGACTGGGCGTCCGATTGATGTACTGTCTATTGTGTTGTGACCCCTTTTACATGGCGGTCCATTGGGATACTTCCTCATGGGACTTTGTGGAAGTTGGAGTATCTACCAATAGCTTGAGTAGCAGACTCTCCCAGAGATGAGAAAGCTTAGTGTGGGTACCCTGTAGCTAGCTGTGACGATGTACTAGGATCCTGTGTGGGTCTGAAGATGTACTAGGATCCTGTGTGGGTCTGATGATGTACTAGGATCCTGTGTGGGTCTGACGATGTACTAGGATTCTGTGTGGGTCTGACGATGTACTAGGATCCTGTGTGGGTCTAACAATGTACTAGGATCCTGTGTGGGTCTGACGATGTGCTAGGATCCTGTGTGGGTATGACAATGTACTAGGATCCTGTGTGGGTCTGACGATGTTCTAGGATCCTATGTGGGTCTGACGATGTACTTGGATCCTCTGTGGGTCTGACGATGTACTAGGATCCTATGTGGGTGTGTAATTTAGGATCCCACGTGGGTCTGCCTCTTAACAGAGTAAGATGATTCAGTAGTTATATCTAATAATCTTTACTACCATACCTAAGTTATACCTGGTGTGAGATGAGTCCGTACCTATGTTGTACTTTTTTTCATGGTAATACCTTGGTGGTATTCTTCTGTGTGGAGTAATTGTGTGGTACTTTCCTTCATGGTATTCCTAACTTTATAGAAAATTTGAGCTTTGGGATTTTGGGTTAGACCCTGTGTTTCCTCATGATTGAGATGGGTATACTTGATAACTTAGGTATATGTATGGGCATATACCTAAGTAGGGTTGTCAGTTGATTTCATGCTTTGTGGTTTATCCTTTGTGGATTTTGTGAGACCTTGAGGGTCTAGGGGTCCCTACTTAGTATCATTATACTCACCCCTTCATGGGATTTTCCCACACCTTGTTGTGTTTGGTGAAGATGACAGACAGTGCTGATCGGGGCTAAGGGTACCAGGACTGGACAGTGCCCGGAGGTGGACCATACGGCGTGTCTGTACATAGAGGAGACGAGCGAACATAGAGTGATGACGAGGCGATCTATACCTACCCTTCATGTATGAACCTCAGAGGACGATCCAATAACTGTCTTTATCTTTATTCATTTGTATTGTATTTCAGTTGTACTTGTACCTTTACTATTGGGCTTGTATTCCGGTCCCTCTTACTTTCAGCACTCTTTTTTCTATACATTTTACTTGTGTTTGTATCTTGATGTGTGCTTTTTTGAGTGTGTTTATAGGTTATAAAGGAAATTCCTTCCTAGTTTTATGGGATATTCCTTTCGGTGCTAGTCTCCAGGCCTTGGCCTATGGAAGGCAGGCTTGGGGCAGTCACGACACGGGCCTCGGGGGATGGGTCGTGATAGGGCATTTCTACTAAACCAGATGTCCATTTGATGAACCGTCTATGATGATGGAACCCTTAGGAAGAGGTTTTACTTTTTAGATACTCTACTTGATTTTTGAAGAAAGTTTGTGTACAACCGGGTTGGATCAAACCCAAATCCAACTGGGCCCTTAGCATTAAAATGCCTATAACTTACAAACCGAGTTTCTGATTGGTACGCTGTTTGTTGTGTTGGAACCCTTATGACATGGCAGTTGTTCGGGGTACTTCTTCATGGGACTTAGTGGTGGTTGAGGTATGACATATGACTTGAGGATAAGATCCTCCCAAAATCAAGCATGCTAAGTGCGGGAATCGAGTGGATGGCTGTGACGTGATGAAGCACCTAACAATCCTCTATGGGTTATTAGTTAGAGATCCTATGTGGGTCAGCACATAGAGACCCTCTATGGGTCAGTATTTAGAAATCATCTGTAGCTCAGCACCTAGTGACTCTCTATGGGTCAGCAGTTAGTAATCCTCTATGGGTCAACAACTAGCGACCCTCTTTGGGTCAACACTTAGCGATCCTCCATGGGTCAGCACTTAGCAATCCTCCGTGGATCAGCACCTAGTGATACTCTGTGGGTAAGCACCTAGAAATCCTCTGTGGGCTGACACCTAGAGTCCTTGTTTGGTCTAGAAGAAAAATTCTCCCAAAAGAATAAGATGATATAGCTTTATGATTAATCATCTTTATTCATGTTCCTTAAGTTATATACTTGGTTTGAGTTGAGTCTTTTATTTGTGCTTTGTGATTGGGATCATGCTTTGTGGTTTTTACTTTATATAATTCTAGGATACCTTTAGAGTCTCGGGGTCCCTACTGGGTATTTTTATACTCACCCCTGCATGGGCTTCACCCACACCTTGTCGTGTCTTGTGCAGATGACAAACAACTTTGACCAAGGTTAGGGAACTAGGACTAGACGGTGCACGGAAGTGAACGATTGACGTAGAGAGCCGTAATGAAAATCTGTACCTACATTTCAGGTAGGATCCTTGGTGGATGAACTTAGGATATGTTTTCCTTTTTTTAGTTGAGTTTGTATTCTGGCCCATTCTGCTTCAGTTCACACATTTACTTTCAATAGTTATACTACGCGGTTTGTTCTTGTTGTGTACCTAGTCTGTGTGTTTGATGGTTTAAACGAAATTCCTTCCTATTTTAGGGATATTTCTTTCTAGTGCTATTAGCCAACCCCTATCCTATAGAAGGAGGGTTTGGGGTAGTCACAACACGAGCCCTGGGGGATGAGTCATGAAAAAGTGGTATCAGAGGGGTCGGTTCTACCAGAAGGACTAAGAGTCTATGTTTTTCAATGGAGCAATAGTGTTAAGAGTCATTATTTTGCGTTTTATTTCAGAGATTCCAGTGTTGGTGTAGTGGCCGACGTATCCATACACTAAGACCCTGAATTCTGATTTATGACTCGGTGCATGAAACCACTATTTGCGTGTGTTTTGAAAATGTTGTTTTTCTTTTGATCTCTTTAAGTCATATCACCAGGTATAACTTATTAAATGTGGCACACCTATTTCTTTATAGGATGCTTCCTCATATACAACCAGCTAGAATTCCAGTGAGAGATCATGATGAAGACCCATTGAGAAAAGAGGCGTCGGTGCAGGGCCCTCTTATGGCAACAGCACCTTCGGGTGGTGTACCAACAACACCAATACCCATAGGGCAGTAGACACCACCATCCCCACCAGAAGACCATGAATTCTGATTGATCACATTTCATGAGTTCCAGAGATAGAGGCCTTTGATGTTTCAATGTGATATAGATACCTAGGTATTTGAGGTCTAGCTGGTGGCTGTGGCACGAGTTTTCTGCTTGGTTGAGACACCAGTAGACCAGATGGTGATCCTAGCTGGTAGCCTCTTCTAGGGAACAATAGAGAGATGGTGGAGCCTGATGATCCAGACACACAAGGAGGAGACACTCTCTTAGTTGGACTTTGAGATCCTCTTTAGGGTAAAGTTCATACCAAATAATTTACACTTTGTGCATATTCAGGAGCTCCTGTACTTACAACAGGGTAGCCTGATAGTAGCCTAGTACTCGAAGAGATTCAACAACCTTTCTTGATACTCCACCAACATGGTACAAGACCCTTTATTCATGGCTCATACCTTTGATCAGGGTCTCCGATGGGATATCAGCGCGTTGATGGTATCCCTTAACATCCCGACACAGGCTGGAGTGCTAGAGTGAGCACTATTGGTGGAGAGCTTTCTTACTGATCAGGTAATAACAGTGAGAGTTACCACCAGACGATATGTAGCAGAGTAATATACAACAAGAATTAGGTAGATGATGTAGAGGCCCAAATGGGCCAGACCTTCTAGAGGATGACCCCAGGATGCAGGGTTAGAGGAACAGAGCTCATGAGGCAGAGGAGGTCATATGAGGACTAGAGACTATTACTCTTGCAGCGGATAGTGGCACATGGCTTGCGATTGAAAAAATCCCCACATGGACAATTAGTAGATAGTCAAGGGACCTATGAGTCAGCGATAGAGGTTCGAGAAAGGAGGTATGTAGGTCAGTGGATGTGGCAGAGGATCAGACCGTGCAGTAGGCGGTGGGTGATGGTTTGAGGTTCTACCTCCACCACCTCCAGGTGGTCCACCTTGACCTCAGGGAGCAGGTGGATAGAGATGAGCTTATTTTCAGGTAGCTGAGGCCTATGAACATGAAATTTCAGATATGATATGAGGTATGATCTATTTCTACTCCACCATAGCTACAGTTCTTATAGATAGAAGTTCCAGTCACTCTTTTATTACCACGACTCTCGTTCAGAGCTCGAAGATTCAAGTGGATCTGTTGGCCCGATCCTTATAATTGGAGACTTATATGGGAGGGGATTCAATGATTACAAACTGGTGATAGTAGTGTGAGATTACTCTAGGAGGTGATAGATTTGGGTAGGATCTCTTAGTAGCAGCATTGAGGCCTTACGACGTCATCTTGGGTATGGACTGGCTATCCACATTCCATGCTCAAATCTACTATTTTAGGTGCAAAGTGTTGTGTGACTGTAAGGATGGGACCAGGTTTTCCTTTACCGACAAGAAGGGAACCTTTAAATCTCAGGATAGGCTCTCTCATAGGAGGGTAGAACTGATCACTCATCAGTTGGATAGCCTTACCCTCAGAGAAGTTGATGAGAGAAGTCCGAGTAATCCTGTAGTGGTGGACCAATTTGCTGATGTCTTTCCTGATAATGTTCCGGGACTACCTCCATGTAGAGAGGTAGAATTCTACATTGACCTATACCCTGGGATAACACTGATATCTACACCAGCATATCAGATTTCTCCTATGGAGCTTTGTGAGTTAAGGGTACAACTAGAGGACTTGCCGGGGAAGGGGTTCATAAGGCCCAATGTTTCTCCATGGGTAGCCCCGATTTTGTTCTCCAAGAAGGAATATGGGAGTTTGAGGCTTTGCGTAGACTATTGGATCCTAAACCAGGTGACCGTGAAGAAAAATTATCCACTCCCAAGGATTGATGATCTCTTCGATCAGCTGAATGGATCTCGATGATTTTCAAAGATAGACCTCAGATCAGGCTATCCTCAACTCAAGGTACGAGATGAGGATGTACTGAAGATGGAATTCCAATGCTTGTATGGCCACTATGAGTTCTTGGTGATGCGTTTTGACATGACCAACTCCCCAATAGTTTTGATGGAACTCATGAATAGGATATTCTAGTCTTACCTTGATCACTTCGTGGTGGTCTTAATTGATGACATCTTATGCACTCAACATCGGAGGAGGAGCACGCCACTCATATGCAGATAGTTCTGGATACACTTCGAGAGCACTAGATTTATGGTAATCTCTCAAAGTTCTAGTTCTGGATATGGGAGGTCCACTTTATAGGACACGTTATCTCATAGGCTGGAGTTGCAGTGGATCTGGCGAAGATGGAGGCAGTGCTTGCTTGGGAGCCACCCAGGAGTGTAACTGAGGTGCAGAGTTTCCTGGGGTTGGCTAGATAGTACCAGAGATTTGTACCTAAATTTTCTAGAGTATAATCACCCTTGTCAGCTTTTACAATGAAGTGACATCCTTGCTTATGGACTAAGAGATGCCATCAGAGTTTCTAGGAGCTGAGGTAGAGACTGATGAGTTACCCCATCTTGAGGATACCAGAAGAGGGAGTTGGGTATGTAGTCTACTACGACGCATCTGGGACTAGAATAGGATGTTTCCTAATGTGGGAGTGAGTGGTGATTGCCTATGACTCATGAAAATTGAGATAAAATGAGCATAACTATGATACCCATGACTTGGAGTTAGCAGGAGTGGTCTTTTCCTTGAAGATGTGGCGACACTACTTGCTGGGTGAATGATTTACTCTCTATTATGATCACAAGAGTCTTAGGTATATCTTCTCATAGAAGGACCTGAATCTAAGATAGTGGTGATGGCTATTGATCCTCCAAGACTATGACTTTGAGATAGTCTGCACTCCTAGGAAGGGTAATGTGGTGGTAGACGCACTCAACAGGAGGTCTAGTTTACAGTTTCTAAGTGAGGCGACAGAGCAGCTATCTATGTTGCAGTTATCCTTCATGGATAGAGATGGAGAATCTTACCTACAGTCTATGACAGTCACTCCCCCACTCCTTCAACGAGTCCGGGAGGCTCAGCTTGGGGACAATGACTGCGAGGCCTGATGTGCTCGGATATCCTCTGGACGGGCTTCTGAATAATTTCTAAAGCAGGGGAGCACGTCATCCTTTATAGAGGATACACCATGATTCCAATGACTCTACAAGAGGAGGTGTTGAGGGAGTTCCACACATCACCTTTGGCGGTATATCCTGGTATGGCGAAGATGTAACAGGACCTTCGACATCAGTACTGGTGACCCGGGATAAAGAAATCAGTGGCTGAGTTCATTTCACGATGCCTCACTTGTCAACAAGTGAAGGCCGAGCATTAGGTTCTAGTAGGTTTAACACAACCACTTGAGGTGATATAATGGAAGTGGGATGATATCTCTATAGACTTCATGACAGGGCTACCACATACGTCCAGGGGCTGAGATTCCATCTGGGTGATTGTTGATCGACTCACCAAATTGGCCCACTTACTACCCATCCGAGAGAAGGGATCAGTAGAGGGCCTGGGATGCCTCTACATACAGAAGATTGTACGGCTTCACGGGGTACCATCAAAAATCATCTCAGATTGTGAATATCTTTTTACATCCTGATTGTAGAAGGGATTATAAGAGGCGTTTGAGACTCAGCTATGCTTGACCACCGCCTTTCATCCTCTTATAGATGGTAAGATGGAGCAGACCATATGGACACTTGAGGACATGTTTTATGCTTGTGTCCTTGATATTGTCTTTAGTTGGGAGGACTACCTGCCACTGGTGGAGTTTTCATACAACAATAATTATCACTCTACCATCAGCATGACACCATTTGAGGCCTTGTACGGGTGACCATGCAGATCACCTCTATACTGGAAAAACCCAGGGGAGTTTGAACTTATGGGTCTAGAGTCGGTACAGGATACCACTGAGAAGGTGTAGATCATCCAGGAGTGGATGAAGACTACACAATGCAGGCATAAGTCTTATGCCAACAGGATACAGGGACCCATAGAGTTCGAGGAGGGAGGCCATGTCGTCCTACGAGTCTCACCTCGATGAGTATTGTAGAGATTTGGCTATGGAGACAAGTTATCTCTGAGGTTCATCAAACATTTCCAGATCCTTAGCAGAGTAGGTGAGGCGGTGTACCACCTAGCTCTTCCCCCACAGATGCACCAGGTGCATATTTTTTTCCATGTGTCATAGTTGAGAAGGTACGTGAATGATCCATCACACGTTATCAACTGGGGAGAGCTGAAAATTGATGATGGGGCGATGTTCGCGGAGTTCCCAGTGGAGATAGAGGATCAACAAAATAGGTCCTTCGTGGGTGGTAAATTCTTCTAGTGCGAGTTTAGTGGCAGCACGAGAACCTCCAGGAGAGCATATGGGAGCAGGAGGCTCATATATGTGCTCAGTACCCCCATTTTTTCCCTAGTTTTGTTGTGGTTTTTGGGGATATAAATCCCTAAGGTGGGGAGGATGTAAAGACCTATATTTTCCATATAAGTTTTTTTAAATTATTTGGGATTATTAAGAGTCTGGGAAAATTGACAGCACGTGATTCTGAGGTCTGGAGAGCTTGGAACAAAATTTTTAACTTTTTTTAAGGTACGTTCAGTAAAAGTGGGAGTGGCGATTTCTATATTTTGAATAGGTGCTCAGATTAAAAATCTGATGGCACTGTTGAATTCACAGCACCAGGATTCGGTTAGGCAAAGCCTAACTTCGACCGGAAAGAGTCAGATAAAAAAGTTAATTTTTGGGCTTTACAAAAATAATAATAAAATAACTCCATGAGTTATTTTATTTCTTTTTTGTAACCTTTGAGTGACGGTGGTGGGACTGTAGAGTTGGTCGGTAATTTTAATGAAGGTCATTTAATGACCGGTTACACTTGGTTATGTAACCGTACCATCAGAATATTAATGGGTTCATTAATTATTCATTAATGAACCACATAATTATGCATAGAGTTGAAATTCTTTTCTTTTATTTAATCTAGTCATTGGAATGGGTTTTGGGAACCCACGGGAAAACTCTTGATGAAGTTATGACAACATCTTCCTCCATCGAAGAATGGATAATTTGAAGATGCCATTGAGGATTTAATCCAGATATTGATGAACTCCGACGAAAATCCTTCAAACGTTGGTTCTATTTACCTCATCCACAATGCCTTACAACGAGCTTCAGGTATGGGTTTTGTTTAAGAGTTTTTATGATTCATCTACCCTTGATGATGTTGAACTCTTCCCATACTATAACGCTAACACGGAGGGCGGAGGCCAAACCGAACAAGTACCATACCATTCGCCAATCTCAGTATTGTTTGCGTTCTTCAGGGATGACTGACCAATATGGTATCAAGATGAAACTGGGATCCACACAGTGATGGAAGCGTCCTAGGAGGCCCGTAGGTGGAGTCAGAAAAGAAAATGGACCTCCGAAGCTTCACTAGATGTAACACCCTGAGATTTTATGAGAAATATTATTTCTAATTTCTTTGATGTCTTGTGTTTTATGCTACACCATGATTAGCTTGCGCAATACACAACACCGTATTAGCTTTTAGTATATGCAAACACTATTCTTGGCTTGTATTGCACGCAAGAGCGAATTTCCTCGATAGCGTGTGTTGCACACAATATTGAGTTTCAATAAACAATGATATATTATTATATTATTATGAACTAGCCGTTATGAATATTATTAACTGAATTTTTAATTTTATAGCATTATAATTCATCTTACACATTTTCTATAATTAAATATGAAAACAAAATCAATTTTTTCGATAAAAGAAGTATTTTTTCAAGAAATGCAGTTTTACTGCCTTTTGATGGCGCACCCATTTTAAATATATTTTTGGAAAGTTTATAAGTTTAATATTACAAAATAAACTTCTTCTTTTGAATCATGATATAAAAATTTACATTGGATAAATTTTTGATACTTTACTGATAACCTTCATATTTTGATGAATAGTAAAAATACGCTAAATTTTAATTAAAAAAAACTTTTTTCATCGAAATAAATTATATGGTTAAATTATAATATTGAATGGTTTTAAAGTATAAATAGAATTTAATTTTTCTATTTCATATAATGTAAGCCATTAGCATTAATTTTACACTGAATTAATAGGTAAAAACATTTCAATCTTTTGCAACATTTTAACTTTTAAAACCCATTTTCTTAACAACTGGATTAATTTTAAATTCATTACTGCAACTTCTGTGTTTTGAATTTTTAAAAATGGATTCCATATTTAGAATTAGTAGGTCCAAATTATGTTAATAGGATAATTTTTATTTTTAGACATTATGAATAGTAACTATTGTAACACCCCAAGCTTCCACGGTACGTTTCCCTTCGAATAATGCGATAGCGTGTGTTCTACGCAACCTCAAGTTCTAACACACACCACAACTAATTAAACTAGCCGTTGTGAATAGTAATACCTACTTTTTGAAATAATATATATTTTATACTTCAAAATGGACTTCATTTTTGGATTTGGAATATTGAAATTAGCCTAGGGTGAAATTTTGGTACTTTTCGGATAACTTTTATATTTTGATGAATAGTGAAAATTACTAAATTTTAATTAAAAACAACTTTTTTAATCAAAATAATTAATAGTGATAAATTGTGAATTTGAGTGGTTTTAAAGTATATTTAGAATATATTTTTACCATTTAATATAATGTTGGTCATTGGACATAATTTTACAATTAAACCGAACATAAACAAGTGTCAATCTTTTTATAGTTATTATCTCTTAAAAACACGCTTTTTGTTTTGACAGTGGGAATTAATTTTAAATTAATTTCTGCCACTTATGTGTTTTGAATTTAGGAAAATGGATTCCATATTTGGAATCAGGATGTTCAAATTGTGTAAATAGGTAACTTTTATTTTTAGACATTTTGAATAGTTACTGTGGTAAATATTTTATTTACCATGGTTAAAGGGTAAATCCGGTAAATAAGGGTTAAAAAAATAATATTATAATAATACAAAATTACCCTAAAACGTGTCCTAACCTTATTGGTGGACACATACCCGACCATGGGCATCCTTGGGTCAATTTGGGGACCCCTTGGAGCCACTTGTATGTGGTAGGGACACATTATATTAATAAAGTTAAAATAAAAATAAAAATGGCATAAGCTTACATCTTTTAGAAGAACAATTTTTACATAGGGTTATACATGTTGGATTTTCGATTATAAATATTCATTATAAAGCTAAAAAGATTCCTACATGATGATATTTTATTTATAATTTTTAGACATCAAATAAGTTAAATTATTAATGACACAATAATGATGCAATGTTTACCTCATTAATAAATCATTGAAATAAATAATATTATAATGATTAAAATATTATCTAAAACCTGTCCAATTCTTATTGGTTGATGTTATTTAGAATATTAGTCATCTTATCTTCGACCTCAATGATTTTTGGACCATTATAAACCGAATATAATTATATTATAAAGTAATACTTTCACTCTTTCCTAAAGAGCCCCTCCTCTCCCTTATAAAAGGAGACCACTTCTACTCATTCCTCACACCTCTCAAGCCACTTGGCTCGTCCAAACTCTGCCCAACTAAGCTCCCCACATCCCTCTCCTCCTCCTTGAAGTTTCCCCTTAGGCAGAAAGCATTTCAACAAGTCCTTTGGTTCCAACCAAAGTGAGTTACCTAAATTAAAGGTAACGTTTTCTCTTAAATTATTTTCATTTATTTTGCTTCTTCAACCCCCAAACTTTTTTTATTTCCTTTATTTTGTAACAACACCAGTATCCTCAATATACTAGGATGTTGTTATAAGAAGGATTCAAACTACACATACACACAACTCCATCTAATGGATGATGAACATAATGTTTCTGTGGATGGCAAACTAACGCCTCACGAAACGATGATTGTTCAAATACATCTTACCGCCTCTCATGGTGGACATTATGATGGCACTATAATTAAATATGATATTAATGATATATATTTTATATATAAGCTTCTGTAATTCCATTTTATTTCATACCATTATTCGTTTCATGTTGTATATACATACGATAATTTCATTTGAGGAAGTGCGGACTACCGCCCCCTTAAAATGATATGACTCGTTCATACCACACATGGAACGTATAAAGGATGGTGTTAATGAACTTAAGTAACATATATAAAATATTATATTATACTGGAATAGTAATATACCTATGTATCATTTGGATTCGATTCTTTTAAAATAAAAATTAAATGGAAATAGCGTTCGTGCGTACGTACGGACTACCGTCTCCACGAACGCGATGAGATTCATTCTCCATCGTATCCATTCAAGTATAATTATCATTTAATGATTTAAAAATGATGTTTAAGGACTTGATATCATTCTAGATATGAATAATATACAACAAACATGACTTATGTAACAAAACATATAAAGAAAATGAGTAAGTTAACACCCGAAACGACGATAATACTAAGATATTATTATCAAATCAATATTAAAAGATCATATATGATATCATATTAATGTATATGATTCTTGTATAATTTAGTAACAATTATTTCACTATTATACAGGAGGTTAACCTACCCAAACCAAGGAAAAGTACAAGGTAAGGGTTTACTTTACAACCTCTTCATTATCCAAGGTTGTTTATACGTAATAATCTACTGGGATCTCTTTATCATCCACATCCATGTTTCTTAAAAATGCATTTCAAAACATTTTTACTATTTACTAGAATATGAGTTAAAGTCATTTATACCCTTTTTGACTTTTATAAGTGGTTTATAAAGGAATCTTTCGGTCGTATTCAAAACAAGGTCCTTTTTAACCTTTTCGATAGAATTGAGGTAAGAATGTTTTTTTTAACTTATACGGCGGGTGCGGTTATTTTCCGCCATTATAAAATCGTCGAAGCTTTCCATACAAGCTTATAAGAATATTTTCAAAGAAAATGTTTTATTTTATATGGACCTTAAATGATTTCAAAATAAAATGAGATACTTCTTTAAAAAGAATTTTGATTTCATCTATGTCAACATCCTTTGATGGATTTTAAGATTATTTGAAGTTGATTTATTATGATACAAAACTTCTATATTGTATTGAAGGTTTTGTGATATGTTTGACTGTGGATGTGCTATTTTTATACCATTCATAGTTTATGGTGAAATTATTGACATTTCGTATGCTAGTTTTAATACGAATGTTTATGTTATGTTTAAACCTTTTCATATGGGAATGCATTGGACTTAATAAGTGACGGGTGGAGCCCGCTATAGCTCCTCGATGCATCGGTAGGTCTCATGAGACAAACTAGTGTCTTGGCACAAGGCCTTGACAAAATCTTATTTGTAGTCTTGGCACGAGGCCTTGGCTATGTGGTTATGATAGTCTGGCATTATGCATTCCAACATTATGAAAGTGGTTATTGATATTGCATGTGATTATTCGATTATTAGAATATACATGTGAATAAGTAAATGGCATTATTTCATTTTACTTTTTCCATACTATGTTGAAGTTCAATTTTAAAAGGCTTTTGTTTTAGTAATTCATTGCCTTAAATGTTTATGATTATTTTGAATGTTCCGCTATATTGTTATCCTTACTGGGCATTTGAGCTCACCCCTTTTCTATGTTTTATTTTTCCCAGGTAGTGAAGAAGTAAATTATGAATGACTTGCGGGGATATTATGAGGGGTTAATAGTGTGGATATGAAGACTTTGTTGTTGTAGTAGTTTTTCACTTTGAAATGTAATGTAAAACTTCATGATTATATCTAGTGTTTCCAAGGCTACTAAACCAATCGGTCTTTCGGGATTTGATCTTTCTTGTGATCATGCCAATGTTATGTAATAATGCACCGAATCTAGGTAGCTGGGGTCGGGGCGTTACAGTTGGTATCAGAGGAAGTTTAGTACAAACCTTGGAAACTAGATTAAGATAAACTCTGATTAGAGCACGTAGACCTAAGATGAACTTTGAGGATTAGTATAGAAGAACTTCCTAGAATTTTGGTATTGTAGAGATTTTGTGAGTTTTCCGAGCAATACATCCCTGTCTGGATACGAGCAGGTAGAGGCGGCTCTGGCACAGATGTACCTAGGGGTAAAACCTGAAAACACCGCTTTGAGCTAGACTCGAACGGGAACTGGTGCACGACAACGGGCCTTGCTGCACTCTTGGTTACGACACTCCCGGGGGATATGCTTAGGATAACTCTCATTTTCTTTAAAAATCATTTTGAAGGGATTATGAGTATATACTTCCTCAAAGAAAACATTCTTATGATTATGGATTATATCCATAAATAGTTCAATTTATGTTAAGTGTTTTATAAGTATGGGATTATGTATTTTGATTCATAAACTGATCTAGTTTATGCCATTGTTTAGAAATGGCGCCTAGTGGAAGAAATGGAAACCGTATCAATGCACGCACTCCATGTAGGGATTGCCCTCCTGCTCAAGATAATTATAGTGGGGCTGGTGATGCAACTGGTGCTGATCAACTAATCACCATACTGGAACAACTTACTCAGGTTATGAATAATAACCTTACCCGTATGGAGCACCCTGATCCGCAGCGTGGAGGATCAATGTTAGATCGATTCATGAGGCAACAACCACCAACGTTCAATGGGAATACAAATCCCTTAGTAGCTGAGCAATGGATGTTTTCCCTAGAGAAAATATTTCAGGCTTTGGGGAGCAGTGAAAGGGAAAAAGTTATCATGGCAGTTTACCGCCTCACTGGAGATGCTGATCAATGGTGGTCATTGATTCAAAATACGAAGGAAGATGATGAAGTATCAAATATGGAATGGAGGGAGTTCAAAGATCTGTTTTTAGAAAAATACTTCCCTCGCGACCATCGAGCAGATATGGAAAGGCAATTTCTGGGTCTGAGACAAAAGGAGGATGAGAATGTCACAAAGTATGAGGCTAACTTTACAAGGTTAGCGAGGTACGCTGGTGATTATATTCGTAACCCAAGAAGTAAGATTGATCGTTTCTTTGATGGGTTAAAACCATTTCTCCGTCGAGCGTTAGTCTCACAATCCTTTTCATCGTACGAAGACATTGTCTCATGTGCTATCAAGACCGAAAAGGAATTCTCTAAGTCTTATGACTTTAAAGCAAAGCAAGAGAAGAAGAGACCTGCTGATCAATCTGGGAATGGAAATAAGGGGAAGAAGGGAAAGGTTGAATATCCATCTTGTGGTAAATGCGGGAAGAAACATCCTGGTACTTGCTTAAAGGGAATGGGAGTCTGTTACAAGTGTGGTGAAAAAGGCCACCAAGCTCATGATTGCAAGGGGAAGAAGGAAGCTACCAACGTTCAGTGCTACAATTGCAGGGAGATGGGGCATTATGCAAATTCATGTCCTAAGCGTCAGGAGAACTTACCTCAGAAAAGGCCAAGGGATCAAGGCCAGGCTTATGCTATCACTACTGCTGAGGTAGAAGCTCCGAAAGACGTGGTGGCAGGTAATTTAATGGTTTCCTCAAGTTTAGCAAATGCATTATTTGATTCTGGATCATCGCATTGTTTCATATCTTCCCAGTTTGCTAAGAAAATTAGATATTTCCAATTTGATTTAATAAGGGAGTTGTCAGTTAAAACTCCTAAGGGAAGTATCGTTGCAACAAAGTTTTGTGAATCAGTCCCCATTAGAGCACATAAATTTTCTTTATCTGCTGATTTCATCGTCATACCTATGATTGAGTTTGATATAATCCTCGGTATGGACTGGCTTTTGGACTATGATGCGAAGATTTATTGTAAGAAGAAAGAGGTTACGATTCTTGATGATAATGATAAGGAGCACCTTATTTTTAGAGCAGAATCGTCACCACCTAATTCTTATTTAGATCCACCCCCAGTAGCTCAACTTAATTCAATTATTGGGGAGGAAGAGAATGAAATAACTGTCGGTGAGGAAAGGAATGTTCAAATAGAGGATGTACCTGTTGTGAAAGAATTTGTAGATGTATTTCCGGAAGATTTACCTGGACATCCTCCAGAACGAGAAGTTGAGTTTTCTATTGATTTGATTCCTGGATCAAGGCCTATATCGAAGACCCCTTATAGAATGGCCACTGTAGAGTTAGTCGAACTAAAGAAACAACTAGAGGAATTGAGTAATAAGGGATTTATTCGCCCTAGTGTTTCTCCATGGGGAGCCCCTGTTCTTTTTGTTAAAAAGAAAGATGGATCTATGAGGTTATGTATCGACTACAGGGAGATCAATGCTATAACGATAAAGAACAAGTATCCCCTACCTCGTATTGATGATTTATTTGACCAACTGCATGGAGCTCAATACTTTTCAAAGATTGACCTTCGATCTGGATACCATCAGTTGTGTGTGAAGAAGGAAGACATTCCGAAAACAGCATTTCGAACCAGGTACGGGCATTACGAGTTTACTGTAATGCCGTTTGGATTGACTAATGCACCCTCTGTATTCATGGATCTAATGAATAGAGTTTTCAAGGAGTATCTCGATGAATTTGTGGTGGTATTTATTGATGATATCTTGGTATACTCCAAAACCTATAAAGATCATGAAAATCACTTGCGCATTATCTTGAAGACTCTGAGGAGGCATGAATTATATGGGAAGTTTAGCAAGTGTGAATTCTGGCTTCAGGAGATTTCTTTTCTTGGCCATATTGTCTCAAAAGATGGAATCTCTGTTGATCCTTCTAAGACCAAGGAAATCCAAGAATGGCCAGCACCTACGAGTATAACTGAGGTACGCAGTTTTATTGGTCTGGCAGGTTATTATCGACGTTTCGTCCAGAATTTTGCCCGATTGGCTAACCCATTAACGAAGCTCACACGTAAAGGGGTTAAATTTGTTTGGACAAAAGAGTGTGAAGAATGTTTCGAAGAACTGAAGAGAAGATTAG
The DNA here is from genome assembly GCA_963277665.1 of Viscum album. NCBI lineage: Eukaryota > Viridiplantae > Streptophyta > Magnoliopsida > Santalales > Viscaceae > Viscum > Viscum album. The sequence goes on from OY728136.1 coordinate 3,895,723, forward strand.
TCAATGCTTCTATATTGACTCTACCATCGGGGAATGATGGGTTCGTTATTTATAGTGATGCATCGAAGAAAGGACTTGGCTGTGTCCTTATGCAGAATGATAGAGTTATTGCCTATGCATCACGACAGTTGAAAATTCATGAACAAAACTATCCTACTCATGATCTTGAGTTAGCAGCTGTGATCTTTGCTTTGAAGATATGGAGGCACTACCTCTATGGTGAAAAATGTGAGATTTATACTGATCACAAGAGTTTGAAGTATATTTTCTCACAAAAATAACTCAACATGAGGCAAAGGAGATGGCTTGAATTACTCAAGGATTATGATTGTACGATACACTACCACCCAGGGAAGGCAAACAAGGTGGCAGATGCTTTGAGTAGAAAAGACCATGGAGTTTTGAACAATTTGAGAATTGAAAGGGATCCAATTTTCATGGATCTAGTGAAGATGGACATGGGAATAACCAGGGAAGGTGAAACATTAATGCTTTTTCAAATGGTTGCCAAACCATCTTTACTAGAAAGGATTAAGAGTTCTCAGACCGATGATAAAGAATTCCAAAAGAAGATTAAAGCTGTGAATGATGGGAGATTGAGAGACTTTGTGTATGAAGATGGAATTTTGAAATTCGGGAAGAGGCTTTGTGTTCCCAATATACCTGATCTAAAAAGGGAATTGCTGGATGATGCTCATAGTTCCAATTTCTCTATACACCCTGGGAGCACCAAAATGTATAGAGATTTGAAGGAACATTTTTGGTGGGACAACATGAAGAGGGAGATTGCTGATTTTGTGTCAAGATGTATGGTTTGTCAACAAGTGAAAGCTGGAAGGCAACAGCCTGGAGGAGTCATGCAACCTCTTCCCATACCGGAGTGGAAATGGGACAATGTTACGATGGACTTTGTCATGGGGCTACCAAAGACTCCTAGAAGGAACGATGCAATATGGGTTATTGTTGATCGTCTTACCAAGACAGCACATTTTCTTGCTATAAGAGAAGATCTAACCCTGGAACGTCTAGCAAGACTATATATTAATGAAGTTGTGAGACTTCATGGAGTACCCCTATCGATTATTTCTGATCGTGATCCCCGTTTTACTTCAAGATTCTGGAAAAGTCTTCAGAAATCTCTGGATACTGAACTTCATTTGAGCACTGCTTACCACCCTCAGACAGACGGACAATCAGAACAGACTATTCAAACCTTAGAAGACATGTTGAGATCTTGCTCACTTGACTTTCAGGGTATGTGGGATCAATATTTACCTTTGGTAGAATTTTCCTATAACAATAGCTTCCATTCGAGTATTCAGATGGCACCATATGAAGCGTTATACGGAAAGAGATGTCGTACACCAACCTGTTGGGATGACGTTGGTGAAAGAAAACTTGTAGGCCCAGAACTGGTGGAGGAAACGGTGGAAAAGGTGAAAGTAATCCAAAATCACATCAAAGCAGCTCAAAGTAGGCAGAAGAGCTATGCCGATAATCGAAGGAAGGATTTGGAATTTCAAGTCGGTGATCATGTTTTTCTGAAGGTATATCCGTGGAAGGGAGTCATACGTTTTGGTAAGAAAGGTAAATTGAGTCCCAGGTACATCGGACCTTTCGAAATTCTAGAACGAATTGGGGTTGTAGCTTATCGATTGGCAATGCCGCCAAGTCTCTCCAAAGTTCATGATGTGTTCCACGTATCTCTATTGAGGAAATACATGCCTGATCCGATGCATGTACTCACCTATGAGGAATTAGAACTGGAACCCGATCTGTCTTATTGCGAAGAGCCCTTCAAGATTCTTGATACGAGAGAACAAGTGCTGAGAAACCGGACGACGCGTCTGGTAAAAGTTTTGTGGAGAAATCATAAGATGGAAGAGGCAACGTGGGAACCCGAGGAACTTATGATGAAGAACCACCCGAGTCTTTTTATGCAGTAATACCCTAGAAATTGCGAGGACGCAATTATTTTAAGGAGGGGAGAATGTAACACCCCAAGCTTCCACGGTACGTTTCCCTTCGAATAATGCGATAGCGTGTGTTGTACGCAACCTCGAGTTCTAACACACACCACAACTAATTAAACTAGCCGTTGTGAATAGTAATACCTACTTTTTGAAATCATATATATTTTATACTTCAAAATGGACTTCATTTTTGGATTCGAAATATTGAAATTAGCCTAGGGTGAAATTTTGGTACTTTTCGGATAACTTTTATATTTTGATGAATAGTGAAAATTACTAAATTTTAATTAAAAACAACTTTTTTAATCAAAATAATTAATAGTGATAAATTGTGAATTTGAGTGGTTTTAAAGTATATTTAGAATATATTTTTACCATTTAATATAATGTTGGTCATTGGACATAATTTTACAATTAAACCGAACATAAACAAGTGTCAATCTTTTTATAGTTATTATCTCTTAAAAACACGCTTTTTGTTTTGACAGCGGGAATTAATTTTAAATTAATTTCTGCCACTTCTGTGTTTTGAATTTAGGAAAATGGATTCCATATTTGGAATCAGGATGTTCAAATTGTGTAAATAGGTAACTTTTATTTTTAGACATTTTGAATAGTTACTGTGGTAAATATTTTATTTACCATGGTTAAAGGGTAAATCCGGTAAATAAGGGTTAAAAAATGATATTATAATAATACAAAATTACCCTAAAACGTGTCCTAACCTTATTGGTGGACACATACCCGACCATGGACATCCTTGGGTCAATTTGGGGACCCCTTGGAGCCACTTGTATGTGGTAGGGACACATGATATTAATAAAGTTAAAATAAAAATAAAAATGGCATAAGCTTACATCTTTTAGAAGAACAATTTTTACATAGGGTTATACATGTTGGATTTTAGATTATAAATATTCATTAGAAAGCTAAAAATATTTCCTACATGATTATATTTTATTTATAATTTTTAGACATCAAATAAGTTAAATTATTAGTGACACAATAATGATGCAATGTTTACCTCATTAATAAATCATTGAAATAAATAATATTATAATGATTAGAATATTATCTAAAACCTGTCCAATTCTTATTGGTTGATGTTATTTAGAATATTAGTCATCTTATCTTCTACCTCAATGATTTTTGGACCATTATAAACCTAATATAATTATATTATAAAGTAATACTTTCACTCTTTCCTAAAGATCCCCTCCTCTCCCTTATAAAAGGAGACCACTTCTACTCATTCCTCACACCTCTCAAGCCACTTGGCTCGTCCAAAATCTTCCCAACTAAGCTCCCCACATCCCTATCCTCCTCCTTGAAGTTTCCCCTTAGGCAGAAAGCTTTTCAACAAGTCCTTTGGTTCCAACCAAAGTGAGTTACCTAAATTAAAGGTAACGTTTTCTCTTAAATTATTTTCATTTATTTTGCTTCTTCAACCCCCAAACTTTTTTTATTTCCTTTCTTTTGTAACAACACCAGTATCCTCAATATACAAGGACTTTGTTATAAGAAGGATTCAAACTACACATACACACAACTGCATCTAATGGATGATGAACATAATGTTTCTGTGGATGGCAAACTAACGCCTCACGAAACGATGATTGTTCAAATACATCTTACCGCCTCTCATGGTGGCCATTATGATGGCACTGTAATTAAATATGATATTAATGATATATATTTTATATATAAGCTTCTGTAATTCCATTTTATTTCATACCATTATTCTTTTCATGTTGTATATACATACGATAATTTCATTTGAGGAAGTGCGGACTACCGCCCCCTTAAAATGATATGACTCATTCATACCACACATGGAACGTATAAAGGATGGTGTTAATGAAATTAAGTAACATATATAAAATATTATATTATACTGGAATAGTAATATACCTATGTATCATTTGGATTCGATTCTTTTAAAATAAAAATTAAATGGAAATAGCGTTCGTGCGTACGTACGGACTACCATATCCACGAACGCGATGAGATTCATTCTCCATCGTATCCATTCAAGTATAATTATCATTTAATGATTTAAAAATGATGTTTAAGGACTTGATATAATTCTGGATATGAATAAGATACAACAAACATGACTTATGTAACAAAACATATAAAGAAAATGAGTAAGTTAACACCCGAAACGACGATAATACTAAGATATTATTATCAAATCAATATTAAAAGATCATATATGATATCATATTAATGTATATGATTCTTGTATAATTTAGTAACAATTATTTCACTATTATACAGGAGTTTAACCTACCCCAACCAAGGAAAAGTACAAGGTAAGGGTTTACTTTACAACCTCTTCATTATCCAAGGTTGTTTATACGTAATAATCTACTGGGATCTCTTTATCATCCACATCCATGTTTCTTAAAAATGCATTTCAAAACATTTTTACTATTTACTAGAATATGAGTTAAAGTCATTTATACCCTTTTTGACTTTTATAAGTGGTTTATAAAGGAATCTTTCGGTCGTATTCAAAACAAGGTCCTTTTTAACCTTTTCGATAGAATTGAGGTAAGAATGTTTTTTTTAACTTATACGGCGGGTGCGGTTATTTTCCGCCATTATAAAATCGTCGAAGCTTTCCATACAATCTTATAAGAATATTTTCAAAGAAAATGTTTTATTTTATATGGACCTTAAATGATTTCAAAATAAAAGGAGATACTTCTTTAAAAAGAATTTTGATTTCATCTATGTCAACATCCTTTGATGGATTTTAAGATTATTTGAAGTTGATTTATTATGATAAAAAACTTCTATATTGTATTGAAGGTTTTGTGATATGTTTGACTGTGGATGTGCTATTTTTATACCATTCATAGTTTATGGTGAAATTATTGACATTTCGTATGCTAGTTTTAATACGAATGTTTATGTTATGTTTAAACCTTTTCATATGGGAATGCATTGGACTTAATAAGTGACGGGTGGAGCCCGCTATAGCTCCTCGATGCATCGGTAGGTCTCATGAGACAAACTAGTGTCTTGGCACAAGGCCTTGACAAAATCTTATTTGTAGTCTTGGCACGAGGCCTTGGCTATGTGGTTATGATAGTCTGGCATTATGCATTCCAACATTATGAAAGTGGTTATTGATATTGCATGTGATTATTCGATTAGTAGAATATCCATGTGAATAAGTAAATGGCATTATTTCATTTTACTTTTGCCATACTATGTTGAAGTTCAATTTTAAAAGGCTTTTGTTTTAGTAATTCATTGCCTTAAATGTTTATGATTATTTTGAATGTTCCGCTATATTGTTATCCTTACTGGGCATTTGAGCTCACCCCTTTTCTATGTTTTATTTTTCCCAGGTAGTGAAGAAGTAAATTATGAATGACTTGCGGGGATATTATGAGGGATTAATAGTGTGGATATGAAGACTTTGTTGTTGTAGTAGTTTTTCACTTTGAAATGTAATGTAAAACTTTATGATTATATCTAGTGTTTACAAGGCTACTAAACCAATCGGTCTTTCGGGATTTGATCTTTCTTGTGATCATGCCAATGTTATGTAATAATGCACCGACTCTAGGTAGCTGGGGTCGGGGCGTTACAACTATGGTAAATTTGATTTACTACAGTTAAAGGTAAATCAGGTAATTAAGGGTAAAAATAAGATTATAAAATTACCCTAAAACCTGAAAAAATTATATTGGATGAATAAAAGTCGACCCATATCACCTAAGGGTCGAAATAGATTCATTTCATGGACTTTTGACCAGGAAAATGATGTAATTATTATTAAAACCAAAGAAAGTGACAACATGTCACTCTCTTATATCTTATAAGTGTAATAATTTTAATTTAGTCATAAACTTCATAAAACCTAGAATATAAATATTCTAGAGAAATATAATACAATTATATACATCATGAGAATTTATTTAGAATTTTTAGGGATTAAATAATTGTCATTAATGGTGACACAATAGTGATGCAGAAATTGTTTATTTAGTGAAAAATCAATAATATAGTTTTTATTAAACTAATAGTGACCATAAAAGGCACAAAAACCCGAAAAAAAATTATTGGTCATGTACATGTAAACCATAATCATCCAATGGTCTAATATTTGACCATTTGGATCCTTATAAAAGCGATTATGACACTTATATTATTTTATTTTAAATGATGTCAAAGTTGTCACCTTCATAATTTAATAAATATAAAAATTTAAATGTTATTATTTTAAGATGATAAATTCGAGTAAAAGTATTATTATGAAAGGTAATAGATTTATCTTCATCATATATTTTTTTTAATTTTTATGCAACAAATAGATATATTAAATAATTATACAAATATATTGTAGTAATAATTTTATTAAGAGAAATATCAAATAAATGGTTTTAAATATTAAAATAAATATTATATGAACTATTTATTATTATCCAATAATTTTATAGATGAATATGAAATGTTATGAATCTAATAAATATTTTGGATCGAATATATATTCTCTTTGTATTTTATTTAAATTCAAATAATTGAATAGTGTTAAAATTGACACTATTGATATTTTATAAAAATAACATATTATTAAATTGTTTAAAAATCACAAAAATAATTAAAAATTAAAAATTGAAAATTATATGGTCTAAAATTTAATAATTTATCTAATTATGGAAAATTCACAACACATAAGTAAGTATTTATAACAATTTAAAAATTATAACTTTATTACCACAAATAAATTTAAATAGATTAAATAAGGATAAATCAAATTGATAAGGTTTAAAATAAACTCCAAACATGTCTAAATTTTATTTGTTTATGAGATTAAAACCCTTTATCATCTCATATTATAATGTGATTCATTTTTTATGTTTTTAAGTGGGGTTTGAATTTATTATAAATTAATATTTCTTATGTTTCCAAAGGTGCCCCTCTCCTCCCTTATAAAAGGGAACCTCCTCCCTATCCTCCTAACACCACTTTGAGACTTAAAGATCGGAAAACCTCTACCCATTTCTATTATTCACTTCCATAGAAACATAATAGAGGTCCTGGTCTCTTTCAAAGACCAACTTTAGTGTCCTAAGAGGAAGTTTAAAGGAGTCACTTCGAGGAAGAGGTAATACCTTCTACCGATTCTTTTAAGTTTATTTCTTATTTTACTTACTCTTATTTAGTTGTTTCATTATAAAGTAATAACATCAGTATTAATTATATACTTATATGTTATTATAAATATAAACAACCCTATTTCACCTTCTATCGATCCTATGGAAAACAAAATCACCGCGTGTGTGTACGTACAGAATACCGTCTCTACGTCGTGGTGTAATCTATTTTTCCACCACCAACTTACTTGGATGGGTATAAGGGTGTAAATAATAACTATATATTATTATTATAACATGATACTAATTATTATAAATTATATCATCCACTCTAATTCCATTCAATAATAATGGGAACGATATCATCGCTTGCGCGTACGATCAGATTACCGTCTCCATGACGCGATGAGATTCATTCTCCAAGTTAACCATTCAAGAATGATTATAAAGTATATATAATAAATAATCATAAAATATATGACATATTAATTATACTATATTTATGTTTATTTTATTTACTTACTTCCATTTAAGTCAATAAGGAAAGGAAAACAACGTTCATGCGTACGTACGACCTACCGTCTCCATGAGCGGTGTGTTTCATTTCATTTATTTATCTATTATATATATATATACTAAATATATATGATATATAAATAATGTTTTACATTCTGGAAGTAAGTAAATCATGGTATAAGTAATAATAATATCAAGAAAAACAAGTCCAAACTCGTATAATAATGAAAAGAATATTACCCAAAACGTTGCTTTAACATGGAATTGACAAATGAATGGGTAATATAAATACCTAAGTGAATAATATATGATATCATAAGAATGAATATGATTATATAATAAGTGAATGACATTATTTATATCATTATTCAGAAGGTTCGAATACGTACAAAGCATATCAGACCTAATGTAAGGGAAAATCTCACAATCTCATTTTTATCCGAGATTGTTTATACTTCAGAATTTACTTGGGAATATTTATCGTCCACATCCATGTTTCCTCAATATGTAATATTATTTATATCCTACTACAATTTTTTAAATCCAATTTTACCTATTGGTGAATTTTTAGTAAAATATATGAAAGGAATATTTTTGTCATTTTCAGTACGAGATACTTTTTGACTTTTCCAGAAAAAGTACGAGGTGAATGTTTTTTTAACTTATACGACATGAATGGATTTTTTATGATTTCATAGAACATTATTTCCATGAATATTACTTTAAAAGTTTTCAACTTTATTTTTAATTAACTTCTTTTAGTTTAAAATTGTATGACATGTTAAGAAATGAAAAATGTTTTTGAAGTAGAAAGGATATTTTCCTCAAGAATGGAGTTCAAGTGTTTTATCAAAATTATTTTACATATAAGATAATATAGGGTTCTGTTTCTATCCCTATTTTTACATTGATTTGATTATGTTATGATGGAATTATTTTTATGAAGTCCTTTTATCTTATATGGATTATGTTATGATGGCATGATGTTTAAGAATCCCATTTTTATTACATGGGTTATGTTATGATATATGATTTATGATTTTGTGGCACACATAAGAATGGTTTCAATATGAGATGGGTGAGAACTATATCTCCCTCCAATTCATTGGGTAAAGATTTATATCTCATGATATAGACATTGTTGGAACGACAAGTTAATGCGGTTCAGTGATACAGGACTAGAACGAGGAGTGAACTCGATTTAGTAAGGGAATTTGTCCACTATGATGGTCTTGGTAGCAATGCCTTGGATAATATGGAAATCATAACATGTGCTTAATGGTTTCCACAATTACATGTTTTATTCCCATGCTATTTTATCATGATTAATGTTCCTTTATGATCTTTACCTTATATACTGCCATGTTTTATGTCATTGCTTAAGATTTTGATGTTTAGATTTTATGCTCATGTTTTTACGTTCAAATGTTTATGGATTGTTTTATGTTCTCCATGTTTACCCTTACTGAGCATTTGAGATCACCCTTTTTATGTTTTATTTTCCCCAAGATGTAAATAAAAGTTTTAGGTAAAACAAAAATGGGAAGAACTTTATGGGAGATGTTGAAGATCTTTCACCATGATTAGAAGATTTTGTTTTGAGTTTCCAAAGACACTAAACTAATACGGTCTTTGGGAATTTTTTTGATATGTATTAAGTATTCCGCAAAAGTAATGTAATATCCATGTACATCAAGCTTTGGGTATCTAAAGTTGGTATCAGAGCGAAGGTTTAGTTAACCTTTGGAAACTAGGATGCGGAAACTTTAGTGAGATCCCTAGAGATATTTCTAAGGTATGTCTAGGGATGTCCCTAACGATAAGTATACGTATAGGTTATAGTCCTAGAATTATGGTAATGAATTAGAATTAAACCTAAGATGTTACATATTGAAGGTACTCCCCCTTTATTATGTTTTTTTCCTAGCATGATTTTTTCCTCTCAGAATATTCTTTTTGGGGTTTTAGACAATGGCTGGAACCTGAAGGAACCGTGTTGATCAATGTAATGGACATTGAAATAATTGTACTCTTGAACAAACAAATTTGATGGGAGATGGAGTGAAAAATCTTATTTCTATACTTACATAAGCTATGAATCATTCTGGAATTCCAAATGAGCAGAGAAAGGAACAATATTCTATTGAGTCCTTCATGAGGCAACATCCACCTTCTTTCAGTGGGTCTTCTGATCCACTTGTTGCTGAAAAATGGATCAATACCATTGAAAATATATTTTACATACTTCACTGTACAGAGCATGAAAAAGTTATTTTGGCTGTTTACCAGTTAGAAGGTGAAGCAGACCAGTGGTGGACTCTAATTAAGAATACAAGGCCCCAAGATGAAATTGAATCCATAGAATGGGATGAGTTCAAGAACTTGTTTTTTTGTAAGTACTTCCCTCATATTATTCGAACAAGGATGGAAAAGGAGTTTCTAGAGCTTAAAAAAAAGGATGAATAATATTTTGGTATATACGAGGCGAATTTTACAAGGCTTGTAAGGTATACATTTGGATTTATCATCCAACCTGAAAGTAAAGTTGATCAATTCTTCAATGGCTTAAAACCAAGTCTTCGATGGGAATTAGCTATAAGAGACTTCAGTACCTATGAAGAAATTGTGCATTGTGATATCAAGGTAGAATTGGAAGTTGGTGTTGAATATCCATCTCATGGTTTTGATGAAAAATGAAAGATGGAGTTCAAGGAAAAATCTCTGAACAATGGTGAGAAGAAGGTGAATGTTTCTTTATGCTCATAGTGTGTAAAGAAGCATTGTGGAGATTGTCTAAATAGTACTAGAAAATGTTTCAAATGTGGAAAAGAAGGTCATCAAGCAGATGAGTGCCAAAGTAATGGAAAAAATGTTTCTAATGACGTGAATAGAGAAAAGACTACAGAGAATGCTCCACTAACACTTCAATGATTCAAGTGCAAGGAAATGGGGCATTATTCTAATCAATGACCTAATCCAAGGGTTAATGATGATCGACGTGAGCAACCACTTAAGACAATGGAAAAAGGTAAGTCACATGCAATCACTTTTTGTGATGTTGAGTATGACAATGATTTTGTGGGATGATTAAGTGTTTATGTAAAGATATTTCAAAATAGTATCATGGAATCTCATTTGTAGTATCGTGGAATTTCGGAATATCTATGTATTGGTTTTCAATAATTGTATGGTACCGGTAACCATGAAAAGTGATTGAAATATTTTTGGAAAGTAGATGATATGCACATAATGAATAAATAAGGATAAAATAATATGTTTGATAGTATTCATGAGCTCATGACTGATATAAGGACAAAATGATATCATGGTTTGAGTATATAGAATTTTTGGGATTTTGGTATGTGGAAAGAGTTAACTTTTGACAGCATTCATGTTTTCACTAAGGTTATATGGTAATTTATGTTTTAAGATAATACATGATTAAGGAATTCACATGTTTAAAATGTGACCAACAAGATATATTGTATGATAAATGATGGTATTCACATGCTCAGTAGATGACATTTCTAGTAATAGTTTACTTTATACTATGAGATTAGATAGAAGTATTTTGGATAAGCCTAAAGATTAGAATGGATTAATTTGGAAATTAGATTGTATTGTTTAAGTATAGAACATTTTTTTCGATATTATTTTGGGAATGTTATAATAGTGAAGTTTTAGAAAAAGGACAACCTTCAGGATGGATGAAAACCCGTCGCGTCAGACAAGGTTGAGGGAATTGAACCCACAACCGAAGTGAGAGAGGCCTTTATCGCCTACCACTAGCCTATAGGAAGTCCCTGGTCAGTATAAACTATTTTTATTTTATTAAGCGGTATGATAGATGAAGTATAAGTCCATTTTTGGAACGATATACGATTAATCTCACCATAGATGGACTTATGTATATAAATTTTTCTAACCTTATGTTTGAGACAGATGGAATGACACATCATTCTATCGCATTATCTACTAACACTTCATGAAATACAAATTCAACTTCATTTCTTTAAGATATGAAGTGGAAATTTTTCAAGGCACGAGAAACGGTGATATTGTACCAAAATAAATTAAGTATTTCTTTTAAAAATTATTCAACATTTGGGAAATGATATTGAAAACCAAAAATATTGTCCTAGTTCCCTCATATCTGATGAATCAGATGGTACCTTAGATCATCACAAATTTATGTATTTTTGATTGTTGTATTTTTCATAGCCATGTCCTCTACCACTCTTCATCAGAAGTTGATGGTTATATTTCTCTTCTATATCCATATTTTCACATATATTCTCCTATTTGGAAACCCAGTGATGAGTTACTTTGGGTATCCATTATGTTTCTAATGTTCCTTTTTAAAATGATGTTTTAGTATTCCTTTATACGATGTGGGTTTCTATGAAAGATACTTTTAAGTTGAAAACCATTTATAACCCCGATAAATTTTGAGGGCGAAATTGATTTTAAGGGGGGTAGAATGTAATACCCTGAGATTTTATGAGAAATATTATTTTTAATTTATTTTATATCTTATGTTGTATGCTACACCAAGATTATCTTGCACTATACTCAACACCGTATTATCTTGTAGTATACGCAAACACTATTCTTGGCTTGTGTTGCACGCAAGAGCGACCTTCCTCGATAGTGTGTGTTGTACGCAATACCGAGTTTCACAAAACAATGATATATTATTATAATATTATAAACTAGTAATAATGAATAGTATTAACTGAATTTTGAATTTATAACATTATAATTCATCTTACACATTTTTTATAATTATATATGAAAACAAAATTAATTTTTTCGACAAAAGAAGTATTTTTTCAAGAAATGCAGTTTTACCACCTTTTGATGGCACACCCATTTTAAATATAATTTTTGAAAAGTTTATAAGTTCAATATTACAAAATAAACTTCTTATTTTGAATCAGGATATAAAAATTTACATTGGATAAATTTTTGATACTTTTACAATAACCTTCGTATTTTGATGAATAGTAAAAATACGCTAAATTTTAATTAAAAACAACTTTTTTCATCAAAATAAATTATATGATTAAATTATAATATTTAATGGTTTTAAAGTATAAATATAATATATTTTTACCATTTAATATAATGTAATTCATTAGAATTAATTTTACACTGAATTCATAGGTAAAAACATTTCAATCTTTTGCAACGTTTTAACTTTTAAAACCTGTTTTCTTAACAACGAGATTAATTTTAAATTAATTAATACAACTTATATGTTTTGAATTTTGAAAAATGGATTCCATATTTGGAATAATTAGGTCCAAATTATGTTATTAGGCTACTTTTTATTTTTAGACATTATGAATAGTAACTACGGTAAATTTTATTTATTACAGTTAAAGGTAAATCGGTTAATTAAGGGTAAAAATAAGATTATAAAATTACCCTAACACCTGCCAAAATTATATTGGATGAATAAAATTATACCCATATCACCTAAGGGTCTAAATAGATTCATTTCATGGACTTTTGACCAAGAAAATGATGTAATTCTTATTAAAACCAAAGAAAGTGACAACATGTCACTCTCTCATATCTTATAAGTGTAATAATTTTAATTTAGTGATAAAATTCATAAAACCTAGAATATAAATAGTCTCAAGAAATATAATAAAATTATGTACATCATGATAATTTATTTAGAATTTTAAGGGATTAAATAATTGTCATTAAAGGTGACACAATAGTGATGCAGAAATTGTTTATTTAGTGAAAAATCAATAATATAGTTTTTATTAAACTAATAGTGACCATAAAAGACACAAAAACCTGATCAAAACTTATTGGTCATGTACATGTAAACCATAATCATCCAATGGTCGAATATTGGATCATTTGGAGCCTTATAAAAGTGATTATGACACTTATATTATTTTATTTTAAATGATGTCAAAGTTTTCACCTTCATAATTTAATACATATAATAATTTAAATGTTGTTATTTTAAGATGATAAATTCTATTAAAAGTATTATTACGAAAGGTAATATATTTATATTCATCATAGGATTTCAGTTTTAATTTTTATGCAATAAATAGATATATTAAATAATTATACAAAAATGTTGTAGTAATTATTTTATTAAGAGAAATATTAAATAAATGGTTTTAAATATTAAAATAAATATTATATGAACTATTTAATGTTCTACACTAATTTTCTAGATGAATATTACATGTTAGGAATCTATTAAATATTTTGTATCTAATATATCTTCTCTGTGTATTTTATTTAAATTATAATAATTTAATAGTGTCAAAATTGACACTATTGATATTTTATAAAAATAATATATTATTAAAATGTTTAAAAATCACAAAAATAATTAAAAATTAAAAATTAAAACAAAATGTAACTATGTAAATGCTTGAAAAGTACAGTTTTTGATAAAAAAACAACATTTTTCACTATTCATTAGAAACCCAATATTTTCATAAAAATACCAAAAATTCACTCTAAGATAATTTTTACATTATTATTTTAAAAATTATAACATTATTATGAAATATATTTTCTAAAATTTCAATAAATTAATTACAATATTCTCTCACACAAATCAATAAAAACCATTTTTTAAGAAAATGTATTTTTGTAGAATAAAATGACGACTAAAAATTGAGTGACTATTTACTAATAATTTATTAATAAATTTATATTGATTAGGAACTTAATATAGATTTTTTAAATAAGTTAGTATTATTCATACCCCGCAATTTAATTACTAGGTTATAAGAGTCATACTTAAATAATAGTTTTTCATGGCTCGTTTAGGCTCAATGTTGCCTGTTGCTTAAGCTATCGAACATAATATTATTTTTAAAATATAGGGGTGTTAAATTATCCCAAATCTAATAAATTTCATTTTCTGATTTTTAATTTTATCTCAGTAATAAAGGGTTTGACATTTGAAAATACCTTTATTGAAAAAAAACATCCTAAAAAGGGTTAATAAAACTTCTTTTTAAAAATAGGAAAAGGGAAATACAAAGCCATTTGGAATAACACATAACTAGGTTTCATAAATAGAAGAAAATTATTGGGAATTGAAGAAAAATTTTAATGTACAAATAATTATGGACAGTGATAGAGATCATTAATCATAAGAAAGAAAATGATCATGAGAAAGTTAATGACCACAAAACTATAAACCAAAGAGGTGTGAAAAAGACTATCAATTTATCAGAAATAATGGTAATATGATTTTTTTCAAGATTCTTTTCCTAGAGTTTAGGAATTAATTTACCACATAGACTGAGAATATAAATAAACATACTTACATGATAAATATAATTTCATTATTTAATCAATTTCCACCACAATATCTTCTTTTTCTATAAACGATGAGTATTCAAGATGATTTTTCAAGAACAAAGCACTAAAATAAACTTATAACAGATCACATGATTTCAAAAAAATGATATCAATATATTTATTATGTATTTAGTTATTATAAAAAACCAAAAATGGTTTTCATAAAGAAAACTAATTCCAAAAAAGAATAACCCTTCATATGAAGAAATACAATATAAATATTTAAAGCTTCAACAACAACACCCAAAGATCAATATAGGTAATTTGATAAATAAATGAACTCAAAATTATTCAAAATATTCTTGACCAAGTTTTAAACCCAAAAAATATAATGATTTTATCACATATACTTTTGAGATTAATTTAACATTTATCTTTAATCAACATTAGTCACACATAAATTCATATACCCTAATAATATAATCTCCAAAATATGATAATTATTTCCACAAATAACTTGTGTCACCATAAATAAACATTAAAATAATATATGATTATAAAATATAATTCAACCTTTACTCCTAAAAAAAATCCCACAATATTCTATTTACCTTAATCATATAGGGTTTCTAAAATAGTGAACCTCTTCTAAAATAACATCAATCACTTAATTACCAAATAAAATTCCAATCCCATGGTTATCGACATGATAAAATATATGTTCTAAAAACCAAATAAATGATTTCATGTTATTTTTTTGTATAGAAAAACAATTTCATATAAAATGGGACATCACATAGGCCCGTGGTTGGCACTACACCCTTATCGTCCTTCAGTTGTGGGTTCAAACCCTATGGCCTTTCAGAATGTGATAGTTTATCACCCGACTTGTGGGATTTCCTTTTAACTAAACAAAATTTATAAAATTACTATAACATTATCAAATTGTGATGAAAATCATAAAATAAATCCTTAATAACTTCAAGATCAAAGAATTATATAAACTCAAAGGTTAAGTCATACATTTCAGCTTACATCCCCAAAATGTAATAACGTTATTTTGAAATAATCCTTCTCATTAAACCTATGGATTACATATACCTTAACATAATAAAAAATCTCCCAAAATATCATTAGTCACCTCCAAATCCCATCAATTAAACCTCAAAAGGGGTGTTTAAAACATTAAAATTATGATCAACCTTAAACTTATAAACCCATGCTGGTATCCATAACTCTTAATCAAACCTAACATAAAAACATCCTAATCTCTAGAGTTATCTAAACTGACCTTTGATACCAAAAAATATAGACCATAACATGTACTCTTAGATTTGATACTAAAAACATAATATTTACATTTCTATATTTGATACTGATAATCTTAACCCAATATTAACCCTTCAAAACATATAACATTAAACTGAATTATTAGATCACTTACATACTGAATAACCTTTTAGGTTTATATTTTTAGATAATTAGGACATAATGTTACATAATAACTTGAATACATAAAAAATCAGTTCATAAGATTCTACATCATATCCCAAATTTTCTTCTTATCTAGTAAAATTCTTAGTCATAACATACTTAAACCTTTAATTATAACCTATGGAAAGAAAATATAAGAATAGGTGATATCATATTTTAAATAAGGGAATAAACTTGATAAGGAAGAATAACGTGTGATTCAAAGATATAACATGATATCAAAAAATATAATACTCAAGAGTAATCACATGGGATAATATCATAAAGAAACTTGAATCATAATATCACAGAAATATATGAAGTGTAGTAATAATACAAAACATGAAATAAGTATAAGTCAATGATAGCTTTAAAGAAAATATCACATGGGGAACATAGTCCCATCATGAATTAGGTTTAATCCATAATCCCATACATAACATATCATGAGTAAAATAATTTAACAAATTCATTGGAGGGATATTTAGGCACACTAATCATAATATGTACATTCTTATGTGTTCTATAAAGGAAATAAATCATAAGGTATAAACATAATAATTACCAGTTGAAAGAAATGGGTTGTATAATCATGATTTATATCATAATAAAAGGAAAATGAATTTGAGAAATAAACATAAGGTATGCATTAACATATCAAAGGAAGGGAGACTAATCTAGGTATATATGTGAGAGAGATATATGTAGAGCTTAGAATCATTCCATGATATTAAAGAGATATAGAGAAAGTGAGTTAGAGAGAGAAAGGTCATAACCTAAGGAAAAAGGTTGGTTCAGAGAGAATCCTTAATTAAAATCTAAACAAATTTCCCAAATATTATGGAAAATATTTTATTTTAAAATAAACTTGAAAAGTCGTAAATTAATCTTTAAATAATTGAGTTTTTATGACTACAAAAAATTACATTTATTCCGTATAAGTTAAAAGAAAATATTATTTTTATACTTTTGTAAAAAAGTTAAATGTACCTCATTTAGACAATAGAAAGAATATTCATTTTTAATTTTTTTTAAATATTCTAATATATTTAAAAATTAATTTAAGAAATTTTTTGAGAATAGTTAAAACATTCTTGAAAATATTTTTAGAAAACATGTACATGGAAGAGAAAATATTTATCGACTGAAGATAGAAATAATGTTTGTTTTCCTTAAAAATATTATTTCGGTTTATTGAGTTTCTAAAGAAAGGAAAATGAAATAAAAAAAATTAATTTCAAAAATTAACCATAGGTGAATAAAATTCATGAGTTTATTGATAGGTAGACCATAATATTTCATCAAAGGAACTTAATCATAAACAATCATGATAAACAATTGTATTATAACATAAATCCGTTACTACTTTGGTAACTTTTGAATCATAAGTCCCATGAAAGAATAACTGCAAATGAAACTTTAAGTTTCATAATCATAACTATATTCATGATATAAATTAACAAAGGAGATGAATAAATTCTCCATAAAATAATATATAAGCATAACTTAACATATGTCTCAAAGAATAAAATTTGAGATGATAAACACTTACCTTGAGTCCAAACTTTCCATTTATATCCTTTATATACTATGTAATAAAAATGTATCAGTTATATTATATATTAAAAACATTTTATATGTTTAATAAATTATCCTTAAACCATTTATTTCATTTATTTTAATGACATATTTAATTACTTATTCAGTTAAGTCTACATCAGGTGTTTTGATGATTTTTAGGTCATATGTTCAAAATGATTTCGGTAAGTTAATTATGGTAAAAGTGATCGTTATTACTTCACACTGAGATTAATAATCATATATAAATACCATTTATATATATAAATTATACTTTTAAAATCAACTATGAATGATGGTTATAAAAAATGAACTACTTTACAATCATGGAGATGGCAGGCGATACGTATTAGTGAGTAACATTTCATTTTTCAATGATCATGATGGAAAGAAGGTAAGTAATATTTTATATTCAAATAATAATAATAATTTAATAAATAACATATTATTTCTTTAAATATACATATATACCATCCATGTGACATAGTGATAAAAAATGTATCACATCTCTTCATGAAGGTGGTAATCCACATGTACGCACAACTGACATTATCATTTTTGAAGGGATGAAAAGTAAGAAAATAGATGATATATTATATATCTATAATGATAATTATTTCATGAATATCATATATAAACATTAAATCCATCCTTATAAACACTAATTAGATGCATTTATAAAAAACGAATTACAATGGTTTGCGAGGCAATAGTCCGCAATACACATGAATGATGGTTTTGTTTCCCATTTTATGGAAGAGGAGATGGATATAGGATATTCCATTAACATAAAAAAATATAAGTATATGGAAGATACTAGTGTTATTATTTAATCAAGGTTTATAAATATTTTAATGATTTAGAATAAGAAATAAAATTAAAACGCTTTGTTAAGAACTATACCTCTTCTTCGAACAACTGCATTTTCTTTACAATGTAATCACTCAAAAATTTGTATTCTACCTAAAATAAGACTTTTATAATGTTGGGAGTGATGTTATTAAGGTATTTTGGCATACATTTTCCAAAATAAAATTCTTTTTATGTGTTAATAAAAGAGGATAAAAGGTTTATTTTTATAGGGAGGGGAGGGGAACTCTTAGAATTATATAAAATATTAAATTAAGATAAATTATTTTTCCATCAAAAAAGGATCCAAAGAGATATAATTAAAATATAGGATGATGATGAGTTTAAAAAATATCATCCAATAAAATTTGGACAAGTTTATATTAGGTTTGTACCCATATCTTTTTGTTTTCACACGTGTTAACCCTTTTTGAAAATTACCTTGATAATAAAGGTTTTACTCTTTAAGGGGACAATATGGTTACTATAATAGAAAAATTAGTCCATAAATGGGCTATAGTTGATATTTTTAAAAATATTAAATTAAATTGAACATGTATATCATTTTTAGGAATTTTAAATAATTTAATAAAATATTATTTATCATAAAATTATATTAATATCATTTTTGGAACTGTTAATTTAATTTGACTTTGAAAACAACATGGAAACAATTGAATTAGAATATAATCCTTTAAAAATTATATAAAATATTTTTTTAATCAATTTTTTTGGTACAAAATAATTCATTCAAATTATTTTTCTGTTAACATTTTAGAAAATATTTATTTTTTTCTATTAATTTAATAAATGTTTTGTCACTGTTGCGTAAGAAGCTAAGGTAATTACTCCATCCATAAAAATTAAAAATAAATTAACATGTTAAATAAATATTTATCTTTAAAATAACAATTTATTAGTGAATATAATTTGTCTTTGTCCTTGTCACAAAATATTATAGAAATTAAAAGTAATAAAATGACATTTTTGACTTTATCTTTTACTTAATTATTATAAAGGTAAAAATCAAATAAATATGGCACAAAGTTTCTATATTTTAAAAAAATAGTTTCAAATTTATAAAATAAACTCATATAATAGGATATAAGTAAGTTTTTGTGTAATTTTTTAGTCCTTATCATATTATTTTTAACCTTAATTACCCGATTTACCCTTACTGTGGTGACAATTATTTAATAGGGTTACTATTCATAATGAAAAAAATAAAAGGGAAATATTTAAAAAATTTGGACATACTGATTTCAAATATGGAATTAATTTTTCAATATTTAATTTCTATAAGTGGAATAAATTAGTTTAATATTAAAACACAAAATGCAATGAAAAATAGTTTTTTCAGAAAAAATGACTTTTTAAGTATAAAAATGTTTTAATACCCAATTTGACCGAGAATTTGATTCCAATGAAATTAATTGTATTATAAATAATATAATATAACTAATTTTATACTTAAATTATTTTATAACAAAATGGATCTTTGTAAATTCTTGAAAAAAACACTATTTTCAATAAAAATAAGTATTTTTCATTATTCATTGGGAAATTAATCTTTTTAGAAAAGTCATAAAAATGAAATCTAAGATAATTTTGACATGATGATTTTAAAAATTATATCATTTTTATAAAATATAATTTCTAAAAGTTCTAGAAATTAATTATAATAATTTATCACATAAAGTAATAAAAACCATTTTTGAATAAAACATATTTTTGAAGAGTAAAATAACTTTACTAATAATTTTTGAATAAATTTTCTAAAAAATGAGTGATTATTTAATAATAATTTATCAATAAAGTTATATTGAGTAGGAAATTAATTTATATTTCATAAATTAATTAATCCTATTCATACATGCCAATTTAATGACTAGGTTATAACATTCATATTTAAATAATAATATTTTATGGTTCATTTGGGGAGTGATAGATAACATTGATCACACGAAATTGATTGATCATGAGAAAGTTAATGACTAAAAAACTATAAACGAAAGAGGTGTGAAAAAGGCTATTGATTCATAAAAAATAAAGGTAATGGTAATTTTTTTGTTTCAATATCTTTTTCCAATAATCAAGAATTACTTTACCATCTAGTATAAGAACATAAAGAAATAAACTTGATAAGTATAATTTCATCCTTTAATCAATTTACACCATAATATCATATTTTTCTCTAAATAATGAGTATTCAAAAGGAATTTTTATGCCTAAAGCACTAAAATAAAATTCTAACCGATCACATGATTTCAAAAAATGATTTTAGTATATTCCTCATGTATTTAGTCATTAAACAAAGAAACCAATTTCTAGAACAAGGAAAAATAATTCTCCAAAATAATAGACCTTCATATAAAGAAATAAAACATTAATATCCAAAGCTTTAACAATAAAAAAAAAGTTCAACTTAGATTATTTGATAAATAAATTACCTCAAAACCCTTTAAAATATTTCTGATGAAGTTTGAAACCCAAATTATTTGATCACATATTCTTCTCATATTAATTTAATATTTATCTCTAATCAATAATAGTCACTCATAAAGTCATATACCCAAAAAATACATGTGCCCTAATCATATAATCTCTAAAATATGATAATCATTTACATTAATAACTTGCATCACCATAAATCAACATTAAAATCATATATTGTTCCAAAAGATAATTTAAAATTTATTCCTAAAATAAAATCCAACAATATTATGTTTTCATTAGTCATATAAGGCTTCCAAAATAGTGGGCTTCTTATGAAATAACATGAATCACTTAATAACAAAATTACAGTTGGGGTTGCAGCATTGTGTTAAAATCAACCTCTTAATCCTATAATCAAAGCCCAGTTTCAATTCCCAGATGTTGAAATTTTAGATGGAGGTTTTACTTCGACATGGGTTGGCCTTGGAAATGTCCATGGTGGGCGTTAGTCTATGGAAGACATTGTAGTTGATCACCACAGTGGAAGGAGGCTTCGATTGACATGGTGGAAGTGGGATGAAGATGTGTCTCGAGTGGCATATTGACGTGTATAAGATTATGGTTGTCACGACCCGAACCAATAGAGCTCGAGCCGCTACTCCCCAAGACCGCCTCCAATAGGCCAGGGGATGGTGATTTTCACCGAGTATGCTATCACACACATGTGAGGAATTGGCCTAAGGTACCTATACACACACACACACACACCCACATACACCTCCATGCAATAGTGCAGAGATACATAAAACTGAAAAGTAAACGCATGAATACAACTATCCCAAACCAGAGTGCAACATCAGTACAAAAAGGGAAAAATAGGGCCCACCAAAATAAAACACAAAGGTGTCCAACCTGCTCGGAGGAAGGGGTACACTACCAAAATCACCACCAGAAAGCTCCTCGGCACAACCCCGGTAAGACTCCACGGACAGTCCCGCTCACTCAGCTCTTCCTGCTCCGGGTCCTCCTGGGACACCATCGAAAGGCCTATGGTCTGCACAAGACACAAACATGTGTGGGCAAAGCCCATGCAGGGGTGAGTATAACAATACTCAGTAGGCACCCCAAAAACCCAAAAAAAAGAGAGAAACTGAAAGGCAACAGTCCGCTCATCCCAGCAAGAGGGAACCCAGACAAGAGAGAAACTCCATCTCATGACCATCCTCGGCTAAACACAACTAGTCAGCTCAGCTTAGGTGTATGCCCATACATACACCATGAAAAATCTAGATATGCTTCACTCATACACAAATCCACATGTGGTACTGACCTCATCACTACCAACGATTCACAACTAAGAGAACACACTCCATGATCACTGTCATCCCAGATGACACCCGTCCGAGAGATACACTCCATCCGGTCCCACACAAACATCTCAGACACTCACCCAAGAGATCACGCTCGTCGGATACCATCACTAAGGAAACCTCACTGAAACAACAAAAACACCAAACTCCTCGGATAAGGGATCACTTCTAGGGTCCACTAAGGGATACCAGAACCCACACCGACATTCGTAGATCTCACAGATAGGGGATCACTCCCCGGATACGCTGGGGGATACCACAACCCGATCTGGCACTTGACAAAAAAACGTCACCTAGATAGAGGATCGTCACCCACATCACGATAGTCACAACGATACCGAAACCCTATCTGGTACATCTCATGCTATAGGGGATCGAACTGACGATGTCACAACCCTATGGACACCACGCACTGAGTAGGGGATCGTATAGCCAACGATATTGCTACCCTACTATAGTCTTCCTGCTGAGTAGGGGATCATATACCCGATGATGCCAAAACCCTACTGAGCACGTCCCACTGCACAGGGGATCATATTCCTGCTGATGCCACAAACCCTACGAGGTTAACCTGCTAGATAGGGGATTTACGCCCATGGATAAGCGGTTACAGCGATACCAAGAATCCGATCTAGGGAAACGATTCTAGAGGATCTTACTCCGGGACCACCAGAGGGATGCCACAACTCTAACAAATAAAACATCCAATCGAGAAGATCACAACCCTATACTAAGGTTGTGATGTCGTGCGAACCCTTGTAGGAACAAACCAAGGTAGTACCCTCAACCACTACTGGTCCAAACATCACTAACTCGAGCGACCTGCCACAACGCCACACCACACACCTCTAAGGCCGATACCGAGGCCACCATTGCGATCCACACAGAAAAACACGCAGGATAGGCTATTTACTCGCCCGAAATGGACAATCGGTGAAATGGAACTTTCACTGTAGCTATCCCATGTGGGGCACACACTATGATCTCGAAACCTATCAAGAGGATCATACCACAGTGATCCCCTCGGAAAAACACACGGGATCAACTACTCGATCATCCTAAATGGACACTCGGTGAAAAAGGTACTATTCACTAAATCTAGATCAGGTGGGGCCCACACCTTGATCCCAAAATACATCAAATGGGTTGCACCATAGTGATACTCTCGGAAAAACACACAGGATCGACTATTCATCCGCTAAAATCGGACTCCTGGTGAGCAAGTTGTGTTTCTCCGTAAACACCCAAACCCGGCCTCGTGGGGCCCACACCCCAAACTCAGTCCCAAAACCCTAAAACCAACAATAAAAGTCCACCGTATCATTAGGGCCTCAATACCACTGACGACATGTCAATTGGACGCTCCGGGTAGAAGATACAACGGCCCGAAGTCGAATAATAATAAAATATCATTATTTTATTCGACGTTTCTAGCACTCGGGCCACAATCCCGAAATTCAAAACCTCTGAACCCACACCAAAGGGTTCACCTTGTTTCCAGGGTCGTGTCTCCATAGATGGAACACGATTCGGATCTCCAGGGAGCAAGATACAGGGGTTTTAAAACCCCCCGCGTACAAGAAGGGGGGACGGACCGGCCCGCGCCGGTTGACCCGACCGCCGCCGCCGTCGGCCGCTCCGGCTGGAGGACCGTGCTTCTGCGCTGTGGCTGGACGACCCCCAACATGGGGGTCATCAGTAATTGGTTCCAGACTACCGCGGTGCGGCGGTCCCGGTTGGTTCCCGTAGCCCGCCGCCGGCGCCGTTGCGCCGGTGCCGTGCCGACGAACCTTTCGAGGGCCGCCGGGGCACCCCGGGGGTCCAAACGCGCATCCAGAGGCATATGTGCGCCCCCCCAAGACCATATCTACGCATCTTAAGGCTCAAAACAGAGAAAAAAAAACCAAATCAGGATCTAGGATTTTAAAACTCAAAATGCCTACCTGTTGGCGGATCGCCGAAGCTTCGGGTGCAGAACGATGCCCGCGACGCCCTGAAGCTCGATCCGTTGACGACCAGTACTGAAAATAGACATTTGTGGCTTGATTCGGTGAAGAAACAGAGGGGGGGGGGGGAGGGGGGGTCATTTCCTCATTAATGTACAAGGGGTTGGGGGGATGATGATTGGTTTTTATTTATTTTTTTTAAAATAAAAACTTCATTTTATCTCCTCGCCAACACGCCTCCGAACTGGCACTCGACGCAGACTAAAACAGTATCACACCTATGGTAAACACGGCGTTATGAATGCAATGAAGAACTCAGATTTTCGATATGAGATTCCGTTCAGAAGTTATTCCTACCGATGCTCATAAATTAACTTTTCCATTCATTTATGAAAATGCCCTTGGTGGCTTTTCTCACAGCAGGCCCGCGCCCGTAAAGTTTACACCCTACCTAGGGTAAACGGCACACTCTGGAGGAAAATGTGCCCTCATATTCTCATTCTGAGCTATCGTTTAGGAGATAACACACCCCCACCACGTTCATAGTATAAAAATACTTAATATTTTTATAAAATTAATTCTGGGCACAACAGGCCTCAGAATCGCACGTCGTCTTCGCACCTAGCTCTGGAAATATTCGTAGAAGTATTCCAAATTCTGAATGGGAAAAAAACCGAGTCACTACAGTGGTGATTGTCAATGATGATGATGGGATCCTAGTTAGGCGGGATTGCATACAGTGATGGATTTCAGCTCGACTATAGGCCTCGACACTGAGCTATGGTTGGAAGATCAATGATGGGAATTCATGTGATGAAGGAGAAGTGCTATCTGTGATAGAAATGGGTCCTATGGTGGTTATGGTGGAAAGAATCTATGGAGGTACTTGATGGTGTCACAAATCGGGGTTGGCAGCGGGGGTGTGACATTCATAGCATTAGCAAGATCTCAACAGGAGTAGTGTAGTCTCTAAAAATAAAAAATAAAAAACAGGATTATTTCCAATATAAAGATCCATGTGGCTTCAGTGCATAATCTACCATCCTTTCAGGGATAACAGATTAGGATGAATGATAGGGTACATTATCTTCCATTTGTACTAGACACTATGCATCTCTACATGGGAAATTTCTAGCTGTTCATTCATGAAAAGGTTGGGAACTAGGGAATTAATAATGTATCATTAGCTGGGGAGGGGCTGTTTTGTGGGTACAGGTCCTTCGGGCCTTCAGGTTCATGTACTTTGTCCACGTGCTTACTGGGACTATAGGTCATGTAAATGGTTCCCCTTCAACCTAATTAAAAATATATTATCCAAAAATAAATAAAATTGTGAGGCCTTTGGGATTTTAGGCACTTAATCACCAAATCACTTTTCAATCCCATGGTTATCTACATGATAAAAAATATTTTCCCAAAATAATCTTAAAGGTTATTTGTAAAATCTTTTAGGTAGAAAAAAATGTCATACTGAATAGTAAATCACATAATCCAATGGTAGGGGTTGTACCCTTATCACCATTAAATCATGGGTTCAAACCCCACAACCTTACAAGATGATACAATTTATCACTTAGACTATTGGTTACCCTGTTACTAAAACAACATTAATATAATTCCTTTTAAATTCACAAAATGTGATGAACATACTCAAAAAAAACCTTAATGAAATCAAGATTAAATAATTTTATAACCTAAAAGGTTATCTCATACCTTTTAGCTTACATCAAAAAAATGTAATACCATTCTTCTGAAATAATCCTTCTCAATAAATTTAAGGGTTATATATACCTTAACCCAATAAAAAGTCTCCCAAAATATCATTAATCACATAAAAATCCCATCAATTAAAACCGTAAAAGTGGTGTATATCACTTTAAACTTATGATCAACCTTAAACTTATAAAACCATTATGGTATCTATAACTCTTAAGTTAACCTCCCATGAAAACATCCTAATCACTAATTTTATCTAAACCAACCTCTGATAGCAATCAATACAATCTATAACCTACACTTCTAAATCTAATGCTAAAACCTAATATTTACATTTATTGATTTTATAATAATAAACATAACCTAATTTTTACCTTTCAAGACATATAACATCAAAATGAATTATTGGATCACTTACATATTATATGACTTTTTTGGTTTAGTTTTTTAGATAATTAAGATAAAAAATTACATAACAACTTGAATATATAAACAACTGGTTCATAAAATTATACACCATATCCCAAAAATTCTTCTCATTTGATAAAATTATTGGTCATATAATAATTTAAAACTATCTTCATAACCCAGGGAAATAAAACATAAGAAAGGGTGATCTTAGATGCTTAGTAAAGGAATAAACATGAAAGGAAAAATAATGTATGAGTCAAAGGTATAACATGATATCATAAAAGAGAAGGATCATGAGTAATCACATGGGAGAATATCATAAAAACATGGAATTATAATATCATGATAACATTGGATGTATGGAAGAAATTAAAAACATGACATAAGCATAATTCAATGCTATCTTCAAAAATAATATCACATGGTGGACAAAGTCCAATAATGAATTAATTTTACTTCCTAATCCTATACATAACATATCACGAGACAAAAAAATTACCCAATTCATTGGAGGGATTTATGGGTGCATCCATCATAATATATAAATGATTATGTGTTGTATAAAGGAAATTAATCATAAGTCATAAACATAAGAGTTACCAGTGGAATGAAATGGTTTGCATAATCTTCCATCCTATCATAATCAAAGGATAATGCACTTGAGAAATGAACATAAGGTATATATTATCTCATAAAAGGAAGGTATAATAGGCTAGGTATATATGTGAGAGACATATATACATAATTTTGAAGAATTCAATAGTATTAAGGGGAGAGACAAAGTGAGTTATAGAGAGAAAGGTCACAACCTAATGAAAAAGCGTGGTTCAGAGAGATCTCTTACTTAAAATCTAAAAAAAATCACAAATATTAAGGAAAAATTTTCTTTGAAAATAAACTTTAATTTTTTTAAAGTAATCTTCAAATAATTGAGTGTTAACCAAAAAAATAAATTTCGTTCATGCCATATAAGTTAAAAGAAAACATTCATTTCATACTTTTGTAAAAAAGTAAAAAGTGCCTTATTTAGAAAATGAAAAGAAGTTACTTTTTTAAAATATTTAAAAAAAATTAAACATGTTTAAAAATTAATTTAAAAAATAATTTTATCATAGTAAAAATATTCTTAAAAACATTTTTAGAAAACATGTACATGGAAGAGAAAATATTTCTTGACCGATGAGAGAAATAAAGTTTGATTTCCTTATAAACATTATTTCAGTTTCTTGAGTTATTAATGATAGTAAAATGAAAGGAAAACATTTAACTTTAAAAAATAAAGAGATGATAAAAAATTAATGTGTTTCTTGAGTGGTAAACCATATTGTTTCATTAACGAAACATAATCAAAATAAATACCAATAAACAATGAAATTATAACATAAAACCCTTACCACTTTGGTAACTTTTGAATTGTAAGTCTTGTGAAAGAATAAATTCAAATGAAACTTTAAGTGTCATAATAATAAGGATATTAATGATATAAAATGAAAAATGGTCTATATAAATTCCTTATAAAATGATATAGGTGCATAAAATAATATATGTTCCAACGAAGACAATTTGAGATGATAAAACTATACCTCAAGTCCATAATTTCCATGTATGTCTTTTATCTACTGTATAATAAACATATATAAATTATTTTATTTTTTATGAAAGTTTTACAAGTTTAATCCATTATCATTAAAACATTAATTTTGTCTATTTTAATGACATATTTAATTACTTATTTAGTTAATTCTACATCAGGTGTTTTGATTATATTCGAATCATATATCCAAAATGACTTCGGTAAGTTAACTATGGTCAAAGTGGTCATTCTTAAATCATATAAATAATAATAATAATGGAATAATTATAATTTTTATACATAAATTATACTTTTAATACCAACCATGAATGATGGTTATGAAAAATTAACTATGTTACAATCATAGAGATGGTAGGCCATACGTATGCATGAGTAAAGTTTCTATTTTTCAATGATCATGATGAAAATTTGGTAAGTATAATTTTTTCATTATATAATGATAAATATTCGATAAACACTATATTAATTCTTTAAATATACTTATATATTCCATTCACGTGACATGGTGATGAAAAAAAATCACATCACTACGTGGAGGTGGCAATCCACATGTACACATGAATTCCATTTTTTAATGGATGGAAAGGTAAGAAAATAGATGATATATTATCTTTAAAAGATTTTAATTATGTTATTAATATCATATATATACATTAAATCTATCATTATAAACATCCATAAGATATGGTTATGGAAAAATAATTACATTGGTTTATGAGGTGATAGTCTTCTATACACACGAATAATGGTTCCATTTCACATTTGATGGAAGAGGAGATGGATATAAGGTATGAAATTAAAATAAAAACATTATACTTTATGGAATGTCACGAACCGAATCAGGTCGCCATCCGAACCGACGCCCGACTCGGCCCGCGGCAAGGCCCGAAGGGCGTTCCCGATCCCCACGGGCTGGCACAAGTGCCCGGGTATCAAAATAAACCTTGGGAACGATTTACCCGAGTGAATAAATGTAAAGCAACCAACCAAAGTAAACCAAACAGAGATAAAGGTTACAGTCAAACATGTAGATAACCAAACAGGTCTTTGGTTCACAAGTACTCAAAACCCAAATAACACCAAAACAAGACAACCAAAAACCAACCTAAGGACTGTCGCCCGGTGTAAGGACACCGCCTCTAGGCCACCACCAAAACGCCACGTAGATAGTCCTGCTAACAACCTGAACCACTGCTCCCAAAAGCTGGACCCCTACCTGTATCAGAAGTAAACAAGTCTACTTACACCCAAGGGTGTAAGTAGGGTGTGAGCAATCACCCAGCAGGATATCACCAATAAAAGATTCCACCCACAACCATCAAAAGACAACCAAATGCAATGCTGAAATAAAGATAGAAAGAAGTGCAAAAGAAAATGGTTTTTCATAAAATGATTTAAAAGAAAGGCAGTTCAAGATAAACAAATTAGGATAGCAGTTCAAGTGACATAACACGTATCAGCATGCACACAAGGTAACTGGTGGCACCAAGGGATGGGAAAGGCCCTATGGGTACTAGAACTAGTGGGATCCTAGAACGTCGTGTCTTGGTGAAACATGGCTTAGGCGGCCACGACCCTCAGATAACGTGGCTTAGAAGGCCACGACCCTCAGAACACGTGGCTTAGAAGGCCACGACCCTCAGATATCATAAGTTTAGTTAGTGTTGCAGTCGTCAAACCTGCCAGTGAAACCGGGTCGGGTCATCTCCGGAACACTAGCTCACTAGTCCCAGTCTCCCCACCCAATACCCCGGCTTCCCTCCTTGTGCTCACCTAAAGATCAAAGTTCATATAGTATGTCACATTATCACTTAGAGCCAAACGTGTCACCTGCACAATGATATCTTTTTTTGAAAACCACACACACACACCAAAACCTCCTTTTTCTTTTTCCTCTTTAAAAAAAAAACTTAGACCACACTGCACAGTTTACAAATAATAATAAACAGCCAAAGTGAGTTTCCGCAATAAAAGAAAAGGACTTGCACCACATAAATAGACCACTGGCAAAATTAGATGCACATTTAAAAAGAAATTAAAAACTAATTGTCAATATGAGAACTAATCAGCAGGGTGATGAAAAATTAAACCAGCATGCAAAAGATCGCCAAAAGATAACTGAGTGCGGAATCACCTACCTCAAACGGGCGCAGAAGAAGACACGGCGCAAGACTCCAGTTGCGCCGCGGTCGCACCGCCTTGAGCCGTCAACCAGGTCCTAAAAACAGCAGAACGCTCAACGGTTCAGAAAAATTGTTAACGTAATAATAATGATGATAATAATAATAATAATAGAATAATAATAATAATAATAATAATAGAATAATAATAATAATAATAATAGAATAATAATAATAATAATAATAATATAATAATAATAATAATATTAACATAATAGAATAATAATAATAATATAAGGACAATAGAAATAATAATAGAAATAATAATAATAATTATAAACAATAGTAATAACAATAATAATAATATTAATAACAATAATAGCATAATAATAATAATAATAATATGATAATAATAATAATAATAATAATAATAATCATAATCATAATATCATAATAATATTAATAATAATAATAATAATGTAATAATAATAATGATAATATTGTTATTTACATAATTATAATAATAATATATTAATATTTATAATAATAACTAACATATTAGTAATAATAACAAAAGAGAACAAAATGTATTATTAGATAAGTTAAAATAATAAAATAAAATGAATAAAAAGAAAAAGAAAGCAAACCTGCGCGGAGGAGGCCGAACAGGGGCGCCGGAACGGGGAATAAGAGGAAAAAAAAGAAAGGGAAGAAGAAGGAGAGAAGAGGAAGAGGAGAAGAAGAAGAAGAGAAGGAGGAGAAGAGGAGGAGAAGAAGAAGAAACGAAGAAAAGAAGAAGAGGAGGAGAAGAGGTAGGGCACGCCGGCTGGACGAAGGGCTGCGGCAGGGGTGCAGCGGGGCGGCGGTCGGCGAGGGGTGCAGGAGCGGCGGTGAGGGGGGCTGGGCGGAAAGGCTTCGGCCGGGCAAGGAGAGTAGTAGGGATGGAGAGGGCCGACTGGGGCCTTGTGCGGTGTGCAGCATAGGACAACGGCAGGGGGGGGGGGTTGCGCCGGCTGGGCTGAGAAGGAGGGAGAGTGGTAGGGGAAGAGGAGAAGAAAAGAGGAAGAAGAGGAGGAGAGGAAGAAGGAAAGGAGGAGAAGAAGAAAAGAGCAGAAAAAAAAGATAGAGGAGGAGGAGTGGCGCACGGGGGAGAGAGGAGGAGAAATGGAGGAGAGGTGAGGTGCGGCGAGGAAGGGTGCAGCGGGTAAGAGGAGAGGAAAATAAATGAAATATATAACAAAAAAAAGAGAGAGAAGGGGGCGGCGGCTAGGGTTTCGGGAGGGGGAAAAAAATTAAGCAAACAATCAATATAAATTAATAATAATATTATCAAACAATAATAATATGATACCAACATTAATACAAATTACATAATAATCAATAAGAATAGTAATACCATTATCATTAATATTAATGACAATAATACCATAATAATTATAAAAATAATAATAACAATATTATCAATATAATAATAACCATAATATATTAATCATAATACAATAATAACCAATAAAACCATAATAAAGATTTACCGGTTATTTAACGTTCGAGCATCGGCGCCACGTGCCGAGCGACGTGAAGCCAACGCACACATATCAGCGCACTTAAAAATAAATTTTATCCAGCTTGCTCGTGCCTTGCGCGCATGCCAAGCGACGTAAGGCAAACACACACTTGTCAGCGCCACTGCGGAAGCCTCTTATCGACTCAGCTTATCGACTCAGCCCACACTCCAACCACGCAATTAAATAAACCGACAATTAATTTATGAAATAAAAAAAATTTAAAATTAAACGCATACCTCAAAAAGTCCGGGCGTGACAATTCTCCCCACCATGAAAACTTTACGCCCTCAGAAAGTCAGCTCAAAGCCTGATCAGAGAATAGAAATGGGTACTCCTGCTCAACCCATGACTTTCACTCCCAAGTTTCGTGTTCATCATTCCCGTGCTGCCAAAGAACACGGACCAGAGGAATGGACTTTCCACGCAGCACCTTTTCCCGAGAATCCACT
The DNA here is from genome assembly GCA_963277665.1 of Viscum album. Lineage (NCBI taxonomy): Eukaryota > Viridiplantae > Streptophyta > Magnoliopsida > Santalales > Viscaceae > Viscum > Viscum album. The sequence goes on from OY728136.1 coordinate 3,928,129, forward strand.
ATACGCACTGGTCGCTCGACCACAGACAAGTCGGACTCTATCTCCAGCTCCTCCCAATTCAGCACATGCGACGGGTCGGGGTTGTACTTATTTAGTTGGGAGACATGAAATACATCGTGAATCGACGTCAACTGCGAGGGAAAAGCTAGCCTGTATGCCACCTTGCCAATCCGCTCAAGAACCTCGAAAGGTCCGACATATCTCGGTGTCAGCTTCCCCTGTTTCCCCAAACGACGGTGACCCAAGCGAGGGGCCACTTTCAGGAACACTCTGTCCCCCACTGAAAACTCAAGGTCCCGCCGCCTCTGATCTGCATAAGACTTGTGGCGACTCTGAGCTGTCAACAACCGCTGCCTAATCAGCTTGACCTTCTCAGACGTCTCCTGAACAAGACTCGGTCCCAAGAGCGAGGCCTCTCCTACCTCAGCCCAACACAGAGGAGACCGACAAGGCCGACCATAGAGCGCCTCAAAGGGTGCCATTCTGATGGAAGACTGGTAACTGTTATTGTAAGAAAACTCCACCAGCCCCAAATGACTATCCCATGAGCCTCCAAAATCTAACACACAGGCCCGGAGCATGTCTTCCAGAATCTGATTCGCCCACTCCGTCTGGCCATCGGTCTGTGGATGGTATGCCGTGCTCATCTTAATCTGCGACCCCAAAGCCTTCTGGAGGCCTCCCCAAAACTGTGATGTAAAGCGGGGGTCCCTGTCAGAAACAACTGCCGACGACACACCATGAAGTCTGACCACCTCCTGAACGTACAAGCGACCCAGTTCCTCTACCTTCGATGTGTCTCTGATCGGAATAAAGTGGGCAGACTTAGTCAAACGGTCAATTACCACCCAGATAGCATTCCTCCCTCGAGGTGTACGAGGCAGGCCAATGATGAATTCCATGGAGACCTCGTCCCACTTCCAGGTAGGAATGGGTAATGGCTGGAGTAGGCCAGATGGTCTCTGATGTTCTGCTTTCACTTGCTGGCAAGTATAACATCGGGATACGAAGTCGGCTATGTCCCGTCTCATACCTGGCCACCAGAACTGCCGGCGAACATCGTAGTACATCTTGGTGGTACCAGGATGGACGACCCACTGAGACTGGTGGCTATCCTGCATCACCACCTTTCGCAGAGACAATGGTACTACAGCACGGCCCTTGAAGCATAGGACCCTCTGGGAAGACAAAGACCAATCAGGAGAAGTCTCCCCACCATGGAGAAACTGCATAGATCGCTGACAAAACTCATCACCAGGCTGCTCCTGCTGAATCAACTCTAGAAGGGTAGGAGTCAACTGGATGCTGGCCAAGAAAGTACCTCCACTTTGCTCCCTGCTCTCCAAATGCAACTGGGCGAAGGGCCCCATCAAAGTCCACTCATCTCTGGACTTCTTCAACACCTGCACTGGTACTTTTCTGCTCAATGCATCAGCTACCAAATTACCCTTGCCAGGGGTGTAGATAATATCAAAATCAAAACCCTGTAGGTACTCGACCCAGCAGCGCTGCCTCAAATTGAGATCCCTCTGAGAGAAAATATAGGCCAGGCTCTTGTGGTCAGAATATACCACAAACTTCTCCCCAAAAAGATAGTGGCGCCATGTCTTCAAAGCATGCATCACTGCCGCCAACTCTAAGTCGTGAGTCGGATAGTTCTTCTCATGCGGCCGGAGTTGGCGAGAACCATAGGCCACAACGTGGTCATCCTGCATGAGCACGGATCCGAGGCCCGTACCTGACGCATCGCAATACACCACATAGCCCTTTCCTGACTCCGGTAGGGTCAATACAGGTGCGGTGGTCAACCGCTGCTTCAGCTCCTCAAAAGATTTCTGACACTGTGGGCTCCACTCAAACTTCACCCCTTTCCGGGTGAGTGCGGTCATGGGGGAGGCAAGCCGCGAGAAGTCCCGGACAAAGTGCCTGTAATAACCAGCCAAACCCAGAAAACTCCTGATCTCAAACACATTTCTCGGCTGCTCCCAAGACATAACTGCTCCGATCTTTTCGGGATCCACTGAAACCCCTTGTTCTGAGACGACGTGCCCCAGAAACTTCACTTCCCTGATCCAGAAAGTGCACTTCGAGAGTTTGGCATACAGGCGGTGATCTCGCAAGGTGCCCAAAACAACGCGCAAGTGGTGCTCATGCTCCTCCTCAGATCCAGAGTAGATCAGGATGTCATCCACGAATACCACGACAAATGAGTCGAGATATTGGTGGAACACCCTATTCATGAGTGCCATAAAAACTGCAGGAGCATTCGTCAGTCCGAAAGGCATGACCAAGTACTCGAAGTGACCGTACCTGCTTCGGAAAGCCGTCTTCGGGATATCTGCTTCTCTCACCCTGAGCTGGTGGTATCCCGAACGCAAATCAATCTTGGAGAACCACTTTTCCCCCTCCAGCTGGTCAAACAAATCGTCAATCCGAGGCAAAGGGTATTTATTCTTGATGGTTACCTTGTTCAACTTCCGGTAATCAATACACAACCGAAGGGTTCTATCGGCCTTCTTCGCGAATAAAACCGGTGCGGCCCAAGGAGAGACGCTCGGGCGAATGAATCCTTTGGATTCCAAATCGTCCAGCTGTATCTTTAATTCCCTCAATTCGGTGGGGGCCATGCGATATGAGGGAAGAGATATAGGCTGTGTTCCCGGCGCCAACTCAATCGAGAACTCCACGTCTCGCTCTGGGGGTAAGCCAGAAAAATCATCTGGGAAAACCTCTGGGAACTCATCCACTACACGAGGTAACCCGCCCTGTGAAATACCACCATCGTCCTCCAGCGCGAGCGACGATAACTGATAAGCAAGATTTTTAAGCTCAGGGAGTAGAGGCCCTGCACGTCCCGACCGAGGATCCCATTCTCCGTGAAAAAGCTGAGGAGTCCCATCTGGTGCTGTAAAGCTGACTCGGTGTTGATAGCAATCAATGTGCGCCTGGAAGCGCACCAGCCAGTCCATACTGAGGATCACATCAAATAGGTCCATGTCAAGGACCAAGAAATACCATTCCATATCGACACCCGACACAGAAAGTGCGCACGATTGGCACTTGAGGCCTTGCTCCCTCTTTTTCCCCAACGACGTTACCAACTCCATAGCAAACGATAAAAGCTCGGATGGTAGGTTCAGCAGATTCACAAAATGAGCAGATATAAAAGAAACTGAAGCACCAGTATCAAATAAAACTGCAGCTATAGAAGATGCAACCAGAATAGTACCTCGAACCGTCGAAGGCCCTGCATCAGATCCCGCTGGTGCCTGTTCCACAACATGCAGTTGCCTGGTCCCTGCCTGAGAGCGACCGCTCGCCTGAGGCTCTGCCCTGATATGGCTCTGCCCTGAAGACGATCCGGTCCTACCACCACTCCCACCAAACCGAGATCCGGTCGTCCTGGTCGGCTCTGACTGAACTGATACCCCTCTAGAAGCCACTGATCCAGCCCCACTCTGATAAGGGCGTGCAGTCCTGTAGAAGCGCTGTAGATGTCCCACCACTCCACATCCATTGCATGGTCTGGGAGGGTATGGAAAAACAGGTCGGATGTGCCCTGCCCTTCCGCACTGATGGCACAAAACAGACCCTGCACCAGAAGCCCCAGATGAAAACTGCCTGGGAGGATGACCTGAGCTGCCATCACCCTTCTTCCATTGCTCATCACGCTTCCTTTTCTTCTCAGATGAACTGCCACTGCCAAGCCCTGACACTGATCCAGAAAACCCCGACTTTCTCTTCTGGTCAATCTCGGCCATACAAGCACGATCGACCACCTCAGCATAAGTCTTCAGCTTGAACAAGAAAACCTGGGAGTGAATTTCTGGTCGAAGGCCCTTCTCAAACTTCCGAGCTTTCAAGAATTCGCTCGAAACTATCTCAGGTGCGTACCGTACCAGTTCAGCAAAGCGATTCGCATACTCCATCACTGTCTGATTCCCCTGTGATAGCTCCAGGAACTCCCGAGATCTAGCATAGACTACAAACTCTGGACAATACTGCTCGTTGAAGATACCCTTGAAATCCTTCCAGCTCATGTGCTCATGCTTCCCAGCCTGGACCACTGATTCCCACCATTTGCGACTGGAACCCTCCAGCTGGAACGAGGTGCACTTTACCCTGACCTCCTCAGGCGTGTCAAGGAAATCGAACACGCGTTCTATCTTCTCAAGCCACTCCTCTTCCTCCTGAGGTTCTGAACCACCTCGGAAAGAAGGAGGTTTGCTCCTCAGAAACTCCTGAGCTCTATCCTTTCTGGAGCCAAAATCTTCCCCTCTAGCTGGAACAGGGGCGGGGGCAGGAGTCGCCCCTTGTCCTAAAGCCTGAACGGCTCGGACCATCGCCTCAACAAATCTCTGATCAAGCGGCGCGGGAGAACTCTCTCCGGCTTCCTCCCGTGGATGCATGGGAACTCTCCGGGGAGGCATCTTACTGAAAAAGAGCAGCAATCAAGAAAGGAAACCATCAATAAAAAGGGAATAAATTTTTCCAACAAGATAATTATTCATCAATAAACCAATCATGCAAAAACAAATCCATATAAAAGCTTTACTTTTCTTATCTGGTGTCCACGCACAGTCTGCAGCCTGCACGTCCCACCCAGAAAGAAAGTGAAACAAGCACCCTGACATCCCATGGTGACTCAGTATCTGTCACGAGGCGTGCTGGCCAGGCACCCTACTCGCAACATGAATTCTGAGCCCCGATAGACCCAACTCATGTACAACCCAACTCATCCCAAATAACATAAACCCCCAACAACCTGCGGCCTCTGATACCATTTTTTCACGAACCGAATCAGGTCGCCATCCGAACCGACGCCCGACTCAGCCCGCGGCAAGGCCCGAAGGGCGTTCCCGATCCCCACGGGCTGGCACAAGTGCCCGGGTATCAAAACAAACCTTGGGAACGATTTACCCAAGTGAATAAATGTAAAGCAGCCAACCAAAGTAAACCAAACAGAGATAAAGGTTACAGTCAAACATGTATATAACCAAACAGGTCTTTGGTTCACAAGTACTCAAAACCCAAATAACACCAAAACAAGACAACCAAAAACCAACCTAAGGACTGTCGCCCGGTGTAAGGACACCGCCTCTAGGCCACCACCAAAATGCCACGTAGATAATCCTGCTAACAACATGAACCACTGCTCCCAAAAGCTGGACCCCTACCTGTATCAGAAGTAAACAAGTCTACTTACACCCAAGGGTGTAAGTAGGGTGTGAGCAATCGCCCAGCAGGATATCACCAATAAAAGATTCCACCCACAACCATAAAAAGACAACCAAATGCAATGCTAAAATAAAGATAGAAAGAAGTGAAAAAGAAAATGGTTTTTCATAAAATGATTTAAAAGAAAGGCAGTTCAAGATAAACACATTAGGATAGCAGTTCAAGTGACATAACAGGTATCAGCATGCACGCAAGGTAACTGGTGGCACCAAGGGATGGGAAAGGCCCTATGGGTACTAGAACTAGTGGGATCCTAGAACGTCGTGTCTCGGTGAAACGTGGCTTAGGCGGCCACGACCCTCAGATAACGTGGATTAGAAGGCCACTACCCTCAGAACACGTGGCTTAGAAGGCCACGACCCTCAGATATCATAAGTTTAGTTAGTGTTGCAGTCGTCAAACCTGCCAGTGAAACCGGGTCGGGTCATCTCCGAAACACTAGCTCACTAGTCCCAGTCTCCCCACCTAATACCCCGTCTTCCCTCCTTGTGCTCACCTAAAGATCAAAGTTCATATAGTATGTCACATTATCACTTAGAGCCAAACGTGTCACCTGCACACTGATATCTTTTTTTGAAAACCACACACACACACCAAAACCTCCTTTTTCTTTTTCCTCTTTTAAAAAAAAACTTAGACCACACTGCACAGTTTACAAATAATAATAAACAGCCAAAGTGAGTTTCCGCAATAAAAGAAAAGGACTTGCACCACATAAATAGACCACTGGAAAAATTAGATGCACATTTAAAAAGAAATTAAAAACTAATTGTCAATATGAGAACTAATCAGAAGGGTGATGAAAAATTAAACCAGCATGTAAAAGATCGCCAAAAGATAACTGAGTGCGGAATCACCTACCTCAAACGGGCGCGGAAGAAGACACGGCGCAAGACTCCAGTTGCGCCGTGGTCGCACCGCCTTGAGCCGTCAACCAGGTCCTATAAACAACAGAACGCTCAACGGTTCAGAAAAATTGTTAACGTAATAATAATGATGATAATAATAATAATAATATAATAATAATAATAATAATAATAATAATAATAATAATAATAATAATAGAATAATAATAATAATAATATTAACATAATAGAATAATAATAATAATATAAGGACAATAGAAATAATAATAGAAATAATAATAATAATTATAAACAATAGTAATAACAATAATAATAATATTAATAACAATAATAGCATAATAATAATAATAATAATATGATAATAATAATAATAATAATAATAATAATAATAATCATAATATCATAATAATATTAATAATAATAATAATAATGTAATAATAATAATGATAATATTGTTACTTACATAATTATAATAATAATATATTAATATTTATAATAATAACTAACATATTAGTAATAATAACAAAAGAGAACAAAATGTATTATTAGATAAGTTAAAATAATAAAATAAAATGAATAAAAAGAAAAAGAAAGCAAACCTGCGCGGAGGAGGCCGAACAGGGGCGCTGGAACGGGGAAGAAGAGGAAAAAAAAAGGGAAGAAGAAGGAGAGAAGAGGAAGAGGAGAAGAAGAAGAAGAGAAGGAGGAGAAGAGGAGAAGAAGAAGAAGAAAAGAAGAAAAGAAGAAGAGGAGAAGAAGAGGTAGGGCACGCCGGCTGGACGAAGGGCTGCGGCAGGGGTGCAGCGGGGCGACGGTCGGCGAGGGGTGCAGGAGCGGCGGCGAGGGGGGCTGGGCGGAAAGGCTTCGGCCGGGCAAGGAGAGTAGCAGGGGCGGAGAGGGCCGGCTGGGGCCTTGTGAGGTGTGCAGTAGAGGACAACGACAGGGGGGGTTGCGCCGGCTGGGCTGAGGAGGAGGGAGAGCGGCAGGGGAAGAGGAGAAGAAAAGAGGAAGAAGAGGAGGAGAGGAAGAAGGAAAGGAGGAGAAGAAGAAAAGAGGAGAAAAAAAAGATAGAGGAGGAGGGGTGGCGCGTGGGGGAGAGAGGAGGAGAAATGGAGGAGAGGTGAGGTGCGGCGAGGAAGGGTGCAGCAGGTAAGAGGAGAGGAAAAGAAATGAAATAAATAACAAAAAAAAAGAGAGAGAAGGGGGCGGCGGCTAGGGTTTCAGGAGGGGGAAAAAAATTAAGCAAACAATCAATATAAATTAATAATAATATTATCAAACAATAATAATATGATACCAACATTAATACAAATAACATAATAATCAATAAGAATAGTAATACCATTAGCATTAATATTAATGACAATAATACCATAATAATTATAAAAATAATAATAACAATATTATCAATATAATAATAACCATAATATATTAATCATAATACAATAATAACCAATAAAACCATAATAAAGATTTACTGGTTATTTAACGTTCGAGCATCGGCACCACGTGCCGAGCGACGTGAAGCCAACACACACATATCAGCACACTTAAAAATAAATTTTATCCAGCTTGCTCGTGCCTTGCACGCATGCCAAGCGACGTAAGGCCAACGCACACTTGTCAGCGCCACTGCGGAAGCCTCTTATCGACTCAGCTTATCGACTCAGCCCACACTCCAACCACGCAATTAAATAAACCGACAATTAATTTATGAAATAAAAAAAAATTTAAAATTAAACGCATACCTCAAAAAGTCCGGGCGTGACATGGAAGATATTATTTTAATTATTTCATCATGTTTGAAGAAGATTTTAAGAGTTATAAGGTTTTTATTCTACCCAAACTAAGACCTCTAGAATATGGGGAGTAATTTTATAAAGGTATTTGTACAAATATTTTTTGAAATAAAATTCTTTTGAAGTGTGAATAAAAGAGGAGAGTATGTTACTTTTTATAAGGGAGGGTAGGGTCACTCTAAGAATTATTTAAAATATTAAATTAATATAAATTAATTTTCATGCTCAAAAGAATAAAAACCAATATATTTAAAACATAATATGATTATGTGTTAAAATAATATCATAAAATAAATTTTGGGCATGTTTATATTATATTTTCTCCCTAAACTCTTTGTTTTAACCCACATTATCCCTTTTTGAAAATTACCATGATAACAATGTTTTTACTCTTCATGGGGTCAATATAGTAACCATAAAAGAAAAATTGGTCTATAAATGGTCCATATTTTATATTTTTAAACATTTAAAAATGACTTGGTTGAATATAGATTTTTTATTAATTTTAAATAATTTAGTAAAATATTATTTATCATAAAATAAAATTCATATTTAGAAATATTCAATTAATTTGACTTTGAGAATGACATGGAAACAAAGGAGTTAGAATATAATCAATTTAAACTTATATAATATGATATTTTATCTAAAATATTTTGTGGAAACAATAATTCATTCAAATTATATTACTTTTATCATTTTCAAAATCATCTATTTTATTTGTCTATTAATTGAATAAATGTTGTGTCAACATTGCGTAAACATTTAAGGTAATTGTCACCTCCATAAAAATTAAAAATAAATTACCTTGATAAAAATGAAATATTTATATTTAAAATTACCATTTATCACGTAAATTAAGTTGTAATTATCCTTATCACAAAATATTATAGAGATTAAAAGCAAGAAAATGACATTTTTTACTTTATCCTTTACTTAATTACTATAAATGTAAAAATCAAATAAATATGGAAACTATTTACCATATTTTCGAAACATGGATATAAATTACAGAAATAAACTCACCTACTAGGATAAAGAAAAGTTTTATAGTAATTTTTTAGTCTTTATCATATTATTTTTAACCTTAATTCTTGATTTATCATTACCATAATGAAAATTATTTACTATGGTTACTATTCATAATGACAAAAAATAAAAGTAATTAATTAAAAAATTTGGACCTCATAATTAAAAATATAAAATCCAATTTTCAAGATTCAATTTCTATAATTTTTAAAAATTAGTTTAAGATTACAACATAGAATGCAACAAATAACTATTTTTTTAAAAAAAATGACTTTTTAAGTAAAACAATGTTTTTTTACAAAATTTAACCATAAAATTGATTCAAATGATCTTAACTAGATTATAAATAATATAATATAACTAATTATACTTTTAAATCATTTTAAAATAAAATGGAACTTTGTAAATTCTTGAAATAAATATATAGTTTTCAATAAAAATCATTATTTTTCTCTATTCACTGGTAAATCAATATTTTTCAGAAAAATACAAAACATTAACTATAATATAATTTTTGACATGATGATTTAAAATATGATATTATATTTATAAAATAAAATGTCTAAAATTTCAAGAAATTAATTATAATATTCTCTCACAGAAAGGAATACAAACCATTTTTGAAGAATAAAATAAATTTATTATAAATTGAGTGTTTATTTACTAAGAATTTATCAATAAATTTATATTGAGAAAAAAAATCAATATGTATTTCATAAATTATTTAATACTATTTATATCAACAAATTTAATGGCTAGGTTATAACACTCATATTTAAATAATAATATTCCATGGTATTTTTATGCTCGGTGTTGTGTGTCATAAATACCATTGAAAACAGTATTATATTTAAAATATAGTTGTGTTGAAATTTATTGTATTCCAAACCATTTATTTGGATTTATTTTATATGATTTTTAAATAATGTAAATTTCTTGGAATAAGGCATTTATGGTATGCAATTTCATAGTATAAGGCCTTGACAAGTGGGAAATTACCCATTCTACCACTATAAAACCAGTTTTTGATAATAATGTGATTATATACATTATTATGTAGTCCATGGGTTTATTTAAATCCCATGTGATAATTTATATGAAATTTATTTATTATCATTTATTTCCTCCCATATTATCCATGCCTTGTTTATTCTATAATAGCTTCTGGTATACTCTTTCCTTTACTGAGAATTTGAGCTTACCCTTCTTATATTTCTATTCGCCTAGGTTATGAATAATAGTATTAAACATGGTATGTCATGAATAATATCATGAGTAGAGAATTATAGGATATGTTGAAGTCTTATTATGGATTAACTAGTTTCTTATAAGTAGGAAAATATCCATTAGTTGAGAAATATATGGGATGTATTAGTTAATGAGTTTTGATAATTCTCTAAATCTATAAAACTAAAAGGTCATGAGAATTTATGTAATGTAATATTTTCTAATTATGTTTGGGTTATTCCTGGTGCAATATAATGATACTTGAATTCATTTTTATTAAGGAATAAGTTAGATATATCCTAACCAAATCATTTCCAAAGGAGAGGTTTCATGACTTGAGGCTGAAACTTAATGTTTAGACTTACCCCTCACTAAAAGGTATTTTGAAGCACATCCCCCATAAGACACTATATGTATTTGTCAAATAGGGAGAATAATAGTGAAAAAAATCTTACTTATTTTTCAAAGGTTGGGTATTTTTAATTCATTGAGTGTCAGTTGGAGTAGGATAAATGATAAGACTGGGTGGGGGATTACCTTTAAAAAAGTTATAAAAACAATATTTTATAGAAAAAACCCTTTTTAAAAAATTAAAATATTTAATAAAATAGTGTTTACATTTGATTAAATATAAAAAATATAAGAGTAGAAGCATATAATTAAGCATATTGAAAAATAAAAGTTTAATTGTAATGGAAATTAAATGATCAGGCGTATCACAATTTAGATATATAAGTGTAGTAATAATATAAAAATTAATCATATTGATAATAAGTGCATAAAATAAAAAATAATTCAGTGTAGTGGGAATTAACCATATAAGTAAGTAAAGCATAAATTAAATAAGGAACAAAATTTTATAATGTAGTTTGGATAAATATCCATGATGATACCCTACGTCTCCCACCCCAATTTCCCAAGGGTTTAATGGATTATTCCTTGGATTTAATGGTAGTCATGTTACAAAAAATCCCTTACTTTTTAATTGGTTATAGGAATTAAAATCAACCCAATTTTTTAACGCTTGTAGGTAGAAACCTAAAATTAATGAAATCCATTTACTTTTAGTGGTTTTGGAAAGAAACTAAAATCCATTAATTTTAATGGTTTTGAGAACCATAATAGAAGGAAGGAATAAGAGAGAGAAATTTTTGGAACAATTACTTTAAAGATCAGTTTAAATCTCTCAAGTAATAACAAAAAACACTAGGAGAGATAGATAATAACGTAGAAGAAGTTAGAATGATTTAAAAATAGCGAACAATTTTGAATAGAATTGAGATAACAAGCATAATTGGGAGGAAATTGATTATTGTATACAATTTTTTATTGATAATTATACTCAAGTTCAATTTCCATGCCTCTAAGGGGTCTATATATAGGCTCTATGGTAACTAAGAATATATTAAAATTATTATGGGGTTAAGAAAGTCATAGAAGAGGAATTCAATTAATTTTTAAACATAATAAATTATTCATTTGAATTAATTCTTTAACACCACTAGGTATCCTCTAAATACTACCACATAGTTGATAGTAATATTATAGGTTTCCTAGGATACTACAAACTCCACTGGGTAGCCTCTAGCTTACACTGGGCAGTCAGTGGGCTACCTATAGATCTGGGGGTTCTATCTAGTGCCATAGGCTAGCTAGTGACACTTCACTGGGTATCTAATGGACCTATTCCTACTATGTATCTTCTTCTTTGTACTATAATATAGCCAGTTGTCTTCTACCAGGTAACTAGTGATTCTATATTGTGTAAGAATTTATCTTGGTCATATTCATTAAATTTGAAGTCATAATTTCATCCATTTATAAAATATCTCCATGATAAAATATAAATACTAAAATAAAATCAATATATAAATTTATAACAATTAAAAAAGTGTTTGTGATCATTAAAATATTAAGTAATAAATAAGAAAATTATTTAGGGGAAGTTCATTCAAGTCACTTATCCAAATTTTCTTTTTACTAAGGGATAAAATTATATTAAAAAACATACCTTATATTGTAGTGTGGAACTTAAGACTTATATTATGAGGATTACTATTATTTTATTATTATAAATAAATTTAGTGTATTCTAAAATAGATTTGAGTTTATTTTGAATAGTTGTAAGTATAGTTAAGTGATGTTTCAAACAAATCCAAAAGGGGGATATTGAAGTTCCCTTGGAGTTATAGTTGGTTTTTATTTGTTTTAAATCATGGTTAAGAATAATTTGAGGTTATTGATCTATTTTTTTTATTTTTATATTATTTTTGATATGGTTTATGGTGGTCGGAAAGATTTTGAAGAAGTAATGTGAGAGTTTTTAATGTTTTGGAATTCCTGTGTTGTATGTTGAAAATTTGGCTAATTAAGTTGCCTTATTGGCCTCATTTAAGATATTTTAGCCACTATGTATGAATATTGATTTATGAATAAAAAAGTTTAGATATGTATTAGTGAATTAATATTTGTATAGGATATATTTTTTACATGTATGTGATTTGATAAGGGTGTAGAGGATTTGAGAAATGTGTAGGTAATTCTTTGAACTACGTATTGAGTTGAGAAAAATGGAAATGGAAATTGTCATATAGAATAAGAAATTTATGATCTCGTATGATTTTTGAGTCATGTAGAAATATATTTTTTCATAACATCACATATGACATTTGATGACTCATGTAGGAAATTTGATTTATGCATAAGATATTTGTGCCAGATAAGAATATTTACTTGGATGCATATGAGGTTTTTAAACATGTATTAAGTTTTAGTCACATAGGAAGATTAATCCATGAACCTAAGTATTTCTAATATGATATTTATCTTTGTAAAAAATATTTTTCTAGAATTTTGATATCCTGAAGAGTGAAAACCAAGCGGTGGATGAGACATTCTCCAAAGTCCAAAACATCACATTTAAAATGGAAGTCAAGAAAAATGAAGATCTATGATCCTATCATCATGAAAAACACCCTGTCAACATGATAAACTAAACATGGGTTATCTCAATTAAGTTGAAATACATTTTTTCTATTATCAATAATAATTCATATATTAGTGTTAAGAAGATTCAATATTATTAAATTCCTAAAATCACTAGAAAATAGTGCAGTGATTTAAGATGAGTTCATTTTAAATGTCTAATATTTTGTTAAGATGTGTTTTGAGGAACTTTGTTCCACAAATTTTTCCTTCACCTCATAATCAGATTGAAGAATCTGTAAACTGATCTTATCTAGTTAACTAAAGTGTAAACAACTTATGCATATTTTAGATATTTAAAAATTTATTTTTATTGAGAATTTTCAAAATGGATTTTTATAATATAGTGTGACTGAGGAATAATAATAGGGATGATTTAGTATTTTTATGAGAACATACTGGAGTAAACCCACATGACAGTTTTTAATGATTCTCCTGAATAAAGATCATGTAATCTAAAAAATATTTTATTCACATGATTCATTTTTTATATGAACAAGAAAAATTATTATATAAAAATTCTATTATAAGATAAGAACATGATAAATTATTGTACTATCTATATAGGAAATGTAGTTTCTCAAATAAAGAGAAGTTGTGGCTGATAAATATAAAATAAAATACATTGAGAAGAGGCACTGAGAGATAAGATATAATGACCCACAATTTCATACAATGTTTTAAGCACAATTCATTAACAAAATTTTACACTGATCATTTCCTTAAAACCTTTTTGAGGTTTAGTGTATTGGAAAATAGGAAAATAATACATGGCATACATTGATCACATAATAAAACATAAAAAATATAACTCTCTTAAAATAATTCTATATTTTTCCATCCAAGATCACCTCACTGTATAGGATTTCTTGGGGACATTTATAAAATTAAAATGAACACCGTGGGTAAAAATTTAGGTTTAATATAAGAACATGAATACAAGGACATGATAATAAGAACATGAGGAATAAAATGATTATATTTTCATAAGGGATAACATAAAATTTGTTCTCCAACATAAACATGATACATTCATAAGCATATCACCAAAGTTCATCTCTAAGGTTTAGTAAAATAATATTACCATGTTTATTTACCAAGGTATCATAAGAAAAAACCAAAAAATTCTTCCAAGTCATCATGATCATTCCATTATTATAGATTAGTTATTTACAAAATGTATTAGAGCACTATCCGGGCACCCTATTCATATGTTGATCATTATGTGTTCCACATTGATCATATGACACAAGAATGTATTTAATTTTTTAATACCATGATTAAGGAATGTGGGTTTCATAAATATATGTGGATAATAATGAAGGATATTTATATCTAGGTTAATACCCTTGAATGAAATTGGTTTGGGTATTTAAAACATGAAAGTATGGTATAGAAAATCAAATAGTGATTTTGGTAGCACAAAAACTATACAAAAGTATTATAAAATGGGTTTAATGAGTGATAATGGTAGTATCTCATGAATAGTGCATCATTTGGATAACAAAGGTTTTATTATGAACATATTAAATTGTAATAAATTGAAACTAAAAGGGATTATCATAAAAAATACTTGAATCAAAAGGAGGAGGTGGAGAACCTTTACCTTGCTAAGTATCTTCTTAAAGTTTGGAAGGAATCATTAGAACCATATGAACTATTTGAGAGGGATTTAGAGATGTATAGGGAAGGCAAATTCATGATCAATTCCTTTTTGTGTGAGAGGGATAAGATAATGGGTGAGGGTGAACACCTTTTATAGGGGAAAAAATGGGCTTCTTTATGAAAACTAAATTTAGGTGGGTTAAGAATGGTATCACATGAGGGTTAGGTGGGTTTGGTGAGTTAGGTGAATTAGGTGGAAAAATGTTGGCTAGATATATGGGATTAAATTACCAACCTAACAAAGGTATTGTAGAAGTAATAAAATTCAAGTTAATTTAGTAAAAATCAGGTCACATTTGACCACCCTTTTTACACATAATAATCTTAATTAAATATTAATCTTGGTAATTAATGTGTCTCCAAAAATATAATATGACACTTCATACCAGATTTTAACATTATAAATATGAATTTGGGATCCATTTAACCTAATTAAATTTATAAATATGATAAAATAAACTTTTAAATTAAAATATATAATGTGTAGAAAAACCATTTTTATAGAAAATGATGTTTTAACCATTAAGTGTTCTTAATATTTTTTAACATATGTTTTCAATGAGTGTCAATTTATTAAAATTTAATTTTTAAAATCATATTAGTGTCATCATATCAAATAGACCAATTTAGCTTATTTTATAAAAATTATACAATTTTTTATAAGTAATAATATATAAACACATAATTTTTTTAAGAAAAATGAATCTTCTTACCATAAATTAAATTTATTAATTTCTTAGTAAAAAATACTGAATGGATGTTAATGTATTTTGTTTAATTTATTATTAAAAATTTTCATTTAAATAATTATTTAATTATAATTTAATAAAATTCATTTCATATAAAACGATTTTTTAGGGAAAACACATTTTACACATAAAATGTTTTATTAGTCATTTAGCTATACTAATTGAATTTATTAATACATTATCATTATTTTTATTTCTATATAAATCTAATAATATACTTACCCTTATTTATACCCTTCAATCCTATAACTACTTTATAATGATTATATTAATTTTAATAAAAGGTTTTGTGCCTCTTATTCTTTTACTAATGCATGTGGAGAAAATTGATAAACACATTATATTTATTTAAAGGAAATATATATATATTTTAAAATATTTTGGAATTACATTATCCCCCCATAAAAAAATTTCCTTCAAAATTTGAATTATACTTCATAATAATTGGGGATATATTTCCTTTATCTATCCTTTAGGATCCTAGGTTTTTTCCTCAAACTTTGGATTTATCCATATAAATTTCACAAGTTGAGTTATCTTATTCCTTAATACTTGTTTCCTTTAATCAAGAATCTGGATTTTTTCTTCTTTATAATAAAGTTTAGGTTATATATCCTTACCATTAATGTTAAGTATATGCATTAGGACTGAAATATACTTTCACAATAGGGAAAGGTGCAAGATGTGGTGTACATTTGAAAGATTCAAAGATAGTGCCAACCAATATGAAACTACTCCAACACGCCCCATAATCTCTATGATTTTACTTCTTCCCAAATCTCATAACTTCTTTCCATAGTGATACTTTGAGAAATACATGATCTCCAACATTAAATTATATGTCCTTATATTTTTAGCATAACTCTTTTAATGACTATGAGAATCCTTGATATGTATCTGGATTACTTGTATCTTCTATGTGGTTTCTTTTACAAAGTCCTATATCAATTTTTTCATTTATACAACCTCATACCAACATGTTAGAGTTATTAAACTTTTCATATAAAATGATTCATATGGATCCATTTTAATACTTGAGTGGAAACTATTATTGTAGTATAATTCAATAAGTAGATGAAGTTAGTCCCAACTCCCTTGAAAATCAAGTGAACTAGAAATTAATATGTCCTCAAATTTTTGAATATCACTATCAAACTACCCATTAATTTGAGGATGATAGGATATTATTAGGTTAACTTACATATTTATATCCTTTTAGAGGCTCCTCTAGAACTTAAAAGTATCTCTTAGATTGGGGTCAGAGAAAATTGACAATAGCATGCTATGCAGTGTCACTACTTATTGAATATACAAGTGAACATGGAACTCAAGGGATAAATCCTATCATATAACTATATAACACATATAATTTATTAATATATAAATGATTACCCATATGGTATGTTACCCTTTGATTTATTAGGAAGCATAGTAACAAATCACATAGTGATGTTGTCCCACTTCCATAAAGGTATAGCTAATGGTTTCAAAATCCACTTAGGAGGTTGATGCTCCACCTTCACTTATCTACATACCAAACATCTAATCATATAATCAAAAATTTCCTTTTTAATGTTATCCCAACAATAATGGTCACACAGATCTCTATACATTTTGGTGCTTCATTGATATATAAAGAATACATAGTCGTGAGCATCACCCAATAATTATTCCATTAATTAAAAAATAGATGGGAAACATAGGCTTGTTCCGAACCCAAGTAATACCTCTTGATCAAGATATAAATTAGGAAAATTTTAGTTTTGCATTGTTTATATCTTCCTTTATATCACATGATAATCTATTTTTTATTTCTTGATATTCTTCAATAATGATGGTTGGGAAATTATTTGAGATAGTATTGTGAATGTCCTATCCATTATAAATTTTATATTCATATTTATAAATAATTTAATATTGGATCTTTTAAAATTATAATCATTGTAATAAATTTAAGGTCTTTCCCTCTCATTTCATCATCGAACTTGTTTTATTTACCTGAGTGATAATGAATTGAACAATAATAGACCTTTAGACACTCCAAACATATCCTTTGTATCATGTTCAGTTCCTTCTATATAAATATATACTTTAGAATTTAGTGGTCTATGTATATATCATGATTCTCACTATAAAGTCAGGGTATCCATATATTTAAAGGAAAAAAACTAGGGTTTACTCCAAAACATGGGTAGGATAGTCCTTCTCATGAGGATTACATTGTTGAGATGGATAAGTAATCAACCTTTTCATTTTGTATGATCACACATCCATTTTATTTAAATAAAGTGACAATATAAATAACAAATCATTATCGATTAGAGGGTAATGTTATAATAGGTTCATTAACCATCCTATTCTTCAGTTTTTGGAATATTTCTTAACATTCCTTTGATTAGTTGAACTTAAATCCCTTCAACTTAACTTGGTTAGTGGATTAAAAAGATGTGATTTAAAAAAAACCTTATATAGTATACTTATAAACCTAGTGAACTATAAATATATATTACTATAGTCAAAAGAGTCCACTACTCTACTACCTTATTCTTAACTGGGTATACATTGAATCCTTTTAAAGATACAATGTTTCCTATGAATTCCGCTTGTTACAACTAGAACTCACATTTACTGAATTTAGAACAAAATTATTTCTTTACTTAGAGTTTTTAGTATAACCCTTAGGTTTTACTTGTGATCCTTAATACTTCTAGAATATATAAAATATATTTAATAAATTCCACAAAAAATTAATCAATGTAGTCCCAAAATACTATATTCATAAAGTCCATAAATATAGTGGGGTAATTAGTCAAACCAAATAGAATAAAAACAAAATCATAATATATATTCCTTGATAAAAAAAAATTTCTCTAGAATATCCTCATTCTTCAATCTAAATAGATGATACCTCAATTATAGGTCAATCATAGAAAATAATTGAGCTCCATGAAGCTGGTCGAAGAAATCATTAATTCTAAGAAGAGGGTATTTTTTCTTTACTATGATCCCATTTAGTTCTCTATAATCAAGGAATAATAAAATTTTCCATCATTATTCTTCACAAATAGAATAAGTACTCTCAAAGTAGATACACTTGGATGAATAAATACCTTTTCTAGAGGATCTTTTAGTTGCTTCCTCAATTATTCTAGATCAAGGAACACCATTCTATACAGGGTTTTGACATAGTTTTGGATCTTAGTATGGATTCAATTAAGAATTATAACCCTATTTATAGGTGAGACCCAAATAATTATTCAATAAATATATATAGGTAATCTTGAATATTGAGTAAAAATTCTATATTTATTAATTTCACTTTATTCCCCTTATTCACCAATCTTTTCTATAAAGAAGGCTATAAGAGGTGTTTCTTGAAAAAAATCATGCTGCGATATCTCTCCTTTGAAAATAAATTTAGTTTTTCCCTCCAAAACCACTGAAATTTCCTTTCTTATATAATTTATCTCATAATCATACATTGAGATACAATCTGTCTATAATATTATGTCAAATTATTCCACTGGAATGACTACTAGATTAGAGTTGAGATTGTACTCACTAAAGTTAATAGGTAAATATTCATTTACCCTTGATTCTTAAATATAATTTCTAGTCATTTTAAATGATAAATATACGTCTAATTGATCAGGATTCGATTTGATGTTCATTTAAAACATGAATGAAGTAATGGATTACATATAACTAGAATCAAACAGTGTACTAGAAATATTTGAGTGAAAAACTAGTAGATGTCACCACATCATTTGGATCGTTTAATTTATCAATAATGATATTTAAAGCATGGTCATGATCCCTTAGACTCTTTTGGGGTTTATTATTGTTTTCCTTCATGATTCACATATTCAGAAATTAATTAGCAAAGTGCACATGCTCTATACACTTGAATAATTTCATTCTAGGATAAGATTATGCCATCTTTCCTTTTTTTCATTTTCATTAGGTTGTTATGTGTTTTCATCTCCATGGTAGTTTTTTATCAATGTGTTTAACCTTCAAATATTTGTAACATTTCCCACTTCCTTGGAGATAATTCACCAAGTACTTCTTCCCACACTTGTTTCATATGTTAAGTTTTAGTTTCTTTATTTCCTTTTCATGATCAAATTTATTTCTGAAATTTTTATCCATCCTTCTCTTCATATAATTATATCCATGAGACCACTGTACATCTAAAAATTCCATTTTAAATTTGATATTAGACCTCACTCTCTCCTCATAAATTTCAAAGTCTTATATTACCAATGATTTTCACATTTGGGGTATGAATCTACCAAAGAATTGATTGATTTTCACATTAGATTGATGACAAAGCATGAAGTATACCTTGAAATCCTTTTAAAGTTAATCACATAAATTATCACTAATTTATTCTAATTTTTTTGAACTTTTATAAATGAAATTCCATTTTCATTTGGAGGTTTTGAGGAAAATACTTACTAAAAAATATATTCTTGAAATCTTCCCACTATATAACTTCAATTTCATCCTTTGGATCCATGTTATTAGACATGAACACTATAATTTTTATTAATTTTTTTGGAAAACCATAGAAAAGGTAGAGACACACCATGGGGGCCTAAAATAGTGGAGTCCCAAAGCATCATTAACAAAAAACTTTAATCCAACAGAAAGAAAGTAACCTAAATTCAGGAATAGGGAAATATATTGATTTGGATCCATGTTCTTGATTTTTGTTATTAATAATAACTAGAGATAGCTAAATTAACATCATCATGAAGTTTTTAACTCTATCTTATACTATATTTAGAAGGAATTCATTAAATTTATCATTGCATCTGTTATGGGTACTTCAATTTCCTAACATTTTTTTAAAGTAATAAAATTTAAATGAGAAAATAGACACTATTAAGAATAACTATAAATTCTAAAAGGAAGTTTAATCCAAAATAATTTCTAATATTTAATTTATAGGATCATATAATTTAATTATTTCTTACTTCTAAGGAGTCATAATTACTTTAGTTTCAATTCCATCATAATTTCTCATAAAAATCAACATGAAAACTGTAGTATACACCCCATTAGTTTTTATCCAAGTATGAAATCTTAGTCCCAATCATCATGAAACAGAGTGAAGATTGAGTCAATAATAAACCATCCCTTTTCAGGGTGACTGCCCCTAGGTGTATCTATTCCATATCTGCATCCATATCCCTTTATCTAGATAAGGATGTTTTTTCTTTGAAATCCACATACTCTACACTTAACCAAAATTTAAGGATCTTTTCCTACACCTAGACTTATCCCTAGGGTTTTAATAAGGTTTTATAGTACTAATTTCCACAAATAACTAAACCCAACTCTAATACCAACTACAATGGACCAAAATTTCATACATAGTTTTAAACATAATTAATTAACAAAAGTTTTAAAACAATCATTTCTTTAGGAACTTTTGAGAATTAGTGTCTTAGAAACTAGGACCATAATACCTACCATACTTGGATCAGATAGAAAAAATAAAAAAATTTAAATCACATGAATTACTTATTTATTATTCCATATTAGATCACCTCACTGCATACAATTTCCTAGGGATATTTGTTAAAAGAAAGGTGTTGACATAAAACCCAGTAAGGGATAAACAATGAAAACAAAGCATAAATGAACATCATGGGTAAAACTTGAGGTATAATATAAGAACATAAACATAAGGACAAGAGTTATAACATGATCATAAGAACATGAGGAACAACATGATAATATGATCACAAGGCATCACATGGAAATGTGGCTATAATATAAACATGAGACATTCATAAGAATATCACTAATGTTCTCTAATAAGGTGTTTTAAAAGAAAGTTACCAAATTTATCCACCATGATATTATAAAATATTACCAAGGAATGATACCAAGATATAATGAACATTTCTTCTCAATATAGTATTTCATTACCTAATGTATTGGAGTGCTATCAGGGCACACCCTTCATATATCTATAATTATGTGTTTCACATAGATTATATGGTATCGGAATGTATTTCACCATTTAAATACCATAATTAAGGAATGTGGGTTTTATATATGTAATTATACAACAATTAAGGATATTTATATCATTATTAATACCATTTTATGTAATAACATTGTGAATTAATGATAAAAAAGTATGGAATGGAAAATTAATGAGTGATTTCATCAACATAACAATTATAAAAAAGGTTTAACAAATAATTTTACTAAGATATAAGGATAATATCTCATCAATAGTGCATAATTAGTATAGTAAAGTATTGATTATGAATAGATTAGAGAATAATAAATTGAAACTCAATGTTCTTATTATAAAAAAATTAATTGAATCAAAAGGTGGTGATGGAGAACCCTTACTTTGATAAGTAGATCATTAAATATTAGGAGGACTAATTAGAACCTTATAAACTAATTTAGAGGTATTTATAGTGGTATGGTAAGGTAAATTAATGATAAACAATTTTTTTGTTGAGAGAGATGAGAGAATGGGTGGGAGTGAGCTCCTTTTATTGGTGAAAAGGAGGAATTTTTCATGGAAACTAAAGTTAGGTGAGGGGTAAGAATTGAATCAAATGGGGGTTTTGTGGGTTTAGAGAGTTAGGTGATTTAGGAAGGCAAATGTTGGATAGATATGTGGTATTGAATTATAAACCTAACAAAGAAATTCTATAAGGTCTAAAATTCAGGTTTATTTTTTAAAAACAAGGTCACATTAGATTACCCATTTTAACACTTATTAATCTCGATAAAAATACTAAATCATGGTAATTATTTTATCACTACAAATATAAGATGACTATTAATACGAAATTTTGATGTTTTGAATCCCAATTTTGGATCCATTTAACCTAATTTAATTTCTAAATATGAGAAAATTAACTTCTAAATTAAGACATATAATGTGTTGAAAAATCATTTTTTAGAAAATAATATTTTAATCATTAAGTGTTTTTTATTATTTAACAAAAATTTACAATGAGTGTTAAATGATTAGAATGTAATTTTAGACATCATATTTGTTTCATCATTTAAAATAGGAAAATTTAAATTATTTTATAAAAATTATACAATGTTTAAAAATAATAATATATATGTGTATAAAACAATATTAAGAAAAAGGAATATTCCAAGCATAAAATAATTTTTTTACTTGTTTAGTAAAAACTATTGGATTTATGTTAACATATTTTGTTATAAAAATTAATAAAACTTTTAATTAACATAATTATTCAACCATAATATAATAAATTTCATAACATATAAAAATTATTTTTTTAGAAAAACATATTTTATCCATAAAATGATTTATTAGTCATTTAGTTATACCAATTGAATTTATTAATGAATTTCCATTATTTTTATTTCTATATAAATTTCATAGTATAGTTACCCTTATTTATTAATTTACAATGGTTATATTAATTTTAATATAAGGTGTTGTGGTTTGTCTTTGTTCAATGATTCGTATGGAGAAAGTTAAAGAATAAAATTAGATTTATTTAAAGATATATATATATATATATATATATATATATATATGGTAAAATATTAGTGTGTTATATAAGAATATGAAGGTGAGGTTGTATTCACATAAAAATAATCCTTCTCCTAAGCTTATAATGTTGACAGAAGAAGGAGTAAACCCTCAAATGGATACATACAGTGAGTAAGAAATGACCAGAACTCTCATTCTAATTATTATCAATTTTATTTCTTGAATAATGAGAGAATAACCAGTTCTTTCTCTCTATATGGATATAATAAGGATATTTATCAATTGCTAAAGCAAACCTTAGTTTCAATATATCTTTCTCATTTATTCAAACTCAATATAACTAGGGGATACTGAGTATAACTAGTGGGAAACTATGTAATGGTAGTAGAGAGATGCTGTAAAACTATATGTAAAGGGTGATTCCTTCATACCCATTGTAAGCTATTGATTTATTTATAGTGTTAAATATGTATCCAAGATAATAACTTGTTTCAATAAGGTTTAGGTATACATATCATGGGCGAACATTACAAAAATTATTATCTTCCTTATTCTCTTTATTTTATATATTTTTATACAAGATTGAGAGTAAAGTATATAAGTAAGAGACTCAAATTTGAACCAGTAACAAGGGTTTATTTCTAGTATAAGAATAAATAGTAAAAAAAATGTGCTCACTGATTAAAACACCTATCAGTTTATCCATATGATCCATTGACAAAAACAAGATCCATGATTTTCTTGTATTTTTCATCACCCTTATCATTTCCATCCAAATCACTAGAGGGGTTATCCTCCTCATCAATGATCATTAATTTATTAATGGATTTAAAAAACATATTTTCCTTGTTTTTTTTATTAAAAAATAGTTATTTTCTCATGTCATAATTCATAAGAGTATTTTTCAACTCGTCAAGATATATATCTTGAATTTCTTCTAAATTTGATATATTTGGGTCAAATATATCTGGAGAGTTATTCATTAAAATTTTTAACCATATTTTAATAATATAGATTTTCCTCAAAATTTTTGATATATCTAACTATCTCATTCACCCTTACAAAATATCTATCTATATTTTCATATTATGAAATTCTTATATCTTTAATTTTTCCTTATAGATTTTCAATTCTGCTTCTCTGATCACTGTGTTTATTTCATATATGTTATTCAATTGATCCTACATATCCTTAGTTTTCTATAAACCTGTAACCTTATTTTTCACCTTGAAAGATAAGTATTAATGTTTAACATTCATTTCTTTTCCATCTATCTTAATATTCCTATTATTTTTAAATTTTAGAGAAACATATATTGAAATTGGTGAATAGGATATAGTGATAACATCACTCACTTATAGTACTTATGATAGTAGATATGGTAACATTCGATTATTCTAACCATGAAAGTTATTTCCATTTAAAATGGGAAAACCTTTACTATTCATAGAATTCTGATTCTCTATGATAAAACTTATAAGATAAGAATATATAGGAAAAATGGTTTTCTTTGATACCACTTTTAGAACCTAGATCCCATGAGGATACCACTGAGAGGTGGGAGAGGGTAGGTGAATTAGTGATTCTATTATCTTTTAAAAATTATACCTTTTTAATTGAACCCTAATGATAGATTAAAGTCTATATTTACTATTTAGTAACTCTTTGTGACCTGCATTCAAGACTATGAAAGTCAAGAAACACATAAGATACTTTTACATGGTTCAACCTCAGTGTCAGAGCCCATTTAATTCCATGATCAACCATTAGCTGAGTCATATATTTTATAATCACTATATAATTTTATTGATTACAAATACCTTCTATTTGGGACATGATATTTGAGTAGGTGTTATCCACTTCTATCCATGGGAAGGAATCATCCAATTCCCACAATAATATGTATGGAATTTTTTATACTATAACCACTAGTAGATTAAAATTTCTTTTGTTTTTATTGAATTTAAACCATATATTAATATTATCATTGAATGATTTAACACCAAAGAATTGATATTCTCCTAGAAAGACTTTAAATGTTAGATAGATAATAGTTTAATATAAATAAATCAACCTTACTCTCAATATTATCTAGGATGATATATCCATGTACGAGAGCATGAATACATGAATATAACATCCTTCTACCTCAATAGCATGCATCTAGACCAACATTAAGAAAATAATTCCCCCCAAGAACCTCAGTAATAAGGACGAAACACATGATGATCTTATATAGATTCTCTCTCTCTTCAATACAACAAAGTATCAAGATATCTCTATATTCTGAATTCTTGAACACAAAAATCCTTTATAAATTTTATAGAATAAATATTCACAAACCACATGAATAATATTCTTGGATTTATTTCCTTATAAAAAAGTCCTTTATCATAGCCTTTAAAATCTTCGGTAATTATTAGTGTTTTAAATTTCATTTAAAATAGTTAGATAATATTAGATAAATATCATTAAAACTCATCTTGAATTATGTATTTAAATCTAACAATGATGTTTCTAGAATTTACAAATCATCCATGCATCATATGATATTCCACATAACTCCTCCATTTGATGAATCACTATCACCATCAAATGTCTACCATTATCATGATATATTTTTCCCTTCTCCAAGTAAAAAACCCCTCAAAACACTCTTTTACTTAACACTAAAACATGGTGAGGTTCCCCTTTAAGGAAAATAATCTTTTAAATGCCAAAAAAAAATCCATTATCTATTTAGACTTCCACCTGGGAGAACTTGATACCCCCTATTCCCAGTACCATGACACAATAGTCCTATATCTTCCAACTAAAAATCACCCAACACGAGCCCACAATAGCCTCTAAAGTTTACATAGAGGGATTATAATTTCTCATATATGATATGAAAATCCACCACTAGGACCAACATAATGTGGTCTATTTCTATTTCCCATTTTAGAATCTATAGCTCTTCTATGAACTTCAGACCTTCAATCATGACCACTTTAAATACCTAGATTTGGCTTCACTATTTCATATAGGGAGTTATAAAATATAACACATAATGTGCTTTAGAATGGTGCCTAAAGGTTTCCCTTTTCATATTATCCTTACAATTTAGTGTGTAACTCACATTTACAAAGGCACTAAACTTTACACATATCAAGTATTACTTTTACACACCTCACATAATGACCTTTATACAAATCAAGGGACTATAATTACACTATACGAGTCCCTATTTACCCTTTTGTGAGTTTGAGTATTTTATATTTTACTTTTCATAAATACATTTCCATGACGTATCCCTTATATAGATTTAGGTTTACATATACATACCCATATAAATATAGTGTTTCCCTTATATGTATCCCCATGTAGCTTTACATAGGCCATGTCATCTGTTTATCTTTATGAAACCTCTAAATATTTACGTTTACACAACCTCCAAAATTTTTCTTATCAAATTCAAAATAAACTTCAAAGAAAATTAAATACTAGGTTGAAAAAAAGACAGCCTTTACAATAATTCTATGGTAACTTTAGTATCATATGATTGATATTATATAAGGAATCAAAGAGGAAGTTTTGGGAAACAAAAATACTTTAAAAATATCAGAACACATGATATGGGTTATCATACAATGCAAAAAATATTAAAATTATGAATATAGGGATATTAGATGTATTGAATCATGGATATAAAAATTTGAGTTGAATTATACAACATAGTCTTAATAGAATGTACAAGCTAGTAAAAATATAGGATTCCTATGACAAGTTTCATATCATTTTCTATGATATATAGTATATTATAAGATAATCCATTCCATGAAATTAATGTAGAAACATTCATATATGAGTTGATAAATCTAATACAATTGAGAATAATTTCATAGAATATGGATAATCATGGGATATTGGGTGATATTTGGGAGATAAAGTAGAATGTGGGATATATGACATTCAATTTTTTATAAAAAGGAAAATGTTGTCTCATAAAGAAATTATATGAATATGCACCCACATTTGTTTACCTCATGATGATTAAAGGTTATTACAAAGAGAATAATAAGGTGATGCTATTGGGACTAAACTGAATATACGCACCACCCTGAGAGATGGGTAGTGAATTTGGGTGCAAATCAAATTAAAAAATTTCTCTTATTTTTGCCCCCTATTCCATACAGATCTTATTCACTCATTGAAAGGAACATATTCAATCTCTCTATTTCTGTTAACACCAATCTCACCAAAATTTAAAGACAAATATAGAAAGTAAATCAAAATAAAACACAAGGATTTTAATTGGTTTTCCACTAAGGGATAATATAAGGAGAATATATAAAATGATGTGTTAATGCAATAGGATTCACTATACTCACTTTTAATAGACGCATGATTTTAGGTATTGGTTACTCTATGTGAAGGCGCACTGCATTTAAAAGGTTATAAAAAGACTCAGTATCAATTCAAGATCCACTCCCTATTATTATCCTCTATGAACTTATTCAGTGAAGGAAATATATAGTTTATATACACGAGGTTCTCTTCAACAGTTTATAGACATGAAGGTATCTTCTAAGTCAAAACTGGTTTCTAATACATCCTACATACGTATCTCTAAATATATTCACCATAAACTCTACTTTTTTATGATCCTCTTCTTCAATATAGGATGAGATCAACTCCTTTATGTGAGGGTTGGGTATTTTTCTTCCATAAACTCACAAAAGTAAAAAATATTCCCCTAGATGAAGACTAATCCCTATTAGGATAATAATGTTTCATTCCTTCTTCAATAGACAGATATGATATTGTAACTCCTTCTTTGAGAAATATCTCTTGAATTGAATGAGATAAATAAATAGAAATACTATATGGATACACTATGTTATACTTCCTTGAAAATGGATATGTCAATATTTTTAGAATCCTCTTCTTCTTCTCTAAAAAAAACCATATCTTCAATTCTATTCATTTTTCTAGAACTATTACAAGTAGTATTTATATAGTCTTCAAGTCACTATCCCTTCTACTAATGGTTAGGATCAACCCTTATTCAGATCATTCTTGGTGTTCCACCTATTTTATCATGGTTAAAACATGCATTAAAATTCAATTTAGTTCTCCTAAAATCTTAAGAAAAATATATCTTTTTTAAATTTAATCAAATATATTAGATAATTATTACTATTTTCTTCATGGAATGATATCCTTCACTATGGAAATATCTTCCACTTACTTAAATTTACTGTAGTGTGATTATACTCTATATAGTTTTATGATCAGTCAAGCCACCATATCCCCATTCTTTGTCCAAATATCATATTTAAATCACCGAGAAATTTCAACATGGTCCTATTTTAATCATGATAAAAAATTATTTATTATGGCGTAATAACATCCATGAGTGACCACATTATCAATCAAATTTTATGATTTATTATGCATATAATAATATGAATCTATCATCCTTATCACTCATATTTAATGATTGTCATTAACTTTTATGTAAAAACTCGGTTAATTTTATATATTTACCTAGTTACATTTATATATTACAATATATTTTAATTTTTTTCCCATTTTTCTTTCAAGATAACCCTTATGTATTCTAGAATAAATCACATGTATTATCTTTTTTATCTAGTTACTTTTATGTATGCTCCCCTGTCTGGAATTTGGAAAATTTCTCCTCTTTAAGGCACCCTTATGTATAGACTATTCCATACATGTGATTTTTATCTTCACTATATTTATATTATCTCTACATCAGTTACCTTTACACATTGAATTGATAACCCTTACGTATCGGCATAGTTATATTTACATATTACCTTTATGTATTACCTCTATATATTATAATTTACCATTTTTCTAAAATATAAAAAATATTACATTTATATATTGACATGGATTACTTATATATACCACATTATCATTTTAGTGCAACTTTATGTATCATCCAGGATTAATTTTATGTATTTGGTTTTTCTATTTTTCTTAAATATTCTCAAGGTTACTTTTATGTATAAAAATTTACCATTTTTCGAATCACGATTCTCAGTATCATGGAAACCTTTATATATCAGGTTCTTTTTACCTTTATATATGGGAATTTTATAAATTTCCAAAATATTTAAATCATAACCTTTATACCAGGATTCGTCTCATCATTTTATAACCATCTTCAAATTGTCACGAATTTATTCAAATACCTTCAAATATATTTTATAAAATAACTTTTAAAATTCCACTTAAAGAACAACTTGCATTCTTTAATTTAGAACTTCTAATTGAAATCAAATTCAAATTTCAGAAAATACAACCTACATATCCACTTCCAAAATCCCACTACGAGAATGAATTTTGGACTTTTAGTTAACTTTTGAAACTAATTTAACTCTTATTCTAAGATAACATATAAAAAATTATATTCTACAATTTCTAAATGTATGTATGTCACTATTATGCTTCCTTAAAAACCCAACATTTCCAGAAACCCCT
Source organism: Viscum album (assembly GCA_963277665.1). Taxonomy (NCBI): domain Eukaryota; kingdom Viridiplantae; phylum Streptophyta; class Magnoliopsida; order Santalales; family Viscaceae; genus Viscum; species Viscum album. The sequence goes on from OY728136.1 coordinate 3,957,698, forward strand.
TTTAAAACACAATTTATAGAACACCATCCAAAAATCCTGTTAACTTCTAGAACTGATTTAGCCCCTCTTCTAAGATAATTTTTGAAACAAAAAATTCCACAAACTCCAATTCCATCTATTTCACTGTTATGAATCCTCAATAATCCAAATAAGGTTCCTATATGTATGTTTACCATCTTATTCATTATCTGGGTCAACATTTCATTTAATATTATCCTTAATATACTTACTAATAAATAAAAAACTTATTGTTAATTAATATAATACAAAACCTCTTGGTTATAAAATTACCCCCTTTGTATTTTATTCAAAACACTACTATAAATATTACCCCACCTTCAACTCCAAATTATTTAAAAAGATTTATATATTCATGACGAATTTTTCTCGCTCTAACTTTTTCAATAAAATTAAAAGGGTATTATTATCCATATTTTATTTATCATTAACCCCCATTTATCATATGATTCCATAGGGGTATTTTTAAGATATTATCCACTTTATCCATACAATACTTGCTCCAAATTTTTGGCAATTCTCCTGAAATTTTAAAAACTAATTTTAGAGATTTTTTTCACTCCATTTTTTATGAAATTATTTCCCAGCCCATTTTATACAACTAATTGACACCCAACACTTTTGGATTTATCAACCAATTAAAAGTTACCTTTTAGTTTCTTTAACCACTTCCAAATAAACTTTAACTATTGTACATTATGGATCCATTTACCACCTTGAGAACTTTAATTTATCTCTAAACCACTTTTTTATTGAACCTTTAATATTATTTATCACTTATGAAACTCTAGATTCTAAACTTTATCCTTAATAATTCTTGTTAAATAAAACCCTTACATATTTTTTTACCTCTCAAGCTCCGAAAAAATTCCTATATCTAGGTATATTTTACTCAAATATATCTAGTGGATGGATTTTCCCCTTAAAAATAGCCATCATAATCCTAATGAGTTATGACTTAGTGTATGAAATAAGATCCTATGTTAATAACATCAAATATATACACATCACTCACTTATTTCTATAAACACCTACAACTTAATATTTTAATTCCTTTAATATTTCTTCCCATGATCTCAATTACAATTATGAAAGAAAATCTATGAATAAAAAATATAGTACCAAGTGTTTGAGTCACACCACTTGGTGGAAAAATTAAAACCACTTATTCATGATTAATTTTTTATTGTACTTTATATCCATGATTCATCTTATCTTTACAAGGTTTTTTATTTTTTGGATGAGGCTAAATATCCTATGAATACTCATCACCAACTCTACTTAAATGACTTGTACTCTTAACACCAATCATTGTGATAATTTTCATCTTTGGTAAACCAATTTTTGGTCAATAAATTTTATTTTCTACAACTATTGGTTTCTTGAAAAACATTCAATTGATACCACATTATCAACACATGAAAAAATAATCTTGAGTATCATGAATGTTATTGCTTATTATCTTGATATTAATTCTCTCTCTTTAATGGTATGATAAAAATTTATATATGTGTTGATGTTATTTATTGATTAATAAAATTGGATTGATAACACATTATATTTTAGGTAACTCTTTGACACCACTTTAACTCCTATTCATGTTCTACATCAATTACACTTCTTCATCTGAGCATGAAATATAAAATTTTGATTTAAAATCGAAAGTTTTTTCTTAACACCAATTTTTTAGTCACATTAGACCTTTATATAATTTTTTTTAATTTAGGTATGATATCAATTAATAAATTAAATAATAACCCCACTTATTTCATTTATCAACTTTTAACACAATCACACCACATTGATCATATCTCCCACTTAAAATTTCATCACATAAAAAAACACATTAAAAAAACTAAAACACATGGGGAAATGGGTAATTCACAAACATAATATAATTGAGGAATGTGGTTAGTCTTGGTAAACCAACCCTTTATTTATAACTTTATTCCAAGCCTCTCTAATGGTTATTCTTACAAAACCACTTATACAAACTTTACTTCAAATCATTTATTTGGGTTCTCAAAATTAATTCGCTTTAGTTCCTTAAATTTTGCGAGAATAATTCCAATTGTGCATGTTTTTACTTTTTATGCAACTTTGCTACATACCTTATCCTGATTCCTCTGACATTGGAGTGCTCTTAAATTAATATTCACTTTTTTCCCTATGACATGATTTATGAAACCACTAAATAATTCATTGTATTTATATTTTTCAATGGAGATCAGTTATAATTTAGACTTATTTTTCTTTGTGGAGTGTTTATTAAAGTTTAAATCCTTCTTTCTCATAGTGTATAAGTTTCATTATTTTACTTATCTATTTTTTCATTATTTCCATGTGGGCAGATGTGAGTGTACTATAATTATTTATTAGAGAACCATTCATTGTGATATATTATTTCTTTCAATGTAGTGAATCTATTTTAAAACACAAAACATTTTATTTTAGTTCAAGTTCTATTATTTTTAGTCATAGTAATGGATAATTTTCTTATGAAACCTTTAAATACTCTCTTCCCATAATTTCCAGCCATATGTACATGATTAATACAAAAAATATCTTCCATAAAATCCATACCTCATTTAGTAATTTTTTGATTAACATGTTGATACAATATATTTTATTCCACATTTGATCTATTGGTCTTATAGATACACACTCATAGTGTGTCCCAATATTCTATAAAAAGAACACTTTGAAGATACCTTATATTTTCTCACTAATTCCATATTTCATTTTTATGTACTCCACTTATTGAGTCTTCCATAGAAGGGGTATGTCACGAACCATCCCCCGAGGCCCGTGTCATGACTACCCTAAGCCCGCATTCCATAGGCCAGGGACTGGAGAATAGAACCAAAGGCGTAATTCCCTAAAACTGGGAAGGCATTGCCTTTATATAGAGTAACCTCACACAACAGAGTATGAGCTAAAATAAAAACACCAAGTGAAGCTGTATACAAAAGAGTGCTGAAAAATTAAAGGGGGCTGGAAATACAAGCCCAATAGGAAAGTGCAAGTACAACTGAAAAGAAATTTCAACTGAAGAAAATTAAAGCATCTATAGGGTCGTCCTCTGGGGTTCCTACCTGAAGGGTAGGTACGAATTTCCTCCTCAGAACTCCTCGTATGTCAGCCTCCTCCATGCACCGACTCGTCGTAAGGTCCACCTCCGGGTACCGTTCAATCCTGCTACTCAGCCTGAGTCAACACTGTCCATCATCTACATTCAACACAAAGAGGTTCAGGCATAGACCGTGCAGGGGTGAGTAAAACAATAATCAATAGGGACTCCGAGACCCTCAAGGTCTCTCAAAATCCAACAAGGATAAACCAAGAAGTATGAAATCAACAGATAACCTACTTAGGTATATGTCCATACATATACCTAAGTTATCAAGTAATCCATCTCAATCATGAGGAAACACAAGAGTTACTGACTCAGCTCACACAGGTATACAACTTTTGTAGAGAGATAGAGATGATAAGATATAGCCACTGAATCATCAAAGTTGTCAGACCAACACATAATCCAGGACCAGCTATTCTGTTAGACCAACACATGATCCAGGAACAGAAGTAAGAACTGTCGGACCAACACATGATCCAGGAACAGTCTTCAGATATGTCGGACCAACACATGATCTAGGACCAGCAATTTTGTCAGACCAACACATGATCCAGGAACAGAAGTCAGAACTGTCGGACCAATATATGATGCAAGAACTGTTGTCATAACTGTCGAACCAACACATGATCCAGGAATAGTCGTCAGTGCACAACCAGCCACAGAGTTTCCACAAAGCACGCTTGATTCTGGGAGGGTCCACTCCTCAAGCCAAGTGTTGATACATCAACTTCCATTTCATCCCAAGTTAATGTATCCTGAAGTTCCGTCTTGTCAAAAGGGACACAACGCGACAGATGATGCATTAATCGGACGCCCGATCTAAGAGTTACTGACATTTCCATTTTGAGGGCCCGGTTGGATTTAGGTTCAATCCAACCTGATCGTACCCTAACTGTGTTCAAACCTCAAGTGGGGTATTCAAAAAGAACCATCTCACTCCATGCTTTCTGTCTCCATAGATAGTTCATCAATCAGACACCCGTAACCCAAGTTATGGGAGAAAAGGTGGAAACAGGCCAAAACATGTCTGGAATGGGGTCCGACCCAGTTCGCAGGGGAGGCCCGGCCCATGAGGGAGGCCCGACCCATGGGGGCAGCCCAACCCATGGGGGCAGCCCGACCTGCGAAGGTGGATTTGCCCGCACTGGGCGGTCCGGCCCATGTGGCCTACTTTGGTAGCCCACGTGGCCTGAGTGGCCAGCGGATGGCGGCGCCCGCCCCAGCCGCGTAAGGGGGGGGGGGGTGCTGAAACCCCTGTCTACTAAAAGGAATTGGTTCCTGGTTCCAGTTCGGTAGCCCTCGGGATCCAGGAGGGTCTTGCCTTGTCTGGATGGCCGAGCGGCTAGCCAGTCTGCTCCGCCGGCGACTGGCCCAGCCGGTCGCTTCTGCTCCACCGTCGTAGCTAGGGGGCATCAGCTTCTTCCTCTACGCAGTGTGATGGTGCTGCGCCCCTCCAGCTTCTTGAAGGCCACCCGTGTGCACCGCCGTGGCCAGGTGCTGCTGCCTACTATTCCATGCGGCGCAGCAGTTCCGCGCTCTTCCGACGATCCGACGGCCCTGCGCCACCATTTTACTTCTCGGATGGCCCGATGCTGGATGCCGTTGCACCGCCACTGTCATCAAAAAGTGAGAAAAAATGAAGGGTGAGGATTAGGCCATGTTCATTCAGCCCGTTACCTCCACGTTATGGTGACATCAATCGGAAAATCGTAAAACAAGATTTGAATGACAAATAACGGAAACAAATTCAAACTTAAATCCCCTACCTCGGGTTCATTGTTCATTGATGATGTCGTGGAAAGGCAGACGTCGATTCTTTGATTTCGGGATAGAATATGAATAAGTCAAGGATGTCGTCGTCGGCATTCTTCATGGAAAACACTTCCCCCCTTTCCCAAGTTGAAGATCGTTTTTCATTGGTGGAAGAAGTGTTCTTCGTTGAAGAGTTCTTTTTCTCCCAAGCTCCACCAAAAAGAAAAATGCTCACCAAAATAATAGATTATGACATCTTATTAAATTGTTGGAATAGAATTCAAAGGTTAAAATTAATTAATTGAATGTGTTCAATTAATTAATTGAGAGGGTTGACACTATAAGTGGGGAGTTCAAGGGGGTTTCTCCCCACTTAATGGGGGATCCAAGTGGTTATAACCTCAGGTGGTCCCCACCAAATTAATTAAGAAGAGATGTTTAGACCTTGGGTGGGACCACCACCATAAACTTTCATGGGAGGTTAAGGTGTGGTGTCCCCCACCCCCAACCTCCTCTTGGAGGTTTTTAAACAACTAAAAATAAATTAAGAGAATCACTTAATTTATTTTATTATTTCCACATAAAACCCAAAAAACAACTTTCATTCCTGACCATATGCTCTCGAGGTGAAAGCCTTCTTAAGAAAATAACGGTGTTGTGATTTCAATGGTTCCCTCAGATTTCAATTCCGAGAACTGGTTCAAAAGTTAAAAAATCCCGCTCGTACGTTTATTGAGCGTACCCAAAAAAACATCAGAAATTGATTCTGAGCGCACCAGGCCTCGGAATCATGCACCGTAAATTTTTTTAGACTCATAAAATTCTCATGTATTTAAAAAAAAAATTCCACAGGATTTCTGAGTCTTTATATTATCCCCAACTTTGGGATTTATGTCCCCGTAATCTACAACTTGAACTAAGGGAACAAATTGTGGGTACTGAGCACACATCTATGACTCTCACTCCCATGTGCTCTCCTGGAGGTTCTCGTGCTGCCAGCGAATGCGCACCAGAGGTATTGACTGTCCATGTAGGACTCGCTTTTTTCGATCCTCAATATCCACTGGAAGCTCCGTGAAAGTTTTCCCGTCATCAATGTCCAGCTCTCCATGGTCGATGATGTGGGAAGGGTTGTGCACATATCTCCTCAACTGAGATACGTGGAAGATGTCGTGCACCCAGTGCAACTGAGGTGGAAGAGCCAGGTGGTAAGCCACCTCTCCTACTCTGCTGAGGACCTGAAAAGGTCCAATAAATCTCAAAGATAACTTGTCTCCTCAGCCAAATATTCATAGACCTTGTCGGGGTGAGACCCATAGAAAGAAGTGGTCGCCATACTTGAACTCTAGAGGTATCCATCTCCTGTCAGCATACAAATTATGTCTGCTCTGTGCAGTCTTCATCTGCTCCTGCATGATCTGCACCTTCTCCGTGGTAGCTTGTACCATCTCTGGTCCCACTAGTGCTGACTCCCCAAGTTCAGTCTAGCACAAGGATGATCTGCAAGGTCGCCCGTATAACGCCTCAAAAGGTGCCATCCCGATGGTGGAGTGATAGATGTTGTTGTATGAATACTCCACCAATGGTAAGTGATCCTCTTAGATGTGACCGAAGTCTAGGACACAAGCACGTAGCATGTCCTTGAGGGTCTGAATGGTCTGCTCGGTCTGACCATCTGTCTGAGGATGGAAGGTTGTGCTCAGATGAAGCTGCATCCTGATGACCTCCTGCAACCCCTTACATAGTCAGGAAGTAATCCGCACATCATGATCAGAGATAATAGAAGAAGTTACTCCATGTAGCCGCATAATCTCCTGCTTGTAGAGGCATACCAAGCTCTCTACTGAACCCTGCTCTTTGATCGGTAGGAAGTGGGCTGCCTTGGTGAGTCGGTCGATGATCACCCAAATCGAGTTTTGACCCCTGGATATACATGGAAGACCCATCAAAAAGTCCATGGATATCCCATCCCACTTCCACTCTGAGACCTCTAATGGCTGAACTAATCCTACTGGTACCTGGTTCTCTGCCTTCACTTTCTAACAAGTGAGGCATCGAGAGATAAACTCCACTACTTCCTTCTTCATACCTGGGCACCAGTGCTGTCGTCGAAGGTCCTGGTACATCTTCTCCACTCTTGGATGTACCTCTAGAGGGGATGTGTGTAACTCCCTCAACACTTCCTTCTGAAGTGACATTGGCACCATAGTACATCCTTTGAAGAGGATGACGTGCTCCCCACATTCAAAAAATCCATCAGGTCCCTTCCTTGTGGATATCTAAGCATGTCATGTCTCACAGTCAGCGTCCCCATGCTATGCTTCCCTGACTCACTGAAGGAGTGGGGGAGTGACCGTAAGAGACTGTATAAATAATTCTCTATATCTATCCAAAAATAATATCTGCAAAGCATCTAGCTACTCCATCGCCTCTCCTAGTAGCTGTATACCAGAACTCTTACTGAGTGTATCTGCAACAACATTCATCTTCCCAGGATTATAAACTATCTTGAAGTCGTAGTCCTAGAGGAACTCAAGCCATCAACTCTATATCAGATTCAGGTCCTTATGAGAGAAGATATACTTGAGACTCTTGTGATTAGAGTACACAACAAAACATTCACCCATCAGATAGTGTCGCCACATATTCATGGCAAAGACTACTGCAGCTAACTCCACGTCATGGATAGTGTAGTTCTGCTCATGCTGTCTCAGCTTCCAAGAACCATACACGATCACTGCTCTCTCCTCCATTAGGACACACCCAAGTCTGATCCTTAATGCGTTGCAGTATACTACATACCCTATGCCTTCCTATGGAAGCCTCAAGATGGGGGCACTAGTTAGCCTCTGCCTTAGCTCCTAAAAGCCCCGTTGGAATTTCTATGACCATACAAAGGGTTTCCCATTATTCGTCAAGGCTGATAGTGGTTCTGCAACTCTGTATAAGTCTGGTACGAACCTCCGATAATAACCATCCAAACACAAGAAACTCCATACCTCCATCACACTCCTGAGTGGCTCCCAAGAAAGTACTACCTCAATCTTCGCTGGATCCACTGCAACTCCAGTCTCTGAGATGACTTATACCAAGAAGTTAACCTATTGAATCTAAAACTGGAACTTTGATAGCTTACCATAAAGCTGGTTCTCTCAGAGTGTGTTTAGTACTATCCATAAATAGAAGGCATCCACCTCCTCAGTAGTTGAGTAGATCAGAATATCGTCGATGAAAACTACACCAAAGAGATCGAGGTGTGGCTGGAAGATCCTGTTCATGAGTCCCATGAACACTGTTGGAGCGTTGGTTACGCCAAAGGGCATAACCAAGAACTCGTAGTGGCTGTACCGACACCTGAAGGCCGTCTTCTTCACATCCTCGTCTCGAACTCTGATTTGGTGATAGCCTGATTTGAGGTCTATCTTTGAGAACCATCGTGCTCCCTTCAGCTGATCAAAGAGGTTGTCGATCCTTAGGAGTGGGTACTTCTTCTTCACAGTCACCTGATTTAGGTAACGATAGTCAACACAGAGCCTCAAGCTCCCGTCCACCTTTTTAGCGAACATAATTGGGGTTGCCCAGGGAGAAACACTGGGCCTAATGAATCCCTTCCCCTGCAAGTCCTTTAGCTGTACCCTCAAATCACAAAGCTCAGTGGGAGAGATCCGATATGATAGTGTAGATATCAGTGCCGTCTCGGGGTACATGTCTATGTAAAAGTCCACCTCTTTGTGAAAAGGTAGTCCTGGAACATTGTCAGGGAAAACATCTGTGTACTTGTCCACCACTATAGGATTTCTCGGACTCTCCACATCAACTGCTCTGAGGGTAAGGTAGGCCAACTGATGAGTGATCGGCTGCACCCTCCTCCGAGTAAGTCCGTCCTATGCTACAAAGGCTCCATTCTTGCCGGTGAAGGTGAAATTGGTCCCATCCGTGTAGAAACACCGCACTTTGCGCTTAATATAGTCGATCTGAGCATGGACTGTAGTTAACCAGTCCATACCCAAGATGATGTCGTAAGGCCTCGACACCACTATGAGGAGATCCCAACCGAAGCTCTCACCTCCTAGAGTAATCTTACACTACCGACACCAATGTGTAATCATCGAGTCTGCTCTCGTAGGAGTCTCTATCCATAAGGATTGAGCCAACGGCTCCGTTGGAATCTCTGATCTCTGAACGAGGGTAGTGGCAATGAAAGAGTGACTGGCACCTGTGTCTATAAGAACTATAGATAAGGTGGAGTAGACACAGATCGTACCTCGAATCATCTCCGGAGTGCCATGGTCATATGACTCAGCTACCTGGAGCTGATCTCTCCCTTGTTCACCTACTCTCTACGGTTGGGGTGGACCTCTTGATGGTGGTGGTGGTAACACCTCGAATCGTCGTCCACCATTAGCTGCATGACCAGCTTCTCTACCAAGTCCACCTGCTCCCTGTGGTCCGCCTCGATCGAACCTCTGCCTCTGCCTGGGAGGTACCTCAACTATCTACTAATCATCAGTACGGCGGGTTGGACAGTCACGAGCCATGTGACCCTGCCCGCCGCAAGAGTAACATTGCCCGCTCCTGACATGACTGGCTCTATCTCATGTGCCCCGCACAACTAAACCCGTATCCTGAGGTCCTCCACCGGATGACCTGGTCCGCTTGGACCTCTGCGACATCTGTCTACTTCTAGATGAAAAAGACTCCACTCCATGCCGACTAGTGATGGGACTCGCTGCTGGTGACTGCTCAGCAAGGAAACTCTCCACTAGGAGGGCTCTCTCAAACACCCCCGCCTGCATCAGGATGCTGAGGGAGAACATCGAAGCTCTGATCTCTCACCTAATCCCCTGCTCAAAGGTCCAGGCCCTGAAGAATGGGTCCCGTACCATATCTTTGGAGTATCGCGAGAGGTTGGTGAACTTCGTTGAGTACTGTGACACTGTCATGATACCCTACTGTAGATGCAGTAGCTCCTGAATCCGCACTACACGTCGGGTGGATGGGACAAACTCTGCCTGGAACAGGCTCTCGAAGTCTGCCCAGAGTAGTTTCGCCTCTTCATGCACCTGGAGAATTAGGATCCACCATCTTCCTACTGATTCCTGTAGGAGACTCACGAAAAGAATCACCATAAGGTCAGCTGGTGTCCCTACTAGTCTGAAGACTCTCACCATAGACTCCATCCAATCCTCAACTGCCTGCGGGTCTGTCTCACCCTTGAACCTGGGCGGCCTCTGGCGCTGGAACTCGTGCAACGCGCTAAAGCGACGTGAACTATCTATTACTGGGGCTGGTGGTATCAGTGGCCCAACAGGTCACACTAGTGCCTCTACTGGAAAAGGGCCCTGCACCGAGGCCTCGTCACTCGGTGGGCTATCTGTACGCACAACTCTCGGAACCCTGGCTGGCTGTCTATGCGGAGGAATCCTAAAAAGAAACAGGTGCACCACAGTTTATAATTTATACCTTGTGAGATGACTCAAGATATAAAAAAGAAAACCCTTTAAAACACACACACAATCAGTGTTTTCCTGTACCGAGTCGAAAATCATAAGTCAGGGTCCTGGTGTATGGATACGTTGGCCGCCACACTAACACTGGACTCCCGAAACTGAAAACCACACTTAGTACTCTTAACAGTATTTCTTCATAGAAAAGAAAGATCAGGGTCCTAAGTTATACAGTATAATCGACTCCTCTGATACCAATTTGTCACGACCCATCCCCTGGGGCCCATTCTGTGACTACCCCAAGCCCACCTTCCATAGGCCAGGGGCAGGCGACTAGCACCAAAGGTGTAATTTCCTAAAACTAGGAAGGAATTTATTTTATATAGAGTAACCTCACATAATAGAGTATGAGATGAAATCAAAACACTATATGAAGCTGTATACAAAAGAGTGAGGAAAAAGTAAAGGGGGCTAGAAATATAAGCCCAACATGAAAGTGAAAGTACAACCGAAAAGAAAGTACAACTGAAGAAATGTAAAGCAGCCACAGGGTCATACTCCGGTTTTCCTACCTAAAGGGTATGCACATATGGAATCTTCAGCACTCCTCATCCGTTAGTATCCTCTGTGCACTGAATCATCGTAAGGTCCACCTCCGGGTACCGTCCAGTCCTACTACTCAGCTTCAGTCAGCGCTGTCTGTCATCTGCATCCAACACAACGCGGTGCGGGCATAGCCCATATAGAGGTGACTATAAAAATACTCAATAGGTACCCCGAGACCCTCAAGGTCTCTCAAAATACAATAAGGATAAAACACGAATTATGAAATCAACAAATAACCCCACTTAGCTATATGCCCATACATATACCAAATTTATCATGTAATCCATCTCAATCACGAGGAAACACAAGAGTTACTAACTCAGCTCACACATGTATACAAATTTTGTAGAGAGATAGAGATGATCTGATATAGCCACTGAATGATCAGAGCTGTCGGACCAACACATGATACAGGACCAGCTATTCTGTCGGACCAACACATGATCCAGGAACAGAAATCAGAACTGTTGGACCAACACATGATCCAAGAACAATCGTCAGAGCTGTCAGACTAACACATGATCCAGGACCAGCTATTCTTGTCGGACCAACACACGATCCAGGAATAGAAGTCATAACTGATGGACCAACACATGATCCAGGAACAGTCGTCAGAACTATCGGACCAACACATGATCCAGGAACAGTCGTCAGTGCACAGCCAGCCACAGGGTTTCCACAAAGCACGCATGATTCTGGGAGGGTCCACTCCTCAAGCCAAGTGTTGATATGTCAATTGACACATCGTCCCAAGTTTATGTATCTTGAAGTTTCGTCTCATCAAAAGGAACAAAACTCGACAGATGGTACGTCAATCAGACGCCCGGTCTGAGAGTTATTGGTATTTCGGTTCTGAGGGCCCAGTTGGATTTAGGTTCAATCCAACCCGACAATACCCCAAATGTGGAAAAAAATTAATTGGGGTATGCCAAAAGAAGCACATCTCTCTAAGATTTCTGTTGCCGTAGACGGTTCATCAATCGGACACCCGTAGCCCAAGTTTTGGGCGAAAAGGTGGAAATAGGCCAAAATGGGTCCTGGTCCGGTCTGGCCTAGTCGGACCGACCCGGGTCCGGACCGGGGTCTGAACTGGCCCGTAGAGGTGGGCCGGTGCATGGGGGCGGCCCCGCCTATGGGTAGCGTTGCCCACATGGCCTGGCTGGCGGCCCGCGTGGCCTGCGCTGGCGGCCCGCGTGGCCAGCGGCTGGCAGCGCCCTGCGGGGCCCGCCCTAGCCGCGTAAGGGGAGGGGGGGGGGGGGGTGCCGCACCCACTATCTCTTGAATAGAACCATAACCTAACACCTTTTCGGTAGCCCGTGGGACCCAGTAGGTTCCTGCCTCGTCCGGCTGGCCGAGCGGTAAGCCGGTCTGCTCCGCCGACGGCCGACCCAGCCTGCCGCTTCTCCTCCACCGCCATGGCCAGGGGGCCACAGATTCTTCCTCTGCATGGCGTGATGGTGTCTCACCCCTCCAGTTTCCTGGAGGCTGCCCGTGTGCACCGCCACGGCTAGGGGAAATGACGTACTATTCCGCACGGCGCGACGACGCCATGCCCTTCCGGCGACCCGGCGACCCTACGCCACCGGTTTCCTTCTCGGCCGGCCCGAAGCCGGATGCCGTTGCACCACCACCGTCATCAACAAGTGAGAAAAAACAAGGGGGGGAGGATTGGTCCATGTTCATTCGGCCCATTTCTTCCACTTTATGGTGACATCAATCAACAAATCGTAAACAGAGATTTGAATGATGAAGAATAGAAACAAATTCAAACTTAAATCCCCTACCTCGGGTTCGTTGTTCATTGAAGATGTCACGGAAAGACGAATGTTGATTCGTTGATGTTGGGAAAGAAGATGAAGAAGTCGAGGACGTCATCATCGACATTCTTCAAGGACGACGCTTCCCCCTTGCCCCGGTTGAAGATCGTTCTTCATTGGCAGAAGAAGTGTTCTTTGTTGAAGAGTTCTTTTTCTCCCAAGCTCTACCAAAAAGACAAATACTCACCAAAATAATAGATTATGACATCTTATTAAATTGTTGGCATATAATTAAAAGGTTTAAATTAATTAATTGAATGTTTTCAATTAATTAATTGAGAGGGTTGGCACCATAAGTGGGGAGTTCAAGGGGGTTTCTCCCCACATAATGGGGGATCCAAGAGGTTATAACCTCGGGTGGTCCCCACCAAATTAATTAAGAAGAGATGTTTAGACCTCGGGTGGGCCCGACCACCATAACCTCTCATGGGAGGTTAAGGTGTGGTGGTCCCCACCTCCAACCTCCTCTTAGAAGTTTTTAACCAACTAAAAAAAAATTAAGACAAGCACTTAATTTATTTTATTATTCCCACGTAAAACCCAAAAACTAACTTTCATTCCCGACCATCTACCATCGAGGTGAAAGTATTCTTAAGAGAATACTGGTGCTGCGAGTTCAATGGTGCCCTTAGATTTCAATTTTGAGCACCGGTTCAAAAGTTATAAAATCCCACTCGTACGTTTATTGAACGTACCCGAAAAAAACTTCAGAAATTGATTCCGGGTACACCGGGCCTCAGAATCATGCGCCGTAAATTTTCACGGACTCATAAAATTCCCATGAATAAAAAAAAAATTTCCAAAGGATTTCCGGGTCTTTACAGGGTATATATAAACTTATTTTATGATTTCAACTTCATTTAAAAATCCTTGATCTTATCACACTTCTCCTTTAATTGGGAATCTATCTCCTTAAACCTAGAGCTAACTTCCTTTATAGATTTTATCTTCTCTTCAAGATATGTTTTGAGAAAGATAATGGTAAATTTTATCTCTTTATCTACAATAATTTTCCACCAATTAGTGTGAAATGTATTCAATTAGGTCACTTTGGACCTTCAGTTTTTCACCCATTATCAAGATGTATTCGATTAAGGCCACCTCTACTATAACACCCCAAAATTTTAAAATATATTTTCCTTTAAAATAAATTCGATATGTTTGATAGCTTGCGATGAACATAACACCAAACCTAAGTGAAAAATGATTTAATAAAACACAAAGTGGATGAAATAATTTGACAATTAAATCAAATTTATAAATAAATGACTTCGTAAAATTACATAGGTCAAATGAACTTTATAAAATGAAATTGATTTTAAAGAGTTTTTTTAAAACTATTTTATTGAATTATGATTTTTTTTAAATTTAAAACTTTTTATGAATAATATAAATTAAATTTATTGATAAAATTTAATTAATAATAAATAAAATCGATTGAAAAAATCTATTAAATGGTTATGTAATGATAATGATTAATAGTATAATAAGTATTGGTTAAATAGAAATGTTTTGTTTAAGAACATTTTTTTTATTATATATTATATATGTTTTATTTGAAATCTAAGTTTAAAAATTTTATATTTTTAATTTGAAAAATTAAATTAATTTTTGAATTAATCATATCAAAATTATCTTATGGTGAATTTTTTAGATTTTTCTGAAATGGTTTATTTTTAGGAGAATATTAAAAATTATCATTTTTAAAAATAACATAACTTTTATGACACCATTATGATATATGCATGAATGAAAAATAGAAGAAACCTTTGTATTAGAAAAATATTTATTTAAAGAGTAAAATGAAGTATTTAAAACTATTATGTTGAATTTGGAAACCCATGATTGACTTTTTGGAACCTAAGTTATATTTTATTATAATAAAAAACTATTTTAGTCATTTTTTAATTAATTATTCACAATGATACATTTATTTTTGGATTTATTTTAAAGTAAAATTTTTTATCCATTATTCAATAAATTTCATGAATATCAATTCCATAAATGATTTCTGGGTAGATTCATTTTTATGCTTAAAAATACATTTTTTCTAACCTTTTTTATTGTAATTTACTTACTTTTATTAAAAGTAATTTTGGAAACCTTTAGAAATTGAATATCATAAAATTTATTCTATAATTGGATTCATAATTTCCAATTTTTTTATAAGGTATATTTAATTTTTGATCATAAATAATAGTTACCATGATAAAAGTTAAGTCATCACAATAAATGTTAAATCGAGTTAAAAGGGGTTAAACTAGGGGATGGGGATAAAAATATAATAAAAACTTATATTTATTTTAATTTAGAGTATATTTAGACCTTTCCTTAAATTATCTCCATATTTGGGCTTATTTGGTTCCACTTTCCCTTGAAAATTTATTTATATTATATTAAACATAAGGGTATATACAAGGGTGTCACTCCCCTCACTTATAAAAGGGAATATATTGTCCTCACTTCTACACACATTATCTTGACCAATATCTACCCAGATCACTTACCAAATCTTTTCCCTACATCATATAGGTTTTGGTATCACAAAAATACCAACCTAATAAGGTTTAAGGTGTAAGATAAAGAAGGTTACCAAATGAGGAGGTAATTGTATTAGTCGAGTTCTTTCAATTTATTTTTTTACACCTCCTCCAAATATATTATATCCATATAAAAATGATGATATTAGTATTATAAATAATATTAAACAATATTATGTTTATCTAATTTTGATCCATCCAATTAAAAATTAAAATGTCACCCATGAGTACATACGGACTACCGTCTCCATGAAGCGATGTATTTAATTTTTCATTACTTCTTATAATGTATAGTTAAATAGATATATTTATTAAATATATATGATATAATTATGGTTATTAAATGATAAATTATTGTTTAAATTCACTTATTTCCTTCTTTTTAAAAATGAAAACACCACCTTTGTATACGTGTAAACTACTGCCTCTATGAAGTGATGTTATTCATTTTTCATCACCTCCTTACACATATGGTTATAAAAGTGTTTATAAAGAATAAATATGATATTTATGAAAAAAATTAATATTATTAGTATGATGAAACCATGACCAAGGTACAAGTACCATAATCAATGAACCAAATCATATATGAAAAATAAAATAGTTGACACTCAAGTATTGAATTTAATGAAGAATTCTTAATAAATGGAAAATTGGAAATTATAATGGAATGATATATAGTATTATAAGTATGAAAATTATTCTACTATAAATTTATAGTAAGTATTAAACTTATTAAATATGATTTTATATTGTGTTCTGAGTAATTGGGGACTTGAGGTAAGATTTTATGTTATAATCTCACTTTTTATTAGGATTGTTTATGTTTCAATTTTTATTATGAAAAATTTTATGATAATTATATCCTAAAACACATATTTTTTCTTTTAATATAGTTATTTCTAAGTTTTTGAATTATTATTTCCTTTCCCCCTCTTTTTTACTTAAAAAGACCAAAATAATGTTTTTAGAATAAATGACATTATTTCTTTTTTTTTTCAGAAATATTTTCTTCCATATCTAGGTTGTTCAAAATTGTTTCATAGAGTTTTTATATAATTTTAAATGTTTTATAAATTTATTTTTCTAATTTATTTTACTTTATTTATAAACATTTTAATGTAATATTATTATCATTTTCCAAATGGCTCATTTAGGAATTTCTTTAAAAAATATGAAAAGAATGTTTTTTATAACATTTATGACATGAACATATTTTTTCACCATCATGTGTTTTTTTTCATCATGAAGATTCCTTTAAAAGTTACCATGGTTTTAAAAAGAAAATAATATTCCTTTTATTCAGTAATTTTTTAGTTTTTTAATGGTTAAAAAAATTAAAGAATATTTCTAATGATTTTATAAATGTATTTTTCATCTATATCAATATCTTTTTAGGGATGTAATTATTCACTAGGGATATGATATAACGATATCATCTAATTTATTTCTATGGATAACTTAAGATATTGAGGATGTTTTAATTATGTTTTCATAAATCCCATTTATTTACCAAAGGTTAATTAATCTATGGTGACATTATGAATTTTTTATGATATTATGGAATATATATCTCTAGTTTTCATTATGTGATGGGTGGGGCTGGAATTATATAAACCTCCAATGCATTGGATAATGATTGATATCTTATGAGATAATGTGACAGGGAATGGAGGGTGAAACTAGTACACTACGAGACTCTATAAAATTACCCAACCCATTTTACACATATAGTTACATGATTTTTAACATAATAATGCATTAATAAAAAAAAGGATAAAAAAGATCAGTATATTTGGAAGACCAGGTACATAAAAAATTAATAAAAAAATAAATTATATTTATTTTCGTTTCTGTAATGAGCTCATAAATCCCTTTGATATACTAAAATTTTATGGGGTAAGTTATGGAATACATAGAGAAAATGGGTGATCTAAAAATCCCATCAAGGGAATAAACATGATAAGGAAACATAACATGAGTCAAAGGTATAATATGATATCATAAAAAAGAATGATCATGAGTAATACCGTGGGAGGATAATATAAAGAACATGGTATCATAATATCATACAAATATATGAAATGTGGAAATAATGAAAAAAATTACATAAGAATAATTCAAGGATAACTAAAAAGACAACATCACATACTGGACAAAGTCCCATAGTGTAAAAGGTTCACTCCCCCATACCATACATAAAGTATAATAAGAAAACATATTTACCCAATGAATTGGATAACTACTTTTGTGAACACATAATAACATGTTAATTATTATGTTCACTACAAAATTAAATTAATCATAGGTTATAAACATAATAATCACCAATTAAAGGAAATGGGTTGCATAATCTTACCTTATATCACAATCAAAAGAGATTTCTTAAAGAAGGAATTTGAGAAACATACAAAAGAAAAGCATTAACCCATAAGAGGAAGGAATAATAATATAGGTATATATTTGAGAGACATATATACATAATTTATAAGCATTATATAATATTAAATATAGAGAGAAATTGACTTATAGAGAGAGGTCATAATATAATGAAAAAGGGTGGTTTAGAGAGATCGCTTAACTTGAGTTGAATTATCATGTACATTCCTTATATTCATGAGTAATAAAATTATGTTAATTATTTAATTTTTTAATAAAAATTTTCAAGTTTATTATTCCTTTTTATTTATTAACTTTTCATATTCAATTACTTAATCAATTAACTTGTCATCAGACATTTTGATGATATTTAGATTTTATGACCAAAATGACTTCAGTAGGATGATAAAGGTCAAAGAGGTCATTATTATATCATATAAAGAATAATAAACATTAAATAATTATCATTTTTATACATAAATTATACTTTTCAAACTAACTATGAACAATGGTTATGAAAAATGAACTACATTATAATCATGTAAATGGAAGGTCGTACTTACGCATGAGTAATGTTTCAATTTTTCAAAGATCACTATGGAAAGTAGGTAAGTATTATATTATATTTCAAAAATTATAATTATATCATAAATATAATATTATTTCTTTAAATAAAATTATATTTACTATCCATGGTATGAGGTAATTAAAAACAAATCAAATCGCTTCGTGGAGGTGGTAATCCACACGTACACATGAATGATGTTATAATTTTTTCAATGAATGGAATGGTGAGAAAATATATTATATATTAATTTTATAGAATAATAAATATTTAATGAATAATATATATATATACTAAATACATCATTACTTCTATATGTTATGGTCAGTGATGGAAAACAAATTATATCAGTTCATGAGGTGGTAGTCCATCGTACACACGAACGATGGTTTCATTTCACATTTGATGTAAGAGGAGATGAATATAGGTTCTTCCATTAACATAATAATATCTAAGTATATGGAATATATTAGTTTTATTATTTTGAAATGTTTTAAGAGGATTTTTAGGAATTGGAAGAAGAAAAAAATTTGGAAATTCATGGTTAAGAATTATACCTCTTCTCCAGACAACCCCTTTAGGTTTATACCTAGAGCCAAACAATGATGGTTTTATGATGAAAAATGGAATAAAAATCATGAGTCAAGACTTACTTAAGGGATTTTAGTGGGTATTTTCTAAATAAAAATGCACTTTAAGTGTAGATAGGAGATTATAGGGTGTTCTTTTATAAGTGGGAGAGAGAACACACTTGGAATTTTTGAAAAGAATAAAATATATAAAAGTATTATTCAAAATAAATGGATCAAAAATGGAAAATTAAAGAATATTAGATGATATATGGTCAAAATATTTTCATAAAATTGAAATTATAAATGTTTTAATTCTATTTTAACCCTTACCTCTCTATTTTAACCCTTGGTAAACCTATTTTAACCTTAAACGTGATATCTAATTTTTACTATTTTTACTATAAATTATTAAAAAAAATTAAGTTGAACTTACTAAATAATATTAATTATTTTTATTAAAAAATATTTAATCCATTTTATCAAATTAAATCCATATAAGTGGAATAATTTCATTTAAAATTAAACCCACAAAACGCGACGAAAAATGATTATTCAGGAAATGCATTTTTCAACCAATATATGATATTATATTAACTCTATGAATAGAAATAATCCTTATATTAATTTTAATTATTTTAAATATGTATATAATTATTAAATTTCATTTTAATCTTTCCTTATTAGGGTTTCTTAATTAATTACAATGGATAATATTTATGTACTTAAAATAGTTTTTAGAAAACTGTGTTTTTAAGCATAAATATGAACTTATGAAAAATTCATAAAAATGGATGATTAAAATGAAATTAATTATATTATTATAAATAAAATGATTCATATTTAAATTTTATAACAATTAAAAAATACATTTTTACTTTTAAATTACTTTATTTACTGAAAATAAATGATAATATTTGAAAAATCGGCAATTTTCACTATTTATTAAAAAATAAATAATTTCAAAAAAATACCCAAAATTCACCCTAAGTTAATTTTGAGATAACAATTTCAAAAATAAAAACCTTTTTATAAAACACCTTTTCCAAATTTTTTATAAATTAATTATACAATCTAATCACAAAAAGTAATAGAAAAATCATTTTTGAAGAAAAAGTATTTTTGAAGAATAAAATGAATTCACTTAAATACAAGTCATTATTTACTAAGAATTAATCAATAAATTTTTATTTATTAGTACTTTTATATATATTTTATAAATGATTTAATCCTATTCATGCCTACCAATTTAATGACTAGGTTATAATGGTCATATTTAAATAATATTATTTCATGGTTTGTTTATGCTTGGTGTTGTGTGTCATATAATCTATCAAATATAGTTTTATTTTTTAAACTCTAGGTGTTTCATTATCCCCCCTTAATAAATTTTACCTTTGAATTTTTTTATCACATACTAAGGTCAAAATAGGAGAGTGTACTTTTTCTTCATGGATTCCTTCGGTTCTTAGGTTGCCTCTTCATATATTTGGTTCCACCATAATACCTTGACTAAGTTTTCTTATTATGTAGGAATTTATTTCTATCATCTAAGATCTTCATTTGATTCTCCTTATGAGAGAGATAATTTTCTATCTTTACCACCTAGGAATTCATAAAATGTTTGGGATTTGTTATGTACTTATTCAATAGATATTTATAAAATACATCGTGTATATAAGAAAGTGTTGGTGGGAGTTATAGTCTATAAGACATAGTTCTAATGTGATTGAGAATCTCAAATGGGATGACGTACTTGGGGCTTAGATTTCACATCATCCCAAATCTCATGACCCTCGATATGCAGATAAACACTTTATCTTTAACCTCAAACTCCATATCTCATCAATGATTGTTAGAATATCTATTTTTTCAACTACGAGAAGCCCTGATGTGTTGCTAAATAGTCTTGAACTTTTTTACCATTTATTTAACCATTTGATGTCCCAAAAACTTAAATTCACAAACTTCATCCCAACATGTTGCTGTTCTGCATATCATTCCATAAAGGGATTCACAAGGATCCATTTTGTTGATTTATTGAATGTTTTTATTATACAGGAACTTGACCATAGGATGATACTATTATCATCATCATTTTAAGTCCATCGCACATGCTCTCAATATGTTTTCCAATGTCTAAATATTATTATCAGATTATCCATTAGTTTAGGGGTGATAATTGGTACTAAATTTCAACTCAATATTTAGAGAATGTTAGATACTCTTCAAAAAAATAGAGGTAAATATTTGATCTCAGTCAGATACAATCAATATTGGTGTTCCATGAAGCCTCACTACCTCTATGATGTACATCCTTGCAAGTTTATTGAGTGATAATTCCTATGGTATTTCAATTAATCAAGTGATATTTTTAAGATAATCCACCAAAACCCATATGACATTATTTCCTCTTGATGTATTTTGAAAACCAGTGGAAAAGTCCAGGGTGATGTTTTCCCATTTCCATGTAAGTACGAGTAATGGTTGCATAAACCCCTTACAATTTTTTATTTAGACTTAACTTGTTGACATACCAGACACTTTGATGTATATTCCATGATCTCCTTCTTCATATTTACCCACCAAAGTGATATTGAAGAACTCAATACATCTTCATGATCCTAGAGTGGATAAGGAAGTCTAAGATTTGTGAATTATTCAATAACTCTTTCTTTATCTTAGGATTTGATGGTAAACATAGTTGTGACCCAAATCTTACAAATCATTCTTCCTAAATTTTGAACTCTGAGGATTTACATTTTCTTATAGCTTCCACCTTTTTCTGAATTTCCACATCATCTCTTTCCTTTATCTTCTCTAGAAGGGATGGTTGAGCAAAAAATTAAGGAAGGAATGATAGTGTTCCTTCCTTTGTAATTCAAATTTCTATACTTTTCATGTTTATTAATATTAGATCCTTCTCAATTCTCATCATTGAT
The DNA here is from genome assembly GCA_963277665.1 of Viscum album. Taxonomy (NCBI): domain Eukaryota; kingdom Viridiplantae; phylum Streptophyta; class Magnoliopsida; order Santalales; family Viscaceae; genus Viscum; species Viscum album. The sequence goes on from OY728136.1 coordinate 3,979,469, forward strand.
AAAGTTGTCAGATCCTTTATATTTAGAGAATCTAACACGTTGTTTACTTTCCCAGGATGGTAATAGATTGAGAATTAATAGTCCTTGATAATATATAATCATCTTCATTAGTTCATATTAAGCTAATTATGTGGTAATATATATTTTAGGCTCTTATAATCCATATATATTTCACACTTCTCCCCATATATATAATGTTGCGATATTTTCATTGCAAAGATAACTGCACCCAACTCCATATTATACATTGGATAGTTTTTCTCATGAACTTTAAACTTCCTTGAGGTATAGGCTATCATTTTACCATTCTGCATTAGTACATAACCCAAAACCATCTTTGAAGCATCTCTATATACCATAAAAATTTACACACTTGAGGTAATCATGAGGAATAATGTTGTGATAATCCTCTTTTTCAACTCTTTAAAGCCCTCTTCACATTCACCAGTCCAAAAAAACTTCAACCCCTTAAGAGTTATCTTTTTTAGAGGGTTTGAAAATCTCGGTAAGTTTCTCAAAAATTACCGGTAATACCTAGCTATTCATAGGAAACTATGGATCTCCATTAAAGATATTAGTCTTGGCATCCCCTTAATTTCCTTTGTCTTATAAGGGTATATATATAACCCTTAGTTGGTGATAACATTCCCTAAGAATGATAATTCCTCCATCAAAAACTCAAATTTTCTGTACTTTTCATATAGCATATCCTTTTGAAAAGTTATTAACATGGTATTAAAATAACTATCATACTACTCCTTGCTTTTGGAGTATATTAGAATATCATCTATAAATACTACAAAAAATTCATTGGGGTAGTATTTAAAGAATATATCCATTAAGTATATAAATATTTCTAGAGATTTAGTGAGTATGAAAGGTGTCACTATGAAATCATAGTTTTCATACCTTATTATAAAGGATTTTTTTGGGAATATCTTCTCTATTGACCCTTAATTCGTGATATCTTGGATGAAGGACCACCTTAGAGAAATATTAGGCCCCACTTAGATGATTAAAAAAGTTTTATATTCATAGTAAGGGATATTTATTCTATTTAATAATTTTATTAAGTTTATGGTAATCAATATAAAGGCCCATTGACCCATACTTATTATTGAAAAATAAGACCAACACACCCCATGGTGAAGCATTTCGGCATATAAAACCCTTTTCTTGATTATTTTATAACTACATTTTCAGTTCCTCCAACTCAAAGATGACCATTCTATAAGGAGTCATAGATATGGGTAGTGATCTAGGTATATGTTTGATAGAAAACTCATCATCTTGATTAGGAGGATGGACAAGAAAATATTCTAATATTACATTAGTTTAATCCATCACAATGGGTATGTCTTAAAGAATTATTCTGTCCTTTTTCTCTGTCATTTGAGCTAAATATACTTTCTATTAAGTAAATAATATCTATGCATCATTAGAATATCATAAGAGAGATTCATCCTCCTCCTTAAACTTGTATATAATTGTATAATGACTTAGTATATGAAGAGTAATCTCCCTCTCCTAATAGTTGATATTGGATTTATATAAGGACACCCAATCCATAACTAATATAGAATAAAACTTCACTAAATAAGGTAAGATAAGATTTTTTGGGATTTTCAATCCAAAACCATTTACTAGGTAGGAGTTATATACTTAGGATATAATAATTTCTTAATTTTCTATTCTTATATAAAGATAAACCCCCATGTTTTGAGGTGGTGTCTGAATATTTCTACTAAACTTGAAAGATACAAAAGAATGAATAAAAACAGAATAAAAAAGAACATTACCTATTATTAAATGAATAACTAGAATAACTAACATCAAATCATTATTATTATCTACCTCAATAGCTATGATATAATATTCTATTTTTTTCTCTCTAGACCTTGTAGGTTGTTGGCCTTGATTATCCTAAAAAACCCATGGTTTAAGGCATTGGTTTTCATAATGACCATGTTTCTTATAGTTGAAACATTGTTTTATTGGCTGAGTTTTGATCTTAACATTTTTTTCATCTTTTACATTATTGGGATTGTTCATATCCTTTGGGCATTGATTATCTTGATGACCCTTTTTTTCACATTTGAAGCATCTTTCTATTCGCTTGAGACAGTTTCCAGAATTCTTCTTCCCATAATCTTGATATGTGGGATGTAGGGTTTTCTTTCCTCTATGATATTTATCTATTGATATTCGTGAATATAAATACATTTTATGATTTTTATCTCTAAACCCATGATGATAAGGAGAGTCACTGATATCTATCTCAATTTTGAGGGCACAATGGATAATATCTTCATAGCTATCAAAGACCCGAATCACTAACACTTTTTTGTAGACTTGGATTTAAATCTCTAAAGAAACAATACACTATACTCTCTATGCTGATGAAAAATTTATAGGAATACAATGAAACTTTATGAAGTTTGCCTCTTATGGTACAATAGACCAATCATTTTTTTCTTTAGTTCAAGGAACTCCCTCTCCATTTTAAGATGAAGAGTTTAGGGATAATATTTATTGAAAAATATTTTCTTGAATTCTTCCCATTCCATGGAATAAATATCATCTTAATACATTGTGTTCCTAATTAGTGTCTACCATATAACTCCCCCCAATGATAAATAGCCAGCATAACCTTCCCTTGTTTTTATTATTGAAGGAAAAAGAATATTTTCTCATTGGAGTTAATCCATTTTTCTGTGATGAGGGAAGTAGAAGATCCACTAAATGTAGAAGGCCATTGTCACATAAAAGACTCAAATACAACTTGATATTTATTATGATAATGATAGAGTTCCACATGATTAAAGTTATTATACATTACTTGATCTTGTTTATCTAAAACTTCCATGAATTTCTCAACTCCCCCTCCCACATGGTTATGCATATAATTGGGTTAATCATCACATTTCCTATTACATAGGTTGTTGGAATTGCTTCTCCAATTTCTACCATTAACTAAAAAAGAAAAATAATATGAGAATACATTAACTAATAAATATACAAATGGGAATATTATAAATTTTGGGGGAATAACAGAAAATGATAAGTATATCCTAGCTTACATGTCTATAGGTTTCTATATAGGTTATCCATGGTAAATTTTTACTATAATTATACTTATACATAGGATTATCACTAAATTATTCTAGTTATAATCCCTAAAAATAACTAAACCATCCTATGATACCAACTAAAACAACCTAATACTTTTTTTTACACATATTACTAAATGATTTTAAACATAAATATCCATTTATAAAAAATAATGATAAAAAAGGCCTAGTGTGTTTGGAAGAATATGTATATAAAATATCAATATGAAAATAAAAAATCATTATTTTAACTTCCATAATGATATATTAAATACCTTTGAGATACTAAAACTAAATGGGATAACATGGGGAATATATAGATAAAATAAGTGATCTAAAAATCCCAGTAAGGGAATAAACATGATAAGGAAACATAACGTGTGAGTCAAAGGTATAACATGATATCATAAAAGATAAGGCTCATGAGTAATAGAATGGGAGAATAACATAAATAACATGGTATCATAAGATCATATAAATATAGGAAATGTTTCAGAAACACAAAACATGACATAAGAATAATTCAAGGCTAACATTCAAGACAACATCGCATAGTTAATAGAGTCCTATAGTGGATTAGGTTTACTCTATAATCCCATACATAATGTCCCATGAGAAAATATTTACTCAATTCATTAGAGTGCTATCTTAGTTCAACCATAATAATATGTCCATGATTATTTATGACATAAAATTAAATCAATCATAAGGCATAAATATAATAATTACCCATTGAAATAAATTGGTTGTATACTCTTTCCTTATATTATAATAAAAAGAGATTTCTTAAAGAATGAATTTGAGAAAAAAATATAAGTCATGTATTTACCCATAAAAGGAAGGGAGAATAATCTAGGTTTATATGTGAGAGACATATATATATAATTTATAATCATTCCACGACATTAAACACATATATATAAAGTGAGTTAGAGAGGGAGCGGTCATAACCCAAACAAAAAGGGTGGTTCAGGGAGAGACCTTACCTCAAGTATAACTCATTACATATATTCCCTATCTTACTGAATAATAAAATTAGGTTAATTATTTACATTATTAAGAAAAGTTTTCATATTTATTAATTTTTTTTTATTTAACACTATGTCATATTCAATTACTTAATAAATTAATTTCACATTAGATATTTTGATGAGATTCGACTTTTATGACCAAAATGACTTTAGTAGGTTGGAAAAAATCAAAGAGGACATTATTAAATCATATCTAGAATAATAATAATGCAATAATTATAATTTTTATAAATAAATTATAATTTTAAAAACAAACATGAAATATGGTCATGAAAAATGAACCACGTTATAATCCTAAAGATGGTAGGCCGTATGTAAACATTAGTAATGTTTCTATTTTTTAATGATCATTACGGAAAGTAGGTAAGTATTATTTTATCTTTAAATAATGATAATTATATCATAAATATCATATTATATCTTTAAATACACTTATGTATACCATCCATGTGATGAGGTAATGAAAAATGAATCACATCGCTTCGTAGAGGTAGTAATCCACACATACACTCAAACAATGTAATCATATTTCAATGAATGGAATGGTAAGAAAATATATGATATAATAATTTCATAGAATTATAAATATGTCATAAATAATATATATATATATATATATAAATCCATCATTACATCTAATCATGAAAGGTGGCAATGGAAAATTAATTACATCGGTTTACGAGGCGGTAGTCCACCGTACACATGAATGATGGTTTCGTTTCCCATTTTATAGAAGAAGAGATGGATATAGGTTATGAAATTAACATAATAAAATATTATTATATGTAAAATAATTGTGTTATTATTTTATTATGGTTGAATATGGTTTTAATTAGTTGGAAGAATAAATAAAACAAAAATGCATTGTTATGAATTATACCACTTTTTCAGACAATATCCTTAGGTTCATATGTAAATCTTCCATAGAATGGTTTTATAATAAAAATAGGTACTATGGGTCATGGGGTTTTATTTAAGTAATGTTTTTGAGAAAGTATTTTTTGAACTAATGTCTCTTTAAGTGTGTATAGAAGAGGAGATTTTGTGTCCTTTTAGAAGTAGGGGAGATGACACACTTGTAATTCTCAAAAAGAATAAAATATATAAATGTATTATTTAAAACAATAAATAAAAAATATAACATTAATGAATATCAGATGATATATGGTATAAATATTTCAATAAAATATAAATTATACATGTTTTTAGGTCATTTTAACCCTTATCTCTTTATTTTAAACCCACGATAAACCTGTTTTAACCTTAATTGTGGAAACAAATTTCTAATATTTTTACTATTCATTATGGCCGAAAATTAAGTTGAACTTATTAAATAATATTAATTTTTATAATTAAAAATATTTAATCCATTTTTTCAAATTAAATTAACCAAATTTTCATAATTTAATTTAAATTTAAACCAACAAAATTCGATGAAAAAAGGGTTTTTAGGAATTACATTTTCAAGTAATATATGATATTATATTTTCTCTATTAATAGAAATAATCATTATATAAATTTAAATTATTATTAATAGGTATATAATATATAAATTTCACTTAAATATTCCATTATTAGGGGTTATTTTAATTAATTAAAATTGATAATTTTTATGCACTTAAAAATAGTTCTTAGAAAACTATGTTTTTAAGCATAAAAATAAACTTATTCCAGTCATGAAAAGTACTTATTAAAATGAAATTGATTATAAAATTTTAAATAAAATGGTTATTATTTAAATTTAATACCAAATATGAAATATAGTGGGAATTTAAAATAATTAATTTATTGAAAATAAATGACAATGTTTAAAAAATCGGTAATTTTCACTATTCACTAAAAAATCAATCATTTCAGAATAAATACAAAAAATTCACCCAAAGTTAATTTTTTGTAATTTTTGATTTCAAATATAAAATCATTTTTATAAAATACAATTTCTAAAATTTATATAAATTAACTATATTATCCACTCACAAAAAGAAATAAAAAAATCATTTTTGAAGAAAATATATTTTTGAAGCATAAACTGTATTTACTAAAATATAAGCGATTATTATATAAGAATTAATCAATACATTTATATTTATTATTATATTTATATATATTTCATAAATTAGTTAATTCTATTCATACCTTCCAATTTTATGGCTAGGTTATAACAGTCATATTTAAATAGTAATATTTTATGGTTTGTTTAGGCTCGGTGTTGTGTTTCATATACTCTATTGAATATAGTTTTATTTTTTTTAAAATATTAGGGTGTTATACCATGATGAATATGTTTATGGGAATGGTGAGTGATCCCAATCCACTATTTTTCTCTATCCACTAAGATTGTCTTGGTAGTGATACTTGAATAAGGAAATGATTTTCTGTGCTTATATGTATGCTAAAAACTAATGTCTTATGATTATAATATTCTCTCATGGATCATGATTAATTATTGATGATTTCTCATTCTTATGAATCATGAATTTTTTATGAAAAATCCTTATTCCAAAACTCATGATTTATGGTCTATGACTTTATATATATATTTTCATATGTCATGATCATTTTCTCATACCCTTATAATTATTGTATGATCACTTATGATCATCGATTGATATCTCCGATATTTACACTTACTAAGAATATAAACCCAACCTTTATTATGTTTATATTTACCCTATTTATAAATAAAGGTTTTATGTAGTATATGTTTGAAAATAGTATTATGTGAGAATATCTTTATAGGATATATTGAATAAATTTATTGAAATAAGTTGATTATGTATTTAGTACTAAAAAAACTAAACATCTATGGTTCTTGGGTGTGTATTTTCGGTAGATATATGGAATGTTCATATAAAATTATGTAGTATTTATATAAATGATGCTTTGGTCACCTCATTCAGTCTCAAATTATGGTTTAGTTATTTTTGGGTATTAGTATTTGAAAATATTAGTGAGTTCCTTATGGATAAAGTGTATATGTAGAAAATATCCTATTTTTTGGTAAAGTATATAGTGTTTCATTTCTTAGAAATGAAATATTTTTCTAGATATAAATAAGTCAATATAGGTTCTATCAAAAATTAACCTTGGGTAAATAGCTCTTCAAAAAGATGGTTTGTTATTAACTTGATCTTCACTTGGTACATGAAAAATATGTGAAATTTCACACCTAGTTTGACACTCCAATGGGATATGATTTGGTAATTCAAATTCTCGTTATGAACCATTATGAGAGAATTGAATATATTTAGTTTAGAAATCCTAATAATATATAACCATGGAAAACTTATATTTAATCCTAGAATTTCATGGTTCGAAAGAAGGTTTCGTAATTTAAGGTACCCCAAGAATTATTTTCATTATTATAAGATTACATAATTTCATTAATGTTGATTGATACTCACACTTACTATTTTCTTATTAGTAAATTATTAGAACTAAGGGGAATAGTGTGAAAAATAAATGTGTCTAGAAATTCAATGATCATACCCATGAGAAATAAAATGGGATGGGAGTTGGGGTGAAAATTTTTATGGATATTCTCACCCAACTCTTTTAAGTTATGAATGATAACATAAATCATGTTTAACTTCCAAATGAACATATAAAGGATCAACTCATCATTGATTCTTTTATGATATAACAACCACCTTCCTTCAATGGGTCCTCTTATCTAGTTATTTTTAATCAATGGATCAATGTTATATAAATAGTATTTTTATTCTATATTTCTCAAATATGAGAGGGTTGTTTTTTATGTGTATCATTTATAAGGTGAATATAATCAATGGTGTGAACTTATCAAAAATACTATTAAAGAAAAAGAAATTTACTCTACGAAATGGGAAGAGTTTAAGAAGTTATTTTTTAACAATTATTTACCTAAAAATAAATTCACTAAATATAGAAAGAATTACTAGAATTAAATTAGAAGGATGATAAAACCATTAATATATATGAATAAAATTTTAGTATACTTTCTAGGAATTTTTATGATTTTATCATTACCCCTAAAATGAAAATTTATTTATTCTTTAGTGTCTTAAGAAAAAGTATCCAAAATGAATTGACTATAAGTGAATTTGATAACTATTAATAAATCATTCATTATTCTCTCAAGGTAGTAATTGAAGAAGAAAATCCATAATAATCTTGAAAATAAATTCATATACCATATTTCATTACCATGGGGTTCACGTGTTATTTTTGTTAATAAGAATGGTGGGTAAATGTGTCTTCGAATTTATTATTGAGAACTTAACAAGACCAATATCAATAAAAAGTATCCTCTACCCTATATTGAATACTTGTTTGATCAAATATGTGGATACCAATACTTTTCCAATATTGATATTTAATATGGATATCATTAGTTAAGGGACAAAAGGGAGGATATATAAAAAACAACCTCACATACGAGGTATGCACACTATGAATTCATATTGATTCCACTTCGAATTACCAATGCCCATTCTGTCGTCATGGATATAATGAATAAATTATTTATAGATTACTTTGATTAATGAAATTATCATATATTACAAGATCAAGAAATAGCATGAAGTTTATTTGAGGATTGTTTTGAAGACCTTGAATAATGAGAATCCACATGACAATTTTTTAACATATGAATTATGGATATAGAAAATATCATTATTAGGATATTTAATTACAATAGAGGTTATATTAATGGATTATTTATAGATAGAAGTTATTGATAAATGTCTTATACCAACCACTGTGATTGATAACTATAGTTTTCTTTGATAATCTGGATATAATTGATAATTTATGGGAAATTTATCATGGTTATCAAATCCACTAATCAAGTTAACCTAGAAGGGAGATAAATTCCCTTAGATAAAATAATATGAAAAAATTTTAGTGAGCTAAATTAAAGGTTGTTCAGTGCACCCGTTCTTATACTATCTTATAGTGGAGAAGGTTTTATGATAAAAAATTATGTTTCAAATAATGTACTAGGATGTGTTCTAATGAGTAATGAAATAGTATTAGTGTATTCCTAACATCAATTGATGTTTTTGAAAAAAATTAACCAACTCATGATTTAGAGAATAGAATAATTTTTTTTATTTAAAACTATTTAGGTGTTATCTTTATGGTGAAAGGTGTGATATATATACTAATCATAAAATAATGAAGTAGATATTGACAAAGAAAGAGTTGAATATGAACTAATGGAGATGTTTGGAGTTTATTATAGATCATTATTAATCAATACATTACCACCCTAATAAGGCAAACAAGGTGAAAGATGATCTGAGTCAGAAGGACCAGGCTATCTTGTCTATGATGAATATTGAAATAGTTCCAATAGTTATCGATTTTCAAAGGATATACCTTAAAATTTTAAATTAAGGGGTTAAATCCTACAATCCTCAAATGAATGTTCAATTATCAATTCATATAAAGATTAAAAAGGAACGGAAGGAGGATTTGGAGTTTCAAAAGAAGGTAATGGTTGTTACATAATTCAAACTTGAGAATAATATAAATATAAGATTCATGATCTGAATTTGTGTCCCTTAAATAATATAATTAATAATGGGCTATTGGATTAAGAACATAACTCACCATTATTTATCCATACAAGAATGAAAAAACATGTATAGAGACCTCTAGGAGAATTTCTAGTGGGAAAACATGTAAAGTGATATTTTAGAGTAAGTATATTGATGCCTAATATTTTAGTAAGTTAAGGATAAATGAAATAGGTCTAAGGGGGTGATGAAACCATTATCCATACCTATATATAAATAGGAAAACATCACCATGGATTTCATCATAGTACTCTCTAATATATCTAAATGTTATAATTCCATTTGGATTCCATTATCCTTATAGATTCAGTACATTTCATTACTATTAGGGAAGATTTATCACTTGATCAACTTTACAGGATATACATTATGGAAGTGGAAAGGTTGCGTAGAGTATCACTGTCAATTGTATCTGATCATGATCTGTTGTTTACCTAAATGTTGTAAAGAAGTATTAAACATAAAATGAATAAAAAATTGATCTTTAGCTCTACATATCATCATCAAAAAGATGTTTAGTCTGATATCACTATTCAAACTCTAGAAGATATTCTGAGATCATACTATATAGATTTAAAATTTGGTTAGGTTCAAAACTATCCTTTAGTTTATTTTTCTTTCAAAACTAACTTCACTCAAGAATTCATATGGATTATTATGAATACCTCTATAGAAATAAGTTCATAACTCCAACATTTTGGGGTGAAGTTATAGAATGAAATATATTGGGACCTAAAATAGATAAGGAAATGGAAGATAATATTAGATCTATTCAACAACACATTAGAGTATCTCTGAGTTGATAGAAAATTTATGCTGAAAATCGATGGAGAGATATAGAGTTTTATGGTGGTGATAAGGTAATACTACTAACATCTCATTAAAAGTATGCTATGAGATTTAAAAATAAGTGGAATCTAAGACACAAATATATCAGTCCCTATGATATTATTTATTATATCAAGATAATATCTTATCTCTTATCCCTTCCACCAAATCCCTTTCAAGTGTATGATGTATTCTATTGACATGTGTCTATCATGGGGAATTTAAAAAAAATTATTTACTAAGTTAAAAATGCAGTAAAGTAGTAAAAATATATTGTCTCTAGATAGGAGTACATGATAATCATATGTTCCACATGAAATTAGAGAAATAAGTGGAGTTTGTTTTTGAAATTTTTTAATTTTAAAATCTTAAGAAAGCAATGAAACAAAAGAAACAAATTATGAAAAAATAGATTTTTTTTTGAAAAATTAAGTGATTGAAAACTATAATATGAGAAGTGTTATTGAGTTGGGTTTAGTTTTCCAATTATAATTCCATACTTGTACCAATTTATGTAATCCTCTTCTACTAATCCGATTAAAGTTAGATTTCATTATTGCTTCCTCTCACTCCCTTGTTCAAATGGTGATGGTGAGAGTAAAACTTTCCAAGATCATAACTCAATCTACTCTCCCTACTATGTGTGGGAGATATTTAGTGAATACCCTCAATTAACTTAGGAAATTCCCAATTGGTCTTATTTATCCTAAATTGTTATGAATATCAACTACCCCGCCCATACACACCAAGGATCACTAGGTACTTCACCACTAAGACCTGGTCTATTCAATTATATATAAACTAGAACATAGTGGAGATAGAAAATGATAATTAATAAAGTAAATATAAAAAAAAAATATAAATTCAAATATGATCATACTTGATAATAAAAACAGCTATTAGAAATGGAAATCAACTTCACAGAAGATAAAAAGTACTTTGTTAAATAAAGCGCAAGAACTCAATCATTAATAAAAAAGGAAAACCACAAATTACCTAATCACTCATAATATTACCCCTCCATGTGAAGGGTATAAATTAATAATAGGGAATAATAATTCATTAAAAAACTAAAAATAAGAAAATAGTGAAAAATAAGAACATAAAATTTCTCCTCCAGAATCTTCCTACTAGATGTTTTCACCTATTATACCCATAAAAATGCTGAAACTCACCATGGTTTCTTCTTAAAAGTTGTTCTAAATTTAATTTTATATCAAAATTCAATATTTCAATGTATTTTTAAACATATATAAAAATTTATGCCTTAAATCACTCAAGAAAACTTTTTATGGATGAGGAGACTCTTCATATTCCTTCAATTTGGCACGTTCAATGGTTACCTTAATGAGATCATTTCTCTATGAAATTTCTTGTGAAAATTATACCCAGAGTTATATTTCCAATATATCTAGAATAATCTAATTTTGGAGGTTTCAACCCTATTTATTCTTCATTTACTAAGGTGGCGTTAATTATATCATCCAAAAAAATTTGTCAACTTGATTGATTTGTTTGGTCTTGCTAAAGTTTTAATTTGATATAGTTCCAGAAGAAAAATTCATATCCAAAAATAAAGGAATCATAAAAAAACGAATCAATATAATTGGATCAATATTTTTTATGTTAATATCGAAATACTAAAGTGACCAAAATCTATTAAAATTCTAGAATTAACTAATTTTAACATTTTAGCCCATAAGTCACCAAGAATTAATAAATGATGCAATTCAGATCAAATTGTTAAATTGGAAGGGAATAAATCATTAAAAAACATATGAATAATGATGAAAATATTATTTATATCAATTTACCAATTCTTAGTACTTGGAATCCTAGACAAGTAAGCATCAAAATAAAATAAAATCAAATTCAAAACACATATACATGGGATCACCAATTTGACAACAAGAAACAATAGATATCATGTCCCATTAAAAAAAATTATTTCGAATTATACATTAATACCATTAAATATATTTACACTTAATTTCTATTCCCATGTACAAAAGACACCTACCTTACATAAATTTCCTCTCATCTCACAAATGTCAAATTTTAATAAGGATTTTATCATCTAAACCCATGAAAGGGTCACCATAGGATTGATAAATTTCTACATATCCAACCAATGTGAGCCAAGGAAATGTGTTTATCATGATGACTCTTTAGGATTGTTCTATGGATTTTCTGGTAGGATTTATTTGTAAAAAATTCTGAGATCGAATAAGGAGGGCTCAACTCTTTTTGAAGAAAAAATTGCATGAATGAAATTTTCACTCAAGTATGGTCTTCTACTCACTCTCCCTAATAGAAAATAATCTCTAAAAATCTTTGAAAATCTCATGTACATACCACACCATCAAAATTTCAGAAAAAAAAACATTTTTATTATATTTTTTTATCTTGAAAGCTCTATATAGGAACAAATTTATTTTTCCTTTAGAAGCTCTAGAAAGGCACAACTTCTTTTATCATGAAATCCACAGAAAGGACAAGATTATAAGATAATGGTTTTTTTCATAATAGAACACATATCTTAATTATTTTATTTCCCACCCAAATTAGAAAAAAATGGTGTACTATAGAAAAATAGACCACCACACTTAAGTTTAAATAGATCATGCAATTTCACTTTAAAAGTCGGCTAGGTAGGGAAAATTGGATTGTAATGCGGCTAACCTAACATGTTATTCCTAGATTCTAATGGATAAAAGGTTTAAATGTATAATTTAGTCTAGAATAAAAATGATCTTATTAAAAAGGGGGATTTAAAACCAAATAAATGTCTCAATCATTTAAAACAAAAGTACCTAAAACCATAATGTTTTGATTAAAATAAATCATATTATAGTTAAATAAAACATGGTCTGGTTATATCAAGAAATTAGGTGAATGTAAAGAATATGGAAAATGGTTTATAAGACTCATAAGAAAGTGATTTCAAAGATAAAGACAATGATATTTGGCATGGAATTCAAAAACTAGAGGTCTTTTCATGAAACTACCAAAATTCTGAAATTTAAATAAAGTAATTTTCAGTATTAATTTAAGCTCAGTTTAATGGAATAAATTGGTTCAATTATTTAAATGGGTTTCAAAAATGAAAAAGATAATCATATGAGCTCACAAGATTAAAAAACACACAAAAATTGAAAAATAAAAACAATTTTTTTTGAAAAACACACTTTTTTTTGAAAAATAGAAAAATAAAAAAATGAAAATCTTAAAATACAAGGGTTGCCTTCCCCATAGTTAAATGATGAAATATAATCAATTTATTTAATTAGAATAAATATATAATTAATTTTTCAATTGAATCATAATAAAAAAGTGTTAAGGAGAGGTATAACCTAACTTCTTGGTAGTGTGATGTTGAGTTAAGATCTTAAGTGTTGCACAATGAAAACATAAAACCAAAAGAAGAAAAGACAACACAAGATATTTATTGGAAGAAAAGAAAATATAAATAGAATGATAATATAAATTTATATATTGGTTTAATCCCCCATGTTGGACCTAGGTTTGGCTAATTCCAGATGGGAAGTTCCAGTTGGTTATCCCCAATCTTATGGTTAGTTGAGTTTCTTTAAGATAAACCACTAATACTTCTTATTTCAAGATTTCACTTATTACTTTTTGCTAAGGAATCCATGGATATAGTACACCAAATATATCATCTTTCCAATGATATGAATTTTTCATGCTGATGTTAGGACTAATAATAAATCCTCATCTTCCATGGTTACCACTTATACAACATCTTCTTCATTATCTAGTACTTTCTTTAGGTATAGTGCATTAATGGTATATTTAAATGGAAATTCATAGTGTAATTCTATTTTAAAAAATTAAATCATAAAAAATCAATATCAAATTATTTCCTTTTAATGTGATTAGCTTGTGTCTTATTTTCCTCTAGAAAATCCACTTTAATCTCCTCTTGTACTCACTCCAATAAATGTTCAACATGTTTGGGGAGATCTATATGTTCCACATCAGATGCATATAATTTCTCTTATTCTTCATCTAAGGAAAAAAATAATTTATCCAAATATAACAATTTCAAGTAAGGAAAGGTGATACTAAATTAAGTTTCTATAAAACTAGAATATAATGAGTTCAAGAAAATACCTTCTTAATGGATTTTTTCACGTTCAATTTCTTCTTTAGCAGTAAGTGCCTCTTGGAGTTGAATTTCACTAGATAGAGGTAGGTAGTCAGGATACTACATTTTATATTAAAATTAAACCACTTGGATGGTTTAATATTTTTACAAATTTAGGTATAGGTATAGTGGTTTTGATTCTTCTTCCTTGTAAGGGATGAATAGATCATATTGTACCTCATTTTCATTCCAAAATTTATACAAATATCATTGATCTCCCATACATACTTCATAATGAAAATATTATTCATCATTATCCTATAAATTTTTTTTATAATGGCATAATGTATATTATTTTAATTATATCAAGGTATCCCTAGATTCTTTAACATCAAATATGAGTGGGGAAACCTTATCCACGACTAGCTCAAGTTTGGATATCTCTTGATACTCATGAACAATTTGTTCTATTTGGATATTAATATCATGTATATTCTATTTAATACATTTAAACTAATATTTTATACTATTTTAATCCACTTGTACTTGATGGTTCACATCAAAAATTTCTTGATAAAATTCTGGGAAGTACTCCGGAAGTTTAATTAATTCTCTGGATAATCCCTACAACATTGGGTATTAGAGGTAATATTTAAGGTCTTGAATGAGCTCCATGAATTATTCTACCTTGATGATTTCGATTTGAGTTCCCGTGATCTATTTAGAAAATAAAGAAACACTATATTCCATAGAAAAAGGTGAGTTAAACATTGTTTTTATTTTTTATTTAAATTTTAAAATAGTCAAATATTTACAATTAGATTGTTGACACTGCCTCCCCAACAATGGTGCCATATTTTGACATGTTCCTATCATGGGGTGGGGAAAAAATAAATATTTACTAAAATAAAAATTTATTAAAGTGTTCGACCATGGTTTTCTCTATAGAGGATCATGAAATAATCATGTTTTTTATTTGAAATTAGAGAAATAAGTGGATGTTGTTTTTGAAATTGTTTGATTTTGAAAGCATAAGAAAGAAATGAAAAAATAAATTCAAAAAAATATTGAAATAAAATTTACAATAAAAGTGATTAAAAACTATTATACAATAAGGGTGATCAATTTGGGTTTATTTTTCCAACTACAATAATATCTGTGTTCCACTTTATTCAGTCTTCTTCTACCAAGCCGATTAAAGTCAGATTCCAAGATCACTTCCTCTCACTCCCTTGGTAAAATAGTGATGGTGAGAGTAAACTTTTCTAAGATATCATCTCAATCTACTATCCTTACTATGTATGAGAGAGTTTTATATAATAACTTCAATTTACTTAGGAAATACTCAATAAGATCTTATTTATCCCAAACAAGCAAGAATATCAACCACCCCTCCCATATGCACTAATGATCGCCTAGTAATTCACCACTAAGAACTATTCTATTACATCATATATAAATGAAAACAGAATGGAGGGAGAATATTATCATTAACAAATGAAATATCAACAATATAATCTAAAATAAAAAACAATCAAACTTGATAATAATAACCACTATTAGAAATAGAAATCAACTTCATAGAAGAGAGAAAATATTTTATTAAATAAATCACAAAAACTCAAGCATTATAGAAGAAAAAACGCACCCTTCCCCAAGATATAAGAATATTACCACTCCATGTGAAGGGTATAAATAAATAATAAGGAATAAGAATACATTACAAAACTAAAAATAAAAAAAGAGTGAAATGGAAGAATTATAAATTTCTTCTTATGAATTTGTCTTCCATAAGGTTACTCCTATTCTTCTCACCAGACGATTGAAAATCACTAAGGAGTATTCCTAAAATTTGTCCTAAATTGAGTTTTATGTTGACTCTCAAAATTTTAATACCTTTTGACATATATATAAAATTTTATTACCAAATTACGCAAGAAATATTTTTCTATCCGAGGAGACTCTTCATCTTTCCCCACTTTAGTACATATACTAGATACCTTAATGTGATAATTTCTTTCAGAAATTTATTTTTTGAATGGTCACTCAAGTCCTATTTATAATACATATGTAAATACTTCATTTGGATGTCTTTATACCAAGTTATGAATCATTTACTGAGGTGTGTTCTATTCTATTACGTAGAAAAACTTATCAAATTAATTGATTTGTTTGGGCCTTCTGAACTTTGAATTAGCTCAGGGTCTAGAAGAATAAGTTTAAGACCACATAAAAAAGAATTATAAAAAAAATTAATCACTCTAATTTGAAAAATATTTTAAAGTTTATACTCAAAATACCAAATTGGAACAAATATATTAAAATTACATAATTAATAAATTTTCAAATTTTATGCCAAAATTTACAAAAAGTCCTAAAATGTTGTAATTTAGCTAAAATTGTTAAATTATTAGGGGTTAAATCATTGAAAAACATATGAATAATGATGAAAATATTAGATATATAATATATATATATATATAGAAATTTAATACTTAATACATCACATGTACTAAACTCAGAGGTTGTATAACTAGACAATGATATTTTAAATGTTGAACAACCATTGGAGATTTTGAATCTAAGTGATAAAGTGTCATGGAACAAAAAAAATCACCTATTCAAAGTTTTTTGGTAAAAATATAAATATTAGGAGGCTATTTATGTACTCTAGTATATAATGAGGTAGAAGTGTCCTCATTTTTTTCCATTGTAATGACGGAATTTTGAGTGTTAAATTCTTATAATGGGCATAGAATGTAACATCTTGAGATTTTAAAATATATTTTTCTTTAATATAGATTTTATGTGTTCGATAAATTTTAATAAATTTAAAACCAAACATGAGTGAATAATGATTTAAAATTTTACAAAGTGGAATAAATTACTGGTTATTTAAATGAAATTTTTAAATAAATTACTTTTTAAAACAAAAGTGGTCATGTTTACGTAAGAAAATTCAATTGATTCTAAAGAGAGTTTTTAAACTATTTTGTTTACTTACGCATTTTTACCAAATTTAATACTTTTTAGGAATGATATAAAAAACTTAATTAAATAAATTTAAGAAATAAATTAAGGACATCGATGAAATAGTTAAGTAATGACAATTCATTCCAGTCTAATAATTCTGGGTTAAATATTTTTTTTTGTTTAAAAATATGGGTTTTATTTTATATCATATATGTTTTTTTGAAAGATAAATTTATAAATTTATTAATTTGAAATTGAAAAAATAAATTTCATTTTTCAATTTATAATGTCAAAAATTATCTTTGGGTGTATTTTTAGTATTTTTCTTGAAATGGTTAATTTTTAGGTGAATAGTGAAAATACCATTTTTAAAAACAATGTAACTTTTATGTCATCATTTTAATATAGTAATGAATTAAAAAATATATGAAATCTTTGTATAGTTAAAATATATATATTTAAGGAAAAAAATCATTTAGAACTATTATTTTGAATTTTGAAACACATGCTTGTATTTTTGGAACCTAAGTTAAACTTTATTCTAATAAAAAAATATTTTAGTAATTTTCATTTAATTATGTATTCACAATAATCCTATTAATTTTGGATTTATTTCAAAAATAATAAATTTTTTTTGTAGCCATAATTTATAAATTTCATGTAGATCAATTCAAAACAATATTATGGTGTAAATTAATTTTTATTCTTAAAAATTCATTTTTATAAACACCATTTTCATTGCGTTTTTCATACTTATATTAAAAGTAATTTCTACCACCTTCAGAAATTGAATCAAATAAAATAGATTCCTTATTTGGAATCATGATTTCCAAATTTTTTTATATGGTTAAATTTAATTCTAGTTATAAATATTAGTTACCATAGTAAAGGTTAAGACATTAAGATAAAGGTTAAAATGGGTTAAACTAAGGGATAAAGCTTAAAATATCATAAATATTTTGTATTTATTTTATTTTTTTATTGAATTTAGATCTCCTATAACCTTATATTTGAAATTGGGCTTATTTGTTTCCACTTTACCCTAAAAATTACTATGTTATGTTAATGATAATTGTATTTATAAGGGTGCCACTTACCTCACATATAAAAATGAAAATCTTCTAATCACTACTCTACACACTTTTAGTACATAATATCAACCATGGTATACCCAAATAAATTAAAAAATCTAATAAAAATTTCCTATAGGTATTTATCTCATTAAAATACCAACCTAATAAGGCATAATGTTTAAGCCAAATAAGGATACCGAAAGAATAGGTAATTGTTTTATTGAGTTATTTCAAGTTAATTTCATCTTCCATCTACTCCAAATCTATTATATACATCCTAAAATAATGATATTAGTATATTAAATATAATTAAATTTTATTATGTTTATGTAATAACCATTATCTACTTCTATAATTTTGACCCCACATGTTTTATTTATCTTATTTCAGCACAATCACACCCCATTTATTGTATCTCCCCCTTAAATATACATCACTTCAAATAACCAGTTAAAAAATTTAAACACATAGGGAGATGGTTACTTCTTGTGAGTCCTTAAGTTAAGAAATATAGTTGGTCTTGATAAATGGCCATTTTTTTACAACTTTATTCCAATCCTTTCTTTTGTTTATTCTTAAAATACCACTTTTACAAACATAAATCTAGATTATTTCTTTAGTATTATTTTAATTCCTTGTATTGGGATCCTTCAAAGTTGTAAGAGTAATCCAACTTTTGAATGTTTCTCCTTTGGATTCATTATCACTATATATTTTATCACACATCCTCCTACATAAGAGAGATCTTCCACCATTATTCACTTCTGACCTTGTGGTATTATTTATGAAACCACAAAGGCATTATTTATGTGAATATTATTTAATAGTCATTAGAACCACTTTAAAGTTATCTATACTTGACAAGTATTTATTCAAATGCATATACTTATTTCTCATATATGGGGTAGTTTCATTATTTTTCTTTTATATTTGTTTTCATTGTTTTCATGAGGGATACTATGAGTGTACCTTCATTGGTACTTGGTTAACCCTTCATCATGCTCCACTATTTACCTATGAAATAGTAAATCTATTTTACATCAAAAAATATTCTCTTTCCGTGTGATATCTCTTCCTATTAGTCATAGTAATTAAGGATTTCCTTATGACACACATACCTCCTCTCTCAATATAATTTCTAGTCATATGTCCATGATTAGAATAAATAAAACATATCTTATAAAATTCATACCTTTTTTATTCATTTATCATTTTATATGTTGATGTAATAGATATACTTTCATATTTATGTCCTTGGGCTTCTAGACACACCCACCCACAGTGTATCCTAATTTTACATAGAAGTTACACTTTATATCCACCTTCTTCCAAGAGTCCTCAAATTTAGATTTGATTTAAATTTTATATTTTCTCACTAATTATAGATTTTAATATTTATGAATTCCACTTATTAAGGATTTAATAAAAGGAATATTCATTAATTATTTAAATATTTAAACATAATTTTACGTTCCTTGAACTTCTCATCATTTCCCTTTAATTGGGAATCCATCTCCTCAAACCTTGATCAAACTTCTTTATAATATTTTATCCTCTATTAAAGTAATGTTTTAAAGGTATAATTATATCTTTTAGCACATTATTTGTAGATTTTTTACCACTTAATGGTAAACATTTTCAATTAGGTCACTTGGTCCTTCATTTATGCACCCATTCTCATGGTGACTACATTCAAGTCCAAATATACTTTCTTAAATCTTTTATTTTACATGAATATATATTCTATTAATACATATTAAAATTCATAAATAATATCCCATTTATAGAAATTATAATATATGGATTAGATATTGTATTGTTAATTAAACAGTAATTCTCTATATTGAAAACTTGTTGTCATTTACTGTTATTTAATGAAATCATCATCTAATTTAATATCTATGGTGGAATATTGAATTATAAATTTTCAGGTGTCTTAAAAAAATGTGAGAATTAGATTTAAAAAAAATTCATAACTGACCTCCTTGAATGGAGATCCCATATTCCTAAGAGTCTTGTTCATATTCCTTTTCTTCCAACCTTTTTACACAAGGAAGTCTTCACCAAAGTTTTTCATTGGTTTCTCATTATGACAAAAGTTACATTACTTTCTTGAGGTTGACTCCAAAAAATCATTCAAAAATTCTTGATTTCCATAATTTTATCTAAAAAACCTAAATTATTAATTCAAAAGCATAGTGAATATTCTTTTTGAAAATCTCATTGAAGATACATTTCTTTAACACCTTCTGCATATCGAAATCTAAAATAATTTCACTTTCCCTCCACAAATAAATACCATGAAGTATATACTTCATGATATCCTTTCCACAATATTATGAGAAAGTAATCATATAATTTTTCCAACCATAAAATTTAGTACCACTAAAAAATATAGTCTTTATCATTGAATCCATATGTGAAACAAATATAAAATCATATTTTAAGATTGAAAACTAAGTCAAAATATTTTGTACATGATACCACTTATTGTGAAAAAGTTAAATGTATTCACCCTTGGGGAGTGGGGGGGGGGGGTGTTTAATTAGTGTGTATGAATCCTTTAATATTCTTTTAGTCCCATAGTATATATATATCTTGTTCAATCATTGAAAGGGACATGTTCAATATCCCTCTTTCTCTAAATGTTGATCTCACTAAATTTTAAACATGAATTTAGAAACTAAATCACATGAATACATAAGGATTTTATATGTTTAACCAGTAAGGGATAATTTGTGGAGTATACACATGAGGATGTTCTAGTGTACCATAATCCACTATACTTACTTTGGTGGACACACATTATTTGGTCATAATCATTCCATGATAATGAACACCATCCTCAAAAGGTTTTAGAAAGAATAATTATTGATCCAAGGGACACTCCATCTCCTCCTATTTAATATAATACTTTGGATATGGAAAAAAATGAGTTTATATACATGAGGATATCTTTAACAGGTTATATACATGAATGTCTCTTTCAAAACAATATAGGTTTCTAAGACACCTTACATCCTCATATACAAATGATCACCATGTTAAGATATAATTTTCCATGATTTACTTATTTAATGACAAATTAGACCAAATGTTTTATAATAGAGTTGAGTATTTTCTTCCAAAAAACACAAAAAAAAATCAAATATTCATCTAAATAAAGATTAATCTGTACTAGAACAATCTTATTTTATTCCTTCTTCAACTGTAGGATATAGAAATGCAACTCCTTCTTTGAGATTTCTCTCTTTAATTGAACCATATATGTTAATGGAAATCCTATAATGAGGACATATCTTATTATGATTTTATGAAAAAAGATATACAAAAATTTTAAGACTCCCTTTATTATTTTCTCCTTAAACATGATATTTTTTTCAGAACTATTATAAGTATTTTTGTTGTTGACTTCAAGTCCCCAAACCTCCTTCCAATTATTGGGATCAATATTTTTTCCTCATAATTATTCTTGATCATGGAAAGTGTGACACCAATTTTAGTGTGGTCAAAACATGCATTTAAATTGAAGTCAATCTTGCTAAAATATCCTGCCAAATCCCTCTTTTTAAATTCAACTAAATCTTCCAAATAACTGATGTTATCATTTTCATGGAGTTATATACTTCAATAATACATTATCTTAAACTTATACAATTTGAAATCAGTGTGATTCCATTACACAAAACTTGATTCTTAGGGAAAAAACCATATCCACATTCTCTAGTAAAATATTGAATTTAAATCACTAAGATATCATGACATGATTCTCCTTTAATCATGACATAACCTTCTCCATCATGGTGGGAAAACATCCATGATTATATTCTTTATAAGTCACATTTTATGAATAATAATTTATATTTTAATCTAAGACTATTCTCTTTATCAATATTATTTGAAGATTGATAGTAAACCTAACACAAAAACCTGGTTACTTTTAAGTATTAGTCGAGTTAACTTTTATGTATCATAGTGTAGTTAAATAATTTTCCATTTTTCTTTCTATAAAAACTTTACATATTATAGAATAACTTATACATATCATATTTTTAGTCAGATTACTTTTACGTATTCTCTATTGTGTGTACTTTTCGAAATTTATCCTATGTTAAGGACCCTTATGTATGGACTATCCCAAACATGAGGTTTTTACCTTTTCAATATTTCTCCCTACTTAGTATTGGTTACCTTTACATATTAAATCGATGAACATTACATATAAGCATGATTATGTTTATGTATTAGCTTCATATATACGACTTTAACATTTTCTCAAAATGTATAAAATGTTACCTTTATGTATCATACTGGATTAATTTTTTCATATAACTTCATTATTTCAGAGTAGCTTTACATATGATCCTATATTACTTTTATGCATTACAATTTTCCATTTTTCTAAAATATGCTCAAAAATAATCTCATATATGATACTTTACTATTTGTTTGACTCAATATTATTAGTATCATGGCTACCCATACGTATCAGGTACTAATTACCTTTACATATGAGAATTTTATGAATTTTATAAATCAAAAAATGAAAACCTTCATACCAAAATTCATCTAAGACTTATACAAGCATATTCAAACTATCTCAACCTTCTCCAAATGTCTTAAAACTTATTTTCCAAAATAAAATTTAGAATTATAATTCAAGAAAAATTACCTAAGTTAATTTTGGAATTCTAATTGAAAATAAATTCAACTTCTGGAATAGACAACCATCACATCCACTTCCAAAACTCCACTTTCTAGAACACTTTATAGAATTATAGTTTAATTCTAGATCAACTTTTTCTTATATTCTATGATAAATTATAGAATAACATATTACATAAACTCTAAATTCATGTATGTCATGGTTATGCATCCTCAACAACGCACAAAGATAAAACACCCTCTAGAACACCACTACCAGAACACCATTTAGTTTTCCAATTAACTTACAAAATAGATTAGGTCATCTTTTAAGATAACTTTTAGAACAAAATAATACAAAAACTCTAAATCCTTGTGTGTCATTTTTATGACACCTCAATAACCCAAATGAGTTTCCCATAAGCATGGTAACATTATTCTTCATTATATATTTCACCATATATTCTAATATCATCCTTTATGTCCTTGTCAAAAAATAAAACAATTATTTTTGACAAATATGACACAAAACCACTTGGTTTTAATATTCTATTGATTTTTAATTTGTTGAAAATACAACTAAAACCCCCATACCACATTTAAATTAAAAACAATTCAAAAGAATATATGGATTTATGGTTAATTTTCTTGCTCACTATTTAGTAATAAAATGCAAAGTGTCTTCTTATCTATATTTTTCTTTTCATTATCTTCCCCTTTCTCACATAATTCTATAGATGTATATTTTATTCTTTAATACCCCTTTACCCATACAATACTTGCACCATTTTTTCATCTATTCACCTCAACTTTTAAAAAAAATATTTAGAGAGTTTTCTCACCCACTTTGTCATGAAATTCTTTCTAAACCTATTTTATACCACTAGCCAACAACCAAAACTTTTGGATCTCTCAACCAATTGAATGATACCTTGAAAAAAGTTTCGATATGTTCACCACTTTTAAATTAACCTTACCTTTTGAGCTTTATGTCTTCATTTAACATCTTCAAAACATTATTCTCTCTCTTAACCACTTATCGATTAAACCATTGGAACTATTTATCACTATTGAAATAATAGATTTTTTATTTCAGCCTTGATACTGCTTATTGAATAAAAAAAATATATTTTTCACCTCTCTAGATCTAAACCACTTCCTCTCTCATGATGTATTTTATTAAAATATTTCTAATGAGTGAATTTATAACTTAGAAAAAATTTATAAAAAAATCATCTAATATTACCAAGTTTGAACTCAGTTTAGGAAACAAGAGTATACATCAATAATTTGAAATATATTCATGTCACTCATGTCCTTCCCTAATAACTTGTTTATTTTATAATCCCTTCAATAATTCTTCTTATGATTTCAAGAAAACTTATTCAAGAGAGTCGATGAATAAAAAATATAGTATTAAGTGTGTGAGTCATAAAACATGTTGAACCAACAGAAACCACTTGTCTATGATAAAATTGTGATACCAATTGATATCCATGATACTTTATTTTTCATAGGGATTCTTCTTTTATGGATGAGGCTAAACAAATTTCAAATGCTCATAACTAACTCCCATAGAATTATTTTAGCTCTTACAACCAAGTATTGATATAATTTTCAACATGATGAAACTAATTGTTGGTTAAGACACTTTATTCTCTATAGTTATTAGCATCCTAAAAAACAATCAACTAATACCACATTTTTAGTACATGAAAAACTAAACATGAGTTCCCTAGATTTTTCTACTTCTTATTTTGAATTGTATTATCCATTTTTTTGGGGGTAAAATACCACTTATATATGTCCTGATATTATTTATTGATCATACAAATTATATTAATTCCAATTGATATTATAGATAAGTCATTGATACTAGTTTGATTCCAGACCAGGCTCTATATAATTTGAGCTTCTTCATCATAAAATGAAATTCTAGAATTAACTTTAAAATCCAAAGTGGTTTCCTAAGACCACTTATTGAGTATGATTAAGACTTTATACCATTTCAACTTTTTCCCTTAAGACCTAATAAAAATTAATATCTTTAATAACTTTGATACGATATATTTCATTTGTCTCATTTTAGCACAATCAAAGCCCATGGATCGTATCCCAATGTTAAATATGCATCACTTCAAACAATAAATTAAGAAAATTTAAATATATGAGGATAAAAGAACTTCCTAAACATAATAAAGTTGAGGAATGTGGTTTGACTTGGTAAACCAAACCTTTAATGAAAAATTTATTTTAGGCCTTTATAGTGGTTATTCTTGAAATACAACTTATAAAAACTTCACTTTAAATTATTTATTTTATATTCTTTAACTTTCTTCGCACGAGTTACTTCTCTATTATGAGACTAATCCCACTTGTGAATGATTATACTTTTGATTTATTGTCACTGAACCTTGATATTGATTCCTACTATATAGAAGGGATATTCTACTAGTATTTACTTCTTGACTTTTGGTATGATTTATGAAACCAATAAGGCATTATTTGTGTTTATCATCTTTAATGACCATTAAATATAATTATAAATTATTTTTTCTTTGTGAGTCTATCTTCAAGTGCACATCATTATTTCTCACATCTGGAGAAAATTTATTCTTATATATATATATATTGTTTCTATAAGGGCTACTATGAGTTTACTATCATTTGTTATTGTTTTACCCTTCATTTCACTATATTATTTTCCTCCAAATTAAATCTATTTTCGATCACAATATATTTTCTTTCTATGAAATATCTATTCTTATTAGTCATAAGAATGAATATTTTCAATAGGACATTATTAAATCTTCTATTTATACATGTTCAATCTATATTTAATGATTAGAAAAAATAAACCATCTACTTTAAAATTCATACCTAATGTAGTTGTTTCTTAGTCGAGATGTTGACACATTAGATTTTCTTCCACCTTTGAGCCATTGGGCATACAGACACACAATCATAGTGTGTTCCAATCTTCCATAGAATTTGAAATTTTTAGCTACCTTATTATAAGAGCATTCACTTCTATATTTTTTGAAACAAATTGATATTTTAAAATAAAATTATGTCCAATAACGTATATTCCACACAACACTAATCCTTAACAAACCATGAATATTATTATTTAAATATGACCATTACAAACTAGCGATTAAATTAATAAGTTTAAATATGATTAATTAATTTATTAAATATATATTAAGTTATTAATCAATATAAATGTATTGATAAAAACTTATAAAAAAATCACTCAATTTTTAGTAAAGACATTTTATTCTTAAAATATACATTTTCTTTAAACATGGTTTTTATTGATTTTTGTGAGAAAATATTATAATTAATTTTTATAACTATTAGAGATTTTATTTGATAAAAATGATTTTATTTTTTGGTATAAAAATGTCAAAATTATCTTGGAGTTACTTTTTTAGTGATTTTTATAAAAAGATTGATTTTCCAGTGAATAATAAAAAATACTAATTTTTACTAAAAACTATATTTTTATTTGAAGAATTCATAGTGTTCCATTTTTTAAATGGTTTAAAAGTAAAATTAGTTAAATTTTATTATTAATAATCCAATTAAGTTTAATGGAATCAATTTTATAGTTGAATTTGGTATAAAAACATTTTTATACTTAAAAGGAATTTTTTTGTAAAACTAGTTTCTCTTCCATTTTTCATTTTAATTTGAAATTAAATTCTACAACATTTATCAATTTAATCATAAAAATTGGATTAAATATTTTTAATATCGAGGTCCATATTTGGTAAATGGTCCTTTTATTTTTCACTAATATTAATAGTAACCATTATAAATAATTATCACCACGCTAATAATAAATCGCAAAATTAAGGTAAAAATTAATTCGATAAGGAATAGAAAATTACCCTAAACGTGACTTAATTAACTTTTATGAGTTTATTTATTCCATAATAATCCAATATTTATATATATGAACTTTTTTTTCAATTTGGATATGATTTTGAGCTTTATAATAATTAGGTAAAAGATAAAGTAAAAAATGTATATTTATTTATTTTATTTTATATAACATTTTTCGATAAGGATAAAGACAAATTATATTCAGTACTAAATTCTAATTTAAAATATAAATATATTTTTATCATATTATTTTATTTTTAATTTTTAGGGATGAGATAATTACCTTAAATTCTTATGCAATGTTGACACAACATTTATTAAATTAAAAGAAAAATAAAAAAATGATTTTAAAAATGTTAAAGTAATATAATTTTAATGAATTATTGTGATACAATAATTTTTTAGAAAAAAATAAAATATTACGGATGTTTTAAAGTATTATATTCAAATTAATTTTCTATCATGTTGTTTTCAAATTCAAATTAAATGAATACTTTCAAAATTAACATTAATGATATTTTATAATAAATAATATTTTATTAAATGATTTAAAATTACTATAAATATTATATTCATCCAAATTATTGGGATAATATCTAAAATATAAATCATAGTCAATTTATGGATCAATTTTCCTTTTATAGTGATAGTCTTAATCTCTAA
This sequence comes from Viscum album, assembly GCA_963277665.1. Lineage (NCBI taxonomy): Eukaryota > Viridiplantae > Streptophyta > Magnoliopsida > Santalales > Viscaceae > Viscum > Viscum album. The sequence goes on from OY728136.1 coordinate 4,007,352, forward strand.
TGAGTAAAAAACATTATTATCACCATGATTATCAAAAAGGTTAATGGGGGGGGGGGGGGTGGTTAAAATAAAATGAAAAGAGTAGATACATAGTCAAAACTTATCAAAATTTATTTAGATTTAATAATTTAGAACCATAAAAATATTATATTCTAAATATATAATTTTGGGATTTTTTTCATGAGAAATATTTTATATTAATTTAATACTTTAAGAAATTCGAAGAGGACCCCTCCCCTCTCTTATAAAAGGAAACATTTTCTCCTATTATATTCACACATAAAAAGAATTTTAGTTTATCCAATACATAAAAAATATCCTTATAACTTACCTATCTATGTTATAGAGGCCTTTGTTAGGTATAGTACCAACCATAGAGTTCTTAAGGAGTAAAGCAAAGAAGATTTATTAAAGAAGAGGTATAGTCTTTAACTGAATATTTTAGTCTTATACTTCTTCCACCTCCTTCAAATATCATTCAAAAAAAACTTATATAATAATATAAATACCTTAAATATAATTAGATATTATTTTTTAAATTTAATAACTTACATTCATCTCCTATTCTATAAAATGGGAAACAAAACCATTGATCATATGCTTGGCAGACTACCACCTCGTGAACCGATGTAATTCATTTTCCATCACTGCCTCTAATGGATATTTATAATGATGGATTTAAATTAAATATATGATATTAATGATATATTTATCATTATAAAAAATTAATACATCATATATTTTCTAACCCTTCCATTCATTGAGAAATGATAATGTCGTTTGTGCATATGTGTGGACTACGACCTCTATGAAGCGACGTGATTTATTTTTCACCACCGAAACACATAGATGGTATATATAAGTGAATATAAATAAGTCCTATGATATTTTTGATTTAATTATAATTATATACATATAAAATAATATTTCCTATGTTTCCATTATGATCGTTGAAAAATGGAAACATCACTCATGCGTACATACAACCTATCATCTCTATGATTATAAAGTAATTTGTTTTTCATAACCATATTTCATGTTTGGTTTTAAAAGTATAATTTATGAATAAAAATGATTATTATTTCATGATTATTATTACGTAGGTTATTAAATAATTATATTATTTATCTTATTCAATTGATGTGAGTATTTTTATTGCAAATACCCCAATCATTAAATTTATCCCCAAGAGAAATGCAATGTAACCCCTTGGATTATCTCTTGAGAAGGTTGTAATTTGAGTTAAAAAACCATCACTTTTTTTATTTTTTTGTTTTTTAGAAATATTGTTTTTGGAATTTAATTAAAATTTATAATGAAAAAAATAAATATAAACTAAAATAAAAGAAAATCACATAGCAAGGGACAAAATTGATAGAAAATTAAAGGATTTGAAGTCATAACTGAAACAATAGTCATAGACAAGAATAAAATTCTCGAACACTCACCTCTTCCTAGTTTAAAATGATTTACTATTTGAATTTATCAATTAACACCCAAATAACTCTATATAAACACTATATTTTTCAAGTATATCATATAAAAAAATAAATATGATTATTTTACCCCCTATAGAAGTGATTAAATTACGTGAAGACCTATAAGAAATAAAAACTAATTGAGATCACTATGCTCAATGACAAGACCTCACCAATGAAATTTAAATAGAGAAATAAATTATTTTACTTAATAGATTGAACAACCATAAAAAAATTAATTAAAATTATATTCAATAAAGAAAAAAATATTCTTTATTCAAAATTATAAGTTTAATATAAATTTAAAAGAGATTACACAAGAATATCATTACTCGGAAGAGAGTGTCTATCAGTTATTGACATCCAAAACCACTTAGTTCTTAGCCTCACATCCCTTATGAAACCACCATACTCTCCATTAAAACTTGAATTCAAAACATATTCATGAGTACTTCTATCTCAACCTTCCTATTTCTCTCATAATCCAACAAACCCTTCAAAAGACATGAAGATGGAAATATATAGAGGTGGAGGGGTGGGAATCTTCTGTCCAATTTATGTATGTCTGAATTTAGATTGATTTTACCATATTTCCTAGACTAATATCAACTAGGTTTATTAAATTTTGTTTGAAAGTAAATTCTATCTCTAACCTGAAAATTTAAAATATTTTTGAAGTGATGTAAGAAAAGTTATATCCAGATTAATTAAGAGAACTTTTTCTTTCCGAAGTGACCTTTCAAATTTCTCTATTCTGACTCATGGATAAACAAAATTAATGAGCTCATTTTACTTGAAATTTAACATGAATGTGATCCATTTATTCTTTTTTTCTATCCATCTAGAATCATCTCACATGGATACCACTATCTGAGTTATAGATCATTTAATGAATGTGTGTTAATACCACCAAAAAAATAACATTCTCGCTATGATTGATTTATTTGAGCCTAAATTAGTTTTAATTATCACTTATAATAGTATAAAAAGTTATATACCATGAAAAATCTATCCTATAAAAAATTATTTGTCAATTTGGATCGATATGGAAAATTTTATGCTCTAAATACTAAAGTTATTGAAAATAGTTAAATTTCAAGAATTAATTTTTTTCACTTATATGCTCAAAACATTCATAAAATCCAAACTAAATTCAATTAATCTAAAATTGGTAAATTAGCAGGGATAAAATTATTGAAATAAAAATTATAAATAGTTTAAATATTAGATCCATCCCCCTACACTTACAACTTGTACTTCTAAATAAGTAAGCACCAAAATCAAATCAAGGAAAATTCAACAAAATATACCCATGAGATCCACAAACTTATTCGTAATAAATAAAAGATATAAAGCCTCCTCAAAAAATATATTTGAGGTTCTAAATTTGGCTCTTTCAATTCATTTACACTTATTTTATACTCCCATGAAAATAACACACTTACCACACATTATTTTCTCTCAAGACACAAATAAGGATTTTAAATATGGATTTTCTCATCCAAACTCATACAAGAATAACCATAAACTTGATAAATTTATACATATCCACACAATGTGAGCCTATATATTGTGATTAACATGAGGTATCTTTATGTATGTTTTGTGGATTTAGGTTTTAAGGTTTTTAATGTATAAAATTCTGAGCCCAAATAAGGACAGTTTGTCTCTTTTGGAAGTAAAAATTCATGACTCTAATTTTCAATCAAGTATAGTGTCCTCATCACTCTCCTTAGAATAAAATAAGATCTAATAATCTTTTATAATATCCTTTCCATCCCACATCATAAATATATTAGTATAAAAAATGAAATTTCTCTTCAATTCTTTTTCTCTTGAAATATTTAGATTGGAACAAATTTCTTCCTTGGAGAAATACAGATTGGAATAACTCCATTTTACTTAAAATATATAAAATGGAAAAAATATCAGTAAATTATTTTTTTATAAGAAAAATAATATATTCATAATTCTAATTTCTATAAAAAATATTACCAGATAATGTAGAAAACCATAAGTAATATTCCCTATGCACTTAATTTCATCTAGATCATGATTTTTCACTTCCAAAGCTGGCTAGAAAAGAAAAATTGGCTTGTAATGTGACTAACCTAATAGGATTTATATGGATAATAAGGGATCAATAAGATTAAATTTATAGGTAAGGATAAATTTAAAATTATTCTATTGAAAATTTTGATTTTAAAATCCTAATAATTTCCTTAATAATTTAGAACACAAGTTCCTCATCCCTCAAGTTTCGATAGAAATAAATCAAGTTCTGGTTAAAATAAGAATGGATTCTCTCATGAAATTTGGTGAATGTGAAGAATATTTAAAAATAGGTTTATATGAATCATGGGAATTGGATTTAAAAGATAAATATTGTTATATGTGGCACGAGATTCAAAAATAAAACATCTTTTCATAAAATTTCTAATGTTTTGAACTTGAAATAAAGTCATTTCCAGAATTTATTTATATTCAGTCTTAAGGGATAAATTGGTTAACTCATTGGAATGGGTTCCAAAAATTAAAATTATATTTATTTAATATCAAAAGTTTTAATGAAACATAAAAAATTAAAATAAAACACAAAAAAATTGAAAAAAATAAAAGAAAAGAAACACCCCATAAATTGAAAGAGAAATTGAAAAAGAAAACAAAAAGAAAACAAAAAAAATCCCAATCTACCCAGAATATTACCCCAAAAATTATTTGGTTCAATTTATTTAATGGGAAAAATATTTATGTGAGACAATAAAATTCCAAAAATTAAATTTATAAAAAAAATTATAAAGAAATACACAACAAGGCTTCAATAGAATTCAACTTCTTGAAGATGGGTCTCCTCCCCTTGTAGCTCTTGAAAATTATCTCTAACTAGATTAAACTTGTACCCATTAAATTTTAATGGTGTCCTTTTTCTGGTTCTTTTATCTAGATACCACCAAAAGGAAAAACATTAGTAATAATGAATGTAGTAGACTATTTGGAACAAAATTTACATAGGAACAACTTCAATTTGGATTCAAACAAAAAATCATTATCTCCTCACTTGAAGTTTTTTTGAGAATCATCCCATAATGAAATGATATAGATATTTATTTTTACAAACATGATCTTTAATATGCATTATCTATGATCTCCTCCATCCCATAAAAAAATCATTCTTTTCCAACAGAAAACAAATTCATGTTATATGTTTTAACAGCCCAAAAATATTTTTGTTCTAACTCAAATGGAAGGTGAAAAGAATTTCCATAGACTAATATAAATGGTGAAATTCCAATTAGATTTTTGAGTACAGTCCTATAGACCCCATAGTTCATCATCTAGTCTCAATCCCTAATCCTTTCTATTTGGATTCATAGTTTTTCCTATATTTTTTTTTGATTTCTCTATTTGATAACTCATCCATTCCATTTGTTTGAGGGTGATGGGGGAATAAAGACCCTATTATGAGCTCAATATTTCTTAAAAATATATTCCAATTTACTATTAAAAAAGTGGGTTCCTTGATATGTTATCAAGATCTTTATCAATCCAAATATAGAAAAAAATTCTTTTCAAAAACTTGGACACATTTTTGGCATCATCAACTCTCTTGGGAATAACCTATACCCGCTTGAACACATAATAAATAGTAATAAATATGTAAAGATATACAAAATAATTGGGAAACATTCCCAGGGATTCCATACCCCACACATCAAATATATCACAAAACTAAATATGTAGATATTGAACCTTATTACTTTTGGAAATATTACCTTGAAATTGGAAATTTTTATAGGTTATAAAAAATAAAAAATAATATCTAAAAATGGTGGGTCAATAGAAACCAGAATCAAGAACTTTTATTATATTTATTTATAGTCCTATGTATCCTCCAATGCTTAAAGTATGAACAAAATGTAAGATATATTGATATTCATAATTTTGAGTGAATCTCCTATTAAATTGATGATTACTAATATTCCATGGGTAAGGATCATAACAAATGTAATTATTTGAATCACTCATAATTTCAGCTATTTGTTTCTTTAAAAATCATTGGGTAACTTCATCAGAATACAAATAACACATAATATAATCAATACATGGTCTTTCACTCTTAAATGCAAAAAAATCTTCACATGTAAAGTTTTCTTTAATTGGTACATAGATATAAATTTTTCCATTAAAAAAGATGTCAACCTACTCAAATGATCAGTAATAAGGTTGTCAATTATTTTATTATCCTTTATTTCAATGTAAAACTCATGTAACAAAAAAATCCATCTCAAAAGTCAATATTTTTCATCATGATTCTTCATAAAAAATATTATTACGTAATGGTCCATGAAAATAGTCACTTTGAATCCTAGTAGATAACACCTAAAATTTATAAATAAAAGACAACTTACAGATGTTCTTTATCAATTGTTGTGTAGTCTGATTGGTCTTAATCTAAACTTAGAGAGTCATAAGAAATCACATGAGATTTATTTTCCATCATTTGACTCAAAATGGACCCAAGGGAAAAGTCATATACATTAGTCATGATTTCAAAGGTAAAGTCCCATTTGGGTGGTCGAATAATGGGAGGGGTTATTAGTTTTTGTTTAATATCACTAAATTCCTATTTACAACTCTCACCAAAGAAAAATGGGGTGTCTGTTTAGAGAAATCTAGAAAATATAAGTGAAACCTTACTAAAATCCTTTATATATCTCCTATAAAAACCAGCTTGACCCTAGAAGGATCTCATATATATTACTATTTTTAGGTATAGAAAAGAATAAACGACATAAACTTTTGATTGATCAACTTGAATTATATATAGAGACACAACATGACCAAGTATGATCCCATTACCTACCATGAAATTACATTTTTCATAATTGAGGAAAAGAATATTATCAATAAAAGTTTCAAGAACATGAGTCAAAATTTTCAAAAAACTTTCAAATGATTATCCATAAATAGTGAAGTCGTCCATAAAAACTTCCATGAAAGTTTCTATAAATTTAGAGAAAATTATCATCATAAATATTTAAAAAGTTCCAAGAGAATTACATAAACCTAAGGTAATTCTTTGATAATAATAGGTTATATAGGGGAAAATGAAATTGGTTTTCTATTGATCCTACCGTACAATATTAATTTGAAAATAGTGGATTTTTCTTGATAGTCTTTCAAAGAATTGACCAAGGAATGAAAATGGGAAGTGTTTATTCCTTGTAACAAAATCATGTTTTCTATAATCAATGCCCATTATCTATTTATTTAAAATCATAATAGGTAAAAACTCAAAAAATTCATTTCTTGAGATTATAAATATACATTTTTTGAGAAAAACTTGGATATGAATCAATCATTGAATATTAGAGATAGGAAAAATAATTAAATTATCCAACAAGGTGGTGACTTCTTTCTTAACAACCTAAAAATGTTAAGTTCAATATCCTTTGAAATTATCTCATTGGTTTAGAATTTTCCTCTAACAAAATTCTATACATGGAAAATGAGGGATTGATTCTAGTTAAATTAGATAGAGTCCATACTACAAATTTCTTGTATATTTTTAGGACTCATAATCGTTAGTTCTCTTGTACTCTGGAAATATATTTTTAAATGACCACAGGGAATTCTAAATTCTCACCTATAAAATAATATTTGGGGTTTTTAGGAATTAGTTTCTGTTTTATCTATTGTGAGGTATTTTCATTGATAAAAAAACTCTAATCATAGGTGTGATTGTTTATTGATGTTTCATATTTTAAAGGAAATTAATCATTTTGATCGCTTTCTATGTTCTTAGGATATATTCTATATACAAAATTGGTATTTTCTATTGGAAAACTAATAGTAGGTTATAGGGTTTTCCAAAATCCACATTCATCAATTCTAAAATCAATGGACTCTTATAAATCTATTTCAACATTCAAAGACTCATTACAAGATTTAGTTTTACTCTCTTATTGATCAGGTTCAGATAAAAACAAATTTTCATCATTTAAAATAACCGTTGGTTGTTCATCATAGGAAAAATCAAGAAATATCCGAGTTGAAAACCAATCAACCATGCTTACTTAAGGTAATGAATTAACCTTAACTAGGTGTTTCATTGGATGAGAAATATTTAAGTGAACAACATATCCTCAAAATTCAATTTAAAGGGTTACTTTTTGAACAATGATGATTTCCTTTTCAGTTTTCAAAAATGGTCTCCCTAGAATGAGAGGTGCATGGGTACTGAACTGACCATCTACCATATCTATGCCATAGAAATCCATCGGAAAAATCATATCTCTAACCTAAATAATAATATATTCTATAAATCAAGAATGTGTGGTATTACTTTGGTTATCTAGTTGAATGATAATTCCATAGGGATTCAGTTATCTAACCTAAAGAGATGAGTAAACATAATGTGGAATAATAGTGACAGGAGCTCCTAAATTAATCATGAAATCCTTGAATTGAAATTTACCTATATTTTAGGTAATGGTAAAGGTTTTTAGGTCTTTAAATTTAGTAGGAAAATTAATTTGAATCATGAATGAAACATTCCTCCCTAAGTTGATTTTTTTTACATCCTTTGAATTTCTTCTTGTGTGTAGACACCTATTTTAAAAACCTGAAATATATTGGAATTTGTTTGAAATCAATGAGAAATGGTATATTAACTTGAAATTTCTTAAAAGTTTCTAAAACATCCTTATCAAACCATTTTTAGCACTTTATTTCACTAGTGGTTCACTCCTTGGATAAGGAAGTGGTGGTTGGAATGTTTTTGGGAAATTTTGAGAACTGATTTGAGAAACATAAGGACCATACATCCTCTTATAATTATTAATTATTATTTCAAAAAAAAAATTATTCTCTTGAAATTTTGTTTTCATTAAATAAAAATTCATAATTTCTATCATTTTTAACAGTGGTGGGATTATCATTAGAAGAGTCAATAGTAGGTTTTAGTTTCTCAGTTTTAAGGTTATTCAATCTTGTCCCACTCTTAATTTCTATTGAACTTATATTTTCCTTACCTTTATCCCTCATATTCACTTATGGTTCTGAAGGTAAACCTCCAATAATTTTCTTTCTAATTATACAAAGATCATATGAAATTTGACCCATTTAAGTCATTAAGGTATTCTTTATGTTATTTTTCTAATCTTGTGTTTGTAACATTGTTTCATGTGTTTGTATCATTGAATCTTGTTTTTAGATCATTTATTCTTCAATTTTAATCTATGAATTTTGAGTGTGATGGTAAGGATTAAAGTTTAATCTAAAATGAGAATTGTATTTCTCATTGAAATATAATGGTTGAGAATTACTTGATTGACCTTGAAAGAAGATTCATGGTTGTTTGGGTTGTCAAAATATTTCATTAGAGTGGTTGTTCTAGCCGTAATTAAAATTTTTGTTGGTTTCAAAAGGACATTTTTGGTTTTATTGAAAGGAATTTTAAAAAAATATCATGATTCTCCAAATGATCTTTCATTTTTAGAAATTGATCACTAAAATTTTCATTGGAAGAAAAACATTCCACAAAGGAATCTTATTTTAAAAGTTTCTTTATTTTTGGGTGGGGTTGGTGGGTTATTGGACAACAACATAAAACTCACTATTATTGTATGATCAGAAATTTGACTCATAATAATTTTTTTAAGAACTAATAGTGGGGAATTCTTGGTAATATTTCACATGAACAAGGATTCTTATTCCAAATTGTTGAGAAGTTTGTGCCATGTTTACTATTAATGTTTTAGCATAAGTTAGTGTTTTGTCAAATAAATCCCCTAATACAAAAAAAAAATCAATCATGATTTTATTAGTATGACACAATACTTTCTAAAAATATTTAATCAATAATTTTTTACTTATTTGATGGTGGGGGATACCAAAAAAGAGTCTTTTGAATTGTTCTTTGTACTCATGAAATACTTCACCATGAGTTTTCATAATCCCAAAAATCTTCTTTTGAATGGAAGTAATTTTGGAAGAAGGGAAATTTTTTTCAAGGAAAATATTATTTGTTTCATTATAATATCTAATCGACATTGAATATAAAAAAACCATTCTTTGGTAACTCCTTCTAAAGAAAAAGTAAATGAAACCAATTTTATTTGATTTGCATCAAGTCCTTGAGGTTTAATGTTGAAACAAAGATAAATAAATTCATGAATGTGTTTATATATATCTTCACCTAGAAAGACATTTAATTTTGGAATTTGGTGAATAATAATTGATTTAATTTCAAACCCAGTAGGTGCATCAAGATATTCCATAGGGTTTTCTTGATTTTCATAATAGGATATAGCCAATTTTTTTAGGGTTCTATTGTCAGTCATTTGAATTTCAAGGTTAACTAAATTAATTCTAGTTATTTTATTTAAATATTCAGAACTAGGGAAAAAGGTATTTTTAGTAGATCCATATTTTAAGTGATAAGTTCTATCAATTTCAAAATCAAATGGTAATAATTTCAGTTCAAAATCACAGGTCATGAATATTTTTTATAAAAATAAACTTAAGAAACCTCTCCATCTATAGAAGTAGTTTATGTGTGAGTTTTTTTCTTGAAAAAACCAATCAATAAATTTATCCCCAATATAAATTCAATATATAATCCACTTTTTTTCTCTAGGAGGCTGCAATTTGAGTTACAAAACTATCACTTTTTATTTGTTTTTGAAAAAATAAAATTTGTAGGGATTTGTTCAAAATTTATAATTTATAAAATAAATATAAAATAAAATGAAAGAAAATTTAAGATAAATAAATAAAATTTATAGTAAATTAAAAGGGATAGAAATCATAATTGAAATAGTAGTTATGGACAAGCTTAAAACTCACAGCCACTCCCCTCTTCCTTGTTTAAAATGATTTCTGATTTGAATTTCTCAATGAAAACCCAAATTCATCAAGATAAATTCCCTAGTTTTCAAGGATATTATATAAATACCTAAATATTATTATTTTCCCTCCTATATATGTGATTCAATTTCATGAATAGATCCACGAAATCAAACCTAATCAAGATCACTATGCTAAACGGCAAGGCCTCACTAAAGAAATTTAAATAGTGGAATAAATTATTTTACTTCATATATTGAAAAACAATATAAAAAATTAATTTAAAATATATTAAATAAAGAAAACAACCAATTTAATTCTAGAATTTAATTTCAATAGAAATTAAAAATAGATTATACCAAAACGTTGCAACTCATAAGAGAGTGTCTGTCAGTTATCACCATCCATAACCACTTCATTCTTAGCCTCACATCACTTGAGAAACCCCCATATTATCTATTACATCATGAATAATATCTATTTTGGTTATTATATAAAGTTATTTTAAAATTAATTCTATATCTAAACTCAAAATTTGAAATGATTTGGACATATTAAGAAAAGTTATATCCAGATTGATGAAGATAATTTTTTCTGTTCGAAGAGACATTTGGAATTCCTCCATTTTGACTCATTAATAGACTAAATTAATTTGATATTTTTTCCTTTAAATTTAACATGAATTATATTAATTTCATATTTTTCCTCTCCATCCCGAATCACCTTATTTGGAGCCCTGTAGATAGAGTTATGGCTTATTTAATAAAGCTGTATTAATTTTTCCATCCAATTTTTTTTTAATGTTGACTAATTTATTTGGACCTAAATAAGTTATAATTAATACTTAAACCATTTTTAAAATTTATTTATCATAATTAAATTAATACTATAAAGAAATAATTACTCAATTCGTATCAACATGGAAAAATTTGCGCTCTAAATACTGGATTGATTGAAAATAGTTATAATCAGATAATTAAAAAAATTTCACTTTTAAGCTCAAAACATTCTTAAAATAAAAAATCAATGGATTTAATCTCAAATTAGTAAGTTTTCAGGGTTAGAATCATTGAAATAGACATGATAAATAATTGAAATATTAGATTTATCATCAATCCGCTGAAGTCATTTTAGATATATGATCTGAATATCATCAAAACATCTAATGTGAACTTAATCGATTAAGTAATTGTATATAACATGGTAACAAGTGAAATAAAAGGAATAAAAAACTTGAAAAAGTTTCTTAATAAAGTAAATAATTACCATAAATTTATCATTTAGGAAGATTAGGAACATACATTATGATTCATGCTTGAGGTAATGGTTACTTTACTTTTAAAACCTCATTCTAAATGTTTTAATGATTTATTTTATAAATATTTCTCTTCCATATCAATATTATTAAAATTATTTTATTTATTTATTTATATGAAAATAAATGAATTATAAAGGAAAATTTATGATTATTTTTACTTTAATTTTTTTTCAAAAGAAATTTTTTAATATATTTTATATGTAAGATTTTGAAATTCTTTACAGAAGAAAAATATAATGTCTTATTTTAACATATATGTCATCAATGGATTTTTTCACTCGCCATAACCATTATTTTATATGTTAATTTATTTTTAATATTCCTTGTTTTCTACAAGTAAAAAATCTCTTTCCTTTATTTTTCAAATTATTTTGAAAAAACGGTTTAAATGGAATGGTTATTTGGTATCTAGAAATGTTTTGATTATAGGTGTAAGGGATCTCTTTAAACCACCCTTTTTCTTGGGGTTATGAATATTTCTCTCTAACTAAAATTCTATATCTCTATTTAATTGTTATAGAATAATTTTAAATTATGCATATATATCTCCAAAACATATACCTAGATTATTATCCCTTTATTTGATGGGGGAAATACATACCTTATGTTCAATTCTCAAATGCCTTCTTTATGAAATTTCATTTGATTATAATATGAGGAAATATTATGAAACTCATTTATTTCCCTAGTTAATTATTAAAATTATGCCTTATGATTGATTTTATTTTGTGTCACACATAATCATGATCATTTTATGATGGGTGCACCCAGATAACAGTTCAATGCATTGAGTAAATCTTTTGACTCGTGAGGCGTTATGTATGGGATTAAGGAGCAAACCTAATCTACTATGAGACTTTGAGCACCATGTGATATTGTCTTGAATGTTATCCTTAACTTATTATTATGTCATGTTTTGTGTTGATACCATATTTCCTATGTTTCAATGATCATATGATACCATTTTCTTTAAGTTATTCTCCCATGTGATTAGTCATGATCTTATGTTTAAAGGGAATTATATGTTACTTTATAATTTTGAAATGTATTACTCTTTTTTAAAGTGTTTTCATAAGTTTTTCATGATTACATTGGAAACTATAAAATTTTTATTTTTTATTTTAATATTACTTATGAAATGATTTATGAACATATTTTTTTAGAAAATTTTATTTCTTGTGTAATAAATTTTTTACTTTGATCCCAAAATTTAATTTTGAAAAAGAAAAATCTTTTATTAGTATTCAAGAACTAACTAGTTTTTTTATTTATTTTTATATGTACCTTATAGATATTTTTTGTGGTTATCCCACATTTTAAATTTTTTTTAATAGGGTTTTAAGGATGATTAGGGACAATAATGAGGTTAGGATAAAAATTGTGAAGATATGTTATGAAAAGAAAAAATATTATATCATAATTTTTTTTTTAAAAATGGATACTAAGTGGGAGTTTCCACTTTGGGATGTAATATTTATTTATATAAGGGTAATGGACCAATTCTATGAAACTCTAAACCGTAAAGATCCTCAAATATAAGAGAATAAATTCTTGAATTTAAACTCAAGATTATGTAATTTTAAAGGTCAGGTAATTATATTTGGTATCAGAGTAAAGGTTTAGATAACTTTTAAGATTAGTTTGTTTTAATGTGAGGTTAATTTAAGAGTTATAGATCCCCTCATGGGTTTATAATTTTAAGTTTGATCATAAGTTCAAAGTCTTAGAAACCCCTTTTGAGGTTTTATATGATGATATTTAATGGAGACTAATGATATTTTAGAAGATGTTCACTATTTTTAGAACATTATAAGATTAAAGTAAATATAAAAATATGGGATTTTATTTGAGGAATAAAGGTTTAATTATCTATTAGAATAATATATGATATTAATTTTTCGTTTTGGCGATTCAAGTTATTTATGTAAATGATTAGTGTATCTTGTAGATTAAATGACTATGGAAAATTCATTTTTGGTATGAGACATTAAAAGTGATTGATTTTATTTAGAAATAAAAGTTAAATTTATCTTTGAAGAATATGTGATCAAATCATTATAGTATTTTTATTCCAATCTTAATTTAGAATATTTTAAATAATTTTAATGTTATTTATTTATCAAATGATCTAAGTTGAACGTTGAGTGTTATTATTAAGGAATTGGTGATCAATGTTGTATTTATTTATATAATGATTTTTTCATTTTTAGAATAATCATGTATTGAAAATTTTGGTTTTGGTAAATATATAAATATATTAGGAATAAATTTTCATCCATTTGTGATTTATCTGATTTTTTATAAGATTATTTTAGTGCTTCCGGAAAGAAATAGACACCTAGAATACTCATCATTTAGAGAAAAAGATGATATTGTGGTGGAAATTGATTAAAGGATTAAATTATAATTATCAAGTAAGAATATTTCCTTATGTTCTTAGTATATAAGGTAAAAAATTCCTCAACTCTAGGAATAATATATTGAAACAAAATTTTCTTTCCTATCACCTTCATTTCCAATTAATTTATGGCCTTTTTCAAACCTCCTTAGTTTATGGTTTTGTGATCGTTAATATTTTCATGATCATTATATTTCTTGTGATCAATGTTCTATGTCACTCTGTATCATTATTTTGGAAATTAATTTTTATTCCATGTCCATATATTCACTTCCCACTAATTTTCTCCTATTTTGAAACCTAGTATACATTATTCTAGATTACTTTCATACTTTCCTTTACTCTATTTTCAAGAGGAATATTTTTATGACACTTTTTAAGATATTGGATTTAAAAAAAATCATTTCAAAATGTTATACCTTTGAATATTGAGCTGAAATTCAAATTTTGAAGTTGAAATTTATAAAAGGTGAGTGAATGTAACACCCTATGATTTTTAAACAACATTATGTTCGATAGTGTATATGACACAAAACACCGAGCCTAAATATACTATGAAATATTATTATTTAAATATAACTGTTATAACCTAGTTAATATATTAGTGGGTATGAATTGGATTAACTACATTATGAAATTTATATTTAGATCCTAATAAATATAAATTTATTTATAAATTCCTATTAAATAATCACTCATTTTTTAGTAAATTAATTTTATTCATAAAAAATACATTTTCTTCAAAAATGTTTTTTATTAATTTTTTTGTGAAAACTTTTTAATTAAAATTTTAAAACTTTATAAATAATATTTGATAAAAATTATATCATTTTTTTTATCATCATTCTAAAATTATATTGCAGTAATTGTTTTGGTATTTTTCTAAAAAGATTTATTTTCTAGTGAATAGTGAAAAATACTAATTTTCTTTGAAAACTATATTTTTGTTTCAAGCATTAATAAAGTTCCATTTTGTTTCAAAATTGTTTAAAAGTTAACTTAGTTTTATTATATTATTAATAATCCAATTAAATTCATTATAATCAATTTTATTATTGAATTTGGTATAAAAACATTTTTATGTTAAAAAAGGAATTTTTTTAAAAATATTTTTTTCATTGCATTATATATTTTAATATTAAATTAAATTATTCCATGTATATGAATTGAATATTGAAAAATGGATTCCATAATTTGAATTATGTGGTATAAATTTTGTAAAAACGTCCCTTTTTAATTCTGGTCATTATAAATAGTAACCATAGTAAGTAATTATCACCAAGATAAAGGTAAATCGAGTAATTGTTGTTAAAAATAACATGATGTGGACTAGAAAATGTTCTAAAAACATGAATTAATTTTATTTGATGGGTCTATTTCATTCATAATCTTCCATGATTTAGTTATACGACCTTTTATTTCCATTTGGTTGTAATTTTGACCTTTATAATAATTAAGTAAAAGATAATGTAAAAAATGTCACTTTGTTGATTATAATATATATAAAATATTCCAAAAAATGTAAAGACAAATTATGTTCAGAAATAAAAATTATTTTGAAATATAAATAATTTTTTACCCTAAAAATGTATTTTTACTTTTTATAGATGGAATAATTATGTTAAATTATCAGGAAACGTCGAAACAACATTTATTAAATCAATAGAAAAATAAAATAATGGATTATAAAATTGTTAAAAGTAATATAATTTGAATTAATTATTTTTTCCAATATATTCTTATTTAAAAATAACATATTAGTAATTTTTTAAAGGATTAAATTCAAATTAATTTTCTTTTTTTTGTTCTCATAGTCAATTAAATTGAGTAGTTCCAAAATTTAATTTATTGATATTTTATAATAAAAAATATTTTATTAAATGATTTAAAATTACTAGAAATATCATCTTAAGAAGAATGATTGAGATATGTTTTAAAATATCAAACACAATCCATTTATTGACCAATATTCCTTTTATAGTAACAATCTTGATCCCTAAAGAGTAAAAAACTTTGTTATCATAATGATTATAAAAAAGGTTAACACGGGGTTAAAATAAAAAAGATTAGTGTAAAAAAAGTCTAAACATATCCTAATTTTATTTTATTTGATTATTTAGACCCATAATCATCTTATATTATAAATATATCATTTTAGTGCCTTTTTCATTAATAAATTGTATATATTAATTTAACACTTTATGAAATTCAAAGAGTGTCCCTCCCTTATCTTATAGAAGGGAAACCACTATCCTGCACATATTAATCATTGGGTAGGCTCACATTGGTCAATAATGATCATCACCTTTTTTATTATGCCTTTCCCCTAACCATTATTTTCAATTAGCCAATGGGGATATAGTTCAACATTGTCGGGGTGGTTTAGAGCATGATCAAACCCTCAGATTCATGGTGTATTGGTGAAAAATGATTGGTATGTTGATTTTTGGATGGATAAAGACGAATTTTGAGTGATATTTCATGGATATGGGATCCAAAGTGATGATAGTGATGAGAGGAACTACAGGACACATGATGAGATTCATGTGGATAACTGAATTCTAGTTTAAGCCACTAGAGAGAAAAAATTGATGAACAAATATGACCCCTATTGGTTTATGGTGGTTGATCGATGAGGAAAGTTGTATCAAAGGTAAATTTGGAGATTCATGTTAAGGATCTAGGGTTCTATGAAAAATATGACTACACACCATGTAGTTCAGAAGAAAACATGCCATATTCTTCATATTTCATGATGGCTAGGGTTTTCATCTGAGTTAAGGATCACAAACCATGTTTCCATGCCCACATGTTCTGTGGCCCTACCCAGGAAGCTAGTCCATGCACTGGATAGACACACCCAGGACCTCAGGTGGTTATACAAGCCATATACTGCTCATATACCCCATGTCACTGTACTTGGCTAGCTGATCCGTGTTCCTGGAATACATGACCAAGCCCCTGGATGGGAGGATACATCATGTACCACATGTATACACCGTGTAGTATGACATAGCTTCCTATACCATGTACAAAATAGAAAACGACTAGGTGAAGATGCAGATTCAAACACCATTTAAACCCATATACATGTTGTTTATTCCCTTAGTAACTTCTTCCTCTTGTATATCCTTCTTCGAGACTCATATTGTGTCCCAAAAGTTTCATATACTATGTTCTTTTCCACATATAACATGATGGGGGTCTTCATTGTGGATGAAAATATACAATACATGGTGTTTCAAACATGAATATTCGTTAGGAAATGTTTGATGATGGCAGTGATCAGGGCAGGATCATCAAAGTGATGTCGAGGTTGGTACTCCCATATCACACCAGGGCACGACTCCCTATGCTATTTTTATAGTTAGATTCGATACCCCACTACATTGAGTGTGGTTCTGCTATCTATGAAGTGTTACTCCCCTATCTTCAAGTTTCAGAAGCATTCATGTCCTTTATAAGAGTTGTGACTCACCATCTATGAAGAAATGTCGTGAGGAGTGGGACATTTCACATGGATTCTGGTGAGGTTTCATTTGATTATGGGTATCATAGATGGACGTTTGGAGTTTTAGGCAGACTCATGAACTTTGGATAGACTATGAGATGGATATCTCATTTTTCTCTTTACTTGGTTTCTTTATGAGCATATATATATTTATATTAGGTTTCCTTTCCCTCTTTTTTGGGTTTGTGCTAATATTTTTTGTATCCATATATTGATACCTTATAGTTTTGAGGAATCCTACTTGGTATTTATATACTCACCCTACATTTAATTTTCCCGTATGTGTCATGACTTATGCAGGCGATAAATAGTTTAGCCATGACATTAGTGGAGATTAGTGGTACTTGGGTTCATTTAACATGTATAGTGGTTGAACTTGGATATTAGGAGCTAGAATATCTTGGTTTTCCTTTATTGTAGTTGGTTTCATGTTGGAACTTCATTTGGTTGAACATGTATTTTTATCCTTTTACACTTTGGTTTTATTTTGTCTAACCTTGACGTTTTACCTAGAGGATACTATATGCATGGTTTTACTCCAGATGTTTTAGTCTTTTTATTATTCCTCTAAAATATTGCATGGAGATGATTGGGTGAATTCATACAAGTGAATTAGGCTAATACATACTATTTTATATTATACCTTCTTTTCACATGTTTCCAATCCCTAGTCTATTAGAAGCAAGATTGGGGTTTTGGAGACTCGATATTATGACAGCTAGGAAGGCCCTTATGTGATGGTTCATTATAGAGTGGTATCCAAGGAGTTCATTCCTTGTGATGATGTTTAAAGTTTTCCCCTTTTTGAGGTTTTTTAGGACTTAGGGAAATAGTGTCTGGGTGTCTCCATTGTGGCTTTTACTTGGGACCCTAGTGTTGGTGTAATGAGTGATGTATCCATTCACTATGACTTTGAATACCTTCTTGTTGACTTGACATACCATGAAATTGGTTGTAGGAAATAGTGTTACATGAATTATATAGTATTTATTCTTTTGACTATCCTTTTTGATTCATCTCCACATATATATATGCGTATCTAACTATGGTACGTCTTGATCACCTTCATGATGCCTCTGTGAAGACATCCAACTAGGTTACCAATTCAAGATCATGATGACGATCTGAGGAGTGGTAAGGCCTCATTCCATGGGATATCTAATGAAATGATTCCTCTAAGTGGATAGAGAGTAGAACCCCCACTTATCAAGAAACATATAGTACTAGTAGATCTAGATGATGATGCACTTAGGCTTAGCATGCTCTATAAGTTCTAGAATTAGAGACCAATAAGGTTCCGTAGTGATCCAAATATCCAGGAATAAAAGATTAGATTAAGTTTAGGATTTGAGTATTCAGACTAGTTTAGACCCTGGCCGATCAGATTATTACACTGGCAGCTAGTATTCTTCATGGAGCTATATGGTGCTAGTAAAGTATGGTGATGCTGAACCATGATGAGATTATTCTCTCATGGACATACTTCTAAAAGATATTTTTTTGAGGCGTAATAACCTTCATTATTGCCTTTATTTCAGATAAAATGTATTCTTAAGCTATATAAGGGTGATAATATAGTGGCCAAGTATGTTTCAAGGTTCACTAAACTCACATGACACTCCATTTATATGATAGGATATTGTTTCTTTTGGGTGAAGAAGTTTGTGCATGATATTCACAAAGATATTCATGATAGTGTGGTATATTTATTATTATACACTTATACTAGAGTGATATAAAAAGATCTAATGACTAATATCTTTCCAATAGAGGGATTCTAGTTGGTTTGAGCTAGTTTTGGGCATCATGTGGATGAGTTTTCAGCAGCAGACAACAGTCATCGGGCATAGAGGTGTTTGGGTAGAGGAGTTATTCTCATTATCAAATAAAGATGTGGGGATCTATGGATTAGGGATTGTGTAGAGGATCTATCATGATAGGATAGGGATTGTGATATGCCTATAAACATTGGGGTCACTGGAATGTGATTTCCCAACCCATCAAGTCCATTAGGATAGGAAGATAGTGGATGAACCACCACGATAGAGGTAAAATTATGACAAGGGATCTCCTCAGTGTGGTCAGGGTGGCCCCTAGGAAGGAAGTGAACACATAGGAATAGGTGGATATTCTTAGGTAGGATAGGTCGGTGGAGGCTGAAACTATGAGATACTTCCATCACCACCACTAGGTGGCTGACATCTAGCTCATAGATTTGGCAGTTGGGGCCATTAGAAGCTATACGCTATAGAGGGACATGACCAGGCTGCACACAAGATGATTTAAGGTATTATTTGTGTCTTTTCTATTCTTTACCTAGTACTTGTATACATAGACATGATTCATTCGTTTTTAACCTACACCTTATGTGAAATATAGAGATTTTGATTGATCCTTTATCTCTACAACTATAACTCATGGTTCCTACAGGGATCAATTAATTGATATGACACATTTTCTGACAGTACGAGTTGGTGCTTAGTGGATAGATTTTCTAATGGGACCTATTATTCATTACAATAAATCCTTATGACATCATATTGGGTATGGATTGGTTGACCATGGTTCAAGCCCAAATTCACTGTCATCATATATGATTTAGATGCCTTCATACATATGGGAAAATATTCTTCTTTGTAGGAAATAGAGATCTCATGAAAGAGTGAGTGTGTCACAAACCAACATGGGTTGACCCTAGACTAGTCACCTAAGACGACCCATGATAAGATCTGAGAGGCATTCCCAATCCTCCCAGACTAGAAACTAGTGTCAGAGGTGTCAATGAAAACCAATGGGAATGATTTATCCCAATAAAAATAAACAAAGCATCAAAAGTAAACAGGGAAACCCAGACATAAATATACAGAACATGCACTATCTATACACAAACTAAAAATAAAACAATGATCAACATCAAACCCAAACGAAACCTGAAAACCACTAAATCTCCTTGTGACCTCGAGGGCCACTCTCTAATCTCAAAACCAATCATCAACCATGTTGATAGAAACCAAGCTAGAATATATACCATAAGATAAAAAAAGAAAGAGGTATAGGCCTATATATTAAAACTCCATAGGTGTTCTTGAAGAATCTATTCCTAATGAATTTCCTCTAAACAAAAGAATAATAATTTCTAGGTTTGAAATGCAATGTATACATTATAGGTTTTAACAGATTTTTATTTAAAAAAACATGGTCCATTTCCATTTTTCATTCAAAACCATATTATTTTCAAAGATGGGATATTTAACATTTTAAAGAAGAGAGAAAGAGAAGACGGGTTGACATTTTTATTTAAATGAAAAAATAGGGCATAAAAAATTTACATAAACATTTTAAAACCATTTTATTTCCTTTATCAAAGGGATTCACCATATAAGGACATAGGATAAATGGCCACACAATAAGGAAAATAGAATATAGAATACAAGAGTAACTAATCAAATAAGACATATCAATCATCCTCCATAGATAAGTAAGTGAAAAATAAAATGGGATAACCTAGGAACTCAGTGGATAATCTAGAAAACACTAACACCTGACTCAACCTGTAGGCATTCCTCACCTATTTCCATAAATTCACCCACACACTCTGTCTTACCCTACCTGACCTAACTGAGGGGAACAATCCTGAAGAAGATAAAAGGTCCATACTAAGGGCCACTAGCCAGTACATAATCCTAAGCTATTGAAAAAAATTCCTAGAAAACACACTAATAATGCTAGGTTCCCATGTGATGTTCACAATGTGGTGTTCCAAAAAAATTCAAGCAATGAATCATACATAAAATCCATCACAAGTCACAACCACCCCAGCCACTCCAAGGAATAGTCCCTTGTGTTCAAACCATAAACACATGAGGTAATTCCAAATCTAAGTACATTCCTACCACTTTTAAATGAAATGACAATGGAATCATTCCAAGTAGTTTCTTCCAATAAAAACAGTTTAAGAGTTCCAAATGGGCATAACATAACCTTTAAATGTTAATCCATTTTTTAAAGAACCAATCACACACCGCTTTAGAAACTACAAATCCACTTAAGAACCATTTTTAGAGACCCAAACCTCTATTTAAATTCCAAAACATGTTCAAAAAAATCAACCAGGTATTTCATCATTCACTTGGAGTGAAAAACACAATCAGAACATTTCTTACAATTAAAACCAAGGGTAAATCACCACATTTCACATAAAAAATTATTCTAAAAAACATAAATCACAAATTAATGTTCAAGGAAGGTGATAAAAACAAGTAATAAATTCATTATTAAGTATAAAGGACAAATACAAAGGGATCCTACCTCAAACCTAAAGAGCTTCAATGAAAAAAACCTGAATCAACACCAAGTGGGTCCAGACAAGAAAGAACACCCACAAGGAACCTTAAAAAGAAAACCCCCCAATTTAAACCCAAAGAAACACAAACCCTAAGATGAAGAAACTAAGGGAGAAGAATAACCACAATGAAAATGGAATAAGAAGGATGATTAAGAAGATAAAAAGATATTACCTCAATAAATACCCCCAAAAACTGAAATAAATCCCTTGATTCCACCCTAGGAAGAGAAGGAGAGGCATGGGAAAGAAGGGAAGATCTCCCTTGGTGTCGTACGAGAAAATAGAGGGAAAGATAAGGAAATTTGGGGTTAAAATTAAAAGTGTATAGAAAGGTAATTTAACATTTTTAAGACACCTGGGCACTACACAAAATTTCCCAAAGCTTGTGTCAATCGTGTGCCCCTTACTGGACACATTGGGCACCCATATGGTTTAGACACACGGTATAGGAACTGTGTGCCAATCATGTGAAATGGTTCAATAAAAATTTGCATAACCACACACATGAATTCCAATTTTTTTTAAATTGTGATCAGGTCATGATCCCTCAACCAAAGACATCCAATTAGTTTTATAGTTTCTCTTTATAGATGCACAGTTTGGATCAAACTATGCTGAAACCATGCAACTCAAACTGTGAAAGTTCAAAATGAACTAAAAATAGTCTCAACATTAGGAGGTCACATGATTACCCATTAAATATGAACCTAAAATATGCATTAGAGGGAAAGCATCCTGAAACTCAAAATTTAAATATGAAACACCCAAAACTTGAGAGAGAAACTAATAAAAATTAGTTAAGATGAAATTAAATAAGAAAAAAAGCAGGGTGTGAAAATTTTACCCACCATCATTATTTCTACCCCCAACAATCTACAAAATCTCTAGTTTACTAAAGAATATTCAAGGAATCACTCACCCGCATGATCCAATCCCTCAAATCAAAGAGCTCCTTAAACACCACTAAGATAAAAACACACACTTCTACCTGAAACAAACCAACGAACAAAAACCACTTCTCAAAAGATGACATAAAACTAAAACTACAACCTTGACAACATTAACTCAAACAAAACCATTTGTAATACTCCAAAATTTAAAATTCCACCCAAATGTAAAATAATCAGAACCAAAAAACTCAAAAGGAAACCACCTATTTCCAAGTCAACACTAGAGACCAAACTATATTTCCAACATGGGATCCCATAATGGAATCCCCACCATTTTAGAGTTCTAGTTGAGTGCCCAACCAACATCACACATAAAAAACTGACAATTTAAATTGTAACTAACACACAAAAACCTAGAAATAAGTAAACTAAAATGACACCATGAAACTTTCTTCACACCAATAATAACTTCCACTAAAATAGGGATTTGAAAGATACACACAACTTGACACACGCCCACCCAATATGAAAAAAATCTAGATCTTCCAAAAGATTCTTCCATTAAAATAGAGAACCCCAAAAGAATATAGAATCATTCATAAATACCAAGAGCATAAAACACTACAAAACACAATCACTAAAATGAAAGGAATATTTAAATGTAAAGGTCCTTCAAACTAAACCTGAAGTATAATATTTCTCCTATAAAAAATAGGGTGTTTTCCAAAGAGTCGGATCAATATCTATGTTGCTTCTTGGAAACCCCCCAAAAAAATTGTAAGTGACATAAGAATACATAGGTATGATAGTCCTTTAGAGAATTTGGACATTATGACTTATTATGACCTATATTTTCATATTGACGACACACTAGGGTTCTATACCCAGAAGAAGTTGATGAAAGATAAATATGCCTCTTAATTCTGCTACCTATATCACCAGCTTCAGGCCTATTTCTCATATCCTTAATGTAATTCACTTCACTAATTCCATATATTGGAAGAAGTTTGGATACCTCGAGCACTCTTAATAGCATAGCTTCAACCCTCATAGATTTCTTCACCACATCAGTGAAGGAGGCTAGACCGAACTCTGACACCTTGAACTATATATCGATAAGAAACCCTTTTTCAAAATGTTGGGACTTTATTGAATCATCCTCAACCCACTCTGGAAGATAAAGAACTATATCCACAAAAAAAAGAAAAAAATCCAATAACAATCCATCACCTTACCAAAGGTAGCACATATCCACCACTTTCTTTAGCTTCACAGTATTGAAGAAGAATTTATAGATGAATAAAGCCTTGAAGAATTCCCATTAAAGGCCTTATTGAGGCTTGGTCTAAATGTACGACTTCCACCAATTCTAGCTCAGACCATTAAGAATAAAGTTATAGAACATAAAATTTAGGGATTTAGACAACTCAAGAAAACTGAATATCCTTTCAATTTTCTAAATCAACACTTCCACATTAAAAGGATCCATGTGATGTTAAAATAGAGGAGGAATGAACTTCTAAAACACAAGGGGGAAGTACTTAGGGTGATCAACTAGAGGTTCCTATAATTATGAACCACTCATAGATACACCTTGAATATCTATATAATTATTTAGATGGGGAGTAAAATAAATAATAAGAAAACTAACAACTCAATAAAAACTATCCCATAGAAATATCCACTACAATTAAACACCAAACATAAAATAAACAAGACCAAAAATCATTCCCATAACCATTTCATAAACTCACTAACCCCCAACTCAAAAACCCCTTTTGAAATTAATACTAAAATCCATTTCATCCCACAAAAAAATCCAATGAATTTGATTTCAAACCATAACCTTTTCCATTAAAACCATTTATATCATCCTTAAATAAACCTCTCTTCATTAATATATTTAAATTAAAACCCATTTCATCAAAAATATTTTTATTTAAAAATATATTTCCAAAAATTTTGTTGAAATAAATTTAAAGACTCATTTATCATTTTAAAAAACCAAAATATAACCATTTTAAATCAGGTTTTCACAATTTCAAAACAAGGTTTTCAAAATGAAATTCAAAATTAAGAAGAACCCAAAACTAATCTATGAAATAAAACTAGTGTCGATGGGTGACTTGGACATATGGTTGGCGGGCATATTACAATCATTCCATCGTCACGAAGAGTCCTTAAAGACTATTTCCTAGCTCTATATAGATTTCCAGGACCTATGATCTCACTAAGACCACTATCCCAACATTCATTTCATTTCCCCAAATACAAAACATCCAAAAAAAACAAAAAAATCGAAACAAAACCCAACTTCCTCTGGTAACCCATAGTTAGAAATAGAAAGTGTTGTCTAGAAACTTCCTCATACGTACACCCCAAGTTCCAAAAATCCTACTCCATCTAACTTGACAACCCAAATAACAAAGGGTGTTTGGGAAGCTCAGCCCTCAACAGAACCTATCCTATGATACCATTTTTTCAAGAACCAACACGGGTTGACCCTGAACAGGTCACCTAAGATGACCAACGATAATGACCAATAGGTGTTCCTGATCCTCCCTGACCGGAAACTAGTTCCAGGGGAATCAATGAGAACCAATGAGAATGATTTGTACCAATACAAATAAAAAAGTTGTATAATTATACAGAGAAAACAAAATATAAATAAATAGAATAAATGAACAATAACTATATACAAACTAAAAATATAAAAAAACTGAACATCAAACCTAAACCAAACTTTATGACCACTAAATATCTAAGTGACCCCGAGGGCCCCTCTTTGGTCTCAAAACCCAACATCCCCCATTGATGTAAAACCAAGATAGAACATACACTAAAAGAAAAAAAATAAGAATGATGTATAAGCATGACTATTAAAACATAGTAGGTATTCCAAAGCAATATATTTCAAATGAATTTCCTCCAAAATATAGAATCATAAATTCCAACTGTAAAATACAATGTATACATCATAGTTTTTCACAAATTTTCTTTAAAAAAAACATGATCCATTTCCATTTTTGATTTAAAACTAGATTCTTTTCAAATATTAGAGATTTATCATTTTCAAGGAATATAGAAAGAGAAAAATGGTTAAATGTTTTATTTTAAAGTTAAAATAGGGTGTAAAACATTATTAAAACATTTATATAAACATTTGAAAACCATTTTATTAACTTTAGGAAAGAGATTCACCATATAAGGAAGTATGAGTAATGGTCTCTCAACAAGGGCAATGGAATATATCATATGAGAGTAACTAATCAAAAAAGTCATCTCAATCATCTAATACAAACAAATAAGTGCCAACGAACTTAGGATAACCTAGGAACTTAGTGGATAATATAGAATATACTAACACCTCACTCATACTATAGGCATTCCTCACTCGATGACATCAATTATCCCTCACACTAGGTCTTACTCTTCCTGGCCTAAAATAAGGGAACAATCCTAAATTAGAGCAAGGTCCATACTAAGGTCCACTTTCCAGTGCATAATTCTAATCTAGTACAACAACTATTCCTGAAAAACTATACTAGCTATTCCAGGTTCCCATGTGATGTTCACAATAGGGTGTTCCAAACAATGTCAAGAAACAAATCATACATATAATCCATTATAGGAAAACACCACCTAGCATGCTACAAAGAATTGTACCTTGTGTTTAAACCATAAAAACACAAGGGAATTCCCAAGCTGAGAAAATTCCTACCACTTTTCAATGACATGAAAATGGAATCATTTGGAGGAAGTTTTTCCAACAAAACCATTTCAAAAGTGCTAATTAGGTCCCACATAACCTTCACATGTTAAACCGTTTGTTGAAGAACCAAACACACAAAAATTTAGAAATAAAAAATATAATTAATAAATATTTCTAGACATCCAAATCATCATTTAAATTATAAAACTTGTTTAAAAAAACTAACAGGCATTTCATCATACACTTTGTGTGAAAAACACAATCAAACCATTTATTACAATTAAAACCATGGGGAAATCACCTCATTTTACATTAAAATTTATTCAAAAAATTATAAATCACTAATTAATATCCAAGGAAGGTGTAAAAAAATAAATCAATTTATTCTTAAATTTAACAGCCAAATGAAAAGGGATCCTACCTCAAACCATAAGTGCTTCAACGATGACAACTTGAAACAACACCATAAGGGTCTAAGGAAGCAGGAACACCCACAAGGAACCATAACAATTAAGAAAAACCAATTTAAACATAAATAAACACAAAATCTAAGACAAATAAACCAATAGAGAAGAGAAACCACAAAAAAATAGAAGAAAGGGGAAGAGGAAGAAAAGAAAAAGAGATTACCTTAAGAAATCACCCCAAAACTTGAATAAATCCCTTGATTACACCCTAAAAAGATAAGGAGATGCATGGGGAAGAAGGGATAATCTCCCTTGGTGTCATACAATCCAAGATAGGGGAAGAAAGGGTGATTTGGTGTTAAAATTTTAAGAGGTAAGGAAGAGAATTTTACACTTTTGAGACACTTAGTAACTAAACAAAATTAGACCACACGATTTACCAAACCATGAACGAATTGTAATCCCCCTTAATAGACACACTAGGAACTCATAAAGTTTGGCCAAGTGATATGGGAAAACATGAACCAACCATGTGATATGGTTCTATCAAATTTTTTAGAATCATGCCCATGCCTTCTGCATGGTTTTTCTAACTATTCTCAGGTCATGCACCCTTGACCAAAGGCACCCAAGGACGTTCATAGTTTCTCCTAATAGATTCATGGTTTGGATAAAACCATGATTAAGCCACGAAACTCAGACATGAAGTTTAAATTGAACAAAAAGGAGTCTCATCCTCAAGAGGTCAAAGTATTACCCCTTAACCATGCACCTAAACTGTAAAAAAGAGGAAAAACAACCGAAAACACAAAAGTTAAATCTAAAACACCCAAAACTCAAGAGAGAATCCAAGAAAAAAGAGATAAAACAAAATAAAAGAATAAAATAACAAACAATGTGTGATAGAGTGGGTATTCTAGAGAGAATTCTATATCCCATCACCCATCAGTTGATGAGTTTATCCCTCAATGTAATTAGATATTCAAGTATATGTATTACTTTGGTAGTGGAGGAATTTGTAGATGTCTTCTATAAGGATGTTATGGGAATGCCTCCATGGTGAGATATGTAATAATTTTTTTTTATAAATTCACCCCAAGACCAAATTTATATCTTCTTTAGAATATAATATGATCCCTACCTAGCTCTGAGAGCTAAGAGTTAAGTTGGATGACCATAGAGAGAAGGGATTTATTATAATTAGTGTGTACCTCTGGGTAGCTCCAATTTTATTCATGAAAAATGAATATAGAAGATTAAGGACATGTGTTGATTATCTAAAATGAACCAGGTAATGATAAAGAACAATTACCCCTTACATAGGATTGAATACCTCTTTACTAGTTGCAAGGCATGAGCTGGTTCTCGAAGATTAATCTCAGGTCTGGCTACCACCAGGTTAGGGTTCATAAGGCTAATATTCCAAAGATGAAATTTCATTGTTTCTATAGACACTATGAGTTCTTGGTGATTCCTTTTGGTGTGATAAATTCCCTGATGTGTTTATAATGCTTATGAATCAGATCATACTACTATATTTAGAATGATTTTTGGTTGTCCTCATAGATTAAATACTCATTTAATCTATTTCAGAGGAGGGGCATGTAGAGAATCTAAGGATGGTCCTATAATTACTCTAGGATAACTATAATTATAATAAGATCTTGAAGTTCCAATTTTGGATTTTCAAGGTTTCATTTTTGGGTCATGTCATTTCAAAGCATGGTTTAGCTGTGGTCCCGGTGAAGATTGATGTGGTGCTTGCTTGAGAACTATCCTAGATCATGTTAGAGGTGCAGAGTTTTCTTGGAATTCCAGGGTACTTCAGAAACTTCATGGAAAACTTCTCCTGGTTTTTAACCCCTTTCAATACCTTGATGTGGAAAGGGAAGCTATTTATATTGACCAAGCTGTGTCTGATATCTTTTGAGGAGATGAGGTTGAGGCTGACCAGTGCTCTTGTGTTGAGACTATTGGAGGAGGGAATGGAGTACATTTTGTTTTTAATGCCTAAAGAGATAGTATCAATTTCATTTTGATTAATAGATAGACAATGATCATATATGTCCTAAGATAGTTGATACCTCATGAGTAGAACTATGTGAATCACGATGTAGAGTTATAAGTGATAGTATTTTTTATGAATATGTGGAGGCATTATATTCCAGTTGATAATTTTTTTGTTTACTCATACCACCAGTTTCTTAGGTATATCTTAACCCAAAGATATATTAACCAAATTCAGTGGTTTTAGTTTGAGTTCCTACAATACTATGGATTCGATACAGTCTATACTCTTGGTAAGGGAAATGTGGTGGTAGATTCTATTATCAAGAAGTTCCACTCTCTCTTGGTATAGGATGCCTCTGAGTAGTTGGATTATTTACTGCCGAATTTAGTGTAGGAGAGGGGTGTATTTTTTATTTATTCTATGGTGGAGACTCATCTACTTCTTTAGTGTATGAGAGAGACTCATTTGGGAGACATCAAATATGTTGTTCTACATAACCGGACATCCTTAAGCGATGAACTAATTGTGTTCTCTAAAGGAGGGTAGCATGTCATACTTTTCTAGGG
The DNA here is from genome assembly GCA_963277665.1 of Viscum album. Lineage (NCBI taxonomy): Eukaryota > Viridiplantae > Streptophyta > Magnoliopsida > Santalales > Viscaceae > Viscum > Viscum album. The sequence continues at coordinate 4,036,838 of OY728136.1, forward strand.
ATAAATAGTGGTTCCAGCCATGTTTCATAAGGAGGTGATGAAGGAGTTTCACACTTCCCACTTATATGTATATCCTGGTGTGGAAAATTTGTACAAGGACTTTTAATGGTAGTTTTGATAGGATTTTATGATGCGAAGAAAAACTAATTTCGTCTCTTGGTGTCTAATATGTCAGTAGGAAAATGATGAAAATATGTTCCGAAATGTTTTTTCACAAAATATTGAGTTCCCATAGTGGAAATGAGATGGTATATATATGGACTTTATGATGGGGATTTTGTAGATAGTGAGAGAGAATGATTCTATTTGGGTGACCATTGATCGACTCAAAAATTCATCATGCTTCCTCTCCATCAGGGAGCAGAGTTCAATGGAGAGTTTGTGGTAGTTGTATGTATGGTAGATCATTATACTCCCTAGGCTACCCTCAATGATTGTCTCTAACCATGAAGCTCAGTTTACATCACAATTGTGGAGAGTCCAGGAAGATGATTTTTTGACCCAATTGTGGATGAGTAAAGTGTTTCATCCCTAGATAGATTAGAAGACCAAGAGGACTCTACAAGTATTTGAGTATCTACTGAGAGATTTCATATTAGACTTTAGATAGAGTTTGGAGGATCAATTTCCATTTGGTGATTTTTCTTATAATAATAACTTTAATTCTACCATCAACATAGAATCATTGAAGGCCTTATATAGGTGACCCTGAAGGTCAACCTTTTTCTAGACAGAGATCAGAGAGGAATCTCTTGTTGGTTTATATATGGGGAAGGAAATGATACATAAGGATTAGGTGATCCATGATAATATGAGGAAAACCTATAATAGACATATATCTTACATATCTTGACTTCATAGGCCCTTGGAGTTTGATATAGGAGACCATGTATTCCTGAGAGTCTCCCCATGATGAGGATTTCATAGGTTTGGATGGGGAGGAAATTTATCCCTATAATTAATTGGGCCATTTGAGATCCAATGGAGGGTAGGTGAGGCCGATTACCACTTATCCTTACCCCCCATAGTTGGATCGAGTGCACGACGTATTCCATGTGTCATAGCTAATGAGGTACATTCATGATCTTACGTATGTTGTTGATTGGGGTGAGTTAAAAATCAAGGATGGATCCCCCTTTACAGAGTATGTATTGAAAATTAAGGATCTATAAGAGAAGTTTCTATATGGATAGACTATTCCCTTGTTTCGCGTGATGTGGTGGAACAATAGCATGATAGAGATCTCCTAGGAGCATGTGAGTTAGATGAAAACATAGTATCCCCACCTTTTTGTGTAGATTATTCTTTCTGAGGTGAAAACCCTTGTGAAGGAGAGATTGTAATGGCTTATATTTTATTGGATTGGTCCTTTGAATATTTTTATGTATATATCTAGATTTATCCTCTAAGTTGTCACAGTGTTTGGTTGTCTCAGGACCCTAAAATTAATATATTAAAAATATTAATATATTTTAATGCACACGAGCACATCATTTTGGTGTTTTTTCTATACCCATTGTTCTGGACCTCATATGGGAAATCCGAGACCACGATTGATTCTAAGATGCAGGTTTTACCCTTTGGAAGATATAATATTGGCTATAATCAGCTGTTTCAGGGATTTTTCTCATTTGAGGATACATTAAATAATTTCACTAAATTAAATTATTTTATTTAACAACCTAAATTAATCTATAAATTCAAGACTATATAAATTCTCTAGGTTTAGTCTCATAACCCTGGGATAATTGAGAGGAGCCTTGGGTGTTCTTCACTGAAGGATCAAGATTGGAGGAGGATAGGAAATCAAATCATGGTTTATCAATAGGTAGTTAACGCACAAAATCTTCTACATCACTGGAGAATTCATTATTCACCAATGATTAATCCAAATCAAGATAGGGCTATTCAATTATGGTTTCCTCCCTTTTAATTAAATAATTGTGAATGATTTTTTGTATTTGCTTCTGGATATGTTTTTATTCTCCCTTTTCATGATCCCAATTTAATAAATTAAATTTTTAGATTCCAATTTATTTTTTATGCCGTGTTATCACCCATGATCCTACACATATGAATCATTTTTCTCAACTGAATTGGAAAATGATGATTATCACCTTTTTAAAATTTCCCCCACCAATTCTTTGAGTTATTCATCATTGGCCCATGGTGCCATTTTTTGACATTGCTGGGGAAAGTTTGAGTGTGATTGGACCCCCATATTCATGTCCAATTGGAGAAAAATGATTAAGATAATGATTTTCATATGTATCAACAATATTTGTGGGTGATGCTTTGTGGATATGGGATACCAAGTGGTAATGATGACAATATGATATATGTGTGATAGGATTTGTATGGATAACCGCATTCCAGTTTCCATCCACCAGAGGGATGAAATTTACAGTCAGATATGAAACCCCTCGGTTTTAGGCTGTCAATCAATGAGGAAAGTAATAGTGATGGTGGATTTTTAGATCTGTTTGAAGGATATGTAATTATATAAAAAATTAAACTACATTCCATGTAGATTAGAAGAACACACAATGTGTTCTTTAGATTTCATGGTGGCTAGGGTTTTCAGTTGAGTTAAGAATAACACACCATGTGGTTGGTCCCACATGATATGTAGCTAGGCCTACATGCTGTGTGACCCAACCTTGGTATCTAGGTCATGTGTTAGCTATACATGCCCAAGAACTTGGTTAGTTATACATATTGTGTACAACCCGTACACACCATGTGGTTATACTTGGACAACTAATCCATGTTCTTGGAGTATATGCCTAGGTCCATAAGTGGGTAGAAAATCCATGTACCTCCTATACACGTCGTTTAGTATGACATGGATTCCTAAGACATGTATAGAGGAGAATATGTCCAGGAGATGAGGTTGGGTTACACATCATGTGGACCCCTATACATGTCATGTATTCCATACAGATCTTCTTCCTAAAATATCTACATCTTTAGGACTTGAATTTTTTCCCATGGGTAGCCTATCCTGTGTTTTTTCCAAGTAGAATGAGATTGTAGCCTTCATTTTGGAATATAAGATATGATGTAGATTTTTACAAGCATGATAATTTTTTAGGAAATGCTTGATGATGGAAGTGATTTAGGTAGGAACATCAGAGTGATGCAAGGGTAGGTACTCCCCTATCACACTAGGGCAAAGGTCCCCATATTATTTATATAGGTAGAGTCAGAAATCCTCTACACTGGGAGTGGATCCTCTATATACGAAGTGTTACTCCCACATTTTATTTCTCTAAAAGTGTGAATGTTCTTAATGTGATTTATAGTTCCCTTAACTGTGGATCATAGTAGTGTGGAGTGATCCCCTATATAAGGATTTTGGTGAGGGTTAATTTGATGTTGGCATTAGAGATGGAATTTTGGAGTTGTATTAATACTCATTAAATTTGAATGGTCTGTGAGATAGATATCATATTTCTCCCTCTACTAGGTTTCTTTATGAGCATATATGTATATCTTGGGGTTTTTTTGTCTTTATTAGGGTTGAGATGATATCTATTGTATCCTTCTATTTTCCCTTATGGTTTTTGGGGTGTCCTACAGGGTATGTATATACACACTCCTACATGGGCTCTGACCGCACTTGTTCTGTATTATATATATGAAAGGCATATGAGTAGTGACATTAGTGGTGATTACTGATACTTGGGTGCATTGACCTAGTATGGTGGTCAGACTTGGAGATTAGAAGTCAAGATCTCTTAGTTTTCATTTATTCTAGTTATTGTCAAGTTGGGGCTTCATTTATTTTTGGGTTTGTATTTTTCCCCTTTTACACTTTGGTTTTATTTTTTCATACTCTAATGTTTTACCTCTAGGTTTTACATGCATGGTTTTGATCTAGATGTTACAGTTATTTTATTATTCCTATAGACTATTTCATGGATATGGTTGGGTGCGTGAATACAGGTATATTAGGTTAACGCCTCCCATTTTATATTATGCCTTCTAAATGCTTATCTCTAACCCCTAGTCTATTGGAGGTGGGTTTGGAGTTATGGTAACTCGACATTTAAATGGAAAGGCAGGACCCTATGGGTTAGGTCATTTCAAATTTCCTAATCCATAACAAGCCTTCAACATCTTCAAAAAAATCCTTGACACAAGATACTCTTCTAGACACATCATACATATTACTTTTATTCATAACCTAGGGAAATGGAAACATAAGAAAGGGATGAGAACAAATTATCAGTAAGGTTAAACATAAATAATAATAATTAAATAACATAAGTGAGAATATAATGATCATATGGGTATAATCAGGATACATAATAAAGTTAAAACAGAAAAATCATAGATCATAAAACATGGCATAAGGCTTGGCCTAACATAATACATGAATCAAAAGAGTGTGGGAACATGAGTTAGTAAACATGATCCATGATATCGTAACATTGTCATGATAATAAGTATAAAACTATGACATATTAAAAATATGGAACAAAAATTAGTATAGGGAAACATTACCATCATGAGTCACACATGTTCTCCCATGATTCTAAAAAAATTATCTATACCTGCATATATATCTCTTTCATGAGTTACATAATTCCACTAAAACTTAGAAACAAATAAATTATACCCTTATATACATATCTCATGAGATTTAAACTTTTAACCAAGGAATTATAGGGTAATATAGGATAAAACCCATAAATAACCCATACTTATGAGTTCCACTTGAAATCAATCATTTATTATTTAACAATGAATCCATGGAAATAAATTACTTTCATTTATCACATCATAAATACCCAGGGAAATAAAATGGGTTTCATATCCTTTTAAAATGGAATCATATAAATAGAGAATTCATAATTCTATTAATAATCATAACATGAAAACCCATGGAAAATAAATGGGTATCCAAAGATATTTAGTAACATTATATATAAATACCCTTCAATTAAGATAATTAATCATATAGTATTCACACCATATAGATAAAGGATATACAATTAAGTTAATAATTTCAACAATCAATCAATGTATTAAATATAGGTGAACATCATACAATCAGAGGAAGTAAATATATGTTGAGTCAATTTGGTTTCCTTATGACTTTTCCATTCCTTCATCTTTTGAAAATTACAAACACCTTATCTTATGATAAATTTTATTTTCCCTAAAATTTATCTTATAAGAAAAATTTTCCTTTCTCAAGGAAATTTTATCTTTACCTATGTTTTCATTGTTTATTCTATAGTTTCTTTATTTCTATATCATTTTACTTCTAAAGTATAAAAATATGTTTCATATCTAAAACCATGGAATCCTATAAATCCTTAGATATAGAGTATTCTGTTTTTAGATTCCAAATTCTCTGAAATTCAGATTCTGAATTCTCTAAAACTCCGATTCCGAATTCTCTAAAATTCAGATTCCGAATTCTATGAAAATCAGATTCCAAATTCTCTGAAATTAAGATTCTGAATTATCTGAAATTCATATTCCAAATTATTTGAAATTCAGATTATGAATTCTCTAAAATTCAGATTCTGAATTCTCTAAAATTCAGACTCCGAATTCTCTGAAATTCAGACTCCGAATTCTTGGAAATTATGATTCCTAATTCTTCAAAATTCAGACTCTAAATTCCTTATAATTTAGACGCCGAATTCCTAATAATTAAGACTCTGAATTCCTCAAAATTCATACTTCGAATTACTCATAATTCAAACTGAAATACCTTTGAATTCAGATTATGAATTCATTAAAATTAAGATTTTGAGGACTATAGAATTCAGGTTCTGAATCCTTTGGAAAACAGGATCTGAACATCCATGATTTATAGTCTCCAAGTGTTTATTTGCTTAGACTCTAATCTTTATTTTTCCTTAGTCTTTAGAAAATTGGATTTGGTTAAGCAACAATATTTTTCTTATCCCTGTTATAGTTATGAAATGATGTCATAGAATCCATTCCTAACTAACCGTTGTTTGAGTGACCCATGTACAGGTCCCTCTGAGATTCAAGGGAAAATATGACCATTGGAGGAGAGAGACAACCATTGGAGAAGTGACTATAAATAGGATATCATTTGAATGAGCTCATAAAAATTGAGAATTGATCCATAAATATAGATATTACATGTTGCTGAAGTAATTTCTAGAGAGAGAGACTCTCATGCCTTGTACGTACTGAACATCTTGTTTAGCTTGCTTCATGCGACTCCGATTGTTTCTGTGTACAATCAAGGACTTCTGAGGATAAGAAGACATGGGTGATGTCTACCTCAATGTTTGAGGACATCCTTTATTAGGAATACATAGGTTCTGACTACCTTAAAGTTCGAGGGATTGTGGGGATAACAAGATAGATTCCAATATTCTTATTGAGGGATTACCCTGGTGTGGGTAAGATAGACTTTATTGAAAGTATAAATCAAGGGATCTTTATCCAAGTTTGTTGGATACCCTACTCTTTTGGGTTAAAATATTTAATACTTGTTACTTATTTTATTTCATGTTTATTTTTCGCTATATTTTTCTAATGGAATAAAGTATAACTTTCTTATACTTCCTTGTTCTTTTATATACTCTGATTCATAAGATTATATATTCTTTAAGGTAGAATCTTTTCCTTGTAAACTTTTATTATGTTTAATTTATAGAAATATATTTCCGGAACCTAGAAAGTTTGTATAACTAAGAGGTATTATGAATTTACATTGTTTAACTTTGTTAAACATAGATTTCCTTATGGTTAAAATGAAAGTCCTTAAACTTACAATTAACTCCCTCTTTTGTAATTGAGCATCTACATTCATATTTTGATCCTAAAATTTGTATCAGAGGAGGTCTCTGAAATACTTATATTCAAAAACATGTTTTCTTGATCATGTTTTCATTGTTCTAAATATTTTCCTTGCTTAGAAATTTTATCCTTGTTTAATTTTTTTTACTATTAACCAGTTTCTGTGGAAATTTTTTTTATTTTAGATGGAAGGAATGAATGTTGTTTCAATTGAAAATATAAATCCTACCAGATAGCCTATATTTGATGGGAATTATTATGAATATTTAAGAGATCATAAAAAGACTTTTGTTATTAATGATGGAGCGGACAAATTCGTTATGCTTACTGGAGATTACAAGATCCCTGATAAGGAAGTCAAAACTTTTACTAATCAAGAAAAGTCAAAATATCAACTAAACTACAAGGTACACAATACTTTGTTGTGTTCTATGAACAAGAATATATATAGTTTGATTTCTTCTTGTGAAGATTCAAATTTTATTTGAAAAAAATTTGAGGTCACTCATTTTGGTAAATCCAAGGTTATAGAAACTAAAAGAGCTATTCGTAGAGCATAATATCATGGATTTAAATTTCCTTATAGAGAACCAATGAGTAAGGTACAACAAAGATTTATGATTATTGTTAATAGTTTACAATAAATGGGTGAAAAAGGTCTTGATGATGAGGCACTAGTGGACAAGATTATAGATATCATGCCTAATGAGTGGGAATGTAAGAGAACAACTATTGATGAGAATAGAAAAGTATCTCAAATTACTATTGATGAGATTTTTGGAACTCTTCTTCAACATAAGACAAAAATGAAAAGAGATGATGATTTGAAAAAGAATAAGAATGATAATTGAAGTGTAGCCTTTACTACTACAAAATCCATGATTCCTAAAAGGGTTACAAGACCCAAGTCAAATAAATTCACAGTTTTATCTGAATCTATTGAATGTGAACATTCTAAGAATGAGCTAGCTAATCTTTCTCGAATGATGAAGGACAAGAAAGACTTTAAAGTCACTTGTTATCAATGCAAAAGAGCAAGGAATATAAGGCTAGATTGTCCTATTCTTAAGAAAAAGGATATAAAAGAAAATCATTCTAAGAGAAAGAGAAAGAATTGAAACAAAGCTAAAGCAAAGAAAGTTTTAAAAGCTAAAAATACCTGGAGTGATAGTGGTGGAGACTCTTCTGATGAATCATCAGAGTATGAATCTTATGATCAAAAGAATTTTGGTCTACTTTCCAGATTACCCATTGAAAATCATTGTATAATGGCTAAGGTAAACAATGATGAATCTATAACTAATGTTTCCTTAAATGTTAATTATAGTGATAATAAATATTATGAATATTTATATGCAGAATCTTCTTCTAATGATGATAATATATTACCTACTTATGAAGAAGTTTCTAGGTTTTCTAAGCTTCTTGAGAATGAAAATTCTAAACTCAAGAAAAATATTGACAAAGAAAATTCTAGAATTTCTATTTTAACAAAAAATGTATTTGATCTTTTTGAAATTATTTCAGAAAACCTTGAGGATGTTAATTCTGAGAAGGATAAACATTCTAAGGATCTTGAAAAAGTAATTTCTAAGAAAAATATTTTAGAGACTAACTCTAGTGATAAAACTATTGTTTTTGAGGATAAAAACTTAGTTATTAGATTGAAGCCAAAAATATTTTCCTTGAGGAAGTGTTTGTCAAACTTTACCTTAGGTAAGGAAAAAATTGATAAGATGTATTCCCAAATTTTTCCTCTAAAGAATAATTCTGGATTTGGTTATACTCATTCTAAAACAGTTGTTAGTATTAATTATTTTTTCCTCAAAGTGCTCTATTCTACACTAAATTTTAGTGTGGTGGAAATTAGGCAAAACATTGTTCTTTTAAAAAAACTCAAACTCTAGGTTTTTATAAAGATTATTTTTCTAAGAAAACAAGGATACCTAAAATTTTGCTTTCTAAAGTTTCTGGATTCAAGAAAGTTTGGGTTTTGAAAGTCTAACACTCTTATTTTCAGGAAAATAAACAAAGTACCAACACAATACATGGTACATGGATAATGGAGGTTCCCAGCATAATACTGGTAACAAAAACTTCTTCAAAAGTATTATCAAGATGAAAGGAGGAAAAGTAACCTTTAGAGATAATGCTAAGGGAGAAATTATTGGTATAGTAAATATTGTTCTTATTGGAAAAACTTTGATTTCGATTGTTTTATTTAAGGGTCTTAAGCACAATCTTATTAGCATAAGTTAGTTATGTGATGAAGGTTACCATGTGAATTATAGGAATGATAAGTTCTTAGTACACAATTCCAAGTAAGAGTTTATTATTTCTTCCCATAGACAAGAGAATGTATACACACTAAACTTAAAAGAACTTAAAAGATAATACCTACCTTGTCTTAGTGCAATGGAAGATCATTCTTGGTTATGGAATATAAGGTTAGGACACTGTAACCTTAGGAACCTATGAAAACTCTCTAAGAAAAGACTTGTTAAGGATCTACTGGATCTTAGATTTTATTCTTCAAAAGTTTGTGATCCTTGTCAATTTGGAAAAAAACATAAATCAAGTTTTAAATCAATCGGTGATGTCTCATCAACTGATGAATTACAATTGGTGTATATGGATCTTTTCGGTCCAACACAAACTAGATGTATTGGAGACAAAAACTATGGGTTTGTTTTAGTTGATGATTACACTAGATTTATATGGGTCTATTTTCTAGAAAATAAATATGAAGCTTTTTCTTATTTAAAAATCTTTAGATATCAAGTTAAAAATGAGAAAAACCTTCTATTGATAAATATTCATAGAGATCATGGAGGAGAATTTCAAAATTCTGATTTTGAAACCTTTTGTAGTAGAAAAGGAATTACTCATAACTTCTCAGCACCAAAAACTCCTCAAAAAATGGTGTTTTTAAAAGAAGAAACCAAATTATTTAAGAGATAAAAAGAACCATGTTGAGTGAATATTCAGTAGCCAAACATTTTTGGGCTGAAGCTGTAAGTACTGATTTTTATACTATAAATAAAGTTTTAATTATAACGTTTCTTAATAAAACCCCTTATGAGTTATGAAATGGTAAAAAACCTAGAATTTCATAATTTAAGGTATTTGGATGCAATGTATTCATTCTAAATACTAAAGATAATTTACATAAATTCTCTCCCAAATCTGATGAAGGAATTTTCTTAGGCTACTCCAAAACTTTTAAGGCTTATAGAGTTTTCAATAAAAAACACTTTTACTGTTGAAGAAACTGTACATGTTAAATTTGATGAAACTAATACTTTTTTTTAAACACCCTCAACCTACATCTGTAGATGTGTTTTCAAAAACTGATCATCATCCCTTAATAGAATATCCTTCTGATAAGGGAAATGTTTAAGAAAATGTTTCTGAATCATTTACCATAGAATATTTCCTACCATATGTTGATGAAAAGGTTTTACAAAACCCAAATCAGTTGTTTCTTAAAAATCATCCTAGTGATAATATGATCGGTGATGTAAATCAACATGTAAGGACTAGAAGTTCCTTAAGAAATGAAGTAGAACATCTAGAATTCCTTTCTCAATTGTAACCAAAAAGCTCTGATAAAGCTTTAGGTGATGATGATTAGATAAAAGATATAAAATATGAGTTAAATTAATTCAAAAGGAATATAGTCTGGACCTTGGTTGAAATACCTAAGGAAACATCTATTATTGGAGTAAAATGGGTCTTCAGAAATAAGTGTGATGAAAATGGAATAATAGTAAGAAATAAATCTATATTAGTTTCTAAAGGCTATAATCAACAAGAAGGAATAGAATATAAAGAAACCTATTCTCCAGTTTCTAGACTTGAATCTAACCATATTGTACTTGCCTTTGCAGCATTTTTTAATTTCAAACTTTTTCAAATGGATGTTAAATGTGATTTCCTTAATGGTTATGTTCAAGGGGAAGTTTTTGTTGAACTACCTCCTGGTTTGGAAGATACAAAACATCCTAGACATGTTTTCAAACTTACCAAAGATTTATATGGACTAAAGCAAGCCCCTAGAGCCTGGTATGATATACTTACATGATTTTTGTTACAAAACAATTACATTAAGGGAAATGATGATCCAACCCTATTTATAAATAAAGATAAGAAAAATGATTTGATTGTTCAAATTTATGTTGATGACATTATATTTGGTTCAACTCAGTAATCTTTAACCAACTGATTTGAGAATCTAATGAAATATGTGTTTGAAATGAGTATGATGGGTGAGTTAACATTTTCCCTTGGTTTTTAAATTTCTAAAAACTATAAGAAATTTATATATCTCAACATCAGTATATTAAATATCTTCTTAAAAAGTATGTATAAGAAAACTCTAAAAGTATTAGTACTCCCATCGGTACCTCAAATTCACTTGATCTTGATGAAGCTGGGAAAATAGTAGATCAAAAATCATTAAGAGGTATGATATGAAGTCTACTATACTTGAAAACTAGTCATACAACTTAATGTTTTTAGTATGCTTATGTTCAAGATATCAATCCAATCCTAAGGAATCTCAATTAAAGGTAGTGAAAATAATTTTTCGCTACTTAAAGGGAACCATGGATTTACGACTCTTTTATACTTATAGAAATGATTTTGTTTTAAAATGTTTTTTGGATGCAGACTTTGGTGAATGTAGAATGGATAGGAAAGTACATATAGAACTTGTCATTTATTTGGAGATTATATAGTTTCTTGGTCATGCAAAAAGAAACACTCAGTAGAACTTTCCACTACTGAAGCTGAATATGTAGTAGCTGGAAGTTGTTGTGCTCAAGTGTTGTGGATGCAACACACACTCACAGACTATGGTATTAGTTTTACCAAAACACAAATAATGTGTGATAATACTAGTTCCATTTCCCTAAGTAAAAACCCTCAACATCACTCTCATGAAAAACACATAGATATTAGGCATCACTTTCTTTGGGATCACACACAAAAAGAAGATATCATTATTTAATTTATCAGAATGCAAGATCAACTTGCTGATATTTTCACAAAATCTTTACCCTCTAATAGATTTGAATATATTAAATAGAAGTTAAGAATGATAACCATAATGTAATCTTCCATATTAACATCTTGTTGAAACCTATGTCCTTACAGTACGGAATTACTTTTCATAGGGGGAGTACATTTTCCTATTAGTCAAAATGTTTTGTAGTCAAAAGTTTTCATAGTCAAAATTTTTGTAATAAAAATTTTCGTAATCAGTTTTTTTTTCTTTAAAATTTTCTGGAATCTAAAGTTCTTCATGAATTATCTTCCTCATTACGAATAATCTTCCTAGTAATCTGAAAGGTATGTTTTCATTCTAAAATTTTCGTCATCATCTTTTCACATGTTGGTATTTTTATCCCGTTTAAGAAACTTTTTCGGTTCACTTTTTCTTAAATACCAATTTTTATCTTAAAAAACCTCCAAAGATCGGAACCTATAAAAATCCTTCTTCAGTTATCATATCAACCATCAGATCTGATCATAATTATTTCAACTATTAGATCAAGTAAGGAAGTTTAACCATTTCCTAAATTGCCTATATAAAGACCCCTTGATGTTTGTGCCACATTGATCTTCAGGATCTTGCATGCTAAATACGTACTGCTCTACTTAAGGCTGTTCCAAATCTTAAAGGTTTCCTCAATTTTGAATGTGTATGCAAGCCTCTCCTAAAAAAGAAATGTGTTCTATAAATGAAATCTCCGAGTGTCAGATATATCGAGAATGGTTGGTTGATCTGAAATTCTATGCTAAGTATGACTATATTTTCAAAGAATATTAATCTCAATGGCTGGGAGTGCCTATGTATATTGAAACCAAAGGCACATGATTTGTTCTATATGGAATTTTTGATTGAATTATTATGAGTCATCACATTTTTTCAACGAAGAAGGGAGAGATAAGTTTTCTTTCAAGAATTATGGGAAGACATATTCCCTTTCCTACATCAAGGAAACAAGTTTGATTAGAATTTATTATGAAGGAGAAGTATAGTTTTATACTCACAAGCTACCTGATGTAGAATGATATTTTGATAAATACAAAGCTCTAGCATGTCTTGGTCTTTCAGAGGTAAAGACTCCCAAGATTGTTCATCTATCAACGAATTTCCAGATTCTTGAATTATGGGATCAAGGTTTTATTATTTTGAGGAAATGAGATAAGGATACTATGAAAAAGAGGGATATCTACATTTTGGATTTCTTGGTAAACCTCAGAAAGATATACATGGTTAATTATATCTTGGTAACGATTGATAATATCAATACTGGAATTCTAAAATCTCAAATCATCATGTTTCCAACTGTTCTCTCGAAGATTATTGTCCTTTTTCTTGAGTCTTTAAAAATTCCTTCCAGTTCTAAGCTTAAAAATTGCAAGGTGATTTTGTTGAGTGATGACACTATAAGAAGAATGAAAATTGGTTTTTCTAGTGAATTAGAAGAATTCTATGATTTTTCTGAAAAAGAAGTAGAGGCTTTTTCAAAGAAACTAGAAGTGGATGAAACTTCTAAGAAGGGTGGAAGGAAGAGGAAGGCCAATGAACCAGAAAAGAAATGAAAAATCCCTATGCCTAAGGAAACTCAGTCATCCCCACTGAATCCAAAGAAGTAAATGTCTTACCCTGATGAAGTGGTTTCCAAGTAGAGAGAATATAAGAAAAATAAGAAGAAAGGGGAGCCTTCCTTTGTCTTGGATCCTACTAAGGAAAAAACTCAAAAGATAAAGCCTATTGAAAATTTTGAGAAGTAAGAGAAAGAAAAAAATCAAAGGAAGAAGTTGTTTGAAGCTGAGATAGTACAAACCCTTCTCAAAGATGCTGAGAAAGCCTTTGAAAAATACCAGGTACCAGAATCATTTTTGAAAGAATCACTCCCTCTGACTCTGAGAAAGAAGGTGGTGATTTTGGAACCACATCAAGAAGAAGAAATAGTTTAAGAGGAAGAAGTGAAAGAAGGAGGAGAAGAAGGGAGTGGTGATATAGAAGACATGATAAGGTAAGTGGAGGATTATCATGAGAAGGAGAGTCCTTTTGATAAACTTTCAAACTGAGATTTTGAAGCAGAGTATTCAAAACATACTACACTAGGAGAAGATGACAAGGGTCATGAAGAAGTAAAAAAACCATCTAAAGAAGAGAGAGAAAATCATGATTTAGTTCATCCAGAAGATCAAGAGGCTGATGATGAGAAATAAGAAGTTGATGAAGATAGTATTGTTTAGTTATTAGATAGTGAGCACGAATCACCTAAAACACAAGACATTATTCTGAGAGATGATAAGGGGAAACATGTGGTTGTTGATACACCTTATAAATATATGGTGAAAAAGAAAGAAGTTGGTACTTCATTGAAGAGGAAAGAAGATGAGTTATAAAAAGAATACTCACAAACCAAACACTCGGATTCAGAATCATCCTCTCTTGGAAATTATTTTGTTGTTTAGTCTTTGAAAAAGCTGGTTGGAACTATTCCCTTATTTCTATATATAGATTAAATATTCAAGATGCTTCAACATTCGATAAATTAGAAGTCAAATTCAGTTTCCATGGTTATGGATAAATGTGTTGGACTTTAGGCATATTTCAAATCTTTTTTCATTGGTTATAAGGCTCATAAAAGATCTTGAAAAAAGATTATAAGATGGTGAAGGAATATATTTGAAGAGCTCAAAATCTTTAATGAATTTCATGACAATGTCCATGATTCTTTTGACACTGAAGATGGGAAGATCAAGGAACTTTCTAATATTTTTGAGGAAAATCAATGTCTCGAATAGACTACTCAGAATAAGGAAGTTAAGGATCTAAATGGGAAGCTTAATTCTGTGGCCATGAATTGGAAGAGGGAAAGGGATCTTAGAATCGAATTTGAAGAAAATATTATTAATAAAGAAGAAGTCTTGAAGGTTTAGGTAGATATTATTAAGGATAAGGAAAAAAAGATAAAATCCTTAGAGATGAAATGTAAAGATCAGGATCAGTTGCTTAAGCGTATGGAAGAAGATCACAAGGAGATAAAGAAGCTGAAAACCATTTTCAAGAAGTTGATGTTGAAGGAGAAAGAAAGATAATTTTTCCAATTCTGATCTTTTTTTAAATTTCTTCCTTGTATAAATTATTTCAATATTAATGAAATTTTGGTTTTTCTCTATATATTTGGTTGTTTATTACTAATTTGTTAGGTAACATTTTTTTTCCATTCCCTCTATTCATTTTCTAAAATCAAAAATGGTGAGAAAGGAATAATAAAAAGAATATTAAGAAAGAAGATATTTCCCTAAGTAAGGGGGGGTTCATCTAAGGAGAAGTTTTTATCAAGGAAGATTTTCGTATGTAAAGAAAATGTAAAATATCTTTAAGGAAATAAAGAATAAAATCCTTTGGGATTTCAAAACCTAAGGGGGAGTTAGAATTATTAACTTTGATATATAAGTAATGGGAGATAAGTTTTTTATTTTCAAGTCCTTATATTCTTTTTCATAAGGATGATTGTGCTTTTCAAAAAGGGGGAGATTGTTGAGTCAATAAGGTTTCATTAAGAATTTTCCATTCCTTCATCTTTGGAAAATCTCAAACACCTTATCTTAAGACAAATTTTATTTTCCCAAAAATTTATCTTAATAAAGAAAATTTTCATTTCCCAAGAAAATTATATCCTTACCTGTATTTTCATTGTCATTCTATAGTTTGTTTATTTATATATCATTTTAAATCTAAAGTCTAAAAATATGTTTCATATCTAAAACCTTGGAATCCTATAAATCCATAGATATATAGTATTCTATTTTCAGATTCCCAATTTTATGAAATTCAAATTCCAAATTCTCTGAAATTTAGATTCTAAATTCTATGAAATTCAGATTCCGAATTCTCTCAAATTCAGATTCCGAATTATCTAAAATTCAGATTCTGAATTCTCTAAAATTCAGATTCTGAATTCTCTGAAATTTAGATTCCGAATTCTCTGAAATTCAGATTCCATATTCACAGAAATTCAGATTCTGAATTCTTTGAAATTCAGACTCTAAATTCTCTAAAATTCAAACTCCAAATTCTCTGAAATTCAGATTCAAATTCATTAGAACTCAGATTCCGGAGACTATAGAATTCAGGATAGAAATCATTTGGAAAACTGAATCCTAACATCCATGATATATAGTCCCCAAGTGTTTATTTTCCTAGACTCTGAACATTATTTTTCCTTAGACTTCGGAAAATTATATTTGGTTAAGAAACGATATTTTTCTTACCCCTATTATAGTTACAAAACAATGTTGTAAAATCCATTTCTAACTAATCATTGTTTGAGTGACACATGTGTAGGTACCTCCGAGATTCAAGGAAAAATATGAACCGTGGAGGAGGGATCCAACTGTTAGATAAGTGCCTATAAATAGGATCTCATTTGAACGAGCTCATAACAACTAAGAGATGATCCATCAATCTAGAGATTATATGCTACTGATGTAATTTCTAGAGAGAGAGGGACTCTCATGCCTTGGGCATACTAAACATCTTGTTCAACTTTCATCGTGCAGCTCCGATTGTTGCTGTGTATAATCGAGGACTTCCGAGGATAGGAAAAAAGAGGTGTCGACTACCTTAACGTTCAAGGACTTCCTTGATTAGGAAGACATAGGTGCCAAATACCTTAATGTTTGAGGGATTGTGGGGATAACAAGACAGATTCTAATATTCCTATCAAGGGATTACCCTAGTGTGGGTAAGACATAATTTCTTGAAAGTATAAATCAAGGGACCTTTATCCATTGCTGTTGGATACCCTACTCTCTGGGTTAAAAGATTTCATACTTGTTACTTGTTTGTTTCAAGTTTATTTTTGGCTGTATTTTGATAATGGAAGAATGTATAACTTTCTTATACTTCCTTGTTATTTTACGTACTCAGATTAATAATATTCTTTACGCTTTAAGGTAGAATATTTTCCTTGTAAACTTTTGTTAAGTTTCATTTCTAGAACCATATTTCTAGAACATAGAAAGTTTGTAGAACTAATAGATCTTGTGAAATTACATTGTTCAACTTTGTTAAAAATAGTTTTCCATAAGGTTAAAAAAGAAATTTTTTAAACATACAATTCACCCCCTCTTGTAATTGAGAATCTGTATTCATATTTTGATCCTACAATATAGAGTATTCACATAGAAAAAAAATATAATGAAAAATTAAGGTTATACATCGATGGAAATTATCAAAAAATGTATTGATAGACAATTCCTCAAAAAAATAAGGATATAACATAAGCTATATAGATAAATAAAATGCATGGTAAAATCAAGATAATATCCTCAATCAAGAAAATGATTTTTATTTATATGAAAACCATTTTAAGATCATTAGGTTAAATCACTATGGAAATAAGGGATATCCATGATATTTTTGAAAATATATATTTAGATAGAAATATTTTATAAATTAAGGAGAATAAGATTTTACTTTATAAAACTACTAAATATTAGAAAGGAATTTTTATAGAAAATTATAAAGCTTTATAAAGATGTGTTCAAAAAGAAATTTTTTTAAAAAGATTCTTTTTACACTTTGATGAAAAAAAAACAATACAAAAAATTATACTTTTTTATACTTTTTAAATATGGTATTGGCACATAAAATTTCATTAATTAATTATTTATCCATATATAAGGATATTTTCTAAACCATCTGAAGAATAAAAACATGAAAAGTAGAGATGGGTTGAGTTTCACTTACAAGAAACACTTTGGGTAAAATATTAACCAATGTGAAATAAAATTTTAAGGTAATATATAAAACTCCATGAATAACCAAATAAAACTAATAGGGAGTTTTTAAAGAATAAAAATTCTCTAGATATATTATCTATAATAAAAATTATTTTAAAATATGATAGAAAACAAAACCCTTATGATTTGAGTAACATTTAACTCAAAGACCTTTAAGGATAAAGAGTTTGAAATTGAACTTAAAATACCGTGAACAAAACATAATTCATGATATAATATCAGAAATAGGAAATATATAGACCATATAAATTTAAATTGGTGTATAAAAAGAAGTATGTCCCATGAATTGGGAATTAGACAAAGAAGCCTTGATAAGAAGCATAATCATTGGATAATGAGAAAATAAGGAAGTATTGTAAAAACCTATTAAAGAAAGAGGAAATACATTATAAAGTATCTATCAAGTATAATAATTAAAACTTTTAACAATAGAGTTAAATAAGAAGTCTTATAATTTAATGGAAGGAAATTGAGTTAGCCAAAACCCTTGTAGACTTGGTATCCATTAAATTGAAGTCTATTCAAATAAATAACATGACATGGATTTTAAATCCCCATAAATTGAATGAATATGGTAATATACTTTCATTAGATAGTAATCAAACCATATTAAAAATGTCATGGTATTGAATAAAAAATATGTCTCAAGAAATTAAGTTTCAGACAATAACCCATACCTTAGGCATGATTCATTTTTTTAATGCACCTAAATTCATGAATAATAAAATTAGGTTCATTAAATACATTCTTATACACATTATTCTTTTATATTTAATTTAGTATGGACCATTTATTATCATAGAAATCAATAATGATATATTAAAAATAAGTTAAATAATTAGTATAACCATTCCAAATAAAAATTCAAATAATTAATTTATTATTAACTTAAAAGAATATTAGTATTTAAGTTCCCATAGTCATCCATGATATAGTTTTATAGCATTATTCAAGTAGGTGGTTAAACTAACCCAAACATGAAAAAACAATATCTCGATGAGTGAGTATGGTTAATTAAGAATATAATATCATTATAATAGAATAATAATGAGATAATTTAGATTCTTTTAGGTTGGTGAGTCATACTTTATGTTTTTTTGATAAATAATGAAAATTAATTTGGAAAATGAAAAAATGTTACTTCTTGGAGGAGGCAGTCCGCACAATTCACGACTAATGTTTTTTTCTAAGTGGATGGAAATGAATAAATAATAATTATTAAATTAATATAATAGAATTTAATTATAATAATGATACTAATTTCACTATATTAGTATTCATATAAGATTTTTGGAAGAGGAAGATTAAGAATAAAAGATTAAAAATTATGTAACACTTATTTAGAGAGCTTGGGTTTTCTCATAGAAATATCCATGGAAATAGAGGAATTAAGATAAATAATGGTGGAAAGAGGTTTAAGGAAGTGGAAGAGGGTTCTAATAAAAAAATATCATAGAGTTATAGAAATAAATTCAAAGGGAAAGGTGTAAATTGAAGTGGTGGTAGGGCCTACTATTATAAGTGAAGAGGATAGAAATTTTGGAAGCATTATTTACATTTTCAATAATATAAAGTTATGATTCAACCGTAAAAATATAATAAAGGGAGAAAAGTTTAATTTTAGGAGAATTTTTTTGAGACACATCAAAAATCTATTTGGAAACTTGTTTTTAACATGTTTTGAGTAATTTTCTCCTAGTGAATATTGTTTTTACCATTTTTACAGTTACCATGGAAATTAATTTTAACATTTGGAATTAGTTTTAATGGAAAAAATTAAAATTGAAAAATTTACCAAACTTTAACATTCATATTTTAAATATGAAAATAATTTTATCAAATAAAATTTATAAGGGTGTGAAAGGTTGATTTTAAAATAAACACACATATTACGTAAAAAGTTTTTTCTTAAAAAAGTGTGTTTCTTATCTAAAAACCGATGTGTAAGCCATAATTATCATCATTATCAATTTTCATGACATAAATTGATTTATTATAAAACAAAAAAACATCGTGTACATTTTTCGAGGTAAAATCGTATTTTATCATTAAAATAATTAATTAAAATAAAAGATCAAAAATGGATTTTTATTATAATTAAAATATTACTTTTATTTTATAAGGTTAAGAATAGGTTTTATAAATTTAAAACAATATCTATAATATAAATAACTTTATTCCTTTAATAAATTTTGGTTAAATACAAAAAATATATGTGTTTATTATATATAGATAATGTAATACAATTCATCATTTTGGAAAAGGCTTTATTTTTAACTATTTATCTAAAAAGTACTTTTCTCAATAAAATCGAAAAAAATTATACTAATTAAGATTTTATATGTGGAATTAAAAAATAATGTTCAATTTCAAAAATTTAAAACTAAAAATTTATTAATTTATCTCTTAAATAAAAATAAAATATACAATGAAATATGTTTTTATTTAAAAATTCCCTTTTATAATTGAAGTTTTCTTATTCTATTTTTATACATTTCTAAAAGATCACAATGTATTTTATTTACTATATGTTTTATTATAATTTAATTTTCTTAATAATATTTATCTAATACATCATGGATCATTTTGGTTCTATACTGCATGGGAAATAAGCAATTGATATAATGTATATTTAAACTGAAAAAAATTTATAGTAGAATATGGATTGTTACACCCAAACCTAAATAAATTTCAACCGTATAGTTTTAATTAATACTCCCAAATTAAAATAGATAAGGTTACCTAAAAGGAAGACATAACTCAATATTTTATTTCTCATGAAGTTTCATCCTTACTATCTTAGATATTAATAGTTAACTCATATTTCCCTTATAATATGAATATCACTGATATTGAGTTACTTCCAAGGGTTTGATCAAGATACCCCTCATGATTCTATGTTAAGATGTATATATTGGTAGTGTTTTTTATAGGGGGTTTATAACCAACCACATAACAAAAGGTGATTATGGGTTGATTTAGTATATTTAAATATGTTTTCATAATCTTGGAAATTATTGTCTCTTTGTAGATAGAGAAAATACAAGGCTAATAGAACAGAAAATTTGAAAAAAGGAAAGATTATAGGATTTTATATAGAAAACAATTCATCATATAAGGGATATATACTTGTGATATAATAATCATACCACTATAAGTTTTTATTAATAAAACAACATATAGTCACTAGGATGGTGATTTTATATTATTAGAAAACATTCATGGTTTGAAGGAGTGGGTGGAACAAGGATAAAATACAAAAATCATAACTATTGAGTGGATGATTAGTGTTCCTCACTCCATGTCATCTTCAGAACTCATTTCCATAGTTGTGGTTGCTTGTTCATTCCCCTATATTAGATGTTTTGGGTGCCTATCATCCTTGTTGGAACTTTGATTACAACATTGAATTGGATAATTCCCATGTTTTCCACATTTTAAACATTAAACAATCCATGGTACAATTGGATGATCATTACTTTCCTATATTTTTAACTAGAATCATTCTTTTTCCTAGGCAGTTTGTTATTCAATTCCCTCCATTTCCATAAATAAAACAAATTATTATTATTTTGTGGCATTCCCCTAGGGTGTCTCTTCCCAAATGTTTGACACGAATTAAATATAATCTTATTTAATTCATCATATAGATCACTAGATCTTCTATGAGACTCCATTATTCTATTTTTTGGTGTTTTTTTGATTTCAACTATGTTCTCATTATTAACTACAATTCTTGATAACTAGTTTGAAATAATTTCAACGTCTCTCAATCCATATCTTATCTTATTAGGTTCCTCATTATAAAAAATATGTATTGTCTATTGCATCTATTGTAAACTTGGTTTCTTTGGGATTAAACCATTACTAAAACTACAAGTATTTAATCATATGCAGTGGGAAATTAACACCACATGAGAATTATTGTAAAATATAAAAAATTAAAACTCAAATGTCTTACTCTTAAAAATTATTACATTATATTTTAGTTCAACCTAAATAAATCTTGGCCTAATCAGGGTTTCTTTATATATGGTTTTATAACATCCCTGAACATATTTTACTATCATATTAAATCATTCATAATAGAAGATAAATAGAATGTGATTCACCAAAGAATATCCCTTGAGAGTGGTTATCTAGGTGGGAAGTCATATGACAACTCATCATGCACTAGAGTAAATATTGAGTTGATATACTACCAAAAGTTTCCATGGTGATTCCCCCTAGATTCATTTGATCCATTTCTATATCCACTTTCTAGTATCCATACAATGGTGTAATTTTAAATAAAACCACTCACTCACATCTTCACTAAAACTTATGGATTTTATCCTATATTTTGACTCATCTTTAGGGTTTTCCCTAATACTCACTCATCCCAATACCCCCCAAAAATAAAATATTAAATATAAACAACAAAAAGGTTTATTTACACCATTAAAACAATGATCAAAGTTAACTTATCAATCTTTAATGACATTTATAACTTTTAATTTATTTTTAATCGATAACATCCAAACCTCTAAATTTATCTAAACCCACCTCTAATTCCAATCGTGTCACCCCACACCTAAACTCATAAATCTGATGATAAAATATTAATTTATACACAATGCCTATGATACACATACATAACTATAATATTTTGAAAACATTAAAACTAAAGGAACTTTTTTAGGTTTATAGTTTTAAAGAATAATGAAAAATTATTAACTAGTCGATCCAATGCTTTTTGTATCAAAATGAAAAATTTAAAAATATATATTCAACTAATTAATCCCTAAAAATATTTAAAAAACTCCCACAAATCCTCTACACAAATTAATCTTATAGGCACATCATACATATTAATTTTTTTCATAACATATATATATTGAAACATAAGAAAGAGTTAGATCAAATTCTTAGTATTGGTAAACAAAAGCGTTAATAACTAAAGATCATAAGTGAATACAAAATAAGCATATGGGTATAACTAGGATACATAAAAAAGTTATACCCCACAAATAATTGACCATAAAACATGTAATAAGTATTGGAATGACATAATACATGAATGAAAAGTGTGTGGAAAAATAATTCAATAAACATGATCCATGATAGAAGAACAAAGTCACGAGAATAAATTTAAAACAATTAATAATTTTAAATATAGAAAAAACATTAGTATAGGGAAGTATAACCTTTATGATTCACATAATCTCACCCATTATTATGAGACAACTTAATTGTACCCGCATATACATTACCTATATGAGTCACACACTTAGACCCAAACTTGAGAAAAACTATGTTTTTACCTTGTATATATATCTCATGAGATTTAAACTTTCAACCAATGAATTATAGGGTGATATAGGACACCACCCATCAATCATACATATATAAAAGTTGCACTTAAAATTAATCATTCATTATTTCACAATAAACCCATAGAAATAAAATGAGTTTCATTCATCACATCATAAAAACCTATGGGAAGATTTTATTTTCATATCCTTTTTAAATGGAATCATATAAATAAATCATTCATAATTCCATCAATAATCGTAACATGATAAACCCATGGAAAATAAATGGGTATCTAAATATATTCTGTAAAATTATATGTAAATACCCTTTAATCAAGATAATAAATCATATGGTATTTACACATTACTGATAAAGAATTTAATGTTTTACAAATTATTTCCCCAATAAATCAATGTATAGAATATATGTGAACACCCTATAATAATAATAAAATATAGAATATTCACAGAGAAACAATTTGAAGAATAATTTTGATTATACACTGAAGATGATTAGACATGAAAAAGGAAATGATGGATCATTTCTCCACAAGGAATAGACATAACATAATCCATCTAAAGAAATAATATATATTTTAACAGTTAGAGAATATACTTGACCAATCATAAGGCATGCTAAAGGATTTATATTTAGATGAAAACCATTTTAGGAGAATTGGGAGAAATCAATTTTGAATTAAGAAGAATCTATGTTATTTTTGAAAACATTTATTTAGATATAAATAATTTATAAATCAAATATACCAAGATTTTAATTTATAAATAAATTAAATCTTATAAATTAAGTTTCATAGAAAAAAAAAAGTTTGTAGAAATACATGTTCACACAGATAACTTTTAAAAATAGAATATTTCTACACTTTTATGAAAATGAACCATACATAAAATGTTAAAAATTTCTTTAAAACATTTTAAAGAAGCTAAAGTAGTATAAAATGAACATACTAAATTATTGAGGAATAGATAAGGAAATTTTCAAAATCATCCAATAAATATAGATATAGAAAAAGGGAGGTTCCTAAACAAAAAGAATATACAAGGTCTGTTTTAATTATAAGAAACACTTTGGGTAAAATATGACTTGAGGGGAAATAAAATTTTGAGGGAACATGCAAAAATTAATGAATAAAAAAATAAAATGATTAGGGGTTTTATAAAGGATACTATCTACCCACATATAATATATTTACAAACAATATTAATTTTAAAATAATATTTTCAATGAAATGCTTACAGTTTGAGTAACATTTAAATCAAAACACCCTTTAAATTTTCAATAATTTCAAGTTACTATTCATGGGTAAAAAAGAAAAAAGTGAAAAATAGGTATTCTAGGTGAGTTTTGGTTAAGAAAAACCTCAACTATCCATTTGGAAAATTGTTTTAACATGTTTTGATCCATTTATTATTAGTATATTTATTTTTACTTTTTTTACCTTTACCATGGAAATTAATTTTTATCCTTATTAGTTAATTTTAATGACCAAAATTAAAATTTAACTTTTTATATAATTTGAAACTTCTAATTTAAAATATTAAAATTATTTTATTATATAAAATTTCTAATAGTATGAAACATTAATTTTAAAATAAACAAACATATCACGTAAAAATTTTTTTGGGGGAAAGGAAAGTTTCCAAGATTAAAAACTACGAGTAAGACATAATTATGATAATTATAAATTTTAATAATATAAATTGATTTATTATAAATAATTTTTTTTTATTATACAAAGTAAACTAAAATAAAATTTTATCATTAAAATACTTAATTAAAATAAAATATTAAAAATTGATTTAATTAGAATTAAAATATTACTTTTTTATAAGGTCAAACATAGGTTTCATTAATTTTAAAAAATAACTTAAAAATGGATAAATTTATTAATAAAAAAACTATTTTATTAGTTATAAAAAATCTAGGTCTTTCCTATGTACTGATAAAGTAATAAAATTCATCTTTTTGGAAAATATTGTATTTTTCACCATTCATCTAAATATTACTTATCTGTAAGAAATTAAAAAAATTAACAACACATCAATTTTGATATTAAGAATTCAAAAAAAAATTTAAATTATAAAATTATAAAATTTATATTTTAAATGAAAAATTATAATAGGTAAACTACTTTTATTAAAAAATTAACTTTTGAAATTTTAAATATTCTTATCATATTTTTATTCATTTATAATTTATTATAATGTTTTTTATTTACTTGAGGTTTTATGATTATTAAATTTTCTTAATTATATTCATATAATATACTGTGAATCATTTTAGTTCAGAATATCATGGGAAACAAGCTGTCAACATAATGATTGTTTAAATGGAAAAAATTCGATAATAAAATCTTGGGTCATTAATTTCTCCCCTTAAATAAAATTTATCCTTGAAATATTAATTATTACTCACTAATGACAATAGTTGATGGTTTCTAAATGATAGACATAACTCAATATTTTATTTATTGTGAGGTTTCATCCTTCTATATTAGGTAAGAATACTAAACTTATATTTTCCTTTATAATATTCCTATCACTGATATTGAGTTTCTTTCTATTGTCTTGAGGTTGTTACCTCTCGTGGTTCAATGTTGAGACCTATATATTGAGAGATTTTTTATAGGGAGTTTATGATCAACCTCACACCATTTGGTGATTTTGGGTTAATTTAGAATTTCTAAATGTGTTTTTCCTATATTTTAAATTATCATGGTAAATATAGAGAGCTAATCCATTCCCAATTCCAAATCAAATTTTACTAAATGAAGGATAATTTGATTTATATAGAACACATTCATCAGATAATAGATATAGACTTAGGATCCAATAATCATTTGTTTAATAAAATGAAATATGTTCATTAGGGTTGTGATTTAATATTATTTTAGAACATTCATGGTACAAATTAGTGTGTAAAATAAGTATAAAATATAACAATAATATCTATTTAGTGAATGATCACTATTACCCACTTCAAATCATCTTAAAAATTCTTTTCCATATATATGGTTGATACATTCCCTTATCTTGGAAGCTTGTTATGAATAAAATCCTTGTTATCCCTTGGATTATGACATTTAATCAGATAATTACCATGTTTTACAAATTTTAGACATTCAACTATCTATGGTAATTTTGGATGATCATTATTTCCATCCATTTTTTGGACTAAAATATTCATTTTTCCTTGGATTTTTTTGATTAATTCTATCCTTTACCATTGATAAAAAATCTTCTAGTTCCTTTGAGTAATTATCATGGGTTCCTCTTCCCACATTTTCGAAACAAATGAAATTGAATCTTCTTTCCCTATTTATCTCTATCACCTGATATTCCATGATAATCTATCTGTATCTTATTTAGTTTTTTTTGGGATTCCAACTATGTTCAAGTTTTTAATCATAATTTTAGAAAATAAGCTTTGAACAATAATAACGTTTCTCAATCCTAATGTTATCCCATTAGGTTTATTATTGTGAAAATATCTACATTGTCTATGGAATCCATTATTAACCTGGTTACTTCAGGATTAGACCATTACTAAAACCAAAAGGATTTAATAATCAGCCGAGAACAATTAAAAATATAAGATAATTATTATAATATATACAAAATATAATCTAAAAATGTATTAATATTTAAAATTATTCTCTTTTATTCTATTTCAACCTAAAAAAATCTTGGTTTAATCTAGGTTTCTTTAGGTTGGGTTTTTCCATATTTTTTAACCCAATTCCTTATCAAAATAAATCCATCATAATAGATCATAAAGAGAATGTGATTGACTAAGGCATATCCCTAGGAGTGTCTATCCAGTTTTGTATTCTTAAGACCACCCATCATATACTATAGTGAAAATTGAGTTGATACTCCACTAACTATTTTTAGGGTAATTAGCCCTAGGAAAATATGTGTTATAGCTACATCTACATTCTAGTATCCATATAGGTAGGTAATTTATAGGGAAACCACATACTCATATATTTATCAAAACATCAGTATGTTATCATATATTTAGACTTATCCCTAAGGTTTTACCTAATTCTCTCTCATCCTTATCCCCAAACAACATAAAATATTCAATATTACCAACATAAAGATTTATTTATACCATTAAACTATGATCAAACTTACACTATCAATCCTTAATGATATTGAAAACTTTTAATTCATCTTTAATAAATAAAATCCTAACCAATAAAGTTATATAAACTCTCATCTTATACTAATTGAAGCACCATGACTCAAACTCTTAAATCTAGTATTGTAAACACATAAATTTTATATAGTGAATTGGATACATATCCCCAATTACAAGATAATGAAACATTTACAACCAAAGTAAATTTTTTAGGTATAGAGTATTAGAGAATTAGGAAATTTT
Organism: Viscum album; assembly: GCA_963277665.1. Taxonomy (NCBI): domain Eukaryota; kingdom Viridiplantae; phylum Streptophyta; class Magnoliopsida; order Santalales; family Viscaceae; genus Viscum; species Viscum album. Next base: position 4,064,174 of record OY728136.1, read on the forward strand.
TTTACTAGTATAACCTATGTTCTTTGTATCAAATATTTATTTCTACCATTATATAAGAAATTACTTAATCCAAAAAACCTTCAATATATCGAACAAATCCTCTAGAAAAGATAATCTTCTAGACACCTTATTTATATTAATTTTATTTATAACCTAGTGAAATGGAAACATAAGGAATGGGTGATATCAGATGCCTAGTAAAGGTAAACATAAGAAATAAAAATTAATGATCATAAGAAAACACAATAGAAGCATATGGGTATAATAAGGATACATAGTAAAGTTATACCAAATGAATAATATACCATAAACATGGAATAAGTATTTTCACAACATAATAACTAAATAAAAATGGTGTAGAAACATGATTCAATAAACATGATTCATGATAACATAACATAATCACGAGAATAAACAAAAAAGTGTGTCATCTTATAAACATGGAACAAAAATTAGTATAGGGACATACCACCTTCATGAGTCACACACTTTCTCCCATTATTGTAAGAAAACTTAATTATACCCAAGTATACAACAACTTAGTGAGTTACACACTTTCATACAAGATTGTGAATATCTAAATATTTCCCATGTTTATATATCTCATGCAATTTAAAATTTTAACCAATTCTTTGGAGGGTGGTATAAGATACCACCCATCAATCATCCATACTTATGAGTTCCAAATGAAATTGATCATTTATTATTTCATAAATAACTTATGGAAAGAAATTGAGTTTTATTCACCACATCATAAATACCCATGTAAATAAAATAGGTTTAGAATCTATTTAAAATGGAACCACATAAAGAAATCATTCATAATTCCATAAATAATATTAACACGATAAACCTATGGAAAATAAATGGGTATCAACAGATATTAAATAAAATTATATATAATTAACTATTAATCAAGATAATAAATCATATTGTATTTACATAGTATATATAAATGATATATGGTTAAGTTAATAATTTCCCGAATCAATATATTTTTAGAATCTAGTTAGATAACCTTCAATTAGAGGAAGGAAATATGGAGCGTTCACAGAGAAAAACATTGGAACAAAAATTATGGTTATACATTGAAGAAAATTTGGAAAGAAAAGGGAAGTGATATTAATTCCTAAAAAATTTAAGTATATAATAAATATATATATATATAAATAATATGTATGGTAACATTTATAGAATATACTCGATCAAGCATAAAGTGTTTAAAATGATGAGAATTTAGATGAAAAACATTTTCAAGTGCATTAGGGGAAATATATTTGGAAATAAGAAACAACCATAATCATTTTAAAAACATTAATTTTGATATAAATATTTTATAAATCAAGGAGAATAATATTTTCTTTCAGAAAACTATTAAATATTATAAATTAAGTTTCATTGAAAATGAAAAATATGGTATAAATATGTGTTTGCATGGAAAACTTTAAAAAGTGATTCCTTTTACACTTTGATGAAAATTATATATATATATAATGTGATATTTTTTAATTTTTTTTAAATAATGGAAAATTAATATAAAATTAACTTAATAAAAAACTAAGGCATAGATATAGACATTTTCAAAAGTATATAATGAATATAGAAATGGAAAAGGGAGGTTCCCAACCAAAAATAAGTGATAAGGTCAGTTTCAATTACAAGAAACACTTTGGGTAAAATATACATCAAGGGAAAATGTAAATACCAATGAATAACTAATGAAAATGGTGAGGGATTTTATAAATAATAAAAATTACCTAGATAAATTATCTTTAAAAAAACCCTTGATTTGAAACTAAGATTGGAATGAAAAACCTTACAGTTTGAGTAATATTTCTATAAAAACCTTTTAAGGAGAAATATTTTCAAATTTAAATCTAAATAACATGAATAAAAGATAATTAGGAATATAATATAAAAAATAGGAAATATATATACGATATAAAATTAAATTGGTGCATAATAAGAAACATGTTTCTCGACTTTGGAATTGAAATAAAGAATCCCTTACAATATGAAAAATATTTGAGGTAAGATTTGTTGGATAATGAGATAATAAGTAATACTGGTATAACCACATAAATTAAGCAATAAATACATTATAAATCCACTACTAGAAAGATGATCTTTCCCAACACTTCTATACCAACGGTTTGTAAAAACCGTTGGTATAGCTACCATTTCCCAACGGTTCAACAAAACCGTTGGGAAAGCCATAGATTTCCCCACCTTTCCCAACGGTTTGGCAAACCGTTGGGAAAGGGTCACTCTTTCCCAACAGTTTATGCAAAACCGTTGGGAAAGGGTGTGTTTTGAGCCTCTTTCCCAACGGTTCACCAAAACCATTGGGAAAGAGTGACCTTTCCCAACGGTTCACCAAAACCGTTGGGAAAGGGTGTGTATTGAGCCTCTTTCCCAACAGTTCACCAAAACCGTTGGGAAAGAGTGACCTTTCCCAACGGTTCACCAAAACCGTTGGGAAAAAAACACCCAAAATTTCAACCTTCGACCTAAATTAACTCAACCCTCCATAACCTATCCCAACGGTTTTGAAAACCGTTGGGATAGGTTCTTTAATTTTTTTCCAGATCTAGTATCCGAGAACATTATATAAATCAAAATTTTAAATAATTATGATAATACAAATATATATTTATGAAATTATGTTTACAAAAGTGATGTTAGCTTAGTGGTTAAGTCGTTCGATTATAAACGAGGGGTCCTAGGATCAAATCCCAGCGGATGTTTTATTTTTGGAATTTATATACCAACGGTTCCATTACCGTTGGTATAGATTTCATATTACCTATACCAACGGTTTTTGTAAAACCGTTGGTATAGACCTATCCCAACGGCTTACTTGGCTACGGTTCTCCAAACCGTTGGTATAGGCTATACCAACGGTTTGGAGGCCTATACCAACGGTTCCAAACCGTTGGTAAAGGTTAGTTTTCCAGTAGTGATCATTCATTAGGTATAATAAATCAAACTGGGAACAATAAAGTTCAATAAGAAAGCATGCAACTTAATGGAACAAAATTTATTTAGTAAAAAACCTTAAAACCTTGGTATCCTTTTAATAGAAGGAAATATAGGTAAAGAATGTGATATGGATCTTAAAAACTAAAAAATTGAATTAATATTGAAATATACATTAATTAGTTAGTAATCACACCATATTAAATATTCCATGTTGTTTAATAAGAAATATGTCTCAAGAAATTAAATTTGAGACAAGGATCCCTTACCTTGGTCCTCATTCATTCTGCGTAAGAGCCTAACTTCTAGAATGAAAAAATTAAGTTTATTATATACCTTATTAGGAACATTAATATTCTATATTTAATTTATTATGGACAATTTTTAACATAATTTTTCTATTTACTAAATATATTTTTCTTATATTTGTGTTAAAAATAAATCAATGTTTGTTTATTTCAGTAATTTTAGAGATTAAAGATGATATTTTAATAATATGTTAAATAGTTAACATAAATATTCTAGAACCAAAAAATAATCATTAATTTCTTACAAAATTTTATATTCATACATGTTAGAGTTATATATAATTATTCTAGTAGGTGGTTAAGCCAACCCAAACATGAATACAAAATATCTTGATGGGTGAGTGTGGTTAAGGAAGTGTATAATATTATTATAATAGAATAATAATGATATTATTTATATTTTTATAAGTTTTTGAAACATATTTTAAGTGTTTTTGATAAATTGTTAAAATGAATATGAAAAATTAAAAATGTTACTTCGTGGGGGAAGTAGTCTGCACAACGCATAATTATCAGTCTTATGTTTTTCCAAGTTATTAGAAAGGATTAAATAATGATTGTTCAATTCATATAATAACATATAAGTATAATAATTATACATATTTCATTATATTAGTACCAATATAATATGTTAGGAAGAGGAATATTGAGAAGAAATGATTATGAAGTTGGCAATACTAAGGTCAAGAGCATGTGTTTTCCCTTAGAAATCTCCCCAGAAATGGACGTCTTAAGCTTAATAATGGTGAAAAGAGGATTAATTAAGTGGGATAGGATTCTATGAGGAAAAATTGATTTTTTAGATATAAATTTGAATGAAAAGGTGTAATGTTTCCATTTTAATAGTGAAGAGGAGGGAAATTTATGGGGCACCCTTTAAATTTTCAATAATATAAAGTTACTATTCATGGGTAAAGGGATGAAAAAGGGAGAAAAGAGAAAGGTGAGGTAAGTTTTATTTAATAAAAACAACAAAAATAAATTTAAATTTTTTTTAACATGTTTTGAGTCATTTACTATTAGTAAATATATTTTTACCAATTTTACCTTTATTTGGGTAATTAATTTTTAACCTTAGTAATTAATTTTAATGACCTAAATTAAAATTATACCTTTTAAATAATTTTAAACTTATTATTGAAAATATGATAATAATTTGATCGAATAAAATTTTTAATAGTTCAAAAAGTAAGTTTTAAAATAAACACACATATTGCATAAAAACTATTTTTAGGAAAAAGTGTGTTTCCATGATTAAAACTGATGTGTAAGCCATAATTATAATAATTATCAATTTTCATGAGATAAATTTATTTATTATAAAATAATAAAGTTATATATCTTTAAAAGTTAGAAAAAAACTAACTTTACAATTAAAATACCTAATTGATGGGAAATATTAGGAATACATTTTATTAGAATTAAAATATTGGTTCTCTTTTATAAGGGTAGACAAAGGTTTTTTAAATTTTAAAAAATATCTTTAAAATTCATAGTTTTATTACATAAATAAGTATTTTAATAATTATAAAAAATATATTTCTTCCTTATATGTTGATAAAGTTATAAAATTCATCATTTTGAAAAAGATTGTATTTTTACTATTCATCTAAAAATCAATTATTTCAGAAAAACAAAAATAATTCATAATAAGTAAATTGTGATATTATTAATTCAAAACTAAAGTTAATTTTACAAAATTAAAATTGTAAAATTTAATTTTTTTTTGATTTTTAATGTCAATACAATATATAAGGAAAACTAGTTTTATTGAAAAATCCCTTTTTAAAACTCTAAGTATTCATTTACTAATTTTTTTTAATTCTAATTGATTATGTTTTTTAATTTTATATAAGTTTTATTATAATTAAATTTTATTAATATTATTTAAATAATATATTAAAACTCACTTTAATTCGATGCTTCGTGTGACACAAGATATTAACACAATGTTTATTTAAAGGGAAAATATTTTATAGTATAATATTAGGTCATTATAGTTCACTTCATGCATAATTTCTCTTTGATCTAACTTATAATTTAAGGATTGAATATTTTATTTATATACACATAATAATTCTATGGATTGGAAACTCTTTTCATTTCATTTTCAACAATGAAATCATAATCTACTTTAATTTCTACATTGGAATATGAAATTATATATTTTCATGTGTCTTCCAAAACATGATAGAAGTAGATTTAATAATGAGTTCATAGTTTATCACCTCATATGAAGAGTATATTTTCTTGATATCCTTATTTATATTTCAATTCTTCTTTAAATTTTCTATAAGGTGATTTTCCCCACATTTTTTCATTGTTTTCTCATCATAAAGATATTTCCATTCCTATCACAAGGTTGAATCTAAAGTTTCCTCTACCTTAACTAAATATCAATAAGTTTTCTACAAAATAGTAAAAATATTGAAAAAAAATCATATTGAATGGTATTTTTTAACGTATCAAAGGATATAATTATTTTTAGAACCTTTTATGCCTCAATATCCCAAATTATTTCATCTTCCTTCCACTAATTATCATCATAAAGTATATACTTATTGTTCTTCTTTATATAATCCTTTATGGAAGTAATAATCTCTTTTATCTAACCATACAATTAGTATCACTAAAAAAATGGAGGCTTCAATATTGAGTTCACGCATAGAAAAAAAATCTAAAAACATATTTGAGATTGAACACAAATTCATAATATTTTGACTTTGAAACCACTTTTTAGGACAAAGATGAATGTATGGACCCTAGGGTGTGGAAAATATAGGTGAAAATAAAATTAAACGTTTTTTATTATTTTAATCCGCAAATTTTTATGGATCCATTTCCCTCATTGGAAGAATAAAATTAAATCTATCTCTTTCTCTTTATGTAAATCTCCTCGAATCTTAAACATGAACGCAGAAAGTAAAGCATGATCACACCCAAGAATTTTACTTGGCTCACCACTAAGGGTTAACAAAAGGATTATACACATGGTGATGTGATAGTGTACCACAATCCAATATTCTCACTTTTAGTGTATTTAATTTTTTAGGCCATAGTCGCTCCATGTCAAGGTGCATTGCCCTTACAAGGTTATAGAAATACTCACTATCAATCTAGAGAAAAATACATATTCCTCTCATTTACACACTTCTTCAGTGTAGAAAATGGATATCTTATTGGCATGAGGGGATATTCAATATATTATATATGTGATGCTATTTTATAGGTAATCATAGTTAATTTAGATACCTTTTATCCTTATCTACAAATAAATTCACCATTAAACTTCTCTTTGTTGAACTTACCCTCTTCAATGTTGGATGAGATCCATTACTTGATGTGAGGGTTAAGTATTTATCTTCCACAAACACACATAAGTATCGACTATTACTCCAGATGAATATTAATCCTTTTTTGGGATAACATTATTTCATTCCTTCTTCAATAACTGAATATGTAAATGTAACTCCTTCTCCAATCCCTCTCTCTTGAATTGAACCTAATATGGAAATGAAAATTCTATAGGGATATCCTCACTTCTTCTTATGTAAAAAATGTTTCAATATGTTCAAAATCTATTTATCTTCCTCAAACTCACAGAATTATCTACTCTTACTCTAGATTAATTTTTTTTGGGATAATCTTGTTTCATTCCTTCTTAAATAGCTGAATATTTAAATGTAAATCCTTCTTCAATCCCTCTCTATTGAATTGAACCAGATATGAAAATGGAAATCCTATAAGGATATACTCACTTCTTCTTATCTAAAAAAACATTTCAATATGTTCTGAATATCCTCTTTATTATCTCATAGAACCAAATATATGATTTTGCTCAAATTTTTTCATAACTTGTATAAGGAGTTATATAGTCTTCAAGTCACTAACCCTTCCACCATTGGTCAGGATAAATCTTTAATCCTTGTAATTCTCCGTGATCATGAAATTTGTGCCACATGTTTTACTGTGGTCAAAATATACATTTAAATTAAATCCAATCCTCTTGAAATCTCAAGGAAAATATATTTTTATTTAAGTCGACCAAATCTTCTAGATAACCATTTCTATCTTCTTCATGGAATGATATCCATCAATACAGTATGATATTCATCTTCATTTGATTTAATATAGTATTAATCCATTCTATGTAGTTTTATTCTTATTCCAACAACCAAGTCCTCATTATCAAACCAAATATCATTTTTAATAACTTAGATATTATAATGTGATCCTACATTAATCACAATATGACCTTAGACGTCATAATGTGACAACATCCATGACTAAATGCATTATAAATCACATTTTATGCTTGATAATGTAAATAATAATCCATATATAGACTCTTTATCAATCATATTTTAGGATTTATAGTAATTCCTGTATAACAGCTTTATTAGTTCTACATATTTTTTTTACTTTTACAAATCATAGTGTAGTTCACCACTTTGAAATTTTCTATCTATATAACTCTTACATATTAAAAATTAACCATTATGTATTATATTTTCATTCTAGTTAATTTTATATATACTCCCTGATGTGGACTATGAAAATTTTCCCTATACTAGGGACCTTTACATATAGGATATCTAATAAGTGAGGTTTTTATCCTTTCTAGATTTCTTTATTCTCAACATTTCTTACCTTTTTATATTGAATGACCCTTACATATCATCATGGTTAACATTATGTATTAACTTTATGAATTTTACTTTATCATTTTTATGAAATCTATAAAATGTTACTTTTATATATCATCTTTTATTACTTTGTTGCATCGCTTCATCATTTTAGTGTATCTTTATGTATAATCCTGGATTAATTTTATACATTTTAAATTTCAATTTTTATGAAATTTTCTCAATGTCACTTTTATATATGGGAGTTAAAAATTTTCAACTTAGGTTTCTTATTTCCATGGTTACCCTTAAACTTTAAGCCCTTCTTACCTTTACACATGGGTCTTTACTAAAATTTTGAAATCAAAAAACCAAAATCATCAGACCATAATTCATAGAATCCTTCTCCAAACACATTCAAACATTCTAAACCTTCTTCAAAAATCCCTAAACTTATTTTACAAATTAAATTTGGTACATAAACTATAAGTAAAACTTTTTGAGTTAACTTATTGACCTCAAATTGATAATAAATTCAACTTTTAGAATATAAAACCTTCACATCTACTCCTGAACATCCAGATCCATAACACCATCTAAACTTCCAGTTATCTTCTAGAATAAATTTATCTCATCTTATAAGATAACTTTTAGAAAAAAACATTCCAAAAACTGAAAAATCCATGAATCTTAGTGTTATTCATCCTTAACAAAAAAAGATCCTTCCAGAAAGCTACTGTCTAAACACCTTATATAATTTAAGTTAGATTTTAGAAAAACTTTAGCTCTTCATCTAAGAAAACTTCTGAAAAACTAATTCTAAAAACTATAAATCCATATATGTGACTATTATTAATCCGGAACAACCTAAATGAGGACCCCATATATATAATAACCATCCTCTTTATCATCTGAGTCATCATGTCTTCTAATATCATCATTTTTGTACTTATCTACAAATCAAACCCTTATTTTTAACAAATATAACACACAACCTCCTAGCATTAATATACACTAATTGGGTAAAAAATTCAAACATGAAATTATAATAATTAGTAAATCCCATAGAGAATATCAAAAAATAATAAATTAAATGTTGAGTTTAATGGTATTTTTCACTAAAGTCAATGCTAAAATGTTGGAACCATGTGCAGTGCATCCCAAAACGGATTTTTTGAAAAGGGTTTAATATCCATCCTATGGATATCCTGAGGGTGCATCAAGATACTAGATAACAACCCCCTTATTGGGGTATGAGAGGATTACTATTCACTTGATAATAAGGGTGGAACCATTACCTAGTCATGAAACTTTTTTTAGTGAATGGTGGGAGACATAGGAATATAATGTCACATGACATAGATGAAAAAGTAGAAAATTTTCTAAAATAGAGTGATTTTAGGACTATAATACATTTTAAAAGTGGTATTAGAGATAAAGGTTCAATTCAATGGAATTATTCTCTAAGTGGTAATCATGGAAGAAATAAATCGTATTGGTATTACGATCTTTGATGAAAATAACATTTATATTTTGGATAATTGGATGCATTTATATTTATAATCTTTTGGAATGTATGTTTAAAAAAATAGTATATATGACATCTCAATTAATATAGACAATGGATCTTTTTAAGAGAGAGATAAAAAAATAACTGGATAATGATGCTAAAATAATCAATATGTTAGGGGGGATTTAGAAAACATAATCTACAAAAATGTGATTTTTTATAAATCATCACATGTCATGTGGTAAAATAGGGATAATATATATAGTGGTAACTCAATTTTACAAGAACCTAAAATATAGATTCTATGGAAAAAGTATGAGGTTTTTATGGATTCTTCTGAATGAATCAATTTTTTTCATTACTTGATTTGGTAAATTTCATTATGTAGAATATTTATAGACTCAAAGAAACCCTTGATGAGGTAAATATAATCAAGTGCATCTTAAGAAGATTTACAACTATGTTTAATCCAAAATTCTCTATGCTTGAGGTTAAATATCAAAAAGAGATAACATGGGATAGTCTTCATGATACTCTTATTTCATATGAGATGAGGGATACTGATAATGTGGATACTAAAAAATTTCGTAGGAAGTAGGATTTGAGGAATTATAGAAACATACTGGGGAAAAAGATCAAGACAAATAAGAGGTTGATGAGTTTATATCATTATTATGGTAAAATACGAAAATATGTATAATAAAGTTTAAAAGAAAACTTACAATTTATTTATTTTAGTGTGAAAATGATGGGTAGCTTGTAGAAAATCTTCATAAGATGTTTCAAGATGATGATGAGGTTCCCATAAATAAATATTCATATAATGTGGAAGTGTTGTAACCTATAGTCTCACTATACACCCTAGGGGGGAGGGTAGATTGGGATGTCTTAAAGTGTTCTTCTTAACTCCAGTTTATTGGATCTTGTATTCATGTTTTCAAAATAACCTTGAATATATGACAATGATCACAAACATGCATAATAAAATATATAAATACAAATAAGTACATTAATAATGTTTTTATGTAGTTCTCTTGTACTGGGTTACATCTATGAAGTATATATAAATGATGTTTTGATATATCAATTAATCACTACTCTACTAGTTTTTGATTATAATCATTAAGATAAACTCGTTGATCATACTAGGTCTATGACCTATTTAAATCTTCTTCTCAATACATTATAGGAGGGTTATGAAAAAGATAATTTTGACAAGCAGGTCAAACTCCCAGTGATAGAAATTCTATATAAAACCCCAAACAAAGATGAGTGTTCTAAATGATTCTTTATTCTTCACCTATAGATATTCAAGGATATACAGAACAATAATTTAATTAAAACCCTATAATTCAATGTAATTATATCAAATATCACTTCACTCTTAATTCTAGATATTTAGTCATATTCACTGCTGATACACTCTTCCCCCTACTGTGCTATTTCCCCTCATTTTTCTTTGTGTGTCTCTATTATCCTTATATGAAATAGGTTTTACTGAATAAAAGGAATTTTGAAATTTAAAATTCAAACATCAATCAACATCTAGAATTCAAAACTTAAAATTCAACCATTGTATAAATAATAAGAGAATATCCACCATAGATATAAAAATAGTTATTTGATAGATTCACTAAAAAACTGCCCAACTTACTTGAGAAATCCAAGTCATCAAAACTATTCAAATATATCCTAGAAGTCACAATATTTATATTATCATCACAGTGTGACAAATCAGTTCCTTCTTTAGTTTTATTTAACCACCAATAACATCATGGCATGACATTAATATTCATGGGGTGATATTGTTTTTCTTTGTCAAATTATCTGAAGCATAACTTTCATGGTCCCACATCCTTCTTCATAACCTCAATTTCAGGACTTAGTTTCTTTAGTCACATTGTGACATAGAGATTCATGATGTGTTATTTATTTTCACTACAAATCTAGAATGAATCTCAACCTTCCCGAACATTCTTATTTCTTCATGACTTGAATGTCATGGCATGGTTCCTTTAATCATGGTGTGACATTATATCATGACATGATCAAATTCCAGATATTCATGAACTCTATACCTATTTAAACATGGCTTGAGTCCATAACATGGTCTTAATTAAATTTATATAACCATTTATATTTCTATAAAATATATTTATAGCATGTAAAACATGTCATGGTGTGAAATACCATTATTTTATCTAGAAATCTTATATATAATATTCTCATGGTGTGTAAATACTAACCATAGTGTGACCAACTTTAGGACTTTTCCATTTTTTAAATGAAAATAACTTCATGATGTGTCCCCAATTCATGCATCATAATCTATTTCATTAATATATATACAACCCTTAGTGATTATCTCTAACTACATCAACTCAAATCCCAAAATATTTTCACATGTCCACTCAATTATAAAAATTATAGTTAAAAAAAAATCCAATCACTACAACCCATGGTTACAAAATTCTCTACCTTTGATTTTTATTTTCAATCCTCACTCCTCACTCCATTATATTTAATTATTCCACTTAATATACACTTACTTTAATTCTCCCCATTAGATAATAAAATTCAAAAAGGATTATCCTATTCCAAATATTTTATTACTTCCAAGCAGTCATGAGAATTTTATTTTTCCAATGATTGTTTATTCACTTAAATTCTTACATATAAAAACTAATAATTTCATATAATAACAAAAAATAACTAAGTGAAGCATTATATACAAAGTGTATTTTGGAAATTGAACATTCTTAGGTTAAAAAGATGGATTGAACTCTAAGGTTCAATAAATTATTTTTGAACACTAGTGAAACATATGGTTTAGTAAAGATATTTTCCACCCATTATTGAGTTCCAAAAAATATAAATTCATAATAATTTTCTCTATATTATACTTTATAAAGTGGTCTTAGATCGCAATATGCTTTATGAAATAATGCTATATCATATTATTTATTAACTAAGTATTAATATTTTTTTCACACTGAATAGACATTGATTTTAGTACCAATTCTCTAAGATCATATGATGATTACTTTATCTGTATAAACTATGTATACGACTTGGTAGCTGAAATATACTCTACCACTACTATACTGAAGGATATACATTCCTGATTCTTAGTCATAAAATCAAGATTTTCCCTTTATTTTAAAACCAAACCATGGTTTAATATTCCTTATATATACCTCACTATCCTCTTAATTTATACGAGATAGACTTCCTTTGGATAACTCTAAAAACGAAATTTGAAGAATATAACATAGAGGATGTTAGGTCTTATCTCTATAAGATATAGTATACTTCCAATTATTTTCTATACAATTTTGATTCTACTCCCTTACTTCCCTTATAATTTCAATGTTCTATTCTAACTACTATCAGATTTAAAACCACTTTCCATTATTCCATTCAATACTTCTTCAAAACCTCTATTTCATATTAAACCTATGAGATAAAAGTGTAACCGTACATTTGGTTAACTTACAACCTAATAAAAAAGGTTATCTCTCTAATAATACATATATAAAATTATGATCTATTAATATTTTCAAACCTATCAAAAAAATTATTTTTATTACTAGTAAACATGATTTTATCCATATATATCATCACCATGAACTACTCTTAATATGATACTTTTACATAGAAGTTAGGATAAAAAAATATTCTCTTGAAATCTAATTTTCTCACATATGAGTCCAACCATACATACCAAGCACATGGTACTTTCATCAATCCATCCAATACATTTTTCAATTTGGATATATTATAATAATCAATTCTAATAAGAGATCAAAACATTTTTTCCATATAGACTTCTTTATTCAATAATTCATTAAAAAATTATATATTTACATCGATTTGATAAAATTTGAACTTTTGTTGAATAACCACTTCTAGAAAAAGTATTATTAATTCAATTCTTTCCACAAGTGAAATTTTTTCCTCAACATAATCTCCTCTAACATATGTATATCTACCATGCACTTACCAAAGTTTATTCTAGATAACCCTTCCATATTTTCCAAGCTTGTTTTTTGAAGACCCATTTTGTTCAAATCACATTATGATGTATAGGTATATCCAAAACATCCCATATTTAATTATTATCAATTTTATCTAACTCTTCATTCATGGATTTCAATCATGAGTCCTCCTTTGTCACTTCTTCAATCTAAGTTGGATATAATTTTATTACTAGAGTAGTGTCCTACATTATTCTCATTTCAGGGGCCTTAATTGTAGAATATTTATCTACAGTAATGTTGTTGGATAAATTTTAGTTTTACTAATTTTTATTGGAGTCATAGGTTTACTCCCTTAATTACCATGCTCTTTATTTAGTTTGATTTTAGAGTCATCATAAATTTAGGGATTATGATATTATCTAGAAAATATAATTATATATTATTCTTTATTCCCTCAAAAATGTAAAAAAATACCATAATTATATTCAGATTCATTTTTAACAACTCTTTCAGAACTTATTTAAACTATTTTTTTGAGATTTTTTTGAAATATTTATAGGATTTTCCCACTAATGATTTTCTTAAAAATATTTTTTTTCTACATCACTATAATTTCATTGATTTACATTCTTATTTTAAATGAAATATTTACTCCTTAATAATATTATATGTTTCAATGAGGGATTACAAGCATGGAATATTTTATATGTCATATTAGTAATGAGTAATACTTGATTCTGAGTGCAGAAATCCACTTGAACAACTTCCTTTTAAAAATTATGAGAGATGAAAATTTAAATCAACCACATATTTTCCATGTTATTTACTATATAGTTCTTTATTTTCATAACTCCATTTTAATTAGGAGTCCTTATCATTGACACATCATGACTTATTCTATGTTTCTATAGATAATTTTCAACTTCAATGGAAGTGTATTTAGTTCCATTATTAAAAAATATGATCTCCATTGTTCTTTTGGTATCATTATAAACTGTTATTAAAAGAATTTTAATATAGTCCAACACTTCTCTCTGATATTGGATAAACGTACCACTACCCATACTGCTATTATCATCAAAAAATAAAATGAATTGTTTCTCATATAAGTTCTATCTTAACTAATTGGAACTTTTACATTAGTGTGGACTAGATTTACCAACTTTTATGATCAATTTTTCTTTTGATGGTAATGGTTTATCACCATATTTTCCCTTAATAATGAATCATAATAATTTTATATTTTCATCTTTATTAGGGGTATGTTAACAACAACATTAAGCTTTTAAAAATTCACCAAAATCTGCTGATGAATGTCACCAAACCTATGGTTTGATAAAATCTTATCCTCTTATATAGTAATAAGAAAAATATTCTCTTATCCATACAACTAATATTGGTTCCCATTCATTCTCTATCATTTCTTAATATAATTTACATCCATTCGTTTATTATTTCAACCTTTTGGATTGAATGTAACTTTTAATCCCATGTTACATAACTAAATAAAACTCAATTTTTTTTACAAAGGCCATAAATATAGAGACATAAAGTATTCATAAATTCATATTTTAATAGGAGATCTTTACCACTCATTTTGATCTTTAGATCTCATTCATTTCCAAAATAAATAGTTCCATAAAGTCTTCCTTTCACAGTCTTGATCAAATCAATGTTATCCATCACATGGGATGAAAACCCACTATTAAGAACCCAATTTCCATTATTCTTCACAAAATTTAAATATATATAAGAAATAATAGATTTATATTTTATCATTATCTTATTATATTTTAATGAATTTATAGAATGTGTTGAGAAATATGTTAGTGTTTTTTATCTTATTCAACATAATATTTTAGATCAAATTCCTTTTCATCTAAAATTATAAAAACTATTTCCCAATAGAATAGAATTAGGTTTTCTTACAAACAATTTTCTTTTCCTTCTATTGAAAAAATTCCACTTATTTTCCTAAATTTTCATGATTTGTGGACATAGTTAAAATAAGTTAAATATTATCCCAAAATGAGTCTTTTTTCTAATATGAAGGTCATGATTCTTTTCTCTGTTCTGGTTTCTAATTACTTCTCTACTCAAATACTTTTAGATTCACCACAATAAGCTATTATGGAGCCTATGTTTCTAAAAAATTGAAACGTCATCAGAGGAAATATCTTTCTTCTTCCATCTCTCCACTTATACATTGATTTTGAATAACTCCTCGATTATAGGTATGTTCTCTATGATTTATAACGTTTTACTTTCATATACTTACATTTTATCTTCACACTTACAATTTTTTATTTTCTATGTTCCTACACTATATCCAAGACCACTTTTTTTATGAACAAACCCAAGTCTTCCATTTATCAGATGCCTATGTCATCCCATGATAGGGCCTAAGGGCTGTTTCTAATCCCCTAAGCTAGTGAAAAGTGACATGGAATAATATTAAACTTAGTGGAAATGATTTTTCATAAATAAATAAAAGTTAACTAGTTGTGTAATTATTATGAAATTATAGAATGATACATCAATAAATTAGATTCCCAAACCAAATAAAATAAGAAGAACAATGAAAATATGAAATAAAATAATATAAAATAAATCCATTAGCTCAACTCAAACTCCCTCACATGAGACATACCCTATAATTTAACTATCATAAATCTTTATATATAGTTCACTAACCATTGAATAAAGAAAAAAGGCAGGTGTAGCAGATTTGGATGAAGGTACTAAGACCCTAAAAATATAAATACCACCATACCCGGCTAAGATACCCCATGTGACTTGAGGTCACAATTCATCCACTAATATAAAATCTCACTATATGAGTGGTCTAGAAAAATATTCCATGAAGTTGAAATCTTAATATTTGGAACATAAACTTTAAAGATCCACTCAGTATACATACATTGAGTAGTGTAAGTAGGATATGAGTTAAATAGTATGACAGGGTTTCATCAATGGGTCAGTGAATCCAATTTTATAAAAAACTCCATAAATTATAGTTTAAAGTGAAAAATGTTAAAATAGGGTTTTCTTATAATTTAGAAAAAAATCCAAGAATTTCTTTCTAAAACCCCTTATTCATAACCTAAATTGTTCAAAAACAATTTATTTGAAGAAACAATTTTTATAAATCATTATTTGATTTATTCCTAACAAAATATTTAAAAAGAAACTAAATACACATAAATAAGTCACTAAACACATAAATACCACAATTTATAAAAATAATAAAAAGGAAGTCAATATGATAAAACCCAATAAGCTATAAAAAAGTTCATGTAAGTACCAAAATAAATGGGTAAATTTAAAAAGGCTATAAATCATTGGTAGTATAAAGTAAACTAAGAGAAAAAGAAGAATAAAATATTAGTAATTTAAGACAAACATCATGGGAGAAACACCCTAGGTTAACTAATGTAAGAGGCACATATAACCTATACATCACTAATTTGGGAGACCCTCAATTAGTGGAATGTCTAGTATCACATTACTGGTTAGTGGAGGTTCCATGTTTACTTCACTAGAATAACTAGTGTTCGAGGAAACTCATACCATCCAAAGATCACCAACCCATGCACCCAAGGTTTCTTACGAGGTTTAGAAAAGAGGAACATTGGGTAAAATAATACATTTCATTAAAAAGTATATGTACAAGTACCTTTATAAGCCACATTTCAAGACATTTTCACTATGCATATCAAATAATATCATGAGAATCACATTATATTTTAAAATAATGCATGATTAACATTATATTTTTTCTATAAATATTTTTAGAGACATTAAAAATTATAATAACCATAATAATAAGAAGAAAAATAAAAAATTTAATCATTTATTTTCATTTGATAAATTTGAATGGAATATTGAATTAAAATTTATAAACCATATCTGAAAATACCATTTGAAAAATTATTTTAAAACCCAATTTATATATCATATTACAACTTGAAATCATCCTTTTATTATTATATATGTATTTACACAGAAACACCCATACACCCACATACAAACACACATACACATACATACATATCCCTTAATGAACATATTCATATATCCTCGTGTAAATATGTGCACATGAACACACACACACACACACACACACACCCATTCATGCATGTATAAACATTAGACATAACATGATATGTCCGTACATCCATATAAACAAGTGAACTTAATAAAATTTATCAAACAAGGAATTCCAAACAAAATAAAACTTTTCAAATCATATACCAACACATACAATCATATTAATAATCTAAAAAAATTGTAAAACAACAAATTTTTATATATATATATATAATTCATCAAAATTTTGTAAGTGATAAATATAATTATCCTTTATATCAAAATAGATAAGGAAAAAATATATAAGAACCCATTAATAAATAAAACCTACACTCTTAAAAAGATAGACCAGTAAATATATATAAATCTATTTGAACTCACTAGCATACCTATTTTGAATAAAAAATAATTTAGGAAAACATAATCATGTGAGGTGTTTAAAATAAAATCATAGGTAATGAATCAATTACCTGAAATCTAGTGTAAGTAAACTAAAACATTGAATTCAGAGTTAATAGGGTCCTAGAAATGATTGAAAAAACCCTATACATGAATAAATAATAATAATTACATTGAAATACATCCTTAGTGTCCAGAAAACACTACAATTCAATGATGTAAGGATGAAGGATCATGAACAAAGAGAGATGGAGAAGAAAAAACCCTAACCTAGGATTATTGAAATCAAAATTAGAGGAAGAAACACCAAGAATATGGGTGTAAAGGAATAAGGTCATCCGCACAAGGATCCTCTTGGGTTTCCTAGGTGTCATGTAAGGGGAGATATTAGTGTTAGGTCAGAATAATACAAAGATACATATGTGGTGAATTAAATCTTTTATATAATCTTGATAGATTCTTTCTTTGATCTATTTTCAGTTTATGAAAATATAATGTTTTTTATTTTGTAAGATATTTAAGTAGTGGATAAATAGAAAAGAAGAAAAAAACATTTTTTATAGTGGTTTAGGGAACAAAGATCCCCCAGTAAACTCCACAAAATCTCTCTCTGCGATCTTGATGATTTTCACTAGAAAAAGGTTCTCCTATCATAAGACATTCAAAACCGAGTGAAGGTAGTTGAAACCATTACACTAAGGCTAAATAGATCATTATGGTTCTTTTATAGGGAACTAGTTTCTCCACAACTAAGTTCAATAAGCTGACACTTATCCATAAATGAGTATGAGCAGTCGAAACTCCAATAAATCAAAAGAGTTTGATTTCATTGTTTTGACTTGTTCTAGATCATAGTTGTAGTAGAAACTGACATAATATAGATATCCTTATTCAAAGATTAATGTCTTCAAATATTGTTAGCTTTGAAGTGATCATTTTTGTAAATGATCTTCAATATGAATAATAACAAATGAACAACAACAGTTACACAACAGTATGAGGGTGAAATATGTATATCTTTAAGGTGTAGCCTCTTTAGAAAATAGTAGAGTCACTTGATCTTTGCAACATTTCAGTATTTAGAATATATTCACATGAGTACATAGTCACATATCATCTATGCATATATTGTAGAAAATACACTGTCCAAATATATAGAATGCACAACTTTCCTTCAGTTTAGTAGATCTAAAAAAATCACCTGATAGATTGCAATCATTGAATAGATTCATAACTTTCCATAGAAATAGGAATGATTTAATCGTTTGAATATGAGTCTTTAAATTGATCATAATGTGTCTTTGAATTTGTTCTAAAATAGATTTGAATAGATATTTACTTTCATCATGATTGTTTCACAAATCTTGGTTAAAATAATGGATTTTGAACTCTGTCGTTGAATAATAAAATACAGGATTTCTTCATAAAAATGTCAAAACACAAAATGTAGGGTTGGCAATGTATGGTTTAATATAAATGTAGTGTTGATGTACCATATGTTTGTTTCTTCAACATAGGGTTTCTTATGAACATAGGGTTCCTTATCCATTCTTTCCTTATTTTCAAATGTAAGGTTCCATACTAATGTAGGATTCCTAAACAATATTTTTTCAATAATGCAGGGTATATATTCCATACATGGTGTTTCAAATGTAGGTTTTATTTCTTATGATATTCTTACTAACATAGGATATGAATAGTGTTTCCAGAATATGTTAAAATGAATTCTGGACACTTTAATAAATATTTCACATGGATCAATGACTTGAATATAATTCCAGAATAAATATTTCAATGAATATTAATTTCCATAAATTCAATTAATGTAATTTAATTAGTAAAAAAACATGCGTATTTGTGAGAATAAAAATAAATAATATTTATAGAGTATTTTTGAGATAATAAATGCCCAAAAATATCCCCCGTTTGATAATCACAAAACCCATGACCGAATTTATAGAAAATATAAGAATTTTTAACAAAAATGAAATATTTTAAGGAATTAATATTTGATAATAGTATTTCGAGTTCACATTACAATTTCATTGGATTGAAAACAAAAGTTAAACAATGTTGTGTTTACCCAAATTTCTCTCCCGTTTTGAGATATAAAAAAGTATGTATTTGAAAATGGATAGAAACACATTCAATGTTTCACATAACTATAAATGAATGTTATATCCTACTATATATAGAAATGAAACATATTTTCTAGCCATATAATTTAACAAAAATAATAATAAACTAGTAAAATAATAAATAAAAGTTTTGTTAAAAAACGTTTTAAAGCACACTAGCTATGTTGGCTAATTTTTTTTTACAAATCCTAGGACTGGATTATTGTGAAAGGGTTGGTTAAGAAGAGGTTTCAGGTTATGATGAAGCTTTATCATCTTGGAAATCTTCTTTGAACTCAACAATAATTTCTTATAATATTTTTGAAACATTTTCAGCTAGCTGTCATATCAAAATTATTATGTCCTATCCAATTCTTAAACATTCAACCAAATTGAATTTTATAAATTCATACAAAATTTCTTCTGTCTATAAAAAATTTAAAATTATCACTTAACTCTTTGAGAATCAACCTTTTCTAGTTTATTGGAGGCTATATTTTTGATAAGATCTATTTTATTATCTAATAACACATTAAGAGGTGCATTATTACACAAAAGTGATTTAAACCTATCATTCATATCAGACATAACTCAAGTAATAACTTGAAATATTCTGACTAAATATAGAGAAGTTGTTGGGGGGTAGAAGTAGAAGATCTTGATTGATAAACACTAACTTTTATGGATTCAAACTGAATTCCCAAATACCATTTTAAATGAGTGAAATTATTATTTGAGACAAAATATGATTTTAGTTTTCCAAACTAATTTAACATTTATCTCTAAGAAGAATCAAAATATATTCTGGATACTGAAGTTTCTCTTATATTCTAAAGTTGATCCTACAAATATTCAAATTCCTCTCTAGTAATAATTGAACTTATCAAATATTCTAAATATTTTATTGTATCCACTAACTCTCCTCACAAATATTAATTTTATTATTTTATCTTATTGAACTGAGAAACAAAATCATTCAATTTGATTTTTTAATGAATCAATAGATTCTATTACATGAACTTGAGACGTTTGACCTCTACCAACCAAGGATACAGATTTTCTTTACAGGTCTCACTATAGGAATAAAATTAATCATTAAGAACTTTTGTTAACTCAACAGTTTCAAAGGTTTTCTTTTCCATGGAATAAACTATAAATGAAATATATTGATTTTGGACTGACCTTATAGGGTCATCCACTACTTTTTGAGATTCCTCATCTCTTTGATTATTTTCATAGACTTTTTCTTTAGTTCGACTTTGCTGAAACTGATTTTAATATTTATTTAGAACCTATTTATCTTCTTCTATAGATTTTTTATTTTTTTGGTGAGGTGAATTTACTAGTAGCAGTAACCTCTAAATTAGGTACTTGAATTATAGTTTCCAGAACTATTGGTTCATCTCTATTTATAGGCCGAATGACATGATCCTAATCAATTAGTTTATAAAAATTTTCTTCAATATATAGAGGGGAATATCACACATATTTTGGGTCAGATACATTGTATCTGATTCAATGTCTCTTTTATAGAGTTTCATCTTCAATTATTGATTCTTCAACATCTTCTCCTTGAATTTTTATTGTAGTATCCAATTCCAAAATTCTTTTCTCCCCTTGAGCACTATAAACATTTATTTTTTGGTCTTCCGAATCAATAGGTAACCATTTTCCTTGAATTTTACTCTTGAAATAACCTTTCTTTCTTAGATTTACAACATTAAAAATTTTGCTGTGATGAAATTTGGAATTGATCATTATATCCCTGATTAAGCCTTTTTGAAGAAGCAACATTGAAAATATTCATCCATAGGGATAAAAAGACATCCTTGCCTCCTCTTGGAAATAGTGGTACATATACCTTAACATGTACCTTGTGAAATTAATATTGATATCACTCAACAATAGAAACATTATATATATATATATATCTTGATAAAGAATATTCTCTGGTTTAACAGTACTTGGAATTATAGATAACTGAATAAAATTGACCAGTGCCTTCAGGTCAGTGTTAAGATCCTTAACATACATTTTTCTTTTCATGGTGAAGGTGAGCAGAAAGGAAATAATATCATCTGATTTATATTCTTCATTTTTTATTGATCAAATATTAAAATAAAAAACCCCTTCATGGGTACATTTATAAATTTTGGATATTTCCACTAAAGTGAATGAAAAATAACTATGATAAATATTAGAAATAATGAAATCCTCTGTATCACCAAAACCTTAATTAGAATTTCTAGAGAACTTTTATTACTTATAAATAAACAATAAAATCAATTTTTTCCATCTGTAAAAAGAGTTTCTAGACCTTGAAAGGCTAGAGATTTCTCTAGAAGAAGATTTATCTGATTGATCCATTCAAAATGTATTACCTTTCCTTGAAGAATCCCCATATAGGTAATGCATTTATTTGATCTAATTTGTTTTCCTACTTTTGTCACAGATATTTATGAGAATATGAGAGTTGAAGGTTTCTAATTCTAGGGTTTTAAAAGAGAAATGAGAGATCTATAAGTCAAAGGGTTTAAAAATTAGAGGATTAGAAGAGAAGAAAGAGAGTAAGGGTTTTCTGATAGTTTTGGGTGAGGTGTTCTAGTTTCTCGATTCCATTATGTAGTATAATAATCAATTATTTATTTCAAAAGGCACACTTTTTCAAAAACTGAATTAAATCATAGTTTTTATTTAAATGAATAAATAGAAAATAGAATAAAAATAATATATATATATATAAATTAATAAAATAAATAAATTATAAATTTATTTAAAATTTAATATTCCTAACCCCCCTAAATAATATAGAAACTTTTAGTGAGAAGTTTTTAAGTAAAAATATCCGCATGTTGATATTCCTTATTCAGAAATTCAAAAGATATATCCTTTTTGAGAACATGATCTCTTAGGAAATGATGCCCTATATGAATATACTTGGTTCTGGAATGATTTATAGTATTTTTAGAAATATTATTTACACTAGTATTTTCACATATAATATGTATATTATTAAAATTAAGTCCAAATTCAAGTATGGTGTGTTTCATACACAACACTTGTGCACAGGAACTGCCAGCAGATATATATTCTACCTTGTCTTTTGATAAAGCAAATAAATGTTGTTTATTACTTGTCTATGAAAATAAATATTTTCTTAAAAAGTGAAAGGTTACTGATGTAGTTTTTCTATGTATTCTACAAACAACAAAGTCAGTATCTGAATATGAAATTAAATAAAAATAATAAGTTTTTGGGTAAATTAGATATTGAAAAAATAATTCATTTTAAATATCTAAAAATTATTTTTCCAACCGTAAGAAGGGATTCTTCTAGAACTGATTCAAATATAGCACATAGAAACACAAAAAACATTATATCTAGTCTGATAATAATATTATATAGTAAACCACCAATAAAAAATCTGTATAACATATAGTCAAATGGTTTTATAGATTCATCCATATCACGTTTTACATTAGTACAAATTGGAGTTGTATAGGTCATACTATTTTCTAGTACAATTTTAAAATAAATAAATAATCTATTTACTTTGATTTAAAACATTCACTTAATATTTTTAATAAATTTGAAATCATAAAAATAAATTCAATTCTCCCATCATACTCATTTCAAATTAATTTTCATTAAATTTGAAAAATCATAACAAAAACTTTTATTTGTTGATCCAAAAATAACATCATAAACATAAATATTCACTAATAATATATGTGTGAAAAATAGTTTTCTTAAAAATATTAGGAGATTATAATGCCTTAAAAAATCCATTTTTCTAATAAAAAGGAGCTTAATCTCTCATACCAAGCTCTGGGTACCTATTTAAGTCCATAAAGTTCTTTGGTAAGTTTAAAAACTAAATATAGTTTATGAGGATTTTCAAAACCTGGTGGTTGTTCAATATAAACATCATACATTAAATATATATTTAAAAAGGTATATTTAACATGTATATGATATAATTTAAAATTTATATGAGATGCATAAGCTAGAAGGATTTAAATTACTTCTAATCTAACAATGGGTGAAATGGTTTCATCATAACATATCCCTTCTTCCGGGTTGTAACCTTTTTCTAATAATCTTTATTGGTTTTTAGTAATTATCCCCCACTCATCCTGTTTATTTTTGAAAACCCATTTGGTTCCTA
Source organism: Viscum album (assembly GCA_963277665.1). Taxonomy (NCBI): domain Eukaryota; kingdom Viridiplantae; phylum Streptophyta; class Magnoliopsida; order Santalales; family Viscaceae; genus Viscum; species Viscum album. The sequence continues at coordinate 4,088,349 of OY728136.1, forward strand.
TCACTAGATAATCAGTTGGTCTATCTACTAATTCCAAAACTTTATTTCTAAATAATTTATTTTGATCTTTTTGAATATCCAATAACTAACTTTCATCATTTAAATCTTCTTCAATAGTCTTTGGTTCTAGTTTTTATATAATGGAAGAATATTTATCTAAGTTTCCTCAATTTCCTCTAGTTCTTAATCTTGTGTCTAGTTTTCATTCTAAAGGATGATCCTTCAAGATTCTAGACTATATAGTTAAGACACTTTCAGATTATTCTATCTCATTTTATTCTAGACTATATTGAATTTCATCTAAATTATTTTATAAATCATTATAAGTTCTTTCAAGCCTCATGTTGTTAAAATATTCATTAGATTCATATGTTCATTCTTTCCTTTTTCCAAAATGGTCAGTTTTATCAAACTTCACATGAACTGATTCTTCAACAATCCTTGAATTTTTATTATACACTTTATAGGCTTTATAAATACCAGAATATTCTAAAAATATTCTTTCATCATCTTTTGGATCAAATTTACCAAGGTTTTCCATAGTATGCAAGATATATACCTTGCATCAAATCACATTAAAGTACTTTAATTTAGGTTTTTTTATTCCAAATTTCAAAGGGGGTCTTTTTAAGAATTGGTCTCATTAAAACTATATTCATGATATTTAAATTTGTGATTGTAAAATCTTCTTAGAAATAATTAGGAAGGATATATTCATATAACAAAGTCTTTTCCATTTCATGAATAGTTCTATTACTTATTTCAACAATTCTATTATGTTGATGTGTTCCTAGGGAAGATAAGGTTTGTATAAAACCTAAATTTGGTAAAAAAGAATCAAATTATCACTTCTCAAATTCTCCACCATGATCACTTCTTAATGAAAATATTTTAAAACTGTTTTGAACAATTTTATAAAAGCTTTCAAAAGTAGTGAATAATTCACATTTATGTTTTAGAAAGTAAACCTAAGTAAATATTGAAAAATCATCAACTAGTATATAAACATTAAATTTTACTTCCAAACATACTGCCCTTGATAGTACCAAAAAATCTATATGTATAACTTCTAGTGGTTCAGAATTAGAAACTTTGTTATTTTATTTGAAGGATAATTTTTGCTATTTTCTGATTTGGTATGCATCAAAAAATCTATCATTATCAAATTTAAGACTAATAAAATTAGAAACAAAGTTTTTCATAGATCAATTATTTAATGAAAATATATTATAGTGTCCAGGTACTCTATTAAAGATCCATGAATTATTTTTCTTAGTAATTAAACAATTAACTTTATTTTTCACACAAGGAATTAAGATCCAAGGTATAAACATTTTCTATTCTAGGTGATCAAAATTTAGGAAGTTTATCTTCAAAAACAGAAGAATAATTGTTAGATAAATAAATATAAAATCCATCATTACAAAGTTGAGAAATACTTATCAGGTTGTGCTTTAAACCTTGTACATATAGTTATTTTTTTATTGAGATTGACTTTGGATCTCCAACTGATCCAACTCCAACTATATTTCCTTTTTATTGTCTCCAAAGGTGACTAGACCTCCTTCCATTTTTGTGACTATATATAACATTGAAGCGTTTCCACTCATGTGACTAATGTATCCATAATACATATACCATATAATTTTTTTTCTAGGGGTATTTTACTTGAAACAGAATTTAAACACATGTTTGTTTTAGTACCCATATTTTCATGGATCCAGCTGTGTTAACAAACAATGATTTGTGAATCCATATTTTCCTTATTTTACAAAAATTTATATTACTATAATTAAAAATATTTATAGAAATTAAAGCCTATTTTATTCCACTTTTCTGAGGATTTATTAAGTAATAATTACTAGAATAGTGTCCTTTTAATCCACAGTTAAAGCATGTAGATTTTTTAGATCTGGGTACAAAATATTTTTTGAATAATTTTGAATTTCACCCTTTTAGTATATTTTGTATTTTTATTTTTTAATAACAATTTTTATAAGTATTTCATTCAGATTATTTTCTCCTTTAGTTAAAATACTTGCAGCACTTCTAAAAGATCCGACTTCATGTTGAAGTTATTTTATTCTATTTTCATGAACAATAAAGTTCAGTTTAGATGTATTAAATATTTGAATTAGTTCTTCATGATATTTTATCATTATATCTCTCTCATATAAAACAAAATTTTGAATATTTTTTAATTATTTATGATTTTTTATGAGAGAATCTGGTTTTTTTTCAAGCATCAATAAATTGGAAAAAAATTTATATTAGAGAAACTATCAAAATTAGAAACCTAAGAGTAGTAAGTTTGTACATCATTTTCTTTTTTAGTCATGTATCACATGTTTTACTTTAGATTCTGGTTCTCCTTTTATGAACTATATTTGGAGGAGCTGCTAGAGTATTCACACACATTCTATAAATCTTTCAAAGATCCTTTTTCTTTATGCTCATAATAAGTTTTCCTCTAATTTTTCTTTTCTCTCTTTATTATTTTTTCATTTTTCTGGGGGAAACCAAGTCTAATATGACCCCTTTTCTTAAAATCATATAATATTACTTATTTAGTTCCTTTATCATCTTTCTTGAAGGATCTCTTTGAATACTCTTTTATTCCTGTAGAATTTTCTAATTTTTTTGGCTAATTAAGCAAGTTCTATTTCATAATCTAAGAATTTTGAATATTTTGATATTTTTACATCTTGTTTAATTTTTTTTACATTCTTCTAAGATATAACTTTAAGGGTATTTTTTCACTTTTTACTACTATCTTATGATATTCAGCTTCTTCTTGCATCTCTGATTCATACATCATCAGGATTCCAATCAATTATTTCATTTTCATACTTTTAATAGGTGATGATTTTCGAATAGTAGTTTATATACCATTCCATTTTAAGGATAATAATATAAGTACCATTAGAGATTGATCAGATTGAGTAAAAAGATCTCCCAAAGAAGAAACATCATTGACTATTTGTCAATCGTCCATTCATTTGAGTGATTCTTTCACCATCATTCATTTTGAGGGTTTCAAACTTTAGTTTAGTAGTATCATACCTTAGTTTTTTGACATTATCCATGACTTGGTATATAACATCAATTTTTTACCACATTTCATAATCCATGGGGCATTGATATACCCGATTGAATTCATCAGGACCAAGTACACATATAATATTATTTGTTGCATTTTATTTGATGTCTTACTTAGATTATTTTATAGAATCCCATGTTTCTGGTATATCAATAATTAAATAGGGAGTGATAATATTTGTATAAACTTTATATCCAAGATTCCTCAGATAGATGATCATTTGTTATTTCCAGCATCTATATTTATCACCATTGAAATATGGAGCATGAATCATAGACATAACTTCTTTAGGATCATCCATTGATATCTATGATTTGTATAGATCTTATACTTTTAATCGTACTATTTAATTATCACAAAATTTCACATATGATACCGATTTATAGGTTATATTTATATATATATATATAAAATAGGGGGTGAACAGTGTTTTTTTGATAATCTGGATAAATTATCACTTTAGTTTATTTTCTATTTATGAAAATATGAAGTGTTTTAATTTGTAATATATTTAAAAAGAGGATAAATAGAAGAAAAATAACACAAATGTTTTTATAGTGGTTCTAGGAACAATGATCCCCTTGTCTACTCCATCAATACTCTCTGTGAGATTGGTGATTTTCATGAGACAAGTTCCTCTAATCATAAGACCATCACAAATAAGTACAAGTAGTTAACACCTTTAAATTAAGGCAAAATAGATTCTTCTAGTTATTTGATAGGAAACCATTCTCTCCATATCATAGTGTAAGAATCTGACACTTTTCCAAGACTGAGTATAAACAGTCGAAACTCCAATAAATAAAAAGAGTTTGATTTTATTTTATTGAATGGTTCTAGATCACAGTTGTAGAAACTAGTAAAAGAATACAAATCTCTTACCTCAAAGATGAATGTATTTAAATACAGATATCTTTAAAGAGATATTAGTTGCAAATGATCTTCAATATGAATAACAATAAATGAACAGTATCAATTACACAATATTATGAGGTTGAAATATGTATATCTTCATATTATATCCTTTTTAGAAAATAGTAGAGTCACTTTATCTTTATAGAAATTATGTATTCAAAAGATATTCACACAAATATGTAGTCATATATCATCTATGTATATATTATATAAATTACCTTTTCCAAATATATAGAATACACATATTTATTTCAGTTGATTAGATCCACAAAAAATCACCTAACAGATTGAAATCATTCAATTTAAATTATCAAAGAGAGTCATAATTTACCATTGAAATAGGAATGACTTACGTCATTGAATATGAGTCTTTAAATCTATCATAACTAGCCTTTTAATTGTTTATAAAATACATTTGAATAGATCTTTACTTTTTTCAATAATATTCCACAAATCTCGGATAAAATCATAGATTTTGAACTCCATCATTGAATAGTCAAACATAGGGGTTCTTCATAAAAAAACAAACACTAGTTTGAAAAATTAGGTTTGAATACAAAATTAGTATTGATGTACCATATGTTTGTTTCCTCAAATGTAAGGTTTCTTTAAAATGTAGGGTTACTTATCCATACTTTCCTTATTTTCAAACATAAGTATCCATACCAATATAGGGTTCCTGAAAAATAATTTCATGATGATGTATGATATATATCCCATACTTTTTGTTTCAAATTCAGGGTTCATTACTTATGTTATACTTAAAAATGTAGGGTATGAACAATGTTTACATAATAAACTAAAATGAATTCTGTGCACTTTAATAAACATTCCTCATAGATAAATGACTTGAATATAATTACAGAAGAAATATTTCAATGAATATTAATTTCTTAAAATTTACTTAAACTAATTTCATTAGTAAAAAAATAAGGGTTTTTTATCAGCAAAATTAATAATATTTATAGATTATTGTTAAGATAATGTATGCCCAACTATTAGTGTGGTTGTAGGATGTTTTTTAATTCAATATTGGAGTATAATTAAAATTTAAATATTTAAAAAACTGGGTACATAACATGGTTTACAAAACCATGTGCCAATCATGTTCCCTTCACTTGGATAATTAGGGCACCGACATGGTTAGTTTTCATAGTTAGATAAATCATGTACCAAACATACAAAATTATTTTGTTAAAAATATGGAATCAACCACATCGCTTCTACAAGGTTTGTCCAATAGTGTGGAAAACTATGAAACATTCATAAACTCCTAAAAATTTCAAAATTTAAAAAATAAAAGAACCATGCCTCATAAAAAATTAGAAGAAAATAAATAAATAAATAGATAGTTAAAAGAAGGACCATGCATGAAAAATATCCCCACTATGACCCTTTCCCACCCATAAATTAACTAAATTTATAAAACATAATATAAGTGACCTGATCTAGAAATAATGAACCAACTATAATGCAATGTATGAGATATACTGAAAATATAATTAAAAAAGTTACACTCTGATCTGTCTCCAAATCATAGTCACACCCAACCACCTTGATCAAAATGGTAAAGGGATAGAGACCCATGATAGATCTTTATACCATTTCAAAAATATAATTGTATGGTTAATAGATAAGATAAAGAAAATTGAAAGGAATTACTAAATATTATGACCCAAATTTTCAATTGCAGGCACACCCATGACCTCATAGAATAATAATTCACTCTTTAAAATCGAATAAGTGATAATCCATACAAAGTAAAAAATATATCATGAATCTAGAAGGTCTCAAAAGAATAAGGGATAGAAAAAGGACAAAATTATTGTAATTTAGTTCACCAAAACACAATGACCCACATGGAAATCATAAAAAATCCATGGATGTATCAATATGGGTACTCCCCCCCAAAAAACCTCAATATAATCAATATGGGCTATATCCCTAAATTAGGTGAGGGTGATCTGGGAAATATCTTGAAACAATGAATCACAGTGATTTTAAACAAAAAAATGGGATATAACACTCACCCCAATCACTTTAAACTCGGATTTTTTTTAAAATCTGTTTTTTTCTAAAAAAAATCTGAAAAACGTTATACATTATTTTTTTTAAAAAATACGCAACAAAGGGGGGATCGAAGATGCTGCCTTTGTGTTGGTGTACAAATGTGGTATTGGCAATGCCGCCTTTCCATAGAAATATAAAGGCGAAATCGGTGATGCCGCCTTTTCCCTAAAACAATATTTTTTTATTTATATTTTTTATATATTAAAAATTTCAATGTATTATTTTTATGTTCGTATGGTTATATATATATATAAATAAAACATAATGTTTCAACATAATTTATGTTTTATTTAAGTACATGACTTTGCTGGCCTATATAATATAAACTATAAGACCGATATGAATGAAATTTTAAACATTGCTTAAAAATATAACAAGTAGTCAAAAATAAAAATAATTTCTTAAAAAATCTTGGTGAAAATTTATTTATAACCTTTAAAATACACCTACTTGAAACTTAAAAATGTTTCAAATACATGATTTTTTGGCCTATATAAAATAAACTATAAGACTGATATGAATAAAATTTTAAACATTGCTACAACATATAAATAGTAGTCCAAAATAAATATAATTTCTTAAAACATTTTGGTGAAAATTTATTTATAACCTTTCAAATCCACCTACTTGAAACATAAAAATATTTCAAGTATGTGACTTTGCTGGCCTATATAATATGAACTATGAGACTGATATAAATGAAATTTTAAACATTGCTTAAACATATAACAAGTAGTCCAAAATAAAAATATATTCTTAAAAAATCTTGGTGAAAAATTATTTATAACCTTTCAAATCCACCTACTTGAAACTTAAAAATGTTTTAAGTACATGAATTTTCTGGCCTATATAATATAAACTATAAGACCGATATGAATAAAATTTTAAACATTGCTTAAATTGGAACTCAATTCACCCCTTTCTTGATATTCCACTCTGACCAAAAAGAAATAATATTATTTTGATTTTAGTAGACATAAATCATGTAAAAAATAATGTTCAATCAATGCCCATGTCTGTGGTGAGGAGATTCTATCCCACATGGTGGTCTGCGAATAGGACATCCGTGTCGAGTGCGCAATGGAGTCTGATGACCTGGAGAAGGCTGATCATCGTGCACTAGAACATTGACTGGCGCATCCTCCATCTGCGTGTCAGTTGGAGGAGCTGTCAACTATATCTTGTACTTCCATCTGGATCCTTCTCCCACTAGGGTGGTAGAAGGACCTTCCTCCATCGTAGTGGGAAACCAAGCCTGCGATTGAGTTATACCCCAAGACGACGATGGATCTGGAATCCAAGGCTGTGACGGATCTAGAAACCAAGATGGAGAGAACTGTGGATATCCTGCCAAGAAAGGCAGATCCCATGCCACCTAAGGCACATTATGAATCAGCTGATCCTGGACTAGTAGAGGGACGACCTCTGCCTATGGAACAGGTGAGGCCCAACTTGTAGCACGACGCTGTCTACGTCACTTTGGTTATGGCTCCTCAGCACCAGCAGTAGTTGCAGGATGTTCCCTGGTGCAGGAACCTGCTATCTTCAATCCGGACACGCAAAGATGCTCTCAGAAAGTGCATGAAAATATGCCCTCACCTTTAGTGTTGTAGCATGAACGAATGCTCGGCTAAAGACACCCTCCTCCTCTACATAACTCATGCAAAAAATCTACTCTGCGTGACTTCCCTGTAAATAGATTCAAATGGAATTAGAAATCAATTAAATAAACAAACTAATGAAAATCTATTGACATACCATCCTCTGCATTTCTATGCCAGGTTGGGTAAGATACAATATAGACTTCAGTCTATACCATGGCGTATAGTCAACCTTCTCAAAAATAGATAATCAATTCGTTGGAATACCCTGAATACGAAACTCTACACGTCTGTTCTAGCAGTCGATAAAACTAGCATGTACTTGGGACCAATCATCATCCTGCCTCCCTGTCAGCTTCATCCCATGAAGCCGGTCTGTGTATGTCGATGGTAATGGAATCAGCTGAGTATGACAAAATTGGTGCATGACTCTGTCAGGCTACTTCCACTCAATAATATGGAAGTGAATGAGAGGCAATATAGCAATAACATCATCAATCCCAACAGTGCATAATGCTGGCAACTGGTCCGCAATACTTCAGTATAGAATCCATGAGATCTGAAATGACAAGTGATTTTTTCAAAAAAACACCTAACTAGAAACCAAAATTGATGCTATTATTAAATATGTTAGACAGTGATAGATTTTATATACATACCTGATCTGGTAATAGACAGTCCAACTATAGTCGATATATGCCCAAATGCTATCTTGGGACCACGTCAAAATTGTGTCACTGACACCACCTATAAAATACATTAATCATAGTGACAAATAATGAGAAATTATAGTCAATAACTCATAGTAGAATCATAAACCAATAGAAATGACATATCATACCAGCATCCACGCGGAGCGTCATGTAGCACATCCATCTCAACCGCCAGATCATCAAGGTTAGGGCAGAATGCTGGGATTCGCTCCCATGCCCACATCTGAATAAGGATGACGCATCCTCCGAGACCTGTACGGTCCCTATGGGATAGCCGGAATAATGATATATACGTGTTTTCCAAGTAGGATGATCCCCAACTATATGTCCCAGCAAGATCAAAGTTCTCTAGTAGGGGTAGATATATCATATGCACATGTATCCCAGAGTGATCAGTAAACATGGTCCCACCAATGAGCCATAAGATATATGCACATGCGTAATGCATGGCGGTCTGCTCATCATCATCATCCTGTAAATGTGAAATATGCGACTCCAACCAAGGAATAGATATAGACGATCCATCTTTAGCCCTACAGTCGGACAAAATATCATTGCCTAAAGTGACAAACATGATAACCAGAAGATTCTTCACTATTCTTTTCAATCTCTTGTTGAAAGTGTATTTCATATATTATCCCCTGTTGTATTCCGTATGATGCTAGTTTTTGTCTATCCATAAAGTGCTTCACGCATAGATATAATTTCTCCTACACTAAGGCGGTTATAGGCAGCTTGCGAAGCCCTTTGAAGATACCATTGATGCACTCCACACTGTTTTTCGTCATGTGTTCATACCTCTTCCCCCCTTCATATTCCAATGTCCATTTCTCTTTTATAATCCGCATCATATAATCATAAAATTATTGATTAGCCTAAATAATTTGATCAAAACATTCTTGAAACCGCCATTGATCCGACTCATATGCTACAAAGCATAGATGATATTTCACATAAATTGATTTTATCTTTACATTGAAATAGTAAAACAGAACGAATAGAATGCGTACCAAGCCTCATGATTGACTTCTTCATCCATTCTTTGTGGAAAGTTTTATGCACATTGCTAGAAATGTGTCTAATGCAGAATCGATGATGTGAATTTGGGTATCTCAATGTATCAGGATCTGCATTTACTGCCTCATTAATTGCTCGATGGTGATCAGATATCAAACAAACACCCCGAATGTTGGTGAAATGGTTGCTGATACATTCCAGAAACCAACTCCATGATTCATAGTTTTCTTTCTCTAAAATGGAAAAGGCAAGCGGAAGAGGTGAACGGTTTCCATATTGGGTTTCCACAATCAATAATACTCCCTTGTATTTTCCATATAGAAATGTTCCATCAATCTGAATAAACTGTTTGCAGAAACGAAATACAGAGTTACATGGAAGAAATACCCAGAACAACCGATGAAATTTAACACGAGATGGATCAAGTTGATTATCTTTAGACACATGTTTGTTTGTATCCAGATGGAATACATCTTGGTCACGATGCCTCAGTATGGCTAACAATTGCGACAACACCCGATATGAGTCATCCCAATCACCATATACCTTCAGAATTTGCATATGTTTCTCCATCCATTCCTTATTATAGGAAATATTATAACCGAATGTCTATTTAATACTATCTTACACAAGCGCTATTGGAACATCTTTACATGTCCTAATCATATCAACAACAATAGATGACACAAATTCTGCATCTAATGAGGTATGATCTTATGTGAGGCTTGGCTGAACGTAAGTATGAGCTGCCTCAATCCTTGAGATTCTCCAACATCCAAATGTAATGTCTTGAATCTACCTCAAGTGAAATATAAAATCATCCCCATAATTCTCACACCGTATAACATATTTACTATGACATGATTCGTGAACTCTATAGTTGAAGTGTCTCTCAATATAAAATCTCTTTATCGTGCTTTTTAAGGAATATTTACTAGGAACATTTATTCCAATATATACGCTTTTGTCCACCTCACTAAACCCATCTGGTATAACTCCAGGGAACTCAGTTTCCGGTGTGGGAATAGTATTTTCGAATTCAGGCATGCATGTCATTTCTTCTGACCAAGATGAAAAGAGTGGTGGATGATTTATTATAGGTCGATGTTGATGTACAACTAATGCATTTCTCAAAACCTCCCCCCTATCTTCCATTGGTCCCTACTCATCAGCACTGTTGTCACCATCTATTCCATCATTACAAAACCCCTTCATCGGAAGTCGGATTGACATGTATATCCGGGAGATCATCTAAGTTGTCCTCTTATGCTGCATCATTTAGAATAGACTCAATTTCATGGGGTGGACTGTCTTCAACCACTCTTGTAATTCTATATCTTCGTACAAGTGGACATTGTTGTTGTATAGTAGTAACATCAATGTATAACTCCATCATGGTACTGTCTGACCATTGAGAAAATAAATTAATTGCTTGGACCCACTGCACATCAGCAACCAATGGAAAATCTAGATGCTACAGTGTTGTCAGAAATTTCAAATGTCTATAGCTCATATACATGATCTCTTGATCGGGTCCCAGATTTAAGGAACCACGAATTCTCTTTTGAAGGTCACTTATGGTTACACAATCATCTGTACAAACCACCATAATTGGTTAGGTAATGTAATAAGATCCTTGCTCAGTTTGAATAACCTCCCCATAACAGTACACATAGTAAAACATGACTCTCTACGTCAAAAATGTTTCTTTCATAAAAATTATGATAGTGTAACAAATATTAACAATGATGTTTGACCATATGATATTTATTAGAATGTAATTTTTGGGTGCCTTTCTATACCCTAAAATAGACTACTGATGTTTGACCATATGATATTTATTAGAATGTAATCTTAGGGAGCCTTTTTATTTAATGTGTTTGTTCTTGTTCATTTCACTTTATATGTTCATAAATATCGTTAGCTAATCATTATATGGATCCATATTTTAATCCTATTTTATTTATTAATTATTATATAATTAATTATGTCTAATAATAAATATTATTTCTAAACTATATAATCTTTACATTTTGAAACATTTTCTTCTCCATTTCATTTTAAATAATTATAATTGTCATTTTAAACTCATTTTCTTAAAACAGATTTTAACTAATCAATCACTCTTTAATCACTATTTAATAATTATTAAGTTGTTCTTTAATTATTTATTCTTTAATAGTTAATCATATTATATTCATTAGTTAATTATTATTAAATAATAATAACTTTAATTCGTTAATTCTTTTTTTCTTATTTCATTCTATAACATCATATTTATAATTTTATCATTGATAAATATACTGATTTTATTTTTCTTTTCTTAGATATTTTAGTAGTTTATAATGAAAATATGAATCATCATAAGGATATTCCCTAGGAGTTTCAAACCAGGATACAACAAGACCTGTTATCGTGCACCAGTTCTCATTCGAGTCTAGCTCAAAGTGGTGTTTTCGGGGTTTACCCCAATGTACATCTGTGCTAGAGCCACATCCACTTGTTTGTATCTAAACATGAATTTAATTTCTTATATAACCACATAATCTTTAAGCTGCCAAAATTTCAAAATACTTAATCCTAAGTTAATATATACTTAATCTATACTACCTAACAATAATTATTTCAAACTATATATAACTAATTATAGAAACTAAATAACCAAATATTAAGAACTACCTAAACTACTTAAAAAATGAAATATTTGAAACTAAAAAGAATTAAATTAATTAAATAAAAACATTAAATTAAATAAATAAACACACCTTTAAATGAAGCTTTATAAAAACCTGCACAACAAATGAATTTTTTTAGAGGGAGAAAGAGAGAATTTAGGAGAGATTAAAGGAAGGATCAAGTGAGGAAGGGGGGGGGGAGCCCTTTTATAGGGAGTTCAGGCCAAGGCAACATCGCAAAGGCCACCTTTCCCCTCTACATAAGGCCAAAGGCGACATCACAGAGGCCACCTTTAGCCTTACCTAGAGGCAAAAGGCAGCCCCCTTGGCTGCCTTTTCCATGTCATCGATCTGTTCCAAAGGTGGCATCAACGATGCCACCTTTGCACACTAAAAGAAAGGTGGCATCGGTGATGCTGCCTTTGTGTTGTGTTTTTTATTTTTTTTAACCTAAGCCGGTTTTCAGAATTGTTTTTTTAAAATGCATATAAAAATATCCCTTTAAACTCCCAACCAAGGATTCCCATGTATAATCAATCAAAATAAGATCTCACCATAATCCCAAAAAACATATACATACCAAAAACTTAAGGAGATATCCCCCAAGTATCACAATCCAAAATGAATTAAAAAGGATGGACCTAATGAAAAACAATCAAAACTAGAATCCCCTCAAAAACTAAATTGATCAAGAACCTTGAATAGACGATCACCATGGCATTAAAACACTAAATACCTTTATATGAGACACATTAAAATAACATGGAACAGGAACCAAAAACAATAACAACCACATCATAATTAAAAAAAAGCAAATCTCCCCTCATAAAATACTAGAAACCCCATTTTCAAAATTAAAAATTTTCATATGAATCGTTTTTTCCTTAAAATAAACTTTTCACATTCCCCCACATATATTAAATAAAATTTTAGATCCCCTAGATAAAAAATATTCCACATCTCAAAAATAAAAAAGTCATGAATGTATCCATTCAAACCATTTTGAGCTCTATAATGAAATTTTAAATCTTAAAAAATTACTAAAAATAATTTTAAAAAATCAATTTTTAAATATTAAAGCCTTAAATTTCAATTTAAAATAATTTTAAACTTTAAAATTATTAATTTTAAATTAATTCATGGATCTAAAAATAAAAAAACATTTCAATTAATTTAATGGAAATGCCCATTATTAATTTCAGAACTCATTTTTACAATTTAAACCCACAATCCAATTTCAGGATCTCATTGAAAAAAAACCAAATCATATAAACATGACCTTAAATAAATTTTACACAAAATTTGAAGGAAGTTTTAATTAAATGGATTTAAACCCAAATTTTTTAAAATGGATAGTGGCTATGTATGAATTAGAAACATGGTTTGATAGACCATGGGACAATGATGAAACCTCCATAAATAGTTCATCAGAACCATTCATATAGGTTCCACATGATTTTTCAAGCCATGTGAGATACCAATTCCTCTAATTACACTTTCATCATCACCCAAATCATGAAAACCCAAAATTAATTTATAAAACTCCCATATAAATAGAAATGATATCAATTCAAATCGAAATGCATAAAAGTAATTAAAACAAAGATAAAATTCAAGAGTCAAATATTAAATTATTGGAAGAATAGGTTTCATCATGAGATTTGGTTCTCAGGAACCTAACCATGACCTACCTCTTGAGTCCCAATGATCTTATATCTAATATACCGAACATCCCAAATAACAATGGTGATTCAAGAACCTAGGCCCTCTAGAGAACCTAATATTTGATACCAATTCTTTATGAACTAGTCCAATCCATCTATTTATTGAATATACGATCTGGACTATGAAAGGGTGTGAGGAGCATTCCTAGTTCAACCATGCTGACAAAAAGTGACAGGGTAACTGATTATACTTTTTGGGATGGATTTATCCTGATTAAATAAAATTTTAATAGTAGTGGAATTGTGATTAAATTATAGAATGATTCATTTATATATTATATTCCTTAGAAAATAAGATAATAGGAATAAAACTTATATAAAATAGAAAAATATAGGATAAATCCCTTAGCTCTCATTAAACTTACTTCTACAAAATTTCCTCTTTAATTTAGCATCTATAAATCCATATATATAGTGAACCACCATTGAAAAATGAAACAAAAGAAGTATTGGCTAACTTGGATGAAACTATCAAGTAAATAGTAAAAATAAATACATATATATCTAACCAAGATATCTCATGTCATCAGATGTTACACTCCAACCACTAAGAAAAAAACCCTCTCTAGAAGTGGTCTGAAATAAGTGTCCAAGAAGTGGACCTCTTTATAGCTGAAATATGGACCTATATGATCCACTGAGCCTATAGACATTGAGTGGTGGAATAAGTGTGTAAGATAAATATCCATATATTGTATCACTAATGGGTCAAATCATTAAATTTTATGAATCACTCTAGAAATTATAGTTTAAAATACAATATTATAAAAATATGGATTTTTATAATTAAAAAAACATGGAAATATTTCTAAAACCCCCTTTTCGTAACCCAAATAGTTTAAAAACAGATTTATTTAAAATAAAACTAATACTAAATCATGATTTGTTTTATTATTGAAAAAAATTTAATAGTAAACTCAATAAAACCAAATAATTCCCTAAAAACATAAATATTACTATGTTTTAAAAGAATAAAATGGAAGTTAATACAATAAAACCCAATCTGTTAGAAATAGTTTTATGTAAGTACTAAAATAAAAGGATAACAGAAAGAAGAGAGAAAATCATGGGTAGTATAGTTTCCACTAGAATGTGTGCCTTGATTACGAATCAATACTTTTAGATGGATTCCATTGGATTTATTTATAGAACCAGAAATATCCAATGGTTCTGTATCCAAAGAGACCTTCTTTCCAAAGACAACTGTTCGGTAGGTTTGTTGACCTACAATACTTAAGAACTCACATTGGTCTAGAGGATGGGATGCCAGGCTCATCGTACCCTTGGGGGGGGGGGTATTATTTTATATCAAGGACTCTCTTATTGATTTAATACATGTTCATGAATCCTTATTAATTTAAAAAGTATAATTTAGGTTTCCCTTTGATATTTCCAATTAAGTTATTTAGCATGTATGAAATTTAGAATCATACATATGTACTCGAGGTTCTTCATTAATGGAGATATCCGTATGTATTTTAGGTTCTCCATTAATGGTATCCTCTCATATACTACTTATATATTCTTTAGTCTTTTGTTATAATGATGCCGGTTTTTAAGCCACTCATTGTGTCACTCTATAATTTAGGGTCATATAGGTAGAAAATATTTGTTTTGATGTTGGGACCATACCTAGAAATGGTCTACCAACATATCCTTGTGAAAGGAATCAAAACCCTCTTAGTTCAGTGCCACTTAATGGGACACATCATACCATTTAAGGTCATATACTAAGGACTTAATCATATAGTTTAATGTCATGTTGTAAGGATATCTAAGCAGAAGGTGCTTAGTTAATGTTTGGTGTGGGAATTAAACCTAAGAAGCCTAAGGAAATTTTAAAGGATATAGATTTACAATTTGGATTAGACCCTATTGGGAATGTAGCCTAGAAAGAACATGGTTGATTTAGAGTGTTGTGTTTGAACCTTAGGGAGGCTTCCTACATATCCTACTTTGAAGGGAATCAAATCCCACATAGTTCAATAAGTCTCATAAGGGAATATATACCTTTGAGAGAAATCAGTTGGGGCTTAGTACTAAAAGGGATTACCATATAATAAAGTCTATGAGATATGTATTAACTCATGGAGATTTAGGGGGTATTAATTTTTGGCTTACTCCTAAGAAGGATTCCTAGATTAAGGGAATTAGGGTTGGATTCTTGAAGAGGATATCCAGTGAGCTCGGGCCATGGGTGAAGGATTCCTATGTATCCCAATTATGGTGGGAATCAGAGTTATCCTAGTTTAAGAATTTAAAAGGTATGTGCGGATGTTGTGATCATCACTAATCTCTAAGCCCACATGATTCATGCTCGGAGTGAGAAACAATATAATGTGAAAGATTGAACAAACTGCACACTTTCTCTTCCACTGATGGAAGAGGTTTGGCCAACGGTGAAAGAATATGAGGTGATAGTAGGTGAGGGAATGGAGAAATGAACCCTTCAATGTGAAATAAAAATAAAGGCCATTAGGTATGACTTGAAATACTAGGGGATTAATATAGGAGTGGTGCACTCGGATGGGTCCCAGGAGAGGAGGGAGACTTTTCTTTTGTTGAATAGAAAAGAAAGTGTGACCCTCACTCTCCCTCCTAGGAACCAGAGGCTCTAGATCTTAGAGAATAAAAGGGTATGATATTGTCCCATCCATGGAATCCAAGACTAGTAACTTCCCAATAGTTTCTATAGGGTTAGGGTCCATGTGACTATATATATACAAATTTATAAACATCCCAAGGATCCTGAATCCCTTAGAATACAAATGTGGAAAATCTATAACTATAGAAATAGAAACCCAAGTGGAGGACACATTTTTGTGTCTCTACCAAAGGTTGGGTAAGTTTAGAGGTTTTGGTGGAGTTTTCATCATAATCCCTTTCATGAAAGGGATCTAAGTAGAAAGATAACCCTCCTCCATAGGTAGATTAGAAGAGTCCTTAAAAGATGGATCACCTAGGTGTACTATGTAGGTCTGCCACATAAGTATGCTACATAGGTGTATCGTGTAGGTACTAGGAGGAACTGAAAAAAATTATTAACATAGGTGAATTAAGACCATGGAAGTTTAAAATTTACTACCAGGAAAACAAAAGTTTGGAGAGATTTAAATCTAAACACCCCAGGTCTCCTTTGGTGTCTTTAGAAGAGCCCCTCATAGTTCCTCAAGGAATAGTCCTTCTATAGGTAGATTCTTATTTATAGAAGAAGGGTCCTTAATCAGATGTTTTGTATTTCAAACTTTGAAAGGACTTCAATATTTCTTATCCCAACTAATTATATATTCTATCGTGTTTTAGAGATCTACCTGAGAAAATTTAGGGGACCTGAGAGAAAGACCTAGGCAATGGGAGCTTCAAGAGTTATTCAAACTGTTTTCCATCCTAAAATAGGGATCTCAATGGTCCTATTTATAGGAAATTAATGGGGCTGGTCAAAAAGAGGTTGTCTGCTGAAGTCTTAGGTATATCCCTAGTGTGTATCTCTTTTGTGTAGGGGCACAAAAATTATATTTCCATGTAGGTCCTCTGTATAGATCCAAAACATAGTGGCTACACAGTAGGCTGTATGGGTAGAACGTGCACCAGTCTATTGGATGAATATGTTTTCCACACAGGTCCCAATTGTAGGTCTCTTTCATTTTATTTCCTTTAATTCAAATTTTTCTTCAATATTTTTAAATATCCAAAGGACTTCTGTATAATAATTTTTTATTCCTAGATAGTGTAAAAAAATCCCCCCCCTTATGATTGGATCTAATTGAAAAGTGGGTTGAGTCCTGAGGAATGATTATGGAGAGGTAATTCTAGACCGTGTAGGTCTTCCACGTAGCTACGTTTTGTAGGTCGGCAGTCACCTATATATACCCCAGTTCCTTTGTCATTTTCTGCATCCATGTTCTGAGATCTCTACTCTCGTTACATAGCATATTTTCTCATCTCTCATGCATTGTTCTCTCGTATAGGCCCCTTGAAAAATTATCAAGGTATAACTGTTTAACCAATAGAGATACATGGATTTTACTTTAATCTAAGGATCTATGTGGGAAGTCTTTGTTGAAGGACCCGTGCTGGGTACCTTGTCAAAGGACCTACACGGGTTCCCTCGTCGAGGGAGTTCCATGAAACGTTTCCTTTCCCAAAATTTTAAAATATTTAAAATTAAAATTTGAACTTCCATAATTAAATATTCAAATTTAATGTGGAAAATTTGGTAATTATATTTGTAGGAAATGGATCACATGATGACCGCAACTGAGGAAGCTAAAGTTCGTCAAAAAGAATTGATGAAAATCATTGGACTAGACTACTTTGATGTTATTGAGAGTACCCTACCTGGGTTGCTGAAAGGCTTGATTATATACCAATGTAAATATCTCTGAAGCCACTATCTACCACTGTACGGGTATGGGATTTTAGAATATGTCCACATTCAGGCTTATAAGAGACATTTTCCAAAGACTTGGTTTATCCAACACTTTAACTGTCTTTGAATGAATATTATTGTAAAGGGTATACCTCTTAATGATGTAACAATCTCTATTGGATTCATCCTACATCATAGTGGTTGTACTCTTGATATGATAGATCATGTTGTAGATCCAAGGCTGCATTGCTACAATTCAACTTTTCATGATTTTAAAAAAAGATCAGTCTAATAGATAAAAGGAAGATTGGGGCCTTTTTTATGGAGTAGAAGTCAATCCTAAATGGATGTGGGCATTTTGGGTAGACCATACTTGTGCAGAGTTTTTTAAAGAACTAATGAGTGTTCAAATTTATGAATCTATCTAGATAGAAAAAAATTATGTTTTCAAAATTGATTTTATTCCTGAATTACTAGGCTGATGGAGTTCGAAAATAAATTTATTCCACTTGATACATGGTGAGGTTGAAATTAGTCTATGGAATATCTACCAAATATATAGGGTTCCCATTATGGGAGAGATGTATGATGAATTCATTACACCACCACTAACATGGGGTCATTCCAAGAGGACGCCACCATTGGCTCATGAATTATTCAAAATTGCAAAAACATTATTGAGAGAAAAGAAATATTCTCATGCTAGGGATAATATTCACACAAGAGTATGGATGAAATCCTTTCTAGAACCAATTAAAGAAAAAGTTCTTACCTATGGATGTACTACCATTTTCCCAACTGTAGATAATCAGGGTATTTTAGGAACATACTAGCTCACATTGGAGAGAGGTGACTACGCACACTAGGGTTATAAAGTCAAGTCTGCTATTGATGTAAAGGTACACTTAACCTGCTTATTTCCATGTGGATAAGAATTTACATTCTTCTAGTCTGTGAGTCTGGTGACAGTGTAAGGTAGTGACATTTTTTATTGCATCGAAGTTGGTATAGGAGAAATATATTGGGTTGGAAACCCCTGTATTAGCAGTAATCTATCACTCCCTGCTACATTTGTATAATCGAAAGTCTCCATTTATAATTGTAGGACCCTTTCAAGTGTTTTTGGAATGTATTTTATAACATTTTTGCGCATATTCAGTGTTGAATTTGGTTATAATCCATAATGGTTGATTTACCCAATTTTTACAAATAGTCTGTAGGATTTTTCCTTTGAACCTGAAACCTGATTGAGTGCTGAGGGAACTAAATGCATCGATAGAATTCAACTTATTTCCTTTGGGTAACCCACAAATTGGAACATTTATTGATGATAGTAATGAAGAAAATTATAAGATGAGGGATTATATGATGAATTTCAGGTATAGCGTGTTATCAACTAGTATTGATGGTGAAATTATCTGTGCGACTTAAATAACTTATATTTTTGATCATCAGCTAAAATATCTTCAACAATCAAGAAATTTTCCTCCCACATATGTTATGAATGGAAAGAATCTAATGGTAGACCAAAAATTATGGATTCTGATGTCTTTAGAGATATACAAAATATAAATTATGCTACCTCCATTAGATGCATCAGTTGAATTAGAGGCTAGATATGATAAATCTTGGGATTCTTCATACCCTCAGGGGGATTTAACAAAAGGAATATATCAGGTAGAGTCCATGAAAAATGTTGTTCATAGAAACTTTGGTAAAAGTTCTAAATCCAAATATGATGTAGAGGTTTAAGAGGCTTTAGAACCTTCAAAACATCCTCCCATAAAATCCAATAAGAAGAATAAGTCCAAGGAAACAATACCTATAGAACTGAGGTGATCTAGTCACCATTGTGAAAAAGATATTACCATCCCATATACTGATTCTTCTAAAGAAGAAGGGAGGCATGAATAGGCCTTCCAATCAGTGGGTGTTGAGTTTTATCAATATCCAACCATATCAAAGCTGAATTATGTGAATACTTTAGCAATCTAGTACTAGGAAAATATGACTCGTGAACTTAGGGATGCATGGGAATTTCTCTAATATAGCCTTAGAATATAGGATATGGTGATATTAAAGAAGATTCTGATTTTCATCTGGATAGTAATCAATATGAAGTATGAGAGCATATCACGGAGCTAGAGGCCTTTATATATGCAAATGATGACCAAGTCCCAACCTCAAAATGAGTATCCAATATGATGGATTGAGGGATACATAAAGGGGTAATTGTTCACCCTGAATAAGAATGGAAAATTTATGTTAATACTGAGAATGCATTTCCCTTTTATTTTGTTTCAATTATGCTTCATCATCTATCATCATTAATCTTGATGGGATTGAATTTTTCAGATTGAAATTAGAGAATGAACCTCAGGAAGGGTTATTAAGTCACTAGAATATGGACCCATGGGCACCCCTATTGACAACATGGATGAAATCCTACAGTATCCAGGAATTTCTATATGATGGAAAACCATGAAGAAGGTGATGGAGATAGAAAATCATCAGCTGATACCTAAGGTCTCCATTGCTAAGAAGAGTATTTCAATCTCTCCACTCTCCTATGAAAACAAACACAAAAAAGAATTAAGATTGATCCAAAGTGTACATCTAAAGAGTGAGTATTCTCAATGTCCTCTAGTATTATAATTTTCTTGATACACCTTAGTGAACACATTCATCTTTTCATAGGATCTCTATCCCTTTCTTCTCTTAAGGGATTACAAATTGGTCCTTCAAGGATTGAGAAGGAAACTCCAGGGGAAGTACAAATTATTGCTGATAAATTTTTTACCTTAACAAATGAAGTGTCAAGGTATGTTGAAGCATCAGCTCCTATTTCTATAGAGAGAGAAAAGGGTCAAGGTAATATCATATTCATTTCCTTTAGAGATCAAATGTTGTTTCTAACATTCTTTTCTCCATAATATTTTAGATCTACTGCTTGTGCCAAAGGATCATACAACAATAAATGTTCATATTCCTATTACTCCAGAAAGAAGGGGTGAGGATCCTGGGCAATATGGGGTATATATCAGTGCTAATAATAACTTAACAAGACCTGATGAAATTTCACCAGTTGAAGAGTTAATGGAAGAAAATGTCATCAAATCCAATTTGGTCATCGACCAACATTTTCTGGATACGTTAAATGGTGAGGATTCTGTAACATAAAAAGCTGTATACACTGAAATGATGGGAAAAATTAATAAAAACATTGATATTAAAGGTTACATCATGAAGTTTTAAGACTTCCATGAGGAATTGAAAGGACATAAGTTCTAATTATTTCAATTTTCATTCATAATTGTTCTTTTATCTAATATTTCATATTGAAACTCAATTTATGTAGCTTTATCTGCAGAGAACATTTTTAAGACCCTTGATGAACAAGGAATCACAATCTATCCATCTTCAATTAACATTGACATGACATCAACTGAAAATCCAACATTGGGAGATACTCCATAGACAATGGTTATAGAGACTGGGAAAGCATAGGAGAATTATCCTCTCCAAGAATTACTTACTCAAACTACTGAATCTGGGAATATTGAGGAGGAATCTACCCAAGTAGTTAACTTATTAATAGGTAAATGTCATTGACTATCTTGATAATGCTTTATTCTTTCTACAATTTTGAATCTAACAATCATTAAAATCCACCATTTAGGTATTTCTACTCCCATGGTTCAGTATGAAGGTGAAGCTCATGCATTGGATCAATCAATAATGGAAGATGAAGTGCTTACTGCATCGAAAGGAACAAATCAAAGAACCTCCTTGAGTGATCTGATTCTAGAATATGTTCCTCATTATAGTAGTGAATCTGATTTAGACTTAGAGAAACAATTTTCTCTTAGTATTACATTGAAGAAAACATGGAGAACTATTTGGGATATAATCTATAAGATTTTTTTGGATGAGATGTCTTCATATTTTGGATGAATTACAATTTTTTTTAGCATACTAGAATATTGTGGATTTGATTATCATCTAGTTTACAATGAGGTGAAAGAAATCATTTGCCAGCAAGAGCAGGAACACAAATTTTAGCATGATCTTTCAAAGGCCAAACTGCTCACCAATGTTGAGAGTTTTTGAGATGCAGTATCCGAGGCAGAATCCAACCATAATAAAAATTTGATGGAATTCAATCAGAAAATTAAGGTGATACTAAAGGAAATGGTACATCTTCAACAACAAATACATGCTATTCAATATAGGCTTGAGAAACTGAACCAATAATTTTGAGAAGCTCAATTAGAAGGGGTAACTACCATTTAAACTACCAAAGATGCGCATATTTAGGCTAAGGAGGATGAAGCTGTTCAACTAACTAATCTTCAGCTAGTAGTTGATAGGGATTAAGAGGATATTCATTAAGTAAAGAGTCAAGTTGAAATATTTTTGTAATTTATGAAGGAGAGACTCTATTTTGTGGATATTCCTCCAAATTTTCCATGTAAATGATAAATATTTTATGTCCAATTATATATATATATATATGTCATTATCCCATATTTATTTCGGTAATTATAACATCAAAGATTATTTTCACAACATGGCATCATTATGCAAGATAATCATAATTACACTGATAGGAATGAGGGCGCTTTAACATTTACCTAAGCCAATAAACTTAGTAAGCACAATATTTTTGTTGCTAGGGTCATATTCACAACCCTACAAACTTTGTGACTTTTGGATTTTTTATTTCTATATATTTCCCAGACCATATAAAGTATGGATCTAGCGAGCTGAGACTCAACTTTTATCTAGAATTCCCCTTGTAGGTTTCCAGTACGGTGAGTATCATGTATCTTTTGGTAGGCAGTTTAAATTCATGCATGTTGGACTAATAAATCTAGTGTTTTAGGTCAAATAACTTTGATCATTAATTTTGAGAGTAAAATTTAATCAAATCTTGATGGATTGGAATGTCCCAATATTTTCTCAGATACTTCCAAGGGGAATCTTTGGTCATGATTTGATTGATTTTTTATGGTCACCAAATCTAAAATTTGAAGTATCAAAATAGAGGAGGTATCCTCTGAGAACAATGCTACCGCTATATGATAAACCCATTATGGGGGCTGTATTATGGAGGGCCAACTAAGGCATGTGCTGCATAGCCAAACAATGACATCTTTTTACTGAGAGGCCTGTTATGTTGGTGACTCATGCAAGCCCACCCAGGGGAATATACTGATTTTTCAAGTAAATGAGATCTCAAGAATGTTGACATTATATTATTGATAAACAAAGGGGGTTAAAATTTTTATGCCTCACTCTTATATGAATTTGGTCTACGAAGAAGGGTAAATTTTTTTAAAAAGGGGTTTTTCTGATATTCTTCGATTCAGCTTAAAGTTATGAATCAAATAAATTGTGATGTGTAGTTTCATGTCATGAAGCAAGGACATTATGCCATGAAGTTTCAAGTCAAGCATCAAGGATATTATGTCATGCAGTTTCAAGTCAAACAACAAGAACATTATGCTGTGCAGTTTGAAGTCATGAAAGAAGTACATTATAGGGATTTAATTTAATGTATTTAACTTTAACAAAAGGTTTATGAGTCTCTAATTTCTTGATAATTTCTCTCACAAAATACTACCATATTTAGGTATGGAAAGGAAGAATTATAAATTGTGATTTGAGAATTTCTAGATCTAGATAATGTCATGGAAAAATGGATAAAGGCATTAGAGGAGGTTTTTTCCAAGAATGAAGTTACCACTATTTGAAGAACCTGTTATGGGGGATGTATCATACATGGAAAAATTATGAATATACTGTATAACCAAATAGTGGAATCTTTTTTACTAACGGGCCTATTATGTAGGCAACTTATGCAATTACACCTATGGGCATGTACTACATAGTCAGGAAAAGGGATCTTTGTTATCAGACATTATTTTTCTAAAAGTCGAAGAAAGTTTATGGAGATTCATATTTTTTTAAAGCACAAAGTTTGGGTTATGTAGAACATTACCTGAATATAAAGGGGATATTTCCAGTCATTATTGAAGGTTATTTCAATATTCTTTGAACACATGGAGAGGAAAATTGTGTAAACTATGGTCTTGGAGGCTTTCAGTTCGAGAGAAATGATATGGGACTAAAATAAAATGGATGATCGCTTTAAAATAGGAGTTATTGTATATCATCATCAATGTTTGAAGGGTAAAAATAGGATTCTACCAAGAACAAAGTTACTGTTGTTTGAAAAACCTATTATGGGGTATGTATTATGTAGGGCTAGCTAAGAAATGTTCTACATGGACAAACAGTGGAATCCTTTGGATGACATGCCCATTATGTAGGCCAATTTTATGCAAGTCCACCTTGGGGCACATACTGCATTGTCAGGAAAAAGAGTTCTCAGGTATTAGTAATTCTTTCACACAAAACCAAAGAAAGATTATGAAGATATGAAAGTATTCAAGATTAAGATTCTGAAATATGAAAGGGGAGATGTTCAATGCCTAGAATAAATATTTGAATCAATATTGTCCATGAGTTTGGAGTCCCTTATAGAGATCTTACTCTTATGTATAATGGGAATATATTTTATTTCCTTAGAAGGCTCTATAAGTAGGGGACCTAAAATAAAGGGATTATATATAGATTTTTAATTGTAAACCAGAGATGGGGAATTTTCTGTTATACCATAACTCGAACTAAGATATAAGTCCTAGTTTTCACTATATATATCAATAGGATGAGAATCAATCCATGCATAGTTCTTGGGATACCGCATAGTTTAAAGTCACACAGCAAGGACATTAAAGGCTTTGATATAAATATAATTTAAATATTCTCATGTAGATATAACTCATACATGGGAGATAAGGGGATTTTTCATATCATGCGGCAATTGGGCCTAGGATTGAAGCTCTGTACATTACTACATATCTCATATAAATCATAATCAAGACACTTCCCATGCAGTTTAACATCCTGCAGTGAGGATGAAGGTGAATTGACGTGAAATGACTACATATCTCATAAAAAATGAGAATCATAACACATGTAGTTTTTTAAGGAGATCATACAGTTTATTGTCATGAAATGAGAACATATAAACCAAAATAGGAATTGAAATACCTTATTTATGGATATAAGTTATTTATCCAATTCCTAATCGTACGTGAGATATGCTCAGTGTGAGAAACAAAGAGTGGTAAAAGGTATCTTCTGCAACACAAAGTTATAACAAGTGAAGGGTAAGGGTATGATAATTATATGGTGGATGAGCCATTGTATAGGACCCAAGAATCACTATATTTCATTCTAAAATAAGAAATAATCCACATGTATTTCTTGAGATTCTTCCCCATATCAATCAAGTTTTTATGTGGGGAAGGGAGTTTTTTATTTTATTTACAAGCTAATGGTTGGGCCTAAAGGAGAAAGTCTAGGCATCACCACGTGTCTCATTAAACTGAGAATCAAATTACAATTCTTATAAGAAGTACCTATACAAATTTTATTTGTTTATAGGTAAAAGAAAGAGGGATTTTTCATCAAAATGCGACTAGACCCAAATTGGAGATCTAGGTCTCACTAAATATCTCATATGGATGAGAATCAAGCCACAAATTATTCTTGAAAATACCATTCCCCCCACCAATTGGGTTTGATGTGAGAGATGGGGGTTTTTAATGGATTCTGGAATAATAGTTAAACTTAAGAGACAAGATGGTATAAAGATCAAACCATGTATTCTAGAAGAGTACTCTCTATATATTTGGTTCATATAGAAAAATGGGAAATAAATTTCTTTATGATCACAACTGGGCCTAATATTGGTGATCTGGGCATCACTATATATCTCATATAGATGAGAAACAAGCCACACGTAGTTATTGAAAATATAATTCCCTGTACAGATCTGTCTCATAAACACACGAAATTGGGGAATTTTATTTTGTTGCGGCTGGGACAAATATTGGATATCTGGGAATTACTATGTATCTAACTAGAATGAGAATCAAGACAACCATAGTTCTCAAAAATAGGTCTCTATATAGATCTGATTCAAACATAGGTATAAATTGGACTCATGTTCTACTAAGGAGTAGTAATGATGTGAGTAATTCTTACACATGGAAGAAACTCATTTTTTTAAAGATCAATAAGGAATTCTAATTTGTGGTATCTTGGGGGGTTTCTTGACATCAAATTAAGGAGATGTTAACCATATAGTTTAATGTTGTGTAGTAAGGACAAATGATGTTATGCTGTTTAATGTTGTGCAATAAGGAAAAAGATGCTAAAATTTTGACATCATACAACATGGATGCATATGGTTCTTATGAATTTTAATGTCTTGCAATGAGGACATTACTCTGTGTGACTACACAAAGTACTAATTCAATAATATTACATTTTTTGGAGTTGTAATAAGTTTCCCATCCATTGAGATTAAGGAATAACCTCCATTAGAGTAGACCTTATGTATGTAATAAGGTTCTTCCTACTTCGGATCAAGCTTTGGAGTCTTATTTCCTAGTATCATCAAAGTCCTAAGGACTAATACAAATTCTTCTTAAATAAATGAGTATAGGAAAACTATATAGTTAAAATATCATTCTATTATGTTCTAATAGACTTCCAAATGATGCAATGTATACAATCTATTTTTGTCTAATCGTTCCATCTCATCAAATCACTTTTGAGACCACTCATTCATAGATAACTGATCACATATGGAAACTAGGAGTGAAGGAAATTGAATTTAAATAGGTAAAGCATCTTCTACTTTGTATACCAATGAGTATGGAGTTGACCTTTTGGTAGTATGGGTAGTAATATGATAATCCCATAAATCATGAAAAAGTTTTTTTGGACAAGATTTATTATCTTTATCCACTATTTTCTAGAGTATATTTTATAGGGTCTTGTTAAAAGCATCTATCTATCCTTTGGGTACTTAATGATAATGAAATAAATGGTTGAATTTTATATTGTGCCCCTGATATAACTTCTTTACCTCCACAAAATAGAAATTGATGTTGTTTTCTATCAGTATGGTATGTGGGACACCAAATCTTGTAATGATATTTTCATTGACAAAAGGAAAAGGAGTATACTACAAATGTGGATAGAAAGGCCATATTACTGGTGATTGTAAGGGAAAGAAATACAATACCAATGTTAAATTCAACAATTGCAGGGAGATGGGAAATTATGAAAATGAATGTCCTAAATGTCAGGGAAACTTACCTCCGAAAAGGCCAAGGGATCAAGGCCAAGATTATGCGATCACTAATGCTAAGGTTGAAGCTATGAAAGACATAGTGAAAGGTAATTTAATGGTTTCCTCAAGTTTAGAAAATGCATTATTTGATTATGGATCATCGCATTGTTTCATATCTTCCTAGTTTGCTAAGAAAATTAAATATTTCCAATTTGAAGTAACAAGGGAGTTGTCAGTAAAAACTCCTAAGGGAAGTATCATTGTAACAAAATTTTGTGAATCATTCCCTATAAATGTTATTTATCAACTGATCTCATTGTCATACCCATGATTGAATTTGATATAATCCTTGTTATGGATTGGATTTCGGACCATGATGTGAAAATTTATTGTAAGAAGAAGGAGGTTACGATTTTTGATGAAGATGATAAAGAACACCTTATCTTTAGAGCAGAATCATCACCAATAGATTCTTATCTAAATCCACCCCTAGTAGCTCAAATAAATTCAATTATTGGGGTTGAAGAGAATGAAATAACTGTGGGTGAGGAAAATAATGTTCAGATAGAGGATGTACCTATTGTTAAAGAATATTTTGATGTGTTTCCAGAATATTTACCTGGACATCCTCCAGAATGAGAAATTAAGTTTTCCATTGATTTAATTCCTGGATCAAGGCCCTTATCGAAGACCCCTTATAGAATGGACACTATAGAATTAGTGGAACTAAAGAAACAACTAGATTAATTGAGTAATAAGGTATTTATTCACCCCAGTGTTTCTCTATGAGGGGCCTCTGTTCTTTTTGTTAAGAATAAAGATGGATATATGAGGTCGTGAATTGACTACAGGGAGATCAATGCTTTAATAATAAAGAACAGGTATCCCCTACCTCACATTGATGATTTATTCGACCAACTTCATGGAGTACCACTATCGATTGTTTCTGATCGTGATCCCTATTTTACATCAATATTCTCGAAAAGTATTCAGAAATCCTTGGATACTGAGCTTCGTTTGAGCACTGCCTACCATCCCCAATCTGATGGAAAATCAGAACAGACTATTCAAACCTTAGAAGACATGTTGAGATCATGATCACTTGACTTTCAAGGTATGTGGGATCAATATTTACCTCTGGTATAATTATCCTACAAAAATAGCTTCTATTAAAGTATTCATATAGAACCATATGAAGAATTATACGGAAAGAGATGTCTCACACCAACCTGTTGGGATGATGTTGGTGAATGAAAACTCGTAGGCCCAGAACTTGTGGAGGAAATTATAGAAAAGGTGAAGGTAATCTAAAACCCCATCAAAGCATATCAAAGTAGGCAGAATATCTATGCTAATAACTGAAGGAATGATTTGGAATTTCAGGTAGGAGATCATGTTTTCTTGAAGGTATCTCCATGGAAGAGTGTTATACGTTTCGGTAAGAAGGGTAAATTGAGTCCAAGGTACATCTGACCTTTTTAAATCCTTTAACTAATTGGGGTTGAAGCTTACCATTTGGAAATGCCACCAAGTATCTCCAAAGTTCATGATGTGTTCCACGTATCATTGTTGAGAAAATACATGCCAGACCTAATGCATGTACTAACCTATGAGGAATTAGAACTGGAACCTGATCTTTCTTATTATGAAGAGCCTGTCAAAGTTCTTGATACAAGAGAACAAGTGCTAAGAAACCGGATGACTTGTTTGGTGAAAGTTCTATGGAGAAACCATAAGATGGAAGAGGGGACGCGGGAACACGAGAAATTATGATGACAAACCACCCCAGTCTTTTTATGCAGTAATACTCTAGAAATTTCGAGGACAAAATTATTTGAAGGAGGGTAGAATGTAACACCCCAAGCTTCCAAATTACGCTTCACTTTGAATAATACAATAGCGTGTGTTGTACGCAACTTCAAGTTCTAACACACTACAACCAATAAAACTAGCCATTATGAATAGTGATACCCAATTTTTGAAACTTTATAAATTTTATCTTTCAAAATGGACTTCATTTTTGGACTTGGAATATCGAAATTAGCTTAGGGTGATTTTTTGGTATTTTTCTGAAAACTTTCAATTTTCTATGAATAGGGAAAAACACTGAGTTATAGTTTAAAACTGAATTTTTATTTAAAGTTATTTTAGGTCAAAATAGGTACATAATACCTATATAAGTTCAATTTAATTCTTCGGAGTCATTTTATAATAAGTTTAGATATATAAAAATTTTATTGAGCGTTTCACCGTCTTTTACCCACCTCCTAGGATAATTTGCAAATTCACATAAAACTAAATTTTACCGCTTCTGTGAGTGTAATTTCAAAAATCCGAGAGACATAGTTGATATCAGTAAGTAAAATGTGGTTCAATGAGAGGAAAATAATTTTTTGTGAATAGTATCTTTTTACTTTTATTTACCACGGTTAAAAGTAAATAGGGTAATTAAGGGTAAAAATGATATTATTATTACCCTAACGCATGTCCTAATTATATTGGATAAGTATAATTCGACCAGAAACAACCTTAGGAATAAAATAGGAACCTATTTGGTCCACTTGGTTTAGGTTAGGACACTTATTATTAATTTATTTAAAGAAGAGTTAAAAGAGTTAAAATCGAAGTTTAATAACTAAAATATTTTTAATATAGGGTTATACATAAGATAAATTCGTCTATAAATATTAATTAGAAATATATAAATATTTCCTACATAATGGTATTTTATTTATATTTTTTAGACATTAAATAATTTAATTTATTTATGACACAATGATGATGTAGTAATTACCTAATTAATAAAATATTAAAATAATTGATATTATAAATATCCAAATAAATGTAATTTGAGACTTTTTATGAATTACATTAATTTTATAGTTTAATATGACATATTAGGGTTAGTTAAATGAATTTGTTTCGAAGTAATAATTTTGTTATGAATTTAGAAAAAACAAAATACCAAATAGTGCCAAAATTGACATAAAAGAGTTTTTAAAACAAGTATTATATTATTAATTTATATTCTATTCCTAAAAATATAAGGTTTGGAACAAAGACTTATATAATGATAGGTGTATCATTAATGAACCACTTGGTGTTCTCTTGTAGGTTTACAGTAAGTTTATTAACCATATAATATAAAAATAAAAATAGACATGGTAAATGTCAAACTATTTAACTAAGAGTTATATATAAAAGATAAGCGTAAAATAGTGACCCAAACCTGTCTAAAACATATTGGTTTAGTGGTTTTTGACCCTTACCCACATTATCTTTTAAAAAATCCATTTTTGAGCCATTATAAACCTAAAATAATTTTATTATAAAATAATATTTCAAGCTTTTCCTAAGGTGCCCCTCACCCCTCTTATAAAAGGGAACTCCCCCTTCCCTCTAATTCACACCTTCAAAGCCATTTGGATCGAAAAAACTCTGCCAAAATACCCACTCAACAGTACTCCCTTCATCCTAGGGGCTTTCCTTTAGTCAGAAAGCCAACCTAAGGAGCCCTTCTGATCAAATCAAAATGAAGAACTCGAAAAAGAGTTAAATATCTCACCACCTCTTTCAAGTTCCTTTCTTCTTACACTTACTTTTTATTTGTTGTTTCCATTCTAAAATAATATCTCCAGTATATTATATATACTATGATGTTATTATAAATATGGTACAACTAAATTCATTATTCTATCCATCCTTTGAATGACATGTCACCATACATGTGTACGTACAGCTTATTGTCTCCACGTCATGGTGTAATTGTTATTCAATACATTATTATATGGATGGGTATAATAATGATGTGTAATTAAGGTAAATAATAAATATAAAATGATAATGATTCTGTATATATGATATACCATTTGATTATATATTATTTTAATATCAAAAGTATGATATTGTCGCTCGTGCGTACGTACAGATTACCATCTCCACGAACGCGATTAGATTCATTCCCCATCGTATCCATTAAAGACTAATTTTAATTTTATGATTAAAAATAATGTAATAATACTTGATATAATTATAGATATGAATAATATATGTCTCATCTAGAACAAGTATGACTCACATAACAAAGAATATAAAGGAAAAAGAATCAGTTAACACCTGAAACGACGATAATACAAAGATATTATTAACAATGTAATGTTAAAAGATCCAATATGATATCATATTAATGTATATGATTATTATATAGTTTAATAACAATTATTTCAACATTATACAGGAGGTTAACCTACCATCGACCAAGGAAAATTATAAGGTAAGAGTTAATTTAACAATTTCTTCACTATCTAAGGTTGTTTTACGTAAGTATCTACTGGGACCTCTTTATCATCCACATCCATGTTTCTTAAAAATGCATTTCAATTTTTTTACTATTTACAATAAAATGGGTTAAATCCATTTATACCCTTATATGTTTTGGAAGGAATATTTCCATCATTTTCCAAACAAGTTACTTTTTGACCTTTTCTACAAATTTAAGGTAAGAATGTTTTTTTAACTTATACGGAGGGTGCGGCTATTTTCTGCCATTATAACATCATCAAAGATTCCCTTAAAAACTTATAAGAATATTTTCAAAATAAATGTTTTTGATATAATTATTTGACTCTTAAATTATTTCAAAATTGAAAGAGATATTTCTCTAAAAAAATGTTTTGATTTCATTTATGTCAACATCATTTGGTGGATTTTATGTTTATTTGAAGTTGATTTTTTATGATATAAAACTTACATATTTTATTGAATGTATTGTGATATGTTTGACCGTGGATTTTCTATTTTTAAATAATTCATGGTTGATGGTAAAAGTTTCAAAATTCCGTATTCTAGTTTTAATATGAATGTTTATGTTATATTTCAACCTTTTCATATGAGGAATGTATTGGACTTAGTAATTGATAGGTGGAGCCCACTATAGCTCCTTGATGTGTCGGCAGGTCTCATGAGACAACTAGATGTGGAATTGGCTGATGCCCTTTCCCAATTTGATATATGGTTTTGGCTGAGGCCTTAATCATTTTTAGACATCTTGGATGAGGCCTTGAAAAAATGATTCAGCATGTCTGGCATTATACATTCCCTCATTATGAAAATAATATTGATGGTTCATGTGGTTATTCTACTAGTAGAATACCCATGACTATGTTTTATTATGGCATTAATTACTCAACTCATATTTCTTCCATAAAGTATTCATGTTTATTATTTGTAAAGGCACTTGTTTTCAATTATTCACCATGAATATTGTTTGTGTTATCTTCTGCTAAATTACTTACCCTTACTGAGCATCTGAGCTCACCCCTTTCTTATGTTTTATTTTCCAAGGATCCCAAGAAGTGTTTTATGTTTGAGATGAAGGGTTAAGCTAAGGTAACAATGGAATTATCAAAGGATATTTTTTTGTTGTATGTTAGAAAGTGTAATGTAACATTCATGTATGTAATCTATTTTCCAAGACTGCTAAACTGATTGGTCTTTCGAGACTTGATTCCTTGTAATCCTGCCGATAATATGTAATAATGCACCGACTCTAGGTAACTGGGGTCTAGACATTACAATTTAGACCAAATGATTCCAAATATGGAATCCATTTTTCAAAATTTAAAACACAAAATTTTCAGTAATTAAATTAAAATTAATCCTTTTTTCGGAAAGAGAGAACGAGTTTTAGAAGCTAAAACATTGCAAAAGATTGAATTATTTTTATATATGAGTTCAATGTAAAATTAATGACAATGACATACGTTATACTGAATGATAAAAATATATTATATTTATACTTCAAAACTATTCAATATTATTATTTAACCATATAAATTATTTTGATGGGAAAAGTCTTTTTCACAAGATATTTAGTGTAATTTTACTATTTATCAAAAAATGAAAGTTATCCAAAAAATATCAGAAATTCATCCAAAGTAAATTTTTATATCTCGCTTCAAAATAAAATATTTTTTGTCATATATAAATTATTAATGTGTCAAAATATTAGATTAAAAAGGTTTATCCATTCAAAGGCGTAAAATTACCCGTTAAAAAAGGTTTTTATAAATCAAATAGTGTTTATTCATACCCTACGACTAAAATATTTATTAGATGAATATAAACAATATTTTATTAAGTATATGATATATATATATATAATTAATTTAATTACCAAAATTAATTCACTCAAAAATATAAATATCAAATTAATTTATATTTTTCATAAATAATTGATATCCAATGAAATCACAATGATATTTCATATGTTAGTTATACTTATTACCGCTAACCTAATGGATAGGATATAATGGAAATTTTATAATAATGGTGTCCCATTGTTTTTTTAAACTCACGATTGTGTTCAAATAAATATATTAAAGAATAAAAATTATTTAAAGATAATATTTAATAAAAACATTCTCGTGTTACATTCTTCCCCCCTTAAATTGAATTTAACCCTTGAAATTCATCACTTGGAAGCAAACACAAGAGGATAGATATCCATCATCATATCCTCAATTCCCAATGTAGCTTCTTCAAATGGGTGGTTTCTCCAAAAAACATTAACCAAGAGAGTGGTCTTGTTTCATAGAACTTTTTTGCTATAAACCTGAATCTCTATTGGTTATTATTCATAAGAAAGATCTTGCTCGAGTGGTATAACTTTTGAGTTTAGTTAATATAAAGGATAAGGTATGTACTTTCTCAGGAGAGATACATGGAACACATCATCAACTTGAGAGAGATTATGAAGAAGTGCCAATCGATAAGCTACCTTCCCAACACGACCCAAATTTTTAAAAGGACTGATATACCCATGGCTCAACTTTCCATTCATTCCAAATCTCATTACTCTCTTCTAGGGAGATATTCATAGAAACACCTTATCACTAACTTCAAACTCTAGGTCTTTTCTTCGGTTGTCAGCATAAATTCATTGTCGACTATAAGCTATTGTTAAGCTTCGTTGAATATATTTGACATTTTCTACCATTTCATCATCAAGATCAAGTCCTAATAGCATTATTTCCCCAACTCCAACCCAGGAAGTTGGAGTTCTTTACTTATTTCTGTAAATGGATTCCTAAGGTGCCATATGAATACTAGAGTGAAAGATATTGTGGTAAGAAAATTCCACCAAAGCTAGATGTTTATCCCAACCTGCTTTTAAATCCATAGAGAAATATCTAAATATGTATTCCAAAGTTTGAATTGTCCTCTTAAACTGACCCTCTTTTTTGAGGATGATAAGCAGTGCTGAAACTTAACTCTGTGTTCCGATCATGATGAATATATTTCTAGAATGTTGAGGTAAAACTTTGATCCCGATTAGATATAATGGAAAGTGGTACTCCATGAAATATTTCCACTTCCTTCACATAGATCCTGACAAGATGATCAAGAGAGAAATCCTCTCTAATAGAAATGAAGTGTTCTCACATCTTAAAGTGGTCAAATATAACGTAGATTGCATTATTTCCATTGGATGTTTTGCAAAGTCTAACAAAAAACTCCATAGTGATGTTTTACCATTTTCATTCCGGTATGGGTAATGGTTGTAACATCCCCTTTGAATTTTGTCTCTTAGCCTTAACTTACTGACAAAACAAGCATCAAGAGACATATTTAGTGACATCTCTTTTCATGACATCCCATGAGAAATACTATTTCAGGTCCCAATACATATTATTTCTTCTAGGGTGAATAGAGAATGAAGAACTACGAGCCTTATCCAATATCTCCTTCTTTAATTATGGTATTGCAGGTATACAAACCTGGATCCTGATCCTTATTATTTTATCACAATCAAGGTTGAATTCAGGAAAATTTCTCACCTTATTTTTTAGTTTTATATTTTTCTTTTATGCCTAATTAATATTAACTTGTATATATGGTTGAAAATTCATTTGAGAATGATAGGATTTCACCATTTCCTTTAAAAGTTCAAGATCAATCCTTTGAAAATCCATAAATATTAGATTTTTGTGATCCTCATCATGAATAGGATTGTATAGTCTTATTAACTCAAAGTATTTGGAACCTTGTTCACCTTCCCAAGGTGGTAATGTATTGAGCGGTCATAATCTTTAATCAACTCCAACCATCTCCTTTGGAACATATTCATCTCATTTTTTGTGAAAATATACTTTAGAATTATATTATCAATGTAAATATCATACCTTTAACCATAAAGATAATGCCTCCTAATTTTTAATGCAAATATTACCACAGCTAACTTCAAATCATGAGTTGGGTAATTTTGTTCATGGATTTACAACTTCCATGAGGCATAAGCTCTCACCATATAATTTTTCATGATAACACATCCTAGCCCCTTCTTGTATGCATCACTATATATCACAAACCTTTATCCCTTACAAGGTAGCGTGGGCACTAGTGCACTGGCTAACCTATTTTTTACCCTTTTGAAATTCAATTCAAATTCCTAAGTCCATAAGAACTTAAGTCCTTTCCAAGTCAACTTGGTGAGAAGATTAGATAACCATGAAAAATATTTCACAAAATGTCACTAATATCCCTCCAAAACAAGAAAAATTCAAGTCTGAGTTACCTTTTTTTGTTCAAGACCAGCTTTACAAAACTTATGTTTTTGATGGATCCCTAGATATCGCTTATCTTCAGATTATGTGACCCAAAAATTAAAATTTCTGAATCCAAAATTCACACATGATAAATTTTTCAAAAATCTTCTTATTTCCTAGGGTCATAATTATAATTATCATGTGGTCTTCATGTTATTAATTTCTCTTTGAATTGAAGAGAATATCATCTATAAATACCACCACAAACTGATCAAGATAGATTCTAAATACTCTATTCCGTAGATCCATGAAGATAGTAGGGGCATTAGAAAGACCAAAAGGCATCACTATAAATTCAAAGTGTCCAGACCATGTATAGAATTCCATATTGGGTATATCCTCGTTCTTGACCCTTAATTGATGATATCCCGAACAAAGATCAATCTTGGAAAAGTATTGAGATCCCTCTAGTTGGTTGAATAATTCATCAATGTGGGGAAGTAGATATTTCTTCTTGATAGTGATATCGTTATGTTCTCGATAATCAATACAGAGTCTCATTGATCCATATTTCTTCTTAAAAAACAGAATAGATTCTCCCCAATGTGACACACTATGGTGTATTAATCCCTTATCAAGATTCTCTTGGATTTTCTTCTTAAATTCATGTAACTCAATTGGGGACATTCTATAAGGTGTCTTTGAAATAAGCATAGCAACCAGTATGAGTTCTATTGAAAACTCAACATCACAATTTGGTGGAAGAACTGAAAATTCCTTCAGAAAGAAATCATCAAAATCCGGTACAATGGGTGTATTTTTAATCATGAGTCTCTCCCCAACCTTTTGAGATAAATAACCATCATTTATAGAAATCAAGACCCATAAAATGGAATAAATTTACACTGGAAGGTTATATTAACCCTTGCATCAATAGATGATCATATATTGATATGGAAAAGGAAATATGACTTACCTTCCTTGGAAATTGATATGTGATTCAAATATGGAAAGCTGATCTATGCCAAGAATCACATAAAATTCCACTAGAGGAAGGTTAAAAAGATTTGTAGGAAGAAATTGCCCATAAAATTTAACCAGAGAATAATTATAATCTTTTGATGTGACTGTTGTTCCATTAGAAGTTTTTAGAGCTAACTACAAATCTAATTATTGAGGTAATACAATGATACCCCTAGAAAATTATTCAGTAATAAAAGATTGGGTGGATCCAGAATAAAATAAAACATTTTATACTTTAGATTGGAAGGTAAGTTTATATTTCACCACTTCATTATCATACTCCACATCGCCGATATTGATTTCATGTGAATTTAATTTTCCTTTGGACTTTAGATTTTGATGACATCGATCAATATCAATAACCATTAGATCAGGGTATTGATTAGAATAATGCCCCATTTCCTTTCACTTGTAGCATTGAATTTTATGAGTTTCATTCATTATAGACATTTCTCTATTCACATCATTATATATATTTTTCCCATCACTTCATCATTCAACTACCCAATGACCTTTTCTACACTTAAAACATTTAGTAGACCCTTTATGAAAATTTCCTCTATATTTATTTCCACACATTGAGTATATGGGAAAACTCATCTTATTTTCTGTGTGGTATTTATATTTTCCATTGAATTCCATTTTTCTATTCTTATCAGTCCCATATGACTGATGGGTTACTACAATCTCCATCTCAACCATAAGATCACATCGAACAATTTCCTCATAGCTATTAATGTCCCTAATGTCCAATTCCTTTTGGAGACTTGGTTTTATGCCACCAAAGAATAAATAAATTTTACTATCAGTTTGGATAATAATTCCATAAGTGTACCTTGAAAGTCTTTTAAAATTTTCTTTATAGGTACCAACTAATTAATCAACCTTTAGATTAAGTTAAAGGAACTCCTTCTCTAACTTTGTTCAAAGAATATAAGGAAAGTACTTATTGAAAAATATATTCTTGAACTCTTCCCATTCCATGGAATCAAATTCATCTTTTTAACTTGTATTCTTGATAATATTCCACCATTGATCAGGTTTACCTTCCAAATGATAGACTACTATGATGAGTTTATCATGTTCATAACGTTTTAGAATTGAAAATATATTTTTAGGGGTACTGATCTATTGTTTAGCCACTAATAGATCAGAAGAACCACTGAATGAAGGTGGATGTTTCCTCATGAAGGAATCAACAAAATATTGGTCCCTCCTTTTCTCATTTGGAAGTCCTTCCTGATTCATAGCTTGAAATATTTGTGTGAGTATGGCTATAATATTTTTTATTCCAGATCCCATAACATTTGTTTTCTTAGGGGGATAATCATTGCATTTCCTATCACATTCAACATTAATGCCGTTCCTTCTGGTTCTATCTATTAACTAAAACTAAGAATCATAGAGTAAGAAACACTAATCATAACAGGAAAAAAACATGATCAAGAATTAAATTTTAATTTAGGAAACATTATTTTTTATCCTAGGTTATTCATGGTCATTTTTAAAACACTAGGATTATAACCTATACCTAGACATATCCTTAGGGTTCTTACTATGGCTTTCTCATCCTAGTTCCAAAGGTTAACTATACCTTTTCTTTGATAAAAACTATAAAGACCCATATTTTACATAAAATGATATTACATTAAAATTGAAGAATATTTATTACATAATATAATAAAATCCATGACATAACCATATAGGTATAGTGTCTTTATAAACTTGGAAACATAAACACCTAGTTCATAAAACAACTACATTGTATCCCACTTATTTCTTCATTACTTGACTCCTTTTTTACATATTTTACTTAATACCCTTCTTAATGAGCTGTGGAAAAGAAACATATGATAGGGTGAACTAAAAATATCAGTAAGGGAAAATAAGGGAAATTTCAATCATATAACAATCATAAGACATAAGAACATAAAATTTGGAAATATTATCCTGCTTATGAAAGATCATGATATCATGTCATGGGATAAAAGTTGATAGGAATTAATGGACAAAATCCAAAATGCAAAAAAATAATACATGGAGTTTTCTGGCATACAAAAAATCATATAAAATCACTTAATACTAGTCAAGGATAAATTCCAAGACCATCATAGTAGACAAACTCCATTACTGAACTAGGTTTACTTACCATTCCAGTAATGTATCTCTCATTAGATATAAATATTTATCCAATGAATTGGTGGGAGATATTGGTCCCACCCATCTCATAATGAAATAATTATTATATCTTCCACAAAAACAAAAACTATTTATTATGGGATAACAAAAGGAACAAAAAAACTGATTCTTAAACATTATTTCATCATAATCTATGTAAAATAAATGGATTTCATAAAAATAATTCCATCATAAACACAATTAATTAAAATTAATAATAGGGATAGAAACATAACCTTAATTTCAGAGTGTCATCTTAGATTGAAAATAATTTTGATGAAATAATTGAACTTAATTCTTGAGGAAAATATTCTTTCTTCTTCAAAAACGTTTCTTTTCTCAAAATGCCGCAAAATTTTAAAA
This sequence comes from Viscum album, assembly GCA_963277665.1. Classification (NCBI taxonomy): domain Eukaryota; kingdom Viridiplantae; phylum Streptophyta; class Magnoliopsida; order Santalales; family Viscaceae; genus Viscum; species Viscum album. The sequence continues at coordinate 4,127,857 of OY728136.1, forward strand.
GAAAATAATTTAGTTGAAATTAACCTTGAAATCGTGTAAAAGAAGATTCATGGAAATAAGGTGTTATGAATTTGTAGAAATCAATTCATGTTGTATAAGTTAAAAAAACATTATCCTCATAATTTTACAAGAAAATAAAAAAAGTTCATTGTATAGGAAAACCCCAAAAGTTTCATTTCATACTGTTTAATAAAAATTTACCAATGGGTAAAATTGACAATAAATAATTGTAGAAGAATAAAAATATATTACACATTTAGGAAACATGTATTTTGATGATAAATATAACCCCATAAATACTAATGTATAAACAATATCAAATAATTATGAAATTGTGAAATTATCCCTTACCTTAGCTCTGATATCCTTCGTATGTATCTGAACCCCCTCTTTTTCGAGTATCTCCTTTTGATTTTCACAAAATCCCTCCTTAGGATGGATTTATACCTAAAGTGTGGCCTCTAGGATTATTTTAGAGAAGTTTTAAGAGGAAATGGGAAGGTTTTAGCAAAGAAAAAGGGCTTTAGAGGTGTGATTAAAAGAGAAAGAGATTTTCCCTTTTATAAGAGAGGGTAGGGGCATCTTTGGAAAAACAATAAATATTAAAATAATACAAATTAATTTTTAACAATGGCTAGAAAGTGGATTATTTCAATGATAAGATGAGGATGGGTTGAAATAATCTTATCCAATAAACTTTAGACTTTTTTTTCTTTTATTTTAAACCTTATAATTTTGATTTATCCTTATTTAATCTATTTAATTTTAATTGAGGTAATGACATTCTAAATATTTAATAGTTATAAATTTTTAATTATATAGTGTTAATTGACCATAAATGAATATTTTATGACATTTTATACCTTATAGTTATCACTTTTTATTTTTTTTAAATTAGGATTTTTAAATAATTTAATAAAATTTTACTTTTATAAAATATCAAAAGTATTAATTTTGACACTATTGATTTATTTGATTTTTAATAAAATCCATAGAGAAGAAAAATTCAAAAAAAAAAACATTTACTATACTCCAAAAATGTCATAATAACCTATAAAATTCATGGATAACATTAATTAATTCAAATTATATTTCTCTTAATGTTCTTAAATTCATTTATTTGATATCTCTATTAATAAAATATTTTCTGCGTCACTATTATTTCATCCTAAATGGTAATTATTTAATTTCTAAAAAATACAAATAAATTTATATGATTTATTTAATTATTTTAGATTTCTAGAGACTAATTATAGTTGATGTTATCTCTTTGTTATCCCTATATTATAATTTATATTCTTATATAAAAAGAGCGTGTGACATTTTCCCACATTCATTGATTTTAAAAACATTAATGTCATATTCTTAGGAAAGTGGATATTAAGTGATTCCATTTCAAAACATAGACAATAAGGGTATAATTTATTCATCCAATAGGATTTTGACAGGTGTTAAGGTAATTTTATAACATTATTTTTACCTTTAATTGCCCGATTTACCCTAAACCACGGTAATAAAGAAATTACTAAAGTCACTATTCATAATGTTCAAAAATGAAAACTAACCTATTAAAATAACTTGGAACAAATGATTCCAAATCTGGAATCCTTTTTTAAAAAATTTAAAAAACATAATTTGTAGTAATTAAATTATAATTAATCTCGTTATTAGAAAGAGAGAATGAGTTTAAAAAGATAAAACATTGAAAAAGATTGAAGTGTTTTTATATCTGGATTCAATGTAAAATTAATGATAATGACATAAATTATATTGAATGATAAAAATATATTATATTTATTCTTTAAAACCATTTTATATTATAATTTAACCATAAAAATTATTTCGATGAAAAAAGCTGTTTTCACATAAAATTTAGTGTATTTTTACTATTCATCTAAACTTGAAAGTTATCGGAAAAATATCAGAAATCCATCCCAAGAAAATTTTTATATCCTGATTCAAAAAAAATGTTTATATTATCATATAAAAATTATTAATGTTTCAAAATCATAATTTAAAAGTGGTTCACTATTAAAAGGTGTAAAATTACCGTTACAAATAGGTTTTTATACATCAAATAGAGTTTATTCATACCCTAGGACTGAAATATCCATAAGATGAATATAGAAAATATTTTTTCTAATTATATAACATACATATATATCTCATTAATTTCATTCCCAAAATTAATTCACTGAAAAATACAAATATCTAATTGATTTATATTTTTCACAAATAATTTATAGCCAATGAATTCACAATGCATTTTCATAAGTTAGTTATTCTTATTCTCACTAACCAAACAAATAGGATTTAATGATAATTTTATACTAAGGGAATATCATGGATTTTTTAAACTCACTATTGCGTGCAAAGCAAGCTACCAAATAATTAAAATTATTTAATGAAAATATTTCATTGAATCATCCGGGTGTTACATTCTACCCCCCTTAAACTGAATTTCACCCTCAAAATTCATCACATGGAAATAAACAGATTAGGATACCTCTCCTCATTATATACACAAGTTTCCACGTAGCTTCTTCAAAATTTTGGTTCCTCTATAAAACTTTAACAAATAAAGTGGTCTTGTTTCGAAGAACTTTTTCGCTATGATCCATAATCTCTATTGGTTGTTCTTAATAAGAATGATCTCTATCAAACGGTATTACTTCTATGTTTAGTACATGTGAAGGATCTGGTATGTAATTTATCAAGATATATACATAGAACACATCATGAACTTGAGAGACAATTGGTGGAAGCACCAATCAGTAATCTACCTTCCCAATAAGATCCATAATTTCAAAAGGACCAATATACCTAGGGATCAACTTTCCCTTATTTCCAAATCTCATTACTATCTTCCTGAGAGATGTTCATAGAAACACCTTATCACCCACTTCAAACTATAAGCCTTTTCTTTGATTATCATAATAGATTTTTTGTCGAATCTGAGATGCTTTTATGTGTTTTTAATAGATTAGAACTTTTTTTCCATTTCATCAACACGATCAGGTTCTAATAGATTTCTTTCCCCAACTTCATCCCAAAAAGTTGTAGTTCTACACTTATTTTAATAGAGCGCTTCATAATGAGCCATCTAAATACTGTAGTGAAATATATTTTTGTAAGAAAATTCCACCAAATTTAGTTGTTGATCCCAAACACCTTTTAAATCCATAGAGCACACTCTCAACATACCTTCAAGAGTTTGAATTGTCCTCTCCGACTGAACATCTGTCTGAGGATGATAGGCAATGCTGAAACATAACTCTTTATGTAGAGCATGCTAAAGACTTCACCAGAAGATTGAGTTAAACCTCAGATCCTGATCAGATATAATGGAAAGTGGTACTCCATGCAGTCTTACTACTTCCCTTACATATATCATGGCAAGCTAGTCAAGAGATAAACTCTCTCTAATTATAATGAAGTGTGATAACTTAATTATGTGATGAAATATAACCCAGATAGAATTATTTCCTTTTTATGTTTTGGGAATTATGACAACAAACTCCATAGTGATGTTTCTCCATTTCCATTATGGTATGGGTAATGGTTGTAACATCCCCTTAGACTTCTGTCTCTCAACCTTAACTTTCTGCCAAACCAAGCATTGAGAGACAAATTCGGCGACATCTATTTTCATTCCATCCCACCATAAATACTCTTTTAGGTCCCTACACATCTTTGTTCTTCTATGGTGAATAGATAATGAAGAACTAGATCCTCATAAAATAGCTCATTCTTTAATTTTGGTATGGGAGGAATAAAAACCCGGTTTATGAACCTCATTATTTCATCACAATAAATTTTGAATTCAGGAATATTTTTCACATTCTTTTGTAGCTTTACATCTTTATTTTGATTATACTTAATCTTCACTTATATAGATGGTTGAATATTCATTTAATAAAGATAAGATTTGTCCTCTTACCTTCAAATTTCATGATCCATCCTTTGAAAATCCATAAATATTAGATCTTTTTTTATCCTCATCATGGATAGGTTGGCATGGTCTTGTCAACTCAAAGCATTGACCACCTTGTTCACTTTCTCATGATGGTAATTTATAGAGAAGTCGTAATATTTAATCAACTCCAACCATCTTCTTTGGTTCATATTTAGCTCCTTTTGTGTGAAAATATAATTCAAATATTATGATCATTATAAATATCACACCTTTCACTATAAAGATAATGCCTCCATATATTTAATACAATGATTACCACAAATAACTGAAAATCATGATTTGGGTAATTTTTATCATTGAATTTCAACTATTGTGAGGCATAAGATATCACTATATCATTTTCCATAAGACAACATCCCAAACCCTTCTTAGATGCATCATTATAGATCACGAAACTTTTTCAACTACAAATAAGTGTGAGAATAGGTTCACTAACTAACATTTTTTAGCTCTTTAAAATTCTATTCATACTCCTATATCCATACAAAATTAACTCCTTTCCAAGTCAAATTGGTTAGTCTATTAGATAATCATGAAATATATTTCACAAAGTGTCGATAATAATCATAAAAACCAAGAAAAATTCGGATCTCAATTACCATTTTTTTCTTATCTGGACTTCCACAACTTCTATTTTTGATGGATCTACATATATCTCTTATCTTGAGATTATGGGACCTAAAAATGAAAAATTATGAGGCCAAAATTCACACTAAGTAAATTTTTCATAAATCTTCTTATTTCTCAGGGTCTTCAGTACAATTCTCAATTGGTCTTTATGTTCTGAATTACTCATCAAACTAACAAGAATATCATCTATAAATACTACCATAGAATGATTAAGATAGTCTCTAAAGAATCTACTCATTAGATCCATGAAGATAGTGAGGGAATTAGTAAGACCAAAAGGTATCACTATTAATTCATAGTGTCTATACCTTATAAAGAATTATGTCTTTGGAATATCCTTCTTCTTGACCCTTAATTGATGATATCCTAAATAAATATCAATCTTGGAAAAGTTTTGAGCTCCACATAGTTGGTTGACTAAGTCATCAATGCGGGGAGGGGGATATTTTTTCTTGATAGTGATATTATTATGTTCTTGAAAATCAACACAGAGTCTCATTGATCCATCTTTCTTCTTAACAAACAGAAAAAGTGCTCCCCAAGGTGACACACTAGAGTGTATGAATTCCTTATCAAGATTCTCTTGGAGTTTCTTCTTCAATTCTTACTGTAAGGACCTAGACCCCAGTTTCCCGAAGTCTATGCTAAAAATATGTTGTGTAAATATTTTATAAAAAGAATGGAATAATTACACAACAAAATACATAATAGATGATATTAACATCCTAGGTTTTAGAGAATTAGAATTATAGTAATACATTCAGATAAAAAAGTATAAAATTTATTAAACATTAAGCAATGTAACATTAGATAAATGATTCCACATTATAAATTCATTGTATAACTTCTAATAAACCAGTAAAAATAATTTTAATACATAGGGTGAGAAAAAAATTACCAGTAAGGGGTTTTAAAACTAGAACATTAAGAAATAAGTTTTTTAAAAACATTTCTTTAAAATACATGCTTTAAATCAGGAAATTAACATTTCTCTTAACATGTCATCATCATTTCTTTGATAAATTATAAAACAACTTTTAGGATAAACGCATGCTCAAAATTTATAAACTTACTTAAGAGTTAAGAACAAAATGCATTATAAAATATGCACGCACTTGAACAGAAATGCATGAAATGAAACCTATAAGTTAGATAATGACTATACTTAATAATGTATGACATGCCAGGGGTGAATATACAAATTGACAAATGAAATTATATTTTTTCAGAATTTGCACAGACAGTGATGTCATTTATCATTCCACATAAATTCAAAAAATGAAAGGATATATAAGTTTGAAACCTTATCATTAATCATTTAAAATAGATTATTTTCTTTATATGTATATACTTAAATGTAAAAACTTTTACTGTGTGAACTTGAAATTCTAAAACTAATTAATACAAGTTCATAAGAGAATGATCATAAACTATGGTTACTCTTCTATTTGAATAATCACATGGTATTTCACCTACTAGATTTATAATGATGGAATTCATAATTCAGGACATTATAACCATACTTTCAAGTCCTTGTTCAAAGACCATAAATAACCATACTAGCAAGGTCTTGTGCCAAGACTATAAATAAACTTTTTTCAAAGCCTCATGCCAAGACCATAGTTTGTCTTATGAGAATTATAGATGCATAAAGATACTATATCAAGCCTCACCAATCACATAATGTCACAATCCATCCCCCGGGGCCCATACTGTGACTACCCCAAGCCCTACTTCCACAGGCCAGGGGTTGGCGACTAGCACCAAAAGGCGCATTCCCTAAAATCGGGAAGGCATTGCCTATATATCCTGTAAACACACACACCAATCACACAACAAGATACAAACAAAAGTAAATTGTATAGTAAAAAGAGTGTGTACAATAAGTAAAAGGGTCCATAATACAAGCCCAACTAGAAAGTACAAGAAAAATGGAAAGTACAAGTAAACTAAAGAGCTCTTGTGAACACCCACCAAGGATCCTACCTGAAGGGTATGTACAAATCTCAAACAATCTTCTCTTTGGGATGCCTCGTCTAAGTCCACCTCTAAGCTACCTCCAGTCCTGGTACCCTTGTCCTCAGTCAGCGTTGTTCTTCGTCTGCACAAAAGACAACAAGGTGAGGACGTAGCCCGTGCAGGGGTGAGTATAACGATAATCAGTAGGGACCCCGAGACCCTCAAAGGTCTCAACAAAATACATAAATAATAAACCAAAAGGCATGTAAACATCTGACTACCCTACTTAGGTATATTCCCATACATATATCCAAGTTATCAAGTACACCCATCTCATTCAAGAAGAAACACTAGGTCCAACTCAAAAATCCCAAAGCTCAACTTTTCCACAAAGGAAGGAATACCACAAAGGTAACACCAAAAAGGTAACTACCAAAAAGGTAATTACACATAGAAGAATACCACAAAGGTATCACCACGAAGGTATGTACAACACAGGTACGCCACACAGAATAATACCACCAAGGTATCACCAAAAAGGTAAGTACCACACAGGTACACCACATAGAAGAATACCACCAAGGTATCACCACGAAGGTAAGGACTCAACTCATGTTAGGTATAAATTAGGTAAAAAAGTACATATGATTAGTTAAAGGATAGATAATCTTATTCTGTTAAGTAGCACTTCTTATGACCCACACCTGATTGATAGGTAACTAACCCCCGCTGACCCACATAGGATTTGACCCACACAGGATCAATATGCGCTGAACCACACAAGATTGCCGAGCGCTGACCCATAAAAAATATAACCCACACAGGATCGGTATTCACTGACCCACACAGGATCACTGAGCGCTGACCCGCACAGGATCTGATAGATGTTGTCCCCCATAGGATCAATGTTCTTTATTCACGTACAACCAGCCATCGGGTTCCCGACTAAGCTCGCTTGACTCCAGGAGGATCTGATCCTCAAGCCACTGGTCGATACTCCAACTGACACGAAGTCCCACGAAGAAGTATCCCAAAGGTTCTTCACATCAAAAGAGACCCAATGCAACTGATGGTGCATCAATAAGACGCCCGATCATTAAGTTATTTGAGTTTCCACTCCAAGGGACCGGTTGGATTTGGGGTTAGATCCAACCTAGACATGCTCCATCTTTATCCAAAACTCAAGTGAAGTATACCAAAAAGATTGTCTTGATCCAAGGTTTCTGGTGTCATAGATGGTTCCTCAAACGAACGCCCATAGCTCGAGATATGGACGAAAGAACAAAAAAGGACGATGTTGGTCCGGGTCCGGTCCGACCAGGCCTGGTCTGACCCTACATGGTTCAAGTCGACCTGGCCCGACTAGGTTCTGGCCCTAGGTCTGACCTGGATGGCTGGGTTTGGCTCGGCCCGTGGTGGTGGCTCGCTGGGTGGCCCGTAGTGTCGGCCCGTGCTGCGGCCCGTGGTGCAGCCTGAGGTGCGGCCCGCTGGGCGGCCCGCGGTGTGGTCCACGCTAGGCGGTCCGCTGGGTGACCCCAGCTGTCCGTATGGCCTGCTACTCCTTCAAGCAGCGTAGTCACGCACCACACCATTACTTGATACTGACAGCGAGCCGACCACTTCTTCATTGTCACCACGGCCTTGCATCGTGGCACATGCTTGACAAGGGGCGCGGACGCACGCTGCCGCATCCCCATCATGTGACCGACCACCACTGGTTGTTGTCCTTGTTCCTCCGCGGACGATGGGCCGCAGCTCTTCTCCAGCAGCGCGGTTGCGCCGCCTCTATCTTCGTAGCAGGCCATGTTGCCGTCCGCCACACCTGAGTCCCATTGGTGCCAATCTCCGACACCGGTAACCATCCTCCTCCATCTCAAAAAATTCCTCAAAAAAACACAAGGATTGCGGAGGGGTGGGGCCATATTTGTTTGGCCCGCACCCTCTGAGTTAGAGCAGTAGCAAGTGGTATAGACGTTCTTAATTCAAGAAGAATGTCCAGAACTTTGAAAGGGGTATTCAAAATAACATTTTCTACCATGAAGGTTTCGAAGGAGGAGGTGCGAGGAAGAATAAAAAGTTGATTAAGAATGTCGGTGTTTGTTGTCTCTACAAGGTGATTCCGATCTGGGATCAGGGTTGGTTCCTTGTTCTTTGATTCGTGGTTTGGGGTCGCTTGTCACCACTTTCCAGAACCAACTTTGTCCTCTAAGTGTCGGGCATTGCGACACTTTACCAGAGCTTCGTCTCTTGGTGATGTCATGCGAAATACTCCCTTCCAATCACTATATATATAGGAGAGGGGGATGGTAAGTAACGATTGTGGAATTTATGAAGGTTCATTTAATAGGAACCTTCCTAAATTCCAAAAACTATATTTCATAGTATTTGATAGTTTTTTCAAACTAATTTACATTGGAAGAATAATTAAATGGGTCAATTAAATGTGACTATTAAATAATTAGAGAGTTGGCACAATTAATTGTGGAATTCTAAGGGTATTCCCCCCTTATTAACGAAGGGTTCGGTTGGTCCCCACCATTGAATTCAAAAAGGTTGGTTACAAGAAAAATAAAAAATGTTAAATATTTTATTTTTCTTTTTCCTCCAAGAAAATCACAAAAACTAACTTTCACCCTTGACCTACTAAGGTCGAGATAAAGGTCTCCTTAAGTGAATACCAGTGCTGCGAGCTCAACGATGTCCTCAGATTTCAATTCCGAGCACCAGTTCAAAATTTACAAAAACCCACTCACAAATTTATAGAACATGCCCAAAAAATGTTTAGAAATTCATTCTGGGAACACCAGGCCTTAGAATATCATGCCGTAAATTTTTGCAGACTCATAAAATTCCCATATAATTAAAAAATATTACATGGAATTTCTAGGTATTTATATTGTCTCCACCACAGGGTTTTGCGTCCTCAAAAATACAACAAGGAAAACTAATAATACCAGTGGGGGTACTGAGAAGGAATCTGAGCCTCCCGCTCCCATGTGCTCTCCTGGAGGTTCCCGTGCTACCAACGTAAATGCACCAAAGGTATCAATTGCCCACGAACAACTATCTCATGTTGATCCTCGATCTCCAATGGAACCTTCCTAAACATATCCCCATAGTTTATTTCTATCCCACCCCATTCAATGATGTGAGAAAGGTGATGCACGTATCTCCTCAGCTGTGATACGTGGAAGATGTCGTGAACCCGGTGCAGCTGAGGTGGAAGATTTAAGCGGTAATCGACCTCAACAACTCTACTGAGGACCTAAAAAGGTCCAATGAACATCAGAGATAACCTGCCACCCTGAAAAAATCTCTGTAAACCTCATCGAGGTGAGACCCGTAGAAATACGTGGTCGCCATTCTCTAACTCTATGGTTCTCCGTCTCCTGTCGGTATAAGAATTTTTCCTGCTCTGTATAGTCTTCATTTGTTCTTGGATTATCTGCATCTTCTTCATAGTAGCCCATACCATCTTTGGTCCCATTATTGCTGACACCCCTGGGTCAGTCCAGCACAAAGGCGACCTACAAGTTCGGCCGTACAACGCCTTGAAAGGTGTCATCCCAATTGTGGAGTGATAGCTGTTGTTGTAAGAAAATTCCACCAAGGGAAAGTGTTTTTTCCTACTACGACTGAAGTCAAGGACAGAAGAACACAACAAGTCCTCAAGGTTCTAAATGGTCCACTCAGTCTTGCCATCCGTCTGAGGATGGAAGGTGGTACTCAAATGAAGCTGCGTCCTGAAAGCCTCATGCAACCCCTTCCATAGTCGGGAAGTGAAACATGCATCACAATCAGAGACAATATTAGAGGGCACTCCATGTAGCCACACAATCTCCTACACATTGTGGAATACCAATCTCTCATCACTATGTGGACCATCTTCATGGTCACTCACTGAAAAAGACTAGTAGCTAAGATCACCATATGCTCTACTGGTGTCTCAACTAGGTAGAAAACTCTAGCAACCTCCTCCAGCCAGCCCTCAGCCGTATGGGAATCTGTCTCACCTCAAAACCTTGGAGGACTTTTCTGTTGAAACTCGTGCAACAAACTCAGTTGGTGTGAAACATCCACTAGTGTGGATGGTGGTAACTACTTCCCGATGGGTGGTGGTGCTGTTCGCACACCACCCGAAGGTGCCAACATAGTTAGAGGGCCCTGCACTAGAGCTTCGTCGCTCGGTGAGCTGTCATCATGTACCCTCTCTCGGGAATCCTATATGGCTGTCTACGCGGTGGAATCCTGATAAGGAATAGGTAAAACATGGTCATTATGTTATATATGGTGAGATGTCTCAACGAAATCACAAGAAACTCTTCAAAAACATACGCAATTAGTGATTTCGTGTACTGAGTCGGAAATTAGAACTCAGTGTCCTGGTGTATGGATACGTGGACCACCATACCAACACTAGATTCCATAAACTGATAACCACACTCACTACACTTAACACTCTTTCTGTTTAAAAGTTTAGAGTCTAATGTTCTACGGTAGAACTGACTCTTCTAATACCAATTTGTCATGACCTATCCCACGGGGCCCATACCGTGACTACCCCAAGCCCGCCTTCCATAGGCTTGGGGTTGGAGATTAGCACCGAAATGCGTATTCCTTAAAACCTGGAAGGCATTGCCTTTATATCCTGTAAACAAACACACAAAGAACACAACAAGATATGAACACAAGTGAACTGTATAGTAAAAATAGTGTGTAATGTAAGTATAAGTGGCTAGAATACAAGCCCAACTGGAAAGTACAAGAAAACTCGAAAGTACAAGTAAACTGAACAGCTCCTGTAAACACCCTCCAAGGATCTTACCTGAAGGGTAGGTACAACTCTCGAAAGATCGTTTCTATGGTATTCCTCGTCTAAGTCCACCTTCGATCTACCTCCAGTCCTAGTACCCTCGTCCTTAGTCAATGATTTCTGTCGCCTGCACCAAACACAACAAGGTGTGAGCATAGCCTGTGTAGGGGTGAGTATAATGATACTCACTAAGGACCCTGAGACCCTCAAAGGTCACAAAAAAAATCCACAAATGATAAACTAATATTCATGTAAATATCTCACAACCCTACTTAGGTATATTCCTGTTTGTGCATGTACATATTTCCTTTAATTTGATTTCATATGATTTTGTTTGATTACTTTTATTATGTATTTTGATGATATCTTAATTTATGTTATTTGGATTTTTGTAATTTTTATCACGTTGGAAATATAAGATATTTATCTATATTTTATTAGTTAATGAGGAAGTTTGAAAATGCTTATCTATTTCTCAAAAAATTCAATGAAGTTGCTACTATGTTTTCAGAAACTCTACATTTCACTATTTTAAAACATTTATGTATTTATTTTAATGAAACTTCTACGGTTGTCCGATTTGCATGAAACTTGATTATATGGAAATAAAAAATGTTTATCTATATTTCATTAGTTTACATAAAAGTCTAAAAATATCATTTGAATGATTTTTTAATTACATGAAGTTATAATATTCTGTTTTGTAGTAGCAGTTTTTCCAGAATTGTTTTTCTTCTGTTTTTTTAATGATTTAGGGATCTGTAAATGTTGGTTTTAATTGATTATTTTTTTGTAAAGATAATGAGTTTTTCTACAAATAATTGGTTTTGACTGAAGTCTGAATCTGCTGTCAAGAGCCCTTAAAAATTTGTTGAAGTTTGTCAAAACATTATGTCTATATTTTTTATCAAAAGTATGGTTCATTTTTAATCAAAAGTATCATTCATTTTTTTTATCAAAAGTATGGTTAATTTATTACCAAAAGTATGGTTCATTTTTTATCAAAAGTATGGTTCATTTTTTATCAAAAGTATGGTTCATTTTTTATCAAAAGTATGGTTCATTTTTTATCAAAAGTATGGTTCATTTTTTATCAAAAGTACAGTTCATTTCTTACCAAAAGTATGATTCATTTTTTATCAAAAGTTTTGTCCATTTTTTATCAAAATTATGGTTCATTTTTTTATCAAAAGTATTGTTCATTTTTTATCAGAAGTATGGTTCATTTTTTATCAAAAGTATGGTTCATTTTTTATCAAAAGTATGGTTCATTTTTTATCAAAAGTATGGTTCATTGTTTATCTTACGAAAGTATGGTTTACTGTTTATACCATATGTTACTGTTCATACCATAAGTTACTGTTTGTAGCCTATGTTACTGTTCATACCTTACTTTACTATTAATACCCTATGTTACTGTTCATACCCTACATTACTGTTTATACACTACGTTACATTACTGCTTGCTCCGAAGTTATTGTTCGCTTTGAAGTTATTGTTTGTTCTAAACTTATTGTTCATTCAGAAGTAACTGTTCACTCTAAAGTTACTGTTCACTCTGAAGTTACTATTCACTTTGAAGTTACTGTTCATTCTGAAGTTACTGTTCATTATATGCATTTTTTTTAAAAAGTTGATTTTCTGCAAATATATGGATTATTTTTTAACTGTTTTTTTTGTAAAATTCTCATTAAATATAAGGATCATAATGAAAGAGTTTTTAATGTTTTTGGTGATATATTCAGAGAGAGAAATTAATAACGTTCTTCAACGTCTTTTACAATTAAATTTGGTCGCTTAAAGATTGTTTAAATTTAAATGTTTGAATTTAATTCCACAATCTGCTGATTTTTTTCAGGAAATGTTTTTCACTTCGTTTAAATAATTTTAAATGGACTTAAAATTATGTTTTGAATCATTCAATTCTTTTATTATTCTAGAGATTTTATTGGAAGACTTATTCAAAATATTTTGAACTCCTCTATTCAATATTTTATTCTATAGGAATAAAGAAGCAATGATTCTGCTTTTTTCAGGGAGATATTTATGGGATCTCTTAACTTAATTAATTTTGAATATCCTAAGGAAGTGGGGTTGCTTCACCTTATAGATATTTTTATTCTCTATATATATCGTTCTCTTTTGCAGGAAAAAAAACAACACAATACAAAGAGAAGGGGCTGTGAACATTGAATCTGTTGTGCATTTGTAACGTCCTATGACACTCTGCTTCACCACCTGCTCGTTCTCTCAAGCGCTGAATAAATTCTGATTCTACTAAAATTTCCTTGACGAGACATGCTGAACTAAACCTCAAGAACCAGTACCTGTGCTTTAATTTTTATATTCTCTTTCATCTGGTTCTGAGTCTATAACACTACTTCTAATCTCTCACACGCACTCTATTGTTTTTTTTTTTATTATTTTGCACACAAAAGCATTATTTGTTATTCTTTTTCTCAGGTTGTGACTCCCGGATTCTAAAGTTAGGATCTTAGGGTTGTGACTCCCTATATCTAAAGTAAAGACTATTTGGGTTGTGACTCCTAGTATCTAAAGTCAGGTGTTAAGGGTTGTGACTCCCCACACAAAAGTCAGTGTCGTGGTTATCCCTCCACTAGAAAAGGATTTTGTAATTGGGTTATGATTCCCCATTAAAAATCATTTTTAGTGCACACGTATCTCTCGCCGAGTAGAGAGGTATAAGAGTAGAGTAAGCCCACTTTGGACCAAACTACTATAAAAAACATCCTTGCGTTATTTAATTTTTCCGCTGCTAATTAAATTTAATCATTATCTTTGATAAATAATTTATTTGATTAATTTTTTTTAATCTAGTATATTCACCCCCCTCTAGACCATCTTCCATTACCCTGTCCGACCTAAAAATTGGTATCATAGGGTAACCTTCTTAAGAATAGTTTGTCTACATCTTTATATTTCATTATACTTGGTTGTTCCTTCAGGAATTTATCCAATGATTTCTTTTATCTGCTTTTATATTTTATTGTGCTAACCTATTCCTAGACCTCACAGTCTAAGGATAAAGATCTTATATGATGGCATGATTAAACCTGAATGATGCTTGGATTCCTCATAAGCCACCACATTTTGATGGCAATGATTATGGATACTGTAGATCCTGAATGGAGGCATACCTCAAAGATTTGAGCATTGAGCACCGGTCTATCATGTCAAAACAATACACACTGCCTGAAGCTGATCCAGATACTCTTAAAGGAATTGATGCTACTAGATATGTCTTAAATTACAAAGTCTTTAATATTTTATATTGTGCTATTAACAGAAGTGTTTTTAGTCGTTTTTCCGCATGCAAGACAGCTCATGAGATTTGAAAGATTTTGCAAGTTACCCACCATGGCTCTGACAAATTAATCCAAACCAAACTTGGAATGCTTCGTGCTGAGTATCAAGACTTTAAGATGGTTGAAGATGAAACTATAAATCAAATGTTCCATAGATTCACAAGCATTGTGAATGGAATGAATTCACATGGAGAATATCTGGAAAATACTATACTTGTTAAAAGAGTCCTACAAGCATTACCAAAGAAATGGCATGAAAATAAGGTTTCCATTGATGAAATCAAGAACTTCAAAGAGTACACACTTGATGAATTTATTGGATCACTACTCCAATACAAACTGGAACTGAAGAACATAGCTGATGAGGAGACAAAAAAAAGAAAAGGTGTAGCTTTTAAGTTTATAAATGTTATGTCTAATAATTCTTCTGATTCTGATCTACAAGATATTGAAAAGGAAGACATGACTCAGATTGTAACTGGAGTCTACAAAAGAATAAAAAATAAAGGTTTCAAAATCACGTTTAGTAGAAATCCTCAAAAAGAAAAATATAAGGGAGATAAAAATGGTGATACAGATTATAATTCTTCAGATGTAACTTGTTATGAGTGCAGGAAGAAAGGTCATATCAAACCCAATTTCCCTAAACTAAAGAATAAAGACAAATACAAAAAGTAGGATAGAAAGGAATTGGAAACCAGCTGGAGTTGAACTGAAGAATCTGATTCTAGTGAACAATCTGGAAATGACAAAGAATCTGCTAACTTGTGTTTCATGGAATCACTGGATAATGTTTGTAATTCTAGTTATTATTCTGAATGTTCTGATTATGAATATGAATATGAAAACCCCAATTTTTTTGAATTAAATAAAGAAATTTAAAGATTTAGAAAAGATATTTTCAAAGGTGCTGATTTATATAATAAACTTAAAGAAGATAATAAAAAACTTATTTCTGAAAATAAAGTAAATTTTCAAGAAAATAAAAGGTTAATAAACACTGCTTCTGCTTCTCATTCAATAGTTTATGATAATTTGAAAACTACTCAAGATCTGAATGGGAAATTGAAAAAGGAAGTTGAATGTCTTAAACAAACTTTATCTGCTTTTATTCAATGTCGTGAAAAATATCATGAGATGATGTCTTTGACTAAAATAAATAAAAATAAATATGGTTTTGGTTATGATAAAAGATTACCTCAAATGTATAAAACATGTTTTGTTAAAAGTAAAAATGGCTGTACTTCAACTGTTACTTGTTTTAAATGTGGCATGAATGGTCACTATGCCAATGACTGTTCACTTAGAATTAAACAATCTTTGGGATTTACAAAAACTAATATTTATAAATCCTTGTTATTGAGAGTACCTTACAATACATGTTTAAATTCTGTATGGGTACCTAAAATTTTTATTACTAATCCTATTGGACCCAAAGTAGCTTGGGTACCAAAATTGTCAATTAATTTATTTTTGTAGGAAAAATGTCTTGGATGTCTCAAGAACGACATATGGTACATGGACAGTGGATGCTCTAGGCATATGAATAGAGACCCGTCAAAGTTTAAATCATACAACACATGTGATGGAGGCAGTGTTACTTTTGGTGACAATTCCAAATGCAATGTTTAAGGTTTGAGTAAAGTTGGTATTTCAAATTCTACATTTATTTCAAAAGTTTTATATGTTGAAGGTTTGAAACATAATTTAATTAGTATATCACAATTATTTGATGATGGAATGGAATTTAAATTTCAATATAATAAATGTTTAGTTTTTAAAGATGAATATTTATTATTTAATGCCAATCGAAAAGATAATATTTATATTATTGATTTTTCTAAACTAACTATTCAACATGTAAAGTGTTTGAATGTTGTACAGAATGACTACATCCTCTGGCACCAACATTTAGGTCATGTTAATTTCAGAATGTTACATAAGCTCTCAAAGCATGAGAATGTTTCACAGCTTCCTTATTTGAAGAAAGAACAACTTTATGTTTGCGACACCTGCATGAATGGGAAACAACACAAAATTTCCTTTAGACCTATCAATCAGATAAGTACTATTAAGCCTTTATAGTTATTACATCTTCATTTATTTGGTCCAACTCAAATTTCTATCCTTGGTGGAAATAAATACACTTTAGTTATTATTGATGATTATAGTAGATTTACTTGGGTATATTTTCTAGCTCATAAAAATGATACATTATCTAAATTCACTACTTTCTCTAAATTAGTTCAAAATGAAAAAGGTTGTATGATTATTTCTATTCATAGTGATAAAGGAGGTGAATTTTATAATTTAGATTTTGAAAAATTCTATGAAAATAATGGATATTTTCATAATTTCTCTGCTCCCAGAACACCACAAAAAATGGTGTTGTAGAATGGAAAAATAGAACTCTTATTGAAATGGCTCGAACTATGTTAAGTGAATATAATTTGCCTAGATATTTTTGGGCTAAGGCTATTTTTTCTGCATGTTATATTTCAAATAGAGTTCTTATTAGAACTTTTCTAAATAAAAATCCTTATTAATTATTCAAAAATAAAAAGCCTAAATTTGGTTATTTTAGAGTTTTTGGATGCAATGTTTTTATTTTAAATTCAAAGGGTAATTTAGATAATTTTGATACTAAAAGTGATGAAGGTATTTTTGTTGGATATTGCAATGACAGTAAATCTTATAGAGTTTATAATAAAATAATGATGGTTATTGAAGAGTCTGTTCATGTTATGTTTGATGAAAATAATGTTAAAATAAATTTTGATTCTAATGTTATTGATGATGAGTTTAAGGATTTTAATTTTGGTGAAGATATTCCACAAGATAAGAGTGAATTAATTGAGGGGGAGAATACTCCTTCTCAACCTGATCCAAGATCATGGAATATTCACAAAGATCATCTAGTTGAAAATGTAATTGGAAATGTTGGTTCTGATGTCAAAACCAGAAATTCTATTTTAAATTATTGTTCCCATTCTGCTTTTATTTCTGATTTTGTTCGTGTTAATATTAATGATGCTTCAAAAGATGGAAACTGGATTGTTGCTATGAAAGATGAATTAAATTAGTTTGTTAGAAATAATGTTTGGACTTGAGTAGAATTTCCAAAAATAAGTAGGTTATTGGAACTAAGTGGATCTTTAGAAACAAGCTGGATGAATCTGGATAGATTGTCAAAAACAAAGCCAGACTTGTTGCTCAAGGATACTCTCAAGAAGAAGGTATCGACTTTGAAGATTCATTTGCACCTGTTGCGAGGTTAGAGTCAATTAGAATTTCGTTAGATTTTGCGTGTTTTCAAGGTTTTAAATTATATCAAATGGATGTAAAAAGTGCTTTCTTAAATGGTTTTATTACTGAAGAAGTTTATGTTTCTCAACCCCCTAGTTTTGAAAATGAAGAATTTTCCAACCATGTTTTTATATTATCTAAAGCTTTATATGGTCTCAAACAATCACCTCGTTATTGGTATGAAAGACTTTCTTTATTTTTATTAAAAAATGGATTCAAGAAAGGAAATGTTGATCCCACTCTTTTTATTAAAATATCTTCTGATGATATTTTCATTATTCAAATTTATGTTGATGATATAGTTTTTGGATCATCTAGTGACATACTTTGTAATGATTTTTCTTTATTGATGTCTTCTAAATTTGACATGACTTTAATGAGAGAATTAAAGTTCTTTTTTGGACTTCAAAATTCTCAAAGGAAAGATGGAATTTTTCTTAATCAATCTAAGTATGCTAAAGATTTAGTTAAACGATTTGGTCTTGATTCCTCTAAATCCATGAAAACTCATATGGGTACTAATTGTTAATTAGATAGTGATGCATCTGGTAAATCAGTTGATTTAACAGTTTATAGAGGTATGATAGGTAGCTTGCTATATATAACAGCATCTAGACCTGATATCATTTTTAGTGTTTGTTTATGTGCTAGATTTCAAGCTGATCCTAAAGAAAGTCATATTAAAGCTGTTAAAATAATAATTAGATATGTTAAAGGAACTGTTGATTCTGGTTTATTTTATCCAAAATATAACTGTTTTGATTTAACATCTTATTCTGATTCTGATTATGGAGGCTGTAGAATTGACTGAAAAAGTACATCAGGTATGTGTCATTTTTTGGGAAAATGTTTAATATCTTGGTCATCTAAGAAATAATTATCTGTTGCTTTATCTATTGCAAAAGCTGAGTATATCTCTACTGCTAGTAGTTTTTCTCAATGTTTATTGATTAAGAAAACTTATTGTGGTTTTGGTGTTTATCTTGATAAAATACCTATTTATTGTGATAATACATCTGCAATTTCTATTTCTAAAAACCCCTTACAACATTCTAGAACAAAAAATATTGATCTTAGATTTCATTTCATTCGAGATCATGTGAATAAGGGTGATATTGTTTTAGAATTTATCCCTTCTGAAAATCATCTTGCAGATATTTTTACAAAGCCTTTAGACTCTACTCAGTTTTAGAAAATTAAATTTTCTCTTGGTATGATAGAATTTTAAATTTTATTTGCTGCATTTGTTTAGGGGGAGAATGTTTTCACTTTTTGTTTATTTACAAAAGGGGGAGATGTTTTGTGGAGAAGTTTTGGAGATAATTTTTGGTGAAAAATAATTTGGTTTTAATCATTTTAAAAATTTATTTTTGGTTTAAATGTTTTGGTTTTGTAATCAAATAAAAATGGGGAGATTGTTTGTGCATGTACGTATTTCCTTTAATTTGATTTCATATGATTTTTTTGATTACTTTTATTATGTATTTTGATGATATCTTAGTTTATGTTATTTGGATTTTTTTGATTCTTATCTCATTGGAAATATAAGATATTTATCTATATTTTATTAGTTAATGAGGAAGTTTGAAAATTCTTAACTATTTCTCAAAAAATTCAATGAAGTTGCTACTATGTTTTCAGAAACTCTACATTTCACTCTTTTAAAACATTTATGTATCTATTTTACTGAAAATTATACAGTTGTCAGATTTGCATAAATCTTGATTCTATAGAAATATAAAATGTTTCTTTTGATTTCATTAGTTTACATAAAAGTATAAAAATATCATTTGAATGGACTTTTAATTACATGATGTTATAATATGCTGTTTTGTCGTAGCAGTTTTTCCAGAATTGTTTTGCTTGTATTATTTAATGATTTCATGATCTGTAAATATTGGATTAATTGATTATTTTTTTGTTGTAAATATAATAAGTTTTTCTACAAATCATTATTTTTGACCGAAGTCTGAATCTGCTGTCAAGAGCCCTTAAAAATTATTTGAAGTTTGTCAAAAAATTCGGTCCAGATTTTTTATCAAAAGTATGGTTCATTTTTTATCAAAAGTGTGGTTAATTTTTTTATCAAAAGTATGATTCATTTTTTATAAAAAGTATGGTTCATTTTTTATCAAAAGTATGGTTCATTTTTTATCAAAAGTATGGTTCATTTTTTATCAAAAGAATGATTCATTTTTTCTCGAAAGTATGGTTCATTGATTATCTTAAGAAAGTATAGTTTATTGTTCATACCCTACATTACAGTTCATACCCTACGTTACTTTACTGCTTGCTCCGAAGTTATTGTTCTCTTTGAAGTTATTATTCTTTCTGAAGTTACTATTCACTCCAAAGTTACTGTTCACTCCAAAGTTACTGTTCACTCCAAAGTTACTATTCACTTCGAAGTTATTGTTCATTCCAAAGTTACTGTTTATTCCGTGAATTTTTTTTTAAAAAATTGATTTTCTGCAAATATATGGATTATTTTTTAACTGTTTTTTTGTAAAATCCTCATTAAATATAAGGATCATAATGAAAGTGTTTTTAATGTCTTTGGTGCTATATTGAGAGAGAGAAATTAATAATGTTCGTCAATGTCTTTTACAAATAAATTTGGACGTTTCAAGATTGTTTAAATTTAAATGTTTGAATTTAATTCTAGAATCTGCTACTTGTTTTCATGAACTGTTTTGACTTCGTTTAAATCATTTTAAATGGATTTAAAAATTTTTTTTGAATCATTCAATGCTTTTATTATTCTGGATATTTTATTAGAAGACTTATTCAAAATATTTTTAATTCCACTATTCTATATTTTATTCTATAGGAATAAAGAAGCAATGGTTCTGCTAGTTTCAGGGAGATATTTATGGGATCTCTTAACTTAATTAATTTTTAATATCCTAAGGAAGCGAAGTTTCTGCACCTGCTAGATATTTTTATTCTCTATATATATCATTCTCTCTTGCAGGAAAAAAACACAATACAAAGAGAAGGGGCCGTGAACTTTGAATCTCTTGTGCATTTGCAACGTCCTTTGACACTCTGCTTCACCACCTGCTTGGCTAATCAAGTGCTGCATTAATTCTGCTTCGACTACAATTTCATTGACAAGACGTGCTGAACTAAATCTCAAGAACCAGTACCTGTGCTTTAATTTTTATATTATCTTTCATCTGGTTCTGAGTCTGTAACAGTACTCCTCATCTCTCAAAGGCACTCTGTTTTTGTTTTCTGTTTATGATTTTGCACACAAAAGCATTACTTGTTATTCTTTTTCTCGGGTTGTGACTCCCAGATTCTAAAGTCAGGATCTTAGGGCTGTGACTCCTTGTATCTAAAGTCAAGACTGTTTGGGTTGTGACTCCCATTGTCTAAAGTCATGTTGTAATGGTTGTGACTCCCCACATAAAAGTTAGTGTCGTGGTTATCCACCCACTAGAAAAGGATTTTTTAATTGGGTTATGATTCCCCTTTAAAAATCATTTTTAGTGCACACGTATCTCTCACTGAGTAGAGAGGTATAAGAGTAGAGTAGGCCCACTTTGGACTGAACTACTATAAAAAACATCCTTGCGTTATTTAATTTTTCCCCTGCTAATTTAATTTAATCATTAACTTTGATAATTAATTTATTTGATTAAATTTTTTTAATCTGTTCTATTCACCCCCCCTCTAGACCATATGCCATTACCCTGTCAGACCTAACAATTCCCATACATATACTCAAGTTATCAAGTATACCCATCTCATTCAAAAGGAAACACAAGGTCCAAGTCAAAAGCCCAAAGCTCAACTGTTCCACAATGGAAGGAATACCACGAAGGTAACACCCCAAAGGTAAGTACCACAAAGATAATTCCACATAGAAGAATACCACAAAGGTATCAACAAGAAGGTAAGTACCACACAAGTATTCCACACAGAAGAATACCACCAAGGTATCACCATGAAGGTAAGTACCACAGAGGTATGCCACACAGAAGAATACCACCAAGTTATCACCATGAAGGTAAGGACTCAGCTCAAGCCAGGTATAACATAGGTACATAAGTATAGATGATTAGTCGAAGGTTATATCACCTTATTATGTTAAGTAGAACTGTTTTTGACCCAGACAAGATCGATAGGTAACTAAACTCTGTTGACCCACACAGGATCTGACCCACACAGGATCGATATGCGCTAACCCACACAGGATCGCTAAGTGCAGACCCACACAAGATCTGACCCACACAAGATAGGTATGCACTGACCCATACCGGATCTCCAAGCGCTGACCCACACAAGACCAGATAGATGTTGACCCACACAGGATCATTGTTATTTCTTTGCGTACAACCAACCACCGGGTTCCCGCACTAAGCTCACTTGATTCGAGGAGGGTCCGCTCCTAATGACACAGTCGATACTCCAACTACCACTAAGTCCCATGAATAAGTATCCCAAAGGTTTTTCATGTCAAAAGGGACCCAACGCAACTGACGATGCGTCAATCGGACACATGGTCTGTAAGTTATTAGTGTTTCCGCTCCGAGGGCCCGGTTGGATTTAGTGTTTGATCCAACCCATCCATACTCCATATTTATCCAAAACACAACTGGATTATACCAAAAGGGCTTTCTCAATCTATGGTTTCTAGTACCACATATGGTTCGTCAAACAGACGCTCATAGCTCGAGATATGGCAGCACGGTTGCACCACCACCATCTTCGCGGCTAGCCGTGGTGTCGGCCGCAGCTCCTAAGTCCCACCGGTTCCAATCGTCAGCACCGGTCATCATCCTACTCCATCATGAAGAACAAAAAAAACTGCAAGGATTGCGTAGTGGTCAAGCCATGTTCGTTTGGCCCACACCCTCAGCATTAGAGCGGTAGCAAGCAGTATAGACGTTCTTAATTCAAGAAGGATGCCAAGATCGGGGAAAAGGGTATTAAAAATGACATTCCCTACCTTGAAGGTTTCGAAGGAGGAGGCGCGAGGAAAAATAAGAATTTGTTGAAGAATGTCAGCATTTGTCGTCTCCACAGGGTTCTTTTGATCCGGGCTCGGGGTTGTTTCCTCATTCTTCGATTTGTGGTTTGAGGTTGCTCGTCACCCCTCGCCGGAACCGGCTCTGTCCTCTAATTTTCAGGCTTCATGGCACTTTACCAGATCTTCGTCGCTTGGTGAAGTCGTGCCAAATCCTCCCCTCCAAGCTCTATATAAATAGAAGAGGGGGAGGGTAAGTAACTATCATGGAATTACTGACGGTTAATTTAATAGGAACCTTCCTAAATTAGAAAGATGCTATTACTTAGTATTTGAAAGGTTTTTACAATTAATTTACATTTTCACAATAATTAAATGGCTCAATTAAATGGAACTATTAAATAATTGTAGAGTTGGAACAAGTAATTGGGGAATTCTAAGGGTCTTCCCCCCTCATTAACAAAGGGTTTGGGTGGTCCCCAGAATTGAATTCCAAAAGGGAGGTTACAAGAAAAATAAAAAATGTTAAATATTTTATTTTTCTTCCTCCTCCATGAAAAGTACAAAAAATAACTTTCACCCTCGACCTACCATGGTCGAGGTGAAGGTCTCCTTAATCGAATACTGATGCTATGAGTTCAACAGTGTCCTCAGATTTCAATTCTGAGCACCAGTTCAAATGTCACAAAAACCCGCTCGCACGTTTACTGAATGTACCCAAAAAAAGTTCAGAAATCCATTCAGGGCACATCGGGCCTCAGAATCAGGCGCCGTCAATTTTTTGCAGACTCGTAAAATTCCCATATAATTAAAAAAAATACATGGAATTTTCAGGTCTTTACACATAATATGTCCGAATCATTCCTTATATGTATAATAAAATATGTATTTAAATTAATGTGTCCCATACCACTTTTATTTATTTTATTCTTAATCATAGTTGAAAAAAATCATTGATAAATTATTTTGGTACATAATATTTAAACAATCCAAATTGTCGCATACCACCTTGAAAATTCTAGTTCTTAATCCATATATTATCATAAAAATATTCATCTCATACTTAAATTAATTATCTTTATTTGTATGTCATCAATAAAATAAATAATTAAATAAATTCACATTTAATCAAAAAATGCATATATATTTTTGTCTTCTAAAAATAATTTTATAAAATAAATAAATAGGTTTCACACATTAAATGTTAACTTATTTAATAATTTCAAATAAAATGGTAAAGTTTATCTCATGTAGTTGAGAAAAAAAAAATATACAATAAATAAATAGGCTTCGCACATGAAATGATAACTTGTTTCATAATATCACATAAAATGGTAATGTTTATCTCACACAATTGAGAAAACAAAGTGTTTATATAAGTTTAAAATCACTAGACATTAGTTTGGAGGATGACAAATATTATTTCTAAATAAAAGAGAATGAAATTATATACTTTTTTTATTCTTAAATTCCTATATATGTATATATATATTACTATATATATATAACTATATATATATATATACTTATAACAGTGTATGTGGTTTGTATACATAAAAGTCTTTCAAAATTTTAAAACAAGAACCCTCCCATATGAATAGACACCATGAAAAGTTTATAAATGTAAATGTGTTTACTAGCATGTAGGATAAGGCTTATACTCTCTCTCTCTCATATACACACACACACACATATATATATATCACTTTTATAAAAATAAATTTTGAAAAGTAATTTAGTACATAAGTTATTAGATATAAGAATAATGGAAATGAAACCCTTAACATATATATATATATATAAATATATAAATATATATATACTGAAAATATGAAGTTTTATATGTGTATATATGCATGTATATACACATATATATACACTTTTTTGGAAAAGATCCTAGAATATTAGTAAAATTTTAGCCTTAAAACATTAATTCTAAAGAAATAGATCCTTGAAAATCAAGATTACATATCATATATACTATTTGGATTAAAAAGATATGATATACAAACATATATATGTATGTATATGTATATATGTTTAAAAAAAGAGAAAATAACATAATCCCTTACTTAATCATCAAACCGTACCATTTTTTTTATAAGATTTTTATGGAATGATCATTTTAAAGAAACGGTTTTATTATATATGTAATTAAAATTAAATAGATACGTTTTTTTGTGTGTATATATATATAACTATGTATATATATATAAGTTTATAAAATCAAATGAAAATAATAAAATTCCCTTACTTGATTCAGATCAAGAGAGGCTAAGTATTTCTGGGATTGTGAGAGAATGATAGAGCTTGAAAAATGGAATTTTCAGGTAACAACTTGGGTGCAAAGTGATGTTTAAAAAACAGAGTTTTCAATTACTATTCCAGATTGACCATAGCTAACCCAAACAAAAAAATTAATTAGTGCAAATCAATGAGTAACAAGTTCATTGACAACGTAAAATTATAAAAAAAAGAAACCATTAGGGAAATCTGAGTTATGTATGGTGATTATTGGCATAAAATAATCACCCAAATTTGAAATAGTTGAATAGATCATGATGATGGTGGAAAAGTTGGTGTCACAGGAAAGGGGGGATGAAGAGGGGCCAAAGACTAAATGTACGATGGGGACTAGTTAGGTTCAGTGTAGATGAAGAAGGAGAAAATAAGGGATGACTATGATTAAATATGGTCTGATCCAAGGGTTAAAAATAACCCTAGTTATTTTTAACAATAGAGGTCTTGCAGTTGATTGATGGATGGATATGATTTAGCTGTGGATTTGATCGGACGACCACAGTGGATCTGCATGTTTTAAAAGAGACGGACGAACACAATTAAATCTTGGCTTGATCAGATGGTTATGGTCATTCACTTGATTTTAAATAGTCTGAATGGTCTAGATCAGGAAGATCCAGATCAGATGATAATAAAAATTGCACGGTGATAAGCCATGATGATGGGACTCAAACTAGGTACCATTGTGGACGACTGAGATCTTATGTGGAGAGATCCTATGGCTGAGATTACACACCACAGAAAAACCTAATCCCATATCAAAAGAAAGTGGGGTTTTGGGGCTTCTTTATAAGTCTCCACATGTGGATCCATCTCTTGATGACACAAATACACATTCATGGGGTCCTTACATATAGGACCCTGCCCACATGCGCTTATCTCACCCTTTACTCGCACCTAAATAGGGCTCTATACGCCGGTCCATGCGTGGCTTGCCTCATCTATGCTAATAAAGTTCGCTAGTGTCACATCCCAAGTAAGTAATGAATAATAGATATTTTTATTAATGATTAAGATAGTGTTTTAGAGGCTTAAAATGAAAATAAATACAATCTTATGCATGGAATACACTAATATTCTTAAAAGATTGTTTTACTACCTTTTGATGGCAAACTATTTTTAAATCTATCTTTTGACAATTTTATAAGCTATGTATGTCAAAATAAACTTATTATTTATGATTGGGACATCAAAATTTACTTTGTGTGATTTTTAGGTATTTTTTCAATAAAGTTCATTTTTAATGAATATTGAAAAATGTTGTATTTTAATTCAAAACCTCTTTTTAATCTAATTTATTTATAAGATTAGATTATATTTTGAATTGGTTTTGAAGTGAAATTAGAATATATTTTTACCATTTTATCCAATGGTGGTCATTGGAATCAATTTCACTTTGAAATTGGACTTAAACTAGTGTCAATCTTTTGATACTTATTGTTTCATAAAAACACGCTATTTGTCATGACAGTGGGAATTAGTTATTAAATTAATTAATGCAACTTACATGTTTTTAATATTGTAAAATAGACATCATTTTTGAATTCGGAATATCAAATATAGCTTAGGGTGAAGTTTTGGTATCTTTCTGAAAAACATCAATTTTTGATGAATAGTGAAACCACTAAGTGGTAGTTAAAGAAACTGATTTTTCGTTTAAATGAAACTTTGCCACTTCTGTGATTTTATTTTCAAAATTCTGACATAAATGGTTGTCATTAAGAAGTAAAATGTGGTTCAATGAGATTAAAATAATTTTTGGTGAATAGTAACTTTTAAGTTCTTAATCGCAATTAGTGGTAATTAGTGTAGTTTAAGGTAAAAATAATGTTTTAATAATATGAGATGAGCTTGACACATGTCCTACCATTATTGGATGTGTCATGGCCGACCAATAAAAGCCATGGGTCAACTTGGGGACCCCATGGAGCCACTTTGGTTGGGAAATGACATAAATAACTTTTTATTTAATGTTAAAGTAAAAATGACACAAACATGAGATATTTTACTAAAACAATTTTTACATGGGGTTATACAAGTCAGATATTTTATTATAGATAGTCATTGGAATTCTAAAACGATTTCCTACATCATAGTATTTTTTTTTATAATTTTTAGACATTAAATAAATTAAATTAGTTATGACATCATGATGATGCAGCGATGACCTCATTATTTAACGATTTAAATAAAATGGAAAGATAATGTAATATCTAAGACCTAAACATGTCCAAAACCTATTGGATTAGTGAATTTCGAACCCTTATCACCTTATCCTCGAAATACATCAATGTGGGACCTTTAAAATCCGAAACTCTTTTGACAATAAAGTAACATTTTTTAACATTACAAGAGTGCCCCTCCTTTGCTCTTATAAAAGGCCCCCACCTCTACCTCCTTACCCACACTTCCAAAGCCTTTGGCTCGGCCAAACACTGGCCATTTTGTCTATCAACTTCCCTCTCTTACTCCTTCAAGCCTCACGTTGAGCAGAAGGCTTCCCAAGGAAGCCTTTGAGCTCAAACCAAAGGGAGTTACCCGATTTTAAGGTAATGTCTTCTCTTGAGTCCTTTTGTTTTATTTTGCTTCTCCAACCCCCAAAACTCTTTTTATTAATTTATTTTGTAACAACTCCAATATCTTCAATATACTAGGATGTTTTTATAAGAAGTATTCGAGCTAAACTTACACACACCTACATATAATGGTTAAAGGACATACTGTTTCTGTGGATGGTGAATTTATGCCTCCCGAAACGATGATTGTTCAACATTATTTTAACACCTTCAAAGGTGGCCATTAAGATGTCACTATATTTATATATGATATATAATATGTTTATGTTTTCCTTAAGCTTATGTATTTTTCATTTTGGGCATACCTTTATGGTTTCCATTATGGGTAAACGCGATATCTTCATTTAAGGAAGTGCGGACTACCGCCCCCTCAAAGTGATTTGATTAGTTAAATACCATATGTGGGACGTATAAAGGATGGAACTATGATATTATATATGATATTATACTGGAATTATAATATACCTTTATATCATTATTATTCCATTCTATAAAATACAAAATAGAAATGAAAGTAGCGTTCATGCGTACGTACGACTTACCGTCTCCATGAATGGTGCATTTCATTTCTTACCTCTAAATGATTATGTAATATTATAAATGCATGTATATACTAGATATATATGATATATAAATCATGATTATAATTCTGGATATAATGGATACATGAACAACTTGTAATTATAAAGGGTTTATTTTTTACTCAAGTACCAATGATCGTTAAAACGACCGTTATTAACTTAAACAATTACATAGTGTTCATGACATGGAAATAAGTGATATAAAAGGAATAATGAACTTGAAAAAGGTTCTTAAGAAAGTATAAATTAACTCAAGTTTATTATTCCGGACATTAAAGAACGACCGAGTCAAGTCAGACCCGAGGTATGGGACTTCGTCTCAATCTCCTTTCATTGAGCCATATTTTGTTTTATACACAACCTTCTTTTATACGGTGTATAAACCCCTTTGACTTTTATGGTTATCTAAAAGGAATCTTTTTTATACGAATCATTTTACTAAACAAAAAAAGGGAATGTTTTTGTCGTACGTATGCGGCGACAATGACTTCTCCGCCGCCGTGACCATTATTTGAGTTTTGAATTCCTCTACAAGACATACCTTTTTTTTATAAGACAAATAAATACCATGTTTTACTTTTCTTTTATTTTGATGATGTTTTTATATCAATGTGTTGTATTGATATCTTGTGATTGAAAGGTGGAAATGTTATGTTTCCTTTATACATGTTTTATGTGATACGATTATGTTGAGGTTCTTGGGCATTATTATGAAGACGGGTGGTTCCATGATAAACTAAGGGCGGGTGAGCCCGATATAGCTCTCCAATGCATTGGGTAACTTGAAGGAGTAAAATGTTAAGGTTTCTCTGAAGAGATTTAGGGAATATACTGTAATGGGTATTCCAAACGTAACCAAGAGGGTTACTCCCTACGTAAGAATGTTATGAATGCCTCAAGTTACCTTTATGTCTTATGATTTCTATGATTTATTCATGATTTGATGAGGTATGTTAAAGTACTTATGTTTTATGTGTAAAGTATGATTTCATTCTTATGTATATATGTACCCATCTTTCCTTTCCATATTTTTATATCCCTTACTGAGCTTTTTATGCTCATCCCAAGTTTTTTTGAAATGTTTTTCACAGGTCAAGGGAAAGGTACATGATATGATGATAGTGTCAAGGAAGTGTCAAGACAGAATCCATGTTTTATTTTAAATATGCTTCCATTGATGGGAAAGAAGAATACTATCTTTATGTAACCACTTTGTTTATATGTGGAATGTAATTAAAGTTTTATGATCTAATTATCTAAAACTCTAAACCCGAAAAGATCCTCAATGTGTAATCTTGTAATAACTCAAGATTAAGTAAGGTTTAAGGCTGGGGCCTTATAGTTGCTATCAAAGGTCGGTTTAGATAACTTTAGGAGTTAGAATTCTATTAAATGATTATCCAAAAATATTTTTTTATGGTCAAATTGAAGTGATATAGTATTTGAAGATTACCATGTTGCTTCATCTAAGACATGTTTGTTCAGAATGGTTTTCCATAGAGAAAACAGGGAAGCAGTGCTAGGAAGGCATACAGAAGGAAATAACCTTCCGAATCAGCATCCTAAGATGGTCAGAATTGGAATTGAATAGTTTGTTGCAGTAATGGCGCAGTTGACTCAAGCGATAAATGGTGGTGGTATCCATGCACAAGATCAGCCAGATCAACCACAGAGGAACATGTCAGTGGTGGAATATTTCATGAGGAAACATCCCCCATCATTCAGAGGATCATCTGACCCTGTGTTAGCTGAAGGGTGGATTAAAGCACTAGAAAGGATTTTAGATATCATGGGGTGTTCAGACAATCAAAAGGTTAGTCTTGCTATTTACCGTTTGGAGGGTGAGGCAGATCAGTGGTGGTCTATGGTTAAAAATATCAGGGACGCCAATGAGATTGATGCTCTTGACTGGGATGAATTCAAAGGTATGTTTCTTGAGAAGTATTTTCCAAAGGCTGTTCGACTTAGGATGGAAAATCAATTCTTGGAATTGAGACAAGAGGAAGACTCAGTGGCTAGATATGACGAAAGGTTCACTCGATTGGCAAGGTATGCTCCAAATTTTATCCGAGACCTTGATAGTAAAATCAATCGTTTTTACTCAGGATTAAAGCGAAAATATCGAAGGGCATTAGATTATCATGAGTTTAAAAGTTATGAAAAGCTTGTTCGATGTGCTGAGAAGGTGGAAATGGAGTTTTCCAATGATCAAGTGTTCTATAACAACCAACAGAAGAAGAGACCAGGGTGGCAGGATAAAGGTAAGAAGTCTTCAAAAAAGTCTGATGGTAAGAAAACTAAGTTTCCAGTTTGTGATAAATGTGGAAAAAGGCAAGCTGGGGAATGTCTTCTGAATTCTGGAAAGTGCTACCGATGTGGTAAGATGGGACATAAGGCTCGTGATTGCACTGAAAAGGATCAAGGTGAAGGTAAGACCAAATTTGATTTACAGTTAGAGAAATGTTATAAGTGCAATGAGATGGGTCACTATGCAAATGAGTTTCCAACACAGAGCTTGAGTGATGGGAAGTAGTTAGACTACAAGCAGAAATGGGTGGTGAAATCCTTTGCAACTACTTCAGCAGATGTCGGACCATCAAATGAAGTTGTATCAGCTCCAGGGAGCTCAGTATTTTTCCAAGATTGACTTGAGATCGGGGTACCATCAGCTGAAGGTAAAGGAAGCAGACGTTCTGAAGACTACGTTTCATACAAGATATGGCCATTATGAATTTGTAGTAATGCCTTTTGGGCTAACCAATGCACCTGCTGTATTCATGGACTTAATGAATAGAATTTTCCATGAGTTCTTGGATAAGTTTGTTGTGGTTTTCATTGATGATATTTTGGTGTTTTGTAAAAGTAAAGAGGAGAATGAAAGACATTTAAGGGTTATCTTGCAAACCTGAAAAGAAAAGAAACTGTATGGAAAATTCAGCAAGTGCGAGTTTTGGTTGCAACAAATTTCTTTCCTTGGTCAAATTGTTTCTAAAGATTGGATAACTGTTGATCCTGCAAAAACAAAAGTTGTGGAAGACTGGACAAGACCCACAAATGTAACTGAGATTCGCAACTTCCTTGGTTTGGCAGGCTATTACCGATGTTTTGTTAGAAATTTTTCTCGGTTATCTAGTCCAATGACTAAGCTAACTCGGAAGGGTGTTAAGTTTATCTGGACAAAAGAATGTGATGATTGTTTTCACGAATTGAAAAGAAGATTGGTGAAATCTCCATTTTTGTAACTACCTTCCGGGAATGGTGAGTTTGTTTTTCTACAGTGATGCTTCATTGAAAGGAATTAGTTGTGTCCTTATGCAGAATGATCAGGTAATTGCTTATTCTTCACGTCAGTTGAAAAATCATGAGGTAAATTACCCTACACATGATTTGGAATTACCTGCTGTTGTTTTTGCTTTAAAAATTTGGAGACATCATTTGTATGGAGTAAGTGTGAAATATATACTGATC
This sequence comes from Viscum album, assembly GCA_963277665.1. NCBI lineage: Eukaryota > Viridiplantae > Streptophyta > Magnoliopsida > Santalales > Viscaceae > Viscum > Viscum album. The sequence continues at coordinate 4,159,768 of OY728136.1, forward strand.
ACAAAAGTTTAAAGTATATATTCACTCAGAAAGAGTTAAAAATGAGATAGAGGAGATGGCTGGAATTAATCAAGGATTATGATTGTACAATTCATTACCATTCGGGAAAAGCAAATAAAGTGGTTGATGCTTTGAGTCAAAAAAGTAATGCTTTATTAACAATGTTGCATTTGGAACCTGATCCTTTGGTTAAGGATTTGATGAACTTTGGCATAGATGTTTTTTGCGCAGGATGTTATTCTGTTTTGTTTCAGGTATCAGTGAGATCTTCTCTATCAGACAGAATCAAGCAAGCACAGAAGCCAGACAGTGAGTTGCAGAAAAAGGTAGAGCTGGTTCAGAAAGGTAAGTTTCATGAATTCAATATTGATAATTATTGTGTTTTGAGATTTGGGAAGAGATTGCATGTGCCTTGTGATTTACAGTTGAAGAGAGAGTTGTTATGTGAATCTCATAGTTCTCCATTTTCAGTTCATCCTGGCAGTACTAAGATGTACAGAGATCTGCGGGAGTATTACTGGTGGGATGGAATGAAAAGAGATATTGCTGATTTTACTGTGAAGTGTTTGACATGTCAACAGGTTAAAGCAGAGCGGCAATTACTGAAAGGGATGCTTCAACCATTACCAGTTTCAGAGTGGAAATGGGAGAATATATCCATGGATTTTGTTGTGGGATTACCGAAGACATCTCGAGGTAATAATGCAATCTGGGTTATTATTGATCGCTTGACTAAATATGCTCATTTACTTTCTATACGAGATACTTTTTCCCGAGATCAAATTTCCCGTTTGTATCTTATAGAGATAGTCAGGTTACATGGAGTTCCTCTCTCCATTGTATCTGATCGTGATCCCAGGTTCACTTCTAACTTTTGGAAAGTCCTTTAGAAGTCGTTGGGTACTAAATTAAATTTTAGTACAGCTTTTCATCCTCAATCAGATGGGAAGTCAGAACGAACAATTCAGACCTTGGAGGATATGCTACGAGCTTGTTCGATGGATTATCAGGGAAGTTGGGACCAACATCTTTCTTTGGTTGAATTTTCATATAATAATAGTTTTCATTCCAGTATATAGATAGCACCATTTCAGGCATTATATGGGAAGCGGTGTTGAACTCCATCTTTCTGGGATGAAGTGGGTGAAAGGAAGTTGATGGGACCGGAATTGGTAGAAGAGATGGCAGAAAAAGTTCAGCTGATTCAGAAACACATGAGAACAGCTCAGAGCAGGCAGAAGAGTTATGCAGACAACAGGAGGAAGGATCTCTCTTTTGAGGTATGTGATCATGTTTTTCTCAAAGTATCACCATGTAAAAGTGTGATGCGATTTGGTAAGAAAGGAAATCTGAGTCCAAGGTTCATCGGACGATATGAAATTCGGGAGAGAGTTGGATCAGTTGCATACAGAGTGGATTTACCTCTGAGTTTATCTCAGGTACACAATGTTTTTCACGTTTTGATGTTGAGAAAGTATATTCCTGATCGATTTCATGTTTTGAGTCCAGAGGTAGTTTAGCTGGAAGAGAACCTATCTTATAAGGAACAACCGGTCCAGATTCTTGACCACAGGGAGCAAGTGTTACGAAATAAGGTGATTCATCAGGTAAAGGTTTTGTGGAAAACCACATGATTGAAGAGGCAACATAGGAATCTGAAAATGCAATGAGGGATAAGTACCCTCATTTATTCGATAAGTAAATAAATTGCGGGGATGCAATTTTCTAAAGAGGGGAAGGATGTAACATCTCAAGTAAGTAATGAATAATAGATATTTTTATTAATGATTAAGATAGTGTTTTAGAGGCTTAAAATGAAAATAAATACAATCTTATGCATGGAATACACTAATATTCTTAAAAGATTGTTTTACTGCCTTTTGATGGCAAACCCTTTTTAAATATATCTTTTGAAAATTTTTATAATCTATGTTTGTCAAAATAAACTTATTATTTATGATTGGGACATCAAAATTTACTTTGTGTGAATTTTTGGTATTTTTCCGATAAAGTTCATTTTTTAATGAATAGTGAAAAATGTTGTATTTTAATTCAAAACCTCTTTTTAATATAATTTATTTGTATGATTATATTATCTTTTGAATTGGTTTTTAAGTGAAATTAGAATATATTCTTACCATTTTATCCAATGGTGGTCATTGGAATCAATTTCACTTTGAAATTGGACTTAAACTAGTGTCAATCTTTTGATACTTATTGTTTCATAAAAACATGCTATTTGTCATGACAGCGGGAATTAGTTATTAAATTAATTAATGTAACTTACATGTTTTGAATTTTGTAAAATAGACATCATTTTTGAATTCGGAATATCAAATATATCTTAGGGTGAAGTTTTGGTATCTTTCTGAAAAACTTCAATTTTTGATGAATAGTGAAACCACTAAGTGGTAGTTAAAGAAACCGATTTTTCATTTAAATGAAACATTGCCACTTCTGTGATTTGATTTTCAAAAATCCTACATACATGGTTGTCATTAAGAAGTAAAATGTGGTTCAATGAGATTAAAATAATTTTTTGGTGAATAGTAACTTTTATGTTCTTAATCGCGATTAGTGATAATTAGTATAGTTTAATGTAAAAATAATGTTTTAATAATTCGAGATGAGCTTGAAACATGTCCTACCATTATTGGATGTGTCATGGCCGACCGAGACAATCCATGGGTCAACTTGGGGACCCCATGGAGCTACTTTGTTTGGTAAATGACATAAATAACTTTTTATTTAATGTTAAAGTAAAAAATGACACAAACATGAGATGTTTTAATAAAACAATTTTTTACATGGGGTTATACAAGTCAGATGTTTTATTATAAATAGTCATTGGAAATCTAAAGAGATTTTATACATCATTGTATTTTTTTTATAATTTTTAGACATTAAATAAATTAAATTATTTATGACATCATGATGATGGAGCGATGACCTCATTATTTAATGATTTAAATAAAATGGAAAGATAATGTAATATCTAAGACCTACACATGTACAAAACCTATTGGATGAGTGGATTTAGAACCCTTATCACCTTATCCTCTAAAGACCTCAATGTGGGACCTTTAAAATCCAGAACTCTTTTGAAAATAAAGTAACATTTTGTAACTTTACAAGAGTGCCCCTCCTCTCCTCTTATAAAAGGCCCCCACCTCTACCTCCTTACCCACACTTACAAAGACTTTGGCTCGGCCAAACCCTACCCATTTTGTCTTTACACTTCCCTCTATTACTCCTTGAAGACTCACTTTGAGCAGAAGTCTTCCCAAGGAAGCCTTTGAGGTCAAACCAAAGGGAGTTACCCGATTTTAAGGTAATGTCTTCACTTGAGTCCTTTTATTTTATTATTCTTCTCCAACCCCCTAAATGCTTTTTATTCATTTCTTTTGTAACAACTCTAGTATCTTAAATATACTAGGATGTTGTTATAATATGTATTCGAGCTACACTTACACGCACCTACATCTAATGGTTAAAGGACATACTGTTTCTGTGGAAGGTGAATTTATGCCTCCCGAAACGATGAATGTTCAACATTCTTTTAACACCTTCAAAGGTGGACATTAAGATGTCACTATATTTATATATGATATATAATATGTTTATGTTTTCTTTAAAATTCTTTATTTTTAATTTTGGGCATACCTTTATGGTTTCCATTATGGGTAAACGCGATATCTTTATTTAAGGAAGTGCGGACTACCGCCCCCTCAAAGTGATTTGATTCGTTAAATACCATATGTTGGACGTATAAAGGATGGAACTATGATATTATATATGATATTATACTGGAATTATAATATACCTTTATATCATTATGATTCCATTCTATAAAATACAAAATAGAAATGAAAGTAGCGTTCATGCGTACGTACGACTTACCGTCTCCATGAATGGTGAATTTCATTTCTTACCTCTAAATGATTATGTAATATTATAAATGCATGTATATAATGGATATATATGATATATACATCATGATTATAATTCTGGATATAATGGATACATTAACAACTTGTAATTATAAAGGGTTTGTTTTTTACTCAAGTACCAATGATCGTTAAAACGACCGTTATTGACTTAAACAATTACATAGTGTTCATGACATGGAAATAAGTGATATAAAAGGAATAATGAACTTGAAAAAGGTTCTTAAGCAAGTATAAATTAACTCAAGTTTATTATTCAGGACATTAATGAACGACCGAGTCAAGCCGGAACCGAGGTATGGGACTTCGTCTCAATCTCCTTTCATTGACGCATATTTTGTTTTATACACAACCTTCTTTTATACGGTGTATAAACCCCATTGAATTTTACGGTTATCCAAAAAGAATATTTTTTATACGAAGCATTTTACTAAACGACAAAAGGGAATGTTTTTGTCGTACGTATGCGGCGACAACGACTTCTCCGCCGCCGTGACAATTATTTGAGTTTCGGCTTCCTCTACAAGCCATACCTTTTTTTAAAAGAAAAATAAATACCATGTTTTACTTTTCTTTTATTTTGATGATGTTTTTATATCAATGTGTTGTATTGATATCTTGTGATTGAAAGGTGGAAATGTTATGTTTCCTTTATACATGTTTTATGTGATACGATTATGTTGAGGTTCTTGGGCATTATTATGAAGATGGGTGGTTCTGTGATAAACTAAGGGCGGGTGAGCCCGATATAGCTCTCCAATGCATTGGGTAACGCGAAGGAGTGAAACGTTAAGGTTTCTCCGAAGAGATTTAGGGAATATACTGTGATGGGTATTAAAAATGTAACCAAGAGTGTTACTCCCTACGTAAGAATGCTATGAATGCCTCAAGTTACCTTTATGTCTTATGATTTTTATGATTTATTCATGATTTGATGAGGTATGTTAAAGTGCTTATGTTTTATGGGTAAAGTATGATTTCATTCTTATGTATATATGTACCCATGTTTCCTTTCCATATTTCTATATCCTTTACTGAGCTTTTTATGATCATCCCAAGGTTTTTTGAAATGTTTTTCACAGGTTAAGGGAAAGGTACATGATATGATGATAGTGTCAAGGAAGTGTCAAGAAAGAATCCATGTTTTATTTTAAATATGTTTCCATTGATGGGAAAGAAGAATACTATCTTTATGTAACCACTTTGTTTATATGTGGAATGTAATTCAAGTTTTATGATCTAATTCTATAAAACTCTAAACCCGAAAAGATCCTCAATGTGTAATCTTGTAATAACTCAAGATTAAGTAAGGTTTAAGGCTGGGGCCTTATAGCTAGCCTGCTGCTCATGCCTCTTTGGGAATGGGTAAACGCCTCCTAGATGGGGTTGATCAGGTCCCCCAGCATAGTTTAGGTGTCCCCTTAGCCTACAGATGGTTCAAAAAAAATTTAAATACTTAAAGACTTAAGAAATAAATAATAAATAAATTATTTTTCCCATTTTTTATTCCCTTTTAAACATATTTTATTATCACAATACACAATATTAAGAAACAACTATCCTTAAAACCATACATTTTTAATTTGAAATATTTATCATACTAAAACACATAAAATACTAATGTTTATTACCCATGTTACTAATTTAAAACTATAGTTTCATTTGACCAAAAAATTATTCTAAAAAATTTAAAGTATTTTTAATTTAAAGTACATAAACTGTTCAGTGGTTTGAAGCATTAACGGTCACCTTGAAACCCAAGGGCTATAAAATCCAATGAACACTTATAATAGTCATATATGCCATATAAATACCCGTCAAAAGTTTTTGGAAGATAATAATATCATTTATTATTTTAAGAGGATCGTGTTCTACATTTCTTTGTTACTTAGCATTTTTTCTATACTGCTTTCCATACTGTTATTTGTTACAACTGGTTCAAGGGATGTCAACTAGACCATCGACCTTATTTCCAGCTTGGTAGTCTTCCATTTATTCTACTTGGTCTTGTGATGAGTTTTCTTGAGAATTTATAATCCCTTAAATCAATGTAATATTTCTGTGTTTGAAGAAAATGTTTATCTTATTATTTAGTGTATTTGAAATAAAACACACTAAATCGCATTAAGAAAAGAATAATAATAATAACTAAAAATATTATTATTACAGTTATAATAATGTTTGGGGAGTTACAACTAAAACTCAATTGGGTCCATTCTATAAGGTGTTTTGAAATAGGCATATCACCAGGTATGAGTTCTATTGAAAATTCTACATCATGATTTGGTGGAATACCTATAAATCCCTTCAAAAATACATAATCAAAATCCCATACAATGGGAGTATTCTTAATCATGAGTTTCTACCCAACCATTTGAGATAAATAACATTCATTTATAGGAATCAAGACCCATAAAATGGATGAAATTTATACTGGAAGTTTATATTAATCCTTGCATCAATAGATGATCATATATTGACATGGAATATTAAAGAAGACTTCCCTTACTTGGAAATTTATATGATATCCATATAGAGAAAGCTAATCTATGCCAAGAATTACATCAGATTCCACTATAGTAAGGATCACAAGATTTTTGAGAATCACTTTCCCACAAACTTCAACCTAAGAAGAATTATAATATTTTGATGAAACCGTTAGGCCATTAGGTGTTTTAACAGCTAACTCAACATCTAATTATTGAGGTAATCTGTAGATACCCCTAGAAAATTCTTTATAAATAAAAGAGTGGGTGTATCCAGAATAAAATAAAACATTTTCTACACTAGAGTGGATGGTAAGTGTACCTTTCACCACTTCATTATCGTACTATACATTACCGATAGTGATTTCATGTGACTTTCCTTTGTCTTTGGACTTAACAGTTTGCTGATATCGATCATCATCAATAATCATTGGATTAGGGCATTGATTGGCATAATTCCCCATTTCCTTAAACTTGTATCATTGAAGTGTAGGAGGTGCATTATGTGCATCTTTTTCTCTGTTTTCATCATTATGAATCTTTTTCCCATCACTTCGGTATTCAGCTACCTGACGACCTTATTTTGCACACTTAAAACATTAAATAGTATATTTAAGACAATTTCCATAATGGTTCCTTCCACACTTTTATAATAAGGAACAAATCATTTTCTTTTCAGTATGGTCTTTATATTTTCCTTTGAATTCCATTTTTCTCTTCTTATCAGACCCATATGACTGAGGGGTTACTCCAATATCCATCTCAACCTTGACAGCACATCGAACAATTTCCTTGTAGATATTAAAGTTCCTTGTGGATAATTCCCTTTGAAGACTTGGTTTTAAGCCATTAAAGAATCGATCAATTTTACTCTCACATTGGATAATAATTCTAGAATCATACCTTGAAAGTCTTGTAAAATTTTCTTCATAGGTACCATCATATTCACCATCCTTTTTCTTTAGTTCAAGGAACTCATTCTCCATATTTTGTCAAATAATAATAGGAAAGTACTTATTGAAAAGTAAGTTCGTGAAACCATCCCATTCCATATAATCAATTCCATATATTTAACTCATATTATTGATAATATTCCACCATTTATCGTCTTAAACATCCAAATGATAGAATTTTAAGATGACTTTATCAAGTTCAGAACATTTAAAAACTAAAAATATCTTTCTAGTAGTACTGATCCATTGTTCAACCACTAATGAATCAGACGACCTAGTGAATAAAGGTGGATCCATTATCATGGAGGAATCAAGAGAAAGTTTCTCCATTTTTTCCTCATTTGTAACTCCTTCATGATTCATAGCTTGAGAAAGTTGTTTGAGCATGGCTACCAGATTTTGTATTCCATCTCCCATAGAATATGGTTTCTTAGGGGGACAATAATTTCATTGCTTTCCACCTTCAGCTTTAACGCAGTTCTTTCGGGTTCTAACCATTTACTAAAACCATAAAATATGGTTTTAGAAACACTAATCATAATGGGAAAATAACATAATAAGGAATAAAATTTCAATTTAGGACACTTTAGGTTTTATCCAAGGTTATTCATGGTCATTTCTAAAACACTAGGATTATAAACTATACTTATAAATATCATTAAGTTTCTTACTAATACCTTTTCATCATAGTTTCCAATGGTTTGTAACACCCCAAGTGTCTATGGTACACTTTTTTTTAAATAATTCAATTGCATGCGATGTACACAACACCGAGTTCAAGTAGACCGCGAACTATCAAACGATCCATTTAAAAAGTGGTTATGAATAGTGTAAACCAAATTTTGAATTTTATATATCCCATATAATTTTATCATTCATCTTATGTGACATAATATATGGATAAATCAATTTTTTTAGATAAAATAAGTTTTTTTCAAAAAATACAGTTTTCACCTTTTAATGAGAAACCATTTTTAAAATAAATATTTGAAACTTTTATATATTCAATGTTATTAAATTAAATTCTTCATTAGATGAAGGACAAAAAAAATTAGTTTGGATTAATATTTGGTATTTTTCAGAAAACATTCAATTTTTGATGAATAGTGAAAAAACACTGCGTTATTGTTTAAAACCAACCTTTTATAATAATTATTTTAAATTTAAATTTATTTTAAAGTAAAAATGGATACATAATACATGTATTAGCTCAATTTAATTCATTTGAGTCATTTTATAATAAGATTATATATTTAAGTTTTTATTGAACCTTTTAACGTCTTTTACCCACCTTCTAGGCACATTTGCAAATTTTTATAAAACATAATGTTACCACTTTTCTAAATTGAATTTCAAAAATTTGATAGACACGGTTGTCATCAATAAGTAAAATGTGGTTCAATCGGATTAAAATATTTTTTGGTGAATTGTAACTTTTGAATTTTATTTTCCACATTTAAAAGTAAATTGGGGAATTAAAGGTAAAATTAATATTATAATAACATAAAATTACCCCAACCCATATAAATATTATATTGTATAAGTTTTTTTCGACAGAAATCATCCTTAGGACATAAATATGATCCTTTTTTATCCCCTTGGGTTAGATTAGGACATTTATTATATTTTATTTAAAGAAGAGTTAAAAGTGTTAAATTAAAATTTTAATAACTAAACCATTTTTAATATAGGGTTATACATATGATAAATTAAACTATAAATATTAATTTTTAATCAAAAACATTTCCTAAATTATGGTATTTTATTTATTATTTTTAGACAATAATAATTGAATTTATTTATGACACAATGATGATGGAGTAATTACCTTATTAATGAAAGATTAAAATATATGATATTATAAAAATTAAAATAAATGTAAATTGAAACTTTATATGAAATAAACGAATCTTTTAGGATAACATGACATGTTGGGGTTGATTTAATGTATTTTATTAAAATAAATCACGTTTTTATGACTTAAAAGAAATAAATTTCTGAATAGTGCCAAAATTGACATAAATGAGTTTTTAAAACAAATAATAATTTGTCAAATGATATAAAAATACTAAAAATATAATATTAGGCCAAATGAATTAGATAATGTTAAATATTTCATATTTATCCACTTGAAGTTCCCTTGGCATTTTATAGTAATTGAATTAATCCAATAGTATAAAAATACATGAAGACCTGGTAAGAGTTAAACTGTTTAACTAAAGGTTAATCCCAATAGATAAGGATAGTTTTATGACCTAAACATGTCTAAAACATATTTTTTGAGATTATGTTTACCCATACACATATTATTCTATAAATAAATTAATCTGGAGATACTATAAACTGAATATCATTTTATAATAAATTAATACTTCAATATTTTCCTAAAGTGCCCCTCACCTCTCTATAAGAGGGAAACTACCTTTGTCTTTAATTAGCACCTACAAAGACCTTTAGGTCAGACAAAACTTACCAAAATATCTTACCAACTACCCACACTTCATACTAGAGGAATCCCTTTAGGAATAAATCCAACTTAAGGATCTCTTTTGTGCAAATCAAATGGAGACACCCAAAAAAGAGGTAATCATTTTATTCCTTCTTTCAAAGTTCATTTCTTCTTGCACTTCCTCTTAATAAGTTGTTAGCATACTAAAATAATAACTCTTAAATATAATATATGATGATATTTTGTTAATATCATGGGACAAACATATTCATCTTTTTACCCATCCTATGAAAAACAATACCACCATGCGTGCATACGTACGACTTACTCTCTCCACACCATGGTGTAAATTGTTTTTCATATTCCCTTAATTTATATGGGTATAAAAATGAATATAATGGGTTTTAATAATAAATATAACAAAATATTTTTTCTTTAAAATTCACATTCCATCCAATTACATACCATCTAAGGAAATGATACTGCCGCCCGTACGTACGAACGGCTTGCCGTCTCCACGATGCAATGAGACGCATCATCCATGTCCACCATCCAAGAATGATTATAAAAATAAATATTATGAATAATTATAAAACATATGGCATAATAATTCTACTGAGATGATATATATATATATATAAATATATGTTATTCACATACTTCTATAAGATACGAAAATGGAAACAACATTCCTGCATACGTACGACCTACCATCTCCATGAACGGTGTGTTCCATTTCATATATCTATTTATTATATATATTTATATTTAAGGTATATTAATAATATTATACATTCTAAAATTAATTAAATAATAATTTATGTAATATGATCAAGAATAAAAAGTCAAAACACGTACGATAAACAAATAGATTATTAGCCAAAATGTTACATTAAATTAGAATTGATAATAAAAAGGTAATATAAAGTCATAAAAGAATCATATATGATATCAAAAATATTATTATGATTCTGATATAAGTTAAGAATATTTTTAAAAACATTATATAGGAGTTTTAGACAGGTACATAGAGTATCTGACCTAAGGCGAGGGTAAAATTTTCAATCTCTTTAGTATCTGATATTGTTTATATGTAAGTATTTATTGAGACATATTTATCATCCATGTAAATGTTTCATAAAAATGTTTTCAAAAATAATATTTTAAGGTTTTATTAAAGGGAATATTTAACTATATCTTCATTTTAAATGTTTTAAAGATTTTTTTCTAAATATATTTAATTAATGTCCATGTTTTCAAAATGATTTTCAGGATTTATTTATATGGACATTATTGTTTAAAAATTTTAATTCATTTCAAATAGTTTCAAAGTGGTATGGGACACTATGATTCAAAAATATCTTTTAGATGAATTCCTATATAAATTGTGTGAATTTTAAACTATTTTATGAAAAAGTGATATTTCTCTCAAAGGGTTTTACTAATAATTTTCAACAATGTCAACATTCTTTAGTAGATATTATTCTTGATTGAGGTTGATTTATTATAATAAAATATTCCATATTGTATTGAATGTGTTATTATATGTTTTACTATGGATGTTCTATTTTTATACCATTCATGGTTTATGGTTAATGTATTAATATTTCATATGATAGTTTTAATAAGAATGGTTATGTTATGTTTCAACCTTTTCATATGAGGAATGAATTGGACTTAGTAAATGATGGGAAAGGACTGATATAGCCAATCGATGCATCGGTAGTTCTCATGAGATAAAGTAGTTTATTGGCACAAGAACTCAAAAAATTATTTGTGAACGGTCTTGGCACAAGGCCAGGACATAGTAGTTATTATGTCAAGCATTACACATTCCCTCGTTATGAAATTAGTTATTACATGAGATTATTCGATTAATAGAATATCCATATGCATGTTTATATGGTAATGTTTTAATTATTCTTTCCATACTATGTTCAAGTTTTTATTTAAAAGGCTGTTGTTTTTATTTTACATCTTACATTAAAATTGTATAGCTTCCAATGAATTATTTACCCTTACTGAGCATCTGAGATCACCCCTTTATTATTTTTTATTTTCCCAGGATGCCAGGAGATGTATTATGATTAATATGAAGGGTTAAGCTAGGTTAATAGTAGAGTTCTCAAAGTATTATTTATGTTGTTTTTTATTTTAGAAAGTGTAATGTAATGGTCATGTATGCAATCTATTTTACATGACCGCAACACTGATTCGTACTTCAGGACATGATTCCTTGTAATCATTCTAATGTATTAAAATAATTCACCAGCTCTGGGCTTTTAGAGAGGGGCATTACAGTTGGTATCATATGAAGTTTAGAAAAAACCTTGGAAATAGATTTTAAAAACTTAGATTAAGAATCATAACCCTAAGATAGATTTTGAGGATAATTATAGAAGAACCTAATAGAATTTTTGTAAAGTAGGGATTACATGGATATTACAATAAGTACATCCTTTACTAGATAAAAAATATATATGTGGTTCTGGAACATATGTACCGTGAGGTTAAAACTCAAACAAGGTGTTCTAGGCTTGACTCAGGGTAACCTGGTAAACGATAACGGGCCTTACTGAACACCTTGTTTGACACTCCCGAGGGATATGCTTTGGATAATTCCTATTTTATTTAAAAACCATTATAAAGTATTTATGAGTAAATACGTACTCAAAGGAACCATATTTATGAGTATGGAATAGATTTACGAATTTTTTCAATTTATTTTAAGTGTTTTACTAGTTTGGAATTATGCATTATGATTCATAACCTAACCTAGTGTATGCTGTTTTATAGAAATGATGCCTAGTGAGAGAAGTGGATATAATATTAATGTACATAATCCATGTAGGGATTTCCCTCATAAGAATGATAATGGTAGTGGAGCTTGTGACACAACTAGTATTGAACAGCTTATAACAATAATGGGATAGCTAACTCAGGTTATGAATAATAACCATACCAATATGGAGCATCATGATCCACAATTCTGATGATCAATGTTAGACCACTTCAAGAGAAATAAACCTCCAAAACTCAATGTGACTACAAATGCTTTTTTATTTGAGTAGTGGATAATTTTTTTAGAGAAAATATTTCTTACTTTGGAAAGTAACAAAAGGGAAAAAGTTGTTATGGCAGTCTATCATCATTAAAGAGATGTAGATTAATGGTTGTCATTTATTTAAAACACAAATGAGGATGAAGAAGTAGGAAATATGGATTGGAGGGAGTTTAATGAACTTTTTATAGAGAAATAATTTCCTCGTGAACATCGAGCTAATATGGAAAGACAATTTTTGAGCCTGAGGCAAAGAGAATATAACAATGTTGCAAAGTATAAGTATAACATCACAAGGTTATCAAGGCATTATATAGACTACATAAATAACCCAAGAAGTAAGATTTATTGATTCTTTGATGGGTTAAAACCTTTCCTTCGACGGGCATTGGTTACACAATATTTCTCATCGTACGAAGATATATTCTCATGTGCTATTAAGAAAGAAAAGGAATTATCTAAGCTTTAGGACATTAATGTAAAGCAAGAGAAGAAGAGAACAATAGAGAAAAAGATAGAAAAAAATGAAAAATAGAAAGGAGTATTTTCCCTTATGTGATAAATGCGGGACGAAACAACCTTGTATTTTTCTAAAAGGAATGATATTTTGTTAAAAATTTGGAGAAAAATGCCACCAAGATCGTGATTTCAAGGGGAAGAAAGAGGATGTCAATGTTCAATTCTATAATTCAAATAAATAGGAAATTATGAAAATGATAGTCCAAAGCATCAAAGAAATATAGCATAGAAAAAGAAAATGGATCAAGGTCAAGCTTATGGTGTTTCTATAATTGAAGTGGAATAATTAATGTATTTGTCTTTTTGGATTCAAGAATTATATTATGGTTATAAGAAGAATGTGATATATATAAGGTATGTACTATAGTAATTTTTGTTTTCATTAAGGATTTATAATTAAGGAAATCATATAATCTTTATATAAAAATAAGATCAACATTACGTTGTTTAAAGAATCTAATGTTACAATTGATTTTGGAAATTTAGAGGCCTTTTAGACAGAGATTGGATAGAATTATTTTGGATAACTCTAAAGGTTAGAATGAATTATGCTGAACTTTTGATAGTATTTTTTATGGTTACATTTTTTTAATATTATTTTGTAATGTTATAATACTATAGTTTAAAAAAAGGATATCCTGTAGGTCGGGTGATAACCCATCACATGAGACAAAGCTGCGGGAATCGAACCCACAACCGAAGTGTGACAAGGCTTTATCACCTGTCATTGACCTACAAGAAGTCCCATGTTATTATAAAATAGTTTACATCATATAAATGGTATATGTTTATGTTTGGAACCTTATACAATTGAGATAAATAAAATATTTTTGAATTTTATCTTCGAAGAGAAAGATGTGTTTGTGGTAGGTATTAGTTAAAGGATAAAACTCTACATATAAATTAAGTATGATTACTTCTATTCCTAGTCTATGAATTATATTAATTCTAAAAAACTTGGAAAATGATCATAAAACCAAAAATGTTTTCCTAGTACTTTCTTTTGTGATGAATCAAATTATCCCTTAAATCATCAAAGATTTTTGGGGCAAAAATCCCTCAATGTATCATTGAAGCATTTTTGAAACGATTGTGTTTGTTGAAAATGTAGGACTCCCTGTTGTGTTTGTTGAAAAAGCGAGTCTCAATGAATCAAACTATTGACAAAGGGGGTTTTCCTGGAGAATAGGGAAAAGTGTTTTTGGGAAAAGGAGTTGTGATCTTGTGTTAAGGAGGTTTCTAATGTTGTACGCTAGGAATTCTTCGAATTCAGAACATCAAAAATTTGGAGAAGGAAAAGTGGCGCGCAAGTCCAAAAGTGGAACACAAGTGTGGCACGCAAGTGAAAAAGTGGGATGCATGTGGGGAACACAAGTTCTAAAGTGGCGTGAAAGTATGACACGCATGTATGGCGCACAGGTGTGGCACACATGTCATATTTCAAGATCATCATATCAAAATATGACGAAGGAAAGAAAGAGGCATGAAAATCCTAAAGTGGCACGCAAGTGTAGAGAACATGTCCTCAAAATTCCTATAAATAGACGTATACTCTCTCCATTTATTAACGAGCTCAACACTTAGAGAAAATCTGAGCTCTGATCGCGCAAGTGGAAGTGACATGAAAGTTCAGTTTGTGCGCAAGTGGGGAGCGCAAGTGTGTATGGCAAGTGTGACGCGCAAGTGTACCGCAAAAGTGTACCACACAAGTGTGCCGCACAAGTAGTTTGGAGTGCATGTTTGGCACGCTAGTGTAGCGCACAAGTGTGGTGCACAAGTGGGTTTTTTCGAAATGAAGGCAGAGGATGTGCACTGGTTAAAGGGGCCCACAAGTCACCCTAGGGTTGCATGAAAGTTATAAATTTCCCGGAAAATATGTGGTAAATGTTTATTAATTAGTAGATGAAATTTTTACTTCAACAGAACATCTATATATAGTGGAGGATGCATTCATTAGTGATAATGAAGAGACATACAGGTCTATAAACTGTGAGTGGTTACCTTCCAGAGAAGTGAGAAAAGGAAGAGGAAGAAGATGATCCTCTCCACCAGCAGTGATCCAGAGAGAGAGACTAAGGGAGTGGGTATTGGTAAAGTAGTGATCTGACCCTAAACCCTGTAAATACAATGAGCCTGGGCATAGAAGTGATCTAGCCCGAACCTTGTAAACAACAATGTGCTTATATTGGATTTGGTACATCAGCACATTTCCTGTGTATGCCCCCTGGACGTAACCCCGTGAGGGTGAACCAAGTAAAATTGTTGTGTCCTGTGCATGCTTTACTATCTATTTATATTGTGCAATGGGAAATTTTGAGAAGAGTGTTTTTATTAATAGTGAAAAAAGATCAGAAGGTGATTTAATTTCATATTGGTAATACTCTGATTCACCCCCCTCTCAGGGTATTCAGCCTAGTGGGCGTAACAAGATTTATAGATTTTTGGTTGTTAACTTTCTCTTAATAACATTATCTATTACTCTCCATCAGAAAATGATGGTTTGTTTTCTCTTCCATATCCATGTTTTCCTATATGGGACCCTAGTATGTGTTATTTCCTATAACCTTCATACTTACCCTTTGTTATTTTAAAATAGATGCCTCATTAATCAATTTTTTGATGTGGGGTTTCAACTAAGATATTCTAAAATGCCAAACCCCTAGTCTCAATCCTGAGATTATATTGCGAGGGAACAATTTATTGAAGGAGGGGATAATGTAACACCCCAAGCTTCCACAATACTCTTCCTTTTTAAATAATTAAATATCATGTGATGTATAAAACACTGAGTTCAAGCACACCACGACCTTTCAAACGATTTGTTTAAAAAGTATTTATGAATAGTATTAATGAAAATTTGAATTTTATATTTCTCATATAATTTTAACATTCATCTTATGTGACATAATATAAGGACAAATTCAATTTTTTAGATAAAAGATGTTTTTTTTAAAAAATATAGTTTTTCGCCTTTTAATGGAGAAGCCTTTTAAACCAATATTTGAGACTTTTATATATTCAATTTGATTAAATTAAATTATTCTATAAAAGAGGGAAACAAAAATTTAGTTTAGATGATTTTTTGGTATTTTTCTGAAAACATTCAATTTTTGATGTATAGTGGAAAACACTACGTTATTGCTTAAAAACAACTTTTTTATAATAATTTTTTTAATTTAAATTTACTTTAAAGTCAAAATAGATACATAATACTTATATTAGTCCAATTAAATTCATTGGAGTCATTTTATAATAAGAATAGATATGTAAACTTTTATTGAATTTTTTAACGTCTTTTACCAACCTTCTAGGCATATTGGAAAATTTGAATAAAAAATAATTTTACCATTTCTATAAATTGAATTTAAAAAATCTGATAGACACGGTTCTCATAAGTAAGTAAAATTTGGTTCAATATGCTGAAAATAATTTATAGTGAATAGTAACTTTTGAATTTTATTTACCACGATTAAAAGTAAATAGGGTAATTAAAGGTAAAGATAATATTATAATAATATAAAATTACCCCAAAACATGTACTAATTCTATTGTATAAGTGTTTTTAAACCAGAATAAACCTTAGGTAAAAAATATGAACCCTTTTTGATCCACTTGGGTTTGATTGGGACATTTATTATATTTTATTTAAAGAAGAGTTAAAAGTGTTAAATTCAAATTTTAATAACTAAAACATTTTTAATATAAGGTTATACATAATATAAATTCAAATAAAAATATTAATTATACATATAAAAATATTTACTACATCATGGTATTTTATTTATAATTTTTAGACATTAAATAATTATATTTATTTATGACACAATGATGATACAATAATTACCTTATTAATGAAAGATTAAAATAAATGTAAATTGAAACTTTTGATGCCATACACAAATTTTCTAGGTGAATATGACATGTTAGGGTCGATTCAATGTATTTTTTTAAAAGGAATCAAGTTTTTACCACTTTAACAAAAATTAATGACTAAATAGTGTCAAAATTGACATAAATGAGTATTTAAAACAAATACTATTTTATTAAATGACACAAAAATCCTAAAAATATAATATTTATCCAACTAAATTAGATAATGTTAAAAATTTAATTAATGATTCACTTTAGGTTACATTGTCATTTTATAGTAAATAAATTAATCCAACAATATAAAAATACAAGAGGATATCGAAAGAGTTAAACTCTTTAACTAAGGGTTAATCCCAAAAGATAAGGATAATTTTATGATCTAAACACATATAAAGCCTATTGGTTTAGAGGTTTTAGACCAATAATCATAATATCATACAAATAAATAAATTTTGAGCTATTAGAAACCTAATATCTTTTTATAATAAATTAATTCTTTAATATTTTAATAAAGTTCCCCTCAGCTCTCTTATAAAAGGGAACCTTCCTTTCTCTTTAATTCACACCTCAAAACCTCTTTGACTCGTCCAAACCATCCCTAAATCTCTTCCCAACATCCCTCACTTCATCCTAGTGTAAGATATATGGGTATAAATCCATCTTATGGACTCCTTTTGTGCAAATCAAAAGGAGACACTCGAAGAAGAGGTAATTGTTTTATCCATTCTTTCAATGTTCATTTATTCTTCTAATTTATCTTACTAATTTTTTTACCATAATAAAATTATAACTCCTGAATATAATATATAATGATATTTTGTTAAGATTATGGGACAACCATATTCTTATTTTTTACCCATCCTATGAAAAAGAACACCACCATGTGTGCGTATGTACGACTTACCGTCTCCACACCATGGTGTAAATTACTTTCATGTACACTTTATTTATATGTGTATAAAGATGAATATAATGGATTTAAATAATAAATATTACATGATATTTTTTCTTTAAAATTAATATTCGATCAAATTATATACCATTTAACTATTAAGAAAATGATACTGTCGTTCATGCGTACGTACGACTTACCGTCTACACAACGCGACGAGACTCATATTCCATGTTTACCATCCAAGAATGATTATAAGGATAAATATTATTAATAATTATGAAATATATGAAATAATAATTCTCATGGGATGATATATATATAAATATACATATAAGTTATTCACTTACTTCCATACGATACGAAAATGGAAACATCGTTCATGCGTGCGTATGGCCTACCGTCTCCATGAACGGTGTATTCCAATTCATATATCTATTTATTGCATATATTTATATTTATGATGTATAAATCATATTATACATTTTGGATGTAAGTAAATCAGGATCTAAGTAATACGATCAAGAATAACAAGTGAAAAAACGTACGATAAACAAAGTGATTATGACCCAAAATGTTACATTAACTTGGAATTGTTAATAAAAGGGTAATATAAAGACATAAAAGAAGCATATATTATTTCATAAATCTTATTATGATTATGATATAAGTTAATAATATCTTTAAACACATTATACATGAGTTTCAGACACGTATGAAGAGTATCCAACCTAAGGTAAGGGTTAATTCCACTATCTCATTATTATCCAAGATTGTTTATGTGTACATATTTATTGGAACATATTTATCATCCATGTCAATGTTTCAAAAAAATGTTTTCAAAATAAATATTTTAAGGTTTTATGGAAGGGTATCTTCAACTATATCATCATTTCAAATGTTTTAAAGATCTATTTTTCTAAATCTATTAAATTAATGTCCATATTTTCAAAATTATTTTCAGGATTTATTTACACGGACATGATTATTTTAAAATATTAATTCCTTTCAAAAGATTCAAAGTGGTATGAGAAACATGGATTCCAAATATCTTTTAAATGACATACTTTATAAATTTCACGGCTTTTAAATGATTTCATGAAAAAAAGATATTTCTCTCAAAGAGTTTTACTAATCATTTTCAACTATGTCAACATACTTTACTAGATATTATTGTTTATTGAAGTTGATTTATTATAATAAAATATTCCATATTGTATAGAACTAGTAATGATATTTTTGACCATGGATGTGCTATTTTTATACCATTTATGGTTTATGGTTAAAGTATTAACATTTCATATGCTAGTTTTAATATGAATGTTTATCTTATGTTTCACCCTCTTCATATAAGGAATGCATTAGACTTAGTATGTGACGGGAATGGCTCACTATAACTCCTCGATGCATCGATAGGTCTCATGAGACAAACTAGTGTCTTATCACAAGGCCTCGATAAAATAATTGTGAATGGTCTTAGCATAATTCCATCAAGTAGTAGTTATCATGTCTATTATTATTCATTCCCTAGTTATGAAATTAGTAATTACATGTGATAATTCAATTAGTAGAATATCCATGAGCATGTTTATATGGTAATTTTGATTTAGTTTTTCCATATTATGTTTATGTTTATGTTTAAAAGTATGTTGTTTTTATTATACATCTTTCCTTAAAATTATATAGATTCTACATAATTATTTACCCTTACTAATCATATGATCTCACCCCTTTATTTGGTTTTATTTTCCCAGGATGCCAATAAGTTTATTATAATGGATATGTAGGGTTAATATAGGGAAATAATGTCATTATCAAAGGATTTGTGATGTTATTTTTTTATGTTAGAAAGTGTAATTTAACGTTAATTTATGTTATCAATTTTCCAAGATCAATAACTCATCGGTTATTCAGGACTTGATTCCATGTAATCATGCCAATGTATTAAAATAGTTTACCAGCTCTCGGATTTAAGGGTCGGGGTGTTACAGTTTGTATCTAAGGAAGTTTAAGAACAACCTTAGAAATAGGTTTTGTAAACTTAGATTAGAGATAATAACCCTAAGATAGACTTTTAGGATAAGTATATAACAATCTCCTATAATTATTTGTAAAGTAGGGATTACATGGATATTCCAACCTGTACATCCTTGTATAGATACTACATATGAACGTTGTTCTGGAATAGATGTACCATGGGGTGAAAACTCTAACAAGGTGTTCCAGGCTTGACTCGGGGTAATCAGGTACATGACAACGTACCTTACTAAACACCTGGTTTGACACTCTCGGGGGATATTCTTAGGATAATTCCAATTTTCTTTATAAACCATTATGAAAGATTTATGAGTAAATATGTCCTCAAAGGAACCATATTTATGATTTTGGATTATATATGCATGAATTTTTCAATTTGTGTTAGGTATTTTACTATTTTGGAATTATGAATTATGACTCATAACCAAATCTAGTGTATGACATTGTTTAGAAATGCCACATAGTGCAAGAAATGGCAATCGTTTCAATGTACAAAATACATGGAGGTATTTCCCTATAATTAAAGATGATGGTAGGGTAGCACATGAAATAACTAGTACTAAATATCTTATAACTATACCGAGACAACTAACTTGGGTTATGAATAATAAGCTTACCCATATAGAACATCCTGATCCACAACATGGAGAATCAATGTTAGACCGCTTCACGAGACAACAACCTCCAACATTCAGTGGGGCTACAAATCCTTCTGTAGATGAGCAGTGGATAAGTTCCTTAGAGAAAATATTTCTTACTTTGGGGCGTAACAAAAGGGAAAAAGTTGTTATGTGAGTTTATCATCTTTAAAAAGATAAAGATCAATGGTTGTCATTAATTCAAAACAAAAAGGAGGATAAAGAAGTAGGAAATATGGAATTTAGGGAGTTTAAAGAACTTTTTCAAGAGAAATAATTTCCTTGTGAAAATCATGCTGATATGGAAAGAAAATTTCTGAGCTTGAGGCAAAGGGAGGATAATAATGTTGAAAATTACGAGGCTAAATTCCCAAGGATAGAAAGGAATGCTATAGACTACATACTTAACCCAAGAATTAAGATTGATCTATTATTTAATGTGTTAAAACCTTTCCTCCGAAGGGAATTAGTCTCACAATCTTTCTCATCATACGAGGATATAGTCTTCTGTTCTATCAATACATAAAAAGAATTCTCTAAGTCTTATGACATTAATGTAAGGTAAGAGAAGAGTAGAAGGATGGAGATATAGATAGATAAAGGAAAAAATGGAAATAAGGATTTTTACCTTATGTGATAAATGAGTGAAGAAACACACTAGTATTTTCCTAAAAGGAATGGGAGTTTGTTACAAATGTAGAGAAAAATGCCACCAAGCTCGTGATTGTAAGAGGAAGAAAGGAGATGTCAATGTTCAATGCTACAATTTAAAATAAATATGTCATTATGAAAATTATTTTCCTAATAATCAAATAAATGTTTCTCAGAAAAAGAAAATGGACTATGGTCAAGCTTATGTTGTTACAACAATTGAAGTGGAATAATTAATGTATTTGTGTTTTTTGATTGAATAATTATATTCTGGTTATAATAAGAATTATATATATATAAGGATTGTACTGCAATACTTTTTTTACCTTATGGTTTTAATATAATGAAGGTAATCATATATTCATTATGTGAAAATAAGAGAAACATTACATTGTTTGGGGAGTATTATATTATAATTAATTTTGGAAATTTAGAGACCTTTTAGACAAAGTTTGGAAAAAATATATTGGATAAATCTAAATATTGGAATGGATTAAGTTTAACTTTGGATATTATTTTTTAAGGTTAAAAAAATTCCTAATATTATTTTTGGAATGTTATAATACTATAGTTTTAGAAAAAAAAATAGTCTTCAGGTCGGGTGAAAACCTATCATGTTGGAAAAAGCTGTGGGAATCAAACCCACAACCAAAGTGTAACAAGGATTTATCACCTACCACTAGCCTACAGGAAGTCCCTAGTTATTATAAAATAGTTTTCTTCATTTAAATATTATATGTTTATATTTGGAACCTTATAAAATTTAGATAAATAGAATATTTTTGAGTTTTATCTTTGAAGAGAAAGATGAGTTTGTGGTTGGGATTAGTTAAAGGATGAAACTCTACAAATAAATTAACTATAATTACTTATGTTCCTAACCTATGAATTAAATTAATTCTAAAACACCAGTAAAAGGATCATAAAACCCAAATTTGTTTCCTAGTACTTTTTTTCGATGAATCAAATTGTCCCTTAGATCATCACGGATTTATAGCTTTCTAGTTTTCAACTATATACTAATAATATTTTCTATCATTATTCATCAGAACATGATGGTTTTTTTATCTTCAATATCCATGTTTTCTTACATGTAACCCTAGAATGTGTTTTTTTCCAGTAACCTACGTACTTACCGATGTTTATTTTAAAATAGAGGCCTCGTTAATCCATTTTTCAATGTGGGATTTCAACTAAGATATTTTGAAATGTCAAACTCAATATTTTCAGTCCCGAGTTTAAATTTCAAGGGCACACTTTATTGAAGGAGGGGATAATGTAACACCCCAATCATCCACAATATGCTTTCTTTTTAAATAATTAAATAGCGTTCGATATACACAACCCCGAGTTCATGCACACCACGACCTATTAAACGAGCTGTTTAAAAAGAGGTTATGAATAGTATTAACAGATATTTTAATTTTATATTTCTTGTATAATTTTGACATTCATCTTATGTGACATAATATAAGGAGAAATTCAATTTTTCAGATAAAAGCATTTTTTTCATAAAATATAGCTTCGCACCTTTCAATGGAGAACTCTTTTAAAAACCAATATTTGAAACTTCTACATATTAAATTTCATGAAATTAGATTCTTCTTTGGAAGTGAGACAAAAAAATTTTGTTTGGATGAAAGTGAAGATTTAAAAGATAAACCAACCATGCTTAAAACTATTGAGCTAGAAATTTAGCCTATGATCATAATCAAATATAGTATTGAAAACATCTGGTAATAGAGTACAAGAATTAAAGAATGGGGGAGGAGAAACTTCCAAATTGGTGCTCTGCCTTCGACCTTCTTAGTCTCTAGGGCTACTTATGCGCTGCTATTGGGAGTCTTCTCAGGTTTTTCTCTCTAAAAGATCGTGTCGTGGAGTCCAAAATGAGAGTCTCCCTCAAAAGTTTTCTACTTATGTGTATTCAAACCCCACTTTCATCTGCTAATTATCACCAACACTTTTCACTAACATAAATGGGTCTTTTACTATTGCACCGCACACACACACTTTTTTGTGAACCACACTTCATACTTGGTTTTCCCTTCTAAATAACTTGAGGCGAGTTAGTTGAATGCACTTGGACTTGTTTTTGACTTTGGTGTGAACCTGCACAGTAAAGAACAAAAAAGAACTCTTAAAAACATGACAAGAGTTAATTAAAATTTTATAGTTATATTTTAAATTAAAGTTACATTACTTATTAAAAGGTTAATTAAAGTTAATTAATAGTTATTATAAATTTTTAATATAATGTTTAGAAATTAAACAATTATTAACTTAATATTATTAAGGAAAAACTTAATTATAGTAAAAAGTAATTAATTTAATTAATTGAATTATTATAATTATTAACATATTAAGTTTATAATTTTTTTAACCAGATTATTAAAATTTATAATTAAACATCATAAGTAATTAAGTAATTAAATATTTTCAGATTAGATTGAGTTAATTAATTTTCTTTTTTTTAATTTTATTATTATAAATATTTCGTTAATTAAAAAGTTAAATTATTATATTTATTAAAATATATAAATTTATATATATGTTTATCTTAATTTAACTGTTAAAATTAATAATTTTGTTTTAAATAATTTTTACTTAATAACTATATTTTATTGTTTATTTATTGTTTATTTTTAATTATTTATTTATACTATTATTTATTATATTTTATTTTAACTTATTTTTTTGTTTTTTATTTAATTTATTACTTTCCCCAACCTTAGTTTTCTTCTCTGCAATGGGGGGGGATTGATTTCCCCTGCAACACCGGTGGTGCATGACAGCGACTGGCGATGGTACAACTTGGTTTCGATGATGGTTCAGTCTAGTTCGCGGGGGATTACGGTCCTTCTCATGATTCATCAGTGAGTTGGTGTGGTCGACTCTGTCAATGGCATGATAGCACTAGGAACAACCATCGACTTCGATGGTTCTGATGACGTGACCTCGGTGGCTCCCGATTTCCCAGTGGAAGTAATGGCGAGTATGAATTTCAAATCTAGGAGACTCCACCTCAAATTAGTGCGTAGGGGTTTCCCAATGGTGTGGATGTAGTGAGGTGGGTACTGGAAAGGAGGTTAGTGATGACTTCATCCAAGTGACTCTTCAGCGGGCGATGGTGATGATCCCATCTAATTCACGGTGGCAAAGTGGATGAACTCCTTCTTCATCTTCAGCAGCTTAGATCCTCACTAGTAGCTTTAAATGGTGGAACTGTAGATTTTAGGTGTTGTGATTTATTTTGGAGAATGATTTCTGGTTGATTTTGAGTTTATAGGGGTTTGATTCTGGATCTAGGATGGAGTCGAGGCAGTAGGTTTTGAGTTGGTTCTTGAATTTGAAAAATTATTTGAGATTGTTCAGTACGATGGAGTTATTCTATTGTGGTATGTGGAGAGTGAAGCAGTTGTCTGTTGAAGATAGACTGAAGATGATGATGTCGATAGTCAGGTGGATGGAGGGGAGAAACTGACGGTGTGTCAGTGTGAAGAGCTAGGGAGGATCGACAGAAAGGTTGAGGAAGTATTGGTATCAGTAGGCCCAAAAGAACTACCAGTAGCATATGAGGTGGAAGGGAGGGATGCATGTCGGTGTGAGGTTAAGAAACCGATGGGGGAAAAGACAGATCCATTAGACTGATGGTACCGATTGTAACTGAGTTGAAATATACCGTCAGTCACACCAATAGTGGAAAATAGGTGTCAGTGACTCAAAATAGAAAAATCAGTGGATCGGTGACTCGAGTCACCGATATAAAAGGGAAGGATCGGTGAGACTGATACCAAAGGGTGATCAGTGAGTCATCTCACCGATAATGCAAGATAAGTAGTGAAATGAAAAAGTTGAAAAAAATAAATTAAACCTTCTGTCAAATTAAATAAAACAAAAAATATCAATTGAAATTTAACTAGAATAATAACGAATAAAAAGTTAACTTGAATTTAAAATTAATCTTGTTATTAATAAAACTATTTAAAACAATTAAATAAAGGATAAAAAATGAATTAAAAGAATAAATTTAAAAGGGTTAAATTAATTATTTTATAAAAATTTGAAATTAAAATTATTAAAATAATGATTAAATAAATAAAGAAAACAAGTCAATAAAGGTTTTTAAGTAAAGTAATGAATAATTAAATCAAATGAGATTAAATTGGATGAAATGATTTAAAGAATTTAAATTAGAAAAATTAATATTAAAATAGTATGTAGTTAGTGAAACAGACAGGGTGTATTAGTGAAATGACTTACTGATAGAAGAGAACAAGGGTGGAACAAATGGTATACATCGATAGTGGAAAAAAGAACGGTGGCACCGATGGTGCACATCGATGAGACCAATGGTAAAAAATTACAAAATTAGTGACTTGAATTTTTAGAATTGCATAAATATAATTAAAATAAAAAATATATAATAAAATAAAATAATCAATTAAATATCAAACTATAAACTTAAAATTAGAAACACATTAGTTACTCAAATTGGAACTTAAATAAAAATTAACTAAAATTAATTGACAAAAAAATTAAATTAAATAATAAATAAAGTTAATTTTTTTTAATCATATTAATTAAAAGATAAAAGATAAAATTAAAAACTAATTAAATTAACTTGTAAATAAAATTATTAAATGATTATTTAATATAAGTATCAAATTATTAATAAGTGAGTAGATTTAAAAAGAACTAAACTAATTAAGAAATAGTTATATTAGATAAGTTAGTTAGATTAAATTTATTATTTTAAAGAATAAGAAGAAATAATTTGTTATAAAATTGTATAAATTAAAATATTTAATTATAAAAATAAAAAAGTATGAATATTTATCAAATAGTGTAAAATTAAATAATTAAATTAATATAAATTGGATAGAAAGATGTGGAAAACTTTGTGTTTTTAGAGCCACATCAAATTCCCCCACACATAAACATTGTTTTTCCTCAAACAATCCCATGTTTTATTATATTTAAAAGATAGTAATGTGTGTATATTACAGCTCAAAATGAAACATGTCTGGCATTTTCAAAATAGAGGATAGGAAACTGAGTTTAGGATGAAGAAATGAATTGTAATGAATTGTTCAAATGAATCTTGCTATAAATAAGACTCCCACTGGTAGTCTAGTAATCTATGAATCATCAAGAAATAAAGATGTACTTCATAATATGTAAAAATTCTTAGTGATTTATCTCAATTCAAATCTAAGATCTAAAACCAAGAGTGACAATAGGTTAAATTTTTGTGGAATTAAGAACTTAACCAAAGGAAATTTGTACTTGGAATCATCACCTAGGTTCCAAAAATAAATAAATATTTTTTTTTTCTGAATCACCTTATTGATAAAACCTATATGTTTCCCATATAAAATTTTTCCCCCTTTTTAATTTGGAATTCATCATTTCCCTCAGCTTAATGAACTCATTTTTGACTCTATACACTTTATTTTATTTTTCCCAATCCATGTATCATGTGATAAGCACCGTGCATGTGCACTTATTTAAAATGTACAGAGGGATTATAGTAAGCAGAAACACATTCAACATCTAGGGACTCAAGAATTAACTATGGGATCCCAAATGCCCAAATTACTCTAATTTTAAAAGATCTATACAAAAACCATTGAAATTGTGTCACTGTCATGACCTGTCCTAGTGGGGCCTGCACCTAGACTCTCTATGACCACCTCTAATAGGCTAGGGGATGGTGACTAGAACTAAGTAGGAATATTAATAACATGGTAGGCATTAGAGAAGTACGTGTACACACACACACACATCTCTAATCCCAGAAATGATGAAATGAAAATACTTCTACGGATCAAAATGCATACATACAACTAAACCCAATCAACAGAGTATGATGATAGGTAATGTACTGAATGTAAACAGGGCCAGAATACAAGCCCACAAATAAAAAAAAGAGTCTGCAAACTATGAAGTCCAACTTGTAAGCACAAAGAGGTACTAGGACTACTACTCATAGATGTAGTAACACCTAGGCCTGTAGGGAACTCAAAAATCTCGGTTCGGTCCTGGTCCTCCCTAGAATCCATCAAAACAATGCTCATCTACAAAAAACACGACACATGCTAGAAAATCGTGTGTAGGGGTGAGTATAACAATACTCATTAGAGGACCCTGAAAACCACAAAATAATACACAAATTAAAGGTAAAATCATCTCTACACATAATATGTGTACTGAACACATAACAAGGGAAATAAAATCAAGATATACTCAAATCCCAAACCCGTAGTCTAGGGACAAGTCACACAAGAACATACCCACATTAGAGATTCATTTCTAATATTTCCACGAAGTAATCTTCTAGGATAACTGACTCCACGAGTCTGATAGCTCTAATGTCATCTGTCCGAGAAATACTGTTCATCGGGAAAATCCATGAGAGATAAATACACTCGTTCTGGGAGAACACACTCCTGAACGGAGAAAAATCATGATACATATATGAGGATCACTACCACGGCCTTGCAAGATACCGCGACTCATATGAATTCTCCTACTTGGTATAGGATCAACGCCCTGTGGAAATAGTCATGTCGATACCTGAATCTACCTAGGGTCCATAACGGATAGAGGATCTCACTTCAGGCCTCTCGGAGGGATACCTAACTCTATCTTGGAAATCCCCCTGGAGGGATCATACTTCTGTGAATGTAAATGATACCTAACCATCAGGGAAAAGAGAAAAAGGGGAACTAACCCACATGGAACATATCCAAGATATGGTGGACAAGAGGATCAAGCCATGTACTGAAAAGTAAAAAGTGTGTAGAAGGTTCACATGCCATGTCCTCTGACCTTGTGTACTACCTGTGTACAACGACCCATGTCACAAGGCTTGTCATATAAAAAAAGGTATACATGGAATGTAAGATAGTGACACACTGTGTTACTCTATCCAAGGAGGACTCTGTGTACGCTGACCATGTTCCCATAAACGTCTTCAAACCATGTGATACAACCCACGTAGCTGGTACACGAGGTAACCCATGCCACATGCCTAGTCTGGTTGTGTAGTGGAGTACACGACTGTGTACTCCACCCCGTGTCTATGTTTCATCCGAGATACACAGCGAGTCCCATGTAAGGAACCACATGCCATGTTCTTCAAAGAACACAACCTGTCATTTCTTCATTCATTGTAGAACCCTAGCCACCGCTGAGCCAGTCCCACATGGCGTGTTCTCCAAGATACACGTCGTGTTCTTCAGAAATTTCCAAAACCAATGGTAGTTCACTCCATGCCTCCGCCGATTCTCCGAACATCCTTCCAGTGATCCGATTTCCATGAAACTATAAGGTTGAGGTCGCTCTAACATATTGAAGTTGTCTCTGTTGTTTTCAGGCCTCCGATCAGCCCCAAAAATGAGTATCGATCCACCCACATGAAGAACACTCGAAGAATGGTCTCTCCTAATCTGATCTGATTCATCATTACCCATCGTCTTTGCACGTCCTCTAGGTCATTGAGTTGTTGGATATTCAATTTGGGTTCTTTTTTTTTGTGAAACGGATGAGCAATGATCCATTTTCGTCACCCCATAAAGAACACAAAGAACACAAAAAAAGTATAGAAAATCCAACAAACCAAATTGAGGAACAAAACACCATATTAATTTGTTATGTCCTTGATTTTATCCCATTTGAATGATTAAATAGGGAAGATCAAACGATAATCCCATAATTATCACAATCACATTCCCGAGTCAAAACCCCCCAAAAAAAGTAAAATAATACCCTCTCGCAAGAACACACAATCCGCAGATCATCATGTTCATGGTTTGATCTGCGTTCATCATTAAATCAAAAAATGGTGAAAAAAAGAATCAAAATAACAAAACCCTATCTCAATTTGGTTGAAGAAAGATCTCCGCATCTTGTTCGTTGGCAAGTTTCGTCGAATCCAAGATATGTAGATCGATCGCGTCGTCATCATCCGACAATGGGTTATCCTACAAAGCTCCAAGAGGCTCTATCTCAATTCATAGGGTTATGAGAATAACCCTGCAAACTTTCCATAAGAAGGTATTTAAAAGGGATGAATTAGGTCACTGCTCAAAAAGTAAACTTTTAAATAAAATAAATTATTAATTTATTTTATTTCCAATAAAACGTCCAAAAACTAACTCCTGCAGATGACCTATGCAAGTTGATGTTAGGCCCCACCTAAGGTAAAGTCACCGCTCTGAACACAATGATGCCCTCAGATTTCTGGTCTGAGCATCCATTTAAATGTTATTCCACTTTTTCAGGAAAACTGCTCGCACGTGCTATTATATTTTTAATTAAATTCAAACATTTATTCTGGACACTTTGGGCCTCGAAATCCCACGCCGTCGAAAGGTATGGTCTCAAAATAATTCCATTTAATATTTAAAAATATTTCACATAAAATAAGAGACATTAAATTTTCCCCACTTTTGGTATTTACGTACTGGAAATCCAAAACAAAATGCTACTAAAAAAGACGTGGGTATTGGGCACAGATCTGAGCCTCTTTCACCCACATGCTCTCTTGAAGATTCCCTTACTGCCACTAGGTGTGCACCAATGGAATCAATCACCCACAATGGATCCTCTACTACTAATCCTCAACATTCACTGGGTACTCAGAAAAGGTCGCTGCATCCTCGATGTCCAGCTCGCCCTAGTCAATGACATGCGATGGATAGTGCATGTACCTCCTCATCTATGACACATAGAAGACATCATGTACGCGATGGAACTACGATGGTATAGCTTGGAGGTACGCCACCTCTCCATCTCTGCAAAATATCAGAAAAGGGATGATGAACCTTGGAGATAGATTTCTACCCGGACCAAATCTTTGTAAACCTCATCAAGATGAGACATGAAGGAAGATGTGGTCACCCTCCACGAACTCTAGAGGTCTCCATCATCTATCAGTATAAGAGTTCTGTCATCTCTATGTAGTTTTCATCCACTCTCATATGATCTACACCTTCTCGTTGGTAGCTCACACCAACTCTGTACCCATAACTGGGGACTCTCTAGTGTCGGTCCAGCAAAGTGGTGACCAACAGGGTCTCCCATATAAAGCCTTGAACAGTGCCATACCAATGGTGGAGTGGTAGATGTTATTGTACGCAATCTCTACCAGTGGTAGGTGGTCCTCCCAACTATGACCAAAGTCCAATATACATACCTGAAACATATCCTCCAAAACCTGAATGGTTCTCTCAGTCTAACCATTGGTATGGGGACGAAATTCCGTACCCATGTGTAGATAAGTCCCGAAAGCCTCCTTAAATCCCTTCCACAATCGGGATGTGAAGCGGGAGTCTTGATCCAATACTATTGTCGAAGGTATTCCATGAAGCTGAAGTATCTCCTTCATTAGAGGCATCCCAATATCTCTATAGATCTCTGCTCCCTAATATCTAGAATGTGGGTCAACTTAGTGAGTCGATCGACAATTACCTAGATGGAATCATGCCCCTTGGACGTCCGTGGTAATCCCATCACAAAGACCACTGAAATTACATCCCACTTACACTCTGGATCCTCCAAGGGGTGATCTAATCCTGTGGGAATATGGTGATCAACCTTCACCTACAGGCATGTAAGGCATTGAGAAATGAACTATGGTAATACCATCATCATGCCTGACCACCAGAACTGTCGTCAGAGATCCTAGTACATCTTTCCCACTCAATGATGTACCACAAAGGGGGAAGTAAGAAACTACCTTAGGACATCCTCTCACAATTCCACTAGTAAAACAAAGAATCTTATGAAAATAACTACATGCTCTCAACCTTGCAAATATCAATAAGGGGAAATCCCTAAGGATAAATGAGAACGTAAAGCCTCACATTTAACATCCCCAAGCCGTGCCTCCCTAACTCGCTGCAGGAGTGGAGGGGTGACAACCATCGACTTAAGGTAAGCTATATCCTCTTAGTCCATGAAGGATAACAATAATGAGGCCAGCAGTTCCATTGCCTCAATCAATAGCTACGAGCTTGATCTTCTATTATGATCATCTACCACCATGTGTTTCCAACTGAAACACTCACATCCAATGGTGAGATCACACTGTCTGCAAAGGCATGTGATCATCGAGTCTCCTCATATAGGTGTTCCCAAGAGTAAGGATCGAGTCAATAGCTTTACTGAAATATCAAGGTTTCTCACAAGACATGTGTTGAGGAAGGAATGACTGACACCTGTGTCTATAATTATGACAACTAAGGTAGAGAAGACAGTAATAATACCTCAGATCATCCCTAGAGTCCATAGATCATATGCCTCGAACACATGTAGTTGTCCCTACCTCTGCCCCAGCTCCCTGAACTTGGTGCGGACCTCCCAAGGGTGGTGCTGGAAGTAGATCAAAGCGTCTGCCACCACTTACACCTCTCCCTGCTCCTCTGCCACGTCTGCCACATGGCAGGTCTATCTGCTCTACTCTCTGCCTCTGCCTCAATGGTCCATCCACCAACTCACTTTAATTAGATCGAGGGGTCATAAAATTGCTAGCAAGATGTCCCCTACCATCGCAAGAGTAGCATTGCATCTTTCTAGGATGACTAGATCCAGCCTGAGAGCCTTGGAATACAAAACCCTTGTCTTAGGTCCCACTGTGAGGTCTCCCATGTCCTAATCCCGGTACCTGATGTTGGCTCCCTATAGCTGAGGTCTCCACACCTGTCTGCCTACTTCTAACTACCATCAGTTGTCTCTGCTCCTCCAAGAAGATCTCGATCACCAAGGATCGCTGAAGCACTCCAGCATAAGTTGAGATACATAAAGGCATGACACTAGATCGTATGTCCGATCGTAGACCTTTATCGATGGTATGAGCTCCAGTGTAATGATCCCTGACTATATCCATCTCATACCTGGAGAGGTTGGTGAACCTCGATGAATATTCAGCCATCATCAAACTGCCCTGCTGAAGCTGAAGATGCTCTTAGATACACACTACTCTCCTTGTAACTGGTGAGAACCCCTCCTTAAAGAGTCGCTCAAACTCCTTCCAGGAATGAGTCTCCTCATCATGAGTCTATGTGGTTAGACTCCACCATCTTATAGCTGAAACTTGAAGGAGGACCACTCCTAGGATCAGCATTTGGTCCGCTAGTGTCCTTACTAGATGGAAAACTATGGTCATCGCCTCAAGCCAGTCCTCAACCACTTGAGGTTCAGGATCATCTCAAAACATGAGGGGACTCTATCTCTGGAACTCATGGAGTTTGCTCAGCCTGCATCCCTTGTCGGTCAGTACTACATGCACTATGGGATGATCCACTAGTGGTGGTATAGTAGGTGCACCACTTGGAGGTAATGAATGGTAAACTGGTCCCTGTATCGAAGCCTCGTCACTGAGGGGGTCATCCTCTGTTTCTTATAGAAATGGGGATGACCTTTTTTTAAGGGTCAAACTTTCCAATCGGTTTCTAACGGGTTTATTCTTAGAACTGGAAACATCCAATGATTCTATATCCATTTTGAACTACTTTCCAAAGGTAGGTTCTCACTAGTTGTGGACTGATGAGGCTTAAGAATTTTCATTGGTCGAGAGGATGGGAGTACATACTCATCATACTTTTTTTGGGGGAATTATTGTCTACTCTGGGATTCTCTAATAGATTTAAGTTATGTTCACAGATATTTATTAATTTACCATGCATGAAAATGAGTTTTTCCTTCATATAGAAATCAATGATTGATAGGTATGGGATTTAGAGAATCATTTATATGTATTTGAGGTTATTCATCGATAGAGAATCATCCGTATTTATTAGAGATTATTAGTCAATGGTATCCTTCAACACATTATAGAAAAATCTATTGTTAATTATGATAACCATAATGGTTTTAAAACCACTCAGTGGGGCACTTGAAGTTTATTGTCGTTCAGAAAGACAGGTATTATTTCAGAGTTAGGATCGTACTCGCAGATGGGTAACCCACATATCCTTGTTAAAAAGATAGGAATCATAACCCACGTAGTTCGATATGAAGGATATAGTTTAATTTTATATGAGACAGAAAATAATTAATGAAAGATGGGCTTGAACCTTAGAAAGACTTCCTACATACTCTAATTTTAAGGCATATATCAAAGTCCACATAGTTTGGGTGAAGAAGTATGTTGTTTATGCATGATTACTGACCCAAAGAGAGATTTCGTAATTATTTTTACACACTAAGCTCACATGAGTCATGCTCAGTGTGAGAAACAAGAGGTATCAGTAAAACTAACGATTGTGCCCAGAAAGATGCAATCATAAGAAATGATGTGGGGGATATGTATGTATGACTTCCCAAGAGTAGGCTCCATAAAGGTATTTGAACTTTATAGTGATTTGGGATTTTAGCATGGGACATACTCCTGAAAAGGAAGCCCAAATTAAGAAGGACTTATGATTGGGTTTTATTCCTGAGAAGGAAGCCCAAATCAAAAGAAATTAAGACTGGGGCTTACTCCTAAGAAGGATGCCCAAATAAGGGAAATTATTATTGGGGCTTACTACTAAGAAAGAGGCCCATATTAAGAGGACTTGTAATTTGGGGCTTACTCCTGACAAGGATGCCCAATGAATTCCTCTCAGATAAGGAAGCCAACAAAGGAACCATGCCAAAAATGGCTTTAAAGAGGGTTTTGAAGGTTGTCGTTGAAGAGGAGAGGTGGATTTGAAGAAAGGAGGTGACTAGTAAGGAGGAGAACAAGTATTTTTCTGGCACGCAAGTCCTGGTCACGCAAGTATACTTGAATGTCACGATTAAACTTTGGCGACGAAGAATCCATAGGGTAATACTTGGGAAAATTTGAACTCAAGCCCTTAGTATCATCCGTACAGGCTTCCAGAAGGGTGGCACGCATGTTCCCTTGAGAGGGAAAGGTGGCATGCATGTTTCTTCACTTCCCTTAAAGGGTTGGACACTTAGGCGCACAAGTATTGATGAGTTATAATACTTA
This sequence comes from Viscum album, assembly GCA_963277665.1. Classification (NCBI taxonomy): domain Eukaryota; kingdom Viridiplantae; phylum Streptophyta; class Magnoliopsida; order Santalales; family Viscaceae; genus Viscum; species Viscum album. The sequence goes on from OY728136.1 coordinate 4,194,256, forward strand.
GGCCTTATCCTTATTCTTTAGAGCTTCCATTCTAGGTAAAGAATTACCTTATAAGTGTTCGAAAGATGTTAGACAAAGACTTGGGTGACAAGAGCTTGAATTTGAGTTTTGAAAAATTCATCCTTTAAATGGGGGGCCCATACGGGCTATTTATTGGCCACTGAACACCTTGGAAAAAAAATAATAGGGCACGCAGGTGACTTGCGTGACCAAAATGTGCCGCACATGTGACTTGTACGACCAGAAGGAAACTTGCGCGACCAATTATTAAAAGTTTCCTTGTTCATTCCTTTGTCAATTTTTTGTTGTTCTTCAAAGGATGGATCTCTTTGTGCTTAAGGTATTCTCTATTTCCATTTGTTAGAATTTTTGATGGAAAGGACCATCAACAAAAATCCCCCCTCAGAGTTGGATCCAAAAAAGGATTGAGGGTTTGACTCTGAGGAAAATGAGAAACAATGGTTCTATGACACGCAGGTGGTAGGCACACAGGTTTTGGTGCACAGGTTTCAGCATGTAGGGTAGTGGGACCACCTGTATGTATGGGTGTCACTTCGCACAAACCATCCCTCCTTTTGAGTTTTTGAGATCTTTTCCCGCAAGTATATTAATATTTTCGATCTCTCTCTTTTTTCCAATGTCACGCTTCTCCAGTAAGATTTTTACTTGCGCGACAGTACTTGCACGACCACATGTGCATGACCACACTTGTCCACCTTAAAGACCTAGCCATTTTTTATTTTTATTCACAAATATTTCATAAAAAAATACTTATTTAAAAGTTAACTGTTAGATCTTTGTGAAAATTCAATGGTTCCCAAATGAATGGGATTGGATGATGAGTTGTATAGAAAGAGAATTGATGATATAATGAACATAATTGGTCATGACTACTATGATATATGTGATATTACTCTCCCAGATTTGGCCAAGTACTTGAAGAAGTATCATGTAAATTTCCCATAGAGCATTTACCTGCCATTATATGCCCCTGGTCATCTGCAAGGAGTCAACGTTCTAGATGCAACGAATTATATTCCTCATTCCTTGTTTCAGACTTACACCATTTTTGCTTCAACAAATGTCCCAGTTGCATGATCATTTGTCTATGATGGAATAGTGGAGAAGGCATAAATAATGCATCATAGCCCATGTAATCCAGATCAGAAACCTCACAAGCCTGAGCTGCAGCTGCATTACTATTCCACTATTTTCTGAAATTCTCAAATGGATCAGACCAAGGGATGGAAAAAGATTTGGGATTTCTGTCTTGGAGGAGGTTTGAAGCAGACTTGGATGTGAGCATATTGGGTGTGACAAACCTGTGTGGATTTTTTCGAGGATCTAAAGGGAGCTGCAATATATGAAGCCGTCTGGGCTGGGAAAACATATGTCTAGAGGAATAATAATTTTGTGCCAGAGCTAATGAGATTTTGGAGCCCATAAACCAATTCTTTCCATTTAACTCAAGTAGAAGTAGGCAACAGCTTGTGGGATGTCTACAAGATCTCGAGGGCTCCAATTTTGGGAGATATGTATGATGAATTCATCCCCCGCCAAGCTGGCCTGGAATGATTCGGAGAAGACTCTGGCTTTGGCTCAAGAGTTTTTGAAACTTTTCCACAAGATCAAGAATTAAATTTCCACCAAAACTCATTCTAGAAAGTATATTCATCCAGAGGAGTGGATGGACATGTTTCTTATCATGAAAATGGAGAAGGGGCCCACCAGTACTCATCCTACCAGCTGGCCTATAACAGAGAAGAGGGGTGCTCTTTGCACATTCTGGCCAACTCTGGTAGTGGGAGAGTTTGAAAAGTGGGGGTATGAAGTGGACCAAACAATCCCAGATAAGACCCATCTGGCAGTCTTTTTAGCTTTGTGGCTTAGTTTTTATCTTCTGCCAGTTAGGGATTCAAAGGGAGGCATTAGGCCCAGGACCTTTGTTGTTGTATCCAAGTTGGATGAGTGGAAAATGGTTGGGTTGGACACCCCGATTTTGGAAAAGATTCATAGGATATTACTCCATTTCTATATGGGTAAGTCTCCTTTGAGAATAGTGGGACCATTTCGGCCCCAAAAATGCGTATCGATCCACCTACATGAAGAACGCTCGAAGAACAGTCTCTCCCGATATGATTCGATTCATCATCCGCCATCATCATCACACCTCTGTTAGGTTGTTGTGATGTAGGATCCTTAACTTTGGATTGTTTCATTGTGAAATGGATGTGCAACGATCCATTGTTCATCACCCCATGAAGAAAATGAAGAACACAAAGGAAAGAGGAAGGAAAATCCAACAAACCAAATTGAGGAACGAACCTCCACTGTCATTCTTCACGAAATAGATCCACTCCCACTATAAGTATTAGACAAGGTGGAACAAATGATAATCCCAAAATTATCACAATCATATTCCCGAATCAAAAACCCCAAAAGGAAAGAAAAATAACACCCTCCCGCAAGAATGCGTGATCTGCAGATCAACATGTTCGTGGTTTGATCTGTGTTCATCATTAAATACAAAAATGGGGAAAAGAAGAATTGAAATAACAAACCCCTACCAAGATCAGGTTGAAGAATGATTTCCACATCACGTTCATTGGTGAGGTTCATCAAATCCGAGATGCATCGATCGATCGTGTCGTTGTCATCCGCCAAAGAGTTCTCCTACAAAGCTCCAAAATGCTCTCTCTGAATTTGCTGGGTTATGAAGCCAACCCTGTGAATTTTACAAAAGTAGGTATTTAAAACGGAGGAATTAGATTGTTTCGTAAAAAATAATCTTTTAAACAAAATAAATTATTAATTTATTTTATTTCCATTAAAACGTCCAAAAACTAACTCTTACAGCTGACCCGCGCCAGTTGATGTTAGGCCCCACATATGGTAAAGTCGCTTCTCAGAACACAATGGTGTCCTCATATTTCTAATCCGAGAACCCATTTAAAAGTTATTCGATTTTTTCAGGAAAAATGCTCGTGCTCTCTATTTAAAGTTAATTTAATTCAAACATTTATTCTGGGAACTCCGGGCCTCGGAATCACACAACGTCAAAAGGTATGGTCTCAAAATAATTCCATATAATATTTAAAAATAATACACAGAAAATATGATACATTACACTCACCATTATAATTAATTTAATAATTAAAAGTAAAAATAATGACCCTACGAAAGGGTTCAATCATCATGTTCCTAAAGCTATGATTTCAATTCCACAACAAGTAACCCAAATCACTATCAAAAGTAGTTCTTAAACCAAATTTACATTAAATTAGTAAGTATATTCACTCAAGAATCATCCACCCACATTAATTTCAGATTCGAAGTAGTTTATAACTACTAATCAAGCATCATCCTTAGGAAAGACCCATTTGAGAAACAATGTAAAGCCTAAAATTTTGCTATAATTTTTAAAAATGTTACCCATTGTTTACAAAAATATTGAAGTTTCAGGTGGAATTGATGGAATTATTTTTAATTTTTTTTAGCCTAGTCAAGGATTAACCCCCGCCCCTACACTTAAAACCCATCTTTGTCCCCAAAGTTGAATTCTAAAGTGGAAGAGAACAATTTATCTATTAATTTAGAAAGAATATTTTAAAATTAATAGATTTATGAAATGTATCATGGGTCTCATCAAAGTTTAGAAGAATATGTTTTCCACAAAGGTTAATTTATAACAATTTCATATCCAAAGGCATGCAGTAACATTTGAGTCAGTGATAAATATTTTCAATATAGTTCAAAAGTAGTATGTAAGGAGTATGGGTGCACAATGATTTGGGGTGAAAGAAAGTTTTGAAGAATTTATTCAGGTAGAAATTAAATAAAGTAGAAAACAAGCATGCCAATAACCCCAACCTAAAGCATATTCAATTCAAAAACAAGAACCAACCAGCATGGAACCCCCGCACACAATTAAGTTCAAACAGTTAAGTGGTTTAAGTATCAATGAATTTAAATATTCAGTAAGAGGCACATGCATATTTTTTTTCAAGAAAACAAGACATGAATTTTTTTTAAATCATCATATAAAGAATATTTTTTCTTAAATAAACATGAGAAGATAAAAAATGAAAAGTTAAGAATAAATTACTTCCCTAAAAAAGTTTATCAATTACCTCGCATCATGGGAATTACACTCCTAAGATGACACCAACTGCATCCTAAAAGTCACAAGGCAAGCAAGAAGAGACATAAATTTCCAGCAGATATAGAATTTTAAATAGACAACACAACAAAAATTTATTAAAAAAACACAATTAAAAACACGCATGAACCATGGCCTGACTACCATGAAGCTTTGACTTTAAAGTCTTTAGTTAGACTTTATATAATTAAAATATTTTATTCATATTAAAAAAATAAAAACCATGAGTTTCATCCCATGCATCGCAAGTTTTAAAGTCCCCATCTAGACTCACCTAGAAATAACCATATTCATTACGTGGATGTGGTTTCCTTAATAAGAACCACCACATGTTTTTGGACCAAATATTTTTAAGGAATAAAATGAAATTTGTGGGCACCAATACATACAAAAATAAAAACCAAACTCTCATCAGCTAAAATAATCCCAAAGTAGAACCCTTTAAGAGTTATGGGTATTGTGCTGTCCAATTATAAATTATGTTTTTATTTGAAATAATTAATAATTATAAGTAGGGACAACAAAAAATCAGGTGCTTAAAAGGGTGTGACATTATCCTCACATTTATTTTTCTCAACCTCAACTTAAACATTATAAAAAACAACAGTGCTTGAAAGTGAGTTTTGATTAGTAGATTCATGAAGGGGATCAATAATGTGCTGAACAGTTTTAAAAAGACTGGACCTCATGTATAACCCCCTTCTATGACACTATAAATTTCACAATAAGGTTCATCCCCCAAATCAATTAAGGATAAAAGTAAACTACATTAAAGACTCAATTGTTTTTCAACAAAAATTTCATGTTTGACAGTATTATAAATCACTTCCAACATTTCCTCATCAGTTAACTCACTCTCAATATCTACTTCTTCTAACTAATCAATTCTGTATCCATCATCAAGTGCATGATCAACCTCTATTTTATGTTCAAGTTCAAGAAGTTCAATTTCTAAAAAAATGTCAGTTGAGTGTTAAAATTCATAAATGTGGGAAGGATTTTTCAATTCAGCTTTAAGAAATTTAGTTTCCATTTCTTTCAGATTTTAACAACCTTCCCTAAATAAATAAACAATGCTTGAAATTTCTATACAAAAATGTTTTAGAAAAGTGACGAATCTTACATTATGGAAGTGAAAGCCCAAGAGTTATCCTTTATTAAAAACATATTTCCTCAAATTTTTGTCCAACAAATTTTTTGAAATTAATGGGTTTTCAGTTTCAAAACATAGAAAAGAATTGTTTAGTTCAATTTCAAAAATTTCAGATCCTGTATTATCCATTTTAATGTTATCATACATATTATACCCAATATCATGTCCATTCCCATTGCTCAAAATGTCAGAGAAGTTGGGTGAAGTGTTTTTTAAATTCAAGTTTTCAGTTTCACGGTTGAATTCAATCCGAGTGACTTCATTATCAAAACTTCTAAAACAATGAGCTTTTTTAAAAGTTGGAATCATGAGAAGAACATGGCTTTCTTTTTTAGCCTGTTTCAGTTCAATTCCAAAATTTTCCATCTCAACATAATTTATTTTCTTTTTAGGATCTCCAATATTATTTTATAGATTTAGTGAGTTGGTTGTTTCCATGTTTGGTTCATTAGATTAAGATTGTTCAAAGTAAAAGGATTGTTTTTTAGATTCAACTTTACTGTCCTCTTCATTTTCATTTTCAAATCTTTTATAAAAACTTTCTTTTTCATTCATTTAAAATTATTCTTGTTCATTAACCCTTACTTTTAATTCTAAGAGAATATTTTCTGATTTTTCATTTATTGAATTTTCTCTTGATAATCTCTAAGTTGAATTTCCTAGGTTTTATTTAACCAGGAATTCCAAACATCCTCCATATAATCCAATTTAGTTTCAATTAATTCATGTTTATCTAGAATTCAGGATTAGTTTCAAAGTTTTTCTCATTTTATTAAATGTAAATAGCCTTTTGTGGCTGGTTATAGACACTCTACTCGGCAGTGTGCCTATAACGGCCACAACAATCACAGTGTGGTCCATATTGATTCTAGTTCTCATTAATTACCATTTTTAGACTAAAACCATTTTAAACACACACCCAATTTTCAACTAGTTTTTTTGAAGTTCAAAACAAGTAGAAGATTCAAGTTCATAATTTTTTTAAAGAAGATTTTATTTGTTTTTTAGGTGTTTTTCAATGTTTTTTTATTAAAACCCTAGACTCTCAGCACATGCATTCCCCAGAAACGGTTACAAATTTTGATGAGGCAGGAGGTCTTCATGTCCCGCAAAATTACATTTATTAATCATATACTAGCACAATGGTGTAGGTTACATCCACAAGGAAAAATGTAATATTTATAAGGATTTATTCAAATTTAACTCCACAGTTTTCAATAGCTCATGAGATTTTTTATTTTTATTTTAACTATTAATTTTTCTTATTTGGGTCTTATTTAAAGTTAACAGTAAGAGAAAGAATGTTGACCAAATAAGAAAATAAAAATCTACAAATACTGATAAACTATGAAATACAGTAAATTCATACAAAGATAACCACTTACTAAAATAAAGTAGTAAGGTTAAAGGAGCACAAATCCAGAAAAAACATTGAGGAATTATAAACTTTCTGGTAAAAAAGATAATTATCCTATGAAATTTGTTGAATCACACTGTAAGAGTAGTTTGATATATATTCCTCTCCAGAAGATACATTAAATAGAGGTATGAAATTTAGATTTTTCCACTCTAAAATTCATCCATTGCAATAAAATTGAAGAATAATACAGTTGAAATAAAACTCCGTAAAACTCCAACTATAATGATGTTAATGTTTCAAAAAAATTATGATCAATTTCAATCTATCATATTGAAATTAAATATATGAATCGTTTACAGGATGGTGTGAACTATTTAATTGATCACCAGAAGTGATATCACTGATCCATTCTGATGCCAAACAAGAGAAAGTAAATACTTCAAAAGATAAAGCAACCAATCTTAAAACTCACAAGCTAGAAATTCATCCTAGTATAAAAATGAAATCTAGCATTGGAAACATAAAAAACTGAGTACAAGAATTAATTAAAGGGGGAGGAATAACTCCCCAAGTGCTGCTCTACCTTTGGGCTCCTTAGTCTCTAGGGTTTCTCCTGTGTTGCTCTTGGGAATTTCCTCTGGTATGCTCTATAAAAGATCACGTCTTGGAGTCCAAAATGAGAGTCTCCCTAAAAATTATACTTCTATTGTGTCTTAAAATCCCACTATAATCTATTGCTTATCACAAAAACTTCTCACCAACTTAAAGTGGTCTCTTACTGCTGCACTGTCCTCATGCTTTTTCCCAAACAACATGCCGCATTAGATTTTCCCTTATAACTAAATTTAGGAGGGTTAGTTGAATGCACTTGGAAGTGTTTCCGAATTTTGTGTGAACCTTCACAATAATGAATAAAAATAACAGTTAAAAACACAAAAAGTGTTAATTAAAATATTATATTTATTTTTTAAATTAAAGTTATATTAATTATTAAAAAGTTAAATAATGTTAATTAATAATTATTATAGTTGGTAATTATTATAATTTATTAATAGAAATTTAAGAAATTATAATATTATTCACATAATATTATTAAGGTAAAAATTAATTATATTAAAAAGTTGTTAATATAATTAACTTCATTATAATAATTATTAATTTATTATGTTTATAATTTTTTAACTAGATTATTAAAATTTATAATTAAACATCACATGTAATTAAGTAATTAAATATTTTCAAATAATATTTAGTTAAATACTTTTATTTTATTAATTTTATTTATATAAATATTTCATTAATTAAAAAGTTAAATTATTATATTTATTAAAATATATAAATTTATTTATAAGTTTATTTTAATTTAATAGTTTAAATTAATATTTTAGTTTAAAATATTTTTTAATTAATAAGTATATTTCATAGTTTATTTAATTTTTATTGTTAATTTTTTATTGAATCAATTATTTATTATATTTTATTTTAACTTCTTTTTATATTTTCTATTTAATTTATTACATCTCTCAACTTTAGTTTTCTTCTTTGCATGGGGGGGGGATAGATTTCCCCTGCAACACTGGTGGCGCATGGCAGCGGCTGGCGATGACAGAGCTCGGATTCAGTGGTGAATCGATCTAGTTCACGGTGGTTTGCGATACTTCTCAAGATTCAGAAGGCAGGTGGTGTGGCAGACTCCTTTAATGGAGCGGTGACACCAGGTACAACCACCGGCTCTGGTGGTTTTGACAACACAACCTCGGCGGCTCCTAATTTTCCAGTGGATGCGACGAGCAATATGAACTTCAAATCTAAGCGACTCCTCCTAAAATCAGTGCGCATGTTTTGTCCAACAATGTGGATGGTGTGAGGCAAGTACTGGCAAGGAGGTTAGCGATGGCTTCCTTATGGAGACTCTTCAGTGGGAGATGGCGATGATCCGGTCCGATTCATGACGGAAAAGTGGATGGACTCTTTCTTCATCTCTAGTGGATTAGATCCTCACTAGTGCCTTTAAATGGTGAAACATGAGATTTTATGAGTTTTAATTTATTTCTATGAATAATTTATAGTTGAGTATGAGTTTGTAGGGGTTTGATTATAGATCTAGGATTGAGGTAGGGGAGTAGGTTTTGAGTTGGTTCTTGAATTTGAAAAATGATTTGAGTTTGTGCGGTGCGATGAAGTTGTTCTATTATGGTGTGAGGAGAGTGAAGTAGTGGCCCATTGAAGATAGATTGAATATTATGGTGTCAGTAGTAGAGCTAGGGAAGATCGATGGAAAGGTTGAGGAAGCATCAGTATCAGTTGTCTCCAAAGAGCTATTAGTAGCATAAGAGGTGGATGAGAGGGATGTGCATCAGTGTGAGGTTAAGAGACTGATGGGGAAAAGAGGGATTCGTGAGACCAATGGAACCAATTGTAACTAAGTTAAAATACACTTTCAGCCTCACTGACAGTGTAAAATAGGCGTTAGTGACTCAAAATAGAATAGGTGATGGATTGGAGAATCAAGTCACCAATATAAAAGAAATAAATCAGTGAGACCCACACCAAAGGGTGATGAGGAGTTATCCCACCGATAGTGCAAGATAAGTAGTGAACTGAAAAAATTGAAAAAAATAAATTAAACAAATTATCAAATTAAATAAAATAAAAAATATCAATTGAAATTTTACAAGACTAATAAAGAATAAAAATTTAACTTAAAAAATGCAATAATGTTATTAATCAATTTAATTAAAACAATTAAAGAAATGATAAAAAATGAATTAAAAGAATAAATTTAAAAGGGTTCAATTAATTATTTTAAATAATCTGGAAATCAAAATTGATAAAATAAAGCTTAAATAAATTAATCAAACAAATCATTAAAGGTTTTGAAGTATAGTAAATATTAATTAAATTAAATGAGACTAAATTTTATTAAATGATTTAAAGAATCACAAATAAAAAATAAAAAATAAAAACATCATGTAGTTGGTGAAAAAGATAGTGTGTATTAATATAATGACTCACTAATAGAAAAGAAAAAGGGTAAAATCGATGGTATACATCGGTGACCAGAAAAAGAAAGGTGGCACTGATGGTTCACATCTGTGTGACCAATGTTCAAAAATTTAAAATTCAATAACTTAAATTTTTATAACTGAATAAATACAATTAAAACAAAAAAGTTATAATAAACTAAAATAATCAATTAAATATCAAACTATACACCTAAAATTAAAAACAAATTAGTACTCAAATTAGAACATAAAGAAAAACTAACTAAAATTAATTGACAAAAAAATAAATTAAATAATTAATGAAGTTAATTTATTTTAATCAAACTAATTAAAAGATATAATATTAAATTAGAAACCATGTTAATTAACTTTAAAATGAAATGAATAAATTATTATTTAATATAAGTTTCAAATTATGAAAAAAGTGATTAGATTTAAAAATAACTAAAATTATTAAGAAATAACTATATTAGTTAAATTATTTAGATTAAATTAATTATTTTAATGACTAAAATACATAATTTTCTATAACCGTAGATAAATTAATATATTTATTTATATAAATAAAAAAGTATGAATATTTTTCGAATAGTGTATAATTAATTAATTAAATTAATTAAAAATTTATAGAAAGATGTTGAAAATTGTGTGTTTTTAAAGCCCCATCAGATAGAATCACTGTGAAGGGAAAATATGGACATGGAGGGGAAACCATCACTAAAGAGGATGTGAATTATTTTCAATAATGATAAAAAAATTTAGGAATAAATTCTATAAGAAAAGCCTTTAAATTAAAATTAGTTACCCCTATAAAGAAGGATAAAGTTCCATGAAACAAAATATTTTGGTGGAAGAAATAAATTTTGGAAGAAAAAAGTTCAATAGGAAACATTATAAATCAATTAAGGGAGTTGAGTTAACAACGACCCTTAAAACATTAGTTTCTTTTCAATTAAAATAACATAAATGATATAATGTGAGATATATTTTTAAATCCATTAAATTTAATTAATATTTTTTTAAAAATAAATCCATGATCAATATATATACCATTAAATCAAATAACTTTTAAATACAAATCATATCTCAATGAATCAAAATTGAGAAAAAAATCCTTATGACATTAGAAACATTAAAATAAAAAATTATTAAAGGATATGATTTCAAACAAAATATTATATACCATGAATAATGATATTATAGTGATAATAAAATATTATAGGGGTAATATATAATCCTTAAGAAAGACAACATGGTTTATAATAAGAAATATGTCTCGAGGGGTGAAAATTGAGATAAGAGACCCTTACCTCAAGTCCTGATTCATTCTATACATGTGACTACCATAATAAATAATAATTTTTTTTATTAAAAACGTTAAGAAGAAAATTTTAAATCTATATTTCATTTTATATCATCTATTTATTATCATATGTTTTTTTATTAATTAGTTTTCATGTATGATAATTACTTGAGTCTGTTCGGTCAATTTCTCTAAAACTTCCTTGGTTTATTGGTTGTGGTCAATTTTTTTTGTAAAATATATTTATAATAACAAATTTTTTATAGGTTTATGTATTTTATAATTCTATTATTGAATAATTTATAATGTTTTATAAGTTTTCCCAAAATGAACTTAATTTAAGAAAGGTTCCTCGATATGTTATTTTAAGTCATTTAAGTTTATTGTGACCATTTACAGTTAATATCACTTATATATTGTCAATATTATATTTAAATAAAATAAATAGTGTTATAAATATCATTTTTATACATAAAGTATAATTTTAATTTCATCCATGTTAAGAGGTAACAGAAAAATAGATCATGCCGTTCATTGAGGTGGTAGCTCGCATGTACGCATGACAATGTCTTATTTTTTTGAATAGTTTTGAAAGTAAGGAGATCATTGATATTAAATTTAAATAATAATATTAATTGATATTAATAATACTTATTTTATCATAATTTCATGAACTACAATTTATTTGTGGGGGAAGTTGAAGAAAAGAACTAAGAGTGTTCAGTTGAGAATATTACCCCTTCATTTGAATGTTCTCCCTAAGGTAACACCTTAAGTCTCCTTAGATTGGTATTTTAAAAAGAATAAGGATTATATGAAATTTTATGAAGGTATAAAAGATAATAGTTTAGTGTTTTTTGGAGATAAAGCTTTGTAATGTGTGGAGAAATATAATAAAAGTGATCTCAATTTATAAGTGAAGAAAATGACACTTTTCAAAATACACATAACTTTTTTAATGATGGAATGGAACTATTAAATGGAAAATCAAAACAAAATAAAAAAATAATAAATTTATGGGTGAAAAAGTTCGATAAAATCTCTACCATTCATTTTAATTCATGTTTTAAACATGTTTCATGTCTTTTACCTCTAGTTTTTTTACATTTTACCATTTTTATTCTAACCTTGGTAACTAGATTTTACCCAAGTAGTTTATATTTTATTAAAAATATAATGTAAATTTTATTAAAAAATATATTTTTATTAATATAAATTCAAGCTCTATGTATTCTAGTTTAATTTTAAAATACTAGAAAATTTACTTTTATATTAAAATATTTAATATATAGAATAACTATTTTACAGAAAAATATTGTTTTTACCATTATGTGTTCTTAATATTATATGACATTAATTACCAATTAAAAGAGTTATAATACATTTTAATACATGTTTAAAAATTATATATTAGATTTTTTGAAAAATATTTCATTTTAATTTATTAGATAAATAGTTACACAACATGAATAAATCAATTCTTTGAAAATAACCATTTCTCCATTATCATGGTTATTAATATTTGTAATCATAAATTTATACCAAAAAATGAAAATAAAATTGTTAAATAATATTAAGATATTTAAACAAAAATATGAAATCCTTTTTTTAGATTTAACTTTTGCAACTGATAAAATACAATTTTTAATAGAAGGGTATAAAAATAGTTTCTAGATTAAAATATTACAAAATGTTAAACATGAGTTTAATAAATTAAAAATGGTATTATTAAAATTTATAATTTTAGTTCATAAATAAATATTTTATCCACTAAAATATTTTATAAACTTATAGGTCTTTATTATATTATAAATCCATAAAATTTATAGTTTTGTCAAAAACCGCATTTTCACTACTCAGCTAAAAATCAAATATTCATAACATGTCTCAAAAATTTAGGCAAAGATAACAATATTATTAAAAATTAAAAAAAAGTTAATTTGGTCAAATAAAATATTTAATATTTGAGAAAATATTTTTTTAATAAAAAATAAATATATAATAAAATCAGTTTTCATAGGAAAATATATATTTTTTAAAATATTAAATGTCATCATTATTATTTCTTATAAATTACTAATTAAATTGGCGTTATTATATTATTAATATAAAAAATTTATTTTATTCATAATATATTAAATTTATTAATATAATGTTTATAAAAATCGAATTTTAGAAAAAAGAAATTTTAAGCATAAATCTACCCTATTAGTTATTTAGATATACTAATTTAATTCTATCAATAATTTTGAATTAAAACAGAACATTTTTTTATTTAAAATTTAAAATATGAAATGTAAAAAATACATGTGATATATAAAAAATTTATTGCATTGATAATTACATGACTATTTTATCTAAATTTCTACACGCATAACCCCTACAGATCTATGTATATGATGTAAACATATGATATGATATGGTGGTTGTCATAGGTAATGATTATGCTATCAATGATCTCATGGAAATTTCCAAAATATTGAACTTGTCTCATAATTGATTTCAATCATACCATAATTTTTGAAGTTAATCTTTGGAACGGTGTAGGGAAGACACTAGAAACTCCACTTCCTTTATAAACTTGAAAAAATAATCATTATATGTTGGAATCCCACTACTAGGTTCCATTTATTATACTTTATTTATTGATTTTATAATATGGTTTCTTCTATTTATTCTGGTTTATAGAACGATTATGTTATAAGAGTGATATTAAGAATTTTATCATGGTTCATTTTGGTTTAGTATTTCTTATGAAAGATACTAGAAATATTATGTTTTAAATGAAAATATAATATAAAATATATGGGTGTTACAATATTCCTCCCAAATAAAATTCACCCTTGTAATTCTAATTATCATTTACTAATAGAATTAGTCAAGGTTGTATAAAATATAGATGTAACTAAACATATATTTTCTAACAAGGTATCTACATTAATATATTAGTTATTACTAGGAAACCCATCTTTTCCCCTCAACATGTTAATCAATTTTATTATATTTCCTTTGAAACTTATTTCTTTAGGGCATCATTTTTAAAAAAGGAATCTTTCAATTCCTTTGAACCATTCCCCAAATTGTATCTTCCCATGTTTTTTTACATATGGGTTTTAAATATTCTTTTATTCACTACCTTTATTACCTAACCATCCCAAAGACACCATAATTTTTGTTTTATTTGGGAATTAAAATATATTCCTATTTTTAATCATAATTCATGATATCTGGTTTGGTGTCATCATAATTTTTCTCATTGTTTTTATCATCCCATTTGTTTTCTCATAAGGAACATCCATAAATTTTCCACCATGTCCATTTTTAACATGGATCTTCTTAGCTCCATCCATTAATAAAATAAAAATAGTTCACATGAGCGATGAACAATTAACATTATAAGAGAATTTTGAAACATTAAACCTCATGTTGTCCCTGTTTATGAAACCATCATGTTAGATAACATTTCATTTTAGTTCAAGAAATATCACTATTTTTTGAACCTATATCTCTTATGTTTTGGTTCTTTAATCTACCTAATACTCAAAAATAATAGTCCCAAATTAGCATGTAATTTACTAAAATAGTCAAAATATGAAAATCATAAAAATATATTTTCTGAAAATTTTACTCACCAATTATCCATAAAATCACATTAAAATTAATATAAACCTAAAATGATGAATATTTATGTTTTAATTGATGTCATCCATCCTCATTTTCCTCTCAAGTTCCCAAAATAGTAAATTTAAATCCATAATAAAGAGAAAATATATTATCTAATTAATATTATATTGAAGTGTATTTATAATTGTGTAATCTTAGGCCCACTCATCATGTATTGAGTTAATATTGAGTTGATACCCAACTATCCCTTTTTTTAGGGTTAGAACCCCTAGGTCTATATGTTCCACACCCACATCACTTTCTTATATCCAAACAGAGATGTAATTTCAATGAATGAAAAAAACTCCATATTTTTATAAAATTTAGGTTGTTTTTACATAATTAGAATCACTCTTAGGGTTTTTAATAAGTTTATCTCATATTATTCCCTAAAAATATAATTTATTCAATATTATATCAATAAACCCAAAGGTTTATCTATAGATTTGGAATTATGATTCACATTAACTTATCAACCCTTTCTGACATTAATTTTTTTTATAATCCTCAACTAACAGTTTCCTATTACCTAAAGTTATCTAAAACATTCTCTGATACCAACTCCATCAGTCCAAATTTAACTATTTTATAATTACATGAATTATAGAAATTATTAAAGAACATTTATTCCCATGAACTTTTAGTTTTATACCTTTATAAAACTAGGAAAAAATGTAAAAAAAATAAATCTTATGTCTTTAATAACAAATTAATATTTTACCTACTAAATAAAAAACTAATTAATACATAATTTGTGTTCAAAATCTCTGATAAATTTTCCACATATTCTACTCTTCTAGATATACCATGTTTAATAATTTTCATCATAACCAGGGAAAATGTAAACATATGTAGAGTGAGATCAAAAGCATAGTAAGGGAAAGAGTATACCAAAATCAATTATATAATAAACAAGGCATGGATCGAAAGATATGAAATAAATGATCTGAATATTTCCATAATCAAATTAGACTAAAGTTATAACAAATCCATGGCAAAAAAATAAATAAATAGATCACATGGATAACACTAACTAATTTTATGGTGATTAAATTGCATAATTTTGTACATTTCATGGCCTTGTTCCATGAAATTAGAAACCATCAAGGCCTTTTACCAAGATATATACTTAAATTCAATACTATATCTAATAAATCTAAATAAATTGGCATTCATACACTAAATAACCCGGTTAGTACATCTTAGGAGACCTATCAATGCATAAAGGGGATACTGTGGGACCAAATATCACTAATTAAGTGAAATTCATTCATTAGATGAAATAAATGAATAAAAATACAATTAATATCCAACATTCCTTATTAATCAATGTATATACATATTGAAATGACGTGTATATGGATTTTCAACATTTTACAAATCAGTAAATAGAAATGCTTTCTTTGTAATCCCCCTTAAACTAACACCAAATAGAGTAATATCTATATGGTTAAATAAATAATTCATTCAAATTAATAAATATATGGTCATATAGGTGAATTTTATTTTATCAAAAGAATTAACAATATGGTATTCATAGAGGAAAATCATTGGAATAAAAATCATTAATATACATAGTGGCCAATTAAGCAAGATAAAAAGAGTAATTGATTTTTTGTGGGATTAAAAAACAAGATAAAACATTATGAGGGGATTTAGAATTAAATACATGAATAAAAACATCAAAAATGGTAAAAAAACTTTTAATATAATGAGAAGAATGTATGTGAAATTATAAATTTTTTTTAGTAAAACATTTTTAACAATGACCTAAAAATAAGAAGTTACATGTGACTTTCAAAAGTCATTTTGAAATGGGTGAATTGAAACTTTTGAAAATATTTACTTTTAGGAAGAATCATATTTAATAGATACATAAAAAGGTATAAATGTTATCAAAGATAAATGTGGAGTGGAAGATAAAATATTTGATTTTAAAAGGATATAAAACCTTTTTTAATACCTTAAAATAACATCATTGAAAACTCTTGCCATAAAAAGGATTAAAAGAATCCTTTTAAAAGACTTAAAGATAATTTAAATATCCTATAAAATAAAACATAATTTTGTTTCGAAATAAAAAGGATAAAGTTATAGGGAAGGGAAAATAGGGACAATGAGGGGAAACTATCACCAAAGAGGATGAGAATTATTCTCAGTAATGATATAATGTTTGAAGAATAAATTAATAAAGGTAAAATATTTTAATTAAAATTAATTCTCCTTAGAGAGGAATATAAATTATCATGAAATAAATTCTTAGGGTGGAAGAAATAAATCTGGTACGAAAGAATCTAAAGAAGAACCATTTTAACTCATGGAAGGGAGTTGAGTTAACAAATATCTCTAAAACATTGGTTTATTTTGAATCAAAATTATAGGAATGATAGAATGTGGGATTTATTTATAAATCCACTAAATATGATGAAAAATATTACAAAAATAAAACAATTTCCAATATATAAACAATAAAATAAAACAATTAGTGGTTACAAATCAAATATCAATGAAGCAAAATTGAGAGAAAAAAACTTTATGTCATTATAATAACTCTAATGAAAACCCCTTTAAGGATATAATTCCAAATGAATATTTTAATATCCATAATAATGAAAAGATCATGACACAAAATATTAAAGGGAATGTAGATACACCATAAAAAAAAGTAAACATAATGTATAATAAGAAATATGTCACAAGGGGTGAAAATTGAGATAATAAACTCTTACTTTGGGTCCTAATTTATTTCACAAGATTTCCTAACATGATGAATAATAAAAGTAAGTTTATTAAAAAAAATTATAAACTGTTTACATATATATTTAATTTTTTAGGGTTTGTTTACTACCTTATTTTATTTATTTCTTAATTAGTATTCTATTATGGTAATTATTTGATGTGGTACGGTTGATTTCTCTAAATATTCTCTGGTATACTGACTATGTGGGAAGGTATTATAAAATAGTATCATAATATCCATAACGACAGAGTTTTATTTTTTTTCAATTAGTAAAATATTAATATAATTTAATAATATTTTTAAAAATAAACATAAATTAAGATTATTTTCTTTATATTAACTTTTAATGTAGTTCAGTTTACTATGACCATTTATTGTTAATATCACTTATATAATGAAAATATTAACTTCAAAAAATATTAATTGTTTCAGAAATATCATCTTTATATATTTAATATATTTTTAAAATCACAGATGCTACGCTGTAATGTAAAAATAAACTACATTTTTCATGGAGGCATTGATCATATGGTACGCATGATGGAGCCTTCCTTTTTATAATGGTTTTAAATGTTGGTTTAAAAATAATATTACATTAGTAAAACAAAATTTCAGAATATTAATAATACTTATGTTATCATAATTTCATGGATAAAATGTACTTGAGGGTGTAGATGAGGAAAATAAAAAAGGGAGTCCGGTTGAGATCATTACCTCTTCCTTTGGATGTTCTCCATTTGGTAACACCTTAAGGTACCTTAGTTTGGTGTTTTGAAAAAATCTAGGATTCTTAGACATGGGTAATGGGTTGTGGTGATACTAGGATAGAACGTTTCTAGATATAAAGCTTCTTAATGGGTGAAGAAATGTGGTGGAAGTGATCTTCTCTTATAAGTGATGAAAATGATACTTTTGTAAATAACCATTACTTTTCCATGATGTTAGGACACTATTCAAAGGAAACAAATAGAAAAGTGTCTAATAATGATGTTTTCGATGATAAAAGTTCATTAAATAATCAAACATTTATTTTAACACATGTTTTAAACATGATTCAAGTCTTTTAACATTATATTTTCTAATTTTATCATTTTGGTTTTCACCCTGGTAACTAGTGTTTACCCTTGGAATTTTATTTTTTAAAAATATAAGGAATACCCACTTAAAAACTATTTATTTTAGGAACCAAAACCTAATATCTTCATAATATAGTTCAATATATAAATATGGAACAAATTACATTTAAATTAAAACATTTAATATATAAAAAACTATTTTGAAGAAAAATATTCTTTTTACTATTAAGTTTTATTAATATTATATGAAATTAAATAAAAATTAAAAGAGTGATAAAATATTTTTATATAATTATAAACATAATATCAGATAATTTATATAAAATATATCATTTTAATTTATTAAAAAAATATACAAAACATTAATAAAGAAATTCTTTGAAAATAACCCTTTCAACATTATCATGGTCATTACCTTTAATCCTAATAATCATAATTTTATCACTAAAATGAAATTAAACTTATTAATTTATATAAATATGTTTATACAAGGAATAAAATTAATTTTTTTTGAATTAATTTCTATAAAGTATGGAAACTAATTTTTAATATAAGCGTATAAAATGATCATATATTTGTTGGTGTTTATAAATCTATATTAGTAGTTTCTTTAATCCAATACCATTCTTCCTTCATTTATCTCACCATATGGAATTCACAATCTTTTTGTGAAAGTTTACCCTATTTTCACGTATTTCGTATAAAAAGACATTTTATTCCAAATCATATTATATTAGAGGTTGATAATAGAAGAGAATGTGATTACTTGTTTGTGTTATGTAGTGCCTAGATTTATCAGTGATTTTGTGGGTGTTTTGGGGTGTATTCTATATACTCTATGAGGGTTTACCGAGCGAGAACTTAATAATTTTTTGTTTATTTATAATTTTATTAAAGGGGTGTTATGAGATGATATTGGGAATGACATATATATTGATTAATTATGATAATCGTAGAAAGGGTATATAGAAAAATTTGCCTGATTAGGTTGAGAGTATGTTTTAATTTAAATTTAGTTCTTTTATATTAAATACTTGAGTTCCATGGGAACATGATGGGCGTGGACTAAGGATTGAGGTGATAATGATTACCTATATTGAGGTGAGCCATTTATTTTTTTGGGATTGTCTCAGGTACTCAGTGTGATATTGATCACTAGGTTGAGGCGAATTCATCCTTGGGACTTAGGGAAATGAGGTCATT
Organism: Viscum album; assembly: GCA_963277665.1. Lineage (NCBI taxonomy): Eukaryota > Viridiplantae > Streptophyta > Magnoliopsida > Santalales > Viscaceae > Viscum > Viscum album. Next base: position 4,213,918 of record OY728136.1, read on the forward strand.
AGTATTGGGGCACAAACCATATGTTATGAGATGGTTTTGTCCATCGTTATTAAGTTACATGGTCACTAGGGAATGAGGTGCTGAATTATTTTGATTTGGTTGTTTTGTTATTTCCTCTAACCGTTATTGGGCAAAATATTATTGGAGTCACGTTCACACTGATTGAAATAAGATCGAGGTGGTGTTGATGACTCATGTGGGTGGAGGCCCTCATAGACTATGTATATCAGGTGATGGTGTCAAGCATCAGATGGTTTGGGGGGGGGGGGTTCTCAGCGTATAAATCCACATAAATGGTAATAGAACATTAATTGACAGTGATGAAACCATTCGTTGGGAGTGAGGTTCTCATATTAATTGAGACCATTAGGCCTTGACTTGGGAGTATATACATCATCATTCCTCAGGATGTTAGATATTTATCTTATGATGATTATTATTTGGAGGGAAGGTATCATTGTGCCTTAGGATATCAGGCTATGAGACGATGAAGAAATTTATGTTGAGGTTCAAGGGACCATGTACTTTGTTTGGTCATTTCATTTGGATGCTGGTTATATGATTGATGGAACAAGGTGACAATGACTTTATTGGAGCTAGAACCTGAGGGTTCACCAAGGATGCATTTTCATCATAGGATTCCTTGGGCTGTATGCCATAGATCATTTTCATTATAGTTATATATATGAATACACAAGATTTATAACATATATATAACTGGGTGCACGTGTTCACACTTACAGGTGATCACTGTAGTTGGTGATCGCTTCTTTTTAATAGTTTAGTACAAGGTAAGTGAGTTATATATTAAATATACATTTCGTACATTTTATTTATTTTTAATACACATGCATTACCATGGATGTAAGATAGGGACACATTAGCGGTTTCCTACTAAGTTTTATTCTCACAACCTACACGGTTCCCTTGGGATGTGTATAGACTTTATGTCTCTGCGATCTCATAAGGGACTAAGCTTAGGGATCAGAACATAGTGGTCAAGTTGGACCTTTTGTATGAGATTTATTGAAAGGGACCATGGTGGTTCTTCAATCAAGTGAAGTTTACTTTTGAGTTTTCTTTTGTTCAGTAAGCTTATATATGTATGTACTGATGGCCAGCTATGTGTGACTATGTTTTTATTTTTTTATGTATGAAATTTTATGATTTTTTTCTATAAATGGTATTATTTCCTTTAGGCTGGTCTATTTTTCCACTTCTGCTATACTATGCTTCTTTTGGTCTAATCTTATGCTTCTGCTGTGTATGGCATTTCATCTACTTCTATATAATGTGTAAACCATTATCGTTATCCCCACTTGAGGGTATAATATAATTGCTATAACCACTTTATAACCTCATTTCTAGTCATCAGCCTTCCAAATATGGTGAGATGGGCTGAGGGTCCAGTCGTCAAGTAGACCAAAGAACTTCTTAAACTGGAATCTACTCCCAGAAACTGAAAATGGTATCACTAAATTATTTTTCTCTGGGATTTGGTTGCATTGTTCATCTGGATATTATTATTATCAACTTATTTTCTTTTCTTTATATGGTATTACTATTTGGGTTATGGTAAACCATAGACTAGGATGTAGTCAGGACTAGGTACAAAGCTCATGTTTGGGTTCTAGTAGCCCCATGCATGGGGGAAAACCAAATTTCTAGTGGTAGGAAATTGATGTTTTGTTTTTTGATTTTATAGTTTGGTTTGATTTCCACTTTGGGTGGCACACTTGGGTGTGATGTTATATGTTATGTGGTTTTGATCATTGTCTAGGTATGGAAAGGGAAGTTTGATTATGGATCATGGTAGGCACATAGGGTGTCTTGATATATGTATGTTCTTATGATTTATTTTCATTAGGAACCTAGATTCCACTAATAGGATTTGGGCTATTTAAATTGTTAGCAAAGGAAGATAAACAATGTTTTTTTTCTTAGCCTCACTTTGGTATAATTATACTCACCCAACTCAGGGATGTGGTTATAATGAGATTTGTATGTGATGATATGTATATGCATGTGATATATGGGCCCGACCCTTAAAGGGGTAGTCCAGGATTAAAATAAGGGGTGAGTTGTTTACACTGTCAACAAAAAATCTAAACATCATTTTACTGTATAACCTCTTTGGTGAAATTATACTTAGATACCCCAATTTTATATCTATGATATGTGGTACCTGACAATAATGGTGGTAGGTAGGGGGTAATGATCTAGTATTACGTAATATTTCTGACTCCGATGGGGGAAATAAGGGACCCATGAGGCCTTACTATATATGATATCTAACTTCGATATAGCTAGGAAGGGGGCCGTCATCCAAGATGATACATGACACCTAACTTTGATATGATTAGGAGTGGGGCCTTGAGGCTGGATATCAGGTGACATAGTGCAATAAGAGAGTGTAAGGGTGGTCATATGTATAGTCTATTACAACAGTCCCTGTCTATAATATATATATATATGTTCAATTATGAATGTTTAACCATGGTATTAGTATTTAGTGGGATTCCACCTAGATGGGGTCCAGGGGAACATCCAGAGGGAGGTGATTTGGTGCCACACCAGCATGCTTGGGATGTGTCCCCTATGGTTTGGGATGAGGCCCTAGAGAGACAGGATGATCATTATCCATAGGTACATGCCCTGGTACATGCCTAGGGGCATTCATGATAACTTAAGGATATGTTAGCTTTTGGTTCATGGATTTATGAGAAGATAAGGGCGAGTGTAGTTTGGGTTATCTAGGGAATTTGCAGGGGAACACAAGGCTATGGTCCATATATATCATACCTTACTAGTGAGTTCCATTTGAAGTACCCATAGCTATTTTATGGTGAGGTTGGACCACATGTGGAAGAGAACTACATAAAGTTAGTACAAACCATCTTTGAACAGCTTTAGACACCCCTCAGATAGAGGGTGAAGCCATTGATATACATGATCAAAGGAATGACATAACACTAGTGGGATGTATTGATATAGGTAGTCAGATATGAGGGACTAAGTTAGAAGGATTTTATAGAGATGGTTTTTGTGAGTTCAAGAATCTCTAGTAGGGGGATACATCATTCATAGACTATAAAGCTACCTTCACATACCCATCTCATTTTCACCAGCTATGGTGGGAAATGACATCATCTGGGTGCATTGCTTTGAGGATTTATTGTGGCATTACATTAAGGTATTAGTGAACATTTTTAGGGTGATATATTTTATAGAGGTGGTCAACTAGGTGCTGATAGCTACGGGAAAATTGATGGACCAGTCTTATTCGAGCTAGGAGATTGTGCAAGGTGATTCTAGTAGTGATCTTTAGGTAGAAAGACCTGAAAACAAGATGAATATTAGTAGGGTAGTAATGCCCAAGATTCAAGTAGTTCAACACAAAGTGGATCTTTATTATTATGATTTTAGTATGGTAATCCAAATCAAGTCTAGACTTAGTGTAAGAAGTCTCCAATGTAATGACCCGAACTGTTATAAGTGAAATTTCCCTTTTGATTTAATTAAATGTCTTATTTTGAAAAATAGATATAGAAAATACATGCAATCCGTTTGTTTTATTTTATCCAATTGGATTTAAATGAATGATATATATCATTACCATTGATAATATAGTCGTTGAACAAAGATCACATGAAAAGTATAAATATAGGGTATTAACAAATCTCTTCGACACAAAAAAGGAGGAAATGACCTCAACCAGTAAGATTATTCCCTATGAAGCCCATTTATTAGAGATTCTGAGGGAGATAGCATTTTTGGTCATTGAACTAGATCAATCCCAAGATGAGATCCAACAACTTAAGTATGAGAAAACCATTGACGAGAGAAGTTCAATCTCATCGAGATCACGACCCAAACAATGTTCCCCGAATGACCCCATGAAAGCCCCACCATCACACCCCTTACTCTTAGGGTGTATGCTGGTGTAATAATGGGTTATGTATCAAGACCCTAGAATTATTATTATGTACAATATTTTTGTATCGAATAATGGATATTCTTTCACTTTATTGTTGTTTTTAATGTAGAAATAGTTTCTTTGGTTATTATTCAAATTTTGTTAAGAAATATATTATTGTAAATTAATGGATTTATAAAATAAATAATATTTTAATAAAATATTTTCATTAAATTAAATTTATTAAATATAAATGATCATATAATTTTTACGAAGTCAAATTTAGTCTTCATTAGGGTACTAAAACTGTTTTTATCAAAACCCGTCGATTTTCAACGAATGTCAGTTTTCATTTTAAAAGTGAAAATTAACATATTTCAAAAATTATTTAAATAAAATAAATATTATTTTTTTGAATTAATACATTAATATTATCCAATAATGAATTTTTCAAAATTTTCTGAGATATTCAAATGTTTGGGTAAAAATTAAATATCATATAAATATATAGTCTGTTTTATGTAACCATAATGACCCAATTGTGATGTAATAAACACTATAAAAGGGATATTAGGCCAAATATATGTTTTAAATTTAAAAAATTTTATTTTATATTTTTTGGACTTATTTTTTAAAGCCTTAGCAAATCCTCCAAAATGTATAATACATTTTATGATATTGAATTAATTTCTTTAATAATGTGACTCAACTCCAAATAAGCAAGGCTAATATTTTAATATCTTCAACCCTTGGCCATATAACATATTTTTTCACTTATATTTCGAAAAAATCATGGGAAAAACCCATGGTAAGGGCTTTGGTTTTGAATATTTAGTTATATAGATTCTAAAACCAAAATTTGTGAAATATTAAAAAATTCCCCTCTCACTTCCAATATAAAGACACCCAAGATCCCACTTATATTCACTAAAAATACTTCGATAATGTTATCACTCTATCATCCTTTCTCTAGAGTCATCCCAAGGCTCTATAATCACTCAAGAATAATCTCTTCAAGCTTTTAATGTCACACAAAAATGTAAGTGTTCATTCCTTTATCATTTTATATAGGTATCCTTATATTGTTACACCATTTTATTTTCAATTAAATATGATGGGATATGTTTTAAACCCCACCCTAAACAATTCCATTATTATATTTTAATGATTATATACCCCTTTATCTCTCATTAATCCTTCCCATGTACACTCATCACCACACCGAGATTTCATAAGAGTTATTCCATTTATCCTATTTCTTCATGTTTTGTTATTATGTTACGCCTTCTATTTCCAAATTCATTATGATGGGAAATTTATTTATATTATCATATTACTATTAATTTATTGTATATATTATGAGACACCCCATTCACTCTCCTCAACCCTTTTAATGAATTTCAATGTCATGCCATTAGGCTGCCGAAATTACACTGCAAATTTCCATTCCAAAATAATTGTGTAGTGAATACTGTACCCATTGTGCATCAATGGTGTTCATTTTTATGGACATATAACTTTTTATTTAGGACTTACATGTATTTATTCCACACCCATTTATCTTGGAATAAATTATTTTGATGAATAAATCCATGTTTTTTATCTATTTGACCAACTTAATAATGATAATTAAATGAAAGCGAAGGGTGCTCCCATAATTATATTGTGCTCAAATGCATTGGGTAATGTTTAGTATCATAATACAAAATTTTGTGATAGGGGTTTACCTGATTCCTTTATGGTACTTTTTCCACTATGATGACTCAGTTGTTTAGCCTTGACCTATGATGCAATGTTTTAAGTTGTTCCCTCATTTCCATGTTATGATTATCATGATATACCATGCCTTTATCTTCATGTATATTCTATAATCTATTGATATTACTATTATCTAACATGTATTGTAATCCTCATGTCATTTCATGTTTTTCCCTTACTGGGAATTATAGATCACTTCTTTCTTATGTACATCCTCAAGTCATCCCATGCAATGTTCAGTATAAAGGAATGTTGTTGTCATGTAATGTAAGTTATCAATAAAGAAGTTGTATTTCATGTTTCAAGTTGATGTATAATGTACCTAACATCCAAAGAAATTATACTTATCGATATTTATGGTTGTATTCTGTGTGATTTATTGTATTTAAATCATATATAAATGTAATAAAAATAATAGTGTTTTTATAGTTGGTATTAGAGGCAAGTTTATTTGTTTTTAGGATTAGGATTATAAAACTCTAGTGAAAGACTTAGGGATTAGAATAAGTACAATAAAAACATCCCTAATTCTTGATTAGTATAGATTATGTGTTTTATTAAGAAAATAAATCTCAGTTTGGATACGAATAAGTGGATGTGGATCTCGAATAGATGTATCTAGGGGTAAAATCCGAAAACACCACTTTGAACTAGACTCGAACGAGAATTGGTGCACAAAAATGGTCTTTATTACAGTCTTAGCCTGAAACACCCAGGGGATATGCTTTGATACATTCATAAGCTCAATATGAATGATTATTAAATGAACATATAAAATCCCATAAGAATATACTTTAAGAACTAAATCAAGGATAACTTAGATTGAAGCCCATAAATTCATAAGTTAAGAAAATAAATGTAATTTATAACTTATCCATTTAATTTTATTAGATTCCCCTTTAGGTGTTTAATAGTTTAAAATAATTACCCCTAATTTTCCTTTTATTCTAGCCAATGCCCAGTAATACTAGTAACCAGGCTAACAACCGATTCAGAGATCAATGTAATGACTACCCTAATGAGATGTCCAATCCAATGTGAGCCGGAATCACAAACTTTGTCTTGACACTATCTCATTTAACTCTAATATTTAATAGAAACTAGGATCAAGAGGAACATTCACCCCCTAACAAAGAACAATTCACAATCTAGAGAGTCATGAGATAAAGGCTTCCTACTTTCAATGTATCATTTGGTCCATCAATCACCAAAAAATGGATCAACTTAATTGAAATTATTTTATCCCCCCTTCAATGATCCGAACAATAGAATTTTCTTATGGATGCCTATCATATGGAGGGTGAAGATTATTAATGGTGGAAATCGATAAAAAATATGATACCTAAGGCAGTGCTCGAGGGGATGGTATGGAATGATTTTCATAAAATGTTTTTCGATAAATATTTTCCTCTCACCCACGAACATAAGATAGAAAGGGACTTCCTTTCTCTAAATAAAAAGTTGATGAATCCATAAGAGCATTGGAGGACTTGGTTTTCGCTTCTAAATAACTTGAGGCGAGTTAGTTGAATGCAGTTGGACTTGTTTATGACTTTGGTGTGAACCTTCCCAGTAAAGAACAAAAAAGAACTATTAGAAACATGACAAGAGATAATTAAATTTTTATAGTTATATTTTAAATTAAAGTTACATTACTTATTAAAAGGTTTATTAAAGTTAATTAATAGTTATTATAAATTTTTCATATAACGTTTAGAAATTAAAAAATTATCAAATTAATATTATTAAGGTAAAACTTAACTATACTAAAAAGTTATTAATTTAATTAATTGAATTATTATAATTATTAACTTATTATGTTTATAATTTTTTTAACCAGATTATTAAAATTTATAATTAAACATCATAGGTAATTAAGTAATGAAATATTTTCAGATTAGATTGAGTTAATAAATTTTATTTTTTTAATTTTATTATTATAAATATTTCATTAATTAAAAAGTTAAATTATTATATTTATTAAAATATATAAATTTATATACATGATTATATTAATTTAATAGTTAAAATTAATAATTTTTTTTTAAATAATTTTTACTTTATAACTATATTTTATTTTTTATTTAATTTTTATTTTTCATTATTTATTTATACTATTATTTATTATATTTTATTTTAACTTATTTTCATGTTTTTTATTTAATTTATTACTTTCCCCAACCTTATTTTTCTTCTCTGCAATGGGGGGGATTGATTTCCCCTGAAACACCGGTGGTGCATGGCAGCGACTAGAAATAGTGCAGATTGGTTTCGATGATGGTTCAGTCTAGTTTGTGGGGGCTTGCGGTCCTTCTCAAGATTCATAAGTGAGGTTGTGTGGTCGACTCCTTCAATGGAATGATAGCACTAGGAATAACCACCGTCTTCAATGGTTCTGACGGCGCGACCTCGGTGGCTCCCGATTTCACAGTGGAAATAATGGTGAGTATAAACTTCAAATCAAGGAGACTCCTCCCCAAATTAGTGCATAGGGGTTTACCAATGGTGTGGATGTAGTGAGGTGGGTACTGGCAAGGAGGTTGGCGATGACTTCATCCAGGCGACTCTTCAACGGGCGATGGCGATGATCCCGTCTAATTCACGGCGGCAAAGTGGACAAAGTCCTTCTTCATCCCCAGCAACTTAGATCCTCACTAGTGGGTTTAAATGGTGGAACTATAGATTTTAGGTGTTGTGATTTATTTCGGTGAATGATTTCTGGTTGATTTTGAGTTTGTTGGGGTTTGATTCTGGATCTAGGATGGAGTCTAGGCAGTAGGTTTTGAGTTGGTTCTTGAACTTCAAAAATGATTTGAGTTTGTGCAGTACGATGGAGTTGTTCTATTGTGGTGTGTGGAGAGTGAAGCAGTGGTCTGTTGAAGATATATTTAAGATGGCGATGTCGATAGTCGGGTGGATGGAGGGGAGAAACCAACAGTGTGTCAGTGTGAAGAGATAGAGAGGATCAATGGAAAGGTTGAGGAAGTATTGGTATCGGTAGGCCCAAAATAACTACCAGTAGCATATGACGTGGAAGGGAGGGATGCATGTTAGTGTGAGGTTAAGAAACTGATGGGGGAAAAGACAGATTCATTAGACTGATGGTACCGATTGTAACTGAGTTGAAATATACCATCAGTCACACCAATAGTGGAAAATAGGCGTCGGTGACTCAAAATAGAAAAAGCAGTGGATTGGTGACTCGAGTCACCGATATAAATGGGGAGAATCAGTGAAATCGATACCAAATGGTGATCAGTGAGTCATCTCACCGATAATGGAAGATAAGTAGTGAAATGAAAAAGTCGAAAAAAATAAATTCAACCTACTGTCAAATTAAATAAAACAAAAAATATCAATTGAAATTTAACTAGAATAATAAAGATTAAAAAGTAAACATAAATTAAAAATTAATCTTGTTATTAATAAAACTAATTAAAACAATTAAATCAAGGATAAAAAAATGAATTAAAAGAATAAATTTAAAAGGGTTAAATTAATTATTTTATATAAATTGGAAATTAAAATTGATAAATAATGATTAAATAAATAAAGAAAACAAGTCAATAAAGGTTTTTAAGTAAAGTAATGATTAATTAAATTAAATGAGATTAAATTGGATGAAATTATTTAAAGAATTTAAACTAGCAAAATTAAAATTAAAATAGCATGTAGTTAGTGAAAAAGACAGGGTGTATTAGTGAAATGACTTACCGATAGAAGAGAAAAAGGGTGGCACCAATGGTATACATCGATGGTGGAAAAAAGAACTGTGGCACCGATGGTGCACATCGGTGAGACCAATGGTCAAAAATTAAAAAAATTGTGACTGGAATTTTTAAAATAGCATAAATAAAATTAAAATAAAAAATCTATAATAAACTAAAATAATCAATTAAATATCAAACTATACACTTAAAATTAAAAACGCATTAGTTTCTCAAATTTGAACTTAAATAAAAAGTAACTAAAATTAATTGACCAAAAAATTAAATTAAATAATAAATGAAGTTAATTTATTTTAATAAAATTAATTAAAAGATATAATATTAAATTAAAAACTAAGATAATTAACTTGAAAATAAAATTATTAAATGATTACTTAATATAAGTATCAAATTATTAAAAAGTGAGTAGACTTAAAAAGAACTAAACTAATTAAGAAATAGTTATATTAGATAAGTTAGTTAGATTAAATTTATTATTTTAAATAATAAGAAGAAATAATTTGTTATAAAGTTATATAAATTAAAATATTTAATTATAAAAATAAAAAAGTATGAATATTTATCAAATATTGTAAAATTAATTAATTAAATTAATATAAATTGGATAGAAAGATGTGGAAAACTGTGTGTTTTTAGAGCCAAATCAATTACCCCACACTTAAACATTGTTTGTCCTCAGAAAATCCCATGTTTTATTATATTTAAAAGATAGTAATGTGTGTATATTACAGCTCAAAATGTAACATGTCTAGCATTTTCAAAACAGAGGATATGAAACTGAGTTTAGGCTGAAGAAATGAATTGTAATGAATTGTTCAGATGAATCTTGCCATAAATCAGACTCCCACTGGTAGTCTAGTAATCTATGAATCATCAAGGAATAAAGATGTACTTCTTAATATATAATACTTCTTAACGATTTATCTCAATTCAAATCTAAGATCTAAAACCAAGAGTGACAATAAGTTAAATTTTTGTGGAATTAAGAACTTAACCAAATGAAATTTGTACTTGGAATCATCACCTAGGTTCAAAAAATAAATAATTTTTTTTCTGAATCAACTTATTGATAAAACCTATATGTTTCCCATATAAAATTTTTCCCCCTTTTTAATTTGGCATTCATCACTCCCCTCAACTTAATGAACTCATTTTTGACCCTATACACTTTATTTTATTTTTCCCAATCCATGTATCATGTGCTAAACACTGTGCATGTGCACTTATTTGAAATGTACAGAGGGATTATAGTAAGAAGAAACACATCCAACATTTAGGGACTCAAGGATTCACCACGGGATCCCAAATGCCCAAATTAATCTAGTTTCAAAAGATCTATACAAAAACCATTGAAATTGTCTCACTGTCACGACCTATCCTAGTGGGGCCTGTACCGCGACTCTCTATGCCCACCTCTAATAGGCTAGGGGCTGGTGACTAGCACCAAGTAGGCATATTACTAACATGGTAGGCATTTCCTAAGTACGTGTACACACACACACACATCTCCAAGCCCAAAAATGATGAAATGAACAAACTACTATGGATCGAAATGCATGAATACAACTAAACCCAATCAACAGAGTATGAAAAAAGGTAAAGTACTGAATGTAAACAGGGCTAGAATACAAGCCCACAAATAATAACAAGAGTCTGCAAACAATGAAGTCGAACTTGTATGCACAAAGAGGTACTAGGACTACTGCTCATAGCTGTAGGAACACCTAGGCCTGTAGGGAACTCAGAAATCTCAGTCCGGTCCCGGTCCGCCTTGGATTCCATCAAAATAATGCTCATCTACAAAAAGCACAACACATGTTTGAAAATCCCATGTAGGGGTGAGTATAACAATACTCTTTAGAGGACCCTGAAAACCACAAAACAATACAAAAAGTAAAGGTACAATGATCTCTACATTTAATATGTGTACTGAACACATAATAAAGGAAACAAAATCTAGATATACTCCAATCCCAAACCCGTAGTCTAGTGACAAGTCACACAACCACATACCCGCACTAGGGATTCAGTTCTAATATTTCTAAGAAGCAATCTTCTGGGATAATTGACTCCACGAGTCAGATAGATCTAATGTCATATGTCCGAGAAGTACTATTTATCGGGAGAAGACATGAGAGATAGATACACTCATTCCGGGAGAACACACTCCTGAGTGGAGAAAAATCATGATACATAGACGAGGATCACTTCCAGGGCCTTGGTGGATACCACGACTCATATGGATTCTCTTACATGGTATAGGATCAGTGCCCTGTAGAAATAGTCATGTCGATACCTGAATCTACCTAGGGTCAATAATGGATAGTGGATCTCACTCTAGGCTTCTCAGAGGGATACCTAACTCTATCTTGGAAAGTCCCCCTATAGGGATTATAATTCTGTGAAGGTAAATGATACCTAACCTTTAGGGGAATGAGAAAAAGGGGAACTAACCCACATGGAACATGTCCAAGATATGGTGGACAAGAGGATCAAGCCATGTACTAAAAAGTACAAAGTGTGTAGAAGGGTCACATGCCATGTCCGCTGAACCTGGGTACTACCCGTGTACAACGACCCATGTTGCAAGGCTTGTTGTGTAGAAAAAGGTATACAAGGCGTGTAAGAGAGTGACACACCGTGTTACTCTATCCTAGGAGGACTCTGTGTATGCTGACAATGTTCCCATAAATGGCTTCAAACCATGTGTTACAACCCGTGCAGCTGGTACACAAGGTAACCCATGCCGCATGCCAGGTCTGTTTGTGTAGTAGAGTACATGACTGTGTACTCCACCCCGTGTCTATATTTCATCCGAGATACACAGCGAGTCCCATGTAAGGAACCACATGCCATGTTCTTCAAAAAACATCGTGTCATTTCATTATTCATCACAGAACCCTAGCCGCCACTGAGCCAGTCCCACATGTCATGTTCTTCAAGATACACGTTGTGTTCTTTAGAAATTTCCAAAAGCAATGGTAGTTCACTCCATGCCTCCATCGATTCTCCGAACATCCTTATGGTGATCCGATTTCCATGAAACTCTAGGGTTGAGGTCACTCCAACATCTTGATGTCGTCTCTGTTGTTTTCAGGCCTCCGATCAGCCCCGAAAATGAGTATCGATCCACCCACGCGAAGAACGCTCGAAGAATGGTCTCCCCTGATCCGATATGATTCATCATTCCCCATCATCTTCGAACCTCCACTAGTTCATTGCATTGTTGGATATTCAATTTGGGATCATTGTGTTGTGAAATAGATGAGCAATGATCCATTTTTCTTCACCCCATGAAGAATACAAAGAACACAAAAAAAGAGGAAGGAAAATACAACAAACCAAATTGAGGAACAAAACTCCACATTAATTTGGTATGGACTTGATTTTCTCCCATTTGAATTATTAAATAGGGAAGAAAAAACGAAAATCCCATAATTATCACAATCATATTCCTGAGTCAAAAACCCCAAATGAAAAGTAAAATAATACCCTCTCACAAGAACACACGATCCACGGATCAACATGTTCATGGTTTGATCCATGTTCATCATTAAATAAAATAATTGTGAAAAAAAGAATCTAAATAACAAAACCCTATCTCGATTTGGTTGAAGAAAGATCTCCGCGTCATGTTTGTTGGCAAGGTTCGTTGAATCTGAGATACGTCGATCGATCACGTTGTCATCGTCCGACAATGGGTTATCCTCCAAAGCTCCAAGAGGATCTTTCTCAATTCATAGGGTTATGAGGATTAACCTGCAAACTTTCCATAAGCAGATATTTAAAAGGGATGAATTATGTCACTACTCAAAAAAGAAACTTTTAAATAAAATAAATTATTAATTTATTTTATTTCTAATAAAACGTCCCAAAACTAACTCCTGAAGCTGACCCATGCCAGTTGATGTTAGGCCCTGCCTAAGGTAAATTCACTGCTTTGAACGCAATGATGCCCTCATATTTCTGGTCCGATCATCCATTTAAATGATATTCCACTTTTTCAGGAAAACCGCTCGCACGTGCTATTTTATGTTTAATTAAATTCAAACATTTATTATGGACACTCTGGGACTCGAAATCGCACGCTGTCGAAAGGTATGGTATGAAAATAATTCCATGTAATATTTAAAAATATTTCACATAAAATAAGAGACATTTCATTTTCTCCACTTTTGGGTTTTACGTACTAAAAATCCATAAAAAAATGCTACTAATAAAGATGTGGGTATTGGGCACAGATCTGAGCCTCTTGCTCCCATATGCTCTCTTAAAGATTCCCTTACTGCCACCAGATGTGCACCAGTGGAATCAATTACCCATAAAGGATCCTCTCCTACTAATCCTCAACATCCACTGGGTACTTAGAAATGGTCGCTCCATCCTGGATGTCCAGCTCGCCCCGGTCAATGACATGCGATGGATAGTGCATGTACCTCCTCAGCTACGACATGTGGAAGACATAATGTACCCGATGGAACTACAAAGGTATAACTAGGAGGTACGCCACCTCTCCATCTCTGTGCAATATCTGAAAAGGGTTGATGAACCTTGGCGATAGCTTTATACCCTGACCAAATATCTGTAAACCTCATCGAGATGAGACATGAAGGAAGACATGGTCTCCCTCCACGAACTCTAGATGTCTCCATAATCTATCAGTATAAGAGTTCTGTCATCTCTAGGTAGTCTTCATCCACTCTCAGATGATTTACATCTTCTCGATGGTAGCTCACACCAACTCTGGACCCATAACTGGTGACTCTCTAGTGTCAGTCCAACAAAGAGGTGACCGAAAGGGTCTCCCATATAAAGCCTCGAACGGTGCCATACCAATGGTGGAGTGGTAGCTGTTATTGTACGCAATCTCTACCAGTGGTAGGTGGTCCTCCTAACTATGACCAAAGTCCATGATATAGAACTGCAACATATCCTCCAAATCCTGAATGGTTCTCTCAGTCTAACCATTGGTATGGGGACAGAATTCCGTGCCCAATTCTAGCTAATTCCCGAAAGCCTCCTTCAATCCCTTCCACAATAGGGATGTGAAGTAGGAGTCTTGATCCAAAACTATTGTTGAAGGGATTTCATGAAGCTGAACTATCTCCTTCATGTAGAGGCATCCCAATACCTCTACAGATCTATGCTCCCTAATATCTAGAAATTGGGTCAACTTGGTGAGTCGATCGATGATTACCTAGATGGAATCATGCCCCTTGGACGTCCATGGTAAGCCCATCACAAATTCTATTGAAATTCCATCCCACATACTCTCTAGATCCTCCAAGGGGTGATCTAATCCCATGGGAATCTGGTGCTCAACCTTCACCTGTAGGCATGTAATGCATTGAGAAATGAACTATGCTAGTACCATCTTTATGCCTGACCACCAGAACTATCGTCAGATATCGTACTACATCTTCCTCACTCCAGGATGTACCACAATGGGGTAAGTGAGAAACTACCTTAGGACATCCTATCACAATTACACTAGTAAAACAAAGCATCTTATGAAAAGAACTATGTGCTCCCAACCATGCGAATATCAATAAGGGGAAAGCCCTAAGGATAACTGAGCACGTAAAGCGTCACAGTTGACATCCCCAAGCCGTGCCTCCCTAACTTGCTGCAGGAGTGGAGGGGTGACAACCATCGACTGAAGATAAGATATATCTTCTTAGTCCACGAAGGATATCTATAATGAGGCCAACTATTCCATTGCCTCAATCAATAGCTACGAGCTTGATCTTCTACTATGATCATCTGCCAGCAGGAGTTTCCAACCAAAACTCTAACATCCATGGGTGAGATAACACTGTCTGCAAAGGCATGTGATCATCGAGTCTCTTCATGTAGGTGTTTCCAAGAGTAAGGATCAAGTCAAAATCTTTACTGAAATATCAAGGTTTCGCACATGAAATGTGTTGAGGAAGGAATGACTGACACCTGTGTCTATAATTATGACAACTAAGGTAGAGAAGACACCAACCATACCTCATATCATCCCTAGAGTCCCTAGATCAAATGCCTCGACCACATGCAGTTGTCCCTACCCCTTCCCCCAGCTCCATGAGCTTAGTGCGTACCTCCCGAGGGTGGTGGTGGAAGTAGTTCAAAGCGTCTTCCACCATCTACACCTCCCCTTGCTCCTCTGCCATGTCTACCACATGGCAGGTCTATATGCTCCACTCTCTGCCTCTACCTCAGTGGTCCATCCACCACCTCCCTTTTAGTAGATCGATGGGTCAGAAAATTGCTAGAAAGATGTCCCCTACCGTCGGACGAGTAGCATCGCCTCTTTCTAGTCTGACTAGATCCAACCTGAGAGCCTTGGAATATAAAACCCTTATCTTGGGTCCCCCTGTGAGGTCTCCCATGTCCTAATCCCGGTTCCTGATGTTGGATCTCTATAGATGAGGTCTCTACACATTTCTGCCTACTGCTAACTACCATGATCTATCTCTGCTCCTCCAAGAAGATATCGATCACCAAGGCTCGCTCAAGCACTCCAGCATAAGTCGAGATGCGTAAAGGCATGACACTAGCTCGTATGTCCCATCGTAGACCTTTCTCGTTGGTCTGAGCTCTGAAGTAATGATCCCTGACCATATCCATCGCATACCTGGCGAGGTTGTTGAACCTCAATGAATATTCAGACATCATTAAACTGCCCTTCTGAATCTAAATAGGCTCATAGATACACACTACTTCCCTTGTAACTAGTGAGAATCCCTCCCTAAAGAGTCGCTCAAACTCCTTCCATGAATGAGTCTCCTCGTCATGAGTCTATGTGGTTAGACTCCACCATGTTCTAGCTGAAACTTGAAGGAGGATCACTCCTAGGATCACCATCTGGTCCACTAGTGTCCCCACTAGATGGAAAACTATGGTCATCGCCTCAAGATAGTCCTCAACCACTTGAGGTTCAGGCTCATATTGAAACATGATGGTACTCTATCTCTGGAACTCATGGAGTGCACTCAAACTACATCCGTCGTCGGTCAGTACTACATGTACTATGGGTTGATCCACTCATGGTGTTATAGTAGGTGTACCACTTGGAGGTAATGCATGGGGAACTGGTCCCTATATCGATGCCTCATCACCGAGGGGGTCATCCTCCTTTTCTTCTTAAAATGGGGATGACCTTGTTTTTTAAGGTTCAAACATTCCAATCGGTTTCTAACAGGTTTATTCATATAACTAGAAACATCGAATGATTCTATATCCATTTTGACCTACTTTCCAAAGGTAGGTTCTCACTAGTTGTGGACTGATGAGGCTTAAGAATTTACATTGGTCGAGAGGATGGGAGGACAAACTCATCACACTTTTTTTTGGGTGAATTATTGTCTATTCTGAGACTCTCTTATAGATTTAAGTTATATTCAAAAATCCTTATTAATTTACCACGCATGAAAATGAGTTTTTCCTTCAGATAGCAATCAATGATTGATAGGTATGGGATTTAGAGAATCTTTTATATGTATTTGAGGTTCCTCATCAATAGAGAATCATCCATATTTATTAGAGATTATTATTCAATGGTATCCTTCAACACAATATAGAGAAATCTATTGGTCATTATGATAACCATAATGGTTTTAAAGCCACTCTGTGGGGCACTTGAAGTTTATTGTCATTCAGAAAGACAAGTATTATTCCAGAGATGGGATCATACTCGCAGATGAGTTACCTACATATCCATGTTAAAAATAAAGGAACCAGAACCCACATAGTTCGATATGAAGGATATAGTTTAATTTTATATGAGACGGAAAATAATTAATGAAAGATGGGCTTCATCCTTAGAAAGACTTCCTACATACTTTACTTTTAAGGAAGAGATCAAAGTCCACATAGTTTGGGTGAAGAAGTTTGATGTTTATGCATGATTAATGACCCAAATAGAGATGTCGTAATTATTTTTACACTCTAAGCTCACATGAGTCATGCTCAGTGTGAGAAACAAGAGGTATTGGTAAAACTAATGATTGTGCCACGAAAGATGCAATCATAAGAAATGATGTGGGGATTACGTATGTATGATTGTCCAAGAGCAGGGTCCATAAAGGTATTTGTACTTTATGGTGATTTGGGATTTTAACCTGGGACTTACTCCTAAAAAGGAATCCCAAATTCAGAAGGACTTATGATTTGGTTTTATTCCTGAGAAGGAATCCCAAATCAAAAGAAATTAAGACTAGGGCTTACTCCTAAGAAGGATGCCCAATTAAGGGAAATTATTATTGGGGCTTACTACTACGAAAGAGGCCCCTATTAAGAGGACTTGTAATTTGGGGCTTACTCCTGAGAAGGAGGCCCAATGAATTCCTCTCAGATAAGGAATCCAACAAAGGAACCATGCCAAAAAATGGCTTCAAAGAGGGTTTTGAAGGCTGTCTTTGAAGAGGAGAGGTGGATTTGAAGAAAGGAGGTGTCTAGTAAGGAGGCACACAATTATTTTTCTGGAATGCAAGTCCAGGCCGCACAAGTATACTTGTGTGACATGATTCACCTTTGGTGATGAAGAATCCATAGGGTAATACTTGGGAAACTTTTAACTCAAGCCCTTAGTATCATTCGTACAGGATTCTAGAAGGGTGGCGCGCAAGTTCCCTTGAGAGGGAAAGGCGACACCCATGTTTCTTCACTTACCTTAAGGGTTGGAGACTTAGACGCACAAGTATTTATGAGTTATAATACTTAGGCCTTATCCTTCCTCTTTAGAGCTTCCATTCTAGGTAAAAAATTACCTTATATGTGTTCGGAAGATGTTAGACAAAGACTTGGGCGACCAAAGATTGAATTTGAGTTTTGAAAAATTCATCCTTTAAAAGGGGGGCCCATAGGGGCTATTTATAGGCCAATGAACACCTTGGGAGAAAAAAGAATAGGTCACGCAAGTGACTTGCGTGACCAAAAGGTGTCGTGCAAGTGACTTGCGTGCCCAGAAGGAAACTTGCGTGACCCATTCTTAAAGGTTTCCTTGTTCATTCCTTTGTCAATTTTTTCTGTTCTTCAAAATATTACTCTCTTTGTGATTAAGGTATTACCCATTTTCATTTGTTATAATTTGTGACGGAAAGGACCGTCAACAAAATTCCCCCCTCAGAGTTGGATAAATAAAAGGATTGAGGATTTGACTCTAAGGAAAATGAGAAACAAAGGTTCTGCGGTGCGCAGGTGGTAGGCGCAAAGGTTTTGGCGCACAGGTTCTAGTATGCAGGGTAGCGGGATCACCTATATGTATCAGTGTCACTTCACACAAACCATCCCTCCTTTCAAGTTTTTGAGATCTCGTCACGCAAGTATATTAATCTTTTTGGTCACTTTCTTTTTTCCTGTGTCGCGCTTCTCCAGTAAGATGTTTACTTGTGCGATAGTACTTGCGCGACCACACTTGTGTGACCACACTTGCGCACCTTAAAGCCTTAGCATTTTTTTGTTTTTCTTCACAAGTGTTTCATTAAAAAAAGACTTATTTAAAATTTAACTGTTAGATCTTTGTGCAAATTCAATGGCACCCGAATGAATGTGATTGGCTGATGAGTTGGCTAGCAAGAGAATTGATGATATGATAAACATCGTTGGTCATGAATACTATGATATCTGTGATAGTACTCTCCCAGACTTGGCCATGTACTTGAAGAAGTATCATGTAAATTTCTTATAGAGAATTTACCTACCATTATATGCCCCTGGTCATATGCAAGGAGTCAACGTTCCAGATTCAACGAGTTATATTCCTCATTCATAGTTTCAGACTTACACCATTTTCGCTTCAACAAATGTCCCAGTTGTAGGATCATTTGTCTATGATGGAATAGTGGAGAAGGCATAAATAATGCATCATATCCCATGTACTTCAGATCTGAAACCTCACAAGCCTGAGCTGCAACTGCATTATTATCTCACTATTTTTTGAAATTCTTAAATGGATCAAACCAGGGGATGGAAAACGAGTTCGGATTTCTATCTCGGAGGAGGATTGAAGCCGACTTGGATGTGAGAATATTGGGTGCGACAAACCTGTGCGGAGTTTGTCAAGGACTTGAAGGGAGCTACAATATATGAATCCGTCTAGGATGGGTAAACATATGTCTAGCGGAATAATAATTTTGTGCCAGAGCTAATCAGATTTTGGAGCCCATAAACCAATTCTTTCCATTTAAATCAAGTAGAAGTAGGCATCAGATTTTGGGATGTCTACAAGATCTCGTGGGCTCCAATTTTGGGAGATATGTATGATGAATTCATCCCCCCCAAGCTGACCTGGAATGATTCGGAGAAGACTCTGGCTTTGGATCAAGAGTTTTTGAAAATTTTCCACAAGCTCAAGAATTCAATGTCCACAAAAACTCGTTATAGAAAGGATATTAAACGAGCGGAGTGGATGGATATGTTTCTTATCAAGAAGAAGGAGAAGGGGCCCACCTATACTCATCCTACTAGCTGGCCCAGAATAGAGAAGAGGGGTTCTCTTTGCACATTCTGGCCAACTCTGGAAGAGGGAGAGTTTGAAAAGTGGGGGTATTAAGTGGACCAAAGAATCCCAGAGAAGGCCCATCTACCAGGCTTTTTAGCTTTGTGGCTCAGTGTTTATCTTCCTCCAGTTTGGGATTCGAAGTGAGGCATCAGGCCCAGGACCCTCGTTGTTGTAGCCAAGTTGGATGAGTAGAAAATGGTTGGGTTTTCCACACCGATTTTGGCGAAGATTCATATGAGATTACTCCATGTCTATATGGGTAAGTCTCCTTTGAGAATAGTGGGACCATTTCGGCCTCGAAAATTCGTATCGATCCACCTGCATGAAGAACACTCGAAGAATAGTCTCTCCTGATTTGATTCGATTCATCATCCGCCATCATAATCACACCTCCGTTAGGTTGTTGGGATGTAGGATCTTTAATTTGGGGTTGTTGCATTGTGAAATGGATGTGCAACGATCCGTTCTTCATCACCCCAGGAAGAACACAAAGAACACGAAGAAAAGAGGAAGGAAATCCAACAAAACAAATTTAGGAACGAACCTCCGCCATCATTCTTCACGACGTAGATCCACTCCCATTATAAGTATTAGACAAGGTGGAAGAAATGATAACTCCAAAATTATCACAATCATATTTCCAAATCAAAAACCCCAAAAGAAAAGGAAAATAACACCCTCCCGCAAGAATGCGTGATCCACAGATCAACATGTTCGTGGTTTGATATGTGTTTATCATTAAATCCAAAAATGGGGAAAAGAAGAATCGAAATAACAAACACCTACCAATATCAGGTTAAAGAATGATTGCCACATCATGTTCATTGGAGAGGTTCGTCAAATATGAGATGCATCGATCGATTGCGTCGTTGTCGTCCGCCAACGAGTTCTCCTACAAAGCTCCAAAATGCTCTCTCTGAATTCATTGGGTTATGAGGCTAACCCAATGAATTTTAAAAAAGTAGGTATTTAAAAGGGAGGAATTATATTGTTTCATAAAAAATAAACTTTTAAACAAAATAGATTATTAATTTATTTTATTCCCATTAAAACGTCCAAAAACTAACTCCTACAGCTGACCCGCGCCAGTTGATGTTAGGCCCCACCTATAGTAAAGTCACTTCTCAGAAAACAATGGTTCCATCATATTTCTAATCCGAGAACCCATTTAAAAGTTATTCGAATTTTTCATGAAAAATTCTCGTGCTCGCTATTTAAAGTTTAATTTAATTCAAACATTTATTCTAGGAACTCCGGGCCTCAGAATCACACGACGTCAAAAGGTATGGTCTCAAAATAATTCCATAAAATATTTAAAAATAATACACAGAAAATATGAGACATTACACTCACCATTATAATTAATTTAATAATTAAAAGTAAAAATGATGTCCCTAGGAAAGTGTTCAATCATCATGTTCCTAAAGCTATGATTTCAATTCCACAACAAGTAACCCAAATCACTATCAAAAGTAGTTCTAAAACCAAATTTACATTAAATTACTAAGTATATTCACTCAACAATCGTCCACCCACATTAATTTTAGATTCAAAGTAGTTTATAACTACTAATGAAGCATCATCCTTAGGCAAGACCCATTTGAGAAACAATGTAAAGCCTAAAATTTTGCTATAATTTTTAAAAATGTGACCCATTTTTTACAAAAATATTAAAGTTGCAAGTGGAATTGATGAAATTATTATTAATTTTTTAGCTCAGTCAAGGATTAACCCCCGCCCCCACACTTAAAACCCAACTTTGTCCTCAAAGTTGAATTCTAAAGTGGAGGAGAACAATTTATCAAATAATGTAGAAAGAAGATTTTAAAATTAATAGATTTATGAAATGTATCACGGGTCTCAGCAAAGTTTAGAAGAATATGTTTTCCACAAAGGTTAATTTATAACAAGTTCATATCCAAAGGAATGCAGTAACATTTGAGTCAGTGATAAATATTTTCAATATAGTTCAAAAGTAGTATGTAAGGTGTATGGGTGCATAATTAATTGGGGTAAAAGAAAGTTTTGAAGAATTTATTCAGTTAGAAATTAAATAAAGTAGAAAAAGAACATGCCAATAACCCCAACCTAAAGAATATTCAATTCAAAAAAAATAACCAACCAGCATGAAACCCCCGCACACAATGAAGTTCAAACAGTGAAGTGGTTTAAGTATCAAAGAATTTAAATATTCAGTAAGAGGCACAAGCATATTTTTTTCAAAGAAAACAAGACATGATTTTTTTTTAAATCATCATATAAAGAATAATTTTTCTTAAATAAACATGAGAAGATAAAATATGAAAAGTTAAGAATAAAGTACTTCCCTAAAAAAGTTTATCAATTAACCCTATCATGGGAATTACAGTCCTAAGATGACACCAACTGCATCCTAAAAGTCACAAGGCAAGCAGGAAAAGACATAAATTTCCAGCAGAGATAGAATTTTAAGTAGACAACACAACAACACTTTATTCAAAACAAAAAAAATCACAATTAAAAACACACATGAACCATGGGCTGACTCCCATGAAGCTCTGACTTTAAAGTCTTCAGTTAGACTTTATTTAATTACATTTTTTTTATTTTTATTAAAAAAAGAAAAACCATGAGTTTCATCTCATGCATCACAAGTTTTAAAGTCCCCATCGAGACTCACCTAGAACTAACCATATTCATTAGTGGATGTGGTTTCCTTAATAGGAACCACCACATGTTTTTGGACCAAATATTTTTAATGAATAAAATGAAATTTGTGGGCACCAATACTTATAAAAATAAAAACCAAACTCTCATCAGCTAAAATAATCCCAAAGTAGAACCCTTTAAGAGTTATGGGTATTGTGATGTCCAATTATAAATTATTTTTTGATTTGAAATAATTAATAATTATAAGTAGGGGCAACAAAAAATCAGGTGCTTCAAAGGGTGTGACATTATCCTCACATTACTTTTTGTCAACCTCAACTTAAACATTATAAAAAACAACAGTGCTTGAAAGTGATTTTTAATTAGTAGATTCATGAAGGGGATCAATAATGTGCTGAAGAGTTTTAAAAACACTGGACCTCATGTATAACCCCATTTTATAATACTAAAAATTTCACAATATGGTTCATCACCCATCTCAATTAAGGATGGATGTAAACTACATTGAAGACTCAATAGTTTTTTAACAAAAAGTTCATGTTTGACAATATTATAAATCACGTCCAACATTTCCTCATCAGTTAACTCACTCTCAACATCTAATTCTTCTAACAAATCAATTCTACATCCATCATCAAGTGAGCGATCAACATCTCTTTTACGTTCAAGTACAAGAAGTTCACTTTCTAAAAAAATGTCAGTTGAGTGTTGAAATTCATAAATGGGGGAAGGATTTTTCAATTCAGCTTCAAGAAATTTAGCTTCCATTTTTTTTAGATTTTAACAACCTTCCCTAAATAAATAAACAATGCTTGAAATTTCTATACAAAAATGTTTTAGAAAAGTGATGACTCTTAGATTATGGAAGTGAAATCTCAAGAGTTATCCTTTCTTCAAAACACATTTCCTCAAAATATTTTCCAATTTTTTTTTTAAATTAATGGGTTTTCAGTTTCAAAACATAGAAAAGAATTTCTTAGTTCAATTTCGAAAATTTTAGATCCTGTATTATCAATTTTAATGTTATTATACATATTATAACCAATATCAAGTCCATGCCCATTTTTCACAATGTCAGAGAAGTTGGGAGAAGTGTTGTTTAAATTCATGTTTTCAGTTTCAAGTTTGACATCAATCCATGTGACTTCATTATCAAAACTTCTAAAACAATGATCTTTTTTAAAAGTTGGAATCATGAGAAGAACATGGCTTTCTTTTTTAGTCTGTTTCAGTTCAATTCCAAAATATTCCGTCTCAACATCATTTATGTTCTTTTTAGGATCTCCAATGTTATTTTCTAGATTTAGTGAGTTATTTGTTTCCATGTTTTGTTTATTACATTCAGATTGTTCAAAGTAAAAGGCATGTTTTTTAGATTCAGATTCACTATCCTCTTCATTTTCATTTTCAAATATTTTATAAAAACTTTCTTTTTCATTCATTTAAAATTATTCTTTTTCATTAACCCTTACTTTTAATTCTAAGAGAATATTTTCTGATTTTTCATTCTTTGATTTTTCTCTTAATAATCTCTAAGTTGAATTTCCTGAGTTTTATTAAACTAAGAATTCCAAAAATCCTACATATAATCCAATTTAGTTTCAATTAATTAAAGTTTATCTAAGAATTCAGAATTAGTTTCAATGTTTTTCGCATTTTATTCAATGTGAACAACCTTTTTTGGCTGGTTATAGACACACTACTAGGCAGTGTGCCTATAACAGCCACAACAATCACAATGTGGTCCATATTGATTCTAGTTCTCATTAATGACCATTTTTAGACTAAAACAGTTATAAACAAACACCCAATTTTCAAATAATTTTTTCGATGTTCAAAATAAGTAGAAGATTCAAGTTCACAATTTTTTTAAAGAATATTTTATTTATTTTTTTAGGTGTTTTAAATGTTTTTTTATTAAAACCCTAGAATCTCAGCACATGAATTCCCCAGAAATGGTTCCAAATTTTGATGAGGAAGGAGGTCTTCATGTCCCTCAAAATTACATTTATTAATCATATACTAGCACAATGGTGTAGGTTCGATCAACAAGGAAAGAAGATAATTTTTATAAGGTTTTTTCAAATTTAACTCCATTATTTTCAATAGTTCATGAGAATTTTTATTTTTCTTTTAACTATTAATTTTTTTATTTGGGTCTTATTTAATGTTAACAGTTAGAGAAATAATGTTTACCAAATAAGAAAACCAAAATCTAAAAATACTGATAAACTAAGAAATACCGTAAATTCATACAAAGATAACCACTTACTAAAATAAAGTAGTAAGGTTAAAAGAGAACAAGTCAAGAAAAAACTTTGTGGAATTATAAACTTTCTGGTAAAAAAGATAGTTATCCTATGAAATTTGTTGAATCACACCTTAAGAGTAGTTTGATATATCTTCCTCTCCAGAAGATAAATCAAATAGAGGTTTGACATTTAGATTTTTGCACTCCAAAATTCATCCATTGTAAAAATATTTGATGAACAATACATTTGAAATAAAACTCTCCGTAAAACTCCAACTATAATGACGTTAATGTTTCAAAATAAATGATGATCAATTTCAATCTATCATATTGAAATTAAATCTACGAATTTTTTACAGGAAGGTGTGAACTATTTAATTGATCATCAGAAGTGATATCACTAATCAATTCTGATGCCAAATAAGAGAAAGTAAAGATTTTAAAAGATAAAACAACCAATCTTAAAACTCCCAAGCTAGAAATTCAGCCATGTATAAAAATGAAATCTAGTATTGAAAACATCAAAAACTATGTACAAGAATTAATGAAAGGGGGAGGAATAACTCCCCAAGTTCTGCTCTACCTTTGGGCTCCTTAGTCTCTAGGTTTTCTCCTGCACTTATCTTCTGAGTTTCCTCTGGTATGCTCTACAAAAGATTATGTCTTAGAGTCCAAAATGAGAGTCTCCCTCAAAATTATACTTCTGTTGTGTCTTAAAATCCCACTGTCATCTACTGCTTATCACAGAAACTTTTCACCAACTTAAAGTGGTCTCTTACTGCTGCACTGCCCACATTCTTTTTCCCAAACAACACATCGCATTAGATTTTCCCTTATAACTAACTTTAAGAGAGTTAGTTGAATGCACTTGGAAGTGTTTCCTAATTTTGTGTGAACGTTCACAATAATGAATAAAAAAGAACAGTTAAAAACACAAAAAGTGTTAATTAAAATATCATAGTTAATTTTTAAATTAAAGTTATATTACTTATTAAAAAGTTAAATAATGTTAATTAATAATTATTATAGTTGGTAATTATTATAATTTATTAATAGATCTTTTAGAAATTATAAAATTATTCACATAATATTATGAAGGTAAAAATTAAGTATACTAAAAAGTTATTAATATAATTAAGTTAATTATAATAATTATTAATTTATTATATTCATAAATTTTTTAACCAGATTATTAAAATTTATAATTAAACATCACAAGTAATTAAGTAATTAAATATTTTCAAATAATATTGAGTTAAATACTTTTATTTTATTAATTTTATTTTTATAAATATTTCATTAATTAAAAAGATAAATTATTATATTTATTAAAATATATAAATTTATTTATAAGTTTATTTTAATTTAATAGTTTAAATTAATATTTTAGTTTTAAATATTTTTGAATTAATAACTATATTTCATAGTTTATTTAGTTTTTATTGTTAATTTTTTATTGATACAATTATTTATTATATTTTATTTTAACTTATTTTTATATTTTCTATTTAATTTATTTCTTCTCCCAACTTTATTTTTCTTCTTTGCATGGGGGGGGGGGAGATAGATTTCCCCTACAACACTGGCGGCACATGGAAGCGGCTGGCGATGACAGAGCTTGGCTTCAGTGGTGAATTGATCTAGTTTGCGGTGGTTTGTGGTCCTTCTCAAGATTTAAAAGCGAGGTGATGTGGCAGACTCCTTTAATGGAGCGGTGACACCATGTTCAACCACTAGCTCTGGTGGTTTGGACAACGCTGCCTCAGCGACTCCCAATTTTCCAGTGGAAGTGACGAGCAATATGAACTTCAAATCTAAGCGACTCCTCAAATCAGTGCGCATGTGTTGTCCAATGATGTGGATAGTGTGAGTCAAGTACTGGCAATGAGGTTAGCAATGGCTTCCTCCAGGAGACTCTTCAGTGGGAGATGGAGATGATCTGGTCCGATTCGTGATGGAAAAGTGGATGGACTCTTTCTTCATCTCTAGTGGCCTAGATCCTCACTAGTGGCTTTAAATGGTGGAACATGCGATTTTATGAGTTGTCATTTGTTTCTATGAATAATTTCTAGTTGAGTCTGAGTTTGTAGGGGTTTGATTATGGATCTAGGACCGAGGTAGGGGAGTAGGTTTTGAGTTGGTTCTTGAATTTGAAAAATTATTTGAGTTTGTGCGGTGCGATGAAGTTGTTCTATTGTGGTGTTTAGAGAGTGACGTAGTGTCCCGTTGAAGATAGATTGAAGATTGTGGTGTCAGTAGTAGGGTGGACGAAGAGGGGAAACTTATGGTGTATTAGTGTGAAGAGCAAGGGAGGATCGATGGAAAGGTTGAGGAAGAATCGGTATTGGTTGGCTCCAAAGAGCTATTAGTAGAATAAGAGGTGGAAGGGAGGGATGTGCATCAGTGTGAGGTTAAGAGATTGATGGGGAAAAGTGGGATTTTTGATACCAATGGAACCGATTGTAACTAAGTTAAAATACACTTTCAGTCTCACTGGCAGTGTAAAATAGGCATCAGTGACTCAAAATAGAATAGGTGATGGATTGGCGAATCGAGTCACC
The DNA here is from genome assembly GCA_963277665.1 of Viscum album. Lineage (NCBI taxonomy): Eukaryota > Viridiplantae > Streptophyta > Magnoliopsida > Santalales > Viscaceae > Viscum > Viscum album. The sequence continues at coordinate 4,241,270 of OY728136.1, forward strand.
GATATAAAAGAAATAATTCGGTGAGACCAACACCAACGGGTGATCAGTGAGTTATCGCACCGATAGTGCTAGATAAGTAGTGAACTGAAAAAATTGAAAAAAATAAATTAAACAAATTATAAAATTAAATAAAATATAAAATATCAATTGAAATTTTACAAGACTAATAAAGAATAAAAATTTAACTTAAAAAATGTAATTATGTTATTAATAAATGTAATTAAAACAATTAAAGAAAAGATAAAAAATGAATTAAAAGAATAAATTTAAAAGGGTTCAATTAATTATTTTAAATATTCTGGAAATTTAAATTGATAAAATAAATCTTAAATAAATTAATCAAACAAATCATTAAAGTTTTTGAAGTAAAGTAAATATTAATTAAATTAAATGAGGCTAAATTTTATTAAATGATTTAAAGAATAAAAAATAATAAATAAAAATAAAAACGACATGTAGTCGGTGAAAAAGATAGGGTGTATTAATATAATGACTCACTGATAGAGGAGAAAAAGGGTGAAATCGATGGTATACATCGGTGACCCGAAAAAGAAAGGTGGCACTGATGGTTCACATCAGTGTGACCAATGGTCAGAAATTCAAAAGTCAATAACTTAAATTTTTAGAACTCAATAAATACAATTAAAATAAAAAAGTTATAATAAACTAAAATAATAAATTAAATATAAAACTATACACCTAAAATTAAAAACACATTAGTACTCAAATTAGAACATAAATAAAAACTAACTAAAATTAATTGACAAAATAAATTAAATAATTAATGAAGTTAATTTTTTTTAATCAAACTAATTAAAAGATATAATATTAAATTAGAAACTATGTTAATTAACATTAAAATAAAATGAATAAATTATTATTTAATATAAGTTTCAAATTATTAAAAAGTGATTAGATTTGAAAATAACGAAACTTAATAAGAAATAACTATATTAGACAAATTAGTTAGATTAAATTAATTATTTTAATGACTAAAATACATAATTTTCTATAATCGTAGATAAATTAATATATTTATTTATATAAATAAAAAAGTATGAATATTTTTCGAATAGTGTATAAATAATTAATTAAATTAATTAATGTTTTATAGAAAGATGTTGAAAATTGTGTGTTTTTAAAGCCACATCAGATAGAATCACTGTGAACGGAAAATATAGACATGGAGGGGAAACCATCACTAACAAGGATGTGAATTATTTTCAATAATGATAAAAATTTAGAGGAATAAATTCTACAAGAAAATACTTTAAATTAAAATTAGTTACCCCTATAGAAAAGGATAAAGTTCCATGAAACAAAATATTTTGGTGGAAGCAACCAATTTTGGAACAAAAATGTTCAATAGGAACCGTTATAAATCTAGTAAGGGAGTTGAGTTAACAATGACCCTTAAAACATTAGTTTCTTTTGAATTGAAAGAACATAAATGATATAATGTGAGATATATTTTTAAATCCATTAAATTTAATTAATATTTTTTTAAAAATAAATCCATGATAAATATATATACCATTAAATCAAATAATATTTGAATACAAATCATATCTCAATGAATCATAATTGAGAAAAAAATCCTTATGACATTAGAAACTTTAAAATAAAAAATTATTGAAGAATATGATTTCAAATAAAATATTATATACCATGAATAATGATATTATAGTGATAATAAAATATTATAGGGGTAATATATAATCCGTAAAAAGACAGCATGGTTTATAATAAGAAATATGTCTCAAGGGGTGAAAATTGAGATAAGAGACCCTTACCTTAAGTCCTGATTCATTCTATACATGTGACTACCATAATAAATAATAATTTTTTTATTAAAAACTTTATGAAGAAAATTTTAAATCTATATTTCATTTTATATCATCTATTTATTATCATATGTTTTTTATTTATTAATTAGTTTTCATGTATGATAATTACTTGAGGCTGTTCGGTCAATTTCTCTAAAACTTCCTTGTTTTATTGGTTGTGGTCAATTTTTTTTTTAAAATAGATTTATAATATAAATTTTTTATAGGTTTATGTTATTTAAAATTATATTATTGAATAATTTATAATGTTTTATAAGTTTTCCCAAAATGAACTTAATTTAAGAAAGGTTCCTCGATATGTTATTTTAATTCGTTTAAGTTTACAGTGACCATTTATAGTTAATATCACTTATATATTTTCAATATTATATTTAAATAATATAAATAGTGTTATAAATATCCTTTTTATACACAAAGTATAATTTTAATTTCATCTATGTTACGAGGTAATAGAAAAACAGATCATGTCGTTCATTGAGGTGGTAGCTCGCATGTACGCATGACAATGTCTTACTTTTTTGAATGGTTTTGGAAGTAAGGATATCTTTGTTATTAAATTTAAATAATAATATTAATTGATATTAATAATATTTATTTTATCATAATTTCATGAACTACAATTTACTTGTGGGGGAAGTGGAAGAAAAGAACTAAGAGTGTTCAGTTGAGAATATCACCCCTTCATTTGAATGTTCTCCCTTAGGTAACACCTTAAGTCTCCTTAGATTGGTATTTTAAAAATAATAAGGATTAGAAGAAATTTTATGAGGGTATAAAAGATAATAGTTTAGTGTTTTTTTAAAGATAAAGCTTTGTAATGTGTGGATAAATATAATAAAAGTGATCTCAATTTATAAGTGAAGAAAATGACACTTTTCAAAATACACATTACTTTTTTAATGATGGAATGGAAATATTAAAGGGAAAATCAATACAAAATTAAAAAATAATAAATCTATAGGTGAAAAAGGTCGATAAAATCTCTACCATTCATTTTAATTCATGTTTGAAACATGTTTCATGTCTTTTACCTACAGTTTTGTTTTACATTTTACCATTTTTATTCTAACCTTGGTTACTAGATTTTACCCAAGTAGTTTATATTTTCTAAAAAATATAATGTAAAATTTATTAAATTTTTTTTATTAATATAAATTCAATCTCTATGTATTCTAGTTTAATTTTAAAATATTGGAAAATTTACTTTTAAATTAAAATATTTAATATATAGAAAAACTATTTTATAGAAAAATATCATTTTTACCGTTATGTGTTCTTAATCTTATATGACGTTAATTACCAATCAAAAGAGTTATAATACATTTTAATACATGTTTAAAAATTATATATTGAAATTTTTGAAAAATATTTCATTTAAATTTATTAGATAAATAGTTACACAATATGAATAAATCAATTCTTTGAAAATAATCATTTCACCATTATCATGGTTATTAATATTTGTAATCATAAATTTATACCAAAAAATGAGAATAAAATTGTTAAATAATATTAAGATATTTAAAGAGAAATATGAAATCCATTTTTTAGATTTAATTTTTTCAACTGATAAAATACAATTTTTAATAGATGGGTATAAAAATAGTTTCTAGGTTAAAATATTACAAAATGTTAAACATGAGTTTTATAAATTAAAAATGGTATTGTTAAAATTTATAATTTTAGTTCATAAATTAATATTTTATCAACTAAAATATTTTATAAACTTATAGGTATTTATTATATTATAAATCCATAAAATTTATAGTTTTTTCAAAAATCGCATTTTCACTACTCAGCTAACAATCAACTATTCATAACATGTCCCAAAAATTTATGCAAAGATAAAAATATTATTAAAAATTAAAAAAAAGTTAATTTGGTCAATTAAAATATTTAATATTTTTCAACATATTTTTTTAATAAAAAATAAATATACAATAAAATCTGTTTTTATAGGAAAATATATTTTTTAAAAATATTAAATGTCATCATTATTATTTCTTATAAATTACTAATTAAATTTGTGTTATTATATTATTAATATAAAAAATTTATTTTATTCATAATATATTAAATTTATTAATATAATGTTTATAAAAATATAATTTTAGAAAAAAGAAATTTTAAGAATTAACTTACCTTATTAGTTATTTAGATACACTAATTGAATTTTATCAATAATTTTGAATTAAAACAGAACATTATTTTTATTTAAAATTAAAAATATGAAATGTAAAAAATACATGTGATATATAAAAAATTTATTGCATTGATAATTACATGACTATTTTATCTAAATTTCTACATGCATAACCCTTACAGATCTTTGTATATGATGTAAACATATGATATGATATGGTGGTTGTCGTAGGTGATGATTATGCTATCAATGATCTCATGAAAATTTTTAAAATATTGAACTTGTCTCATAATTGATTTCAATCATACCATAATTATTGAAGTTAATCTTTAGAACGGTATAGGGAAGACACTAGCAACTCCACTTCCTTTATAAGCTTGAAAAATAAGCATTCTATGTTGGAATCCCACTACCAGGTTCAATTTATTATACTTTATTTATTGATTTTAAAATATCGTTTCTTCTATTTATACCAGTTTACAGAATTATTATGTTATAAGAGTGATATTAAATTTTTTATCATGGTTCATTTTGGTTTAGTATTTCTTATGAATGATACTATAAATATTATGTTATAAAACAAAATATAATATAAAATATACGGGTGTTACATTATTCCTCCCAAATAAAATTCATCCTTGTAATTATAATTATCATTTACTAATAGAATTAGTCAATGGTGTCTAAAAGATAGATGTAACTAAACGTATATTTTCTAACAAGGTAGCTACCTTAATATATTAGTTATTACTAGGAAACCCATCTTTTCCCCTCAACATGTTAATCAATTTCATTATATTTCCTTTGAAACTTATTTCATTATGACCTCATTTTCTTAAAAAAGAATCTTTCAATTCTTTGAACCATTCCCCGGAGTGTATCTTCCCTTATTTGCTACTTATGGGATGTAAATATTCTTTTATTCACTACCTTTATTACATAACCATCCAAAAGACACCATCCTTTTTTGTGTTTGGGAATTCAAATATATTCTTATTTTTAATCATAATTCATGATATCTGGTTTGGTGTCATCATAATTTTTATCATTGTTGTTATCATCCCATTTGGTTTCTCATAAGTAACATCCCTAAATTTTCGACCATATCCATTTTTAACATGGCTCTTCCTACCTCTATCCATTACTAAAATAAAAACAGTTCACATGAGCGATGAACAATTAACATTATAAGATAATTTTGAAACATTCAACCACATGTTGTCCTTTTTTATGATACCATCATGTTACATAACATTTCATTTTAGTTCAAGAAATATCACCCTTTTTTGAACCTATATCTCTTATGTTTTGGTTCTTTAATCTCCCTAATACTCAAAAATAATAGTCCCAAATTATCATGTAATTTCGTAAAATAGTCAAAATATGAAAATCATAAAAATATATTTTCTGAAAATCTAACTCACCAATTATCCATAAAATCACATTAAAATTAATATAAACCTTAACTGATGAATATTTATGTTTTAATTTATGTCATCCATCCTCATTTTCCCCTCAAGTTCCCAAAATAGTAAATTTGAATCCTTGATAAAGAGAAAATATATTATCTAATTAATATTCTATTGAAGTGTATAAATAATTGTGAAATCTTAGGCCCACTCATCATGTATTGAGTTAATATTTAGTTGATACCCAATTATCCCTTTTTTAGGGTTAGTACCCATAGGTCTATATGTGCCACACCCACATCACTTTCCTATATCCAAACAGAGATGTAATTTCAAATAAAGAAAAAAACTCCATATTTTTATAAAATTTAGGATGTTTTTACATAATTAGACTCACTCTTAGGGTTTTTAATAAGTTTATCTCATTTTAATCCCTAAAAATATAATGTATTCAATATTATATCAATAATCCCAAAGGTTTATCTATAGATTTGTAATTATGATCAACATTAACTTATCAACCCTTTTTGACATTAAAATTATTTTATAATCCTCAACTAAAAGCTTCCTATTACCTAAAGTTATCTAAAACATTCTCTGATACCAACTACATCAGTCTAAATTTAACTATTTTATAATTACATGAATTATATAAATTATTACAGTACATTCATTCGCATGAAATTTTAGTTTTAATCCTTTATAAAATCAGGAATAAATGTAAAAAAATAAATATTATGTATTTATTAACAAATTAATATTTTTCCTAATAATAAAAAACAAATTAATACATAATTTGTGTTCAAAATCTCTAATAAATTCTCCACATATTCTACTATTCTAGATATATCATGTTTAATAATTTTCATCATAACCAGGGAAAATTTAAACATAAGTAGAGTGAGATCAAAATCATAGTAAGGGAAAGAGTATAAAAAAATCTATTATATAATAAACAAGGCATTGATATAAAGATATGAAATAAATGATCTGAATATTTCCACAATCAAATTAGACTGAGATTATAACAAATCCATGGGTAATAAAAGAAATAAATAGATCACATGGATAACACTAACTAATTTTATGGTGATTGAATTGAATAAGTTTAGACATTTCAAGGCCTTGTGCCATGAAATTAGAAACCATTAAGGCCTTTTACCAAGATATATACTTATATTCAATACTATATCTAATAAATCTAAATAAATTGGCATGCATACACCAAATAACCCTGTTAGTTCATCTTAGGAGACCTATCGATGCATAAAGGGGATATTATGGGCCCAATTATCACTAATTAAGTCAAATTCATTCATTAGATGAAATAAATGAATAAAAATACAATTAATAACCAAACTTCCTTATTAATCAATAGATATCCATATTGAAATGACATGTATATGGATTTTAAACATTTTATAAATCAGTAAATAGAAAAGCTTTCTATGTAATCCCCCTTAAACTAACACCCTATAGAGTAATATCTATATGGATAAATAAATAATTCATTCAAATTAATAAATATATGGTCATCTAGGTGAATTTTATTTAATCAAAAGAATTAACAATATAGTATTCATAGAGGAAAATCATTGGAATAAAAATCATTAATATACATAGTGGCCGATTAAGCAAAATAAAAGAGTAATTGATTTTTTGTGGGATGAAACAACAAGGTAAATCATTATGAGTGAATTTGGAATTAAATCCATGAAGAAAAACATCAAAAATGGTAAAAAAAAACTTTTAATATAATGAGAAAAATGTATATGAAATTATAAAATTGTGTTATTAAAACATTTTTAACAATGACCTAAAAATAGGAAGTTACATGTGACTTTCAGAAGTCATTTTTAAATGGGTGAATTGAAAATTTTGAAAATATTTACATTTAGGAAGAATCATATTTAATAGATACATAAAAAGGGATAAATGTTTTCAAAAATAAATGTGAAGTGGAAGATAAAATATTTGATTTTAAAAGGATATAAAACCTTTTTTAATACTTTAAAATACCATCATTGAAAACTCAGGTCATAAAAAGGATAAAAAACATCATTTTAAAAGAGTTAAAGATAATTTAAAGATATTATGAAATAAAACATAATTTTTTTTTCGAAATAAAAAGGTTAATGTTACAGTGAAGTGAAAATAGAGACAATGAGGGGAAACTGTCACTAAAGAGGATGAGAATTATTCTCAGTAATGATATAATTTTTGAAGAAGAAATTAATAAAGGTAAGATATTTTAATTAAAATTAATTATCCTTAGAGAGGAATATAAATTATCATGAAATAAAATATTAGGGCGGAAGTAATAAATCTGGTACGAAATAATCTAAAGAAGAACCATTTTAACTCATGGAAGGGAGTTGAGTTAACAAATATCTCTAAAACATTGGTTTATTTTGAATAGAAATTCTAGGAATGATAGAATGTGGGATTTATTTATAAATCCACTAAATATGATGAAAAATATTACAAAAATAAAATAATTACCAATATATAAACAATAAAATAAAACAATTAGTGGTTACAAATCAAATATCAATGAAGCAAAATTGAGAGAAAAAATCCTTATGTCATTATAATCACTCTAATGAAACCCCCTTTAAGGATATAATTCCAAATGAATATTTTAATACCCATAATAATGATAATATCATGACACAAAATATTAAAGGGAATGTAGATACACCATAAAAAAAAGAAAACATAATGTAAAATAAGAAATATGTCACAAGGGGTAAAAATTGAGATAATAAACCGTTACTTTGGGTCCTAATTTATTTCACAAGATTTCCTAACATGATGAATAATAAAAGTAAGTTTATTAAAAAAAAATTATAAACTGTTTACATATATATTTAATTTTTTAGGGTTTATTTACTACCTTATTTTATTTATTTATTAATTAGTATTCTATTATGGTAATTATTTGATGTGGTACGGTCGATTTCTCTAAAAATTCTCTGGTATACTGACTATGTGGGAAGGTATTATAAAATAGTATCATAATATCCATAATGGTAGAGTTTCATTTATTTTTTTATTCAATTAGTAAAATATTAATATAATTTAATAATATTTTTAAAAATAATCTTAAAGTAAGATTATTTCCTTTATATTATCTTTTAATGTAGTTCAATTTAAAATGACCATTTATTGTTAATATCACTTATATAATGAAAATATTAACATTAAAAAATATTAATTGTTTCAGAAATATCATTTTTATATATTTAATATATTTTTAAAAACACAGATGTTACGCTGTAATGTAAAAAAAACCACGTTATTCATAGAGGCATTGATCATATAGTACGCGTGATGACACGTTCCTTTTTATAATGGTTTTAAAGGTTGGTTCAAAAATAATATTACATTAGTAAAACAAAATTTCAGAATATTAATAATACTTATGTTATCATAATTTCGTGGATAAAATGTACTTGAGGGTGTAGATGAGGAAAATAAAAAAGGCAGTCTGGTTGAGATCATTACCTCTTCCTTTCGATGTTCTCCATTTGGTAACACCTTAAGGTACCATAGTTTGGTGTTTTTAAAAAATCTAGGATTCATAGACATGGGTAGTGGGTTGTGGTGATACTAGGATAGAATGTTTCTAGATATAAAGCTTCCTAATGGGTGAAGAAATGTGGTGGAAGTGATCTCCTCTTATAAGTGAAGAAAATGATACTTTTGTAAATAAATATTACTTTTTCCATGATGGTAGGACACTATTGAAAGGAAAAAAATAAAAAACAGTCTAATAATGATGTTTTTGGTGATAAAAGTTCATTAAATCATAAAAAATTTATTTTAACACATGTTTTAAACATGATTCATTTCTTTTAACATTATATTTTCTAATTTTATCATTTTGGTTTTCACTCTGGTAACTAGTTTTTACCCATGGAATTTTATTTTTTTAAAATATAAAGAATACCCACTTAAAAACTATTTATTTTGGGAACCAAAAACTAATATATTCATAATCTAGTTCAATATATAAATATAGAACAAATTAATTTTAAATTAAAACATTTAATATATAAAAAACAATTTTGAAGAAATATTTTGTTTTTACCGTTAAGTTTTATTAATATTATATGAAATTAAATACTAATTAAAAGTGTGATACAATATTTTTATATAATTATAAACATAATATCAGATAATTTATATAAAATATATCATTTTAATTTATTACAAAAAATCTACACAACATTAATAAAGTAATTCTTTGAAAATTACCCTTTCAACATTATCATGGTCATTACCTTTAATCTTAGTAATCATAATTTTATCACTAAAATGAAATTAAACCTATTAATTTATATAAATAGTTTTATCTAAGTTATTAAATTTATTTTTTTGAATTAATTTCAATAATGTTTGAAAACTAGTTTTTAATATAAGTGTATAAAATGATCATAGATTTGTTGGTGTCTATAAATCCATATGAGTAGTTTCTTTAATCCAATACCATTCTTCTTTCATTTATCTCACCATATGGAATTCGAAATCTTTTTGTGACAGTTTACCCTATTTTCACGTATTTTGTATAAAAGGACATTTTATTCCAATTCAGGTTATATTAGAGGTTGATAATAGAAGATAATGTGATTACTTGTTTGTGTTATGTAGTGCCTAGATTTATCAGTGATTTTGTGGGTGTTTTGGGGTGTATTCTATATACTCTATGAGGGTTGACCAAGCGAGAACTTAATAAATTTATGTTTATTTATAATTTTATTTAAGGTGTGTTATGAGATGATATTGGGAATGACATATATATTGATTAATTATTATAATTATAGAAAGGGTATTTAGAAAACTTGGTCTAATTAGGCTGGGAGTATGTTTTAATTTAAATTGAATTTTTTATATTAAATACTTATGTTCAATGGGAACATGATGGGCGTGGACTAAGGATTGAGGTTATGATGATTACCTATATTGAGGTGAGCCATTTATTTTTTTGGGATTGTCTCAGGTACCCACTTTCATATTGATCACTGGGTTGAGGCGAATTCATCATTGGGACTTGAGGAAATGAGGTCATTAGTATTGGGGCACAAACTGTATGTTTTGATATGGTGTTGTCCATCGAGATCAAGTTACATGGTCACTAGGGAATGAGGTGCTGAATTATGTTGATTAGGTTGTTTTGTTATTTCCTCTAATCGTTATTGGGAGAAATGTTATTGGAGTCACGTTCACACAGATCGAACTAAGATCGAGGTGGTGTTGATGACTCATGTGGGTGGAGGCCCTCATAGACTATGTATATCTGGTGATGGTGTCAAACATAAGGTGGTTTGGGGGGGGGGGTTCTCACCGTATAAATCCACATAAATGGTAATAGAACATCAATTGACAGTGACGAGACCATTCGTTGGGGGTGAGGTTCTCATATTACTTGAGACCATTAGGCCTTGACTTGGGAGTATATACATCATCATTCCTCGGGGTGTTAGATATTGATCTTATGATGATTATTATTTGGTGGGAAGGTATAATTGTGCCTTAGGATATCTAGCTATGAGATGATGAAGACATCCAAGTTGAGGTTCAAGGGACCATGTACTTTGTTTGGTCATTTCATTTGGATGCTGGTTATATGATTGACGGAACAAGGTAACAATGACTTTATTAGAGCTGGAACCTGAGGGTTTACCAAGGATGCATTTTCATCAGAGGATTTCTTGGGCTGTATGCCATGGATCATTTACATTATAGTTATATATATGAATACACAAGATTTATGACATATATATAACTGGGTGCACGTGTTCACACTTACCGGCGATGAATGTAGTTGGTGATCGCTTCTTTGTAATAGTTTAGTACAAGGGAAGTGAGTTATATATTAAATATAAATTTCGTACATTTTATTTATTTTTAATACACATGCATTATCATGGATGTAAGATAGGGACACATTAGCGGTTTCCTACTGAGTTTTATTCTCACAACCTACACGGTTCCCTTGGGATGTGTGTAGACTTTATGTCTCTGTGATCTCAAAAGGGACTGAGCTTTGGGATCAGAACATAGTGGTCAAGTTGGACCTTTTGTATGAGATTGATTGAAAGGGACCATGGTGGTTCTTCCATCAACTGAAGTTTACTTTTGAGATTCCTTTTGTTCAGTAAGATTATATATGTATGTACTGATGGCCAACTATGTGTGACTATCTTTTTATTTTTTTATGTATGAAATTTTATGATTTTTTTCTCTAAATGGCATTATTTCCTTTAAGCTTGTTTATTTTTCCACTACTTCTATACTATTCTTCTGTTGGTTTTATCTTATGTTTCCGCTGTATAAGGCATTTCATCTACTTCTATATAATTTTAATTCCATTATTGTTATCCCCACATGTGGGTATAATATAACTGCTATAACCTCTTTATAACCTCATTTCTAGTCATCAACCTTCCAAATATGGTCAGATGGGCCGAAAGTCCAGTGGTCAAGTGGACCAAATCACTGCTTAAAGTGGAATCTACTCCTAGAAACTGAAAAGGTAATCACTAAATTATTTTTTTCTGGGATTTGGTAGCATTGATCAACTGGTTATTATTATTATCAACTTATTTTCTTTTCTTTATAGGGTATTACTATTTGGGCTAAGGTAAACCATAGACTAGGATATAGTCAGGACTAGGTAAAAAGCTCATGTTTGGGTTCTAGTATCCCCATTCATGGGGGAAAAACCAAATTTCTAGTGGTAGGAAAATGATGTTCTGTTTTGTGATTTTATAGTTTGATTTGATTTCCACCTTGGGTGGCACACTTGGGTGTGATGTTATATGTTATGAGGTTTTGATCCTTGTCTAGGTATGGAAAGGGAGGTTTGATTATAGATCATGGTAGGAACATAGGTTTTCTTGATATATGTATGTTCTTAAGATTTATTTTCATTAGGAACCTAGATTACACTAACAGGATTTGGGGTATTTAAAGTGTTAACAAAGGAAGATAAACAATGTTTTCTTGCTTAGCCTCACTTTGGTATAATTATACTCACCCAACTTAGGGATGTGGTTATAATGATATTTTTATATAATGATATGTATATGCATGTGATATATGGGCCCTACCCTTAAAGGGGTAGTCTAGGATTAGAATAAGGGGTGATTTGTTTAAACTGTCAACAAAGAATCTAAACATTATATTACTGTATAACCTCTTTGGTGAAATTATACTTAGATACCCCAGTTTTATATCTATGATATGTGGTTCCTGACAACAATGGGGGTAGGGAGGGGGCAATGATCTAGTATTACGTAATATTTCTGACTCCGATGGGGCCTGGAAGGGACCCATGAGGCCTTATTATATGTGATATATAACTTCGATGTAGGTAGGAAGGGGGCCATGAGACCAGATGATACTTGACACCTAACTTTGATATGGTTAGGAGTGGGGCCTTGAGGCTAGATATCATGTGACATAGTGCAATAAGAGAGTGTAAGGGTGGTCATATGTATAGTATATTACAAAATTCCCTATCTATAATATATATATATATATATATATATGTTTAGTTATGAATGTTTAACCATGGTATTAGTATTTAGTGGGATGCCACCTAGACGGGCTCCGGTGGAACGTCCAGAGATAGGTGATTTGGTGCCACACCAGCATGCTTGGGATGAGGCCCCTATGGTTTGGGTTGAGGCCTTAGAGGGCCAGGATGATCATTATCCATAGGTATATGCCCTTGTACATGCCCAGGTGCATGCATGATAACTTATGGATATGGTATCTTTTGGTTCATGGATTGATGAGAAGCTAAGGGCGAGTGTAGTTTGGGTTATCTTGGGAATTGGAAGGGGAACACAAGGCTATGGTCCATATATATGATACCTTACTAGTGAGTTCCATTTGAAGTACCCATAGCTATTTTACGGTGAGGTTGGACCGCATGTGGAAGAGAACTACATATAATTAGTACAAACCATCTTTGACCAGCTTGAGACACCCATCAGATAGAGGGTGAAGCCAATGACATACATGATCAAAGGAATGACATAACACTAGTGGGATGTATTGATATAGGTAGTTAGATATGAGGGACTAAGTTAGAAGGATTTCATAGAGATGATTTTTGTGGGTTCAAGAATCTCTAGCAGGGGGATACATCATTCATAGACTATGAAGCTACCTTCACAGACCAATCTCATTTTAACCAGCTATGGTGGAAAATGACATCATCTAGGTGCAATGCTTTGAGTATGTATTGTGGCATTACTTTAAGGTATTTTTGAACATTTTAGGATGGTATATTTTATAGAGTTGGTCAACCAGGTGCTGATACCTGAGGGAAAATTGATGGACCAATCATATTAGAGCTAGGAGATTGTTCAAGGTGATTCTAGTAGGGATGCTTTATGTATAAAGAACTGAAAACATGATGAATATTAGTAGGGTATTCATGCCCAAGATTCAAGTAGTTAAACACAAAGTGTATCTTCATTATTATGATTTTAGTATGATAATCCAGATCAAGTCTAGACTTAGTGTAAGCAGTCTCCAATGTAACGACCCGAACTGTTATAAGTGAAGTTTCAATTTTGATTTAATTAAATGTCTTATTTTGAAAAATAGATATACAAAACACATGCAATCTGTTTGTTTTATTAAATCCAATTGGATTTAAATGAATATTATATATCATTACCATTGATAATATACCCGTTGAACAAAGATCACATGAAAACTATAAATATAGGGTATTAACAAATCTATTCGACACAAAAAAGGAGGAAATGACCTCAACCAGTAAGATCATTCCCTTTGAACCCATTTATTAGAGATTATTAGGGAGATAGAATTTTTGGTCATTGACCTAGATCAATCCCAAGCTGAGATCCAATAACATAAGTATGAGAAAACCATTGATAGGAGAAGTTCAATCTCATCGAGATCACGATCCAAACCATGTTCACCGAATGACCCCATGATAGCCGCACCATCACACACCTTACTCTTAGGGTGTATGCTAGTGTAATAATGGGTTATGTATAAAGACCCTAGAATTATTATTATGTACATTATTTTTGTATCGAATAATGGATATTCTTTCACTTTATTATTGTTTTTAATGCACAACTAGTTTCTTTGGTTAATATTCAAATTTTGTTAAGAAATATATTATGGTAAATTTATGGATTTCTAAAATAAAAAAATTTTAATAAAATATTTTCATTAAATTAATTTTATTAAATATAAATGATCATATAATTTTTATGAAGTCAAATGTAGTCTTTATTATGATACTAAAGCTGTTTTTATCAAAACCCGTCGATTTTCAACGAATGTCAGTTTTCATTTTAAAATTGAAAATTAACATATTTCAAAAATTATTTAAATAAAATAAATATTATTTTTGGAATTAAGATATTAATATTATCCAATAATGATTTTTTCAAAATTTTTTGAGATATTCAAATGTTTGGGTAAAAATTAAATATCATATAAATATATAGTCTCTTTTATGACACCATAATGACCCAATTGTGATGTAATAAACACTATTAAAGGGATATTAGGCCAAATATATGTTTTAAATTAAAAAAATGTGATTTTATATATTTTGGACTTATTTTTTAAAGCCTTATCAAATCCTCCAAATTGTATAATACATTTTATGATATTGAATTAATTTCTTTAATAATGTGACTAAACTCCAAATAAGCAAGGCTAATATTTTAATATCTTCAACCCTTGGCCGTATAAAATATTTTTTTCACTTATATTTCTAAAAAATCATGGGAAAAACCCATGGGAAGGGTTTTGGTTTTTAATATTTATTTATATATATTCTAAAACCTAAATTTGTGAAATATTAAAAAATTACCCTCTCAATTCCAATATAAACACACCCAAGATCCCACTTATATTCCCTAAAAATACTTCAATAATGTTCTCACTATATCATCCTTTCTCTAGAATCCTCCCAAGGTTCCCCAATCACTCAAGAAGAATCTCTTCAAGTTTTTAATGTCACACAAAAATGTATGTTTTCATTCCTTTCTCATTTTATCTAAGTATCCTTATATTGTCACACCCTTTAATTTTCCATTAAATATGATGGGATATGTTTTAAACCCCACCCTCCACAATTCCATTATTATATTTTAATAATGATATACCCCTTTATCTCTCATTAATCCTTCCTATGTACACTCATCACCACGCCGAGATTTCATAAGAGTTATTCCATTTCTCATATTTCTTCAAGTTTCGTTATTATGTTATGCCTTATATTTCCAAATTCTTTATGTTGGGAAATTTATTTATATGAACATATTACTATTAATTTCTTGTTTATATTATGAGACACCCCTTTCACTCTCCTCAACCCTTTTAATGAATTTCTATGTCATGTCGTTAGGCTACCGAAATTACACTGCGAATTTCCATTCCAAAACAATTGTGTAGTGAATACTATACCCATTCTGCATCAATGGTGTTCACTTTTATGCACATATAACTTTTTATTTAGGACTTACATGTATTTATTCCACACCCATTTATCTTGGAATAAATTATTTTGATGAATAAATCCATGTTTTTTTATCTATTTGACACACTTAATAATGATAATGAAATGAAAGTGATGGGTGCGCCCGTAATTATATTACGCACCAATGCATTGGGTAATGTTTAGTATCATAATAAAAAATTTTGTGATATGGGTTTACCTGATTCCTTTATGGTACTTTTTCCACTATGATAACTTAGTTGATTATCTTTGACCTACATTGCAATGTTTTATGTTGTTACCTCATTTCCATGTTATGATTATCGTGATATACCATGACTTTATCTTCAGGTATATTCCATAATCCATTGATATTACTATTATCTAACATGTGTTGTAATCCTCATGTCATTACATGTTTTTCCCTTACTGGGAACTATAGATCACTACTTTCTTATGTACATCCTCAGGTCATCCCATGAAATGTTCATTAAAAAAGAATGTTGTTGTCATGGAATGTAAGTTATCAATAAAGCAGTTTTATTTCATGTTTCAAGTTGATATATAATGTACCTAACATCCAAAGACACTATACTTATCGATATTTAAGGTTGTATTATGTGTGATTTCTTGTTTTTAAATCATATATAAATGTAATAAAAATAACAGGGTTGTTATAGTTGATATTAGAGGCAAGTTTATTTGTTTTTAGGATTAGGATTAGAATAATCTAGTGAAAGAATTAGGGATTAGAATAAGTACAATAAAAACATCCCTAATTCTTGATGAGTATAGATTATGTGTTTTATCAAGAAAATAAATCTCAGTTTGGATATGAACAAGTGGATGTGGATCTCGAACAGATGTATCTAGGGTAAAATCCAAAAACACCACTTTGACCTAGACTCGAACAAGAACTGGTGAAAACAAGCAGCCTTAACTACACTCTTAGCTTGAAACACATAGGGAATATGATTTTATATGTTCATAATCTCAATATGAATGATTATTAAACGAACAAAAAAAATCCCATAAAAATATACTTTAAGAACTAAATCAAGGATAACTTAGATTAAAGCCCAGAAATTCATAAGTTAAGAAAATAAATGTAATTTATAACTTATCCATTTAATTTAATTGGATTATCCTTTATGTGTTTAATAGTTTAAAATAATTTCCCCTAATTTTCATTTTATTCTAGACAATTCCCAGAAATACTAGTAACCAGGCTAACAACCGATTCAGAGATCAATCTAATGACTACCCTAATGAGATGTCCAATCCAATGGGATCTAGAATCACAAACTTTCTCTTGATACTATCTCATTTAACTATAATATTGAATAGAAACTAGGATCAAGAGGAACATTCACCCCCAAACAAAGAACAAGTCGCAATCTAGAGAGTCATGAGACAAAGGCTTCCTAATTTCAATGTATAATTTGATCCATTAATCGCTAAAAAATGGATCAACTTAATTTAAAATATTTTATCCCCCCTTCAATGATACGAGCAATATAATTTTCTTTTGGATGCTTATCATATGAAGGGTAAAGATTATTAATGGTGGAGATTGATAAAAAATATGATACCTAAGGCAGTGATCGAGGGGATGGTATGGAATTATTTTCAGAAAATGTTTTCGATAAAAATTTTCCTCACACCCATGAACTTATGATAGGAAGGGACTTACTTTCTATAAAGAAAAAAGTTGATGAATCCATAAGAGCGTATGCTGAAAACACCACAAGGTTTTCATGATATGCCTCTGGATTTGTCGTTACCTCCAAATGCAAGGTTGACGACTTCTTTTTTGGGTTAAAATGTAGCCTATGGAATGCCTTGGTGATCCAAGACTTTTATAAATAGGAAAGAATTGTTAGATGTGCCCTAAATGTTGAAATGTAGATATTTTACTCTCAAGGGTATCATGGGGATTAGAAGTGGATGGTGGAGTCAAATTCTGGTAGTCCAAAAGAGAGATCTAATAATGCCTAGAAATTTCAATACCCCACTTTCCAAAGGATTGGAAATAATCACCATAGGAATTTTTAGAATGGGAAGAGGAAATTATTTTGGTGTAGGAAGGAATGGAACCTAGCTAGTCATTATTGGAAAGAAAAACCCACTACTATGACAAAGGAAAATAATTCCCCAATAAACCCTCAGTTCATTGTTTATTGCTACAACTGCAAGGAACTATGGGCATTTCTTAAACAAATTATCTTAGATAAGGGTTTTCAAAGAAAACCAACAACCTCAAAGGTAGAAAGGGAGAGATTTAGCCATCACAACTACTGAAGTGAATCCTAAAAATTAAGTGGTGATAGGTAAGTGATTATTCATTCAAGAACAGTGAACATACTTTTTGGTTTTGTTTCTATGAATTCTTTTATATTCTGAAATCTTAATAGAACAATCCAAACACCACCACAATGAATGGAAGTAGATATGTCGGCAAAAATAGAAAATGGGGAAATTATAGAATCCCATGTATATAACTCCTCCGCTTTTACATTTTCTTGATCAAACTTCTTGGAAAATATTATCATAGTCCCCTAGGGGGAATTTGATGCAATTATTATCATGGATTGGATTTCCATATATATATCCAAAATAAATTGTTGTGAGAGGGAAATCACTCTCCATATGGAAAATCAACCCTTAGTTCTATACAATTTCAAGGAGGAGGACAAATATTATTTATAAACATCAACCCAAACATGGATATTACTTCCATATGAGAATGTATATCTTTATCAGATGGTTTTTTATAAGTAATGATCCATCCTTAAAGGCATGTCTATTGTGAGGGAATTCACTAATGTGTTTCCTAAAAAAATTCCTGGTCTTCCTCGTAACAGAGATGTTAAATTCTCGATTGATCTCATACCTAGGAAGTTTCCAATATCCAAGACTATATAGAGTGGATGTTGTGGAACGTGGGGAGATAAAGAAAAAAATATAGGAGAATCTGGATAAAGGTTTTATATGCCCAAGTGCTTCAGAATGGGATGCACTAGTCATCTTCACAAAAAAGAAGGATGGATCAATGCACATTTTCATTGATTATCTTGAGCTCAACAAAATCAAGATAAAGAAAAAGTATCCATTGCCACAAATTGATGAATTGATCAATAAACTATGTGGAGAAAAATACTTCTCTAAGGTGGATCTATGGTCATGATATTACTAAGTAAGTGTGAAGAAGGAAGATATCCCGAATACTAATTTTCGTACAAGGTATGAGCATTATGAGTTTATAGTGACTCCATTC
Source organism: Viscum album (assembly GCA_963277665.1). Taxonomy (NCBI): domain Eukaryota; kingdom Viridiplantae; phylum Streptophyta; class Magnoliopsida; order Santalales; family Viscaceae; genus Viscum; species Viscum album. The sequence goes on from OY728136.1 coordinate 4,260,450, forward strand.
ATAATCATTAATTATCCATAAATATTCATTCACTTAATAAATCAAGTCATTAGAGATTACATTGAAAAATTTATAGTAGTATTTATTAATGATATTATAATATAATATAAAAGTAAGAAGGAGCCACAAGAGCATTTAAGTAATGTTCTAAAGACCTTGTGGAAGAAAAATATTAATGAAAATTATAACTAATTTGATTTCTAGTTGGTGGAAGTCGCTTTTTTAGGTCATATCATCACATGAAATGGGATATCTATGGACTCTTCAAAGGCTGAGGCAATTGAAGGATGGATGAGGCTAACAACTGTGACAAATATCAATAATTTTGTTGGATTAGGTGGGTATAATTATCGATTTGTGAGAAATTTATCTTGATTGTCAAACCATATAACCATGATAAATCATATGGGAGTTAAGTTTTCTTGTAATAATGAATGAGAAGAGAGATTCAAGGAGTTGAAAGTGAGGCTTATCACTGCACCCATGCTTACACTACCCACAAGTGGAGAGATTTTCGTGGTATTTAGTGACTCTTCTAAGAAGGGCTTGGGCTGTGTGTTGGTGGAAAATGACAAAGTCATTACCTATGATTTACGAAAATTGAAAGGTCATGAGAAGAACTATCCAACACATGATTTGGAGTAATCTTTTGTGATCTTTTCTTTGAAAATTTTGAGACATTACCTCTTTGGAGAAAAGTGTGAAATATATATGGATAAGAAAATCCTCAAGTATATATTCACAAAGAAAGAGTTGAATATTCAATAACAAAGATGGTTAGATCTAATCAAAGACTATGACTGCTCAATTCACTACCATCCTATAAAAGTGAATAAAGTTGCAGATTATCTAAGAAGAAAGGATCCGAAAACTCTATCACTGATGAGAATTGATAAGGATCTGATCTTCTTAAACATGAAGAGGGTGGACATGGGAGTCATAAAGGAAGAAACATCATCAATACTTTCACAAATGATTGCTCAACTATTTATTCTAGATAGGTTAAAGGATACTTAGAGATATGATGCGGGAGTTCATAACAAAGTGGAAACTATTTGAATAGGGAAACCCTAAGAGTTCAATGTTAATGAAGAAGGTATTATAGGAATTGGGTCGAGAATATGTGTACCATAAAATCCCAAGTTAAAGAAGGTGATGTTGGATTATGCACATAGATCAATATTCTCTATCCACCCTAGAAGCACAAAGGTGTATTGAGATCTTTAGGAACACTATTGGTGCGACAATATGAATAATGATATCACAGAATATACATCAAGATCTCTCAAAAGTTAGAAAGTGAAGGCCTAAAGGAAAAAATCTAAGGGGACGATGGAACCATTACCCATACCTACATATAAATGGGAAAACATCACCATAGACTTTTCCACCAGGATTCCAAATAAATCTAGAGGAAACAATGATATCTGGTTTATGGTGGATTGTTTTATAAATACTACACCCTTTATTGTGATTTGAGATTATTTATCATTGCATCAACTTATATGGATATACATCAAAGAAGTGGTGAAGATTCATGGTGTACTACTATCGATTGTATCCGATCGAGATCCAAGATTCACCTCTATATTCTGAAATAATCTCAAACATTCTTGGAATACTATGTTAAACATCAGCATGGACTATCACCCTCAAAATGATGGACAATCTTATAAGAATATCCAAACACTTGAGGAAATCTGAGATTATTCTCAATAGACTTTAAAGGAGGATTGGATCAATATCTTCCTCTGGTTGAGTTCTCTTAAAAAAATAGTTTCCACCCAAGAATCGAAATGTCTTCCTATGAATCCATTTATGTTAAGAGGTGTGGAACACCTGCATTATGGGATGAAGTTGGGGAATGAAAACTACTAGGTCCTAAAATGATCAAGTAAATGGTGGAGTAGGTTAAGACCATTCAAAAGATCATTAAGGCTACTCAAAGTTGATAGAAAATCTATGATGACAATCATCAATAACACCAAGAGTTTGTTGTTGGAAACATGTTATTCCTCCACATATCTCAGTGGAAGAGATTAATGAGATTTGGGAAGAAGGGAAAGATTAGTCCAAGGTACATCATCCCTTTTGAGAGAGTTGATTGCATAAGAGTGGTGGCCTACAGAATAGCACTCCCACATAACCTATCCAAAGAATATTATGTATTCCATGTATCCCTATTGAGAAAGTACATACCATACACCTTTCATGTACTCAAAACATAGGTGGTACCATTGGAGAATGACCTCTCTTACGAAGAGAATCCAAGGAAGATCTTAGATCATAGATACAAAGTTCTACGGAATAAGACAATGCACCCGGTCACAGTTTTGTGAAGAAACCAAAAGTTTGAAAAACCAACATGGGAACTCAAGGAGGTGATGAAATAGAGGTACCCTCATCAGTTTTAATGTGGGAAATAATGATTTCTAGGGTGAAAATTTATAAAGGGGGATGATTGTAATGACCTGAACTGTTATAAGTGAAATTTACCTTTTTATTTAAACAAATGTCTTATTTTGTAAAATGGATATAAAAAACACATGGACTCTATTTGTTTTATTACATCCAATTGGTTTTAAATTACCGTTAGGTATCATCATTGTTGATAGTATATCCATTGAACAATGATCAATACCCCGTCAAAGTCGCACCATCACACACCTTACTCTTAGGCAGTATTTTAGTGTACTAAAGGGTAATGTATCAAGACCCTATCATTATTATTATGTATATTTTTTTATTGAATAATAAATATATTTTAATTTTATTAATGTTTTTAATCACAAATAATATCTTTGTTTGATATTCAAATTCAGTTAAGAAATATAATGTGCTGAATTAATGGATTTTTAAAATAAATAATATTTTAATAAAATATTTTAATTTATTTATTTTTATTAAATATAAATGTTGATATAATTTTAATGAAGTCAAATGTAATCTGTATTAAGGTTTTAAAACTATTTTTGTGAGAACCCGTCAATTTTAAATGAATGTTGGTTTTCATTTTAAGAGTAAAAATTATCATATTTAAAAAAATATTTAGATAAAATCAATATTATTTTTGGAATAAGGATGTCAAAATTATCCAATGGTGAATTTCTCATAATTTCTTGAGACATTCGAATTTTTCAGTAAAAATTAAATTACAAATAAATATATTGTTTGTTTTATGACATAATAATGACCTAAAAACGATGTAATAAAAACTATAAAAAGTATATTTGGCCAAATGTAAGTTTTAAATTTAAAATAATGTGATTTTATATTTGTTTGACTTATTTTATAAATCCTGAGTGAATCCACCAAAATGTATAATATATTTTATGATTTTAAATTCGCTTCTTTAATAATGTGACTCACCTCCACATAAGCTATGATAATATTTGAATATATTTGGACCTCAGACTTATAATATAATTTTTTACACTCCTCTTTGGAAAAAACTATGGGAATGTTTTGGTATTTAATATTTAATTATATAGATTCCAAAACATAAGTTCATAAAATATTGAAGAACTACCCTCTCATTTTGTATATAAACCCGCAAAAAATCCCACTTATCTTCACTAAAAATACTTATAGAACTTCCTTACACTATCCTACCATCTCTATAGTACTCTCAAGTCACCCCAAGCTCTCAATAATCCCCTCTTCAAGCTTTTGAATTCACACACTCAAGTAAGGGTTATTCCTTTCTCTTTTTATCCAAGATTCCTTATATTGTTACACACTTTTATTTTAAATTAAGAATGATGGGTAGGTTTTTGAACATCACCCATACTCCCCTTATTATGTTTTAATGATGATATGCCCCTTTATCTATCATTAATCCCTCCCATGGACACCATTTACTATGATGAAATTTTGTAAGAGTTATTCCAATTATCCTCTTTCTTTATGTTTTTTACTATGTTACGCCTTCTATTTCAAAATTAATTATGTTGGGACATGTATTAATATTACCCTCTTACATTAAATTTTTTTTATATGTTATGTGATACCCATTTATCTCTCATAAACCATTTTTATGAATTAATATGTCATGCAGTTAGGCTGTCGAAATTGCACCGCAAATTCCCATTCCAAAACAATTATGTAGTGAATACCATACCCAGTCCACATCAAGGGTGTTCACTATGAAAATATAAATTTTTACAGAGTACTTAAATGTATTTATTCCGCACCCCTTGACCATGGAATTAATTATTATGATGAATGAATCCATGTTTTATGATCTATGTGGCATACTTAAGCATGATAATGAAACGAAAGTGATGGTCGCACCTGAAATTATATAGCACTCCAATGCATTGTGTAAGGTATAATATCATGATATTTTATGCTAGGACAAGGTTTTAACTAATTCCTTTATGTGACGTTTTCTACTATGACGTCTTGTTAGTTTATCTTTGACATATGATGCTGTGTTTTAAGTTGTTTCCACATTTCTATGTTATGATTATCATGTTATATAATGCCTTTATTTTCATGATGTATTGTCTTTATATAATGTTGAAGACTAAAGCCCCATCTTCTCTCAATAATTACCGACCAATTGGCATGTTCAACATCTCATATAAAGTTTTGACTAGTGTTATCAATCAGAGGTTGTCATGTTGTCTACCTCGGTGGGTCTCCATGGAGAAACATGGTTTTGTGCATGATCGATCGATAAAGGGGGCTATGGAGATGGATCAAATGATGATTAGGGATATGAACACAAAATCTCGTGGTTATAACATGGCGATCAATCTTGATATGAATAAGGCATATGATAGGGTGGAATGGGGATTTATGAACAAGGTTCTCTCCAAGATGGGTTTCTCAAAGTGGGCATGCGATATAGTTTTCAGGTGTGTTTTCTCACCATGGTTGGCGGTGTCCTTCATGGGGAGAACACATGGTTTCTTCAAATCAATGCAGGGTCTCCAGAAAGGTGATCCGTTCACTCCGAGTATATTTATACAGATGCAGGACACCCTTAGTAGGATGATTAATAAACGTGTTGGTAATGGGAAGATTCTCCCTTTCAGGAGGAAGCATGGAAGTCTTTCTATCTCACACTTAATGTATGCTGACAATACTATCATCATCATGAATGCTTGCAGGAGGTCAATTCGGGAGTTTAACAAAATATTGGATGAGTATTGCTGATGGAGTGGGAATATTTTCAATAGAGAGTAGAGTAGTTTTTATATTGTTGGTTCTTGTGGTGTAGGGAGGGTTTATAGGTTGAGCGGAAAGCTGGGAATGGGGAAGGGATCTTTACCTATGGAATACCTGGGTACACCGGTTTCATATGGTAGGTTGCGAACTAGGGACTTTGACAAAGTGGTGGATAAGATGATGGCCAGAATTTTGGACTAGAAAAATCATTTTTATCCTTTGGGGGGGCACATCACCTTGGTGAACAGTGTGTTGTCTGCGGTACAGATGCATGCTATGGCTTCTACGAGTGTGCCAAAGGGGGTCATCAGGACCATGGATAGAATCATGGATCGGTTTATTTGGGATGCCTCATTGGAAAAGAAAAAGATTTTGGTTGTGTGGGGGAAGATGGCTCATCCATTTGAGGAAGGAGGAATCAATGTCAGGAGTATAGTGGAGGTAGTGCATGGGGTACGTGCAAATCTTGCATGGGAAATCATTGAGGAACATACACTGTGGGGGAGAAGTATGGCTCAGAGATACACGACAAGAGTGACTCGTACTTTGGGCGGAGATGCTTCTCTATGGGTACAGTGTGTAATATCATTCCGATGCTTCTTCCTCATTCTTAATGGATTGTTTGGAAGGGGAGTGTCCTCTTTTGGCAGCATAACTGGTCGGGGAAGGTGTTGAGTTATCCGGGGTGCCCAGCTCCATTTATCTGCTTCAGAGAGGCATGTTCACACCCTTTGTTTTTCAGATCGATCCTGGATTCTTCTCAACAGAGTGTTTTTGACTCTATCGTGCTTAACTCTATGAAGAATAGGTGCGTGTATACCCCCTCATGTTCAGTAAGGTTCAATGTCAATGATTTTCGAAGAAGCACCAGTTTTGGAGGTCCTCATAAGAGCATGAGCAGGAATAGAGTGGTCTGTAGAAAGAATATTCTCACAAAGCTTAACTTCCTTACATGGTGGTTCCAGTATAATGCAATTCCATCAGATGATAACATCAAAAGTATGGGTATTAGTATGGTCTCTTATTGCCATTGCTGTGAGTTCAGAAAGGAGGAGAGCATGAATTATATTTTCTTAGAGGGAGATTAGGCCCATGTGGTGTGGAGCTTATTTGGGGTGCTTGTAGTTTTTTCCTTTCAAGCTGGTAACTATGAGTGTGTCTTGTTGAAATGGTTCCAAGGAAGCAGTGATAATATAAGAGATACTGAGGCACAATCCTTTGTTTTCAATTCGGTTTGCTGGATACTATGAAAAGCTAGAAATCGTTCTAGGTATGAAGGGATACTATCTACGGGGAGGGTGGTGGTTTCCAGAACCAGATGCATGCAGTTTGACCTGGTTGGCACAACTGGTATAGGGAAGGAGGCGTCTGCATTCCATTGTTTGTAGTATCCGCTTGTTAAGGATAGGAGGAATGGTTCCAGGGTACAGGGGATCTGGATCCGTTGGTTTCCTCCTGAGGAAGGTTTTAAGCTAAATACTGATGGGTCCTGTGTCACGGAGGTCATGCGTGGTGGTGGGGCCTTACATGATCATAGTCTAAGTATGGTCTTGGCTTTCTCATCTTATTATGGTAGAGGTAATTCGGTCTGGGCGGAGGCCCTTGCAGTGCTCATAGGGCTGTTCGTGTTTAAGGAGAGGAACCTCAGCGTCACACAGGTTGAAACAGATTCAAAGATTTTCCAGGATGCCCTGATTGGGAGGGGTAGCCCTCCATGGTCGATCACCTATAATATCAGACAATGTAAGGCTCTCCTCTCAGATAGAGTTAGGGTCACTCATACATGGCGTGAAGGAAACAATGTGGTGGACTACATGGCCTCCCTTGCAGTCCCGAAAGATCCCGTGTTTTGTTATTCTAATGTATCTATTTTTAAACCGCAGGGGGTGAACCTGATTAGGGGTGATGCTATGGGGCTTCATTATTTCCGACCTCCCTAGATGAAGTCCCATGTATTGTACTTCTTTCTTGCCTATTTTGAAATAAACATCATAATGTTGGATGGATGGTAAATCATAAGGTGGAAAGAACCTTGAGGGAAGTTGACCAGTGGCTTATTGACCAGGGTAGACTAGGTTGACATTTATGAAATGGGTATGTTCAGTTCCATCTCTAGAAATTTCCTTATAGCACAGTGATGAAATATGTAAATGTGGGGAAATTGTAACCTCTTGGGTTTTTGAGAAGGTCGAAAATTGTCAACATCTTTGGATTATTTTTTTTGGAGAGTGAGAAAATTTTCTTTTTGATCTTTGGAACCTAATTTTGGGTTCTTGATTTACCCAAGGGGTTATTTTAAAATGGTATTTAAGGTTTAGTAACTGCCTCAGGGTTTTTGGTGATTTTCATGTCTATTAGGGCTGATAAACTCAGTTTCATGAATGCATTGATAGATGAACATGGTTTGGAAAAACCATACGACCTCCTAGGAGTAACCATGTGACCCTCCAGTAGAACTATATAGGGTTTTACCAACCATATAGGATGGGGAACATAGTTGGATGAGATATTTACAGTTTTTCACAAAGGGATCATACATGGTCTGTGCATAATTTAGAAAACCATGAACCTAGCTCATGTGGGTGTGGTGCGTTGATAGTGAGCACCACATGATTAGTGCATGGTGAGACAAACTATGTAGCTAAATTGTACAATTTATTTATTTGGGTTAAATTACATATTTTTCCATCTTACCTTTTTTGTTTTTCTACTCCCTTTTCCTCCCATTCCACCACAAATGCAAGGGTGTTTTCCCAAATTCTTCTCCACCTAGGCACTAAACTAATCTCTCTATTTGATCTCTAATATTTGATCCATTAGTGGATACATATCTATCTCAATAAGTACTTAAATATGATATATTATTTAATTCATTTATCAAAACATACAAAATGCTAAATCAGTTCCATCTTGTTTACTCTATTTTTAGGGTGTTTATCTAAAATTACATTTTCTTCATATTCAGCTCGAGTTAGAGGCTAATATTTGACAAGTGAGTTCCTACTAGTATAAAGTTGGGAGTTTCTAGTTTTCTCTACACCTTTTCTGGTGTTTTGGGGGTGAGTTCTATATATTTAATTAGGCACGAGCAAGAGATGCCATAATTTGTTTTTTCTAATTTGATTTAAGAGTTTTTATGGGATGTAGTTGGGCATGGACCATCTATTAATTAATTTCTCTAATCCTAGTACATGCTTTAGAACAATTTGGGATGATTAGGCTGGGTGTATGTTTTAATTTAAATTGAATGGTTTATGTTAAATTATTGATTTGCATGGGAATGTGATGGAAACGGTCCAAATATCAAGGTGATGATGATCATCTAAATTAAGGTGACTTTATCATTAAGTTGGGCTGACCTAGGAACATCGGGTGATATTGATCACTATGTTGTGGAAATTTGGTCGTCAAGAATTGAGGTGATATGATCATTAGGATTGGGGTATGGGGTGTATGATTTGAGATGGTGTTGAGCATCAAAATTATGTTACAAGGTCACAAGGTCACGAGATGACAGATGATGTGTCATATGTTATTTGGTGATTGTCACTCACCGTTGTTGTATGAAGAGATATTGGAGTCATGTGAACAAATATAGGACTCAGATGAAGGTGGTGTTGACTAATCGTGTGGCTGGATTCCCCAATATACTATGAAAATTTGGTGATGGTGTTTACCATCAGATTATTTGGGAGGGGGGGGGGGGGGGTTCTGATAATAGAAAGATATGTGGATTGTGATTGAACATCAGTTGACTATGATGCGATTGTTAGTTGGGGGTTATGTATCATTGTATTACTTGAGTTCATTAGGATGAGACTTGGGAGGATGAACATTATCATGCCTCATGATGTTGGATAATGAGTAAATTGTGAATATTATTTAAGGATAAGTTTCATTTTTCTTCAAGACGTTGGGTTGTGAGACGATGGGGACTTATGAGCTATGGTTTGAGGGACAAGGTAATTTTTGTTTGGTAATACTGTTTTGACACTGGTTATACGATTTATGGAATGAGTTACTAATGCCTTGATTGGAGGTGAAACTTTAGTGTTCACCTGGGATGAATTTTCATGAGGGGATGACTCGTGATATATTCCACGGATCCTCACCACTGTAGTTATATATATATAGAAATTAGTTGTATTCCATATATATAACTAGGGGAATGTGTTAAGACATACCGAAGAGGCCCGAAGTATTTGGCTGATTCTTTGTGGTTGCTGAGAATAAGGGAAGAGTGTTATATATTAAATGTTCATGTGATAACTTTTATTTATTTTGAGTACACATTCATTATCATGGATTTAATACATGAAAAATTTGTGGTGGCCTACAAAGATTTATTATCACACCCTACATGGTCCCCTCAAGTTGTGTGTATACTTTATGTCTCGGTAATCAGTTAATGGGCCAAGCTTAGGATCTAGACCTTAGTTTTAAAGTTAGACTTCTTCCATGGGATGGATATAAATAGTCCATGAGGTTTTTTTCATCAGCTATAGTTTACTTTTGAGTTTCCATTTGTGAATATTCTTATATACATACGTACCGATGGTGGGACATGAGAAACCCTATTTGTAGTTTATTATATATAACCTGTAATGTATTTTTTTCAACATATGGTGTTATTTTATTTTGGATAGTTCATTATTCCACTGCAATTTATTATTATTCCACTAGTTTTATCTTATTTTTATACTGAGTATGGTATTTCTTACACTGTAATATAATGTGTATATCATTATTATTATTACCCTTTGAGGGTGTAGTATCCACACTATCACATCTTTACTCACATGATTCTAGTAAATATATTTTAGAAAATAGGGTGGCTCACCTAAGGCCTAGTGGCCAACTATCCCAGAGTACTATTTAAAGTGGAATCTAGGGCATGGCTCTACATAATTACCTTCATGGAGTAGTGTATATGCATACAATTTGATTAATCTCTCTTTAACAAAACAGCTTATATAATTTTTAAAAACATTCCATCCATCCCCAAGCATCCTATAATTACTCAGGGGAATAGAATAATCAATTACAAGAACATAAACCATTCACCAATTCCATATTCTTCATCATGTTCCCACTCATAATATTCTAACGCAATGAACATTAATTCAAGAAGTGGCATGGTATCTTTATTCACAATATCGTTCATAAAAACACTACTGTAGCTTCAAGGCTTCCTCAATAGATATGAAAAGATCATCCTCCATGTACTATTCTATAAAGAGAACAACTAATGTCAATAAATCCTATAATTATGGTCAATAAAACCAATATCTATTGTAAAAAAATCCAACACACAACCTTCGGGTTGTGATATTCAACCCATTATATTTTATTGAAAATAATATTGTAAATAATAATCCACATTTTAACTTCTAATTCTTCAATATAATGCATGGATTTATAGTGAATTATGATCACTACCCCTATATTAAACAATTGAAAACAATAATACCACTTCTAGATATATATTTTCATTTTCACCCCTACTATCACTAAAATGCATAGAGATATATTCTCAATTCTACACCACCCTTTTCAATAAAAATACTTACCTGAATATTCTCTATGTTGCACAAAATTGTTTTCTGGGAAAGGATGATAAATCTAAACATATGAAATCTATATTTAGAGAGTTTTTTTATCTCCATTTATCATAAAATTATTTCATAGTCTTTTTTATATTGGTATCTTTCAACCAATTCCCAAAAAATAGATTAAAATTTAAAACTTTTGGCTCCACTAAAAAACTTGACACATTTAGGATTTTCCTAAAACATTTTTTGCTCAAACATTTTTATATTTTACCATTTGTGGAACTCAATCTTTTCCATAATATAATTGAAGCTATTTATTGAACAAAAAATTTTATATTTTTCATATTTCAAGATATTAAACCCTTTTTCACTCAACTATATTTTATTTAAATATTTTAGTGAGTGAATTTACTACTTGACATTGAGTCATCAGTAAATTATATAAGAGTAATTATTCTAATCTCAGTATAGGAAGTTAGAGTTTAAGTAAAAAAATAAAAGTTGTCCATATCGATCACTAACTTCTATAAATATTATTTTCATAAGCTTTTAATTCCTTCAACAGTTCTCCTACATGTTGAACTAAATTGATACCAATTATTCCTGATCAAATTTTTATACTACATGATATCCATGATCTCCCTTTCTTCACATAAAATTCATATTTTCCTATATAGTGATAAAAAACTTTCCAATTCTAAAAAAACTCACCCTAAATTCATTTGGTTCTTGACACATTATATTGAGAAACTTTTTAATATGGTAAAACCACTTATTGGTTGTATAACCTTCTTCCCAATAAATTCTTTTATAATGAAAAACCATTAGATGATACCATAATTATTATATTATAAACAACTAAAAGAATTTCATTAATATTATTTCTTTTCTTTTGAGTTTTCTTCCCCTTTTTTGTGGTTTGATACTATTAATATTGCGTCTTGATACCATTTATTAGTCACCAAATTTGTATCGATAACAATGGATATTAAAAATGGTATTGTAAACAACATTAATTTTACATCGGTCTCTTCATCACAGAATGGAATTTCATATACAAATTTTAAATTGAAGGATTTTTCTCAACACCAATTGTTGAGTCTCATTAATATTATATACCATTGGTGTTGTCATTTGAAGCCATTCCTTGCATTAGTTCCCTTTCATCACACTCAACTAATGGGTCAAATATCCCCCTTAAGTATGTTATCCTTCAAAATAAAATAGAAACAATAATGTGCATGGGGAGATGGGTACTTCCCAAGCATAATCATGTTGAGAAATGCTTTTGGTATTAGAATCCATTCAATTTTACAAATATTTTTATGTTCTTACAAGAAATGTTTTATTAAATTTTTTTAAAACTCCAATTTAAACCACTTTCATCTTGGATCTCCTCTTCATCTAGCCCATGATATCTATTTCTTGAAATAATAGATCTATCATTGAATGGACACTGTTTTTCTTCATTCAATAGTACTAAAGTTATCTTGACACTCAACCTATTTCCCATTTCACATATAGGGAAATTATTACATGGGTTTCCATTAAATCCAAAATTTTTAGTTTTCTTGGGATTTACTAGGGTTTTCTTCTTCTCGTATATAAAAGGGTTTATATCTCTACTAATGTTATATTTTACCATATAACACAACCTTTGTGACATAAAAACTCTTTCATACTTGTCTTTTGATTTAGCGTACTCTTTAATTATGATTTATTTTGTGAAACCACTCAGTAATTATTTGATTATATCCTATTTGACAACCATTATAGCCACTTTATTCTTCTTCATACATGGAAGATATTTCTTTACATACCAATATATATATCCTATAGTTGGTAAAAATTCCATATTTTCCCCCAATTTTTTTTTGATTCTTTCATAGGGGTTTATAGTGAGTAAACCGTAATTTTTTCTTGGTGAACCTTTCATTGAGGTATATTCATTTCCATTAATGAGTTAAATATATTTTCCCAACAAACATATTTTCATTCAATGTAAATTCTCTTCACATTTATTATAGAAATATTGGATTTCATTATGAATCATTTATATCCTCTGATGCCATAATTTATAGCCATATCTCCATGTTTAGAATAAATAAAACATATCTCAATTTTTTTTACCTCATATAATAAAGAAATTAATAAGATGCTTTCCTGATAGTTTTTCTTCTACATATGATAACTTTGGATTTTTGGCACAATACCATGGTGTATCCCATTATCAAACAATTGTATAATTTTGTATATACTTTTCTTTGAGAACCTTCACACCCAAATTTGGAATGAATCTTATGCTCAGATTCTATATTTTTATCTTTGTGTACTCAACATATTTATTCTTAAAAGGGAGGAGTTTTATTCTTTTCATTTTATTTTTCTGACCTCATCTCTAGATCCTTGATTAATGTATCCATGTCCTTCAATTGTGAATAATTGTTTTTCAACCTAGAGCCAAATTATTATTTTTTGAACTTTATCCTTTCTTCATGATGTGTTTTGAGAGGCATAATATTTTATTTCAGTTCATTATCTATGACCATTTATTCTATTATGTCTTATGAAATTTCTCTAGGTAGATTGCTTTGTCCCTTCATCTATTCATCCATTCTCATGAAATATCCATTCATTTCCACCTCAACTTTATTCATCCTTATATTCCCAAAAACCAAATCTTCCAATAATATACAATTCAATCAATGAGTAATCTCAAGTTGAAACACCCTATTATAAATGGGCGAGATCACATCTCATTTGCAGGATAAATATTCTTTGGGATAGTAGAAAGATATGTTTTAAACTTCTTCCAATGAATCAATTTCTATTTCATTCTTCATGATGGAATATAAATTTCTAGATTTTCATGCATCTTCCGAAATAAAGCTATCCAAATATTTATCACTAATATAAAATAGAATTAAAATATTATTTTTATAAAGATTTTCAAGATTATTCATCATATTCCTATTATTCATTGAATTTAATATAAGACAATATTCACTAGATTTAATCACTGATTTATTAATATGACTTGATTTATGTTCATCCCTTGAGTTATGATCAACAAAATTCTTTTCTCCTAGTGGTTTTCCATATGTTTCATCTAAAAAACACCAAATATCAAAATCACTAGAATAATTAATATTTTTCTTGAATACATCACTAGAAACTACACTTTTTAAGATTTTCCATGTCTCTATGTCCCAACATCATTCGTTGTTCTTTTTCAAGACATCATATCATTGAAAATATTCCATTATCTCTTCAACATAAGAATTTATAAATAAAAAATTATCCTTTTTTCATTCATAAAAGTTATTAATATTGAAAATTAGTATCTTTATCCTTGAATACATATACAAAACAAATCCAAAAAATAGATATTGAAGATTGAACATGAAGTTAGTCCCTTTTTTCCTTGATATAACTTACTGGGAATTAGTTGAATAAAATAAACCTAATAGGGGCTGCGTATGTGACAAAATGATATTTAAATATAAAATTATCCTAAAAAAATATACAATATTTGATAGCATGTACCAAAATAAACACTAATCATAAACAGATCATGATATACTGTATAAATATTATTATTTAAATATGACCATTAAAACCTAGTCATTAGTTTGGTAGTTATGAATAAGAATAAAATTATTATTAAATATATATATATATATATAATGTTTTTATTAATAAATGAATAATAAATCATACTTTAATTATCAATTGGTTGGAAATAAAGATACAATATACTAAAGGTAAAATATATATCTTTCATAAAACTATTTTTATGTGTACACTGTTTTTTAATATATTAAATTTATTAGTATTGATAGATTTTTTTAATAAATAAGTATATTATATATCCAATTTAATTAATTAACATTCCTATAATTATGGTTACTAGGAAAGGAACGATAATAAAGTCATTTTAGGCTAAAAATATATATTTTCTTCAAAAATGGTTTTTACTGCATTTTGTGTATGAATATTATATTTAATTTATGCCAATTATATAAATTATTTTTAAAAGATAGAAATAAATTTTTAAATAATCATTTATTAATAGTCTTTGGATATTTTTTTTGTATTTTTTTGACTAGATTGATTTTTGTGTGAATAGTGAATAATACTGATTTTTTCAAAAAAGTCAATTTTATTCTTTAAAACAAGAAATTTAATAGTAAAATTATATTTTGGATTTAGATATAATGTAATATAATATCACTTAAACTAAGAATAATATAAATAGTTCCATTGGATTAAATATTTTATTTTATTTTGTAACAAGTTTATTTTTATGTTTAAAAACATAATTATCTGAAAAAACTTTTTCATTGATTTATGAAAAATTATAGTAAAATTTATTTATGACACATATAACAATTGAAACCTAAAAAATATATTCCATATTCTAAACTTGGAGGTTAAAATTTATTTTATAGTTCAATTTCATTTTTTGTCATGTGAATCGTAACCATAGTAAAAATATGCCACCACGATAAATGAAAAATCAAGTTAATGATGGTAAAGATGTTTTTATAATTATTTACCGAGTTATTTCAACCCTTATCACCATATATTAAAAATGGGATAGTTTTTTCTACTTAAATTTGATTATGACCTTTATATGTTTTTAAATTAAAAAAATAACAAAGTGTCACTCCCTTTTGATAATATATCTAAAATGTTTTCACATGGATAAAAAGATGATATTTATGATTATAAATAGTTATTATTTATAGGAATAAATTATATTTCTAATATTAATTTAATTTTAGTTTTTAGATATAGTATAACTGGATTTAGCACTTACGCAACACCGAAAAAATACCTGTGTAAGAAGTATAAAAATAAAATAAATGATTTTTAAAATAGTAAAAGTAATAGATATTTGATGAATTATATATGAAAGTGAATTTTTTGTATAATTTTAATGTAATTATTGTCTAAAGATTTCATATTAATATTAAATTTTTATATTTATGCCTTTAAAGTCATGATATGTCAATAGTTTTTGGAAATATCTTAAAATGTTGTTTAATGTTTCAAAATTATTTATAAATCAATATAAAATTATAAAAAAATAAAATATTTACTATAGTGTAGGGAAAATTTTAAATTTTATAATTCATGATTCATTTATGTTCCACTTGGAATTTTTATAAATACTTTCATGAGCCATAAAGAGTGAACTATTTGTTACTTTAGTTAAGGTTAAACAGGGTTAACAAGGGGTTAAACCAAAAGGAAAGGTTTTAAATGGAACATAAACCTATCTAAATTTGAGTGGATGAATATATGTTGATATTATATTCTTTATATTAAAATATATTAATATTTATATCATTTTTACAAGTGTTTTACACAAAATATATATTAATATTTCATGTATTTACAATATTTCCACCCACCTTATAAAATGGAATATCCAATTTACTATTCCTCCAAACCTCTGAGAAATATATCTAAATAAAAACCCAATAAAATATATACCATACATACCTACCCAATTATGATAGATTTTTTCTCCTCAAAAACAACAATCTAACAAGGCTTAAGTGTAATCCAATGGATTTTTTCCAAAGAAGAGTTATAATTCATAAATAAATGTTTCATGATTATTTCTTCTCATACCTCTTTAAAATATTGTTATCAATTTTTTAATATTAACATAAGTATATTCCATGTACAAAAATGTTATTGTAATTATTATATAACCATTTCTCATCTCATTTTACCAACCTATGAGAAATGAAATCATAGCTTGTAAGACATGTGAACTACAACCCCATGAAGCAATGTATTTTTTTTCACCACCAGATCATATGGATGGAGAAATGATATACCACATGAATATATATGATAATAATTAAATAATTATTATTATTTAAATATAATATATTACTTAACTTCTTACCCTTTAATCCAATGGTGAAAAATAATGTCCCTCGTGCATACGTGTGGACTACCACCTCCAATAAGTGATGCAATTCATTTTTCATCCCCACCTTGAAAAGATGGTTCTAAGGATGGAAATAATGAATAAATATGAAATTTATAACATATTTATTATTATTTAAAATTAAAATATCATATAATTTATTTATTTTACATCCATTATAGAAAATAAAATTTTATTCATGAGTACGTAAGAAATACCATCACTAAAAAACGACATGTTTTATTTTTCATGTTCACCATACACGGTTGATACTAAAAGTTTAAATAACGTTTAAATATAATAATTATAACATATTTAATATTTTAGATTTAATGGAACCATTACTAATTTGACCATGTTTCAACAAACTGATGTTATTTTGAGGTTTTAAACCAAACTTCCTTCAAATATCAAACATTAACTTAACCTTTTTTTTAATTAAATAAAACATGAAAAAATAAAATAAATGGAATAATGAAAATTTAATTAACATTAAATTATTATTTAATCATGTTTAAAATTAATATTATTTTATTACTCAGGAGGGTATAAATATGAATGAAACATATCATGACTCAAGTTTGGAGGATTTCACATGTTAATTATTTTTCATTAAGACTCAATCCATGATCACCACATGTTTTCTTTTCTTTTTTAATTGTATATACTTCCATATGTATATATATTTTCATTTATTTACTAAAATTTTAGTCTTTTAAAAACATTTTTAAATTACTCTTATTCAATTTCATTATGATTTTAACATTACTAATGTTATAAGATATTTCATTTAAAAAAATACTGTAAAATTCTATAATCAAAATAATTATCTTCCATATCCATGTAATTTAAAATGTTTCATAATTTTTTTTAAAATATTTACAGGGGGATTTTTAACTATCATATAGTCTTTACAAATATTTTAAAAAGTAATGTTTTAAATGTTTTCTGTACAGGTCACTTTTGACTTATTTTACAAAAGTAAATTTTTTTAACGTATATGAAACTAATATATTTTTCCACTAGAATGTAATTGTAACATCCTGACCGTACTCATTGTCTTAAGAAGGGGGAGTCATGCCACTTTTAATTAAGCAACATTCCCAAGATTCTAAAGGATGTAAATAAATTCGGAGGGATTTAAGATTAAATTAGGGAAGAATTTTCTCTTAAGAAAAAACCAACCAATCAATAATCCACAACCTACATGATACATGTCAACAAAACAAGCCAACTCATATATTACCAAAATACATTTGACTAAACTAAGATGATCTCCCATTTCAAATACAAACAAGCCAAAATCAGAGTATAAACAATAAGACTACACAACATGACCCCAAATAACTAGGACACCATCCATAGCTCCACACCAAGCTCCATGCTCCAAGAACCACAACGTCAGCAAATAATCATGTCGAACTAGTAGAAAAATAAAATTCCTTACTCTTACCTGTGTCTCGGAATAAAAAATCTACGAAAGCACCAAAGTTCCAAAGCAGGGAGTGACTACACATACTCAATATTTTTTCCCCAAATGACTTCCCTACACACGCCAGTAGGATGAAACTATTATAACATTATATAAAACAGTTTATATAAAACATTAAATAGTGAAACATCTTACAACATGCCAAACATACCCTTACCAAGCCATAAAAATCAATGGAAAGCAACAAAATTCCATAAGGATTATCCCCATTAGGCATTATCACAATAATTTCCATATTTACAAAGAAACACACAATAAAGAAACCATTATAGTGGGACTTTCGCCCATCCCGTTCACCCCATTCCCAACTAGCAGTGCTTCCCAACCACTATTCAATATGGTGGTTCTTCCGACCGCTATCCATCACCTTTTATAGTGAGACTCCCCACCCACTTTCACATCTCATTTCAACAAGCCACAACCAAACATATAACCCAACAAGGCCACAACAACATGCAAATAACCATTTCCAGAACATGCCAAAGCACTTTAATAAATCACCCATTTATTGAAACCACCTATAAACCATTTTCCAAAACAAGACCCCAATTTAGTAAAACAACCTGTTTAATGAAAACCATTTTCATAAACCATTTCTTTAACCCAAACTAAGCAAAAAAATTTAAAATCTACATTTTAAAATTTAACAACATGAACATTCTATAGTAAAACCCCTTTCCCCCCAAAAATCAACAAAACATGACCAAATGGAACCATAACCAATTTTCACATTAAAATCTCAATTAATTTCAAGACGAAAAAATTAATTGTAACCAAAACCACATTTTCTAACCATGTGGAGTCAAGAGAGAATCCACCTACTATTAGGGTTCTAGCGAATTCAACCCTCAAGCAATCATGCCCCAAATCTGGAGAACGCACCCCCCAAACCAATCTAGATCCCCTTCCCTAAAATGAAAAGCCTTAAAATCAACACCCAAGTCAACCCCAACACTATATATACATGAAACAGATGTATATCTAGAAAACTGAGAGAGAGAGGGGAGAGAATACGTAGAGAAAACCAAAGAGAAACCAAGAGGAGAGACTTACCTGTGAGAATCCACCTTCAAACCCCCTTGAAAACCCTTAAATTTTCTTCCAAAACACGAGGGATAGAACCTACAACCATTGAAAACCCAAAATACCGAGTGAGGCCTGAGTGGGAGAAAGTTTGGAGTGAAATGAGGCACCCTAGAGGGAGCCTGAATTTAAAAACCTTATTTTTAAGTGGATGAATGGTTATCCCACATAGTTTTGCAAACCGTTTCCTAACTATGAGCATGATAATGCCTCAAGAGAAGGTGTATTCATAGTTTCCTCGCATAGTTTTTCAAAATTTGTGATGGTCATGAAAATCCCACTATCTCCCCCTTCATGGTTTCTTGGAGAACCGACATGGTCCCCCCTAACCGTGCTGAAACCATGTGCCCTTATAAAATCCTCCAAACATATTCAAAACGATTCCAAACTCTTCCAACCTCTTATAAACACATCATAATAACTTTAAACACATAAAAAGGTATAAAAATGCTACATACATCAAAATCAGGGGTGTTACATTCTCCCCACCATTGAACTTTCCATTCTCAGAAAGTAGTGAACTATTTCTCTACTGAAAGATGTTTGACCATTTCTCAACCATCTATTTCTTCCACTCCCAAGTCTTCTCCTAAATCTAACCATTTTTTTCAAAACAAATGAACTAAACCTATGATCTTACCACACAATACATTCCCTTGTCTATCCACAATCCGCAATGGCACATGCACCAAGGAAGCATCCAGTTCTAGCTCAACATGATCCCAACGAATCACATTATCATGATCTGGATGATACTTTTTCAACTATGACAAATGAAATACATTGTGCACTACACTAAACCATGGTGGCAAGGAAAAATGATAGGACACCTCTCCAATCCACTCAATTATCTCAAAAGACCCAATATACCTCGAAGATAACTTAAGCTACTTCCCAATCTGATGATGTCCCATCCTAAGAGAGATTCTGAAAAACACATGATCTCCCATCTCGAATGAAAACAATTGTCAATGATGGTCCACATACGATATCTAAATACTTTGATCCAACTCCATTCTCTTCCTTATCAACTTGATTTTCTCCATAGTCGCTTGTACAAGGCTCAGTTTGATCATTGATGTTTCACCCGTTTCTACCCAACATAGTGGAGAACGACACAAATGCCCATTCAAAGCATCAAACAGAGCCATATGTATCAAATCCTGATAACTGTTATTATAGGAGAACTCCCCCAATAGTAAATGATCCTCCCATTAACCACCAAAATCTGTCACACAATCCTTTAATGTATCCTCCAAAGTTTTTATCTTCCTCTTGGATTGGACATCTGTCTAAGGATGATACACTGTGCTCATCGTCAACAGTGTTCTAAGGGATTGCTACAAGGATTTCTAGAAATGGGATGTGAACCTCATACCGCTATCTAATACAATCAAAACTAGAACACCATGCCTCTTTACTACCTATCAGATATATATTTTGGATAGATCTTTGTTTCTTTTGGAAATGGGGAATACCCTGTTTGTTTAAGGTTCAAACATTCCAATCGGTTTCTAACGGGTTTATTTGTAGAACCAGAAACGTACAATGATTCTATATCCATTTAGAACTACTTTTCAAAGGTAGTCTTAAGAATTTTCATTGGTTGAGAGGATGGGAGTTCAGAATCATCACACCTTTTTGGGGAGAATTATTGCCTACTCTAGGGCTCTCTTATAGATTTGAGTTGTGTTCGTCAATACTTATTAATTTACCAAGCATGAAAATGAGTTTTGTCATTTAAATATTGTAATAAATGATTGATATGTAAAAGATTTAGAGAATATTTTATATGTATTTGTGGTTCTTCATCAATAGAGAATTATCTATATGAATTTGTGATTCTTAGTCAACGATATCCTTCCATACATTGTATATAATTCCCTTGGCCATTATGATGACCATACTGGTTTTGACGCCACTCAGTGGGGAACTTAAAGTTTAATGTCATTCAGAAAGACAATTTTTTTTAGAGGTGAGATCGTACCCATAGATGATCTACTAATGTATCCTTATTAGAAAAGGAATCGAACCCACATAGTTCGAGTGAAGAAGTATGAGATTTATGCATGAGTGATGGCCCAAAGAGAGATGTAATAATTACTTTTATTATCTAAGATCACGTGAGTCATTCTCAGTGTGAGAAACAAGAGGTATCAGTAAATCTGACGATTGTTCCAGGAAATATCTAGTCATAAGAAATGACGTGGGGCTTACGTATGTATATCTGCCCAGATTGATGAAGATCCGGACTTACATAAGGGAAGAAGCCGAGGAATAGGGTCCATAAAGGTATATGTGCTTTATGGAGATTTGGATACCTAACTTAGGACTTACTCCTGAGAATGATGCCCAAATAAGAGGGGAATTATGATTGGGATTTATTCCTAAAAAGGAAGACCAAATCAAAAGAAATTAATTTTTGGGCTTACTCTTGAAAAGGAGGCCCAGGTTAGGAGAAATTATGACTAGGGATTACTCCTGAAAAGGAGTCCTAGGCTAAGGGAACTTGAGACTTGGGGATTACTTCGGAGAAGGAGGCCAAAATCAAAATAAATTCTCATAATTCCTTTCAGATATGGAAGCCAAAAAAGAAACCATGCCAAAAATGGATTTGAAGAGGGTTCTGAAGGCTATATATTGAAGAGGAGAGATGAATTTGTAGATAGAAAGTGAATTGGAAGGAGGTGCGCAAGTCCTGGTCTGGTGTGCAAGTCTTGGTTACGCAAATATACTTGCGCGACATGAGTTCACTTGGGCGACATAGAACATGTAGGGTAATACTTGGTCGAGCCTTGGCTCAAGCCCTTAGTATTATCCCTAGATGCTCTCAGAATGGTGGCACACAAGTTTCCATGAGAGGACAAGGCGATGCACATGTGTCTTCATTTCCCTTAAGGGATGGACACTTAGGCACGCAAGTATTGATGATTTCTAATACTTAGGCCTTATTCTTCCTCTTTAGAGCTTCCATTATAGGTAAAGAATTACCTTAGAAGTTTTTGGAAGACTTCATAGAGAGACTTGGGTGACCAGAGCTTGAATATGAGTTTTGGATTTTTCTTCCCTGAAATGGGGGCACCACAGGGGTTATTTATAGGCCATCTGAGGTCCTTGGGCGAAAAATGAATAGGGCGCGCAAGTAACTTTCATGAACAATATTTGGAACACAAGTATACTTGCGCGACCATAAGGAAACTTGCGTGACCCATATTTAAAGAGTTCCTTATTCATGCCTTAGTCAATTTTTGATGTTCTTGAAAGGATGAATCTCTTTGGGCTTAAGGTATTTCCCTTCTTCATTTGTTAGACTCTGTGATGGAAAGGATCGTCACCAAAAGTCCCCCCTCAGAGTTGTATCTGAAAAAGGAAAGAGGATTTGACTCTGAGGTAAAGGAGAAAACCAAGGATTTTGGGCACGCTGGTTTTGAGCGCGCATGTATCGAGGCGCAGGTTACTACCCGTAGGGGTATGGCCTCACCGATAAATATGGGTGCCACTATTACACAAAGCACCCGTATTTCAAATAACCTCACTCTCTTCATGCAAGTGGGATCTTGTTCATGCAAGTTACTCGGATTTCTGCTCGTCTGCACTTCTGTTCATGTCACACTTCTGTAGTGACATTCTGACTTGCACGCCAATACTAGCGCCGTAAATCTTGGGCGACCGACATCGAATTGCGCGCCAAAATTATACTTGCGTGCCTTAATGCCTTATCTATTTTTTTCAAATTTATTGACAAATTTTATGAAAAAAAACTTACTTAAAATTCAATTATCTGATCTTTGTGAAGATTCAATGGCTACCAAAATAATTGGATCGGCTGATGAGCTGGCTAGCATACGGATTGATGACATGATGAAAATCGTTGGCCACGATTACTATGATATCTACGACAACACTCTCCCAGATTTGGCCAAGTACTTTAAGAAGTATCATCTCAATTTCCCAAAGAGCATTTACTTACCTTTATCTGGCCATGGTCATCTGCATTGAGTCAATGTTCCAGATCCAAATAACTACACTCCTGAGATGCAGCAAAAATTCTACCACTCTATGTTGGTTATGTTGTGCATTAAGAGCAGAAAAAATGGTGTGGAATTTCAAATTTTTCCTCCATCCCATTTTTTTGTAGATATGAAATTGGAAAACCCATGGGATGATATGTTTTCCACTTCCATTTGGTGGAGTGAAGACTATCATGACATTAGAAAAATATTTTAAAAGATTACTCTCTCCAAATGGATCATTACTTCCAATGCTCCATTCTCAAATCCATGTATCCATATTTGAAGTCTCTTGGATATAAATAGAGTCACTGTTTGATCAGAAGAAAATTTTTTCAGACCACACTCAAGAACATTCCTTTACAATTGTTCCAAGAAGAGCTTGTAACACTGCGTCTCTTATTGTATCCAGTTGAATGAATGAATTCTAGGAGACTGCTGATGAAGCTCGGGATGTCATAAATCAAATGAAGAGTTATATTGAAAGCCTCTTTTAATTATTTAAAAAGAGAAAAGACTCCATTATGTGGATGTCCTTTTATCTCTTGTGCATCAAGGGAAAACACTTTCACCTTCAATCATTTGTGCCTGCATTCTATTTCTACCTGCTTTAAATTTTTACCTAAGCTAATGGTCCTAGTCAGCATAGTTCGGTTTTTTTCTAGGGTGATGCAAACTACCCCACAAACTTCGCATCTTTTAATTGCTCAATATTACCTAAATCATAAAAAATGTATTTTTAGTGATCTGGGACTTGACTTTTGTTCAGAGTTCCCTTGTATTTTGTGGGCAGTTCAAAGTCATGCACACCGGACATAAAAAGGATAATGTTTAAGGTCGAATAGCTTTGAACGAATGGATTAAAATTGACTCAATTCCTTGATAATTTAACTGAAAACATGTTACCACATTCTTGTATGGGGGAAAACATGTAAACTATGACTTAAGAAATTTTGAATCTGAGGAATGATATGAAAAAAGGGATAAAAGGAATTAGAGGAAGTATTTCCTAAGAGTGATGTTACCACTATTTAACAAACCCATTAGGGGGTTGAATTATGTAGTGACAGTTAAGGGTATTGGCTGCAAAGTCAAATAATATCATCTTTTGGTTGACAGGTCTGTTATGTAGACTACTTATGCAAGGCCACCTAGGGGCACGTGCTGCATAGTCAGGAAGAAGAACTTTCAGAAATTATACTTTTCTATTGCTAAAATATAGTGAATTTTTTTGGAGATTCAAATTTTCCATTTCATAGAGTCTACTGTATGGAGATAAGTACTTGAATATGGATAGGATATTTCCAATAAATATTGTCATAGAATTGGATGAATGTCACTCCTACGAAGGTCTGACCCAAAATTAGGGAAGGAAAATATAAACCATAGACTTAACTACTTTTAGATCATGAAAAAAAGTATGGGACCAATATTTTAAGGATGGATATTTTTGTGGATCCATACATATTTTCATTAGGAAAAATAAGGACAAAAGAGGTTTTTCTCCCAATAATGAAGTTACCAATATTTGACAAACCCATTAGGGGGTTGAATTATACAGGGAAATTTAAGGGCATGGGCAGCATAGTCAAATAATAGCATCTTTTGGCTGATAGGTCCATTATGTAGAATACTTATGCAAGGCCACCTAAGGGCACGTGCTGCATATTTAGGCAAAAGAATACCCAGGTATCAGACATTTTGTGACCATAAGTCAAGAATAGGGTTATGGATATCTTCATGTATTTAATGTTAGGAGTATGACACATCAAAATGGGCATTGTCCAATGCATGATAGAGATACACATACCAATGCTAACCATAATCATGTTGTGGCTGGGTCCTGAATTGAGGTTCTTGACATCACTACGTATCCCATAAGGATTTGAATCAATCCATACGTAGTTCTTGAAATACAGTTTAATGTCAAGTGGGACGAGAGTGTAGGAGATCTTAGTTTAGGGTCATAGATCTTGTACCATAATGAGGAATACACATATAAACCTGATGTGAATGAATACAAGGGTTTTCATACCACATTCATGTTTTCACAGGGGGACTTTTTAGTCAAGGGACTGAAAGTGGAATTTGGGGTTAGGACCAAAGACTTTGGGATCGATTCGAGGGATGCTCGAACGTTCTTACATATCCCATAATTATGGGAATCAATCCATATGTAGTTCTAGAAATACCCAATGTATACATTTGGTTCGTACAAGTGAAGGGTGAAAGGGGACATTAGTGCAATGATGGTTTGATCCAAGATTAAAGGTTCAGGAATTGCCATGTATTAATTTAGTCCTTGGAATACGACATGGTTGGAGATCAATGTCAAAAATGATCCCCTCTTAGGTGAGGGTGTTAAAAACTGTGGTAGTTTATTGTTATACAAGACAAAAGTATGAATATTTTAGGGTCATATGCATGGACCAGTGGTGAACAATTTAGAATCATGTAGCTAAGACGTATTGCTATGCAGTTCAATGTCTTGCAGTGAGGACAATGGGGGACTGTATAGTTTAACACCATATATCAAGGAAGATGGTGAACCAATGTAAAGATATTGGTTTTGGGGGCGGCTTCACGAATCAACATCATATGAGATGGAGGTGAACCGTTGTGAAGATATTGGTTTTGGGATTTAACCTTAGGAGGTTGCCTATGTACCCAGCCTAGAAGGCAAGGATCAAAGTCTGCATAGTTTGATTGAAGAATGAATTGGTGATCGAGTTTTACTTGATGACAACGACCTAAAATGGTGTTGGAACTTATGCATGGTTAGCAGCCCAAAGAAGGTGTTATGGTTGAAGTTTACTCTAAGCTCACGTGATTCATACTCTGTGGGAGAAATAAGAGGTAGAAACAAACTTAATGATGCATTGTTTAATTTCATGTAGGAAATATAAGGGACGAGACACCATTTAATGTCATGTTGGAAAATAGAGGGATTGTGCTGTTTAAATTCTTGCAGTAAGGACTATGGGGGATGCACAATTTAAAGTCTTGTAGTAAGAACTAAAATAGATTAAGTTCATATGTATAGACCAATGCTGCATAGTGTAGCATCATGTATCTTGGACAATGAGAATGTACTTGTGTTACAAAAAATAAATCTTCAAGAATCTGGCATTGGTTGTAGTCGTAATTAGTTCTCCATTCATTGAGATTAATGAATAAGATCCATTGGAGTAGTCCTTATGTATTGAGTAAGGTCCTTCCCAATTTGACTCAGGGTTTGGAGGTTTCTTTCCCAGTATCTTTGGAGTTCTGAGGACCAATACCAATTATCCTTGAATGAATGAATGAAGACAAACTTTTTTGTTGAAAGCGCGTGATATTTGATTCTGATAGACTTCTATGTGGTGTAGGGTGCACAATATTTTTTCAAATAATCATTCCAATTCAACCAATTTATTTTGAGATTGTTCATTTGTAGATGACTGATCACAAATGGCTACTCTAAGCGAAGGTAATTGAACCTTAATGGGCAAGAATGCTTCTATTTCATATATCAATGAATACGGAGTTGACCGCGTAACAGTGCAGGTGGTGGTCCGATAGGCCCATAAAGCCTGAATTTTTTTTTCAGGACATGGTTTCTTATCTTTATCCACCATCTTTTGTAGTATGTTTGAAAGAGTTTTATTGAAGGGTTCTATTTGGCCACTGGCTGCTACATGATACTCAGATGAATGGTGTGATTTGATGTTGTATTCTTGATACAACTTCCTTACCTCAGATGAACATGAAATTGGTTCCATTTTCTGTCAGTATGGTATGAGGGACACCAAATATGGTAATGATGTTATACATGATGAAGCTAAAAATTCTTTTAGAACTAACTTCTTTGAGAGGTATTGCCTCTGTCCATTTGGAAAAGAAGTCAGTAGCAGTAAGAATATACTTAAATTTCTTGGATGTAGCTGAAGGGTAAGGTCCTTCTACATCCATTCCCCATGTGGAAAATGGCCATGAGTATTTACCTATATGAAGAAACTATGGGGGTTGATAGATGAAATTTGAATATACTTGGAATGAATGAGACTTCTTAGTGAAATCAACACAATCTTGTATCATTGATGGCCAAAAGTATCCAAGACTATGAATTTGATCAGAAAGACTATGTCCAGACTGGTGGGAACCATAGACTCCTGCATATATTTATTTCATGACAGCCATTGTCTCTTCACCATCAATACATCTGAATAGAATTCCATCAAAACATCGCTTGTAGAGAATTTTTTCTAGGTGATCTAGGCTATCATAAAGGCTAAAATTTACCACACGTCACCAGACTTGTTCTTTCCTGGCTTTATTAGGTTGGAGAGTTCCATTTTGAATGTATTCCCTGATAGGTGTCATCTATCATGTATTATGACCATATGGTTCAGAAATGGGACTAATTTCATTGATTTTCTTTGTTCTAATTTGAACATATGTTGAAACTGTACGACGGTGGGCAATACTGATGTTTATTTCGTACCGATTTTGATCTGCTAGAGCTGTGGATACATTATCTAGTGCATCAGCCTGAGCATTTTGTGATCACAGGACATAAGAAAAGTCGGTTATGAAGGAAATTCCGCCATTAAATCTCTAACATAATCATAAAAAAGGATTAACACTTAATTTCTGATGGCATAGTCCCCATTAACTTGTTTGATTACCAAGTCTAAATCACCTTTAACCTTTATGTGATTCACCTGTGCCTGAAGCTTCAAATCCAATCCTATGATGGGAGCTTGATATTCTGCTTCATTGTTTGTACTACCTTCCAACAATAAGAAGGAATAGGGTAACACTGACTTTTCTAGAGAAATAAGCACAATTCCTAACCCAACTCTGTTCATTTTAGGATCTTTCATTTTCTTTTCTATTGGACTTCTGGAAGCACCATAAAAATACATTTCCTATGTTTGAGGATTATCTTGAATAGATAAGACTTCCTCATCAAGAAGTTCAATATATAAAGATGTCTCTTCTACAGAAGGGTGTTCATCAAAGAAATTAGCCAGAGCTTGGCCCTTTATTTCCTTTTGAGACACATACTGAATATTAAACTGATGAAAAATAACTTCCCACCTTGTCAGACGTCCTGTAAGCATTGGAAGACTAAGGATAAATTTGAGCGTGTTATTGAGAGATACCAATTGGACCTCATAATGTTGCAGGTAGTGTCTCAATTTCTGATCTGCAAAGATTAACACCAGAAAGCACTTTTCAATACTGGAATACCAATTTTCTACCTCAAGCATAGTCCGAAAAATATAATAAATGCTGTTTTCATTCCCAGCATCATTCGTTTGGGCTAGGATGGCACCCAATCATTGCTCTAATGCTGTCACATAAAGAATAAGTGGTCTTACTTCAACAAGTGTCATTAAAACTAGTTGATTCAAGAGATATTTCTTGTGAATATTGAATGATTATTTATATTCTTCAGTTCACTAGCAAGTGACTCCCTTCTTCATTAATTTGGTGAAGGGTAAACATTTTCCTGCCATCTTGGCAATAAAACGCCAAATATAGGCCTAGTGTCCTTGATGTCCTCTCAATTCCTTCATATTTAGAGGGGGTGACATACCCAGGATTGACTTTTTCTTCTCAGGATAAACTTTGATACCACGATGGCGTACAAGAAAGCTAAGAAACTTTCATGAGGTTACCCCAAAAGCACATTTCAAGGGGTTCATCTTCAAATTGTGTTGTTGAAGTTTGTGGAATATGATTTCCAAATCATCCAAGTGATTAGAACATTGTTTGGATTTAACCACCAAATCTTCCACATAACATTCAACAAATTTCCCTAAAAATGGTTTGAAGATACGGTGTATGGTACGTTGATATGTTGCACCTGCATTCTTCAGGCCAAAGGGCATTACCTGGTAGAAAAAAACACCTTGAGGGGCTCTAAAGACTGTATATTCATCATCTTCTGGAGCCATTCAGATTTTATTATACCTATAATATCCATCCATCAATGAAAGTGCTTCATAGAAAACTGTTTTACCAATTAAGAGTTCTCTGATCGGAACTGAAAATCTTCCTTTGGAAAATGCCTATTAAAATCTCTAAAATAAATGTAAACTCTAATTTTTCCATTCTAATTTTTCACAGGGGAAATATTAGCCAACCATTTGGGATATTTAACTTCTCTGATGAACTTAGATTTGATAATCTTATCCACTTCAACTTCAATTTTGGAGGCATAAGTTGGGTGTGTTCTTCTTGCGGATTGCTTGAATCCTCGATGTTCTTCTGGAAAACCCAAATGATGAGTAGCAACATTAGGATCAAGACTTGCAATTTTTGTATAATTCCAAGAAAATATATCTAGATTTTTCTTTAAAAATGAAATATATATTCTTTTCTCATCAAGAGTCATGGACGCACTAATTAAAGTGGGGTGTGGATCTTATTTTGTACCCAGATTTATTTCTCTGAGTTATCCACAGTGGTAGAGATACCTTCTTCAAATGCTAGAGGAGAATCCCTGAGAACTTCCTCTTCTTCTTCTTCAATATGTGTTAATTCTTTTGTTTCTTCATTCGTAGTAGATAATGAAGTAGAATTTCCATGATCAGGAGAAAAGTTAAAATTTGAACATCTTGAAGAAGAGGCTACCATTTCTGACCCTATTAATGATGAAGGGTCTTCCTTGGGTAATAAATAGGCGACGATGGATAGATAATCAAAATCATCGTTCATCTCTGGCATTTCTATAACATCTTCTTGCCTGGTTGATGAAGTATAGAATTCAAGGATTTTAGCGGATGAAATGAAGACATCTCCATTTGAGCTTTCATCTTTTCTTGGTGAATCACCAATTTCTCCCATGCTATCTGGATTGGTTACTATAATTGACATTATGGAAGTTTCCTTAATAGTATTTGCATTTAGGTCTATCCTTTCAATTTGAATGATAGGCAACACATAATATGTACTCACATGTATGAATGGTTTTACTAGAATCTTTTCTAAACCATATGGAGCATTAATTTTAATTACCTCCTTTGTCGTGGATATCTACTTTTTCTCCATGTGATATAATTCCAACCCAATGTATTGAGATTAACATGTTTTGAATGGGGATTTATCACCATACAATGTCCCAATTTTACCATTGAAACAATATTTGAGACATTGATGGTATAATGAAGGGATATCCGCATGTTGATGTAACCAAGGTCTTCCAAGAAAGATGTTGAAGGCTGTGTCCTGACGAACATCCATGAAATCTGAATTGGATACAAGGTCTCCAAACTGAGTTCTAAGTGTAATCTCGCCCAGAGGCTCTTATTCATTTTTATCATATCCTTGAAACATCAAAGTTGAAGGAGGTAAATCAGATTCAGTGAGGGACAATCGATGAAGTGTACGAATAGGGATGAGTTTGTCTCCTAAACCATTATCAATGAAAGCTCGTTGAATGTCTACATCATTGACCCTGCCAGAAAAATACAAAGGTCTAATATTCCCATGCACAACATCATCTTCATCTTTATTTGTAAAAGATATCACTGCATGGCATTCTATAGGATCATTCTCTATATGGTAGAGTTAAGCCACAACAATTTCAGTTTCGAATTCCTGAGGACTTGACAAAGCCTCAATGAGTGCCTCCCGAAGATCCTTTGATAGATTCAAGGCATCCAGAATTGATAACATGGATGGTAATTGGGACAAATGTTTCAAGACATCATACTTTTGGTCCAAAGGTCTGCGTTTAACAATAAGAACCTGTGGTTTTGTAGGTTCCTTAGATGTTTATGCTTTGAAAGTAGATGCATCTTTTATTGGGGTAGGACTTTGAAATACTCCTCAATTTGGCAGATTAGATCGACTAGGTATACTTACTTGCTAAGAGGAAGAAGATGTAACCTCAAACCGATCCTCCAAAATAATTTTTCCAGGGCTGAATCTTCCATGTGTGGACGAACATTCTTGTTCCTGTTGTGCCTGCTGAAGGGCTCTACCACGAGTTTCTACTGCATATACAGTTCTAGCAGGGGTAGGATTAGAATAGTGGCTTCTAAAATATCCATGTCTTCCCCTGTATCCTTGACCTTTGGAACTCCCTCTAATTCCTCTATTTGATAGAGGGAACTTAGGCTCATCAAGATTGAAACTGTGATTGGCATACAGATCTGTTAAGAGAATCATGTTAACAGAACCAAAGATCATCTCTTCATCTGATGAAGACTCTGCCTGATTAGACAGTTTACCCTGTGCCGTTTGGTGGGGCGGTGCCCATGCTTTTGAAGTAGATGGCGTAAAATCTTCCAGAGTCAAAGACAACTTAGGCTTTTACATGAGCTCATCTTCTTCTAACTTCTCTTCTTTATTCGAATTGTGCCACCTCTTTAAATATTTTCTTTCTGATGAAGGGGGTTTTGTTGTGGCATTCATAGAAGAAGACAAAATTGGTTTCTTCAATTGAGTTTATAAAATGGAATGAGTTAGTTTGATCATTTTCCTGACCATAAAATCATCAAATTTTTGCACATTTTTCTTTTTTACTTTGTGCCACTCGCCTTTTTCTCTAGATCTGTAGTAGTAACACATGCTACCTGGGCTGAAGAACCTTTCAGTTTTACTTTTCCCGAGTCCACCTTTTTTTGCAAAAGGTCTTTGAAGACAAAACACTCTTGAATGTGATTTACCAACATCTGATGAAATGGGAAATAGTTGGTAAGGCCTTCATCTCCTTCCTTGTTTGTCATTATGGGCCTTGGTAACTGAACCAAATTATTTTCTAGAGCTGAAATGAAGTAACCAGGAAATTGTTCATTTCAGAAAGAATAAACTTTGTTCATTAACTCCTCAAATTGTTTTTGATCTTTGATCTCTTTAATCATATTGACGATATGACTTCTGTTGTTGACTCTTAGGAGGTGGAGCCCTTTGGTAATATGAAGGTTTTGAAGTAGAAGTAGCTATAGGTTCTTGTTTAAGTGTAACTGTAGCAGTATCTTCTCTACCCATTCTCCTTCCTGGAGCTGATATAATTACACGAGTTTTATCCTTAGTCTTTGTAAGAGAGTATTTGATCTGCTAGTCGATTGAAGTAATGTCTCGAAACCCTCTTGTGTATTTCACAGGAATCAACGGTGTGCATAATTCATTAGGAAAATTTTCCACATAGATTGGCAACAACTCTTCTTGAGGGAGTGCTTAGCTGAAGGAATATGTTAATACCTTCCGGTGAGCAATGAAATATGACACTCTTTCATTTTACCTTTGCATAAAATTGGTAATATTGAAAACATTCAACTTTGGCAATGTTGAGCAGAATTGAAGAAGGAATCGTTGACAGAGATCTTCCCACCCAGTAATTGACTGAGACTGCAAACTTGTATACCAGACAAAAGCAGACCCTTGTAATGACTGCACAAAACATCTTAGATTAACTGCTTCTTGTTGTTGAGGAATTCCCATCATAGGATTAAAACGAGAAACAAAATGTGTTAAGTGTTGTTCTGTGTCTCCCAAACCATTAATAATTGGGATTGTGGTATTCGAAAAATTTGATGGGGGAGGAATTGCATCAACCCATTCAGGGTAAGATTTATTTTCCGGTTGAACATGTGCACGTTTTCCTTCCATAGCTTCCAACAGAGCTATTAATGACTCAATAGTGGTTATTAAATTTTGAGAGACATCTGGTTGAGTTTTGACCTGAGAAGGTTCAATAACTAGAGTTTGGACAGGTGTGGTGACTTGTACTGCAACTGATGGTAGCACTACCGGTTGTTGTCACACATGACCCATAGGATTGGACCTGTGAGGGTGTACTTATAATGGAGGATATTATAGATCTATCCCAGTAACTACAACGAATCCATTTGACTGACTGACTCCATCACTCTTAGGAGGAAGTCTACCTTGAAGCATTTCTACTTTCAACCTCCTTAACTCCTTCATTTCTTCCTCTTGTTGTGAAAACCTTTTCTCTAGTGAGAGTGATTGGCCTTCTCCAGAGGTTGGGTGGGACATAACTTGACTTTTAACCATGTCCTTGGCATGTGCCTTTATGTAGTATGGAAGAGCATTTCCCGAGGGAATATCTTGCCTTGGGGTAGCCCTCTAGCATCTAGTACACAGACCTTATTCATTTATTTCTGTGTGTACAACTTCTTGAACAAGAAATTCTTCATCTAAATCCCTTGAGTGAACCTCATGTTCTAGAGGATCAGCAACAACGAAATTGATGACATTTATTGATGTATAACACCTTGCATCCCTTCTATCACAATTTTTGCGATACTATCTTTTTTCATGTCATTTATGAGACATTTAATTTTGTTGATTTTATCCCTCATGAACTTCTTGAGGAACAGTAATTTGGAGGGAATCCCCTGATAATTTGTCTCTGCGTTCCTCTTGTGGCTTCTTCCCTAATCGAGAAAAGACTGAATTTCGCTGAGGAAGAGATTGAGGATTGAAAAAGTCCCCAGTCTGGTGGAATGGGGTTGTTCCTGTTGTTCCTTCTCAACTCCTCAAATCCTATTTGTTGATTCTGAGGGTTGGATTAAAAGAGTCCCTAGTTAGGAAAGGTGAGTTGGTTCTTGAGCTTCTATATTTGAAATGTTTTTAAAAGCACTCCTGATCTTGCAGACTTTAGTTCAGAAATTAGCTGGATGCATCAACCTAAATCCACTCAAATCACCAGGCTCAAATGATCATTGGATGATTTATGACACTTTTTTCACCTGATGATGTGCATGCTCTAAATGAGTAGTTTATTCGATGTTCTCATTTTCATGATGAAAGAGTACTTTGACAACTTATTCTTTGTCTGACTGACTTTGAGAAGAACTAGTTGAGGCATGTTCCTGAGCAAGACTTTGATTACACACAAAACCAATTGGCTGTGGCAGGCCATGGTCAATAACATTTCATGAGACCACATTTGGTGGGATTTTTTGACTGGATAGTACATTGAAATGCAGTGATCCATGTACAACCCATCCCTTGATATCAATACCAAATGAGGCATTGGTAATTAACTAGGGCAACCATTATTGTGCACAAAATCATGCACGCTGAAGGTCTCTCTGCTACTTTTCAACCTTTGGATATCAGGAAACTGAGAGAG
This sequence comes from Viscum album, assembly GCA_963277665.1. Classification (NCBI taxonomy): domain Eukaryota; kingdom Viridiplantae; phylum Streptophyta; class Magnoliopsida; order Santalales; family Viscaceae; genus Viscum; species Viscum album. The sequence continues at coordinate 4,294,810 of OY728136.1, forward strand.
ATTCCAAGTCAATTTGGCATTTCAACCCTTCGATTACCTTGACATGATTTTGATATTCATCATAAGATAATATTTTCTTTTTCATGTGACAGAGAGTTTTCCATATGTTGAGAAAAATATCATTAATACAATCTTCCATCAACATTTCTGGAATATCATACTGAGAGTCAGACAAAGGACAAAACATGACTGATACTTCACCTTTCACCAGTTGTTTTCTCATATTCAACACTTCCTCCTTATAATTCAAGGAAGATTCTTCTACCTGATTAGACCAATGCTGGTGCTTCTTTTTTGCTTCATCAGATTCATCAATATTGGTAGATAATTAATTTATCATACTAGAAGATGAATGACCCAGGGGTGGTTCAGAGAATGACCTACACCCCGGGCTATCTTCTGATTGAGAATGCATTTCACCTAATAGCGGTAAAGCATCAAACATTACTAGCTTCACATTTTCAAGTGCCTCAAGATAAGAGGACTTTACCTTTACTTCATTATCCTTTAAAGAATTTTCCAGGCAATGTGAATTACTACTGTAGAGAGGACTTTCATAGCTAAATTCATCATCATGGAAAGGACCACCATGGTGGGTTACAACAAAATATGAAGCCTTTTTCTCCTTGATCTTCTGGCCACATAGAGGGTTATTGTGGCTCTCATATAATGATGATACTTCAAGATAGACCAAACTGTTCTAATGCAAGCCTTCATGAGGAAATATATGATGAATACCTTAAAAACTTTTGTTATTAATTCCAGAATCTGGAAATGAGAGAGTAGAATGTTGAGTTGCAACAGACAATTGTCTGAGGGATTCAATAACTCCAGCATCGAGAAAGGCCTTATAGCAGATTGGATCTTGATTTATCGACTGTACTGAACGGGTCTTTTTCTTACACGCCTTCTTACTCACATGAGGAACCACTTGTTGATGAAAGTGGTTATTATGAGAAAATGTATGTTCCTGTTTAGGAGAAATGGTCGGGTTAGGCTGACTATCTCCATTCAAATCGGGTGTATGTGACTGACTTGATTGTCTGTTTGACATGGGGGAGTATGCCCCACAACCCTCTTGGACTGTGACAGAGGTGTTTATCTGTTCTAGAGTGATATGTTGATGTGTCACTCCACTGGTAGGGACATATTTGTATTTATTTCCCTATTATTCTACTGATGTTGTTATAATATTCTGACAGGCCTCCAGAATATGGGTTGGTATTTGCTTATTCTCTTTCATCATTGTCAGAATGTTCCTGGTGACCTCAGCTGCCTGAACTGGAATATACATCCATTCCATGCTTGGAGTAGGTGTTTATTCTTACTCCTTTCCTCCTTTTCCTATCTATGAATTCAAACAGTACTCATGTGTGGGGGTAGAAAATTGTGTCTGCCTCCTACTTATCATTGAAGCTTTCTAATTGACATCTCAAGGTGCTACCAAACAAGACTGTTGGTTTGCCTGATGAATTTCATGTGTATATGCCTACCTATAATACTCCTCCAGAATTTCCTTTTGGGATTGGTGTGTTACTTCTAGATGAGTCTGCTGGTCAGTAACATCAGGATGGACGAGTGTATATTCCCGCTCATTGTTTGCCATCAAGTTTGCTTGAAGGACTTCTCCGGAAGGGGAAGAAGTAAGAACCTGCTCCCAGTTGACTGGATTTTACCTCCGACAGTTATTCTTGTATGCTAGGGTCTTAGGAACCTGAGCCGAACCCTAAAAGGAGATACCCTCATCATGTTGAGGGTGCATTACCACACAAGTCTGGCGATGATTATTGATGGGAGCCCTCAGGAAGGACTCTTGTCTTATTCAATTAAGGCCTTGAGTGACCTGCTCATTCAACTCCCCATAATATGGGAGATAATGGTGATTGTGTTCTAGGGATAACGACTCGAAGCTATTGGAGATGGTGGTTGGCACCACCATCTTCTTGATCACTGGTCGTCGCTGTCCAGACAACCAGGGTGAATTGTTAACTTGGAGGGCCTGTCGAGCGGCCTCCAGTGTTGGAATGGTATGGTGTTGATGGTATTACTTAAACAATTCATTTGAGACCTAGCGTTTAAGATGGTGAGTAGGTGATGTCATCCTCAAAGTGGATGAGGATCCAGCAGGAGTAGCAAACGAGGCATTCACTAGTGTGAATTTTAAAGAAGCCATTTTTGTAATGAAGAGAGATCTTGGAAAAGAGTGACTGTTTGATTTAACAGACATAATCAAGATAAGTTTGGAAACTACATCTTTTTTATGAGCACATATGTAATTTATTTCTTTGTTGGACCTCACATTAAGTTAAATCGGGGCCTAAAAAATAAGTAAAACATCATTTAACTTGGTTAAGGATTCACATCAGGTTCACCATTTTTGTATCTTCTAGAAATGGGGAAGACCTTTTTTGTTTAAGGTTCAAACATTCCAATCGGTTTATAATGGGTTTATTCATAGAAACATAAACATCCAATGATTCTATATCCATTTGCACCTAGTTTCTAATGGAAGGTTCTCATTAGTTGTGGATTGATGAGGCTTAAGAATTTTCATTGGTCGAGAGGATGAGCGGTCAGACTCATCACACCTTTCTGGGGGGAATTATTGTCTACTTCGGGACTCTCTTATAGATTTGAGTTATGTTCGTGAATCCTTCTTAATTTACCAATCATGAAAATTAGTTTTTATATTAAATCTTGCAATCAATGATTGATATGTAAGTGATTTAGAGAATCTTCTATATGTATTTGTGGTTTTTCATCAATAGAGAATCATCTATATGAATTAGTGATTCTTAGTCAATGGTATCTTTCCATACATTATATAGTATTAAATTGGTAATTATGATGACCATACAGGTTTTGAAGCCACTAATTGGGGAACTTGAGGTTTAATGTCATTTAGAAAGACATGATTATTTTAGAGTTGGGATCATACCCGCAGATGGGCTACCTACGTATCCTTGTTAGAAAAGGAATCGAACCCACGTAGTTTGAGTGAAGAAGTATGAGATTTATGCATGATTGATGGCCCAATGAGAGATGTCATAATTACTTTTATTCTCTATGCTCACTTGAGTCATGATCTATGTGAGAAATAGGAGGTATCAGTAAATCTGACAATTATGCCAGGAAAGACACAGTCATATGAAATGATGTGGGAATTATGTATGTATAACTGCCCAGATAGATGAAGATATGGACTTACTTCAGGGAAGAATCCCAGGAACAGGGTCCATAAAGGTATATGTGCTTTATGGAGATTTGGATACATAACTTAGGACTTACTCTTGAGAAGGATTCCAAAATTAGAGCGGACTTATGATTGGGTTTTATTCCTGAAAGGGAAGCCCAAATCAAAAGAAATTAATATTTGGTCTTACTCCTGAAAAGGAGGCCCAGGTTAGGAGAAATTATGACTGTGGATTACTCTTGAAAAGGAGGCCAAGGATAAGGGGACTTGAGACTTGGGGCTTACTCCTAAGAAGGAGGCCCAAATAAAAAGAACTTCTCAACATTATTTTCAAATATGGAAGCCAACAAAGGAACCATGCCACAAATGGATTTGAAGAGGGTTTTGAAGGATATATATTGAATAGGAGAGATGAATTTGAAGAAAGCAAGTGAATTAGAAGGTGGTGCGCAAGTCTTGGTCTGGCGTTCAAGTGTTGGTCACGAACGTATACCTGCAAGACATGATTTCACTTGGGCAGAGGAGAACCTGTAGGGTAATACTTGGGTGAGCCTTGGCTCAATCCCTTAGTATTAACCCTAGATGCTCTCAGAAGGGCAGCACACAAGTTTCCATGAGAGGACAAGGTGAAGCGCAAGTGTCTTCATTTCCCTTAAGGGCCGGACACTTATGCACACAAGTATTGATGAGTTATAATAATTAGGCCTTGTTATTCCTCTTGAGAGTTTTCATTCCAGGTAAATAATAACCTTATAAGTGTTTGGAAGACTTCAAAGAGAGACTTCGGTGACCAGATCTTGAATCTGAGTTTTGGATTTTTTGTCCCTGAAATGGGGGGCCCACAGGGGGTATTTATAGGCCATCTGAGGTCCTTGGGAGAAAAAAGAATAGGGCACATAAGTAACTTATGCAGCCCATATTTGGCATGAATGTATACTTGCACGACCATAAGGTAACTTGCGTGGACTATGTTTAAAGAGTTATTTGTTCATGCCTTTGTCAATTTTTGATGTCTTTCAAAGGATGAATCTATTTGTGCTTATGGTATTCCCCTTTTTCATTTGTTAGACTCTGTGACGGAAAAGAGCATCAACAATCCTCCACCACATGAGATTCACAAATTTTGATGATATGGGGAGACTTTGTGAGCCGATCCACAATCACCCATATAACATCGTGTTTCCTGACCGTTCTTGGGAGACCCGTCACAAAATCCATTTCTATTTGCTCCCATTTCCACATTGGGATAGGTAATAAATACAACATGCCTACTAGCCACTGATGTTATACCTTGACTTGCTGAAAAGTCAAGCATCTCGAGGCAAACCCAGCCACCTCTCTTTTCATACCAGCCCAAAAAAACAACAATTTAATATCCTTGTACATTATCTGAATTTCAGGATGGACAACCCACCTGAAATAATGATAAGACTTTAGAATCTCCTCCAAAAAACCACTAATTCCACCATCTAATTATGAAAACCCAATAATGAATTTCCATTCAGTTACCAGTTCTAAATGGTTTCCCCACCATTGATTTTCAACCTCATCACCATACATTTAGAATAAGATGCCTAGGCCTCTTTCAGAAAACCATCTTAGTCTAGAACCAACAAAACCAGAAAGAAGGCTGCTCTGTCACCCTGGTCCTCACATTCCAACAGCATGTCGGCTATAACCAACATCAACTACCACTGATCTGATACCTACTTCACCACTTGATCATATGATTTCCTATTTAATGCATCCTCCACCAAATTTTCTTTACCCGGTGTGTACATTAAGTCGAAATAAAACATCGGGAGAAATTCCATCCATCTCATTTTCCTCATGTTCGAATATCTCTTTGTGAAAATATGCTATATGCTCTTATGGTCAGTAAATACTATAAATTTCTCATCGAAGAGATAATGACGCCACATCATTAAAGAATGAAATAATACTACTAACTGCAAATCATGTGTTGGATAGTTCTTTTCATGAAACCTCAACTACCATGATAAATACACAACCATATGATCCTCCTACATGAGAACACACCCCAACCCTGATCCCGATGCGTAACAATACACCACGTACCCTTTCCCTGGTTCTGGAAAACTAAGATTGGTGCTGATGTAAGGAGACCCTTTAACTCTTTAAAGCATTTCTGGCACTACTCATCCCATTTAAATGAGATATCCTTCATTGTAAAAGCTGTCATCGGTGAACCCAATTATGAAAAATCAAAAAAAAAAATGTTGATAATACTCAGATAGACCATGGAAGCTCCATATCTCGAAAACATTATTTGGAGGTTGCCATGAGATAACAACCTCTCTCTTTTCCTGATCAACTAAAACACCTCTCTCAGAGATAACATGGCCAAGGAAACAAACTTCCTGTATCCAAAAGTCACACTTTGACAATTTAGAATACGACCAATGATCCCTTAAGATCCCCAACACTATCGACAAGTGCTGCTCATGCTTCACCCTTGTCCTCGAATACACCAGTATATCACCAACAAATACCACCACCAAAGAATCCAGATATCTCTAAAATATTCGATTCATCAATTCCATGAAAATCATTAGTGAATTCATTAGACCAAAGGGAATGACTACATACTCTTAATGGACATATCTACTTTTGAAAGTTATTTTCAGAATATCCCCCTTCTTCACCAATAATTGGTGATACCCTGACCTTAGGTTAATCTTGGAGAACCACTGAGCTCCCCTCAACTAGTAAAAAAAATAATCAATGCATGGAAGTGGATATTGGTTCTTTATCGTATCTTGATTAAGTCTATGATAATCGACATAGAGGCTCAAGGTTTTATCCACCTTTTTGATAAACAAAACTGGAACTTCTCACAGAGACATGCTAGCCTAGATGAACCCTTTGTTTTCTAACTCTTCTAAACTGCACCATTAATTCCTAAAATTCTTCCCGTTCCATTTGATAATATGGAAGTGAGATAGAAGAGGTCCCTAGAAGGAGATAAATCATAAACTCCACTTCTCTCATAGGTGGAAAACCTAAGAATTCTTCATGAAATATATCCATAAACTAACCCGAAATAGCTGGAAGAAGACTTTGCTCAACACCTTCCACTAATGCCAATGACAAGGTCTCTAACTGATATGAGATCGTGTCAAGAGTTGGTTCCAAAAAATCTGTTTCACCCTGATTTTCACTCTTCTCCCCTTTAAATAGATGTCTAACGCCATCCTTTGTCACAAAACTAACCGTTCATGCATAGAAATTGACGTGGGCCTTAAACATTTCCAACTAATCTATTGATATTATTTATCATAAGCATCCATCTCAAGCACTAAGAAACCCCACATCAATTAGATTCCATCCAAAACCAAGAAACACACTCTACATAGGAATGATTGAAACTCTCTTTGACCTAGAGAAGTTTTTAGTTTCAAAATAGAGGGCATCATTTCCACGTGTAAACCCAAAAAATCAATAATTTTGGAAGAAATAAAATAATGTGAATAACCCGTATCAATCAAATCGTACATCAATGTTGAATTTAAAAGAATCGTAACTTGCATTGTGGATGGTCTTGACTAATCATCCATAACCACCTGCTCATCTCCAAAAAAATGATTACTTTCCATACACTGCTCTTTATTACCCTACAGAGGTGTCAATGTATTATGAAAATCACCATGACCCACATTACTCTACTACTGAGGGGTATGCTGCTACCTCCATCCCGTCAAGGCATAAGACCACTGTCACCCCTGAGGAGTGTCACAGACACCCGATGTTGGAGTATTCCGACAATAATTCTATAGATACCCCATATTATTACAATTATGACATTCTTGAGGTTGTTCCCTACAATCCCTCTTGATGTGGCACACAGAACCACATTGAAAACATCTTGGATTACTTTGAGGCTTCAGATGAAGATTCATCGATCCTGCCATCAGATTCTGAGCTGTACTCCCACCCTAGAAATAAGTGTCCCTCTTCTGCTTTAACCCAGCGTTTGATTTACCACTATTTCCTATGGGTACCCTCATACTTTCCCATTATGTATCCCCCACAAGATCCCGCTCATCTACTATATCTCGGTTCACCATTTCTGTGTAATCATGTATACACCGCACCACTATCTTGGAATGAATTTCATGGTTCAACCCAACTTCAAAAATTCATTCCATCTACAATGTAATACTCGCCACCTCGGGTGAAAACAATAATAAGGTCATAAAATGTGTCTCATATTTCATCACAACCATGTTTCCTTACTTCAAACTGAAGAAATCCATTAAATGTTGAATCCTGAACTTATGGGGGTAGAATTGTTTATTAAACATTTCCTAAAACCCATCCCATGTCACACTTTGGTTCTTCCTAGCTTGGACCACCAGATCCCACCACTAAAGGGTAAGATATTACCATATATACATGGATATTTTTACTTTCAACACTTCTGGTGTTCCCAAGAAGTCAAATATCAGATTTATTCTCTTCATCCATGCTTCGACCCTCTCTGGCTCTGAATCACCCCTAAAGATGGGGGGATTCTTCCTTTTAAACTAAACCACATGATAAATATTCCTTGGTTTACCCAGTTTACTCACAATTTCCATATCTTAGAAATCTTGCACTATACTCTGTACTAGTTGCTGGTTCACCTGGGGCTCAGGTGCAACCACATTTTCAGAAGCTTCCTCTGGTTGGTCTCTACGACACCTACCCAGTTCCATTTCTATCAATACAAATACAACCATAAGTCTAACTCCCTTAACATTAAAGGGTGTAAAATTATCAAATTCAATTAAATAAAAACTATCACAACAAGTATTTACAAAAGTTTACATTTTCCTTGTTTCATTATTTTGAAAAATCTACCATGATTTGAAAATCTGCCCTTTTTTTAAAATTCCACTAGTTTCTATGTTCCAAATCCATTTATTTTGAAACCCAATTAAGATGTCCAAAATCCATGCATTTATATCACACTATAAGTCATTATACCCCAATGAAATATGCATTCTAGTGGGAATTCATTTCTACCAGGCATTCCATTCTCATCTCATTAGCTACACCCACAATAATGAGATATCAAATTCCTATAAGTGTCTCCAAAAACATATTTACCCAACTCCCTGGTAACTTGAAGTTCAACAAAAAGGGTTAACCACTTAATTTTATGATTTAAATTTCATATTATAACAATCCTATACCTTGCTACCATCCCGAACCAAGGAATATGCCAAGAACGAATGTCAACACTAAGACCAATGATCAACCCCAAAGGATAGAACAAATATTCTCAATTAAAATCCAAGGACCGAACAAAATGATACCGCTTGTAACATCCCACCATACTCATTGGATTGAAAAGGTTGAGGAATTCTATTTGTCCTTAAGTGACGTTCCAATGATGCTAAAGGATGGAAATAAATGCTGAGGGCTTCAAGAATAAATTGGGTAATGATTTTTCCTCAAGAAAAAACCAACCAACCAATATTCCACAACCTATGTGATGCATGTCAACAAAACAAACAAACTCAGACATTACCAAAAGACATCTAACTAAACAATGACGATCCCATATGCCAAATACAACCAAGCTAACATCAGAGTATCAAAAAGAAGTCAACCCAACAATACCCCAAAGAACTAGGACACTATCCATAGCTCCACCCTAATCTCAATGCTCCAAGCACCACAACGTCACCAAAGCATCACCCCCAACCACTAGAAAAATGAGATTCCTTACTCGTACATGTTTCCCAGAATACAACATCTCCAAAAGAACTAATTTTTCAAAGTAGGGGGTGAGTACAAATACTCAGTAGGTTTTCCGCAAATGACCTCCCCACACATGCCACAAGGATGAAACTATTAGAAAAAAAATATAAAACACTTTATATAAAACATTAAATAGTGAAAAAACTTACAACATGCCAAACATACCCTTACTAAGGCATGAAAAACAAAGGAAAGACACACAATTTGATAAGAAATATCCTCATCATGCATTAGCACAAAAAATTCAATCATTGAAAAGAAAAACACAATAAAGAGACAATTATGGTGAGACTTAAACCCATCCCATACACCCCATTCCCAACTAGTGGTGCTTCCCAAACACTATTCAATACAGTGGTTATTCTGACCACTATCCTTCATCTTTTATAGTGAGACTCCTTGGCTATTTTCACATCTCATTTCAACAAGACACAACCAATCAGATAACCCACCAAGGCCACAATAACATGCAAATAACCATTCCCATAACATTCCAAACCACTTTAATAAATCACCCATTTATTAAAATTACCCTTAAACCATTTTCCATTCAAAACCTGATTCCATAAAACTACCTCTTTATTGAAAACAATTTTTATAAACCATTTCATTGAACAAGGCTAAGATTTTTTTGAAATCTACATTTTAAAATTTAATAACAAGAACATTCAACTGTAAAACCCCCCTTTCCCAAAAAATCAACAAAACATGACCAAGGGGATTTCTAACCAAATTTTCACACCAAAATCACAATTAATTTCAAGCCAAAAAAACTAATTGTAACAAAAACCACTAGTTCTAACCAAGTGGAGTTTAGAGGTAATCCACTTACCTTTAGTGTTCCAGCAAATTCGACCCACAAGCAACCGAGCAACAAATCCAATGAACGCACCACCGAAACCACTCAAGATCCCCTTCCCTAACATCCACAATGAAACACATCAACAACCAAGGAAACAAAAACACTATAACAACATGAAATAGATGTATATCTATAAAACTGATAGATAAGATATAGAATACCTAGAGAAAACCAAAGAGAAACCAAGAGGAGAGAGTTTTCTTGGATAAACCACCTCCAAAACACCTTAAAACCCCTTATATTTGCTTCTAAAACGTGTAGAAGAGATCATAAATCTTTTGAGAACCCAAAATCCCAAGTGACGCTAGAGTGAGAGAATGTTTGGAGTGAAATGAGTCACTATTGAGGGAGCCCAGATTAAAAACCCAATTTTTAAGTGGTCGCACAGTTTGGAAAACCGTGCACTAACTGTGCGCATACCACTACCTCGAGAGAAGGGGTCGACATGGTTACCTCACATGGTTGCCTTGCATGGGTTGGAAAACCATACGCAATCCATGTGAAGCTCACTATCTCCCCATACACGATTTCCTAGAGAAACTGCACGGTTTCCCCTAACGGTTCTCAAACCGTGTGCCCTTAAAAAAATCCTCCAAACTGATTCAAAACCATTCCAAACTCTCCTCACCTCTTCCCAACTGATCCCAAGAACTCTAAACACATAAAAAGGCATAAAATAAGGCTACATATCTCAAAATAGGGGTGATATAGTAATTTATTAATTATAACTAATAACATACAAGTTTCCAGGGATTATCAAAGAAGATACTTTCCCATTGTTACATTAATTTTTAGTTTTTAAATGTTTTCAAATGAAAAGGATATATATTCATGTTTTTATGTAATAACTGAAAGTGGTTTTTTCTTATGAGATAAAATTATGTTTTATTTTGGTTTTTATGATGAAATGTTTGTGTTATAATTTTTTTTGTTTTCTAGATAAGATTAAAAATTATAGTTATCATTTTTTTGTTTTCTTGATATGAAGAAAAGGGAAAGTTATTAAATGATTTTATTTTAAAACATGACACTTTGGAGTTATTTATGAAAGTGGGAATGGGGTGTGAACCTAAACCCTTTTGGTACTATGTCCATTATATGATATTAGGTACATTAAATACCTCTAATGAATTGAGTAATGTGATGATGTTAACTAATGCAAGTTACACCTAATAGAATGCGGAATGAGTTAATTACTCATATGAAGTGATAAAGTTAATTGATGTAAGTTACTCCTAAGAGAATTTTGAAATAATCCAATTAATTTATTACATGATTAAATTATGATTACATAATTTTCTTAGATATTTTATCTATTCATTAAAATTTATTTTCATGGATTTTTTTTTATTTAATAAGGTAAGAAATGATTTTATATTTTAGAGTAATGTTTATAATATTATAAAGGTAAATGATTTTTTTCATATTAAATACTTCATGAATTATAATTTTTACTCTATGATTTCTTATAAAAAAATTTATGATAACATTTGTATTTTAATTTTATTTCATGACAAGGTAAATTATTATTTTCATCTCAAAATTTTATTATGTAAAAATAAAATATTTCTTATAGATTTTCATTAATTTGAAATGAATTAATAAGTTTCATTTCTTTTTATATCCCTTAATAAACTTTTTGTACCCATATAAAGTTTTTAAATGTATTTAATAGGGATTAAGGATGATTATGAACTATAAAAAGGTCTATCATTACATTATGAGGATTCTTCTTAAAATAAGTTAATGTGTTTTCAGTGGAATTTGAGTTAAAATTGTAAGAGTCATTTTATTTTTGTAAAAAATGAATATTTTGGGGAAGTTTCCACATTATATTGTAATGGTTTTATTTGTAAGAGTTATAGAATAAAAGAAAATTAAAATGTAATAATGTTCAACCCCATTTATAAATCTTGAAAATAAGGGTGAATTAATTTACATGGAGTTATATTTTGTATCCAAGGAAAGTACTATATAAATTTAGAGGCTATGATGATTTATATGAGGATATTTTAAGAGTTCTAGATACTATAATGGGTTTATAAGTATAAGTTTGATCATTTATTTAGATTCATAGATACCTATTTTTAGGATTTTTCTGATGAGTGTATGTGGGGGAAATATTTATAGCGATTTAATAAATGTTTGACGTATATGTAAACCTGATGTTTAATCTATGTTGTAATGAAAATATTATTTGAGGAATAATTATTATATATTTTATGAAGATAAGTTTGAAGGTATTGATAAATTTTAAGGTTAAAATGATCTTTGATATTGAGTTAATTATGGTTAATTGGGATGAAGGTTTATTACAATTTGGGAACTTCTGTTTTATCATGTAGATAACCATATGATTAAAAACAATTTGTGGACTATGTGATTAATGTTTATTAAAATTATGTTTAATATATTTTTCGGAACACAATATGATTAAATTAAATGGAAATATTTTTGGATAAGATATGATTTTATTTGATTAATAATGATTGATTTTAATTTTGGAAGCATATATAATTTTATTATTGATTTATGATGATTCAATTTATTTATTGACAATATTATCATAATTTAGTTAATATATGATTAGGTAATATACATTTTTGTTATGTGTTTTTTTAGATGTTGATGTTGTTTGAAGATAAACATTAAATTGATCTCTGAAGAATATGAGATCAAATTTTTCTGATTATTTGGTTTTGAACCTTTTTAGGAATATTTCTAATAATTTTACTGTCAGTTATTTATGGAATCATTTATGTTGAACTTTGGGTGTTATGTTTTATGCTTTGGATATTAATTTATTATTTCCTCACATGAGGGTTTATTCATATTGATTATTATCTTAATATGTGCTAACCATTTTTGGTTTTTATTAGTGGATAGAAATAGGTGAAAATATATTCAACTTTTTAGGGTCATATGATTTATTAGAAGTTTTATTTTGTTCTTAAAGCATGAATAATTAATCATGAATATTCATTTTATGATGTAAGAGATGATATATAAGTGGAAATTTATTGATGTAAAAATAAAGGTTGATATTACACTTATTAAGTGAAAATAAATAAAGGAAAATGTTTCCTTAAAATATATATATTAATGTTAAAAAAAAATCAATCTAATGAGTCTTATATCAAAAGTAAAATTTACCTATCATGATATTATTTTTAGAAACTCTTTTGAAAGTATAGGTATTATATAGGTACATGTATTTATAGTTTTTTATTTTTGACTAGGAAATTAAATTTCATATTAAAATATAAATTTTATTTTATTACTATATAATAATATATTAATTTTGAGAGAACCTCATTAAAATTACAAGGATTTATTTTTTGTAAGACGAGTAGAATTTTAAGATCCTGGCTATTCTTGAGAATTTATACACTCCTTTTCAGGTATCTATTTACATTGATTTGTTTATGATTTAGTGGGGTTTTGAATAGGGGTTGTTTTAGGTGTTTTTACATGATTTTTTAATACCAAGGGGGAGTGTATGGTTATGGAAAACCATTTGGTTTCCCGCAAAAAACTATACACCCCCATTTTGAGTCATTGTAGGGGGTGTATGGTTTTTCTAAACTGTACAACCAACCCCCCAAACCATGAACCCTTGGAAAAAGGGTATTTGAACAGTTGTAACATGGTTTTAAAAACCATTTAGCCTTCTATGGAATATCTTGCACCCTATACAATAGGGGAAAATAGATTTAGAGCACAGTTAGAAAAAACCATGAAGCCCAACTAGGAAACCATGTGTGTGGGATTTAAAACCCATATAAATCCGATTAAAAATTCCTTAACCCAAATTTCAAATCCTTAACCCCCACTCAACCTAACAGAGTTTTCTTTTCTCTAAGAGACACTCTAGGGGACTCATTGGCTCATCACACTCCTTCTCTTACTAATCGACGATCCGATGTAAGAAATACTGCCATTTATCATGTGATCTCCTCCTTGATTAGAATTATGTCCACTGCATATTTATTTACCTTTGGAGATGGGTGAATACACCAACTATTGATGGTATATATCTAGGTTTTAAGGGATATTTCTGTGTTGGATTTTAATAATTGGTTAAGATACTATATCTTCTTAATTTCAATTGATTTCAATCATTCTACCTCCAATCAAGGGCTAAGGTTGGGTGGGGATTTTTCAATGACCCTAAGTTAGGTGATCTACAAGATATTTCCAATATTATTGATATTATTCTCATGTATATAGCTAATCCATTGTGTTTCCTTCTCACATTATCTTTTTAGATTAAAAAAATTTAATTGAACCCTTTATTAATTGTGGGACCCTTCACAGACCCCATTGGATCCATTAGTGATTATACGATTGGGCTTAGTGGTAACCCAAGGGGTGTTTAGACACATTTGAATTTGTAAATGTGGAATGGTAGAATGGGAAATAGTGGTTTATAGAAATAAAATAAATTCTTATTGTATGGTATGATAATGAGGTTAATGGGATTTTTTTGGATTAACATGGAAGTAATAATGAGACATGACATGATTTAAGGTAATTAGATTAAATGGTTAAATGATACTTGTTGATGTTTATAAAGGGTTGTATTCATGTTAATTAGAAATTTTGTAAATTAAATTGAACACCAGGTTGTGAATGGTTGATAAAAGGTCACTAATAATGAACGTTGATATATATATTTATATATTGATAATGAGATATTGGTGTTAGAATAATGATCCTCATCCGTGGGTGGCAGGACTGACACTATAGGACCCCGATTCATGCATGTTAATTGGTTCTCGACCGATTATCTATGTACCATGGAATTGGAAATGGACTAATTATCTAATTACCCATGAGAATTGGTGTAGGGATGACGCTCTAACCACTGATGATAATGATACCGAGAAAAATTCTCCAAGGTACTAGAATGAAATTGTAATTGAATGATTATGAAAACCCATGATAATTACATTGTTAAATCACTATGACACATGATGTACACTCTATTATGGTATGAATTAGGTATTATTTTCTTGGGTGTCACCATGAACCCGAGGGAAAACGTGGTTTTCCAAATGATAATCTAATATGAAAAATATTCACTTTTATTGTTCAGGTTATTATTCCTTATAAAAATTTATACATTTTATAGAGTGGATATTGATTTAGATTCTTTTGGTGTTGGCCTATTGATTTTTATTCACTCCTTTCCCAGGGTGCCTATTGGTACCCAAGTATGGTCAGGATTTGAAAAAATTCCCTATGTTAGATAGGTGTATTGGGATTCTAGATAGAGCTTGGTTAAGGGGACCATACATGATGTCAGAACCCATTTGGGGGTTTTCAGTTTGAATTTATTTTGGATTTTCATGTGAGACATGACACTCATATGGGTTGAAATGTTTTCTGCTATGGTTTATGGAATTTACCATACCTTGGGAGTTTGTTATGTGATGGTTTGACTTTTTGGGTTATTGTCTATTACTATCTTGGATGTTGATATATTGATCTATGCTATTGTATTTATTTGATAAAGAGGGTATAGTCTCCCTATGTATCATTATAGACCCTCACTTCTAGTTGTAAATCTTTAGAATAGGGGGAGGCATGCTTGAGGTTATCTCGTGAACTGACTTGGGGAGCATCTACATGTGGAACCTGGGTCAAGATTTTATAAAGTGGTATTAGAGGAGTTCTATTTTAATTTTCAAATCATATTAATATTTGGGACAAAGGTATACCGGAGAATAT
Organism: Viscum album; assembly: GCA_963277665.1. Classification (NCBI taxonomy): domain Eukaryota; kingdom Viridiplantae; phylum Streptophyta; class Magnoliopsida; order Santalales; family Viscaceae; genus Viscum; species Viscum album. The sequence goes on from OY728136.1 coordinate 4,310,367, forward strand.
GATGTGTCAGGTCATGGAAATGAGCTTGTGTATTAGACTATCTTACCCATGTATGTAGGAAAACCCAAGTTCCCTAGGTGGGGTAGTTGTTTCCGATATTTTCCTATTATTGTTTAATGTTATTTCACCAAGAGTGATTACCTTATTATCTGATGACATTTTTATTATTGGATTTTTATCATTGAATGGTAAGGAATGTGGTTCTATTATGCATTCATCATTCTAGGAACTCAGAAATATATACAACTTGTATCATATTTGGTATACATGAATATAAAGATTATGAGTGGTCTGTGGGAAAAGAAAACGATTTACATTTTTTTTAAAGAAATGGTTTCAAATAAACAAGTTATAACTATTATTATTGTTAAAATGTTGTAATTGAAATAATTAAAATGGTGTCTAATAAAATGATTATAATTATGAAAATATTTTGTTACCCCATGTCAAACATTGACAAGATTAGGTATGGTTAATGGTAGTGATGGTATGTGGTTTTATCCATTAGTATAATGTATGAAGTATGTCTTATTATGACTAATTGTGAACCTATTTTGTGTAAATGTGAATGGATGTGTTATGTGTCCTAATTTTTGTGTTTGGAATTATAGAGACATGCCTTCACGATGACATTTTTTGGTAAGGTGATAGGAGAAGGTTTCTAGGAATGCAGCTCCAATAGTGGGATAAAAGAACACGATAGTTCTCGATGAGGTGGAGGAAGAGAAGTTCTATACGAATTCTGCTTAATTTATATAGTTCATGGAATGAGATCTGGGGAAGGATTTCTAAAGTATGAATGATCTTACCAGGTAGTTCCAACTAAAACACCTTTTGATGTTAACTGGAGAGGGATGACTTGTGGCTAATGAGTTCTGGAGTGAGTCTATAAAGAAAATCCAAGATCATTTATAGATTCAGCGAAAGAAAAGAGGAAAAATACTAGCCTATATGTTATGAGGACGGACCAAGAACTGGTGGGATATTCAGGCTTGGTTTGATCAGATAAAGGGTATGGCATGGTAGAACTTTTAGGTAATGTTTTTGGAACACTTTTACCTAGAGACCAAAAGGAAAGAGAAAGATACAAAGATTATGAAGTTGAAATAGGGGAGTATGTTAGTAATGGGCTATGTTAACCACTTCCATGATTTTCAGTACATTTTTTAGGAGTTTCTAGTGGATGAGGAAGTTATGGGAAAACATTTTTATGATAATCTTAAATTTGAAATAATTGAGATATGATCACTGACCCGATATCATTCAGGTAGTTGGAGTTCTACTAGAAGTGCTGGTTATAGTATAATATGTACTGCTTTAGGGAAAGAACATCCTTTTCAATTGGTAAGTGCAATATAGAGAACTAGAATTAGAGAATAGGGAAGGGGGACAAGTTGGCAACATATATTCGAACATATACTAGTTGATAGTGAAGTTGGACTGTAAACTATTTGAGGTATGAGTCTTTTATATCCTATACTTTTTAGAACTATATATGATATAGTAGCCTATAATTCCTTTATATATTCTCATCTTTGGAAAGGTTTGAGTCTAACCATGAATTTATAATGTGGTTTATGATGATCTATATGACCTTAGGGGTGCGATTGGATAAAATCTATAATTTAAATGACTTCCCATCAACGATGGTGAGTACCATTTCATTTTGTATCTGTACATGCATGAGATATCATGTTTTTACATTATTTTAGTTATGTAATGGTTGGATTTGTATTAAGACCATATCGACTGTTACTATAGGAAAGTGAACCTCACGTCTAGTGAGGGTGGGAACTATGTTCATCATAGGGAATGAGATATATGTTCAGGCCACGTAGGGATAGTTCATCGGCAAATGGGGGAGATCACCTCAAAGGTTGTAAGTCGTTTGGTAGATGATGGGGAAGCAGAGAATTGAATATTTACTTTTTTATTGGATTAGTTTTAGGATGTGTTTCTTATGAAATAATTAAGTCTAACCCATGAGATACCTTTTGTGTTCACAAATAAAATAATGTCTGGAGGTGATCTAGTTTTTATTCCACCATATTGAATGACACCGTTGAAGAATAAAGTAATCAATAATTAGTTGGAGGAGTTTTAGAATAAGGGATTCATTTAATCAAGTGCATCACATTGGGGCTCTCTAGTTTTTTTATGATGGATGCCAAGATGTAACAACTGTGTGTCGATTATTATAAGTAGAATCAAAAGATGATTAAGAATTGGTATCCTCTTCCATGTGTCAATAACCTTTTGGACTATCTAAGGGGTGATTGCGTTTTATCCAAAATTTACTTGAGATACGACTATCATTAGCTAAGGTTGAGACCTTCTGATATACCATTGGATATTTTCATAGGTTGGTATTGCCTTTATTAATTCATTGTGATGCCATTCGGGTTTATAAACATGCCTACTATTTTTATTTCTTTGATGAATTGAATATTTCACCCATTTTTTCATTGGTTTATGGTTATATATTTTTGATGATATCGTGGTGTACTCTTATACTCATGAAGATCATTCCAAACTACTTATCACCATCTTATTTACATAGAGATATCATATGATATATTCAATGCCATCTAAGTGTGATTTTGGGATAAAAAAAGTACATTTCTTGGGCTACATCATCTCAATGTAAGGAGTGTTAGTGGACCTCAAAAAGGTCCATGAAGCTATTTCTTGGGTGTAGCATATGAATATATTTGATAATAAAACCTTTTTTTGGGTGTGGTGGGTTATTATTGGAGATCAATAAATTATTTTTACTCTTTGACAAGGCCAATTTTGAGCTTGACTAAGAAGGGTATAACGTTGGAATAGTCCAGCTAATGTGATAATGCCTTCCAGAAGTAAAAGAATAATCTCACTAATGAAAAAATTATGATATTAATGGATATAGTTGAGCACTACATTCAGTTTTTTGTAGAAAATTGGATCGTAATCGGGGCAGTGTTTATGAAGAGATATTGAGTTGTGGTGTATGGATCATGATATTTTAAGCTGCATGAACATAATTACACAACAAATGATCTCAAGTTGGAATCAGCGGTTTATGGATTAAGGTATTGGTGACATTACCTTCTGAGTGAAAGGTTTATTATTTATACAGAACGAAAAATCTTTATGTATATGAAATAACTTTATTTTGAGTTGGACTATATTACAAGGAAATAAAATAGTGGTTTTTATGCTTTAAGCTGAATGAAAAAGACTCAAGAAATCCCAGAGTCCATCTATGAGTTGGGTATGATGGATTTGATGGCTGAGATACAATTAGATGTCTAGGAGGAGCTGGACCAGATAACCCACATGTCCTTATTCATTTATACTACAATCCTAACCAAGATCAAGGGAAGGATGTATACGGATGTGTAATTCCTAGAATTGAGGGACAATGTTGAATATGGGAATCCACATCCCAATTGGAAAATAGATGATGATGAAATCATTTATATCTGTAACCATGTAAATGTGCCTAGTTGTATGTGAGGGGAGGCAATGAATCCATTTCATGTATTTAAGTGGGAAATACATCTAGGTTTTACCAAAATGTAGCATGATCTTTGTAGATAGTATTTTTGGCTGGGAATGAAGAAGGATATTTCAGGTTTTGTGATATGATATTACACCAATGAATAAGTGAATATAGATCATCGATAGCTGATAGGGTTTTTACAGATGTTTCCCATTTTGGAATGAAAGTGGGAAGACTTCACCATGGATTTTATGGTGGGACTCCCAATGAATCCTTGTAAAAATGACTCAATATGGATGAATGTCAAACATTTGATAAAAAGTTTACCATTTCCTGAAAATCCAAGAAAAATTCATGGTTTATTTGTTTGGTAGACTAGTATGTTCAAAACATAGTAATTATTCATTGTGTTTGTCAGTGTATAGATTTAGATCATTATCTGGGAAATACTTCACATTTTTTGAAATGATTATAGATGTTTCCACGTACTAAGGTGATTTTGAGTATATATTTTCAACCACTTATAGATGACTAATTGGAATGTACCATCTAGGTATTGGTATACATACTTAGAGCATGAATCCTTAACTTTTGTAAGACATAGAAAACACAATTAACACTTTTTGAGTTCTCCTGTGAAAACATTTATTATGAAATGATTTAGATGTAACCATATGAGGTTCTCTATGGAAGGAAATTCACATCACCCTTATGTTTGATGGAAGTAGTTAAGTGAGTATTTTTGGGACTGACTCTCTTATAGGTTATTTCATAACAAGTAATGTTGATCTGAAAAAATATGGCTACATCTCATATTAGTTATGATGTAATTCCCATGCAGGTAGTTGTTCTTTTTTAATTCCTTATTGTGAAATAGTGTTTTGATTAAAAAAAGTGAATTCAAACCTTAATCTTGGGACCCTTCAGAGATGTCATTGGACCCGTTGGAGATTATACGACTGGGATTTGTTGCCACCTAAGGGGTGTTCTGAAATCTTTAAAATGGTTAATATGGAATTTAATAAGTAGATATAGTGAGTTATGTAACTAAAACAAATTCTTATTATATGGTATGAAAATGGGGCTAATGGGATTATTTGGATTAACATGGAAGTGTTAATGAGATGTGATATAATTGATGGTGATTAGGTTAAATGGTTAAATAAAACTTTTTCAGGTTGCTAAAGGGATGAAATTATGTTAATTGGAAATTTTGTAAATGAAATGGAAAACCATGTTGTGACTGGTTAATAAAAGGTTCACAGATCATAAAAATTGGTATATATGTATGAATAAACATATGGTGGAGTTGTACTAATGATCCTCATATGTGGGTGGACAAAATGAACCTCCATGTCCCTCGATAAATGATTGTGATTTGGGGATAGAATGATGTTCTATGAATTAGGGAATTGGGATTGGGCCCATGATCTAAGTACCCATGACAATTGGTACTGGACTGATGCTCCAAGAACCCATAGTAATAGTACCTGGACTGATGCTCCTAGGCATTGAAATGAAATTATAATTGAGTGATAATGAAAACCCATGAGAATTAAAGTGTTAAATCCCTATGATAGATGTTTCAGACTTTGGTATGAGACGAAGAAGGTATGATTAACTCAGGTGTGACCGTAAACTTCATAGACTATGTGTTTATCTAACTAATGATATGTTGTGAAATATAATTACTTTTATTATTATTTTTATTATTAATTATGAAACTAAATACACTATTATGGACTACATATCATTTTATATGCCATTTTTGGGGGCCCACTAATTTTTACTCACACTCAAACGGGTCCACTGATTGGTACTCAAGTAGATTTCATGTTTGATGGTTAGGATAAGGTAAAATGAACTATGTAAGATGGATGAGTTTGGATTTGGGTAGGAGATTATATTAGGGGACCATAAATGATGTAAGAAATCCTTTTATTATTTCCCATATGTATTTATTTTAGGTTTTCATTTGACACTCACCACTCATATAGCATGCCATGTTTGCTACTTTGGGTTTTGGTCATTTCCCTTACTTTGGGATTTTGTTATTTAGTGATTGGTCTTTATCAGTTATTGTTTTTAGTATCTTGACTCTTTATATATTGATATATGATGTTTTACTTACTTTTTAATGTGGGTATATTCTCCCCAAATATCATTATAGATGCACTCTTCAAGTCGAATACCTATGACATATGGGGAGGTGCGCTTGAGGTCATATGGGGAACTAAATCAGAGCACTATGATGTGGCACCCGAGTAGGGATATTACAATAACGTGACACCATGATATTTCATTATATAACTATCATTTAAATTAATAAAATCTTTGATAGTTTGTACTACATGAATCACTGATCTTAAAAGAACCACGATATACTCTTGAAATAATATTATTTAAATATGATGGTTGGATCCTAGCTATTGATTTGATGGGTATAAATATTAATAAATATATTATGAAATATATGGAATATTTTTTAATTAATGAGTTAATAATCAATCATATATTTATTACATTTTTTTTGAAATGAATATGAAATCTTTTAAAGGGAAAAGAGATATTTTTCAAAAAAAATCATTTATGTGTGCAATGTATTTTTACCTCAATAGATTAAATTTATCGCTATTAAAAATTAATTGTAATGAAATAATTATACTATATATAAAATTTATTTAATTAAAAATAAAATATTTATGGTTATTAGGTAAGGAATGATAATAAATTCATTTTTTTTATCAAAAAATGGTTTTTATTGCATTTTATTAATGAATATGATTATAAATTTATACCACTTTTAGGAATTATGTTTGAAAAAATGGAAGTTATTTTAGAAAACATAATGTAATAATAGGTTTATGATTATTTTTTTTGGGTTTTTCTAAAATGATTTATGTTTTAGTGAATCGTGAAAAATGCCGATTTTTGTAAAACAGTGGAGTTTTTTTCCCAATATTCCTTTTCTATTGTTTAAATAAAGTTATTATAAAGTACCATTATGTTATTTAATTTTATTTAAAGTAATATAATATAAAATTTATTAAATATTATAAAAATAATTCCATAGTAACAAACATTATATATTATGTTTGTATAAGTTATTTTTTATGCTTAGAAACACATTTTTTTAAAAGCAACTCTTAAATGAATTTTAGGAAATTATTTTTAAGTTAATTAATTTCACCTATAAAAATTTAATATTTAAAAATTTACTAAATATTTTTAATTAGTATTTTTAAATATATTAGTTATTTTAATTTAATTTTTGTTTACTATGAATGGTAACCGTGGTAAAAATATGACTCCATGGTAAATAGTAAATCACATTAATTTAGGTAAATAAATTTTGATAATAATTTTTTTTTCATATATAATATTACTAGAAAATATATTTATTCTATTATCACCTTATCTTATAAATTGGTTTGTTTTTCACTTGACTTTTATTATGACAATTATATTATTTTATGTTCGAAAAAATTAAAAATATCATTATTTTTCTTTAAATATATCAAAAATGTTGTAATAGGGATAAAAATTAGATATGGATAATTATAAGTGTTTATTATGAACAGTAATAGTTTTTTTATGATGGTATTTTTTTAGAGAGTATAATTTCCATGAACGTTTAAAAAAATGCAGCCGTAGTGCTTGTGTAAAGAGTATAGAAATCAAATAAATGATTTTAAAAATCGAAAAAGTAATATATTTTTGATGAATTATGATATACCAAGTTTTTATATATATCTATAATGTATAATTAATTTTTTTAAATAGTTTATATTTTAATTCCATTTTTATATTAATACCATTAATGGTTTGAAATGTGAATATCCCTAAAAATAACCTTAAATGGTATTTAATGTTTTAAAATTATATTTAAATCATTAGAAAATTATAAAAATTGTATCTCTAGGAAATTTTATGGGGAATTTTTAATCACATCAAGAATGGTTTATGTATGATCCACTTAAAAATTTTAAAATTATTTTCATGACCCTTAAAGTGTGATTTTTTTTTAATTTGGTTAATGTGAAATAGGTTTAACAAGAGGATTAAAACAAGAAATAAGGTTTTAAATTACTACTAAACCTTTATAAATTTGATTGGATGATTATATTTTTAATTTTTCGTCTATATATTCTTTTTTGGTACTTTTTATCCATTTTACATGTGTTATACACATATTATATATATATATATATTAATATTTCATGTATTAACAATATTTTCACCCGCCACAATTATAAATTTGAATATACTATCATATCTTCCTTACAAATTTTGAGAAGTATATCCCTGAAATGTGCTAAACAAATATCTTCCCAATAACCCTCCCCTTTTTCTGGAGGTTTTGGTATAAAAAAACCATCGTATGAAAGCTTAAGGTGTAATCCAAGAGAGGTTTTCCCAAGAAGAGGTATAATTTCGAATTGAATTTTTCATGTTTATTTATTCTTATACCTCATTAAAATATTATTTTACCATGATGAAATAAAAAAAATAATATTAAATATAAGTAAATTTTATTATAATTATGTTATAATAATTTTTATCTCCATTTTCCATCATACGGGAAATGAAAATATTGCTCGTGCATATGTGTGAACTACCACATTCACCAAGCGATGTGTTTCGTTTTTATTCACTGGATCATATGGATGGTTAAAATTATTGAAAAAATGAATAAATATGGTATATATGAAATAATTATTATTATTTAAATTGAATATATTAGGTACCTTTTGAACCTATAATCCATTAGAAAAAAATAACGATGTGTGTGCATAGATGTAGACTACGACCTCCATGAAGTGAAGTGATTCATTTATCCAATCCACCATGAAAATATAGTCATAATTATGGAACTTGTGAATAAATATAAAATTTATGAAATATTTATGAATCATTAAAATTATAATTTCCTGTACTTTATTTTATCTACAAAAAAAATATAAAAATATCGTTTATGCATACATATATGAAAACATCTCCATAAAACGACACGGTTCATTTTTCTTATCTGCTATACATAGTTGGTTTTAAAAGTGTATGTAATGTATATATATGATAATTATAAAATGTTTATATTATGGAGTTAATTTAACCATAACCTCTCTGACTATTGTCACTACACCGATGCTATTTTCAGGTTATAAACCAATCATCCTCAAAACATCCAACGTGAACATAATTTTTTTGAAAAAACTAAAAAATGGTAAAAATGAAATAGAGGTAATATTGATAATGTAATTAACAGTAAAAATATTATTAATAAATTATAAAACTAAAATAATTTCATTACTATGGAGGGAAGATATAAAAATGAAACAATTGGGGACTCGAGGTAAGGGGATTTCTTATCTCAATTTTCTTTCATTGAGACTCATTCCATGTTCACCAAACGTTTTAATTTTTTTTTGTTTATAAAACCATATGGATGTATTTTATCTTTTATTTAATAAAAATAAATTGGCTTATAAATCCTTTTTAAAAAATATTCATTAATTATCCTTTGATTTAAAAGTTACCAAAGTGGTAAAATTTATTTGATTTTTTTTAAAATTATCCTATCAAAATACATCTCTTCCATATCCATTTTATTTAAAATATTTCAATAATGTTGTTAAATGATCATAATATGGTGTTTTTAACTATTCATGATTTTTTAAAATTATTTTAATATGGAACATTTTAAAAGTTTTCCTTATGGGTCACTTTGGACTCTTTTTACCAAAATGAGAATGATTTTTTAACATATAAATTTGTTTTCCTACCATAATGTACATTATTCATGGTTGATTTAAGAGTTTCCATGTTTTTTCAATGAAGATAATTTTTATATTTCTTTGAGATTTTTTAGTTTATAATTTTTGTAAATTAAATGAGTATTTATTTTCATTTTTAAGAGATCACTGAAAGTGGTATTTCTTATTTTCTAGAATGCTAATTTTATGGTTTTTTGATTTAACTGAAGGTTGTTTTTTAACTGATGTGAGTTATTCCTAAGATAATGTTGTAATTATACTATTTATTGATTCCATGATGAAAGTATGATACCACACGTTTCTTTCTTCTTTTATATGTTGTTTTAAATGGTTTTTACTAGAAATATTTTGATTTCACAAGGTAGACATTGATTTTTTATTTTAGAGGAATGTTTATAACGTTTTAAAGGTGTATGGGTGATTTTCATAGTAAAGACTTGATTAATTATGAATTTTTTCATTTATGGTTTCTTAAAAAAATATTTTCTAAAATATTTGAACATTAAAGTTTATTTAATGAGTAGGAACATGATTATTTTCAGAACGAAATTTTATTATGAAAAAAGAAAGACTTCTATGTTGGTTATCCTCAATTTTCAAATTAATTAATGGGTTACCTTTATTTTTATGTCTCTTTGAATTATTTTTTATGATCATTCATATATCTAATTTTTCATAACTGATCTTAAGGATGAGTAAGAAATATAACAAGGTCCTTGTTTCTACTATGATGATTCATCTTAAAATAAGAAAATGTGTTTTAAATGAAATGAGAGTTTAAATCTTAAGACTCATGTTTTTATTGAAAAATTTATATTGAGTGTAATTTTCAACATTGTATTGTATGGTTTTTATTTCTAAGAGTTTTTAAAAATTATTTAAAACTATAAAATTAAATGATCCTAAAAATGTAATAAACTTTAACCCTTATTATAAATCATGTAAATAAGGGTTGTTTAAATTATATAGAATTACCATGTTTCTATGTTTATATCAAGAAAAACTTATCATCTCCTTTTAGTCTTTTAGTATGTACATATATTTTTCTCTCATTAGAAGGAACCTGTTAAATCTTACAAGCTCTCTGAGTTGGCCACACCAAATATCAAAATAAAATAAGAATGTAATTAAAGTATACAAGGTGTGAAGATTTTATGTGGCTCACTACTAATGGGTAATACAAGGCACCCAAACATAACAATTTGTTGGTGTAATAGAATCTATTGTTACACATTTTTTAATGGATACAACTTTTTTTCCATGGTCACTCCATGACAAGGTTCACTACCCTTTAAAGGTTTAGTAAATACTCACTATCAATCCAAGTGGAACTCCCTCTTATTCGCTTAAATGTACTATTTCAGTGATGAAAAGTCTAATTTATAGCCATGAGGGTCTCTTTATAACCAGTATTCATAATTGAAGCTCCCTGAATCATACTAATATAATTGATGCTTCATTTTAATCCCAATTGTTTCACTCTTCCTCATCAAAATTAGATGATATTATCCATTATATATGGAGTTTTACTAATTATTTTATATAAGTTCATTGAAATGTCCATCCATTATAGATAAATATAAAACCAAAATAGAATTATCTATGTTATGATAAATCTAGAATTAAATAAAAAACAAAATTTGTTAATGAAATGATTCATTTTTCTTTTTTATTTCCTTGGATGAATATATTAATAACCCACTCTTCACTTATTTTCTAATAAAACAAGATTTAGGAAACTGTTATATTCTCTATCTATTCTATTAAGTTATTTTGAATTATTGATGATATAATTTCATGTAACATAAGTTTATGTAAGTATTCAAATGTAATTCCAAAAATAAGAAAAATTTAATGATAAGATATTTTGTATAAGACTGTTCTTTGAATAAAATAATGGTTTGTACAAAAAATGTGTTCATGAAACTCAGTGGTTTATAAAATTCCCTCACATATTCTGATGGTTTACCCAAAACTTTGTAACAAATATTCATTTGAAAAAATTATAATGTTTAGGTATCTAAATATATTTATCAAAAAATCTTTATTTTCTCTCTCATTTTAATTATGATATTAGTTTCCTATTTATAGGAGAGAATTTGATATTTTTTATATTTTGAAATCCTTAAATTGTGAAAATTTGCTTCATTAAACTTCATAAGGCACTATAATCCTTTGCACAGGACCTCCAATTTTTCAATGTCTATATGTTTATAGAAATCCACATTTTCATGATCCCACATGAATTTACAGAGAATACTTATTTTAATTTTATTTTCTACGGAACTTTATAAATACCTTTAGATACACTTTTTTATGAATGTAGAATGTTCTCCATGATCCAAGAACTTTATCATGGTATTTTCATGATGCAGATATATCTTGATGTGATTACATCATAGAAAAGTCTTCATGCATTACCATTGACTGAAATCACCACACAGTCTTCATGAAATTTCCCTTTCCACTCCATCTTCGCACCTTAAATCTTTAAAACTAACCTTGTTTGTCACTAAGTCTTGGAAAAAATAATTATTTATAACCTTACATAATACTAGGTCAGTGCTGATAATGGGTCGATCCATAGGTAAGGACTCAAGAGAGTGTTTGTGTGATGAAGGAAGAAAAAAAATCCAGAAAACAATGATAAAATGGTGATGTAGTGGTGAGAGAAAAAATATTGTTGGTGATGACATATTGTGAACTCTTGGAAGAAAGTGAAGTAGGGAAAAACTAGTTAAGAATAAATAAGAACAATTAAAATTTATTTTAGATAATTTTTATTAAATAATTTTATACATATATTCATTCCTTTATTCATCTCAATTAATTTTGATAGACTAATTTAGAGTGGCTAACTAACTTTTTTCATAAGTTCAACCCATTACTTAGTAAATATTATAGATATTCAATTATAAATCTTAGTCAATAAAAAATTACGAATCTTTTTTCAATTTGTCTAATTTTTCATTGAACTCAGTGATATACTCTCAAGATTTGTCTAATTTTTTAAAACCAATATTTTATTAAATTAGATCAAGCATAACTATCATTGACTCTATATGATTTAGAAAATGAGTTTAGTAAAATAATATTAAGAGAGAAAAATCCAACAAAATTAGTAAGAATGAAGTAATAATATTTAATTAAAAAATATCATTCCATATAAAACATTTAGTGTATAATGTTCATAAAATAAATATTCTCAAATTTCATTACAGAAGATTATATTAAATAATGAAACAAGAAGATGAAAGGGTGAGATCTTTATTCAAGAATCTTCAATTCAAGATCTATATTCTTTTTTCCCTTGGATATTTTAGAATTTCAACCTCTATTTTGATAATACTATGATATCATTACCCCTAATTTAAATTCTAGATTATTATTTTTTTAACAACCATTGACACACTAAACCTTACATCAGGTTCATAATCACAACCCAGAGAATGTGTCCCTAACTTCTATATGGAACACCAGTCACCGTACATATTCTTGGGATGTTACTTGAACAAATATATTAAAACTATGTGAAATACTATTCATATAGTAATGTCCCCCATCATTTACAAATTTAAATCATCTTCCTAAATTATATAATTTATGATGTCATGCGTGGAATCCACAGAAACTCCAATCTATGATAATAAAACCAGTGAAAACAGTCTACTTTGATAATTAGGGATGTCTATAATAAAATAAGTGATGAGATTTAAATGGGCTATACCATTATGTAGAAATATTAGACTTTTATTAGTTTAAACCTATATATTGCTTTAGAAATATTTCCCAAATACATTTTCATGGACCATTTGAGTATTCCTCATGAATTTAATGAAATTTTATTACATCATATTTACAGAATTACCTTTATGTAAAACTTGATCTACCCTTTTGAAATTTCCAGTGTGGTAAGACAACCAGTCTATGAGCCTCCTTTTTCCACCATAAAACTGGTCCCCTTAAACCTTTAAACACACATATAAAATCCTCATATTTTTCTCCTCACCCAAAATCATAACTCAAAACTATATTATATGAACTTGGAAGCTATAATTCATCGTTTATCCCCAATTCTCTATTTGAAGAAACAAAAGAGTCTTCTTCATCTTCTTTCATGATTGATTTCGATAGTCACATTTCCTTCATTATTGACATCACTAAACAATTGAACATTAAATAAAATTTATTCTAAGTCACTGAACCCAATAATGAAAATTTTAAGAGGCATAGATTAGGTTTTGAAATTAATTATAAAATTTCATCAAGAATAATGCATGAATATCCAAAAATGATTAAAAATACATTATTAGAGAGTGAAATTCCCCCTTACTGTCATAAAAAGGGGCTAAAACTAGTAAATGAAATACCATAGAGAAAGTATCTTAAATCTCATAAGTATGTTCATTAATGTAGAAGTGTCTCTTTCACTTTAGAGTTTTAAGAAACTTTAATAGTAAAGAACCAACTCCTTATCTTAAGGGTCTACACCAGCTTCAGTTTATTGAAAAATATTAGGAGGAATTAATTTTCATAGGGAATGTGATACACTATATAGAAACTATAGTAGTAATTTTTTCATGTTTATATGATCTTGAATTTACTTTGAACACATATTATTAGGATTATTAGTTTTATTTGATCCCAATAATCTAGTTCAATGATTACAAATTGATCATCCCTGGTCTAGATCTCAGTTGGAAATAATTACCAAAATTCATCCCAAGTAAATCTAGTATTTTCCAAAAATTATTTGAATATATTAAGTATAATAAATCCGATATGAGTCACTATTTTCAACCAAAACAAGTAAAAATAAATTTTCAGTCAGGATTGGTTCAAGTGACTCATGTACTATCCCTCAATTATCTACACCTTTTGACTAGGCCATCTACACAGATAAATTATACTAAAAAACCTCTTTAATTTCTTATCCTAGGAATGGTTCGAATCTAGTTTGTATGGATATGTGACATAAAAATGCCTCATAAATTACTTTATCAGTGTTGAGATCAGCCCTGGTTGGTTGGGATTCATCTTTCACATGCTCATTTCATCATTATTAGTGAAAAAATTTAGTCAATTGAGATTTTACTTCAAAATTTTGGAGTGAAAAAATCATATTCAAATAAATCATTCGAGCTCGAATTTATAATAATGTATTTTGTTGTAATGAAAGAATGGGTATAGTTACTATAATAATAATGAGTGGGGATACAAATGGTAGCTTGTTTAATTCATAGGATCATTTATTTTTTACGTATATGGTACATTTTTCTCTTCACAGTATGTTATCCATGGTAGGTTTTCTATTACAGTAGAATATTGGAACTATACATGGAGAGGAGATGGAGGATTATAGTCAGGTGTGAAGAGTTTCTTGTGGTAGGTTGATGTGGTGGTATGATTGATTGTGTTTCCATTGTTGTATCATGTTGTAGGATTAATCACTTGAATTCACTTACAATTTTTTATTGTAGTTAGCTAGGTAATTACCAACTTTTGTGGGAATGGTCAGAGCACCAACCACATGACCATTTCTATAGATGACATCACAAAAAGAAAAATTTTAAAATAATAAATTGAATATGAATTTTAATTTTCCATGATAGATAAAATCATAAAATTAAATAATTAACTCCAAATAATAAACTGCCAGAATAAAATCATGAAATTATAATAGAATTAACACAAGAATTAATTTCAATAAAATGAATAATAAATCTAAATAATTTTATTCTATAAGATAATTGGAAAATAAAATCAAGAAAAATTCTACAATTAAAACAACAAACTCTCATTTTTCTAAAATATTTTCAATAAATATGAGTTTCAACCTCAGTTATGAAAATGATCAATAATTCTATGATAGAAAAATATTTTCTCATTTTAAACTCTATTGTTTCATGAAAATAGATGTGATTTTTTAAAACACAAGACACATCAACCTCCCCCAAACTTATTAATTACTTTATTCTCAAGAAATCTATATTTATTATATTGGTAAGTAAAAAATAAGATTTCATAGTCAGCACACTAGGTATCATGTTCGTTCATTAATTTTTAGAGGAATAAGGTTTTTAGATGGGATAATATTTTTTATGAATTTTTAGAGAATTGGAACAACATGTTATTACCTAGATTGAAAAAAATAAATAAAGGATGAAATAAATCTTTAATCATTTAGAATTTAATGACCCTTATATGAAATCACCCACTATCATAATTCAATTCTAATTTCAGTTCTAGTTTTGGGAGTGTAGAGAAGTTAGATTAAAATGGAATCAAAACTTTAATAAGAGGTATTTTTAATTATAAATCTCCCCTATCTTCCAAAAAAATAAAATTTCCACTTTTCACTTCATGGATACAACTCAAATGATTATATTATAAGTAAATTTCCACCTTCTTCATCGGGGTTCAATATTCCCCTCACCTTAATGAACTATTTTTTAAATCGTAGGTAGTTTATTTATTTATTTTTTGAATCCCTGAATGTAGAAATCACTTAGTGAATATTCATGTTGATTTATTATGACCAAATGTCTTAATGATTTACCATAGGATCCCAATTTTCCCTTTTTTAAACTAGTTTCAAATAATTGATATGACTATATTTTGTGTTTGATCCCTGAGGTGTTTGTTTCAAAAAGGTCTAATCCCTTTGGTTCATGTTCAGAAATCTTATTCCAATAATTTATAATTCTAATTAGACAAAGAACTTACCTATCATATTTTTTTTCATAGTTACTAAACCAAATATCCATAGAAATAGTGTGAAACAGCACTTAATGATCATTCACAACCAAAAATTTCAAAGTCAATGTAAACCTCAGTAACTATAATGCAATAAACTACAAGGAATAACATTATTAATGTACAAGAATTATATAAAAATGCCTTTATATTTGGGTTTTTTTATATATTTTTTGAATCATTTTGTGATATGTAAAAATCATTGAAAAATAAATAAGAAAATTGAAAGACCACCTCCCCCACACTTATAACCCATTTTTTTCCCAATATTGATTTCTAATACGAGTGAACATTCTTATTAAAAATACATTGAGGATTTAGTAGATAAAAAATATGTTTCAAGGTGTACAAGAGTATTTATAGAATGTTTTCCTCATTAACCATAATATCCAAAAAATATTTACAAAATATCATGCTTTTAATTTTAATAAAAAATAGAAAAAGTTACAATTTATATCAAAACGTGTCATGATGAAAATTATTTACAATAATGATTGAATGAAATTGACTTTTATGGGTGAAAAAAAGTTCAAAATTTGGTTCCAAATGATTTTAGATATCTAAGATATCAACAAGGTAGGAATATATCTAGCGATAAGTAGAATCATTTAATTGATTTTAGAAAAAGAAGGGGCATTGCCCCAAAATTTATTTAAATATTTATTTAAAAGATATTAATAGAAAAATTAGAACAAAAATCCCCTGAATATAGAGGATACATTTGTTTAATATCAGTCAAATGAACCATCTCTTATGTATTTGAAAAGTTTATGTGGGTAGAATATTACAACTATTACTTTAAATGATCTAGGGTGAACATTTATTTGGTCTTGAAGAACACTTGAAACATGATTGGGGGGGTATGCTACTATAGTCACTAGACTATCGATGATAATTCATGGTTACTCTAAGACATAAGAGTTGAGAGATTTGCATTTCCACAATGATCACCTAGAGAAATATTTCAAATGAATTACAAGAGAAAGGGAATAAAAGTAGGGAGTATTTTTATTAAACAAAGGATATTAAAATAAAACAAATAAGAACACGAACCATGGGTTAATTCTTACGAAACATGGAGTTTATTGTCCATAATTAATCTCGGAGAAAACTCAACATTCAATTAAGGATATAGATATGAAGACCCTAAAACCCCCAGAAATTAGTGTTTGTTTTTTTGACTTTGGACAAAAAAATTGGGTTCTATTCTCCCATAATCTCCACAACTTTGATTATTTGTACTCCAAGAATGATTATGGCTCTAGACCACTTAGTTTTGAGTTTCCATGGAAAACTTGTCAAACTAGAATTAAATTCCAAGAACATGTATCCAACTTTTAAATACCTAATCTGAATGATATAATCATGAAAGTATTTTTTCTATATTTATAAATTTGGGAATTCTCATATGGTTCTCCCATAATTTCTTCCAGCTCACTCTACTCTAATAAATTTCTCTATTCATCAAACATAAAATCATATTTCAGGACCTTCACAAGCAAAAAGGAATTTTGATACAGTTCCAATGGAATATATAATGTATTTAAAAAGAGTATATTATAAAGATACATCCATATGGGGGTCTTTTAATTATTTTAGTAATCCTATAAATCCCCATCCATATTAATTAACTATACTTTCCTAGATTTAGAAATAGTCCTTTCCATAATTTATTTGAGTTCTATGTCAAAAACTTTATCTTGACCAGTAGATTATTGGTGATAAATGGTTCAAGTTCTACGAGAAAACCGATGTTTTTTAATTATATCATTAAACTTATAATTTTTAAAATGAATTACATTTTCTATGATAAATGAATTGGAAACTCTAAAACTATAAAAAATATTATTATTGCTAAACTTGAAAAAGTAGAAGAAAGATTATATGAAATATCCACTCCCTCATCCCACTAAGAAATATAGTCAATTACCAAAATTTATAATCATTAGAATAATATGATGGAAATTATACCATAAATTCCAATCCAAATTTATTGAAAAATTCAACATGTAAAATTATTTTTTGTTCTATCTCTTTCCTTCTGACAACATTTCCCAGCCTCTAAAATTTTTCAAAACCAATGAATAGACACCAACCATAGTTAAATAATGTTTTCCAATAGAAACTAGTCTACAAGACCTCCTAGGTAGTTATTTCATCTCCATGATTCCCACCCAAGGTGAAGAATTACCTCTCTCAATATTTGTAAGAATATTATCTTAAACCAAATTTATTCAAATAATACCATTATAATATCTACTAAAAATTAAGATTTCATCCCAAAATAAATATTTCAACTTAGAGTTGAATTTATTCCCTTGGTTCTATGAAATATCTTTTGGCATGAATCCCATAGTAATAAAATTATCTATATCAAAAAACCAATATGAATACATAATTAAGGTAGAAAACCATTACTCCTATGGGAATAAAGTATTTAGCCTTTTGGGTTCTTAATGTTGCATACATGGTAACCTAGAAAATAGGATATCAACCAAATTTTCATCTCCTTTATTATTCTTAATTTCTAGATCAAACTCATATAACCAAAGCCTCCAAATCATAAGCCTTTATTTTTATTCTTTCTTAGCCAACAAGTATTTATGAGAATAATAATCAGTGAAAATGACAACCTTAGACCCCATCAATTAATATCTAATCTTGTATTGCACTAATATGAAAAAACCAAATACTTATCTTTTGTAGAGTAATTATACTAGGAATAATCCAAAAACTTAATAAAATAATAAATCACATACAACTTCTTTTCCTTTATTACTTAAAATAAAACCTCTGAAAACATCACTTACATCACACATAAACTCAAAAAGAAGTTTCTAGTTAGATAAAGTGATAATGGGTTAGGTTGTGAGTTTCTCTTTAAGCATGTTAAATCACTCTAAGAATTTTTCATCAATCACAAATGATGTAATCAAAAAAATAATTAATAGGATGACATAGTGATTTTGGAAAATTCCTTAATGAATCCCATATAAAATTTAACATTAACTAAAATAATTCTTATTTAGTTGACATTATCAGGTGGTGGTAGCTTTCTGATAACTTCTATTTTATAATTATAAACTTCAATATCTATATTTGTAACTTTTTTTAGATACAAAATTCTCTCAGTTACCATGAATTGGTAAACTTCATAGTTTAAATCCATATTTATTTCTTATTACCTTTCCAAAAATATTTCTATATTATTTAAACAGTTTTCAAAACCACTTACAATTACTAATATATCATACGTAATAACCTCAAATTATACTCTCAATCATGATTGAAAAAAATGACCATCATACATGTCTAGAAATTGTATAGAGAACCAAAAAAATTCAAAGTAGCATTTACTAAAGAAAAATGACCAAAATGGTAAAGCAGATGTAGTATTTTTCTATTCTTCAAGAGCTATGTAAATCTGGTTATGACCAAGATTTCCATGAAGAAAGTAGATTTACAAATTTCTAGAAAACATATCAAGTTTATGATCTAAAAAATGGAATTGGGAAATGGTTTTCCCAAGTATAATTATTAAGTTTTCTATAAACAATATAGACTCTCCAGTTTTTCCTTCCTAACATGAACTTGTTCATTCTTCTCAATCAAAATAACAGTGAATCCACTCTTATTAGGGAATACCTAAACTAGAATGACCCATGGGCTGTCTAAAATGGGATAGTTAATCCAAATATTATGTAATCTAATATCTTCCTTCCAAAACAATTATTTAATATTGGTATTAAATATTCTATACTCCTCAACCATTGGTTTATGGTTCTATTAAATGGGTATCTTATCTATTCAATAATAGAGACTTATACCCTTAATATCATATATGAAGCACCCAGTGATATATTTTATCTTTATTTAGATATTATATAATATTTATTCTTAACTTTCTTCTAGATTAGATTAAAGTTTGATAGGTAATATGGAGAACTCAAATAAAAAGGGATATTTTAGGTGGGCTAGCAGAGGATTGTGCTCCAAATAGGGTGATTTGTGACTTGATGGTAGACTCATGGTCTCAGAAGGTATAAGTTACTCAATATTAATCTTAAATAAGGAAATATAGAAGGTTTATTTTTTACAATTTGTGTCACCATAAAATCAAACGTTATGATTATAATGAATGTCAGGATTTCATACTTTTCCTGAAGAAAAATCATATATATTTTCTATGATTTATCCTAAAACATCATCTACTTATTCTAATTGCATGAGAATATTTTGATGAAAGTCTATATAGTGTTTAGTTTACTATTGATTTCATATAAAATCTTCAAAACCTTCTTCCTCATTAATAGTTTATTATACTTACAAAATTTCATCTCAACGAAGGATTTTACTTTGAGTTAGTTCTTTAGATCTTTTAAAAACATTAAATTGTTCTCTTTTATCTCATAGATTAAAAAGAAACATTACCTTTAACACATCAATGAAAAATCACCCTATGATAAGAAAGTACATACTATGTATGTTAGGTACCTTATTGTTATACTCTATATCTTAGATTAAGAAGTTAGTTGTAACTCCTCAAAATTCTAAAAAAAGAACCTTGTATTCTATAAAATATGTGACACACAACAGTAAGATAAAAAAATTATACACCCAAAGACAATAAATTATTTTTATATTTTTAAATAAATCCAATATATTCAATATATTTAATTGTATGCAATAATGAGTTTATGTTGCGTTACATAGAACATCGAGTTTAAATAAAAAATGACATATTATTAAAAAAACAATATTTACTGTGATAATTATCACATTGCTGTTAGAATGGTTTTTATGAATAAGATTAACTGAATTATGAAAATATATAGTTTACACATGTTAATTTTTTTATTGATTATAAATAAAATAATAATCATTCAAAATAAAAATAAATGTTTTTTTAGAAAATTTATTTTTCTAAAAGACAGATTTGTCATGCTTCTAGAACATATTATAAAATTATTCAAAATTAATTTGACAGGAAAAATTTATTTTTGAACTCAAAATACTGAAATAATCTTAGGGTGAATGTTTGTGTTTTTTTATCAAGTAACATTTTTTATGAATAATGAACTTACAAAGTATTAACTGAAAAATGCCTTTTCATTTCAATAAATTATAATGTTAAATTATATTTTTAATGAAATTTTAAAAAAAATTAGTAAATTTATATATCAAAATAATAATATTTATTTCCTTGGAATCATTTCCATATAGAAATTTGATAAAAAAAATTGAAAACTATTGAACATTTTCTCTTTAAAAACCACTTTTCTCATCATCTCCTTTGTGATTAGTTTTAAATTATATCTTTCCAATTATATGAATTTAATTTGGAAAATTGGATTCCATATTTGGAATAATTATAATTTATAATTTCAAATAAGTATAAATTAATATTTTATAGAAATTAATAGTGATAACATTAAAAATTAATCACCACAATTCAGGTAAAAATTGATTTACCGTTGGGTGGGGGTGGGGGGGGGGTTAAAATAAGAATAAAAGGGTTATAAAATGATCTAATAACATGTACAATACCCATTTTCTATACATATTACACATTATCCATTTTAGTTTCTAGAATAAACCTTTTTGAGTCTTTTGGAAGGATAAAAACAAGGGTATGATTGAATCTTTTTAAAAAACTACAAGTGTTCCACTCACCTCACTAATAAATGTCCACCCCTATTATATCTTCTTCACACCTTAAAACTTATTTGTATCAAGAAATACCTACCCAAATAATTTCTAAATCACCTCCATTCATCTTAGAAGCCTTATTTGTTTTTTATAAATCCATCTTAGTAAGGCTTTGTTGTGAACCTAAGCAGGATACCCAAAGAAGAGGTAACATTCTTCAACGAGCATTTTTATTTTATTTCTTACCGCAACCCATTAAATTACTATTAAACCATGGTGATATAATAATCTTAGCATCTTAAATATCATTATATATTTTTATAATGATTTAATAACCTAAAACCTTCTTTAATTCCATCAAATGAGTTATAAAATCATCATTCATATATATGGAGGACTACCACCTCACGAACTGATGCCATTCATTTTTCCATTACCATATCTTACAGTTGGAAATGATGATGGATATAAATTATATATATGATATTTATAAAATAATTAGAAATATTTAGTCAATATATCTTATATAACCTTTTCACTTTCCATTACTTATAGTATACGATAACATCGCTCATGTGCATGGAGGACTACCACTTAATGAAGCGATGTGATTAATCATTAACTAACTCTTTACATGGAAGGTGATAAGGATAAATTTAATGATTATGTGTAATATAAATTAAATAATTATGATATTAATGAAATATTTATCATTCTTAAAGTATAATATATATCATTTTATTTCTTACATTTTCACTCAACGAATGATGATAACGTCATTCATGTATGTGTGGACAACTGCCTTCAATGAATGATGTGACTCTATTTTCATCACCACAACACATGGATGATATATATAAGTATATATAAATAAATAATATGGTATATATGATATTATTATCATTCTATAAATATAATATATTAATTCCATTCTTTCTATAATGATCATTGGAAAATGGGAATGCTACTCATGTATACGTATTACCTACCATCTATATGATCGTAACATTATTCATTTCTGAAATCAATCATTAATAATTGGTTTTAAAATTATAATTTAGGTATAAATATGATAATTATTTATTATTGTTCTTTAGATTATAGAATTTTATAATATTCAAAAGAAATAGAACTTTCATAACAAATAAATAATGAAAAAACAAGGAAATTAACAACCAAAACAATGAAAATAATAAAATAATTATTAATGAATGAGTAATAATATGTTATAAAAGGAGTATATATGTTATGATAAATATTAATATGGTTATTTTATAAGTTAATATCATGTTCAAAACCACAATATATGAGTTTAAATAACGTTCAATAAAAATGAAGTGTGAGGTAAGAAATTTCTTCTAAATTTACCTTCTATTGAGACTTATATGTTAATATGAATCAACTAAGTCTAATGTTGGGAATATAATACCCATTTAAATTTTAATATCATGATTCATTAATAATTCATGGAATTTTAAGTCTAAATATGAATTATTTCATTCAAAATGAATTGAATTGAAAATTAATAAGTGGTAAATGTTATTGTGCAATATAACTTTACTTTGTGATTGTTTACTTTCTCTTAAAACAATAACTTTTTTCTACTTATTATTCATTGGAAATTAAATTTATCTTAACTATACATATTATTTTTTTATTGATATTATTATTTCCTAAATCATATAATATTTTTACATACTACGTTTACTTTGAAAGATATTTGACTAATTGGGGAAATATTGATAAATCTATATGCTTTACTCAATAGGAATATTTGATGATAAGTAATATTGATTGATGAATTGATTCAGTCATATTATATGTGGGGGTTTATTTAGACACATAGTAAATAGTGGGGTTTAGATTTTATATAGCCCCTCGATGCATTAACATGTCTTATGAGAGAAATTAGTTATCCAAATTAAAAAGGAATCAACCTATTGTTTTAAACCATCATGTGAAAGGTCTTGTTTGTAGAGGTATCATGATACTTTAGATTAGGACATCCAATAATTAATAATTCCATTCATTAAGATTCTATTTATTATGGTCCATGATATTATTTCTATTATATTATCTCTGGGTGAATTTCATTCTCATTTATTGACTAAATTCATGTGTGTTAACTTATTTACCTTTCTATATTGATTATGAATTATCTAATCATGATATACAATCTATTTAAAGGGAATTTTTGTTCATATATTCACTTTACTATATTGATTATTCTTATTGATTCATGAAAGCTTCCACTATACTTAACCCTTACAGATCATTTGACCTCACCCTTATTTATTTCCTTCCCCCAAGTTATTAAGATAAATCATTTGAATGATTTTTAAAGGAATATTAGAATTCCATTTTTTATATACTATGTTTTATTTTCAATTCCCAATGTAAAATGGGTTTCATGTATGTATCATGTTCTAAAAAGATTCCAAATAAACCAGCCCTTTGTTATTTGACTCTTAGTATCTATTCCAATGTAATAAGGCAGACATTGGATCGAGGATACTAGGATCAGGGTTGTTATAGTTTTCATATGAGTAATTTTTGTACAAAATTTTTGAACTAGATTATGGAAAACATCGATTATGGAACATAACCCTCTGATATAATTTGAGGATAAGTATAGAAATACATCTTAATATTTTGTTAAGGTAGATATTATTTGGTGTTTCCACATAATAGATCTGTGTCTAGAATCTTCAAGTGGACATGGATCTCAAAAATAGGTACCTAGGGGTAACAAATATGAAAAGGGATCATTGATCTAGACTCAATCATCACATGGTGGATGAAAATAGGCCTTACTATGCACCTAGTTTACCCTCCTAGGGGATATGATTAGGAGAAATCACATTTTATATATAAAATATTATGAAGGATTTGAAATAAAGATATCTCTGATGAAACCATTTTTATGATTCTATAATTACAAATGCATGATTTTTATTTTATGTTGAGTGTTACAATATATTTGTAATTATACATTATGATTTAAAATTCATAATTTCACGAGATAATCTAGTATATTCCATTATTTTTTAATGGAACCTTAAAGGAATAATTTTATCAATACTCACAAAAAATATAGATATTTCCTTATCTATAAAGCCAATAAATATAGTTTTGAAACATAGAAAATAATGGCTATATTAGGAAAACATAATCAAGCTATGTAAATTAACCTTTCTTAGATAGAGAAACTTATTCTATACTGAGATTATCCTACGATGGATCACTTTATGTGAAATAATTCCCCATCATTTTGTGGGACTACTATTCATATTATATCCATGAAATATATTAGGCCACTAGAGAAGATATTTAAGGCCTTAAGAAGAGGTAAAAAGGAAAAGGTTAAACTTTCATTGTATATTCTCAAAGGATATTCTGATCAATATTGGGTTTTGATCTAGAATAATAGGGTGGAAGAGGAAATTTAACTTAGGGAATGAGATGATTATAAGGAATTTTTCTTAGAAAAATATTTTACTCATTAAGAATAAATTGAAATGAATAGAAAGTTACTTCTCATAAATAAGAAGGAAGAAGAAATTATTTTGGAGCATGATGCTACCATTACAAGGTTATCTATGTATGCAATGGATTATATACATAACATAGAGTGAAATATTGACAATTTATTTTAAGGAATTAAGGAAAATATTTGAAGGAAATTGGCCTCTCAAGCATTCCTTTCATACGAAGCAATGAATTAATGGGATATCAATAAATAGAAATAATTATCCATGCATTATTGATTCAAAGGGGAGAAAGAGAAGTAGTGGGTAAAGGATAAAAAAGTGGATAAAATGAAGTAAGGAAGGAAGGATTTTCCTACATTTTATAATTGTGAAAAGAAAAAACCTGGGACTTTCTTGAATGGAATGGGTGTTTCCTTCATGTTTGGAGAGAAATGGAAGCATGATCATGATTGAAAGGGAAATAATGAAAATTCCAATGTGAAATGATTCCATTGTAAATATATGGGGAACTAATCAAATGAATTCCTAAGGAATCAAAGGAATATGCCTTAAAATAATCGAATGGATCATGTTTAATATTATTATATTACCAAAAAAGTGGAATGATTAATGTGACTGTGTTTTTATTCAAGGAGTGTGTAATTATAGTATTTTATCAAATTAATCTCATTTTTAAGAATCATGAATCATATAAGTATTTTATAATATTACTATTTCTTAAAGGTTTGGAAATAATGTGATTTATGGTATAAAGAAAATTGATTTAATGGAAATTTAAAATTTCTGGGAAACACATATTTGATGGAAATATAACCCTTAATATTTTATTGATATTGAGATAATGATGATGGTATAATGAGGTTATTGATATGGATAATGTAAATTAGATAACACTAAATACATTGGAATTGATTAATGATATGTTGAAAAATTGGTTAATTCTATCATTGATGGTGTTATCAATATACTTTTTTTAGGGAATATATCCAATAATATATGTTTCATTTAAGTAATAAGGCATAATGCATGTTTAAAATAAAATTTTATGTTAATTAGAGTTATTACCATGTTTCAATATAATACATGATGAAGGAATTAAAATATTTGGTATGTGAAGATTAAGAGATACTTCATATTGTTTAGTGGAAGAATGATAATTTCATTTTGGAATTCAATGACATTATTTTCTACTATTTTGGATCTTAATCTCTTGTAATATTCATAAGGTTAACGATTTATAGAATTTTTGAACGTTGGAAAAAGTTTTAGAGATTAATTTATTACTTTACTATATATATATTTATGCATTCTTGATAACATATGCTAACTATTTTTATCATAGTAATAATTAGAGATATAAGGAATAAATTATCACTATATTTTGGATTTTATGACCTGTTAAAGTAAATTTTAGTTCCTTAAGAATAAAAACATTATTTTTTGGTTATTAATTTCATGGAATTGGAGATTAATTAGAAATTGATCAAAACACAACTAAAGGATGGAATTCCGAATATGAAATAGAAACATACCATGTATATATATTTCTTTATATTTCAAAATTATAAAAAATTGATCCTAAAAAAATGTTGTCCTATTATCATCATTTTGACGACATCAATATCCTTTTTATGACTATTTATTTTATGAATTTTTGGTCTTTAAATATATCTAGATCACCCACTTTCTTGTAGACAATGTTTTCTATAACTCTCCATCAGTATTTGGGTGTAAGTTTTCTCTTTAATGTCCATGTTTCACTTCTCACCTATTTTTTCCAATTTCGAAACATAGTTATGTGATTATTATAGATAACCTTTATACTTACCTTACTCTATTATTATGTGTTTATTTTGTTAACTCTTTTTATGATGTGGGTTTTAAATAAAAGAATTTTTAAATAAATTTTTTTGGATTACTTTGATCAAGATTAAATTG
This sequence comes from Viscum album, assembly GCA_963277665.1. Lineage (NCBI taxonomy): Eukaryota > Viridiplantae > Streptophyta > Magnoliopsida > Santalales > Viscaceae > Viscum > Viscum album. Next base: position 4,337,459 of record OY728136.1, read on the forward strand.
TGGGGATGAAATTTATTTAAGGTGGGGAGAATGTAACACTTCGAAATTATAAAACAAGAACATTATATTCAATAACTTATAGAAGGAAATATTTCACCTTGTTAATTTAGAACATATTTATTTTAAATAATTTTAATATCATCATTATCTTTCATTAAACATAACACTGAGTTTAGCTTGTGTTGCATGCAATACGAAGTTTAAATGAAAAGTGACATATTATTAAAATTTTATTATTTAATTTGATAGTTATCACCTAGATATTAGAATTATGGATATTAATAGTATTAAATAAATTATGAAAATATATAGTTTACACATGTTCATTTTTTATTTATTGATTTGAAATCAAATAATAATAATTTATGAAGAAATAAAATGATTTCAAAACAAATGTATTTTTCTAAAAAACGATTATTTATCCTTTGAATAGATAATATAAAATTATTTATACCAATTTTAGAAAATTAATTTATAAAAATTAACTTCTTTTTTTTAAATCATAGTACATAAATTATCTTAGAGATGGTTTTTGTGTTTTTTTTTGAAAAGTGTCATTTTTGATGAATAATGAAAAATAATGAATTTTAATTGAAAACATCATTTTTGGTTAAATAATTTATAATGTTAAATTATATTTTCAATTGGATATAAAATAAAATTAGTTAAAGTTTATATCACTTACTCCAATTTTGGTCATTGGAATAATTTTCAGATTGATTTTTAATATAAAAACATTTTAAATGTTTGAATAATTTCTATTTAAAAACCCGCTTTCTCATCACGTCTATGAGATTAATTTTTAATTATAATTTTCATCTTTAGTGAATTAAATTTTGAAAAATTGATTCCATATTTTTAATAATAATAATTAAAAATTTCTAATATGTTTAACATAAATTTTGACCAAAATTAATAGAAAAAACATTAAAAATTAATTACTTTGGTTAAGGTAAAAATGGATTTACTGGGTGGTTAAACTAATAGAATAAGAGTTAAAAATGAACTAAAAACATTTAAAACACCCATTTGATGGCCATATTTTATCCTTATCTATTCTAGGTTATATAATTTCCCATTTATTGGATTTTGGAAGGATAAAAACATGTGTACGATTGATTTTTAAAAAACATTACAAATGTTCCACACACCTCACTTATAAAGGCTACCCTCACCTTTCTTCTTCACTCATTAAAACATCTTTAGATCATCCAAGAAATTCCCAAATAACTTCCAAAATACCATCCTATCTTCCTAGAACCTTTATTTGGGTAATTAATTCAAATTTATAAGGATTTTTTTGAAACCTGAGAAGAATACATGAAGAAGAAGTAACATCATCAATGCGTATTTTTATTTTATTTCTTTATATCATCCATAAATTTTTTGTTAAAAAATTATGTTATAATAAAATAAATATCTTCTATATATATATATATTTATAATGAGTTCCATAACTACAACCATCTCAACTACCATCAAATGGGTTATGAAATCTTCATTCGTGTGTACGACAGACTACCACCTCCCAAACTGATATCAGTTGTTTTTCCATTACCGCCTCTCATGGATTTGTATGATGATGGATAAAAAGTATATATATGATATTGATAACATAATTAAACATATTTAGTCATTATATCACATATAAAGTTTTTACTTTCCATTACATAGAGGATATGATAACGTCACTCATGTGTACACCAGACTACCACCTCACAGAGCGATATGATTCATATTTCACTAAAATTTTATATAGAAGGTGATAAGGATAAAGTTAATGATTATATATGATATAAAATAAATAATTATGATATTAACTAAATATTTGTAATTATTAAAATGAAATATATATTAATTTATTTCTTACATATTGATTCAATGAGCGATGATAACGTCGTTCACGTATGTGTGGACTGTCGCCTGCATGAAAAGATGTGACTGTCTTTTAATAATCAAATAAATTATATTTAATGAATAAGTATATTTAAATAAATAATATGGTATATGTGATATTATAATAATTATTTAATGATAATATATAAATTACCTTATTTCCATAATGAGCGTTGGAGAATTGTAATGTTACTCATGTGTAGGTACGACCTACCATTTCCATGATCGCAACGCACATAATTTCTCAAAAATATACTTCATTATTGGTTTCAAAAGTATAATTGATGTATAAATATGATAATTATATCATTATTATTATTATAGAGATTATGGAACTATATAATATACACAATAACTTGAACTTTTATAAAAAGTCACTAATGATAAAATAATGAAATTAACAAACAAAAGAGTGAAATAATGAAATATTATTAATAAATGAGTGATAAGATTTTATAAAAGGATTATATATGATATTTTAAATATTAATGGTTATTTAATAAGTTAATAAATTTTTTAAAACCACTATAAATGAGTTCGAATAACATTTAATCCAAAGGAAGTGTGAGGTAAGAGATTTCATCTCAATATACATTCGATTGAGTCTTATTCATAATTAGGCACCAATTCACACTTATGTGGTTTATATACTACATATTTTACATATAATATAATGATTCATTAATTATTCATGTAATTTTATATTTAAATTCATATTATTTCCTTCAAGGGTATTTGAAATGAAAATTACCAAGTGGTAAAATTTATTGTGAAATCTCACTTTATTTTATGATTGCTAATTTTCTATTGAAACAATCAAATTATTATGATCATTTTCATTGTAAATTAAATTTATATCAAATATCCATATTATAGTGTGATATAAATTATTATTTTCTAAACTATATACCATTTTTATATATGGCAGTTATATTGAAAGTTATTTGATTAACTAGGGAAATATTGATAAATATATATCCTTTACTCAATAAATATATTTGATGATGAGGAACATTGATTCATAAATTAATTAAATCATTATATATATGATGTATTCTTTGGAAATGTAGTGATAGGTGGAGATCTAATTTTATATATCACCTTGATGCATCAATGAGTCTCATGGGGGAAACTAGTTGTCCAAATTAAATAGGTTTCTACACATAGCATTAAACCATCTTATGAAATGACATAATGGTATAGGTTTCATGATGCCTAAGATTAATATGGACACTAATTAATCATTTCCTTGATTTATAATTCCGTTTTTTATCCATGTTTTTTTCTATGATATTATATTTAGATTCATTTCATTTTCAATTATTGATTAAATAACATGTGTGTTTAGTTATTTACCTTTCTATATTGATTATGCCTTATCTTATCATGATAATAAATTTATTTAAATAACATGTGTGTTAATTATTTACCTCTCTATGAAGATTATGCTTATTTATTCAGGATATTTTATTCTGTACTTAAACATTACTATGAATTTGAGATCACCCTTATTTTTTTCCTTTCCCCATGTAAGGATGATTAATCCATTGAAAGAGTTTTCAATAATTATGAGAATATTATTTTTTATGATGTATGTTTTATTTTATATTCACAATTTATAATGGGTTTCATGTATATATTTGGTTCTTCAAAACTATTAAACTAATAGACCATTCGGGATTTGAACCTTTTAATCTATGATAATGTAATAAAGCAGACACCAACTCTAGGATATTGGGGTTGGGGACATTACACTATAAGTAAATTTTTCCTATGCCAAACAGAAGCCATAAATTCTCCCAATTGGTTGAGTTATAGATACGTACAGTATCTATTAAATAATATTGATGGGATATTGAGTTTATAATCTCAATTAGGGAAGTAATGACAAAGGAATCAGATTGATACTCACACAAAGATCACACAAATAGTTAAATAGGACCTCAAAACCTCTTAAAGTGAAAGGTATAAAAAATACATGGACATTGATGTTTGGTAGGAATCCCATTTTTAAATATATTACTGCAATCCTGTATGAGATTATAAGTAGTAAATTATTCCAAAATTTTCAGGATTTAAAATATTTTATTCAATAATTTCAAACAACATGGGATTTTAATTAATTATTTTAGGAAGATTATGACAATTTTATTTTTCTTTATAAAAATCATAATGTTAAACTATTCAGTATATTAATTCACATTAATTATTATTCCGTTCTGGTTTTCAGCCACGAAATGCCCAACGACTCCATATCAAATGATTGATGGACCTTCTTTCCAAAGGCAGGCGTTCACCGGATGGTCTGACCAGCGACTCTTATGAACTCACATTGGTCGAGAGGATAGGATGTCGGGCTCATCAAATTCTTTGGGGGGGGGAATTATTGTCTGTTCTGGGACTCTCTTATAGATTTAAGACGTATTAATATGTTCGCGAATCTTTGGTTTATACCCAAACATAGTATCCACGGATTGAACCCTGGTGGGAAACGATCAGCTGGACGAAGGGGTTCAGAATCATTTATGCCCGAGGTTTACCATCCCTCATTGTATTAATGACCCCGAAGGGCTGGAACATGCATGAGGCAGCACTCGGAGTGGTGCAGTGAACTGACGTTGAGATGGTCAGATCGACCGGCTGTTGGGCTTGAACCTCAAGGAGGCTTCCTGCGTACCCTGCTTAGGAAGATGAGATCAAAGTCCAAGTAGTTCAGATAGGTGTCGAGTAACCGACGTGAAGAGGGACTAGGTGGCCTAATTAGTGGTGGGCTTGAACCTCATGTAGGCTTCCTACATACCCTGTCTAGGAGGCAGGGATCAAAGTCCACGTAGTTCGGATAGACAGTTTAACGTCGTGCTGGACGAGGGTGGAACTCGACGTGAGGAAACGACCGAGTGGAGGGCTTGAACATCATGGAGGTTTGCTACGTACCATGCCTTCACATGGATCAAATTCCCCGTAGTTCGCTTTGGCATAGGGCTTACACTCTGGGGAAGCCTAGAATGATGGGTTGGGGCTTACACTCTAAGGAGGCCCATAATGATGGGATGGGGATTACACTCTGAGGAGGCCCATATTTATGGGTTGGGGATTACACTCTGAGGAAGCCCATAAGAGTATGTCATGGTCTATGCTTACTCTAAGACCACGTGAGTCATTCTCGGTGTGAGAAACAAGAGGCAGTAGGGATCAGATGATCACGTCGCAGAAGGTGCATTCATGAGAAGCGGAGTGGGGCTTACACATGAAGGTGGCCCAGGGTGATGGATTGGGGATTACACTATAAGGAGGCCCAAGAGGTCGGGACATACTCCGAGATGGACGCCCGGGGCGGCAAAGCCCAGTGGGAGCGGGAAAGGGGGGGTGCTCCTGTTCCCATCTCATCTCTTACAGTGCCCGAGGGCTTCCTTCTAATGGGTATTTTACCATCTTCGAGGACCCCTCAACAAGTGGAGGGGCAGAAAAGGTATTCCTGAGCTCAGACTCCACATTACCGTGGGAATGTGAACCTAGGAATGCTTTGAGAATCTGCTCAAGGGTCGGGGAAACCCCTTTGCCTCTATTTACCGTGGGTATGTGAACTCAAAATGGTGTGCTGAAGCACCTGAAAGTTATACCATGCAGATCTGATGGCTCTGGTGGAGGCCTCGGCTTGGGGTCGATGAATAGGTCAATGAGTGAGTCGTAGAGGGTCTGGCTGGATCGGAAGGATTTTACCTGACTCTATAAATGAGAACATTGAAGTACTTGGCGGGCCACCTAGAGGTATAGGTGGAGGCGCCCTTCGCGTGGGGAAGTTCCACACGGCTGGAGAAGCCCTCCCCAAACCAGGGTGGTCCACAGACTGATCGGCGTCCCACGAACTAGGGTGGTTCGCGGTTTTAGGATCAATCCGCGAACTAGGGTGGTTTGCGGAGGGTTCCAGGTGGGAAGCAGCGGCCAAGGGTAGCACCGATTGGAGGCTCGTCGGTCTGGGTTTTTCCTGTGAAGGAGGATGCCACACGGTACGATGGATGGGAAAAGAGGCAGAAATTCCCTGGTCCTCGGGGAAGTCATCCGTAGAGGGGGTATGGTTCGTAGTTCTACTTTTTTATTATTTAGGTTCGCGGTTAACCAAATTATTATGTGTTTTCCAATTCCTTATTAATTCATATACCTGCTATGTTTCGCGGGTGGGAATTTCGCTGTTTGCAAAATCTGAAGCCTTCCTTCAACCGATCTCTTATCCCTTCGAATCCGATTCCAGTTCTCCCATCCTTTCTTCTTTCCCCCTTGGTCCCCTTTTATAGAGTGGGGAAATGAATGTATCTCTGTCCATGCGGAACCTTTTGTGGAGGCCCACAACTAAATACCCGGTTCACAACTGACTTGGTCAATCCACGATTCTCGGTGGGTATTGATCGCTCCCCTCCTCCGTGAGGCGAACTCAGGGAGTGCTCTGCAGCTGCGGATGGTTCCACCTCCATTCCGCGAACGACAACGGGTGCGGCTTGAGCCTGTCGACGTGGTCCATAGTTGGGGAATTTCATGACGATGAACTGGACTGGCGCCCATCTTGCCTCGCGACCGCGGAGCCTCTCCGCCTCCATTTCGCGAACGACAATGGTTCACGAAGGGGGTGCTCTGCGGCGTCTGGCCGCGTCACGCTTCCATGGACCAGTTTGAGGACCAACCCTTTTTTGGATATTACTTTCCCCCAATTCTCTTGGGGGATTTGGGTAAAATCTCCTTTGCGGATTATTCAGGACCCTAAAAATACCCCCCATCGGAATGGGGTCCGATTGGAACGAAGAGGATGCCATTCCGATGCGAAGAGGTCTTGAAACTGAGATGGTTTGTGGTAGAAAGGAAGACCTAGTAGGTGAACACGCCTATAAATATGGGGAGCCCTCACTTTGTCCTTTACTGAATTCTTCGCGAAACTAGAGCTCCTTCGCCTCCACGAACCGGCAGCGACTTCCATGAACAATTTCTTCATCGCAGTCGTCTTCAACCGCAAACCGACTTTCCAACCATGAACCATTACTCTTAATTAATTTAATAGTAAGTGATGATGGGTCGCGAAGGAACTTGCTTCGCGGTTTCGATGCTCCTTGGACTAAAACACCTCTTGAACATTAAAAAGTATCCGAGTCTTCCGAATAAAATCAGGATGGAATTTCCGCGGAGCGACTTGGTTCACGGTTTCCTGGCCAATGCTCCACGAGCCAGGGCATCGCGGACTGATTTTGCGAAGGGATGGTTCGCGGGATGGTGCCATCATGAACCATCCTCCAAGGCCTCCTTGCAGATTTTGATTATGAAGGATCCTTAAAAATTCATTTTGGCTATTCCTGTCCAGATTTTTATTCCAGACTGATTTCTCTTATTATGAAGGGAGAAAATATGTTTCCCCCTCGTTCTGCACCGAGGCCTGTTGTAGAGCTCATCTCAACCGCCTCAGAGAGACGTTCGGCTATGATTCGCAGAGCAGAGAGCATCACAGGGGACCCTAGCCGGCCAATCATTCCTGATGACAGTGCATTGAAGAACCTGCTCTCTCCGGAGCTTCTGAGTTATCCATTATCTAATCAGATCCCTCTCTATGGCTTCTGTCTCCAGGACGACGTCCCTATCCCCCCTACTTTCGCAGGTCTCCATTCTCCTTTCCTGGAAGCGCCTTCAAAATGCATTTAGGAAAACATTACCCAATCTAGGGAGATAATCTCTAATTTTGGTCCGAAAGACACATCTATTCTGTGGGGCTCAATCTGGACCCAAAGTGATCAGTGCGCTCAAGACCTTTCTCATGGAGGTGTCCTTACGGACTACCCTTCTATTATTAATCTTGCTCAAAGGGATCCTGATGCAGGGTGGGTTCCCAGGTGGGATCTTCAGTCTGGCGGGCTCTTCTCAAATGATTGGGCTTGGGCTTTCTGGGTTCATCACCACTGTCAAGAGTCTCTTGAGTCACTAGAAGCTGTCAACCTATACTCCGCAGTGTGGGCTTCCAAATTTGCTATCTACCCTCCGTCTTTGATCCTGCCCGACCTGTTCAGATGCTGGTGTTCAAGTACTAATACTTTCCACCTTGCCCATGGTGAATTCGGCATCAGTATGTGGGATATCTACCAGATAGGAGGAGATGTATGACGAATATTTTCCCACTCCCAATGCATGGGACAACTTTGAACATGTTCCTTTATTGGTGAAAGAGCTGCTGACCATGGCAGAGCAGTCACTGGGCCAGGCCTTGCGTGCCATCTCTCTTATTCCTTACGACACTTGGATATAGTTATTTCTGAACACCACCGGTCCTGCGCCAAAGATTAGGCGTCCCAGGAATCATCCTTCCCAGCAGTCACGAACCATTCAAGGTTCTTACTAGGTGGTTCTGGAAGCAGGAGACTACCTTTTATGGGGTTACGAGGCACGCCCTGGTGTTTCGCCTATGCTTCGGTTGGACGTTCTGTTTTCTATGTTTTTGAGCAGATGGATATTTCTTTCCCAGGATGTTAACCCAGGTGTTCAGGCCTACACTTTGATGATGGTGGCCGAGTTAACAGAGGGACGCTTGGTGAATTTAGTTGTGCCCACTTTGGCATGTATCTACGAGCTACTGGGCCACATGTAGGTGGGTGGGTCACCCTACCGTCTTAGCGGGTCATTTCAATTTTTATATGGTTGGGTGGCGGATCACTATCGCTATTATGAGTATCGTCACAACACAGCCATCCCGCTTCCTACCTTTCGGCCTACCCTACTAGATATAGCCGGAGTTCGCCTGAAACCTCTCAAATCTAGTGAAGTCCTCAAGCTCCTGATCAACATCTCCCAGTTCATCTTCACTCCTTACCCCACCCCTTCTGGCGTCTTAGTTGACAACCGCTGGGGGAGGTTGGAGGAGCTCTCTTACATGGTCTCCCTACGGGATGGGTTTTTTTCCACACGAATTGACGGTATCTCTTTGTGCGATCTGTACGCCCCATATCGATTTTCTCGCCAGTTCGGGTGCATGCAAGTCCATGATTCCCTTCCCCCTCCTGGGGCCCAAGGACTGCATCCAACCGTACTTCGTCAGTGGTGGCTGATGCTGATGTGGGAGGGATCTGATGCAAGCGTTACCTTGCCTGATATGGGTGTGGATGCCGGCCATTCCCTCGAATATGCAAAGACATGGGTAAAATACTATCCTAACGGGATCTTAGGGAAGGTTGTCTGGTAGACTCCCAAATTGGGAGGCATGGTGGCTTTTGTGTCCATTACACCTTCCTCATCAGTTTCATGGGAGGACTGACTAATGGATCAGTGATCAAAATGATCCAAGGAACTTTTCTCTCCCGACCCTGCGGTGGCTGCAGTTCAGGCAAGTTCATCCTTCTTGTGTGTGGATGAGGATGACCCTATAGTGTCGGGTCCCAGCGAGACCATCCCGGAGGTTCCTCCAGTCAATATCTGTCTTAGCAGCTTGGTCCCCAAGCCTGAACCGGGGTTAGGTGCTCTAAACATTCCCGCTTCAGAGCCAACTTCTGGTGAGCACACATCTGCGCGGGTTGCCATGCCAGAATTTATTATCGTGTCATCCAGCAAGGATACCAAGGATCCTCACATCATGGCAGACCATAGGGCAATGCGCAGGTGGGCCTAGCCTCGAATCTGTGAGATATTCACTGAAACCCCCTTAGCCTAAATGGAATTCAAAACCGAAGATCTTCGTCAGCTCTTCCTGGGTTTGGGGTCGGGTAGCTTTGACTATCAGCACTTCCATTCTCTTGATTTCAAAATTTTCATGGCCCGTGAGGAAGCTGTCACTAGAGAATGCATGCTCGATCACTTCGAGACCACTCATTGTGGGGCCCGAACCTTGGAGGAAACCACAAAAAATCTCCATCAACTGATAGCATGAGAGGCGATATCCCGAGATCAGGCGGCCATCCTATCCTCCGAGTTTCTTGCATGCGAGGAAAGAGCCGCGATGCTGAGAGATCAGTTATTGACTATGACTGGCCATCTTGAAGTCACCATAAAAGGGATCAATGATCTCCAAACCATAGTGGGGCGTATCCGTCCGATGGTTGAGGCTGAGACCAGGGAGAAGGCAGTGTTGGAACAATCCTGCAATGGCCTTCGCCGCGCAGTCGCTGATTTGGTGGGGAGAGCAAGTCAGTCTCCTTTATAACTATCAGAGCTACTTTTGTATCCCCTATTTCACCTACCCCTCTGTCCCCCCTTTCTTTTGTTGTATAAAGGAGAGACCCCAGCCTGTGGACGTCACTTTCTTTTTTCTTCTTAATTAAATACAATCTCCATTAAACACTCGTTGTTGTGGAATTTGATTGTTTTTTAGAATAATTGTTGTGAAAATAACAATTCACTGAATCAGAAGTAAACATAACTCAAGAAAAAAAGCTCTAATTTTCTCCTAGACCATGGGATCCAGTGAGCATAGTCTGACTATTTCTAGGGTTTTATAGGAAAACCCTACAAACTTTTTGTCTTTTTCTTCTTTTAATGCCTTGATTTTTCCTGGGCCCCTTAATGTGGACCCAGCGGGTATAACCCGGATTTTTCTTAGGCCTCACTTTTCGGGTTTTTGGCCTAACAGGCTTTGTACCTCTTTCTTCTCTGAGCGGCTTAATGTCCCTCCGACAAGACTATCATTACTGATGTTTTAGGTCGAACATCTTTGACCAAATAATGTGGGGCGAGGGCCCCAATAGGATTCAACTGATTAAAAGATGTTCTAATACCCTTCAAATGCACGTGGGGGAAACATATTTGGATTTGAGTGGCATGCATGGAATGTCTCAAGGCATGGGAGCCATGTCAGCATACAGAGGCAGGAAGAGAATTGCCTAAGGAAAACTTTCCTTTGGTAGACTGGCCAGGGGAAATCAATATGCAGAGCCGCTGAGGGCAAGGTATGCATAGTCATACAAAGGAGTCCTTAAGTCAAATACTTATCCATTTATGATGGCCAGGGGAATTCATGGAAGTATAGCTTATGGAAACCACGATGGGTTTCATGGAAAGAAATGAAAACCACCAGGGGCAGCTCAGAAGGGTAGTGTAACATCTGAAAGGGTTTTGGGAACATCCATACTAATCAGGAGAGTGGTCCAGAGACCACCTCCCAACGCATTTAGTTAGCGTAAGGTATGGTTGAGGCTTGACGTAGTTTAAATTCATAGAGCTGGGACATCATCTAAAATGGAACAACTTCTCCTGGTTCTCAGTAATCTCGTCAAAGACATTTTTCCGCATTCAGGTAGGCTTGTGAAAAAGGTTGGTAATCAATAGCTCAGAGGGTTTCCGAATCCCGTGATAGAAATGGGGGCTCAGAGGCCAAGAGGTGTATGAAGAGAAGCATTGACCAATGAAAACTTGCCTTTGGTAGATGGGCCATGGGCTATCAATATACAGAGCTGCTAAGGGCATGGTATGCATAGTCATACAAATGTGTCCTTAAGTCAATGACTATCCACTTCCGATAGCTGAGCACCTTCAGGGATGTTGAGATTTGGATCCACCAGGGGTGGCTTATGAGAGTTCGACTTTTTACGAGTACAGAGTATGGTTTATAATGAGAGGGTACCTGAATACGGGGGAAATATCTAAACTATACTTCCTGAGAATAGGTGAAGTAATTCTTTCTCACGCTGGTGCGAGGCAGTGGTTCGTGCAGGTCTGACCCGTGCAATGCAAGACAGAGAAAGGTCACTATATATATATATATATATATATATTTTACTGAACCCGTGATGGGTTCGACCATGCACCTTAACATCATGCGGTAAGGACGAGGTGCATTATTTAAAGGTTTCCGTTCAGTTTAACATCATGTGGCGAGGACAGGGGACATTTTTGAAGGTCGTTATACAGTTTAATGTCATGCAAGTAGGATGGATTCCGTGCAGTTTGGCATCATGCGGTAAGGACGAAGATATCTTTAAGGGTTTTCGTGCAGTTTAACGTCATGCGGCGAGGATGGGGGGCATTATTGTGAAGGATGCTCTTCATCAGAATATAACTGGGCTTGAATACCTCGACATTACCTAGACATGGAAGGGGTTGATTGGTGTAAATAATGGTTCCGGGGATTTTTGGATCAGGAAAAGTGATATGGGGGCTCTGAGGCCGGTAAGCGTATAGAGATAGGAGAAGTACCGCCTGAGGAAATCTTGACTTTGATGGACGAACCAGGGGATATCATTATGCAGAGCCGCTGAGGGCATGGTATGCATAGTCATATAAAGGTGTCCACGGGTCGATAACTTTCCACTTCCGATTTCCGTGAGTGGTCATGGGGATCCGCGATTGTCCGGGCCATGATGTTTGTCATCTGGTGAGGAAATATCTGGGCATGTCGGGGACATCTGTCCCTGGTTGCTGTTAAATCCTAAAGAGCCCCCCTGCGCTGATTTATCTTGTTCACGGGGTGTGCCTTCACTCCGTGTAGTTTGACATCGTGTGGTGAGGATGAAGTACTCCTAGTTTATCGGTCATAGAGATAGGACCATTGGGTGACTATTTCTGCAGTCACTTGAAGGATAAATGGGTCAACATGTTCTGATATACTTAGAAAAGGGCGGGGGATGAAGGTCATAAACTGCAACTTTGAGCTTTCTCAGATCAGGAGGTACGGTGTGGGGGCTCTGAGGCCGGTAGGCGTACAGAGCTTGGAGATGTACTGCCTGAGGAAATCTTGCCTTTGATGGAAGATACAGAGGCTATCATTTTGCAGAGCTGTTGAGGGCATGGTATGCATAGTCACACAAAGGTGTCCCCGGGTCGATGAATTTCTACCTCCGATGGCCATGAATGATTATGAGAATTTGTGATTTCTCCCAGCACAAAGTTCAGCATGTGGGGATAATGGTTCATAGGTACACAGAAAACATCTTTTACTGCAATTGTCCATTGAGTCAATGTTGTCTAGTCTTGGCTTGATGTTTGTTGATGTAGGTCACTGTGTGAACCACTGGCAGACACACAGGCTAGACAAATAGGGAAACCCTGGAAACACCCGAATGTGAAAAGGGGAATGAACTTGTAAACCAATTCTCCATAAACTTCTGGATCAAGAGATATGGTTTGGGGGCTCTGAGGCTGGTAAGCGTACAGAGCTAGGAGGAGTGTCGCCTGTGGAAATATTACCTTTGATGGATGAGCCAGGGGATATCATTATACAAACCGCTGAGGGCATGGTATGCATAGTCGAACAAAGGTGTCCATGGGTCGATGACTTTCCACTTCTGATGGCCATGAGTGGTTATCAAGATCCATAATTATCCGGGTCATGGAGTCTGATGTACGGAAAGGATGTATCCAAATGTGCAAGGTGTATCTCTAGCTCGCATCGACATGTGTCCTGGGTGGGTCACGACGAAGTCCGTGAAGTTTACCGTCATGCGGTGAGGACAAACTCCATGCAGTTTAACGTCATGTGGTAAGGACGAAGGTGACCCAATGTGAAAGAAAAAAGGGGTCTGCACAATTTAACGTTGTGCGACGGGGACAACTTCCATGCAGTTTAACATCATATAGTAAGGACGGGGATATACACCCCGTGCAGGTCTGGTCTGTACATGGGGGAAGAGGATTTTTTAACGTCATTGTCCGTGCAGTTTAACGTCGTGCGGTAAGGAGGAGGATATACACCTCATGCAGGTCTGGTCCGTACATGGGGGAAAGGAGGCATTCTTAATTTTGAAGGGCTAAGCCAAGACTGTGGATCCTGGCATCGTTACGTATCTTGTGAGGGCAGGAATCAAGCCGTACATAGTTATCTATAAAGACGATACACCCGGTGCAGGTCTGGTCCGTACATTGGGGAAATGGCAGCATTTTTTTTGAAGTGGCTGGCCCAGGATAAGGAATCTCGGCGTCACTACGTATCCTGTGAGGGAAAGAATCAAGCCATACATAATTCTTTGGAATCCGTGCAGTTTAACATCATGCGGTAAGGATGAAGTCCGTACAGTTTAACATCTTGTGGTTAGGATGAGGGGAATTATTAGAGTCCGTGCAGTTTAACGTCGTGCGGTAAGGACAATCTCCATGAAGATTAACTTCATGTGGAGAGGACGTGAATACACCCCACGCCAGTCTGGTCAGTACGCAACGGAATGGTCACTTTTATATTTTTCTTTTTTTTCTTTTTTTTGAGGAGGCTGGGCCAAGGTGTGGAATTCTGGCGTCACTACGTATCCTGCGAGGGCAGGAATCAAGCCGTACATAGTTCTCTGTAAAGATGATACACCCCGTGCAAGTCTAGTCAGTACACAGGGGAAAGGGGACATTTTTTTTGAAGTGGCTGGTCTAGGATAAGGAATCCTGGCGTCACTACGTATCCGACGAGGGAAAGAATCAAGCCATACGTAGTTCTCTGGAATCCGTGCAGTTTAACTTCATGCAGTAAGGACGAAGTCCTTACAGTTTAACGTATTGTGGTTAGGATGAGGAGAATTATTAGATTCTGTGCAGTTTAACGTTGTGTAGTAAGGATGAACTCCATGCAGTTTAACGTCATCCGGTGAGGACATGAATACACCCCGTGCCAGTCTGGTCCGTACACGGGGGAATGGGTACTTTTATATTTTTTTTATTTTTTTCTTTTTCTTGAGGTGGCTGGGCCAGGGTGTGGAATTCTGGCATCACTACGTATCCTGTGAGGACAGGAATCAAGCCGTACGTAGTTCTTTGTAAAGAAGATACACCCCGTGCAGGTCTGGTCCGTACACAGAGAAAGGGGACATTTTTTAAAGTGGCTGGCCAAGGATAGGGAATCCCGGCATCAGTACGTATCCTATGAGGGCAGGAATCAATCCATTCATAGTTCTCTGGAATCCGTGCAGTTTAACATCATATGGTAAGGACATGGACCATACAGTTTAATGTATTGTGGTTAGGACGAGGTGCTTGGCAGTTTAATGTCATACTGCTCAGATGATGTGTACATCTCATTTTTTTTCTTCATCCGTCCAGTTTATCATCGCACGGTAAGGATAAAATCCATGCAGTTTAACTTCATTCAGTGAGGATGTACTCCATGAATTTTAATATCATGCGGTGAGGATGTAAATACTTCTTGGTCTCTATGTGAAATACTTCTTCAGGAATCTCGCATTGGTAGGAGTCGTGGTGGATTGCCCGTCCATGGAGATTAGGGAATACGCTCTGTTGGAGTAGACCTTGTGTACAACATATGGTCCCTACCACTTGGGCTCCAGCTTTGGAGGCTTATTTCCAGGTATCATTGGGGTCCGAAGGACCAGTACTAATTCTCCTTCCATGAAAGACCAGAGGAGGACCTTTTTGTTGAAGGCTCGTGCGATCCAGTTCTGGTACACTTCCAGGTGGTGCAGAGTGTGCATCCACTTCTCATCTAGCTGTTCCAATTCACCTAACCACTTTTTTAATTAGTAACCATCTGATAATTGATCATAGATGGAAACACGGAGTGAGGGAAGTTGGAGTTCAATGGGCAGGACTGCCTCCGTGCCATACACTAATGAGTACGAGGTAGACAGAGTAGTGGTGCAGATTGTGGTTCGATAAGCCCACAATGCATGGAGGAGTTTATCCAGCCATGACTTCCTATCTTTGTCCACTATTTTCTGGAGGATTTTGGTAGGATTCTTGTTGAAAGATTCTATCTATCTGTTGGCCACTGCATGGTAGCGGGATGAGTGGCTAGCCTTTATACCATACTCGTGGTATAACTTTTCCAACTCAGCAGAGCAGAAATTGGTGTCGTTTTCCATAAGTATAGTATGAGGGACCTCAAATCTGGTAATGATATTGGCCTTCAGAAGCTGAAAATATTTATTTCCCCGACTTGATTGAGGGGTATGGGTTCTGCCCATTTGGAAAAGAAGTCGGTCGCTATGAGGATATACTCCAGCTGTTTGGCCATGGCGGGAGGATATGGTCCCACGACGTCCATCCCCCAGACGAAAAACATCCAGTAGTACTTAGCTTGATGAAGCAACTCTGGAGGCTGGTGTATGAAGTTGGCATGGATCTAGAATGAGTGGCATTTTACAGTAAAACACTCACAGTCTCATGCCATTGTGGGCAATAGTACCCAAGCCGTTGAACATGATGGGAAAGCTTGGCCCCTGGTTGATGCACTCCACATGCTCCTGCATGTACTTCAGTCATGACGGAAGCAGTTTCTTCTCCGTCAATGCATCTGAGGAGCACTCCATCGAGGCCTCATTTGTAGAGGACCTCTTGCTGACCCGTGCCTCCATATAGGACAAAATTGACTTCCCTTCTCTATATTTTCTCTCATTCAGCCTTGTCTGATAGGAGATCTCCCCGTTGAAGGTAGTTTGTGATGGGAGTCATCCAGCCGGTAGAAGGAGCATATGGCTCAGGGATAGGACTGAATTCGTGGATCTCTTACGTCTTAGCTTAAACAAATTGCAATACCATTCGACAGTGAGCAACACTGATGACCATTTCATCCCGGTCTGGGTCGGCTAGGGTCGTGGCCGCGTTGGCTAATGCATCAGCCTGAGCGTTCTGGGACTGGGGAATATAATTCAATGTCGGTTCTATGTAGAACTCGACCATTAACCCTCGGACATGGTCAAACAAGTGGATCAGTTCCTCCTTTTTAATAGAATAGTCACCATTGACTTTCTTGATGACCATCTCCGAGTCACCTTTTACCTCATGGTGCTGTAATCATGCCTGGAGTGCGAGTTCCAGGCCTGCATTGAGGGATTGATATTATGCTTCATTTTTCATACACCCCTCTGATAGGAGGAAGGAATACGACAAAACTTCCTTTTTTAGGGACACACGTGTCATCCTCAGACCCACTTTGTTGAATCTGGGATCCTCCATCCTCTTCCTGGGGGGCATCGGGACACGCCGTCAAAGTACATTTCCCGTGCTAGGCCCTCCTCTTGAACCGAGAAGATATCTTCATCAGGTAGTTCAGCATACGGTGCAGTTGTCCCTGTTGAAGGGTGCTCTGCCAGAATTTCTGCTAATGCCTGGCCCTTGATGGCATTTTGAGGCACAAACCGAATGTCAAATTGCTGCAGGATGACCACCCATTGGGATAGGCGTCCGGTTAGCATCAGGTGACTGACGATGTACTTGAGTGGGTTACTCCATGAGATCAAATAGAACTCATGATGCTACATATAATGTCACACCTTTTGAACCGTGAAGACCAAGACCAGACAGCTCTTCTCGATATTTGAGTATCGATTATCCACATCAATCATGGTTCGACTGAGGTAATAGAGACTGTTTTCGCTTCTGGTGTCGTTATTCTGTGCGAGGAAGGCTCCCAATGACCGCTCTAGGGCCGTCACATATAGAATGAGAGGCCTTCCTTCGACCGGGGTCATGAGAACCGGTGGGCTTAATAGGTACTTATTGAAGTTGTTGAACGCTTCTTGGCAGTCATTCGTCCATTGGTACGTGACCCCCTTCTTTGTCAACCTGGTGAAAGGAAAACATTTGCCTGCCAGGTTGGATATGACCCGCCAAATATAGGCAAGGTGTCCTTGGAACCCCCTCAGCTCAGTGATATTTTGAGGGGGTAGTAGGCTTAGGATGGCCTTCATCTTCTCAGGGTCGACTTCGATGACACGATGGCGTACGACGATGCGAAGGAACTTCCCTGAGGTTACCCCAAAGGCGCATTTCAAGGGGTTTATCTTTAAGCTATGCTGTCGGAGCTTGTTGAAGACGGTCTCAAGGTCCGACAGGTGATCTGAGCGCTGTCTAGACTTGACCACTAGGTCATCCACGTGACATTCAACAAATTTCCCAAGGAAGGGCTTAAATATCCAACGCATGGCATACTGATACATGGCGCCAGCATTCTTGAGACCAAAGGGCATGACCTTGGAACAGAATACCCCTTGAGGGGCCCTGAAGCCAGTGGATTCCTCATCTTCTCGGGCCATCATGATTTGATTATACCCGGAATAGCCATCCATGAAGGATATAGCCTCATACCCAGCTGTTGCATCAATTAACAACTCGGTGATTGGAACCGGGAAGTCACCTTTCAGACAATGCCGATTAAGGTCCCTGAAGTCAATGCAGATGCGGATTTGCCCGATCTTTTTCTTAACAGGGACGATGTTGGCCATCCAAATGGGATACTATACCTCCCTAATGAATCCCTCTTTAATGAGCTTATCGACTTCAACCTCTATCTTGGAAGCATGTGAGGGGTGTGTCCTTCTGGCGGCCTGTTTGTAGCCCTGGTGGTATTCTGGAAGACCCAGGTAATGCGTCGCTACCTCGGGATTGAGTCCTGGAATTTCTATGTAATTCCCTGCAAAGACATCCCGATTTTGCCTTAGGAAGGATGTATATACCTCGTGTTCCTCGGTAGACATGGCCGTGCTAATGAGAGTGGGCCTCTGGTCTTCTTCGGTACCCAGGTTTATTTCCCTGAGCTCGTCCACAGTGGTGGAGATACCTTCCTAAAATGCAAGGGGTGTATCTCTGAGATCTTCCCCCTCTTCTTCTCCCAAGTCCTCATCTTCTTGGTCTAGAGAGGAGAGAGTTTCCGGTCTGAGCCTTCGAGGGTCTGAGGGAGAGGCATCGTGAGAATCCCTACTTGAGTATTCATCCCCAAGTCTAGGGTTGGTAGAAGTTCCCATGTTGTCGTGATCGGCCATCATGGCTGAAGTCATGAGGACATCTGCATGTGTGTCTAGACTCGAACTCCTACTCTCAACATGGCTGATGGGTAGGACATAATGTCTGCCAAGCTGCCTAAGGGGGTCATCGGGGGCCATTTCCAGGCCATTTGGAGTGGCGATCCAGTCAATGCCATTGACCAAAGGCTTCTTCTTTTGCTCATAGAACCCGATGTCGATGCAATGTGACTTGGAGAGCTCAAAAGGGGCCTTGTCGGCATGCAACGTCCCACTTTGTCCATTGAAGAAGTACTTGATACACTGGTGGTAGGATAAAGGAACAGCCATGTACTTTTGGAGCCATGGCCTTCCCAGCAGGGCATTGAATGTTGTGCTCTTTCATACCACCAGGAATTATGTGTAGGCTACCAGGTCACCAAAATGGGTCTTTAGGTTAATCTATCCCATTGGTTTCTACTCACTCTTGTCGTAACCCAACAGAGTTGTGGATGAGGGAATTAGATCGTCCTCGCTGTAGCCCAACTTATGGAGTGTCCGTAGGGGAAGGAGGTTAACTCTAGAGCCATTGTCTATAAAGACTTTTCGGATCTCAATACCATTCAGTGTGCCGGAAAAATACAACGGTCTGATGTGTCCCTGCATGATGGAATCTTCATCCTGATCGGTGAAGGAAATCACCACATTGCATTCATTCAGGCCAGTCTCCGTCCGATAAATCTCGGAGGCAGCTACCTCGGCTTGGAATTTATAAGGGCTGATCAAAGCTTCGATAAGTGCCTCCCTAAGGTCAGATGACAAACCCAGGGTATCCAGGATTGACAACTTGGCTGGTACTGATGCTAGCTGCTTAGGGATGTCTTATTTTTTCTCCATCAGTCGACGCTTCTCCGTTGGCGGGAGAGTCTTAGCGGGTGCTTTGGGAGCTAGAGCATTTGACGAGGAGGGACCAGCCGCGGGGATGGATGTTGATCGTGTTCCCGTGTTTTGAAGACTTGGCCTGGACGGTCCGTTTGTGCGCCCTAGGTGACCAGACACGTGTTCCTCCTCTGATGGGTATCGTAGAATGACAAGGCCAGAGTGGCTGCTTGTGGAGTTGTAGGGGCATTCTCTCTCCTGTTGAGTTTACTGAAGGGCTCTCCCACGGGTTTCCGCAATATTGACAGTCTGGACCGCGGTCCAACCATAGGGTTGGTTTCGGCCGTGGCTGCGCCTCCCCTGGTATCCCCTACCTTTTAGATTCCTCCTCCCGGCTCCTCATGCAGGAAACTCAGGTTCATAGTTATACCCTTCATGAGGGAATGATTCCATGAGATGGATGACATTGATTGAACCAAAGATTGTCTTCTCATATTCTGATAGGTCAACCTGGTCGGTTGTCTCTGATGGTTTCATTTGGTGGGTCAGTGCCCATTGTGCCAGATGTGAGGGCATGAAATATGCCAGGGTCGGGACTAACTTTGGCCTCATCGTGGACTGCTCCCCTTGTGATTGTTTCCTCTTTCACCTCCATCCGGATGACCGGATTGTAGAGGGTTGTGAGGCCAATGTGGCCGACTTTGCGGCTCCAGGGTCTGCTGGTGGCGACATCGGCTGCTGCAGTTGAGCTCAGAGTATGCCTTGGGCTCGGTTTATAGTCTTCCGAGTCATCCAGTTGTCAAATTTCTGCCCCTGATTGCTGGTGACTTTCTTCCACCCTCCTCTTTGTCGGAGTCGGTGGTAGAAATACATGCCACATGTGCTGGGGGTGATCCCAGTTTGACTTGTTCGGAATCTACCCTCCTCTGCAGGAGGTCTTTGAAGACAAAGCACTCTCGAATGCTATGCCCCAACATCCGATGGCAGGGACAATAATCTGTCCTGTCATTGTAGACGACTTCTTCAGGTCTCCTCGACTTCGGGAGGGAGAGAAAATTTCAGTTCATGACAGGAATGAAGTATCCACATACTTGATTGTCTCGGAAAGAATATACTTTTTGTCTTCATTCCTAGAAATAGTTCTGCTTCAGTCCTCTCTGATCGTCTCGTTTAGGCGGGGGCAGCTGTTGATATGCAGGGGGCCCTTGACGATTTGGTGGAGGCCTGAGCGGCGGAGCTAGCACAGGGGCCGGCTTGAGTTTGATAGCGGATGCTTCATATCCAGGATCTCTTTTCACCAGAGACTACGAGGCTATTCGGGACTTTGAATTAGTCCACTACAGGGAGTCCTCAATTCTCTGGGCAATGGACGAGAGGTGGCAGAAGCCAGTGGTGAACTCCACTGGTATGAGCACTGTTTGTAGCTCATCTCTAAGATTATCGATGCATATGGCTAGAATCTCATCTTGAGGCATTGGCCTGTTTGGAGAATAGGTCAGACCTTTCCATCTGGTGATGAAATCTGAGACCCTCTCATTCTCCCTCTTCTTGCAGTTCATGAGATCATTGACCGTTGTCTTAGGCAGCGTTGAGATGAAGTGGAACAGGAACTGCTGCCGGAGGTCCTCCCAGCTCTTTATTGACTAGGCCGACAGACTCGTATAACAGACGAAGGCGGATCCTTGCAAGGTCTGGACAAAGCATATGAGTTACACTGCTTCTTTTTGTTCCGGATTCCCCATCATAGGGTTGCAATAGGATGCGTAGTGCATCAAATGATGCTCCGGATTGCCTGATCCATTGAAGATAGGGAATACAAGGCTCCCAAAATTGGGTGGAGGTGGTGTGTTGGTCACCCAATCTGGGTAGGGTTTCCGCTATGGCAGTATCAGAGCGCGTCGACATTCCATCACTTCCAATCGTGCTGTTAATACCTTGATGGTATTAGTGAGTCCCTGGTTTACATCCTGTTTGGCCCGGTCCGGGGCAGGCATAGCTTGATGCATTGCCTGAGGATCCGTATTGGCTAGCACCAAGGGTGTATATTCCATATTGGGGTACCCTCGGAGGGTTCGGGCATACCTGCTCTGGTTGCCTCCTAAGAGGAGGGAAATCCTAGTATTCATCATCCACATTTAGGTAGTTGGAAGGATCAGGCGCCTCATTGGGCAGGAGCCATGATCGTGCTTCGTTTTCTGGGGAAAGCCTTGGCCTTTGAGGTGCACTTTCTAGGAGTGCATGATGTGGCTCTTCTTGGGACGCACTTTCAATAAGGCAGTTCCTCTGGAGCAGCTCAGCGTTAAGCTGCCTTAATTATTTCATCTCTTCTTCCTGTCAAGCGAACCTCTCTTCGAGCATGAGTGGCTTGTTTTTATCGAGAGGGGGGGATGGGTTAAGGGTAACTGTTTCTTTGTTCATATCCTTTTTTGAAGCTCAAAGGGTAGGTAGAGGGAGGTTAGCTGAAGGGGTGGCCATATATAAAGCGGCACTCTGGTTTTGGGTGTGCACACCTGGGGGTGAATTGTGAGTCACAGTCTGACCAGAACCGTTGTCTCCTGATCCGTCTGGATTTTCATTTTCTCCAGTGTCACCTGCGGGGTTAGCCTCTATGGAATTGATGAATGCATATTGCGGGGTGGAGGGTACGCCATCTTCCAAATAGGAAGAGGATATCCCGCGTCTTCTGCTGGCCTTCCCTCTCATGACTCGGGATTGCCCTCAGACTTCTTGGCAAAGGGTGATGTGGAGAGTTATTTGATGCGACCTCACGGTGCGCCTTCCTCTCAGAGGAGATGATGATTCATATGAATGGATAGGACGAGAACCTCCTCTTCTAAAAATCCTCCCTAGACGAGAGAATACTGACTCTCATGGGGGAGGTTGTTATTGAGGGGGTAATAATGCCCCCAGCCCTAAGGGCTAGGGCTAGCTCCATTCCCTGGACGTTGAGTCTATTCTCGGTTTTATTGGTCTTACGGGGGCATTTTTTGTTAAAAATGCACCCAGCCCTACAGGCTGGGGTTGACCCTGGATTACGGTAGTGGCTACAGCTATTGCGACCTGCCTGATCTCGCTTGCCCCCATCTGGGGGTGATCCGAATCTGGTGCCAAGTTCACCTGTGGATCAGTCCCTTCTGGGTGGGTAGATAGAGATTGTCGATTGGCCTATCTTAGGTGATAGGCCTGTTGTATGCTCTCGGTGGCCTGATTCAGTAGTTTTTGAATGAATCTTTCCCGCCGGGCCAGACGCTTCTAGGACTTACTCGAGGCCCGACTCTGTTGGGTCTGTTGCCTTTCCTAAATAGGGGGTCCACCCGATTTCCGTCTCGATGTGACGACGTTACACGATACCATGCTGAACGGGTTTTTTCTGGGCGGGGAGTGGAGTGAAATGAAGAGCTCCATGTTCCCCCCAGCCCCTGATATGGACTCCCATCGGAGCGTCACTGATGAGGTGGTGCAATTCGTGCAGTGCACAGAGGCAAGCTTCCTCCATATTTCTTTTGCACCTCTCAGGGCGTTGTTGTCACGTCGAGGAAAGGGCCTCCAGGACGATGTGATACAGGAGGTCCCCTATCATCTTTATATGGTCTACATACCCGTCATAGGGCAGGAAGCACGATTTCAGCCGATAGAGGGTTGTCCATATATTATGGCGGATTCTGTGCATGCATTCTTCTGAAAACTCCCTTGGTATGTTGTACTGAGAGGTGGCCGTAGGAAAAAACATAACTGCTATATCATTCATGGCTAGTCGTTTCCTCAGGTGCAACATATTGTCAAATTCCTTCGCCAGTGATTCCTATACCTGGTCAGCCCAACTGAGGCGTTCAATGATAGTGTGATCAGAGGCAGTGGGACTGGTAGGTGCTGAATCATTATATAAGCAATTCTGATGTGGTTCTAAAGTTGAACGTAGCCCTGGAACGTATACTGATCAATGAAGGGCGTAGTTAGTGACAAGCTGAGAATCTGACATGCTTGATACCGTCCTTCTGAGTGCCTCGACATACGAGGGACTTTCGGTGCTTGATTCGGCAGGGGAGGGCCTTCCTATCGAAATAATGTGTCATCGCGGGGAGGACCTTTGCAATGAGGGCCGTAATGGCGAGGACTACCATCATTGCTTGATTCCTCACTTCATAGATGACTTTTGTAGTGAACACCCTGAGGAGGGCCTCCATGGCATGTTGTTGCAAGGGGAAGAACTTCTGGCTGCGTAGAGTTGTTATGGGGAGGACCTTCGCAACAACTACCATTATGGTGAGGATGACCATCATGGCTTGACGTTCGACGCGCATCATGGGGAGGACCTTCAGGACATGCCGCGACAAGGGGAAGACCTTCTTGTCGCTTGGGGCCATTGCAGGGAGGACCTTCACAATGGTAGACATGGTGGCGAGGACTACCATCACAGCTGCGGTAATGGTGAGGACTGCCATTACTATTACCGCAGGGAGAATATCTACGGGATACATCCTGGAAAGGGCCTATAGAATGTACCGCAATGAGGGGAGGGCCTTCTCGTTGCTCAACGTCTCTACGGGGAGGACCTCCGTTATCAGGGTGGTGAGGACTACCACCATGACCTGATGCCTGGTTGTGTGGAGTTCCGTTGCAGCATAACCCCTAGGGAGGACCTTCAGGGCAAGCCACGTCAAGTGGAGGACCTTCTTGTCATGATGAGATGTCACTACAGGGAGGGCCTCCGTAGTTGCGACTATGATAGCGAGGACTGCCATCATAATCTTTGGTCCCACTGCATGGAGAGTGATTACAGTGTATAACCCGGGGAGGACCTTCAGGGTGGACCGCAGAAAGTGGAGGACCTTCTTACTGCTCGATCTTCTAGCCACGTGGAGGGTTTCCATGACTCACATCAACAGAGAAGCTCTCGTGACCGATCATTATATCCCCACGGGGGAGGCCCCCACAGGTGCTCTGGGGAGGACCTTCAGAGCTGCTGGTAGCAACATTGCCGGGAGGACCTTCGAAACTGCTACTGCCACTCCCATAACATGGTAATGGGTGGGCAGGGTTTCGAGCCTTTGATGTGTGCTTCGTGGCATTGGGAACCCCAGATTCTAGTAGAGTGGAGTCATGAACCCACTCTTTATTTTCCGGCTACCTTCGGCGCATTTGGGGAGCTCTTTTGCGGGCATCAGGGACCGTCTGCTGTTGACAACGACCATCACCTCCTTTGGGTCCCTGTCTAATTGGGTCTCGTGACGTTTCCGGGATATGCCGACGAACATCTTGACTTTTAGCAGGGATATATGCCTGCTCTGGAGCATCCACCGTGATTGACGGGTGTCCCCCAGTTGGAATGAGTGTAGCTACTCGATCCGGTTGCCCTTGCGTTGCAGAATATAGCCGGCGACCCTCTTGGGCTGAAGCAGGGATGCATATCTGCTCTGAGGCGGCTATCTCGTCTCTTATATGAGTCGCCTCAATTGGGGAGATGGGCTCACGAGCTCGAGTCCTTGCTGTTTCCATCGATGCAATTACATGCTGGCAAGTCTGGAAGATATAATTTGGGATCGATACTTTCTCCTCCATCATTTACAGGATATGTAGAGAGACATCTTTGGCTGGAACGAGTATGAAGGCCCATTCCGGTATCATAGTAGGAATATCATGCTCCGGTCCTCCAATGGTCAGTGGGTACTAACGATTCTCCTATGTCGGGGCAGGTGAATGAATCTGCCCCTGTACTGGGACACGCCGGTTTCTCTCTCCGTTTGCCGCCACATCGGGGTGGCAGACTTTATTTCCATCCACGGGGAGCTGGCCCTACATGTATTGATTTCCCACCATATCGAGTCAGTAACCTTTGTTGGCTGGGAGTCGTGCCTGCCTATGATTTTCCACCACATCTGGGTGGCAGGCCTTGTTGATCGCCCCCATATCAGGATGGAGGGCGTCTGAACCAACTGCCAGGAGCTGGTCCTACAGGTGTCGGGTCACCACCATGTTGAGCTGGTGGGCTTCACGACCCTGGGAAGGGAGAGGTGCCTGCCTGGTAAGTGCCGTCCTGCATGAGCGACGGGCTTGATGGGGCTCGGCGGGGATGCACGCCGGCTCGTATGATGCCGCCATGTCTGGATGGCGGGCTTGGTAGTAGCGAACAAGTGTAAGTGCCTGTTCGTGGTACGTCTCCGTCGCTGAGCAGCAGAGCTCCTCCTCAGGGAATAGGGTGATAACCGGCCCCCGATTGTACGTCTTCCACACTCGTTGGGCGGTCCAAGGGGCCGGAGCTCGGGGAGCGTGGTCCTGAATCCTTGGGGAGACATCCTCCTCGGTGCGAGGATGTTGGGTCACGGCGTGACCGCGATGATGCCTTTCGGCGAGGGCCTGAGAGTGGAAACCCCGTTCGACAATGATGAAGTCCTCAACGTCGACCTCATCTGTATCCCTAAGATAAGGGAGGTACGCATTTTCCCGTTCCGGAGATAGACTCCCGAAACGGTTGGAGATAGTGACAGGGGGTGTCTAGATCCGCCTTTGCGGTCGTTGCTGGGCAGGCGACCTACATACCTTGACAGATTGGAGGTCGTGCATGGCGTCCTCCACCATTGGGAGAGTACCTTTCACCTGGTACTATTGGATCGGCATGTCCGAGACCCATCATTGAAGACGCTGGGTGGGTGACGGGGTCCTCTATTTTTGAGGAAGTCCCATCCTTGCATTGTTGGAAGCGCGCACTTGTGAGTTCCTTTGCGATGCCATTGGATCGAAGGGAGTTCTAAAATTTGTGCCTGCAAAACATCTTAGAAAATACAAGCAGAAAACCTATAAAAGCAGCATCTCATAATCCCAGGAATAATTAGTGACCTTTCATGGCCCTCATTTAGATCATAAGGGGGAACTAGATGAGATTAGGTTGAATCCGTCATGTTTGGTTAAAGATTCACATCTGGTTCACCATTTTTTGTCCATTCTGGTTTTCGGCCACGAAACTCCCGACGGATCCATATCCAATGACTGATGGACCTACTTTCCCAAGGCAGGCATTCACTGGATGGTCTGACCATCAACTCTTTAGAACTCACATTGGTTGAGAGGATGGGATGTCGGGCTCATCGCACCCTTATTTTAGGGGAAATTATTGCCTGTTCTGGTACACTCTTATAGATTTAAGATGTATTCATATGTTCGTGAATCTTTGGTTTATACCCAATCATAGTATCCTCTGATTCAACCCTGGTGGGGAACGGTCAGCTGGATGTAGGGGTTTAGAATCATTTATGCCCGAGGTTTACCATCCCTTGTTGGATTAATGACCCCAAAGGGATGGAACTCGCTTGAGGCAGAGCTGGGAGTGGTGCAGTGAACTGATGTGGAGATGGTCAGATTGACCGGCTGTTGGGCTTGAAAATCAGGGAGGCTTCCTACGTACCCTGATTAGGAAGCCGAGATCAATGTTCACGTAGTTCGGATAGGTGTCGGGGAACCGACGTGAAGAGGGACCAGGTGGTCCAATGGGTGGTGGGCTTGAACCTCATGGAGGCTTTCTACGTACCCTATCTAGGAGGCAGGGATCAAAGTCCACGTAGTTTGGATAGACAGTTTAACGTTGTGCGGGACAAGGGTGGAACTCAATGTAAATAAATGACCGAGTGGTGGGCTTGAACCTCATGGAGGATTCCTTCGTAACATGCCTTGACATGGATCAAAGTCCCCGTAGTTCGCTTTGGCTTGGGGCTTATGCTCTGGGGAAGCCCAGAATGACGGGTTGGGGCTTACACTCTAAGGAGGCCCATAATGATGGGTTGGCGCTTACACTCTGAGGAGGCCCATAATGATGGGTTGGGGCTTACACTCTGAGGAGGCCCATAAGAGGATTTCATGGTCGATGCTTACTCTAAGCCCACGTGAGTCATGCTCGGTGTGAGAAACAAGTGGCAGTAGGGACCAGAAGATCACGTTGTGAAAGGTACGTCCATGGGAAGCGGAGTGGGTATTACGCATGAAGGCGGCCTAGGGTGATGGATTGGGGCTTACACTCTGAGGAGGCCCAGACGGTCGGGGGCTACTCTGATATGGATGCTCGAGGTGGCAAAGACCAGTGGGAGAGGGAAAGGGGGGGGTGCTATTGTTCCCGTCTCCTCTCTTACAGTGCTGGAGGGCTTCCTTCTGATGGGTATTTTACCATCTTCAAGGAACCCTCAACAAGTGGAGGGGAAGAAAAGGGATTACCGAGCTCAGACTCCACATTACTGTGGGAATGTGAACCAAGGAATGCTTCAGGAATATATTCAAGGGTCGGGGCAACCCCTTCTCCCATGTTTACCGTGGGTATGTGAACTCAAAATGGCGCACTGATGTTCCTGAAAGTTATACCATGCAGATCTGGTGGCTCTGGCGGAGGCCTTGGCTCAGGGCCAATGAATAGGCAAATGAGGGAGTCGCGGAGGGTCTGGCTGAATCGGAAGGATTTTACCTGACTATGGAAATGAGAACACTGAAGTAATTGGCGGGCCACCGAGAGGTATGGGTGAAGGCGCCCTTCGCGTGGGGAAGTGCCACGCGGCTGGAGAAGCCGTACACGAACCAGGGTGGTCCACGCACTGATCGACATCTCGCGAACTAGGGTGGTTCGTGGTTTCAGGTTCAATCTGCGAACCAGTGTGGTTCGCGGAGGGTTCCATGCGGGTAGCGGCAGCCAAGGGCGTTGCCGATTGGAGGCCCATCAGTCAGGGTTACGCCCGTGAAGGAGGATGCCAAGAGGTACGACGGATGGGAAAAGAGGCATAAATTCTTTGTTCTGCGGGGAAGTCATCCGTGGAGGGGGTATGGTTCGCGGTTCTCCTTTTTTATTATTTAGGTTCAGGGTTCACCAAATTATTATGCGTTTTCCAATTCCTTCTTAATTCAGATACCTAATGTGGTTCGTGAGTGGGAATTTCGCTGTTTGCGAAATCCGAAGCCTTCCTTCAACCGTTCTCTTATCCCTTCGAATCAGATTCTAGTTCTCTGATCCTTTCTTCTTTCCCCCTTGGCCTCCTTTTATAGAGTTGGGAATGTAATGTATCTGTGGCCATGCGGCACCATTTGCGGAGGCCCACAACTAAATGACCGGTTCACAGCTGACTTGGTCAATCCGCGATTCGCGGTGGGTATTGATCGCTCCCCTCCTCCACGAGGTGAACATAGGGAGTGCTCTACGGCTGCGGAGGGTTCCCCCTCCATTCCACGAACGACAGCGAGTGCAGCTTGAGCCGGTCGATGCAGTCCGCGGTTGGGGCGGTTCGCGACGATGGACCGGACTGGCACCCATCCTGCCTCATGACCGCGGAGCCTCTCCGGCTCCATTTTTCAAACGACAATGGTTCGCAGAGGGGGTGCTTCGCAGCGTCTGGCCGCGTCGCGCTTCCATGGACCGGTTCGCGGACCGACCCTTTTGTGGATCTTCTTTGATTACTTTCCCATAATTCTTTTGGGGGATTTGGGTAAAATCTCCTTTTTAGATTTTTCAGGACCCTACAATTATTCCTTTAGGTAAGATAATAGTTGGAGTAATATTATTGGTCATGGTTGGCATTACCACACATTTCTCTTGAAGTTTATTTTTTTTTACATTTTCAATACTTTTTATTATGGTTTTTAAGTTGTATCAACATGGATAAATGTGATTTTTATTTTTCAATCCAAATTTATAAATTCTGTGTTTTCTAGATTTAGGTTTCATGTTTCATCAAGATTATTAATTGAGTAGGATTAATATCATTTCTATATTCAGATATATTTTTAAGGAAACTCATAGTTCTAACCACCATATAATTGTCCATAATATTTATTTCATTGATACTTAAAAGTTTTCAATTATAACTAGTGTACATTACCCTATTTCTCTATCCAATTCTTGATTATAGGTTTTGGATACTAGAATATTTGTAGGCTCTATTTTCATCATATTAGTTTTTTATTCTTTATCTAATTTATCCCTAATGATTTACTCTTGACAGTCCTTTATTCTTAAAATCTGATCTATCTTAGAAGAAAATTACCAATATATATTCGCAAGGGAATTAGAATTTTCAGTTCTAGTTTGGGTTGGTAATTATTATGTAGGTTGTTGGAAAATAGTGGGAGATTTTGGTTGTATCACTCCTTGGTCTCTTCAAGAGATATTTGGATGATTCATATAGCCTTGATTATAACGACCCAATCTTAACATACATGGGCATTACATATATTTTTTAGAATACATGAAACATTACACAGACATATGACCAAACACTATATTAGTTTATTGCCTTTGGAAACATGGAAACATAAAAATTGGTACATGAGTGAGCTATATTATCTAACACTAGGTCATCCAACACTATAACCCTTCTTATAAATATCATACATAAAATATATTTTCATATCTTGGGGAAGGAAACATAAAAAGGGGTGATCATAGATTCTATGTAAGGGTAAAAAGAGATATATATAAGAATAAACATGAGTATAAGGGTATGAGAATGTGATCATAACAATAGATTATAATGACCCAATATTGATTCACATGGACCTTAAATCATTTTAGATTATTATTCATTATATTTTATAAATGCACACTAGAGGACTGTAATAGTTTTGTGCATTTGTAAACATGTAATACATTATTATAACTTGTTTAAGATCATCAAAATTTCCCATAAAGATCTTCCCCTTTAGTACTCCTACTTAAATTATTTCTTTATAAACTGATGAATATAAAAATAAGAAAGGGTGTTATTAGATTCTCTGTAAGGATAAGAAAATAGTAGATGAGCAAATGACTGTAAAAAAACTTCAACATAACTTTTGAATATTGAAATCACGAGTCATGAAATACATCTTAATATTTCATAAGGAATAAATCATAAAGGAACATTAACCAGGATAAGATATCATTTACATAAAACATGAACTTGTGAAAACAAAAAATCATAGAAAATAATTTCCATATTCGACAAGACCCATATCCAAGTCCACAAAATCATAAAAATTCCATTAATCAATGGAGTTCACTTACCATTCCATCCCTGTATTAATGATGTAGATATAATTTCTATTTCAGCCGTATATTATTGAATAAGATTTAATTGTCATTCTAGTTATGTCTATATGGTGAGATATAAATCTTTACCCAATGAATTTCAGGGAGATATATGTCCCACCCATCTCGTAATTAAATCATTCTTACATGGGCCATAAAAACATAGACCATTCATCCAAGCATAACCCAAGGAACAAAAAAGGGTTTCTTAAACATAATTTCATTATAATCTATAAAAATTAAATGGATTTAATAAAAAAATTACTTATAAACGAAAAAATTAAAGTAATAATTGGTATGGAAATATAACCCAATGTCATCTTAGAATGAAAATAATTATGACAAAATACATGAAATTTATTCTTGAGGAAAATATATATTCTTCTTCCAAAATTATTTATTTTCTCAAAATTAAACACAATTTTAAGAGAAAATAATTTAATTGTAAATAAACTTAATATATTGTAAAGAAATATTCATGTAAATAAGGTGTTATGAAAGCTTAATAATC
This sequence comes from Viscum album, assembly GCA_963277665.1. Lineage (NCBI taxonomy): Eukaryota > Viridiplantae > Streptophyta > Magnoliopsida > Santalales > Viscaceae > Viscum > Viscum album. The sequence goes on from OY728136.1 coordinate 4,368,381, forward strand.
CATTCTTGTTGTATAATTAAAAAACATTTTCCTCGTACTTTTGTTGGAAAAGTGAAATAGTACCTCATATGGTAATCGAAAAAAAGATTCCCTCCAAACCTTGTGGTAAAAGTAAAAAATGGGTAATAGTTTCTTTAAATATACATATAATAATATTAAATATTTTATGGAAACATTTTTATATAACATGGTCATGGATGATAAATATACCCTTAGTAAATACCTACGTATAAACAATCTCGGATAATAATGAGATTCCAAAATTATCCCTTACCAATTTATAATTTTTCATATCATATTCCTAATAAAATAAAAAAAAATTATATACATATTTAAATATCATAACCTTCATAATATAAATCTTAAAAAAATTCATGTGAAGTACAAATACCACACAAAAGAAATAGGCGTTGTATAAGGCATATGTCCCACAAAAACAAAAGTGAGAAAAATAATCCCTTACCATAGGAAATATATCATTAATATGTGTTTGATAATCATGTATAATGATTTAAATTGTGTTATTAACTTTATAAAAAATCATAATAATCTTCATTATATCATATATGATTATGTTATCATCTGTTTGTTAGTAACATTTCATTGTCACTCGTTATTTGGACATTAACCCCATTATGTTCTTTTGCATGTTTTGTCAGATAAGTTGATGTTACACTTATTAGGTTATAGTTATATCATTTAAGAAATTATATTAGTATACTATATATCATATTTATTCATTACATTAATGTATATAATCATGGTTTAATGAATATCATATAGAATGAATCACATTGCGTCGTGGAGATGGTAAGCCGTATATACGCACAAGCGATGATATCATTCAATTAATGGTTAAATGGTATGTAATTGGATGAAATATTAATTATAAATAATAATTAACATGAAATATTAATTATTTAAACCCATTATAATCATCCTTACACCCATACTAATACATTTTTCTTGAATAACAAATTACACTTCGACGTGGAGACGGTAAGTCGTACGTACACACACATGGTGATATTCTTTTTCGTATAATGGATAAAAGGAGATATAAAGATGTACTATAATTATAATAAAATATGATAATGTATAATATATTTAATTTATTACTTTATCATGGAAGAAAAGAGAATAATTACAATAAGAAAAGAATTTTGAAAGAGGTGATACAATAATTACCTCTATTTTGAGTATATCCATTTGATTTTCACAAAAGGTATACCTAAGATAGATTTCGTCCCAAAGTGGGGACTCTAGGATTAATTGAAGGAAGTTATTAGAGGAAATAGTCAGTTTTTTTTAAATAAAATGGTTTTTAGAGGCGTGACTAAAAGATAAGGATAAGTTCACTTTTATAAGAGAGGTGAGGGGAACTTTAGGGAAGTCTTGAAATATTATTTTATTATAAATTTATTTTCTATTTGTAATGGAAAAAAACTAATTTATTTGTAATATAAGAGGATATTGGGATGAAATAAAATAATCCAATATTTTTTGGACAAGTTTTGAATATTTTTAATCCTTATCTAGTTGGTTTAACCCTTATTTTACCATTTTTAATTATACCATAATATCATATTATTTACAATTTGTGTGTTAATGTAATTATAATAACTTGTAAAATGAAAAAAAGACTATTTTATGATATATTAGGACATATATTAACCATTTTTAAAATATTTTATTTTTTTATGAATTTTATAACATTTAATAAAGTATTTTATATTTTCAGTTATGAATTATGTCAGTTTTGACACTATTCATACCTGAATTTTTCAGAAATTCCTAACAACATGATTACTTCAATAGAAGTATATTAACTGAACCCTAAACTATAATATGCATCTAAAAAATTCATGTATGAAATAAATTATTTCATATAATATTTTTTTTATATTTATAATATCATTTATTTGATATTTCTCTCAATAAAAATAATGACTATATCCATGTTGTCTCAATATTTATGGTCATTTGATAATATATAAAATTTAAAAATAAATTCAAATTATTTATATAATTTAATTATATTTTTTGAGACTATTTGTTTTTTATGTTTCATCATATTTATCACTACATTAAAATTATTTTGCTTATAAGAGATAAGAGAGTGGCATGTTGTCACTTTCTTTTGTTTTAATAATAATTACATCACTTTCATAGAAAAAGGTTGATTAAACGAATAAATTCAGAACCTTAGGTGATATTGGTAGACTTTAATTTATCCAATGGTATTTTGGTAGGTTGTAGGGTAATTTTATTATCATTTTTATATTGTTTGTTAACCTAATTTACCCGATTTACCTTTAATGATGATAAATAAAAATTACCAATGTAACTATTCATAATGTCCAAAAATAAAAGTAACCTATTAACATAATTTGGACTCAATGATTCCAAATATAGAATCCATTAATAAAAGTTAAAATAAAATAATTTTCAATAATTAATTTAATATTAATTCCCGTTGTTAAAATGAAAAAACATATTTTTTAAAAGTAAATACCAACAAAATATTGATGTGCGTTTATATATAATTTCAATGTAAAATTATTTATAATGGACAATATTGGATTAAAATATAAAAACAAAATCAAATTAACCATAAAAAAAATTAAAAGGGTAATATAATTATATAAATAAACTAGATGAAAAGGCAATTATTAATTAAAATGAAGTATTTTCACTATTAATTAAAATATGAATTTGATCAGAAAAACACCAAAAATTAAACCAATATAATTTTTTATGTACCTATTCAATAGAAGAAGTTTATTTTGTAAAATATAATATATAAAATTTTTAAAAACTATATTTAAAATGGATGCGCCATCAAAAGGCAGTAAAACAATACTTTTTTACAAATACATCTTTTAACGGAAAAATTGAATTTGTTCTTATATCATGTCTAGAAAATAAATAAGTTGATTGTTAATTTTATATAAAATTAAAAATGTGGTTAATAAAAGTCATAATGTCTAGTTTATATCCCATTAAATAATAATATTTAAATAATATATCATTGTTTAGTGAAACATGGTATTGCGTACAATGCAAGCAATTGAGGAAGGTCTCACTTGCGTGCAATGAAACCCAAGTATGTATTTTGTGTAGTGAAAGATTCAATTGGTGTTTCATATAACATAATCCAAACTTAGTTATTTTATACATTAAAAAAATTCTATATGCAGTGTTGCGTGTATCGTATGCCAACTCGGTGTTGTGTGTAACATATAATAAGTCAGTTTTGTGTGAAAGGAATGTTTGAATTTTTTAATTATAAGATATAAATGAAAATTTAAATTTATTCAAAAAAATGGCCCAAAAAAACATGGGGTGTTACATTATACCCCACTTAAAATGATTTTTCCCCTGAAATTATTCGGGGTTATAAAAGGTTTTCTACTTGAAAGTTTCTTTCATGGAAACCCACATTGTAAAAAGGAATAATGAAACTTCATTTAAAAAAATAATATTAGAAACATAATTATTACCCAAAGTAACTGTTCACTAAGTTTCCACATTAGAGAACATAGGTGGTAAGTGAAAACATGGATATGGAAGAAAAATAAAACCATCACGTTCTGATGGATAGTGATAGAGAACAAGGTTTGAAAAAGGTTAACATTATGAAACCCATAAATATGCAATGATTTAAGGGACCATATGATTCATCGAATAAAAAATTACTAAGATAACTATTTTGGTTTTAATGATCCTTTCCCAAAATTTTAATAACATGAGAAGAAATACTTACATGATATCAGTAAAATATCACCATTGGTTATGCCATGAAAAATTCCCACTTCATCTCTTATTCAAAGAAATAAAGTTGAATTTTTCATACCTAAAGTGTTCACGGATCACAGGATCCATAAGTAGAATGACAAGTCATTACATCTATCTCAAAAAAAGGTTAACACAAATAATCATATATGCACATTTCCATCTATAATGAGATAATAAATTAATCTAGAAAACTTCAACTAGAATATAACTTATACTATCCATAAATGGATAACCTTAAAATCCTCCAAAGACTGAAAATATATTACTTTATAAATAGGTGAACTAAATCAGTTTAACATTTATCTCCCAAATATATTAAGGTTGTTATTTGATATCACATTCCAAACATGTGAATAGCTTAATCATATATTATATTAAGTTCCAAAAATAAACTGAACTATCATATATATGTATTGAAAATATTCATGTTTATGTGTTCTAAAATAGATTTAATATATTCCTTAAGTCACAAAGAGTTGAACAACACATCTATTATAGAATAATCGTCTTTCCAAAAAATATATAATTAGTTCTCAAGAAACTAGAATAATCTAATTTACTTATTCAAATCCAACATATCTTGATCCAAACATAATTATCTAAACATAAGGGATATATTAAGGGTTACCTTACTGTTAATCACATGTTCTCTAAGTATATAAAATTACCTTCGAATCACTTTTATGTCTCCTTATAACTATTCAATATATCCTTTCCAATCCTTAGTGAAAAACACACACTAAAAAAACTTATTTACTTCCTGATTCATATAACATAATCTTTGAATTATAAAACATATACACCTCAATCATCCAACATTATTCTTAAAACAATACTAAGGATCCATCATCTTCATCATTCATAAAATATGAATCATGTATTATGGATTCTCAACCAAAATATTCTTAGGTTTATTACAAAAAAAACTGTTATAACATCACATACCTTTAACATGTCGTTTACAATCTATTTATCCTTAGAAGTATGACCAAGAATCATACTATCATTATGATCTCTTCATGATATTTCAACGTAGTATACTAGATTTCATAATTCCATAGATTCCACATCTGAAACATTCAAGTTCAATTATTTTCTATCTTGTTTTGGAAATCTACAAAGGTGATAAAGAAAAGTGTGAGAAATACATATATGACATTAAAAACACAAAAGTATGGTAAATAAATTATAATATTTCATGCTATGATATCTTAGGTTTAATCATAGGTTATCCATGATTATCAAAAAAACTAAATGATTGAAACCAATAATTTGACTTATCCTTACTATATCCCTATACATATCCTTATTAATATCTCTAGGGATATCACTAATGTTTTTTCATCATAGTTTCTAAAGGTTGATTAAACCTTTCCTCTAATACCAACTATAATGACACACGCATGATGTACAAAAAAATTACATCCTTTTAGATGAATATTTATTAAATTTTACAAATTTTATCCTGAGGGCCGAAATAATTTAGTGCCTTTTGAAACCTAGAATACATTCTTATAACTTGTGAAATATCATCAACATCTCCCATAACGATCTTCCCATTTAGTACTACCACTTAAATGATTTCTGTATAACATGAGGAATGAAAACCAAAGAAAGGGTGAGCTTAGATGCTCAGTAAGGGTAAGAAATTAATAGATGAACATATGAATGTAAAAAAACAATAACATAACCTTTAGATATCAAAATCTTGAGTCATGAAATAAATATTTTCAACTTGTAAGGCATAAATCATAAAGAAACATTAACAAACTTGACATAAATTGGTCTAAAACATCAATTATGACAAACAAATAATCATTGAAAATAATTTACATATTAGCCAAGGCCAATTTCCAAGACCATCAAGCAGACAAAGTCCATTATTGAATCGAGATCACTACTTCTTTGAGTCCTGTATTACTGAACCAGATATACTTTTTGTTTGACCCCTCTATTACTAAACCATATTTACTTACCATTCCAATCATGTCTATCTCATTTGATATAAATCTTCACCAAATTCATTGGTGGGATATATAGGTCTCACACAACTTATAATGAAATCATTCTTACATGTTCCATAAAAAAATAAACCATTCATCAAATCATTACCCAAGGAAAAGATATGGGTTTCTTAAAATTCATTTCACCATAATCCATAAAAATAAGTGGATTTTATAAAAATAATTTCATAATAATAGAAAATCCAATAAATTTAATAATAGGGATGTAACCATAACCATATTTTATCTTATATGGAAAATAATTTTGGTAAAATACTTGAAATTAATTTTTGAGAAAGTTATACTTTCTTCTTCGAAAACATTTTTTTTCTCAAAATGCCATGCAATTTTAAAAGAAAATAATTTAATTGAAAATAAACATGAAGTATTGTAAAGAAATATTCTAGAAATAAGGCATTATGAAAGTGTATGAATCCATTCATGCCGTATAATTTATGAAAAACTTTCTCCTCATACTTTTTCCAGAAAAGTCAAAAAATACCTCAAATGATAAACAAATAAAAGACTCATTCCAAACCATGTAGTAAAACTAAAAATGGGAAAAATGACTTTAAACATACATATATGAATAGTGAAAAATTTATGAAATGATTTTTAGAAAACATGGTCATGGATGATAAATATACCCCTGGTGAATACTTACGTAAAAACAATCTCAAATAATAAGGATATTGCAAAATTATCCCTTACAAATTTATAATTAGAAAAATTGTATTCATCATAAAATAAATAAATTTATATACTTATTTAAATTTCATAACATTCATCATAATAATCATAAAAACATTCATGGAAAGAATAAAAACCACACAAAAGAAATAGGTGGTGTATAAGGCATATGTCCCAGAGAAATAAAAGCGAGACAAAATAATCCCTTACCTTAGGTCTAATATCCTTCATATATATCTGATATTCATTTATAATGATTTAAATAAATCTGTTGACTTATTACACAATCATAATCATCTTCATGTTATCATAAATGATTATATTATCATCCGTTTGTTAGTAACATTACATTGTCACTCATTTTGTAGATATTAATTACTTTATGATCTTATGAAAGTTTTGTTTGATAAGTTCATATTACACTTCTTAGGTTATAGTTATATCATTTAAATAATGATATTATTATAAAAAATATCCTATTTATTCATTCAATTCATGAATATAATCATGGTTTAATGAAGATCATGTAGAATGAATCACATCAAGTCGTGGAGACGGAGGGCCATACATACGCACGAGTGATGATATCATTCACCAAATGGTTGAATGGAATAGAATTGGATGGTATATTAATTATAAATTATAATTATCATGTTATATTAATTATTTACATGTATTATACTCATCATTATACCCATCTAAATAAAGTTTTTTCAAATAACAAATTACACCACGACGTAGAGACAGTAAGTCATACGTACACACACATGGTGATATTGTTATTAATTGGATGGAAAAAAGTAGGTATAATATAGTACCATAATTTTAATAACATCTTATATGTATAATATAAAGGATTTATTACTTTAGTATGGAAACAACATATGAATATGAATTAGAAGAATAAAATAATTTTGAAAGAGGTGATAAAAAAATTACCTTGTTTTTGAGTATCTCATTTTGATTTGAAAAAATATCTCCCTTGGATGGATTTTTGCCCAAATTGTGGCCTATAATATGAATTTAGGGATTTTTTTAGAGGAATTTTGTATGATTTTGCAATGAAAAAGGGCATTATTGGTGTGAATAAAAGAGAATTAATAGTTCCCTTTTATAAGAGTGGTGAGTGTCACTTTAGGAATGTCCTGAAATATTAATTTATTATAAATTTATTTTCAGTTTTTAATGGTACCAAACTAATTTATTTAGAAAATAATCTGATTTTGGGATGAAATAAAATAAGCCCACAATTTTTTGAGAATATATGAATTTTATTTAATCACTATCTATTTGGTTTAACCCTTATTTTACCCTATTTAATCTTACCGTGATATCTTGTTATTTTCACTTTGTATGGTAATGTAATTTTCAAAACATGTAAAATGACAAAAAATTGTAATTTATGAAATATTAGGGCTTATATTAACCATTTGGTCTAATATTATCTTATTAATAATTTTATAACATTTATAAACTATATTCTATTTTAAGTTATGAATTATGTCAATTTTGACACTATTCATCCTTGACTTAATAAAAAATTCATAAAAACTCGATTACTTCGATAAAAATACATTAAAAAAAAATCCAAAGATGTCATATTCCTCCATATAATTAAATAATGAGATAAATTATTTCATATAATATGTTTATTTTAATATTTATAATATCATTTATTTAATATTTCTCTTAGTAAAATAATTATTATTTCACACCTCCATCAATATTTATTGTAATTATATAATCTCTAAAAATTAAACATAAAATACCATTATGTAGATAATTTCATTATATTTAAATAGAATATTTATTTTTGATTTATCATAATGTTTATCACTATATTAAGATTATTATACTAATAATAGATAAGAGAGTTACATGTTGTCACGTTATTTTGTTTTAATAATAAATACATCACTTTCATGGAAAAGGGTCCATTAAATTAATAAATTTTGACCCTTGGTGGTATTGGTAGACTTTCATTCATAAAATAGGATTTTGGAAGCTATGAGGGTAATTTTTTTATCCTTATTATATTGTCTGTTAACCTAATTTACCAGATTTACCTTTAACTATGGTAAATAAAAATTACCAATGTTACTATTCATAATGTCTAAAAAATAATAGTAACCGATTAGCATAATTTTTACCCAATGATTGAAAAAATTGAATTTTTATTTTTGAAATTCAAAAAACATAAGTTTCTGGAATAAATTTAATATTAATTCTCATTGTCAAAACAAGAAAATGAGTTTTTTTTAAAAGTAAATACCATCAAAATATTAATGTGGGTTTATATATAATTTCAATGTGAAATTACTTCCAATGACCAAAATTGGGTTAAATGATAAAATAATAATCCAATAACACATTAAAACCATTTAAAGAGATAATCTTACTATATAAATAAATTAGTTGAAAAGATAGTTTTCAATTAAAATGCAGCTGTTTTCACTTTTCATTAAAATATGAATTTTATTAGAAAAATACCAAAAATTCAATAAAAATAAATTTTGATGTACCACTTCTAAGGAAGATGTTTATTTAGTCATGTAGAGTATATAAATGTTTTAATAACCGAATTTAAAAATGGAGCACCATAAAAAGGCGACAACACTGCATTTTTTTTTTGAAAAAAACTTCTTTTATTTGAAAATTTAAATTTTTTTATTATACCATGTATAGAAAATACATAAGTTGAATGTTAAGGTTATATAAAATTTAAAATGTGGTTAATAGTATTCATAAAATCTGATTTATATCCCATTAAAAAATAATATTTTAATAATATATCATTGTTTAGTGAAACTTTGTATTGCATACAATGCATGCTATCGAGAAATGTCGATCTTACATGTAATACAAGCCAAGTCATCATTGTGAGTAGTAAAATATTTATTTGGTTTTTCATATAATATAATATAAACATAGTTCTTTTATACATTTAAAAGAATCTATACTCAGTGTTTCGTGAATCTTACGCCACCTCGGTGTTGCGTGTAATACACGACAAATCAGTTTAGTTTTAAAGGAATGTTTGGATGAGTGCATTGTAGGATATACATAAAAATTTTAATTTATACCAAAAAAAGGCCCATAAAAATTCATAGTATTACATTCTACCCCCCTTAAAATGAATTTCACCATCAAAATTCATTTGGGTTATAAAAGGTTTACTACTTGAAAGTTTTATTCATGGAAACCCACATCGTAAAAAGGTACAAAAACTCATTTTAGAAATGGAATTTTAGAAAAAAAATAGTTTCCTAAAGTAACCCATCATTGGGTTTCCACATAGGAGAGCATAGGTGGGAAGTGAAAACATGGAAATGGAAGAAAAATCACACCATCAATTTCTAATGGATAGTGATAGAGAACAAGGTTTTGAGAATGTTAACAAATAGAAACTAATAAATGTGAAATTATTTAAGGGAATATTTGAATCATTTGATAAAAAGGACTAAGACAACATTGTTGTTATTTAATATCCTTTCCATAAAGTTGAATAAAATTAGAAGATATACTTACTTGATTTCACTACAATCTCACTATTGGTCATGCCTTGAACAATTTTGACTTCATATATTATTCAATTAAATGGTGTAGAATTTGTCATTCTAAAAGAGTTATCAAATCATGCAATCCATAAATAGAATGATAAATAATTCCATTTATCTCATAAAAAATGTTAACATAGATTGTCAAATATGCATAAGTCCACCCGTAGCGTGATAAGACAATAATCTAACAAACTTCAACCCGAGTATAACATATACTATCCATAAATGGATAACCATAAAATCCTTCCTAAAACTGAAAATCTACAACTATAGAATGTGGTGAACTAAATAGAATAAAAATTAATCTCCCATATCTCATAAGGTAGTTCTTGTTTGTCACATTCCAAACATGTGAATTCCTTAATCATGTATTCTCTTGAGTCATGGTAACAAACTGAACTATCAGATATCCTTACTAAAAACATGTATTTTTCATTATTCCAAAACATATTGGATATATTACTTATGTCAAAAAAAGTTTTATACTTCATCCATGATAGAATAACCCTCTTGTCAAAAAATCCATAACTAGTTCTCAAGAAACTAACATCATCCAATTTTCTTATTCAAATCCAACATATCTTGATACACGAATCATTATATTATCATATAGAACATATTAAGTGTTATCTTCCCCTTAATAATGTGTTATACAAGTATATCAGATTACCCTTAAATCACTTTTTTATCTCCCTAGAACCATTCAACATATCCTTTCAAATCCTTAATGAAAAAAACTTGTTAAAAATACTTATATATTTCATGAGTAATAGAACATGATCATTGAATTCGGAAACATATACACCCCAATCATCCATATTTATTCTTAAAACATTAATTAGGATCCATCATATTCATAATTAATAAAATATTAATCATGTATTAATGTTTCTCAACCTTAAAATTATTAGGTTTACTGTAAGAAATACTGGAAGAACATCACATACCTTTAAAATTTCATTTATAATATCTTTATTCTTTATAGTATGACCAATAATAGTACTATCATCATGATTCTCTTGATGATATTTGATAATAGGAAATGTGTTTTCATAATTACTACACTTTAAACATCTAAAAAATTCAAGGTTAACTATGTTCTATCTAGTTCTAGCTATTGACTGATAATATAAAGTAAAGTGTGATAAATACATATCAGGGATTAAAAACACATAAGTAAGGTAAATTAATTATAATAATTCAATCTATGATATTTTAGGTTTAATAATAGGTTATTCATGATTTACAAAAAAAACCTAGGATAGAAATCTATACTTATAATTATCCTTAGGACTTCCCTATACATATCCTTAGAAATATCTCTAGGGATCTCACTACCGTTTTTTCATCCTAGTTTCCAAAGGTTGACTAAAACTTTCCCCTGATACCAAATATAACGACCCAATATTGACGTACATGGACATTAAATCTTATTATATGAATATTCATTACATTTTAAAAATTCATACCAGAGTACTATAGTAGTTTAGTTCCTTGGGAAAGTTGTAATACATTTTTCTAACACCTGAAAGGTTTTTAATATCTCATGTACAGATCATCACCTTTAGTACTATTTCTTAAATTATTTCTTTATAACCCAAGGAATAAAAACATAAGAATGGGTGAGATTAGATTCCCAGTAAGGGTAATAAAACAATATATGAACATATGATTGTATAAAAACAAAAACCTAACTTTTTTATATCAAAATCTAGAGTCAGGAAATACATATTAATAGCTTGTAAGGCATAAATCATAAAGTATCATTAACCATGATAACATAACATTTCTATAAAACTAGAACTTGTGATAACCACATAATCATATAAAATCATTTCTATATTATCCAAGGCCCATTTCCAAGACAATCATAGGGGACAAAGTCGATTACTGAACCGAGTTCACTACTCCTTCCAGCCACATATTACAGAACCAGATATACTTGTCGTTTCATCCCTGTATTATTGAACCATATTCACCTACAATTCCAGTCATGTCTATCTCTTGAGATATAAATATTTACCTAATTAATTGGAGGGAGATATAGGTCCCACCCATCTTATAATTAAATCATTATCACTTGTTCCACAAAAACATAAACCATTCATTATAACTAACCCAAGGAACAAAAAACGAGTTTCTTAAACATCATTTCATCATATTCGATAAAAACTAAATGGATTTTATAAAAAAAATCCATCGTAAGAATAATAAAATCAATTTAATATTAGGGACGGAAACATAACCCTATGTCATCTTATATAGAAATTTCTTTTGATAAAGTACATAGAAATTAATTCTTGATGAAAATATAATATCTTCTTAAAAACATTTTCATTTATAAAAAAGACACAAAATTTTAAAAGAAAATAAGTTAACTAAAAATAAAATTGAAATATTATAAAGTAATATTCATTTAAATAAGTTGTTATGAAAGAGTAATAATCCATTCGTGCCATATAATTTTAAAAGAATATTATTCTCATACTTTCAATAGAAATGTCAAAAAATACCTCGTATGGTAAATTGAAGAAAGATTCCTTCTGAACCATGTAGTATATGTAAAAAAACTGGTAAAAATGAATTCAAACATAAATATAAGAAGAGACAAAATTTTATGGAAGGATTTTTTGAAAACATAGTCATGGATGATATATATACCCTAGTAAATACTTTAGTATAAATAATCTCAGAAAATAATGATATTGAAAAATTATCCCTTACCAATTTATTATTAGTCAAATAACATGCTTCATAAAATAAATGAATTTATATTTATTTAAATATCATAATCTTCATTATAATAATATTAAAAACATTTATGGGAATCATAAACACCACACAAAAGAAATATGTGGTGTATAAGGCATACGCCCCACCAAAATTAAAGTGAGACAAAATAATCCATTACCTTTGGTTCTATATCCTTTGTTTGTACTTGATACTCATTTATAATGATTTAAATAATGTTATTTACTTATTAAAAAAGTAATAATCATCTTAGTGCTAACATAAATGATTACATTATCACCTATTTGTTAGTAACAATTCAATTTTCCTCATTATTCAGATATTAACCACTTTATGTTCTTATGCATGTTTTTTAAGATAAGATCATGTTCCACTTCTTAGGTTATAGTTATATAATTTACATAATGATATTATTATAAAATATTTAATATTTATTCATTCCATTCATGTATGTAATTTTGGTTTTGTGAAGATCTTGTATAATGAATCACATCGTGTTGTGGAGACGGTAGGCCGTACGTATGCACGAGCGAGGATATCATTCACTTAATGGTTAAATGACATGGAATTAGATTTTATATTAATTATAAATAATAATTATAATGTTATATTAATTTTTTTACATCCATTAAACTCATCATTATACCAATCCAAATAAATTATTATTGAATAACAAATTACACCACAACGTGGAGATGGTAAGTCGTACGTATGCACACATGGTGATATTGTTATTCGTAAAATGGATAAAAAGGGATAAAAGATTATCCTATAATTATAATAACATTTAATAATTTATAATATCCTGGATTTATTACTTTATTATAAAAACAATATAATAATATGAAGTAGAAGAAGAAAATAATTTTGGACGAGGTGATAAAACAATTGCCTCTTTTTCGAGTTTTTACTTTTGATTTGAAAAATGGTCACCCGAGGATGGATTAATTCCCAAAGTGTGGCTTCAAATATGAATTTAGGGATGTATAGAGAGGAAATTGGTAGATTTTGGATGAGAAAAATGGATTTAGATGTGCTATTAAAAGAGAAGGAGAAATTCCATTTTATAGGAGAGGTGAGTGGCACTTTTGAAATGTCTTGCAATATTAATTTATTATAAATAATTTTTAGTTTATAATGGTCCCAAAACAATTTATTTAAAATATAATATGATTTAGGTTGATATAAAATCATCCAATAATTTTTTGAGAAGAGTTGAATATTTTTTAGCCTTATCTATTTGGTTTAAACCTTATTTTATCCTATTTAATCTTACAGTGAAGTCATGTCATTTACACATTGTGTGTTAATGTAATTATCATAACTTTTTAAACGACCAAAAAAGTGGTATTTATGACATATAAGGACTTATATTAAACATTTTATTGAATCTTATATTTCCAGAAAATTTATAACAATTAATAAACTACTTTATATTTTAAGTTAAGAATTATATACATTGTGACACTATTCATAATTGACTTTTTTAAAAATTCACAAAAAATGGATTAATTATATAAAAATACATTAAAAATCATAAAATATCATGTTAATATAGATAATTCATGGATTACATAAATCTTGTTAGATAATATTTATTTTAATATTTATAATATCATTTATGTGATATTTCTCTTTGTAAAATAATTACTCTATTACTGCAGTTTCAATATTAACACTAATTATATAATCTATAAAAATTAAAAATAAATTCCCATTATTTATATAATTTATAAGATACAAGAGAGTGACATATTGTCACTTTCTTTTGTTTTAAAAATAATTACACCACCTTCAAGGAAAAAGGTCCGTTAAATGAATCAATTCAGACCCTTAGGTGATATTGGTCAAAATTAATTCATCCAATAGGATTTTGGTAGGTGTGAGGGTAATTTTATTATCCTTATCATAAAGTTCGTTAACCTAATTTACTCAATTTACATTGAACTATGGTAAATAAAAATTAACAATGTTACTGTTCATTATGTCAAAAAAAAAGTATCATATTAACATAATTTTGACCCAATGATTCCAAATATGTTATCCTTTTTTAAAAATTAAAAATACCAAAGTTTCAATAATTAATTTAATAATAATTTCCGTTGTCAAAATGAGAAAATTATATTTTTAAATGTAAATACCATCAAAAGATTAATGTGGGTTTATATATAATTTCAATGGGAAATTACTTCCAATGACCAAGATTGGATTAATAGATAAAAATATAATCCAATAACACATTAAAAAAATTAAAAATATAATATTACTATATAAATAAATTAGATGAAAATGCAGTTTTCAATTAAAATGCAGTTTTCTTCACTATTCATTAAAATTTGATTTTTATCAGAAAAATACTAAAAATTCTAAAAAAAATAAATTATGACTTCCCACATCAAAATAAGAATTTTATTTTTTCAAATAGAAATTATAAAAGTGTTAAAAACTAAATTTAAAAAGGGCGTGCCATCAAAATGCAACAAAACTATATTTTTTGAGAATTACTTCTATTGTATGAAAAATTGAATTTATTATTACATCATGTAGAGAAAATACATAATATAATTCTTTATCTTATATAAAATTCTAAATATGGTTAATACTATATAAAATGGCTAGTTTATATCCCAGTAATTAATAATATTTTAATAATATATCATTGTTTAGTTAAACTCAGTTTTGTATACAACACAAGCTGCCGAGGGTGGCCTCTCATGCATGTAACCCAAGACAAGTCCGAGTTGTGTGTAGTGATAGATTATATTGGTGTTGTATATAATATAATAAAAACTTAGTTCTTTTATACATTGAACAGAATCTATACTCAGCATTGCGTGTATCATACACCAACTCACTTTTGCGTGTAACATACAACAAATCATTTTAGTATGTAAGGAATGTATGAATTAGTGCATTGTAAGATATAAATGAAAATTTTAATTTTTTTTAATGATGGTAAATAAAAATTTGAGTTATTAAATTCTACCCCCCTTAAAATGAATTTCAACCTCAAAATTTGTTAGCGTTATAAAAGGTTTATTACATGAAATCTTCTTTCTTGGAAAACCACATCATAAAACAGAATATTAAAACTTCATTTTAAAAATGAATGATAGAAACATAACAGTTAAAATAAGTAACTCATCATTGGGTTTCCACATAGGAGAACAAAGTGTAGAAGTGAAAACATGGAAATGGAAGAAAAATATGACAATCTTGTTCTGATAAACAGTGATAGAGAATAAGGTTTGGAGAATGTTAACAACCAAAACCCATAAATATGAAATGATTTAAGGGGCCATCTGATTCATCTGATATGAAGTAACTAAGATAACATTTTTGGTTTTCTAGATCCTTTCATCTGATTCATCTGATTCAATGTTGGTCATGCCTTGAACAATTTTGACTTCATCTCTTATTCAATTAAATGAAGTTTAATTTTTCATTCTTGAATTTTTTTAGATCATGCGATCTATAAATAGAATGATAATTCATTCAATATATTTTAGAAAATAGGTTGAAATATATTATAAAATATACATAAGTCCACCTATAGTGAGATAATACATTAACCTAACAAACATCAATCAGAGTATAACTTATACTATCCATAAATGGATAACATTACAATCCTTCCAAAAAAATCTAAATCTACAACTTTAGAAAGAGGATAAATAAATAAGTTAACATTTTTCACCCATATCTCATAATTTAGTTCTTGGTTGTCACATTCCAAACATGTGAATGCCTTAATCTTGTATTCTCTGAGTCACGGTAAAAAACTGAACTATTAGATATTATTTTTGAAAACATGTATTTCAACTTATTCTAAAACATATTTGATATATTACCTAACTCCAAAAAAGTTTTATTATTCATCCATGATAGCATAACCCTCTTGTTGACAAATCCATAATTAGTTCTCAAGAAACAAGAATCATCCAATTTACTTATTCAAATCCAACATATCTTGATCCTACCATCATTATTTTAACATAAGGGACATATTAAGGATTATAGTCCCCTTAGTCGTGTGTTATAAAAGTATATCTACTTACCCTTAAATAAATTTTCTATATTTTTAGAACAATTAAACATATCCATCAAAATCCTTAATGAAAAACTCATGTTGAAAATATTTATATATTTCATGATTCATATAACATAATCTTTGAATTATGAAATATATACACCCCAATCATCTAGCTTTATTCATAAAACATTACTTAGGATCCATCGTGTTCATCTTTTATAAAATATAAATCATGTTTTATGGGTTTTCAAACTCAAACATCTTAGGTTTATTGGAAACAATATTGGAAGAACATTAAAAACCTTTCACATGTTGTTTAAAATCACTTTATCCTCATAAGTATAACCAATATTCATACTATCTTCATGATTATCTTCAGTATATTTAAACTTAGGAAATAATTTTACATAATTACCATACTTTCCACATCTGGAACATTCATGTTTAACTATGTTATATCTAGTTCTGGCTATTGACTAAGACCAGAAAGAAAAGTGTCATAAATACATATCAAATATTAAAAAAACATAAGTAAGGTAAATTACATAGAATATTTCAATCTATGATATCATAGATTTAATCATAAGGTATTCATTATTATCACAAAAAATATAATATTGAATCTTATACATAGAATTATCCTTAGGACATCCCAAGACTTGTCCTTAGAAATATCTCTAGGGATCTCACTAAAGTTTTTTCATCCTAGTTTCCAGAAGATTACTAAATCATTACTCTGATACCAACTATAACAACCCAAAATTGAAATTCATCGAAATTAATTTTTTTTTATATGAATATTCATTACATTTTACAAATTTACTCCCAAGGAATGTAAATTTTAGTGCCATTGGAAACCTCGAATACATTATTTTAACTTGTGAAAGATCCTAAACATCTCCCATAAAGATCATACCCTTTAGTACTCATAATTAAATTATTTCATTATAAAACGAGGAATGGAAACATAAATAAGGGTTATATTAGTTGACCAGTAAGGGTATTAAAAATATATATTAACATATGAATGTAAAAAAAATAAACATAAGTTTTGAATATCGAAATCTGGTGACACAAAATAAATATTAGTAGCTTGTAAGGAATAAATCATAATGTAACATTAACCATGATAGCATAACATTCCCATAAAGGAAAAACATGTGAAAAACTCATAATCATAGAAAATCATTTCAATATTAGGTAAGACCTATTTAGAAAACCACCACAGTGGAAAAATTCCATTACTGAACCGAGTTCACTACTCCTTACAACCCTATATTACAAAACAAGATACACTTGTCATTTTAGCCATGTATTACTGAACCGGATTTTGTAACCATTCCATTTTGGTATATATATTTAGATATAAATCATTACCCAATTAATTACAGGGAGATATAGGTCCCACCCATATCATAATGAAATCATTCTTACATGTTCCACAAAAACCTAAACCATTCATCATAACATAATCCAAGGAACAAAAAATGGGTTACTTAAACATTCATTCATCATAATCAATAAGAAAATAAGTGGGTTTAATAAAAACAATTCCATAATAATCACAGTTAAATATATGTAATAATAGGGATGGAAAAATAACCCTAGGTTATCTTAGATGGAAAATAATTTTTATAAAATAAATGAAATTAATTCTTGGGGAAAATATACTTTCTTCATTGAAAAAGATTTCTTTTATCAAAATTCCATGAAATTTTAAAATAAAATAATTTAATTGAAAAAAACATGAAATAGTGTAATGTAATATTCATGGATATAAGGTTTTATTAATGCGTAAGTATCAATTCATTCCATATATTTCTAAAAAACATTCTCCTCGTACTTTTTTTATAGAAAGGTGAAAAAGTACCTCAAATGGTAAACGAAAGAAATATTTATTCAAACCCATTTAGTAAAAGTAAAAAATGTGTAAAATTGATTTTAAACATACATATAATAATATTAAAAAATTTATGAATTTTTTTAGAAAACAAGGTCATGGATGATAAATATACCCCCATTAAATACTTACGTATAAACAATATCGGATAATAATGAGAATGAAAAATTATCCATTAATAATTTATAATTAGTCAAATCGTATAAATAATAAAATAAATAAAATTATATACCTATGTAAATATCATAACCCCCATTTTAAAAATCATAAACATATTCATTGTAAGCATGAACACCACACAAAAGGACTATGTGGTGTATAAGGCATATGTCCCACAGAAATAAAAGTGAGACAGAATAATACCTTACCTTAGGTCTGGTATCCTTTGTATGTATCCGATAATCATTTATAAAGATTTAAATAATGATATTTAATTATTAAAAAATAATAATCGTCTTCATGATATCATAAATGATTATATTATCTTCCATCTGTTAGTAACATTTCATTGTCAGTCGTTATTCATATATTAACTACTTTATGTTTACATGCATGTTTTTTGGATAATTTCATGTTACACTTCTTCGGTTATAGTTATATCATTTATATAATGATATTAGTATAATATATATCACATTTATTTATTCCATTCAGGTATATAACAACGGTTTAATGAAGATCATGTATAATGATTCGCATCGCGCTGTGGAGACGACATGCCGTAAGTACACTAAAGTGACGATATCATTAACTTAATTATGAAATGGTATAGAATTGTATGGTATATTAATTATAAATAATATCCATTATACAAATAATTATACAAATTCAAATAAATTATTTTTTAATAACAAATTACACCATGATGGGGAGACGGTAAGCCGTATGTACACACACATGGTGATATTGTTAGTCGTAGGATGAATAGAAAGAGATATAAGATTGTCTCATAATTATAATAACATCTAAGAATGTATAATATACTGAATTTATTAATTTAGCATGGTAATAGCATAAGAATAGGAATTAGAAGAAGAAAATAATTTTTAAAGTGGTGATAAAACATTTACCTCTTTTTTGAGTATCTCATTTTGATTTGAAAATAATTCTCCCCAGGATATATTTCTGCCCAAATTCTGGCCCTTAGTATGAATTTAGGGAGGTTTGGAGAGGAAATTGGTAGAGTATTTGTGATAAAAATGGATTTATATGTTTTATTAAAAGATAAGGATAAGTTCCCTTTTATATGAGAGGAGAGTAGAAATTTAGGAAAGTATTAAAATATTAATTTATTATAAATTTATTTTCAATTTATAATGGAACCAAAGTCATTTATGTCAAATATAAGATGATTTTGGGTTGAATTAAAATCATACAATAATTTTTTGATAATATTTCAATGTTTTTTAATCCTTATCTATTTGGTTTAAACCTTATTTTACCTATTTAATCATACCGTGATAGGATGTGATTTACAGTTTGTGTGTTAATTAATTATAAAAACATATAAAACTACCAAAAAAGTGTAATTTATGACATATTTGGACTTATGTTAAACATTTGGTCTAATATTATATTTTTTATGAATTTTATAACATATACTAAACTATTATATATTTTAAGTTATGAATTATGTTAATTTTGACACTATTCATACTGGACTTTTTAAAATATTCATAAAAACATGATTACTTCAATAAAAATACATTAAAGTAATCCTAATATTTTATATGTATCCAAATTATTCCTTCATGAAATAAATTATGTCTTATAATATTTATTTTAATATTTATAATATTATTTATTGGATATTTCTCTTAGTAAAATAATTACAAGATCACTGTTCTCTCAATATTTATCGTAATTTTATAATATATAAAAATTATAAACCAATTAAAATTTTGTATATAATTTAATTATATTTAAGGATACTATTTATGTTATATTTTTGATGAATTTTATCACTACATTATAATTATTATACTTATAAGAGACAAGAGGGTGACACAATGTCAGTTTCTTTTGTTTTAATCATAATTACATCACTTTCATTGAAAAATGTCCCTTAAATTAATCAATTCTGCCATTTGGTGATATTGGTCTACATTAATTCATAAAATAGTATTTTTTTAGGTTTTATTGTAATTTTAGTATCCTTATCATATTGTTTGTTAACCTAATTTACCTGATTTACCTTTAACTATGGAAAATAAAAATTACCAATGTTACTATTCATAATGTCCAAAAAAATAATTGTAACCTATTAAAATAAATTTTACCAAATGATTCAAAATATGGAATCCATTTTTCAAAATTCAAAACAAAGAAGTTAAAATAATTAAATTAATATTAATTCTCATTTTAAAAATGAGAAAATGAATTTTTTAGAAGTAAATATCATCATAATATTGACATTTGTTTATATATAATTTCAATGTGAAATTACTCCAAATTACCGAAATTGGATTAAATGATAAAAAATAATCCAATTACACATTAAAAAAAATCAAAAGGATAATCTTAAAATATATATAAATTAGATGAAATGGTAGTTTTCAATTAAAATGTAGTTTTTCACTATTCTTTATAATATGAATTTTATCAGATAAATACCAAGAATTCAACCAAAATAAATTTTTACATCCTTATTCCAAATAAGAAGTTTAATTTTTCAAATATAATATATAAATGTGTTAAAAACTAGATTTAAAAATGGCATTCCATAAAAAGGTGGCAAAACATCATTTTTTAAAAATATCTATTTTATTTAAGAAATTAAATTTGTTATTATATCATGTCTAGAAAATAAATAATATGATTTTTAATGTTATATAAAATTCAAAATGTTGTTAATAATGTTCATAATGTATATATTATATCACATTAAATAATAATATTTTAAAAATATACCATTGTTTAGTGAAAATTGGTATTACATACAACGCAAGCTATTGTAAAAGGTCTCTCTTTCATGTAAGGCAAGACAAGTCAGTATTGTGTATGGTTCAAGATTCCTTTTGTTTTGTGTATAATATAATCCAAACATAGATATTTTATATAATGAATATAATCGGTACTCAGTGTTGCATGAATCATAAACCAACTCGGTGTTGTGTATATCATACGAAAAATCAATTCACTATGAAAGGAATGTTTGACTTAGTGCAGTTTAAGATATAAATTATAATTTTAATTTATTTGAAAAAATTTTCAATAAAAATTTATGGTATTAAATTCTACCCCCCTTAAATCTAATTTCACCCTCAAAATTGAATGGGTGTTATAAAAGGTTTACAACTTGAAAGTTTCATTTATGGAAACCCACATAGTAAAAAAGGAATTCTAAAAATTCATTTTAAAAAGGAAAGTTAGAAATAGAATGGTTACCCAAAGTAACTCATCACTTAGTTTTCACATAAGAGAAAATTGGTGGGATGTGAAAACATAAAAAATGGAAGAAAAATCATACCATCAAGTTTTGACGGATAGTGATAGAGAAAAAGGATTTGAGAATGTTAACAACCAAAAACCCATAAAGTTGCAATGATTTGAGGGACCATCTGATTTATCTGATAAAAAGGTACTAAGATAATTTTTTTGATTTTATAGATCATTCCCCTAATGTTTGAGAACACGAGATGAAATACTTACTTGATTTCAGTACAATCTTATTATTGGTCATTCAATGAATTTTTTTTACTTCATATCTAATTCAATTAAATGAAGTTTAATTTTTCATTCCTAAGGTGTTATCAAAAACTTCTATCCATAAATATTGTGATAATTCATCCCATGAGTCTAAAAAAAAGTTACAATAGATTATCAAATATTCATAAGTCCACATATAGTTAGATAATACATTAATCCAACAAATTTCAGTTGGAGTATAACTTATACTATACATAAATGGATAACATTACAATCTGTCCAAAAACTGAAAATCTAAAACATCAGAAATCAGTGAACTAAATCATTTTAAAATTTATCACCCATATCTCATAAGGTATTTCTTGTTTGTCAAATTCCAAACATGTGAATACCTTAATAATGTATTTTATTGATACACGGTAACAAACTGAACTATCAAATATCCTTATTGAAAACATGTATTTTTCCTTATTCCAAAACATATTAGATATATTCCTTAAGTCCCAAAAATTTTTAAACTTCTTCCATGATAGCCTAACCCCCTTGTAGAAAAATCTATAATTAGTTATTAAGAAACTAGCATCATCCAATTTACTGATTCAAATCCAACATATCTGGATCCAAGCATCATTATCTAAATATAAGGGACTTATTAAGGGTTTATCCTCCCCTTAATCATGCGTTCCCCAAGTATATCACCTTACACTAAAATCACATTTCTATCTCCTTATAACTATTCTACATATCCTTTCCAATCCTTAATGAAAAAAAATGTTGAAAACACTTATATATTTAATGATTCATATAACATAATATTGGAATTCAGAAACATATACACCCCAGTCATCGATCTTTATTTTTAAAAAATTACATTGGATCCATCATCATCATCTTTTATAAAATATGAATCATCTCATAAGGTTTATCAACCTAAAACATCTTAGGTATATTGTAAAAAACATTGTATGAACATCACATACCTTTCACATGTTGTTTAAAATCTCTTTATCCTTAATAGTATGACCAATACTCGTACCATCATCATGATCCTATTCATGATATTTCAGCTTAAGGATTCAGTTGTCATAATTCCCATATATTCCAAATTTGAAACATTCAAGGTTAACTATGTTCTATCTTGTTATGGATATTAACTAAGACCAAAATGAAAAGTGCGATAAATACATATCAGAGATTATAAACATATAAGTAAGGTAAGTTACTTATAATATTTCAATCTATTATCTCTTTGGTTTAATAATAGGTTATTCGTGATTATGAAACAAAATCTAGGATTTAAACCTATACATAGGATTATCATTAGGTAATCCCTAGACATATCCATATTAATATCTCTAGGGATCTCAATAATGTTTTTTCATCATAATTTCCAATGGTTGACTAAACCTTTCCTATGATACCAAATATAATGACCCAATCGTGACGTACATAGACATTATATATTTTTAAATGAATACTCAATAAATATTAAAAATTCATGCCTAAGGACTATAAAAGTTTAGTGCCTTTGAAAACATAGAATACATTCTTCTAACTTGTGAATGATCTTCAATATCTCCCATAAAGATCTTCGCCTTTAATACTCTTACTTTAATTATTTATTTATAACCTGAGGAATGGAAACATAAGAAAGGGTGAGACTAGATGGTCAGTAATTGTAAGAAAAAAATATATAAACATATGAATGTAAAAAAATATGAACATAACTTTTGAATATCAGAAACTTATGTCATGAAATAAATATTAGTAGCATGTAAGGCATAAATCATAAAGGAACATTAACCATGATAACATAACATTGGAATAAAACATGAACTTGTGACCAAACCTTAATCATAGAAAATAATTTCCATATTATCCAAGGCCTATTGCCAAGGCCATCATAGCAGACAAATTCTATTAGTGAACCGAGTTCACTACTCCTTCTATCCCTGGATTATTGAACCAAATATACATTTCATTTTTGCCCTGTATTCATAAACCAAATTTTCTTAACATTATAGTCATTTCTATCTCATGAGGTATAAATCGTTACCCAATTAATAGGAGGGAGATATAGGTCCCACCCATCTAATAATGAAATTGTTCTTACCGGTTCCACAAAAACAAAAATCATTCATCATAGCATAACCCAAGGAACAAAAACATGGGTTTCTTAAATATCATTTCATCATAATCCATAAAATAATAAATGGATTTTATAAAAATAATTCCATCATAAGAATAATAAAGTAAATTTAATAATATGGATGGAAACATAAACCTATTTTATCTTATATAGATAATAAATTTGATAAAATACTTGAAAATAATTATTGAGGAAAATATACTTTCTTCTTAAATAATGATTTATTTTTTTAAAAATCCAAAGAATTTTAAAAGAAAATAATTTAATTAAAAATAAAATCAGAATATTGTAATAGAATATTCATTTAAATAAGGTGTTATGAAAGAGTAAGAATCCATTCATACCGTATAATTTTTAAAAAACATTCTCCTTATAACTTTGCTAGAAAAGTCAAAAAGTACCTTGTATGGTAAAAAAAAGAAAGATTCCTTCAAAACCATGTAGTAAAAGTAAAAATGCGAAAAAAATGACTTTAAAGATACATATATGTATACTAAAAATTTTATTAAAATAGTTTTAGAAAACATGTTCATGGATGATAAATATACCCCCATTAAATACATACTTATAAACAATCTTGCATAATAGTGAGGTTGAACAATTATCCATTAAAAATTTATAATTAGTCATAATATACCTTATAAAATAAAGAATATTATATAAATATTTATATATCATAACCTTCAATATAATAATCATAAATTCATTTATAGGAAGCATAAACACCACAAAAAATAGGTGGTGTACAAGGCATATGCCCCATAGAAATAAATGTGAGACAAAAGAATCCCTTACCTTAGGTCCAATATCCTTCGTATGTATCTGATACTCATTAATAATGATTGAAATAATGTTTTTGAATTTTTAAAAAATAATCATCATCTTCATGATATAATAAATGATTATATTATCATCCATTTGTTAGTAACATTTCATTATTACTAGTTATTCGGATATTAATTGCTTTATGTTCTTATATAAGTTTTGTTGGATATGTTCATGTTCCACTTATTAGGTTATAGTTATATAATTTACCTATTGATATTAGTATAATATTTATCATATTTATTCATTCCATTCATGTATATAATCGTAGTTTAATGAAGATCATGTAGAATGAATCACATCACATCGTGGAGACAATAGGTCATATGTACGCATGAGTGACGATATCATTCAATTACTAATTAAATGGTATGGAATTGGATGGTATATTTATTATAAATTATAATTATCATGTCATATTAAATAATTATATCCATTATACACATCATTATTCCCATCCAAATAATGTATTGTTGAATAATAAATTACACCATAACATGGAGACAATAAGCCGTACGTACACACACATACTGATATTGTTATTTGTAGGATGGATAAAATGAGATATAATATTGTCCCAAAATTATAATAACATACCAGAAAGTATAATATAATATATTTATTAATTTATTATGTAAACAACATAATAATAAGAAGTAGAAGAAGAAAATAATATTCAAAGAGGTGATAAAACCACTACCCTGTTTTTGAGTATCTTTTATTGATTGGAAAAAAGGTCTCCATAGGATGGATTTATGCCCAAAGTGTGGCCTCTAGTTTGAATTTAGGGATGTTTAGACCGTAAATTGGTAGGGTTTGGTAGAGAATAATTGCATTAGAGATGTTATTAAAAGAGAAGGAGAAGTTCCCTTTTATAGAAGAGGTGAGTGGCACTTTAGGAAAGTCATGAAATATTAATTTACTATATATTGATTTTAAATTTGTAATTGAACCATAATCATTTATTTCGAATAAAATATGTGTTGGTTGGAGTGGATACTCAAGAGGGGGGGGGGGGGGGTGAATTGAGTTCCAAGTAAAATTTCTGTTAAAAATATATCTCTTAAAATCCCCCAATTTAAAAACTAAGTTAAACTGTAGTGAATTTATACAGATTATAAATGTTCAATTAGTTTCTCAAAGATTTATTAGGATTAAGTTAATTTAATCAGAAGATTAAATTATATTTTGAAACTAACTTACAAGTTTCCAATAAGTACAAAAAATTGATAATTTAACTATCATAGTAACTTTAAAAAAATTGAATTTCAAAGTAATTAGTAGTAGAAAATAAAGTATGTAATATAATTTAGACTTAAACTAAGATGCATGGAAGATATAACCAAGAGGCCCAGTCTCAAGCCGAGACTTAGTCCTCTCAAACAATTTATATAAATTTGATCCACACCCTGGATCGGGTTAAACAATAGTGCAAAGACTATCTAGGTACTAAGACCTCTACCACAGTTCTACATGGGAAAACAAAACAACATCACACTGGCTGTCCAAGTCTTACATGACTTCTAGCACTATCCATTGTGGGAAATAAAAGAATGGGAAAGCAATGAGTAAGGATTGAATCCTCCAGTTCAGTACAAGAAAAAGTGTGTGGATAAAATATACAGAGTACACACACTGCTCGAAATGTAAATATAAGAATCACTAAGAGAGTATATATGAGTTCATAATTCTCTAGTGATTTAAAGTAAAGTTTTGGAATCCTTTTTATTTGTCTAAAATGGTTTTGAGTACTTCTCTGGTTCTTGTTTGAAAAACAGAGGGTCGTTTACTTCAAGTTCAGTTTGACCAGATTGAGTGTATGAGAAACTCTTTTTAGTTCTTCACTCCTTGACTGAATTTCAGTTTGTGTTATCTTCTTGTATGTCCAGTGTTCTTCAAGTATGGATGTAGTATTTCTATATGCACCACTTTACAACATTATTTTTCCATTTTTGTGCACCCTTCTATGAAACTTCTTGTTTTTCTATTCTTCCCGGTCTTTGTCCTTCCTTTTATAGATTTCAGCACCAACAATGTGAATTATTTCCTTTTTACAGGTATGAGGTATGGTTCCCTGACATGCCAACAACTATCAATAAATAACATTAATTGCATTAAAATCATCAAATATGACCTTTACTTAATAAATAAATAATGTTGATAAAAGTAGAATTTAGGAATCAGTGACTGGTATGTCTTTCATCAGTAGCTTTTTGTGGGTTGATATGTAGCGGTGGACTTTATATAGTAGTGACCTCCTATCGGTATCTCTTTCTCCCTGTACCGGAGGTTCCTTGTATCGGTAGCTGTTACTCTGTGTATCGGTAACTCTATGTACCAGTGACTCCTTCTATCGGTAGCTCTGGTCTATCAGTATCTCGCTTGTATCGGTGGATCTTTTGTATCAGTGACTGTCTGTATCGGTAACTACACTTATCAGTAGACATTGAATAGGTAGCTTGTGCATATTAGTAGCTTCGTTCTGTACCAGTGATTAAGTGTATATCGGTAGACTTGTTCTATCGGTAGCTCTGCTTCTATCGGTAGCTGCCTGTATCAGTAGACTTGATCTATTAGATACATGTGCTTACCGGTGGACTTATACATACCGATAGCTCTGCGTATCAGTGACCTTTTCTTATTGGTGACTATGTCTATCAGTCGACTAAGTACCTGTAGATTTGTATCAATATCTACAAGCATATCAGTGACTTAAAACATATCAGTTTTATGCAAAACATATCTGATTCAGTTATATTATTTCAAAATTCATATAAACATAGATAAACATTGATTAACATATTTCAAATATTATTTTAATATTATTATCATCTTGATAGTAGAATGTCATATATTGAATGAATTTATATATAGATAAACATTATTTGGGATTGTAAAAGTATGTTAAAACATAATTGTGATTATCAAAACAGGTGAGGTCAGCAATCTCCCCCTTTTTTATAATCACAACTTATGATATTATAAGACAAAAATAAATAGTAATGTATCAGAAAATATTGAATTCAATCCAATTGTATCAGAGAAAACAATATATTATAAAACACATGTACTAAAGACAAAATTTAAAACAAATGTACCAGAGGGAAATGAATTAAGCTCATAAAAGATAGTATTGATCACCCTTAGATATAAATGATATTATTTCTCCCCCATATATGTTTACCTTAGATATTATTTATCCCCCTTTATGATAATGAAAAAGTGGGACAAGAAGGAAAAACAGGGGAAAAGAAGTAACAGAGGGTAAAATAAATTAAGATCATATATATTTCTTGGAGAAAACAAATACAAATAAATACATAAATGAAACAAAAATAAATACAGGTGATTCCTGTAAAAAATCCTTTCCACCGATCAATCCACATCCTTAGAATGAGATTTCCCTTTGGGATCAGAAGAGGATTCAGTTGAGGTGGATGTAAGTGGAGGATTAGGAACACCAGAAATGATCTTAGGTGGCTGAGCTACTGAAACTGTTCTTGGCCTGTACTGTGTAGTTCTCTAAGTGATCATTGGAGTAAGGATTTAGATGGATTGGGATGGATTCATCTGAATAGAAGTAGTAGAGGCAGATACAGGTAATGTTGGAGGTACAATCACTGGTCGAGCATCAACATACTGTAAGGGAAACAAGAGGTTTCTGAAATCCATAATGATTCCTCCTCCAATTTCCATGGCAGAAATGAAATCGTCCTTGTTTTCCATGAATTTTTCCACTGCATGTGTCAACTCTCTAATCTTGCTGACTTGTTCTCGGAAGGCCTGATTGACTGGAGGTAGCTTCATGTTTTCTAACATAAGGTTTAAATGGTTGTTGAGATGATGCTTGGTATAAACCCTTTGGAAATAATAATCTACCTTGTCTTTCACCTCTTTCTGAGAAGCAGAAGCTTCTCTCATATAGTCTTGAACAATATTCATGATATATCTATCGGTATCTCTGGTAGAATTCACTACTTTGGTCAGATCAGATGAGTCCACAGAGCCACTGGTTGATGCTGAACCAAGCTCCTCCTTCATCAAATCTCTAATCTGATCCAAATCCACTGAAGGTCTGGAAGCAAGAGAACCAATAGAGAAGGTCACAGTTTCCTTGAAACTCTTAGTTAGCCCACTAATAATATTTTTCACTATAGAATCTTGGGTGTTAACATTCTTTGTTATGGAATGCTTAAACTCCTCAAAAACTGAGACCATTTGAATAACCACACTCTTCACATAAGCCAAATCCCTGTCTTCTTTAGATTTAGAACTCATATGGGATTCCAGAGTAATAACTGATTGCTTTAGAATTTCAACAATCTCTACCAGTCTAGATACTTGAGTCTGGAAAGCTATAACTTCATCCACTATCTCTTCCACAAAGGTTGACACATTACAACCAAGAGAGAGTTTGAAGGACTTTTTTAAATTGATCATCTCTTCGAAAAAGAATCTCTTTAACTCAGCAACTGAATAACTCAAAATCTCTTTCATCTCACCCTTTAAAGATGCTAAGTCATACCTGGTGATAATATCAGAAGGTGAAACCACAATAGGTTCTCTTTCAGACACTATACTATCCATAGAGTCATTCATAATCGATTGAATAGATGACACCAGTGAAGCCTCCATTTTCATTATTTCTTCCACAAAACTGATTTTGAGATCAGAATTGAGCTTATCCAGATCATGTGTCTTGACCACATCTTCAGGTAATATCTCTTATTGAAAATCATAATTGATTTTTGTTCTTTGAAGGGATGTATCATTATCAGAATCTGGATAATCTAATCCACAAAATACAAACCCTGGGTCCTCTACCCAGTCTTCAAAGTCAATAGCCACTGAAACATATCCAAAATTGGTTGGATTCTCCCCCTAAACTGGTACATTATCTTGTACAACAACAGTACCCTCATCTGCTTGGTCTTCCTCATCAGAATCCTTCACAACTATTTTCAATTCTTCAATAGCACAAAGTTCCTCTAGAATAGGTACATGTCCTTTTTCAGCCAGAAAAATCTCAATAGGTACAACTGAGCTTCCAATCAAAGGACTCAGACCTAAGAAAACAGAAGCAGATGCTTCAGATTCAGATTCTTCTACTTCATCAGTCTCGGGGACAGGATTGTCCTTCTCATCGATAGGTGCTTCTTCTTCATAAGCTTATTCTTTATTTTCTTGAGCAGCCTGTTCATGATCTGATTTCTGCTGAACTTCCTTTCCTTGTGATACAACTTCAAGAGCTGGGCTAGGAGGCAAGTCAGGATCTCCTCTAGATGCTGTAGATTAATATTCCTCTCCTAAATAATCACTATACTGTGGTTCTTCTTCATCAGGTCCTATACCTGTATCCCTCACATCCTTAGGCCTAGAAGGATGATCCAAAGGATTGAACTTATCATATAACTTTTTTTCATTAGTAACCCACTCTTCTCTCCATGGGTTCTAGTTTATCTTCATGTATTTACATACAGTGATTGTGATACAGAAGTTGTTCTTTAACACCACTGTCTCATCCTGAGACTCTATACTCCTTCCACTTTGATCATCACTGAGATAAACTTGGAAAACAATAAGATATTTGTCTTTAATTTTGGTCTAATCATATCCTCTATTTGAGTCTTTAGCGGCCTGCATAGATTTACTTTCACACCATGTCTCAAGAGATGTAGCAGATAGATATCTTAATATATTAAATTCGTAAATTCCACCCTCCTTGGAATTAAAACATACCGACCAAAATTAAAATGAATATATTCTGTCCATCCATTTTAGCAGCCACCACCTGTCTTTGCTTTCCACTATTGGTGAGATCCTCTAAGGCAGTCTCATAATCAAATATGTCGCTTGTATGTGGTACTGATTTAGAGAAATATCTAGAAACTCCTTCTTGTGGAACCTTCAAGAATTCGGCCCACTCAATAGAATAAAAATATATCTCCTTTTCATTTACCCATGAAACCATTCAGTTTTCTTCATCGGACTTCCCCAAACATACAATATCATAGAACTGTTTCACCAGATTCAGATAGTAGTGGCCATTGTTGTTCAAAAGACATTATACCCACTTCTGATCTTCGAGTACCTCTAAAACTAACGATTTACTAGACAACAACCATTCCACACATAGCTCTTTTTCGATCACAATAACTCTATTTGGTAAATGCGGTTTTACTGGTCACCTCCACAAACTTGGTCTACTAACACTGCTACTTACTTCTGGCTCTGTCTTCCGCTTCTTCGCATCCGACTCATCAATGTCATCTCTGACCATATGCATTTTGGTTTTTTCCAATTCTGGTTCAGGAACTTAGGTTTTTCACGAGATTCAGGAGATAAGGCTTGAGGGAAAATGGTTTGAGGTGGATCGAGAAGTAATTAATAATTAGTTTTATCATTTAGGAATCATAAAATAAATAATTAAAATATAATAAGTAAAGTACAAATGATACAGATTCTGGCGGCAGACAGAAGTTTAAAACAACACATACTTATTGGTAGGGTATACCGGTGAGAATTCCTAACGGTGAGATCCACAAATCAGTGAGCTATATCAGTGAGGCCCATACCGGTGAGGTATATCAGTGCGGTTTCATACCGGTGAGGTATATCAGTGAGGTTTCATATCGGTGAGGTATATCAGTGAGGATTCATATCGGTGAGGTATATCGATGAGGTTTCATATCGGTGATCTATCATTCCTAACTCATGTCTAATGTAACTTAATCTATCTGAACTTAAAGGTTTGGTAAAAATGTCAGCTAATTGATGTTCAGTACCTATAAATTCAAGAGTAATATCAACTTTTTGGTAGTGATCTCTTAATAAGTGGAGCCTTACATCAATGTATTTGGTCCTATAGTGATATACAATGTTCTTAGAGATATTAATTGCACTAGTGTTTTCACAGTTTATTGAAACATGTTTCAAATCATATCCAAAGTCCAAAAGAGTGTGTTTCATCCACAGAATTTGTGCACAGCAACTACCAACAGCTATACACTCTGCTTCAGCAGTGGACAAAGCAACTGGATTTTGTTTCATACTACACCAAGATACTAAAAATTTTCCCAATAAATGACATGTTCCAGATATGCTTTTTCTATCCAACATGCAACCAGAAATGTCAATATCTGAATAAATAATTAATTTAAAATATTGTCCTTTCGGATAAAACAAACCCAAATTTGCAGTATGTTTAAGATACTTAAAAATTATTTTAATAGCAAGAAAATGAGATTCTTTAGGATTAGCTTGAAATCTTGCATGCATACACACAATAAACAAAATATCTGGTCGACTAGCAGTAAGGTAAAGTAAGCTTCCAATCATAACTCTACAACTTGTTTGATCCACTAATTTCCCAGTTTCATCAATGTCCAATTTACAAATAGAACTAATACGTGTATCACTTTCTTTAATACTATCCAAACAAAAACATTTTAAAAGATCCTTTGTATATTTACTTTGATTCAAAATAGTACCATTTTAATTTTTAAAAACGCGCAATCCAAGAAAATAATTGATTTCTCCCATTAAACACATTTCAAATTTATTTTTCATACTCTTTGAAAAGTCAGTACATAAAGAATTTTTAGAAGATACAAAAATAATATAATAAAAATAGATTTTAACTATCAAAACATCTTTAGAAATTCTTTTCATAAAAAGAGTTGGATCAGAAATCCCTTTAGTAAAACTTTTTGAAATAAGAAAATTGCTAAGTCTATCATACCAAGCTCGTGGATCTTTTTTTAAACAATATAAAGCTTTAGATAGTTTGAAAAAATGATTTGGAAAATGGGGATTAGTAAATCCAGGTGGTTGTTAAAAAACATCTTCAATTATAAAACCATTTAGAAAAGCACTTTTGACATGCATTTAATATAACTTGAAATTCAGATGAGCAGCATAGGCAAGTAGAATACTAATAAATTCTAATATTTCTACAGGGGAAAAGGTTTCCCCATAGTCTATTCCTTGCTCTTGTATATACCCTTGTGCAAATAACCTATCTTTTTTTCTAAATGTTTTTCCAGATTCAACAAATTTGTTTCTAAAAAAGCATTTAGTGCCTATGGTCAAAGTATCCTTAGGTCTATCAACTAATTCCCTGACTTTGTTTCTTTAAAATTGATTTAGTTCCTCTTGTGTAGCCATTACCCAAGATTCATCATTGATTTGAATAACAACAACAAAAATAATTTTTATTAAAATGTGGGAGCAAGGTCACACAGAAAAAACAACAAGAATTATGAATGCAAGGGAGTTAGGGAGGTCTAAAATAGTGCAAACCAAGAGAATTCGCCCGAACAAGATCAAAACATTCTGAAGGTAGACTGCCCATATTAGAGAAAATAATCCAAGGATCATTTTTATCACCCTTGGAGGCTAAAAAATATGCCACATTATTGCCTTCACGCCATGTATGCTGGACAGCCGCAACATTAGGAATGTAACAGATACACCTTCGAATGTAATAATCAATAGACCATGGGGTATTTGTCTTGCACTGTATAGAATTATAAATCACTGTAGATTATATTTTAATCAAGGATGGAGACAAATTGAATCCCCTACAGATTTCAAGCCCCTCAAGAAGAGGCTTAGCCTCCTCTCTGATAGAGTCTCCTTGATTGCATCATTGACATTTTTTAGGGTCTAACTGTGAAATAAAGGCTTGATGTTCAACCTGATTTCTTAGAGAAGCTCTAGTCTGTGTCCCTCTATCAAGATTACCAACAATAGTATCCAAAGGATGATTCTTTAAAATCCTAGTTGATCTAGTAAAGGTAGGACGAGAAATTTCATGCTATTCTCTAAGTTCAGGTTCACCAGGAGCAGAATCTGGAATGTTTCCAGAACTGGTTTTCTTTACTGCAAGTTCTTTGATTTTATCATTAAGGTCTAGAACAGACAGATATTCTTCAATATTTTCAAGAGAAGACTTAGATTCATGAGGATTAGTTTCATCAAACTTGATATGAACATATTCTTCCAAACATTTTTTTCTTTTATTAAAGTCTCTATAGGATTTTCTAGATAAAGAATATCGAAGAAAAATTCCTTCATCACATTTGGATGTGAACTTTTCAATATTATCCTTTTTATTGAGAATAAATACTTTGTAACCAAAAACTCTAAAGTAATTAACCTTAGGTTTCTTATTGTTCCACAACTCAGAAGGGGTCTTCCTGATAACGGGTCTAATCAAGACTCTATTGATAATATAACAAGTTGTATTTACAACATCAGCCCAAAAGTAAACAGGCAGGTCATACACATTAAGCATGGTTCTTGATATTTCTTGAAGGGTTATATTTCTTCATTTTACTACACCATTCGGGCAGAGGTGTTCTAGGGGAAGAGAAATTGTGACTATAGACATTGTGTGAGCAAAAAGATTCAAAATCATGATTTTCAAACTCACAACCATGGTCACTTCTCAGGGTCTTAATCTTAAGTCCACTAAGGTTTTCTACAGACTTGGAGTATTTAATAACGTAAGAACAAGATTCAATTTTGTGAGCTAAGAAGTATACCAAAGTATATCTAGAAAATTCATCTACTAAGAAATAAAAATAATGCTTCTTATTTAAACTAGAAACTCTATAAGGCCCAAACATATCAATGTGAACCAACTCGAGAGGTTGAGAAGTTGAAAATTCTTTCTTTGATTTAAAAAAAACATTATGTTGCTTTCCCTTTTTACAGGGAATAAAAACATTATTAGTTGGGAATTCATCTTTAGGTAGGTCCCTAACTAAGTTTTTCCTAGTCAGTTTTCTAAGTGAACAAACATTGAAGTGTCCTAATCTTTTGTGCCATATCCAAGACTCTTTAGGAAAATAATTTAAGCTACTAATGTTTTGTTTAGCTAAATAATTCCAATAAACAGCATAAACATTTTCATTTATCAAAGAAGATGATACTAAATAATTTTTTGAATTAAAAACCTTACAATAATAATTTTCAAATTTAACATTGAAACCATCATCACATAATTGAGAAATACTCACCAAGTTATATTTAAGTCCATCAACAAACAAAAACTTGGAAATTAAAACTGAATTAGTGTTACCAATCTGGGCTAGGCTGATGATATTTCCTTTTGAGTTATCACCAAAGGTGACATGGCCTCCATCAACATTTATTAAACACTTGAAGCATGAGTAATCTCAAGTAATATTCCTTGAACATCCACTATCCAAATACCATATCTTCTTATGGTAACTCTACAAGCAAGTATCTTACAAAACATGTCTAGATGGAAAATGATTTTGGTACCCAGATTTTCTTGTGTCCAAATAGGTTAGTAAGCAAGGCCTTAGGTACCCAGCTTTGTCTCATGGGTCTCAAATAGTTTACAAAATAGATAGATTTTGAAAGATAAACTTTATTTGATCTATAACCATATGAATAACTAGTTGAAGCATTTGAATTTCCAGAACTAGAACTAGTAGCATTCTGTCCAGATTTTGGAATAAATCTAGTTTTAGTAATCTGTCTCTTTCCAGGATGATAGCCTATACCAATGGTATATTTTGGTGCCAATTGTTTTCCTAACATTTGTGTAAGATTATCTTTTCCATTTGTGAATTTTTCTAAGTCCTGCCTCAATTTATCATTATACATTTTTAGTTCATTATTTTCCTTAAGTAATTGAGTATTCTTCTCCTTTTCTATATCAAGGACTGATTTAACAGAGCTGGTTAAAGCATGTTGTTTCTTTAAAGCTTTATACTTTCCCTTCAATTCATTACATATTTCTTCTAACATATTACAACATTCAAATAATTCTTCACTAGACATATTTTCAGATTCATAATCAGAATCAATAGCAGAATAATATGAATTTAAAGTAGGAGTATCCAAAGTTACCTCAGATGTGTTTATCATGAAACACATATTAAATTTTTGAGATTTTTCATCCTGAGTAGAATTAGAATCAGTTGAACTATCCTTAGAAGCACTCCAAGTTGCTTTCATATCTTTTTAATACTTGTTGTCCTTATAGTTATATTTCTTTCTGAACATCAATTTTGGACGGTATGCTTTTATATGTCCTTTCCTTTTGCATTCATAGCAGAAAATTTCATCACTCTTATCAGGATTCTTCCAGTCCTTCTTCTAATAACCTTTGTTGTCATATTTTCCTTTTTAATTTGATTTTCTGAAGAATTTCTTCTTCTGGTAGAACTTGTTGAATCTTCTGGCTATCTGAGCCATCTCAGCATCACTATCTGATGCACTCTCATCACTGCTTGAACTATCACTTTCACATTGAATTTTTCCATTTCCTTTACTATTTGAAGCAGTTGTCTTGAAAGCTACTGACTTCTTCATTGGATCATTATCCTCTTCCTTGTTGACCTTTAACTCTTCCTCATACATCATTAGATTACCAATTAATTCTTTAACAGGAAGTTTCCTGATGTCAGACGATTCTCTAATGGAAATAGATGTGCCTCTCCATCTTTCTAGCAGACATCGTAATGTCCTCATGATCTATTCTTTTATAGAAACAACTTTACCAAGAGAGCTCATAGTTTTGACAATCTCATTGAACCTTGATACATGTCATAAATGGGTTCATCTGGATTCATTTTAAAATTATTATATTTAATAGAATAGGTTTTCAGCCTCATTTCTTTAACATTGGTTGTTCCCTCAAGGGAAATAGCCAAAGTGTCCCAAATTTCATAAGCAGTTTTACAAGCAGATATTCTGTAAAATTCTTCATCACCTAAATCAGATTACATGGAATTCATTGCTTTCCAGTTATTATTGTAAGTAGTTATAGTAGGTTAATCACAAGTAGTTATTTCACATTCTAGAATCTTATATTGAGTTTCTATATTAGTCCAGATATCAAATCCCATACTCTCTAAATGAATTTTAATTTTAAGCTTCCACTGGGAATAATTTGTACCATTAAAGAAAGGTGTCATGTTGGTAGTAGCACCTTCAAGTCTATTATCCATAGTTAGTGTGTAACACCCCGAGCTTCCACGATACGCTTCTCATTCAATAATGAAATAGCTTGCATTGAACGCAACTTCGAGTTCTAAAACACCGCGACTAATCAAAGTAGCCATTATGAATAGTAATACCTACTTTTTGAAATATTATAAATTTTATTTATCAAAATGGACTTCATTTTTGGATTCGGAATATTGAAATTAGCCTATGTTGAATTTTTGGTATTTTTCTGAGAACTTCTAAATTTTTATGAATACTGAAAAATACTTAAAAACAACTTTTTTAATCAAAATAATTTATAGTGATAAATTATAATATTTAGTGGTTTTAAAGTATAATTAGAATATATTTTTACCATTTTATCCAATGATGGTCATTAGAATTAATTTAACATTGAAATTGGACATAAACAATTGCCAAACTTTTGATATAAATTGTTTCTTAAAAACACGCTATTTGTTGTAACAGCGGGAATTAATTATAAAATTAATTAATACAACTTATATGTTTGGAATTTTGTAAAATAGACATCATTTTTGAATTCGGAATAT
This sequence comes from Viscum album, assembly GCA_963277665.1. Taxonomy (NCBI): domain Eukaryota; kingdom Viridiplantae; phylum Streptophyta; class Magnoliopsida; order Santalales; family Viscaceae; genus Viscum; species Viscum album. The sequence continues at coordinate 4,406,277 of OY728136.1, forward strand.
CAATTATAGCTTAGGGTGAAATTTTGGCCTTATTCTGAAAAACTTCAATTTTTGATGAATAGTGAAACCACTAAGTGGTAGTTAAATAACTGATTTTTCGTTTAAATGAAATATTACCACTTCTGTGATTTGATTTTCAAAAATCCGACATACATGGTTGTCATTAAGAAGTAAAATGTGGTTCAATAAGATTAAAATAATTTTTTTGGTGAATAGTAACTTTTAAGTTCTTAATCGCGATTAGAGGTAATTAGTGTAGTTTAAGGTACAAATAATGTTTTTATAATATGATATGAGCATGAAACTTGTCCTACTACTATTGGATGAGTCATGGCCGACCAAGACAACCCATGGGTCAACTTGGGGACCCCATGGAGCCACTTTAGTTGGAAAATGACATTAATATATATTTATTTAATGTTAAAGTTAAATTGACACAAACATGAGTTATTTTACTAAAACAATTTTTATGTAGGGTTACACAAGTCCAAATTTTGATTATAAATATTCATTAGAAAGCTAAAAATATTTCCTACATTATAGTATTTTTTTTATAATTTTTAGACATTAAATAAATTAAATTATTTATGACATCATGATGATGCAGTGATGACCTCATTATTTAACGATTTAAATAAAATGAGAAGATAATGCAAAATCCAAGGCTTAGACTTGTCCAAAGCCTATTGGATGAAGATATTTCGAACCCTTATCACCTTAGCCTCGCGTTATATAAGTGTGGGACCTTTAGAATCCGAAAAGCATTGTGAAATAATGTAACATTTCAATCTTTCCAAAAGTGCCCCTCCTCTCCACTTATAAAAGGCCCCCACCTCTCCCACCTTATTCACACCTTCAAGCCATTTGGCTCGGCCAAACTCTACCCAAATACTCTCCCAACATCCCTATAGTACTCCTAGAATCCTCACTTTGGGCAGAACTCTTCCCAAGGAAGCCTTTGGCTCAAATCAAAAAGCGTTACCCGATTTTGAGGTAATGTCTTTTCTAATGTAGTTTTGTTTTATTTTTCTTCTCCAACCCCCTAAACTCTTTTTATTCATTTCTTTTGTAACAAAACCAGTATCCTCAATATACTAGGATGTTGTTATAAGAAGGCTTCGAGCTACACTTACACACACCTACATCTAATGGTTAAAGAACATACGGTTTCTGTGGATGGCGAATTTCTGCCTCACGAAACGATGATTGTTCAACACTCATATAACACCTTCAAAGGTGGCCATTAAGATGTCACTATATTTATATATGATATATAATGTGTTTATGTTTTACTTATGATTCTGTATTTCTCATTTATGGCTTACTTTATGATTTCCATTATGGGTAAAACGCGATAATTTCATTTTAGGAAGTGCGGACTACCGCCCCCTCAAAGTGATTTGAATCGTTAATGCCATATGTGGGATGTATAAAGGATGGAGTAAATGTTATTATACACTATATTATACTGGAATTATATTATACATTTATATCATTATTATTTAGTTCCATTAAATATGAAATTGAAATGAAAGTAGCGTTCATGCGTACGTACGGCTTACCGTCCCATGAACGGTGCATTTCATTTCTTACCTCTAAATGTTACGTAATATTATAAATGAATGTATATACTGGATATATAAGATATATATGACATATAAATCATGAATATAATTCTGGATATAATGGATATTTCACCACATAAACAACTTGTAATTATAAGAAGCTTATTGTTGACTCAAGTACCAAAGATCGACAAAACGACCGTTATTAACTTAAATAATTACATAATGTTCATATCATTGTAATAAGTGATATAATAAGGATAATGAAGTTGAAAATGGTTCTTAATAAGGTATATATTAACTCTAGTTTATTATTCAGGAGGTTAAAGAACGGTTGAGTCAAGTCGGACACAAGGTAAGGGAACTTCTTAACCCAACTTCCATTCTTTGGGTTAATCTCCTACTTTCAAATTATGTCATGATATTATTATGTAGTATATTGTATTTATACTTTCTTTATGTGTACATATAGTGAATACACATAATAGATATATTTTATTTACAAATGATCTTTTTAAGGGACTTCTTCTCAATCTCCATTCATTGAGGCATATTTTGTTTTATAATTTCTTTTATACGGTGTATAAACCCCTTTGACTTTTACGTTTATTCAAAAGGAATCTTTTTTATACGAAGCGTTTTACTAAATGAAAAAAAGGGAATGTTTTTCTTTCCGTACTTATGCGGCGACAACGACTTCTCCGCCGCCGTGACCATTATTTGAGTTTCGGCTTCCTCTACAAGCCATCTTTTTTTTAATGAAAAATAATACAAAGTTTTAACTTTCTTTTATTTTGGTATTGAAAATGGTTTTGAAAGAGTTTTTATTATATCAATGTGTTGTATTGATATCTTGTGATTGAAGTGTGGAAATTTTATGTTTCCTTTATGCATGTTTTATGTGATACGTTTATGTTATGGTTTATGATATGTTTAAACCTATTCATATGAGGAATGTATTGGACTTAATAAGTGACGGGTGGAGCCCGCTATAGCTCCTCGATGCATCGGTAGGTCTCATGAGACAACTAGACGTGGAATTGGCCGAGGCCCTTTCCCAATTTGATTTATGGTTTTGGCCGAGGCCTTAATCATTTTAGATGTCTTGGCCGAGGCCTTGACAAAATGTTTCAGAATGTCCGGCATTATACATTCCCTCATTATGAAAGTGGTTATTGTTATTGCATGTGATTATTCGTCTGGTAGAATATCCATGTGAGTAAGTAAATGGAATTATCTCATTTTATTTTTGCCATATTATGCTAAAGTTCAAGTTTTAAAAGGATTTTGTTTTAGTTATGCATTGCCTTAAATGTTAATGATTATTTATGAAAGCTTCCGCAATATTGTTATCCTTACTGAGCATCTGAGCTCACCCCTTTCAATGTTTTAATATTTTCCAGGATGTGAAGAAGTATTTTATGGATGACCTACAGGGATAGTCAGAAGAGGATATTAGTGTGGACTATGAAGACTTTGTTATTGTAGTTTTTCACTTTATGATGTAATGTAATGTTTACGAATGTATCTAGTGTTTCCAAGGCTACTAAACTAATCGGTCTTTCGAGACTTGATCTTTTGTGATCATGCCAATGTTACGAAGTAATGCACCGACTCTGGGTAGCTGGGGTCGGGGCGTTACAGTTGGTATCAGAGGCAGTTTAGTACTAACCTTGGAAGCTAGATTTAGATAAACTCTGATTAGAGCACATAGCCCAAAGATAGACTTTGAGGATTAGTATAGAAGAACTTCCGAGAATTTTGGTATTATAGAGATGTTATGACTTTTCCGAGCAATACATCCCTGTCTGGATACGAGCAGGTAGAGGCGGCTCTGGCACAGATGTACCTAGGGGTAAAACCCGAAAACACCGCTTTGAGCTAGACTCGAACGGGAACTGGTGCACGACAACGGGCCTTGCTGCACTCTTGGTTACGACACTCCCGGGGGATATGCTTAGGATAATTCACATTTTACTTACAAACCACTATGAAGGGTTATGAGTACATACTTCCTCAAAGAAAACATTTCTTTTTATGATTATGGATTATATCCATAAATAGTCCAATTTATGTAATGTGTTTTACAAGTATGGAATTATGTATTTTGATTCATAAACTAACCTAGTTTATGCCGTTGTATAGAAATGGCGCCCAGTAGAAGGAATGTGAACTCCAGCAGTACGTATGATCCAAAGAGTAAGAAGGATAGTATCTTTCACGGTATTAAGCCAACATTTCGAAGGGAAATAGTCTCCCATGTGTTCTCAACATATGAAGAAATAGTATCATGTGTTAATAGGATAAGTAAAGAATTCTCTGAGTCCTATGGCTTTGAAGCGAAGCAAGAGACGAAAGGGATGGAAGAGAGAATGATGGATAAAGGGATGAGGGGAAAGAAGAATTTTCCAATATGTGGTAATTGTGGGAAGAAACATCATGGAACTTGCCTAAAGGGAATGGGAGTTTGTTATAAGTGTAGAGAAAAAGGACACAAAGTGCGTGACTGCAAGGGTAAGAAAATGGTTTCAAATGTACAATGCTTCTTCTGCAAGGATTGGGGACACTACGCAAACCAATGTCCAAATCATCAGAGCATGCCCCAAATGATGTTATTGGATAATAATCAAGTTATGATACTACCACAGATGAGGAGTAATGATTAGAGTTCTTATGTTGTTATTAAAGATTTTTTTTTTAATTTGAGTGTTGTATCAATGATGTACTGGTTATAATAATTATGGAGTATATAAGGATTGTACTGTAGTACTATTTCATCAAGGAATTGAGATTGTGTGGAACCAAGAAAAGTGACTCCACGGTAGGTTAAATTTTTGGAAAATATATGGTTGAGAGAAAGATAAACCATAATATGGTTTTGATACTGAGATTGTGATTTTGGAATAAGACGTGATTGATTTGGATAAATTATATTGGATATACTTAACTTCCTTGAAACTGATTGATGTTTTGTATACATTTTTGGATAGAAGGAGTATATCTAGTATTCTATAAGGAATAAGGGATCATGGTAATTCAGTATGTTTAAAAAGAATACATGATGAAGGTGTTCACATGTTGTTACGTGGGATAAAGGATCTTCATTATGTTTACCTTCCTTATAAAATTTGGACTGTGAGTTGGACAGAAGTATTTTGGATAACTATTAAGGTTGGAATGGATTAAGTTGAACCATGGATAGTATTGTTTAAGGGTAAAAAATTTATGAAGATTATTTTTGGAATATTATGATACTATAGTTTTAGGAAAAGGACAACCTGCAGGGTGGGGCATAACCCGTCGCGTCGGACAAAGCTGCAGGAATCGAACCCACAATCATAGTGCGACAGGCCTTTATTTCCTACCACTAGCCTACAGGAATTCCCTGGTTATTACAATATAATTTTACTAATCTAAATGGTATGTGTTAACATTTGGAAGCTTATAAAATTAGGATAATAATAATATTTTTGAGTTCTATTATCTTTTTGAGTGAAAGATGAGTTGAAGGTTGAAACACTAATTGTCAAACATAAATATATATATACCTATCTCTTATTCAATGAATAAATTAATTCTTAAACTTTAGTAAAGGGATATTAAAATAAAAAAATGTGTTATCCTAATACCTTATGTCTTGTTGAACTGATGATATTTTAAATCAACATAGATTGAAGGCTTTGAGGCCCTCAATTTGACAGTTGATTGTGATTGATGACCTCAATCACTCCCTACAAATATTTACGTTTTTCCTCCAATTATATGTCTCTAATTTCCACCAATGTTCTCCTTATCGAGATCATAATTTGGTGGTGACTTTCTTATTCCCATTTCCCTCTTATTAAGGCTGAATTTTATTAACCTTATTTCCGATGTGGGTTTTCCACAAAGGTATTTTCTATTTTAAACCTCTTATTTTTAAAGAAAAATATCAAATTGCGAGGACGCAATTTATTGAAGGAGGGGAGAATGTAACACCCCGAGCTTCCACGATACGCTTCTCATTCAATAATGAAATAGCTTGCATTGAACGCAACTTCGAGTTCTAAAACACCGCGACTAATCAAAGTAGCCGTTATGAATAGTAATACCTACTTTTTGAAATATTATAAATTTTATTTATCAAAATGGACTTCATTTTTGGATTCAGAATATTGAAATTAGCCTATGTTGAATTTTTGGTATTTTTCTGAGAACTTCTAAATTTTTATGAATACTGAAAAATACTTAAAAACAACTTTTTTAATCAAAATAATTTATAGTGATAAAATATAATATTTAGTGGTTTTAAAGTATAATTAGAATATATTTTTACCATTTTATCCAATGATGGTCATTAGAATTAATTTAACATTGAAATTGGACATAAACAATTGCCAAACTTTTGATATAAATTGTTTCTTAAAAACACGCTATTTGTTGTAACAGCGGGAATTAATTATAAAATTAATTAATACAACTTATATGTTTGGAATTTTATAAAATAGACATCATTTTTGAATTCGGAATATCAATTATAGCTTAGGGTGAAATTTTGGCCTTATTCTGAAAAACTTCAATTTTTGATGAATAGTGAAACCACTAAGTGGTAGTTAAATAACTGATTTTTCGTTTAAATGAAATATTACCACTTCTGTGATTTGATTTTCAAAAATACTACATACATGGTTTTCATTAAGAAGTAAAATGTGGTTCAATAAGATTGAAATAATTTTTTGGTGAATAGTAACTTTTAAGTTCTTAATCGCGATTAGAGGTAATTAGTGTAGTTTAAGGTACAAATAATGTTTTTATAATATGAGATGAGCATGACACTTGTCCTACTCCTATTGGATGAGTCATGGCCGACCAAGACAACCCATGGGTCAACTTGGGGACCCCATTGAGCCACTTTAGTTGGAAAATGACATTAATATATATTTATTTAATGTTAAAGTTAAATTGACACAAACATGAGTTATTTTACTAAAACAATTTTTATGTAGGGTTACACAAGTCCAAATTTTGATTATAAAAATTCATTAGAAAGCTAAAAAGATTTCCTACATTATAGTATTTGTTTTATAATTTTTAGACATTAAATAAATTAAATTATTTATGACATCATGATGATGCAGTGATGACCTCATTATTTAACGATTTAAATAAAATGAGAAGATAATGAAAAATCCAAGGCTTACACTTGTCCAAAGCCTATTGGATGAAGATATTTCGAACCCTTATCACATTAGCCTCGAGTTATATAAGTGTGGGACCTTTATAATCCGAAAAGCATTGTGAAATAATGTAACATTTCAATCTTTCCAAAAGTGCCCCTCCTCTCCACTTATAAAAGGCCCCCACCTCTCCCACCTTATTCACACCTTCAAGCCATTTGGCTCGGCCAAACTCTGCCCAAATACTCTCCCAACATCCCTCTCTTACTCCTAGAATCCTCACTTTGGGCAGAACTCTTCCCAAGGAAGCCTTTGGCTCAAATCAAAAAGCGTTACCCGATTTTGAGGTAATGTCTTTTCTAATGTAGTTTTGTTTTATTTTTCTTCTCCAACCCCCTAAACTCTTTTTATTCATTTCTTTTGTAACAACACCAGTATCCTCAATATACTAGGATGTTGTTATAAGAAGGCTTCGAGCTACACTTACACACACCTACATCTAATGGTTAAAGAACATACGGTTTCTGTGGATGGCGAATTTCTGTCTCACGAAACGATGATTGTTCAACACTCATATAACACCTTCAAAGGTGGCCATTAAGATGTCACTATATTTATATATGATATATAATGTGTTTATGTTTTACTTATGATTCTGTATTTCTCATTTATGGCTTACTTTATGATTTCCATTATGGGTAAAACACGATAATTTCATTTTAGGAAGTGCGGACTACCGCCCCCTCAAAGTGATTTGAATCGTTAATGCCATATGTGGGATGTATAAAGGATGGAGTAAATGGTATTATACACTATATTATACTGGAATTATATTATACATTTATATCATTATTATTTAGTTCCATTAAATATTAAATTGAAATGAAAGTAGCGTTCATGCGTACGTACGGCTTACCGTCTCCATGAACGGTGCATTTCATTTCTTACCTCTAAATGTTACGTAATATTATAAATGAATGTATATACTGGATATATAAGATATATATGACATCTAAATCATGAATATAATTCTGGATATAATGGATATTTCACCACATAAACAACTTGTAATTATAAGAAGCTTATTGTTGACTCAAGTACCAAAGATCGACAAAACGACCGTTATTAACTTAAATAATTACATAATGTTCATATCATTGTAATAAGTGATATAATAAGGATAATGAAGTTGAAAATGGTTCTTAATAAGGTATATATTAACTCTAGTTTATTATTCAGGAGGTTAAAGAACGGTTGAGTCAAGTCGGACACAAGGTAAGGGAACTTCTTAACCCAACTTCCATTCTTTGGGTTAATCTCCTACTTTCAAATTATGTCATGATATTATTATGTCGTATATTGTATTTATACTTTCTTTATGTGTACATATAGTGAATACACATAATAGATATATTTTATTTGCAAATGATCTTTTTAAGGGACTTCTTCTCAATCTCCATTCATTGAGGCATATTTTGTTTTATAATTTCTTTTATACGGTGTATAAACCCCTTTGACTTTTACGTTTATTCAAAAGGAATCTTTTTTATACGAAGCATTTTACTAAATGAAAAAAAGGGAATGTTTTTCTTTCCGTACTTATGCGGCGACAACGACTTCTCCGCCGCCGTGACCATTATTTGAGTTTCGTCTTCCTCTACAAGCCATCTTTTTTTTAATGAAAAATAATACAAAGTTTTAACTTTCTTTTATTTTGGTATTGAAAATGGTTTTGAAAGAGTTTTTATTATATCAATGTGTTGTATTGATATCTTGTGATTGAAGTGTGGAAATTTTATGTTTCCTTTATGCATGTTTTATGTGATACGTTTATGTTATGGTTTATGATATGTTTAAACCTATTCATATGAGGAATGTATTGGACTTAATAAGTGACGGGTGGAGCCCGCTATAGCTCCTCGATGCATCGGTAGGTCTCATGAGACAACTAGACGTGGAATTGGCCGAGGCCCTTTCCCAATTTGATTTATGGTTTTGGCCGAGGCCTTAATCATTTTAGATGTCTTGGCCGAGGCCTTGACAAAATGTTTCAGAATGTCCGGCATTATACATTCCCTCATTATGAAAGTGGTTATTGTTATTGCATGTGATTATTCGTCTGGTAGAATATCCATGTGAGTAAGTAAATGGAATTATCTCATTTTATTTTTGCCATATTATGCTAAAGTTCAAGTTTTAAAAGGATTTTGTTTTAGTTATGCATTGCCTTAAATGTTAATGATTATTTATGAAAGCTTCCGCAATATTGTTATCCTTACTGAGCATCTGAGCTCACCCCTTTCAATGTTTTAATATTTTCCAGGATGTGAAGAAGTATTTTATGGATGACCTACAGGGATAGTCAGAAGAGGATATTAGTGTGGACTATGAAGACTTTGTTATTGTAGTTTTTCACTTTATGATGTAATGTAACGTTTACGAATGTATCTAGTGTTTCCAAGGCTACTAAACTAATCGGTCTTTCGAGACTTGATCTTTTGTGATCATGCCAATGTTACGAAGTAATGCACCGACTCTGGGTAGCTGGGGTCGGGGCGTTACATAGTGTAACACCCCAGGTAAATAAAGAATATGACATTTTCATATTTATCCATATTTGTGAATAAAATATTAATATGACTTTAAAGGGGATGCTATGCTCGATGGCGTACCCAACACGCAACAACGAGTTTCTTGGGAATCTTACGTTGCACACTAATAATAAAATAATATTATTTTAAATGGTAGTTAACATGTAGCCGTTGTATTGGCGGTAATGGATAGAAATAACTAAAATATGATTATATATGTTTTTAAATGTTTTTACATTTATCCAATAAAATATAAAGGCTTAAAATACGGAAAGAATTCAATTTTAGGCGTATATGCCCTAGTTTTCACTAAAGGTTCACTTATCGCCTTTTGATGGCGAACCGTAATTAAATATAGTTTTTTTCACTCTTGTACTTTCTATTGGACCAAATAAATCTAGTATTAATAATTGGGACATCAAAATTTACTTTGTATAAATTTTTGGTATCTTTCCGATAAAGTTCATTTTTTAATGAATAGTGTAAAATTTGTATTTTAATTCAAAACCTCTTTTTAATCTAATTTATTTATATGATTAAATTATCTTTTGAATTGGTTTTAAAGTGAGATTAGAATATATTTTTACCATTAAATCCAATAGTGGTCGTTGGAATTAGTTTCACTTTGAAATCAGACTTAAACTAGTGTCAATCTTTTGATACTTATTGTTTCATAAAAACACGCTATTTTCTCTAACAGCGGGAATTAATTATTAAATTAATTAATGTGACTTATATGATTTGAATTTTGTAAAATAGTATTCATTTTTGAATTCTGAATATCAAATATAGCTCTGGGTGAATTTTTGGGATTTTTTTGAAAAACCTCAATTTTTGATGAATAGTGAAACCACTAAGTGGTACTTATAAAAACTGATTTTTCCGTTGAAATGAAATTTTGCCATCTTTTTGTTTTGAATTTCAAAAGGACTACATACATGGTTGTCATTAAGAAGTAAAATTTGGTTCAAAGGGATAAAAATAATTTTTTGGTGAATAGTAACTTATTAAGTTTTTAATCGCGATTAGAGGTAATTAGTGTAGTTTATAGTAAGAATAATGTTTGAATAAAATGAAATGACCTAGACACATGTCCTACCATCATTTGATGTGTCATGGCAGACCAAGAAAATCCATGGGTCAACCTGGGGACTCCATGGAGCCACTTTGGTTGGGAAATGACATAAATATCATTTTATTTAATGTTAAAGTAAAAATAACACAAACATGAGATGTTTTACTAAAACAATTTTTACATGGGGTTATACAAGTTATATTTTTGACTATAAATAGTCCATGGAAGGATAAAAATATTTCCTACATCATAGTATTTTTTTTTATAATTTTTAGACATTAAATAAATTACATTATTCATGACATCATGATGATGCAGCGATGAGCTCATTATTTAACGATTTAAATAAAATGGAAAGATAATGTAATATCTAAGACCTAAACATGTCCAAAACCTTTTTTATTAGTGTATTTAGAACCCTTATCATCTTATACTCGAAATACATCAATGTGGGGCCTTTAAAATCCGAAAACCTTTTGAAAATAAAGTAACATTTTGTAACTTTACAAGAGTGCCCCTCCTCTCCTCTTATAAAATGCCACCACCTCTACCTCCTTACCCACACTTCAAAAGCCTTTGGCTCGGCCAACCCCTGAACATTTTGTCTCTCCACTTCCCTATATTACTCCTTGAAGCCTCACTTTGGGCAGAAGTCTTCCCAAGGAAGCCCTTGAGCTCAAACCAAAGGGAGTTACCCGATTTTAAGGTAATGTCTTCACTTGTGTCCTTTTGTTTTATTCTGCTTCTACAACCCCCTAAACTCTTTTTATTCATTTATTTTGTAACAAATCCAGTATCTTAAATATAATATAATTTTTTTATAAGAATTATTCTAGCTACACTTACACACACCTACATCTAATGGTTAAAGAACATACAGTTTCCGTGGATGGCGAATTTCTGCCTCCCGAAACGACGATTGTTCAACATTCTTCTATCAACTTCAAAGGTGGCCATTAAGATGACACTATATTTATATATTATATCTCATATGTTTATGTTTTACTTAAGCTTATGTATTTTTCATTTATGGTGTACCTTTATGGTTTCCATTATTGGTAAACGCGATATCTTCATTTAAGGAAGTGTGGACTACCGCCCCCTCAAAGTGATTTGATTCGTTAATACCATATGTGGTACATATAAAGGATATATTTAATGATATTATATATGATACCATACTGGAATTAAAATACTATTATGTATCATTATTAAATATGAAATAGAAATGGAAGTAGCGTTCATGCGTACGTACGGCTTACCGTCTCCATGAACGATACATTTCATTTCTTATCTCAAAATGTTATGTAATATTATAAGTACACATATATAATGGATATATATGTAATATATTACATATAAATTATGTATATAATTCTGGAATTATAACATATATATATCTCTCTCATTTTGTTTTAATTCTATTAATATGACAAAAAAATGAAAGTAGCGTTCATGCGTACGTACGGCCTACCGTCTCCATGAACGGTGCTTTTCGTTTTTTTATCTCCAAATGATATGGAATAGTATAAAATGAATATTTACTAGATATATATAATGTTTTAATCATTAATACTATTCTGGAAATTATATACTTATAACAACATGGGCAATCTTTTTTCAAACAAGTTCATTCTTGACTCATGTACCAAACATCGGCAAAAACGTCTGATATGAACTAACATTATTAAACAATTATTATAACATTATAATATGTGATATGAACTGAATAATAATCTCTAATGGAGGTACTTAGGTAATTATTAATTGACCACAGTTTATTATTCAGGAATATAAAGAAACGAACAAGACAAGTTGGACTTGAGGTAAGGGATCCTACTCCTCTCTTTCTTTTTATGTACACTCTTTTGTGCCATTCCTTCTAAGCTCATCTTTCTTGTTATTGGGATGATATTTTATATTACGATTACTGCAATTTTTATGTTCATATGATGAGAGACCCTATTCTCTCTCATCAATCCATTTTGGAAGTTTTGAGTGGCGCCGTTAGGCTGCCGAATTTTCCTAAGAGATCTAACCTCTCTCTTTCTCTTTAAGTACTCTCCTTTATGTCACTTCTTTTAAGATCCTCTTTTTTATGATAGGGGATGTTATTTTATATTCCTCTTGCTTTAAATTTTATTGTAATGTGATGAGATACCCTATTTGATCTCATCAATCAATTTTTGGAAGTTTTAAGTGGCGCCGTTAGGCTGCCGAGTTTTCGTAAGGGATTTTTCATCTCACTTTTATTCCTATGAGATTTATGCTAAATTTTCCACAATTTCCTTTGGGTGGTGTATGTACTGACCAGTATTTTACTCATTGTGTAATATTATTTCATTTATGAGTATTTACATCAATGTTGTATTGTCCTTCTTTCACGGGGCGTATGTTTCGAAAGATACCAATGTCGGAAAGAGAACCTTTCACCCTCCTCTTTTTAAAATACTTCTTTTGTAGGGTATTTTAATTCACATATTGTTATGTTAGGATATGTTCTCATATATCATTATTGATGTAAATTTTATGTCCAAGTGACGAGATACCCTTTTTTTGATGTGACGTCGTTAGGCTGTCAAGGGAACTTCTTAACCCAATTTCGATTTCTTTTGGTTCAACATGTAGTTATTGAATATGTAATCCTTTGAATATGTGTGAATTTCCTTTGATTATTTTACACTTAATATCCACTTATATTTGGTGTATTCGTTTTTCAAACATAATTATGTAATTGATTTATCCTTAAACCAAGAAAACCGTCTTTGTATGGGACTTCGTCTCAATCTCCTTTCATTGAGGCATATTTTGTTTTAAACACAACCTTCTTTTATACGGTGTATAATCACCTTTGACTTTTACATTTATTCAAAAGGAATCTTTTTTATACGAAGCTTTTACTAAATGTCAAAAGGGAATTTTTTTGTCGTACGTATGCGGCGACAATGACTTCTCCGCCGCCGTGACCATTATTTGAGTATCGGCTTCCTCTACAAGCCATACATTTTTTTAAAAAGAAAAATAAATACCATGGTTTACATTTATTTTATTTTGGTATTGAAAATTGTTTTCATAATGTTTTTATATCAATGTGTTGTATTGATATCTTGTGATTGAAAGGTGGAAATGTTATGTTTTCTTTATGCATGTTTTATGTGATACGATTATGTTGAGGTTCTTGGGAATTATTATGAAGACGAGTGGTTCCGTGATAGACTAAGGTCAGGTGAGCCCGATATAGCTCTCTAATGCATTGGGTAACGTGAAGGAGTGAAACGTTAAGGTTTATCCGAAGAGATTTAGGGAATATACTGTGATGGGTATTCCAAACGTAACCAAGAGGGTTACTCCCTATGTAAGAATGTTATGAATGCCTAAAGTTACCTTTTATGTCTTATGATTTCTATGATTTATTCATGATTTTATGAGGTATGTTAAAGTGCTTATGTTTTGTGGGTAAAGTATGATTTCATTCTTATGTATACATGTACTCATGTTTCCTTTCCATATTTTTATATCCCTTACTGAGCTTTTTATGCTCATCCAATGTTTTTGAAATGTTTTTCACAGGTCAAGGGAAGGGTACATGATGTGATGATAGCGTCAGGGATGTGTCAAGAAAGAATCCATGTTTTATTTTAAATATGTTTCCGTTGATGGGAAGAATGAATACTGTCTTTTATGTAACCACTTTGTTTAAATGTGGAATGTAATGCAAGTTTCATGATCTAATTCTCTAAAACTCTAAACCTGAAAAGATCCTCAATGTTTAATCTTGTAATAAGTCAAGATTAAGTAAGGTTTAAGGCTGGGGCCTTATAGTTGGTATCAAAGGTTGGTTTAGATAACTTTAGAGTTTAGGGTATTCTTTAATCATAAGTGACATTACCATAATGGTTAGGATATCAGAAAGAGTCCTTGTTTTAGATAAAGTGAATGAGTAAGTATATCTTAGTGTTTATCTTCCTCATTAGTACATTATGGTTTTTTTGATATACTCACACTGACCTTTTTGGTTTTAGTAAATGGATGGATCTAGCAGGCACCAAAGTAACAGTGGATGTGAAGGAAACTGTGACAGTTTTTTGAGCAAGCAACTGAATGATATGGGAGCTACAATGAGAACTCTTGTGATTATCCTCAACTAAATATTTGGAGTCATGATTGACCACATAAACCTTGGTTATTTCTCTAAGGAATCATATATGTGAGAAAAAAATCCCTACGGATGTATAAGTAATAATCATAAAGGTAAGTGTGTTCAAAAACCTATGTGTCAATGATGTGGAAAGAAACACCTAGGAAAATGTTTCAAAGGGACAGAAATATGCTATAGATGTGTAAATGATGGTCATAAAGCAAGAACCTTCCATGGAAAAAGGAAGCATCCAGTTGACTCGAGGAAAGGGAAAGAAGTTCTTTCTAAGGGATCAATTGAATGTTTTAAATGTGGTGTGCATGGTCATTATTCAAACACATGTCCTATGAAGAAGTTTCATGAATGGGATCACGAAGAGCGTACACATGTTCTTTTACCAATACCTAATGCATTTCCGATTGAGGATGAAGAAACAGAAAATGACCAATCAAAGGTATGTATTATTTCATGACTATTGTTTTCCTATTTTGGAATCTTAGGATATGATTCATGATTTTGTTTGTAGGAAAGAGTTATTTCGGAATATGTTGGAAAGGAATGGTAAATGGATCATGAAGAATGTTGAATGAGTAAGATAGTAACATATAATTGCTTCAAGAGTTATGGTGAAATTCTTAAGATTATTAAGTCTCTTTTGTTGATGGCGTTACATTAGAAGACTTTTTATATTATGTGTAACCCTGATGTTTAATATATGCAAATTTTATTCAAGGAATAGTTATATTTTCTTTTGTGGACATAGTTATAAAGAACCATTTGGGTTTATATGATCCTTACTTTTGAGGTAATTATGGGTTACTATATGTTATGATTGATGTGAAAGGCATGAGATTAAATTGAGGTTAAATTATGTTATGGTTATTTTTGATGATTTTATCTCTTTTTGGGAAAGATTTGAGAATTATATAGTTTTGGAAAAAGGACAACACGCAGACCGTGTGACAACCCGTCATGTCGGACAAAGCTGCGGGAATCGAACCCACAACCAAAGTGCGACTGGTATTTATCGCCTACCACTGGACTACGTGAAGTCCCTGGTTAGTTTGACTGATTCTTTTTACTTATATGATTTTATGAATTAAGAGTAAGTTGATTTTGGGTTATTTATGAAAATGATTAACCTATCATGGAGGATATGTGATTAGGTTAATTACTTTTCAATACGAGACTTTATAAGCAACTGATGTTGTTTGGAGATAAATGTTATGATTTAACTTGGAAAACTATGTGACTAAATCCTTCAAATATTTCGGTTTCAATCGTAGTTTGGTTTACTTTGAAGAATTTTATGGACAAATTGATTATAAAATGGTCCTCATTGAACTTTGGGTTTTGTTGGACAAATTTTGGAGATTAAGAATGGATTTTCTTTTTATAAAGGGTTATCCTTTTCTGGATTATCTGATCTTGTACTAACCTTTTTGGTTTTGGTTTTGGTTAAAGTCTAAAGACATGGGAAGTATATAGTTCTCTTTTGTGGATTAGGTGATTCTCTAGAAGTTGATTATAGTACTCTTAATGTGAACAAGTCTTCCTAAATACTTGTCTTTTGGAGAAAATATGAGTTTGTGTAAGAAATATAGTAAAAGTTGAAAGTCAACATGACAATTGTGTATGCTTCCTTATGTTTTAGTTAAGCTCATAAATAAATTCCTCAATGAAGAGTAACATAAAACAAAAATGTTGTCTGTTAACTTTTACTACAGGGGAATCGAATACCGTTTAACCCATCACAAGTTTGTGATTTTCTTGTGGTTAACTTTCTCCTAAACATGTTTTCTATCACTCTCCATCAGAACATGACCCTTTTTTTCCTCCATGTCCATATTTTCTTACTTGGAATCCTATTATGGGTTAACTCGGGTGACCTTTGTACTTATCTTTCTTTATTTTAAAGTGATTGTTTTACCAACTCTTGTTCCGATGTGGGACTTTCAAGGATGTTTCCAAGCTCAATTTTAAAATTGCGAGGACGCAATTCCCAAAAGGGGGGAAGGATGTAACACCCCAGGTAAATAAATAATATGACATTTTCATATTTATCCATATTTGTGAATAAAATATTAATATGACTTTAAAGGGGATGCTATGCTCGATGGCATACCTAACACGCAACAACGAGTTTCTTGGGAATCTTACGTTGCACACTAATAATAAAATAATATTATTTTAAATGGTAGTTAACATGTATCCATTGTATTGGTGGGAATGGATATAAATAACTAAAATATGATTATATATGTTTTTAAATGTTTTTACATTTATCCAATAAAAGATAAAGTCTTAAAATACGGAAAGAATTCAATTTTAGGCGTATATGCCCTAGTTTTAACTAACGGTTCTCTTATCGCCTTTTGATGGAGAACCATCATTAAATATAGTTTTGTTCACTCTTATAAATTCTATTGGACCAAATAAAATACTTCTTAATAATTGGGACATCAAAATTTACTTTGTGTAAATTTTTGGTATTTTTCTGATAAAGTTCTTTTTTTAATGAATAGTGTAAAATTTGTATTTTAATTCAAAACCTCTTTTTAATATAATTTATTTATATGATTAAATTATCTTTTCTAATTGGTTTTAAAGTGAAATTAGAATATATTTTTACCATTAAATCCAATAGTGGTCGTTGGAATTAATTTCACTTTGAAATCAGACTTAAACTAGTGTCAATCTTTTGATACCTATTGTTTCATAAAAACACGCTATTTGCTCTGACAGCGGGAATTAATTATTAAATTAATTAATGTGACTTATATGTTTTGAATTTTGTAAAATAGACTTTATTTTTGAATTCGGAATATCAAATATAGCTCAGGGTGAATTTTTGGGATTTTTCTGAAAAACTTCAATTTTTGATGAATAGTGAAACCACTAAGTGGTACTTATAAAAACTGATTTTTCCATTTAAATGAAATTTTTCCATCTTTGTGTTTTGAATTTCAAAAATCCGACAAACATGGTTGTCATTAAGAAGTAAAATGTGGTTCAAAGTGATAAAAATAATTTTTTGGTGAATAGTAACTTATTAAGTTTTTAATCGTGATTAGAGGAAATTAGTATAGTTTATGGTAAGAATAATGTTTTAATAAAATGAAATGACCTAGAAACATGTCCTAACCTCATTGGATGTGTCATGGCCGACCAATAAAATCCATGGGTCAACTTGGGGACCCCATGGAGCCACTTTGGTTGGAAAATGACATAAATATCTTTTTATTTAATGTTAAAGTAAAAATAACACCAACATGAGATGTTTTACTAAAACAATGGTTAAATGGGGTTATACAAGTAATATTTTTGACTATAAATAGTCATTGGAAATATAAAAATATTTCCTACATCATAGTATTTTTTTATAATTTTTAGACATTAAATAAATTAAATTATTTATGACATCATGATGATGCAGTGATGACCTCATTATTTAACGATTTAAATAAAATGGAATGATAATGTAATATCTAAGACCTACACAAGTCCAAAATCTATTGGATGAGTGGATTTAGAACCCTTATCATATTATCCTCGAAATAAATCAATTTGGGACCTTTAAAATCCGAAACTCTTTTGAAAATAAAGTAACATTTTGTAACTATACAAGAGTGCCCCTCCTCTCCTCTTATAAAAGGCCACCACCTCTATCTCCTTACCCACACTCCAAAAGCCTTTGTATCGGCCACCCCCTTCCCATTTTTTCTCTCCACTTACCTCTCTTACTCCTTGAAGCCTCACTTTTGGCAGAAGTCTTCCCAAGGAAGCCTTTGATCTCAAACCGAAGGGAGTTACACGATTTTAAGGTAATGTCTTCACTTGTGTCCTTTTGTTTTATTTTGCTTCTCCAACCCCCTAAAATATTTTTATTAATTTATTTTGTAACAAATCCAGTATCTTCAATATACTAGGATGTTTTTATAAGAAGGATTCGAGCTACACTTACACACACCTACATCTAATGGTTAAAGAACATACTGTTTCCGTGGATGGAAAATTTCTGCCTCCCGAAACGATGATTGTTCAACATTCTTCTAACACCTTAAAATGTGTCCATTAATATGACACTATATTTATATTTGATATCTAATATGTTTATGTTTTACTTAAGATTCTGTATTTTTCATTTATGGCGTACCTTTATGGTTTCCATTATGGGTAAACGCGATATCTTCATTTAAGGAAGTGCGGACTACCGCCCCCTCAAAGTGATTTGATTCGTTAATACCATATGTGGTACTTATAATGGATATATTTAATGATATTATATATGATAACATACTGGAATTAAAATACTATTATGTTTTGTTATTAAATATGAAATAGAAATGGAAGTAGCGTTCATGCGTACGTACGGCTTACCGTCTCCATGAACGGTACATTTCATTTCTTATCTCAAAATGTTATGTAATATTATAAGTACATATATATAGTAGATATATATGTAATATATTACATCTAAATTATGGATATAATTCTTGAATTATAACATATATATATCTCTCTCATTTTGTTTTAATTCCATTAATATGACAAAAAAATAAAAGTAGCGTTCATGCGTACGTACGGCCTACCGTCTCCATGAACGGTGTTTTTTATTTTTTTATCTCCAAATGATATGGAATAGTATAAAATGAATATTTACTGGATATATATGAAATTTTAATCATTAATACTATTCTGGAAATTATTTACTTATAACTACATGGGCAATCTTTTTTCAAACAAGTTCATTCTTGACTCATGTACCGAACATCGGCAAAAACGTCTAATATGAACTAACATTATTAAAAAATTATTATAACATCATAATATGTGATATGAACTGAATAATAATCTCTAAAGGAGGTACTTAGGCAATTATAAATTGACCATATTTTATTATTCATGAATATAAAGAAGCGAACAAGACAAGTTGGGCTTGAGGTAAGGGATCCTACTCCTCTCTTTGTTTTTATGTACACTCTTTTATGTCATTCCTTCTAAGCTCATCTTTCTTGTGATTGGGATGTTAATTTATAATAATCTTACTGTAATTTTTATGTTCATATGATTAGAGACCCTATTCTCTCTCATCAATCCATTTTGGAAGTTTTGAGCAACGCTGTTAGGCTGCCGAATTTTCGTAAGAGATCTAACCTCTCTCTTTCTCTTTAAGTACTCTCCTTTATGTCACTTATTTTAAGCTCCCCTTTTTTATGATCGGGGATGTTCTTTTATATTCATCTTTCTATACATTTTATTTTAATGTGATGAGATACCCTATTTGATCCCATCCTTCCATTTTTGGATGTTTTAAGTGGCACCGTTAGGCTACCGAGTATTCGTAAGGGATTTTTCATCTCACTTTTATTCCTGTGAGATTTATGCTACATTTGCCACAATTTCCTTTGAGTGGTGTATGTACTGACCATTATTTTACTCATTGTGTAATATTCTTTCATTTATTAGTATTTACATCATTGTTTTATTGTCCTTCTTTCACGGGGCGTATGTTTCGAAGGATACCCATGTCGGTAAGGGAACCTTTCACCCTCCTCTTTTTAAAAGACTTCTTTTGTTGGGTCTTTTAATTAAGATATTGTTATGTTGGGATATGTTCTCATATATCCTTATTGATGTAAATTTTATGTCCAAGTGATGAGATACCCTTTTTTTGATGTGACGCCGTTTGGCTGTCAAGGGAACTTCTTAACCCAATTTCGATTTCATTGGGTTCAACATGTAGTTATAGAATATGTCATCCTTTGAATATGTGTGAATGACCTTTGATTATTTTACCCTTAATATCCACTTATATTTGGTGTATTCGTTTGTCAAACATAATTATGTAATTGATTTATCCTTAAACCAAGGATACCGTCATTGTATGGGACTTCGTCTCAATCTGCTTTCATTTAGGCATATTTTGTTTTATACACAACCTTCTTTTATACGGTGTATAAACCCCTTTGACTTTTACGTTTATTCAAAATGAATCTTTTTTATACGAAGATTTTACTAAACGACAGAAGGGAATGTTTTTGTCGTATGTATGCGGTGACAACGACTTCTTCGCCGCCGTGACCATTATTTGAGTTTTGGCCTCCTCTACAAGCCATACCTATTTTTTAAAAGAAAAATAAATACCATGTTTCACTTTTATTTTATTTTGGTATTAAAAATTGTTTTCATAATGTTTTTATATCAATTTGTTGTATTGATATCTTGTGATTGAAAGGTGGAAATGTTATGTTTCCTTTATGCATGTTTTATGTTATACGATTATGATGAGGTTCTTGGGCATTATTATGAAGACAGGTGGTTCTGTGATAGACTAAGGGCGGGTGAGCCCGATATAGCTCTCCAATGCATTGGGTAACGTGAAGGAGTGAAACGTTAAGGTTCCTCCGAAGAGATTTAGGGAATATACTGTGATGGGTATTCCAAACGTAACCAAGAGGGTTACTCCCTACGTAATAATGTTATGAATGCGTCAAGATACCTTTTATGTCTTATTATTTCTATGATTTATTCATGATTTTATGAGGTATGTTAAAGTGCTTATGTTTTATGGGTAATGTATGATTTCATTCTTATGTATACATATACTCATGTTTCCTTTCCATATTTTTATATCTCTTACTGAGCTTTTTATGCTCATCCCAAGTTTTTGAAATGTTTTTCACAGGTCAAGGGAAGGGTACATGATGTGATGATAGTGTCAAGGATGTGTCAAGAAAGAATCCATGTATTATTTTAAATATGTTTCCGTTGATGGGAAGAGTGAATACTGTATTTTATGTAACCACTTTGTTTAAATGTGGAATTTAATGCAAGTTTCATGATCTAATTCTCTAAAACTCTAAACCTGAAAAGATCATAAATGTGTAATCTTGTAATAAATCAAGATTAAGTAGGGTTTAAGGCTAGGGCCTTATAGTTAGATTTCAGGAAATGTATTTAAAGAGATAAAATTTAGAACTACCAGAAGTTTAAGATCTTTGAGATATAACTAAAATCATAGTTGGAAAACATAGTGTTTCGAGAACCTTTAATAATAAAAAAACCTCTGATACCAAATGTTGTTCAGAGTGGATACTCAAGAGGTGGGGGGGGGGGGGGTGAATTGAGTTCCAACTAAAATTTCTGTAAAAAAGATTTCTCTTAGAATCCACCAATTTAAAAACTAATTTAAACTATAGTGAATTTATACATATTGTAAATGTTCAATTTGTTTCTCAAAGATTGATTACTTCTCAGTTAATTTAATCAGAAGATTAAATTAGATTTTGAAACTAACTTACTGGTTTCCAATAAGTACAAAAACCTACTAATTTAACTATTAGAGTCACTTTAAAAAAAATTGAATTTCAAAGTAATTAGCAGCGGAAAATAATATATGTAATATACTTTATAATTAAACTATGATGAACAACAGATATAACCAAGAGGTTCAATGTCAAGATGAGACTTAGTCCTCTCAAACAATTTATATAAATTTGATCCACACCCTGGATCAGGGTAAACAACAGTGCAAAGATTGTCCAGGTACTAAGACCTCTACCACAGTTCTACGTGGGAAAACAAAACAACAACACACTGGCTGTCCAGGTCTTACTTGACCTCTACCACTATCCACCATGGGAAATAAAATAATGGGAAAGCAATGAGTGAGGATTGAATCCTCCAGTTCATCACATGAGATATTGTGTGTATAAGATATAAAGAGTACACACACTGCTCAAAATGTAAATATAAGAATCACTAAGAGAGTAGATATGAGTTCAGAATGATCTAGTGATTTGATGTACAGTTCCGGAATCCTTTTTATTTGTAAAAATGGTTCTGAGTCCTTCTCTGTTTTTTATGAAAAAAATAGGGTCATTTACTTCATATTCAGTTTGATCAGCTTGAGTGTATGAGCAGCTCGTTGTATTTATTCACTACTTGACTGAATTTTGGGTTGTGTTATCTTCTTGTATGTCCAGTGTTCTTCAATTATGGATGTAGTCTTTCTATATGCACCACTTTACAACATTCTTTTTCCCTTTTTTGTGCACCCTTTTACGCAACTTCTTGTTTTTTTGTTCCACCCGGTCTTTTTCCTTCCTTTTATAGCTTTCAACATCGGCAATGGGAATGATTACCTTTATAAAGGTACAGGGTACGGTTCCTTGACATGCCAACAACTATCACTAAATGACATTAATTTCTTTTAAATTATAAAATATGACTATTGCTTAAAAAATAAATAATATCTACAAAAGTAGAGTTTAGGAATCAGTGACCGGTAAGTCTTTCACCAGTATCATTCTATCAATAGATATGTAGAGGTGGACTTTGTATAGAAGTGATCTCCTATCGGTAGCTCATTATCCTTGTAAGGGAGGTTCCTTGTATCGGTAGCTGTTACTCTGTGTATCATTATCTCTACGTACCGGTGAGTCCTTCTATCGGTAGCTCTGATCTATCAGTAGCTCGCTTGTATTAGTGGCTCTTTTGTATCGGTGACTGCCTGTATCAGTAACTACACTTATTGGTACACTTTGTATCGGTATATTGTGCATATCAGTAGCTTTGTTCTTTACCAGTTATTAAGTGTATATCGGTAGACTTGTTCTATCGGTAGCCCTGCTTCTATCGGTAGCTTCCTGTTTCGGTGCACTTGATCTATCAGTGAAATGTACTTACCGGTGGACTTATACATACCGGTAGCTCTGCATATTAGTGAGCTTTGATTATCAGTGACTATCTCTATCAGTAGACTAAGTACCGGTAGATCTGTATCAGTAGCTACCAGCATATCATTGACTTAACACTTATCTATTTTATGCAAAACATATCCGATTGAGTAAGAATTATTTCAAAATTCATATAAACATAGATAAATATTGATTAACCTATTTCAAAGATTATTTTAATATTATTATCATCTTGATAAAAGAATTTCATATATTGATAGAATTAGTATATAGATAAAAATTATTTGGGATTATAAAAGTATGTGAAAACATAATTGGGATTATCAAAACAGGTGAAGTCAACAAGATGTTTTGTTTTAAATAAAATCATCCAATAAATGTTTGAGAATATTTTATTATTTTTTAAACCTTATCTATTTGGGTTAACCATTATTTTACCATATTTAATCTTACTGTGATATTATATTATTTAGACTTTGTGTGTTAATGTAATTATAATAACATGTAAAATGATGAAAAAGTGGAATTTATGGCATATTCGGTCTCATATTAACCATTTAGTTTAATATTATATTTTTAGTAATTTTATAACATTTAATAAAGTATTTTCTATTTTATGTTATGAATTTGGTCAAATTTGACACAATTAATAATTGAATTTTTACAAAATTCATAAAAACATGATTACTTAGATAAAAATAAATTAACACAATACTAAAATGTCATATTCATCTAGAGAATTCATGTATGACATAAATTATGTCATATAACATTTATTTTAATATTTATAATATGATTTATTTGATATTTCTCTTAGAAAAACAATTACTATATAACTGTTGTCTCAATATTTATGGTAATTATAAAATCTCTAAAAATTAAAAATAAATTCCTTTTATGTATATAATTTCATTATATATAATTATACAATTTAGGTTCTATGTTTAATAATGTTTATCCCTACATTAAAATTATAATACTTATAAGAGATAAGAGAGTGATTTATTGTCACTTTCATTTGTTTTAATAATAATTACATTACTTTCATAGAAAAAGGTCCATTAAATAAATAAATTCTGCCTATAAGGTGATTTGGGAATACTTTAATTCATACAATTGCATTTTTTATGTGTTAATGTAATTTTATTATCCTTATTATATTGTTTGTTAACATAATTTATTTGATTTACCTTTAATTGGGATAAATAAAAATTTCCAATGTCACTATTGTAAAATCTCCAAAATAAAAGTAACATATTAATATATTTTGGACCCACTACTTCAAAAAATAGAATCCATTTTTTAAAATTAAAAATATTTATGTTGTAGTAATTAATTTAATATTAATTCCCATTGTCAAAACAAGATAACAAGTTTTTTAAAAGTAAATACCATCAAAATATTGATGTGCATTTATATCTAATTTCAATGTAAAATTACTTAAAATTACCAAAATTGGATTAAAAGTTAAAAACATTGTCAAATTACACCTTAAAACCAATTATAATGATAATATAATGATATAAATAAATTAGATGAAAATGCAGTTTAGAATTAAAATGCAGTATTTTTCACTATTAATTTATATATGAATTTTAGCAGAAACATAACAAAAATGAAACCAATTTTTTTGATATCCCTATTACAAAAAATAAGTTTCTTTTTAAAATTATAATATATAAAAGTGTTATAAACTAGATTCAAAAAGGATGCGCCATCAAAATACAGCAAAATTGCATTTTTTGTAAAATAGTTATTTTATCAAAAAACATTAATTTGTTCTTATATCATCTCTAGAAAATACATAAGATGAATTTTAATGTTATATAAAATTCAAAATATGGTTAATACTATTCATAATGGCTAGTTTATATCCCATTAAATAAAAATATTTTAATAATATATCATTGTTTAGTGAAACTTGTTATTGCATACAACGCAAGCTAACAAGGAAGGTTGCTCTAGCGTATAATGAAAGCCAAGTTTGTGCTGCGTGTGGTGAACAGTTCCTTTGGTGTTGTGTATAACATAATAAAAACAAAGTTATTTTATACATTGAAAAAAATCTATAATCAGTGTTCCGAGTATTGTATGCCAAATCAGTGATGCGTGTAACATTCAACTAGTCAGTTTAGTGTGAAAGGAATGTTTGCCTTATTGCAATGCAAGATATAAATGAAAATTTTAATTTATTCAAAAACATGGTCCATAAAAATCCAAGGTGTTATATAGAAGATGATACCATATATATCAAATATTATAACATGAATCATGATAAAATATTAGCAGTTCCTAAATTATGAATCATTAGGGATATAAGAGCATGATCCATGAAGGAATAAAACATGAAACTCATGGAATACCCATAAAAATAGAAAATCCTATTCCTGTGCTACCTACCAAGACCTTCATGACATGTTATTCTTGGTATAATATCCCACATACCTAGTTTAGGCTTTTGATGAACTCCCTCATACCATCTTGTTTCAGGCTTGGGACAACCTCCCATGTACCCTCTTATTTCAGGATTGGGATTCCCTCCCATTTACCCTCTTGTTTTGGACTTGGGATATTCTCTTGTGTGCCCTCTTATTTTGGGCTTAAGATACCATGGTGTTTTAGGCTTGTTATTCACTACAGTTTACCCTCTTGAGATCATAAACCAATTATTGTTACCCATTAAATTGGAGTGAGGCATAGGTCTGACCTATCTCATAATAAAATCATACATACATGTGCCACAATATAACAAAACATTCATCACATGATAACCCATGAAAAAATCTGGGTTTTATAGACTTCAGATCATAACTCATGAAATGAAATTAGTATCATTAAAATTTCATAACATCGTTACCTATATAAAATCAATAGGTTTACTAATCATTTCATTGAAGCATAACCTATGAAAATAATAAGGTTTCAAAAGAATATAACATGTGAAATAGAAATGGTTGTCATAAGAATCATTCCATCAAAACATAAACCATTCAAGATAGAAAATGAATGAAACCTTTAGATCATTTCATAGAAGTGAATTAGTAAAATTAATGTGTGTCATCATATATGGAAAATAATTTTGAAATACTATTTGACAATGTTTCTGGAGGAAAATATATTTTGTTCATTGATAAAGGCTCTTTAAAAAGTAAAACCTTTTGAAAACCATTTTCATAAAAAATACATTGAAAAATCAGAAAGAAAGTTTGAAAAAATTTTGAAAACCCTTTCACATTAAAAAGTATAAAAAAATATTGAACACATTTTTAAAAACATTTCTTGGAAAATAATTTGAAAACACATAAAATAAGCTTCAAAATAATTAAAATCCTTTACTTTGAAAACATCCTTTTAAACACATATAAAGGAGGCTTTGAAAATCTTTTGAAATAATTTTTAAATATAATTTTTCTGAAGGATTTTTTTCATTAAAAAATATTAAAAGGAAAGAATTTATAAAATATTTGGATTAAAATAAATAACTTTGTAATATTGTAAAGTAAGAAGCAACAAAATGATGACCACGATAGCTGGTAAATTCATACATGCCAAACATTCCCTTTTCACAATTAAAAGTTTAGAAAAGTTCCACTTCCAAAAAATGAAAAGAAGATTAATTTTTTAGAAAACATTATATTTAAAAGGGAAAACATGGGTAAATTTTCATTTAAATATCATTGGAGATTTCTAGACAAAATATGTAAAATCTTTTAGAAAACATGGTTTGAAGGAACACAAATTTCCGACCGATGAGAGAGGTAAAGTCATACTTTCTTAAAAACACATTATTAATCCGATTATGTACCAAAAAACTATACCATTACTAGCATATAACATGAATAAATTTATGGTTATAAAACTCATGAGTTATCATGATATATTTATTATAATATTTCATCAATGGGAGCATAATCATAAATAGTATTGATAAATGGTGAGATTGTAGCTATAAACTGTTACCAATTTGGTATCTTTGAATCATAACAAAATGGAAGAACAAAATAACATGATGAATAAAATATTATTAAAATAATTATATTAATGATATAACATTTAAATTCTAGTATGTACACATTGTAGAAAAATAGAGGTGCAAAACATGACATGTGTCTCAAAGAAGGAAAATTAAGACAAAGTTGCTTTACCGATTTAGTAACTTATGAAACATAAAACACATGAAATATAGATCATAAAAAATGTATGTAAATACACATAAAGTTTTTTTATAATAATAATATAATACATACAAAGTAGTATAGACACCACAGAAATGAAATTAGTGGTAAATAAGTCATGAATCTCATGAAATTAAAAAGTGACATGAAATTAACTTACCTTATATATTGACTCTCTTCACACTCGTACAAAACTCCTATTTAATAAATATTAGTTTAATATAAATATTTTTGAGAACCATATTATTATATATAATAAAATATATGGTTTTATTATGACTTTATATTACCATTTTATTAACAATTTCAGGTTAAGGTTTCACTTTAGGTCATATCCACTTTGTTTTTTCATGTGTATTAATTTGTTGTATTTTTTGTCCTCATACTTCTATTATGATTTAAATAATGTAAAAAATTATATAAATATCATGTATAATCAGTATATATGTATATATTATAATCTATATAATATATAAATATGAAATGGAATACACCGTTAATGGACAAGGTAGGCCGTACGTACTCATGAACATTGTTTGCGTTTTCATTGTAATATCGAATGAGAGAATGTAAATAAAATATATATATATATATATAATTTCATTATAGTGTAATAATTATTTCATATTTATCATATAATTTCACTAAACCCATCCTTAATACATTCCATGTAGTGTGTGAATGAATCACATCACTTTGAGGGGGCAGTAGTCTACACTTTCCCAAATGAAATTATCGTATTTACAAAAAATGGAAAGCATAAAGACATGATTTATATAATAAATAAATAATTATAAATAAATCATAAATATCATTAATATTTTATTAAAATAGTGTTTATATCATAATTTTTAACCATGAGAGGTGGCAAAGTTAAAAATAACAACATCATTTAGTGAGGAGGTAGTTTGCCGTACACAAGAACGGTAAGTTAATTACCCATTAGATGGAAGTGCATGTAAGTGAATGAAAAATAATTAGATTTGAAACGTATAATTATATTTATTGTATTTTTTTTTATATTTTCATGGAATAATAATAATTTTGGTAGTGGAGAAAGAAAATAAAGCAAGGGATCTTGATGAAGGATGTTACTCTTGTTTGAGTAACTCCTTTTGATTTGCACCAAAGGGAATCTTTTTTAGGATTTCTACAATAATAGAGGATTAAAGGAGGGATTTTTTGAAGTTAATTGGGATTATATTTTCCAAACATAAGTGTATTGAGATGTGCAATAATTGGGGAATGGTGGTGGAATTTTACAATGGAGGGAAAAGACACACATGGCATTTTTGAAAACAAGTTAGGTGTAACAATGATTTTACATAAAAGTCATTAAAAAATATTATTGAATTTTTAAGGATGAATATTTCCAGACAATGGGAATTTGAAAAATGGATAGTTCATTTTGGCCCATAAGTTTAGGGTTTAGTGCCTTGTTAAGCTCAATTTTACCTTAATCGCTAAAATTAATTTTAATCACATTCACTAATCTTTTTGGTAAAAAATTAAGTTAATATTATAAGAATATAAATATTATATTTATTAAAAACATGTATTTATATTTTTCTAAATTCAATTCATAGAAGCAAAAAAATTTAGTTTAATGCTAATCTCATAGATGTGGCGAGAAAGTGAGTTTTAACATGAGAGTGTTCAAAAGTTCATTAAGATTTTATATCTAAATTCATCATAATAATGATTAAAATTAACTTAATTGGATTAATATATGTTTAATTGATCTATTATTACATTAAAACGAATATAAAATATAATTTAACTATATAAATAATTTGGACGATAAACAGTTTTGAATTAAATTCAGCATTTTTCACTAATCACCTAAAAAAGTTGTTTCTACGAAGAATCCCAAAAATTCACCCTAATATAATTTTGACATTAGGAATTTAAAAAATTCTTTTTATTTTAACAAGTTAAATTTCTAAAATTTTACAAAATTAATTATATTATTGTTCATATAAGGAATTAAAAAGATGTTTTTTTATGAAAATAGTATTTTTAAACATATAAATACTTTTAAATTTTTATATCAAAATTATTATTCATTTATATAAAAAAATTATTAAAAATATTTAAAAAGAGGTTATTACTTTGAATATTAATTTTATAATTACTATTTTATAACTATATCTTTTAATTCACTATAATGAAAAATACAATCTCATAGAAACTCACTGTTGCGTATAACACATGACAAGCTAATGTCATGTGTAATGAAAACATATATTACAGTATCATAAAATAAAATAATTACATGGTGTATATTATAAAGAAATAATAATTTTATTCTCTCATACAACATAATCTATAATCAATATTTTTCGAGATGACGAATATCAAAATGATTAAATTAATTCAGAAAAAAGTATTTCACAAAAACTCAGGGTGTTATATTTATTGTACGTGTTTGAGAATGAGATATCCCTACCTTACATCCTAGGATCATATAATTTGTTTTTAATTTTATAGGGATATATAAAGAATATTGGAATTGGGGCAACAAAATTTTGAATACCCAAACACGCACCAATGGTGACCTTTCTACTTAAGAGTTTTTTGTTGAGACTCATGGTAAAAACCCACAGCCGAGCCTTAGCTTGTCGAACAAGACTAGTTTATTTCTTTAATATTTTTTTTCCTATAGTATATATATACCCAGAGTTTTTTTTCTAGTGTGCTGAAAATTTGTTTCAATTACTCAAAAGTTTTATTATAGAAATCGCCTCTAAGGACATGCCACTTAGTTTTTGGTGATATAGTGTGATACTGTTGTAAAAATTTTCAATGAGAAATTGTGATGTACTCTGGTGGTTGGTAAATTATCTAAGTAACCTCTTGAATATATACCACTTTCATGGAATAACTCACCCTAATACTGAATGAATCTATTTATTCTATGCTTAACCTTAGTGGTTATCCTTATATGGTAAAATTTAATGAAAAGGGAATTGTATAGTTGCTCCCATGTATCAAAGATTTCATCACAATTTACTATAACTGTGTTTTTTCATTTCCCTTCAAGTAAAATGAAAATAATATTAGTTTTAGTTCTTCAATAAACCCCCTAAGTTGGAGCTACTGAAATAAGTCATATAAGTCCCTAATAAATTCTAGTGAGTCTTCATTGGGAATTCCATTGAATAGTATCATTGTAAGAAATGTTGAATATCTAATATCATAGTTTCTAGACTAAGGTAAGAGCCTAATAAATGATAAGTTTCTTGAAACTATGGGGATTTGAAATTATAAAATACCATGCCTCTCAATCATATCATTTCTAGATTTTAGTGGATTAAAACTACAACTTAGTTGTTTTAAAAACATTTATCCTCTCTATCATCTTCCATTTAAATTTTCTTTTTATTTTCTTGAGAGAACATAGATGTATTTTTATCGTAGGTATAAAAGAATGTAATATTCTATAGTCATACAAAGTGTGCATTCATGAATAATTTCAATATAGTTTTTTTGAAATTTTTAGTATTTTTATGTTTTTATATCATTTACGTATATTGTGAAATTTTCTATCTACTTGATCACATGAGACCTTACCTTGAATTGTTTCCAAAATCCCACAATGTTTGTCATTAGTTTTGGGGAAAATTAATTAATTATAACCCCACTTAAGACTATTTTAGTGGCAATAAGGTCTTGATCCATATGGATGGACTCTTACGAGTGTGTGTGTGGTCATAGAAGATAAAAAATAGGTAAGAAAACAATTAAATAATTAGGATTCAATGATTCGATAAAATATTTTGGTAGTGATGAGATAATGATAAATCTAGGAAGACAACAAACAAGTGAACAAATGATCAAAATTAAAGAAGAACAATTAGATGATATATTGGGGAATTTTGATTTGATGGTTTTAAATATATTTTTCTTTATTAATGAATATCAATTACGGTTTACAAAATAATTGGAAGTGGATATATGTATTTTTTATAAGGCAGACCCGTGACTTAATAAATCTTACAGTTCTTCAACTTTCAAAATCACTTGATAAATAAATGATGAATCCATTTTCACTAATTCCAAATTTTCATTAAAATCAATGAGCTAATTCAAATATTGATCTCATGGGTGAAAACATAGATTAGGTTAAATTTAGCCAAGGATAGTTTTCATTGAAACTTTATGTTGTGGAAAATTATTTTAATAGAAAATGACCAAGAGAGAAGAATACAAAAAAATTATCATAAATGAGGTAATAATAGTTACCAATATAATCTCATTCCTGAAATAATTTTTTTATCATGTTTTTAAAATCAATATTCTCAAATTTCATTGCAAAAAAATACATTAGAAAAAGAAACAAGAAGAATAAGAAAGGATAAATGTCTCTTCTATCAGGAAGGATTAATCCTTACTCTCTATGAACTATTCCACCATCTCTTCCATAATTTCCTCCACCATCCTGATCATTCTTTTATACCATTCCCCCTCCATTTAATTCTAAATCCTTATTCTATTAATTATTATTCACATACCAAATACCAAATCAATCTCATTGTCACAACCTTAGTAATATGGACTTAATTTTCACATAGCATGCATATTACTATACATATTTCTTACAAGTGACTCCTGAAAATATCTACTAACCAAATTTAATCCTAAGAATGTTGACATATCTCCCATATTTGAAAATTTCCAAGAATATTCTTAAATTATATACTTAGCGATACGTTTTGTGAGATAAAATACAACTCACTTATTTGATCATGAAATTCACACACATAGTATTCTTTAATAATTAGGTCTACACATAATAAATAAAATTATAGATTCAGAATTGATGAGATTAAAATGTGGTGGCCCATAGGGTATAAATATTGGGCTTGTTATAGTTTTCCATTGCCTTTCTCTCTTACAATGTAACCCAAATAAATTTTCATAGACCAATATACTTATCCTCAGAACTTTGAAGATATTAAGTATCTTTATAATTCTATAATTACCTTTCCAGAGAGCTTGAGACACCCTTATTGAAATTTAATTATGGTATGAATAACCTTCTACAAGACTCAATTTTCATAGAAAATATGGGAACCTTAAATATTTAAACTCCCATAGAAAATACTCAACTTTTTTACCTCACCCAAACTCATCACTCAGAACAATAATCAAAATGAAATGACAAGATACAATTAACAATGCATATTCATTTATCAATTTCAAGCATCAAAAGATTCTTCTTTATCTTCATCCATCTTGATATTAACAGTCACATTGCCTTCAGCGTTGATATCACCCATAAATTTTACTTCAAATGCATTATATTCTAAGTCACCAAACCCAACAAAGAAAATGTTAAAATTCATAGATTAGGGTCATAACTTCATTGGATAATTTATTTATTAATAATGCATAAATCTTTAAAAAAATATCAAATCTACATCATTAGAGTGGTCAAGGACCCCTCATTGTCATCACAAGAGACATCAATTTGAAAAATCAGAACCAATAAAAAAGTATATTCTCTTTCATAAAGAAATTTTCCCATGTATTTGTGTCTCGATCACTCTTTAGTTTTAAATAAATTTAATTATAATGGAACAAATCCATATTCCATGGGTATACATAAAAATTAATTCATTGGAAAATATCATGAGGCATTGAACTACATAAGGAATGAAATCCTATTTATTGAAACGATAACAGTCATTTGTTCATTCCTGAATGACCAATGTTTTACATTGAACACATATGGTTATGTATAAAAGTTTTAGTTGATCCCATGAATTTTGTTTAGTGACTATGAATAAAACATTTTTAGTCTATATATCAGTTAGAAATAATCCTTAAACGTCAACCCAAGTATCATCGGTCTCATTCAGGACTCGATTGATCATATTTAGTGTAACTAGTCTGAGAGGAGTCACTATCATCAACCTCTGAATGTAAAGATACTATTTCAATCAGGCTCATTTCGAGTGGATTATGTGTTATGCCAAAATTATTATTTAACTTTAGACTTTTACATCTCATTAAAAATAATCAAGTAAAAAAATTCTTCAATGTGTTATCCCAAGAATGATTTGAATACAAATTCCATTTCTAAATGAAAATACAACATGTCATATTCCAATTTACAAACATCAAGATCATCCTTGATTTGTCAGGAATCATCTTGCACATTCTTAGTTCATTGTTCTAAGTGAAAGGGTTGGTCGACCAGGCGTCAAGATATAGATCTAGTCATGCCTAAATCATATTCTTTAAATGAATCGGTAAGGCTTAACTTCTTATTATTGGCTTGGGTTTTGATAAAAGAATATTAATAAACACTACAATGACCATGATAGAATATTCTTAGGGTATCTTGTTTAATACATGCAGTCACTTGATTTGGTGGAATGTGGCCCATTTTCTCTTTGCAGTTAGTAATCTATGGTATATTATATATTTTTTTGATTCTCAGAACCAACCATGGAGAGGAGGCCGAGGCTTGTGGTCTACTATGTCGAGTTCTTTATAATGGACTGATATATACACACAATCAGTTGAGTGACCATGTCTATTTCATGTGGAATGTTTTCTTTCTTGGGGTCACTTAGTTTTTTTTCTTGTGGTAATTTGGTAGCTTTTCCATTTTTGTGGGCATGTTCAATGCACTAACCCAAAGAATAATTCCATTACTGTCATAAAAAAATTATAACTCAAAAAAACAATTTATTAAACATGAAATTTAAATCTTATGGATAAAAAACATCATTAAATTGGAGAATAAATTCCACAAGAAAAATATTTAGAAAAAAATATAATTATAATAGAATCAATTAAATAATTAATTTGAATAATTTGAATGATAAATCAAAAAATGTTTTTGCCTAAGATAATAAGTAAATAAAATGAATAATAATTCAATAATTAAATCACCAAACACTCATATTTTAGCATGATTATAAATTAATGTGGATTAAAACCTCAATTATATAAAAAAATAAATAATTATCCATTATAAGATTATGTTTTCATTTAGTACTAAATTATTTCACCTAAAATAGATGTGGTATTTTTTTAAAACATTGGCCACATCAATAACTTCAACTATGATTGTACATGAACTGCATATTTTATGTTCAAGTACACTATAGGGGTTTTCACATATTCAACAATATACTTCAACTATTACATCATCTATAGAAGTTGTTTAATCTAACATAGTCACTATTGCATTATGATGTATATTCCCATGATGTGATTTGTGTCTCCATCACACAACTTCTTCTATCCATTTCCAAAACATTAAATCCATGAAAAAACATCCTATAATACCTAGGTGGATCAAAATATGAAATGTAAATCACACCATCCATCCACTAATTCCAAATTAATCATCATTACTCAACTCATAATCTCTTCATGTCATGGCCTTGATATCTATAAGTATCAAGGTGTTATAATTCACAATCTTTATAACAAATCAATTTTTGTGTTTTTAATTATTCCTCACTTTATTTGAATTGACCATTATCTATATAATGGTAAAAAAACACAATAACTATAATTAACATATCCAACATCTATCATAAAAATTAGAAAAAATATTTCAAATAAAACTAACACACTACCTCATAGTTTCATCATGTACATAATCTAAAAAAGAGGGCTGGAAATGATGAGATAAATATTATAGGTGAACAGAAAGTACAAATGTAGATAATGATAATGAAGTATCTATAAAAATAACTTTTCTAACATAGAGAAATTTTTGTAAGGAGGATACCAAATATTAGGATTATATCTAGGTGATTAATGGAGTTATTGATCAAATTGAGAAGAATTATACATGGGATATTGTCTCTTGGCCGAAAGATAATAACTTCATTAGGACAAAATTGATTTTTTAACCATCTAAATAGATATTTCATGGTGATACAGAACAAGGGATGAATTTTGTGAAAGGGATACTCCAAGATTGAAGGTAATGATATAGATGAAACATTTTCTATCACTTATATTTTAAAATTATTCATTTATTTATGGAAATAATAGGGAAATAGAGGGTCAAGGGTTTATAGATAGATATCTAATTATCATTTATAAATTGATTACTTGGACATGAGGTGTACATCTTGAAAAAATGGCTTTCTATGGAATAATGACGAGAATTATGTTTTTTTGGATAAATATGGAACTTTATGGGTTGAATTAAGTAGTAAGAGCATGATATTCAATACTAGATAAATACTCGAACAATCTTAGCTTTGTGTGCGGTGGAGTTGATCATAATCTCTATAATTATAAATAGAGTGATAAAAGAATGATTTTTCTCATATATATTGATGAAATAATATTTTTTTATTGAATTTCGAATAATGTATGAATTATTTTTGAATTTATTATATAAAATTATGAAATATTAATGATTGTTGAGCTGACCTTTTTACTTGGTTTGCAGGTGTTACAAAGAAGGAATTGGAAATCCATATCATAAAACAAATATTCCCGGTTCATTTTGAAATTATTTAGAGTGTATGATTCCAAGGTAATGAAATCATTTACTACAAACTAGATGATGTTTTTAAGGGATGAAAATGGAAATGTTTTTAATATCATGGAGTTAAAGGAGATCATTAAGAGCCTCTTTTACTTAACAATGATAAGACCTAACATATTTTTTTCACATTCCATTCCACAAGGTATCAGAGTAATCCCATAGAAATAGAATTTCTAGTGGTAAATATAATATAACGATATATTAAAGGCACAATGTATTTTGACATAATTTATAATGAACCATTAGTTTAGGAGTTTTGGGATATTAATATGTATATTTTATCGGTATATTAGATGATATAAAGTTAATATCTGGTGGTGAATTATATCATAGAAAAATATGGATTTATTGGATTAACAAGAAATAATATTTCATTTTTTAGAATTAAAAAAGAAGAATATATTGTAGAAACTCAACATGCAATGAAACTATTTAAGATGAAGCGTTATCTTGACTCTATGAGTGTTGAAGTGAAGTCCTCTATTAGAACCAACTGAAAAATTTTAAGTGTTATAAACAATTGAAAAAAATATCATCTATCACTCTAGGGATATGTTATAACATCATATTAACTTCTTTCAGTCACTTCTTATTCTATTTTTGACGCATTTTAGGCCTTTCAAGGGTAGGGAAAATTTCTGGGGTAAATGATATAAATTTCAATGATCTATGTTTTTTTAATTAATGGAATCTGGGTATAACTGTGATAAAGGATTTAGGGGGGTGTTTTGAGATTCTTGGGAGTCTTTTTTGTAGAATCTGGGTTTTGTGCTTTATATAGGACCATATTACACCGTAAGACACATTTATTGTGTAAATGTGTCGCTTGAAACAATCCGTGAAGTTGGTTTATAGTAAAAAAGTATTTTAACATATAAAATCATATTTACACCCTCAAATTTATTTATTCCATAATAAATACTCTTACACTATAAGACAAAATCATAGGAAAATAATAAAATATGAGGTGTCATGTTTTTTGAAGTGTCTAATTTATGGGGTGATTATGCTGTAAAAGTGTCATTTACCCCATAAAACCTTCAGCATAGTAGGATTAATCATGTAACACTTATTATATTTTATATTCTTCATGCAGTATGTCTTATTCTACAAAACATAGGTTTTCTACTCTATGATTTTGAGTTTCGCCACTCATACTAGATCACATGATTCACACTTGATCTTCACGGTGGTTGTGATGCATCTCTCCTGGAAAGTGGCATTCTACTTTTTCATTTCAATTGGTGGTGGATGATTCATTTCTTTGTGTTTTTTGATCCATTGGTCATATAATGATTTTATTTTTAATCCTTTAAAGATTCAAGGTATGATCTTCTCTAAGAGGATAACCCTCTTGTTGGTTGTGGTGTGACAAGGGGGTTCCTTGAGGTATGTGTTTGTTATCATCGTTACTAATGGTTTTACTAGATGGATTGATTCTATGATGAGGGAATCATTTATAGGGCCTACTTGGTAGTCATAGAGTTCTTTCTAGTGTTGATTTATTTTTTTCACAATCATGTGAAACTCGTGTTTGAGGTAAGGGGTTCTATTTCAATCCCATGTTGTATGAACCTTGAAAGATCTAGTTTGATAAATTGTTTTTTAAATAAATTTTCATGATATATGGATTTATGTTTATGGAAATGTGTGGTTGATAAAATATGGTTTTCCCCTTATTTTGGGAAAGAGGATAAGGTATTTTAAAATAATTTTGAAATGGATTTTTCTAATGGTTTTGAATGAATTTTCTCTATAAAATGGTTTAGAAATTATAATATATAATAATACATGGGTACTTAAGTGGAAGGTTTGGTAATAGACCTAATCTGTTGATACTTTTTGGGGGTTCATTCGTAAGAATTTCCTTTTATACCTTTTCTTGTTGTTCCTAGTAGTTGTTTGATAATGTTGGGAAGATGAATTTCTGGAGTGCTCCTCTGTTCACTAGATTTTATGTGTATGTCTAGAGACTTGATGTTGTAATTTTCTATGTTTGGGTACAAGTTATTTATATATCCCAACATATTTTAGTCCCTAACATGATGTTACTTGTGTTTTTTTGTTTATAATGCTTATTGTTCAATATTATCTTCATATATGTTATATACTTTGAAAGGGTTTTACCTAGATCATTTATAACCGTGTAAAAGGGGAATGTTTTACCATGGTTTTGATATAAAAACGAATTAACGGATTATCATGCCTTGTTTTATTTTCATTTAATAATATTAAGATTGTTATATATAGACTTGTTATAGAACACCATGGTGGGATCCTACTGATCCTGCTATCTCACACCCTGAAAACCATTTTAGTGGTGTGTATGCCTGGTTATATCAATTTATGTAGGGAAAGGAATTATTCCACAGTGAGGTTATGATGGTTCTATCAACTATGTTTGGGTATCTAGTGGTGAGATGATGGGAGTTTTCCTACACTATCACATGAAGTATCCAGTTTCAATGTTAGTTGTTCTTTGTTGATAGACATGTACTTTGGGTTGTTCTTAATGATTGAGTTGTATCATTTGTGGTATCCTCTTTTAGTGTTTTGGAATATATTTTACTTCTTTATCTCTAGGTTTCTATATAATATTATATATATATATATATATATATTTTCTACTTCAGGTTGGTATAAATTAATATCTATGGTAGTTGTTTGATGCTGGGGTGCAATCCACAAGACCATGAAGATTGGGAATACCCTTTGAGTGTGCAGAAGATTAGGCCAAGTGACATGTTTGAAGGTATCCCCGGTTGGTTCATTAGAAAATAATATCATGGTAGGTTTTACTTAGTCTTAGAAAGTTGGTATATATAAGATAGGATTTTCAAGAATTGTGATGTAGGTTATGGTGAGTGCATAGACAACTCTTACTGTGATGAGACTCAAGTTACCAAGGGATGTTGGGATATGTGTATCCTATGTTGGTATCTTGATCTTAATCTCCATTTCTTCTTATGGTTTTCTAGATTTAATTATGATTATCCTATCATTTAATCCTTTGTTCTATTTTCAATGTGCAACAATATGCCTTAGATACATGTTCCATAGGCTCTACAGGATGGTTTAGTGGATGATCCTCAAAGGAATCTGCCTATGGACTAGAATAATATAGTGGATATCATTTGAGTGGTTTGTTCCACAGACCAAAATATTTTACAAGTCTAGAAAACAATTTCGGAGGCACATCCATGAGCTTGGAATGAAATGGATTATATGATAAAGGTATTATTCTCCCTTTTGTATCCCCATGGGTAGACCCATGGCTCTCTTCCAAGAATGAAGATGGATCACTTCGTTTATTCATAGACTATCGAAATTTAAATTTGGTGACGGTTAAGAATAATTAACCTTTAACCAACATAATTTATTTTTTTTGATAATTTAAAGGGGGAGAAGTGGTATTTATAGATCTATCTTTGGTCGGATTATCAACAACTCATGGTCTAGGAGTATGATATGTTGAAGAAGTATTTTAAGATCATTAGGAATATTTTGTGATTCCTTTTGGTTTGACTAATTCTCATAAAATTACTATAGATTTAATGAACTATATATTCCATCATCATCATAAAACATTGGTGATAATGTTTGTGGATGATATTTTAGTTTATTCAAGATTCGAGCATGATAATGAGAACCATATAATTTTGGTTTTAGAAATTATGAGGATTCACCATTTGTAAAGAAATATTTATAAATTATTTTTTTAGATCCAAGAAGTGATATTCATGGGGCACATTATTTAGAATCTTGGATTATCAATTGATATTGGGAAGGTGAAGGTTTTCTTGTAATGGGAGGTTCGATAAAATATCTTTGAGATTAAGTGAATCCTTGGTATTTCTAGATACTATCATAGATTCATCAATGATTTATAAAC
Source organism: Viscum album (assembly GCA_963277665.1). NCBI lineage: Eukaryota > Viridiplantae > Streptophyta > Magnoliopsida > Santalales > Viscaceae > Viscum > Viscum album. The sequence goes on from OY728136.1 coordinate 4,446,101, forward strand.
ATTGGATTCATCTCTGATTATTCTTACGAGAAAAGAGAGGGAGTTCACATGGGATTAAAAAAATCATTATTCTTTTGTTGAACTGAAAACAATTCTGAGATTGTCTGCTATTCTGATACTACCTGAACCTATTAAGGGGTATGTAGTCTACTATGATGATTCTGGTGCTATTTTAGGTTACATTCTTATGATGGGTGATCATGTTGTGGAAAAAGGATCTCTTAAGCTTCATCCATATGAGAATAATTACCTCACTGATGATTTTTATCAATCCAAGGTTATGTATGCACTTAAATGTTGGTTCCATAATTTATTTAGGGAGAGATTCACAGTATTTCCTAAAAATAAGAGTTTGAGCTATATTTTTTCTTAGAAATACTTGAATCCAAGATAAAGAGTATGAGAGTAATACCTTATTGAATTTTACATAGACATTGAATACACCCCTAGGAAGGGGAATCTTGTTGTCGATGATCTTAATTAGAATGTTCCATCACTAGCTATATTGGAATCGAAGGAAGAGTGGAACCTTATGGGGATCATCACTTCATTTCACATGGATTATCCAAGAGAATGTTTTAGGAATGTTTTTTTACTAGTTCTCATTTATAATCTTCCCTTCATGAGTCTATTATTCAAGTTCAGCAATAGTATGATGAGTTCCAAGTAATTAAAGAAATCCTTTACGGTGGGAAGACTATTTCTATTTAGTAATTCTCTTTAGATGGTATTCTTATCTTAAGGGATTATTATTTCACCCTAGAACCTATGAGGATATAAATTTTATTTTATTATCAATTTTCATTATAAACCATTCATCTAGGAACTATAAAGATGTATATTAACATGAGATAGTGATTTTAGAGGCTGGGTATGAAGTGTGACATTACAGAATATATGTCCCACTATTACAACTACCAATAGATAAAAAAGAGCATGTGAAAACTTTTGGTCTTCTCTAGCCTCTTCCTATGTCAGCTTGGAAGTGGGATAAGGTGTACATAGAATTTTTGGTTAAATTACCATGGAATACGAGAGGGGAGAATGATATCTAGGTGGCTATTGATTAGTTGATGAAATTGGTTCATTTAATTATTATCAGGGAAATGACTAATATTGAAGATCAAGGTATGATATATGTATAGGAGGTTGTGAGGTTACATGGGGTTCCCATGGCCATTATTTTGGATAGGGGTCATACTTTTAACTCATGGTTCTAGAAGTGTATCCAGGAGGCGATGATGAGTCACGGTTGGTTGAGTACAACTTATCAGCTTCAAATAGATGGATTGATAGAGTATTCCATTCAGATCCTAGAGAATACTCTATGAACTAATGTCTTAGATTTCATTGGATCATGTAATATACACTAGGACTGGTCAAGTTTGTGTATAACAATATTTTCCACTTATTGATCTAAATCGATTTCTTAAAGACCTTGAATGGTTTCCCATTTAAATACCCTCTTTAATGGACGGTGGTGCGTGAGGCCTCGCTTATGGGACATAGACTAATTTTGGAGATTCCAAAATGAATTTTGGATATACATCAATGTTTTTTATCGATCAATGTTCAAAAAAATCATACATGGATCATCGATATCATCCTTTGGAGTTTTTCATTAGTGAATGGTTTTTCTTGAATGTTTCTCCTTGGTTGGGTCACCATCAGCATGGAAATCAAGGAATGTTGTCTCAAAGATAAGTTTGATAGTTTGAAGTCAACAAGTGTCTTAGGAAGGTTTCTTATCAATTGGAATTACCATCTTAGTTGATAGGTATTGATTATTATTTTTTAAATATATCAGATTAGTAAGTATTATCCTAATCCATCCCCTTTTCTTGGTTGGTAATAGATTTAGTTAGTACTAGATGTTTTAGTTTTAGAGAATCTAGTTGATATTGTTGAATCTCCAGTGAATTTATTATGGGGGAATTCTATTCTAGTAGTCATAGTGTTATGGATATACATATCAAATTCTCATGTTACTTGGGAGTGGAAAATATCAGTGAGCGAGATGTGACCTCATCTCTTTCTGAAGAACAATTATTCCAAATGACTTCCCAAGGATGGAAATTATTATGGAAGAGATATTTTAACATCCAATTAACTACTTATAAGTAATTCCTGTCTCTATTTGTGTTACCCATTTTATTTGGGTGTGTTTCGATCATTTTAAGGATGTCGAAATTTTTTGGGTAAATGAACTAATGTTCATGGATGTTTTTTTGAATTAGTAGAGTTTTGGTATAAATGAAATAATGGATTCATTGGGAATTGGGATATTACTAAGAGTTTTCTATATAATCTATGTATGGTGCTGCTATCAGGACCATATTAGGTTGTGAGACACATTTATGGAATAAATTTGTTGTTGGGAACAAGCTTAAAAATTAATGTATGAAACTGGAATGTTGTAAGACATAAAAAATTGTTTACTGAGTAAGAACCAATTTTATGGCTTTAAAACATCACTTAGGAAGATAATAAAATCCATTGATATGTATTTTTTTGCTTCCTTAACTAATGTGGTTCTTTTTCCAAAAAGATTTATTTACATCGTAAAACCTTTAGCCCAGCTGGTTTAATCATATAACACATCTTATGTTTGTCATTATTCACATAGGGTCTCATATCCCTCAAACCCAAGGCACTATACTAGGTGATTTTGAGTATCTCTGTTCCTATAATATCACATCATTCAATGCTCGATCTTCTTGGTGGTTCTACTACATCTCTCAAGGTAAGTGACTTTTTGATTATTCATTGTTATTGGTTACAGAAGCACTGTTGATCTATTTTTTCATATTCGTTGATCTTGTATTGATTATCTTATTGATACCTTATAAAATCATGGTTTAATCTTCTCCCAATGGATAACCATAATATTTATTTGTGTGTGATATACATGTCTTGGAGGTTTGAATTGTTTTATCTTTTATGATGACATTTTTTCCTTTTGAATTGATTTTATTTTGAGGGAATCAATTCAAGGGCCTTCGCTGTTGTCATTTCAATCCTTCCAGTGTTGGTGTGTCCTCTTATAGGAATTTGTGACCCATGTTTGAGGTGTTTGTTTTTGTATCTACTCTATTTTTGATGATTCTTGAATGATATAGATTTATAGATTATTTTATAAATAAATTTTCATGATCTATTTATTTTTTATGTGTAGGAAAATGTGTTTTGAAAGAAGTAGATTTTCTATTTATTTGGTAAATGAAAATGTATTTTAATAGAATTGTGAATTGGTCTTCAATGAGTAGTCTTGATGGAATGATTTGAAAAATTTAACACAAGGGTATCCTTGGGTAATTAGGTGAAATATTTAGTAATATGAATCTTTCATTGATACCATCATAAGGTAGGGGTGTTCACTCTTGTGGTGTTCCTCTACTTCCAAGGAGGATTTTTCTATGGACTTGTTAGTCAGTATTGGAAGGTTACCTTTATGGGGGTTTCCCATCCTCTCAAGATTCAATGCATATAACTAGAGACTTGATGTGTGAAATTATCTATGTTGGGGTACAAGTGTTCTAGATAGTCTGACCAGTAGGGATCCTTGTCTTGGTGTTAACAATTTTTTTGGATTTATATTTCTTGGATTTGATTACTTGTATGATATATATGTATGATTCGAAACTATTTTACTTAGATGATAGAACCATGGAAAAGGGGAATTTTTTACCATTTTTTGGAATTAAAATTATTTGAATAATTATAAGGGCTTGTTTTTTTTAAAAATAGGATTATTTGGATTTTTATAGAGAGACTTGTTATAGAATACCTAGGTGGAATCATAATAAGCATGTTATCTCACATCCCAAACTCCCCTTTGGGGGTGTGTATACATGGTTATGTATTTTGATGTAGGGAAATGAATTGAGATATAGTAAGGTGGCATGGTTTCTATCACCAGATTTTGAGTAGCTGCTGATGAGATGGTGTAAGGTTTCCCACACTATCACATGGATTTGTCAGTATCTGTTTTAGTTATCCTTTTCTGTTGGACCTCTACATTGAGTTATTCTAAATGATATCTTATTTAAGTGTTATGAAATACATTTTATTCCTTTATCTTCCACTATTTTTATTATAATTGAATATATATAGATATATATAGATATAAATGCCATTTTTTCTAGTTTAGGTTGGGAGAAATCATCCCCTCTAGTTGTTTTTTGATGTTTCAGTGCTGGTTTCTAGACCGTGGGGATCATGAATTCCCTTCAAGTATGTGGTGGATCGTCCCGGGTTTCATGTTTGAGGTTCACCAAGGCCTATTAATCATAGAAGTACATTGAAAATAAGTATCACTTTATTAAAGAAAAATTTGAGCATAATTTATTGAAATTGGACTATGTTTCTACCTAACTTAAAATCATATATTTCATGATTATGGGATTACCCAAGGAGACATTTTACAATCATAAACTATCTCTTTAATTCTATTCAACCCCTATAATTAAATACTGTGGATGTGGATCCCCCACTCAAAATGGTATATTGTGGATTTCCTCACATGATGATAATTTTACTTCCTCTTAGAGCCTAAAAAGAAGGGACCTTTGGGTTCATTCATAATGTGGGAGATATTGGTTAATGAAAGGAGGGGATATTTATAATTCTCAAACCTTTCATGGGAGAATGTGTCTTAATAAAATAAAATGGTAGAGTTATTCAATATAATTTAAGGGGGAGAAATGATGTAGGGGGATAAAAAACGGTTTAGTGATTATGGAATTCAAGAACCAATTAGTATCAGATTGTATGGCCTCAAATTATTATCCATTTGGGAAAACACTAACGGTTATATTTTTGGAACCAAATCTAAAATATGCCAAATGAATTTGTGATAGAAGTTTAACATCCCTCGTGTGGAAAACCTGGAGATGTTCTATGCTGGTATATTGAGAGTCCCACATTGGGGTGTGGAAGGATTATTGTTCACCTGTTAATAAGAGTGGAATAATATTGTAGTTATTAGTCCATTTATAGTGATAGTTGGGATCCCTAGAAATGAAAATTCATATATCATGGAAGTGAAAGAATAAAATTTTGTGATAAAGAGTTATTTCACAAGACTCGTAAATACCTTAAGAGGGGGGAGCAGAGTATGATGAATTTTTTAATTAACCATCAACATTGATATTGTTCCAATATTAATAGGAACACATCTATTCTAATAAAATATTTACTGTTATAAATAATGTAAAGAGGGGAATTATATTATTTTACCTTGCCCACCATTACTAGGTTACTTCATGGGGAAAACAATGATAATATATTGATGTCCTAGAATCCCTAAGTGTAACACTTTTTTAAAATATATGTAGAAGAAAAAATGAACCCCATAGTTCACAACCAATCACATTCTAATAACGTATTTATCTCTCAATAAAGTACATTACTTGTATACAATTCTTAGAGTATGCTCATTATCCTTTCTGGTTCACAATCAATCCTAATTTTAGAAATCATTTCTCTCTCTACTAAAGTGTACTGAATGTTCCCTCATAATATGACTCATATGTATTGAATGAATTATAGTTACACAAGAAATGGTGTGTTACAAATTTCCTATTACGTTAAAATTATGACTTCAAATTTAACATAGAAATTATAAGAAATTTACTTAGAGTTTATAGAACCCCATTTTGTGCACAAAAAATGTTAACATAAAGTCTATTCCCACAAACATTGGTTCATGTATCATCCTTTATATGTGCAAGGATTCATGAAAAAAATACATCTATATAAGTCTTATGTGAAAACAAATTACCCAAATCTTCCAATATTTCTCAAATTATTCTACTCAATATTTAGTGGTGAGATTATTGAAATATTTATAAGAAAATCCAATATATTACAAAACCCTTCATGATTCCAATAAAATGTGATGCCTTTAAATCATAAACATCACCATGTTCTCCCGACATCCTTCTAAATGTCAAATAACTTTGCATGATATTTTCCCTGCCTTGGACGATTATCCTTTATTGTCTCTAGATCAAGGTCAAATATTATTGAAAAAACATCAAAATATTATAGAGCCTTTACTTCATGAATATATAATGGTATTCTCCACTAAATAATTCTTTCAACTTTCCTTACCAATAAACACCACCCAATATACCTGAAAATAAAACATGACTTATTTGTTTTCATTTTCAAAATATGGTAGTTAAGACCACATTATGGTCTAAATTGGGATAAACCATGGCATGGTGAGTGTAAACACACCAAATTAATGTTCATGTTCATTCACATTATGTGATAAAATACAAGAATCTTTCTAATTTATCTTAAGAAACTATCATACTTGGCTATTCGTTTTGAAATTATGTTATTGAAAAATTTTTAATGTTACGAACGATTTTTTATATGTCAAATATTCATTATAGGGATGAAAATAGTTGTTTAAAGAGAGTTCAATTTTATAGGGAAATTTTCATGCAATATATAGCTTCATTTCGGGTTCTTTGAGGCCTATATAAATCGATTCAATCCTCATGTAGTGCATTGTGGTTATTATAACTCCTCATAGACCAAACTATCAGTCTATCATTTTATATCTCATTTAGACAAGTTTTTAGAAGATTGTGTAGTTGATAGGGGTACTATTGAATGGTTGGGCTATTCCCTAGACCTATCGATATATCTAGATCAAGGATTAGTTTATAAGTTTTTTAATGATAATTATATAAATCTTGTGAAAAATATTGGTAGGCTAGGTTGATTGGTATACATAACACCATTATTATTCATTTTCATATTTATTAAAAACATATCTATAAATATTTAGTATAATTTGGTTTTCGAGTGTTTCTCTACAGCATTTGGATGTTAAGAATCCCTTTAAAACCAAAAACTGGTATTAGTGAAATTCTATCAATGTTTTGATTGAAATGAAAATGGATAAAGAAAATTGAAAAATGAGTTTACTTAGCACCATTGCATAAACCATTTGAAATATGAATTTCAGTTCATAGATTTTATTGAAAATGGAATATGACATTAAAAATGATAGTGGTTCTTATAAATGTTATAACAGTACATTGTAGGTTATGTGAAACAACAATTTAAGGTTTCATATGTAAATCATTGAAAAAATAGTATTGTTGGAAAATTCCATGCGTCCTAGTGAACTAATATTTCTGTCGTGGTGAAATTTAAAATGAGGACTAGACATAGAATCAGCCAATCCATTTTGGAACAATGATGTATTTCCAAATATGGAATTTTAACAATAAAATTTAGGCAAAATGACAGTTGATAAAATGTATTTAACTTGAAACATACAAGAGATAACCCAAAATGGTAACCAAAATAGTCACAACACATGGTATTTATAGGGGACCAAAATGAAATGCATTAAAACATTGCCTATGAAATTTTTGGAATGACTTTTTTGAAATTTTTTTTTTGTAAAAATTATCAAAAACCTTTATTGGGGATCCGGAAAAATCCTATGGGGGATTTAAATCATACTATTTTTTTGGTACATTTACATTTTAAATGACTTATATAGTATAAATAAATCATAATTAGGGTAAAATATAAAAGTTTTTATATTCATCTATGAATAGTTTATAAATATAAAAATTATATGTTTATATTAGGGACTAATTTGGATATATTATTCAAATAATTCCAAATGGTGTTTTGGATGATGATGCGTTAAATTCCTAAAATCCAAATTGAGATATTCAATTTATATAAATTGTTCACATAAATTGTGAGTTTTTTATTATATGATAATAAGAGTGTTCATTAAAATGTCTCATTTTTGTAATATTAAGGTGTTTATATTAATATCGTGTAAATGATAATATGAAATGTTCATATTATATAAAAGTAAATTTTCATGTTAATATGTGCAAAATTATAAAGTGTTTATAATATATTTATGAATTGTTCATAAATGTTTATCTCATGTTAAAATTTGTGATTTTTTATTCATGTTTCTTACTTTATTTATAGAAATTTATTGTTTATATTATGAATGAATTCATGATTTAATTTAAAGTATTGAACTACTTCTTTAATCTGTTAAACATGCATATAATAAGTTACATACATGGTATGATAATTGATTGAATTTTATTATACATTAACATTAACTTTTGGTAGGTTATTATATTGAATTAAGAAGTTGATAATAATTTATACATATTAATTATTATAGTTTTGATGAATGTAATATATATCTCAAGTAAAGTATCCCAAGGTAGAATGAATTTGGCCCAGACTGCACACTGGCTCGGAGGCTTATTCCTTATTATTAAATGTAAGGGTTGGATGCTTGTCACTTTAGGATTAATATTTTGAGAATTTTTGATTTAAAATAAATACAAGACCATACATTAAATGAATTCAAATAACTTATACAAGAGATTCATTTGGATATATGTAGATATAGTTGAATTTTAATTTGGGTAAGACAAGGTATGGTTTGTGTAAACATTTACACATAAATATGGTGTAAACATATTTATATAGTAGAAGGAATGATATTTTAGACTAAATCATTATAACTATGAATACATGTTAAGGGAAATCATGAGATAAGATAACGAGATTAAATGTAATTAAATTTATTATGTGTCATATTCCTTCCAAATTAAATTTTTTTCAATACCTATACCATTTATATGGGAAGGGTTCTCTAATGAAGGATAATTACGTATTATATTACATAAGTAAATAATGTAATGATGTGACCCGAAGTGTTTGGTTCCTCAGTTTTGGGATTTTTATTGGGTTACACTTAGTTGTGAAACCCTGAAGAAGGATACCAATGGAATAATATTGAGTTTATATGTATAATGGGATCCAAAAGGAGTTAAATGATAAACCATACAAGAGTCATATATGATATTACTAGATTAATTTCTTACCTAAATGTAACACCACAAAATTTAGGAATAATTTTATTTTATCAATCAAAATGTATATCATTCACAAATATAAATATTTTGTTCTATTATATGATTTTATATTTAGTTGAAAAAAATTTATAAAAGATTTTTTTCAAGGTAACAAAAATTTATTCACTCTTAATATAATATTACAAAAATGGTACATAAAACCACATAATATAATATTACATATTATAGGTGTGACATACATTAAAATTTTATAAATTACAAAGTGAAAAAATAGAAAGTAATAATATGATTAAAATTAAGAGATCACTTGGATAATTTTTACCCTTGATAATCACCATTAGTAGAAATAAATCTACAATGAGAAATAACATCAAGAAAATATAGAGAGGGTATGAAAAGTTTGATTTAATAGGTAAGAATGGAATGAATTTATAGGGGTAATATAGATATTATAAAATGAGATATGGTCATTTTAAAAATTGAATTTGGAAATATGATCACTGAATATCATGTATCCTATAGGTATACTAAAGTTTTGTAATATAAGTAATTTTTTTGAAATAAAACAATTGAAAAATACTTTTCATTGAAATAAAAATATAATATTTAGTTTAAATATTTATTTATAAAAATATTTTTATACGCTACATATTATTGTTATTTAATTATGATATGATATGTTTATAAAATTTCATGAAATATTTTAATACCAATGGATTGATAAGATTATATTATAAGAATATAAATAAATAATTTTAATAGTATTTGGGGAATATTATTTAATATTAAATTAATGTTTTTCAAAGAACAATATTTTAAAATATTTTTTCATTTTTAATTAATAATTACTAAAGAATGATTTTAATTAAATATATTAATAATATATACAATATAATAATTTAGAATCTACAAAATATCTATTAGTAGACAAGTTATAAGAATAAATCCATTTTATGCTTAAAAATATACATTTCCAAAAATTAATTTTTTGTGATATGGGATCTATATTAATATTAATTTTTATCTATACTAGAAATTGGGTTTTGTAAAATATTTTCTTCCATATTTTAATCATGATATCTGAATTCTATTTTAAATAAATTTTCATTTCTAACAAAAAATAAGTTACGAAAATAAATATTACTTATCACGGTAAAAGTGTTATTTTTCAATGGATTTTTTATATAAAAACATGTTATTTTTTATTGAAATAAATTAAAATTCTCCATATTTGATTAATTTAATATTATTTTTAAACATATAAAAAATATTAAAACCCATTTATTTTATAATTTATAAGAAATAAGAATAAAAACACTCAATATATTAAAATAATTTTTTAGAGAAACTCTATTTTTCAATATTATATATTTTAATTTAAAAGTAAATTTTCAAATATTTAGAAATAAAATTAGATTAAAAAAAATTGAATTTTGGATTCATCATGGAGAAATTAGTCAGGAGTTTTTATCATATATTTTTATTAAAAAATAATTTCCATGGTAAAAATATAGTCAAGGTTAATTTGGATAAAATGGTTAATTGATAGTTGCTCAAAATTTGGTAAATTAACTTGAAAATTAAAACATACAGAATTAAAAATTTAAGGTGGGATATTCATAAAGATGTGAATCACAAAAATTTACTACCCTAACTCACCTACCTCTCATTAGATTTCATTTTACCCCTCACATAACTTTACATTCCAAGGAAATAACCCTATTTTCTACCTAAAAAAAGATCTCACTTATACCCTCTTCATGAAATATTTATCCTTAAAAATTACATTGAAATGATGAAAATATTACCTATTATATTATGATATTACATTTTTAAATTTATTAGTTACAATAATGTTTATTAAGTCTTACATTTCAAATAGATCATTCACGGGAAGAATCTAGTCCACATTGTGATTACAATCCACACCCTAACACTTTATTTACTATTTAATCTTCCCCAAAACTATTCTAAAAAGACTAATATATTGAAATAAATATAATTATTACACTAAAATTATATTATATTTTTTAATAATCATTTTCTACCTCCCACCCATCCGTTGGGAACTGAAAATGCCACTCATGTTATATGCTGACTACCACTTCTGTGAATGACATATTTCATTTTTATCACCTCCATACATGGATGAAAAAAATAACATATTTAACTAATAAAAATTTAAATTTATGAGATGAATAAGATTATATAAAGATAAATTATACACTCAATATTTAACGCATTAATAATATATTATCTTTTATTTTAAAAAAATTACCAAATCAAGTTCATCACTAATTTCATATTCATGAATTGTAACTAAAAATACCATGGAATAAAATTATAACTTTATAATTCATTATGGAAGATAAATTACACAAAAATAAATAATATATGAATTATTTACTTGGTATTAGAGTATATGGACCAACAATTAAATTATAATGTGGGTACAAAATAATCAAAGTTAAAAACAGTAAATAATAAAAATGAGAAATTACTAAACTATAAACGTATAATAAAGACCTATAATTTGAAATTATAAAAGGTAAAATATTTTAATAGTGTTATAAAATAAGTTATTATGATGGTTATTATATTGAATTTTATTTAATTTATCAAATAATTGTAAAAGTTTTTTTTTCAACATTCTTTTTTGTAGATTTACAATTCCTTCCCATGAATACCTTCTCGATGGATTGTTACCTCAATTATTATGATATTTATAAGGGGTTTTTAGATCAACCCGCCTTCATTGTGTTATAATTTTTATTATTTAAATTATTTCTTCTAATATTAATATGTTTCTCAATTTCATTACTTCGTATGACGTTACCTTTTTTATTTAATTAAATTTTCCCCTTTAATTAAACACTTCTTCTTTAATGTATTCATTTATTAATTTTTTTGGATTAATAATGATTTTCATAATTTCAAATAATTTATTTATATTCCATATCTAATATATTTATTTCCATAAATGTTTTCATTTATTATTTTAAAACCGAAATATGATTTATGTCATGTGAACTTCTTATTTAAATTTAATTATTTTCAAAAAGACATCTTAAAACCCTTTTTATGATGTGAGTTTCCATAGAGGAATTTTAAAATAGTCAAAATTATTTTACTTTCATGTTAATATATTTTATCTTTCACTCAACGTTAAATAGTTTTAATTTCATATCATTTAAATGTTTTTAATATTTTTTATTCATTTAAAATTAATGTTTTCTTGTCCACCTTTTAACCCTTGAAATTAATTTTTAATGTGGCTTAGGTGTTAATTTTTATAACTGTGTATAAGAGCTTTAATAAAAATAGTTTTTAGTCTATCTTCAATTTCCCTCTAAAAAGATAAATATTCTTTATCTATTAGTGTTATGTTCCATAAATTACAATGTAAATTATCTTATACTAAGTATTATTTTGCGGGACCAAACTCTAAATATTAATCAATCCTATTATTGATCCCTTCTTATATGGTAATGTTCAAATTTGATCTTCTTATAATGGTCTTTTCATCTATTTCAACATTAACAAAAGATTATTATGATTCACAAGGGATATGATCTAATTATACCATCCATCTTATTTTTATGGATGACTTTTGATCATGTCATTTTATTTATTAACTGGGGAAAATATTGACATCTTGTATGCTTGTTATTACAATAGGGATGTTTACTGATTACTAAGACATATTTATTATTTATAATATTTTTTATTAATTCCACCATATGTTGAATTAATTGGAATTAATTAGTGATTGGTGGTTCTGATGATTATATATCCCCAAAATGCATTGGTAGGTCTTACGAGACAAAAAAGATAGGGTATCTAGTGTATACCAGATTATGTATTAATAATGTATTGGAATAAGTCAATTATAATATGAACGATGCCTTGGAATAAGGCCTTGGTTAAAATATTTAGATGTAATGAAAAATGTATTCCATCAGTATGAAATCAGTTGTTATTATACATGTGATTATTTACTTTTCTTTGTTACTCATGGATATATTATGTGATTATATTATCAATTATATGAATTTTTTTATTATAATTTATTCCTCACTTATTACTTATGCCTTATTTATTATATGAGAGCTTCGATTCTGCACTACCATTTACTAATATTTTGAGCTAAGCCTTATTATGTATTACTTTTTACAAGGTTTTAAAGAAGGGTATTAAGTATGATATGTATATATGGGTACCATGTGGGGAGAATTTTGTGGGACATGTTGAACAATTATTATAATTTAAGGAACAATTTCTTTATGGTGAAAATTCCAATTAGGTGGGAAATATATAGGTTCTATTAATTTTTTTTCATAACTCTATAAAATTCTAAACCTAAGAGATCCTAGTTGTGTAAGTTACTAAATATTTTTTTTGATATTTTAATTATGGATGGTTGAATTTTTTTTTTAGTTTTTTTCAATGCTAGTATATATATAATTCTTTATTCACATCAGATCCAGGAGTGCAGGTTTAGGAAATCACAGTTAGTATCAAAGTATGGTTACAATAACATTAAAGGTTAGGAAGAGTATATGATCAATGTATAAATATCCAATATGATTGGTATGTGATTTTATTTTTAGTACATTTAGGTTATTATGGTAAAATATTAATATATTTTCAGAGTATACAAGATTAAGGTATATATTGATTGGAATGTGATTTTATTTTGTTTGGGGATAATAGTCAGAATGAAATTTGGGATGCATAGTATTCCATGAATTTTGAGTTTTGGATATAAAAATAATCACCTTGATTCAATTATTATTAGAAATGAGGACTAGAACACATTATCAGAAACCTTATAATTAAATATAAATTTAATAAAACATCTTAAAATTTTGGAAATTAAAGAGTGTGTGGCTTCCTAAAAATTTTACCCATATCCAGATATAAACAAGTGGTTTAAGGATTTGACACATATGTACCTAGTGTTAATAACCCCAAATAATTTTGGGTAGGTTTTAACCTGACCTCCACTCAGTGCATAACTAGTGGGCCTAGCTGCACACCTCGTTCAACACTCTAGAGGGTTATATTTTAGATAACTCACAAGACCATTAAAAAATATCATGAAGGATTTAAATTCAATTAAATAATGTAATAAAAAACTATTAAGGATAAATAGTTAAATGATTATAGGAAATCTAGGTTGAACAGAAGGATTTATATGTTGATATAGTTATATCATAGTTGAACCGAATGTATTAAAGATTAAAATAAAGGTTTAGTAGGACATAAAATCATAAGATTTAATTTTCATGTTCATAATATAAATTAATCTAATTTAATTGGAAAATATCATAACCATTTTGAATTTATTTTTTGATAGGAAACATGATCATAAAAATGAATTTGTGAAAGGTATGTCACTCAAAACTTCTAAAAAGTAGATTTTATCAAACAATTCCTAATAATATCTAAGATAGTTATATTCATATCTAATTAGAAATTATATCTTGATCCACGTGATTACATACCTTTAAATATTTTCATTTGTTGGTGATAATTATAAATCATGAGGGCATAATTTATTTATGGGGGATGTAACATCCCAAATTTTAGGAATCATTTTTTCCTTAAACATAATGTATGTCAATCAGAAATATAATTTTTTTCTATGAAAATATTATTTCATGAGTAGAAAATTATTCATAAAATATATGAATAAAACTAAAAAAACTAAATTCAATCATAAAATAATAGTACAAACATATCACATGAAATCTTGTATTTCATACAATGGATCATTACATATAACGAATGATTACATCCATAAAAATGCATCAATTAAAAAAGTTTAATAAATAGAAAAGAATAATATCTATAAAACTAAAAGATCTCTGATATCATATTAATCCTTTAGAATTACCATCAGTAGAACTAAAACTCCAATGATAAAGAACATCATAAAAGGGGAAAGCATGTTATGAAATATAAAATGAAATGGAATGAGAAGTGATATTTTAGATGCATGAATAGAATGAATGTATATGTTTGTAATACAACCATTATAAAGAGTTAAATGGTCATTGGAAATATGGTTTTTTAATAATAGTCATTGTACATATATTCATCAATTATTTATACTATTTTTGTGTATCGTCTATAAAAAATTTTAAATAATAAAATTTATAAACAATAAACAACGAAATAAAAATATAACATTTACTTATAATTTATTTTATGATTTATATTATTGTTTTTAAAGTATGATATTATAAATTTATTAAATTAGAAGAAATATTTTAAAAATAATGGATTGATAAAATTTAATTTTAAAAATATTAATAATTAATTTTAATTGTATTTGGAAGATATTATTTTGTATAAAAGTGATATTTTTTAAAGCACTATTTTTAAATTATTAATTATTTGTTATTAATATTTAATAAAGAATTATTTTGTTAAAATATATTGGAAATATAAAAAATCAAATGAATTTTATAGCTATACAAGAGTTATTACTTGGAATGTAATCAAAATAAATCCATTTTAAAATTAAAATATACAAATTTCAAAAAACATTAGGTGATATGCATGCTTATATTAAAATTGATTTTTTAAAACTCAAAAAATTAAATTTAAAAAAATTATTCTCATTTTTTGAATGTTTATATCCAAATTTAGTAATAATTTCATTTTCATTTGTAATATAATATTATGTTACCACGGTGAATGTTACTTTCCATGGTAAACCATTTATTTTTCAGGGTATCTTTTTAGAAAATTTGTTTAATATTTATCTAAATAAATATAATAGATTTATTTTTGAAGACTATAATATGATTCTAGACTTATAATAAAATATATTAATGCATATTTAATTATTTTTTGATGGAAAATAAGAATAAAAATACTCAATGTATAAATATTAAATTTTCTATAAAAATAATATTTATACATATTATGTTTTTTAAATTTAGTTTTATGATATTTAGAAATTGAATTAAATTAAATTGATTCCAAATTCAGATTCATGACATCGAAATTTTATTGGAATTTTCATCTTATATTTTTGGTAAAAAATAATTTCTTTTTAAAATATATTATCAGGGCTAATAAGGTTAAAAAGGTGTAGTTTAAAGTGGATCAATTTATTTTTAAATTTATTTGAAAAATAGAACATATAGAATAAATTTATTTATGGGGGAAGTTCATACCCACATGCGACAC
This sequence comes from Viscum album, assembly GCA_963277665.1. Taxonomy (NCBI): domain Eukaryota; kingdom Viridiplantae; phylum Streptophyta; class Magnoliopsida; order Santalales; family Viscaceae; genus Viscum; species Viscum album. Next base: position 4,462,195 of record OY728136.1, read on the forward strand.
TATGATTTCCACACCAAACTCTAGTGTGATTCCATCTTTACCCTTCACTTTACGTTAGTTTCCAAGGAAATGTCCAACTTTTTGACCTTGAAAAGTATCTCGATAAAAACCTCTTCAAGTCACATTGATTAGTCAAAGTTAAAATGAAATTATTTTTATTTGTCCTCTACTATAATCCTATTCAACATTTGGGCCCCCTAGTTAAAAGAATTTATACCGAGTCTTCAATTTCAAAGAGATCAATCACGAAAAGAATCAAGTCCTCAATATGAGCATTATCAACCCCCTAACCCATTATTCAATGTTTTTTTTTTCTATAAAACCAATTATAATGTAAAAACTAAAATTATAATATATTATTACAATTAAATTTGATATTTTTTATAGCTTTCTCCATATAAAACATCAAATTTATAAGAAAATGTGATTTTTATTGATAAAATATAAATATTTAAGTATAATTATTAAAAAAAATTTCATTGAACTAGGGAGAATGAATCTCATTAAATGATTTATGAATTTTTCGTATATATAAAATAAATTCTAGTTTCAATATAAATTAAATTCAGTTATATTACCAAAAAATCACTAATGAAGATCAATTATTGTTTAGAATTAAATTTTTCCAAAATTTATCTTTTTTATGATACAAATAAAATTTCTAGAAACATCTGATTGGTGATAAATTACTGTTATATTAATAAAATTTTAACACTATTTTATTAGGTAAATTATATGAAATATTAATAATAAAATTTAATATTTACAAATTTCATGTTCTAATTAAAACGAAGTTTCAATTATATTTTATTATTTAATTCAAAAAGTAAATTTAGAATTTTTGGAACTTGAAATTAAATAAATGAACTATATTTCAAAATTCCACATAATAAATTTGAGTAATTATGAATTTTTTATCTTTTTTTGAAAAGTCCAATTTTTAGTCTTTACATTTGTTTTTCTTGAGACTTGTTAGTTGTATGATTTTACCGTTATATAAGAATGTCCTAGAAATTTAAAAAACACTATAATTAATAAAAAATGAATTATATTAACAGAATCATTCATTAAAAAATATTATTTTAACTTATAAAACCTTTTTAAAACATTTTTATAACGAATTAAAATGTTAATTTAATATAAAAAATGGTTTTATTCTTTTCTTTGAATCATGTTTTCTTAATGGAGATTCGGTTTTAGATTTCCTTGTAAGAATAATATCCTTAATTTTTGTTATAATAAAACAAATTATGTCATTGAAATCAGTATCTAGGATTACTTTACTATATATATATATATTTCAATCTGAAAAATTGTATTTCTTCAAAAACTATTTTTATGTGATTAAGTGTATTTATATTAAAACTATCTTTTAACACCACTAAAAATCATATTTTATAAAATGAATTCCAAATCTGAAATTTTAATTATAAAATTAGGTAAAAGGGTATGCCTTAATATTTTTACTTAAAATCCATTATGATGATTAGAAATAAATTACCAAGATAAAAGTAAATGAGAGTAAAATAAAAATAGTTAATACAATTATGCCTAAAAAACATAATGTCCTATTAAAAATGAGTCATTGAAGGGATTTTCAATCCACACTCGTTTTCCCCTAATATTTTTTCAAAAATTTTCCTTTTTTGTTGAATAATTACTTTACATTATTGAGAATGTTTGGTCCACTCCCAAAACAACCCTTCCCTTAACTTATAAAAGTCGAAAATCTTACCCACGTAAAAAAATTGACTTAGAATTTACTGTTGAAAATATTACAATTTTATCCTCCTATAATTCTATCTTATATTCAAAGGATTCTATTTAACATTAGTTATAATAATGCCTTCACTTCCAAGGATACATCCAAGGAAAATTTAGGCCCCCAAAGTGAGTATTATCAACTACCTAGTTTTTATTCATCATTATATCCTATAAAATTTATTCTAAAAAATATATTAAATTATAATAGTACCATTTATATAATTTAATGTTATTATATTATGTTTATTTTTACAGTTTGTTCATATATCCCATCAATTATATAAAAAATGGTTTTCCGTTCATTGTGCGGACTTCCATCTCCATGACGCAACATGTTTTGTTTTCCTTATAAGGATGGTATTACAGGATAAATATGTTTTTAGGATTTAATTTATTTTTTGGTGTGACAAATTAAATAAAATATTAATTATATTATTAATAATCGATCAGCATGAATATAATCATTTACAATAATATTACAAAGAGGATACTATTTTATTCAAAATGTGTAATTTTTTAATATGCATTATTTATTATTATAATTACATATAATTATGATATATCACACTAATAAACTCTAAATATGATCATTATGATCCTCATGTAATGGTATTACAACTAAACCATCTTGTAATCATCTACTAATCATGGTAGGTTTTTGTTTGAATCATTTTAACCCTCATACATGAACAATACTATAAATTTATCTAATGGATTAATATGTGAACTTATTTACTAGTATAATATGATATTAATATTCAAATAATTTTTTATTTGGTTCTAGATATATTATATCAAAATGCAATTCATTAATTAAGAAAACAACATTTGATCTAAAAAAATCACCAAAACATGCTTCTAATCAATTTCATCATCATGTATATAGACTAAGACACTCATGAATAGAGTTTAAAAAATTACGAATAAATATAAATCATAAATAATATTAGTTTTAATTTTCTAGTAATAACAAACATTCAAATAAGAATGATCACAGACACCACCATTATTAAACTAGTATAGACGATCAAATATTTAAATGCTAGATGTAAAAAATAGATAGAATTTATATAAGGAATAGATATTAATGAATTATATAAATAAAAATGGATATGTGTAAGGTCGTGAATTAATTTTTTATGATATATATTTTTGTGATACATGAGTTTAAATTATATTTGTGGAATTCAGTATAAGATGTAAGGGTTTCAGTCTCAATTTCCGTCTTTAAGACCTGTTTGTGTTATATGATTTATTTTAATTTATATGGACTAATTATCAAAAAAATTAAATATATATATCAGGATTATATTATATTTCTTTATATTAGAAGTCCCATTTCATTTTAAATTTATTATGGGGTTTTTGATTCAATGTTCCAAAGGTTATAAGGGTTTCTGTATCAAATTCTCCTTTTTTGGGTCTTGTTTGGTATTAGGCCCATAATTTTAGTTATGTGGTGTACATATTTACTATTTGAGATATAATTTAATGAATTATCTTATAATAATTCTATTTTAATTTTAATTATAAACCCTATATTTAAAGGGGTTCTTATTCAAAAGTTTCTTAAATTCGTAAGGGTTTTCTTGGCCTCAATTATGATTCTTTGAGACATAATACATTTTGTGAATGATATTTTTTTAAACAGTGTATTCAATATATAGGGAAATATTTTTATCACAATAATTATATTTCATGGATTTAATAGAAAAATATTTCTACCTTATTCATGTGGCTATTAATTAATTTGTTTCCCTTATATTACGGTTTTTGGGTAACTCAACTATTATTCATCATGTTATGATCATTATTTGAGATTAGTTCTTATCAGTTGGGAATATTATACCCTATTGATTGTATAATTTGGTATTGTATCATTTTTTTATTATATATGTTTTTATGAAATAGATGCTGGAAAATATTTCTCAATTTAAGGGATTTGTTCTTTTTAAACCATCAACTTATTTTATTCAGATGGATCATGATCATGTTATTCCTGTATTGAATCAACTATATACTCATTTCTATATTCAGTGTGAACAGAATTTTTTACATAACTTATATTGGATTATATTAACTTATAAATAATTTTATTCAATTGAATTGGAGAAAAATATTTTCATCCCAATTCATATGATTATATGAAAGTTAACTATGTATTGTTTAATAGTCCACCTTATTCCTCTTGATGGGTTATGATCATTTTATCCATATTATTATATTGGTAAAATTATTGTCCTTAAAAAAATTATTATTGGAATGTTTAATATTTATATATTTACAATTCACCGTATTTATCTAAATGAGTTATTATCATGTCATCATTTTTTTGTTATATTGAAAATTAATGACATTTGAAAATTTTCATTATCTAGATAACTACATTTTTATTCAATAAAAGGTTCTTTAGGAAATAGAAATAATGGTATTTTTTACTATTATGGTGAAAAAATTTGAACTTAAAAAGTTATGTATGGTGACCAATGAGTTACTATCTATAGGCATCAGAAAATAAAGGGGTTCCAACCATAAACATTGGGAATGAAGCTTCTTCATGTAGTGGAAGATTCTCTAGAGGATGTTGATGAAGTTCCAATGGATATGAGGGGTACTATCACTATAGAAACATCTTTATTATATTTAATAATTGATACTAGTGCATCTCATTCATTTTTATAAATTCATATTTTTAACCCACTTAATCATCCTATAGATATTTTATCTTATGTGATGGATATTACTACACCCCTTGGAATGAAGAGTGAGAAGTGTATCCGTTGTCATACTTATGTTTTCTCTTCATTAGAGATTGATATTTTCTGATATTTTCTATTTCTTAGCATAACACTTCTTGATTTTATTTTTGGGATGGATTGTATCATTACTAATAAGGCCCAAATTGACATCTTTATTTGATGGTTCTCCCTTACTACGTATGATGGGGTGTGTCGTATCATTCATGGATAATGGGACCTGATTTTGAGTAGAGTTAGACCTTCTTATCTAGAGTTGTGGAAGGTAATATCATCATTTAATTTTTATCTGGAGTGAATATCCCTATGTGAAGATCTCCATCCCGTTTCCATCGAGTTTCCGGACATGTGTCCTTGTAATTTCTCTGGTTTACCACTAGAAAAAGAGATAGATTTATATAGTGATATTGTGAATGGTACTCAACCAGTATCTATTCCTTCATACTATATGGAACTAGCTAAAATTAAAGAGTTAAATGATCATTTGGATGGATTTATTGAGGAAGGATTTACACACTTGAGTGTGTTACCTTGGGCGACACCTGCTCTCTTTTCTATGAATGTTTTTGGAACACTTCACCTATGTGTTAATTAACGACAACTAATCCAAGATACGATAAAGAAAAAAAATTATTTCCATGGTTTTATGATCTATATTACTAGTTTGAATTGATTATGTGGTCCCGAAAACATGATCTTTGATCGGGTTATCCCTAGTTGGGAATAAAATAACATGACACTCAGAAATAACCTAATGGAGTAGGTATGGCCATTCTGAGTATCTTTTATTACAATTTTTTATAACCAATGATCCTATAGTCCTTTTGGATTTGATGAACATGGTCTTCCATGAGTATATTGATACATTAATATTGGACTTTTTGAATGACATGTTAGTTTACTCTATGTTTTAGGAGGATCATGTCCATTATCTAAGAGTAGTTCTGGAATTTTTATGAAATCACCAACTTTATTCCATTCAATATAAATGTGATTTCCAGATTAAGTTAGTGATGTAATTTGGCAACATGGTCTCCAAAGATGGTATTTTAGTTGATCCTAAGAATTTGAAAGCTGTAATTAAATGGGAGCAGCCATGTAATGTTTTTGAGATTACTATATTCTTGTATTAAGTGTGCTATTATCGTTAGTTTTTTTAAGAATTTATGAAACTAGGATTCTTATAAATTCACTCTCACTCAAAAAAAGTGAAGGTTTCTTGGGATGATAAATGTCAGAGTAATTTTTCCGAGATAACATTTATTTTAACTTTTCCATCAATTTTGACTCTTCCATAGGTTTGGTAGGGCTATGTTTTCTTCTGTGAGACATCAGTTTTGGGTTTAGGCTTTGTTATTATATATGTTCACCATATGGCAGGATACGGATCTTGATAAATTATGAAACATGAGAAAAATTATCCAATACATGACCTTAAACTCAGAACCATGATGCGTTCACTTAAGAGTTTGCTGCATTAACTATTTGGAGAATGGATTACTATGTATTCCAACCACAAAATCTTGAGTTATATCTTCTCCAAAAAATATTTGAATATCTATCAGATTTATAGGATTTTTTACCTACAATATTTTAATTTCAAAATCACTTATAACATTGGGAAATGGAATTTAAAATTATTTGAGTAAGAACTCCTGATCCAGGACATGAAAGAATCATTGAAAGGGTTAATAATGATGGACATTTTTGCCCAGTGGAATTTAGGATTTTAAGAAATAGGGCCCATATTTTTCTTGTATTGTTTTCAATTTACCTCTTCTTCTTTCAAGATGATTATTTAAGAACATATTTTTAAGGATGAATTCCATATCACTAAAGACTCTCTTTATGGTGGATAGACTGTTGGTGAGTGGTCATTCTCCAAAGATGGAATTCTATGTTTTTCGAATCGATTCATTGTACCTTTTTCAAAGAGAACGGCTGTAATGGAGGATTATTATAATTCCCAATTGGATTTTCACCTAATAACCACAAATATTTTTTTTGATATATGGTTTCTGTTCAAGTGGCTTGGTATGAGACATGATATTTCTGATTTTCTCTCTCAATATTATACTTTAAAAAATGTTAGGTATGAACACCAAAGGCCTTTGAGTATTCCTTTCCCACATCTAGTGATGAATTGGAAGTAGGAAAAGATCTTTATGTACATTGTGGTTGAGTTTCCTCATACCCATAAAAAGAATAATGTGATATGGGTATTTCTCAATAAGCTAACCAAATTTTATCACTTTACGCCAATTCACGATACAACTAAATTTAAGGAGTTGAGAAATCACTATGGGAAAGAGATTTTTCATTTCATGGATTTGCAACTATTGTAAACCCCTATAGAGATCCTTGTTTTGTTCTCTCTTATAGAGTGTCCTCTAACTGACATTGGGTTATTTTTTTCATTTGAGTACGATAGTCCATTCATAGACAAATTCCTAGACAAAGAGGGATATATAGATTATTGAGGACACGCTTCATGAATGTGTCCTCAATTTTCATGGAGCCTGTGATGACCATTTGGGACTGGTTGAGTTCTCTTATAACAATAATTAGAATTCCACAATCAGAATGTCCTCTTTTGAGGCCTTCCATGACTAGACTGGTAGATTGTTTTTGTGTGGTTAGAGATAAGTGAAAGTTCCTTGGTTGGACCATGTTTTTTCTATGAATCATGTTAAAATAATATTTTTATTTTTCATATACAATTTATGGAATAGAGAAGATTTAAATCTTATTATTATCATCATCACAAACCATTTTTGTTTTCAGTTGGTGAACTGGTGTTATTCATATTTTCACCCCATTTCGCTCATCAATGTATTGGGAGGATAAAGAAGCTTACTACTCTTTTGTGAGAACTTTTGAGGTTTTTGAGAAAGTGGGATAAGTGTATTACCATTTATAACATTATATATAGTTGGGGTTGATACAGTACATGTTCCATGTATCTCATCTAAATAAGAATATTTCTGATCCATCTCATGTTTTGAGATATATTCATCTTTATTTTGAGCATTATTTATCAATGAATATGCATCTAGTCAAGATTTTTGATTTTGAGACAAAGGTACTACATGAGATGATGATTCATCTAGTCTATGTGCTATAGAATCATGTTTATGATGCACATGAGACTTGGGACAAAATATTTTTATAGAGGGTAGTTTTTCTTATACCGTTATGCTTTAAGGTAAGCCTCATGTTTTAGTTTTTGGTTTTTGGGAATTTGTATAGAAACTTGCATGTTTTCTGTCTATTGGGTGATTTCACACCATGTAACGTTAACTAGGAAAAATCCATGAAACTGGGGCACAACCTGATAGTAGTACACATGGTGTATAGTTTATATGATGTGAAATGGATAAAATCAGATTTTTATAAAAAATAGATTCATTTTTTAGTGTAAATGACCCTTGAGTATTTCAAATTATGTAATGGGAATACACAACATGTAAATCTCATAACCTATAGTTTTTTTGGATCGAGATGGATAAAATATTTTTCATGACACTATAAACCATAAATATATTGACATAAAGTCATCCATAGGTAATTTTTGACATATGTAATCCCTCTAGATCATTTGTACAACAACTGATCATCGTGTTGATTGTGGTGGATCTCTCCGAGTAAGCAGTCTTCGTATCTCTTCCCTTCTCTATTTCATTACTCCTTTGAGTTTGATAGATCCTGTTGGGATTAATGGATCTAAAAACTATGTTTTTGATCCTTGATTCTAGGTTGTGTCACTATAAATTCCATGACTTCATCATTTATTGACATGTCCCATTAGAGGTGTTGATTTCAATGATTAAAGGTAGGTGGCTTCGTTTGTGTCTATCCACTTGATTACACATTGGTATTCTTGTAGTTTGAAATTCATTTAATTTTTTAAAAAAACCAATTTGATTATAATTACAATTTTAATTTTATATGGGTTTTATTTTGGGATGAAAACCCCAATTACATTAGAATTATAATTTGGGGAATATTTTATAATTGATGGAGTTTATCAATTTATTTGAGGATTGTTTTTGGAAAAGTGAATTAAATTTAAATGACAATAACCTATGATTGGTTTTGCATCAAAATGGAATGAAATGTTAAAAAAACCATGATTTGGTTTTGAAATTTATTTGTAATATTGAAATAGAAAAATTTGGAAATTTAAATTTAAATGATGATTTGATTGGAAATGAGGTAATTTTCCAATTCTTGATTGAATGATTGAGAACATGTGATCTTGTTTAGTTAGTGGGTTATTTGGGACATGCATGCCTATATGATTATTCCCTATCAATAGATTGATGATGAGAACTCTAAAAAACCATATCTAGGAAGATCTTATCCCTAATGGTATGTTTATGAGTCCTATTAATCCTAAACACAAGGGACATGTGAAAACATACTTTACATATCACTAATATGAGATGTGTTTGGATCCTATAACTTGAAACTACCTTACCAAAATAAATATGACCATGGTGATTTTTGTGATTGTTTTGAAAAGTATTCCATTGATTATATACGTTTTTTCTTCATGATATAATATTAAATTAAAATATTTTATATAAAATGTTTATTTGATCCATCGTTTGAATTTTTTCCATCATTTGAAAATGAAACCATATTTTTTTAAATAATTAAATGTATATTCATGAACAGTTTAATTTAAATTGAAATAATTATTTGGTTTATTATTATTTTATATTCTTTAGGAATAATTGGTGAGACCTTACTAAGATTAATATCTCACACCCAACCTTTTCCTTCGGGTATTTGAGGATTTTCTTCTACCTGGTTTGAGTAAGGAGAAATCACCTATTGGAGGGGGAGGATATTCACAATCCTTTGGGCTTAGGGTGATTATTAAATTAATATTTCTGAGGTTATTTTATTATTTATTGAGTAATTTTATGATTTACTATTTTTTATTTTTAAATCCTATTTGGTTTATGGTACTTTCTCCCAATAGAGTTTTGAGCATACTTTCTTTTTTATTTTATCTTCTGTTGTTTTTGCAAAAAATTTGTTCTCTATTATATATTTTACGATGCCATGTCCTAGTCACCAACCCATGGGGATTCAAAATAACCTTCATTCTATATCATTACCATCATGGGTATCTATATTTGAGGGTATCCAAGATGATTCTTGACATCTGATGTTATGATTGTGACAATGAAACCCTAGTGAAGAAAGAAAGATGATGACATTGATTTTTACAATAAAATAGACAATATGAAAAGAATAATTAAAAAACAAGATGATAATGAGAGGTATGACGTGTAAAAGGATCTCTTATGATATAATATGAAATAAATCACATTGTCTTCTACTCAAATTCTCAATATGATTAGGTTTTTCATTGACTTGGAGAGACTGGGATTGTTTCTCAGGCTTGAACTATCCATGGAATTCATTCAATAATAGTTATCAGAAATGTTCTAATTGTTTACTGTGAATTATATTTTAAATGAGTTTAATATTTTATACCCTATATCCTTAATATTGTGAAGATTTTTGAGTAGTGTCCTCCAAGTTGATTTTAAAAGTTAATCAAGGGAGGGGTGAATTCAGATGACAAAAAATCTATCAATCGAAATTCCCTTCTTATAATTATGTTATATTGTATTAATAACATAAATATCCCATATAGAACACAATACGAACATTATAAATGAATAATGAATAAAATAAGAGGTATTTTTATAAGTTAAAGAACCTATACCAATGAAATAGTTACATGAAATTTTGAATAGTAATGTGATCCCTAAGAATAGTAAACCAGAAAATAGAATATTAACCTCACCTATGAAAGTATAAATAAAAGTTAGAAATATTATAAATAAAAATAGGATATAATTATATCATAGTATAAGTAAATTAATGTTTCAGAAATTATTAATTAAATGTTAATATTTTTATAAAACCAAAGTGTTTATTATCAATTTTATAATTATTATTTTTTAAATAAATTTATTTACATAAAATTTATTCATAAAATATTATTTTTTTCTTATGATTAAAAGACAACTTGATTATAACTTGATTAATTTTTAAAATTGTTATAAAATTAGTTATAATTTTAAAATTTGAATATTCCAAGTAAATGATCATTTATTTAAAATTTAAAATTTTCATATTTAGAAAATTATTTTCAAAAAATAGAGTTCAGTTTTGAATTATATATTTCGAAAAATTGTTATGCTAAATTTTTGGTATTTTTCAGAAACAGTTTATTTTTTTGTGAATTGTAAAAATATGATAATTTACGATATATATACATTATAAGTAAAATAAACTATTCCATGAGTCATATCTGATGTAATAACCACAGTCTCAAACTATAATTAATTCTTTTAATATATTTAGTGATAATTCTCTAATTATTCATTATCTTGAGGAAAAATTTTAATAGTTTACTGTCGGCTATTCCCATGCATGCAATGGCCTCCACTAATGTAACAAAAGGAGTTATCAGGTATATTAATAGGATAATGGAAGGCTTCGTGTGGGATGATTTTTTTGAAGGGAAACGCCACTGCATTTCATGGGAAATATTGTCAATGCCCATCCAAAAAGGGGGAGTTGATGTGAGGAGCGTTAATTCCATGCTGCACTGCATGTATTCTAAGATGGCATGGGAAGTCATCGAAGGGAATACCCTATGGGGGAAATCCATGTCCCACAGCTGGGTGGGGGATGAGTAGAACGCTGGCAGTACTGCATCCCCACTCTAGTCCAGGATCTACCCACTCATCAACACCCTGAAGCAGAAATCCCACTGGATAGTGGGGGATAGAATGCTTCTCTTCTGGAGGCATAACTGGGATGGCACTGTTCTTGGATTTCCAGGCTTCCCGGCCCCCTTTATTTCCTTAAAAGAAGCAAGCATCCACCCCTATTTTATCAAATCAGTGCTAGAATCATACCAGTAGGAGATCCTTTGTTCGATTGTTATGAACTCAGACCCTAACACCTGCATTTTTACTGAATCCTCCTCATGGAGATTCTCTACCAAGGAGTACCGCAGGCTATCGGCTTCGCATGAACCTCATGATACCTTGAACACCACTGCTTGGTACAAGAATATCCCCTCCAAATACAATTTTATAATATGGAGGATCTAAAATAGTGTTGTGGTTATGGATGAAAAAGTCAAGAGGGCAGGGTTTCGTCTGGCCTCTAGATGCCACTGCTGTCGCAACCAGTGGGAAGAGAGCACGATTCATTTGTTCTTTAAAAGCGAGTCGGCCCACAGAGTATGGTATGTCTTTGTAACCCTCACAAATTTATCCTTTTTCACGCAAGGTGGTACTTCATTTATAGACAATTGGTTCCACGGGATGAACCTTATGGACATGGAAAAGATGGCACAGTCGATTATTTTCAGTGCGGGGTGTTGGAGCCTGTGGCAAGCGAGGAACCAAGCCCGCTTCGAAGGTTTCACATCCACTGGGAGGTCCATTATCGTGAGAATGCAGAACCTACTATTGGACATGGTCTCGTTCATCCAAAACATGTGACAGGCTCCCTCGTTGAAGATGCTGCAGGTCGGTGATAATCTGGCTATTTATTCCTGTAATAGGAGTCAGGGGCAATGGATTTGCTGCTGCCCTCTTGCCTCAGGCAAAAAGCTCAACTCTGATGGATCTTATTTGCTGGGTAATATGAGAGGAGGGGGAGTGGTGTGGGACACATGCAGTAGAGTGGTGGTGGAATTTAATGATTTCTATGGGAAGGGCACCCCGCTTCAGGAAGAGGCCAGAGCTATGCTTCTAGGGATCTCCCTTTGAAAACAAAGGAAAATTGTGATCACCCATGCTGAGACTGATTCTTTAATTCTTCACAATTCACTGACTGGTAAAGAAAATAAATCCTAGTCACTGTCCTACATAGTTAGGAAATCCCATACCCTCATCCACAATGTCAGGGTGACCCACACATGGCGGGAGGGGAACAGAGTTGAGGAACACCTTCAGAAACATGCGAGCCCAGGCTTCGACATCACCTACTGCCCTTCGATCAATTTCCTAAAACCCAAAGGGGTTAATTTGATAAGAGGATATGATCTTGGTTTAAATTACATTAGACCACCCTAGGCCCCATTTTCCAAGTTTATTGTTGGTTGTATACTGCTTTGTTTCCTATTCATTTTTTCTACTAGTTCCCATGTTTCTTCTTGAATAAAAAAGTTGACGTTATGATGAGAAAGAAATGTGAAGATTTTTTTTTGCAAAATTAATGAAGGGATTAATGAATGCCCTAATTTTCAATAAAGAATCTAGAAATTTTTTGTTCATAATATATTGTGATGGATCAATGATGGGAATTTGTTATGTACAAATAAAAAAGGAAAATTTCTTTGCCTATTCATCTAGGTAGTTAATGAACCATGAACAAAACTATCAAACCCATGAATTTGAGATGGCAGCTATAATATTTACTTTCAGTTATAGAGACATTATCTATTTGGTGAAGTGTGTAAGATATATATGGATCATTAGAGCTTGAAATTTATATTTTCATAGAAAAAACTCAACCCATGGAAATGGATATGGATTGAGATACTCTAGGGACATGATTTATCAATACACTACTATCCCTAGGAAGGAAAAAATGTATCATATTATTTTAGATTGAAATTTCATGGAGTCTGAGACAAGATGATGATAAAAAGATATCATATATTAATGGTTTTTGTAAATAAGTATCATAGAATCATTAAAGAAGGGGAGAAATCAATAATTTTTAGAATTATCAGTAAACCATATATGTTGTGAAAGATACAAATTTCACAACCTTATGATGAGAATATAAAAAATAAAATTAAACTCGTAAAAGAGGTAAAATCGATATACTTTATTTATCAAAATAGAATTATAAAATTTTGATAGCAACTGTGTGTCTCATATATAATTGATATTAATAATGATTTATTAGATGATTCTAATAGATATAATTTCTCTATAAACCCTAGTAGTGAGAAGATGTATAAATATCTGAAAGAACAATTTTCTTGGGATAATATGAATTGATGGATTGTTGGTTACATGTCAGGATATTTGGTTTTCCAATCGGTGAAGGATAAAAGACAATATCATATAGGATTCATGAAAACTATTTATATTACTGTGTGAAAATGGGACGAAATTACCATGTATTCATTCACTATATTACCAAATATTCCATGAAGGAATGAAGTAATATGGGTTATTGTAGATTTCCTCACTGAATCTGCACATTTCTTTGCTATATGGAAAGATTTACCATTGTAGTTACTTGAGTAGATTTATATTAATGAAATTATAAGACTTCATTGTCTATATATTTAAATTTTGTCTGATCTTGATTCATGATTTAAATCAAAATTATATAGCATTATTTAGAAGGCACATGATACTAAGATTCATTTGAGTACCTCTTATCATACTCAAACCAATTGACATTCCTAAAAGAATATTTAATCATTAAAATATCATTGAGGTAATGATCTCTTCACTTTCAGGGTATATGGAATTTTTATTTACCTTCAGTAGAGTTCTTCAATAACAATTGATTCCATTAAAGTATTAAAATGGTTCTGTATGAATCATTATATGGAAATATATTCCACACTCTAATTTTTTGGGATGAAGTTGGTTAAAGGAGTCTTGTAGGACCATAACATTTTGAGGACTCAAGAAAAAAGTAAATACTATTCAAATATATATTAAAAACTCAAAGTAGTTAGAAGATATATGGAAATAACCATAGGATTTATTTGGAATTTTATGTGGGTGATCATGTTTTTTTAAAGGCATCACTATGGAAGAGTGTTATAATATCACGAACCTGCCCAAGTCGACCCTGAACCGGTCAGCCAGGACAGCCCGCGACATGTCCTAAGAAGTGTTACCAATCCTCCCAGGATGGTCAAAATCACATAGGGAATCAATAGAGTACAAAAGGGAATGATTTATCCCAAATATAAACAATCAATCAAACAACAGAAAGAAATGGATAGCCTATATTACATTTACATAAAAATTGAACTAAACATTATTTGTATAAGAAACTAAAATTAGAAAAAACCCTATAACTCAAATGAAGAAACTTTATAACCAAATAACTCCATGTGACCACTATAGTCACTCTCCAACACAACAATCACACATATTCTAAGGTGATCAAACTCAAGATGAAACCTGCACAAGGGCTAAAAATAGAAGAAGACTATAGGCACGAGCATTAAAACATAGTAAGTTTGACCGATATTCTATTCCCAATGCACATCCTTTAAAATAAAAGAAACATAAATTTCAAGTTTTAAATACAATATAGAAAGGTATGTCTTCTAAATTAGGTCCCATTATATAAAAAAATTAAAAGAAAAAAAACATGAATGTTTTATAAAAAAGAATGAAAATAACATTTTTCAAAGAGGTGCAACTTCAAAATGAAACTAGTTTTCAAGAGGGATATTTTAAAGAATGTATAATTTTAAATAAATCACACACACTACTTAATTTTACCAAATAAAAACACTATATGCCAATGGTGAGTACAAAATAAAAAATGAGTAGAAGTCACGAGAACACCCCTAGGCACTAGTTAGTTTTGAGCCCCATGTACCTCATATCTCGGTGAAAGTAACTATAACAAATATCCATTCTCGTTCACATGATCCAGTAGTAGGGAGAATAAAAATAACCTAGTTTTCCCCCAAAATCATCATGATCATAGTTTAGTTAGTGTTTTCATCGTCAAAATTACTACATCAAACAGGGGCCAAACCCCACGACATAACTAGTATACTAGTACACGTACGCCCACTGAGATACCCAGGATTCCCTTTAGTGTTCAATAAAGGTACACATATTATCAAATACACATTTGAAATCAAAATTATATTCCAAAACCATAAACAAAAAAAAACCCACAATCTTTCTTTAACTTTATTTCAAGAATCAATAAACCGCTACAAAAATTCACAAAATAACTTTAAGGAGTGTATTGAGGCTTTGCACATAAAACTCATTCAAAAACACTATTTCAAGTATAAAAACACTACAAAACCGTACCCAACCATATTTTTCATCCCTAAAAACATTTAATAATATAATTTAATGGACTATAAAACAACCCCAATTGACACAACATGTTATATTCATTTAAAACACTCATTCATCATTTTTTTGGAAGGTCAAAAAGTCCTTTAAAAATTTTCTCAAAACTAAAATTTGAAAAAGTTATGCATTTAAATTTTATTAAAAATACATATAAACACCACTTAAATTATCAAACAATAATCATAAATACCTTAAAACACTTAGGTTAGAAATTCAAAACACAACCATTTTCATAAGGATGAGAAACGATCCATTTTCCGGCAACTCAGGCCAAAAAATGTGGTAAACCAAAACATATTTGTTTGTAAAACCAAATACAAATTGGAAATCCATAATAGGATCCCAAAATAATTTTTCCATGATTTCAATGTATTTATAAATTCAAAAAAATCATTTTTAATTTCAGTAGACACCTAAAAGCCAACATGGAAATTTACCGAACACATGGAATGCACTCTTTAAAAAAATATTACTTTAAGCACTTAAAAAGGGATAAAATTCCATATTCATGCCATAAATTTATAAAATATACTAAAAAATATTCAAAATACCATTAAACAAGTGTGAAATATCATGTAATAATTTATTAAACTAGAGGAGTGCACATTTATACCAAAACAACTCTATTTTTATCAAAATAAGGCATCAAACAACATTTGCGAACAAAAAAAATAAAACCAATGTTTCATAGCAGCACATATCCTATAAATATGGTTATAAAAGATTGATAATGATGAAACATAAATGATAAAGTCTTGTGAATGGGATATCATACCTCAAATCTGTGGCGGAAAGGAAACACACAACCGAAATCACCTACTGTAGGTCCCAACACTCTAGGCCTATGAAGATCCACCATAAACGAACCAAAAACCCATAATAAATCATTCCAAAATATTGGCAAAGGTTTATCATGACCAGGGGATAAGAGGGAACCAAACTAAAATTGAAGGAGAAGGAAACTGGAGATGAATGGAGAGGGAATCTCATCTTTGAAACTAAATGAATCATCCTATTACCTTATATCTGAACCCATAGAGACAAGGTAATTGTATGTAACTTCTTGGAGATTCTCCGTAGGTATGGAAGAACTATGAAAATTTAATTTGGGGTAAAAAGTGTGAAAGATAAAGGATTTATTAAATATACATTTTACCTTATAAAATATGAACGATTTCAAGAATCTTATGATTTTTCTCCCTAATACTTAGCTAAGATAAGATCCAGAGAGTGAAAATAGATAATGGGGGTGCGCCTAGTTTTCTTGGGCTTGAGTGGGAGGTGGAATCACCGAAAAGTGTAAAGAAATAAAAATTATATAAAAGAAACAATTTAATTTTTTTTAAAATTTGGAAATGGGCGCACGGGCTGGCCCAATACCATAATAGATAACCCAAATTCCCCATGCTTATTAATTCTTAATGAGTCCAAAATGACATGTAGGCTTGAATATATTAGGGGAGGCCAAATTGGATGTGGACTGAGTAAAAAATTTTAAAAAATTAAATATTTATAAAGTAATAAAAATATGTTTTTAAAACTAGAACTGGGCTCACGGTTTGGCCCAAATCATTATGTAACCCCCCTTTCTACAAAAAAATACCCAAAAAAGAGTTTTGGCACCCAAAGATGGATGAATAAAAACAGATGAAACTTAAAAACACAACATTAATCTTACCCAGGACCCATGAAAAGGATCAGGATTTCCAATGAACTCGATCAAAACAAAGACATGAAAAAATTGGTGTGATAATAATCCCCACCATTAAAGCTTTACACCCTCGGAAAGACATAGCACTTTCCAGCTGAAAGATCAACACCGAAGGATTTATTATCAATATGATCCAGCCTCTCAAGCTAAGGAAATATCATTCACAATTAAAATAACTTAAGCCTCTTACCTCAAACAAAACACCAACTCATTACCAGCTCTTGAGAATCAAACGATGGATCGAGTCACAAACTCCACAACCCAATTAAGAACAAGATTGTTAAGCATTCTCCACAGAAACAAAAAGACCACCCAAAAAAAAGAGAAATCACAAAAACCAAATATTCTAGGGGAGTATATAATGGAAACCCTACCATTAAGAAACAATTTTCACTAGATAAGTTCTTAGGATAAAAATCCATGAGACCCATGGTGGGTCTATCCAAAATTAGAATCCAACTTGCAACAAAAAAAATTCAACATGAACTACAATTGGGCCTCACTCACACTAGCCCACAAGAATTCTCCTACAACAACCTACCAACCCATGTTGAGAGGAACACAACATGAACATTTAATCTACCTACTCTCAAATAGAGGTAGTGAGAAATGGGCTAACACTCTTTGCACTGATCCAAACCCCCAAAAATTAAGGAGGGGAGGGAAGGGGACCCAATCATTGGGCCATTGAAACCAAAAAGGAAACAAAGGAACTACCTCAATAAAATGGTAGAGGTATGAAGTTATCCATATTACCCCAAATCCTAGGACTCCGGACTAAGAGCCAAATTCACTCCAAAACCTATGGCTATAATTCTGATGGATGAAGCATCTCTTGACATGCTGTTAGGCATCGATAATCCCCAACATGTACTCCATCCCATAGTTCCACACAGTACCACATAACACTACCAGGAAGAAACAACAGATCAAGAGACACTATGAAATTATTTTCCTCAACAACGTATTTTTACTTAAACAAGAACATGGAGATAAACAAAACTATTTTTTCTCACACTGAACGAGGTGCAGAATGAACATGGCACACAAAAAATCCCACTAAACATCACTGAGAACAACTACAACAACCAATAGAATCACCATAAAGAGAATTCACTTTAAATAGAGCCCAAACATCTCTCTATTTCAAAAAATGGGCCGAGGTATCATTATAAGAGATTGGTTTAACATTTTAAACAAATAGTTATGTTGAAAAACTGGAAACATTTCCAATGGAGAACCATCCATGGCCACATAAAAACATCGAACATATCTTTATAATCCCACTGAATATTAACACAAAACCAAGCCACCCACAAGATCCCATCCCAGGACTCAACAATAGTATGACTTCTTTACCATAAGGAAGCATACCGAATAGATAACCCTTCTAAGACAAAGGATAAACCATCCATATAACCGTCGGTTTACAACAAACACCCCAATTTTTCTGGTTAGAAAACTTTTGAAAAAAATAAACTAACATGGTGGATATTCACATTCACCAATGGTGTTTCCCCATGTCTCACTGACTTGAACATTTACGTGCCATCCTAGGAACTCAAATACCATGCCATACCAGCCATTCATCCATATATCCAAAAAAACATTTATCTGAGATCCCAAGAAAACACCGAATCAAAAAACAAAATATCATCATTAGAAATATAATCGTGTACCTTCAGATGGAATATTAACCACCAAATCAAAAACCATTTTCTGATTTCTAAAGACAAGCCATGCTTCATCAAGAACCATTAGATTAAGAAAATACATTTTATTTAATATAAATTCCAAAAACAAAAATTCTATTCCAAATAGAAAATTATCATTTTATAAAATTCATTGAGGTCTCTTTTTATAATCTGACTAACACAATGAATAAAACCCCTTTCCAGAAAAATACCAGCCGCTGAAAACCAAATTTCCCAAACCAATTCATCAGATTCAAACAATTTTCAACTGCCCATAACACCCCATTTAAAGAAATGTTTCATAATTAATTTAAAATGATTAACAATTTCAAAACATTTTTTTAAATAAACAACATGTTTAGATTAGGGATAATTCAATCCTGTTAAATCATTTCTACTTCCACCAAATTTTTGTTTTCACAAAAACACTACCTTCAAAAACAATTTCTATATTTAATTTTTGAAAAAACCTTTTTTCACTTTTCAAAATCAAATCCTTTATTAAGAACCATTTCCACAATACTCACATAGGGATTTTCAAAACAAAAATTCATAATTCCAGAAAGGTCCAAGAGACCCAAAAAGGGAACTAGTCCCTTGTTGACTTAACCACATGGTTTGAGGCCATTGGGAAAACAAAGCACCAACACGAAGAGAATTATTAGGACCACGCCCCGGCTCAAGATGGCTTTCTAGGCTATGCGATCTCACATAGGACATTAGTCAGACTTCCATTTTCATATCCCAATACCAAATAATAAACAAAAATAAAGGACACTAATAAAACTAGACTTCCCGTGGAATCCTGGGGATCATAATGAGCAAGAGTTCGAGATGCTCTTCTTGGAAATACCCCTAAAGTCCCAAAAATCCAACTCCATCTACCTTGACATCCCCCAAATAACAAGGGCGCTCTAGAAAGAAAGGTCTTGTAAGAGACGAACTTATTTGATACCATTTTTTCCACAAACCAGCCCGAGCTGACCCTGAACCGGTCATCAAGGCCAACACGTGATAAGTCACGATCAGAATAATGGATCCTATTGGGATAGCGACAAGCACAGAGGGAATTAGTAGAGTACACAGGGGAATGATTTATCCCAAATATAAAAAATTAAAAAAATAACGGAATGAAATGGACATCCTAAGAAAAATTTAAATAAAAATTGAACTAAACATTATTTGTACAATAAACTGAAATTACAACTAAACCAACAACTCAAATGACCAATCCTGATAACCAAATAACTCCATGTGATTCCTATGGTCACTATCCAACACAATGATCACACATCACCCATGGCGATCAAACTCAAGCTGAAACCTGCACAACGGCTAAAAATAGAAGAAGACTATATGCGAGAGAATTAAAACTCAGTAGGTTATCTTGATATTCTATTCCCAATGAAAATCATTTAAAATAAAAGAAAACTCAATTTTGATTTTTAAATACAATATATAAAGTTATTTTTTCTAAATGTGGTCCCATTCTATAAAAAAAAGTACCAGACAATAACTTTCATGTATTATAAACAAGAATACTAGTATCAATTTTCAAAGAGGTGTAACTTCAAAATGAAAGAAGTTTTAAAGATGGATGCTTTAAAGAATACACAATTTTGAATAAATCACACACACTACTGAATTTACCAACCAAAAACACCTTCTGCCGATGGTGAGTACAAAATAACCAATGAGCATAAGTCATGGGAACACCCCTGGGCACTAGATAGTTGTGAGCCCTAGGTACCTCGTATCTCCGTGAATGTAACCATAATAAATATCCAATCTCGTGCATATGTGCCACTAGTAGGGAGAATACCCATAACCTAGTGGTCCTCCAACTTCATCATAATGAAATTTTAGTTAGTGTGGTCATCGTCAAACCTGCTACATGAAACCGAGACCAAACCCCACATGATCACTAGAATACTAGTACGAATCTGCCCACCTAGATACTCAGGATTTCATTTAGTGCTCAATCATGTTACACATATTATCGAACATAAATTTCACTTAAAAATTACATTCCCAAAACATAAAAAAAAAACAACCCAAAAACCTACAACACATTTTTTTCACGAGTCAATAAACCAATAAAAAATTTTGCAAAACAATTTCAGGTAGTGTATTGTGGATTTTCACATAAAACACATTCAAAAAAACTATTTTTAGTATAAACACACAACAAAACCATACCCAACAATATCTTTATGACCTAATAACATTTAATAAAGTCATTTCATGGACCATAAACAATCCCAATTGACACAACATTGTATATTCATTCCAGACACTTATTCTTAATTTTTAGGAAAATCCAAAAGGGCCTCTAAACATTTTCTCAGAACTAACATTTTACAAAGTTATGCATTTAAATTTTATTAAGGAGGTGTATAAATACCATTTACAGTAGAAAAACATATTCCTAAATCCATTTAAATAGTCATGTTACATATTAAAAACACAACCATTATCATAAGGACGGGACTAGCCATTTTCCTGCATCTCAGGCCAAAACATGTTGTAAAACAAAACCCATATGTCTGTAAAACCAAATACAAATGAGAAAGACATAAAAGGATCCCAAAATAATTTTTTCAATTCTTCCAATGTATTTATAAATCCGAACAAATCATTTTAAATTGCACTAGACACATAAAAACCAATCGTTAAATTTACCGAACACATGGCATGGACTCTTTAACAAAACAACTATTTTTAAGCAATTAAAAAGTGATAAAATACCATTTAGATGCCATAAATTTTTTCAATCTGCTGAAACATATTCAAAATACCTTAAAAAAGTGTGAAAGCTCATGGAATAATTTATCATACAAGAGGAGTGCACATTTATACCCAAACAACTATTTGTTTAACAAAATAAGGCATAAAACATCATTTTCATGGAAAAAAATTAAAAACAAGGTTTCAGAGATGAAAATATCATATAAATTATTTTAGAACAGAATGAGAATGATGAAACATAAATGATAAAGGCTTCTTCAAGGGATATCCTACCTCAAATTTGTGGCAAAAAGGAAACGCACACCCGACATCACCTACTGCGGTTCCCAACAATCTAGACCTATGAAGATCCACCCCAAAAGAACCAATCACCCATAAAAAATCATTCCAAAAAGGTACCATAGGTCGAACATTACCAAGGGAGAAGAGGAAACCAAAAGAAAATAGATGGAGAAGGAAGAGGTGGAAGAATGGAGAGGGAATCTAACATTGGAAACTAAAGGAATCTCATATTCCCTTAGATATGCACACATAGAGGCAAGGTAATGGCATGAAACTTCTTGAATATTCCCTTTAGGTCTTGCCGAACTAGGGAAATTTGATTTGGGGTAAAAATAGTGAAAGATAAAGGATCTATGAAAGAGAACATATACCAAAGAAAACCTGAATGATTTCAGGAATCTTGAGCAGTTTATCCCTAATAATCGGCTACGATAAGCTCAAAAAAGTTAAAATCGACAATGGGGATGAGTCTAGGTATCTTTGGCTTGAGTGGGAGGTGGAATAAATGAAAAATGTCAAAAATAACTATAACAGAAACAAATTAAGTTTTTAAAACTGGAAATGCACCAACGGGTTGGCCCAAAACCAGAATAGATAACACAAATTCACTAGGCTTATTAATTCTTAATGGGTAAAAAAGGATACATAGTATTGAATATTTTAGGGGAGGGAAATTATGAAGTTTAATGATTCAAAAATGTTAGAAAAATGATGGATTTATAAATGAAAATAACTTTGATTTTAAAACATGAAATGGGCTCATAGTTTGTCCCAAATCATGAGGTAACCACACTTTCTAAAAAAACTCCCATGAAAAGAATTCAGGCACCCAATTTTAGATGATTAGATATAGATAAAACTTCAAAAATCAACATTAATCTCACCCAAGACCAAGGAAAAGTATAAAGATTTATAATGAACCGAATCAAAACAAAGACATGTAAAACCGGGCGTGATAACTCTCCCCACCATTAAAGCTTTCCACCCCTAAAAAGACATAAAACATTTTAAATGAAAGATAAAAACATATGGATTCCTTATAAATATGATCCAAACTCTCAAGACAAGGAAATATCATTCAAAATTAAATGAACTTAATCCTCTTTCTTCAAAAAACACACCATCTCTCAACCACCTCCTAAGAATCAATTGATGGATCGAGTCCCAACCTCCACAACCAATTTATGATCCAAATTGTTGGGCCTCTTCCGAATGAACACAATGATCACCCAAACCAATGATCCCCCACGAAAACCAAATATTCTAGGGGAGTCCAGAATAGACTCCCCAACATTAAGAAACTACTATCACTTGATAAGTTCTTAGGTTGAAAATACATGAGACCCATGGTTGGTCTCCCCACCATTAGAAACCAACTAGCAATGAACATACAAGAATTCAACATGAGCAATAATTAGGCCTCACTCACACAATCCCACCAAATCACTGCTGGAACATCCTACCAACCCAATTTGAGAGGAACACAACATGAACATTTAATCCACCTACTCTCTAATGGAGGTAGAATGAACTGAGCCAACACTCTCTACACTGATCCAAACCCCCACCAATTAGAGAGGGGATAGAAGGGGTACCAATCATTGGGCCATCAAAACAAAAAAAATAAACAAAGGAACCACCTCACTGAAATTTTAGAGGTATGAGCTTAGCAGTACTACCCACAATCCAAGGACTCATGATTAAGTTTCATCTTCACTCTGAAACCTATGGCTTGATATCTAATGGATGAAGCATATATTGACTCACAGTTAGGCTTTGTTAATCCCCAACTAGTACTGCATCCCTTAGTTCCTCACAGTAACACATAACACTCCTAGGAAGAAAAAAAAAGATCAAGAGACACCATGAAACTCTCTTCTTCAACAACACATTAACACCCAAAAAAGAACATGGAGATACACAATAATATTTTCTCTCACTCTAAACGATGTGAAGAATGAACAAGGCAAACAAAAACACCCATTAAACATCATTGATCACAAACACTACAACCGAGAGAATAACTATAAAGGGAGGACACTATAATTGAGGAAAAACAACTATATTTCAACAAACGGGATGATGTATCATTTTAAGAGGTGAGTTTAACATTTAAAATAAATAAATATTTTGATCAACTGGAAATATTTCCAACAGAGAAACATCCATGGCCACATCACGACATCTAACACAACTTTAGAAGCCCACTGAACATTACCCCAAAACCAATCAATCCAACAAGATCCTATCTCAAGACGCAACAAGAATATGACTTCTAGATAATAAGGATGCATACCGAGTAGAAAATAATTATAAGAAATAGGATAAACCATCCACATAACTATCAGTTAATAACAAACTCCAAAATTTTTCAGCTCAAAACTCATTTTAAATCAGTAAACTATCTTGGTGGATTTTCACATTCACCAATGGTGTTTCATCAAGTCTCACTTACATGAAAATTTACATTCCATCCTAGGCAGTCAAACACCATGCCATACCATCCATTCATCTATATACCCACAAAACCATTCTTTTGAGAACCCATGAAAACACTGAATTCAAAAACAAGTCATCATCATTACAAAAATAATATTATACCTTCTAAAGAAACATTGACCACCAAATCAAAAACCATTTTTAGATTTCACAAGTCAAGCCACACTTCATCAAGAACCATTTTTTTAATATAAAAATCCATTTCATTTAATAAAAATTCCAAAAAAAACATTCTATTCCAAATATGCCATTCACATTTTATAAAATTTACTAAGGTATCTTTTCATAATCCAACAACCACAAAGGCCAAAACCCCTTTCCAGAAAACACCATCTGCTCAAAACCAAATTTTTAAAACCAGTTCATAAAATTAAAACACTTTTCAATATCCCAAAACTCCCCATTTGAAACAATGTTTCAGAAATAATTTAAAAAGATTCACACTTTCAAAACATTTTATTTCAACAAACCACATGTTTAGATTATGGATAATTCAATCCTGTTAAATTATTTCCACTTCCTCGAAATTTTTTTTAACAAAAACACAACCTTCCAAAATTGTTCCTATATTTAATTTTTGAAAACACCTTTTCAACTTTTCAAAATCCAATCCTTCCTTTAATACCCATTTCCATAATTATTACAGAAGTATTTTAAAAACAAAAACTCAGAATTCAAGAAAGGTACATGATACCCAAAAAACGGAACTAGTGTTGGTGGGTGACTTAACCATATGGTTGGAGACAATATGTCAAACAAAAAACCAACAAAGAGAGACTTATTAAAACCATTCCCCAGATCCACATGGCTTGGAAGGACCTACAAGCTCATAGAGTCCATTATTTTGACTCCCCTTTTCATAACCCAACACCAAATAATGAACAAGAACAAAGGACAATAATAAAACCGGACATCCCGTGGAAACATGAGGATCAGAACGAGCAAGAGTTCATGATGATCTTACCACACATACCCCTCATGTCCCCAAATGCTACTCTATAAACCTTGAGATCCCCTAAATAAAAAACATTTCTCTAAAAAGGAAGGTCTACTTAGAGATGACCTCCTTTGATACCATTTTGTCATGAACTAGCCTGAGTCAACCCTGAACTAGTCACCAAGCCCATCCCGCGACAAGTCCTGAGAAGTGTTCCCGATCCTCCTAGGATAGAGACAAGCATTGAGGGAATCATTAGAGTATATAAGGTACACATTTCTCCCCAATATAAACAATCAAACAATCCACGTAATGAAATTGATATCCCAAAATACATTTACATAAAAAATGAATTGAACATTATTTATACAAGAAACTGAAATTAAATCTAAACCAAAAACTCAACTTACCATACTTGATAACCAACTAACTCCACATGACCCCTCTGGTCACTCTCTAACATAAGGATCACATGTCACCCAAGGTGACCGAACTCATGATGAAACCTGCACAGGGGATAAAAATAGAAGAAGACTATAGGTGAGAGTATTAAAACATAATAGGTTACCCCGATATTCAATTCCCAATGAATGTCATTTAAAATAAAATAAACATCAATTTCAAGTTTTAAATACAATATATAAAGGTATGTCTTCTAAATAGGGTCCCATTCTATAAAAAAATTACTCTATAAAAACTTGCATGTTTTATAAACAAGAATTCTAGTAACAATTTTCAAAGAGGTTCAACATCAAAATGAAACTAGTTTCAAGAGGGATGCTTTAAAGAATGTAAAATTTTAAATAAATCACACACACTTATGAATTTACCAACCAAACACACCATATGCCGACATTGAGTACAAAATATCCAATGAGTACAAGTCACGGGAACACCCCTAGGTAGTGGTTAGTTGTGAGCCCCAGGTACCTCATATCTCGGTGAAAGTAACTATAATAAAAATCCATTCTCAGAAACATGAGCCACTGGTAGGGGGAATAACCATAACCTAGTGGTCCCCCCAAAATATCATCATTATAGTTTAGTTAGTGTTTTCATCATCAAACTTTCTATGTAAAATAGTTGCCAAACCACACGTGATCACAAGCATACTAGTACACATCCACCCACCTAGATACTTGGGATTACCTTTATTGCGCAATCAAGTTACACATATTATAATATAAAAATTTTAAATTAAAATTAATTTCCCAAACCATAAACCCACAAACATCTCACAATCATTCTTTAAATTTATTTTATGAATCAACAAACCACTAATTTGTTTTTCAAAACAATTTCAAGGAGAGTACTGAGGCTCTGAATATAAAACTCATTAAAAAACACTCTTTTAAGTAAAAGAACACCTCCAAAACATACACAAAAATACTTTAATGCCCTAAAAACATTTAATTAAATCATTTCATGGATAATAAAACAATGAAAAAACATGGTATACACATGAAAAACACTCATTCTTCAGTTTTAGAAATGGACAAATGGACCATTAAACATTTTCTCAAAACTAACATTTGAAAAAGGTATGCATGCCAATTTAATTAAGGAGGTTTATACACACCATTTAATGTATCAAAAAATATTCATAAACCACTTAAAACACTCAGGTTACATATTCCAAACAAAACCATTTTTATAAGGATGTGAAACATACCATTTTCCGGCAACATAGGCCAAAACATGTTGTACACCCAAACCCATTTGTTTGTAAAACCAAATCCAATTTGGAAAGCCATAAAAGGATCCAAAAATAATTTTTTCCATGCATCCAATGTATTTATAAATCCAAAAAAATCATTTTATATTTCACTAGGCACGTGAAAGCTAACAGAGCAATTTACTGAAAACATGACATGCACTCTTTAACAAAAAAATTATTCTAAACACTTAATTAAGGATAAAATACAATTTTCATGCCATAAATTTATTCAAGAAACTGAAACATATTCAAAATACCATAAATCAAGTGAGAAATCACACGGAATGATTTATCAAACTAGGGGAGTGCACATTTATACCAAAACAACTATATTTCTATCAAAATAAGCCATAAAACTTCATTTGCACACAAAAAAATTAAAACAATGGTTCCAAAACAGAACATATCATATAAATAAGGACATAAAAATTTGAAAATGATGAAAAATAAATGATAAAGGCTTGTTAAAGGTATATACTATGTCAAATTCTTGGCAGAAAGGAAACACACACCCGAAATCACCCACTGTAGTTATCAACAATCTAGACCTATGAAGACCCACCCTAAACGAGCCAAACCCCCATCAAAAATCATTCCAAAACAGTACCATAGGTTGATAATGACCAGGGGAGAAGAGGAAAAAATGGTAAGGAGAAGGAAGAGGGAGAAGAAAGAAGAGGGAATATCACCTTGGAAACTAAATGACTCTTCATATTCCCTTAGATATGCACCATTATATCTGCACCCTTAGTGGAAAGGTAATGGAATGGAAC
Source organism: Viscum album (assembly GCA_963277665.1). NCBI lineage: Eukaryota > Viridiplantae > Streptophyta > Magnoliopsida > Santalales > Viscaceae > Viscum > Viscum album. Next base: position 4,490,205 of record OY728136.1, read on the forward strand.
TTATTAGAGATTCTTCTTAGGTCATGATGAACCAAGAAAATTTTATTTGAGGTAAAAAGAGTGAAATATAAAGGATTTATGAAAGTGATAATTTACCATAGAAAATTTGAATGATTTCATGAATTTTGAGACGTTTTGTCCAAATACTCGACTAAGATGATCTCCAAAGAGTGAAAATAGACATTGGGGGTACGACTAGTCATCTAAGGCTCATGTGGGAGGTGGAATCAACAAAAAGTGAAAAAATAAATCTATAAAAGAAACAAATTAATTTTTTAAAACTGGAAATGGGCCCCCGAGCTGGCCCAATACCTAAATAGATTACACAAATTCACCTTGATTATTAATTAGTAATGGGTCCAAATAGATATTTAGGATTGAATATGTCAGGGTAGTAACAATGTAATGTGTAATGAGTCAAACATTTTATACAATGAAGGATTTATAAAAGAAATAAAATATGTTTTTAAAATTGGAAATGGGCGCACGGTTTGGCCCAAATCATGAGGTAACCACCCTTTCTATAAAAAACTCCCAAAAAAGAATTCAGGAACCCAAATATGGATGATTATATATAGATGGGACTTTGAAACTAAACATTAATCTCACACAATACCTACGAAAATGATCATGTTTTCCAATTAACCTGATCAAAACAAAGACATGGAAAACAAGGTGTGATATATAAGGTTCAATATGAATGTTAAAATGATCCCCAGGATTATAAAACCTTTTAAAATACATGAAATATTTTTATTTGTGGACAATATTTTTGAAGTTCCACTATGTATATATAAATCCCACGATGTGTTCCATGTATACTTGTTATGTAAGTAAATTCTGACCTAATGTATGTGATAACCTAGGAAGAAATAGAATTGGAAGAAAATATTTCTTACTATTAATATCCTATTATGATTATAGACACTGGGGAATAAGTGTTGAGGAATCATGCAACTTGTTTGGTAATGGTACTTAGGATAAATCATAAAATAGAAGATGGGGATTTGGGAACCTGTAGAGATTATAATGTATAACTACCCAAATATCATTATGAGTTCACATTCTAGAAATTTTGAGGACGAATGTTTTATATGGGGGAAGAATTTAAAACTAAATAAATTATAATATATTTCCTTTTAAATAAATCTATCTTCATTGATATCTTGTGATAAATTCAAACCTAAGCCTAAATAAAACGTAAAATTGTATTACATTATAACCTAACATCTAAATTAAAGGGTATGAATAAAACTAACTATATTATGAAGACTATATGGTTTAAACATTTATAAAATTAATTAAATGTTTATCTATTTATTCGAAATAAAATAATAACTATTTGAGAGAAAAAAATGTTTCCTAAAAAACAATATTTTTCTAAAAGGTAGTTTAGTTACACTTTGTGCACATAATTAAAAATTAATTCTTACCACTTTTAGAATGTTTATTTTAAAAAATAAAATTAATTTTTTAAATATATATTTCACAATTTAATTTTATTTTAATTTTTGATAAATTTATGAAAATATTTTTTTTGAAGAATAGTGAAAAATACTAATTTTATTGAAAACTGTCTTTTCGTTTAAATAATTTTCAAAGTTAAACTACTATTCAAAATTATATTAAAGAAAATTTATTAAAATTAAATTATAATTTGAATAATTTATGTCATTTTAAGAATTTTTATAAGAAATTATGATATAAAAACTTTTTAAACATTTGAATATTTTGTTTGGAAAAGTCGTTTTTTTGATACATTTACAGGTTTAATTTTAAAATTATTTATACCAATTTTTTGAATATAATTTGGAAAAACTGATAAATCATTTGAAATAATAAAAATATATATTATATAATTAGGTAAAATTAATTTATTTTAATAAGGAATAATAAAAATTGAAACAATTATTTACAACTCTTATGGATAAAACAAGTTTACTTGGGGGTTAAACTAAAGAGATAAGTGTTATAAATGACCCAAAACTTGAATAATTCTGATTTTATTGGCATACATAGTCCCTATAGCTTCCATTTTAGATAATTACTCTTTTTGTTGACTTTTTTATGTGAAAAATGTGGGTTTCACATTTTTGTTTTATAAAATTTTAAGGGTATCCTCTCCCCCACTTATAAAAGGCCACCCTATCCTCCCAAATTCACACATACAAATTCATTTGATTAAAAAATACCTACCAAAATATCTTAATTAATTACATTAACACAAAATATAAGAAATATTTTTATTAGTAATCCATACAATAAAAGAACTAGGTATAATTATAAAGGGGTTCTCCGAAGAAGAGGATAAAATCATAACATGCGTATTTCAGTTGTTTACTCTTAGACCAAATTAAAAGATTATTATAATATGATAATATAAAAAAAATAACATCTATTATATAATTATATTTTATTATGTTATGGAAATTACCTATATCTATATCCACTTCTATCAAATGGAAAATTATATCATCGATAATGTGTACGGAGGACTACCACCTCACGAACCGATGTAATTCATTTTCCATCACCAACTCTCAAAGATGGATATAATGGTTAATTTAACATATTTATATGATATTTATTACATTATTAAAATTCCTCAATTATGATATGACACATATTTTTTTACTTTCCATTTATTGGGGGGATACGATTACGTTGCTTGTGTGTATAGTGGACTACCGTCTCACAAAACAAAGTGATTCGTTTTCCCCTTATACTTTACATGGAAGATAGTAAGGGAAATTTAATTAATTATAATTTAAATTTATGACCTAAAAAAACTTATAGAAATATAATATCACATCAATGTTCTTACCTTCAAATCCTTTGGAAAATAAAAATATCGCTCATGCGTACGTGTGGACTACTGCCTCAATAGAGGGATGTGAGATATTTTTAATTTTATTTACATTTAATAACAGATTTGATTAATATAAACGATATATAAAACATAATAATGATCCTATAAATTGGAATTAATACTTATTTTTCTTTATTTTTCTTCTTTATGAAAATGGCATCAACATTCATACCTATATATGACATGTTATCTCCAAAAATGGTGTAATGAATTTTATATCATTAACATTTAAGGATTAATATAAATTCATATATAATTAATATATAAAATATTTATATCATGTTTTAAATTATTTATATGTTTTAACCATTATCAAATTAATGGTACTGAAATTACCGAACCAAAACATACATGAAAAACAAAGCAATTATGACCAGAAATAGTGATTTTAAAAATAAATTGTTAACAAATGGGTCATAAATGACTATTACTAAAAAATATAAGTTATAAAATGTATTATTATTATTAAATAATATATTTATAATAAATCTAAATTTATTTTCCCGGAGGTACATATATGTATAAAGGTAATCAGATTTAAGGAAAGGATTTCACGTGTCACTTTAACTTCTATGAAACGTATTCTATAATCACAGCATTGTTATTTTTTGGTTTTGATACTACCAATTTTATATATTATTTCATGAATATATTTATATTATCGGTATTTAATGTTTCATTTGAAGTTAGTTATTTCATGGGGATTATGATTCGAAAGTTACCAAAGTGGTAATGGATTATTTAACAATCTCATTATTTATTGGTATTGTTTATGATTATATTTATGATGATGGAATCTTATGATATATCACTCAATAAATGCATGATGTTTCTTCTACAATGGTCATTCTGGACCTTTTCATGTAATATTACCATTTTATGCTCTTTAATACATAAAAATATTGGAAAAATGATTTCAATAAAATCCAACTTTATTAATTTTTTGGTAAAAAATCCTTTTCTATTCATTGTCAATGTTTTTTAAAAAAATCATTATTTTTAAATTATATAAAGTATTTATTAAATAAATTTTTACAAATTATTTTATTTTTACAAAATTTTTTAAAAGAAATATTCTTTTCATTTTTTAAAAAATTAACATTTTTAATTTTTATCAAAAACGATAAAGGAATATTTGGTTTAAATTATTCGACATGTATGGAATTTATTGACGTTATGACATCTCATTTAATTGAAGCTTCCTTTACAAACACAAACGGTTCTTTTAAAAAAACATTCCCTAATATTATGGACTTTTAATTTTTTATAAGTAATTTTTTAATTGAAAAGGTCATATTCCTAAATAAAGTTTAAAATGGGATTTTTATAGAATTTCTATTCATAAAAAAACCCTTATTTTACATATGAGACACTGGGAATATGTTGTAATGATACCATAATTATTATTTATATGAATGGTTTATGATTATCTTGATTGGGGATGTACTATTTTTATACCATTCTCCATATTACATTGAATAGTTTATGATAATGTTTATTGATGGGGAAAATATTAATATTTCATATTAAACCATTTGAATAAAATTATTAATGTTGAATATGTTTCACCCGTTTTATATTAGGAATTAATTAGACTTAACAAGTGATGGATTTGTCTTACTAGATCCACATGATGCATTAATAGGTCTAATTAGACAAAATATATTGGGGTTTTTAGTTAAGGAGTTATCTATTTATATAAGATGTCATAGAAAAAGGACTTGATGGTATTTTTATGATGTCTAAAATTATGAATTATATAATTATTAGATTTGTTATTGATGTTTTATGTGGCTATTAAATTAGTTAATATAGTTATGGTTATGTTTCAATCTCATGTTATTATTTATATGGAATTATATAAATACCATTTATTCTTTCCATATTACTCTAAATTAATTGAATGAATGGAATGTGTTCCATTTTTTTACCATTACATATTTATTACTATAATTTATTCATTATATCTTCCACTGTAAACATACCCTTACTAAAAATTTGATCTCACCCCTTTCTTATGTTTATTTTCCAAGGATTCCAAGATTTATATAATGGTTGATATGAATGGTTGTTATAGAGGAAATAATGATTCAATAGAAGATAATTCTATGTTTTCAATTGTAATATGAGATTAAATTCTGTATGTATTTTACTAATACTGCTAAACTATTCAGTTGTTTGGGATGTGAATGCTTTTATCTAGTACCAATGTAATAATGTAACCGTCAACTATGGGATACAAGGTCCAGGGTCTCTATATGAAAATATTATTATAATTAACTAATAATTATTAGTATAATTAAGTGTTATTATGTTAATGGAACAAAAATTATTTATTTTATTCCATCTACGTAGTAAAACAAAAGTATGTTAACCCTGTGTTGTGTGGATTACCACCTCCATGAAGTTTCATTTTTCATTTTTCATCATGATTTTATTTATCTATCCAAATCAATTAAAATTTGATTCAATAATTTTAAAATATAAATAATATAATAATTATTATGTTATAATGATATTAAATATTTCTTTAACCATACTTACCCATCATGATATAGCTTGTTTATGTCTAGGGTTGATTTAACTACCCATTTGAACAATGATTTAAAACTCTAAAAAGGATGATTTTGTGAAATTAAATTGAAATTTTATTATAATTTAATAATTAAATAATTATTGGTTTATATTTTTATAAAGGGTATATTAATTATTTAACTAATTATTTTAATATCATCTTCAATCGCTAAAATTATTTAAATAAGATGACTCCAAATAAATATTCACACAAACATAAGAAACAATTATTATAAATAAGTAATAAATGATAATATATTTTCTATATTCAATGATATATATGTGAATAATTTGGAAAATAATGTATATAAATAACTTAATTTCAATATTCTAAAAATTAATGCATGTGGAAAATGAATCAGGTACAAGGTAAGGTTGTGTGCTAACTCAATTTTCTTCGACTGAGTTAAAAACATTCTTATTGAAACACTATTATTACATTATTTATTTGTTATACTTAATTTATACCTAGTATTTTAATTCCTCCATATTTTATAGGCATCTATAACTATTCATTATATCCCCATTATCCAATGATTCTTACATCAATGACTATGTTACTTGTAAGGGTTCTTCAACACAAATTTGAATACCTTGATACATGATTATCTTAAGCACCATTTTTTATATTTTTGGATGTACATACTACCTATTTATTATTTTTTATCATGATTCTATCATTATTCATGGTATTAAATGTGTCATTTTAAACAATATCCTTCATGGGTTTTTGATTCAGAAAATTTCTAAAGTTTAAAGTGTTATTTGTATCTACTTTCCATCCCTAGTTTCTTGTACACCATCTTGTGTTTTATATTCCCAATTAACTACACCATTTTGATCATGTATAATTAATATATTTCATTTCATTATATTTAAATTTCATGTAATCCCTCTTCTGTTCAATTAATCTTTTGTTCGCATTGTAATGGTTTTTTCATTTCAATTTTGATCCTTTGAGATATGATTCATATTTAACTACTGTTTTTCCTTTTGATGGGTATATGTTTATCATGGATTAAATTTTAAATCCTCATATACTGTTTGATTTTGGGGGATTAAACACATTAAAATCTATATTTTTCTTTTACTTCACAAATCATCCTTAGCTACAAGAATAATTTTTCATCCTGTGATTTTCCTCTATGAACACTATATATTTATTTCCATGGATTTATTGGTGTCCACCAAAATTAAATATTTTAGTTTCTTTGGGAAATTATTAACTAAAAAATACACCCCTTACTCTATAAAATTTTAGTTTTTGGATTCTTATATAGAAAGATACTCCATTTTTTGATTGGGAAAATACTGAGAATACATATACTTGTTATTTCAATGCATATGTTTATTTATTTCTCATGAATGTTTGTTATTTATTGTACAGTTTATCCATTCCATGATTGGATATATTAATTGGAAGTAATTAGGTATGGTTGAGGATTGGTATTATATATCCCCTTGATACATTCATAGGTCTCATGAGACAAAATATATTGGGTATTTTGATGTATTCCTACCTAGAATAATGTATTTTTAGACACAAGAACTTAAAAAAAATATAATGATTTATAATCTCATGATGTTTTTGATTAGAGAGTTAAATAACTAATCTAAAATTATGGATTTCATCACTAAGGAATGAGTTATAGTTATCCAAGTGATATTTTCATTTACATTGTTAACTATGAGAATATTCTGAATTTATTTTCATTCTATCATGGAATTATTTTTATTTATCTATTCCTAACATATAGTTTATTCTCATATTATACTCAATTATTATGTTTGATTTTTATCACTTATTTTTACCCATTATTAGAATTTCTATCACCATTTTTTATTTTTATATATCTCTAGGCCATGAATAATTGTATTACACTTGATATGTCTAATAGAATAGCTTGTGTGAATAGACTGTGTGAGGTGTGGAAGAATTAATGTGGTTTAATTAGTTTCTTATATAAAGGTAAAAATGTCTATTTATTGATAAATATATTAGATTAATTATTTTATTAATTTTATCAATTCTCTAAAATTATAATCCAAAAAGGTATTGGGAAAGTATGTAATAAAATACTTTATTTAGGTTATGTAATATTATAGGATAGTTATGTATGAAAATATGTAGTTGGTACTGAATCTATCATCAAAAATATGTGTCTTAGGCACTATATCTAGGAGCATGGATATGATACATAACAATTGGAATTATATTAGTGTTTATATAACTTTGTAATTTCATTCAAAAGTCTAAATTTTAATATAATGGTTTCAAAGAAACCACCAGTCCAACCAAAGTCAATTAAGGAAGAAATAATGTAAAATGAGGGAATCATCCCTAAAAACACCAGCATAATCAGCAGGGATATCACCTAAGTTTAAGAACAATATGAAAGGCAGATCCTCAGAACTCCTAGATGGAAGAAATTCTGTAATTATATTACCTTCATGCCAAGTATGAATCACATACAACTAGTTAATCCCAAGGGACATACTTATTTGTATATGATAAATAATGGGCCATGGTGTGGAAGCATGAATGTGAATAGTGTTATAAATAATTCTGGAATCTATATCCCACAAAAACAGTTTTTCACAGCGCCCCCCTTTATCAGCGCTAACGAAAAAGCGATGATAAAGGGGGGGGGTCCCTTTATCAGCACTCAAAAAAGCGCTGATAAAGGGTGCCTTTATCAGCGCTTTCGTTAACCCTGATAAAGGGCCCCCCTTTATCAGCGCTTGTTTAGTAGCGCTGATAAAGTGTAGGCTTCAAAAAAAATTTAAAATATATTAATATATTAATATATAAATATAGTTATATTTTTATATAAATATAATATATAATTTTAAAATATATTTTAGATAAGTATAAATGTACATTTACACTTATTATACTTAATAAATAAGATATTTAGTGAAAATGACTTCTTAAAAAATTAAAAAAATATTTTTAATTAGTATTTTGATAATCATTATGGGGTAATAGTCATTTAATAACAATTTGAGGAATAAAAAAATAAAAAAAAATTAAAAAAAGATCCAAAATATGTTGAAAACGCAACTCAAACTTCAAACGGCCATAACTTTTGATCCGAGTTTCCGTTTGAGCTCTACCACATATCAAATCGAAGCCTGCGACGAGCTCTACGTCATCATGACCGTGGGGGAACCACGGTCAAGCGTTTTTCGAGGCCAAAAGAGGCCCAGAAGGCCTCCAAAATTGAGTTTTTCGTCGGGGTACCCAGATGTTTTAACATTTTGTGGATTTTCAAACTCGTTTAAGGGGATATTATTGGTTTTCCTTGGCATGGACTGAATTTATTCCAAGGTATTACATTCATATTGATATTATGTCTTTGAAATTTCATCCTTTTTTATAACGAACTGCTATTTATCATCAAATATATAACTATATGTACATATTTTGTATATATATTCGCACCTAAAAATTAAAATTTTTAAATAAATAATTAAACATATTTACATATAAAATATATTATTTTTATATAAATAATAACTAATATCCATTTTTTTTAAAATACCAATATATGAATATTTATATACCTATATATTAATCTAACTATATATATATATATTAATCTAACTATATATATATATTAATATAACTATATATATATTAATCTAACTACATATATATTAATATAATAACTATATATATATTAATATAACTACATATATATATATATATTAGTATTACTATAAATATATATATTAATATCACCATAAATATATATATTAATATCACTATATATATATTAATATAACTATATAAATATATATTCATATAACTATATATATGTTAATATAACTATATATATGTTAATATAACTATATATATGTTAATATAACTATATATATATATATTAATATAAATATATATTACTATACGAATAAATATAACTAAATATATATATATATATATATTAATACCACTATATATATATTAATATTACTATATATATTATAATATAACTATATATATATATTATAATATAACTATATATATATTAATATAAATATATATTACTATACGAATAAATATAACTAAATATATAAATATATATATATAGAGATATCCTGAATTGGAAAGAAAATCAAAATAGAGTAGTGGTAAGGGCTTAGGCGCGCAGGGGGGAGGTCTCGAGTTTAAATCCTGGTAGAGGCATAGGTGCACGCGCATGGGGAATATTGGAGCAAGCACTGTTAAAGGGTGGAGGGGGGTGCGTGGGGTGTGTGGGGTGCTGTATAGGGGCCGAAAAGCGCTGTAAAAGGAGGGGGGGGGGGGGGGGGTTCAAGCACTATAAAATCCCCCCCGATTGGCAGTATTTTTTTAATTTTTTTTTAAATTTTTTTAAATTTTTTTAACTTTTATCAATTCTTTTTTAAAAGAGCTAATAAATGGGTCCTTTATCAGCACTAAAATGAAAGTGCTGATAAAGGAAGCGCTGATAAAGGGGGCACCCCCTTTATCTACGCTGGCTTTATCAGCGCTTCTCTAGTGCTGATAAAGGCCATTTTTAGCGCTGATAAAGGCCGTGTTTGTAGTAGTTAGCTCCTCAATACAGATATATATCCCATTATGAAAAGCATGAGCCTCTACTTGAAGGGATTCCCCATACCCATAGGCCATAAAAATAGCACAATGAACAATCCAGAAGGTTCAAGAATAAAACAACCTCCACTGATGAAACCATGTAAGAAGGATATGTATGTGTTAATTGATAAAAAAATCTAGTGGGAGTCCATTTTACCAAATTTCCCTACAAACATGACCTTTGAAAAGACGTAATGGAGGCACTGCTCTCCTTGCACTCTCTTAAGTATTGAGCATTTTCTAAATCTTTCAAGAGAATACCCATCTCACCTTCTATGTTATGAGATATATCCACTTAATGCAAATGAGATATAAACAAACCCTCATGCCCTGTATTTTTACTATAAAAAAACCCTCATTAGATTCTGCATTGGATATTCCTTCTATTTATTGTTAGATATTCTGAAAAATCGATTTTGAAGAAATTCGTCAGTGGAGCAAACATGTTGATAAAAACTAAAGAACCCCCCTAACTAACCCCAACACTGGATTCCCACTCGCATTGGTAGAATAAATGATAATATGTTTCAACCATGGGGTTTCAGTACCATGATGAATTTGAATCTGTAGATATTCCTTTGCGCATAACCTATCAATATCAAGATATTCGCATGAGCTATGATATTTCATACCATGAAGTAGTATTACGTAAGAATATCTAGACACTAGAGTATGCCCCCACTCATCCGAAACTGAATTATCGTGTCTCAAATCATGATAGGCCTTAGTTGAGAACACACCTTAGGTAGATCAAGTGAAGACTGGTATGTCCTGTTCATTATTCATCATGATATTCTCAATGAATTAAATTTGTTGAGGGTTTAATATGGAAGGAAGGAATGTCATGTTTCTAGTCTCTTGGGAGAAATTAATATCAAGTATAGGGAATACCAAAAAGACCTACATAAAACCAGCACAATTATGTTTCCAGAAGTTAATATCTCCACATCTGATAATCCACCACAATTTAAGATAAAGGGACTACAGATGACCATGAAGTGACTGCCATAGCCCCACTGCCCGACCTATATGCACGTCGAGCTCCAACCCATAATTTCTAGTAAAAAAATTCCACACACTGATCATCCTTCTAGTTCTTCCAATACCTACATCCCCTATATGAAATTCTTGAAATCCCTTATGTTTCTCAAATTAATACCACCGACCTCCACTGATTTCTCCATTCTCACCCATTAAGCCCAGTGATTGTGGCCATCAAAATGGACATCCAAATTAAATTCACCATAATATTATCAATTCTTTATAAGACTATTTTTGTGACTCTAAGATAAGATAATGGATACATAGGCGTGAACATCAACACATAGATAATAAGAGTTATACAACCCCCAAAATAATGAAATGGGTTTTCCAATTTTTAATTATGTTTTGAAATTTTGTTAATCATTCTATCAAAATGATGAATACAAACTATACCTAGGCCAATTGGGTTACCCATATAGTCAAAGATGAAGTGATTTACAAGGATTAAAAGATAGTATTCAATATTTGTTGACCATTCTTTCCAAACAATGATTGGAAATGAACATACTTATTTTATCTTCATTGATCCTATGATTGATCTATTTGAAATAACCATCCAATACCTAGTTGAGGTTACAGATATGCATAAACCATCAATTGAAAAACATAAAAATGAAATTAATGAGTAAAAGAAGAAAAATAATATTAATGTTGGATCATAACTGGTAAGGAAGTAAAATTCCACAAGATACAATCCTAGTAATATTTTTTTTAATGGAATCTTGTTTTAGAATTAAGATACTCAGAGATAAATGATCCCCTTATTTGAGACTCTGAATTGACTTGAAGAACCCATATATTTTTTCCCATGAGAGAAACCAAAAACCAATAAGAATTGAAACATATGAATCACAAGTCCATAAACTAATTTGAGAAACCCATATTAGTCATTGCCTTTATTATGAATCTACATTCCATCTTATCAAAGGACTTTTCCATATAATATATAACTAAAATAATGGATCACATGGATTTTATGTCAATATTGCCAATAATTTCTTATGCCGTGCCAATATCTACTTAGGGGGACTATCCTCTAATAAATTTGTCATTATCCTCTAAGACCCACTTGTTATGATGTAGGATCATTAAAATATTTATAATGGTAACCATAAACTAAAAATTTAAATTACACATGATTATAGTCATAAATTACTTGACGGAATATGCATATTTTTTTCACTATAACAATCACTATATTAGTATCACATTCCACAATTAAGAGGCTACCACCCTAAAAAATATTGAATAAATTTAACAATTTCTCTCTTAATGAAATTACAAGACACCACATGGATATATAAAAAGAAACCATTAGGTCTGGGAAAACTTTTTTCATTGAGAAAATTAATATAATTCCATACCTCCCCCTCAACAGTTATGATGGAAAGAAATAATATGGTTTCCTCTAAGAAAACCTTTGGAATAATATTGAAAATTCATGGATTAACCAATGGGTATACATACTGCATGGAATGGTTAGGCTTAGTAAGAATAGATTTTAAATGAGTATATTTCATACCTCAAACATTCCCCAAATTTTTGGTGAAGGAACAATAATCCATCCATATTTTGGGAACAAGAACACTCTTATGCTCTTTAATGGAATCATGAAGAAAACTAGATTTGTTATCATGTTTCTAAAGACACATGGATCAAGAATGCTCCTACATGACTCTTTCTTCTTCTAAAATAATCTCTATAAACTTATTTTTCTTTCACACTTTAGAGATGAAATTTTTTTCATCTAATCATTCCTCTAATCTAGCCTCGACATGATCATGTTCATTTTTAATAGCCTCCATCTCCATGAATTGAGAAGACGAGTATATTCGAAAGGTGAGAAGATATTATTTAAAATTCATAAGGTTATTATTATGGCTTACCATTAGACTGTATTTCATGGGATTTCAACAGGGGTATTGAACCTTGTTCTGATAGTCAGTGTCCAAATTCAACCTATTGGACACTAATAATTGATTGGAACAATCTCTTCCAAAGTCATGAGATATTAGAATATGAGAATTTTTTGATATTGATATAAAAAGGTAATGAATTGTATAATTATCATAATAGGATAAAGCATATAGGTTTTTAAAATAATGCTCAAGATAGATCCATATGAATCATTATCCTTTATGATTGTTACATCATGTATATTAATCACCCGACACCCCCATATCATGTAAGACGCCACTGGAAGAAAAGGAGGGAAAATATTTCATAGAATTCCAATGGAAGAGGTCTCTCCCTTTATTCTCCAAAATTACCCAAATCATGTTAAAATAACCACCAAAAAACCAAGAAAAGAAACATAGGTTGGGTGTACCTAGAACATTTCACATGAGTTCTCCTACCTAGCTATCACATTCTTGGAATAAAAAATAGAAAAGAAATCATGAGTATTCATAACAAAAACTAATAGATATGTGATAGTTTGAAACATCAAACTTTTCAATGATGATAATATTTTTCCAAAGAATTTTATATGAATATTGATATCATCACCATGTATGATATTAAAAAGTCCTAACCCATGAGTAATGGTCTGAATTCTTGAATGATGTTTTTTTTGTTCCAACACCACAATAATGGAAGATTTTCAATGTTTCGTTTTATATAATAAATAATTAGATTTAATTCAGGCTCCAATATCACATGCATTCAATATGATAATGGATATTATTTTAAGACTGGATTCTTGGTTTTTTCCTTAGGATTCAAAAATTAACTTTTATGAAGAAGAACAAAAATCACCCAAATCCCTTTCTGATTGAGCTTTAGTGTGTACACACCACTTGATGGAGATTCCAAATCACTCGTGGCATGGATAGAAACATTCGAGACTCATACGACTTTATAGTAGTTCACTAAAAAAACAAAAGTATTCGACATGGGAAAGGGAGAGACACCTAAATCACCCGAATGAGTGACTGAAGAACCATCCAAGGATAAAAAAGTAAGGATGATATCATTGAAATTTTTATGTCCCTTATTATGAAGGGAATGCAAGAAATGGATCCCATCCGTAAATCCAAATAACAAACCATATATGAAAATAAAAAATAATCACAACAAGGGTTCCCCATAGACTCAAAAATAATGTAGGAAAGGGATGAAGGCTTGGAAGGAGAAGAAACGAAAAATAGCCCAGCAGAAAGATCCCCACTCACCATCTTCAACATGTATTACACCTCTAATATTGTGCCATACTAGTTAACATGAAAACAGGGTTTATAACCACTAACCAAACCAACCTTAGGTTAAGAATAAGAAAGTTTAGCACAATATTTTATACACACTGATAAGGAATTATCTTGATGTTATCACAAGGAGAAAAACATAATCAATGAGGGATAAATAAGGTGCTTCTTCCACAAAAACTCTCCCTTTCATGTAGGATCATATAATAAGGAGGAAAGCTTCAGATGTTGAGCTCCATATAAATGTGAGCCACTAAAACATAATAATGGCAACGTGTATTGTTAGACACACATAGGAATGAACCCAAGGAGTCCAAATTCCTCTAAGAGAATTGATGTTATGAAATGGAAGAGGAGTTATAGGTAAATCGACCCAAAATGTCACTAAAGGAGGATCCCAACATCAGTGAACCTCTATCAACCACCAAAATAAAGGAAAAAACGACCTTATAATAGATCTCATAGGGTGAGACCAAGATTTCACAAAATCATCCATATTTGAAAGGGAAACACAAATAGATATGTTTTTCACACTAAAATGGGGATATGATCCTCTAAATATTAGAAAGTGACAATGTTTTGAAAGATATCATGTGGAGGTTTCTACAGCAAAAAATATGTGAAAAGAATCCATTTGAGAAGATCCTCCATAGCCTTAAAATAATCACTAGATAAGATGACCTCTGGAATTCTATTCACCAAACATTATTTTTAGGATTCCATCAAGATTTCAAGGAATAATGGCGCAGGAACTGAGTGAGAATATAGAGGTTGAAGCTAGATAACCTTGAGCAAGGGCCCCTTCAAGATCACCATTCTTGATAGATAAGGATACACCATCATCACGGTATAAACTTATGAGACATGAATGGAGGGTGGAAGGTGGATCTCTCTCATTGCAAGTGAAGTATTCAGTTCCTATGAGAGTTTGTTAATAGTGGATAAAAATTTTAAATGTATGGGTTTTTTGAGGAGTCTTCTCCAAAACCGAAAAAAAATCTATCCAAGACAATTTTTTTGAATAATTTTGGAGATTTTGATGTTTGTTGAGGACAATTTAATGGTTTATAAGTTATGGTTAGTCATAACTTCAAAGGTATAGATAAAAATTTTGGATAGTATCTGATTTAAGGTTAAGGTAATAATAATCTTTTTTATTTTCATATTAGGATAAATGAAATTTAGTGAAAACCTATGGGATAATTCTAGGAGAGAATTACATATATATGATAACATAATTTTTTTTGTAATAATGTGATTGTGATATTTTCCTAACAATCACATCCCTATTTGGTCACTAAAAGTGGATGCTAGATTAGAAAAAAATGCACCTAGGTGTAATAACTCATAAAAGGGTTGATTGGGTATTAAATCAATAATTTCATGATGTGAAAAAAGAGGGATAACACCATATCTAGTTTGACACTCACACATGATATGATTTTGTTGATCATATGCTCTTTTCAAACTACTATGAAGGATTGAATTCAAGTTACATTAAGGGATTAAAATTAAAATAAAACCCAATCAAAGAGTAGAATAGGTTAAATCTAGAATGATATATGTGATATAAATTTAAATTAAAGAGCTATAAGATAAAAAATATGCTAAAAATCAATATCCTTTTAGATAAAGTAAACAATGGAAATATTATTATACTCTTACTTCTATAAACTGATCTTGAAAATGAATGGAAGAAGGTCAACTTATCCTCCACTCAAGAGTTGTGAATGAATAATTGGATTCTTATTCTATAATTAATGTTTTAGTGGGTATTAAATCACTCCCCTAATTATTTTATTATGTAAGGAAACTTCTAATAGAAATATTGTTTTATCCCAATATGATGTTAAAGGAAATATAAATCCTTGTTATTATTCCATTAGATAGAGTTTATGTGATTCTAGTAATGGATTATATATTTCAACATAGACTCCATATTCACTAAATCTTGGTAAAATCACCCAAATATATTTATTGTTGAAAAAAAGATATGAGTACAAATAATACCTAACTACCGCTAAATAGAGATATCAATGTCACTATAATGAAAGAAGAGAACAATGGACCATCTTCTTCATCATCCATCATTGAACCACCAATGAATATAACCCTTTATGATGTAATAAAAGTTAAAATCACCATTGCAATAGTAAAATTAGAATAAAAACCACTACCACTATCAATAATGAAATAAGATGCGATAATGAGGTGAAAACAAGGGAGGTTGCCCTGTGACCTTGAGGTTGGGAGTTGTTTGAGAATCATGTTTGATACCCTAGAGCATGAGATACCATGAAATGTGTGTGGGACTATGTTCATTCCATGGATGGAATTATTTGGGAATATAAATAGCTATCTAAAGAAGAAATGTGAGGTGAATATTTCCCCTTTCAACATTCATCTTGGAGGTCTAAATAGAGTGAGAAATGAAAATATCGGTGAAAAAGGCGAGTGAAGAGATGGGTTGTTATCTACTGAGGCTGGACACATAGGTGAGGGAGATTTTGGAGATGATGTGGGCCAATATGGTGGAGTAGTCTACTATGATAAGAATCTAATGGGTTATAAATTAAGATCTAAATGAACCTTTTTAGAGGTATTTGTATTCTTCATTGACTTAATCATTCATCTTAAACCTCCTACTAGTTCCAGTAAGTTTTGGAATCATATAGGATGAGTGATGGATGTGTGTTGTATGGATATGTATTTCTATGCTTAATAATTACAAAAAATAGAAATCATATTTTATACCAACCATTTATAATATAAAACTGTAGTATTGACTATAAATTAATGGAGAAATGAAATTTATGCGCTATAATATATTTTTTGAACTTATGAATCATTTTCCACAATTTATTAAATTAAATTTAAATTATAGTTTAAAAAAAAGTGTTTTAAAAAATTTTGAAACTGAAAAACACAACATCTCTAAATAAAGTTTTAACGTTTTATGCTCTTACATTTTTAATTTTAATTTTAAAACCCTTAGAAATTTGATTTGATAAAATGATTTCAAAACATTAAATAAAAAGGTTAAAAGTCTATAAATGGGTCAATATTATAGTTTTTCCTTAAAATTAATTACTAAGGTTAAGAATTAATTACCAAGGTAAGACTACATTAGTGTATGATTAAAAAGTAAAAAGAAGAATCCTTAAAACACTCATGGTTGCCTAAACAATTAGTGGTTGAGGTATATTTGGACCCAAACTCACTTTTCCCACATATATTTCCATTTTTTTGATCTTTTAATAGTAACATTACATTATTGAAGATGTATTAGTTACATCCAAAACAACTCTTCTCTTAAATTATAAAAAGGAAACACTTCCACCGCTTCAAGACTCACCTCTACTTAAAATTTATTTCTTAAAATATCCCCTTTTCTCTTCCTAGATATATCTCTCATTTTTATAATCCCTTGGTCACCATATGTTTTATTAGTCCCTTCATTTCCACGATACTTCTGAGACAATTTTCAAGGTGACAATGCGAGTGTTACTTAATCCTTATCCATTTCTTATTAATGAATCTATCAAAAATATATCTTAATCATTTAATATATTTAAATGAAAATAATTTTAATAATTATGATTTATTATATTAATGGTTCAACCATTATTTATTCATTCTATTTCACTTAGAAAAAATAAATAATGTTAACCATGTGATGTGTGAACTACCACCTCCATGAAGTAATTATTGTTTTTTCATCTTTATTTTAATTAATCATTCAAACCACTTGAAATATAATTTAAAAAATTAAAAAAATACAAATAATAGCATTAGTTTTTTATAATGATATTACACACTTTTTTTTAATCATACTCTCCCATCGAGATATAGCGTGTTCTTGTTTTGTGTTGGTATAATGACCAATTTAAAAAATTATTTAAAAATATATCCTAGATGACCATTGGAAATTGAATAATAATTTAATTATAAGTTATTAATAAATAAATAATGGTTTTCATTTTATAATATGTTATATTTTATATTTAATTTATTATTAAAATTTCATAGTCTGCTAAAATTTCTGAAATTAGTTGGCACCGATTCAATTTTTACACATACATAAGAAAAAACTATATCATAAAAACATATTATATGATAATAAATGGTATATATTAAATTGAGTATATATGAACAATTTTCATAACAGGGTATTTATTAATCATAATTTGATTATTCAAAAATATTAGTGCATACAGAGAATGAATCTAAAACAAGGTAAAGGTTTGTGCTAACTCAATTCTCTTCCATTAAGTTGCAAAATTTCTTATTAACACAATATATTTCTAGGAATTATTTATTATACCTGATGAATCCTTTTAATTTTATTTTATCCCTGTTTTTTGGGTTTCAATAATTCTTCCTTATAGCCTAATTATCAAATGATCATTAACTTAATTATTATGTTTCTTATATGGGTCATTTGTACCTAATATCAATTATTTGAGAATATTATGTTATAAAATAATATTTAATAGTTTAATTTCAACCCCTTTGATATTTTATATAATGATTCTCTCTTAATTCATGGAAGTTAATGATTATTTTAAAAATTCACACTTCAATGAGTTTGGTTACAATTTTTTCTTGATGTCTTAAGTGTTATTTTCCTATACTTTCAATCCCATGAGACCTCCACACCATTATTTCTTTTATATGTTCAATTAAATTCCCTATTACCTTTATCTATATTTAATAAATTTTATTCTATTTTGTTTTTAATTTTAAGGTATGTTGATAATGTTATTTTGATTCTTACATTACCATTATAATAAGGTTTTTGTATCTCCATTTTTCTTCATTGAGATACTATTTATATTCACCACTTGTTTTCCCTTTCTTTTATAAATGTTGTAAATGGATTACCAATTAAATCCTCTCATACTATTTTTTTTCAGATTAAACTCATAGATATCCATCACAACCAATGTCTTCTAAAATCACACTTTATTACATGTATAATTTTTCATTCAACATTTTTTCAATATAAACATAATATTTTTTTTAAAATTCTTCACATAGATATATTACGTTAACTAATTTGGGAAATTATTTATGTAAATTTATACCCCTTAATCTATATGGCCTTAGTTCGGGAAATTTGTATAGAAATATATTCCATTTATTGATTTTAAAAATAATGGCCTTCCACATATGTATTATTTCAAAAAATATGTTTATTGATTTATAGTGATTGTTGGGTTTTTATTATTTGGTTTATTCATTCCATCATATGATGAATGAATTAGAATTAATTATCAATAACTAGAGACTAATATTATATATCCTCTCGATGCATCTATAGGTCTCATGAGGAAAAAAAGCTTGTGTATTTTGGTGTGTCCCTACCCAGATTAAGATATTTTCTAGACATAGGGCCTTAACAGAAAGATCATCATGTTTTAGATCATGATTTATTGACTTAGGGAATCATATTAACTATTAAATATTATTAATTCCATTGCAAAGGAACCTATTATTATTATACATGTGATATTATCATTTATACTATTATCCATTGATTTATTCTTTTTTTAATTGAATTTTATTATCACATTACATTGAGATATCTTTTCTTACCATACTATTTATTTTTATCTTATTCTAATTTATGATCTTTGTTTTTAATCATTTATGTTTACCCTCACTGAGTTATTGAGATCCACCCTTATAATATTTCCATTTCTCTAGGCTAGGAATATATGTTTTACACATCTTCTTTTTTAAAAAAATAGTATGTGTGGAGAATTTAGGGAAGTAGATGAAGACTTATTATTGATTAAGTAGTTTCTTATATAGTGGAAAAACTATCCATTTGTTGAGAAATACGTGGGATTTATTAGTCATTGATTTTTCAAAATTATCTAAATATATAAAACTAAAAGGTCTTGAGAATGTATATAACAAAACATTTTATTTAAGTAAGTTAACTATAATATAATTTTGTATGTGAATCTATAGTGGGCCTCGAAGATAGTATTTAAATTATATGTTTTTATAACTGAATTTGGGAGTGCATGACTGAGGTGATATAAAGAAATTCTATTTTAATGACATTCTTATCCAAAAATAGAAGTCATTAAACTATTTGAGAAGGTAGTCATTATTATAAATAGAAGATTTAAAGAAATATCCCATTCAATTTTTATCCAACTCAAACTATGATGAGAAGAAATAAGGAGTATGTTTTTACATTAAATAGAAACAGTAATAAGTTACACAAAAGTAGATAAAATTCAAAAAATTCACAAATGACTAAATTTATATGGGTCCTTAATACAATAATAATTATTATACCTAGACATGATCTTCAGTGTAACCATAGATTCATGAGGATCATCATGTGCAAAGATGGTCATATGAGTAACACTATGCTTTGTAAGTATCATTCAATGATTTATGTAAGAATCATATGATCCATAAGTAACTATCATATAGTAATATTGTGACCATTATTTGGTCCATGCGTATCCATTATATGTTTTGTAATACCATCGATCTCCTCTATATGAACATGAATACTGCTTTCACCATCATCATTATTCTCTATGTGAACATAATTATAGACTTTTCATAAATATCATATTGACATGTATAAGTATAAATATGTTAAAAATATCATTTCAAACTATAATAAACATTAATTATAAAAAGATATAGTAAAACGAATAATACATGTTTAAACATTTTAAATAAACTTAAAGTAACTTATTAGTAAATTAAATAAGGTTTTTTATGAATATCAAAACTTATGTCTAAATTAGTTATGTTTGAAAAAAATCTGAATATCTAAAAATCTCTCCATTTTTTATGATCACAAAACTAATTAATATGTAATCACAGAATTTTATAGAAAAATATAATTAAAGTAAAAATTAACTCCAATGAGATTAAAAATTATATTTTTACATTTATCTTATACATTTTTATATTGAAATATAGATATTTTTTAATTAGAAGTAAAATTTTATGTTTCTTATAATATTAAACCCTTTTTGAAATTAAAATTTGGTTAAAAATTAGCGAGTGAATCACATTTTGGGTTTTCACACAAAAATATTAAATATTAATAATTTTTTACTAAAATGAGTAGGGATTTGGGAATATATATTAGATAATAATGAAAATAAATTCATAAATCATTAATACATGGAATTAAATAATCATAAAATAAAAAAAATTAATGTTACAGAATATACTAGAAATGAATTGTTTTGTATAACAAATACTTGAATTTCAATGAGATTAAAAATATATTATACAAAAAAAGAACAGGAAATAAAAATATCAATCATTTAGATCTAGTGGAGTTTTGGTTTTTAGATTGGTAGTGCCTAGTATATTGTTAACTCAGTCACGTATAGCTTGAGGTGGTTCAGATCTAGATTCTCAAAGTTAAGTTATACCTTAAGAAGTCCTCTTTAACACAAGAATAATATCATCATACAGTTTGTTTTCCCTTCTATCATCAAAATTTTTAATAGTAGATAAAGGAGAAATAAATCTAGAACAAGTATTTCCTTGAGAATAAGAAACTTATTTCTAAATAGTATCCACAACCTTTATAGATTCACCGTGAAGGAGAGATTATGGAGGAAACAACATTGAAATATTTTTCATTGTATTATCAAAAAACTGAAAGATCATTTCCATGAATTCATCCAACTCTGAGTGAAAACAAATCTCATTAACACATTTCTAACCTGGTAACTATGAAATATTTATATTAATATAGTAAATTATTGAGTCCTTATTTAATAAATTACCCATAATAGTCTTCTATCATTGATAAATTAGTCTTAGTGACACTTTCATAGGCTCATTAAATTCTATTAATATTTTCAACCACCTAGAAGGTTTGATTAAGAATAAAAACTATATACATAAGAACTTAATATCCATATTTTAAAATTATAGTTTCAGAAGTAGGTATAAATACTAAATGAGAGGTTTTTTTGTAATAAAGAACAATTCATTTTACTTTTCATGATTCGTATTGTACTTTCACACCCTTAAGATCAAACTATATTGATTAAATGTTATGAATAATTTATAGAATTTCATTTTCCTGATATTTAAAAATCATGATGTTTCTACTTTAGTAGTTTTAATAACATCCCAACACTTTCAATGGGTCTTGGAAACCTTGAGCTGATTCATCCACCTTATTTTTATGATTAGGAAATCTCTTCTCAAGAAAGGGGACATGATAAAGTTGAATTTTTTCAAGCCCCTTGAGATCCTGTTAATGATCTTCCCTAAAACCCTGTATCTCATAAAACAAGTCCCTTTGAAAATCATTAAAATTATTTTTTGATACTATATCACACTGTAGAGTTATAATCCATGAATTCACTAGTTTTAAGTATGTTGAAACAGATTCCATTTATTCTTTAAGAACATTATTTCATAAAAATATAATAAGATTCTACTTGAACAGGTTTGAGTTCTCAAAAGTAGAAAACTAACTAATTTATATATTCTTTAGTTAATCAAATTCTATCTTCGTAACGTAATCCTCCACAACAATTCTCAAATATTCATTCAATTAATCAATTCTTGACATAGATATCATTTGATTCTATATTTTCTCATAATCATATTTTGAAACTAAAGTCTCTGTTAAGCTCTTTAACTTTTTTCTGTGTTTCCTCAAGTTCATTCATAGGATTATCAATGTATCATTTAAAATTATTTAAGATATTTAATAATACAATAAAAAAAATATGAACATGAACATCAAATTCAGATTGGGAGTCTTTATTATCAACAGAAACTAAAATATGATCTTTACCAAATTTCTTTCCTACAGGAGAGGTAATATACTTCAACATAACATTATTTTCCATTTTTATCATAGAATGTTCAGTATATACATGTTTGAAATCATAAATTTAATCACTCAAAAATATAATAGGCTTATATCTAGTATTCTGATTGGATTCTCAGGATATTTATTCTTTATAAATTGGGATTTCTTCATTAAAAATGACAACTAACAGAACCTCACCCATTGAATCAGAGTCACCTTATATTTTATGCTTAGGCTCCAAAATATAACTCTATACATTAAATACAACAAAAGGTTTCATTTCAATATAAATTTACACTTATTTATATATCATTTTATCTCATGTCTATAACATATACAACTCCCCTTATTAGATAATCATCCTCAACATCAGTCCTCGAATATTTGAAATAACATCTCTGGGAGAATAATTTCCAACATCTATATAAGGTCTATATTTCTCAAAAGATATGTGGGGTTGATCATCAAAAACATCTCTAGGATTATACCCCTCAGTTATATCATAGATTACACAAACACCTCAATAATAATTTCACTGAGCATCTTCAGGTTTCTCATTCTCATCATCTTCTTTTCATTACTTCTGAATCAACCTAAAATTTTTCAAACAAGAATTAAAATTCAAACCAAATTTTTTCATTTTTCTAGTAGAGAGAATGGTGTTATGATAGAATTTTACAGCCTACAACTCAAATATATCAATATCCTTTTTATAGATAATCATAGATAGAATATGACCGTAAGGATAAAATCTTATTTCCATTGACTAATGAGAGTAATGATATATATACTATTACATTTATCTGAGTAGTTTCACTTTATAAGATCTTATAAGAAAATATAAAAGAACTTGATTCTAAATAATTACTTTCTAAAACTATTAGTATATAGATGAAATAATATTCTGAATAAACATTCATAGAACCTTTCTCTCAATCTAGAAATCCTTCAAAAACATCTTGTAAACTATGCACTTTAAAATAAGTTAAACATCACATCATTAAGACTAAAACATTTCCCAAAATACTATTTGGGAATAAACTTATAAAACCTTCCATAAGGTACTGAAATATTCGTGTAAAATCCATTAATGAAATTGAAATTCTCTTATCATTCACCTTTGAGGTCACTACATCACCATTTTTTAAAAACATGAATTGATAATTCTCATTTAAACCATGAATTTAATTTTCAAATAGGACATTTTTTCTTCTCAACAAATATATTCTCCCAACCTTAGAGTCTTAAACCCTTACTCAGTAATAGATAATCATGATTCAACTAAAAGAGTTTGACAAATTTACCTAGGAGTATGCAATACAGATGACTTGAAGATGTAGGTTTCTCCAAGATACATAAGACCCCTTCCTTGATTATATTTGTATTTACCAAAATCTAAAACATGTAATGTTTTATAGATTAATTAGTTTTATGGATTGAATTTAAATAGTAAATGAGAAATCAAAATTATAATTTTTTTAATTGAGAGAGTGAGATTAAAATAAAAATATTAACTTGTCCTTGTCTATTATGCTATGTGTCACATAAAATGATGAAATAAATAAAAAAATAAATAAAGGTTACTAAAATAAATAGTAAATACTGTTAAATTTATATAATTAAACACTTAAAAAAGAAATAGGGAAAATAATTAGAATATTCAATTTAATTTATTTAAATTAAAATAATATTAATTCCATTTTACATAAATGAAATATTTTTGCTGGTAAATGCATTATAAATGTATATTATTGTTAATTTTAGGTGTTAATGAAATTTCAAGAGATATCACACTTTTTTACATGATCCCTTAAGAATCTATTCCTTAAATAAATATGTTTTGTTAATGAATGTATTATAGTACATTTTGGGATGTTGATACAAAAATAATTATGACATTTGATTGGAACATGATAAAAACTAAATAAAAAATATATAATAGCATGTTTCCACGGTAACACATATTCAAAACCACTATGTACTGAAATGTATTTAGATTGTGTAGTTGTTAGTGAAATAAAATATTTCTTCTTACTTGAAGAAGAAACTATAAATTTTACTAAGTAATATGATGTACTAGATTTAACTTTTCTATGTAATGTATACCCTAA
This sequence comes from Viscum album, assembly GCA_963277665.1. NCBI lineage: Eukaryota > Viridiplantae > Streptophyta > Magnoliopsida > Santalales > Viscaceae > Viscum > Viscum album. Next base: position 4,515,454 of record OY728136.1, read on the forward strand.
AAAATAAACATTTGGATATTAAATAAAATCAAATCCAAATATTTTTTTTGAAAATGAATTGATAAATAATTACATGATTAAAATATAATAAATTCTACTTTGGTGCTCTCAAGTTTTACTGATTTATATTTTCATAAAATCTATAACATGAACATGATACAAACAATATCTATGGTTTATTTATAGTTAGATATATTAAACTATAAATTATTACTCTATATAAATTTATGTCCAATGGTTTTCCTACTTAATCTAAATCAATTTTGATATTGTAACTCATAGAGTTATCATATACCTTAACCCTCTAATGTAGAATAATTTTTTGATTAATTCTCATATATATTTACATTGATTCAAAACATATATATACTGTCATTGAAATATTTGAAAACTAATAAAAAAGGTTCGGTCAACCATCATGCTCACTTGAAATTATTTTTCCTTGAGTTTTGATAATTCATTCGACATTTTTGTTTATTAGACCAAAAATAACATCAACTATAAAAATTTTAACTAACAGAATATACAAAAGGATGATGTTTTTTTAAATTGAGTGGGATATTCCAATCTAATAGAAAAACAATTTGATAATGGAAAATAACTTAACCATTCATATGAATCCCTTTGTGCTTATTTAAGTCCACATAGAGCTATAATATGTTTAAAAAAATATTTTTTAAAATAAGGGTTTTAGAAACCAAAAGCTTACTCAATATAAACTTCTTCCATTAATAATGAATTTAAGAAATTAAATTTTCAATTCATTTAGATCAATTTAAAATTCATAAAATATGAATAAGGTAAAAGAATAATAATATCTTCTAACATAGTATTCATGAAAAACGATTCCTCGTAATCTATTCCTTCTTATTTATTATATCATCTAGGTACAAATCTAGAATTATTTCTAATTATTAATTATAACCATCATATTTATTCCTTGAAAACTCATTTAGTATATATGACTCGATAATCCATGGCCTATATACTAATTCCAAAACCATAGTTATTTTAAACTTATTTAATTCTTAATTAATATATAAAACAAACTTTTATGTTTTTAAATCTTATTCTATAGTTTTATGTATATGCTGTCATAAAAAAATAGAAAAATCAGAAAAGAGACCTAAAATTATATTATTCTAAACTCTTTTATCAAATATTAATATAATAGATTTTAGGAGACTAATTTTATAGGTGTTAATATGTATATGTAGTACACTCTCAGGTTAATTGGTATCCGACCTTTCAATAGTGGATTCTTTATGTTGAAGTTCAAATTAATCAATTATTTAATTCTAACAAAGATGTTCATGTCTTAGGTTATCTATAAAATCAATGAGATCATAAATTTGATTCATTTTTATGTCTAAATTGATTACATCCATCAAATTTCACAAGATTTTATTTTCTAACTATAAAGTACCATTTTTTAAATACTCTATAATATTTAGAAGTTGTAAATAAACCTAGGAATATTCCTATGAAAACCGTTCTCTTTATTACACATAATTTCATGATTTATTACATAATAATACACTTAATAAACCCATAATATCAGGATGATTAGAGTATTTGGGTAATTAGGTAGATAACATGTGAACCTGTTACCAGGATACAACAACATTATTGAAAACATCCTCAACATGCCTCTAAAATTCAGTTTCTATTAAAACTACATGAAATAACCTATGGACATACATAAGAAATGGGTGATATTTAAACACCAGGATGGATTAATCAATGAATAAAATGAAGAAATTATTTATTGTTTCATTATTGGAAATTAAGTGGGACATAAAAGGGGTGATAATTGTAATCATTAACAACGATACATGATATATGATGATAATATAAAGGTAACATGAGAAACTGGAAATGAATTTAAACATGAAATCATAATAATAAGTCAATGTTAAAAAATAAGAAATAATAAAATTATGTGATTAGGATAACATAATATTAACTATACATAGAATCCCATGGGACTTAAGCATTACCCAACACATTGGAGTGCTATTTGGGTGCATCCATCACAATCATATCACGTAAATGCATAAGTGTTCCACATAGATCATATAAAATAAGAATATATTTCATCAAATTTAATACCAATATTATGGGATGTGGTTTATGTACATGGAAGACCAAAATTAATTATGTATAGGAAATTCTAAGTGAATATCATTGAGTGGAAATGGGTATAGTTATAAACATAAAAAATATTCAGTATGGAAAATCGTATTGAAATTTCGGCAGCATAAGGACAATAAAAAAATATTCATAAATTGTTCCAATGAGAGATAAAGGGGTATCTCATCACATTGGAAGTAAAAAAGTAATATATGAGGGATATATTAGATCATAATTCCACATTATAATTTAGGAATTATTAGGCATAATACATGGTGGGTTATTGAATAAAAACATTGTATGTAAAAATTATAGTTAAATTTTGGCAACATAACGGTAGTACATAATGGTTCATAAAATGGATTAATGAGAGAGAAATGGGTATCTCAACAATTTTAAATAAAATTCACAGTAATTTGGATGTTTAAAATAATATCCTGATAATAGTAATTTGAAATAAAATGCATAAATAGTAGAATATGCTTTAATGAAGTGGAGAAGGAGATAATCCCTTACCATGCGAGGGTGATTCCAAAAGCAAGGGAGGAGCTTCTTTTGAGATTTATGGATCCTTGGGAGGAGTCTATGTAGTGTAATATAGAGTAATTACATATTATAAGGTTATTTAGTGATGTGTAATGGGTGTTAGGGTGGGTTTATATAGGAAAAGAGATAGGGCTTCTTTATTAATTCCCAAACAAAGGTTTTGGACTCTATATAATAAAATATTAAAAAACAAAATCCTTCCCAATTTTATTTAAAGTTTTTAAAATAAAGAGGAGAGGTTTTAATTATTTTATATGTAAAATGTAGAAACTCAATAAAATAATACCCTTATTTTTTTGTAATTGAGTAATGTTTAGAAAGAATTCATTTTAAAACCATAAAATTAAATATATCTTTTGGACGATTTATAAAGGCTATATAAAATAAGTAAAATAAATTAAAAAAAATTATTTGAAATTGGAAACATTTATTTATTTTTGATTCCATATATAATATTTATTACAACTCTTTTTGGATTTTATGATATCATAATACACACTGTATTTTATAATGTATTTAGGTTCTTCCCAAAAATCTGACTGCCTTAAAAAATTATAAAAACATCACTACTGGATAATTTCAACATGATATTTAAAATATAATATTTATTTTATCTAAATAATTCTATAAATATTGTAATTTTTACTCTTAAAATAATAATCGAAATTTATTAAGAAATTTTGGTTTTATTAACAATGAAAATTTTCAATCCCTTATAATAATTAAATTTTCTTCATAATAACTATATAATCATTTATATTTATTATATAATATCAAATAATATTATTAAAATATAAATTATTTTAATGAAATTATTGAATTAATCAAGTAGAGTTCCTTTATTCAAACCATATATTACCCGAAATAAAATTTATGTTTAATATACAAAAAATCTAACTATATCAAAATCCATATTTAATAATTTATATAGTATAAAAAATATAATATTTATTATATTTAAATAAAAATATAAATACTTACACAATTAGTGTTACTTTTTTATAGTCATTTGTAAATTTATTTGTACACTTAATTATAATTTTTTCCTTTACCTTGCTAATAAATATTTACTGCGATATCTCTTCCATATTTTAATAAAAATAGGTTGAAATTATTACCAAAGGATAATTATAAGGATTCAAAATATAAAAGCCATTTTATTAAAATAAAATCATAGATTCGTAAGAGTTTCATTTTATATAAAACGTTCAAGAGTGATGAATAGTGGTTTTTGGAAAAAGACATTTTTTAATGAAAGGAAGATTTTACATAAACATTATAACTAGTAATATTCATCGTATGAATTTCAATTAAAAAGGATAGATATATAATCTATCAATTTAATTTAATTCATTCCCAATTGGGGGTTATTTTGATTTAATTAAAATTCAGAATTTTTATGCATTTTAGAAATGTTTTTGGAAAAAAATATTTTCAAGCTTTAAAATAAAAATATTCTAAAATATTATATAAATATGATTTAACATTCATTGAATGGATTAAATATAACTAAATAATAATTATTTTAATTTTAAAGGTACATTAAAAAAATAATGGACCTTTTATATTACTTAATGTATCTAAATAAATGACAGTTTGAGAAAAAATGGGTAATTTCAACCATTCATTTAAAAATCAACAATTTTGAAAAAAAATCTCAAAATTTAAACCTAAATTAATTATGATATGGTGATATAAAAAATGGATTTCATATTCCCCAATAAATTTTCCAAATGTTCTAGAAAATATTTATATTATTGTTTTTACAAAATTAAAAAAAATCATTTGGAAGAAAACATATTTTTAAGAATATAAGAGAAATAAAAAAACATGGGTGATTATTTTATAAACATTTATCAATAAATTTAGGTTGATTTGGATATATATATATATATATCTAAAACCTGTTAATATTATTCAAAAAATACATTTTGATGTCGATGTTATAATGATCAGATTTCAATAATTGTGGTTTTTATGAGTTCGATGTTTCATATCGCATATGCTATTGAACATAATTTTCTATTTTAAAAAGTAGAGGAATTACATTATTGACATGTTAAAAAAATTTGTAATTTTAATTTATACTTTATCATGGTAGAAATGTTTTTACACATGAAAAAATATTTATTGAAAACACACATTGTAAAAAGGGTTAATCAAACAACCACATAAAATTATGAAAAGTAAGTAAAAAGGTCGTCACATAACTGAGTTTCAAAGAAGGAAACAATTCGTGGGAAGTGAAAGTATAGTCATCGAGGAAATGGTAAAAACAATTATCTAAAAAAGCAAGATATATGAGATTATTATGAGAAATTCAATGACTACAATATAATATTCTGTGTTTGAAAAAAAAATAATTCATCAAAAATGATCATATTATAAAAACATTTATGCTTCATGATTTTTCCATGAGTTAAGGATTTATTATACAATCTAAACCTGGGATGTTAGGAAATATATATTCATTACAAGAATAATTTAATCCATTAATTAATTTCTACTATAATCTCATCTTTTTTCCAAACTTTGAATACTCAAGTTAATTTTTTTATGCCTAAAGCACTATAATAAGATTCTAACATAATAGACAATCCACCAAAGAATAAAAATCTATTCCTCATACCATTACTAAATGCCAAATTGTTAGCATAAATTAAGATAATACTAAAAATGAATAAATAATAGTATATTAAAATACAAAACTCAAAAAAATACAAAATGTTTAAGACAAATAATTCCCTAAATAAATCTCATTATATCCAAAATAATAATAATAATAATAATAATCTCAACATTAAATAATGTTTTTAACTAAAATGTTATCTCATGCCCTTTAGATTAAACCCCAAATAAAACAAAAAAAAATTCCCTAAAACAATCCTTTAAATTAAACCTACTGAGTACATATACCTTAACCTAATAAAACATCCCCCAATATATTATTAATCACCTCAAAATGAGAAAAATGATTTGATCTTAAAATTTGTTTCCCAAAAAATCATTAATCATAATAAAAACCAATTACATCAATCTTTAAATTTTTTATGATATTTTTTAAAAACTATATTATACTTAGGCATATATTCCAATTATAAATATGGTTTATTCTAACATCAAAAACATATTAATGATTATCAAACCCTCAATCATCCCTTTTCAAAAATAATCCCTTATCTTTGAATCACTTTTATTGGATATCGACACCAATCAAAAAATATTTCAAATAATCAAATAAATTATACTATATAAAAATAATTAGATTTTTCATAATTTCTATGTCAATAATGTCATTGATATACCACTTATACAAAATAATTCTCAAATAAACACTTTAATCCTTACACCTTAGTTATTTCTAAAGCATAATACCTACCTTAGTCTAGGATATAACCTTTGAATTATGGAATTAACTCAGATAATGACCATACTATCCACACATAAGACATTGAATAAAAAATAGGTCCATATGATATAATCTATTCCTTTCCATCATACTATTATTTTTGATAGAAACAATCTAGGTTATGACCTTTTTCCACACATAAAAAATATTCTAGTTCCTTTGTGGATTTTCTATTGGTGCCTCTATCCACATTTTCAACACATAAGAAATGGAATATTCATTACTTTTTCACATTTATTAGATGAACTTAATTTGGACGTCATCCTTCTCTTGTTTTATTTCTTTGGACATTGTTATATGTTGTAGTTGATAATTTTTATTTTTGATACATGGTTTGGTATAATCATGAGATATATTACATGAGATCCAATCATATTAGGCTTTTCATTTGTGAACTCATCACATTTCCCCTCACAATGGTTGTTCAACCAAATTATCCTACTTCCATCCATTACCTATAATAAAGGGAAAAAAATTAAATATAAGTACTTTTATACTATTAAAAACCTAAATTTGAAAAACTAAAATTTATGGAAAAACAGAAAAATGAAATGTATTCCTTATCTTATGATTTAATAGGTTTCAATTTAGGTTATCCATGATATATTTCCTAAAATATAATCTTGTGGGAATTTTTATTCACATAATAATGGTTTTTAAAGATATTGTGAATTTACCAATGATTATCTATTAGGGGTGTTAAACTAGGTGTCTATAAAGGAACATTATCGTGAACAAATTCCTAATCAAGTGAAACTCAATGTGGTTTTGGGGTTTATCACCCATATACAGATATTTTCTACAAAAATAAGATCTTATCATCATTATACAAGGATGTATATTCATTGAAACCACAGAATCTATATTTTACCAAAACATAGGGATATTTTTCCTATTATGAGTATAATCATTAAGGCTTTTGATAAATTTTTCTATTACTAATAAAAAAATATAACAATAATTTCCTCTCATACCAATTATAGAGGTATGGAATTATTTTAAGTGGACTGTAATTGATACTTATCAAAGAACTACATGTGTGGATACACCTCCTAGGTGGGACACATCACCATCCCTATTGGTGTCCCTTTCCCCATGATGCCCTTGGGTAGAGAGGAATGCTTCATACAAAGCTCACACATGTAAGTTACAAAGGATTAATTAACCTCATTTTCCTATAATTCCAAAAATGAAAAACCATTTCCTTATTACACATTAATTCAAGATTTATTATATAAGAATACCCTTAATACAACCCATAAGACCAGTATTCCTTGTTTCTTGGGGTAATTGGGTACATAACGCATCAACTTGTCACATGAATACAATAACATTATTTTCCCGAATAGCCCGAAGGCCTTATTTTTTATTTTATTATAGATAATCTCCCTTTTAAGGGTTAAATGGGAACCCATACATGACCTATAGGCCCAAGGCACCAGGCCCGACATGACCCACAATACATGACCCAAAGGCCCAGAGGAATACCATCCCTATTACATGACCCATATGCCCAGCCCACTAGAACTGACCCTCCCCAGCGTCTTGAATCATTGATCTCCTTAGCTCCCCAATTTTCATTTCTGATCGTCTAGCATTGCCCCGTACAAAGATGCACGGTGCCTGGTCCTGATGGCGGCTACCATACCCTCTCATTCTTACAATTCGGCTAGCTCTACATCTGGTGGCTGCTAATATTGTTGCTCTGATCCGATTCTGGGGCCTGTTCTGTGTGAACTGGGCTACTCCATGGTCTATGTGACCCGAAGGCCCTGGGGCCCAAAGGCCTTTGATGACCCAAAGGCTCTGGAGACCCGTAGGGCCAAACCGGTGGCCCGAAATATCATGATAACATAAAGGAGACATGGAAATTTTGAAACATCTTTAAACATGTTATCATAATAATTAGTCAAGGATTCCCATGAAGACATCACAACATAAAAATCTTAGGATAACCTCCCATGAAATATATATGAAATCCCATGAGACTAAAAGATTACACAATACATTGGAGTACTATCTATGTGCATCAATCCTAATCATATCATGTAGTGCTTAAGTGTGAAACACAGATCATAATATATAAGAATATATTTCATCAAATTTCATCCTAAGATTAAGGATTTTGAGTTACATACATGGAATTATACAATCAATGAAGTATAGGTATGCATAGGTGAATACCCCTGAGTGGAAATGGGTATAGGTAGACAATTCACAAATTTTAAGCACAGAAAATCTCAGTGACATTTTTGTAGCCTGATGAAAATACATAATGATTTATAAAATCATTCAATGGGAGAGAGATAAGAATCAAATACCTTTGAATTTAAAAAAGAGCATTAAAATCTCAGCATTAGAATAACAGTATATAAAAGTTCATCAAATTGTTTAATGAGAGATAAAGGGGTCTCTCATCATTTGGGCATAAAATGAAATGTAAGAGGAATATGTAAAACCATATCCCAACTATAGTAATTGGAAATAAAAATATGGTATGAAAAAAATCATAGTGAAATATCAGTAGAACAAAGGAAATACATAATGGTTCATAAAATACTTTAATGATAGATAAAGAGTACTCTCATAATTTTTAATGTGTAAGAAAGTGAGGGTTCTTGGATAAAAACATGGCATGAAAAAAGAAATGTGAAATTTCATCTACATAAATAGAATACATAATGGTTTATAAGATGGTGTAATTAGAGATAAAGAAATCTCTCATCATTTAGACTTAATATAACAATTAAGTGTAATGCGAAGAACTATATCCCAATATTAGTAACTAGAAATAAAATGGATAAAAATAAGAATATATTTGAATAAGGAGGGGAATGAGATGATACCTTTATTTGAAAGATTGATTCAAAAAGCTTGAGAGGACCTTAATTTGATGGTGGGAGAACCTTGGGAGCAGTGCAGTGAGGGGAGGTCAGATTAAGGGCATGATGTAAGTTTTTTGAGTGGTGATTAATGGGTTATTTGGTGAGTTTATATAGGAAAAGTAATGGGATTTCTTTAATATTTCTCAAGCATAGGTTTTGGAATCTATATAATAATGTAGTAAAAACCACAAAACATCCCATAGTTTCTACAAAAGAGGAATGTTTTCATTATTTTATAAGGATATTTGCCAAAATCAATTAAATATTACCCATGGTTGTGTGGAATTGAGTCATGTTTACAAGAATTGATTTTAAAGGATTAACAGTTAATATAACTTTTGGATGAGTCACAATGGATTTATAAAATTAACAAAATAACCTAAAAAAATTATTTTATATTTTTGAAAAATATTTTTCATGGATACCATCTATAAGATTTATTATATTAGTTTTAGGATTTTATGATTTCATAATACACACTATTTTTATATCATATTTCTGTTTTACCCAAATATTCAAATGTATTAGAAAAAAATGAACAATTTAAATTTAGATAATTTCATCATATTGATTAAAAAAAGTATATTTATTTTATCAAAATAATTCTTTAAATATATTAATTTTTAATTTTTAAATAGTAATCAATATTTATTGAGATACGATAGTTTTATTGATAATAATAGTTTTTGGAACCGATAGTCCAATTAAATTTCAATTAATTCGAAATATATTTTTATTAATGTTTAATATATAATATTTAATAATATTAAGAAAATATAATCTATTTTTAAAAAATTATTTAATTAATCAAGAAGAGTGTTTGGATTAAAAACATATATTACCCCAAATATAATTAATGATTTAACATTTCAAACATATAATTTTATCATAATAATTATTTACTCATATATATAGAAGAAAAATAAAAAATCCTTATTATATTGATATTAATGTATAAATATTTGTACCATTAGGGTTACTTTGTTTATATTCCTTGTTAAATTATTTTTACACTTAATTAGCCAATTTTTCTTTAACCATGGTAATAAATATTTATTACTATTACTATTCTAACTATCCAAAAACTTTTATGAACATATTAAAAATGATAAATTATGATGATTCTAAATATGGAATTAATTTTATCAAAAAAAATTCAATAGAGATGTAAGAATTTAATTTTATATTAAACATGCAAGAGTAACGGTAAGCAGTTTTCTAAAAATATTCATTTTTCAAGGAAAGGATGATTTTACATTACCTTTATAACTAGTAATATTTATAAAATGAAGTTCAATTCATAATGAGAGATATATAATATATAAATTTATTTGAAATAATTACCTATTTTGGGATAGTTTTAATTAATTAAAATTGATAAACTTTATGCACTTTAAAACTATTTTAAAAAACATTTTATTTATTATAAATAAACTTATTCAAAAATTTGATATAATGTTTAATTAAATATAATTAATTAGAATAAATATAACCCAATAAAAATTATTTTACTTTTTAAACAAATTAAAATAATAATGAGACATTAATAATAGTTAATTCATCAGAATAAATAATTTTTTTTCAAAAAAAGAGTATTTTTTACCGTTTACTAAACATTCAATATGTAAAAAAATCTCTTAATTTTACCCTATCATAATTTGGATATCCTGATATAAAATGTGAAGTTCATTTTATCAATAAATATTCTAAATGTTCTATAAAATAATTTTACAATTTTTTATTACAAAATGAAATAGAAGTCATTTTTTGTGAAAACGTATTTTGAAGAACAGAAAAACAGTACTAAAATATAGAGTGATTATTTAATAAAAAGATATCAAGAAATTTATTTTGAGTAGGATATATATATATCATAAAATTGTAAATTCTATTAAATTTTTTAATTTTAATGAAATGGTTATAACAATCATATTTAAATAATCACAGTTTTTGGGTTCAATGCTGAGTATCACATATGTTATAGAACATAATTTTCTCTTTTAAAAACTCAAGGAATTACATTAGTCCAAAATTTAATAAATTGGTCCTCACAATTATAATATGATTTTGGTAATTAATTTTTTGACCTTTGAATATATATTTATTGAAAACCCATATCATAAAAAGTGTTAATAAAACTTCCACTTGAAAATAGAGAAAGAGAAGTACACAGGTTTTCACATTACTAGGATTACAAGTAGGAGAAAATTGGTGGGAACTGAAAATATATTCATGGAAGAAAAATTAACACCCAAGAACTAATCAAGTGTGGTGGATATCTTGTTCGGGAGAAAGTGAATTACCATAAAAGCATACATTTATGTTCAACACAATGACTATAAATTCATTGGAAATGATTATAATATGAAGAAAATTTTGTTTCAGGAATTTTTCCCAAGAGTTAAGAAATTTTTAATACCACATATACCATGGACATAAGGAAATGTACATTCTAGATAGGTAAAATTTCATACTTTAATCAATTTCTAATATAATCTCATCTTTTTTTCCTAATGATGAATACTCAAGATGATTTTTTAGGCCTGAAGCACTAGAATAAGATTCTAACAGATCACATAATCCACCAAATGATAACAATATATTCCTTCAACATTTAATAATTCCTGAATGGTTAACATAAATTAAGATAATAATGAAAATTAATGAACCTCAATAAATTAATCTTCAAAATAAAACAAAAATACCAAAGGTTTAACATAGATTGTAACACCCCAATCTTCCATGGTACACTTCTCTTTGAATAATACAATAGCGTGTGTTGTACGCAACACTGAGTTTAAGTACACCACGACTTACCAAACTAGTCGTTCGAAAGAGGTTATGAATATTATTAACTAAATTATAAATATTATACTATCCTTATAATTTTAATCCATATTATGAGTTTCTAAGACAGGATTTATGAACAAATTCATTTTTTCAGATAAAAGAAGTATTTTTCAAAAAATGATATTTTAGCACCTTTTAATGGAGAAGCCTTTTTAAAACCAATATTTAAACTTTTATATATTCGATTTGACAAAATTAAATTCTTCTTTATAATCGGGACATAAGAATTTAGTATCAATAATGTTTTGGTACTTTTCAGATAACTTTTATATTTTGATGAATAGTGAAAATTACTAATTTTGATTAAAAACAACTTTTTAAATCAAAATAATTTATAGTGATATATAATATTATTGATTGGTTTTAAAGTATAATTAGAATATATTTTTACCAATTTATCCAATGGTGTTCATTATAATTAATTTCACTTTGAAATTGGACCTAAACAATTGTCAATCTTTTGATCTATATTGTTCAATAAAAACACGATATTTGTTGTGATAGAGGGAATTAATTATAAAATTAATTAATGAAACTTATATGTTTAGAATTTCATAAAATAGAAATCATTTTTGAATTAGGAATATCAATTATAGCTTTGGGTGAAAGTTTGGCATTGTTCTGAAAAACTTTAATTTTTGATGAATAGTGAAACCACTAAGTGGTAGTTAAAAAACTGAATTTTTCATAAAAATTAATTTTACCGCTTCTGTGAATGGAATTTCAAAAATCCGAGAGACACGGTTAATATCAAGAAGTAAAATGTGGTTCAATGAGATGAAAATAATTTTTGGTGAATAGTAACTTTTTACTTTTATTTACCATGATTAAAAGTAAATAGGGTAATTAAGGGTAAAAATGATATTAATATTACCCTAACACGTGTCCTAATTCTATTGGAAAAGTGTATCATGACCAAAAACAACCTTAGGAATAAAATATTATCATTTAGGTCCACTTGGATTAGATTAGGACATTTATTATTATTTAATTCAAAGAAGAGTTAAAAGAGTTAAAATCAACATTTATTTACTAAAACATTTTTAATATAGGGTTATACATAAGATAAATTCGAAGGTAAATATTCATTAGAAAGATAATAATATTTAGTACATAATGATATTTTATTTAAAATTTTTAGACATTAAATAATTTAATATATTTATGACACAATGATGATGTAGTAATTACCTTAATAGTGAAAAATTAAAATAATTGATATTATAAATACCCAAATGAATATAATTTAAGACTTTTAATGAATTAAACTAATTTTATAGGATAATATGACATATTAGAATTGATTTAATTGACTTTGTTCGAAGTAATAATTCTGTTATGAGTTTCACAAAAATCAACTATTGAATATTGTCAAAATTGACATAAAAGAGTTTTTAAAACAAATATTATATTATTAATTGATATTAAATTCCTAAAAATCTGAGGTTCGGCCAAGATACTTATATAATGATAGTTATATCATTAATCGACCACTTGGGGGTCTCTTGTTTGGGTATAGTTTCTCTATTTACTATATAATATAAAAATACAAAGTGACATAGTAAATGTCAAACTAATTAACAAAGAGTTAAAACTAAAAGATAAGGTTAATATAGTAACCCAAACCAGTCTAAATTCTATTGGTTGAATGGTTTTCGACCTATTCCCACCTTAACTTTTGAATAATCATCTTTGGAGCCATTAGAAACCGAATATGAATTTTTTATAAATTAATATTTCTAGCTTTTCCAAAGCTGCCCCTCACCCCTCTTATAAAAGGGAACTCATCATTCTCATTTCTTCGCACCTTAAAATACTTTTAGTTCGGCCAACCCCTGCCCAGATACTCTCTAAACTTCCCTCACTACATCCTAGAGGCCTTAGTTTGATCATAAATCCAACCTAATGAGCCCTTTTGATCAAATCAAAAGGAAGAATCCGAAGAAGAAGTAATGTTTTCACTACCCCTTTTCAAGTTCCTTTCTTCTTCCACTTCTTCTTTATTTGTTATTACTATTCTAAAATAATAACTCCAGTATCTTATATATACTGTTATTTTATTATAAATATGGTACAACCATATTCAGTATTCTATCCACCCTTTGAATAACATGTCCCCATACGTGCGTACGTACGGCTTACCGTCTCCACATCGTTGTGTAATTGTTATTCAATATATTATTATTTGGGTGGGTATAATAATGATGTGTAACTCATTTAAATAAAAACTATATCATGATAATTATTCTTTATATATGATATAACATCCATTTATATATTATTTTAATTTCAAAAGAATGATATTGTCGCTCGTGCTTACGTACAGACTACCATCTCCACGAACGTGATGAGATTCATTCTCCATTGTATCCATTCAAGGTTAATTATCATTTGATGATTTAAAAATAATGTTTAAGGACTTGATAAAATTCTGTATATGAATAAGATATATCCTATCCATAAAAAACATGGCTTATGTAACAAAACATATAATTGAAAACGAGTAAGTTAACACCTGAAACGGCGATAATTCTAAGATATTATTAACACAGCAATGTTAAAAGATCATATATGATATCATATTAATGTATATGATTCATGAATAATTTAATAACAATTATTCCAACATTATACAGGAGGTTAACCTACCCCCAACCAAGGAAAAGTACAAGGTAAGGGATTTTCTTATCTCACTTTCAATTCCGTGAGATTTCCATTATTCGCCACTAATTTATTGAAAGTGGTATATTGTGTACTACCATTTGATATATATTTTCATTATTCTCTTTATTTTCATGTTATTATGTAAATCATTTGGTGTTTATTAACTTTTGGTCATACGATTCAGTTGATTACAACGTGGTAAGGGGTTTCTTAACTCACTCTTAATTTCGTGAGAATTCCATGGTTCACCACTTAATTATTGCATGTGGTGTATGTGTACTGCCCATGATTGTATTCATTGTGTAATATACTTTAATTTATGGGTATTTACATCATCATGGTATGATCCTTCTTTCATGGGTGTATGTTTCGTAAGTTACCTAATCGATAAGGGAATTTGAAATTTCAATTTCCACTCATTTGGCATTACGCATATTTCATTGATTATATTACCCCAAGATTATGTGTAGAATAACTATTCATTTTATTATGTCATAATTTACACTCCCCTTCCTGTGGATATAATTTTGACACACATAATCACTCCATTGATAATTTCTCAAGTCATTGATATGAATTTGATAAGAGTAATTTTAACTCATTCTCCATTTGTTAAGTTAAACGTCCAATTCGTTGGTGTTGTTTTTACAAGAATATGTGTGAATGTCCTTTGATTGTTTTACACTGAATATCCAATCATATTTAGTGTATTTATATTTTTCACACAAAATTATGTCATTGATTTATCCTTAACCTAAGGATACGTCCTTTATGAGAGATTTCATATCAATTTACTTTCCATTGAGACTTCTTTGTTGTTATACACCAAATCACTTTTATGTGGTGTATATAATGTACTTTGACATAGTATATCATGAATTCCTTTATTCTCTTTATATTACAATGTTTTGATTACCTCAATTATTTGTATTCAAGTGTCTCTCTTTTGGTTAGAAACTCTAATTTAAATACCATTTTTAAATGTTTTCAAGACTTATTCTTCTAAATCTTGCTCATTAATGTCCATGTTTTAAAAATGGTTTTAAGGATTTATTTATATGGACATTAAAGTTTTAAAATTAAAATTCCTTTTAAAAGTTTCATAGTGGTATGGGACACTTTGATTCAAAAATCTATTTTTAAATATCTTCTTGACAAATACTGTGACATTAAATAATTTCAAGAAAAAGGGGGATATTTCTCTCAAATAGTTTTGATTATTATTTTCATCTATGTCAATATCCTTCATTATTATCGATTGAGGTTAATATGATACAATATAATAGTCTATATTGTATCTAATGAGTTATGTTTGACTGTGGATGTGCTATTTTTATACCATTCATGGTTTTTAGATAAAGTATTGACATTTCATATGCTAGTTTTAATACGAATATTTATGTTATGTTTCAAACTTTTCATATGAGGAATGAATTGGACTTAGTAAGTGACGGGTGGAGCCCGCTATAGCTCCTCGATGCATCGGTAGGTCTAATGAGACAAACTAGTGTCTTGGCACAAGGCCTTGCCAAAATCTTATTTGTATTCTTGGCATGAGGCCTTGGCTATGTGGTTATGATAGTCTGGAATTATGCATTCCATCATTATGAAAGTGGTTATTGATATTTCATGTGATCATTAGACTAGTAGAATATCCATGTGAGTATGTAAATGTCTTTATTTTATTTAATATTTTCCATTTTATGATGAAGTTCAAGTTTAAAAGGCTTTTGTTTTAGTTATAAACCGCCTTAAGTGTTTATGCTTATCTATGAAAGCTTCTGCTATAATTTTATCCTTACTGAGCATCTGAACTCACCACATTCAATGTTTTATTTTTCCAGGATTATGAAGAAGTAATTTATAAATTACATGTAGGGATAGTATGAGGGGATATGAAGACAAGATGTTGTTGTAGTTTTTTTACCTTATGATGTAATGTAAGACTTATGAATATATCTAGTGTTTCCAAGACTACTAAACTAATCGGTCTTTTGAGACTTGATCCCTTGTGATCATGCCAATGTTATGTAATAATTCACCGAATCTAGGTATCTAGGGTCGGGGCATTACAGTTGGTATCGGAGGAAGTTTAGTATAAACATTAGAAGCTATATTTACATAAACTATGATTAGAGCTCATAGACCTAAGATGAACATTGAGGATTAGTATGGAATAACTTCATAAAATTTTGGTATTGTAGAGATTTTGTGACTTTTCCTAGAAATACATCACTGTCTGGATACGAGCAGGTAGAGGCAGATCTGGCACATATGTACCTAGGGGTAAAACCCGAAAACACCGCTTTGAGCTAGACTCGAACGAGAACTGGTGCATGACAACGGGCCTTGCTGCACTCTTGGTTATGACACTCCTGGGGGATATGCTTAGGATAATTTACATATTCTTTACAAACCAATTTGAAGTAATATATATATAAGATGAGAGTAAATGACCTTGGTTAATCCTAATATGTTTCAAATTGAGAATATGGTGACATGTTAATCTCTAAATGATTGTATGACTACTATTACTCACACAATGCTTTATGGTTTTAGTCAATGGATGGATTCCAAGGAAGTCATAGTGACATTGAGAATGATGTACAAGGTGGGAACGGTGGTGGCAATGAGCAAGAAAATGGAATGTTGATAGGCGTAAAAGATATCATCTTTATGCCAAATCAATTTTCCAAAAATATAATCAACAATATATATGTTAACCAATTACCGGACTAAAAAAAGAAGAGAATGGTGATGAATGATAAGAGCTCCAGTAGTGGAGACCATGGAGAAAGAAATCCTCAATTTCCATCATGCAGGAAATGCGGAAGGAGACACCTAGGAAAGTGTCTCAATGGGACAAAGAAATGATTTACGTGCAGGAAGGAAGGACAAAAAGTAAATAATTTCCGAAGAAAAATGAAGAGTACTATGGAAGAAGATAAAAATGGTCCCAAGAATCCATTTACAATCATTTTCTGTAAATGTAGGGGACCTTTCCATTACCCGAGTGAATGTCCTATTCTATAGGATATTTTATTGGTCAGAGAAGAAGCTATGTGGAAATAAATGGTTGGATAAATGCTTAAAAATTATTAGTGATCCTTGTTGAAGGGATTACTTTGGAATAATTTTCTCTTGTATTCGTAACCCTAATGTTTTCCATGTGAGAATGATATTTATGGAAGAATTATCTTTTAACTTGTGGATATAGTTATAAATAACCATTTGGTTTTATATGATCATTGGGTTTGAGGCAATTACAAATTATTATAATTTGGATGAAAATGCAAGGTATGAGATAACATTTGTGGTTAAATTATGTTATGGTTATTTTGAGAAATTTATATCATTTTGGTAATGTTATAAAATATAGTTTTTGAAAAAGGACAACACATAGACTGTGTGACAACCCGTCGTGTCAGACAAAGCTGTCGGAATTGAACCCACAACCAATGTGCGATTGGGATTTATCGCCTACCACTGGACTACGTGAAGTCCCTGGTTAGTGTGACTATTATTTTTAGTAAAATGATTTTATTGATCAATAATAATTTGATTTGGGATCTTATGTCTTATCAAATGAATACCATTAGTATAGGAAAATGATTTCGTTATTAAGTGATAAATGTTCTTTTGGAAGTTGTTCGCTTTGTTGAGAACACTATATACCAAAGGAAAATAGAGTAGTATGGGGTTTCATTTGTGGAGTAATGGTGGATTTTTATCTACGTTTTTATTGTGGATTTATAGTGATTTGGGTTATTTATGGAAATGATTGACCTATAATAGAGAATATTTGATGGGGTTAATTACTTTTAAGTATGTGACATTAAAAGTATTTGATGTCATTTGGAGATAAAATTTAACATGGGAGACTACATAATCAAATTCTTCAATGTTTTGGGTTTCAATATTAGTATGGATTATATTGAAGGATTTTAAGGACAATTCATTATTGAATGGTATTTATTTAACTTTGGGGTATTATTGGTTTAATTTTAGAAATTAAGATTAGTGTTTATTTCTCTCAAGGAATATCCTTTTGGGGGATCATTAGATGTTTTACTAAACATTTTGGTTTTGATTAATCTCTAAAGACAATGTAAATAAATAGTTTATCCTGCATGGATCATGTGATTCTATTGAAGTTTATTCTAGATCTTCCAGTGTGACTGAGTCTTCTTGAATACTCATCGTTTAAAAAAAATGAGTTAGTGGTGGAAATTTATTAAAGAATGAAACTCTAGATAAAAAGTAAGTATATATCTTTATATTCTTAGTCAATATCATAACTGAATTCATCATCCTTATGTAATGAAACTTAAAACAAAAAATGTTGTCCATTTACTTTTCTTACTAGGAGACTAATGATCATTTGTCCCAACACAAGTTTGTGGTTTTCTTATTATTAACTTTCTCCTGATCATGATTTCTATCCCTCTCCATCAGAACTTGACACTAAGTTTATCATCCACATCCATGTTTTCCTACCTGGAATCCTAGTATGGGTTATCTTGGGTGACCTTTAGACCCCTCTTTCTTTCTTTTAAAGTGATAATTTTATTGACTCTTTTTCCGATGTGGGACTTTCCATTCTCAGGCCCAATTTTTAAAATTGCGAGGACGCAATTTATTGAAGGAGGGGTGAATGTAACAACCCAAACTTCCATGGTACACTTCTCTTTGAATAATACAATAGCGTGTGTTGTACACAACACTGAGTTCAAGAACACCGCGACTTACCAAACTAGTCGTTAAAAATAGGTTATGAATTGTATTAACTAAATTTTAAATATTATATTATCCTTATAATTTTAATCCATATTATGAGTTTCTAAGACATGATTTATGAACAAATTCATTTTTCCAAAATAAAAGAAGTATTTTTCAAAAAATGAAATTTTACCGCTTTTTAATGGAAAAGCCTTTTTAAAACCAATATTTGAAACTTTTATATATTCAATTTGACAAAATGAAATTATTCTTTAGAATCAGGAAATATGAATTTAATATCAATAATTTTTTCGTACTTTTCAGATAACATTTATATTTTGATGAATAGTGAAAATTAATAAATTTTAATTAAAAACAACTTTTTAAATCAAAATAATTTATAGTGATATTTTATATTATTGAGTGGTTTTAAAGTATAATTAGAATATATTTTTACCATTTTATCCAATGGTGTTCATTAGAATTAATTTCACTTTGAAATTGGACCTAAACAATTGTCAATCTTTTGATATATATTGTTTCTTAAAAACAAGCTATTTGTTGTGATAGCGGGAATTAATTATAAAATTAATTAATGAAACTTATATGTTTAGAATTTTTTAAAATAGACATCATTTTATAATTCGGAATATTAATTATAGCTTAGGGTGAAATTTTGGTCTTGTTCTGAAAAACTTCAATTTTTGATGAATAGTGAAACTACTAAGTGGTAGTTAAAAAAAATGAATTTTTCATAAAACTTAATTTTACCGCTTCTGTGAATGAAATTTCGAAAATATGAGAGACACGGTTAATATCAAGAAGTAAAATTTGGTTCAATGAGATGAAAATAATTTTTGATGAATAGTAAATTTTTACTTTGATTTACCACGGTTAAAAGTAAATAGGGTAATTAAGGGTAAAAATGATATTAATATTACCCTAACACATGTACTAATTCTATTGGACAAGTTTATCTCGACCAAAAACAACCTTATGAATAAAATATTGTAATTTAGGTCCACATGGATTAGATTAGGACATTTATTATTATTTAATTCAAAGAAGAGTTAAAAGAGTTAAAATCAATGTTTATTTACTAAAAAAATTTTAATATAGGGTTATACATAATATAAATTCGATTTTAAATATTCATTAGATAGATAATAATATTTCCTACATAATTATATTTTATTTAAAATTTTTAGAAATTATATAATTTAATATATTTATGACACAATGATGATGCAATAATTACTATAATAGTGAAAAATTAAAATAATTGATATTATAAATACCCAAATAAATATAATTTAAGACTTTTAATGAATTAAAATAATTTTATAGGATAATATGACATATTAGGATTGATTTAATTTACTTTGTTCGAAGTAATAATTCTGTTATGAGTTTCACAAAAATAAACTATTGAATAGTGTCAAAATTGACATAAAAGCGTTTTTAAAACAAATATTATATTATTAATTGATATTAAATTTCTAAAAATCTACGGTTCATCCAAATAACTTATATAATGATAGGTATATCATTAATTAACCACTTGGGGGTATCTTGTATGTATATAGTAAGTTTATTAACTATATAATATAAAAATACAAAGTGACATGGTAAATGTCAAACTAATAAACTAAGAGTTAAAACTAAAATATAAGGTTAATATAGTAACCCAAACCTGTCTAAATTCTATTGGTTAAATGGTTTTTCGACCTATCCCCACCTTAACCTTTGCATAATAAACTTTAGATCCATTATAAACCGAATATTAATTTAATATAAATTAATATTTCTAACTTTTCCAAAGGTGCCCCTCACCCCTCTTATAAAAGGGCACTCCTCCTTCTCATTTCTTTACACCATAAAAGCCTTTTGGTTCATCCAAACCCTGCCAATATAATCTCTCAACTTCCCTCACTACAAAATATAGGCCTTAGTTTGATCATAAATCCAACCTAAGGAGCCCTTTTGATCAAATCAAAAGGAAGAACCCGAAGAAGAGGTAATGTTTTCACTACCTCTTTTCAAGTTCCATTCTTCTTCCACTTCTTCATTCATTGTTATTACAATTCTAAAATAATAACTCCATTATATTATATATATTTTGATTTTATTATAAATATGGTACAACCATATTCAGTATTCTATCCACTCTTTGAATAACATGTCACTATACGTGCATACGTACGGCTTACCGTCTCCACGTCGTGGTGCAATTGTTATTCAATATATTATTATTTGGGTGGGTATAATAATGATGTGTAACTCATTTAAATAATAAATATAAAATGATAATGATTCTGTATATATGATATAACATCCATTTATATATTATTTTAATATCAAAATAATGATATTGTCGCTCGTGCGTACGTACGGACTACCGTCTCCACGAACACGATGAGATTCATTCTCCATCGTATCCATTCAAGTATAATTAACATTTGATGATTTAAAAATAATTTTTAAGGACTTGATATCATTATAGATATGAATAATATACATCCTATCCATAATAAACATGTCTTATGTAACAAAACATATAAATGAAAACGAGTAAGTTAACACCCGAAACGACGATAATTCTAAGATATTATTAACAAAGCAATGTTAAAGGATCATATATGATATCATATTAATGTATATTATTCATGAATAATTTAATAACAATTATTTCAACATTATACATGAGGTTAACCTACCCCCAACCAAGGAAAAGTACAAGGTAAAGGATTTTCTTATCTCACTTTCAATTCCGTGAGATTTCCATTGTTCGCCACTAATTTATTGAAAGTTGTATATTGTGTACTGCCATTTGATATATATTATCATTATTATATTTATATTCATGTTATTCTGTAAATAATTTGGTGGTTATTAACTTTTGGTCATACGACTTAGTTGATTACAACGTGGTAAGGGGTTTCTTAACTCACTCTTAATTTCGTGAGAATTCCACGGTTCACCACTTAATTATTGCATGTGGTGTATGTGTACTGCCCGTGATTGTATTCATTGGGTAATATACTTTAATTTATGGGTATTTACATCATCATGGTATGATCCTTCTTTCATGGGTGTATGTTTCATAAGTTACCTAATCGATAAGGGAATTTGAAATTTCAATTTCCACTCATTTGGCTTTACGCATATTTCAATGATTATATTACCCCAAGATTATGTGTGGAATAACTATTCATTTGATTATGTCATAATTTCCACTCCCCTTCCTGTGGATATACTTTTGATACACATAATCACTCCATTGATAATTTCTAAAGTCATTGATATGATTTTGATAAGAGTAATTTTAACTCATTCTCCATTTGTTGAGTTAAACATCCAATTCGTTGGTGTTGTTTTAAAAAGAATATGTGTGAATGTACTTTGATTTTTTTACACTGAATATCCAATCATATTTAGTGTATTTATATTTTTCACACATAATTATGTAGTTTAATTATCCTTAACCTAAGGATATAGCCTTTATGAGAGATTTCATCTCAATTTACATTCCATTGAGACTTCTTTGTTGTTATACACCAAATCACTTTTATGCGGTGTATATAATGTACTTTGACATAGTATATCATGAATTCCTTTATTCTCATGATATTAAAATATTTTGATTACCTCAATTATTTGTATTCAAGTGTCTCTCTTTGGTTAGAAACACTAACTAAAATACCATTTTTAAATGTTTTAAAGACTTATTCTTCTAAATCTTGCTCATTAATGTCCATGTTTTAAAAATGGTTTTAAGGATTTATTTATATGGACATTAAAGTTTTAAAATTAAAACTCCTTTTAAATGTTTCAAAGTGTTATGGGACACTTTGATTCAAAAATCTATTTTTAAATAGCTTCTTGACAAATAGTGTGACTTTAAATGATTTCAAGAAAAAGTGGGATATTTCTCTCAAATAGTTTAGATGATTATTTTCATCTATGTCAATATCCGTCATTATTATCGATTGAGGTTAATATGATACAATACAAGATTCCATATTGTATCGAATGAGTTATTTTTGACTATGGATGTGCTATTTTTATACCATTCATGGTTTTTGGATAAAGTATTGACATTTCGTTTGCTAGTTTTAATAAGATTGTTTTTGTTATGTTTCAAACTTTTCATATAAGGAATGCATTGGACTTAGTAAGTGACGGGTGGAGCCCGCTATAGCTCACTGATGCATTAGTAGGTCTCATGAGACAAACTAGTGTCTTGGCACATGGCCTTGGAAAAATCTTATTTGTAGTCTTGGCACGAGGCCTTGGCTATGTAGTTATGATAGTCTGGAATTATTCATTCCATAATTATGAACGTGGTTATTGATATTGAATGTGATCATTAGACTAGTAGAATATCAATGTGAGTAAGTAAATGGCTTTATTTTATTTAATATTTTCAATTTTATGCTGAATTTCAAGTTTAAAAGGCTTTTTTTAGTTATAAACTGCCTTAAGTGTTTATGCTTATCTATGAAAGCTTCTGCTATAATGTTATCCTTACTGAGAATCTGAACTCACCGCTTTCAATGTTTTATTTTTCCCAGGATTATGAAGAAGTAATTTATGAATGACCTGTAGGGATAGTATGAGGGGATATGAAGACAAGATGTTGTTGTAGTTTTTTTCCTTATGATGTAATGTAAGACTTATGAATATATCTAGTGTTTCCAAGACTACTAAACTAATCGGTCTTTCGAGACTTGATCCCTTGTGATCATGCCAATGTTATGTAATAATGCACCGACTCTGGGTATCTAGGGTCAGGGCGTTACATAGATAATTCCTTAAAAAATACCCTTATATCAGGAACAACACCAATAATCTTAAAATAAAACAATATCTTAACAAAAAATAATGTCTCATACCCTTCAACTGGAACCTCCTATAACATAAATTTATTCATTTCAAATAATACATTATATTAAACCTACTGAGTTCATATATCTCAACCTAATAAAACACCTCCTAATATACTATTAATCACGTACAAATGAAAGAGAAAATGATTTGATACTATAATAATTTTCCCAAAATATCATTAATCTTAATAAACATCTATTACATAAATATTAAATGATTTTATCAATAATTTTAACTTAATATTTTCCTTATACTTATCATCCCAATAATCTCTAAATTTATTCCAAATCAAATGCATATAAGGTTTGTCAAACCCTAAATCACGTATTTTAAAAAATAGCACCTTATCATTAAATTACTTTAATAGGTTATCGAAACCATTAAAAATATGTTTCAAATTCTTAATGAAATAATAATATGGAAGAATGCTTATATTTTTCATGATTTTTATATCAAAAATTCCATTGATATACCTCATATACAACAAAATTATCAAATAAACCCATTAATCTTTACACTTAAATGATTTCCACAGAATATGAACTTTATTAATCTAGGATTTAACACTTGAATTTTTTAATGGAATTAGATAATAACTGTATTCTCCACACACAAAACATTGAACAAAAATGGTGCGATAGGATGTAATATATCTCCTTCCACCATATTATTATTTTTTAAAATAATTGGAAACTTTATGTCATATTTTTATTCACATAAAACACATTCTAGTTCCTTTGTGTAATTTCTCATGGTTCATTCATTTACAATATTGACAAAGGGAAAATTGAATCTTCATTCCATTTTCACCATTATGAGATGAAATTTAATTAGATGTCATCCTACTCTTTTTTTGGATGATTTTAGTAATTTTACTATGTTCTAATTGATAATTGTGATTTTTAAAAGATATTTTTCCATAATCATGAGATATATTACTTAGGCCCCCATCATATTAGGAATCTCATTTGAGAAGTAATCACATTTCCCCTCACAGAAGTTCTTTATCCAGTTTCTCCTATTTCCATTCATTGACTAGAATAAAGGGTAAAAACTAGGGATGAGTAATTTTAAACTATTAAACCCATAAATGTGAAACCACTATCATTAAATTAATAGCTCATAAATTACATAAATACTTTAAATTATGAATTTTTAGGTTTGAATCTAGGTTATCCATGAACTATATCCTAACATAAACTGTTATGGGAATTTTCATTCCCTTTATAATGTTTTGTAATTTGGTTGTGAATTTAACAAAGAATATATCTTATTAATCTCAAAATAGGTGTGTAGAGAGGCCCGTTATCATGCACTATTATCCGATAAAGTCTAACTCATTAGGATTATTTCAAGGTTATCACAACTAGGTACATCTTTTCTAGAGCCACATCCACTTATATTATCGAGACATATATTTATATTCATAGAAAAAAATTACTCTTTATTTTAAAAAAACATTGAAATGTTCTCTTATACTTAGTAATATTCTTATGGTTTTCTCTAGAGTTTTATAATCCTAATCCCTAAAAATAACTAGAATTTACTTTGATAACCACTACAGCATTGTGTAATTATTTTATGTGGAATATAATTTATAAATATCAATGAAATATATGGGAGGATACACCACATGGGTGGGACACATCACCATCTCCAATGAGAACCCTTTCCTGATGAATCCCTTGGGAAGAGATCCATGCTTCATCCAATGGTCACAACTGAGACTTCCTAAGGATCAGATAACCTCATTTTCCTCTGATACCAATAATGAAAATATTTTTGTTAACTACACATGAATTCATGGTTCATTATATAAGAATAGTAATAACCCATACCTTATTTTCAGGTATGTTTTTCCTTTCTAGTCGTTTTTGTAGAAAATAGGAATTTCTGGAAATTTTCTAAGTACATACCCTGTACTTTAAGAGTACATTCCATGTACTCAGAAGCCATAGTAGACAGTGTTCCAGCCATGTAGTAGCAGCACACAAAGCTGTGTGGGAGTAAATGGAGGACTCTTAAAAAGGAGTACAGAAAAGGAGAGTACATTCCATGTACTCCAAAAGTACACACCGTCTACTTAATTTTTTTCCTTAAACTGAATGGGGTCACGTCTGACAGACGGAAACCACTCCTTATAGGTTTTATTCACCCAAGAGCACCGAGCATCTGCAGATCTTCGATGTTCCCCAGATCATCTATCCATCCTTCGATTCAACCACCACTGATTGCGTTGAAATCACATCGGTGAGTTCTCTTTTCTTCTTGATCCTTGTTTTACATTTCTTATTATTTTCCATGTTATCATGGGTTGAACGTTTTGGATTCTTTCAAAGATCTATGAAATTCAAAGGATATTCAAGCTTCATGGTTCAATTATATTGATCTCCCAACCCTGAGGTAGGTGGTTTGTTCACTTTCGTTCAATGTCTTTGAGTATTATATGAAAATTATACCAATACCCTTGAACTAGGTGTTGAGTGGTTACCATTTTACCCCTTCTGATTGCCTCCCATTCTTGTATGCTTGTCTTGAGGTTATTTGAATATGAATTGGGTTGATTTCAATGCCTTGGATGTTCTTCTCATGATTTGTTATATTTACGACCGTTTGGTCCGGTTTAGCCTATTGGCCATTTACCTTTTTTATATGCCTTGTGGTCATAGGATGGAGTGATGTTTGCTGACAAGCGTGAGATGATGTATGATGGTTAGATAGGTAGTTATATAGGTTTACTTTGGCCTTATAGAATTACTATGTTGTGACTTACATGGGGCTGTGAGAACCTGGTGCTATAGACTAAAAGAGGATAGACTGAGTGAGCTTCCTCAGAGAGTCTTTGGACTATATAGACTATAAGATGATTGACCGAGTGAGCTTCCTCAGGGAGTCTTTGGACATTATAATCTATAGGTGGATAGACCGAATGAGATTATTTATAGAGTATTTGAGCATTATAGAATATAAGGGGATAGACCGAGTGAGCTTCCTCATAGAGTCTTTATTTTACTTGAATTACCTTGAACCACTCCAGGCTATAAGAGGAATTGACCGGGTGAGATTTCTCAGAGAGTCAGTGAACGACCTGGGGATATAAGAGTAATTGAATGAGTGATCTTCCTCAGAGAGTCTCCCGACCTCGGGGCTATAAGGGAAATTGACAGTGTGATATTCCTCATAGTGTCCCTGACTACCTTAGAATATTAGGGGAATTGACCGAGTGAGTTTCCTCAGAGAGTCTTATAATTTTTGTATGACCAAACCGGAGGGGTTATGCTAAGTGTACTACCTAGAGGGTTGTTGGTACTTGTTAGGTAGGACTAGAGGGGATGGGTGTGAGTACTTCCTAGAGGGTTACCGATTTGTGATTAGCTTCTTGTTAGTTTTTTCTTGATATTTTAACATAGGATTGTTTACTGCTAAGTATTTTTCCTATTTACTTATTTCTGCACTTTACCTACCATATATTCACTGACTGTTAGGCACATATCTTCTGGTGGTTTCCTACTAGGATTTAGTCTCACACCATTTTTGGGCCATGCTTTTGGGCCCAAATAGATTATATTGTTGCAGGTATATATAAGGGAAACGCCCTTCTACTTTAGGTACTTGACTTTCTATGAAGATGGAGAGCATGGGACCAAGCCTAGGCTTACAATGCTGAGGAGATGTTTATCTTTTATTTTGTACTTTGGTTCAGTACTTTTGTATTCAGCATTGTGACTTGTTTGGCTATTTTCCTAGACATATGTATCATGCATTATTTATTATGCATTGCTCCAGTTGTTCATTATTTCTAGTATTCCATTCTTCACTTGTGTATGTATTATTACTACTTCTGCTATTGTATATTGCTTATCATCTACTGTGTATTCTGCCAATGTGGGCCTAGTTTCCCCACAATCACACCCATGGCCCTCGCTGCTAGTCGACAGCTTTTGGAATTTGGGGAAATTCTCTTGAGGCTATGTGACCAACCGGGTACGGGGCGCCTCTGGGTGGCTTCTGGAACCGGGACATTACAGAGTGGTATCAGAGGAATTATTTTCTCTTGACTTACTATTTGGATCCTATAGCCAGAGATTAGATGGAATAGTTACTTGGTAATAAGTTGTGCCTGGGAGTAGCTAACCCGTGTATAAGGAAAATCCAATCTACCTCGTTTATTACAATTTCTTTGGGTTTTTCAAGTTTACGGTTGATCTGATTTTCACCGATGGGTGATTCACATGTTTTGGGTGTTACTATTGATATTATTGGGGTTCTATTTTTGTCTCAAACTGATGAGATGAGGGTATTCCATCTCATGCATCATATAGACACATGATATAAATCACATGTCATGCATTTTTTCCATTCCATTTAGGGTGAATTAGCGATATCATGTTGTTATGAAAGATGTTGTGTAGAATATGCATGCTGTTGTGATATATGCTTGATAGAATACCAGATTTGAATAGGTATTGCTATATGTAAGGTATTGTTTGAATGAATGCCAAATTTTGACAGCTGAGGTGTTATGGGCCCACAAGAATCGAAACTTGGCAGATCATTGACTTGTTCTTATTGTATATGACATGTATAAGATGCCAAGATTTGATTCGCGGGGATTAGGGGCCCTCATGGATCAGAATTTGGCACCTCAATGCTTATTTTCTGTGTTTTCTGGGCTCTGGTGCAGTTTCTGAGGATAATATCTTGAAACCCCATAATACACGGCGTGTACTTTATGAATACATGCCTTTTAGTTTTTAACCGTGTCACTGACTATGTGGGAAGGGACACTGGGTTGTGAAAAATCCTATAGGAACATGTCGTGAATAGTACGTACAAGCCGTGTTATAGTGACCGTGTGTCTAACTTTGTGACTAACAACAAGGATGGATGAAACATTGACTATACACACTGTGTCTTGAATTCACATGCCTTGTAGTGTAACCTAGGTACCTGGTCGTGTCATGAACCACACATTTCGGGGAAATCCTTCAAGTACATGCTGTGTGCACATGGAGCATGCCGTGTAGAGTGAACCATGTAGTCGGCCATGTAACTAACAACACAGGTCATTGAAACTTGTCTAGTACACACCGTTTCCTTCGTGAACACATCATGTAGTCTTGGATTAAGAGGACAATGTGGGTTAGCCATGTAAGGAGATTCGAGTAGGGGAATAGTGTTCAAGTACACGCCGTGTGTGTGGACAAAACGCTGTGTGGTTGGGGGGTTACACGACTAGCTGCAGTAGAAGTACACGCCCATGCGAATTTCATAAAAGAACACACCGGGTAGTGTTTATACATTCTGTGTAGCCATGTTTTATAAAACATGAATGTTTCTTTCTCCTGTTCCCTTCTTATGCTCCTATGTTTTCAGTCCTTGATAATCTTGATCTAAGGTGTGTGTTGGGACTTTCAGAATTATGCCACTGATACATCCTCTGGTTGTACGCCAGTTCCCAGATGGTGATTATACACCGGATATGGCTGATTAGGGACCTCCTGCAGATCCTCCTGTTCTTCCATCCTTGGCACTAGTAGTTATACCAGTTGCAAGTGCAGATGCGCAGTTTAGGGAAGGTTTTTTAAAGATTATGCAGACCTTCCAGGGACTTCCACCTCCCGCCCCGTCGATGAAAGAGTTGATGCGGGTTTTCTAGCAGTAGCATCCTCTAACTTTCTTAGGGGATAGAAGACCCAAGGATAAATAATCCTGGCTAGAGGCCATGCTGAAAATCATCGAGCATTTAGAGAAACCTCTAGGGAAGAGGTTTAAGCTCGCTACCTATATGCTTCGAGACTCCGCCAAAAGTTACTGGGAGGTGATCTCATAGTCTAGACACCAGTAGAGTATGAATTGGGATGAGTTTCAGCACATCATTAGTGATTACTTCTACCCGGAGACCATGAGGGCCGATCGAGCCCTGGAGTTTCTGAGTCTGGAACATGGCACTTTTTCTATTATGGAGTACTTTTACTGCTTTTCTGAGTTGCAGCGTTTCACGCATATTACAGGAGGCGATAATATATTCCATGTGCAAATGTTTGAGGATGTACTAAGGCACAACATCCGATAACAGGTGAAAATATTTAGGTTGACTTCGATATCCTCTATCGTCAACCATGCGCTGATGACCGAGCACAATCTGAGGGATTCTGGAGCAGTGAGCCAGGATGGTTCAATATCCAGAGTTAGTGTTCCTTCTATAGATAGTAGGAAGCGCCATAGGGAGTCTACTCGAGGAGATCAGAGTAGGCATGATGTATCTTCAGGCATCCATGTAATATGCTACCAATACTGGAGGAGCATGAATACTTGGCCTCACTGCCAAAGAGACCTGATGGAATGATGATCTTGAGGAAAGATAGAACATCTTCAGCATTTCTGTCAGATCTTCTCACCTGCAGCTGGTGGTAGGGGTTCTTTTATGACCCCGCGTTCTAGAGAAGCATCTCCAGTTTCTCACCAGTTTGGGAACTGGATTTCTTCTGGCCATTCGGGCCAAGGTGGAGGTTGCGGCCATTGTGGTTAGTTACCGGGATACCAACAACAGCAGAGTGGATGAGATCAGAGTGGTCAGGCAAGGTCACAGGGCTGTGGAGCAGGCCAGACCTTTACTGTGGAGTAGACCAATCAGGAGCAGGATCCCAACCCCTCTACAGTTGGAGGTACAATATTCGTAGCCTCAGTTCTATCTTTAGCTATTTTCGATACAAGGTCTTCCCATAGATTTATATCTGTCGCTGTTGTGGAGATTCTTGGTGTCTGTATCTTTTCTTCTGCCTACATCTTGACACTAGACACACCGTTGGGAACTCGTACAACTAGTGTACTTCAGTTCAAGGAGTTCCCTATAGATGTTGGTGGGTGTCACTTTCTGTGGGACCTGTATGTCCTAGAGATGACAGGTTATGATTTCATTCTCTGGATGGACTGGTTAGTTCTATTCTAGGAAGTCTCCGACTGTTACCGCCACCGGGTGAGTTGCATATCACCAGAGGGTGGATCCTTTCTTCATTGGGGTGAATGGGATGTCCAGGATAGTAGAGCGGGTCCAGAGCATCATGGGTTGGGAGGAGTTATAGCCTATTTTCCTAGTCTTTATCTGGATGACCATGGTACTTCACAGTTAGAATTTCCATTAGTTTTGGATCATTTCAGAGATGTCATTCCAGAATACTTATCAGGTTTTTTTCAATGCGTGAGGTAGACTTCTCGATTGAGCTTATGCTAGGAGTTGCACCTGTGTCCATCCCTCCTTATAGAATGGTTACACCTGAGTTGCAGGAGCTCAAGAAGTAGTTAGAGGAGATGCAGGCAAAGGGTTCTATATAACCCTGTAATTCTACTTGGGGTTCGCCTGTTATGTTTGTGAAGAAGGAAGATGGTACCCCCAGGCATTGTGTGGACTATCTGAAGTTGAATAAGTTGACTGTCAAGAACCGATATCCCTTGCCGAGGATCGATGATATAGTTGATCAGATTCGAGGATACAGGGTGTTCTTGATGATTTATTTGAGATCCTTTTATCATCACTTGTGCGTTAGACGACCAGATATACCTCTTACAGCCTTCCGGAGAAGGTATGGTCCATATGAGTATATGTTTATGTCGTTCTGTCTCACAAACGCACCTACAATTTTCATGGCACTGATGAACCGAGTTTTCCATCCATACATGGATTCCTTCATGGTTGTTTTTGTGGATGATATATTGGTGTACTCTCACACTCGACAAAACCATGCTACACATCTTGAGATCGTTTTGAGTACAGTGCGGGAGCATCAGTAATATGCTAAGCTCTCAAAGTGCAACTTTTGGTTGGACCAGATTCACTTCATGGGTCATGTTATCTTAGAGGAAGGAGTATCAGTAGATCAAGGGAAAGTGAGAGATATAATTTATTAGGAGCAACAAAGAACCTCTTTGAGGTGTGGAATTTTCTGGGGATGACTGGATACTATAGACATTTCATACAAGACTTTTCATGCTTAGCAGTACCACTAACAGGTCTGACCAAGAAGGGGGAAATGTTCTTATGGTCAGATTCCTGTGAGTCAGTTTTTCAAGAGCTAAAAGGGAGGTTAAATTCAGCACCAATACTAGTCTTTCCAGATTTGGGAAAGAGCTATACTGTTTACTGCGATGCATTAGGTATCGGGAAGGGAGATGTTCTTATGCATGGATATGGAGTCTTTGCATACTAGTCTCGACAGTTGAGGCCACACAAGAGGAATTACCTGACGCACGATCTGGAGTTGGCAGCTATTGTTCATGCTTTATGCTGTTGGATACATTATCTTCTGGGAGAGCATTTAGTGGTCTTCACTGACCAAAAAAGTCTCAAGTACATTTTCAATTAGCATGACATGAATTTGAGGTAGAGAAAGTGGGCTGAGTACCTTCAGTACTTTGATTTTGTGCTTGCCTACACACATGGGAAAGGCAATGCTGTGGCTGATGCACTAAGATGGAGGACTCACAGACTGGCAGTTCCGGAGGCCCGTACTGAGTGGTAGCTTATGGATCTATTCTATGAGATGCATTTGGAAGTTCATGATAGATAGTGGTAGACTTTTCTATCTTCTGTAGTTGTTACCTATACCCTTCTTGATCGAGTACGAATGAGGCAGCTACAGATTATAAAGGCCTAGTCCTATGCGAAAGCTTGTTAGGAGAGGACCCTATTCTTGGATGGACCATAGGTGGGGATGAGATCTTTCTTTTCTAGGGGTGCATATGGGTGCCAGCATATATACACGAGGAGATAATGTGGGACTTTCATTCCCCAGTTTGGGCAGTTCATCCTTGCGTCACCAAGATGTATCGTGATCTACACCGTCATTATTGGTGGCCATGTATGAAGAGGAATGTTGTTGGGTTCATCAAGAGGTGTTGCACTTGTTAGAAGGTGAAGGTGGACCATCAGCAACCAGCAGGGATTCGGCAGCAGTTACACATTATCGAGTGGAAGTGGAACGACATCACGATGGATTTCATGAAAGGGCTTCCAAGGTTTCATCGGGGGAATGACGTAGTATGGGTTGTCATTGACAGGATCACAATGGTTTCTCACTTCTTTCCGATCAAGGTGACATTTATTGTTGATGAGTTGGGAAGAATTTATATCCATGAGATTGTACATATACATGGATATCTACACTCCATTGTATTAGACATGGATTCCTGTTTTACTTCTTGGGTCTGGAAGGGGCTTCAAAAGGCTTTGGGTACACAAGTACTTTTGAGTACAACATACCATCCCCAAACATATAGCCAGTATGAGTGTATGATTCAGGTGCTTAGGGACATGCTCTGATAATTCATCCAAGATTCTGGAGGTTCTTGGGAGAAAAATATACCTCTTATAGAGTTTTCCTACAACAATAGCTTTCAGGTGACTATTCATATGGAACCTTACGAGGATTTATACGATTGGCCATGCCGATCACCCTTATGTTGGCTAGAGGTAGGAGAGGCAGCTATGCTGGGAGCTCATATGGTCCAAGAGACCACAGTGAAATAAAGATGATTCGGAATAGGATGTCTACTGTGCAGTATTCTCAAAAGTCTTATAAATATTAGTGGAGATGACCTCTGGAGTTCGAGGTTAGGGAGCAGGTTTTCCTGTGTTTCGCACCGAGGTTGGGACACAAGAGGAATATGAGACAAGGTAATATTTCGCTGAGGTACGTCGAGCCATTTGAGGTGATTAAGAGAGTTGGGCCGGTTTCCTATCTGTAGAAGTTACCATAGAGGTACCGGGCTATGAATGACATCTTCCACATTTCTCAGCTATGACGTTACTTTCCAGACCCGTCCCATGTCCTTAAACCTGAGGAGGTTGATCTCAAAGTGGGTGCATCCTTTGAGGAGCATCATATTGGATTTTTTGATCATAGTATGAAGGTTCTTTATGGCCAGTCCCTTCCTCTGGTATGAGTACTATGGCCACACATGCAGGATAAAGACGAGACTTGGGAGAGGGAGGCTGATAGACGATCACAGTGGCCAGAGTTGTTTGAGGTTTCTTAATTTATGCCGCCGTAGGAAAATTTGGGGATGAATTTATTTAAGGGGGGAAGTTTGTTAGAACACGGAAATTCTCTTTAGGTATGTTTTTCCTTTCTGGTCATTTTTGAAGAAAAGAGGAATTTATGGAAATTTTTTTGTACACGCTGTGTACTTTATGAGTACACGCCATGTACTCAGAAGCTGCAGTAGGTCATGTGTTGGCCGTGTAGTAGGTGCACACATGGTCGTGTGGGAGTGACTGGAGACCACTTAAAGTGGATTACGGAAAAGGATAGTACATTCCATGTACTCTAAAAGTACACGCCATGTACATTCTTTTTTTCATTAAACGCACCAGGGTTGCGTCTGATGGACAGTAACCACTCCTTTAGGTTTCGTTCATCTGAGAGCACCAAGCATCCACAGATCTTCGAAGAGCCCATGAACCTCTTTCCATCCTCCGATTCATGATCTGTTGATTGTATTGGAATCGATTAGGTGGGTTCTCTCTTCTTCTTGAGCACTGTTTTCCATTTCCTCTTCTTTTCCAAATTATCGTGGGTTGAATTTTTTGGATGTTTTCTTAGATCTACAACAATACATGGATATTAATGCTTTGTGGTTCATGTATATTGATCTCCCAACCCCAAGGTAAGTGGTTTGTTCCTTTCCATTCAAAGTCTTTGTGTATTATGTAAAAATTCCACCAATACCCTTGAACAGGGTATTGCGTGTTTACCGTTTTACCCCTACTGATTGCCTTCCATGATTTTATGCTTTTATAGAGGTTATTTGGATATGAATTGGTTTGATTGCTATTCCTTGGATATTCTACTCATGCTATGTTTTGTTTACGACCATTTGGTCATGTTTAGCCTATTGGTCGTTTACCTGTTTTCCAAGCCTTGTGGTCATAGGATGGAGGGTTGTTTTCTGACATGCGTGAGATCCTATAGACTGGTTAGGCAAGTAGTTATATATGTTTACTTTGGGCTTATAGCATTACTATGTATTTAATTACATGGGGCCATGAGAACCTAGTGCTACAGAATAAAATAGGATAGTCCGAGTGAGCTTCCTCAGAGTGTCTTTGGATAGTATAGACTATAATAGGATAGACCGAGTGAGCTTCCTTATAGAGTATTTGGACATTATAGACTATAGGGGGATATATTGAGTGAGATTCCTCAAATAGTCTTTGTTTTACTTGAATTACATTGAACCACACTAAGCTTTAAGAGAAACTGACCGGGTGAGGTTCCTCAGAGAGTCTGTGAGCGACCTGGCGTTATTAGAGGAATTGACCGAGTGAGCTTCATTAGAGATTCTATTGACATTGGATATATAAGGGGAATTGACTGTGTGATATTCCTTAGGGATTCCCTGACTACATTAGTCTATAAGGGAAATTGACCGAGTGAGATTCATCAGAGAGTCTTATGATTTTGGTATGACCACACCAGAGGGGTTAGGATGAGTGTACTGCCTAGAGGGCTGTTGATACTTGTTATGTAGGACCAGAGGGGATGGTTGTGAGTACTTCCTATAGGTTTACCTGTTTGTGTTTAGCTGCTTGTTAGATATTTCTTCATATTGGAACTCAGGATTGTTTACTGCTGAGTATTTTTCCTGTTTACTGCTTTCTGTACTTTACCTTCCATATATTCACTGACAGTTAGGCACAGATCTTTGGGTGGTTGCCTACTGGGATTTAGTCTCAGACCCTGTTTGGGCCATGCTTTTGGGCCCAAACAGATTATATTACTGTGGGTATAGATAAGTTCCAGCACCCTTCCACTTCAGGTACTTGACTTTCTATGGAGATGGAGAGCTTGAGTCCAAGCCTAGGCTTGCGATGGTGAGGAGCTGTTTATCTTTTTTTTTACTTTGGTTCAGTACTGTTGTATTCAACATTGTGACTTGTTTGGATGTTTCCCTAGACATATGTCTCATGCATTAATTATTATGAATTTCTCTAGTTGTTTATTATTTCTAGTATTCCATTTTTCACTTGTGTATGGATTTTTACTGCTTCCACTAATGTATATTATTTCTCATCCACTGTGTACTCTGCCAATAAAGGCATGGTTTCTCTACTATCACACCCAAGGTCCTTGTTGCTAGTCGGAAGCCTCTTCCATTTAGGGAAATGTGCTTGAGTCAATGTGACCAACCGGGTACGGGGCACCTTTGGGTGGCTTCTGGAACCGGGACGTTATGAGAATACACATAATACAATCCTGATAATTGGGATACCTAGTGTCTTTGGGTAATTGGGTACATAACACATCAATTTATTACATTGATATAACAACATTATTGAATACTTTCTTAATATGCTTCTAAAATTATATAGATTTTAAAACTACACTAGATTACTTGGAGATATTCATTTTTAAGGGGTGAGCTATAAATCCCAATAAAGGACTAATCAAATCATAACTTGAAGTATGTTTTGAATTTTTATAAATAAGCATTTACATGGGACATAAAATGGGTGGGAATCAATAAAATGCACAATGTAGCTTGATATAACATGACACCATATATGCAACATGGGAATGTGGAAACAAATTTAATAATTAAATCATTAGAATAATTCAGGGTTATACAGAAATAAATCAAAACATAACGAGCATAAGATAACATCCCATACATTATAAATGAAATGTTTTGAGACATGAACATTACCCAATACATTGGAGCACTATCTAGTGGAATTTATCATAATCATCTCATGTACATGCATATGTGAGAAACATTGATCATAAAACATAAAAACATAAGTCATCACATTTAATCCCATGATTAAGGATAGTGGGTTATATACATAAATTTTAATAATAAATTAATTATAGGTAACAATATGTCAACACCCATGAGCGGAAGGGGGTATAGGTATACACCTCACAAATTTCAGGCTTGGAATATCATAGTGATATTTCGGTAGTGTAACGTTAGTATAAAAATATTCATAAAATGGTTAAAAGGGAGGGAAAAGGGGTCTCTTATCAATTTTGATGTAAAAATAACATTAAAATTTCAGTAGCATAATAATAGAAAATAATGGTTCAAAATTGTTTTAATAATAGGAAAATTGGTCTCTCATCATTGGGAGGTATAGGGGAAGGTAATAGGAACGTGTAAAACCACATCTCAACATTAGTAATTGGAAATAAAAATATGGAATAAAAAAATAACAGTAATATTTTGAGAGCATAATTATTGTACATAAAGATTCATAAAAGGGTTTAATTAAATAAAATTTGTTATATTATCATTTGTAATGTGTATGACATGGATTTTTCTTGAATAAGAACATGGAATGGAAAAATCATAGTGACATTTTGACAGAATAACGATAGTACATAATGGATTATAAAATGGATTAATGTGAGTGAAAGGGGTATGTCATAATATTTAAATAAAATTAATAGTAATGTGTAAAAAGTTATCATAAAATTAGTAAATGTAAATAAAATTACTAAAAAGATAGAAGAATCATAAATAATGAGGAGAAAAAGATGACCCAATACCAGGAAAGTGTGATTCAAAAGCATGAGAGGAGATTTATGTGTGATTTTGGGAACCGTAGGAGGACTCTATAGATGTAATATCAGATTAAGGTAATGATACTATGTTTTTTATTAAAGAGGAATGGGTTCTTGGGTGAGTTTATATAGAAAACAAGAGGGGAGTTCTATATTATTTTCTAAATGTATGATTTGAACTATATATAATAAAGTAATAAAAACCGAAAACCATAACTTGGTTATTACCCATGGTTTCATCAAAATCTGATTGGTATTAATTACTTTATAAGTCCTAGGTATGAAATATATAAAACATTACCCTTGGGGATATGTAATTGGGTTTTGTTTGGAAAAAATTGATTTTAAAACATTAAAATTTTATATGTGTTTTGGTGGAATCATAAAAGATTTAGAAAATTAAAAAAAAAGCCTAAAATGAACATTATTTTAAATGGGAAAAATATATTTTGTCTCGTATACAATTTATAGGATTTTTTACATCACCTTTGGGATTTTTATGTCATAATACACACTATATTTTATACCATATTTAGTTTTTACTAAAAAAATTGAGTGTCTCAGAAAAATATAAAAAATTCACTATTAGATAATTTCATCATGATGATTCCAAAAAATAAAAATTATTTTATCCAAATAAATATCTAAATATTTGAATTTTCAATTTTAAAATAATAATTAACAAATATTGAGAAATGATGGTTTAATTAATAATAATAGTTTTTAAATGCTTACGACAACTAAATTTGAATTCATAAGAATTATATTATCTTTTATATTTAATATATACTATTAAATAATATTATTAAAATATGATTTATATTAAAAAAATCGTTGAATTAATCAAGAAGAGTGTCCTGATTTAAACCATATATCACCGTAAAAGAAATTGTTTATTAAAAAAAATCCAATTTTATCAAAATCATAGTTTAATAATTTATAAAGTATAAAATATAATAATTATTATATTAAAATAAAAACTTAATAATTCATACCATTAGATATAAATTTTTATAGTTATTTTTAAACTAATTTGATACTTAACTAGCTTCTTTTTCTTTTACCGTGGTAATAAATATTTACTATGGTGACTATTCAAACTATTTAAAAATAAGGATAAACTTATTAAAAAATATTAATGATTATTATTCCTAATATGGAATAAATTTAATAAAAATCCATTCATAGAGGTGGATGAAATTAATTTAATATAAAACCCACAAGAGATGAAAAGCGGTTTCGGAATTAAGCATTTTTAAAGGAAATGGTGATTTTACTTTAACTCTACTAATAGTAATATTCATTATATGGATATTAACAAATAATTATAAATATATAAGATATATATTTTAATTTAAATTATTAACCATTATTTTTAATTTTTAATTAATTTAAATGGATAATCATTAGGCATTTTAAAATAGTTTTTAGAAAAATGTGTTTTGATGCTTAAAAATAAACTCATTCTGATATCCAAAATATAGATTATTTAAATTTAAATAAATGGGTTAAATAGAAATAAATAATAATTAAATTAAAGTGAAATAAAATTAAAATAATAATAGTACTTTTAAATCACTTAATTTATATAATGAAATGAGTGGTTTAAAAAAAGGTTATTTTTCATTATTCACTAAAAAATCAATATTTTCCCAAAACATAATAAAATTTCACACTAAGTTAATCGTGATATGATAATATCAAAAAATGGATATAATTATATCCATTTAATTTTCTAAATTTTCAATAATATTATTTTAATATTTTTTTACCAAAATAAATAAAAAACATTTTTGATGGAAACATATTTTTAAAAACAAAGAGAAATTACAAAACAATTGAGGGATTATTTAATAAAAATTTATCAATACATTTATTTTTATTATTAAGTGGATATTTATTTCTTTAAGAAGTTAATCCTATTCAAACTCATAATTTTAATGAAAATTTTATAAGTGTTATATGTAAATAATCAATGTTTGTTTGGGTTCAATGTCGCATATCACATATATTATCAAACACAATTTTTTTATTCTAAAAACATGGGGTATTAAAATTAGTTTATTAGATTTTGGATATAACTTACAAATATTTTCCACGGTGTTATATTTATTAACCTTCCATCCAAAATAATTAATGTATCCTACCTTTATTATTATATTATCTTTCCACTCATAGGGTATTTTATTCTAAATTGGTCTTATTAGAACTCTGTTTATTAAATAACATGTTTGTTAACAACATCAGCCAAAATATGACTAGGTATGATATAATAAAATAAAATAGTTCTAGAAATTTGACACAATGTATCCTTAAACATATTATAAACACCATTTTTAAGGTGTTTATGTGGGAGAATAAATACATTTAATTCCACATTTCGAGAAAAAAAAAGAATAAACCCCATGCTTTTTATACTCCCCCATGGTAATTTATTAGTGAAATAATTTTTATATCTTTTTAATTATGAAAAATCATATGAAAATAATAAAAATAAAAAATCTTCACTATTAATCCTAATAATGTAAACCCATTTAAATCTAGAAAACCCATCAACTAATAAATAAAAAAATAATTTTTCTACATAGGATTTGTATCACAGAGGGTCGAAAATGATATATGTGAAATATTTCTAGGGGTTTAGATTCATTAAAAACTTTAACTAGTTTAAAAAATGTATTTTCATTTCCTATCCATTTGAAATGAATAACATAATTAATTTATATCTAGTTAAAGCCTAGGCTCATCTAAAATCATATTTTTCTAAGAATTTTCTTTTGAAGAGTAAATATTGAAAAGCTCGTGCATTCTACAATGAATACAACATTCATCAATTTCAAAATTCAAACATTTAGAATTCTATTTAACTAAATAATTTATATCTATGGTGTAATCACATATAGGTTTACATGATCTTAATTTAAAGAGTTTATCTTTGAAAATGGAATATTAATTTTTAGAAAAATTAATATAAAAAAAATTATCAAAATGTTGAGAGATACTTATTATGTAATACTTTAATAATTTAACGTATAAAACCTTATTAATGAGGATAAAACTTGAGTCTCTAATATATCAAACTCTGTTGATATTTCCTTTGTAATTTTCACTAAAAATGACCGAAACTCCATTAGTTTTTGATATTGAGTGACAATTTTCAAGGTCTACACTCATATTACTTAACTATAAAGTACCTATATAAAACATAACATGGATTAAATTTTTATTTTTTATTTAAAATTTCAAAAATATTAATATAATTTGTCGTACATAAATATAATTAGTCTTTCTGGATTTAGAATGTATAGATATAGGAAAATAGAACCGTCCACTTAAATAATAAATTTTAGCATTACTAGAAGCTAAAATTCTAGTAATACATGTATTTTTATTCAAAAATATTTAATATTTATTAGAATATTATAATTGGTATAGTTCAAATTTATTCCACAGTGAAAATATAATATTGGATATTCTTTTAATGATTATTATTGGAAAAATATTGTTTCAGTATAGTTTTGATTGCTCATCATTACTACCTATTTTAGGTTTCCTTTATAATCATTATTTTTTACTTGTATTTGATTAATGTAATATTAAAAAGGTGAATTAACTTGATGCTATCTTTATATATTCAATATCTTCTGATAATTATATAATTTTGTATTCATGTAAATCACAATTAGAAATATATTTTTCAGGTTGGGATTCTAATTTTTAAATTATTTAGATAAATATTTTCTTTCAATTATAACAACATAATAATATTTCTTTTGTGTTTTATTACTCCTTTTATGTTAATTATAATTGTATTCTAGAATAGAAAAATAATAATTTAGTTCATTAAATGAGAAATTATTTGATTTTAAATCCAATTAATAAATAGAAAAATAAAATGATTGTAGCTCTTCAGTTTGTCTCATAAAGAACATGACGGATATTTGATTTGATACATTAGTTTATAAATTTGAATAAAATTTATCACATGATTATTTCAAATCACTCAAAGTGTCTCTCACAGATTTATTTTTCTTCTTCATGTAATCTTATTTTTGATGAAAATTTTTCTTAAAACATTTCTTTTCTGTACATTGTGGAAAATGGGGTTTGATGTGATCGATATTTTTACTTGTATAGTATTTGAAAACCTTTTTATTTCCACAAATATTAGTATACTTATTTATGGATTTCTTAAGTCCTCTAAAATTCTTATAAAACATGTTGAACTTTCATTCCAACAAGGAATGTTCATCCATGGAATCTGAACCTCTTGAATTTTTTATATTAGATGACTCATATAATAATTTTTATTTGAATTTAATATTATATTTTTAAATAGAAAAATTTAAAGTAAAATATTCCTTTTTAATTAGATTTTGGTTGTTTCTAAAATCTTTATTTTCTACCTCATACATCATTATAGTTCCAATAGAATAAATAATTTCATAATCCTTGAAAGGGGTAGTTTTTCTAGTGGTAGATGTGATTGGATCCATTTTAGGGTAATACTATAAATATTTTTAGATTGTGATTTTATTTATGAACAATAGTTGTAAAATTAAAAATATTATTTAAAATTTTATTCATTCATCAATTATTTTTATTGATACTCTCACCATTGAATATCCTAAAAGTTCCAAACAACATTGCAGATGTATTTCACTGAAACTGTTTGAAAATATTGGTTCCTTCTTTAGAAAAATGACATTTTCCCAAATTTATTGAGAGATAAACTATTGAGAGACTCTTTTAAAACCATATAGATCAAGACCGTAAATTATTTTATTCATTTCATTAGAGTTTAAATGATAATTAACCTATTGATCTGCACTCAATGGGTCATGTTCACCAAAAAAATTTATCTAATTCTAGAAAATATTTATATAGAATCTTAAACCAAGATTTTTCAAGTAATTATCTATCTTTTAATTCTATGATCCATAGTTATCGACATTGAGGTAGAGATCATTATCCATAAAAAATTGATTCCATTTTATTAGACATTATAGAAACTCATAAGAGATCTTTATACATTAATTGGTAATATTTTAGAACGCAATGTTTTCTAATCTGATACCAATTTCTAACCAATATAAGCTACCCAATTACTCAATGGGGGGTTAATTATGTCCTTAAAAGTTTACCAAAAATCAAAATATCGCACTGAAAAATTGATCTAATATGTCCTTCTTTATTCAATCTAGTATGTAATAAAAATGAAGAAAATGAATAAAGTAGGACACAAATAATTTATATAGTGGTTTAAGTAAATATAAATTTCCACTAATCCACTCCCCAAACACCCAATGTTGGTTTATGTTTTTCACTAAACCGATCATTTTTATATGGTCCTTAATATATGAGTACAATCACCCAAAACTAGATACTACTCTTATTTTCAATGGCATTTTCACCCTTTTTTTATGGAACTATTTTATAAGACTTATTTATAGTCTTATTTAATACTATGGATAAAGAGTGTGTTTATTCTATTGTGAAGAGAATATTATAATTAGAAACATGAATATAACATACAGTTACAAGTAGAAACAAATAAATAATGAATAAATTGAAGAGACTGAGTATTAATTCAAATTGTATCTCTAAGAAGAGTTATTCACATATTTTTTTTTCATAACTCACTACAACAATAGTAACTCCTTATTAAAAGTAGAGACATCTTTAATTCAAATGGGAAATAATAAAGAAAATTTGAAATAGGTGAATTATGTAAATTATATTATGAATGATTGATAATTCGATTAGTTTTTTTTAAATAAAACCCCCTTGAAAGATATATGTTCTATATAAAAATGGATAAATTGTCAAGAATTTGTATGTTTTATCTCAATATCATCACATTTAAAAAGAAAAATTTATCGAAAAACTAAATT
This sequence comes from Viscum album, assembly GCA_963277665.1. NCBI lineage: Eukaryota > Viridiplantae > Streptophyta > Magnoliopsida > Santalales > Viscaceae > Viscum > Viscum album. The sequence goes on from OY728136.1 coordinate 4,559,009, forward strand.
TGGTTAACATTATTTGAATTTAGAGATTTTAAATATATCACCCATTCTTTCTATAACCAACTCAGAATATGATGATAAAAATGAAATACGAGGGTTTTGCATAAAATATAAATGGTCATAAATTACTCAAAATCATATCAACTTAAAATATTTTTCAAAAGATATAAATCCTTTTTGTATTTAGTACCATAATAAATATTCCACATAATCATGATATTTTATATACCCATCCAATTTTTAAGTATCACATTGTCTGAAAATGGTATTTTGTGAGAACAACATCTTTTTTAGGACCGTTGTTTTCATTTAACAATAATTATATGGTCCTTGCATAACCATCATGTAGTCATTCTGAAATCATCATCTATTCCTATTTATACCCTCATTTTTTCTATATATCCCTCAATATCCGTGTGTAATAATGAACACTATTTTTATAGGAATTAATTTTATATTATTAACAAATATAAAGGACTTTGAGTAAACATCATATTGACTTGTGTGTTCATGAAAAACAAGGAATTTTTTTTTCAAACATGAAAAAACTCTAATATTAAAAATATAATTAAAAATAATAGAAAACTGATTAAAAACATAATGTATATTTTTAGAAAAATATATAAGGGTTATTATGAGAATAAAAATTTGTGATTAAATTGAATATATTGGAACAATAATAGTGTTTTTGAAATTAGGAAATTGGAGGTACAAGATTATTTTCTAGGATGATGATATAAAATGGAATGGTAAATTTTTTTGGGTAGAATGGTAAAAATATAGGATATGGAGATTCCACACCACCATCTAAACTAAATTTTTTGAAGGAATCATAGTTTTTCATTAAAATAAATATAGAATTTAGAGAAGGAGATATCTAGAATACTTAAAGGGTATTATAGAACTCTATGTTGATTCCACACAAGGTGTTAATGTTATAGAATTCCAATTTTATTTTTGAAGGGTATATGATCTCAACTACATATTTCATGATATTGAAAATATGTTAGAGTTCAGAATTGATGAAACATTGAATACCATATCTTAATGTATTTATTATAATTATTGATAAGGTATTCCTTATATCATAGTGATGTATAAAATGGAATATTTAAATATCGAGTAGATTAAAATAATTATTTTGTTATTGCAATTTTATTTACTTCTTATGGGATAAGAAATATTTTTTTAAATAATGTATTATTACTAATAAATGATAAAATTGTTTCATACAAATTTTTTTGAATGATTTAAATTCTATAACATGTATGAACAGAATAAGGGACACCACCAAAATTATTCTCTATACATAGAAATTACCACATGTGACATAGTGGAAACTTGTTTATTTGCTAAATATTATCATTAATAGTAAATAAGTGTTTTTATTATTGTAATGTTCATTTTGTATCTTGTAAATATATTTTTAAAAGAATATAGTGTTTAAGTTTCTATTGAGAGTATGTTTTTACTTATAGAAGCTTAAAGTTTACAAATAAAAATTAATTCTTGTAATTTTTTTGTGAATCTCACTTTATATATTAATCATGTTTGGGGTATGTCTACAAAAGAATAATGTAAAGATTCAAATTAGTCATTAAAATATTTTAAGGGAATTTTTTTTGGAATAGGTTCTAAGGATGATGATAATGAAGTACTTAAAATGAGCACTAAGTAGAAAAATGATGTTATTGAAATTATGATATTGAATATACTGAATTATATGAATTTAAATACCTTGTTCAAAGGGTTGTAAATTAGGTATATGATTCCTATTTCTCACCATTATTGAAATTGTATTACTACATAAATTTTACTCACTAAAGAGTTTATTGAGAATATTCTATCAGATTCTCTTATAGAGATGTGGCTGGAATTACATAGAGATATAATGAGTCTACCAATACCACTGAAAGTTCAACAAAAATAAGGATGATCTATAAGTATATCATATATAATATTATTATATAGTAACTGATGTATTTTTTTGTTAAACTTATTAGAGTGGTTTATGAATATATATATATATATATATATATATATATACTTATATATACACACATTTGATGATGTGTAATGATAATTGACCTGTCAAAGTACAGCTTTGAGTTATCCCAAACTGATTTATGTAATTAAATATTATAGGTTGCATAATCTTTTATGTTTAATGTGTATCAAATTATTATATAGAGATTGAGATTGTGATTATGATCCTTAGAAAATGGTTTGTTAATTGGAGTATATAAAAAGTACATACCACATGGATTTTCATACAATATTTATTTGGTTTATTTGGGGTATATATTTGATATTGAATCCCCATGCCTAATGTTGGTAAGATACCAAACATTTGGACCCTTATAATTTGATTCCATTATTAATCAAACCTTGGGGATGATCGAATAAAAGGGTTTTTGGGTATGTTGTAAATCATGTCATCAATTGAAGCTTAACAAGATGGGATTTATCCTAGCACATGATTACTATAGAATATGGATCCTAGATTGAGATATAATGAGGAAATTTATGGTCCTACATAATTATGTACATATGTGGTACATAATTATTTATGTGAGGAGGATGTGATTTTATCATCCAAAAAGATGAATGAAATGTGATTTAACCATTAACATGTCTACTCTTTACTCGAAGAATCATGAATTGATGAGTATACTATATGGTATTGACATAATTCATGTACCATGGTCAATAGATGTCTTAATTAATGGTATTATATAATTGTTTATACTTTCATATTATGCAATTTGTGGTCACATATATGAAGATAAATTTTATTGATAGAGATCATTTCAAATTCTTCTATAGATTGGGTAGAATTGACACTTTGGTAGTGGATTCTCTTTGTTTACAATTATGGATTCAAGAGTTTATAATTGTTTCAAATTCTATAAAGGATCATGGGGTGTAAAATCCCATTATTTTCTAGAAACATTCTATTTTTACTCATTTTTCTTGGGTAAGAGAGGGTTTGAATTGGTTTGGGAGGATTATAGGTTGTCTAGATCAATAATGTAGAATTTTGGGCTGAAAAATAGGATGTAGAAAAATTAAAAGCCATGTAAATGTGTTAAATGACATGTAATAATTTATTCAAGATAAAATCACATGGGGTTAAGTGTTTTTTAGGGTAACCCTTTAAAAATTATTATAGGCTATTTAAGGGAATCACACAAAGTGTAATTCCCAAAATTTAAATTTTAAAGTGAATGTGTGGTTATTTTGTTTTTATTCATTCATAAAACCTTCCACAACTTAACTCTAGGGGGACTCTCAGTGGATTTAGCATAATTTCCTTATCATTGATCATCATCAATTTTTGTTTGATATCCGATTATTTTTCTTGAATTTCTTATACATTATGTTTTCATCTGTTCTCATTTTAATTGAGGACTAAGGGTTATAGAGTGTCGATCAGTGACCTTGAGGTATGTGGCCTATTTTTCAATTAACAAATTCATGATTATAATTTCTTATTTGTGGTTGGGTAAATTAAATTTCCATGATTAGAAATTGAATCTTGAATTGAATAAATTATCTCTTCAATTAGTCAATTGGTTTATGGAATTTATTGGATAATGTTATTATGAAATTGGTGAAAGTTGTGATTATGGAAATTGGTTAATTATTTGGATTATAGGATTGATTTGTAATTGGAATCAAATGGTAAGTTTACTTAACTATGAATGGTTAATGGATTGAATAAATAAATGGTTGAAGATGGATTAATGGTAAAATATTCATACTATTTTCATGCGATTAAAGTGGTGAAACGTTATTTATTTAAATTGATATGGTGCACCATTTTATGAATAATTTATAATAGGGTTAATAATGACTAAACTTATTAAATGTGATATACGTGAATGATTGATAAATGGGGTTTTTTTTGAAAAGTATAGATGCTCAAAATAATGAAAAGGCGTTAGACATGTTATTTTAGTCAATATATGCATGCATGTGATAATGAGTGTGAGACACATACAGATGCTACAAATACCCATATGTGATAAAAAAATGAGGTTCTGGGTAGGGACTAATGCTCAAATCCCCTTGGGGTTATAGACAAGATGTTTTAAGGCATTGAAATTGGCATCAGACAGGAGTTCAAAGTATCATTGATATGAAATTAGATTTAAATGATTGATTAAAGTCCATGATAGAATGATTTTTTTCTCTATGATATATGGTTCAAAATATATAATGGTACAAATAAGGTATTTTTGGTTTAGGTTTCATCATGAACTTAGATAATTATGTGTTCAATTAAAGAATAGTAAATTGTGAAAAATATTTACTTATATTGTTTCACATTATTCTTGAAACAACTACATACACTTCTGTAGACATGATATTTTCTAGACACCATTGGTAATGTCATACTGAGGTTTACACACACCCTACATGGGCTACTTACTCTGTAACTAAATAGACTTCAGGTTTGTATTATAGGATAAGGGAATGAACCCGATGATAGATGGCCGAGTTGGGATGGAGGATGGATAAGGGAACTAAATATGATCTTGAGACCCACTTATGGATTATTAGTGTCTTTATTTTTGGTTTTACATTTGATTGTAGACACATATATGGTGTTACATATGTACTATTTTAGTATGGATATTTTTTTTCCAATTATTTGTTTTCTTGTGATATTGTTCTCTAATGGTTATATTATTACTATAGTTAATGGTTATTATCTATTAGATATTGTTTATTTATTTCTTCTATTATGATACATTGATAAATAGGCTAATGTATCCCCATGAAACATATACTATACCCTCACTTATAGTTAACATCCTATAGAATATGGGCAGGCACGCCTGAGGTCTTGTGACCAACCAACTTAGGGAAACGATATCTGGTACCCATGTTAGGATGTTACAAACTAGTATCAATAAATTTTTATTTTATTTTATTTTATTTTACTATTTAGGAAAGGTGGTCCTAGGAAAAGTATGATTTATTCCTTAGACAAGTGAACATGAATGAGAGTAGCTATCCCATTTATTGGGGAAAACCCAAGTACCCAGGGAGGGGTTGATGTTCTTGATATTTTCTGTCATAGTAAGATGTTATTTCCCCTCATGTAATTAACTAGTTTTATAATGTTATTGTTTTTGAGATTTTTTGAGATTTTATTCAATTCCTTGTATGGAATGATTGTTTCGTATACACTCGTCGTTTTAGGCACTTGGGATTAATTGTAACATGCACCATTTTAAGAACACATGTAAAAGCATGTTTTGGGTGAGTTATTGAAATTAAAGTGATTTTATTTATAGATAAACTTTAAGAGAAAATGGGGCCTAATATAAAATTACCAATTTTCAATGATGATAAATATGGTAGAAAATGGATAAATGGGATTCAAATGTGAATCCTTGAATTATGAATGTTTTTACCCTTTGTTATCTATAACCAATGTGAGGGATGATTTTGAATCTATCTTTCATAAATGTGTTAATGACTTGTTATGTTTCAAAATATGTGTTCTTGACATTTAACATATATACATACATGAATTTTCTTGTCGATGGGAAGACAAGAGACATGGTTGGAAATGCTCATCCAGTAGGAAAACCGGATTCTCTAATAGTGCTCGATGAGGAAGTTAGAGATCAGTTCTATAATATAATTTCTTTCTTTATGAAGTTTATGGAAGGAGAACTAGGGTGGGTTGGGAAGAGTATGTCAGACAAGACTTGGGTGTTCCAGTTTTTTCACCCTATGAAATTTATTAGAGATGGTGGAACTAAGGAAGATGAGTTCTAGATTGATTCTATCTAGACAATTCTTGACCAATTAGATACTCATGATGAGTAGAGAGTCAAACTGGGCACTTATATGTTATGTGATAAATCATAGAGTCTATGTGAAATACAATATCGATATGGATAAATGGAGAATATGTAGTTAAAGAACATTTAGGATAAGTTCTTGGATAACTTTTATCCCAAGAAGATCAGGCTGGAGAGGGTAGCTGAGTTTATGAGGTTGACCCAGGAGAGTATATCCAAGATAGACTATGATGGCCACTTCACTAATTTTTTATAATTTTTTATAGAATAGGTAGTAGATAAGGATACTATGGAAACAAGTTTTTAGGATGGGATTAAATTTGAGATTAAGTCCCACGTTAACATTGTCGCATTAATTATGTTTTCTGAGGTGGTGAATCAGGCCTAAATATATGAGGGGAACCTAGACAAGGATTTCAGTGAATGATGAATTGTTTTTTCTTGATGACCATGAGTTATTTCTTATAAGAGTTAGTAGGGTATATTTGATAAGGTAAACCAATGAAATAGAAATCAGAGAGGCTAGGGGGAAGGATTGGTTACTTAGGATATGACTAGAGTTCTATTACAGAAGTGCAGTTGGATGGGTCACGTAATTAGATAGTGCCCCGACCACTGGTGGATTATCAATATTAAGGTATATTGAGACATATACAATAGTTCTCTAGGAACCCATGATAGGATAGTAATTAAAAAGTAGCTAAGATGAATTGATGAGCTTAAAGGGAGTATTTTACCCCATATCATCTTGGAAGTTGGAGTTCTATTTGTCGCCACAATCATGGTAGTGAACATGGTACATCAGGGAAAGGGAACCCATATCAGTAGATTAGTGTAGTTAAGGGGACATAAACTTAGAAATATGTATGAGGAACATGAATGTTTCATACAGTTCAGCCTACACTTATGGGTAGCAAGGTTCGACCATCGATAGACATAGGTACTATTCTGGAAGATTCTATGATTTTCAGTTCCTTCTTTGACATAGGATCCTATAATTATTTTGTATCTCTAAAAAATGTGAATGGTTGAGTATGATGGTAGAGATTGTGAGTGGATTTTATGGCGATCAATACACCTTTGAGAGTATTATTGAGAGATATCTATTTAGGATAGGGATGTTCTCTCGATATTGATGAGTATCATTTTCTTTGGGATCTCTACATCCGTGATATGTTAGGATTTAAATTGATTTAGGTTAAGGAATGGTTAATAACATACGGATTGCACGTAGAGTTTTACCACATGAGAGTGAATATTACAACTCATGAGGGTAATATTTATTTTCATCATGGAGAGTGGGATATCAAGGTTTTATGTACAGGTCCAGTTTATAAGCTGGTGAGAGATATTATTACTCAGGTTTGAATTAATTTTCTTGATGTTGGGGATGTGAAGCATGATATAATTCCAACCACAATAGAACAGTTCTAGGAGGTGTTTTCTAAAGAATGCTCAGGGGTGAAACCTATGAGGGATATATAGTTTACTACTGAGATCATTCTTAAAGATGATCTAGTTTATATTCAACCTTATTTGATGGAGCAAACATTTCTTCAAGAACTCAAGAATAAAAAAAAGTTAAATGAAAATGGATTTATCCATAATGTTAGATCTCCTTGGGGTTCTCCACTCTTGTTTTCTATGAAGGTTGACAAAACCTTGAGTTTTTGTGTTTATTATTAGATGTTCAACCAGATGAGAGTGGAGAAAGGATATCATCTTTTTCATATCAAAGATCTATTTGAACATTTGAGAGGATAATATGTGTTCTATATGATTGACTTGATGTTGGGGTATCATCAATTGAGAGTTTAACATTCTGACATGCCACATACAACATTTAGAGGTTGGTATGGCCTATATGAGTCTATCATGATTCCGTTCGGGCTAGGGAATGTTCTATCAATGTTGGTCGGACTGAGTATCTCAAATGGGGGGGGGGTTAATTGAGAAAACAAATATTTTTTATCAAGAATATGATTAAATAAATCATCCAATTTGCTTAAAATATCACAGGTAATCATAATAAGATATCGATAGATGTTTGGATTGTTTAAAAGCTTTAGAAAATATTGATTAGGTCTAAATTAACATAATTATTAAAACTATCTTAGGTTTTGAAATCAATTGACTAAATAAAAACATTATATAATAATGGATTTTGATTAACATTCAATGTATTTGTTTTTTAGAGTTTAAAATAGATTATTTTTTAATGAATATAAATAACAAAACAAAAAAACACACTGTGGAAAGAATACAAGAGGTTCATTATCAATTTGAGACATAATCCTCTCAACTTGGTAATCATATAGTGCAAAGTAGATTACATAAAATAATATATGATCCACAACCTAGATTAGGTTTTAAATAACAAACCTATTTAGGACATTCATGGAACTCTTCCTTACATCATGTGGAAATAATACAAAGACAAGACATATCATGACCTCTTCCACAACATGTGGTAAAAAAGGAATAAAGAGTGTTTCCAAAGATATCTAGTATCTCATAGTGGTAGTGATGGAGAGATTTTTTATGTTTTATATATAAGTAAAACACTCATTGCTAGTATTTTAAATAAAATAAACATAAATAAGAAACAATGGTGTATAAAATATGGTGCTTCCCATCCTCAAAAGCATTGAAGAAAGATACTCCTCGAGTGTAGCATGCAACAAATCTTCCATTGATGTTCTTAAATTCATAGTGGAACAGAGTGTTGAGAACTCTTCTTCTAATTATTCTAGATATCTTGTGAGTTTTCACTATGCTTCACTTATTTTACATTTGATTATAGGTTAATATGATTTATTTATGGAACATAAATCTTCATTTAATTTTGTAATTTTAATCTCTATCAATCTATGTGTCTATAAATTTATTGGTTCTGAGTTCTTGTTTTCAAACATATATGCATGAGGGTATCTTTTACTTATTTTAATATTATCATGTAGAAATAATCATCCAAATATTATACATCCTCATACTCATTTCCAACACATACTTTAATGCATCTATATAAAACAATTAAGAAAAATTATTAAAATAATTTATATCATTAAATTTGATAATATATCCATTGTATATATTTAATTCAAAATAAACAAACAGAAGTGGTTACACATTTCAATGATGACACAAAATCTAGAGATAATTCATATTAACGATGACTTAGGTTGGTAGAGAGACATTCGAAAATTTGCCCAAATTTATATTCTGCAGGTAGGTTATGTTCAATGGTGACCTAAGTTGGTGGTATGTATTTCTAAAACTTGTACAAATTTTCATAGGTTCCATTGTAGGTGTTTTTAAAACATGTCAAATTTATTGTCCAATGGTGATTCATCCTCTGATAGTGAGGATTTCCCATAAATTTCCAAAAAACCATTCTAGTAGTGAGACATAGTTGAGGGTTAGAGATTCCAATAGTTACCCAAATTTTCAATTTAATGGCATGCTAAACATGGCGGTGACTCATACTCAACGACAAGTCATACTTAGGTAAATTTTCCCAATCATTCTTACAATGTAAAATATTCTAATAAAACATAAAACTCGTTAATATAAAAAAATTAATTTGTAATAATTAACATAACGGTTAAAACTATATCCCCATTTTGATGATAAAGAATCATTTACTTTTATAAACCATGGAATAAAAGGTAATGTAAAATATTAAAGAAGATACAAAAAGTATCAAAGGGAATTATACAAGAATAAAATAAAGGTATCAATGAAATTCTTGTATTAAGAAAGGAATGAAATATAAATAACACTCAATATTAGAATGGTATCAAAGGAGTACTATGATTTAAATGAATAAATCTCATAGTGTCTTATTATAGTGACCCTCACTTTTCATACATTATCTTTAAATAACTTTTTTGGAACACATAAAATTTTATACAAACAGACGCCCATTGATCGTATTAGTTTTGTGCATTTTGAAACAAGGAAACATAAACACTCGTACATAAGTGAGTTACATTATCTCTTAATAAGTTTCTTTTGAATAGAATAATTTTTAGACACATAAAAAATAATTCATATTTTCATATCCTAGGGAAGGAAACATGAAATGTGGGGATATTAGATGATCATTAAGAGTAAAAAATGATACATGTAAGTATAAATTTTAGCATAGGGGTATGGGGATGTGATCCAAACATTATAAGATCATACTCTGCGTATCAGAAGATCATAAATTTGAATCATGGAATAAAACATGGTAGTTAATATGACATGAATCATAAAAAAATAAAGAACATAATTAATGAAAAATAACATTGGAATAAGATATAGAATTTTGGAAGACACAAAAGTATATAACTTGATTTCCATAGTAGTCAAGTAATTATTACCAAGACCAACTTAGTTGAATTGGTTCAATACCAATACCATCTTGGCAGTCATGGATCACTCGTATAACCATCTTAGTAGTATTATTTCACTACCCATAGCATCTTGGTAGTTATGATTCACATACATGACCATATTTGTAGTCAAGGTTAACTATCAAGACCATATTAGTCTATATCATGGGATATAAATAATTACCCAATTTATTGGAGGGAGATATAAGTCCCACAAATCTCATAATGAAATCATAAATTCATATGCCAAAATATCATAGATAATCATATCATAACCCATGAAATTAAATAGGTATCACAAATAGTAAATCATATCATAACCTATAGAAAAACATATCGGTATCATAACCATTTAATCAAAATCATAACCCATGAAAATAAGAATGTTTCTAATGAATATAACTGGTGAAAGATTAAAGGGTTTCATAAACATAATTCCATAAAAACTAAAACCATTTAGAGAAAGAATATAAATGTAACATTTAATCATTTACACATAAAATAATGTGTAACACCAATAGATTTCATCTTATATAGGAAACACTCTTGAAAGATCCTTCAAAAACATTTCTTGATGAAAATATCATTCATTCATTAAACAATTATTTTTAAAACATGGAACTTTTTTGAAAATATTTTTCATGAAAAATATATTTGAAAACATATAAAGGATGATTTTTAAACCATAAATGATTTTTAATATCCTTTTAACTCAAAAATCATCGTAAAATATCATTTGAAAATACTTTTGAAAACATTTTTGAAAAAATGGTTTTTGAAAAAAAACATATTTCCGATCAAAGAGAGAGATAAAATAAGATTTTTCTTAAATTTTTTTATTAATTATCTTATGTACCAAATATTGGAAAATGGTAATAATACAAGGAGATATATTAATACATGTAGGATAAGAAAACTAATTACTTTTCTTGAGTATGGATCATAATATTACATCAATGGAAGCATAATCATAAACAATCACGATAAACAGTGATATTGTTTCAATAAACTATAAACACCTGATAACATGAGATCGTACTATCCGTTTATAGAAATATAATTGAATAATTATTAAACATTCTTGAAAATAATTATATTAATGATATAATATGTCAAATACACCCTGAAAAATAATGTAAGGGCATACAAAACTAATGTCTTAATGAACAAAAATTGAGATGAAACTATCTTACTAATTTGGTATATTTTGAAACTTAAACCCCATGAAATAAAGTACATAGAATGGATATGTAAATAACCATAAATTTAAGAATAATAATTATATAATAAATTCTTGTTAAACACTACACAAAATAAATGTGCGATGAATAAATAATTTATCTCACATAAATAAAATAGAGAGAAAAAATTTAGATACATTGTGTCTTAAATTTCTCTGTACACATACAAGAATATGATATAATGAGTATATGTTTATTATAAATTTATCACAGAACCATATTAATATATATAATACAATATAATATTTTATTATGACTTTCTATAACCTGTTTATTAACAATTCCATGATAAAGTGATGCTTCGGGTAATAACTGCATTGTTTATCGCATATGTTTTAGTCATACTTATTAATAATATTACATAAATAATGATTTAAATTTTTATATAATTTAAAATATTAATTAGATAAATATTTATAAATGATAGATATTAGGAATGGAATACACCATTCCTGGAGATGGTAGGTCGTACTTACGCCTGTACCCTACCTCCATTTTCATAGCATACTAAAAGAAATAATGAAAATAAAATATATGTATATATGTATATAATATCATTATAGTATAATTATTATTTCATATATATAATATAATTTTTCTAAAAACATCTGTAATACATTCCATGTAATGTGTGAATCAATCACATCTCTTTGAGGTGGCGGTAGTCCACACTTCCACAAAAGAAGTTGTCATATTTACCAAAAAATGGAAAGCATCAAGGTAGTTTTTATATAATAAATAAATTAGTATAAATACATATAAAATATAATATATATCATATATAAATATAGTCTCCATAATAATGACCAACCATAATATATAGTAAAGGTAAAACATACTTCATCATTTCGTGAGGCGATAGTTTTCCGTACACAAGAACGTTAAGTTCATTACCCATTAGATATAAGTGCGTATTAGTGTAGTCCAAACCCTTAATATAAAAAATATTAGAATTTGGATGATACTAAGGAGAGTATGTGTGGATTGAATAAGAATAATTTAGGTATTGGAGAATTAAAATAAAATAATGGAGCTTGAGGAAGGATGTTACCTATTCTTTGCGCATCTCCTTTTCGTTTTAACTAAAGGGATTTGTTGGATGTATTTCATCACAAAGAAATTATTAAAGGAGTAAGGGAGGGATTTTTTTCAATTTATTTTGTATATATTGTCCAATCCAATGTGGATGGTGAGGTGTGAATAAGGGGGAGATATGGTGACCCTTTATAGGGAAGGGAGGGGACACACTTGGCCTTTTTTTTAAAACAAGTAAGGTGATCCCACGTTTTTACATACAAAAAGTCATAAAAAACAATCCAAACATTATAATAGAAGGTTCATGGATGAAATATATCCATATAATGGGTTTTGGACATGTTTATAGGTCATTTTGGCCCTTATGTTTAAGGTTTATTCCCCTGTTAAGCTTGATTTTCCCTTAATCACTATAATTAATCTTAACCACTTTCAAAAATATTTTTGGTCAAAATTTACATTGATATTATTAGACTATAAATATCATAATTATTACAGAAATTCATTTAAAATTTTGAATATTCAATTCATAGATGCAGAAAAATAAGTTTATTGTTAATCTCACAAACGTGGCGAGAAAGTAGGTTTTCAAAGTGAGAATGTTCAAAAGTTCATTAAGATTTTGTATCTATGTTTAATATATAAGGATTCCAAAGAAATAAATTATATTAATATATATATTATTTATATTTTTTTACATTAAAACAAACTTAAAATATTATTTAACTATATGACTAAATTAGAAAAAAAAATGTTTTTAATTAAAATTCAGTATTTATCACTATTCATCCAAAAAATGATCATACAAAAAAATAAACCCTGATGTAATAATGAAATTAATAATTCAAAAATTAATTTTATTTTATGAAATTAAATTTTAAAATGTGTTTAAAAATAAACTTTTTTTTGTTTTTCTCAGAAGGACATGAAAAGCTGTTTTTTTGAGAAAATAATATTTTTAAACATATACAGACATTACAATAAATTATATGTTTGATCATAAATATTTTATATTTATATAAACCATTATATAAAATAATTGAAAATTAATTATAACTATTTATTTTAATATGTTTAACGGCTAGGTTATTACTATGTCATTTAAATAATTACAGCAATAAAATGACGACTCATATAAACTCAATGTTGCGTATAACACATTCCAAGTCGGTTTTGTGTGTAGTTAATGCCAAGGGGGTGCCCTATGAAAGGATTTTTTAACATATTAAAATGAAATAAATCAATGAAAACTAATTTATTTGGAAAAACTAATTTCATAAAAAAACTCACGGTGGTACATTCGACCCCATTAAAATGAATTTTTCCCTAAAAATTCGATATTTGAGTATAAAAAAACGAGAATAATTACACTTCCTCATATCCTCACATTCCTAGGTAGCTTCCTCTAATTGGAGATTTCACTAAAAACATTGAATAGTTGAGTGGTCCTCTTTCATATATCCTTTTTTTACAATCCATAATTTCAACTGGTTGTTCCTTATAAAAAAGATCTTCTTCCAGAAGTATGACCTATTAGTTTTGTACATGTGAAGTGTTAGGTATGTACTTCCGGAGGAGAGATACATGGAACACATAATGGAATTAAGATAGATTTTTAGGATGGTACAAGAGATAGGATAGCACCCAAATATGATATAGAATTTCAAGGGGAACAGTATACGTAGGGATTAGAATCCCTTTATTTTCAAATGTCATAAAATTATTTGAGGGAGTGATTCATAAAACCAACTTCTGTTGAACCACAAATTATATATAAAAATGATTGCTATCAACATAAATTTTATGATGTCTTTGATATGCCTTGATATACTACTGAATGGATCTAACCTTATCTTTCATTCCTTCAGTGATCTATGGTCCCAATAGATTTCATTCTCCAACATCATCCTAGAATGTGATAGTTTTACATTTCATCCCATAGAGGGATTCATAAGGTGACACCTAAATGATTTAGTGAAAGAAATTGTTGTGTGAAAACTCAACTAGAAGAAGGCATTGATCTTAAATAGATTTTAAATTGAACAAAAAAGATCTCAATATATCCTCTAGGGTATGAATTTTTTTTCTAACTAACCATCCATATGATGACAAAAAGTAGTGTTGAAACAAAATTCTGTAGCACGTGCTTGATGAAGACTTCATCCTATCCTAGAGGTAAACCTCAGATCATGATATGATACAATGGAATGTGGTACTCCAAGAAACCTTACCACTTCATTAATGTATATAATGTAAAGATAATCAATATAGAAGTTTTCTCAGGTAGAGATGATGCATTCCTACGTTGTAATGCTATTAACTATAACCCTTATAACATTATGCCCTTTAGATTTTTTGAGGAGTCTAATTATAAAATCCACAATGTTGTCTTTCCATTTTCATTCCGGTATGGGTAATGGATTCCACACCCCTTTATACATTTTTCCTTTAACCTTATATTTCTTTCATATCAAGCATCGAGATATGAACTCTATGATATATCTATTAATTCCATACCACCATAAGTATTATTTCATATCCCTATACATCTTTATACTTCTAGAATGAATAAATAATGATGAACTCTGAGGTTCGTCTAATAGATCCTCCTTCAAATCTAGTATGGAAGGAACACATACACAGTTGTTGAACCTTATCATTACTTTCTGATCAGGATAAACTTTAGAACATTTCTAACCTTATTTTGTAGCTATACATCTTTATTAGGTTCCTCATTAATCTTCACTTGGATACAGGGCTGATCATTCAACTGATCAATGCAATATTTCTTCCCTTCCTTTAGGATTTCTAGATCCATCATATGAAAATAAATAAATATTGGTTCTTTTTTGATTTTCATTATAGAAAATATATCATTATCTTATCGACTCAAAGAATCGTCCACCTGATTCACTTTACCATAGTGGTATTGTATTGAGAATTCACAATCCTTATCGTCTCTAACCATCTTAATTAGATCATGTTCAACTATTTCTATGTGAATATATATTTTAGACGTTTTTTTTAGTATATATATATATATATATTAATTTACACAATAAATATATTACCTCCATATCAATAATGAAAAAGTACCGCATCTATCTAAAAATCATGAGTTAGTTAATATTTATAATGAATAATCAACTACTGTAAGGAAGAAGTGATAAATAATTTATTTTGGATATGAACACATCCCAATACCTTCTTGGATGCATCACTATATATTAAACCTTTATCCACTATTGGGTCATGTAAGAATAGGTGCATTGGGTAACCTTCTCTTCAGTTCATTAAACATTTCCCCACATTCATCAGTATAGAGGAACTTGACACCCATTAAAGTCAACATGGCCATAGTATTATATAGTCATGAGATATTACCCAAAAACTATGGATAATATATAGGTAAACCAATAAATATATGGAACTCAGTCACCGTTGTTGGTCTAGGACAACATTCAATAGCCTTCTTCTTTGATTGATCTACTATAATACCCTCTCTTGATATTATATGACCAAAAAATAAAACATTTTATAGTAAAAATTAACACTATAAAAAATTAGTATACAGTTTATTCTTAGGGTATTTAGTAAAATTATTAGGTAGTTTTCATGATTAACCTTTATCTTTGAATAAATATGAATATCATCAATAAAGATCACCCCAAACTGATCAAGGTAATCTCTAAATACACTATCTATTAAATCCATGAAGTTCAAAGGGTAATTAGTAATACCAAAAGGTATCAATATATATTCATAGTTTCTATACCTTGAATAGAATGTTGTCTTGGGTATATCCCCCTTATTATTCATCAATTTCGAATATCTTGAATCAAGGTAATTCTTGCAAAAGTATTGATATCCACATAGTTCATCAAAGAAGTCCTCCAGACGGGGTAGAGGATACTTGTTCTTAATCACGATCCGGTTGAAATCCTGATAATCAATGAATAAACACATTGATACATATTTATATTCCAAAATAATAATAGGTTCACCCCAAGGAGACATAATTGGCTGAATGAATCCATTATCAATATTTTTTTTGTAGTTACTTATTCAATTACTATAACTCAATTAGGGACATTCTATAATAATCATTTGAAATTGGTTTGGAACCAGGTATTTGTTATATGGAGAAATAAAATTCACATTTAGGTGGAAGTCTGGGAAACTCTTATAGAAAGACATCCATAAATTCCCAAACAATAGGCATATCATCCATGTCAATTTTCTCCCCAACTATTTAAGATTAATATCCTTTCTGAATGGGAATTAAGACCAGTACACTAGATTTAATCCCTATAGGAAGTTTATATTTATCATCACATTGATATACGGTCATAGGATGATTTGAAATATAAAACCTAACATCCCTTCATATAATATTGATGTGTAATTTTTGTATAAAATGAAAATACATTCCTAAGATGACATAAAATTCATCCAAATGAAGAATGATATGATTTACAGGAATCACTTTCCCATATACGTCAACCGGATTAGAATCATATAATTGAGATGCAATCATTATACCATTAGAGATTTTCACTCCTAATTCCACATCTAATTATTTTGGTAGAATCATAATACCGTTAGAAAATTCATTAGATATGAAATAGTTGGTAGATCCAGAATCAAATAATACATTAGTATTTCTAAAGTTGTTGGTTAGTATACCTTCCACCATGTCATTATCACACCCCTCGTATGAAATAGTTATTTCAATATATATACTTTTGTTCCTCATCATAAGAGGGTTTTTAAATTGATCAGCATCACCATCCCTTGGGTTTGGGAATTTCGTAGCCTAATTCCCATTTTCTTTACACTTATAGCAATGAATCCTGAGAGGTGTATTCTATTCCTCTTTTTCTCCATTCACACTATTAGCTAACTTATTTACATAACTTCACCAATAAAATTTCCAATAGCCCTCCCTTCCACAATTAAAACATTTACTAGAACCCTCACAGAAATTTCCAACATTAGTATTCCCACACTTAGAACATAATGAAAATTTCATCTTCTTCTATTCATGGGTTTTAGATATTTTTATAAACTCTATCTTCCTATTCTTGTCAAAAAGCTGGGATTGATATTTGAATCCAACCTTCATTTAAAACATTATTACACAATTCCCAACCTATTTGTAACTACTAAAGTCTATTATGGAAAAAACCCTTTTGATACTTTTATTAACACCACTAAAGATCCTATCAACTTTACAGTTAGGTTGGATGATTATTTATGACAATTACATAGCAAACCTTGTGAAATTATCCTCATACGTACGAACTAATTCATTATTATTTTGCTTCAACTCATGGAAATATTTCTCCATATTTGCATGATGATTATGAGGAAAGTAATTCTTGAGAAATAAGTTCATGAACGCATCAAAATTGATGGATTCTATCTAATCTTACCATCTTATATTCTTTATTATGACCCACCACTTTTTTGCCTCACCTTTAACCAAAAACACCCAAATTTACTTTACCAAGTTCTGAATACTAGAGAATAGATAATATCATTTCACTAGTTCTTACCCATTGTTCAAAAATAGGGGGATTACAAGAACCACTGAGAGAAGGTGGGATTTTCCTCATGAAGGGATAAAAAATGATATTCCCTCTTTTTCGCATTTGGAATTCCACCTTGATTTATAGATTTAGAAAGCTATGTGAGCATAACAACAATATTTTGCATTCCCTCTACCATAGAATTAATTACTTGGGTGTAAAACCGTTTCATTTTCCATCAGAATCACTATTAACATGGTTCATTTTAGATCCTACCATTGACTAAACTAAAAATAATATATTAATAAACAATTATTATAATTAAGAACCATATAATAATGAAATGTTAATTATATGATGTCTAAATTATGACACATTTCTTAATCTATGAAACCTTTATTTTATCCTTGGTTATTCATAACCAAATTCTATTTAAATCATGCATAATGGTTTAAAAAGATTATGTGAATTTCCGGAGAACATTTCCTAGGTGTGTCAAACCAAGTGTGCAACAACTCCCATTCTCATGTACTAGGTTATGCTGAGTCAGGCCCAACACACCTTGTCAATGTTTTTAATCCTAGGTACATATATTCCAAAGCCACATCAACATTTTGTATACATACGTAGATGTATTTATAGGAATCCACTCTATCTATACTTTTCCAAAAGTCTAGTATAATTTTCTATACATTTTCATTGACTTTTCATTAGACATTTTCTTTGGGTTATCACTAAGGTTTTATCATCCTATCATCAAAAGGTTAACTAAACCTTTTCTCCGGTACAAACTATAACGTCCCTCAATTTTCATACATTAATATTATATAAATTTTATAGAATACTTAAAACATTATAAAAATAGACTCCCAAAGACTGTATTAGTGTAGTGCATTTGGAAACATGGAAACATAAGAACTGATACATAAGCGAGCTACTTTATCTAAATCTAGGTTCTTCTTGACCAGAACCCTTCTTAGAGACCTAAAAAATTATACATTTCTTCATAACATGAATAAGGAAACATAATAATGGGTGAGATCATATTCCCATTAATGGTAAACATGGGAGTCTTGTAAGCAGAAACATAATAATAAGGGTCTTAGAACATGATCATAACTTTATAAGATCATACCCTTCATATAGTAAGATCATAAACATGAATCATGGCATAAAGATGAGTAGTTCATAAGACCCAAATCATAAATAAATAAATAAAATGAGAAATGAAATCATATCATAGGAATAATACATGGAATTGTAGAAGAAACATAAGTATATAATATAATTTCTGTAGTAGTCAATGCATTGCTGCCAATTCCATCTTAGTAGTGTGGGTTTAGTCCCCATTCCATCTTGGTAGTCATGGTTCAATCTGATGTACATATTCTATGTATAAGTTCACTCCCCATACCATACTTGTAGTCATGGTTGACTTTCATGGATATATTAGTAGTCAAGGTTCAATACCCAGACCATCTTATTCTATCTCATTAGATATAAATCATTACCCAATTCATTGGAGGGAGATATAGATCCCACCAATCTCATAATTAAATCAGACATACATGTAGCATAATATAATAAACAATCATATAATAAAACATGAAAATAATTGGTTATTGTAATCATGTAATCATATCATACCATGTTAAAAAATATACAAGTTTCGTAATCATTTCATCAGAAGAATAGCCCATGAAAATAAGTAGGTTTCCAAATAATATAACCCATGAAAGAGAAATGGGTTTCATTAATATCATTACATAAAAACACATACCATTCATATAAATAATATGAATGTAAATATTCAATCATTTCCATTGAAAGGTTTTAGTAACAAAAATATCTCTCATCTTTGATGGGTAATAATTTTTAAATATTCTTTCAAAACTTTTCTTGATGAAAATATCATTGTTTCATTAATTTTGTTTTCTAAAACATGACATAATTTTGAAAATATTTTTCTAAGAAAATGTATTTTAAAACATATAATGTAATATTTAAAAACCAAAAGACATTTTTAATGTCCTTATTCCTTGAAAATGATCTTATTAATCATTTGAAATGATTTGTAAAAACATGGATTCTAAAATAAAATAGATTTTTGATCGAAGAGAGATATACAATCATATTTTTCTAATTTTTTAATTATATTATGTTACAAACAGTATAAAATTTTCATTATACATATAGATATGTTGAATAAATATAATATAATAAAACTCATGATTGTTATTGAGAGAAGGGTCAAAATATTTCCTCAATAGAAGCATAATCATAAACATTCCCGATAAACGGTGAGATTGTTTTAATAAACTCTTACCACATGGTAATTTGGGATCATACAACCCATTTAGGTGAATAGAATTAAATTAAGATAAAAATATCCTGAAAAAACCAGTTTCATGATAACATCTCAAATACACATCTGAAATGAATGTAGGTTTATAAAAACATGTGTTTCAAAGAAGAATAATTGAGACAAAACTATCTTATCGATATTAATTTTTTTTTTCAATATAAACCCCATGAAATAAATATCATAGAATGAATATTTATATAAAAAAATTTAGGAATAATCATTATATAATACATTCATGGTTAGTATATACACCACACAGAATAAATGAGTGGTGAATAAGGTATCTATTTCATGGAAATAAAAATGTGCAATGAAATTACCATACATTATGTATTGAATTTAGTTGTACATGTATTGTCCACCTATATAATATATATAAGTTTATTATAAATTTATCATAGAACCGTATTCATATATATATAAAATCATATAATATTTTCTTATGTCCTTCCACTACCCATTAATTAACAATTCCATGTTAATGTAACATTTCAAGTAATAACCGATTTGTTTGTTGTATCTGTATAGAATTTTGATTATTGACACTATTACTAAAATAATGTTTTAATTATTTAATTTATGTAAAAAATTACCTATATAATATTCTATGAAGTATAGATATATGAAATGTAATACACTATTCATATAGACGGTAGGGTGTATGTATGCTTGAACATTGTTTCGATTTTCATGGAATATTGAATGAATGTAAATTCCATATATGTATATATTATCATTATAGTAGAATAGTTATTTAATATATATCATATAACATTAATAAATCCATCCTTAATACATTCCATTTAATGTGTGAACAAAATACATCGCTTTAAGGAGGTGATAGTCCACACTTCCACAAACAAAGTTATCATATTCACACAAAATGAATAGAATGAAAGAAGGATTTATATAATAAACAAATAAGTATAAGAAAATCATAAATATCATATATATCATATATATATATTTACCATCATAATTACTAACCATAAGAGGTATTAATGTTAAAACGAACAATATTATTTCATGAGGAGGTAGTTCGTCTTATAGAAGAACAGTCGGTTCATAAACCATTAGATGTAAGTGTGTATAAGTGCATGTAAAAAAAATAAAATAAAAAATATAAGTATATTATTGTTTTTTATCCTATTATTTTTTCTTATAATAATATTAATTGATGTGGTGGATAAATAAAATAAAATAAAGGAGATTGGGGAAGGATGTGAGCTCTTCTTTGGTTAACTGCTTTTTATTTTCACCAAAGGGATTACTTGGATGGATTTAATCCAATACAGAGGGATTCAAGGAGTAAGGAAGAGTTGTTATGAATTTTATTGGATAGATCATTTCTGAACCTAATTTGTTTGAGATTTGTGAATAATAGGGAGAGTTGCTGGCCTTTTATTGGGAATAGAGGGGATAAACATGGAATTATTGAAAACAAGGTAGGTGTTCCCATGTTGTTACCTAAAAAAAGTCATAAAAACAAAAAAAAACAAACAAAATAAAGATTATGGGAGAAATATTTCAAGGAAATGGGTGTTGGAAAAGTTTCTAAATCATTTGGACCCTTATGTTTAATTTTTATTACCTTTTAAAGCTTGATATTATGGTAATCACTGTAATTTATTTTAATCACATTCACTAATATTTTAAGTCAGAAATTATGTTGATAATATTTGACTATAAATATATTACTCAATAAAACCATATATTTAAATTTTTAAAAATTATATTTCTATAACAGGAAAAACTATGTTTAATGTTATTCTCAAAAGTGCGGTGATAAAACACATTTTTATGGTGAGAATGTTCAAAGGTTACATCTTAATTTAATATAAAACGATTTCAATGAACTAAATTGGCATAATAAATTTATTATTGAACTATTTTGACTTTAAAACCAAGTTAAAATCTAATTTAACAATCTAAATAAATTTAGATAAAAAGTAGTTTTTCATTAATGATCATTATTTTTCACTATTCATCCAAATATGAACGTTCTCAAAAAAGATAACAAAAATTCACCCTAAGATAACTTTGAAATTAAAAATTAAAAAATGTAGTTTATTTTATCAAATTAAATTTATAAATTTGTGTCTAAATTATGTTTTTATCATAAGGATAGGAAAATTATTTCATTTGAGAAAATCAAATTTTAAACACATAAAGACATTACAGAAAAATATATTTTTCATTTAAAATATGTTATTATTTATATAAAACCATTATAAGAAATATTTTAAAAATATTTATTAAATGTAATATTACTATGTTTAATGTGTTTGTTATAACTATCTAGACTGAATAATTAAAAAAATAAAACGATGTCTCATAGAAACTCAATAGTTGCATGTAACACATGCCTAGTTGGTGTTACATGTAGCACATGCCATATAGATGTCATGTGAAAGGAATGTTGGACTTAGTTCAATAAAATAAATAAATGAAAAATAATTTATTTGAAAAAAGGTTCATAAAAAACTCAGGGTTTTACAGTTTTCCCTCTTGTGGGATATAAAAAAGAATGGATAAAATTAAAAATTCAATAGAGCATAATATAAATATCTAGTGAAATTGCATTATGTTCTTCCAAAATAGGAAAAAAGTGATACAAAAAGATCCTAATTAGAGAAAAAATTTCCAACATCAATGCTTATTTTGTTGGCTTGAATGTTTTACTTGGGCTTTGGATTTCCATTTATCATATGCTGAAGGCTAAGTAGTAAAACCTAAGGTAAAAATGTGAAAAGATGTAGGAACATTAGTAAAATAAAGAATCTCTCTGATGATGATTGGTATGAGATGTTGAACTACTTCTTTGGGGGAGTGAGTGAAAGGATGGAAAGGGGCTGGTAAGGGTCGATTTGGGTCTCTAGTTACACTATTCTTAAAGAACCCTCGAGTAGAAGATGTAGGGGTCGGATGATCTATAACTGGAATGGAATCTTGAGCCACTAAAATAGTTCTAAACACATGGAAAAAGGGTTTCAAAAGATTTATGAAATCCGTAATTATGTTTCCACCTATCTCTATATACTATAATAAATCCTTCTTCTATTCCATGAAAATATGAAGCACTGGAGTCATGAACATCAACTGATACACTTTCTCTTTAAACACCTGATTCACTGGAGGTATCCCAAAATTTTCAGCAAGAAAGTTAAAATGAGAATTTATCTCATGTTTAGTTTATATTTAAGAAAGATAATACATGTTATCCTTTGTGATGGTCTCTTAGTCAGACTCCATGTCTTTCATATACTCACCAACCGTAATATGAACATTGTCGCTACTATGCCTTATTTTTTGAAAAGTATCTTGAGTCAGGTCAGACACATCACATGAAGTAGCAGCAACACAAAAATCTTCCCTTGTTAATAACCTGATCATATAAACATGAATATGTGGAGGAGAATCACTTTATGAAGAAGCTATGTATGTAAGATTATCTATCCTGTCAAGTAAGGATTATTGAGATTATTAAAATGAAGATTTCATTTCATCTAATATAAATTTCATTGATTTAATATCACATTCCAACCATATATTTTCAACATCTATTTAATGAAATTGAAGTATCATAATGGAATGAATATAATGAAATAAATTCCCCAACAAATTCATTGCATCCTTATCACTGATCATAGTAATCAAAGTAATATGATCTTTACCAACAAAAAAAATATCAGAAAGAATATTTTCTATGAATGAATATATTTTACTTCTCATGAAAACATCAAATTAAACTAGTGCAATGACATGTGCATAAAATATCTCATAATCCTACATGTACAACTCACCACTATCATCAATATTATCAACCGAGGATCCCTCGTGATCTCTGACCTCTCAAAGATAATGTCCACCATTATTTAGTGGAATGCTAGGAATTATTTCCCATTGATCAAATATTGGTTCCATCCAAATTAACGAATACTTTCTAAGAGATTTAATACATTGAGAATTATTAATGGTTGACATAATCACAGAAGGTAAAACACTCATGTATATAACAAAAAACATCACAATAATTGTTTTCTCAACAATATCAGGGTAAACTTACATTTAATCACCCCCTGACTATTTGACAATAGTCTACTCAGCAATCTTCTATACATTTGCATCAGGCTCAATAAGGTCACCAATAATAGGATCAACTACATGCATTTACAAACATGGGGATTCTCCCCCTCATCTTATGCATCCTTTTCATATCTAGAATATCTGTCCATGTCATCCAGTAGGCTTGTTCTATCTTCAGATCTAGAACTATATAAATGTAGAGAAGATATTAAAGCCAAGGGAATCTCAACATCCTTATCTTTAATGAATTCACTAGGAATAATAGAACCTCCATCACTTTCAGAACCTCCATCACTATCAAATCCATATCCATCGTCATTTTATCCATATTACTCATATTCATCATCCTCATATCCCTTTTCTCCCATTCCATTATCTTAAGATGATTTATAAGATGTATTTAATTGTTATTCCAATGATCATTATGTTTATTCATCATCACTTACTAATTTTTAAAATTTCTCTCTCATATAGGGAGACCTAGGTCGACTAGGAGAACCAAAATATATAATGGGGAAGATCTGAGGTATGTCAGAGTTAGTACCTTCATCCAAAAATAAATTCACTTTTACATATCACTAGAGGAAACAACATCCTCTTCATCTTAATTACAATACTAAACAACTTCATCTAGCTCCAATCTAGGGTCCATAAGATCCTTTTGTCTATAAGGATGTTCAACTAGGTTGAATATATTATAGTACCTTTAACCATCATCCAACGATTCCTTATTCATAGGATTGCAACTAATTTTAACCCTTTTATAAATTTTCATTATGATTCAGAGTCCTCAATGACCCACTACTGATTGTTGACCTTTATCAATTAGACCTTTGGGTTCTATCATAGTTGAAACAAACATTGGGTAGAAAAAGGAATTAGATCTAGATTAAAGCACACAAATCTCCATCATGTGAGGCATTAGTTATCTACCCAAGTTGAGCTTCTCACCATTATTCAGAATATAAAAATAACAAAAATCCTAATACCACATTTTTGTAAATTCTTATTTCCTTTGACAAACCATATGGTAGATAAACTAAAAAATTAGGTGAAATTATCCATCAAATTATATAGATTCTCATCTTCTTATAATCCTGACACCATTCAACTATGATAATGTATCTCCATAAGAAAAATTATCACTTATATATTGAGTAGTTCCTTGATAATATTTTTCAAATCCTTCATGTAAAACTCTTAAATTACTTACCCAATGAATTGATGAGAAACCTAAATTATGAAAATTTATTACTCTTCTCACTCAGTATTAATTTTCATTGAAACTATAATCAAATAAATGATAAAACTCATGAACCAAACTAAGATAGAAGGGACTGTGGTTAAATGAAAATATCTATTCCCATCCTTCATCCTGATATAATTTTATTACTAATGACTGGTTGGATATTAACCCTTATGCTTGACCTTATTTCTTGGGTACAAATATTCTCTTCGCATGATTGGGGTTTACTAGTTCAACTATAATAGAATGGTTAATCTCACGTTTCTTATTCTTTGAAGGATTTGAATCATTGAGAGAAGAAACTCGAACTATCTTCAATATATCCATGGAGATAGGTTCAGAAGGGTTTGGTGAAGGAAAGGGAGGGTAGACAATTTGGATAGAACGGTCCACAACATGGATCAATAGAAAAGGCATGAGGGAGAGTTTATTGGAATTAGAAAAATGTCTATTTGATATAATCTAGGTATTTTAGGGATTAATAAAATCAAAATAGAAATATTATTTTAATTTAATTTAAAAATTAAATAAATAAATAACTCGAATAAGGAAATTAGAAACAGCAGCTTAAAAACCAACTACAAGAAAATTTGACAAGGGCATGAGATTTACAAAGGTAGGTAACATAATGGTGAGATAAATCAATGGTGATAAAAAATAGTGAGTAATTATAATGGTGAAAAATTAAAATGTCAATAAATTATAATGGTGAGTAATTCTAATGGTGATTAAACCTCAACAGTGGGTAAACCTCAATAGTGGCTAAACCACAAAGTGGGGTAAAATCAACGGATAGTTATATTGAATTAGACCTAACCAATATTAATCTTTACTAATTAATTTGTTATTTAGTTAATTATCCAATAATTCAAATTCATTGTGAATTTACCAGTAAGATTATGTTCAATACTAATGTATTGAAGATTTAAATAAGTTTTTTTGGAAATTATCTCTCAAAAAGTGATGTATTACATCATTATATTTTTTTGTTGAGTGATAAAAATGGTTTTTAGTAATTCTTATTGAATTATTATTATCAAAATTTATAGTTATATTTCAGAATTGATACTCATAGTCGAGTAATGTGGGTGTCATACACAAAATTTTAGCACATGAACTACCTGAAACTATGTATTCAACTTCAGCCATAGATTGTGCAATATAATTTTTTTTTCTAATTACACCATGAAACTAGAGACTTTAAAAAAAGGAGATATATTCTATTGTTTTATTTCTATCTAATTTAATCCAAACAATATCATCATCTTAATAACTAACTAGATAAAATTCTTTTCAACTAGGAAAAACTAGTATTAAATTGGATGTATACTTGATGTATTTACAGATCTCTTTTACAAAAACTAAGTGTTACTCATTTAAGTTTTCTTGAAAATGAGCACACATAAACAAACTAAACTTAGTGTCTGGTCAACTAACAGTTAATTAGAGAATACTTCTAATCATATCGATGTAACTGGATTGATCCACTGATTTTCCAGATTCATCAAGATCCAAATTATAGGTATTAGTAATAAGAGTATCACTATTATTAACACTATCCAAATTAAATAATTTAAAAAGGTATTTATTATATTTACATTGATTTTAAATAATTAATTCATTAGATTTAACAATCTTAAAACAAAGAAAGATTTTTTTGTTTACCCATTAAACTAATTTTAAACTCATTCTGCATATGTTTTGAAAATTCATCCCATAAATATTTATAGAAGATCAAAAAATAATACAATGTACATAAATTTGAACAACAAAAATATCATTTGAAATTATTTTTATAAATAGGATTTTATTAACTATAACATTAGAAAATAATTTAGAAATAAGAAAAATATGAGCCTTTCATACCGTGCTTTATAAGTTTTTTTAAACCACACAAATATTGTTTTATCATAAAAACAAGATTTATAAAATGAGGATTTTTAAATATTTGTGTTATTCAACAAAAACATATTGAATGATATATCCATTCAAGAATTCACTTTTTAAACCTATTTGATATACTTTGAAATATTGATGTTTTTAATAGGTATGTAGTATTCTAATGGATTCAATCGTGGCAATAGGTGAAATGGTTTCTTCATAGTTTTTACCCTCTTCCTGACTATACCCTTGTTCAACTAATCTCAAATTATTCCTTACTATAGTTCTAGATTAATCAACCTTGATTCTAAATAGCCATTTTGTGCCTAAAGTCAATGTGTCTTTGGGTATATCAATAAGTTCCAATAAATTATTTCTTTAAAATTGATTATGTTTTTCTTGTATATCGATTTCACATAATTCATTATTGATTTCATTATTGACGTTTTTTGGTCATGCTATGCCAAGAATTTTTACACTTCAACATTGTTTCTTAGAGAGGCTCTAATTTTTGTACTTCTATCTATGTCTAGAACAAATTCACCGAAAGGATGGTATTTAGGAGTCATAAATGCTCTAAAAAAGAAGGTCCTGTCACCCAAGGGCCCTCTATAGGTTTTGGTTCAGGTTCCAGAGGTTCTTCAGAATTAAATGATTTTTATGCATGATTTACCGAAAAATCAATAGTTTTGCAATTTATATTCATAGTGGATAAATCATCCTCAAGTATTTCTAAATTAGTCATAGGGTCATGTGAATCTATATCATCAAAATTGATATTGAAATACTCTCCTAAAGTCTTTGTTCTCTTCTTAAACACTCTATAGGATTTTCAATAAATAGAATAACTAAGAAAATTATTTCATCACATTTGGAGGAACACTTGTCAAGATTATTCTTAGTGTTATAATTAAAGTATTTAGAACCCAAAACTATAAATTAATTAACCATATAAATTATATTATTCCATATTTCTTAAGGTATTTCTTCAAGATTGGTCTAATTAAAAATCTATTTATAATATAGAAGTCTGTGTTCCGAACCTCTTCCAAAAAAGTAGACTGGTAAGTCATATTTATTAAGCATAGTCCATGATATATCTTGAAGTGATCTATTCATTCTTTTTATAAATCCATTTTTTTGAGGGGTCTTAGGAGTATAGAAGTTATGACAATATCTATATTTTGAGAAAAAATATTCAAAGCCTTGTTTTTAAAATTCACATCCATGGTCACTTCTTAAGGTATTAATTCTATGTACACTTACATTTTCTATAGATTTAGCATACTTAGTAAAATAATAACAAGATCCAATTATTTGAGCTAGAATTAATACCCAAGTATACCTAGAAAAGTCATCTACAAGTACATAAAAAAATGATTCGCATTTAAACTGGAAATACTGGATAGTCTAAACATGTCTATGGTAACCTACTCAAGATGTTTAGAAGTTGAAACTTATTTCTTAAATTTAAAAGAAATCTTATATAATTTCCCTTTTTGAAAAGTGTTATAGACTTTTTCCATTGGGAATTAATTTTTGGGTAGATCTTTAACTAACCCTTTCTTAGTAATCTTTATAAGTGAATGAATGTTATAGTGGAATAGTTTCTTATGAAAATCCAAGATTCCATATGAAAGGAACTTAATTAATAAAATTTTATGGAAATCAAAGTATCTAGATTAACTGCATAAAAGATATCATTTCTAAAAATATAATACACTAAATTATTTTTGGAAACAATCAATTTCTAGAATTTTTATAAAACACCACATGAAAACCATCACCACATAATCATTAGATGATAATAAAGTTATATTTTGAACCACAAAAAATGTAATTTATAAATTTAAACTAAGTTAGTGTTATCAATTTGGACAAGTATGAAAATATAACTTTCAGTAATGTCACCAAAGGCGATATAACATCCATCAGCCTTTATGAGGTTCTAAAAGCTATAATAGCCTCACTTCATATGTCTATGAGATTTACTGTTCATGTACCATAGAATTTTATTGGATATCTTCAAGCATATTTCATATAAAACAATTTGTATAAAAGAAATGATTTTGGTACATAGATTTTCTTAGGTCCAGATATATTAGTAATTAGGGTTTAGAAACCCGTATTTTAATTATATGTTTCATATAAGTATATTGATTTTTTTTAAATAATAACCTTATTCGGCAAATTTGTAAAATAACTAGAAGAAGAATTTCGATAATTAGAATTAAGATTAAATGTGATACCTACTACTATTCTCTATAATGGTTGATAACCTATACCTGTATCAAATTTAGGAGAAATTGTTTCCAAGTATTTGAGTAAGAGTTTCTATACCATATTTAAATATTTATAAATAATTATTTAGTTTCTCATTATACATTTTCAATTCCATATTTTCCTTTAACATTTGAGTATTTTTCTCTTCCTCTCTAATGAGATCAATTTTAACATTAGGAGATAAAACATAATGTTTCGTAAAAAATATATTTTTTCATTTGAGTAAATTAAAAGTATCTTAAATCATGTTGAATTATTCATAAATATCTTATTTGGATATATCATCATTATTTTAGTGTTCATAGTGAGTATAATTAAGTATATAAGATATAATAAGTACGTCAAATATATTATACATGAAGCACATGTTAACTCTGCCATGTTTTTCCTCCTGAGTAGAATCTGATTCACTAGAGATATCCTCAGAGAAACTCCTTATTGATTCTATATCTTCCTTATAAATTATATAATTTTACTCATAATTATTTCTCTATTTAAACTTAATATAATATTAATTAACATTTCCTTTCTCTTCCAATAATAATAGGTAATCTCATTTGAGATTTCATATCTCTTTCGGTCTTTTTTCCAAGTTTATATACTATTATAATTTCACTTCTACCTCGGTTTCATGAGGCATTTATTATTATTATAGAAATTATTAAACCTTTTGAAAAAATGGTACATCTCCTCAAAATTATCCATTGAGGATTCATCATCATTAGAACGTTTAACTTGAACTTTTTCTTTGCCATTCTATTTTTGTGTTGTAGTGTTAATGGAAAATTCATTATCTATTTGGTTTAGTATATTATTCATGACTGAACATGAGATATTCTACATACATAATCTACTCCCCAAAAAATTAATTGACATGAAGTTTACAGATATCCAAATATTTTCATATTGAAAAATTTTCTCTATCCATCTCTCTAGAAGATGTCTCATAATTTGGCCTTTTTAAAATAATGGATTCCCTAAGGAGCTAATTGTATTGAATATTTCACTAAAACAGAGATACATATCATAAATCACCTCATCATGTTTCATTTTTAATAAACCATATATTATTTTATAAGTAATCAGTCTCAATTTATTATCATTATTAGATCCTTCATGTGAAATAGATAATGTATCCCAAATTTATTAGGCAGTTTTACATGCAGATATTATATCGAATTCTTCATCCATTAAAGCACAAAAATGGAATTCATAGATTTTAAATTACTTTTATAAGAATTATTAGTAGTATCATCCAATGTATTCCTAACATTTTTAGGTAACACATACTTATCCTTATAGAAGACTAAATTTCAAAACCCATACAATCTATATGCATTTTCATCAAAATTTTCCACTGATCATTGTTGGTACCATTAAAAAAAAGTATATTGGTAGTAGAAAACTATTTTCTATTATCTATTTAATGAATAAATTTTATAACTTATAAAAATATTTGATATTTAACACATAAATAAAATCACAGTGGAAAATATTGGAGAACCTCTAATACAAAATTTTGGTCAGAGTGTGTATCTAGGGGGGATGGATTGAGTACCCAATAAAAACATTTTGTCAAAAAGGTTTTAAATAAAACACCCCAAATTAATAAAAATAGAATATTTTATCAAAATAGGAGATCGATATATGTTCTGCTTATGTAAAATATTTATCCAAGATTTATCAGGTCTCATTTAAAATAATTACCAAAACTATGTCAGTTTTTGAAATCAATTTAATTATTCAAATGCTATATAAAAAACAAATTATAAATAACTATCGAATTAGTGGCTTTTTCAGAGCATATAATAGATTTATTTTTATATCATTGAAATAAAAACAATCGAAACAAAACACATATAAGAAAAAAAAACAATAAGTTTAGTCTCAAGAAAAACATAATGCTCTCGACTTGGAAGTCACTCACAACCAAAATGATTATATAAAATAATCAATGATCTATAACCTACATTGGTTTTACAACAAAAATGATTTTATGTCCACATAAAGGGAATATTCCAGAAAACGCATGGGAATAATGCAAATATAGGCCACACATGGACCTATTCAACAAAATGATGGAAAATAGGTATAAAGAGAGTTTGAGAATACGTCTAGTATCTTCCAGTTGTCATGTATGAGATAGTGTTCATGTTATAAATAATGATAAAAACACAAAATTATCATAATATAAATAAGATATGTAAAAAGAGTAAATAGCGGTGTCATATAGATAATTTTCTCTATTCAATAAACTTTAATAGATGTGACTCCATGAGTGTAGCTTGAAATGATGCTCGAGTCGAGTTTTAGAAATTAATAGTGGAACAAAGTGTTGTGAACTCTTATTATGAGTTTATAGGATTTATTTTGAGTTATCATTGTTGTTAAATTATTCTATAGTGTATCATTGATTAAGATGATTCATTAAAGTAACAATAATTTTTCTTTGATCTTGCAATGTTCTGCTCTGACTCTATATATGTCTGTATATATCTTGATTATCAGTTCACACTTTTAAATGTTTCCGGACAAGGGAATCTACTAATTCTTTTAAAAAAATAATACACAGAGAATAATGTGGATATTCTATATTATCATTCTTTATTTCGATACATAAATTGATTCATTAAGGAAAAATAATTAAGGGTAATTAATAAAATAAATTTCAGCATTAACATCAATAATATAGCTATTAGAGATATTTAAATCAAAATAAAAAGAAATATTGTTTATGACTCCATTGAATGGTGAAAAAAATCTAATATTGATTCATCCTAATAGTGACATAAGATGGTGGTGAGAAATTCCAATAGTTTTCCAATTATATATTCTTATAGTAGGTCATCATCAATGGTGACTTATGTTGGCGGTAGTTCTTTTTAACACTTAGCCAAATTTACATCGGTTACCTCTGATAGTATACGTTTTGAAATCATTGTAACTTTTTGCTCCAATGGTTAGTATTCCATTGATAGTTATTCATTCCCATACTTTTAAAAAACTATCTATTCTGGTGGTGAGACACAACTAATGATGGATGAATTCAATAATTACCCAAATTTTCATTTCAACGGTGAGTTAACCGTAACGGTGAATCATACTCAACGACGAGTTGTACATAGCCGAATTTCTCAAATATTACTAATAATGAAAAATGATATCAATAAACATAAAAATATTCAATATCATAAATAAAATGATTTTTTGATCCTTAAAAAATGGGTTGCCACAAGTTTTTAGGTCCTTGATGAAGCTTATCTTCCACTCCTAACTGAATCTGTTTGCGTTTTTTTGTGTGTGGATGAAATCTTACAGTACTCTAAGAATCATGATGATCATTACCAATATCATGAAATTATTCTTAGAACATAGAGAGAGAATCATCTATATTCCAAGATATCTTATTTCAATTTTTTTTGTTGATCAATAATATTTTTTCGGTTAAATCATCTCGAAGGAATGTGTGTATGTGGACCTAGAGAATGTTCATGCACTTATTTCCTAGGATCATCCCAAATTTTTTTTTGATATCTATAGATTTTGCATACTTGAATGTTATTATTGGTGCTTAAACAAGGAATTTTCCCACTTGATTGGTCCAGTTTTGGGATTGACCAATAAGAGAGTTATGCTTGTATAGTTTTGAGCATGTGAGAATTCGTTCTAGCAGTTCATGAATAATTAGACTACCACACAGATCTTGATCCTATGGGAGGTGGGTGAGGAGTATATAGTGTTTTATAATGCATCTTGGATAGGACCTAGAGTAGTGTTACTATAGGGGGTCAATTTGGGGTTTATTAGTTATAGAAGGTGAGACCTCATGAACGAAACTACCATATCCATGATCTCGAGTTAGCTGGAGGGGTTTATGCCTTGATGTGGTGGAGACATTATCTTTTGGGGAAAAAACTTGCTGTGTAAAAAAACTAAAATATTTTAAATTAAACCATTTCATAATAATATTTTAATCTCCCACAGTGTGTGTAGGTTGAGAATATTCATTCATTTTATATTGTCTTGGCATATACACCCCACAATGGAAATAATGTTGCTGACACTTTAAGAAGAAATACTCAGACATAGGTAGTTAGTAGTCTTTGTTCACATTGGAAGATGATAACTTTGTTGCATGAGATTCATATGTTAGTCTAGGAGGGATAGTAGAAGATGTAACTTATGTTAGTATCTATTGAGTTGGTACTCATGATTTGGATCATAAAAATGAATTATAAGTATTACGAGTGTTTGGCCATGAGAGAAATACCTGAGGATGTGGAGTCACCTTCGAGTTGGACCATAGATGAGTATGAGATATCTAATATATGAATCATGTGGCTATTTCTATGATTATGTGAGAGAAGATGATGTATAATTTTAATGCCTCAAAGTGGGAGGTGCTTCTGGGATTGACCAAAATTTACCATGGCCTATATCAATAGTATTAGTGGTCAGGTATGAAGAAGGATATCACTGGTTTTTCAAGAATATTTCACACCTATGATTTGGTAAAGGCTATAAATCAACAACCTAGGGGTTTACTATAACCATTTTCTATTCCAAAATTAGTGTGGGATGAAGTTACCATATACATTGTGGTGGGTCTCCTAAGGATGCCTCAAAAGAATTATTCTATTTGTGTGATTATGAAACTATTGATGAATTATTCACATTTCATTCCAGGATGAGATACATTATCATTGGATCTAAAGGGTGACATGTAAATTCATGATATATCCCATCTGTATGGGGTGCCTTGATGTATAGTTTCAAACTATGACTCACAATTTACTTCACTCTTCTAGAAAGGCTTACAAAAGTCATTCGGTACACAAGTATTTATGAGTATAGATTTCTACCCATAGACAGATAGGATGTCAGAATGTACTATATATATTTTTGGTGGATATGCTATGGGTGTGCACCCTATACTTTTGTGGGTATTGGGAGAATATCATAGAACTTATAATTTTCACATATAACATCAATTATTAGGATACTATATCGATGGAACCATATGAGTCTATTTATGGTAGGACATGTAGATCACCTCTCTATTGGATGGGGGTAGGTGAGTTAGATTTATTGGGACCGAGTCCTTTGAAAGAGACATCAAAGCTGGTCTATTTGATTTAGAAACATATGGTTACAACTTGGAGTAGGCATATGTCGTATGGTGATATATTTTGTTGACCACATTATTTTGTAGTGGGAGATCGTGTGTTCCTACATGTGTTTCCTACAATGGGTCACCATAGTATTTGGAGGCAAGGCATGTTGTCAACCATGTTTGTTTTACCTTTTGATATTTTAGAGAGAATCAGTCATGTGGCATATCGAATAGATCTTCAATATAGGTACGATGAAATGCATTATTTTTTGCACATATCATTGCTTCAGAGGTATCACAATGACCCTTATCACATGATCAATATTGATTATATTGATATTGAGACTGATGTATCCTTTTAGGATCATTTGATATATGTAATGGATTATAGTGAAAAGGTGTTATGAAGAAATATCATACTAATAGTTTGTGAATTTTTGAAACATGGCCTTTTTAGGATGAAACATGGTAGAGAAAAGTAGATATAAGGGATCAGTGTCACAGTAATTTTACTTCAAAATATTAGATATTCTTGGTATAATATCTTAAGGATGCAATATTATAATGTTGGGAGATTGTAAGATCTAATTGACTTCAAGGTACACTCACTTTTGAGTTTTCTCATTGTTCATGGGTGGAAAAGGGTTTTATTTGGTTTTAGAGGTTTTGGAGGAGTTTCAAATCATTAAACTATAAATTTGGGATGAAAATGTGTCCATTGATAATTTATACACTCTGTAAATGGGTTACTTGACATGTAAATTTTTAATCCCGATAAAAAATTCAGGGTGACAGGTTTTTTAGTGTAACCCTTTTAAAAGGATTACACAACGTGTAAGGTAATTATATTCCATGTAATTCCCAAAGGATAAATTTTAAATGTGTAATGTGGTTTTTGTTTTCATTCCTTCATGAATCCATCCTCCCTTAACCCTAGAGAAACTAAAAGTTGATTTGGATTGATTTATTCATCTTCCATCATTGTCTAAGGGTGTTTGATACCTAGTTTTTTCCCATAACTTCTTAGACATTGTGTTTTCGTCCATTAACTATTGAATTGAGGTCCAAGGGTTGGAATGTGTCTATAAATGAACATTGGGGTAGGTAGTACATCTATCAATAACCATAGTCCAGATTATAATATCATGTATTTGATTGGGGAAATTCAATTTCCATGTTTAAAAGATAAATCAGGAAAGGAATAAATTTATTGGTAAAATAATTACTAGGTTTAGGTAATTTGTGGGATAATGTGATTATTAAATTTGTTAAAGTTATGAATTTGAAATCTATTTAATTAATGGGGTTATGGAATTTACTTGTAATTGGAATAAAAGGGTTGGTTGACTTAACCTTGAAGGGTTAATAGATTTTATAATTACATGTTGTTAAATGGTTAAATGGTAAAATGTTTAGTCTATTTCCATGAAATTAATGTGATGAACCATTATTTTTTAAAAATTAATATGGTGAACCATTTTTTTAATAATTAATAATTTGATTATCAATTATTAACCTTTTGAAATGTGACATATGGGATATATGCGATTGATTAATAAATGGAATGTGGGATAAGGACTACTTCTATAAATACCCCTAAGGTTTTACACCTGGATTTCTAGTCACCAAATTCATGCATGTGATAATGAGTGTGGGACACCGACTGATGTTCCAAATACACATATGTGAAAACAATGAGGTGTGGGACATAGACTAATTATCCAAATAACAATGAGCTTCTAGACATGACGTTCCTGGCCCAATCATTATAAATGAACATGAGTTTCAAGTATCCTTGATATGAAGTTGGATTTTAATGATTGATAAAATCCCATGATATAATGAAATATGTTTTCCCAGTGATATATAGTTCTGAATATGAAATGGGACAATGTAGGTATTAATGGTTCAGGTGTCATCGTGAGCCCAGGTAATTATGTGGTTAAATAAGGAATAGTGAATTGTGAAAAATAGTCATGTGATTCATTGTACTTTATTCATGATATAAATATATACATATTTATTGACTGAATATCGTTTTGGACACAGTTGGGGGTCGCCTACTATATTAAAATCATGACCTACATGGGCTACCTGATCGGCAGCTAAATAGTCTTTACGTTTGTAGGTTAAGAAAAGGTCAAGAACCCCATGTTAGAAGGGTGAGTTGGGATGGATCATGGATAATGGAATCGAACATAATTTTGGGAACCTCTTGGGGAGTTTTTAGTGTCTTTATTTTTTATTTTTCCTTCAAAACTAAACAAATATATGAAATGAAATATCTACTATTTTTTATGGGGTTTTTTCTAGTTTTTTTAATCCTTTGATACTGATCTGTACTAGTTATGTTATTATTTTGGTATTAGTTTATTATCTATTTACTATTATTTATTTATTTAGTTTTTTTTATTCATTTATTATGAGGTTATATTCCCACCACGTTACATATATGAGATCCCCACTAATTTTTAGAGACCTCTCGTGTTAAAGAAGGAATTCCTGATGTATTGTAACCAACCATCTAAGGGTTCCAATATTTGAATCCTGGGTTAGGTTGTTAAATGGGTTACAGATTGTGGTTGTATGAATGAGGATATATTTACGATAAAATGAGAGCTATCCAAAAAGGGTTTTGGAGGAGGCCCATAAGAAGATAGGGATAGATTTTACTATATTTTTAAATATAATGTATAATAATGTTAATATTAATAATTTTTTTTGAATTTTTTTTGAATATACATTCCTAAGTTTTTTTAATATGACATGACATAATGTTAAAACAAAAGTATGGTGATTTGGACCAGATCATGGTATACCATGGTATACCCCATGTAGTGGTGAATATCCCCATGATATATTAAGTTTCACATTCTTCAAAATTATTTGATAATCTATGGGGATCATACTAATTTATCTCCAACCACAATAAAAATTTGGTAATCAATATGAGATTATGTTATATATCAGCTGGAACATTATGTATGAATGTTTAAATGATAAAAATAAATTCTTTTTATTAAAATACTGATTTTAAGGGAGTAGAAATGTTGTAACATTTAGTGAATCATTAAATCAATATATGGATGAACCGCTGGTTCATGGAGGCCAATTTTAATCGGCTCAATCCACACAAAACACATTGTGATCATTAAAATTAATAATAGGTAAAAATATAAAGATCTCATTATAACTAACCTATAAAAAAGAAAATATTTGATCATGGTAGTGGGAGAGATCCTAAACATGATTTGGATGATACCCATGATCTGTTGACACATTTTTAGGAAAAATTATTTTAGTTCTTCATAGTGATCTTAAATAAATGATTATGATAAGTTTTGATAGGATAAATAAATTGGGGTTATGGTAAAACATTCTTGTTATATATATTTTTTCATTCCAAACATATAGATATATTATAGGTATAATCAACTTTTGGAGCACTCTTACATCGTGTTTAGATGTTAAACCAAATGGAGATAAAAATGAACATATATGTTCTTGCTTTAAATAAGTAAATCATGTTATGTGAATGTGAATATGTTTTCAAATGGGTAATAGTAAACATAATTTTGAGAAATTATGACTATATAATGATAATGATAACCTTGAAGTATTATTTTTACTTTTATAGCATGAAGTTTGTGGCTCAAATAGATCCATGATATAGAATTGAGAAGGAAAATGGATTTATCTATTATTTCTAGAGATGTAATATTGTGCATATTCTTACCGTTATATTACAGAGAATATATAGGATGGAAAAATTGTGAATCTATTTAAAAGGACTCAATAGATGATCATAGATTAAAAATATGACGAATAAATGTTTTCCTATCTAAATTAAATAAATCATTGTTAAGGTAAGTCATATTGATGAGAATACCCAATTATATTAAAGAAGTAGAGAGTCCCTAATGTAGAGATAATAGGTTTATCATACACTTATGACCATTTGGTTATGGTTCACAATGGGGTTTTCCATGATTTTTAAGGTCCTTTATGTCATATTATAAGATTAGTGGGATAAAAACATGTAAGGGTGGTGATACCCACATCTTGTATATAGAAGCGATTTTACAGGAAGGCAGTGAGACCCACCACAACCTTTTATGAGTATTTAGCTAATGCAAAAGAACACCAAATGTACATTGATTGTTATTTACATGGATACAACTAATTATTTAGGCTACCTATGTTAATATCAACATTTTATGTAATTAAAATCATTGGATACTTCTTATGATTCATTTAAATTATACAAGTGTGGTTATGTTGGTAGAATAATAAATTAAAGATAAGTAAAAGACATAAAATATGAATTTACTAACAATGAGGTTAGAACACACTAAATATAGTGTGTAAATTAATTGGAAAGGGATCAATTAAATTAATGGTAGTTATTCCATAATTCACCCCTCTTGAACAGTATCACATAAGTCACTAGAAATGGTAATTACATCACAACCTTAGTTGATATTTTTATTTTATATTAGTATTCCAATTTACTTTTTGAATTAAAAACCATATTTATTAATTTTGTGTATATTGATATTTGTTACTAAAAATAGTATCTATTTAATTGAAAAGATAAATTTATTATAGGTGATGTTAAAAAAACATGTTTGAGAGGAAGGGACTGAATTCACTGTGTAGTCATGTTTTAAAATAATTAGATTAAACGTTTATTTAAATGGACCAACTATGGGTCGACCGACCGCATCACCTAGGTTGGCCCAGAAAAATTTATAAAGCAGTTTTGTAATCAAAATGGAATGACAATAATCACTAGTGTATCAAAATGTATCATTTTTGAGTGGTGTCACATAAAAAATGAAATTATAAAATAAAAAAATACTCTTGGAATTACAACATGTCCCAACCATAGATTGGATTCCCACAGTATCAATTTTTTTGAGAAAATAGAAATAATAAATAGTGTATAAAAAAGAAACAAATAAAAAACTAGCAAATCATAATCAATACATCTTAAACATTACAAAAATAATTACCAACATCAATCTATAAAATCTGATGCAAGTGATAAACTTCTAAAATTTAGGACAACCCAAAATATAGCCAATGTCAGTGAGGCTGATTCAAGATAACCCAAGACCACTAAGGATCCAAAATGATCCACACAAGGATGAACTCTTCTCAATAATAATAAACCACCCAAAACATACCAAATAATGATGTTGATCATCAATAATATTCACCATAACCAAGTAACTCAATGCTTTACCATTATTCATAAAACAATTTCTCTATATCCCTAATGGCATATACTAGATGTGAGGAAAAGCCCAGTTAGATACTACCATGAATATACATAATGTATTTCTCTAATAAAATTGACAGTGAAAGTTGGAAAATAATCATTTAAATCCAATAAACCATTTAAAATTACTTTTTGAAATCCTTAGATTTTCATTAATGTAAGCCACCTTCCCTAAATAAATCACACAAAATAATTATCCATAAAATAGAGAACATCATATTATAAAAATATAAAGAATGATATATGGTAGATGAGAAGTAATAAATATCAAGAATAAGTATACATGTATTATGGGGGAATATTTTACCCATTTCCTCCAAAGGTTATTGTGACCTTCTCATGTAACACTGGCCAACATTTTTTATGCGAAACATGTTTTACCACTTAGGCCCCTCGAGGAATCACTAGAAATGAATCCTATGTAGAACTATGACCATATCTAGAGAAGAACTGTCTACCTAACATTATAACTATTTTTATCCAAGTGATTTCAATAACCAATCCATTACCAGTATAATAAGATTACATTCCATGCA
The DNA here is from genome assembly GCA_963277665.1 of Viscum album. Classification (NCBI taxonomy): domain Eukaryota; kingdom Viridiplantae; phylum Streptophyta; class Magnoliopsida; order Santalales; family Viscaceae; genus Viscum; species Viscum album. The sequence continues at coordinate 4,599,808 of OY728136.1, forward strand.
TTCTTATAATAAATAAAGAATAATATCATAGAAAAAAACTTTTAAAATCATTTATTTGGAATCACTTTGAATCTCAACCCACATTAAATAAAATTTGTCAAACACATTTCAAGAATAAAATTCATATTTCAAGGAAAATAATTTGAAATTATGTTTTAAAAAATTTATCAACACCATTACGTGAAAAAATCTATGTTTATTGGGAAAATAATGTGAAGAAATACTTTGAAAACACATAATCTAAAAATTACATCAAATAATCACATCAAAACCCTCGATATCCCATAAAACATAATAATTTGTGAAATTAATCCAAAATAAAACCATAAAATATAGGTACGTTATGGGAGCATACCATTATACAGATACACCTACTTCAATATCATGTAAAACTCTTCACTTTAGCAAAATAAACAATGGCATAGGGTCCATGAAATACTATATTACAAATAATGTTTTTTAATATTCACCCCTACCCTTGTGTTTGTCCCCAGTTTCAACATAGGGTTCTAAAAATCATAGAAAAATGAATAAAAAGGTAGTATCAGTGAAATAGAGGATAAAACCTATGGATTTTTTTTCTATAACATAGTGAAATCCACTAAGAATAAAAGAAATCCTTCATGTGACATAAAGGAATAAGATCTATAGCCATGAAGGGGAATGATATTGAAAATGGTATGAGTAATAGAGTAAATACAGATAAAACCCCCAGAAGAAAAGGGTTAATTTAAAATTTTATTATCAAAGGACATACTACATGTTTTCGATGCATGATTATGAAAACTGTGAGATAAACATGTTGGTCACCCATTCTATTGAGTCATGATTCTTAGTTTCTTAGAGACTACCACATGATTTTCTAAATAATATGGAAACCATATAAAATAAAACATTATTCCCTTTAATCCTCTCTATGTAGTTTGGTGTAAAATTTTTACTTGCCATATACTAATCGTGTTCATAGTTTTCATCCAAAAGTTTTCAAAATTTTGAACCTGAACTATTGAATCTCCAAATTAAAAGAAATAAAAAGTAAAAGTAAAATTCAATTCAATTAGTGACCAAAATAGTGTCCAAATTCACCCCATTATAAATCTTTTTACAATCAAAATATATAATTCTATTTATTTAAGAGTAGGTTTGACCACTTCACTCTCACAAAGGGATTATGTTTCCTGAATCCCATGGCTATACGAACCCCAAAATTATGACACATTGACTATTGAACTCGATTGGCATTAATTGTTGGTCTAGATATTCCAAATCATAGAAAAATCAATAAATGACGGTGATATATAGTTCCAATTCACAATATCCCCACTCATCCATGTTGATGAGAAAAACTAGAAAATACACTTCCCAAGGTGTTCCACAATATGAAGGTCCAAAAAAGGTTGTATCAACCAATCTTGAACACCCAGATGATGGGGTACCATTAAAAAAAGTACTCATGATGGGTAAATATCCATTAAGTATGATTTCAAAATTTTAACAGTGATAAATTTTGGGGAAATATATAGAGGTCATATGTTATATAAAATCCTCACAAATCAAATATGTTTCATTGATCATCTCTAGATAGTCACATAGTAAAAAAAGTGATCTCCTGGAATATGATTAGTATAGAGGGGAGTCGGCATGACCATACATAAAGGTTTCAATGGTGTCTTATTATTTAATGTTTAACAACATACATTACACACGACCAAAACCAATAATGAATAATTCTTCCATGAAAAAATAGTATCTAGAATATATGCCTTGATCATTATGATTAACCGAACCTGGTTTCCCTCATAGCTAAAACTTGACCCATTCCATCACATACCGAAAGGGTGTTTCTGATACCCACAGTCTAGCGACAAGCACCTGGGCATCAAAAAATATAATATAGGGAATGATTTTCCCAACACGATCAAACACATGGAATATATGTACTAAAAAAGGAACACATGAAGATCTACACAATATATATTCCATAACATTAAGAAAATAGCGAGAACAGACAACAAAAAAAAGTACCTAAAATATCTAAAGGATATTTCAAACTATAAAGGACCCTATCCAAACATCTACTCCAAACGATGGCATGGAAAAATCTCACTATATCACATACTACCCAACCAGCTTACATGAACCTCGTCACCTCACTACGGATCTATTCCTTTCCCTACACTGGAAGAAAAAAAGGTTTACACACCAAAATAAAAGGTACACAGGCTGTGAGGTAATTGGATCAGTATGATCCCACCTAGGTGTTCCATAACAAGCCTCTACTCAACAATTAATGTATTCTCGTTTTTAAGTAAAAACATGGAATGATAAGCAGTTATGTAGTTTTAAAGAATACATGGTAAAAAATTCCCTTTTTTCACAATTATAATCAAAAGCAGGTATATCAATTTCAAAGAACAATTCCCATATCATTTTTCACATGCATAAACAAGAATTTAAAGGATAACTTAAAAATATGGGCAATACAAAGTTGAAGCATGGGTTTGAAAACACTCAGGAATACTAATGGTCCCAGACATAAACTACTTATACCATAATAATCTAGTGCACAAATCCAATCCTAGAACACAAGAATATTAAGATGAGGAATACGCCCTGAGTAAACCCCATAAAATGTCAATATTGGTCCCCTAGAACAGTAGGACTAGGACACATAAGAAATCCCCAAGAAAAAACTCCTTGATAATCACAAAATAATGGATGATGGCCCCAAGCTAATCCTTCAACCTATGTACCCATGGTATCCCATGTGCTCTATTTCCTATTCTTTCGGTTCATATCCTTCTTTGGATTCTTCACTCATCTTGATTGGCGATGCTGAGTTTTGTTGCTGCTTCACGAGCCTCGACAGCTGCTTCCATTTCTCTTTTTGCTGGAACCATCGTGAATAAACCCCATTTTGGTTTAAGTCGATGTATCTATGACGATTTGGGACTATTTGTGGCATCAGGAAGGGTTTTTTCTAATTTCCCTTTATGTTGGTCTTTTGAGACCGGCCTCTTCATTTCTCTTCTCAGATTCAGATTTTTTCCGATTCTGTTCTGATAGATATCGAGTCTACCGACAAGACTTTTTTCTTCGCCTGGTGGTGGCTCCGTCGGCAGGGCTCGGTGGTCATGGCAGTGCTCGCATCTCTCTGTTGTAGATTTCTTCTTCTCCGAACTCTGCTCTGGCTCCAGATTTCCTCCAATCTTCTCCAAGTAGGATTCAAACGGTGATTCTCAAGGTATTTTGGGACGTGAGTTTCAAACAGTCGTCTGCGTTTCAGGTGGTGTTTTCCCCATGGTGGATTCGACTCTGACCATGGGTCACCGGAAGGCTTGGTTTTCGTGATGCTTTTTGGTGAGGTTTCATCACATTTGTTTCTTCGATGGTTTGTGGTGGTTTGTTTTTGGGTTTCAATGGTGGAGAGTATGGATTCCGGTGGATGGTCTCTCTGAAAGACTATTGTGGACGATGGAAACGTCTGGTGTTAGGGTGCGTGATGCGAGGATTCTACATGATGATGACTGTGGAAAGTGTATTAGTGGTACCCTGCTATGCTGTTTTCTGCTATGGTATTTTAAGGTATTTTCAGTGGCGTTGATGGATTCTGGCGGATGGTTCTAGAAGTCATGCCTGTGTTTTCTAATGTGGTGATGATTCTTGTTTTTGGAATTGGTTTGAATCTTGTATTTGAAATTTGAAATCAGGTGGTGAAGGTTTTCGTTAGGTTCCCACTTTTCTATAAAGTGGCTCTTTCGATAAAATAAAAAATGGATTTGAGCCAAATACACTGCCCAATAATGATACCATGATCAATGGAAATGAAGGGATGAAATGGTTACTCACCAGAGCAACACAACACAACTACAATGTGGATCAAGTGCCGAACAGATCGATCTTGGTGGAGAAGATTCTCCCAAAATCTCCTAGGATGAGTTTTAGTTCTGGATCCAAGAGGTTTGGATAATGATTCAATAAAAAATAGACACTTTTCCATTTTTAAAATTGGATGTGGGCTGCTAATTGATGTGTAAAATACTTCCATGTTTTGAAATCCACATCATACACGTATGCCGAAAATCCAATCAAATTAGATTAAAAATTGAACTTTTAACAACTCACTTCATGTAAGTCACAGTCACAACTTATAACGTTTCACAATGTAAATTCATCTTTCATGACATACATCTAGTAACCATTACATACCATGTTACAATGTTTCAGAGCATGTAACTACTCTTCAACCTTTAGAAATGAATAGTTATTAGTGAAAGCATAATAAACCTATGACTTCACCATTATATGTATCCTCCCAATCTCAAGGGAGGGGAAAACCATGATGTGGTTAAGGGAGTACCTGATAAAATGGAAACATGATGTTACAAACTCCCTACCATAAAGAATTCCCATTCCCCAGAAGTCATGTGGAAAATGTAATCAATAGAAATATATGTGGCCACTACCCCTTAATAAATGATTCACATTCCCATGTCTCATGAGAACCAGATCCTCGTTTCCATAGAACATTGACCAACAACGCAAGAAGTTTACTTGAGAGTCAATGATCTCACCCAGTTTCTCTACAATCAGAATTACTCTCTATGTTTGACCATATATCATGGGATTGTAATATATGATCCACATGACCTGAGTTCCTATTTCATCTTGAACACTCTTTCATATTATGAAGGTAAAACTAGGATCAATATCTGAAACAATGGCAGAAGGACTCCAATGTAACCTTACAATCTTTTGATCATACATCTTACCAAGATCATTACATTTAGTGGTGCATTTTATCAGAATAAAATGATAAGACTTCATTAACCAAGAAAAAACCGTCTAGATATAATTCTCCCTTCAAAGAGAATGTGGTAATCCAACAACAAAGTCCATGGATACCTCTTCTCATTTCTATATTGGTACAATATGTGGCTGAAAAGACCCAGAAGGTTTCAATTGATATATCTTTATCTGTTGGAAGGTGTAACAACGAGACACAAACTCCACGATGTCACTCTTCAAACTTGGCAAGTAGAATCACTGCCTTATTTCATAATACATCTTTATAGTGTCTAAATTAAAAGTCCATGAAGAGATATGAAAATATAACATGACTAAACTCCTCATAGGCATTGGGATAAAAATCCTTTTTTCGAAGTGATGTATAACATATGAAGAGATAGACCAACATGAAACATTCTCCCCACTATAAAGGGTTTCTCATGTCTTTTAAATTTCATTATCCTACTGGTGACTCTACAATATAGACTCCAGTAGAGATTATGATAACTAAAATATATTCAAAACCATAACCAAAATATACTCTTTAGCATCTAGATGAAACTGAGTGAAAATACCCATAAGGATCCACTCTTACTTCAATTCTAGAACATCCTATGATCATACATTACATCTAAGAGCATTTACAATGACATTTACCTTCCCTAGGTTATAGGATATATCAAATTAAAACATTTTAAGGTATTGTATCCATCATCTCTGTCTGATATTTATGTTTTTTCTGGGAAAAGATATAAGCCACATTCTTATGATTAGAGAATACCATGAACCATTCCCCAAAAATATAGTGTTTCCAACACTTAAGGGAATTCATGACTGTAAAAATCTCTAAATCCTGAGTGGGGTAATTCATTTCATGTTCTCAAAGATGATAAGAGACCAAATCTACTACATGTTTATCCTACATAAGCACACATACCAAAATAGTACTCTAATTATCACAAAACACCATGTAACCCTTACCGAGCTCAAATGAGATCAGGATAGGATCTAATGTCAGAAGGGATTTTCATTTTATCGAAAGAAGTCCATCACTTCATATACTAGGTGAATTTAAAAGCTTTTATGGTAATAAATGTCAAAGGTGACACCATCGTAGTGAAGTCCTTGAAAAACCATATGTAGTACCCATCAAGACCAAAAATGATTTGTATCAAAAAGTCCTTTTGTGGTCCTTTCCATGAAAAACAGCCTTTACATTCTATAGATAAACTGATAAGTCATTATCAGGTATTCTTTTCCACAAGATCATCACTTATTTAATCTAGAAACTAAATTTCAAAATATTTCCATACAAAAAATATCTTCTAAAAATTTCTAGAACCAAAGACATATGGTTCTTGTGTTAACGACCAGGTTTTAAATAAACTAGAATATCATCTATGAACACCACCACAAATGTTTCATGATATTGAGGGAATATCTGATTCATCAAGGATGTAAAAATAACATGTGTGTTAGTTAGACCAAAAGTAATTAAAATATATTCATAATGTCCAAATGTACTCCTAAATGTAATTTTCAGTATACCAGACTCCTGAATTCATATATAGTGATAACCAGATCAAATATTGATATTTGAAAACAACTTGTACCCTTTAACTAATCAATTAGATCATCCACATGAGTCAATATATATTTGTTCTTAATCACTACCCGATTCAAATTTCAAAAGTCCGCACATAAAAGAATTGAACAATATTCTTTCTTGGAAAAAAGCACAAGGGATGACCAAGGGGAAACACTGGGGAGGGAAAAACCATTTTCCAACAGGTCGTCCAACTAAATCATGAGCTCTTCTAGCATTAACTGTTCCATATGACAATAAGGTATCGATATCGGCTGCGTATCTGGAACCAGATCAATCTTAAACTCAACCTATTTCTATAGAGGATGAATGACGAAATTATCTTTGAAATAATCAAGAATGTCTTGGACAATAATTGGATGATCATCAATAGAATAAACATCATTGGTCTCAAACATGAAAATTACCAACAGACTCCTGATCTCTGGGTGAGAAGGTGTTGCACTACCTGACTTCAGGTCCCACTCCCCCTAAAACACATGAGAGCTCCTAACGGTAGAATGAAACAAAACATGCCTCTAACGCTCGAGAATTTTATGGGAAATATTTTTTTTTATCAAAGGAATCTTTCACTACACACAACACTAGCTTGCCTTGCTTTACATGCAACCGCGACCTTCCTCAATAGCTTGCGTCGTACGCAATACCGAGTTTCACTAAACAACGATTTGCTATTAAAATATTATTAAAACTAGCCGTTATGAATAGTAATAACCACTTTTCGAAATTTTATAAATTTTATTTTTCAAAATGGACTTCATTTTTGTATTCTGAATATCGAAATCAGCCTAGGGTGAAATTTTGGTATTTTTCTGAAAGCTTTCAATTTTTGATGAATAGTGAAACCACTAAGTGGTAGTTAAAAAACTGAATTTTTCATAAAACATAATTTTACTGTTTCTGTGAGTGGAATTTAAAAAATACGAGAGACACAGTTAATATCAAGGACTGAAATGTGGTTCAATTAGATGAAAATAATTTTTGGTGAATAGTAACTTTTTACATTTTTTACCATGGTTAAAAGTAAATATGGTAATTAAGGGTAAAAGTGGTATTATTATTACCCTAACACATGTCCTAATTCTATAGGATAAGTGTTATTCGACCAAAAACAACCTTAGGAATGAAATATGACCTTTAGGCCCACTTTGATTAGATTAGGACATTTATTATTAATTTATTTAAAGAAGGGTTAAAGTAGTTAAAATCAAAGTTTAATAAGTGAATCATTTTTAAAATGGGGTTATACATACGATAAATTCGACTATAAATATTCATTAGAAAGATAAATTCATTTCCTACCTATTGGTATTTTATTTGTAATTTTTAGACATTAAATATGTTAATTTATTTATAACACAACGATGATGCAGTAATTATCTTATTAATGAAATATTGACATAATTGATGTTATAAATACCCAAATAAATGTAATTTGAGACTTTTTATGAATTAAACTAATTTTATAGGTTAATATGACATGTTAGTATTTATTTAATTAAATTTCTTCGAACTAATAATTCTCTTATGATTTTCACAAAAATCAATTACTAAATCGTGTCAAAATTGACATAAAATAGTTTTTAAAAAAAATATTATATTATTAATTGTTATTTTATTCCTAAAAATCTAAAATTCGGAAAAATGACTTAGATATGTTTATATATATTAATAATAAACAACCTGGGGTTCGTTTGGCTTGATATAGTATGTTTATTAACCTTACAGTGTAAGAAACCAAGAAGACACGGTAAAAGTTAAATTATCTAACTTAAAGTTAAATCTAAATGTTAAGGTTAAAATTGATACCTAAACTTGTCTAAATTCTATTAGATGAGAGTATTTCGACCCATAATCACCTTACCTTCTAAATATATTAATTTAGAGCTATTAAAAACCGAATTTGACGTTATAATAAAATAATATTTTTAGTTATTCCAAAGGTGCCCCTCTCCTCCCTTATAAAAGGGAACCTCCTCCCTCTATTACTCACACCAATTTGAGCCTTCACTCTCGGCCAAACCCTACCAATTGCTTCTCTCCACATCCCTAGAGACATCCTAGATGTCCTGGTCTTCTTCAAAGACAAATTTTAGTGCCCTAAAAGGAGGTCTTAAAGAAGCGCTTCAAAGAAGAGGTAATGTCCGTTACCGATTCTTTCATCTTTATTTCTTCTTCCACTTCTTCTTATTTAGTTGTTTCATTATGAAGTAATAACATCAGTATCACTCATATACTGATATGTTATTATAAGTATGAAACAACCCTATTTCACCATCTATCCATCCTACGGAAAACGAAATCACCGCGCGTGCGTACGTACGGAATACCATCTCCACGCCGTGGTGTAATCTATTTTCCACCACCACCTTACTTGGATGGGTGTAATGGTGTAAATAATGACTATATATGATTATTTTAAAGTGATATTGATTTTGAAATAGTATATATACACTCCAATACAATTCCACAATCATGGGAACGATATCAGCACTCGTGCGTACGTACGGAATACAATCTCCACGATGTGATGCGACTCGTTCTACACGATCTTCATTGCATAATGATTATATAAACTAATTGAATGAATTAATATGATATATATTACACTAATACCATTCTGTAAATGAGGTATCAATAACCTAAAAATAAGAATTTATTCGACAAAACACGCATAAGAAAAAAAAGTAATAAACACCCGAATAACAAGTAGTAATGAAATATTACTAATAAGAAGCTAAGAATATGACCATATATGATATCAGAAAAATATTTATGATTATGGAATAAGTCAATTACATTATTTAAATCATTATACAGGAGGTTCAGACAGTTACGATGCAAATTGGACCTAAGGTAAGGGAAAATATCACAATCTCATTTTTATTCGAGATTGTTTATAATTTGGTATTTAATGGGGTGTATTTTATCATCCAAATCCATGTTCCCTCAATATTTAATATTGTTTACATCCACCAACAATTTTTTAAATCCAATTTTACCCTTCAGTGAGTTTTTATTAAAAGATATGAAAGGAATCTTTTTTTGTTTTTCGTACGAGGTACTTTTTGTCTTTTCCAAGAAAAGTACGAGAAGAATGTTTTTTTAACTTATATGGCATGAATGAATTTTTAAAACATTATTTCCAAGAAGATTCATTTACATGTTTTAAAGTTTATTTTTAATCTACTTATTTTAGTTTATAATTGTATGACATGTTAATAAATGAAAAGTGTTTTTGAAGTAGAAAGGATATTTTCCTCAAGAATGGAGTTCAAGTGTTTTATCAAAATTATTTTCCATATAAGATAATATAGGGTTCTGTTTCTATTCCTATTATTACATTGACTTGACTATGTTGTGATGGAAATATTTTTATTCCTTTATCTTATATGAATTGTTTTATGATGTCATGATGTTTAAGATTCCCATTTTTATTACATGGGTTATGCTATGATGTATGGTTTATGATTTTGTGGCACACATAAGAATGGTATCATTATGAGATGGGTGGGACCTATATCTCCCTCCAATGCATTGGGTAAATATTTTATATCTCATGATATAGACATGGTTGGAACGGTAGGTTAAACTAGTTCAGTGAAACAGGAATGAAATGAGGAGTGAACTCGGTTCAGAAATGGACTTTGTCCACTAAGATAGTCTTCGCCATGAGTCTTGACTAATAAGAAATGATTATATATGATTATGTGTGTATGACACAAAGTTTCATGTTTTATGTTATGATTATTGGGATTTCATTTCACTACTATGATTTATCCTATGTTATGAAGTTATGCTCTATTTTGCAGGTTAAGATTTCCAAAATGTTATGTTCTTATGAATATGATGTGATTGATATTTCTTTTGTTTACCCTTACTGAGCATTTGAGCTCACCCTTTTGTATGTTTTCTTTCCCCAGGTCAGGAAGAAGGTTATTAAGTAAGATATGAAAAAAGGGACTATAGATATGATGAAATAAATGGGAGACAATGTAGATGCTTTATGAACCAGTTGTTTATGTTTCCCAGTTTCTAAAGACACTATACCTATACGGTCCTTTCCTGGTTTTGTTATATGTTGTAATAAGTGTGCTTTAATTTTGATGTAATAACAATGTATGTAAAGTATGGGTTGTTATAGCTGGTATCAGAGGAAAGGTATAGTCAACCTTTGGAAACTAGGATGTGAAAGCCTTAGTAAGAACCCTAAGAATAAGTCTAAGCATAGAACACAATCTTAGTGTTTTAGAAATTTCCATGAATAACCTAGGATAAGACCTTAAGTGTGAAATTTTATTCTTGATTATGTGGTTTTCCTATTATAATTAGTGTTTCTCACACTATTCTTCTTGGTTTTAGTCAATGGCTGTAACCCGAAGAAACTGTGTTAATGCGGAATGCAACTGGCAATGCAATGATTGTCCCCCTGAGCAACCAAACGTTATGGGAGATGGAATGAAAAATCTTGTAGCCATGCTCACACAACTTTCTCAAGCTATGAATCATGCCAGACTTCCAAACGAGAAAAGGAAGGAGCAACATTCTGTTGAATCCTTCATGAGCCAGCGTCCACATTCATTCAGCGGGTCTACTGATCCATTAGTTGCTGAACAATGGATTAGTACTACTGAAAAGATATTTTCAGTTCTTCAATGTTCTGAACATGATAAAGTCATCCTAGCAGTGTATCGTTTGGAAGGAGATGCTGATCAATGGTGGAATCTTATTAAGAATACGAGGCAAAGAGATGAAATTGAGTCCATGGAATGGGACGAGTTCAAGAACTTATATTTCAATAAGTACTTCCCTCGTATTCTCTGAACAAAGATGGAGAAGGAGTTTCTTGAAGTAAAGAAAAAGGATGATGAATCTGTTGGTACCTATGAAGCAAATTTTAGAAGACTTGCAAGGTACGCTTATAGTATTATTATCCAACCTGAGAGTAAGATCGATCGATTATTTAGTGGCTTAAAACCATGTCTTAGAAGGGCCTTAGCCATAAGGGAATTCAATACCTATGAGGAAATCGTTCGATGTGCTCTCAAAGTTGAGATGGAGATTGGAGTAACCCATTAGTCATATGGGTTTGATAAGAAGTGGAAAATGGAATTCAAAGGAAAATCTAAAGAGCACACTGAAAAGAAGATAAGCTTTCCCTTATGCTCAAAGCGTGGAAATAAACAAGGAGGGAGTTGTCTTAAAGGGACAAGTAAATGTTTCAAATGAGGAAAGGATGGTCATCGGGAATTTGAATGCTGCAATGATGGGAATAAGATGTCTAATGATGAAAATAAAGGAAGGGACACACAGAATGAACCTACTACACTTCAATGTTTCAAGTGCAAGGAGATGGGGAATTATGCCAACAAATGCCCTAATCCAATGGTTGTTGATGATGATCGATATCAACAAAATCTTAAGTCTAAAGACAAAGGAAAATCACATGCAATTTATATCAGCGATGTGGAATATGATAACGATGTGGTGAAAGGTACTCTTACCATCCACTCTAAAGTAGAAAATGTTTTATTTGATTCTGGATCCACCCACTCTATTATTTCTGATGATTTTTTTAAGGGTATCACCGTATTACCTCAACAATTAGATGTTGAGTTTGCTGTGACAACACCTAATGGCACAACAGTCGCATCAAAAGTTTATAATTCTTCCCTAATTAAAGTTTGTGGGAAAGTAATTCTTTCAAATCTTGTGATCCTTCCTATAGTGGAATTTGATGTGATTCTAGGAATGGATTGGCTTTCTTTATATGGATCTCATATCAATTGCCAAAGAAGGAAAGTCACATTTCATATTCCAGATCAATCTACGATCGTCTATCGATGAAAGGTTGAACATAAACTTCCAGTGGAAATTTCTTCCATCTTATGGGTCTTGATTCCACTAAATTAGGGTTATTTATCTCAAATGGTTGGTGAGAAACTCATGATTAATAATATTCCAATTGTACAGGAGTTTGATGATGTCTTTCCAGAGGAATTTCCGGGTCTTCCACCAAATTGTGAAGTTGAGTTTTCAATAGAACTCGTACCAGGTGCTTTTCCTATTTGAAAGACCCCTTATAGAATCCCCAACTGAGTTGTAGGAATTGAAGAAGCAACTCCAAGAGAATCTTGATAAGGGATTCATACGCCCTAGTGCCTCACCTTGGGGAGCACCTGTTCTGTTTGTTAAGAAGAAAGATGGATCAATGAGACTCTTCATTGATTATCGAGAACTTAACAAGATAACTTTCAAGAACAAATATCCTCTCCCATGCATTAATGACTTATTTGACCAACTATGCGGCGCTCAATACTTTTCCAAGATTGATCTTCGTTCAGGGTATCATCAATTAAGGGTCAAAAGGGAGGATATACCAAAGACGGCTTTCCGTACAAGGTATGGACACAATTAATTTATAGTGATTCCATTTGGTCTTACTAATACCCCATCTATCTTCATGGATCTGATGAATAGAGTCTTTAGAGATATCTTGATCAGTTTGTGGTAGTCCTTATAGACGATATTCTGGTATATGCAAAGAGCAAGGAAGAACATGAAGATCACTTGAGAATTATATTGAAGGCCCTGAGAAAAGATAATCTTTATGCCAAATTTACCAAGTGTGAATTTTGTCTTCAAAGAGTTTCATTTTTGGGTCACATAATCTCAAAAGAAAGGATATCTGTGGATCCAGCAAAAACAGAGGTTATCGAAAGATGGTCGAGACCAACAACAGTAACCGATATCTGAAGTTTTCTTTGTTTGGATGGTTATTATCGACGTTTTGTGAAATATTTTTAACGATTATCTAATCCACTCACCAAGTTGACTCGGAAAGGAGTTAAGTTTTTTTAGACGGATGAATGTGAAGAGAATTTCAAGGAGTTGAAAAGAAGGTTATCCAGTGCACCTGTGCTGACACTGCCTTGTAGTGGAGAAAGGTTTGTGATCTATAGTGATGCATCCAAGAAGGGGATGGGGTGTGTTCTTATGAAAAATGATATGGTGATAGCTTATGCCTCACGACAGTTGAAAATCCATGAGCAAAATTACCCAACACATGATTTGGAGTTAACTGCGGTAATATTTGTATTAAAGATTTGGAGGCATTATCTTTATGGAGAATGGTGTGACATTTATACTGATCATAAAAGTTTAAAGTATATTTTCACACAAAAGGAGTTGAATATGCGCCAAAGAATATGGTTGGAGCTGATTAAGGATTACGACTGCTCAATTCAATACCACCCTGGGAATGCAAACAAGGTGGCAGATGCATTTCGTCGACAAGACCATTCCAGTTTATCCATGATGAGGATCAAAAAAGATCCAATATTTATGGATTTACAAGGGATGGATGTTGGAAGTATAATGGAAGGGGGGAAATCGTATCTTTCTCAAATGAATGTTCACCCATCTATTCATGTGAAGATTAAAGAGGCGTAGAAAGAATATGTAGAGTTACAAAAGAAGGTGAGAAATATTCCTGAATTCAACCTTTATTGTGATGGGATAATAAATTTTAGGAATCGGGTTTGTGTTCCTCCAATCCCCAAATTAAAGAAGGAGCTGCTAGATGAGGCTCAGAGTTCTTCATTCTCTATTCATCCTGGAAGCATGAAGATATATAGGGACCTGAAAGAGTACTTCTGGTGGGATGGCATGAAAAGAGATGTTGCTGAATATGTCTCGCGATGCTAGGTTCGTCAGCAAGTTAAAGCTGAGAGACAGAAGTCTAAGGGGATGTTACAACCATTACCCATACCCGAATGGAAATGGGAAAACATCACTATGGACTTTGTCATAGGACTTCCTAAAACATCCAAAGGCAATAATGCTATTTGGGTCATAGTTGATCATCTTACAAAGTCTGCACACTTCGTTGCTATTAGAGAGGATTTCTCTCTGGATCAGCTTCCCAGGATATATGTAAGGGAATTGGTAAGATTGCATGGAGTACCACTTTCTATTATATCTGATCGGGATCCGAGATTTACCTCGACGTTTTGGATAAGTCTTCAACATACTCTGGATACAGAGTTGAGTTTCAGCACTTCTTATCATCCTCAGATAGATGGTCAGTCTGAGAGAACAATTCAAACTCTAGAAGATATGTTGAGAGCTTGCTCTATGGATTTCAAAGGTGGTTGGGATCAACACCTCCTTTTGGTATAATTTTCTTATAATAATAGCTTTCAATCTAGTATCCATATGGCTCCTTATGAAGCTCTCTATGGAAGGAAATGCAGGACTCCAACTTGCTGGGATGAAGTTGGGGAAAGAAAGCTATTAGGACCTGATCATGTTGATGAGATGGCAGAAAAGGTCCGATCTATTCTACAACACATAAGAGCAGCTCAGAGTTGACAGAAAAGTTATGCTGAAAACCGAAGAAAAGACCTAGAGTTTGAAGTGGGTGATAAAGTGTTCTTACGAATATCTCCCGGGAAGAGGGTCATGAGATTTGGAAAGAAGGGGAAGTTGAACCCTGGATATATCGGTCCATTTGAAATACTGGATCGTGTTGGAAAGGTAGATTATCGATTGGCGCTTACACTGAATCTATCTCAAGTTCACAATGTGTTCCATGTATCTCTCCTGAGAAAGTATATACCTGATCCTTCACATGTACTCAACTTAGAAGTTGTACCCCTGGAGCAAGATCTTTCTTATGAAGAACAGCTGATAGAGATTCTGGATCGTAGCGAAAATGTCCTACGAAACAAGACCACTCGCTTGGTGAATGTTTTATGGTGGAACCACCAATTAGAAGAAGCTACATGGGATCTTGAGGATATGATGAGGGAGAGGTATCCTCGTCTTTTTGTTACAAAGTGACGAATTTCGAGGGCGAAATTCATTTTAAGGGGGGTAGAAGGTAACGCCCGAGACTTTTATGAGAAATATTTTGTTTTTATCAAAGGAATCTTTCAATACACACAACACTATCTTGGCTTTCTTTACACGCAACCACGGACTTCCTCAATAGCTTGTGTCGTACGCAATACCGAGTTTCACTAAACAACAATATGCTATTAAAATATTATTAAAACTAGCCGTTATGAATATTAATAACCACCTTTTGAAATTTTATAAATTTTATTTTTCAAAATGGACCTCATTTTTGGATTCAGAATATCGAAATTAGCCTAGGGTAAAATTTTGGTATTTTTCTGAAAACTTTCAATATTTGATGAATAGTGAAACCACTAAGTGCTAGTTAAAAAAACTGAATTTTTCATAAAACATAATTTTACCGCTTATGTGAGTGGAATATTGAAAATCCGAGAGACACGGTTAATATTAAGGAATAAAATGTGGTTCAATGAGATGAAAATATTTTTTGGTGAATAGTAACTTTTTACCTTTTTTACGACGGTTAAAAGTAAATAGGGTAATTATGGGTAAAAGTGTTATTATTATTATCCAAAAACATATCCTAATTCTATTGGATAAGTGAAATTCGACCAAAAACAACCTTAGGAAAAAAATATGACCATTTAGGCCCACTTGGATTAGATTAGGACATTTATTATTAATTTATTTAAAGAAGGGTTAAAATAGTTAAAATCAATGTTTAAGAAGTAAATCATTTTCAATATGAGGATATACATAAGATAAATTCGACTATAAATATTTATTAGAAAGATAAAAAAAATTCTTACATAATGGTATTTTATTTGTAATTTTTGTAATTTTTAGACATTAAATAATTTAATTTATTTATAACACAATGATGATGCAGTAATTATCTTATTAATGAAATATTGACATAATTCATGTTATAAATACAAAAATAAATGTAATTTTAGACTTTTTATGAATTACAATAATTTTCTAGGGTAATATGGCATGTTATTATTGATTTAATTAACTTGGTTTGAACTAATCATTCTGTTATGATTTTCACAAAAATCAATTACTAAATAGTGTCAAAATTGACAGAAAATAGTTTTTAAAACAAATATTATATTATTAATTATTATTTTATTCCTAAAAATCTAAGGTTCGGCCAAAGGACTTAGATAAGGTTATATATATTAATAATAAACACCTTGGGGTTCTTTTGGCTTGATATAGTATGTTTATTAACCTTATAGTGTAAGAAAACAAGAAGACACGGTAAAAGTTAAGTTATCTAACTTAAAGTTAAATCTAAATGATAATGTTAAAATTGATACCTAAACTTGTCTAAATTCTATATAATGAGAGTATTTACACCAATAACCACCTTAGCATCGAAATATTTGAATTTGGAGCCATTAAAAACCGAATTTGACTTTATAATAAAATAATATTTTTAGTTATTCCAAAGGTGCCCCTCTCCTCCCTTATAAAAGGGCACCTCCTACCTCTATTCCTCACACCACTTTGAGACTTCAAGCTCGGAAAAACCCTACCAATTTATTCTATCCACTTCCCTAGAGACATCCTAGAGGTCATGGTCTTCTTCAAAGACCAATTTTAGTGCCCTAAAAGGAGGTCTCAAAGAAGCGCTTCAAAGAAGAGGTAATGTCCATTACCGATTATTTCATCTTTATTTCTTCTTCCACTTCTTCTTAATTATTTGTTTCATTATGAAGTAATAACATCAGTATCAATCATATACTGATATGTTATTATAAGTATGAAACAACCCTATTTCACCATCTATCCATCCTACGGAAAACGAAATCACCGCGCGTGCGTACGTACAGAATACCGTCTCCACGCCGTGGTGTAATCTATTTTCCATCACCACCTTACATGGATGGGTATAATGGTGTAAATAATGCCTATATATGATTATTGTAAAGTGATATTGATTCTGAAATAGTATATCTACACTCCAATACAATTCCACAATCATGGGAATGATATCATCGCTCGTGCGTACGTACGGAATACCGTCTCAACGATGTGATGCGACTTGTTCTACATGATATTCATTGCATAATGATTATATAAATGAATTGAATGAATGAATATGATATATATTACACTAATACCATTATGTAAATGAGGTATCTATAACCTAAAAATAAGAATTTATTCGACAAAACACACATAAGAACAAAAAGTAATAAACACCTGAATAACAAGTAGTAATGAAATATTACTAATAAGAAGCTAATAAAATGACCATATACGATATCATAAAAATATGTATGATTCTGGAATAAGTCAATAACATTATTTAAATCATTATACAGGAGGTTCAGACACTTACGAAGCAAATTGGACCTATGGTAAGGGAAAATATCACAATCTCATTTTCATTCGAGATTATTTATAATTTGGTATTTAATGGGGTGTATTTTATCATACAAATCCATGTTCCCCCAATATATAATATTGTTTCCATCCAACTACAATTGTTTTAATCAAATTTTAACCTTTGGTGAGTTTTTAGTAAAAGATATGAAAGGAATCTTTTGTCGTTTTTCATACGAGGTACTTTATGACTTTTCCGACAAAAGTACGAGAAGAATGTTTTTTTCACTTATATGGCATGAATGGATTTTTAAAACATTTTTTTTCCAAGAAGATTCCTTTACAAGTTTTCAAGTTTATTTTTAATCAACTTCTTTTAGTTTATAATTGTATGACATGTTAAGAAATGAAAAGTGTTGTTGAAGTAGAAAGGATATTTTCCTCAAGAATGGAGTTCAAGTGTTTTATCAAAATTATTTTCCATCTAAGATAATATAGGGTTATGTTTCTATCCCTATTATTACATTGATTTTACAATATTGTGATGAAAATATTTTTATTCCTTTATCTTATATGAATTGTTTTATGATGTCACGATGTTTAAGATTCCCATTTTTATTACATGGGTTATGCTATGATGTATGGTTTATGATTTTGTGGCACACATAAGAATGGTATCATTATGAGATGGGTGGGACCTATATCTCCCTCTAATGCATTGGTAATGATTTTATATCTCATGAGATAGACATGGCTGGAATGGCAGGTTAAACCAGTTCAGTGAAACAAGACTGAAATGAGGAGTGAACTCAATTTAGAAATGGACTTTGTCCACTAAGATAGTCTTGGACATGAGTCTTGACTAATAAGAAATTATTCTCGATGATTATGCATGTATCCCACAATGTTTCATGTTTTCTGTTATGATTATTGGGATTTCATTTCACTACTATGATTTATCCCATGTTATGAAGTTATGATCTCTTTTGCAGGTTAGGATTTCCATAATGTTATGTTCTTATGAATATGATGTGATTGATATTTATTTTGTTTACCCTTACTGAGAATTTGAGCTCACCCTTTTGTATGTTTTCTTTCCCCTGGTTAGGAAGAAAGTTATTAAGTAAGATATGCCAAAAGGGACTATAGATATGATGAAATAAATGGGAGACAGTGTAGACGCTTTATGAACCAGTTGTTTATGTTTCCAAGTTTCTAAAGACACTATACCTATACGGTCCTTTCCTAGTTTTGTTATATGTTGTAATAAGTGTGCTTCAATTTTTATGTAACAACAATGTATGTAATGTATGGGTCGTTATAATGCCAATGATAATAGTCAGCCTCAGTTCAGTGAGAGGCAAAGACAATCCATACTGATGATGACGTTAAGTAGATCCAGATCAAGAATAAGAAAATCCCAGACCATGTCTGTATCAGGTCTCACTAATGAACAGAAGGACACCTAAAACCCTACTTTTTCCTTATACCAATAGGTGTGGCTAAATTCATTTTAAAGGACATAAGTTCTATTGGATGATTAAGAGAATAAAAACATGCAGATATAATCGAGTGGGAGGAACTAGTATTAAATAAATCAATTTTTATGGATGATAAAATAAGGACAATACCTCTCCTTGTTTCCAGACATGCGTTAACTTTTTCTGGACACTCATCTACTGAGTGAAAATGCTTCACTCTTGAGGCCTATGACTAGATCTTTATAGCCTTTGATGCTTCTGACTGTACCACAATAGCCATTAGAGCTGAAAAACCCTAACCATAATGAGTTGTAGTTATACCCACAATGATGTATTGTAAGTGACCAATGTGTCAATAGTAATTTTATATCTTCATGTGAATAGGAAAAGAAAATCTGGTTTTTTTCCTTACCACATTGATAGAAAGTCAGAGGCACATTACTTTTTGTAACATATGGTGCTGAGGAGGCTCGCTACTGAGACCCACCTCCACTACTCCTTCAATGATCTTGCCACTTCATCATCTTCCCATGTGTTTCATTGAAGCTTCCACCTGATGGAAGAGAAGATGTGGAAAATCTGTCTTTCCCATCTATATTCATTTCTTCAATCATTGTATTTTCAACCATATCCATATAGATAGAATGCTTCAGCATAAGCACCTACGATTTGAAATTTTGTCACAAACCCTACATGTACTTTTGTACCTTCATCATGTCATTCATCACCACAAACTGGAAAAAATGAAAAAGCTAAGCATATTTATTATTGTATTCCAACACTAAATGATATCCCTATTATAATCAATGTAACTCCATAGAATTCACAACCATCAGAAAATTTTGACAGAATTGCTGAAAGAACAGGGTTTTAAAAACCCACCAATCCAAGTCTATGTGCTTATCTTCATAGACCACAGAATCCCACCATCACGTACAAGAACACTGGAGTCTAAACACTTTGAACATTACTCTAATATTCTCTGGTGTCTATAAATAGTCAAATATTTGATCTATAATGTCAAGTTTTTCCTCCGCCTCTTGAGGTTAATTTATCCCATTAAAGGGAGGTGGTATCTTGTGTAAGAATTTCCCTGATCAATTTCTCTCCCCTCCATGTCATGGATGCACCTCAGCCACTATATTATGAACTATTGGATCATCATGATCAATAACATAAAATACCCATATGATCTTATTGATGAGATTACAATCTATAGGTGAATTCTATGGAAGATCATTAGCTTCACATTCCTGAGGAACTTGTAGAATATGTCTCGAAGGCATAGTTCGAAACAACAAAACATAAAAATGATCAGAAAATAGAAAAAATCACAACTTAATCTTAAAAACCCATAAGAAAAAACTAAGACTTTTAAAACAAAAGGAAATAGTAGAGGCACATATCCCAACATCCCAAGGAAACATGAGTCTTGTCTCGAAAAGAGCTAGCAATGAACTTATCGCAACATATCTATCAATGTAAAACAATCCCATCTACAGTCTAACAGACATCCCAAGATATAGAATCTTGCATACATACCTCATTTGATACCAATTTTTGATGAACCAAACCATTTTTCCCTTAGAACCATCACTCAACCCATTCTGTCACATACCCAAAGAGCATTCCCAATCCCCACGGGCTAGCAACAATCACCCGCGCATATAACAACATAATAGAGGGAATGCTTTCTCCCAAACTGATAAAAAAGAAGGAATATAAGTACTAACATGAAATAAAAACTGAATAAAAACAAGATATATATGTCATAACTGTAATAAAACAATGGAAACAGACATTAAATAAATTAGGTAAAAACTCCCTAGGACAAGTCCAAATACAAATGACCCTATACAAATAGATACTCCAAATAATGGAATAAACAACTCCCAAAATCTCACCATTGGATACCCAAAAAATGACATGAACATTGCCTCCTTACATTGGTGAATTGCCTTTCCTTTCATTGGAAGACAAATAATGATCTATGCACCACTAAAGAGGTGCACAAGGGTTGAGCTAACATGATTTGAAGGATACCACCATGGTGTTCTATAAGAAGCCTCTATGTAACAATTCATTTATTCTCATTTTAATTAAAAACAATACATGATTAGAAGTAAAGTAGTATCATAAAAATTGGTTAATAATTTCCCTCTTTCCACAGTTCTAAATAAAAGCAGGTATATCAATTTCCAAGCACATTTTCCATATAATTTTTCATAAGCATAAACATGCATATCAAGGATAAATCCGAAATACATTCAATACAAAACATAAGAACATGTATCACAACACCAAGGATTACTAAGGGTCCTTGCCATAGAGTACTCGTACTACAATAATCAAGTTCATATATCCAATCTTAGAATACATGGATAGGATGTAGAGGATTACCGCATGAGTAAACCGCCTAAATAATTAATATCAGTCCCATAAAACAAGGAGCCATTATAATAGAGTAAATTTCTAAGATAGAACTCCATGATAATCATGAAACAATCGATGATGGAACCATGCTAAACCTTACACCTATGTACCAAAGGTACCCCATGTCCTCTTTTTCACAATTCATTCCCATGTTTTGAAAACAATTTCAAAACAAATTTACAATTATATTTATCAATAACTAGTGAAACCCCATTTTTCATTAAAAATACTTTTCAAAACACAGTAAACAATTAGGCCAATTTTAATATACAGAAAAAATATAAATCAAAACATTCAGTTTCGTCAATATAGGCAAGAGATGGAACCAACTACCTCAAGTCTCAGGTCACAGACACCTATAATGACATCCCTCAACAATATGAACACAAAAAAAATCAAAAAATTACTTTAAATAAAATCCACATCAATATTGATTCAATTTAGGAGACTAGGGGTTAGAAAAATAGAAGAAACCTATAATCCTAATAGAAGAATTCCTTCCAAACTCTGACCAAGGAAAGAAAAGGCCTCTATTATGAGATTTCAAAAATAGATATAAGAAGAAACCAAGAAGAATCATCAACCTTAGACCAAAATATCTAAATAATCCACACCTAGATGACACCGTGATCAAAGAAAATGAAGCAATAAAAATGTTACACACTCGAAGGAAAAAACTGCATCCATAGTGGGGATCGAGTGTCGAAAAGATCGATCTAGGTGGAGTAGAGTCTCCCAATTTTTTTTGGGACGCGTTTCGATTCAAGATCCAAGAGGTTTGGAGAAGTATTCACAAAAAATAGTATCTCGACCATTTTTAAAAGTACACATGGGTTGTTTCATGACCTGTAATATAGTTACACATTATTAAATTCACAGTATACAAGTATGGTGAAAAATCCATCTTCTCGGATTAAAAACCTACCATTTAATAACTCACGTCATGTATGTCGTGGTCATGACATAGAACATTTCACAGCATGAAGCCATATTTCACAACATACAACCATCAACCATTATATGGCATATAACATAGTTACATAGCATTTAACTGCTCTACAACCAGCAGAAATGAATAGTTATCAGTGATAGTCCAACAAATCTCTGACTTCACCATTATAGGTATTTCCCAAATCTCATGGGAGGTGAAAACAACAACGAAGTTAAGGTAATACCTAATAAAAGGGTGATGAATATTATAATCATGAACCCATGGATTTGGTCGACACACATAGTGAAACCATCTATTAGGGAATAACTCATAATTCAGTCATAAAAATGCATACTCCTCATAATGCTATCGCTAATCCCCAAGAAAAATAAGCCTAATTAACCTAAGAGACCAGAAATGGGGGACTGTGACAATTTTACTAAGGTATCCCCAGCATTTACATTTCTCATAGAATGGTGGAATAAATGAGTGACATCTCTGAATAAATAATCACCCATAGAGACTCTATCCTATAATTACCCAAAAGGTACTTCTCCACTATTCCCCAACTACTACTCATAGTCCAAATTTCTTTCATAGGCCCTTTAATTAGATAAGAAAATACATCCATACTCAAATACCACGAACAAAACACTCAACACATAAGAAAAGTGAAATACTAGCTAGATCCTTACGTAATTAAAATTACTAATTTAAATGAGTCATCAATCTGGTTTCTAACTCAAACAGACTAAATTATGTCCCAAAACGACCACCGTTAAATCTATAGACACATCATTAAGGATGATTGGTCAGTTCCAAAAAAAAAGATTGAGTATAGGTGAGGGAATCCCGTAAATAATTGAATATAAACAACACATATATCCATTATCAAAATAATAGATAACACCCACTCAAAGGGAAACTAGGGACACTCCTATAATAGATACCCAGCCTGATAAGTGATTAACAAATAAATGGTTTCTCCCTTATCTAGATTCTTGGAATACAACTATGAAACAACCCCTATCTAAAATGTATTCTCAAAATGTGTTGTGACGAAGTTAAACATGGATAGTGAACCTACAACAACCCTAGATCAAATCACCCAAAAGACTCAAACCCAAATTTCTACTTGATGATTTTTTAGAGGATTTTCCATGGGTATCATTCATGGTGGGGGTGTGGTTCGGGATGCCTACGGATCGGTCCCCTTGGCTTTCTCTATCATGTTGGGTTAGGGATCTTCTCTCCAGGCGGAGGCCATGGCACTGTATATTGGGCTAAGTCTCTGGAATCAGAGGGGTTTGGCCATTATTGAAGCTGAAACTGACTCTTTATTGGTGCACAATTCCATACATGGTATTGGCGTCTCTCCTTGGTCGATCCAATACATCATTAGAATGTTTCAGAGCTTACTGGATAACACCGTCACTGTTAAGAATACATGGAGAGGGGGAAATAAAGTTTCTGATCATCTAGCCTCGTTGGACGTCCCAGGTTTTGATGTTATTTATTTTCACTCTTTGGGAAGCTTGAAGCCCGAGGGTGTCAACTTGATTAGAGGGGACGCCCTAGGACTTCACTATTTCAGGCCTCCTCAGATCTTCTCTTGGGGTTGAGGGATGTTCGCCCCTCTTTTTTTCTTTCTTTATTTCATTCAATAAAAATAAAATTATGATGATGATCCCCTCTAAACACCTCAACGATTTAATCCAACTCTGACCAATGCAATGGGACAAACATGATGGCTGATGAAATCCTAGATTAGTCTTAATATCATTGAGCATATAATTATACCCCTCAACTCTATTTCATGAATTATTATATAATTAGTGGACCATTGCATGTTAATTTAAGGAATTACTCAGATGTTCATTATAAAACAAGGACTCAGAAACTTTTATTATGCCTCTTTTCTAAGAGATAAACATCAAATAATAGAGAAAATGAATTCGCTAAATTTATGCCTCACCAACAAAATCAAACATTTCAATCATGATGAAAAGGACAACATAAAATCATAATCACTAAGTGAAACATATTTCAAAAACTATATATTTATACAAATTCCACTTCTAAAAATTTATATAATTTAAAACATAATAATTCACATACTTTAAATTTTCAAAACATATATGTCATCATTGAAATCATCATCCCTAAGATTAAATTTACTTTTAAATTATATTATCAATAATTAAAATAAAAAATTCAAATCCTTTCTGAAATCCTATATTAATTGAAAAATCAATATGAAACTCGAAACAATATTTCATCTATAATATAAAACATTATTAAAAAAACACAAAAAATATTGAAATTTTTATTTTTAGTTGTTGAAAAATTTAAATAATAATTGTAATGAAACAACTTTTATATAAATTTAAAAACTCATATAATTCACCCTAAGATCTTATTATAAGCTGTAAACATAAAAGTGGTTTAACAATATATGATATAACCATACATAATGAATTCTTCTATGATTTTTAAAAACACTATCCACCATTAAATAGAAGTTTAACCTCTATTATAATAATTTCATGAAAATAAAAATAATCTTGAAATTAAACCATAAAATATATTTGAAAAAACTGTTAAGAAGAAAAAATTACATAGAAATCAAAAAAAAATTAAGATATTGAATAAGGCATCAATTCAAATAAAAAAATCCTAAAGTTTTCATTTGTCCCAATTATTTCTTGTGTTACGTGATAGAAATTTATGAACCTTTGAAATTTCAACTAAAATGTAAAATTAGATTATAAAAAACCCATCACCTTAAAACATAAATCCAAGTCTATTTGAATTTAAGAGTCACCTATAAAATTTATGTTTTTAATTTTAAAAAATTATATAAAATCCACTTTTATGTAAAAGTATTTCATAAAAGTAATCATAAATCATAAAACAAAAATCTATAACTCATACTCAGAGAAAGTTCAACACAAACCACCCAATATAATCAAATTCAAATCAATAATACATCACAAAAAATCAATCAAATATATCCCAATATCAATATTTACTTAATAAAATCACCTTTATTTATTATCAATTAAATAGAAAACCTAATTAGGGTGTTACTTAGAGGAAATGGAATAAAATAAATAATCATGGTGTGATATTTATTTATGCACCATTTGGATGCATTGTCTTGTGGATCAATCCCCAATTGTGAAATCTCCTCTAGAAGAGTTTTTGCGCAAACTTTATGGGATTCAAATGTTTTTATAGACTACGTGGTATAATCATGGATCCCTAGTTCCATTTCGATTCCCACCCCAAACCATGAAAATTATCAAAAGGAAACTCATGAAACCCTAATGAGGATCAACACCCCATTATCGTATACTGAGGTAAATTTTAAATAATAATAAATAAAATATAAAATAATATTTAAAATATTAAATTACCATTGAAACTCATGTTTCATCATGAGAGGTGGTGATTAGGAACCCAACCATGATATACCTCTCTTTTTATGATGATATTATTCTTTTTTACCCAATAAAGAACCCCAAAATACTACAATGGGATATAATAACATTTTGTAACAAATGAACCTTGGTTAACCTACAATGTTACTCGAGTAATACCACCATAGGGCCCTAAGTGTTTCTTTAATCAATAGAGGAGGGTGAAAATAATAGGGGTATCAAAATATATTCTTTGGCTATAGTATCACTATGGGAATCCAATAAATAAATAACAAGGATTTCTCTAAAAATCATAGAATAAACCATCCATATATTTGATTCCCACACCATCAAATAAATAGATTGAATAATCTAGACATTCTAAATTGTGCATAATGCCAAAATTAATAATAAACCAATAAATAAATATAAAAAAAATTGGAATAAAAAAATGAATAATACAATTCCCACTATAAAATTATAATAATGTGATAAAAATCCAAATCATAGGACAAATAAATTTTAACAATGACCAGTGAGGATGATATGATATAACCTGACACCACTATAGACCCCAATTGATCCACATGATCCCAAACACCTCATGATATCGTGTTCCAACAGAAACATACTTTAAAAGGATTTCATTCATCAATAAGAGTCATTATAAAGATGTAACTCCTTTATTTTACTATATCCTGAAAAAAGTCTCTATATGCCCAATGTCATATATAGGGTCTTTGAAAAAACATAGTTATATACATCCTTGAATCTTTTTATTTCCATTCCACATGAAAATTGTTAGTCCATTTTGAAAAAAATAATTGATATACACAAATAATTTTAAAATTGTTTTGTTAAATCCATAGGTTTTTTAAAGTAAGACCATTTCCAAAAAATATTCATACTAATAAATTATCAGTAAAATAGATAACATTATAGTATAAATAATATCATACTCAATTTATGGGAGATAATTAGCAATACATCACTACCAAAAACCATACATGAAATATGGGGAATAAATAACTTATAAGTTCCAAAAAAACTATAGATCCCTCATGAAAAACCAGGAAAATAATGTGATCCTAATAAATTTATACAACTCAACCCACTCAAGGAACCATAAAAAAACCCTAGTTTTCATAATGACTAATTATAGAGTGGAACCAAACCACTCGTTTGTATACCCTAGTTTGCCCATGTGAATCTGATAAAATATCCATAAAAAATATAAGAAACCTACAGTCCATGCATCTCCATATTCAAATAACCTTTAATAAAAAGGTAAAAACTATTAAAATACATTCTTTAGAATAAATTTTTGGATAATCCCTATTTAATAACAAATTATAAAACAAATTTAATCCATAAAACATATATTACAATGAATACCATTTTAAATTTCCTATTAAACAATTTATTAAACATATTAAGTGCATAAAAATGTTATTATTTCAAAAAAATGATAAAAAGAAACTTTGAAAATACATATGAAAAATATAACATTCAATAATCACATTGAAAACCTTAATAACCTATAATAAATAATAATTTTTGAAATTGAATAAAAAAATAAACAAAAGGTATGATATGGGAAATCCCCTTTATGTAGAGACACCCACCTCAAAATAGTTTTAAACTATAAAACATTATTGAAAAATATAATAAATAAGTCAAAGGGGTCCCTATAAATCTAAAATAAGTGAAATACAATTACACATTCACCCCTAACCATAGGTTCATCCCCCGATGCGACCTAGGGTTCTAAAAAACAAAGAAAAAAGAACAGTTGTGGAAGAGAGGAGGAAATTAGACAAACCACATGATTTTAAAACATACATTGGAGGAATGAAAAAATAATTAATAAAATAATTCATGAGTATGGAAAATAAGCTCCATAACTAGAGAGGGGTTACTCAGGTGAATGGAAAAAAGTTGAGAGAATATTTGTATAAAAATAATTTGGAAATAGGGTTAATTCTTAATTTTATGTACACCCAATGATCCCAATTATTAGGAAAACCATTGCCAACCATGTAGGTCACCACATCTCTTAAAAACATGCCACAAAATTTCTTAGAGTCTACCACATAGTTTTCCAATAAATGAAAAAATAGTGAAAATGGGATTGGATTCCCTCCACTGCTCATTGTATGGTTTGGTACACAACTAGTACCAACCTTGCGAGAAATATGTGAACTAACCTTATTCCTAGAATTTTCAAAATTTTAACCCTTGAATCCAAAAACACTAAAGTAAAATAAATAAAAAGAAAAAAATCCATAAAATTTTCTCAGAGGGTGTCAGATTGATAATAAATTCTACATTTAATTTTTTTAGTAATTAAATATTAATATTATTAGAAACTAAATATGGTTAATGATTTGAAATCAATATGGAAGGAATTATATATAATTATTTGTAAAAATAATTTGATACCGGAATACTTAATAGCTAGATTTGAGTTAAATAATTAATAGGTGGTTAAAGATGAATAATAGATCAGTATAACAAACAAGGAGTTAAATGATGGTGAATAGTTAAATATGGGATATTTTATAAAAAAATAAATACAAACACTTAAATAATGGCTCAATAAAATTATATATATATAAAAAAAGATTTAGTATTTGAAGAAGAAGGGTGAAATAATTTAATATTGTACAAGATATGACGCAATGATATTTGGTGGAATTTGAAACATCTGTGGTTTATTTGGGCACACCATATACTTTCTTAAATACTACATGGGTTTCATCAAAGGTGGATGATTTGAATTTTTTTTAAGGCTATAAAAAAATATCACAAGGAAATTAGAATTATTTATATAATTTTTTTAAATTAAAAATGGTTATAAATAAAAAGTTTTTATTAAAATAAATTGAGGGAAAACTTCATGGAGGAATACAATATGTTGTTGTGGGAAAAGGTACATAGATGATAGAAAGAATTGTATTATGTTTAAAAAATTATAATATCGTAATTAATATTAGATTAAAGGTAGATGGGGATTTAATATAGAGAACCTAAATAATGATACTACATATAAGGTTTAATAGAAATAAAATATAATGATTAATAAATCTATAGAAATGATGAGGAATTCAAAACATACAAGGAGTATAATAAATATAAGAATAAAAATATGATAATTAATTAAAAGTGAAATATATGAAATATATATTAAAATATAATTTTCTATTTAACTAAATAACTTTTTAAAATTAAGAAGATGTAACTTCAAGACTATAACATGAGAAAAAAAGTAACTCATTTTTATTTAAGTCAAAACTGGAAGATGAGTGGTGTAATGGTTTTAACCAAAGTAATTACTTTATATATAAGGCCTATATGAATATGATGAATAGAATTATAGAATATGTATTAATAAAATCATTCATAATAAGAGTAATATGATGAATGGATAAAACCAAAATGTAAAAGTGATTTTTGTTTTGAACTAAGGGACCCAACAACCCCTCACTATAATGAAAATTATAAATACCCCCATAACCCAAGGAATATTATTAAATATCATAATTGAGTAATCATAATATGTTGGGGTTTATGAAAATCATAACCCATGTAAAAAAGTTGGAGTATAATAGAAAATGAACAAAAAAACAATGAACACAAATAATATAAAATTTATTTCCATTTTTTTTATTTTTTGACATATGTCCCAAAGACTCATATCATATTATATGATATTTTAAATATCATATACTGTAAAATAAGTATTAATTTTTTTTATAGATTCATCATGAGATTTTAGTTCAATACAATGGTTTTATCACATTTTACTTTATTTATTAATAAAATGAATTCTTAAATTACCCCTATTTTGCGTTCTATATGTCTAATAAATTTTAATGAAAAAACAATACTTGTATTGTTTATGTTCTTGGTTCCATACCCCTTTAATAATCCTATAAAATTAATGATTTTGATTTTATGTTAGCATCAATGGTTCTCAAATAAATCAATATATATAACTTACTCACATTAGTAACCAGTTTGGACTATTGAATCAAATGTTGATCGAAAAGAGAAACAATAGGTGGATCATAGCATTTATGTATTTTGTGTATATCTAGTGGGATAATATATATTTATATATATCCCCTATATAATGTTTTTATGTATTCCCACCCTAAGAACTATCATGTGGTGGCTTCCATACATTGTCTTTATATTGTATTGTGGTAATAAGATAATTATTGGGTATGTTAGTAATCATGGGTGATACATTACTAAATGTCCTTTGGGAATTTTGTTGTTGTGGTATATGTTAGACATAGTATTTTTTTTGTTTTAGTTATACTATAAATGTTCATGACCATTCCAACTATATTAGATATGGAAGATATATTAGTGTTGAGTGATATGAGGTTAACATGATTTATATCTCATGCTCATAATTGATGTTATGAATAATTATATCTTAATTTAGTTTACAAATGAGTGATGTGATCATAAGAGACCTTTTTTAGATACGCTAGAATTTTTAACCATGTTTATAATTTATATTGATAAAATAAATGGTTATTAAGAGATATGTAAATCTTTCATTCACTATTAAAATTATTTATGAAAATGTTATAAATATTGTTGTGGAATTTATTTTTCCTGAAATATTTTATAAAAAAAATATTTTTTAAATATTTTTTGTTAAAAAATATATTTTTATATAAGGTGTGGGGAGGGGGCATAGTCCCCATCCCATAGGAAAATTATTAAATTATTTTATAAATAGTAGTTAATGTGTAATTTAAATATATGAATATTCTAACTTAAAGGAAATATACTCATTCTCGCAAGGAACCATGACTAAGTGAAGAACTAAAATGAAATCATGGTGAAAGAACTAACATGAGAAGAATTAAAATGTAAATAATTTCTAGAGGAAGGTTGAAATTAATTAAAAAATACAGTATTGTGATTTATTCAACCACATAATGATATAATTTCAGGATCAATATTTATTAAACCATATTAGATGTGTAACTACCAATTCACTAGATTTTACCATTTAATACATAAATTATATCTTGATAATTTATATGGGAAAATACTATGTTTTCAGAAGACTATAAAAGGAAAAATATGGTTGATTGTAATTCCAAAAAACTTGAAAAGAATTAAAAAATAATTATGATACCCACCATTACCGTAAGACCATTCTTCCCCAAGAGAAAATAATGAGGAATGAGGAATGAGGAATTATGAACATGTAATATTTTTTTCTTTTTTGTGATTAGTTTATTAAATTCATTGGTGTAAATTACTTATTAACATTTTGTTCCTTTTTATTCTAGTAAATTTTCGAACATGATTTTATTTTCATAACACTATATTAATAATACTCGAGAACAAATCAGTGTTATATGATTTATATAGGATCAAAATTATTTTTTGAAAATTGACACCGATAAGAATTTACATTTATAAAACTTTTTTCATTTAATGATATTTATATTACTGAATGACTTTTATAATGTATGTGGTGTGACCCATAGACAAAACAGAAAATATTTTTTTTAGGGAAAATGGTAAATTTGACAATTCAATAACATAACCTCATGGAAAAGAGAAATATATCCATTTTAATAGGTTATCACATATGATCAAGTTTAATAAAAATTTTCACATGATAATATTATATAGATCTATTGAAGAATGTGATGATACATCATTAAGAGGGGGATGCTGAATAATTGATACTTTTTTATAATATATTCTATTAAATTAAACATTGTGAAAATTTAAAGTTTTAATCCACTCTAATTTAATTTTATCTCTCATCCAGTTGTAGTTCACATAATGTAAATTCAACAATACAAGAATTTTTAAAAGATTCACCCACTATGAATGGGACTTCACCATTCTATGTTTCTTTTTATATCGAGGTAAAAATTTAATCACAAAAAATAAACTGATGACATGAGAAAGTATAAGAAAATCCTTCAATCTCTAGAATCTATTGCCGGATAGTTTTTTTATCCAAAATTAGTTGGTTTATACTAAATCTTTCAAATTAAAAATACTGTAAAAAAATATGTTATTCTTATAACCTCTAATTTTATTAGAAATGAATAAAAGATCTTATTTTCAAGACTTTACATTTTTTATATGTACTCAAGATACTTGTCCTCAATAACATTGATACCCAAAATATCTAGTATTAGAAGAATAAAATCAGTCTTACTTAATCTGTCACTATCTTCATTAATATTTAATTAGAAATAAAAACAAAACAATTCCACTCTTCTTGATATAACAATAGCCACAACACATGAAAATTATAAAACATTTAATATGGAAAATCCCATTTAACTGTGGAAACATTATTTACAATTTAAAACTGTCCATATTATTGATTAATAAAAGATCTAGTTTTGAAATTCAGTTATGATTTCAAATATTCTATTAGAAATCCCAAAATATTAAAAAAAATATCCTTTAAAAATTACCATATAATTCTCATCAGATTCTAGAATTTATATATTCATTCAAATCCCTCAAATCGTACATATATTTTCCATATATGTATGAATAAAAGTAGATAATTATGTTGAATTATTTCCCCTCATAATGAAAAATAATTTTATTCAAATTCATGAATAAGATATTTAATGATGTCAAATTTTCAATTATGACACAAACCAATTCATAATATCATTACATTTTTATAGGGTTTTGTTATTAATATCTCACAAAAAATATTATATCCACAATTATAATGTTGTTCTCTCTATGAGACATGAGTATCTATATATTTATATAACCATTACCATCCATATCATGAATTTTTTTCAGCAACATCGGGTATTATGTAACACGATTCATCTCCATGGTGAAAACCACTCTTTTATTTAAAAATATTGTGTTGTGATCTAAAATAT
This sequence comes from Viscum album, assembly GCA_963277665.1. Classification (NCBI taxonomy): domain Eukaryota; kingdom Viridiplantae; phylum Streptophyta; class Magnoliopsida; order Santalales; family Viscaceae; genus Viscum; species Viscum album. The sequence goes on from OY728136.1 coordinate 4,632,576, forward strand.
TATATGTGATGATTAAGTAATTGATGAATTTCATATGCATTGTGGGAATTATCATTATGATATTCTTCTCTTTATCCTAAATTTTAAATTCCCCAAAACTATGTTAATAATTTATCTAAAAAAACAATTTACCTTGTTTTGTTAAAAATATTTATTAAAAAGATTGATCATTTTTATTCATCTTACAGAATAAACAGATAAATATAAAATGAGCTTTGATAAATCATACAAAATCAACAAAATCTCATGTTATTACACTATTTCATTAAATTACTATAACATAGATCCTAGATGACATGAATTACTCTTTAGAAGACCATATTTATTTTCACATATCCAAGATTCGATTGAATTAATTGGAAGGGGTGACTATTAAATCCAATGTGAGTACATGTAATTGATACAGAAGGTTCAAAATTTTTTCATTCAAATTATATGAGAAGGTCTTAACATTATTTAATAATTCACAACATTTGTAAAAATTATTATTCTTCATACATTGGTTGTGTATATTTATATAGAGCCATAACTATAATAATTCTCTAAATTTTTTAATTCAAAATTGAATTAAAATCGCTTCAACTCAACTCCAACCATAACCACCTAAATCCATCTCAAAAAAATTTAACCAACTTAAAAAATAATTGCCAACAATTTTAACCAATCCTCACACATAGTTGATAACAAATTCAATAATTATTCAAAAAATAAACAAGTTCTTAAATATACCTCTATATATCCACTATAGAATTATTTTAAACTACAAAAACACACACCAAATTTAATTTAATCACATAATTTCTCAAAGAGAAACCTCAAAACATGAAATTAATATCTAAATAAATGTTTTTGAAATAATTTGATCGTATAGTGATAAATTGTTTTCAGAAAGTGATCCCGATGACCACCCACTCAACCAAATAACTCAGTTATACTAAATTTTATTTAAAAAAAATGTTTATATTCAAAATAAAAATATAGATGAGTTTATTATCTCACCCCCTTAAAAATATATTCTTATGAAATATTGGGCATACCAAATGTCTTCATGTAAAAAGGAATGTTTGGACATGCATATTTATCCACAAGTATTTAAATCTATCATTCCGAATGAACATTAGGAAAATTACATCAATTTAATACCTTGTAGACATATATTATGGCTTCATATCTCTATTTTAGCCCTTATATTTGACAAAAATTATATCTGAGGTCAATGTTTTATATTGATATAATTGCACTGGATTCTTGGGTGGATCAATTTCACTTTGATTATACCCTAAAATTCTTAATAGATTCTCAATTATCAATATCAAGTCTCCAAATTTATCTCTTATTTAGATCATTCGTGTCAAATAAATTGTAGAATACATATAAATATTCTCAATTGTTATCAATATCATTGGATTTTACTTTTTAAAATTCCATCTTTCACATCTTTCTCGAAAAAAGATAGTACCTCCTAATATAGTTCCCATTATCATTATCCTCAGTTGAGTAAATATTATTTTAGTGAGACCAATTCAATTATTTACATGTTTTAAAAATTAAAACATGTCATTAATATCCTTTTATTTATCTAATAATTATTCTACATATTTCATTTCTGATTATTTTGGATAACATTGATACCTTGTAAAAATATCATTGTGTAAACGATGCCTAGACTGAATGTTGTGAGATAATGAAATCTAAAAATTATCCTTATAACTTCCATCTAATTTAAACATTTTCCACCATTACCCATGCTCATATTTTCACTAAATATAATTGGTCTAGACACCACTTTGAAATATACCATGAAAAATTTATTCAACAATTATTTGGAATATTTTTCATGGTATAATAAAATAAAATTTCCATTTTTGATAACATATATTCCCATAACTATGTTTATTTATCCAAGAATAAACATTTGAATGTAATTCATTATTTTTTAAGAAACTTCCATACAAATATACTCATTATCACTAGTAAAAATGATTCCATCAATATAAAAAATGATAATATGAGTACATGTGATCATTTACTTGATCTAAAGATTATTTTCCTCTTTCTATTTGAAAAAATTCACTTCTTTTAAAGGACTATATAGCTTGGAATACTACTATTTTGGAGCCTCTTTTAACCTATATAGCTATTTATTAAACCTAAAAACTATGGTTCCAACACCGTTATGGAAAAAACATTATACTTCTCAATAAAACCTTTTTCTTCAAGTTATCCATTCAATAAAATAGACTTAACATCCATTTGATATTTTTTAATTCCCATGAGCTTCAATATCTAGAAACGTTTTTATGGATTTAATTCTTTCATCCAATGAATGTTTTTCTTCTAAATAAAATACTTCAATATGATAATGTCCATTGTAATCTAATCATGCTTTTTTTTAAGAAACTATATATTTATCATTGGGTTTTTCTTGGAATACCCACTTGGTTCCCATAATAGTATCTCATTACAATCTGGGGTAAAAAATCCCATGTTTCATTACTTTCAATCTAATCTAACCCCTTATTCAATTTTTTTCCATCTCTACAGATCTATTATGTCATAAAATAATTGTTCCTCAATTTGAGAAAAAATGGTTGAATGGTTGTTAAGTCCCAATATTAATCTATTTTAAACTAGTTCATTATAATTTATAATTATATTTTTAGGTTACATATAATTATTTTGCCTATGTTATTTTAGCTTTTCACTCCAATTATTATCCTCATCATCACTGGTATGAATTAAATCACTATTAAAATTAATTTATTCAATTTATGATTTACCTTCACCTAATTTTATAGAAATATGAAATTTTTAATTGGCCAGAAAAATAAAATTATTAAATATTTAACTCAATGGAATTGTTTTTTATTTTCAATAATTGTCCCACATAAATAGTTTAAAAATATTTTACACCTCTATTCCTAAATATTTTATTCTCTAACATTGAGTTCAAAACCCATGAATACCCTTTCACCATTAATTTAATAATATTTAAACAAATATATATTATTGATCCTATTGAAGAAAGGGCTACCAAAACATTGAATTACTTTTGTGTAAGTTTTTACTAAATATTGTGAATAGTCTTGTCATATTTGGGCCTCAAAAAAATAAACTATATTTAATGAACACATCTATACTCACAACTTCTCTCTGTAAAAACATTAAGAGATTAAATTATACTAGAATGGTTCTTCCCATCTCAACAATTAGTTTATTTATCCTCTCTACAACATTAGTTTTTAATGTTATATATGAAGAAATAAACTGATTCATTATTCCATTTTTGAAAAGTTAGGATTCATTTGAATTTATAGTGAACTCCCTTCCATTACCATCTCTCAGATTCTTTATATAAACCCAAACTTTTAATCAACTTATTTTAAATTTTTTGAACATATCTACTTACAATGAATTAAGATTCATAAACACGAAATTAATAATCCTTGTGAAATCATTACTAAATGTTATGGAGTATTGGTCTAATATAAATAATTTATGTCTGATTGGGCAACATAAATCAAAATGTATGAATCCAAGTATCCCATTGTATTGAGTTTATACTTCTTTGTGAAATCCTTTACACACATACCCTTTCTTAAATGTATCACAAATATGTTTTGTTTCTATCTTTTGTTGATGAAAGCCTCTCACATTTAATACATTTGAAATATTTCATAAAACCCCCCAAAAAAGTGTTATATGTATTCTATGCCAACTTTTTCATCATTTGAAATTAAATAAAAAAATTACATGAGTTTTAAATTTGGAATAGATTACCATTAATTATTTATTCCATAGAAATAACTCTTCTAGACATTATAATTTTGATGATGTTATATTTCCTTCTTAAAATTACTTCAGTTTCATAATTATTGAGTTTTATAGACCATAGTAAGTAGTTTTTGATTCCATTAATAAATAAGACATATTTTGATTTTAATTATTGTTTTCCAATCCTTACTATACAAACTCCAATAATTTTTTTAATGAATTACCAAAGATAAATGTCACTAGGATTATCTCATGATATAAAATTTTCTTTAAAATTTTGATATATCCAGTCATTTAGGATGAAAATATACAATCTAGAATCTATGGATTTTATCTTTTGTAGGCTTCTAGATCCCAAGAAATTGAGTGTGATTTCTCAAATTTGTCTTTTCATAATATTTACTGTCACCAAAAGCTTATAGATTTTCTCCCAGAAAAAATTCATAATATCTTAAAAATACTGATTTTTTATTACATATTTCATAAATTTATTCTAGACAGTAATATTGTTTTTAATGGACCGTTTTGATGATTTTTTACAAATGATTTAATTCATACCATATATTGACTTTATCATCTTAGAGACCTACTAATTTCATTCCTTCATTGACTTTGAGAAATTGACACGTCATTCCTTTTGAAATTGGATATATACCCATAGACTAAAAACACAGAAAATATATTTTAACACTCTAGTTTCATGGAAAATAATAAATATACTTTTTAAAATATACTTGTTTTAGAGAACATTCCATGCTTCCCCTTTCTTTTATTTTTGAAAAATTCTCTTTCCAGGATATCTATAATTCTTACTAATATAAATGTTTAATTTAATGAAATATCTTATACTATAAATTACCATCTTCAGGATTAGAACATATAATTTTCATTAAAATAGATTTATCATTTTTATGATTTATAGGTTTAGATTTTACCTCAATCATTATAAATTCCCAACCAGATGATTGTTATGATTCATCCCTTACATAAACTTAATTTTTAGTAATCTATTATATTTATTAAGTTATTTGTAGTATAAATACACCATTAATATTACCTTTTTATTTATATTTATTTACAATAAATATTTTATCATCATCTTTCAGCATTTCCTTTTATTTTCTAACTCTCTCCATGAGAATCTTAACTACATTATTATAATCAACCCCCTTTTTTAGAAACTATTCTCCACATTAATTTTTCTCCTCAACCTATTTATTTAAGTTTTTAATATTTACATTGTATTTGGTGTTAAAATGGAATTAACCATAATTAAAACTACATAATTATTTTCATGCTTTTTAAAACTAAGAAATGAAGTTCCTAAAATATTCATAATATTATTCATCAGATTGAATACTTAGGGTGGAATAGATTTAATATTATTTTCTAAGAATTATTATAATTTTCTATTTAGAAAACCTTAAACCAGTTCCTTGTATTTTTTAGAGTTTTTAGTCAATATATTCTTCTTATATCATTATTCCTTTTAAATTTCATCATACTTACCACCCTTATTTTCTGTAAATCCAAGAATAAGTTTTCTACTTCTGTCACACTTAAATTATTTCGTTACGAGTTTCCCTTGATATTTACCATTTCCTTTTCAGAATTTTTCTGATAAGAACTAAAACCCTCTGATACACTTCATCATTTTTTGATTATATTTATGTTCAGAATAGTACTTATACTAATTTTCCTTTTTTTAATATTTCTCATTTCTATGCATTACACAAACTTCTGTTCCATTATCTTCTTCTAAAAAATATGGGTTTTTCCTATTTCATGAATAAGAAATTTATTATGTTACTAATCAAGAGAATGATATTCAATATCTTCTAAAAGATAAATTTTACAATAAAATATATTCATAAATCATCTCATAAATATCTTAATTGTGGTAGCGTATTTAAACATATCCCAAACACCATTTTTGTTGATTGGAATATCATTCAAACTTGTGAAGAAGTCATTAATTGTTTCTACATAGGTCATCTTCATGCCTTAAAACATTCCTCTATATATTTTAACATTCATTTTGTTAACTTTAAAATTAAATTAAAAGTTATTCTCAAGTTTTTACCAAATATCTTTATTAGATTAGATTCCCATAAATTTTTATATATCATGTCTAATAAGGACGTCAATATAATATATTTTATTTCCACGAATCTCCAAATTTTTTTGATCAAGATTTTTATAGAAAATTTCCATAGGGAATTGTGGTAGGATGGTTATTATTTTAAAAAACATTTAGCATAATTAAATAATAGGAAGTTATCATTGATTATATTTTAAAAAATATTTTTGGATGATTTTTTAGACCATATATCAGTTTATGTTGATTTTGAATGAATTGGAGTGTTTACTTAATTTTAATTGAGAATTCATTAGAGTTATTCACTTAATAAGAGTTATTCAAATAAAAAATAAAAAATATACAATGTAATGAAGACTATTGATATTGTAATCATAATTTCATATAAATCATTCTAACTAAAAACCTAAAACATCAAAGAGTAATAATTCTACAAAATTGAATGAGGAATATATAAGATTCATTTTAGACTATCTATAAGAGTTACTCAAAAACCGCATGGGTCGAGTTGATTCTATAAGACTATTTTTTAAGAGTTATAGTAGTTTTCATAATTGTTAGAAGTACCATTCAAAAGTCATTTATAAATCAATAGTGTCCTTTAGTAATGTTTATTACGAATCAAGAATTGAAAATTAACAAGGGTGTCACATAGACAATAAGATTCATTACCACATGATCTATTTTAATTATAATATAAGATACTAATTTATATGTATCATTTAAATACAAATAATTTTCTAAAAATGGAAATATACAAAATACTTTTATTATAATGTTCATTATAATAGTCATTTCACAATTATGGTATGGTATATTTAGGTACCTTATAAGAGTTCGTACATTAATAAATATTGTTAACATTGATAGATTAATGTTCTGAATTTATCAAAATTAATATTCCGAAGAAAAAAATATTATGATTATTGAGAAACCCTATAGTTAATTAAACATAAAAATAATTTTTTGATTTCAAATGATTCTTATGAGAAATAAAATAGTGACACCAAATCACATTTTATAATTTTTTCCAATGAATTTATTTGAAAAATTTTAATAGTTATCTATGGTGGATAAATTTTTAGGTAAATTTTTTAGGATGATTCAATGCTAATTTTATGTTCTTAAATCACATGAAAATAATTGTTCTATGTTTAATGTAGATTTTTTTTTGTTTTTGTGTTATTAGGTGTTGTAGTTTCATGAAGAGATTCTTCATTCCACAAGAATATTAATGAAAATATAAACCAAATCCAATTCATTGGAATAAATAAGTGTTTAATACATGAATTTTTTATAAATGAAAAAAATCATTTGATTTTAAATTATGTTTATAGGTGATTGTAGTTGATGAATTAACTAAAAATTTCTGATAACAACCAAAATGAGAAGAAAATTGAAGAAGTTTATTTCCGAAAACACGTGGGGGATAATTGATATGTAAATAAAAGAATATTAAATTATCATGGAAACATGTTCAAATAAAAATAAATAAGAGTAATTTCTTAGAGTATCTTATTATATATTTGGTAATGAGAATTCCAACAAAATGCATTGTATAAGATTTCAGTGAAGTAAATTAATTTTGGAATATTTTGATTGTTATAATAAGGGAATTAGTTTGAGATAGAGACTTTTTTCATTGATTCTATGTAAAATAATGAGAAAATAGAGTCCTATTTCAATGTTTAAAATTGGGAACAAAACCATTATGAGCTTTAGAATTTAGTTATTTGAGACAAATATGTAAATCATCAAAATTTTTTACATGAAGCGAACAATCTCAATAAAAATTAATTAATTATATGATATTAGTGGTTAAGCAAATTTATGTGGTGATGAAATGATATTATAGTATTAATAAAAGATCAAATAGGAAGATAATCGACATTTAAAAAATAAACATGGAATATCAAGTTATCTTACTCTAACTAATTTTATGATATTGTAATCAATTGGATATTTTAACTCTAATGGGGTGAGATGTTTATTTCTGGAAACATAAGGGTATCAAATGATATTTATCATACCCACTTGTAATTGGTGATTCATCATTAGTGATTTTTTTTATAAAAAGATTGAAATTCAACATAATAAGATTTATGTACCCAAAAAATGATCAAGTCATTGAAAAAATCATGTATGCCTTTTCTATTTTATATTTATATTTCATTCAACTAAGGAATAGTTATTTTCTGTAATTCATCACTTATAAATGGTTGAATATGTTTATTTATAAGAAATATAAATTGTAAAAACATTAAACAATTGATTTATACCCCTATTGGTGGTGAAACCGTAACTATGTCATATAAATATGTATTATATAAAATAGTTCTCAATGTATTATCCTTTTATTGAATAATAGGGATAATATAACTTACTAAAAAATAGGGATCTTCCAAATTTTATTGGAAAAAACTTTTTTAACTATAATAATTAGAGGTTACCCTATCTTTTATTACTTTTCATGGATGTCAAATATGCAACAATATTGGGATATACCCACATTATGGAAATTTATATGATGATGTTCATGTTTTCATAGATTTTATTCTATAATTAATTTTTTAACCATACTAATTTATCAATTTATTTTCAACTGCCACAATTTTTATATTTTATAAATATTTTAGGCATCGTTTTTAAATAAATTAATTCTAAAAATTTAAGTGGTTTTATTCACATTTGAATTTTTGTTACAAAACATTCTACATTGAGAAAACTATAAAAATATATTTTTATGATTTCCTAATTTGTTGGATATATTTCATTCCACAAGAATAATATTTTAATCCAAACATATATGTCCCAAATGAATCTTAAAATTGAGGCCTTAAAATTTGTGCACAGTTTTTATTAATTTTAATCATGGGAACATATCACATAATTGGGTAGTCCATATATGATGAAATTTAATATAATTATGAAGTGGAGTTATAAGAAATTTTTTATTAACTGTAGATGCTTGTTATTCATCCTTTTCCAAGGCTATAAATTCTTGGGAAACTGAAAAATTGGAATTCAAACAACTAACCGGTCTAGAAAAGTATTCCTTACTAATTATATAGTAACTTATTCTAATGTTGTCCAAGGAAACACAAATTTTGTGGGAGATACTTATATAAATAGAGGGGAAATGTTTTGGAAGGCCAAATTCTATGATACAACCCTTTAATGTTCTTAACATACAAAAACCTTAGGAATAATAAATCAGAGGGAAATATTCCTCCACATTTTCTTAAAAATTTTATCCTTCACTTCCATTCAAAAGTATTATCTATTTTCATAAACTAAGGTGGGTGGTTTATATTTTCAATAATATTTTATATTTTTAATATATATTAGTTTCATCTTACCCTCTTATATTTTATTTTATTTTAATGCTTCTCATTCTATTCCCTTATAATCTCCATAAAAAATGAAGCACTAACACTGACTATTGTTTAAAAGATGAGAGTTGTGTTTTATTTGAGTTATTTGTTCTTTAATTATTCTATTTATTCTTTTATAAGAATTTAAGAAGTAGTAAAATCAATTATAGTTAGAGGTATACCTAATTTTAATTACTAATATGATTCTTATTCAGGGTTCAAATGTATTATTTTATTTTAAATTTAATTCAATAATAAAATAAAATTTGAGATATGTATTGATGTGGGAGAGTATTTCCCTACATACTAAGATATTAGTGTGGGTTTTTAATCATTGTAATAGGGATTATGTTGGAATTTTTGGATCACTATGTTCAATATAATAACGATATTGTTTTTGTGTAACAATTATTTCATCACCATAAAGTTCCAAGAAAAATATATTCTCTTCATACTAATTTCAATATGTTTGTGTAATAGTTTTTCATTAAAATTATATTTTTATATATTATTAGAATTTTTATTAACCACCAAACTATTGTTTCTAGTGTATAATATAGTATATTTTAGTTTAGAAATATTATCAATAGAATAATATTATGTGTGAGAGTCCTCCTTAGAAGATTTACCCTAAGGTGTGAACTATATTTCATGCTTAGGTAAATAAAAAAATTGAGTTAGGATTCATGAAAAATAACTCCTATGAATTTTTAATTGTTTCCAAGGAGGATAATAGCTTTGGAACACTATTACCAGTAGTTTTTTTCATTTTTTTTACTTTATATCTTTTCAATTACTTTTATGTTTAATGAATATTCATTTCTATTTGATCACCCTTGAATTTATTATGAGTTTGTTTTATTGTAATTTTAAAATCCATTTTAAATAATTATTGATGTGGATATTTTTCATGTGTTTTTATTTGAATACTCATCCATTATATATAATAATATAATCTCATCTTTATATCCACGTAATTTTTAGATACTTTTTCCAACCAACCCATTACAAATGAATCACCATGAGATAAACTAATAATTTAAAAAACTCATGTCTCGCTATGCGGAGAGAAGAGAATTTTCATATCCCCATGGAGACCAATTATGTAATTGATAATGAGGAAAACCCCATATTAAAGCCCCTGAGTGAAGTGTTAAATACTCTTATAGGGTTGTCGTTTTGACATGAACATGGGTATTACCATTATATTAAATAATTTTTTATGATTAGTGAGGATTAAGGTATTTAAGATCCATGTAAGTGGAATTATATTACCTTAGATAGGATAATTATGTGGATGATCCACTTTAAAATTTGAGAAGTTTATTTTAACCTTAGTATAAATGATTTTCATAGAGTATAATGCTTAATTGTGGGGGATTGTTGAATCTCATTTTTTATTATATTTTTTTCAAATTTAAATGTTTTAATCCTAAATATTTTTCATTTGATGGTCAATTTGGAAATTTTCAGGCTTTAGTAATATTTTATACTTTTTAGAAAAATATCTTTGTTCAACAGCATTAACTGATTTTAATCACATTAATATTATTATCAGAAAAATTATTAAACTGATCCATATTAAAAAAATAATATTTATAGTATTTAATGATTGATTATATTATTTTCATTGAACTGGAAAATGATATTAAAAAATATATGGAACAAATTAATCTTATAATTTGGCCCTCAAATTCAATGCATTGTTTTGTTGGATTTTAATGCTGGGACCATATCAAAAAAATTTCCTATCCAAATAATCTTAAATTTTGTAAAAATATATAGGATATGAATAAATATATTTTTATTAACTATGGTTTTATTATATCCTGCATTTTTTATAGCCATAAAATCATGTGAATCAATAAAATTGGATTTCAAATAGTCTAAAATTCCAAATGAGCATTCTCTAGTAATTCTATCATATTATTTTATACACATATTCATGGAAGCAGAAATTTTATAAGTGGTCCCATAATACATAGTGGATCAATGTTTTTGAATACCACATTGTAATATTTATCCATAAATGGGATAATTATTCTGGAAATATCAGAATACATAATTGGAAGGAAATCACCCTCACTAACTCATTATAAATTTTTTCCTTCACTTATATTCAATGGAGTTTCCCATTTTGTAGATATAAAGAGGGATATTTCAATTTGAAATAGTATAGAATATTTTTAACATATATTTGTGCTCTATTCCTCAATTATGTTTTCTTCTATTCCTCCAACTTTTCAGAACTCATCTCTATCATTTATGGATAATTAACATCATTAATTGTTCTAAGGGAGGAAATAACGTTTTCTTTGAGTTATTTTTGGTTCTTATCATATTTTTATTTTACTCCGAGTATTTTATTAGTGGTTAAATATATTATAGTGAGTGGTCACCCTGTTTTCACCATTCTTGTAACACCCATGATTTTTTTGTATGTATCTTTTTAAATTTATTCTCTTTGTTAGATTACGTTGCAAGATACACTAAGCATAAACAAACGAAGATATACTATTAATATTATAAATTAAAATTAAATTATCACTTATACGTTAAATGGGTGGTTATGAATATGCTTAAATAACTTATTAAAATATATAATGAAATTCATTTATTACTAACTTTTTAGAAATAAACCTGAAAATCAATTTAATATAATGGAAATGTTTTTATAAAAACTATTTAAATGAGAAAAAGTGTGTTTTATACCAATAAAATAAAAATTATTTTTGTATTATATTAATGAAATATTTATAATATATTCAAAATATTTTTCGAAATTCATCTTTTGTGCTTTATAAACATGATATAAGAAAAAAAATCAAATTTTACAAATAAAAGATGCATTTTTATAAAAATAATTTTTTAACGCCTTTAGATGTAGAACTTTTTTTCAATATAGTATTTGAATATTTTATAAATTATATTAGAATGAAAAATTATTATTAAATATATAATCTTACTTTGTCTGAATTTTTTGGTATTTTTTGATATGTTTTATGTTTTGATGAATATTGAAAAAATGTTTAATTTTAAATGAAAATTATTGTTTCATAAAATTAATATATAGTATTTAATAAAAAATTTAATTAGTTTCATGTATAAGTAGATAATTTTTAATTTAATATAATTTAGGTCATTTGAATCAATTTCACATTGAATTTGGATATAAATTTTTTTCAATCTTTGGAATGATTTCACTTTAAAAACTTGTTTTATCATTCCATTAAGAGGATTAATTTTAAATTAATTTTAACAAATTTTGTTTTTCTGTAATTTTAAAAATGAATTCCATATTTGGAATTATCTGTTCCAAATTAGGCAAATATACCCCTTCTAGTTTTGAAAAATATGAATTATATCTTTTGTATTTCTTCTAATTACCATGGTTAAGGGTAAATCGGGTAATTATAAGTACAAAAAATATTTAAAATGTTATAACATTATCCTAACACTTTTCATAATTTTATTATATGAGTGATTGTTGAAAAAAATAATGCTTGGACTGGTTTTATGACCTCTTTGAGCCACTTTAAAAAATTTAAGCCTTTTTTAGTATTTTATTATAAGGAATGTCAAATATGTCAAACTCATGTTTTTATTAAATATTACATTTTTCATATATTCTTATTCTGAATATATATTTGAATATAAATTTTCACTTGAAAGATAATTTTTTTTATTCATCATGATAATTTTTTTTATTTTTTAGGAACAGAATAAATAAATTAAGGCTTGAATAATGATGATGCAATAATTGTATAATTAATGTACATATGAAATAAATATTATTAAAAATACACTAATAAGTATAATTTGGTATAATTAATGCCATACATGAATCTTCTTGATCACCTAGGCATATTAGGTATGCATTAAAGGTTTTGGTTTAATTTTATCTTATGTGTTGATAATTTTTAAAAACTCAAGAAATAAAGAGTGTCAAAATTGACAATTATTTTAATTTAAAATAAATAATATTTTATTAAATGATATAAAATTCATAAAAAAAATATAATCTTAAGAAACTTTTTTTTACATAAGGTTTTAAATGTCATCAATGGATCATTTATGGTTCATTTGGAATTTTGTAGTAACTATATTAACCCTTAAATAGTAAAAAAGCTATGTTGTCATGGTAAGAATTAAATGGTTTAACTAAGTGATAATGATAAAATATAAGGCTAGGAATGTGGCCTAGAAATGCATAAAATTTGTTGGTTGATATTATTTCAACCCATAATCATATTAACATAGAAATAAATCACATTAGAGAAATTTGAAATTGAAAATTAATCTATATTATTTGAATATTTTTAGAGTTTCAAAAAGTTCTTGTCACCATAATTATAAAAGGGAACTTCCCACCTAACTTCCTCACGCCACATTGAGCATTCTAGTTCGACCGAATACTACCAATGTATCCTTAAAACTCCCATAAATTCATCTTATAATCCTTAATTTGTTACTAAATCAAACCAAATAAGTCCTTTTGTGGAAATTAGAATATGATTCCCAAAGACGAGGTAACATTGATCAACTGAAATTTTTGTTATATTTATCCCTTGAAACCCTCAAATTATTTGTATTTATAATTTATATAATAACTTTAGTACATTAAATATATTTATATTTTTTATATTAATGGTTCAACCTACAATGACACACACTTCCATAAAATGGGATACACAATCATTGTTTGTGTGTATGATAGACTACAACCTCGCGAACCAATGTCGTTCATTATTCCTGTTCCAAATTTGATAGTTGTGAATAATGAAATAATTTATATTTTTATATGATATTTGGGATATTTATGATTTATTTATGCTTATGTAATTATTATATAACACATACCTTTATTCTTTCTATTTTGTATAAACACAATAACTTCGTTTTTGGACATGTGGACTACCACCTCCCCTAAACATTGTGATTCATTCACAATTAAATGGAATGTATTATGGATGGATTTAGTGAACCTATTTTTTATTTATGATATAATAATTCTACTATAAATATCTTAATTACTTTCTTTCAATAGGTCAAGAAAAGGGAAACTACTTCCATGATTATGTACATCCTACCCTCTCAATGAATGGTGTATTTCATTTTCTATTTATAAATTTTATAAATTATTATAAATACATTAATACTGAAAATATATGTTATTTTTTTCAAGGTTATATTTTTTTATATTATTTAATATTAATATAAGTATGTGGATAAACAATTTAACAAATCATAGCAGGCGTGAAAAACAAAGTGGTTATTACCCATAAGATATCATTAACATGAAATTGTTAATAAATGGGTAATATAAAGTCATAAGTAAATAATTTTGGATAATAAAAAAATTAATATGGTTTGGTGATATATTTATAATAAACCTATATTTATTTTACTTGATCTCTTAATTCATACGATGAGTGTGAAGACATAATGTGATTTTTGTGTCACTTTTATTTATGTGGGAAACATGCCTCATACACTACATGATTCTTTTTGTGTGGTATATATACTGAGCATGATTTCCTTTTATGAGTAATCTTTTCTAGATTATGTTATTTTAAAATCCATATAGTTTACATTCATTCATGTGGAATACAATTCTACTAATTATTATGTGATAAGGTCTTATTTCCCAATCTTGTCATTATTTAGGATTGTTTTTATCTAATTATCCACTGGTGAATATTTCACTTCCATGATAGTGTTTCCAAAAAATATTTTATTTTTTTTAAAATTCTACAATGATTTTAAAATTCCTTTTTACAACTTTATGAATTTATATAAAATTATTTAAAAGTAATATTCCCAACATTTTCCAAATCTGGGTTACTTATCTGGTTTCTTTCGAAAGTAAAAGGAATGTCTTTTAACTTAGATGACATGAATGGAAGTTCTCACCATAATGAAACCCTAATTGTTTAGAGATTTCTTTGTTTGTTTATAAGATAAATTTAAAATAAGATATATTCTTTTATAATTGTGCATCCTTTTAAATAAATGATTACAAGTGGTAAGGGTTTTCATCTCAATTTACATTTTATTGAGGCTTAGTCATTATTATGAAAAAATTCACTATATTGTGGTGTATATAATTCAAAATTGAGATTTAATATCAGGATTCACTCATAACCTATATACCATTTTTACTTTCATTGTTTAATTTTATAGTAATTTCATTTTATGGGGAAATATTAATAAATCTGTTTTCTTCAATAAATAAAGATATTTGATAAGGAACATTTTTTATTTTTTAAATCGACTACTTGAGATGAGGAATGATTTA
The DNA here is from genome assembly GCA_963277665.1 of Viscum album. Taxonomy (NCBI): domain Eukaryota; kingdom Viridiplantae; phylum Streptophyta; class Magnoliopsida; order Santalales; family Viscaceae; genus Viscum; species Viscum album. The sequence continues at coordinate 4,648,120 of OY728136.1, forward strand.
TATTGGGAATGAATGGCGGGCCCTAGAAGTTATAAAGTCCCTTGATGCATCAAAAGTTTCTCATTGGGGAAAATAGCTGTTCATATAATACAAGTTTCTACCTATAGTTTTATGTTGTCTTCTGAATGGTCTTGATAGTATTTGTTTTCATGTTCCTTAGACAATACATACAATAATTAAGCAATGCCTTCATTTAGAATTTATTTATTATTATTATTTATCCCTGATTTCTTTATTTTACATTTTTGTGGATGAATTTCTCCATCATATTATTAATTAAATGGAAATTTTTTTCTATTAATTACCATCCAAGATTGATTATTCTTTATCTAGTTATTTTTATAACTCGTGTAATCAATTCATAAAATTTCCCTGTTGATATGTTCTCATTAATTCATTATTTATTCCATTATAATCACCCTTACTAAGCACTTGAGATCACCTTTTTCCTTCTTTATTCATCTAATAAGTGTTCTTGGAACTATATGAAATAGATAAACTTGAAGATACTCAGTTTCCCCTCAAAAGGCATTGGATGATTTCTATATATATTTCAAGAACCAGATTCTGGGACAACATGCAATTCTGAGGCCCGGTGTGCCCATAATTTTTTTAAAAAAAATACTACGTGCTTTCATAGAATGAATGAAGAGGAAATAATATATCTCCCTAACGGTATCCCATATCAAAAATCATTGGCCATTGTTGAGTTTGGAGCACTCCAATTACCCTTGGTGAGTTATAATTTTTGCGGGTGCATGGTCCCTGTTAAAAACACTAAAGATGGTGTTTTTGTAAATAAATTCATTAAAATAATTAATTTATTCTGAACGTTAGATCATATAACTTCTGAATAGATATTTAGATCAGAAATCATAGAGCACCATTGAGTTCATAATGTGGTGTTTTACATAGGGGAAACCTCAAGTGAGAGGGTGTATGAGGTTTATATCCAAAAACCACTAGCATTACCCTATAAATAGTATATTAAGGAAATAAGCATAGGTTTGGATCATTTACTCTCAGGCACTAGCGACGCACCACACCCACTTACTATATAAATTCGAAATCCGTTCTTCATTGGATTGTGATGAAACTTTAGGCGTTGTTAGATCAGAGTCCATAAAACACAATGGAAAAACCAAAAATCATTGTAAGATTACTATTTTGGATTGTACAGCTCCCTGATTGAACTTTAATTTCCAAAAATCATTTCTATTTGAATTTCCTCTTTTGGAATCCTTTTCTGATGGCCAAACCTATGATGGAAATCATCTGATTTGATTTTTGGAAACTCATTCTTCAAATTCTTTGTCATTCTTCAATGAAAACTTTTTGTAATTCCTAAACAACATCTGATCATGGAGTGAGACATATATCTGTGAATAGCTCGACTAGATGAGTCCAGATCTTTTCTCAGAGTCAAGTTTTTAGTGCTGGAGGAGGTGGGATATTGAGCGAAAGATCCATGAAATTTTTGTCCCATTGAAACATCGACAATTCTACGAGCAGAGACCACTATAGTGTAGATTTGGATCCAATGGTCCCATATTTGGTCTTAGTTAAATTTTCCAATCATCGGAGTGACTGTGGTGGTCTGCCAAAAATTATTTAATGTGGGGTGGTGGACCAGAGATGGTATAGTTTAGCTGAGAGGCACAACTCAATAGAATGTGGAGGCTTGGGTGACGAGACCGATGAAGTCAGTGGTCGGTGCGACGAGTCATAGGGGTCAGTGAGGTAGTGTAGAGCTAGGATGGGAGTGTGGAGCCAGGATGGTGACGAAGCACTTCAGAACAGTGGCTGCGACAAGTGGCCGACCACAGAATTCCCCAACATGTTTTTCCAAAAAACTAAAGAAAAAAATAATAAATAAAAAGAAATATGAAATACTAATAATAATATTATTATTATTAATGAGTTAAACACCCATAACTCACACGTGGGGAGTTGAATTGATACGATGTCAGTGGTGACATGGATCTGTTTGTGATACACTCTTTTACAGATCATTTTTCAAGTTTTCCACTAACCCGTGACCAGGGCCCACGAATCGCTTGAGTTTCAATAGATTTAATAAAATTATTAAATCTAGGTCCTACAATAACTCCTAAACTGAGCGTATATTTAATGTGATGTCTATGTTCACATGTTCCCCCCATTGAGATGTGTATTTTTAGAATGGTTTAGGACTTTTATGTTTTGGTTTTTGCGATTTATTCCCCAAAACACCGATGTATAATAATAATAATATAATTATTATTATTTTGAAATCTTGTATTGGACCTATCTTGTAAATTGGACATCTGATTCGCATGCCATCTGCAAAAACATGACCCATACTTTAAGGAAGGCCTTTTGAGGCTGTTTTTGGAATTTTATAATTCCTGCTTGAGGATTGATGTTACGAAAAGTCTTATTATATAATAATAATAATTATTATTATTGTTATTATTATTATTATTATTATTATTGTTCAGGAAACTTCAATCGGACCATACATCTTCATACAATGTACGATTTATGCACCATTAAAGGAGTTTCCACCCTAGGGTTGAGGTGGAAGTTTGAAGACTTATTTAGAGTTATTAAACCAATATTTTAGGTATAGGCCCCACGAGGCCCAATTTAGGCATTTTTGAAGAAATTTATCTTTTTAACTGGTTGTTTTTTTATGAATGAATATAAAATATTTTTTGCTTTTCTCAGAGGATAAAAATGGAACAACCCATTTTAGGAGCTTTGGGATCGTGGTGTGGGTCCCATGAAGCTTTATTCATGTGCAACTCAATAAAATGTCATTTCTTCACCAGGAGTCCGATTCGGGAGAATGAATATTATACCTTTTGCATTTTTCTAGAAAGATCATGATGGTGTGATACCTTTGATTATAAATATCCCTTTGAGGTGTAATATTTGATTAAATAGATTTTTTCCCTTCAGTACAACAATGTGCATCCTGCTCTCTTCTGCCATTTATTCCAGGGGTTCCATGTGATCTTGGAGTACACTATCAAGCCTAGGGTGTAGCCTTCCACAATTTATTACCCGAGTATGGATGAGTTTATAGATAGTCGATGAGGTAGGGAGAAATATCATGTGGTCCCCATACGATCTATGTACCACTATACGAATATTCTACCTCTAGTATCTTATTCTTCTCTACTCAGATTTTGGCATGCGAGTAGCCTATCCTAAGTGTTTTTTCATGTATAATGTGATGGTTCCCTCTATAGTATATTTCGTGATATGATGGGAGATTTTCTGAAAGTGATTTCTTATTCAGGTGATATCCAGCAAAAGTAGTAATCATCCACTAACATATAAGTGCATTCCAAGAGGTTCCATATAGAAGGGATGGGCAGCGTAGTTCCTTGATACATTCAGAGTGGAACCTAATACTGGGTAAGGTGTGGGTCCCCAATGACCAATAGTGGAATTCTCCATTGGAATTAGGGTGCGTCCTCTACGACTACTATAAGGGTATTACCCCCTTATTTAATCAAAGCATGGGACCTCTCTGAAAATAAAATTAGAATCCCCCATCGATATGGGAATGGGTCCTCAATTAGCTATATCCATGTATAATCCCCCCTAATGCACTAGGGTGATGATTATCAATGATAAAGAGTGGAATCCCTCTGATGAATCAGGGTGTGGGTCCTCTGCAATGACTATTAGCGTGGAATACCCCTAACATACTAGGTTGTGGGTCCTTTTCTTTGGTTTTATGACTTCCAACTGCAAATTATTAGTGAGGATCTCTTTGGCGTCACATTGGACTCACGAGTAAGTGGGATGATTCCCCCCTAAGATGTGTCTTTATGACGTGACCTAAAACCGATTGGGTGAGACCAACCCACCCAAAAGAGGATAGTATCTGGTGTGGTGATTGAGTCCCTTAGACGTGAATGTTATAAAAAAACATGAGCTATTTGAGGTATCATTTGTGGTTACTTCTAGTACTATTGGAGACATATTGTTTTGGGTGAAGCTGTGATATCGAGATCCCCTTACTCTATAATTCGGTATTCCTTGACTGAGCTCATATATGTATCCTATTTGAGTACCTAATCCTTGGACTTTGGATACTCTCCTTTCAAGAGAGGTGAAGAAGCGTTCAGTATTCCACATTCTTTCTATGTCTAGAGTCTCATGGTTGGATGAGTCAACATTCCTACTATAGGTAGCGAAGACTCTTTGAGAATATAATCTTCTCACCATTTCTATCTCTTTGTGTTTGGATGAGTTTACTTCACTCTATCATTGGGTAGTGTTATACTATTTTATTATAACTTGATCTAACTACTTCCCCCTATCTAGTAAATATTTTTCTACTCCTTTATGCATTCACAGAATCCTACTATGTATTTGTATATTCACCCATGCTTAGGCTTTTCCCACACATGATGTTCCCTTTTAGATGAAAAACATGTTGATTTTGACTTCAAAGAAGCTTAAGAATACAAGGTTCTTGGACCATGTGTGTTGGTTGTATCTGGGGATCTATAAGAGAGGCAGTCTCAAATGATTTATTTTTCCACTTGTTATCGGGTTGTGGCACTTTTTTGGGTGGGAATATATTTTTCCCCTTCAGTTTACTATTCTATAATTGTACTGTTTAGAGGTCAATGCTTATTTGTGGTCTGTTTATAACAGTGTGGTATGTTTTACTTTTCCTCTAGAATTATTCTTTGAGTTGGTTGTGTGCATGTGTACATGTACTTAGTAAATCCCCCACCCCCGATATTGTTTTTCCTTTGGCACTTGTCACATTCCATTAGCCTATGAAGGAGGGCTTCTGGTAATTTTGGCCTGAGCCCCGGCATAGGTCGTGTTGTGAAAATGTGATATTAGAGATGCATTGAACCTTGGGACATTGTTCATACATTTCCCTAAAACGTTATTGGTTGGGATAAGGGAAACCCAGTCAATGTTTCTAGAGTGTGTCTCTTAGGCTAGGGATTCTAGTGATGGTGTGGCTGTTGATGCAGCCATTCGCCAGGGTCCTCATTACACACTTGTTGACTCGGCAGGTTGAGACATTTTTTGCAGTATACTTTAGTACATGCATCATATTGGATTGAGACCTTGACCTTCCTTTTAGAGTCAAATCCCCTTGGTGGTTGATATATATATATATATATTCTCATATGACCATGGTACTCTATTATTAGTTTCAAGAAATATATGTGATGAAAACCATCCAGGATACTGGCTCCAGTTTGTGATAAAGACCCTATGATTGATGAGGTCTCACTTTGGGATCCATCATATGATCCAACTTCCTCTAGGAGGAATGGTAGCAGTACCTCTACCTGTGGAGTAGTAGTTACTTCCAGTATAGTAGGATGAGAACATTAACATGTTGAGCGCACTTTGCGAGTTCCTGCATTAGCGACCGCTGATGTTCTAAGGTGATCTAGATATCCTCAGGCATTAGAGGATTTTATGGGATCGCAAGTCTACCAAATCATGTTTTTTCGAACACTGGTAGATAAAAAAGTGGAATTGATAGTGTAGAGCACCCGGTAATCCTAAGGTGGGCTGGTTCTATGCTTTTGATGGGTGAGGTCACATGGAACGAGACTGATCAACCAGATGTGATGAGATTCATAGGCAGATGGTTGAGGCACCGCCAGATCAGAGATGATGTCAAGAATAGGGATCTCCAAGGAAGGGTCCTGGTGGTCCCCCAGGAGGCAGGAATGGAAGATGAGTTGGAGATATTGTGTTTAGTGGTTGATGTTACGAGGTCTTTCCACCACCACCGAGTGGCCCACATCAGGACTGAGAAGGTGGAGATTGTGGCCACAACCATATACATGTTATTGATTTCTATGATCCTATAGTGCACGAGATGATAATAGGTATGTGCTGTGTATTTTCAACCATTTTTGGTAGAACTTATTTGACATTATGTGAGGTACTCTTTTTTCACTACATTAAGATTGAGGTTTTACTGGGCTGACGTGGTGAGTCGATCTAACCCTTTTTCAGTGTTGTTCGACATAGCTTTTAATGAAGAAGGAAGAAGGATCACCCCACTGATGAACATTTTTGTGATGTGATCAAAACATTGAGGGAGAGTCAGTTCCACCCAAATAGGATAGTGTCGAGGTGTTGTGGGAGAATCCCTCTGACTTGTACATTCATGGTGAGGTTGTAAAGTGGAGTGTCGGAGCAGGTCCTAGATTTTCTAGAGGTGTTCTTATGCTTGAAATCATATTTATAGAAATTACACTAGTGGGGATAGTAGAGTGTTTGGGTTGGGTCCACTCTCCTTCCAAAATAAGAAAAGACACATGGGTTATTCCACATGATTTTTGTATCTGTATTCTTGCAGTCTGATGAGTTTACTCACCTTCCCTATTCATTGTTACCATGAGTTCCCTACTTTAATATTGAAACAGTGAATCAATTACACATTGAGGTGATGGAGACCCCACGAACACAGCTAGACAACCCACCACTTAGTGTTTTCAAGGGTGGTCTTTACCCTGATAGTGGGGAACACCACCTTTTGAAAGAGCATTTTGTTATTTACATAGACCAAAAGATTCTCAGTTGTGTCTTCGCTTAGAGAAACCTAAACCTGAGGTGAAGAAACTAGTTTAAATTCTTATCAAATTATGAATTAAAGATATTTTATAAATTGGGAATGGCGAATAATTTTAATACATTCCCTTATAAATAATTCCCATGTTTTCTTAGTGTGGAATGCTTTAGAGTAGTTATCTTATCTAATTTTGACCCTGGTAGAGCTAGAGGATTCAATTTTCTTTAGTCAATGGTTTTTAGTCCTTCACTTCTCAAACATGTGAGAGTGTACCAGATGTGACACAATGACTGTGAGATATTGCCTGACCCAGATATCCATAGGTGATGTACCCAATATTTTTTTTAACAGAGGGAATCCCATGCTCACGTTTTAGGGGAAACCAGGGGTACTAGTTGTGGTACAAGAAGAAGTGATGTGAGAGTTACAACTCTCATTTTTATGTACATAAAAGTGTGGAAAAATATATAGGGATCTTAAAAAATAGTTATGGTGGACCTATGTGAGATGAAGTGTAATTGAGTTCATCTCATGTTGCCTCAATTTTCAGTAGGTGAAGGTTGAGCACCGTGTTCCAGCAGGTTGTTGTAACCTCTTGAAATCACAAAGTGAAAATGGGACAACATACCCATGAACATCATCAAAGGGCTTCTTAACATAGTGATGGTACATGACATCATCTCGGTGGTTGTAGACCAACTCATGGAGCCGATGTACTTCCTTTCTCAGGGTTCAGAGCATGTTAGAGGGTCAGAGATAGATGTACGTGTGGGAGATTGTCCGACTTCATGGGGTACCCTCATTTATAGTATCTTATTGTTACACATGATTTACGTTAAAATTATAGATAGGCCTGTAGGAGGCATTTAGGACCCAACTAAATATGACTACAACCTTTCACCCCTAGATAGATGGGAAGACCGGGCACATTATCCTGGCGCTAGAGGATATGATGAGGCCATTCATGTTCATTTTTGGTTAGGGTGGAGAGTTTTCTATAGGGTCCTTCCGGCTGTTTGAGATTATATAGATACTGGAGAGGTGTCCTTCCACCTTTCCTCACTCCCATGATGAAGAAGGTGCACAATTTGTTTCACATATCGCAATGGAGGAGATATGTCCATGATCATACACACGACATCAATAAGAGAAGTCCTTTCGAGGAAAGACCATAAACTTGGTTTTCATGCTACGATAGCATGGGAACATGTATGAGAGTTCCTCGGAGTGAGAGATCCAGGATTAGGCTTTGTATCCTGAGTTTTTATCCTTCGTTATTCTTTTCAGGGACAAAATTTTTCATGGATGGAATGATGAAGAGACCAGGTTTTCACCTCATGTGACATTACAATATTTATACATAAATTTCTAGGGACATACGCTGAGATCATGTGAGATTTAGAGGTTCAGTGTATATGGAATAAATTTTATCAAAATATTACATGTTTTCACAATGTACATATAACGTCAATGGGATATCTGCAAAATAGTTGCTCGGATTAGATATTTGAGGCCACAGTTGAGATTAGAGTGTATCGTTTAACTTATGTTGGGTATAACTTTTGGTGGTGTATGATTCACAGGGAAAACACTATCGAGGGTGTTTTCATAAATAGAAAAATTAAAAAAAATTATTTTATTCTTGACATTAGATTGAATAACTTCGAAATAAAGATTTGGATTAGGAATCCTAGAGCACTGTTGAGTTTGTATAGCGGTGTTTTCCCCAGGGGAGACCTCAGGTGAGAGGGAGTGTGAGGTTCGGATACAACAATAGATGAAAATTTACTATAAATATGAGATTAAGGAAATGAGAAAGGGTTTCTACAATTTCCTCTCAAGCACACGAGAATTGTCACTCCCAATTTTGAAAGCGATTCAACGTCCATTCTTTGTTATAACATGATAGAAATTTAATCACTAGTATATCAAAGTGCAGTGAACATAATATAGAAACCAAAAACCTATGTAGGATTAATATTTTGAATTATATGGATCCCTAGTGGAAATTTGATTGATAAAAATCATTTCTATTTGAATTAGATGGTTTAGAATATTTTGTTGATGACCAAACTAACAATGACCATTGTTCAATTCGATTTCTGGAAACCTATTCTTCACGTTCTTCCACATTCCTCAATGAAATCTATTCATTATGTCCAACTGACTTCTAATCATGGAGATATGCATATATATATATATGAATCTATCAACTAAAGGAGTCCCAATAAATGCTCGGAGTCGAGTTTTTGGCGTCGGAGGAGGCGTGACAATAAGCAGAAGATCAACCAACTTTTCATCACATTGAAAAGTCGACAATTCATCAAGCAGAGAGCACCATAGTGTAGATCAGAATCTGAGGATCCCAGATCTAGTCTAGAATAAATTTTCCGATCATTGAAGTGATCGTGGTGGTCCACAAAATGTTCTCTGATAGACTAATGGTGGTTCGGTGTGGCTGGGTGGTGGAGATCGATGGAAGGAGGTGATTAGGGATAGAAGACCAGAAGAGGCTGGGGCTGGCGTGACGGGTTAGTGTGACATCATTAAGCTAGGATGGCGTCATGAATCCTAGATGGTGGTAAAGAACAATGGGATGGTGGAAGTGGCTAGGAGCCTGCTACCGAAACCCCCCTCCCATTCCTTTTTCCAAAAAACAAAAACAATAAAATTAAATAAAAAGAACCATAATATAATAATAATAATAACATTATTATTATTATTATTATTATTAATGTGTTCAACCCCCAAAAATCACACTTTGGGATTCCAATTGATGTACCGTAATCAACGACATGGATATGTTCGTGATATGCTATTTTAAGACCATTTATCATGTTTTTTAATGAACTGCAATTTGGGACTATGAAGCTCTCGTGTTTCAATATATTTAATGAAATTAGTAAATCTTGATCCTATAATAACTCAAAAACGGAGTGTCTATTTGGCATGTCATCTATGGTAAAATGTCCCTATCATCAATATGATTATTTTTAGACTAGATTTGGAATTTTATGTTTGGGTTTCATTTCTCGATTCCACAATGCACATGAGTTAAATAATAATAATATAATTATTATTATTCAGAAATTTTGTTTCAGAACTAACTTCCAAACTTGATATCTGATTCACCTTCCATCTGTAAAAATGTGACCCTTACTTCATCTTAGGCTATTTGAGGATCTTTTTGGACTTTTAAAATTATTTATTGAGGCTCAGTGGTAGAAAATTCCAATTATAATAAAATTATTATAATTATTATTATTCGTGAAACTTATATCAGACCGTAGGTCTGCATACGTCGTCCGATTGAAGCACCGTCAGGGGGTTTGTGACCCTAGGGATGGGTGGATATTTCAAAAAAACATTAGAGAGCTTAAACCAAAATTTAAGGAGTAGGCACTATGAGGCACAATTTGGGTGTTTGAGGTGAAATGAAGCTTTTTCATCAGGTGATCATTTGGGATGAATGAATAGAAAATCCCATCTGCTTTTTCAGGAGGATTGCAGTGGTGAAATCCATTTAATGTGTTTCAAGATCATGGAGTGGGTCTCCATATACACCATTCATGTGAACTAAAGTGAAATTCTATTTCCTCACCATGTGTCTAATTCGGGTGAATGAATGGTCGATCCTATTCATTTTTTCACAGGGATCGTGAGAGTGTTATCTATTTGATTATACAGAGATATTTGAGGAGTTCGGTCATTTAAGATTATGTTTTCCCCTTTATACTAGCAAAAATCATCTTACGCTCCAATGCCTTTTGGGCTAAAGGTTCCATGTGCTCTGGGAGTACGCTGGCACATATATGGGGTACTTGTCCATAGTTTAGTACCCGTGTATGGTGGGGTGCATTGCATGGCAATGATGCGGGGCCACACATCATGTGTTCCCCACATTCATAAGGTACTACACTAAAAATCTTGTACCTAACACTTATCCTTCTTCTGGTCTTAATTTGTTTTCATACCAGAAGCATATCATGTGTTTTTTCGTTGAACATGATAATAACCTCTATAGTGGCTTTTTAGATTTGATATGAGATGTTCCAAATGTGATGACTATTTAGGTGATGTGCGATGATGGTAATTATTAGGTGTTTACATATAAGTTTATTCCGAGAGGTGTCATCCAATAGGGACAACCAACGTAGTTCCTTGATACCTTCTGAGCAGAATCCCCATACTAAGTATGACATGGGTCCTCGATGATCTAGTGTGGAATTCCCCATCGGCATGGGAGTGTCCTCTACAACTACAATGTGAGTGGAATCCCCCTGAGGAACCAGGGAGTAGGTCCTCGATGAAAATAATATTGGAATACCCCATCAGCATGGGCATGGGTCCTCTATCAGTTACTTTAGAGTGGAATCCCCCAGATGCACTAGGGAGAGGGTCCTTGATGGAAAAGTGTGGAATATACCTGACACATCAGGGTTTGGGTCCTCTATAAAGACTGTTAGAGTGGAATCCCCCTAAATTAGGTGGTTGGGGGTCCTCTACTATCAGTTTACTAATTCCATCTATGGATCTGTGGTGATACAGGCTTTTAAATCACATTAGGCACATGATTAACCGGGGGTTATTTCTACACTGAGAGGCATCCTTGTGATACGATCAAAACTAATGTGGGTGAGATATACCTACGTAATGTGAATAATATTAAGGTGTGGTGATTGAGTCCATTTGACTTTCATGTTCATGGAAGATGTGAGGGATGTTGTGCATCAATATTGTTAAGATCTAAAAATATTAGAGACACTTTTCGGAGGTTGAGCTTTGATATTGAGATCCTTTTACTACTATGTTTGGGCTTTTTTGACTGAGAATATATATAAACTCTATTTAAGTACCCAGTCCTTGGGTTTTGGTTACTTTATTACAAGTGAGGTGAAGACACGAAGGTTGTGTCATATAATTTCCATGTCTAGATTCTCATGGTTTGATGAGTTAACTCTCTAACTATTGGTAGAGAAAACATGAAGAGAAGTTCATATTCTCATCATCTCTTGATTGTTGTTTTTTGGATGTGTTTACTTCACTCACATTTTGGCTTGAGCTATACTATTTTATTGTAACTTATCCTATATAGTAATCCCCTACTTAATACATCTTTTTATTTTCCATTGAGCCTTTGCGGCATCCTACTGAGTATTTTTATACTCACCCCTTCTGGGGATTTTCCCACACTTTGTGTGCCCTTTCAGATGGTGGACACGTTGATCATGACTTTAGAGGAGGATAGGGATAAATGGTTCTTGGGGAACATATGGTGGTTATTGCTTGGAATCTAGGAGGGGGATCACTTAGCTATTTTACTTTTACGTTTTTTTCTAGGTCATGGATCTTTTCTAGTTGGGTGTGGATTTTACCCTTTTCCCTATCAATTTACTTTTCTGTACATCTATTTCTTAGAGGTCGGCACATATTTGTTGTTTATTTTTATTAGGGTTGTATGTTCTCCTTCAAACCTAAATTTTTTCAATGAGACAGTTGTGTGAATGTGTACAGGTACTTTGGAAAAGGCCTCCCTCGATTTTTATGCCTCTGGCGCTTGCCTCCATCCCCTAACCTATAGAGGTGGGCTTGGGGTAGTAGCGGCTCGAGCCTCGACATGATCCGGGTCATGAAAAAACAATATGGAATAATATTATCATTGAATGAAAAATTTATGTTTTAATTAATGTATCATTTTTATTAAAATACCCATGAATGGTTTTGGTTTACCGAGACTACTAAACTGATCAGTCCTTCAGGAAACATTTTATTGTAATCATACCAATGCAATGGTAGCAGACATTGCTCTAGCCTTACTGGTGTTGGGTCACTATATTTAGTATAAAATAATTCTTATTAGTTACCTTGGGAAATATGGGGTAACACAACCCATTGGTTTAGTATGTTTTATTAGGTTATTTATGGAATAATGTGTAATGCCCGGAGTTTTTTGGACATGTTTTTTTTCAATAAATTTAAATTTTCATTTATATCTTATAATGGACATATTCAAATATTACATTCACATGGAACTAACATGGATTATGTTCCATGAAACACTGAATTGGAGTACAATCCATGCAACACTGACTTAGTGTATGATTCACACAACAGAAAGTTGGCGTATGATACATGCAACACCGAGTTTCGACAAAATATATCTTTTTATTGTTTTAATTATTTAAATACGATTAGTATAACCTATTGGTTAAACATAGTAATATTAATAGTTATAATTAAATTTCAAATATTTTTTTAAATTTATTTTATATAAATTAAACCTATGGATAATATAAGATAAGATTTTTTGTAACGTCTTATTTATGTTTTAAATCATCATTTTTCGAATAAACTGATTATAATAATGAAAATAATTTTAAACAATTATAGAAATTGAATTCAATAAAATAAACTTTTTTTTGAAATTAAAAATGTTGATATTATCACAGGATGATGTTTTTGGATTTTTCTAAGAAACTTCATTCTTTGATGACTAGTGAAAAATATTCTTTTTAGTTAAGAACCACCCTTATGTCTACTTAATTATTAATGGTAAATTATATTATAAATATGTTTTAAGTAAAAATTTTATTAATATTAAAACTATTAATACAAGTTAATTCTTTGTAATCAATTACACTTTGAAATTGAATATAAAATCTTAACAAAAATTTTAGTATTTTTCTACATTGAAACCCCGTTATTTCATCCCGTTTGTAGGATTAATAGTAATCATAATTTTTATACTTATGTGATTGGAATTAAAAAAATCCGATATAAAGCATTGTATACAGTCTAATAGTTAGACTCTATTAACACCATGTAATATTTTTTGACCAAACTGATTTGTAGAAGTTATTAAAATTACTTAGAGGAATGAAGGTGATATTTAGCATAATTAGGGACCAAAACATAATATGAAGGGCCCAAATGACCTATGAACTTGTCCAAGACCTATTAGATGTACACCATTTTTTCCTAAACATTCCATCATTTATTTTTGTTATGTTTTTAGGACTATTTTATGTAATAATATGTGCACACCGAATTTGATTCCAAAACATTCCATGTGAGTCCTTTTCCTTTCCAATAAAAGGCCACCACCTCTACCCATTTCTCAAACCTATCAGACCTCTTAAGTCCATCCAATATCTACCCATATTTCCTCCCAAATATACACCCTTAAAATCTGAATCCTCCCTTTTAAATGAAACACTCTCATGGAATCCTTTTAAAATAAATCAAAAAACGTTTCCGGATTTAGAGGTAATGTCTTCTTTAAAACTCTTTTCAATTATTTCTCTTCTTCACCACTAATAACTATTTATTAATTTATTGTGAGAAAACAACCAGTACCCTCCAGATAATAGGATGTTTTAATGCAAAATTTATGACCTAAAATTACACACACCTCTATATAATGGATGTTGAACATACTGTTTCTATGTACAATGTGTTGCTGCCTCATGAAATTATGACTGTTCATTTCTCATTTACCACCAATCATGGTGGTCATTATGATGGAAACTCTATTTATATATATAATAAATTGTATTTATTATGTATTTAATCTTCTGTATTCTTTTTCAAGAAAATATATTTTAACCTTCCATTTGGTGTTAATACGATAATCCCATTTGAGGAAGTGTGGACAACCTCCCCTTAAAGCAATGTGATTCGTTAATACACTACATGGAATGTATTAAGGATGTGATTAATAAACATATTTGATATATATTTGATATTAATGTTACTAGAATAATGATATATATTTATAAATACACATATATATATATATATATATTTCATTTACATACATTCTTTCAATACGACAATAAAAATAGAGACAACGTTCATGCATATGAACGGCTTACCGTCTCCATGAAAGGTGAATTCCATTTTTTTATTCAATATGAAATAAATTATTATAATAAACATATAATGTATATAGAAGATTTTTTTATTCATTTTCTATATTCTGGAATCACGATATAATTATAAGGACTAACTCTATAACAAATTAATACATATACGAAGAACAAAGTGAATGATTACCCGAAGTGAAACTTGTTCATAAGATCATTAACAAGTGGGTAATATAAAGTCATAATAAAACCATATATGGTATTATGTATTTGAATTTTCCTCTATAATGTATTTATAATAAACATATATTTATATATAGGAATCTTGTATGAGTACATAGAGAGTCAAGACACAGGGTTATAAGAGTTTCATCTCATAATTCATTTCTATGATATTCAAGTTAAGTTCTCCACTATTTCATTTTGAGTGGTGTATGTACTGTGTTTGATTGAATTATATGTATATTATAAAACAATTTATGGGTATTCACATATCTATTATATGATCCTTCTTTCATGGGATTTAACATTGAAAAGTTACCAAATTGGTAAAATTGTTTTGTTTTAGTTTTACTTCTTTGAGACTATTGTTTTGTTATTCACCTAAATTTTTTTTTGAGGTGAATATAATTTCATTTTTTATGTTATATCTACAATATAATTATTTTCAGGATATTATATTCTTCATTTAATTACCTTTTCATTCATAGAGAGCGTGATCCCATGTAACCAAGTTATAAGAGTATATTGAGACAATCTTTTAGTTTTTCAAGATTGTTTATGTTTATGCTTCCTTTGATGAAATCATATGATCCATCTTTCTTGAATATTCATGAGTTTAATTCTACTATATTTATTCAATATATACTAATTTTTTAGTACCATTTCAAATAATTCTTTTAGTGAAATCGATCCATCTATCTCTTTGGTCGGAAATATATTGTATTCAAAAACCTGGTTTTCAAAGATGTTTTCAGAAAATGATTTAAAAATATCGTCAAAGATAATTTTCAAGGAAAAAGGACTTTTTTTCAAATATATCAATAAATGTTTTATAATATATTTTCTAATAAAATTGTTTTCAAAAGGTATTATGTTATAAATTCCATTTTTCAAAGAAGAAAGGATGTATTCCTCAAGAAATGTTTTTAAAATACATTTAAATTTTATTTCCCATCTAAGATAAGATCCATTGGTGTTCATCATGCCTTTATGGGGAAACTATTCATTGTTTCTATTAATATTCTTTCTCTGAATGGATTATATTTTGATAGAATGATGTTTATGAAGCAGGTATCTCTTTCATGTTTTTTATGATTTTTAAACCCTCTTATTTTCATATGTTATATTTATAATAAAATAATTATGAAATATTTTTCTTTCCATAGGTTACGATATGTTTACATGTTTATGATACCCATTTCAATTCATGGGTTATGATATTCTTATTTATGATCTTGTGGAACATGTATGTTTGATTTCATTATGTGATATGTTGGATATATATATCCCTCCAATAAATTGGTTACATATTTATATCTCATGAGATAGACATGGCTAGAATGTTGGTTTACTCGATTCGTTAAAAAATACCAGAATAAGGGTTTACTCAGTTTTGTAATACATGGATGAAATGAGGGTTTACTCAGTTTAGTAATCCAAGTATGGAACGGGGGTTCACCCAATTCAGTACTGAAATTTTTCCACTCAGATGTTTTATCATCGATGACTTGGATACTATGGAAATATGTATATGATTATCTATTGTCACAATTCATTGTCTTACTCCTATATTTTTCATTCATGGATTATTTCCTTTACTTCCATTTGATTCATGTTTTATTAATATTTAAGAATTAGGGCATGATTCGTGCATATGATCTTTGATATGCAGGGTATGATCTTCTATTTTTAGGATCATGTTCCTATACCATTATGCACATGTCTATTCTTACATGTCTCCCTTGTTTACACTTACTAAGAATTTTTGATCACCCCTTTTTATGTATCCTTCCCTAGGTTATGAAGATATATATTATTTTTATTGTGTCGAAGATGGGTTATAGTCACGAAGAACTTAGTGGGAGATAATGTAGCTCACTTACATACTAGTGATTATGTTTCCTTATTTCCAATGGTGTTATACCAACTATAGTCTTTCGGTGTCTGTTAGTATAATGTCTATGTATTTGAAAAATTTTAGGTAATATTTAAATTTTTTAAAGAGAGGCTTGATACATTTGGTATCATGTTCAGGTTATAATTAACCTTTGGAAACTAGGATATGAAAACCATAATGAGAACCCTAAGAAACATGTATAGGGATAAGTTGGAGGACTTTGAGAATTACAAGAAAATGTCCTAGAATTTATGTGAAGGATCAACTGTGTGGTTTCCTTGAAATAAATCCCTATATGGATACTATATGTGTATATGGATCTGGAATTGATGTACCTAGGGGTAACAACTCTGATAAGATGTTCTGGGTTGACTCGAGGTAATATGGTACACAACAATGGGCCTTACTGCAATCCTGGTTTGGCACTCAGGTGGGATATTGTTTGGGATTTTAAAAACACTTCACTAACCATTATTAAAGATTTAGATATAGTTTGGAAATAAATAACCATGGATTAACCTAAGGCTTCATAAATTAAGGAAGGTTTTATATGTTATACATCCTATATGTGATTTTTCATGATCATGTGGTTCTTGATTAGGATAAATATTTCATAATCTATGCTTTTGGTTTTAGTCAATGACTCAGTCCCGAAGGAACCAAAATAATATATATTAAGAAGTAAAATGAAATGGTTTTCACATGAGAAATCAAATTCTATGGGATCTATAATGAAAAACCTATTTCTATGGTCATGTAGATTTATCAACATATGAATCTTGGTGGACTTCCAAACGAGTAATGTAGGGAACAAAATTCTGTTGAATCATTCATGAGGGAATGTACACCATCTTTCAGAGGTTCTCCTGATCCACTTTTTGATGAACAATGGTTTAGTACCACTAAAAATATATTCTTTTTTCTTTAGTGTTTTGAGTATGAGAAACTAAATATGGATGTTTATCTCATGGAAGGAGAAGCAGATCAGTGGTGGAATCTAATCAAGAATATATGGCATCATGATAAGATTGAATCCATGGTTTGGGATGAGTTCAGGAAATTATTTTTCAATATGTACTTTCATTTAATTCTTCGTACGAATATAGAGAAAGAGTTCCTCGAGTTGAATCAAAGGGATGAGGATTTTGTTGGTAACTAAAAAGATAATTTAATGAGACATGTGAGGTACGCTTTATGAATTATTAACCAACCTGAAAGTAATATGGATAGGTTATTTGGTCTTTTAAATCCATGTCTCATAATGGCGTTGTACATAAGAGACTATAGTAACTATGAAGAGATTTTGCGCTATGAAATCAAGGATGAAATAGAGGTGGGAGTCATGTATCAATCTCATCACTATGACAAGAAGAGGAAGATGGAGTTCCAAAGAAACTCTATGGACCATGTAGAAAAGAAGATAAAATTCATTTATGCTATATGTGTGGGAAGAAGCATGGAGTGAATTACTTTAGGGGGTCAAAAAAATGTTTTACGTGTGGAAGGGATGTCCATTGTGAAATTGATTTTCGATGTGATGGGAAGAAGTTTTCTCAAATTAATAATGGATATAAATATGTATAGAAGAAACATCCCACTATTCAGTGCTACAATTTTAAGGAGACTAGTAATTTTGATAACCATTTTCCAAATCCAGGGGTTAGTGATTATAATCAACGTCATCAACCTATTAAGCCATGTGATAAGGGGAAATATCATGAAATCACTATATCTAATGAGGGGTGTGATATCAACGTGATGAAAGGTACACATACCATCCAATATAGAATTTATTATGTCATATTTGATTCCATATCTACCCACTCTTTCATATATAAATAATTTTACAAAGTCATTAATATTCTAAAAAAATAAATAGATATGTAAGTAGCAGTGCAAACCCTTAATGGTACTATGATTTCATCTCAAGTTTATGATCACTCTGATTGATGTTTTTGGGAATGTGATTCTTGAAAATCTTTCCAGTTTTTACTTTAGTTGAATTTGATGTCATATTAGGCATGAATCGGTTTGGTCTATATAAATACAACATCTATTATCAAGGAAGGGAAGCTAAATTAGATATATCGAACCCTCTTATGATCACCCAAGAATGTGATTATAAGAAGGAACTTCTTGTAGAGATTATATCCACTGTTTGGGCCTTATTTCCCATTACAAATGGTTGTTTATCTCAAATGGTTGGGGAGAATATTGAAATCAATGATATGATTGTTGTTTGGGATTTTTTGGATGTCTTTCTGAAATAATTGCCTAGTCATCCACCAAAATAAGATGTTGAGTTCTCAATAGAGAGTATACATGGTTCCACACTAATTTCAAAGAATCATAATAGAATGGACCTGATTGAGTTGCATGAATTAAATGTTTAACTCCAAGAAAAACTTAATAAGGGATTCATTCAGCCATGTGGGTCACCTAGGGATGTACTAATTCTTTTTGTGATGAAAAAATATAGATCAATGTGACTTTCCATTTCTTATCGAGAGTTGAACTTGTTCACAATCAAGAACATGTATCCTATTACATGTATTGATGACTAGATTGATCAAATGAATGAATTTGAATAATTTTCCAAGATTTTCCTTCATTTTGGATATCATCAATTTTGGGCCAAGAAGGAGGATATACCTAAGATGTCATTATGTAGAAGGTACAATCACTATGAATATATAGAGATTCCTTTTGGTCTCACCAATTCCCCTCCAATCATCATGGATTTAATGAATAGAATCTTAAGAGATTAACTCAACTATTTTGTGGTAGTCTTTATAGATGATATTATTATATATTAAAAGAGAATGTAGGAGAATTAAGATCACTTGAGAATTGTACTGAATACACTAAGGAAGGAAAAGATGTATGAAAATTTTAAAAAATGTGATTTTTTTATAGAAATGGTTTCTTTTTTGGGTAACATAATCTCAGTACATGGTATAGTATTAGATCCATCAAAGAAATAGTATATTAAAATCTCTCCTAGGCAAAAAACAGTGACTGAGATCTGTAGATTTCTGGGTTTTGGTGTATATTATCGACGATTTTTGGATAATTTATCATGACTATCTAATCCTCTAACCATGTATACTCTGAAGGGTGTGAACTTCCTCTAGGTAGAAAAATGTGAGGGAAATTTCAAGGAATTTAAGATAAGGTTGGTCAGGGCACCTGTTCTAAAATTACCATATAGTGTAGAAGGGGTTGTAATCAATAGTATTGTATCCAAGAAGGTATTGGGATGCATTCTTATAAAAATAACATGGTTATAACCTATTTCAAATAAAATTTGATGATTCCTGAGAAATATTACCCAACCCATTATTTGGAGTTAGTGGTGGTAACAATTGCATTAAAGATATGGATGCATTGTCATTATGGTGAAAGGTGGGATATATATACCGATCATAAATGTCTGAAATATATATTCACAGATAATGTGTTAATCATGCTTCAAAAAATATTTTTAGAATATATAAAAGATTATGAATTCTAAATACATTTCCACCCTAGGAAAGAGAACAAGGTTTCTGATTCTTTGAGTCAGAATGTTCTTGCAAGCTTATCCAGGATTAGGATCACAAAAGATCCAATATATATGGATTTTCAAAGTATAGAACTTGAAATCCCAATGGAAGAGGGAAAATCATATCTTCATAAATGAATGTTCATCCCTCAATCTGAGTGGAGATTAAGGAGGATCAGAAAGAAGATGAAGAGATTCCAAATAATGTTTGGAATGTTCATAAGTTTAACCATGATCACGATGGAATTATAAGCTTTATAAACCATATATGTATTTCATCCTAGCTATATTTGAAGAAGTAGCTGTTATGGTAAGTTCATAGTTCTTCATTATCTATTCATCATGAATGTACAAAGTCGTATAGGGACATGAAGGAATACCTATAGTGGGATGGAATGCAGATAGATATCACAGATTGTTTCTATTTGTGTTTGGTATATGAGAAACTTGAGGTTGAAAGACAAATGTCTAAATGTATTTTTTAATCATTACCCATACCAGAATTGAAATGTGGGAAAATAAGTATGGGTTTTTTCATTGGGATACCTAAAACAATTAAAGTGTTTTATGATATTTGGGTGTTATTCAATAACCTTACTAAGTCATCACACTTGATTTTTATTACATAATATTTCCCCCTTGATCGTTGTTCTAGAATATTCATTAAGGAAGCTATATGGATTCATGGAGTACCACTTTCTATTATATGAGATCATGATCTAAGGAATACCTCTACATTCTAGTGTTGTCTTGAGAAATAACATGATACAAAATTGAGTTTAAGAACTATTTATCATCCTCAAATAGATGGTCAGTATGAAAGAAAAATTTAAACCCTCGTGAATATGTTGAGATATTGTTCTCTGTATTTCAATGTTCGTTGGGATGAACAACTTCTCTAGTAGGGTTTTTTTTAAATAATAGCTTTCACTCAAGAACTGAGGTGAAATTTTATGAAGCCTTAAAAGGGAAGAAATGTGGAGCTCCAACTTGCTTGGATGAGGTTAGAAGAAGAATGAAATTGGGACCTGAGATCACTAAAGAAATGATTGAGAAGGTTAGAACCATTCAACAACATATCATGGTAGCTAAAAGATAGTAGAAAATATATGTTTATAACTATTGGTGTGATCTAGAATTTTAATTTGGTGAAAAAGAGTTTTTATGAATCTCACCCTGGAATAAATTTATGAGATTCGAGAAGAGGGGTAAATTGATCCCTAGGTATATTGTCCCCTTTTAAATTCTCTATCATAATGGGACAGTAGCCTATCTCTTGGATGTTACACCAAATCTCTCTCAAGTACATGATGTGTTATATGTATCAGTCATGAGGAATTATATACTTAGCCTTTCATATGTATGGAACTTAGAGGTTATCCTGCTAAGGAATGCTCTTTCTTATAAGTAGAAACCTGTTGAAATTCTTGACCAATCATAGAATGTTTTACAAAACAAGACCACTCACCTGGTCAATTTTTGGTGGAGAAATCACCAGTTAGAGGAAGCTACATGGGAACTTGAGGATATGATGAAGATTAATTACCATCACTTTCATTACTTGTGTGATGAATTTTGGGGGAGAAATTCATTTTAAGGGGGTAGAATTTAACAATTTGAGTTTATATGGACCTGTATTTTTCAAATAAAATTAATTTCTTATTTATATTTAGAAATGAACTATGTAAAATATTCCTTTCAAGTAACACTGAATTATTTTATAATCCACACAACACAGACTTGGCATATGTTCCAACCAACACCAACTTGCCATATGATGTACGCAACACAAAATTGGCGTACGATACACACAAAATTCAGTTTCTACAAAATATCTCTCCTCATAGTATTAATTATTTAAATAAGATAATTATAACCTAGTAGATAAACTTTTTAATATGAATAGTAATCACTAATTTTATAATATTTTTAATATGTTTTTTATATAAATAAAACATATTTGTAATAAAAGATATGATTTCGGGCAATGTTCTTTTTTATGTTTATTGAATGAACTACATCTAATAATGAAAGTAATTTTAGTCACATTTAGAAATTTCTTATTTTAATATAACATTAATTTTTTAATTCAAGAAAATCAAAATTATATAAGGGATAATTTTTGGGTTTTTTCCTATGAAAATTCAATTTTTAATGAATAATGAAAAATACAACTTTTCAGTTAATAACTGTGTTTTTGTCTAATTAATTAATAATGGTAAATATTATTATAAATATTTTTTTAAGTTAAAATTATATTTATATTAAGCCTATTAATAATATTTAATTACTTATAATCAATTCCACATTTAAATTGAATATAAACACTGAAGAAACATTTGTGTAATTTTCTAATTAAAAAACCCGTTATTTCATCATGTCTATGGGATTAACACTAATGTTAGTTTTAATGATTCTCTGATTATAATTTCCAAAATCCAACATAAAACATTATTCAGTATAATATTTAATTTCTAATAATTTCATTTTATCTTTTGACCAAAATGATTAGTAAAAGTAATTAAAATTAATCCCAACAATTAAGGCCAAATTATGCATAATTAGGGACTAAACTAAAAAATAAATGGCCCAAATGACCAAGACACTTGTCCAAAATACATTTTCTATCCATACATCATCAATAAACCTCCAATTATTTAGTTTTGATAGTTTTTTAGGACATTTTTATGCTAATAACATGTGCACACCTAATTAGTTTTTGAGAATTTTTTGTGAGTCCTTTCCCTTCCCTATAAAAGGACACCACCTCTACACATTCCACAAATTTCTCAAGCCTGTTATGCCTAGACAAGATCATCCCAAATTTCCTCCCAAAAATTCTACCTTCAACTTTGATGACTTTATTTTGTTAGAAAACCTCTTAAGGAATCCTTTTTTTACAATCCACAAGGAGTTACCTGATTTAGAGGTAACATTTTATTTCAATCTCCTTTCATTTATTTCCATTCATGACCCCTCGACTCCCTTTATTACATTACTATGTGTAATCACCAGTATCATCAATATACTAGGATGTTTTTATGAAATGTTTCTATCATACAATTTCACACACCTTCATCTAATAAATTTTGAACATACTGTTTCTCTGTAAGTCAAATTATTACCTCACGAAATGATGATTTTTCATTTCTCCATTACCAAAAATCATGGGAGCCATTATGATTGAATATATATATATATATATATATATATTATATTTATTATTTATTTTGGTTTCCATTTTACTATATATATATATATATCCTTTGACCTTCCATTTAGTGTTAATACGGTAATCTCGTTTGAGGAAGTGTGGACTACCACCACCTCAATGCGTTGTGATTCGTTCACACACCCCATAAAAAATATTAAGGATGAGATTAATGAAATTATATAATATATATATGATATATTCATTCTATTGTATTGATATATAAATATATATATATATATCTAAACACACACACACACATATATATATATATATACATTTTTCATTTACATACTTTCTTTCAATACGATAATAAAAATGGAAACAACGTTCATGCGTACGAATGACTTACCATATCTATGAATAGTGTATTCCATATCGTAAATCATTATGAAATTAATTATTATAATATAAATATATTTTTTATATCTGATATTTATATAATTTTCTAAATTATGGAATCATTATATATGTATAAGGGCCAACACAATAAAAACTGAAGACTAATGCGAAGAATGAAGCAAATGATTACCGGAAGTGAATCTTTTGACATAAGATCATTAAAAAGGAGAAAATATAAGGTCATAAAAAACCATATATGGTATTATGTATAATAATATTATTATATAAAATATGTATAATAAAATTATATTTATTATATAGGAATCTTGTACGAGTACAGAGAGGGTCAAGACAAAAGTAATGGGATTTCATCTCAATATTAATTTCACTGACATTCATGTTATGTTCACCACTCATTACTTTTGTGTGGTGTATTCCCTGAAAATGATTGAATTATAAGTATCTTATACAGAAATTTAGGGGTATTCACATATCCATCATGTGATACATTATTCATGGGGCTATGCTTTAAAATGTTACCAAATTGATAAAACAATTTTGTCACAAATTGGCTTCTTTGAGAATCAAGTTTTGTTATGCAGCAAAACTATTTTTTGAGGTGTATATACATCCAATGTATATGTTATATCATGAATATCCTTATTTTCATGATATGATAATCTTTATGTAATTTCATTTTCTTACAAGGATATTATGATCCCATGTAACAATGTTATATGAGTTTATTGGAAAAAACTTTTCATTTTTCAATATTGTTTATATTTAAACTTAATTTAATGAAATATTATGATCCATGTAACGTACCAGTTATGGAAGCCACCCAGAGGCGCCCCATACCTGGTTGGTCACATGGCCTCAAGTGCATTTCCCCAAATGCTAGAGGCTTCCAACTACCAGCGAGGGACTTAGGTGTGATAGTGGGGAAACTATGCCCTCATTGGCAGAGTACACAATGGAAGTGAAGAAAACATTCAATAAAGGAAGTAGTAAATATCCAACAATAATAAATAGCAGAAGACGAAAATAATAAATAGCTGGAGCACACATGTATATATGAAATTATGCATGATACATATGTCTAGGAAAACATATAAACAAGTCACAATGATGAATAAAATACTAAACCAATGTATAAAGAAAGTAAACAGGTAAGTAACTCCTTAGCATCGCAAGCCTCGGCTTGGTCCCATGCTCTCCGGCTCCAATGTAATCAACTACCAGAACTTGAAGGTGATTTCCCTTGTCTATACCTGCAACAAAATAGTCTGCATGGGACTATAATCATGGCCCAAATAGGGTGTGAGACTAAAATCCCAGTAGGCAACCACCTGATGATCTGTTCCTAATAGTCAGTGAGTATATGGCAGGTAATAGTTCGGTAAGAAGTAAACTATAACAGTAAACAGCATGCAGTAATCAGTAAGCTATAACAGGGTGATATACAATGGTAATCAATCCATAGAATAACATCCAACAATGAAGAAAACTGCTAACACAACAGGAACCCCTATGGTTCTATCCAAGAAGTACCAACAACCCTCTGGGCAGTTCACTCAGCCTAACCCCTCTGGTTTGGTAATACGAAAATTACAAGACTCTCTGTGGAAGCTCACTCGGTCAATTCCCCCTATAGTCTGGGGTAGTTAGGGACTCTCTGAGGAACACCACACGGTCTAACCCTCTTATAGCCCCGTGGTCTAGAAACCCTCTGAGGAAGCTCACTCGGTCAATTCCTCCTATAGTCACAGGACTATCATAGACTCACTAAGAATGCACGCTGAGTCAATTCCTTTTATAGCCTAGAAATTTTTTTTAAAGAAAATCAAACAATGTAAAGACTCTCTGAGGTAGCTCACTCGGTCTACCCTCCTGTAGTCTATAATATCCAAGACTCTCTGGAAAGATCACTCGGTCTATCCCATATAGTCTATAATGTCTAAGACTCTCTGGGTAAGCTCACTTGGTCTATCCCCGTATAGTCTATAGCACCAGGTTCTCACGGTCTCGAGCCAGTCAGTGCATAATAATGCTATAAGTAAAAAAGTAAACCTATAGATCTACTTGGATAACTGGTCTATAATATAATAGGCAAGTCCAAAACATCATTCCATCCTATGGTCACAAGGCATGGAAAACAGGAATATCGCCCAAAGGCTAACAAGACCCAAAGGTCGTAACAAGTACAAGGCATGGGAAAAAATATCCAATCATAGAATTTATCCACAAACATTATCAAATTACCTCTACAAAAGCATAAAATCAAGGCAAAAAAAAATAGGGTCAAAAATGTAAACATGCAATACCCCATCCTCGTGTATTGGTGGAATTTGCACATAAAACTCAAAGACATCAAAAGTTTAGCCACAAAACACCTACCTTGATGTTAGGAGATAATAATACTAGAACCAAAAGTCATGATTCTATTTATAACGTTGTAGATCTACGAAAACGTGCAGAACATTCAACCCACGATATCTTGAGAAAGAGATCAAATCATGGAATGAAACCCAAGAAGAAGGAAGATCTCACTGTTGTGGTTCCAACACAATCAACGGCGGTAGATTCCGAAAACAGATGGAGGCTCGGGTGATCGAAGGATTTTCGTGGCCGTACGGGTCGCTCTCGGTTGAAGAACCTGGAAAATAATATGTTTTTGTCGATTTGGCACGACCCCTATTCGATTAATGAAAAAAGAAACTACACGACGTGTACTTATGGGGTACATGGCATACACTTGGCCTTTCCATACTTTGATTTAAGAGGTCTCCACATCGCCCCTACACACAGTGTGTGTGATTCAGACACAACGAGCACATGGCCTGTCGCTACATCAAAGTACACAGCGTGTACTTATAAAGTACACGACATGTATTTTTAAAATTTTAGGATTTTCCACTTTTTCTCAAAAATTACCAAAAAAGGAAAAACATACCTGAAACGAAGATCCAGGTTCATACAAACTTTCCCCATTAAAAAAATTCGTCTCCGAATTTCCTAGTGAGGTATAGAAGAAAAAACCCCAAACAACTCCAGCCACTATGATCGTACATCGACCTCCCTCTCCCAGGTCTCATCCTGTACTCTCTTGTGCTGCCATAGCACTCGTACCAGAGGAACAGACCATCCATGGAGAACCTTCGTACTACGATTGATAATCTAGATAGGATTCTCCCCCAAAGACGCATCTGCTTCAAGCTCAACCACCTCTGGTTGACAGACGTGAGATGAGACTGAAAAGTATCATCAGAGCTGAGAGAGGTGGAATACATCATGCATCTCCTAGTACCTCTAAGGTAACTGTAATGGTAGGCAACCAGACCAACACTCTCTAACACCTCAATTGGCCTGACGTACGGTGGTGAAAGCTTACCTTATATCTGAATCCTATTTTGTCCCAACCTTGGTGCAACACGAAGAAACCCTGATCCCTGACCTTGAACACTAGAGGTCATATCCACTGATCAGCATAGGACTTCTGTTGAGATTGTTCTATATCCATCCCCTTCTGAATCAACTCTATATTCTCTGATGTCTCCTAAACATGATAATGTCCCCAAAAGCTTCCTCTCTTGCCTCCAGCTAGCACAAAGGTGATCGACATGGCCTACCGTACAAAGCCTCGTAAGGTGATATCTGAATAGTCACATGAAAACTGTTATTATAGGCAAACTCCACAAGAATAATATGATTTCCCCAAGAACCTCCAAAGTATAGGATGCAATCTCGGAGCATATCCTCAAGAACCATGATCATATTCGCGGACTGGCCATCTGTCTGGGAAGGTATGTTGTACTCAAAAGTACCTATGTACCCAAAGATTTCTGAAGCCCTTTCTAGAACTGAGATATAAAATGTGCATCCCTGCCTGAGACAATAGAGTATGGAAATCTATGCAAATGTACAATCTATTTGATGTATAACCACCCTAGCTCATCAAAAATAAAGGTATCACTAATTGGAAAGAAGTTAGCAACCTTCATATGTCTGTCGAAGACAACCCAAATAGCATAACTCCCTCGAGGTGACCTCTGTAACCTAGTCATGAAGTCCATCGTGACAACATTCCACTTCCTCCAGGAATGGGTAACTGTTGTAAAAGCCCTACTGGTCGTTGATGCTCCTCTTTCACCTGCTGACAAGTAGAACATCTCATGATGAACCCAGCAACATCTCTCTTCATACCTGTCCACCAGTACTGGCGATGTTGATCACGATACATCTTGGTTATGCCTGGATGAATTGGCCAAACTGAAGAATGAAAATCCAGCATCAGTTCCTCACATATGTCTACTGGAACCCATACGCATCCCTAGAAATTAAATATCTCATCCTCGCCCACTATCCATCCAAAAAGAGAATCGTCTCCTGACACACTCTTTCGTAGAACTGGGCCTTATGAGTCTGATAGTTTCCTCATCTAAACCTGATCAAGAAGGGTAGAGGAAACAACTACAGAAGAAAGAAATGTCTATCCCTATTTTTCTTCCACCTCCAAATGCATCTCAGATAACATAGCCATATGTTACCTCTCACTACTGGCCTCCTCAACCACCTGAATATGAGTTCTCCTACTCAACGCATCAGCCACTGTATTTCCACTTCCCAACGTATAGGCATGATCAAAGTTGAAGGACTGAAGAAACTAGACCCACCTACACTGTCTCTGATTCAGATCATGATGATTGAAGATGTACATGAGACACTTGTGGTCGGTGAAAACCACAAAGTGCTCTCCCATAAGGTAATGTCTCTTACAGAGTAAGGAATGAACAACAACTTCCAACTTCAGATCGTGTGTCGGGTAGTTCCTCTCGTGTGGCCTCAACTGCCAAGACCCGTACGCAATGACTCCATCTCCCTACATATGCATAACTTCTAATACAACACATGAAGCATCACAGTAGACTATATAGGTTTTTCCTAGCTCTGGAAAGACTAGTATCGGTGCTGTTGTCAATCTCGTCTTCAGCTTCGAAAAGGCTGACCCACAGGAATCTGACCATACGAACTTCACACCATTCTTGGTAAAACTCATCAGTAGTGTTGCAAGGCTGGAAATGATCTGTATGAAACATATGTAGTATCCAGCCAGCCCTAGAAAACTCCTCACCTAAAAGACATTTTTCGGCTGCCCCCAGGAAACTATTGCTCTCAATTTCTCTAGGTCTACTGATACTTCTGTCTCTGAGATAACGTGACCCAAGAAGTGAATCTGATCCAACCAAAAGTGGCATTTTGAGAGATTAGCATATAACTGATGCTCTCTCAGTGTACTCAGAATGATCTAAAGATGGGTATAATGGTCGTGTCGAGTGTGAGAGTACACCATGATGTCATCCACGAAAACCACCACGAAGGAATCCATGTATGGATGGAATACTTGGTTCATCAGTGCCATAAAAATTGTTGACGCATTCGTGAGACCGAATGGAATGACTGTATACTAGTATAGACCATACCTGGTCCTGAAGGCTGTAAGAGGTATATCCGATGGTTTAATGTGAAAATGATGATAACCGGACCTCAAATCAATCTTTGAGAACACCCGGGCTCTTCAGAGCTGATCAAAAAGTTCATAGATCCTCGGTAATGGATATCGGTTCTTGGCCGTCAAATGGTTCAGCTTCCGATAATCCACGCAAAGACTAAGGGTGTCATCTGCCTTTTTCGAATAAAGGATAGGAGAACCCCAAGGAGAAGTACTGGGTCGGATGAAACCCTTTTCCTGTAACTCCTCCAAATCCTTCTTGAGCTCCTGAAACTCAGGTGTTACTATCCTATAAGGTGGAATGGACACTAGTGACGCTCCCTGTATGAGCTCAATTGAGAATTATACCTCACGCTCCAGAGGAAAACCTGAAAAGTCCTCTGTGAAGACATCCCTGAAATGATCCACAACTGGAGGGATGTCTAACTACGAGGTCCCCTAGTCATCCAGATAAAGACTGGCAATCTGGGCGGTAACTCCCCCTTAGCCCATGATGCTCTGGTCCAGCTGTACTCACCTGGACATCCCACTCACCTATATGAATAAGAGATCCATCCTATGGTGATAGAAAACTCACCCTACGGCAATAGCAATCTTCAACTGCCTAGAAGGGAACTAACTAGTCCATACCATGAATGACATTAGAGCCTCTCATCTCTAGGACATAGAGGTCCCCTAAAGAAGATACACCCTGCAACCTCAAGAGGGAACTCACTGCACTGACATATGCTAGACGTCCTCGTTCCCAACCGTGTATCAAGATTCAGCATGTCGGAAGACGAAAAGATACAGAGCTCAAGGCACTCCACAACAGAAACAAAGATAAAACTATGTGAGGCACCAGTATCGAAAAGAGATGAAGATAAAACTTTGGCTACTAAGATAATACCTCGAACTGTGGAAGGTCTAGGATCCTGCTCATGATAGGTCTGCTCCATGGTGAAATTATGGCATGTACTGTAGCCCAGCGCCCCTGGCTAACCACTCTAAGATGATCCACTCTGTTGTCACTGATAGCATGGTGACTGACCACCACGACTGCAGCCTCCACCTCGGGCCAAATGGCTTGAAGAACTCCTGTTCCTAGATAAGTGAGAAACTAGAGATACATATTCTGTACGCGGGGTGATAGAAGAACCCCTACCACCAGCTATAGGTGAGAAGATCTGACAAAAATGTTGAAGATGGCCCATCTTTCCACAAGATCGGCACTCTATCGGGTCACTTTGACATTGAGGCCTAGTATGACCACTCCTACCACACTAATATCATACTACCTAGCTGCTCGAAGATATATTCCGCCTACCTTGATGTCCTAGAGAAGACTCCAGGCGACGCTTCCTGCTATCAGTAGGAGGAACACTGAATCTAGATGTTGAACCGCCATGTCTCACTACTCTATAATCTCTCATATTGTGTCAGTGATCAGTGCCTAGCTGATGATAGATGATATCTAAGTCAACCTAAGGATATTAACCTGGGAACGGATCTCCTGCCTGAGATCTCCTAAAACTTCCTAGAAAAGAACAACTCATCACCTGCTGAAATCGGCATGAAGCGCTTCAGCTCTGTAAAATGAGACGAGTACTCCATAACAGAAAGAGTACCCTACTTGAGACTCATAAACTCCCAGGCTCGGTCAGCCCTCAAGGTCTCCAAATAAAAGTAATCGTAGAAGATGTGCCGAAACTCATCCCAAGTCATACTCTGCTGGCGCCCTAACTGTGATATCACCTCCCACCACCTCTTGGCGGTGACTCGGAGCATATAAGTAGAAAGCTTTACCCTTTTCTCCAGAGGTATCTGCAGGTGCTCGAAGATCATCAGTGTGGCCTTTAGCCATGATTCTGTATCCTGGGGTCCTCCTCCCCCTGAGAATGTAGGAGGATGATACGGATGGAAAACCTGGGTCAACTCAGCCATCGATGGGGCAGGAGGCGACTTTACCTGAATGGTGTGATCCATCCTCTGGAATTCCTCCCTGAACTACGCATCGGCGCCCACAATGGGTATAATTTCCTATGCCAAGGCTGGCACAGTAGGAGGATCTATAGGAGGATCTACAAGAGAATCTACAAGAGATCCCTGATCGGCCATATCCGGTGTCTGATCGACATCTGGTAGATGACGTACAACCAAAGGATGTCACAGTGGAATAGCTCTGAAAGATCAAAAGCACAACTTAGATCAGTATTATCAAGGACAGAGAACACAAGAGCACAAAACGAGAACAAGGGAAATGAACAAACAAGTTCTAGAAAACATGACTAAACGGCGTTTATAAAACTACACGACGTGTCCTCTTATGCCTAACACATGGGCGTGTACCTATGCCACCTCTGGTCATGTAACACACCTGACTACACGGTGTGTTTTCCCCACACATGGCATGTACTGGATCTCCATTCCCATGCCCGAGTCTCTTTACATGGCTAACCCACATGGTATCTTTAACCCTAGACTACACAACATGTTCACTTAGGGACACAGTGTGTACTATACAAGGTTTCGATGACCGTGTTGTTAGTTACACGACCGACTACACTGCTGACCCCTTACACGGCGTGTTCCAAACAAACATGGCATGTATAGGAGAAGATAACACTATCTCGTGTTGTTCGTGACACGGCCGGGTATCTAAAGCAAGGCTATGCAGTGTGTTCATACCTGACACGGCGTGTACCACACGAGCTTCCCGGACCCTTGTTGTTAGTGACATGGCTGGGTATATGGCTCACTATTTCACGACATCCCACTACAGTATACGGCGTGTTGCTGAAAAGTGTTTCACCACCCCGTGTTTCTGCTCACACAGTCAGTGACACGGTTTAACACTACACAATGTGTAGTCAAGTACACACCATGTATTCCATGTTTTTTCATGTAGGAGCTCAGAAACTGCACCGAAGCCCAGGAAACACTGAAATACAAACATGTAGGAGCCAAATTTCGATCCCTGGGGGCCCATACTCCCCGCAAATCAAATCATGGAATCTCTTAAATATCTAATGAAAGGGAAACAAGACAATGATCCACCAAACACCGATTCATGAGGGCCCATAAGACCTGAAGAATAAAAATTTGGCATTCATTTAAGTAAAGGTACAATACAAATAATTTTTCTATCAAACTACAGGGATTCTATCAAATCATCTATCAGAAAAAAATGCATAATATACACAATGTCTATCACAACAATATGCAATCTCTAATGCACCCAAGATGGCATGGCAAGAATGCGTGGCATGTGATTTCTATAAAGTGAATATTTGATGCATGAGATGAAATACCCTCATCTCATCGGGTTGCGACAGAAATAGAACTGCAATAGCACAACAATAACAACACAAGGCATGTGAATCACTCTAGGTGAAATCATTTCAACCGTAAAATCTCAAAACCAGAAAACTGAAATACACGAGGTAGATTGGATTTTCCCTATACAAGGGTTAGCTACTCCCAGGCACAGCTTATTACCAAATAATGAATCTATCCTATCCCTGGATAAAGGATCCAAATAGTAAATCAAGAGAAAAGAATTCCTATGATACCACTTTGTAACGTCCCGGTTCCGGAAGCCGCCCAGAGGTGCCCCGTACCCGATTGGTCACATGGCCTCAGGCGCATTTCCCCAAATTCCAGAGGCTGCTGACTAGCAGCGAGGGCCTTTGGTGTGATAGTGGGGAAATTATGCCCTTATTGGCAGAGTACAAAACAGAAGTCAAGAAAACATTAAATAGCGGTATCAATAAATATCCAACCATAATAAACAGTGGAAGACTAAAACAATAAATAAATGGAGCACACATGTATATATGAAATGATGCATGATATAATAGTCTAGGAAAGCATCCAAACAAGTCACAATGCAAAACAAAATACTAAACCAATGTCCAAAGAAAGTAAACAGGTAAGAAACTCCTTAGCATTGGCAGCCTCATCTTGGTCCCATGCTCTCCTACTTCAAAGCAATCATGTACCAAGAGTCGAAGGGTGCTTGCCCTTGTCTATACCTACAACAAAATAGTATTCTTGGGCCAAAACTCAAAGCCCAAATAGAATGTGATACTAAAATCCCAGTAGGAAACCATCCAAAGATCTGTGCCTACCATTCAGTGAGCATATGGCAGGTAATAGTATGGTATGTATTAAACAGTAACAGTAAATAGAAGGTAGTAAAAATTATGTAGTAAAAGGATTATATACAACAGTAATCAATCCACATAACAATAAGAAGAATTGAAGTAAAAATGTAACAAAACAAGAACCCCTCTAGTCCTATCCAAGAAGTACCAACAACCCTATGGGTAGTGCACTCAGCCTAACCCCTCTGGTTTGGTCATAATAAAATTACAAATATCTATGGGGAGGATCTCTCGGTCAATTCCCCTTATAGTCTATGGTAGTCAGGGACTCTATGAGGAGAATCACATGGTCTAACCCTCTTATAGCCTCAAGGTCTAGAACTCTCTAAGGAAGCTCACTCGGTCAATTCCTCCTATAGTCTTAGGTCTATCACAGACTCTCTAAGAAAGCTCGCTCAGTCAATTCCTTCTCTATCCTGGAAAATGGTTTTAAAGAATATCAAACAAAGTAAAGACTCTTTGAGGAAGCTCACTCGGTCTAACCTCATATAGTCTATAATTTCCAAGATTCTCTGGAAAGCTCACTCGGTCTATCCCTTGTAGTCTATAATGTCTAAGACTCTCTGAGGAAGCTCACTCGGTCTATCCTCATATAGTCTATAGCACCAGGTTCTCACGGTCCTGTGACAGTCAGTATTTAATAATGATATAAGGCCAAAGTACACCTATAGAGATACTTTGATAACCAATCCATACCATAACAAGCATGTCCAGAACATCATTCCATCCTACGGTCACAAGGCATGGAAAACAGGAATTGTGGCCAAAGGCTTTCAAGACCCAAAGGTCGTAACAAGAACAAGGCATAGGAAAAACTTCTAAGCATAGCAATTATCCACAAACATGAGAAAATTACCTCTACACAAGCATACAAGCAAGGCAGGAAAACAACAGGGTCGGAAAGGTAAACACGCAATACCCCGTTCTCGGGTATTGGTGAAATTTTCAAATAAAACTCAAAGATTTCGAATGGTAAGGCAAAAACCACCTACCTTGATGCTAGGAGATCAAAATACTAGAACCAAGAGGCTTGATTCTCCTTATAATGTCATAGATCTATGAAAATGCACAAAATGTTCAACCCCCAATAACATGAGAAAGAGGGAAATCATGGAATGAAACCCTAGAAGAAGGAAGAGCTCACCACTGTGGTTCCAACGCAATTGACAACAGTCGATTCAGCAAACAGACGAAGGCTCAGGGGCTCGAATGATGTTCATGACTTTAGGGGTCGCTCTCAGTCGAAGAACCTAGAGAAGAAGACGTTTTCTTCGATTAGGCACGACCCCAGTCCAATTAATGAAAAAAAGAAACTTCACGACATGTACATCTAGGGTACACGGTGTGTTCTTGGCCTTTCCGTACTCTGCTTTAAGAGGCCTCCACATCGCCCCTACACACCATGTGTGTGGCCTGAACATAGCTAGCACACGGCCTTGTTCTACATCAAAGTACACGACGTGTATATATAAAGTACACGTCGTGTATTTTTGAAAATTTCCAGATTTTCCTCTTTTTCTCAAAAATGACCATAAAAGGAAAAACATACCTGAAACAAAGCTCCGGGTACTTACAATCCGTAATTCAAGAATATTCATGATTTTAATTCTCCTATTTTTATTCAATATATACTAATTTTTTAGTACAATTCTTCCACTCTTGTGTACTTAAGATAATTATTTTAGTAAAATCTGAAAATCTATCTCTTCTATCAGAAATCTATTGAACTCAAAAACCATGTTTTGAAAAATGTTTTTAGAAAATGACTTCAAATGATCACAGCATATCATTTTCAAGGAAAAATTATTTTTACTTTTTCTTAATTCTTCCTTTATATGTTTTCGAAGATATTTTAAAGAAAAAAGTTTTCCAAAAGTTTTATGTTATAAAAATAATTTTTTCAAAGAAGAAAAGATATTTTCTTCAAGAAATGCTTTTAAAGGACCATTAAAAATTATTTTCCATCTATTTTATTATACATGGGAGTTTATCTTGAATTTTTGGGGAAATTATTCAATGTTCACATTGATATTATTTCTCTTAATGAATTAAGTTTTGATGGAATGATGTTTATGAAGAACATTTCTCTTTCACGGGTAATATTATTTTGAAACCCGCTTCATTTCACAGGTTATGTTTACGATGGAATGATTATGAATCCTATATATTTCTATAGGTTATGATACATTTACTTGTTAATGATACCCATTTCATTTAATTGGTTATGGAATTATTATTTATGATATAGTGTCACCTGTATGTATGATTTCATTATGTGATGGGAGGGACCTATATCTCCCTCCAATGAATTGTGTAAAGATTTATATCTCATGAGATAGACAGGGAGAGAATAAGGGTTTACTCAGTTTAGTAACACATGGATAGAATGACGGTTTACATGGTTTAGTAATATAGGAAAGGAACAGGGGTTTACATGGTTTAGTAATACAGTACAAAAAATGTGGGATCACCTGATTCAGTAAAGGACATATTCCACTTTGATGGTCTTTGAATTTATGCCTTGGATATTATAGAAATCAGTATATGGTTTTTTGTTTCCACAATTCCATGTCTTAATCATATGATACTCATTCATGTCTTCTGTCATTTACTTACTTTTGATTCATGCCTTATAAACTGCCATGATTTATACAATGATTTGTGTATATGATCTTTGATATGCAGGGTAATATCTTTTATTTTTATGATCAAATTCTCATACACTTATAAAAATGTTCATTCTTACATACCTACCTTATTTACCCTTACTGAGAATTTTAGATCACCCATTTTTTTGTTTCCTTCCCCATGTTATGAAAATATGTATTGTGGTCGATGTGACAAAAAGGGTGTTATTTTCAAAGAACCTAGTGGGAAATAATATAGCTCGCTTTTGTATTAGTGATTATGTTTCCATGTCTCCAAAGACACTATACCAACTACAGTCATTGGGAGTATGTTTTTTTAGTGTTTAACAATTCCAAAAATGATATGTAATGTTTTTTTCGTAAATAGAGGGTCACTACGTAATGCCTTTTCATTTTATGGATATATGTCTGAAGGTAAGGATAACCATTCAGTTTTATTTGATCATTTACATTAAGGTATTTACAGTTTATTATATTTTTGGGAATACAAAACTAAACCTATAAGATATCATACGTGGTTAAAATATTTCGTTAATATAGAATATATTAAGGATATTTTGGAGTTTTTTTATTAAATTATTGGATAATATTAATATTTTTTTATAAAATGGGCAACCCGCAGACCGAGTGACAAGACATCACATCCAGTAAGGCCATGAAGTTTGAAGAAACATCCAAAGGGGGACAAGGGTACAATGCCTACCACTAGAATACATGAATTCCTAGTTAGAATGAAATTTACTAGTTAATCTATGTAATGGATATAGGTTATTTTTATTTCAGTCACATTTTTTATAAAACAGATTACCTTGAGACAGGAAAATGATTAGATGGTTATGAGATTAATGTTATTTTAGAAGATGATTGTTACTTTTGGAATCTAATAAGATTAAGGTAAATAAAATATTTTGAGGAATAAATATTGGATTATATATTTAATTAAAATGTGATTTTATTGTGGACTTATGGTGATTGAGGTTATTTGTTGAATTGGTCAGAATATTATGGATATTATGTGATTTAGGAAATTAATTTTTTTTAATAAGACATTAAGAGTGATAAATGTTTTTTGAAAGAATATATAATCAAACAATTCATTTTTTTCTGGCTGAATCTCAGCTGATAATATTTCTGAGTAAGGACAGTTATTTGTTCAGGGATTTATGTTCAACATTGTGTATTACTAATTAATGATAGATATTAAAGTTTTTTCATCATTTAATGGTTTATTTTATTGGGGAATTATCTTATATTAT
Source organism: Viscum album (assembly GCA_963277665.1). Lineage (NCBI taxonomy): Eukaryota > Viridiplantae > Streptophyta > Magnoliopsida > Santalales > Viscaceae > Viscum > Viscum album. The sequence continues at coordinate 4,685,318 of OY728136.1, forward strand.
CCTAATTATTTTGGTTTTTTAATGTATAAAGTACAAAAAATATATAGTTATATTTCTATGGATATTGTGACTTGTAGAAGTGGGTTCAAATTATTATGTCATGATGAAATCATCTTTAATACTAATCATTAAGAGAAAATGTTGAGTTTGTGGTGGAAATTTATTAAAGACTGAAAAACTACATTTCAAGTAAGTATGTTTCCTTAAGTTATTATTCTAGTATTTAAATTAATTTCTTAACCTTAGGAAAAGTATTTTGAAACAAAAACTTTATACATTTACTTTACTAACTATTAAATCAATGGCCTTTCATCCCATCAAAGACTCATGGTTATGTGTTTGTAATGTTTCTAATAACCAAGTTCTCTATCACTCTCAATCCGAACTAGATAGTTAGTTTTCTCTTACATGTCTATGTTTTCCTACATGGAATCAGAGTATGTGTTATATTAGGTGACCTTAATACTCTTCTTTCTCTCATTTAATGTGGTAGATTTATCAACCCCGATTCCAATCTGGGATTTCAATAAATTATTTTTAATAGTCAAGCATTAGATACCGGGTCTAAATTCAATAATTGAGAGGATAATATTTTTTGATATAGGGGAGAATGTGTGCCCCCATGATTTTATTCTATGTCTCTTTTTCAATTTAATATATTTCATAAAATACGTTGTATGAAACAATGAGTTTATAATAAATTGATATAAAATTATTATTATTATTTAAAATGAAATTATATTCTAGTTGTTATATTGGGGGTTATAAATAGGATTAACATACTTATAAAAATATATTATTGAATTTATTGGTTACAAATTAATTATAAATAAATATAGGATTCTTTTTAATATAATGGATGTGTTTTTATAAAAACTATTTAAATTAGAACATCTATCTGTTATACCAGATAAATAAACAAACTAAACTTTTTGGATTATATTAATTAAATAGTTAAATTTATATAATATATTAAATATAATGTTTAACATTCATATTAGGTGTTTTGTAGACATTATATAAAAACTAATCAAATTTCACACCAAAAAGATGCATTTTTATAAAAAGATAGTTTTACCACTTCTTGATGGCACACTTGTTATAAATATATATTTTTACAATTTAATAAATTATATTTGAAAAAATAAACTTATTATTTCAAATTAGAGTATAAAATTTTACTTTGGTTGAATGTATGATATTTTTCTGATAAGTTTAATGTTTTGATGAATAGTGATAAAATGTTGCATTTTAAGTGAATTTTTTTTCAAAATAATTTATACTATTTATTTATATTTTTAGTTGCTTATAATGTTTAATTAGATCATTTTTATCATTTAATCTAATCTTTGTTGTTGGAATCAATTCCATATTGAATTTTGATATCAAATCGTTTGAATCTTTTGAATGTTTTCACTTTAAAAAACTATTTTTGCATTCTGTCAATATTATTAATTTTTAAATAATTTTATCTAATTATGATTTATAAATTATTGAAAATATATTGCATATTCTGGATCATAAGGGTATAATTAGGTAAATTTGTCCCTTTTATTTGTGTATAATAAGAATATTAAAATTAATATTTTTATTAATTACCATGGAAATTGTAAATTAGGTAAATAAGGATAAAAATAATATTATACATATTATAAAATTAAACCAAAATTTGTAACAATATTATTGGAGGATTTATTTTTGAACAAAATCATAATTGGACCAATTTTATGGGATCTTGGATCTACATGAATGATTTTAATACTTTTTTTAGCATTTTTTTCTATGGAAAGTCAAATATGTCATGCTCATGATTTTAATATTTATGGATTTTTTTATATATAGTCATTCATAAGATATATTCGACTATAAATATTCATTTCAAAGATATAATTTTTATATTCTTCTAGATAATGTTTTTATTTTTTAATTAATAAATAATTATATTAAATACCATCACAATTATGATGTAGTAATTGATTAATTAAAGGACCTATTAAAAAAATTCTACTAAAAATATTTCAATAAATATAATTTGGTATAATTAACATCAAAAATGAATATTATAGAAGACCTAGACATATTAAGGATTTATTAATGGTTTTTTTCAATGTTATCTTGTGTATTGATATTTTTTAAAAAAGTCAATAAATGAATAGTGATAAAATTCTAAATAATTATATTTTAAAATGAATAATATTTTATTAAATGATACCAAATTAATTAAAATATAAAATTCTTCAGAATGTTTTATATAATATTGAAAATTTTATAAAAGACTCATTTTTTCCCTTTTTCATTTTATAGAAAATATATTTTCCCTAAAATAGAAAAGCGCAACATTGTCATGGAAAGAGTTAATGTTTTACACTATGGGTTAAAGGAAAAATATAAGGGTAATAATGTGACATAAAAAAATCTAGAAATTTCTGTAAAAGGGGATTTCTACCCATCCACATTTTAACTTTGAAATAACTCACTTTGGGTCAATTTAATATTGAAAATTAATATGTATCAATTTAATATTTTTAGATTTTCCAAATGTTCTCTCACCTAAATTATAAAATAAAACCTACCCCCTCATATCCACACACCACATTGAGGCATAAAGATCAAAAAAGAGATGACATTTTCTCCATAAAAATTACATAAATTTATTTTATAATCCTTAATTTGGCCAAAAATCTATAAAAATAAGTCCCTTTGTGCAAATCAGAAAGAGATACCCAATGAAGAGGTAACGTTCATCAAATTTTTTTTTATTTCTTTTTTAAACCCCTTAAACTATTTTTATTTCATAATTATATAATATAATAAGTATCATAATGTGATGAGATGTTGTTATATTAATGTTTCTTTTAAAATCTCATACACTTCCATGAAATGGGATACACAATCATCATTCGTGTGTACAACAGACTACCACCCTGTAAACCGATGCCATTAATTATTACATTTCCACCTTTAATGGTTTGGAATAATGAAATAATTTATATTTTTATAGTATAAATATGATTTATACGATATTTATCATATATCTATGATTTTATAGTAATTTTATGACACATAACTTCATGCTTTACATTTTTTATAACCATGACAACTTCATTTTGGGACGTGTGACCTACCCCCTCCAAAAAATGATGTGATTCATTAAAAATTTTCATGTAATGTATGAAGGATGTGTTTATTAAACTTATATGATATATAATACAAAATAATTATATAATAATTAAATTAATTACTTCATTTATTTCAATATGATAAGAACTTGGATACAATATTCATGCGTATGTACGGCCTACCGTCTCTAGAAACAATGTGTTTCATTTTCCATTACTATTATTTATAGATTATTAAAAATACATATATACATAATATATATATATATATGGTATTTATGTAATGTCTATAATTATAGATTTGATCAGGTATTCATATAAGTAAGAGATAAACAATATAAAAAATCAAAACGCAGGAGAAAACAAAACAGTTATAATCCAAAACCAAAAATTAAAATTTGATTGTTAATAAATTGGTAACATAAATTCATAAGTAAATAATATTTGGTATTATATAAATGAATATTATTTTTTTAGATATGTATAATAAACCTATATTTATTAAAATATAAGTTTTTACGAGTACAATGAGAGTCAAGATACGAGGTAAGGGATGTTTGTCTCACTTTTATTTCAATGGGACACATAACGTATACACTACTTCATAATTTTTTGTGTTATATATAATTCAAAGGACTTAATTTTATGATTATTTTGTTGAAAATTATTGTATTTTAATACCCATATAACTTTTATTTTTTCATGGGGAATAATATTATACTAATTATAAGTGGTATGGGGTTATTAAACAATATCATCATTACTAGATATTATTCTTATTTAATTTTCCACTGGATAATATCTCTCTTACATGTCTGTGTTTTCAAAAAATATTTCCTAAAATTTCATTAACATTATCCAATTACTATTTAATGTAAATTCGAACACTTTTTAAATTTCAACAAAATTCCTTTAATGGAATCTTTCTGTCATTTTCCAATGCAATGTAATTTATGAATTTTCTATCAGAAGTTAAAGGAGTTTTTTTAACTTATACGACCTAGAATAAATTTCCCTCCATCATAAAGAAATAATGTTTTTCATCTCCCATTATAATAATTCTTTGTTTTTTGAAAGAAAATATATTCTTTTATATGTCTGAAAATTTTTAATTAAATGATTGTATGTTTTAAGGTATTTCATATCAATTTACATTCCATTTAGGCTTATTCATTAGTATGATGAAATTCACATTAATGTGGTATATATACTTCCACTTGTTCATTTAATGTCATGATACAATCATAAATTGTAAACCATTTCATTATATGGTGTTTACCATGATTGTTAATTGATTATATGGGGAAATATTAATAAATCTACTTTATTCATTAAATATAAATATTTGAAAGACACATTGTTTATTAATTAAACTATTTACTCTATATGAGGAATGATTTGGACTAAAAATAATGTGTGGTTACAAGAACTTATGTATCCCCTCGATGCATTGACAGGTTCTCAAGAGGAAAAATAGTTTCACATATTAAAAATGTTTCTACATGTAGTTTTAAACCATATTGTGAAGGTATTAATAGTATAGGTTTTCACTTTCTATCAAATTGAATTAAAATAATTAATCACTGAAATTATTTAGAATTTAGTTATTATTATTATTTTTTATCAATGATATTTTCTGTCTCACAATATATATTTTTTTATTTTAATATTATCTTATTGATTAAATGGACTGTGTTTTCATTTAATTACATTTCCATATTGAATATGAATTATTAATTTATTTTAATGGACTGTTTCATTAGATATTTACCATTTCAGTTTGATTTATTCTCTTAAATTCATTACATCTTCCATTTTACTTACCCCTATTATGAATTTTATCTCAACCACATTTTGTTTCCTTCCTTAGGAATCCAAGAAGTGTTCTAGGAATGATATGATAAATGGAATAAAGATATCATGAAAATAGAAAAAACTATGTTTTAATTAGTGTATTCATTTGTAAAACAATACTCATGTATATATCCGATGTTCTAATACTATAAACTAATCAGTACTTCGAGCAATAATTTCCTGGTAATCATGCCAGTGAAATGGTATTAGACACCAACTCTAATCTTACTGGGGTTGGGTCACTACAATTATTATGATTTTTCCCCATTCATATATAAATTCATTCCCATTAATATTTAATCCACTTATATATAAGATCCTGACTTAGGCATTGATGTGGAAGAGTTTTATCATGCATGTCAAGGTATTGGTGTGGGATAATAAATATTCAAATGGGTGTATGTTGTCCTATAATTCTTTATTAGTTCCTTAAATGTGATAATTATTTTTTATATAATAATTATTGTATTACTATGAACTACAAATAACAAAAACTCTTCAATTTTTTCATTCTTTATATTTTAGTCATCTCATTTTACATCATGATAGTTTTTAATTTAATTGATATCTTTATATATCAATTTAATTTTTTAAACCCCACTATTTTGTGTTTTTTAATATGTATAATTTATTTTATAAAGAGATACAACAAATGAATAGTGTAAGTGAGTTTCAACTTCATTAATTTTTAGTTTTACTCTATTGGTTATTTTAGTAATAACATTTTCCACAAATATCCAAATAGAGAAGAGATTTAATTCTTCATTGTTCTTAATTTTAAATTTTTTTGTAAATTCATTTCATTTCTTTTCCATTTAATCATCAATGAATAAAATAAAAATGAAAATAATTTTTTTTGAAATATATGAGAATTAAAATAATATAATTCATTACATTCATTGTTTGGTTGTTGTATCATGCCATTAAGAAGTATTTTTGTGTTTTAAAATTTATATAGTAATTAAATGAGTTATATTTCATGTGATATTATTTCAATACACATGGATTTTATGTAAGAGTTTCACCTCCTCTTTTGAGACATTGAATTTTAAAATACATTTACCCACCAACCTATAATCTCTAATTCACTTTAAAAAGGCCTCATTATTTGAAGACAATTATTTATTATTTTGTGGAGAGATTATAATTTTTAAAAACATATGGATATCATGAATTTTATTTAGAATTAGGAAAACACCATATCAAATTCTTTGATTGAATAGATACATTATTTTACAAGTTGGTATGTATGACACGCACATGGGTATTGACATGTGATTAAATAGATATTCATATTTAATTAGGATTTATTGAATTGATATACATTTAAGAGGTATTATTTTTCATTATATGTTATAAATAATTTCTTGTTTTATTTTTACATTGATATGTTTTTTTACCATAACATAAATTATTATTTTGGATAGAATTGTTTAATTAGAATTGATGGAAACAATATTTTTATAAATTCTACTATCAAAATAAATGTTTTAAACTAAAAAATTATCATTTTTAGGTTAATTGTGACATATTTATGTTTTATGAATATTTCATACTTCATTACAAAAACGGATCGATTTTAAAAAATTAATTGTTTTTATTCACATTTTTATTTTTTTATAACATTTTGTACCCTTATAAAAAATACGAAATGCATTTTTATAATATTTAATGTTTTATGGGATATATTTTATTCAATTAGATATATATATGAGTCCAAAAATATAAAGACCAAATAAATCCTATAGGTTGAGCGTTGAATTCTATATATAGGAGTTATAAACACATTCTCATTGACTATGGATAGTCATTATTTTTCCATTTGAAAAATATAAATACAAGATAATACATTATATTGGAATTTATATAGTATTTTGAGAAGAAAATACTAGTAATTCTATCAAAATGGTTTAAAAACATTGTTTTGTAGTTCCTTGAAATGTGTGTTCTAGTTTTTAGAATCACTACTTCCAGGCCATTTCCATTGGATTTATTCATGGAACCGGAAAAACCCAACCATTCTTTATCTAAAAGTGATCTGGTTTCTATATTCAGGAGTTCATCATGTTTAAGAATTACGATACTTAGGAATGTTCATTGGTCAAGAGAATTGGAGGTTGGACTCACCACACCCTTTGGGGGGAATTATTTTCCACTCTCAGGCTCTATTTATAAATTTATGTTATTTTCACGAATCATTATTAATTTAACATGTATGATGTAATTTTCCCTTGGAATTTTCAATCACAAATTAACATGTGTAAATTGTAGAATCATCTATATTTATTAGATTTTCTTCATTAATGGAGATATTTGTATGTATTCAAGGTTCTCCATTAATGGTAACCTCTCATATACTATTTAGTGATTCTTTTAATCATTGTTATAATGATACTGGTTTTTAACCCACTATATGGGCAACTCTAGAATCTATTGTCATCTACTTATCCTTGTAAAAGGATTCAGAACCCTCAATGTTTGGTGCTGCTAAATGGGACACATCATACCTTTTAAGGTCATGTGATGAAGACCAAACCATAAAGTTTAATGTCAAGTGGTAAGGAAATCTATGAAAAAGGTGCTTAGTCAATGTTTGGTTTGGGATATATGTCGAAGCATCCCATGAAACATGGAAAGGATATGGGTTTCCATGTAATACTAGACCCTACTGGAAAAATGGACCAAGGAGGACAAGGTTGAGTTGATGTGTTGGGTTTGAACCTTACGAAGGCTTCCTACGTATCCCGTGTGGATGTGAATCAAATCCAATGTAGTTTAATGAGTCTCATTAGAGTGTATACTCCTTTGAGTGAAATGAGTTTGGACTAACTTCTTGAAAAGGATACCTTGGTGATTTTTCAGTTTAATTTAGGGATTATTCCAAAGGAGGTTTAAAGATTAATGTAATTAGTGTCAGATTCTTGAAGAAGATATCCAAAGAGCTATGTCCCATAGAAGGTAGCCTACATATCCTAGTTTGAACAGGAATCAGAGTTCTCGTAGTTCTAGTGATTGGGAAAACATTGTGATAATGAAAAATATCTACTCCCAAGTGATTCATGTTTGATGTGAGAAACATGAGGATTATAATGATTCAACAATTTCACCCACACTATTCCTACTCTACTATTTGAAGAGGGTGTACCTATAGTGGCAAGGGGGTAAGGTAGAGGCGACCTGGGAAGAGGGTTAGACGACGAGCCCACCCTCTGTTCTCTTTAAATTGTACTATGGTCAAATGAAAGGCTGGAGGGATGAATGTTAGGGGCTTACACTAGGATGGATACCCTAAAATTTATCCTCCTAGGGGAGGGAGACTTTTACATTTCATGAATGGAAAAGAAATAGTGGAACATACCTTTCCTATTAGAGACATGAGGTTCTGGGTCTATGTTAAGGGAGAGGTCAGTTCCCAAACCCTAATCCTCCAAAACGGGAACTCCCCAACACTATTACTAGGAGAAAGGTCTGTGTGACTATGGATATACAAGCCCACAAACACTACATGAATCTTAACCCCACTGTGAAACAAATGCAGGAAAACGATGACTATGGATATACACACCCAACTAAGAGACACCCAAATTTTTCGTTCCGAAAGGATTAATAAGACATGAGGTTTAGGTGGACGATTCAACATAGTCCCTTTTAGGTTAGGGAACTAAGGAAGAATATACTCCACCATGAGTGGCCTTAATTAGCGTACATTTTCTGCTATGGAGTCCTTATACACAACTCTTCCGGGTAGGTACTCCACGTAAGTACATCACGTAGGTTCCCCGCGTAGGTATGATGCATAGATGTACCATACAAGTGTGTTGTGTTGACCTTTATGATTACTAAAAAATTATTCACAAGACTATGTGAGCTTAGAAATGTGATTAACTTTCAATAAATATTTATCCCATCTAATTATCTTCTCTATTGTGTTTTTAGAGAGAAACCTGATACAATTGGAAGGATATGGGCGAAAAAGCAACATAATGGGAGATTTAATAAGTCTTTCACCTTTTTCTGTCATTGAAATGTGATGTCTAAGGGTCTTAATTATAGGCATGTATGGGACAGGGTCGAAGGGAATCCTTCCATGTAGGTCCTCTACGCAATTCCTCTATTCAGCTCTTCTGCATAGGGGGGTAGAAATTATATTTCTGTATAGGTCCTCCACCTAGGTCCCTTTGTGAAATCTATCCATCTTCTCAGTGCCATAAATTTTTATCTATAAGTCTATTTGGGCTCATTGACTTGTAAAATCAAAGGACATGAATTGATCTACACTTTGTGAGATAGTAAATACACATTGTCTTCTCGGAATAACCTCAAATATTGAATTTAATGTGTTGTAACCTTTTTAGCATCGATCAAGGAAATAGACTACCTATTATTGGATGGGAAATCATCACACTTATCCAATGATATGGATTAGTATTTTGGAACATATAAATATAGACAACATATTCTTCTTTCATGGGGGAAAAAATATTTACTCATACCTGACATTTGTTATCTATGTGTGAATCATGTCTTCACAGTACAAAAAGTGTATATAACACTTTTTAGGGTGTCTATAAAGCCTCCCCTTATAATTTTATTAATTTGGAATGAATATAATCTTGTTCTACGGTAAAAGTATTGAACTTTTAAGCATTCCAACGTTATTTGGTAAGATTTGGAGCTACTTCATGTTTGGAAGGATACTCATTTTTTTTCAAGTCATAGGGATTATCAAGCATAGTTGACTATTGCTGGAGCCATATGGACAACCCGATATAATCTGTGTCTTTTGACTTATATTTCCCGATATTATATATATCATTTAAAATGTACATTTAGTGACATGGGACTTGAATTTTGTTTATAATTCCCTTTACGGGGTTCCCAATCTGGTGAGTACCATGTCTCTTATTGTTGACAGTTGAGAGTCATGTATGTTGGGCTATAAAGGGATATTGTTTAAGTTCAAACATCTTTTACCATAAATTTGGAAATAAGATCCCAAAAATACTCATTGATTAATAATTTTTCTAATATTCTTTAAATATTTCCAAGGGGAATCTTGAGACATGATTTTTATGGTCACCAAATCTAAAAAGCTTGTATATACATATGAGATGTATCATTCATGAATGAAGTTACCAGTATTTGACAAACCCATTATGGGGTCTGTATTAACTAGGGATAATTAAGGCATATGCTCCATAGCCAAATAGTGACATCTTTTGACTGACATGCCTGTTATGTAGGAAAATTTTATGCAAGGCCTTTGGGACACGTACATCTTTGTCAAGAAAAATAGTTCTTAATAAATAAACATTTTACTGTTGATAGATAATAGAAAATAATATTTTAGTGACTCAAGACCACACTGTGTGGTTTTTCCAAGGAAAGGGATTTCGAGAATAAAGGGTTATCTAGGTGAACCTATGTCATGAATAAGAAATAACACTTCTTCAAAAAAAAATTTGTATGGAATGGTTAAAATTTTATAGAAAAATGAATTTATGATATCATGTTATGCATTGAGGAAATTGTACTGTACAGTTTTAAGTCATGTAGTGAAGACATCGTACTATGTAGTTTTAAGTCAGGCAGTAAGGACATTGTAATGTGTAGTTTTATGTCATGTAGTGATGAAATTATAATGTCATTTTTTTGGTCAGTAGTGAGGATATTATAATATGATGTTTTAAGTCATGTATTGAGAATATTGTATCACTTTAATTTAAGGTATTTGGCATTGACGAAATGTATGGGATTATCCGAATTTAGGGATAATTTGTTTTGAAACATACTACCATATTCCAGTATGGAAGGGAAATTTATAAACAATTATTTGGGAATTTCTGGATCTGAAGAATGATATGTGAAAAAGTGTTAAAATCATAAGTGGTTTTTTTACCAATAATGAAGTTACCATTACTTGAAAAACCTGTTATGAGGGCTATATTATGTCGGGCCAACTAGGAAATATGCTGTATAGCCAAATAGTGGTATCCTTACACTGACATGCTTGTTATGTAGGCGACATGTGCAAGGCCTCCTAAGGTCACGTACTGTATAGTCCAGAAAAAGAGCTCTCAGAAGTTTGAAATTGTAATGCTAAAAGTCAATGAATGTTTAATGAGATTAAAATTTTCCAAAGCACAGAGTTTGTTTTATAAAGAAGGGTATCTAAATATCGAGAGGGTATTTCCAATCATCATTTCCAGATAATTGGAGGGATATTATTTCTTCGAAGATTTGGCCAAAATGTTGGAAGTATGGTGTTTGTAGTTTTAGGTCATATTACTAGGACCAGAAATAGAAACAATATATGATATATGGTCCAGTGATGCAAAGTTATTTCATGTTTATTTTAACACATGGAGAGAGAGATGTGTAAAACATGGTCTTTAAGATATTCAAATCGAGAGAAAAATAATGGTACAAATATATAGGAATGACTGTTTTAAAATGCAGATTCTTGCATACTGTCATCAAATATTGAAGGGGAAAAAGACACTATAACATAAATGAAGTCACCATCATTTTAAAAACCTGTTATGTGGGATTTATTATGAAGTTCCAACTGGGGAATATGCTGCATATCCAAATAGTGGAATCTTTTGACTGATAGACCCATTATGTTGGCAACTAATGCAGGGCCACATAAGGGCACATAATGCATAGTTAGAAAATAGAGTTCTTAGATATTAAAAACTATATCCGTAGAAATTTTAAGAAATATTATTAATATATTATAATATTTTATATTAAGAGTGTGACATATGGAAGGGGTATTTCTTAAGGCAGACGAGAAATATTTGAATCAATATTGGCCATGAGTTTGAAGACATTTACATTGATCTAACACACATGTAAAATGGAGACTCTCTTTGTTTCTTTTGAATCTATATAATGAGATGTAGTTTAGAGTCATAAAATGATGAAATTGTACTCTTCAAGTTTATGTCATTCCATAAAGACCATTAATAACCCCATAAGAAATTTAGACACCTCATTTATAAATTGTTGGAACAGGAAAATGCATCTCCAAAATTTTTCAAATTCTTCCATACATGATACAAGATCGTAGCCCATTTCTCAAGAATTGATTTGGTAGGTTGTAGAGACCGAACAGAGTTACTGATTAGGAGTTATGGACATTTGATGTTGGGATGGAAAACTGGTTTGTGAATCCTATTCGCAAATCCCCCTCCATGACCGCAGAGCTCCGCCACGAAGCAATGAGGCGGGAAGCTTCGCGAACCTATCTGACATTCGTGACGTGCCACAAAGACCCACCATGATGTAAGGGGCCAGGACGCTCCGTGACTCATTTTATGTTTGCGAACCCACCATGAAGAATGAAGGTGGGTTGCTCTGCGAACGCATTTGACGTTTACGAGTCCGCCGTGGAGCAAGCGTCGTCTTCGCGCCCAACATGCTCTATTTCGCGGCACCCTTTTCTTATAAATACCCAGATCACCCCCATTCAACGGATGACCTATTTACCCCTTAGAGGGGCCACTCTGCCCCTTGGGCAGCCGATCTCCCTGTTCGTGGAGCTCCACGTTCCTTCGTGAAGTGGCTCTGCAAGCCCCTGCTCTGTGAGCAGCTACCTTCGTATTGATGCTCCATGAGGCCATGCTCCTTGAGAAGCTTCCTTCTTGTTGCTCCTCCATGAGATCATGCTCTGCGATCCCATGCTCTATGAGACCATACTCCACGAGACATTGCTCTGCAAGCCCAGGCTCCGTGAGTCCATGCTTTGCGAGACCCCATGCTCCTTGAGCCCCTTGGCTCTGCCAAGCTACTTCAAGAAGACCTATCCTTTCTGAGGCTCTGACCATCGCTCCTGCTGGTCCGTACCATAGGAGATCTGCCCCCGCCCCCCCCCCCCCCTCAGAGTCAGTGCCACCCTACAGTCCCGGCCCTCCGGGCCGGTCCCTTCACCCCCGTCACTGACCCTCATGAAAAATGGAGGGTCGCACCCTGAAATTTTCAAGCCGGGATGTCAGTATTTTCCATTACACCCTTATGAACTCCCACCTTCCACCTATGGAATGCCATTATTTGAGATACTCATCCTCACACCATGAAAACACATTGAGTCGATATATTCCTCTTGGATCATTTCCCATGCCTTTAGTTTATATTCTCCTCATCAATTCCGTAGGTACCTTGAGTCGAACCATTATTCAAGAAACTCGTCCAAACCCTATCAGTTGGCTCCTATGCTAGGTTAAACCAGAAAGGGCCTCCCATGTGTAAGACCCAACACCATCCATTTCATGGATTCTAATGCCAGTAGTTCTATCTACAGGACTTTAAACTGTAGCGTTCTATATAATTCATTAATAGGATGCCCCTTTCTCCAAACAATAGATGCCTTACGCGCCTAGCATGAGATGCCAATAATCCTACCTACATGAATCCAAACTGTAGTACTCTCTATGTCCCAAACATATGAGCCTATTTCTCCAAACAAGAGATGACTTATGCTCCAATCATGATATGCCACTAGTCATATCTACATGACTTTAAACTATAGTAATCATTATATGATCAATATAGGATGCCTCTTGCTCTATAAAAGAGATGCCTTATGCCTCGAGCATGAGATGCCAACAGTCCTATCTACATGAATCTAAACTGTAGTAATCCTTATGTTCCAAACATAGGATGCCTCTTGCTCCAAACAAGAGATTCCTTATGCTTCAGGCATCAGATGCCAATATTCCTATCTACATGACTATGAACTATTTCTTTCCCTATCATTAAATGATAGGATGCATGTTCTTCCAAATTGGAGATTCCATATGCTCCGAGCATGAGATGCCAACAGTCCTTTATACATGAATCTAAATTATTGTAATCCATATGTTCTAAACATAGGATTCCTCTTTCTCCAAACAAGATATGCCTTATGCTCCAAGTGTGAGATGCCAATAGTCCTATCTACATGACTATAAACTGCAGCTTTCCCAACCATTCAATGATATGATGCCTCTTGTTCCAAATAGGAGATGCCTTATGTGAAAATCATAAGATGCCTAATTCCATGATTACAGTGGCGTAATTTCAAGAGTGTTGGAATCCGTTCAAACATTCCATCACTCCACCTCACGCTTTATGTGTCCTTCATTCGGATCCTCATCCACTTCCATGTCTGGAGGGAACCCCTAACGGCCTAGTCCCATGCCGCATCAGCTCACCTACCATCCTGGGCTAACACCCCGAAAGACTTCAGACGACATTTGCGACAGGTTTGGTGATTCGAACATAGTCAACAGTCGATCCTCATTTTTCTATCCCCATTTCATGCTAACGCTATGTGGATTGTGCATTTCCAACACAGTCAACAGTTACCCTTCATCGCCACGCGACCCTCATTGCATTTTGAATTTCGATCATGTAATTCATACTTTTCATCTCCCATTGTTCGGACAGATTCCAAGGCCCCATGGAATTATCCCTCTTGTGAGCTAGCGCATAAGTGAAGGCATCAACCCACCAGTGAGTTGGGATGCCCTCATGGTCAGACATGAGGAAGACATTACGAGCAGCTTCCTAGCATAAGCCCCATCCACTATCATTGCCCCATAGTGCCCCACAAGGAGCTTCCTAGCGTAAGCCCCATCCACTATCACCGCTTCATAGTGGTCCAAAAGCTTCTTCGATACATATGCCACATTCAGCATTGCCGCTCCATAGCGGCACCCGGGTAGCTTCCTGGCATAAGACTTATCCACCATAGCCGCTCCCTAGTGGCACACGAGTATCTATCCAAGAGTATGTCCGGACACCTTTGGGATTCTAACCATGCATAATCACCTATTTCCTCTTTGGGCAGCCTAGAGTGTAATCCCCACATCACATCCCATAGATGCACCTTTTGCGATGTGGTTGTCCAGCCTTTGCTATTTCTTTTTTCTCACACTGAGCATGACTCACGTGGGCTTAGAGTACGCATCAACCATGACGTCACCCCCATCCCACATGACGTTAAACTGTAAATCTGAACTATGTGGTCTTTGATACATGTCATGGCATGGTACGTCGGAATCCTCCACGAGGTTCAATCCCACCACCCATTGGTCGTTCCAACCCTCTTCATGTCGGTTCAGCAACACTTGGGCAGCCTAGAGTGTAAGTCCCACACCATCTGAACTACATGGTCGTTGATCCATGTCAACGCATGGTATGTAGGAAGTCTCCATGAGTTTCAAGCCCACCACCCGTTGGTCACTCCGACCCTCTTCGCGTCGGTTCACCAACACTTGGGAAGCCTAGAGTGTAATCCCCACACAATCTGAACTACATGGTCTTTAATCCATGTCAAGGCATGGTACGTAGGAAGCCTCCATGAGGGTCAAGCCCACCACCCATTGGTCGCTCCGACCCTCTTCACGTCGGTTCACCAACACTTGGACATCCTAGAGTGTAATCCTTGCACCATATGAACTAAGTGGTCTTTGATCCATGTTAAGGCATGGTACATAGTAATCCTCCATGAGGTTCAATCCCACCACCTGTTGGTCACTCCAACCCTCTTCACATCGGTTCACCAACACTTGGTAAACCTAGAGTGTAAGCCCCAAACCATCTGAACTGCATGGTCTTTGATCCATGTCAAGAAATGGTATATAGAAAGCCTCCATGAGCTTCAATCGCACCACCTGTTGGTCACTCTGATCCCCTTCACGACAGTTCGCCGACACACACCATGCTGAACTATGAGGACTTTGATCCATGTCAAGAAATGGTATGTAAGAATCCTCCCTAAGGTTCAAGCCCAATGTCCACTTAGACAATGGTTCTTATTCACATTGGTTCTTTGACACACACCATCCTGAACTATGGGGACTTTGATCCATGTCAAGGCATGGTACGTTGGAAGCCTCATGAGGTTCAAGCCCAACACCCAACGGACCTCTGGTCCATCGTCATGTCGGTTGGCCGATACGTCTATCCAGATCTACGAGGTCTTTGATCCTTGTCAAGGCATG
Organism: Viscum album; assembly: GCA_963277665.1. NCBI lineage: Eukaryota > Viridiplantae > Streptophyta > Magnoliopsida > Santalales > Viscaceae > Viscum > Viscum album. The sequence goes on from OY728136.1 coordinate 4,701,282, forward strand.
GTATATAGGAAGCCTCCCTGAGGTTCAATTTAACACTCCAATCTTTCACGGTACGCTTCCCTTTGAATAATACAGTAGTGTGTGTTGTACGCAACTTCGAGTTCTAACACACACCACAACCCATCAAACTAGCCGTTATGAATAGTAATACCCAATTTTTGAAATTTTATAAATTTTATCATTCAAAATGGACTTCATTTTTTTGGATTCTTAATATCAAAATTAGCCTAGGGTGAAATTTTGGTATTTTTTTGAAAACTTTCAATTTTTGATGAATAGTGAAAAAACACTGAGTTATAGTTTAAAACCGAATTTTTATTTAAATAATTATTTATTTTTATTTAAATTTAATTAAGGTAAAAATAGATACATAATACTTATATAATTTCAATTTAATTCATTGGAGTTAGTTTAGAATAATTTTAGATATATAAAAATTTTATTGAACCATTTCATCGTACTTTACCCACCTCATAGGAGAATTAGAAAATTGACATAAAACATAACTTTACCACTTCTGTGAGTGGAGTTTTGAAAATCCGAGAGTCATGGTTAATATCAAGGAGTAAAATGTGGTTCAATGAGATGAAAATAAGTATTTGTGAATAGTAACGTTTTACTTTTATTTACCACGGTTAAAAGTAAATAGGGTAATTAAGGGTAAAAATGATATTAATATAACCCTAACACATGTCCTAATTCTATTTTACAAGTATATCTCTACCAAAAGAAACCTTAGGAATAAAATATTATCATTTAGGTCCAGTTGGATTAGAATAGGACATTTATTATTATTTAATTCAATGAAGTGTTAAAAGAGTTAAAATCAATGTTTATTTAGTAAAACATTTTTAATATAGGGTTATATATAAGATAAATTCGATTGTAAATATTCATTATAAATAAAAAAATATTTCCTACATAATGGTATTTTATTTATAATTTTTAGACATTAAATAATTTAATTTATTTATGACCCAATGGTGATGTAGTAATTACCTAATTAATGAAATATTTAAATAATTGATATTATAAATATCAAAATGAATGTAATTTGAGACTTTTTATGAATTCTACTAATTTTCTAAGTTAATATGACATATTAGTATTGGTTATATAAATTTATTTCGAAGTAATAATGTTGTTATAAATTTATCAAAAACAAAATACCCAATAGTGTGAAAATTGACAAAAAAGAGCTTTAAAAGAAATATTATATTATTAATTTATATTCAATTCCTAAAAATCTATGGTTCAGCCACGAGACTTATATCATGATAGTTGTATCATTTATGGACCACTTGGGGGTCTCTTGGAGGTATATAGTATGTTTATTAACTATATAATAGAAAAATACAAAGTGACATGGTAAATGTCAAACAAATTAACTAAGAGTTAAAACTAAAATATAAGGTTAATATAGTGACTCAAACCTGTATAAAACCTATTGATTGAGTGGTTTTCGACACATCCCCACCTTAAATTTTAATTAATCTACTTTGTATCCATTAGAAACCGAATATTAATTTATTATCAAATAATATTTCTAGCTTTTCAAAAGGTGCCTGTTACCCCTCTTATAAAAGGGCACTCCCCCTTATCACTAAATCACACATTCAAAGCCTTTTTGCTCGGCCAAACCCTACCCAAATACTCTCTAAACATCCATAAATTCAACTTAGAGGCATTATTTTGATCATAAATCCAACCTAAGGATCCCTTTTGATCAAATAAAAAGGAAGAACCCGAAGAAGATATAATATTTTCACCACCCCCTTTCAAGTTCCTTTCTTCTTCAACTTCTTCTTTATTTTTTATTCTAAAATAATAAATCATGTATATCCTATATACTGTGATATTATTATAAATATGGTACAACCATATTCAGTATTCTATCCATCCTTTGAATGACATGTCACCATACGTGCGTTTGTACGGCTTACCGTCTCCACGTCACGGTGTAATTGTTATTCAATATATTATTATTTGGATGGATATAATAATGATGTGTAATTCATGTAAATAATAAATAAAACATGATAATGATTCAATATATATGATATAACATCCAATTATATATTATTTTAATAACAAAAGAATGATATTTTCTCTAATGCATACGCACGGACTACAGTCTCCATGAACGCGATGACATTCATTCCCCATCATATCCATTCAAGAATAATTCTTATTTAATGATTAAAAATAATTTTTAAGGACATGATATAATTCTGGATATGAATAATTTACAACTTACCAATGAAAAACATGACTTATGTAACAAAACACATATAAAGAAAATGAGTAAGTTAACACCCAAAACAATGATAATACTAAGATATTATTAACAAATCAATGTAAAAAGATCATATATGATATCATAATTTTGTATATGGTTCTTGTATAATTTAATAAATTTTTTTACCTATTATATATGAGGTTAATATACCATCTACTAAGGAAAAGTACATGGTAAGGGTTTATTTCACAATCTCTTCATTATCCGAGGTAATTTATACATAATTATCTACTGGGACCTCTTTATCATCCACATCCATGTTTCTGAAAAATGTATTACAAATCATTATTACTATTTTAAAGACTATGGGATAAAGTCATCTATACCTTTGTTGACTTTTTATGAGAAGTTTATTAAGGAATCTTTCAGTCATTTTCCAAACAATGTCATTTTTAACGTTTTCAACAGAATTAAGGTAAGAATGTTTTTTACACTTATACGGTGGGTGCGGATATTTTATGCCATTATAAAATCATCGAAGCTTCCCTTACAAGCTTATAAGAAAATTTTCAAAGAAAATTTTTTATTTTATAAATATATTACTCTTAAATGATTTAAAAATAGAAAGAGATATTTCTCTAAAAAGAGTTTTGATTTCATCTATGTCAACATCCATTGATGGATTTTAAGTTTATTTGGTGTCGATTTTTTATGATTCAAAACATCCATATTGTATTGATGGTTTTTTGATATTTTTGACTATGGATGTGTTATTTTTATACCATTAATGGTTTATGAAAAAGTATTGACATTCTGTATGCTAGTTTTAATACGAATGTTTATGTTCTGTTTGAACTTGTTCATATGAGGAATGCATTAGACTTCATAAGTGACGGGTGGAGCCCGTGATAGCTCCTCGATGCATCGGTAGGTCTCATGAGACAAACTAATTTCTTGGCATAAGGCCTTGACAAAATCTCATTTTTATTCTTGGCATGAGGCCTTGGTTATGTGGTTATGATAGTCTGGCATTATGCATTCGATCATTTTGAAAGTGGTTATTTATATTGCATGTGAGTATTCGACTAGTAGAATATCCATGTGAATAAGTAAATGGCATTATTTCATTTGATATTTTCCATATTATGCAGAAGTTCAAGTTTAAAAGGATTTTGTTTTAGGTATACATTACCTTAAATGTTTATGATTATTTATACAAGTTTCCGCTATATTGTTATCCTTACTGGGCATTTGAGCTCACCCCTTTCTATGTTTTATTTTTCCCAGGATGTGAAGAAGTATTTTATGAATGACCTGCAGGGAGAGTATAAGGGGTTATGAGTGTGGAGTCACGATGTGGTTGTAGTTTTCAATTTATGATGTAATGTAAACATTATGAATGTATCTGGTGTTTTCATGACTACTAAACTAATCGGTCTTTGGAGACTTGATATTTTGTGTGATCATTCCAATGCTATGTAATAATGCACCGACTCTGGATAACTGGGGTCGGGGCATTACAGTTGGTATCAGAGGAAGTTTAGTATAAACCTTGGAAGCTAGATTTAGATAAACTCTGATTAGCGCACATAGATTTAAATGTACTTTGAGGATTAGTATAGAAGAACTTCCTAGAATATTGGTATTGTAGAGATTTTTTGAGTTTTCTGAGCAATACATCCCTGTCTGGATACGAGAAGGCTAAGGCGGCTCTGGTACAGATGTACCTAGGGGTAAAACCCAAAAATGCCGCTTTGATCTATACTCAAACGGGAACTGGTGCATGAAAACGGGCCTTGGTGCACTCTTGGTTACGACACTCCCGAGGGATATGCTTAGGATAACTCTCATTTTATTTCCAAATCGTTATGAAGGGTTTATGAGTATATAAATCCTCAAAGAAAACATTTTTCTGATTATGGATTATATCCTTAAATAGTTCAATTTATGTTAAGTGTTTTATAAGTATAGAATTATGTATTTTGATTCATAAACTGATCTAGTTTATGCCATTGTTTAGAAATGGGGACTAGTGGAAGAAATAGAAAACCATATCAATGCACACACTCCATGTAGGGATTTACTTCCTTCTAAAGATAATTATAGTGGAGTTGGTGATGCAACTGGTGCTGATTAACTAATCCCTATACTGGGAAAACTCACTCAGGTTATGAATAATAACCTTACTTGTATAGAGCACCCTGATCCGCAGCATGGAGGATCAATGTTAGATCTCTTCATGAGGCAGAAACCACCAACATTCAACTGGATTACAAATCCATTAGTTCCTGATCAATAGATATGTTCCCTAGAGAAAATATTTTAGGCTTTAGGGAGTAGTGAAAGGGAAAAAGTTATCATGGAAGTTTACCGCCTCACTGGAGATGCTGCTCAATGGGGGTAATTGATTCCAAACACGAATGAAGATGATGAAGTATCAACTATGGAATGGAGGGAGTTAAAAGATCTATATTTAGAAAAAAACATTCCTCGTGACCATCAAGCAGATATGGAACGGAAATTTCTGAGTCTGAGACAAAAGAAGGATGAGAATGTTGCAAAGTATGAGGCTAACATTAAAAGGATAGCAGGGTATGCTGGAGATTACATATGTAACCCAAGAAGTAAGATTGATCGTTTCTTTGAGGGGTTAAAACCATTTCTCCATCGAGCATTAGTCTCACAATCCTTCTTGTCATATGAAGACATTGTCTCATGTGCTATCAAGACAGAAAAGGAATTCTCTAAGTCTTATTACATTAAAGAAAACCAAGAGAAGAAGATATATATTGATCAATTTGGGAATGGAAATAAGGGGAAGAAGGGAAAGGTTGAATATCCATCTTGTGGTAAATGTGGGAAGAAACACCCCGGTACTTGCTTAAAAGAAATGGGATTCTGTTACAAGTGTGGTGAAAAAGGCCACTAGGCTTGTGACTACAAGGGGAATAAGAAAGCTACCGATGGCCAATGCTACAATTGCTGGGAGATGGGACATTATGAAAATGAATTTTTTAATGGTCAGTCTAACTTACCTCATAAAAGGCCAAGGGATCAAGGTCAAGCTTATGCTTATCACTACTGCTGAGGTAGACGCTCCAAAAGATGTGGTGGAAGGTAATTTAATGTTTTCCTCAAGTTTATAAATTGCATTATTTGATTCTGGATCATCGCATTGTTTCATATCTTCCTAGTTTTCTAAGAAAATTAGATATTTCCAATTTGATTTAACAAGGGAGTTGTCAGTAAAAACTTTTAAGGGAAGTATCATTGAAACAATGTTTTGTGAATCAGTCCCCATTAGAGCACATAAATGTTCTTTATCCACTGATCTCACCGTCATACCTATGATTGAGTTTTATATAATCCTCGGTATGGATTTTCTATAGGAACATGATGCGAAGATTTATTGTAAGAAGAAGGAGGATACAATTTTTGATGATGATGATAAGGAACACCGTATCTTTAGATCCAAATCATCACCACCTAATTATTATCTAGATCCACCCCAGTAGCTCAACTAAATTCAATTACTGGGGAGGAAGAGAATGAAATGATTGTGGGTGAGGAAAATAATGTTCAAATAGAGGATATACCTATTGTGAAAGAATATGTAGATGTGTTTTTAGAAGATTTACCTGGACATCCTCCAGAACGAGAAGTTGAGTTTTCCATTGATTTAATTCCTGGATCAATGCCTATATCAAAGACCCCTTATAGAATGGACACTACGGAATTAGTTGAACTAAAGAAACAATAAGAGGAATTGAGTAATAAGGGATTTATTCGCTCTAGTGTTTCTCCATGGGGATCACCTGTTCTTTTGGTTAAAAAGAAAGATGAATCTATGAGGTTATGTATCGACTGCCATGAGATCATTGCTATAACAATAAAGAACAAGTATCCAATACCTCACATTGATGATTTATTTGACCAACTGACTGAAGCTCAATACTTTTCAAAGATTGACCTTCGATCTAGATACCATCAGTTGTGTGTGAAGAAGAAAAACATTCTGAAGACCGCATTTCGAACAAGGTACAGTCATTACAGGTTTACGGTAATGCCTTTTGGGATGACTAATGCACCCTTTGTATTTATGGATCTACTGAATAGTGTTTTCAAGGAATATATCGATAATTTTGTGGTGGTATTTATTGATGATATCTTGGTATACTCCTAAAGCTATGAAGATAATGAAAATCACTTGCGCATTATCCTGAAGACTCTAAGAAGACATGAATTATATGTGATGTTTAGGAAGTGTGAATTCTGGCTTCAAGAGATTTATTTTCTTGTCCATATTGTCTATAATGATGTAATCTCTATTGATACTTCTAAGACCAAGGCAATCCATGAATTTCCAGCACCTACGAGTATAACTGAGGTATTTAGTTTTACTGGTTTACTAGGTTATTATCGACGTTTCGTCCAGAACTTTGCCCGATTGGCTAACCCATTAACAAATCTCACACGTAATGGGGTTAAATTTGTTTGGAAAAATGATTGTGTAGATTATTATGAAGAACTGAAAAGAATATTAGTCAATGATCTTATATTGAATCTACCATCAGGGAATGATGGGTTCGTTATTTATAGTGATGCATCGAAGAAAGGACTTGGTTGTTTCCTTATGCTGAATAATAGGGTTATTGCTTATACATCATGACAGTTGAAAATTCATGAGAAAAACTATCCTACTCATGATCTCGAATTAACAGCTGTGATCTTTGCATTGAAGATATGTAGGAACTACCTATATGGTGAAAAATGTGTGATTTATACTGATCACAAGAGTTTGAAGTATACTTTCTCACAAAGAGAACTCAACATGAGGCAAAGAATATGTCTTGAACTACTCATGGATTATGATTTCACGATACACTACCACATGGGGAAGGAAAATAAGGTGGCAGATGCTTTGAGAAAAAAATATCATGGAGTTTTGAACATGATGAGAATTGAAAGGGATCCTATTTTCATGGATCTAGTAAAGATGGATATGGGAATAACCATGGAAGGTGAAACATCAGTGCTTTTTCAAGTGGTTGAAGAACCATATTTAATAGAAAGGATTAAGAGTTTTCAGACTGAAGATGAAGAATTTCAAAAGAATATTAAAGCTGTGAATGATGGGAGATTTAGACACTTTGTGTATGAAGAAGGAATTTTGAAATCCGAGAAGAGACTTTGTGTTGCCGATATACCTAATTTAAAAGAAGAATTTTTAGACGATGCTCATAGTTCCAATTTCTCTATACACCCAGGGAGCACCAAAATGTATAGAGACTTGAAAGAACATTTTTGGTGGGACAACATGAAGAGGGAGATTGCAGATTTTGTGTCAAGATGTATGGTTTGTCAACAAGTGAAAGCTGGAAGGCATCATCCTGGAAGAGTCATGCAACCTCTTCCCATACCGGAGAGGAAATTGGAAAATATTACAATGGACTTTGTCATGGGGATACCAAAGGCTCCTAGAAGGAATGATGCAATATCGGTCATTGTTGGCCGTCTTACCAAGTCATCACATTTTCTTGCTATAAGGGAAGATTTACCACTTGAACGTCTAGAAAGGCTATATATTAATGAAGTGGTGAGACTTCATGGAGTACCCCCATCGATTGTTTCTGATTGTGATCCCCATTTTACTTAAAGATTCTGGAAGAGTCTTCAAAAATCCTTGGATACTGAACTTCATTTGAGCACTTCTTTCCACCCTCAGATAGATGGACAATTGGAATGGACTATTCAAACCATAGAAGACATGTTTATATCTTGCTCACTTGACTTTCAGGGTATGTGGGATCAATATTTACCTCTGGTAGAATTTTCCTATAACAATAGATTTCATTCGAGTATTCAGATGGCACCATATAAAGCGTTATATGGAAAGAGATGTCGCACACCAACCTGTTGGGAAGATGTTGGTGAAATAATACTAGTAGGCCCAGAACTGGTGGAGGAAACAATGGAAAAGGTGAAGGTAATCCAAAACCACATCAAAGCTGCTCAAAGTAGGCAAAAGAGCTATGCTGACAACCGAATAAAGGATTTGGAATTTCAGGTGGGAGATCATGTTTTCATGAAGGTATCTCCATGGAAGGGAGTTATACATTTTGGCAAGAAAGGTAAATTGAGTCCCAGGTACATCAATCCTTTCAAAATTCTAGAATGAATTGGGGTTTTAGCTTACCATTTTGCAATGTCGCCAAATCTCTCCAAAGTTCACGATGTGTTCCATGTATCACTATTGCGGAAATACATGCCAGACCCAACGCATGTACTCACCTATGAGGAATTAGAACTGGAACCTGATCTGTCTTATTATGAAGAGCCCATCAGGATTCTTGATACAAGAGAACAGGTGTTGAGAAACCGAACGACTCATCTGGTAAATGTTCTATGGAGAAACCATAAGATGGAACAGACAATGTGGGAACCCGAGGAAATTATGATGAAGAACCACCCAAGTCATTTCAGGTGGTCGTATTATAGAAATTTCAAGGATGAAATTATTTGAAGGAGAGGATAATGTAACACCCCAAGCTTCCATGGTACGCTTCCCTTTGAAAAATACAGTAGCGTGTGTTATACAGAAATTCGAGTTCTAACACACACCACAACCAATCAAAATAGCCGTTATGAATAGTAATACCCACCTTTTGAAATTTTATAAATTTTATCATTCAAAATGGACTTCATTTTTGTATTCATAATATCTAAATTAGCCGAGGGTTATATTTTGGTATGTTTCTGAAAACATTCAAATTTTCATGAATAGTGAAAACACACTGAGTTATAGTTTAAAACTGAATTTTTATTTAAATAATTATTTATTTTATTTAAATTTTATTAAGGACAAAATAGATACATAATACCTATATAAGTTCAATGTAATTAATTGGAGTCAGTTTAGAATAATTTTAGATATATAAAAATTTTATTGAACTTTTTCAACGTATTTTACCAACCTCCTAGGAGAATTTGGAAATTCACATAAAACATAATATTACCGCTTCTGTGAGTGGAATTTCGAAAATCCGAGAGACACGGTTAATATCAAGGAGTAAAATGTCGTTCAATAATTTTTGGTGAATAGTAACTTTTTACTTTTATTTATCGCGGTTAAAAGTAAATTGGGTAATTAAGGGTAAAAATGATATTAGTATTATCCTAACACATGTCCTAATTCTATTGGACAACTGTATCTCAACCAAAAACAACCTTAGGAATAACATGTTATCATTTAGGTCCACTCAGATTAGATTAGGACATTTATTATTATTTAATTCAAAGAAGAGTAAAAAGAGTTTAAATCAAAGTTTATTTACTTAAAAAATTATAATATAGGGTCATACATAAGATAAATTCTATTGTAAATATTAATTCTAAATCTAAAATTATTTCTTACATAATCGGTTTTTATTTATAATTTTTAGACATTAAATAATTTAATTTAATTATGATACAATGGTGATGCTGTAATTACCTAATTAATGAAATATTAAAATAATTGATATTATAAATATCAAAATAAATGTAATTTGAGACTTTTTATGAATTCCACTAATTTTCGAAGTTAACATGGCATATTATGATTTGTTATATAAATTTAGTTCGTAGTAATATTACTGTTATATATTTATTAAAAACAAAATACGAAATAGTGTCAAAATTGACATAAAATAGTTTTTAAAAAAATATTATATTATTAATTTATATCAAATTCTTAATAATCTATGGCTCAGCCAAAAGGCCTATATCATGATAGGTGTATAATTTATAGACCTCTTGGGGGTCGCTTGGAGGTATATAGTAGGTTTATTAACTATATAATATAAAAATACAAAGTGACATAGTAAGTGTCAAACTAATTAACTAAGAGTTAAAACTAAAAGATAAGGTTAATATAGTGACCCAAACCTATTTAAAACCAATTGGTTGAGTGGTTTTCGACCCTTCCCCACCTTAACCTTTAAATAATACACTTTAGAGCCATTAGAAACCGAATATGAATTTTTTATAAAATAATATTTCTAGCTTTTCCAAATGTGACCCTTACCCCTCTTATAAAAGGGAACTCCCCCTTCTCACTAAATAACACATTCAAAGCCTTTTGTCTCAGCTAAACCCTGACTAAATACACTCTAAACTTCACTCAATTCAACCTAGAAGACTTAGTTTGATCAGAATTCCAATCTAAGGATCCCTTTTGATCAAATCAAAAGGAAGAACCCGAAGAAGGGGTAATGTTTTCACCACCCTCATTCAAGTTCCTTTCTTCTTCAACTTCTTCTTTATTTGTCATTCTAAAATAATAAATACAGTACCTCCTATACACTGTGATATTATTATAAATATTGTACAACCATATTCAGTATTCTATCCATCCTTTGATTGACATGTCACTATAAGTGCGTACGTACGACTTACCGTCTCCACGTCGTGGTGTAATTGTTATTCAATATATTATTATTTGGATATATATAATAATGATGTGAAATTCATGTAAATAATAAATATAACATGATAATGACTCTTTATATATGATATACCAACCAATTATATATTATTTTAATATCAAAATAATGATATTGTCGCTCGTGCGTACGTACGGACTACCGTCTCCACAAATGCGATGAGATTCATTCCCCATCATATCCATTCAAGACTTATTATTATTTAATAATTAAAAATAATGTTTAAGGACTTTATATAATTCTGGATATGAATAATATACAACCTACCCATGACAAACACGACTTATGTAACAAAAAATATAAAAGAAAACGAGTAAGTTAACACCCGAAACAATGATAATACTAAGATATTATTAACAAATCCATGATAAAAGATCATATATGATATCATAATTATGTATATGGTTCTTGTATAATTTAATAAAAATGTTTTAACCATTATATAGGAGGTTAAAATACCATCAACTAAGGAAAATTACATTGTAAGGGTTTATTTCACAATCTCTTCATTATCCGAGGTTGTTTATACATAATTATCTACTGGGACATCTTTATCATCCACATCCATGTTTCTAAAAAATGTATTACAAATCATTCTTACTATTTGAAAGACCATGGGATAAAGTAATTTATACCCTTGTTGAATTTTTATAAGAATTTTATTAAGGAATCTTTCTGTCATTTTCCAAACAAGGTCATTTTTAACCTTTTCGACAGAATTAAGGTAAGAATTTTTTTAACTTATACGGGTGCGGCTATTTTCCATCGTTATAAAATCATCGAATCTTCCCTTAAAAGCTTATAATAATATTTTCAAAGAAAATGTTTTATTTTATTTATATATGAATCTTAAATGATCTCAAAATAGAAAGAGATATTTCTCTAAAATGAGTTTTGATTTCATCTATGTCAACATCCATTGATGGATTTTAAGTTTATTTGGAGTTGATTTATTATGATACAAAACAACTATATTGTATTGATGGTTTTGTGATATGTTTGACTGTGGATGTGTTATTTTTATACCATTCATGGTTTATGAAGAAAGTATTGACATTTCGTATGCTAGTTTTAATACGAATGTTTATGTTATGTTTAAATCGGTTCATATGAGGAATGCATTGGACTTAATAAGTGATGGGTGGAGCCCGCTATAGCTCCTTGATGCATCGGTAGGTCTCATGAGACAAACTAGTGTCTTGGCATAAGGCCTTGACAAAATCTTATTTGTAGTATTGGCACGAGGCCTTGGATATGTGGTTATGATAGTCTGGCATTATGCATTCCATCATTATGAAAGTGGTTATTGATATTGCTTGTGATTATTCGACTTGTAGAATATCCATGTCAATAAGTAAATGGAATTATTTCATTTGATCTTTTCCATATTATTCTGATGTTCATGTTTAAAAGGCCTTTGTTTTAGTTATACATTGCCTTAAATGTTTATGCTTATTTATAAAATTTTCCGCTATATTGTTATCCTTACTGGGTATTTCAGCTCACCCCTTTATAAGTTTTATTTTTCCCAGGATATGAAGAATTATTTTATGAATGACCCGCAGGGATAGTATAAGGGATTATAAGTGTGGAGTCAATATGTTGTTGTAGTTTTCAATTTATGATGTATTGTAAACTTTATGAATGTATCTAATGTTTCCAAGACTACTAAACTAATCGGTCTTTCTAGACTTGATCTTTCATGTGATCATGCCAATGTTATGTAATAATGCACCGACTCTGGGTAACTGGGGTTGAGGCATTACTTTCAATCCCGTGGTGGCTCCGACCCCCTTTATGTCAGTTCACCAACCCCTTGGGCAACCTAGAGTGTAAGCACCACACCATCTTGAACTACGAGGACATTGATCCATGTCAAGGCCTGGTACGTAGGAAGCCTCACTGAGGTTCATGCCCAACAACCATTGGACCCCATGTCCACCATTATTGGAAGTCGTTGTCACTCTATTCAGAGGTAAGATCCTACCAGCCCCGTCTAACAGTAAGACGTTTTGACCATAGTCAGTGGTAATCCGTTGAAACCCCATCCAGCAGAAATCCACTGCGACCCCATTCCGCGGTAAGCTGTTTTCAACATCATTCGGTGATAAGCTGTCATCAGATGAACTACACAGACTTTTATTCCCAACCACAGGGAGATGTAGGAAGCCTCCATGAGGTTCAAGCCCATCACTCATGTCTCATCCTGATCTCTCCCTCAAGCTTATGTGTCTTGAGAAGGTTATTCACCAAACCAGAGGCACTAATTCCTCTAGGTCCCATCCATGCGTCCATTCTCACGGGCCGCCTCCTCAAGTGTCACATCATCCCACCAAACTACGCAGACTTTGATTACCTGCCATGGGGATACGTAGGAAGTCTCCTCAAGGCCCAAGCCTATCACTATCATCATCTTCAAGATTGTCCCATATTATTCCCCTCCACTCCATTCAACTTTCCATCATCCATCCTGATTCTTACCCGAGCCGCCACATCCTAGTGGCATCATGTCATCCACCCTCCTCACTGCTCCTAGCAGTACTCGGGAAGCTAACCATGCGTAAGCCCCAGTGTGTCTCCGGGTCGTTTTCCTCTTTGTACACCCCGATTCATCACCCCTTCAAACTACATGAGTTTTGATCCCTTTCCTCTACATAGGGTACGTAGGAAACCTTCATGAGGTTCAATCCGATGCAATGGTAAACCTTGGAGTCCCCCATTTTGGGGTGCACTCTCCCTGATCCGCCCTCAGTGGGGTTCAGATCATCCATTATGGTGTGACATCTCCCCTCCATGGGGGGAACCACCTTATTTCTGTCCTCATTGGGTATTTTGACCCATCCACTCTGTAAACCTTCTAGGTGTTCCCTTGTAGGGATGTACCAATCTGATCCATCTTTATGGGATGTTCTAATCACTATCACTCCGTCTTCGCAAGAAGTTGAACTCACAGCCTACCGCTTGATAAACATGTGATGTCTGAGGAAAACCTCGGGTGACACGCCATTGGCGTAACCATCCTCTCAAGATGTTAAACATGTGGAATAACCTATGTTAAACATGGGAAGCTGAGGAAAACCTCAGATACATGCCTATGGCATGTGATTCCCCACATTCAATGTGGGATGCCTCAGGTTATGCACCCTTGAAATGACCTCTTATGAGAAAGAATACTTGTTCTCCTATGTCCATGCACCTAGAGATGCCCTGGATTTCCTGATGCTTCCATCTACTACGACCGAAGGTTTCTACCATGTTAAGAACCCATGGAAGGTCCTGATGGAAGTAGTGTAATTAATCAACGTCCATGAAGATATGGGACCTGGAATGAGATTCACGAACCACGACTTAAATATATGAGGGAGACACGGACTAGGTAACGAGTTCTAAGGAGGAATACACGGAAGGAAGAACCGACATCCCATCATCCCGTTTCGATAAAGGACAAACATCACTAATAAAGGAACATATGTCGCCTGCCTTTGGAAATCGGGAATGTGGGGTAACAATGCTGTGCTTTTTATACTCATGTAGAAGGACACACATTCCCCGGGAAAAGCATCGGAAACATACATATAATCCTTTTTACCCAATTCTTAATCCCATGGGAGCTATGCTCGGTTTGAGAAACAAAGACCAGTAAACGCTTCTTTGGTTATACAATGATGACACAAGTGATGAATATGGGTTTTATGATTATATAATGGCTTATCTAGGGAATATTATCCAAGATTACAATCTATCTCATTGGAGAAAGAATCAATCCAAACATAGTTCATAGATTTCCATGTAGATTAACATCATGCGGTAAGGATGGAGATGAACCGATGTGAAAGGAAAGACATATCACAGCTAGACTAAGGAAAAACCCCATGTGTCACTACATTTCTTGTTTGGGGAAATAATAAATCCATATGTAGTTCTTTTAACATTACCTAAGTATTTTTTTCATTTAAATATAAGGAATAATATAGAGTTTTTTATGATGACTAGGCCCATGATTGGAGATCTGGGTGTCTCTACGTATCTCATATGGATGATAATCAAGCCATATATAGTTTTTGAAGCATTAATTTCCCTCACCAATTGATTTTGACAAGGGAGATGGGGGGGGGGGGGTTTAAAATATTCTATAAGAATGATTAAATTTAGTCACCAAATGGTATGAAAATCAAACCATGTATCTTAAAAGAGAACTATGTATATATATAGTTCATATATAGGGTATGAAAAGGGAAATAAAAATTTTGGTTACTTGTGGCTGGGCCCAAGATTGGAGATCTAGGGATATCTATGTATCTCATATGAAGGAAAATCAAGACACACATTGTTCTGGAAATAAGGTCCCTATGCAGATTTGACTCATACATTGGGATAAAAAAGTCTCATGTGACACTAAGGAGAATCAATGATTTCAACGATGCTAGCATATGGAATCTCCAAAAATTAAAAATAGAATAATTCTTCCATATAGTCTAATGTCATGTTATAGGAAAAAAAGATGATACGCATTTTATCATCGTGCAATATGGATGCTGCTAGTTGTTATGCAGTTTAACGTCTTATGACTAGGATCTTATGCTGTGCTATTTAGATTCATGTAGTGTGGAAGATATGTGAAAATACACAAAGTATTTCTTCAAGAATCTAACATTGATTTGAGTGGAAATAACCACTATATCTATTGAGATTAAGTTATAATCTCTATTCAAGTAGACCTTATTTATGGAATAAGGTCCTTTCCTCTTTGGCTCAAGCATTGGAGGTTTCATTCATAGTATAATTGGAGACACAAGGAACAATACAAATTTTCCTTGAAAAAATGAATGCAGGAAAAATTTCTTATTAAAGGAACACACTATTATGTTATGATATTATACTAAATGATGAAAAGAAAGAAATATTTCCTTATCTAATCATTCCATCCAATCATACCATTTTGTAGATTTCTCATCTATATACAACTGATCACATATTGCAATTATGAGTGAGTGAAATTGAATTTACATTGGAAAACATGCTTCTATTCCATAAACCAATGAGTAAGGGGTTTCTTGTGTGATATTACTGGTAGTAGATAGATAATCCCAAAAAGAATGCAAAAGCTTATCAAGCCAAGATTTCATATCTTTATCCATCGTATTCTAGAGTATATTTGATAAGGTCTTAATTATGGCTTCCATCAATCCATTAGACACTGCATTATAGCAAGATGAATGGTTGTATTTGATATTGTGCCCCTGATATAATTTATTAACTAAACATAACATATATTGGTTCCATTGTCCGACAATATATTATTAGGGAAACCAAATATTATGATGATGCTATTTTTGAAAAAACTAACAACAATTTTGGATCCGACTTCTTTGAGAGGTATTTTATCATCCCATTTGGACAATAAGTCTTTAGAAGTATGTATATACATTAACTACCTAGCCGTATCTGGAGGATAAGGTCCCACCCATTACATTCCCCATGTGTCCAATGTCCATGAGTATTTAGTTGTATGTAGTATCTCCATCGGTTGATGAATGAAGTTGGAATGCACTTGTCAGGGATGAAATTTCATGGTGAAATATGCAAAATCCTACATCATTGAAGTATAGAAGTATCGAAGCCTTCATATTTGATCAAAAAGCCTATGCCCTGATTGGTGAGAACCACAAGCTCTTGAATGTACTTCTCTCATGATAGCTGTAGTTTTTTATCCATAAATACACCTAGAAAGGTTTCCATTAAATCCTCATTTATTGAGGATCATCTAGTGATCTATACTATCATAGTGATTAAAATTGGCCACTCGTCGTCCGATCTGTTCTTTTCAAGCACTATATGGCGGAAGTACTCCATTTTGAAGGTATCCCATGATGGGTGTTCTCCATCCCATGGTATGACCATAGATCTCAGAAAATATGTTTATTTTCATTAATGTCCTCTATTTTTTAATTTGAATGAAAGGTGAGACCACACGATGATGGGTTTTACTAATGATTGTCTCATCCTGATTTGGATTAGACTAGGCTGTAGCTGTATTAGCCAGTGAATATTCTTGGGCATTTTGTAATAGAAGAACATAAGATAATGTCATATCTAAGGAAAATTCACCCCTTAACCCCATGACGTAATCACACGAAGTGATTAACTATTCTTTTCTAATGGAACAATCCCCATTAATTTTTTTTATTACCAACTCTGAATCACCTTTTACTTTTCGGTGATTCGCTTGCACCTGTAGTTCCAATTCCAAGACTATGATGTGAGCTTGATATTTTTCTTTATTGTGGGTATCAACTTCTTAAAACATGAAGGAATATGATACCACTACATTTTCGGTGGATATAAGTATAATTTATAACCTATATTTGTTGAGTTTTGGGTCTTCCATTCTCTTCCCTGTTGAACTTATAGAGGAACCATCAAGGTACATTTCCCATTCTTAGGAACTATCTTGAATAGAGAATACCTGTTCATCAAGAAGTTTAGTATTCAATGATTTATCTTCCATATATAGGTGTTCAAAAATTAAGTCTGTAAGAGCATGGACCTTTATTTCATTCTGATCAAAAAGCTGGAAATCAAACTGTAGCAAAATAATTACCCACCATGCTAGATGCCCTATATGCATGGGATGACTGAGGATAAATTTGTGTGGGTTATTTTGAGACATGAATTGGACCTCATGATTTTTCAAGTAGTGCCTCAATTTTTTAACTTCAAATATTAATGCTAGGATGAAATTTCCAATACTTTAATATTGAGTTTCTGCATCAAGCATAGTTTAACTGTGATATTAAAGGTTTTATTCATTCCCCACATCATTCTTTTAGAAAAGGAAGGAACCCGGTGATCACTCTAAAGCATACACATAGAGAATAATTTTATCCCTTCAACATGTGTAATTAGTACTAGTTTACTCAATAGATATTTCTTAATGGTATTGAATGCCTCTTAGAAATCATCAGTCCATTGATAGGTGACTCCCTTCTTCATTAATCTGGTGAAGGGTAAACACATGCCTGCCAAATTGGAGATTATACACCAAATATAGGCCAACGGTCCTTGGATTCCTCTTAATTCATTCAAATTTCTAGGAGGTGACATGCTAGGGATTTTTTTTTGGGACCAACATCGGTACCACGATGTCGTAGAACAATGCCTAGGAACATCCATGAGGTAACCCCGAAAGCACATTTAAAGAAGATCATCTTCAAATTATGTTTCCAATGTTTATTGAATATGATCTCTAGAGCAGCCAAGTGATCAAAACATTGTCTACATCTAACCACCAAATCATCCACATAACATTAGACAAATATCCCTAAGAAGGGATTGAAGGTATGGTTCAAGGAATGTTGATACATTGCACCTAAATTATTTAATCCAAATGGCAATACCCAATATAAAAACACACCTTGAGGGGCTTTGAAGGATGTAGATTCTTCATCCTCTCGGGACATGCGATGTTGATTACACCCAGAGTAACCATCCATAAAGGAAAGATCTTCATAGTTAGATTTTTATCAATTAAAACATTTGTGATCAGAAATAAAATGTCATCTTTAGGAAAATTCCTGTTATGATCTCTAAAATCAGGACAATCATTGACTTTTTTATTCTTCTTTTTCACTATTACAATACTGTATAGCCATTTGGGATATTGAACCTCCCTAAAAAAGTTTTCCTTTATATTCTTATCAACATAAACTTCAATTTTAGTGCCATGAGTTGGGTGTGTTATTCATACTGCCTGTTTGAATCCTTGATGTTCTTCTGGAATACCAAAATGATGAGTTTCTTTAATAGGATTAAGTCCTATAAATTATATATAATTCCAAGAAAATATATCATGATGTAGCTTTAGAAATGAAGTATACAATTCTTTCTCTTCAGGAGTAATGGCCATAATAATTAGAGTGGGGGCATGGATATTCTTATATACCCAAATTTATTTCTCTGAGCTCACCCACAGTGGTAGTGACACCTTCCTCAAATGTTGGAGGAGCATCCCTAAGTCAATCCTCTTCTTCTTCATTGTGTTTTACTTCTTATATTTCAACTATCATAGTAGATGACGCAGAAAAACCATCAGAGTTAGGGGAGGAGTCATTATTTGAACATCCTAAAGAATAGACCACCATTTCAGACCCTAATAATGATGAATGGTCTTCTTGGGGTAATAAAGTTGAGATGATGGATTGAGAATCATGATCCTTTTCTTCCTCTCATATTCCTACAAATTTTTTAAATCTGATTAATGAGTTAGAGACTTTCTGATGTTTAATGGATGAAATGAATACATCTCCATTTAAAAGTTCAACATTACTTGGTGAATCAAAAATTTCTCTCATGCTATCAATCCTAATTGCCATAATTGGAATTATGGAAGTTACAGGATAAATGATTGGATTTGGGTTTATCCATTCAATTTGATTGATAGGCAACACATAATCTGTGCTCAAATATATGAATGGTTGGGTTGGGATATTTTATAAGCCATTATGAAAAATGATTCTAGTTACCTCCTTTTTCATAGACCTCATTCCCTTCATGTGATAAAATTCTTCATCAATGTATTGAGATTAACTTGTTTTGAATAGATCCTTTTCATCATTCAATGTTCCAATTTGACCATTGAAACAATACTTGAGACATTGATTGTATGACAAAAGTATATCTATATGTTGATGTAGCCAAGGCCTACCAAGAAGAATGTTAAAGGTTGTTCCCTAATCAAAAACCTTGAAATATGAATTATACACATGATCTATAAAATGATTTCTGAGTGTAATATCTCCTAAAGGTTCTTCGTCATTCTTATCATATCCTTGAAGCATTAAAGTAGAAGGAGATAAGTTAGATTCAGTGATGCCCAATAGAGAAAGTGTACGAATAAGAATGATGTTGGCTGCCGATCCATTATCAACGAAGGTTCATCAGACGTCTATGTCATTGAACATGCCAGATAGACACAATGGCCTTATATGTCCACATAAAAAATCATCTAAATCATCATCTAGAAAATATATATCTACATTTAATTCTACATAATCATTCTCTATACAGTAGACCTCAGTAGCAAAAACTTTGGTTTCAAACTCTTGAGGACTTGACGAAGCCTTAATAAGTGATTCTCAAAGATCTTTTGATAGATTTATGGCACCCAAAATTGACAACATGGCCTATACATGGTTTATTTTATTCAATGCATCATACTTTTGGACAAATGTTCTGCATTTCCTAGCATGAAGATGTGGTTTTATAGGTGTCTTGGAAGTTGATGATCATGATGTTGATGTGCCCTATATCAGAGAAAAAGCGTGAAATACTTCTAGATTTGGTATATTAGAATGACATAGTTAATTTACATGCTGAGAGGAAGATGGTGTGACCTCTAATTGGTACTCAAAAATAATCATGTCAGGACTGAACCTCTCATGAATGGAATAATTTCCTTGTAATTTTTGATCCAATTGAAGGGATCTCGCATGAGTTTCCACCACATATACAGTTGGAGCAGGGGTAGAGATAAAATACCAGCTTCTAGAATACCCAAATCTTCCCCTGTATCCTCGAATATGGCCTCTTCCTCTGGTTCCCCAATTTGATATAGGGAAATTAGGCTCATTAAAATCAAAATCATCATTTTCATATGCATACATTATGTGAATCACATCAATGGAACCAAAGTTTAATTCTGTATCTAGTGAAGATTATTCTTGATAGGTCAGTTCTCGTTGTTCTGTTCGGAGGGGTAGTGCAAGTGATTTTGAAATAGATGGAATAATATCTTCTAGATTCAAAGAAAACATTGTCTTTGACATGATCTCATCTTCTTCTGATTAATCTTTGTCCTTCTGATCACATATCTACATTGACGATTGACCATTAGAGGAATGATCATTTGATGAAGGTGGGTTTTTAGTAGCAGAAGTAGCACAAGACACAATCAGTTGAGTCAACTGTGTTTTTAAAATGGTATATGTTTGGTTGATCATTTTCATGACCATCAAATGATCATATTTTTGTGCATTTATAATTTTAACTTCATACCATTTTCTTTCTTCCTATAGATCAGTAGTAGTAACACATTCTACATGGGATGAAGAACATTTCATTTTTACTTTTCTAGAGTCTACCATCTTTATAAGAGGTCATTGAAAATAAAACACTCCTGAATGAGATTTCACGACATTAGGTGAAAGGAAAAATACTTCAAAAGATATTCATCTCCATTATTTGGTTTATTGGGCCCTAGAAAACATAACCAAATTATTTTCCAGAGTTAAGATAAAGTAACCGGGAACTTTTTTGTTCGATGATGAATAAACATTGTTCTTTAACTATTCCAAATGTTCCCTCCTTTGATTTATATGATCATATTGATGAGCAGATCATTGCTGCTGACGTTTGGGAGGTAGAGCCCTTCAATATGATGAAGTTTTTAAAATGGAAGTAGGTACATGTACTATCTTATGTGTTACAATAACATCGTCTTCTTTCGCTATTATGCTTCCCAGAGATGGTGTAATTACATGAATTTTAGCATTATTTTCCATAATATTATATTCTATATATTGAGAAATTGATGTAAGGTATCAAAACTGTCCACTGTATTTCTCTCGGATCAGTTTTCTACATAATTAATCACGCATATTTTCCACACAAATTGGCAGAAACTCTTCTTGAGGGAGTTCTAGTTTTACGGAATATGTTAATCCTTTCAATTGAGCAATGAAATTTGGCAGTCTTTAATTTTTCCTTTTTCTGCAGTTTTTAAGATAAAAAACTATTGTATTCGGTAGCATTGAGCTGTATTGAAGAAGAAATTTCTGACAATGATCTTCCCATCTAGAAATTTATCGAGGCAATCAACTTGTATACCAGGTAAAAGATGGTCCCTATAATAGTGGCAAAAAACACGTCCACTTTACCACTTCTTTTTATTGAGGAGTTCCCATCATGGGATCACAATGACAAACGAAATGTGTTAATTATTGTTTAGAATATCCCAAATCATTAAATATTGGGAATGTTGTATTCAAAAAATTTGGTGGGGTGGGATAAGATCCACCGACTCAGGGTAAGTATTATTTTTCACATGAACTGGCACATTTCATTTTTCCATATCTTTCAATTGAGTTGTTAATTCCTCAATTTTGTTTATAAGAACTTGGGGAATATTCAGATGAGCGAGACATGTACATGTATAGTATCTAGAGCTTGAACTAGTACAACGACCAGAAAAAAACAAGTGGTGATGCTGGTATCTATCTTGGACAACCCATGGGAGCAGGCCTATAAAGATGAGTATGGTCCTTCCCAAGCTATGTAACAATAGAGGGAATTCATTATACACATCTGTTGCTATGACAATTCCTATTTACAAAGGAGCTCCTACAGGATGTGCAAGTTGAGGATTTTCCTGAGGAGTATGTCTTGAAGAAATGTTTCATTGAATTATATTTTTATTGAGTCTTTTCAACAATTTCTTTTTCTCTTCTTCCAATTAAAATATTTTTTTCATGTGATAGAGATTGACCTTATCTATTGGAAAAGTAAGATGTGGTCTGACTTTTACCTTTCCCCTTGTTAAATGCCTTTAAGAGGGGTGGGAGTTGGTTATTTGAGGGCATACCTAAATTATTGGTAAGCCTCTAATTTTGGGTATGAACACCTTATTCATTTTCCTCATTGTGTATCGTATTATGTATAAAAACATCATCTTCAGATTCCCCAGAACTAGACTCATTTTCTAGAGGATTTTCTGTAATGGAATTAATGACATTTACTGACGCATTATGTATTTATGGAATTTTGTTAGTATTTTTGTAAGATCTTCTCCTTCTATATCGTTCATGAGACTATGTTGTCAAATATACTGAACTTCCGAGAATTATTTGGTAGAACGTTACCCGAAGGGAATCATTGGATAATTTAGTATTGAGTTATCTTTTTGGATTCTTCCCTAATCGGTAGAAAACTGAATTCCGTTGACGAGGGGATTTCAGATGTGAAAAATCCCATAGCCCAACAGGCTGTGGTTGTTCGTATTCTTCTTCTTCAAAAATTAGAACATTGTTTTATGAATTTTAATGTTGAATTAAAAAATCCCTCAGCCCTATAGGGTGGGGTGTCTCTTGAACTTCTATAGATGAGATTCGTGTATCATCTCATCAAATTTTTCGAATTTTGGTTCACACATTAGATAGCTTCATTATCTGAAAACCACTCAAAACACCTGTTTCAGAATAATTCTTTACTATTTTAGAAATTTTCATTTTCTAATGGATAACATCCTCTAAGAGGGAGGCCTGAAAAAGATTTTCAGATTCATGATGAAAAAGTAACATGACAAATTATTTTCTCTGGGCCTGAATCTGATGAGATCTAGTTTAGGACTTTTTCTGAGAGTACATTTCAGTACATAAAAAATCTATTGATTGTAGCTAGCCATGGGAAATAACATTTCATTGAAACACTTTTGGTAGGATTTATTGATTCTGGAGTGTAGGGAAATGCAACGCTCCATGTGCACCCAATCTTCTAATATGAACTCCATATGTGGTGTCAGAAATTAACTAGAGTATCCTCTTTAGATCATTGATAAATGCATGCTAATGGGTTCACTTTAACTTTTAAACCTTCTAATTTCTATAAACTGAGAGAGATGCCAAGTAAATTTGTCATTGAAATCCTTTTATTACCTCTAAATGATTTTGATATTCATCATATGGTAATAATTTTGTTTTCAAATGAAAAAGAGTATTTCATAAGTTGAGGCATACATCATGAATGTAGTCTTCTGAATTGAGAATTTTCCAAATGCCAGAAGAATAATGGTACTTCTCCTTTATCCAATTATTTAATCATGTTTAACATATCTTCATCATCATTCACTTGTGGTTTCTCCACTTAGTCTGACCAAATTGAACAATTCTCGATTGTTTTACTAAAAACAATGGAATAAATAGCTTTTTCATCAGATATATTGGAAGAGAAATGACCCAAGGGAGGTTTGGAGAATTCCCATTCCCTTAAGATGTCTTCTGGTTGAGAAAATATTTCACCTATTACTGATCAGGAACCAGACATGAAAGACTTTGTGTTAGAAAGTGCCTCGAGATAAGAGGGATTTCTAATTACTAAATTGTTAATTATAAAATTAACTTGACAATGAAAAATACTAATACAGAAACAATATTCGTAGAAAATGAAATCATTAGGAGGACCATTCTGGTCAATTACAACAAGGGATAAATCTGCTTTCTCATTGGTCTTCTGGCCACACAGAGGGTTATAGAGGCTCTCATACAGAGATAAAATCTCTAAAATGGCCAAATTTTCATGTATCATGCCTTCATGATGATGTGATTGAAAGAGAACATAATAATTACTGCTACTACTCCAATAATTTTCTAATGAGAGGTTAGGATCTAGAGATGCAATAGATAAATGTATGAGGGATTCAAGAACTCCAGCATTAAGAAGATCCAAATTGGAGCTTGAATATTGATTTTCCAGCTGTGTTTGTCTTTATTTTTTCATGGATTCCCTCTTACAATTAGTTTGGGACTCTTTCTTGGAGAAGTGGTTACCATGGGTAGGTGTATGTGCCTTCCTTGGAGTGGTTATCAGAATGGGTTGATTACCTCAAATTAGAAAGGGTGAATGTTCCTGATCCGGTTGTCCTTATGATATGGGGGAGTATGCCACATGACCCTCATGGACTAGAATAGTGGTATGTTTCTACTATGGGATGGAATAACAATGTGTCATCTCAAATATGGGGATAGATTTATGTGTTTGTTCCCCTGGTATTTCTGAAGTTTTTGTTATGATATCCTAGCATGCTTTCAAAATAAGGGCAGGAATTTATGTATTCCTTTTCATCATCGATCAGATATGTTTGGTGAATTTATCGGTCGGAATGGGAATATATATTCATTAGAAATCTAGATTAGTAATTTATGTATACCCTTTAATTATTGATAATTTATGTATGCCCTTTATCCGGTTGCTGGAAAATGAGATAGTCGGCATGATTGATGAACACTGTCAAGTGTATGTGCCTGATGGTTGTTTTCCATCAAGAAAGGCTGAAAAACCTCCTTCAATACTAATAGACGAGACTGCTGGAAGAATTTTTAATTATAAGAACAAGTATGTTTTTTAATACCAGTTTCCACCACATTTGATTGGAGAGATTCTTTAAATGCAGTTAGATGTGATTTCCAACTGGCTGATAATTTGTAAACCCATGTTTTTTCTTGTTCACAGTACTCCATTGGATTTTCCGAGCATAATTTGTGGGTTTCTTCCAGACGTGTCTTAAAGGTAGTGGAATTATGAAGAACAGGAGAATGTGCTCGCATATTCTTTTCCATAAAGATAAGTTGATGGACTTATCCAGAGGGAGATGAGTTAAGAACCTACTCCCTCCTAAATGGATGTTTTACCAGGCGGTTCATCCTGTGTGCCTGGGACTGAGAGAATGGGGCTGAACATCTAGAGGTACCACTCCCATTATATCGTGGGTTCACTACCGTGTGATTTTGATGGTGGCGATTGTTGGTGGGATTCCTCAAGAAGGACCCCTGCATCCTTTAATTGATGCCCTGAGTGACCTCTTAATCCACCTCCCTATAGTACGAGAGGGACTGGTTATTGTGTTCCAGAGATGAGGACCCAAAACGGTTGAAAATAGTGGTTGGAATTGTCTGCTTCTTGACCATTGTTCATAATTGTCTGGATGATAGAGGATTGTTATTGACCTGGAGATCCTGTTAGGCTGCCTCCAAGGATGGGATTTTAGAGTGATGATGGTAATCCCTTAGCATCATGTTCGAGACCCAACATTGTAGATGCTGGGAGGGTTATGGTGTCCTTCCCATGGATAAGGATCCATCCAGAGAAACGGCTGGGAAGCTCACAGATGTCATATTGATGAAATCCATTTTTGGACTGAAGGGAGTTCTGAGGAAAAAAATAAATACAACAATAAACTCCAGTAATGTGAAATATTTTATATGGATACATGAATGATTGATTCCTTTGTCTGGCCTTATTTTATCAATTTATAGGGGTATGATAGGTGGGTAACATTATTAACATAGTAAAGAATTCATTTCAGGTTCACCATTTTTGTTTCGTTTCTCCTTGAAACGTGTGTTCTAGTTTTATGAATCACTTCTTCTACATCGTTTCAATTAGATTTATTCATGGATCCAGAAACACCCAATAGTTTTTATCCAAAATGGGCTTGCTATCCAAAGGGAGGCGTTCATGTAGTTTGAATATTATGATACTTAGGAATGTGCATTGGTCGAGAGGATGAGATTTCCGACTCATCACACCCGTTTGGGGGGAATTATTGTCTACTCCAAGTCTCTCTTTATAAATTTATGATATTTTCATGAATTTTTATTAATTTACCAAGTATATAAAAAGTTTCCCTTGGAATTTTCAATCACTTATTAACATGTGTAAAATTTAGAATCATCTGTATGTATTCGATGTTATTCATTAATGGATATATCTATATGTATTGGAGGTTTTACATTAATGGTATCTTCTCATATACTATTTTGTGATTATATTAATCATCGTTATGATGATAATTGTTTTTAAGACACTTAGTGGGGCACTCTGGAATTTTTTATTGTCCATAGAGATGAAAGATTGTTTTGATATTGGTATCTTACCCATAAAATGGGCTACCTACGTATCCTTGTGAACAGAATCAGAACCCTCTTAGTTTTGTGCCACTTAATGGGACACATCATACCTTTTAAGGTCATGTGATAAGGACCTAACCATAGAGTTAAATGTCATGTGGGAAGGAAATCTAAGCGAAATGGTCTTTCTAAATGTTTGGTGTGGGGATTATGCCGAAGCAGCCCAATGAACATGGAAAGGATATGGTTTTCAATGCAACATTACACCCTGTTGGGAATAAGGCCCAACGAGAAAAGGGTGGATTTGAAGTGTTGGGTTTGATCCTCAAAGAGGATTCCTACATATTCCATGTGGATGAAAATCAATATCCAAGTTATTCTATGTGACTCCTATAAGAGTATTTACCTAATAGAGAAATTAGTTTGGGATTACTTCTTAAAAGTTTTCCTTGGTGATTTGGGGGTTTAATTCGAAGTTTATTCCTAAAGAGGATGCCTAGTTTAAAATAATTAGGGTTGTATTCCAAAAGAGGATATCTATTGATCTCAGGATGTGAGAAGGATTCCTACATATCTGGGATTGAATAGGAATCAGTGTTCTTGTAGTTCAGGTGATTGTGTAAATGTTGTTATCATGACAAATATCAATGACCACACGAGTAATACTGAGTGTGAGAAACAAGAGGTTGTAAAATATTCAACTAAGGAACCCAAATGTTCCTCCTCAGCTGGTGGAAGAGGGCGTACCTATGACTGGGAGGGTGGACAAGGCCGAGGCATCATGGGAAGTGGGGGAGGCGAACATCCCTCCCTCTATTCTATTTACAATGGAAAATGGTCTAATGAAAGGAAAGAGGGATGAAAGTTATGGGATTACAATAGGATGACTACCCTAAAATTGATGCTGGTATGGGAGGGTGGATTGTCTTTTGATTTAATGGAAAATAAATTGTGAACCGTACATTCCCTATTAGATACCTGAGGTTCCGGGTCTTGGAGAAGGGAGAGGTCAGGTCCCAAAACCTAATCCTCCAAAGTGAGAACACCAAAAAAAATTTCCTGGGAGAAAGGTGCATGTGAATGTGGATATAAAAACCCAAATACACTCCATGAATCCCAACCCCATTGTGAAAGTAATTTGGGAAACCTTTGAATATGGATATACAATCCTAAATAGAAGACATACTGATATACCATTCCAAAAGGTTTCATAAGTCAAAAAGTTTTTGTGGAGGCTTCGACATAGTCCCTTTCAGATAAGGGAACCAAGAATTAAGATACTATGCCATGAGTGGCCTTAAAGAGGGCACCTAAGATGATATAGAGAACTTATACATTTCTATGCCACATAGGTACCCTACGATGGTATTTTTTATAGGTACCCCGTGTAGGTTTTCCGCATAGCTGTACCACACAGGTGAGCTGCATAATCCTTTATGATGATTGAAAATTGGTTCAAAAGCCTATGTGAGATTAAAAATTTGAAATTATTTCAAAACATGTTTATCCCATCTAATTATCTCTTCTCTTAGTATTTAGAGGGATAACTGAGACAATTGGAGGGATCTGGGTGAATGAGCAACACAATGGGAGCTTCAAGATGTCCTTTAACTTTTTTAGTCATCGAAATGGAGAGGCCAAGGGTCCTATTTATTAGCATGGAGGGGACCAAGTTGAAGTTAATTTTTCTTCACAGTTCTTCTACATACGTCCTCCATGTAGCTCTTCCGTGTAAGGGTGTTGAAATTATATTATCACATAGGTCCTCCTCGTAGGTCACTTTGTGAAATTTATCTATCCTCTGAGTGCTATAACTTTTGATCTGTATGTCTGTTTTGGCTCTGAGACTAGTCTAATCGAAGATCATGAAGGGATATACACTTCTTGGGAAATTTAATACACAATTTATTCTCTACATAAACTTGGAATTTTAATTTAATGAGTTGACTCATTTTCATCATTGATCGTGGAAATCTACTGCTTACTATTGGATGGGGAATCATTTCACTTATCCATCGACATGGAGTAGTATTTTGGCACATATAAATCTAGACTGCATCATCTTCTTTCATGGTGAGTAACATATTTACTCATACATGACATTGGTTGTCTATGTGAGAATCATATCTTCAATCTAAGGAATAGTTCATGGAACACATTTCATGGTGTCTACACACATGTTCAAAAGATGATATATTAGGGGTGAACACATAGAAGATAGAATAAAAACTTTTTAGAATATGAAATTACTATATCCATCCAATAAATGGGAAAAAATGTACAAAAATTCATATGAATGAATTATAGGGAAACCTCCATCCCAACATACATATAATATTGTATATTAACTTCAATTCAAAGGAGTTATCCATTTCAAGAGCTAATAAAGGAGATTTTCAATTGTAATAGTATTCATTATTTTTAATTTATATTAATTTTCTATTGATATATTCTATTCCATTTTTTTGTTTCACCAACTCATCCATTATTATATACATTATTGATAGAGAACTAACATCGATAGTTTTATGATGCAACGGAAAAATGTTATCTTTGAGTTATTTATGATTTAACATTTCTCACAGCTCAATTCTAATTTTTTCAGTTGTGGTTAAATTAATTATTGTGAGTAGTAACCCTATTCTCACTAGTATAGTGATTATTCATCCTCACACATATATATTCATTTCCATTAATATTTACAATGTTTATCTAGTGTACTTTGAATTATGTATTAATTTGAAAGGGTATTATCATATACAAAGAGGTAATAATGTGAAATAATAATAATTTGAATTTTATGATGTAGTAAGATAGGTCGTGATCACTACACTAAATTGAATAATGAGATTATTTTTTTTATAACAATGTTTATTTTCTTTGAAATCCCAAGAACAATAACTCCACAATTATTTCATTATTTATTACTAATTTCATTTTATATTCATGTTAGTTTGGAATTATATTTATATATTTATATATCAGATATATTTGTATAAAACCTTGATATATTATAGTTAGTTTTTCATTTACCATCTTTTAAAATATAAATAGGTACAATATAATAATAGTACATGATAGTTGCCTTCTTTTTAACTTTATATTTTTATTTAGTTTGGTATTTTAATCATAATAATTTCCAAAATTATCCATATAGATATTATAATGAGTACTTCCTTGTGATTAATTTCTTTATTTGTAATTAATTAACAACATTTCATTAATAGTTTTGGAATTTATTTTGTGAAAATATAATAATTTAAAAATATTAAGTGATTTTATTTACTTTCATTTTTTCCTCATTAAATTTTCTAAACTAAACCAAACATATGATGTTCATTTTTATTGAACTATATTCTTGAAGTGATTTATTTCATTAATCTAGAGAAATATTTGAATTAAAAATTTGAAGGCCCAAATGATTCATTAAATTAGGTCCTTAAATTTTTTGTATTGTTTTGATGGATTTTAACTTTATGACCATATCTTAAAAATTTCCAATCCAAATAATATAAAATTATATATAATGATATATGAGAGGATGGGAAATTTTTTTAACTTTGGATACTCTTTATTCAGCCTTATTCAGGGATATAATTTCATGAGAAAATAGATAATTAGAATTAGAATATGTCTTTAGTATAGAAAAGTATTCTCAAGTTATTCTATCATAAAGATTTATATTAATGTTAAATGAAGATTAAATTTTATAGATAATCAGTTATGACATATAGTAACCAATATTTAGAAAACATTATTCTGATATTCCATAATTTAATGGGGTAATCTTACACCATCTATTATAATATATACTAGGTGGGAAACCTCCCTTACCACTTTCTTATAATTCTTTACCTTTACTTACATTAAAAGGAGTTAAGAATTTTAAAAATATAAGAATATAGATTTTAATTTTTAATAATATTCTATATTTTTAGTAAATATTAGCTATCTCTTCTTCTCTTTTATTTTATTTTTTTAATAAATTTCTCCCATGAAAACCTTCTAATATCCTTTTCCCATTGATAATTAACAACGCAATTTATTTTTATGGGAATGCGATGTGTTCACATAGATTTAAATTTTCTTCAAAAAATATCATTATTCTATTCTTTGAATTTTAGTAGTGGATAAATCGATTATTGTGAGTTGTCTTACAGTTTTCAATAGTATTGCGATTCAATTTATTAATTCATATATATTCTTTCCCTTTAATTATTTAGTTATTTATATAGTAGACTTGTGTTATGTATTAATTTAGAAGATTATTATCCCACATGAAGAGGCCTTGGTTTGGGATAATAATCAATCTAATTAAAGTATATAGTGAAGCAAGTCTTGAACAATACATTGAATCGAAGAATGATATTAATTTATTATAATAATGATTACATTACAATAAACCCTTATGGACAATAACTCTTATATTTTTTTTACAAATTTCATTTTTTCTATAAGTTATTTTCTATTGAATATATCTATTTATATAGAACATTAACTTTTTTATAATCCCACTATATTAGTTTATTTCTTTATTATGTATATATTAGTTTAAAAATAGTGACAATAGAAGAATAGTGCTTGTGAATGGAATCCTTGTTAATGTTTTATTTTTTAGTCTAATATTATAGTCATAAATGTGTTTATATTGATCCTAATATATATGATATTGAATTATTCATTGTTCATAATTGAATTATTTTTTATTCCTTCGAATCATTTCTTTTTCATCTCATTATACATGCAGAAAACAAACAAACATTGAAAAAAGTCTGATTAAGATGCGAACATTCATTACGTTCATTGTATCACTCATATTTCATGTCATTAAAAAATGGGGTGTGGTTTGTATATTTTTAATAGTAACAATATAAGGTATATTTTTTTTGTTTCACATAAATATTCATTAATTATATTTTAGATTTTACTTTCCACTTTTTAGCATTTGAATTTATAATTCTTTTTACACACCAATTGGTATCCAACAAGACAACTTGAAATAACCTCTAATTTAATTTTTTTTACTTCCTATTATATAAAGATATAATAATTTCCACAAACCTATGGTGACCATGTTATTTTTGAGAATGAGGAAAAATCCATATAGAAAATCCTTCTGTGAAAAGAGAAATACTATTTCATGGAGGTAAAGTATTACATACCCATGATAATTACTATGAAATAGAATTTATTTTTATGATATTTATGATTTAGTGAATTAACTTCCATGTAGGAGGCAATATTTTTCCTTATATGTGATAATAAATTGGTGGTGGAATTTTTATATTGTGATGTTTTTTAATGTGAATATAGATTATTATTCATGAGTGAAAATTTTTTGTTTTAAGGAATGATTAATATCACATTCAAATACATTTCATTTTGAAATTAAATGTTTTAATTGAGAAATCTGACTTTTTAATTTCAATTTTCAAATATTTAGGATTTAGGAATATTTATCACCTTATTATGAAAATATTATAATTCTAAATTTTGAATGTTTTTATTTACATTATTATTTTAATTATAAAATATTCTATACTGATAAAAATTGAAAAATTAATTTTTTATAAGATTTATGCCTTGATAGAATACATTTAATTAAACTACACGTAGTTATTTACTATATATATAATTCCCAAATTAATAATTCTAGTGGTACCTAACAATCTACGCATAATTTTGAAGAATTTTAAGGGTGGAACCATATCATTCAAAATTCCTAGAAACAGAAGACAACATTTCCATGAAGATAGGGGATAAGATGAGGAAATATTTCATTAAATGTTTATACTCGATATTCATTATTTTTAAAAGTTACAAATGAAGGGGAACCTGAGAATTTGAATTCGAGTTATATTCTTGGATAAAAACGTACTCAGTAGTAACTATAACATAACATTGTTTTCTCATGTTCAAAGAATCTTATTTTTTGGGGTGCTAATGTAAGATATATGAAATAAATTTTTATAATTCCACTATGATATTCATTAATTCATCAGGATAAAAATTATTTAACCTTTCTATGATTGAATTGGAGGGAAATATCCCACACAAATTCATTATATTTTTTTTACTTTAAATTAAATTGAATAGTTTTCTCTATCTTACAGAGATAATGGGGAATATTTAAATTTTCATATTATTATATATTTTAATATATATTATTTTCATCATCCTCTATTCTAGTTTATTGTATATTTGTGTTTATCCCATTGTTCCCTTATCATCTCCATCATTGATGGAGAACTATGTTCCCTTATTTTTTGAAGAGAGAGAGAAGTATTAAATTAGAGTAATTTATACTATACACTTCTCATTAATTTATTCACAGAATTTTAGTAGTGGTTAAAACTGATTACAGTTAGTAGTTACTCTATTTTCACTATTAATTTGGTTATTCTCCCTCATTTTTATATATTATTTCCCATTATTAGTTACGTTAGTGATGTTTGACATTATTATTAGTGTTGGAGTGTATTATTCCTTATACAATGGCCTTATTAGGGGATTATAATCATTTATAAGGTATTATAGAGTGTGGAAACTCATGAAAACTACATTGAATTGAATAATATGATTATTTTTATATAAAAATTGTTTAATTATTATAAACTCCCAAGTATAACGATTCTTCCCCTATTTCATTCTTTCATACCAATTTCTTTATGTTTTAATGTTATTTTTTATTTAATTTATATATTTTTATATTACATGAATATTTATAAACCACCTATATATTCGGTTTAGTTTTTTATTTCTCATTTTTTTATTATAAACAGTGATAAAAGAAGAGTATTGTGCATGAGTGGCATCGTGATTTCAGGACTTTTATTTAGTTTCATATTTTAATCATAAAATTTTCTATAGTGATCCAAATCAAGATGAGAGATAATTATTAATTTTCTATACTTTCATGATATATCATTCATTTATTATATTTTATTTTCATGTCATCCTCAATGAAAAAAAGATAAAAAAAGAAAATAAAAATTTTTTAGGATGAAGAAATAGTGAATAAGGATAAAATTATATATAAAATTAATTGTTTTAATAATTTCACAATTCAATCAAAAAGTGGGGTAATCGTTTATATTTTTAATGTGAATTGAGTGAGAAGTATATTTCATTTGTTTTAAATTTAATATTCATGCATTATATTTAATATATCAAAATTATATTTTTAGCCTTAGGTTGTTAAATAAATTTACCCACTAACTTGTAGTCATCGAATCACTAATAAAATAACACATAATTCTTAACTTTTTTATGTTTCTCTATGTGAATAAATGATATTTTACAATAGACTGTAGAGGTCAGTCAGGTTCTAGAGAATAAGTAAGTATCTATATTATATTACTTGAGTGAAGAGAGACCAACTTTTCTATAGAAGTATGTATAACCTGAACATAGGGAGTGACATGATATTGATTTAATTTTTATGTTTATAATAGAGATAAGGAATTAGGATTTATATATCAGGAATGATTTTTTCATAGATGTTATAATTATGCAGTGTTTCCATTTTTACCATTAGGAGTTAGTTTTAACCTTAGTATACATGATTGTGTAATAGTGATATTTTTATGTTTGAGGGATTGATAAATATAACATTTTAAAATATTTTATCATATAATTAAATGTGTCAATCCAACTAATTTATCATTTTAAGGAAAAATTTTACATTTTTGGGTTTTATGAATTTTTTTGGGATTTTTTTTAAAATCAATTAATTCTAAATTATTATGTTTTTTTATTTAAATTCAATGATTTTATATAATATATTCAACATTGATACAAATTTTTAAATTAATAATTTATTGGATTAAAATCATTAGGGGATATAAGTCTCAAATGAGTTTTATAAGAGGGGCATCTGAATCTGTGCATGATTTTTATGAATTTCAATGTTAGGAACATATCTCACAAATGGATAGACTAAATAATATGAATATTTATTGTAAGGCCTTGGAGAAGCTGAGAAACATTTCAATTAACCATTTTTTGTCATGATTTATCTTTTTCATTCCTATAAATGCTTGCACAACTGGAGAATTAGAATTCAAAACAGCTATTAGGGAAAAAATTTATTTATAGTAATTATTAATTTACATTTTCTGAAAATATAAATAGAATATAAATTTTTTTCAAATATTGGGTTATACATATAGAAAAAACATTTTAAGAGGCCAATTTGTGGTATATATACATTAAATTGTGAAACCATGTGATAACACATATAATGAAACATTTGGAGGGAAATCTACAACACCACTTTATTTTAAATTTGTACCTTTACTTCCATTCAAACTATTTAGAAATTATCATGAGATAAAGAGGGATATTTAAATTTTTATTTTAACATATATATATATATATTAGTATTCTCTTACACTATTGTATTTTGTTTTTGTTTTGTATTTCTCTCACTACAACCTTCTCATGTACATCATTGATAGAGAACTACATTCGGCTATTGATTAAAATGTGTGAGAAATGTTTTATTTTAGTTATTATAATAAAATAATTCCCTGTATATTATTATGATATTTTGGTAATAGGTAAACTGATTATGGTATCCGGTCACTCCCTTTTCAGTGATTCCAATTACTTCTTCAAATTCATCTTTATCCCTCTCCATTCACCATTATAATATTTCATACAATGTAGTAACATTATGTTACAGATGATATGTGATTAAGAGGCCCCCTTTTAATTGTTTTTGAGTGTATTATCACACATGTAGAGTTCTTGATTCGAGGCACAAACCGTTTTAGCAATATAGTTTTGGTTGATAGTTTTTGACCTAAACATTTAGTGTAATACTGAGATTTATTTAAAGAATAATAAAAGATTCATTATGAATTCCCTAGAATAGTAACAATATTTCAATAACATTTTTGTGTCATATTTTTTATTTTTTTATATTTTTAAATTTTATTTTTATATATCATAAGAATTTTTCAAAACCACATTGTACATTAGGTTATTTATGTTGTAGTGTATTTTTATTTATAAATAGTGATATTATGAAATTAGTGCAGTTGAGATACCTCCTTATGAGATCAACTATATAATCTTACTATATTACATTCTTAGTTAAATAAGAAATATTGAGTTATGAATCATGAAAAAATCCCATCCATCATTCCCCCCATTAATTTTGTTGATATGATAAATTTAAATTTTTATATAAAATATGGAAATTATATATTGTGTCTCTATCAGACATGGATTTGGAATAGTTTAAGGGTCTACATACACTTAATGAAATATGAGATAAATTGGAAGGAATCATTGTTTTTAATGTATCATACAAGGATGTTTAAATAAAAATATGAAGAACAAAAATTGAAGCTGTAAATATGGGAGAGGAAGATGTAATGTAAGATTTAATGAAATTTTCAGCAACATAATAGGTTTGGGAAATATGATATAGGTCTCTTTAATTTTTAAGAACCCAATGAGAAAATTTATTGACAATATTTATTCTAAAATTTTAGCATTGTAATATTGAAAGGATCATTCCCTTTAGTAATTATACAACATTCTCATTACCTATTAAATTAAAACATTTTAAAAGATAGTTAAAGAGGATATATATTTTGAATCATTGATAAACTAAAGATCAATGATTAAATTTATGAACATTCAATTGAATCTATGGAAGAGAAATAAAATTATTTGTCTAAGAGATATATGTATATTATTTGAAGAAACATAGTAAAAGGATAAGGAAAATAAAAATACCAAATACCACTTAAATTATTCTATTATGGTGGAATTGGAAATCTTGAAACAGACTATAGAAATAATAATAAAAGTGTGTATAAAAATGATGAACACGATGATAAAACAAAAAATAACTAATAGGTTAGAGCATAAGATAAGTTTCAAAATATATTAAAAATAAGAATACATTTCCA
Organism: Viscum album; assembly: GCA_963277665.1. NCBI lineage: Eukaryota > Viridiplantae > Streptophyta > Magnoliopsida > Santalales > Viscaceae > Viscum > Viscum album. Next base: position 4,737,607 of record OY728136.1, read on the forward strand.
GGAATAAAAAAGAATATGTCCAATGAGTAAAGTGGAATAGGTTATAATATCATAATGTATCCAATAATATGAATAATATTCTGATAAATTAAAAAATTTGTGGTTCATATGAAGACACATGAAGAATCCTCAAGCAGTTATAAGGAAGAAAGAGAGATAATTTGCCGAGATTATTTGATAAAATTAGAAATGGAATCACACATTGAGAAGAATTTAAATCATAAGAATTAAGTCAATCTTTTGATGAAATAATTTAGAAGGAAAGATAAAGATCATGAATGAGTTATCAATAAGAAATATGAACACATTTTTAAAATCCAGAACTCAAGTCAAAATCTATTGAGTAAGGAAATATGGAAGAATATATTGAAGATAAATTCACAATAGAAGTATAGTATCTAATAATTAGTAATTATAAATGTCTTGTAGCATTTAAATAAATGAGAAATATGTGATATGATTGATAAAATTGTGTAATTTAATGTCAATACATCAAAATCAGTTAAGAAAATAAACTCAAATAAGTAGGATAAATAATCACCTAAAAAGTCACCAAGTAATTCTACTATGACTAATATATAATGTTTAAATTAAAAATATTGATTAATATAGGCCATGAAAAATAGTGTCAATTCCATTTCCAAATAAAATTAAAGACTAATTATGTCCGAAAGAATATCCTCCCAAAGGTGGAATCAAGTATAACAGATGGATGCCTAGAATATGTGGAAATTTAAATCAAAATGGCGATCAGACCAATTCCTTCTACATAAGTTCCCTAGATGAGAATATTATTTGGAAGAAGAGAATAAAAAAATATTTGTACAAATATGAGTAAAATATCAATGAATGATGCCTTAAGAGACCCACCCAAACATAAAATATAAATTGAATGGTTTTTTCAAACATTCAAAAAAGGATTATATGGTTCAAAAACACATATTATATTTGATATATAGTCCATTTCACCCATGTGGTTAATTAATATTTTTTTGTGGTCCTATGGGAAGTCAATATTTTAGTGGTCATTTTTAGTTAATTACTTTCATTGATTATTACAGTCAGAGAAACACTGTTTTTCTTATAAAATTTATGTCTGAAGTAGTCAATATGTCAAAAATCTTTAATGTAAGGTCGAAAAATAGTTGGGATGTCACATCATGATCTTTAGATCAAATTATTCCATATATTAGACATTAAATAGTTTTGGAAACTATTTTTCAAAACATAAAATCAACCATCAATATTCAATATCCTATACACCCCAATAGAAAAGAATAATTTTGAGGAACAACACATGTGTTGTATTATTTTACACATAAAGAACATGAATATTCTAAGACCAAAGACACACAAAACACCATATTAAATGTGGGAAAAAAGAAATCCAAAAACTAAGTAATTTATGTTTTTGGGTATCCTTTTGTAATATGAAGATCATATACACTAATTTGGAGATGTTTTTAGAAAAAAGAATAAAAATTATTCTTTATGGGATAACTATCCCCTAGTATTAGTTAAAAATATTAAAATGAATATATATTTAATCATATTTATTGATATGATGTAAAAATTATTAAAAACATCTAGGTGGTAAGTTACATTTGATGTAGTTAATTAAAATTTTAAAGCTGGTATAGTACATATTTTGGAAAAACAATCTAATGAAGATGATAAAAAGGATTAGATTTTGGTTTATTCTTATTTTTAATAATAATTGATAAATATGAGACTTTTATAGTAAAAAATTGTGTCATCATAAATTGAATAAGTATGTTGATTTAAAAAAATATTATTTGTATTGAAGTGGCTCCAATTAAAATAAAAAGAATTTTGAGACTAGAAAATAAAACTGCTCTCATTTCTCAAGTTAAACCAAGAATTATTTTTAGGGAATATGAGTATGAGGAATTGATTAATGTTATGAATAAAAAATTTGATTAGTTTGAGAATAATTCAAATTTGAATCTTATTACACGAACTAAAAAAATATAACTAAACAAAAATGGGTTTTTAGAAAATAAGTGAATGAATAAGGATATGTTCAATGAATTATAGATGATATAGTTTCAAGTGGTTATTTATAAATATAAGGCATCGATTTACCAGAATTTTTTTTATCAATGTTATTGATAAAAGAATAAAAAGATTTTATTGAATTAAAATATGAATTCATTCAAGATAAATATAGAGTCCCGGTTTGTATGACTAACATTCTTTGTGTAGATTAATATAGGCTCAATGATTCTTGAATTTTAAGTTTCATATTTTTATGAAGCATATGTAATTCACTAAATTAAATGTTGAAAGAAAACATTATACGAAATAATGCTCCCTAGTAACTTTCATCATCATAGTCAAAATTCGTGATATTATATTTTTTGGTTATAAAGAGACTCATAGTGAGAACTTTTCTACGAAAATGAAAAGGAAATTTGAGGTGTCCATTCAAGGTAAAATTAATTAATTTATAGGATTATGAATTATTTGATAAGAATTTGTCATTTTTCCATGTGAAGATAAATATGCTGTAGAATTTTTAAAAAAGTTTGGTATATAGGATTCAAAATAGGTTTCAAAACATATATTAGTTGAATAAATACGGGTAAAGATAAAGATGAAATTAGCGTATGTTAAATGTATTTTAGGAGAATAATTAGAAACCAACATCATCTAATTTTATATTCGCTGAATATTTTGTATGATAATTAGTGAAAGCTTCTAGAGTGATCCAAAAAATATCATATTATTAAAGCTAAAAGAATTATGAGTTATGTAAAATGTAATCTTACCAATTTTCAATAAAAATAAAAGGTAAAATTTGAACATTTAGGGATTTATAGGTAACGATTTTGTAAATACTTATAAAGGTATTATGTTCACATATAACATATCATTCATTCTTGGGAAGAGTTATGTAAGTTTTGATAAAAATAATAATAACTCAACTTCCATCAGTGTAAATTATATTGATTATATTGTTTCTAAAAAAACTTGTACATAGAATTTATGAATACATATGAAACTAGAATATCAATATGTAGGTGTTGAGAGAATAGTAAAAATTACTTGTGACAATCAGAGTGTTATTTATATATCAATTTAAATAGTATAGCACTCATGATGAAAACAACTGAAATCATATTTCATTTCATTAAAGAGTGATAGGAAAATTTATATGCAAAACCTGGTTAAATTTTCCCCAAATATAAGATTATAGATATTTCTCAGAGGCAATTACAAGAGTGTGATTGGATAATTGTGTCTGAAACTATATGTGCATCTTTCACCTCTCACATGAGTAACTATGTATTACCCACCCTGAAAGGGATTTGGATTAAATTATCATATATATATATGAAGTACTCATATTTATTAATAGGTGATGGGTACAATTATTTTATTATCATTTTTTATTATAAAGATATAGTTATTGATAAATAATGGACAAATTTTAGTGTGAATTGAGTGGGAGATCATTCATATCCCTTACACAAAATTCCTTATCCTTGAGAAATAGAATTCTCTAAAAAAACTACCTTATCTAGTACCGTGGTTCTAGGAATCCTCATATATAATAAATTATATGATTTATCATATTATAGTAAAATGAAGAGTTTTTCAATAGAAATTAATATAGGTAAATGAGTAGAATTTATATAAAAAATTTAGTGGTGTTGATACCCAATCAAAAGTGGTATATTAAAGTTCCCAATATAAAGGTTAATGTATGTTAGTTAATGTAAAATATGATTGATAATCATTATAGATGACTATGATGTTGTTTAATATGTTTTAGGGATGATTTGAGATGAGTTGAGTAAACCAGATATCATTAGATGTGGTTCTAGAATGACATGATGTGTTTCTGAATTTTTATTCACATTTTATAATAATATTTCAATTTTAAAGAGTAATTGAACTTAGAAATGTAAAATTTAAAAAGGTATAAAGATTATTCAAATTTTAAACATCATTTAGTGATCAATGTTCTAAATATAGATCAATGTTATAATAAATCAGGAAATTTGTATTATTTATTGAGAAATATATAAGAGTCATTTAAGAGTCATTATTAAAGTCATATAGAAATCATAAGGGGTATTCTAATTAAAAGTGATTTATTTTGAAAGATTCATAATACTTTTATAATAGTCATAAGGATGGCGTAAGATTCATTATTGAATCATTATAGTTATTTTGTGTGGCTAAATTCGATTCAAGAATAAAAAATTTGTAAAGGAATGGGAATTTTATTAGGATCGTCATGAATTTATTAGATTAAATAAGAACTCTATAAGAGTAATTTTTCATGGACCATAAGATTCATTCTGAGAAGAGTCATTTTCATAGACCATAAGATTCATTTCTATAAGGATCATTTCAGAAAGAGTAATTTTGGAAAATATAAAATAAAGAAATATTTGAACTACATTGTGTACCCGAAGAGTGATTTTACAGTTATGAACTATAATATTAATAGGCTTTGTAAAAATTTCAATTATGAGAATTTGAGAATATTTATTTAAATAATATTTTATTTTAATTTAATTAATATTCTGATGTAAAAAATGTGATAATACACGAGATGAATTTTAGTAGATTAAAAAACACATTCAAATCGCGTTTTAATCTAATTTTTGTGATAATTCAATGTTTGTTTTGGGTCAAAAAAATGTGTATCTTCTTTTTAAATATAAAAATACATTGAATATGAGTCTGTTTTAACACAATTTTTTAACCACATGTTTCAGGTTGTAACGGTTTAATGTCTAATTATTTTAATGAATGATGAACATATAAAAAGTATTTATATTCTGGTTCAATATGAGTTTTATATAATAATTTTCATGGGAATTTATAAAAAAAATATAGTGTCAAACACATCAGATGATAGATGAGGAGATAGAACCATTGAAAAATTGTGTAAAATATCTGATGTTGTTGAAATTGAACCATAAGAAAATCGATTCCAGAAAATCGATTCCTCTAAACAGATGTTTATAATTTTGAACTGATGTTTTGTTGAATGAATGATACTAGATCATTCAGATTACACTAATATGAATATTAATGAGAATCATATCATTTATATTTGATTTCATCCACATGTAGTGTTTTTTAGTTTGTTATCATTGAAATGTTTTGTGAGATATGATTGTAAATATATATTTTTTAATTTTCTTTGTCTACTAATTGTGATTGAAGAGCTTCAGGGATGGAAGATAGATTATCATCTCTCATTGATTGTGGAATTTTAGGGACTCAAGGGAAGAGTCCCTTATACAGGGATATAGTCAATGGAGTTTAGGATTATTAAACATGCTTATTTATGATTTTTGAGATCAAGGGATTATTGGGATAGGATGATTGATTCCATCTATTGGGTTTATATTTAAGGTACGTCAAGGTGCTGTAGTGGGATACAAGGGTTTTGTTTACGAACAACCTTAAAATTTAGTAAAAAAATGAGTGGTTTCCATAACTATAATTTTTTTGTGGAAATAATACCTGTTAGGGTCAATTGAGTTGTCACTAAATACTCTAAGATTTTATTATTCAGTGTCCTATTTTTAATCTCAAATGTACTTATTGTATTTATCTAATCAAAATTTAAAAGTTAATGGTTTTATTTCACATGATTATATTTTTGGCAATATATTATCAGATTAAAAGTCATATTATCTCAATTTCTTATTAATTGAGTGGGGAGAAAAATTATATATTTCCTTTTTAAGTATATTTGAAACCATCATTCATTGACATATTCTATATTATTTGGGATAATGAAGTGTCAGTTTATCTAAGTGTAATATGTTTTAAAATTTATTTATTTGAAAATTGGCAATGGTGATTGGAGTTGGATGAATTTTTTGGATTTAATTTATGATTAATTTATGCTAATTTTTATGTAATAAATCACATAGAAATCATTTTGTATTAATTGAAGATGATTTTCAAGTGTTTGAGTTATCAAGTGTTATATTACCATAAAGATATACATCATATCATGGGTATATTGATGAAGATATAAACATAATCTTGTCTAGCGGAATGAACATGAGATTATTATATGAAATTTACATAATTCACAAATTCATTTATTTGTTATTTATATTAAGATTTCATTATAGCCGACAAATTGAGGATGAATTTTTAACTAACTACTAAAATGAGAAATAAATATTATAACATAATTTCTAGAATTACACTAGTGTCAACAGATAAATAATGAAAAAAATATTATAAGATTGGTGGAATATTCCCACATGAAAATTTTTATTGAAGAAATGATTAAGGGATCACATTATAACATTATGTTATGATAATTATCAAAAATATATATGGATTTTTATTCAATAAATTGAATTGATTCATGAATATTTTCAATGCATGAATAAGGGGATTATTATAATATAGAGAATGTGTGTTCATTAAGACAAAGAAAAAGAGTGGGAAACCATATCTTAAAGCATAGGATTACATGAGATAAATTAACATACATGAAAATGAGAAAATAATTATTTTAGGAAAATAATTATATCATTAAATAATTATCTATGAAGAAATCAAGGTTTCCTATACAATGTTTATTGTACAATATTGGTGACTGGATATCTTGAATAGGTGATCACAAGTTATTTTTATATTCCTGATGGTTTGAAGAGTAATTTAATAAATAGATATATAATAAACCTAGATTCTCAACTGATATCAGTCAAAATATTTATATTATATTGTAAAGAGCAGGATATTGTAACCCCAATATGATTATGTGTTTATGATGGGAAACACGAGGCTATAGAATGTTACTCTAACAACCTAACTTCATCAATGGTTCATTTTTAGTGGAAAATCTCTGGTTCAAGATAGAAACTAGATATATAAAAGAGTAAGGACCTATAATTAGTTATAAACATTTAAATATTTATTGTGTCGGGTCTATTTATCCTTTATAATTATTTACAGTAATCATGAATTACTTTCTTGAGTGGATCATGACTAAATTAGTAGTAGATATTTGATTAATGTTACTGAAATGTGTGTTTAGTTGCAGTTGTTTTCAATAGGTAAATATGTTTTTAGTTGATTTTGAGAGAATATTTTACTATTTTTGTGTAGGAAACATTCCTTATAGAGGTTGTAGAAGTTTGTATATTAGTTTCAAGAAACATATTTTATGGAATTAAAAATGTTTACATACATATTCAAATAATTTTATGCCATTATTCACATTCCAAACATCATGTGGTAAATAATTTTTAAATCCATTTTTTAATGATTTTATAAAAAGTGAAAATTGTAAAAAAGGGAGAATCATAATGTGGTAGAAGTCTAAGATCAAGTAAATGGAATATGTTTCAGATGGGGGTATCAAATAGACTATTTAGGTGAATTTGAATAATTTGATCGAATAAAAAAAATATGATTATATGATCAAGAATCATGTTAACATATGATGATTCAAAAATGATGTCTTAATTATATAATGTATTAAGTTATATCCATGAAAAGATTTAGTTATATTGTTATGATGCCAAAAGCACAGATAGGGAAGTTGGATATGTTTTTATCGATCAACAGAAACTTATAAAGCTAAATCACACAGAGAATGGGAGATTATAACATTCACTTGATAGAGGATTGGTTTTTTATACATATCATGTATAAATATATAAATATATAATGGTTGATGAATATTCATTAGATAAAAATTTTAAAGAAAAAATATATATAGATTTGTGATGTCATAAGATGATGATATGTGAAAGTTCTTAAAGTAGAAAAGTGTATAAATTTTTTGAGATGAAGTTGATTTTCATCAGATATAAAAATTTCATATTGAGATATATGATGTTATCAGAAGGAAAATTATTTTTAAAAACGTTTCATAAAAAGATCACTAGTTAGAGAATAGAATGATTACCCACCATAAAAATATTTTAGATTTTATCAGAAAAATATTTGGTGAGCTCATGAAATATTGGTTTCCTTACAAAGTGAAACTAAACGAAGGTCCATAGAATGATGAATAGTTTTGAGTTAATACTCTTCTTAATTATGTAGGTGTATACTAATATATAAATTCATAATGATAAAAATAGATAGATATACCCAGTACAGAGGAGTTCTAAAGGGATTTACAAAATCAATGAAATTAATTAACAATGATGATACTAAAATGATTATTCTATATTTTTTCTCTTTCCAAGGATAAATTGGTTTTAAAATTTTACAAACTATTGAGCTTAAAAATTTAAAATAAAGGGAATGGTTTGAAGATACTTGTCTTTTTTTTGATAACATTCTTTAATATTTGAAGAGTTTACAATGAAATTTAATTGGGTGAGAAGTCTAAAATTTTATTTTGATGAGAAGGAAAATAAATTTGAGTTACCACCCAAACATATGGAATTTCACCTATATAATATGGTTAAACATTATGAATAAAGAAGTGGGAAAATAATCTTTTATGATTGAATATAATTCCTGATGTTTTTATTCCCTGAGAATCCAACTATGGTTCTTAACTAGTAGAAGAAGTGTGCAATCAAACAAAGCATGAATTGTAGGAGTTTTCGGTTGGATTACAAATCATTATTACGTGATTAAATGGGAAAAGTTTCATTGGATGTATAATAAGATAAACCATACCAATATAGATTCATTAGATAGAGAAGTATCAGATAGAGTCATTATATTAAGTTACATTGAACAAAGAATTCTATATTGAAGTATAATGTGTTGAGAAGAGTTAGACCGAGACCCATATGATAGAGACCCATCAGATAGACGGTATTATAACCAAATCTGTTCAGATATACATTTATAAGGATTTTTTAAAAAAATTTCTAAAATGTAGAGATTGAGCATATCCAATTCATCCTATGATGAGGAAAATGATTCATCTCCACCATGCTCTTAATAGAGTTTCTGACGATTTTGAAAAATGTATGAAGGGTAAGGTGATATAACTTGATTGTAGTGAAAGAGAATATCTTTATATAGTGGATTGAAAAAAATAGAATACAGATCGTGTAAGAGGGATATACAAAGTCAATAAAAAGTATTTTTGTCTTGGGTTTTATCCAGCATTGATGAATGTGGATACAATTATGACAGTTGGGTGGTATAACCAACTAGGGTAGAATAAATGAATGTTGGGGAAGAAATTGGGTTATCTAGAGAAATGATTATAGGGGGTATAACCATTTTCTACATAGTATTTTATAATACATAAATAGGTTAGTAAAATATTCTTAGTTGGGGGGGGATATCCAATACTGAATGGAGTAGGTATTTGTACCGAACCTTTCTAATATCATGCGCTAATATAACTTTTTTTCCAATAAACGGTGAGGTTGATATTTATATATGAGTGGATCATGACTCTAACAAGTTTCATAATTTATGAATGGTTTACTTACTAATATACGAATCTTTTCTTTGAAATAAAACATGATACAATTGTCACTCCATCCCCCTCTTAGAGATCCTATAATGATCGAGGAACCATTACATAAAAGTGAAAATTTTATAATAGATTAGAACCAATAATTTATCTAGCCTCTTAGTGTTACATCCATTAATAGGGAATATCACATGGGAACAGTTTCCTTAACTGGTGAAAAATACTATAGTAGTGGTATCAAAAAACATTATACTGAGGGACAAAAGATATGTATTCTTTATGTTTTTGCATCCATGAAATCTATTTCCATGGAATGTTGGAATACCATTATTTTTTATAGAAATATTATTCTTTATCTATTATGTTTCTATTATTTAATCTTATATCAGAAATCTAATTTTTTTTATACAACATTATTTTCCCTTATATGTGGTGATGAACCATTAATAGGGGGGGTGAATGTATGATACTATTTTTATAATTTCTTATTAAAAATTAACCAATATGTCTGGTTAAAGCCTTGATCCACTATGACATAAATTTCATTGAAAACCATTTTCAATAAATAACCATGTTTTCCAAATCCAGGATCTTCAAAATTGTTTGTTTCAATGTATTGAGACCATATTAGGGGTAAAATAATCAATTAATCCTTATATATGATGTAAGAGAAATTCAATAGTGGTTCCATTGAATTTCTTGTTTGGTTTTCCCCTATTCCTGAGCAAGTTTTAGATTTAGGGTTCAACGATTCCTCGATAAAACAAATATGTCCTATAAAATTAATTTTTTATTCTAAGTGCATGTGATTATGGTGAAATAATTATATGTCACAAATTGGATAATCAATGAGGAATCTAAGGACCCATTTGGATCCAAAGTGGGAGTTTACCCTATGATCTATGTTGTTTTCGTTCAAACTAGATCATTGGCTATTTTCCATAAATGATGTATTAATTAACTAATTACATTGTGGTAATTAATTAGTTAGTTAATTGATTTATTATGGAAAGAACTATAATTCTTCTATTTATAAATGTATTATTTTTCTCTCTAGGTTTAGATGATTATCGTCCATATAAATTCAAGAGAGAGGGAAAGGGTTTAAAGATAGGTTGGAAATTGGTGGGGAAGACATTTGTTCATAAGAATATGCCTAAATTATTAGAAACATTAATGAAGTGATCAAGGTTGTAATGATGAATTTAATATATTATACATTGTTTCTTGAGTTAGGGATTTTTTATTATTGGTTTTTTCTATCTTCAGGGATTCTCGATCAAAACTTTTTGGTCAACATTTCCTTTGTAATTTGTTAATGGCCCCATCAAGTTATAAATTTCTTATTGACCTATATTATGATTTTTTTAATTTCATCTCTTTAGTTTTTAAACCTAAGATTTATGGGAAGGTCCACAGTTAAAATTGGATATAATGGCTTTTTATATGGTTTCTCCAACCATTCACTATGTATCAATCATCTCCCTTTGGTTAAGATAGTGATTTTACATTATTTGTTTATATCTGAGCCATAATCTAATAATTGGACTATGTTTTCTTGTTGGATTCAATGAAAAGGATTTAAGTTAGTAAAAAAGACATTGGGAAATGTCAGATCATGAAGTTAGTGAAGAAAATATTCATTCCCAAGCTATTTTATTGGTGGAAACATGATCACTCATGGTGTTGATGTGTTTTTATTTTGGAAATTGATGGTAGAGATAAATGTATGACATGATTATATCCATGAATGTGGCCTTAAAAATATATGATAAGGGATGAAGGTGAAATCAGAGAATAAAAAATGATTTATAGGTAAGCAGATGAATTTTATAGTAAACCCTGACTATATGATGTGTAGTTCATAAGAGCACACACCATGCATATTGGTTTTTGAAATGAATACATACTTATAAATTGTCCTTGAAATCTATATAGTGTGATAATACAAGGAAAATCTACTTCTTAGGGGTTATATTAAATGAACCATATAGAAAATGTCATTTACTCAATAAATTCCTTGATACTTGTTATCACATTTCTCATGACTCAGATTTGTTCTTGTGAATATCCCATTCTATGTTTCTTCTATGTATAATTAAATTATTTCAATTTTTATTTTTAGATATTATATTAAAGGTTATTTGAGTATGTAAATAATTCTCTATCTTTAGATAGCTACCAATTAGATTCATAAGTGATATTTAGAGTTATATTAGGGTATATACTCCCTTAGTAGTATAGTTATTTCAAGTCATGGGTCCCCCATTTTATTTATATAAATAGGTTCAGTACTCCACCATACACACATGAGGTTTGTTTCTTCTATCTACAGATTTTTCACTCCCTCATCTAAGTGCTCAAGGGGGTGTGGGTCCTCTAGCTGGTTCTGAACTCCCTTCACTATTGCATAACCATCAGTGAGTGGTAGGTCCCCCACCACCATTCTAGAGAGGTTATATAGATTTGTAGAATATGTATTTTGGGTATTATATTTATGATACAATATTGATGGGCCATAGGGTATGATATTCCCTCAACTAATTATAATTATTTAGTGGTGATTATGATCTCCTTCGCAGATTATAATTGCAATGTAGTAGGTGGAAAAGTTGGGTAATTTGGGATTATTTGAGACTTGTAAATCCTATTTCTCAATTTGGTGGACATCAAGAGACGTCTTATAACTAGTTTTCAGATTTGTTATTAATATACTTTTTTTACTCTAGGTTGGCATAGTGTCTCAGGAAATTGTAGCTCTTATGGGTTGGATATGTATGGTTTGAACTTCCATGTATTTCATTGAGGCACTAGTGATTGAGAATATTTGGTTTTATTCTTACTTATTTTTCATCCTAATAGTATTTCATCTTTGAAACATTAATTCAAAAAAGAGGTTTTCCCCAATGTCCTTCTATTAGTAACCAATCGTTCTAAAAGTAGAGATAAGTTTTTTAGTTGTATTTTTATCAGGTTTTGGGGGAATCATTTTGGGTATGGTTATACTCACCCCTATATTTACCATGTTCCCACAAATGTTGTGTCTTTGAATATGAAACACATGTTTAAATATGATCTGGGTAGACAAGGAGTTTCTGTATCTTGTTCCGGGTTAAAGCATGGTGATGATTGGTGATGCATTATATAGTCGGGTAATTCGTGATGGGGGTAGTGATTTCTATAACTGCACTATAGTCTATGAGTACTTATAGTGTAGAGGTGATTACTAGTGATTTGTGTTTCATTGATTTTCATATGTATTATTTCCTTTTATTCTCTATGTGACCTGTACTTATTCATGTTCTATCATTCAGTCAATACATTTAGTTTTGTTTATTTTATTACACATATATCATACTAATATTTATATTACCTTTGGTCATGTCATATTGAAATAAAAAGAAATAAATAAAAGGTATAAATTAGTTTTTTCAAGGTTCACCCACAATGTTGGTGACTACACCTTGATGGGTTTGGGTTGGGAATGAGTCATATATTTAATCGCTAATCATTAATTTTTTAAGACGGGGGAAGCATAAATCCTTAACTCTTATAAATCCATCTCATTATATATTTTTATCTCTTGATAGTTTTTTATACTAGATATCTTTTGTTATAAATGGTTAAAAAATACATTATTAAAACATTTAGGTGATTAAATACTCATTAATTATCTTATTCTCAGGACATTAAATATTTTTAATCTTCTCACACTACTACTCTAAATGATCATTTATTCCAAGAATTTTTTGGAGGGGCAATATGAAACCAGTATTACTAAATCTCCCACAATATATTTCAAATTTTTTTCACAAATATTAAAAAGACTACATGACATAATAATCAATATATCAATAGATGTATCATTTAAATATTAGTATAATATGAATTTGAAAAATAATCCTTTAATTGAGATAGTGTATTTCTCTATTGAAAAGTGGTAAAAATGATTCCTAATAAAAATTCAACTTTTGATCTTCAATAACTATTTCAAATAATTTATTTTAAATCCTACATTTGTAACATTGAGATCCTCTAAATAATATCAGTTGTTTTTAATCAAATATTGGTCTTATCATTTTTCATTGAAACTACCAAAGAACCTATATATATATTCCACATATACATGAATAATAATAGGTAATTTTGGTGAAATAGTTCTACATTCAAGGAAATATATTATTATTCAAATGCATGGATAATACATTATAGAATGTGGAATATTCTATTATGATGAAATCTAATTCATCATATTATACTAGTGTTATATGATTTTCATGCAAATTACTATTGTGATGAATAATAATCATCGAAGGATCACTCTATCATATACTTTATATTGCGATTGGAGATAATATTTTTAACATTTTATTTTATTTTTCAATGTAAATAAACTAAAAAAATTATATAAAACTTGATAAATTAATAAATATATGATATTTTGGATAATTGTTGAATATAATTTTAAATTAATTAAATCCCAATGTCACATTGTTTTATTTATTTTTATATTTTTTTAAAAAAAATTTATAATGAATTTATGTTTTTATTGATTATTATGATAATGAAATACCTTTATATATGGGATAAACCAGACATTAGTCTTAATTTAATGTGTAAAATTCATACAATTTATTAATGAGAAAAGATAAAACATTAGGAAAAGGGAAAAAATAATACAGGTAAGTTATGATTAAAAATGGTTCCCATATTATTTGTAAGAGTAACTCTAATAATGTCATTCCCTGAAAATGATAAAGGAAACTGACATGTGAAATTCACCACTCAAACACATAAGAGTCATTTACTCTAATGAAAGTGTTATTCAGAGATAAAAATTAACATTTATGAATTTTAATATGTAAGAGTACCTAGGATGATATGTAAAGGTATCATTATGGCCTAAGGGATATGTAAAAGTACTTTCCTTTATGACAATGGAAGAACAAACAATATGTAAAGGTACTCCATGAAATTCATAGCATGTAAATTTCAATGTGGAAGACCCCTATATATGGATAAGATTATACATAAAAGTTATTAGTATAATAACAAATACATTTTTGTTCATTAAATTTCTATTGATTTTAATTTTGGCCAAGATGATGATATATAAGATAAATTTTTATAGGCCAGGGATACATCAAAGTACCTTCATTAATTCAAATATAATATGTAAAAATAATTTAATTTTTTATAGCGATGAAATATTGATATGAACAATTTATATCCAAGAACAAGTGATATATAAATAAAAATTACTTTTCTATCGACATAAACACATGATGAATAAAAGTATATTTATAGATTCATGTTGGTACATACGTGACATGTAATTTTCCACCGAAGAAGGGATTGACCTAGAAGTATTAAATATAAAATACAACATTCATTATTTCACCTCAAATTGGGAAATTCCGAATCATGCTCGACGCATCTTTCATCTAATAATCAAGGATGTATGAGATAATAGTAAATCTATGAATCACACACCTTATAAGCTTCATTAAGATTTTACATAATAAATAATCCACACCCATTATCTAGTATATGTTAGAGAAATCCAAGGAAGAAGGGGGATACTTACATCGAGTTTCAAGAGGATGAATAAGGTTCCTCAATGACTATAAATAGTATCTCCTCGAAACATTAAATCATTAGTGGGCTAGGTAATTCATTATTTATGGGAATAAAATAATATTTGTAATTTAGCTATTTTATTATTAATTCGCTATTTTATTTTCTTTGTGTTTTTTTGTTCTCCTCTAATGTCTAATTTATTTATGTTTCTCAATAATTATATTATATCCATGACCACTTAATTCATGATTATTGATATTTTAAAACTCATGGGTTGTGACTACACGGAATCATATCAATATTCTATATTTTTTGAAATTAAGTCCTAAACCATTTATCTGATTTTGATGGGGGGTAGTAGTAGTATTACATATAATAAGTGATTTTCACTCTATATTAAATCACCATTTTAGTATTCTTTAAAATCTATGTTTTTTCATTATTTGAATTTGGAAAATTCGTAGGAATATTTTCTGAGCCAAGAAATAAAAAAGATAAAAACTCTATGGCCCAATTAGTCTACTATTGATATTTAAAAAATATTAAATATATTAATATCATAGATGCATAGTTTTCCTAAAATAGAATAATATATCCATAATTTGTTTTAGATAGGAAATATGATACTTCCACCAAGCTCATAGTAAGGGTTTTAACCTAGGTGATACATAACCATCATGTTCACTGGAAGTTTAGTTAAAAAGTATTCATGGGTGGAATTGTAAATTAATTAATTTTATTCACCTATCCCAAATTTCTATAATTGAGGCCAGTTATGGTAAGATCCTAGGGATAAAAGCATATCCCTATATATTGATAGGAGAGCAAGGAGTATCATTGGAGGATGGTGAGATCATATTTCATTGATCAATGTACTACATGGATCTCCAATGATGAATGAATTTGGGAATCTATCCAATGATGAAAAGATGATTTTTATTTTCATCAATGATTATTCCAAAATAATGGTAGGATGTAATTTTGTAGATTTATCACCATTTTGTTTTTCCAAAAGGAAATTAGATCAATTATACCAGCATTTTTATTTTTTGATCATATATATATTAGGGGTATGGATTTTATCTTCAAAGAAATAGGATTTTTTTGCTTCATTTCTTATAACAATATTTACATAAATTATAAAAAACATATTGAGGAAAAAGAACAGTGAATGAGGTTCATTCCTTCATAATTGTTTTATGGTTTTCTCTCCTCATTATTTGTGTGTTAATAATTAGTATTTGATTATATTGGCAGTTCGAAAATGCATGATGGATGATCAATGTGCAATTGAACCTTGGTGCAATGTATCATCCTCATGGGATGAATATAGAGATTTATGGTACACTTATGGTGTGTGTTGATGGAAATAGATCTATGATCAGTTTAGATATCCTAGAATACATATTTAACATCTCGCTATGGTAGTGCATGGGAGATGCTTTCCTGGTTAGATTGGATGGCCAAAATCCGGCCATCGATGACTACAAGGCTCATTCGGACATATATATGATATTTATAGAGAGATTAGAGATAGTTTGAGTGGTGTTAGTGGTGTAGGATAATATGTACAAGGAAGCGAATTTTCATTAAAATACATGATTATATAGAATTTAGTCCTAAGAGAACATGTCATTTAGGGGATCTGGAAATATTAGCCAGGGTTTTAGATAATATAATGATCACAAATATGTGAATTGTTTTATATACCTTGTGAAAAGTGTCACAAATTGTGTGTTAAGGGGAATAAAGATCAATATGTACCCCTAGGTGTACGACTATATACATTACCGAGGACACAAGATGGAACATGTGAATAATCATGTATACAACCATCAACATAGGCTGGGACATGGGCACGTCCATTTTCACAAGATCATACATGTGTATGACCATGTACATTGGAATGTACAAGAGTATGTCTAGGAGTACATGGGAGTGGTTTGGTGACACAAGGAATGACATGTCTAGGTCATACATTCATGTGAATTTTTGGGTACCACCTAAATGTTGTGTACTTTTTATACAGAAATGTGAGACCATTTCTCTCTTCAGTGTAGATAAACATCAGTTGGGTATGATTATTTTTTGGTGAGTTACCTCTCTCTCAGACTAGTGTGGTTGAGGTTTTTTTTATTTTTTGGAGAGGTTAGTCTTAGTCTTTCCCCAAGTGGGTTTATTATGGAATCTAGTCACAAGTATTAGACATCAGATGCTTTATAAAACTAGATCAATTATCCCTATTAAAGGCCCAATGTAATCAAAATTCCCTTCACACTCCCTAGGTAGGGTTTTAGGAATTATTGTGACTAACACTACATGGGTGATGATCCATTATCTTGGAGGTCAAATACTATACAGTTATGTATCCCCTATGTAGCATCAGTGAAATCCACAATTTGTGTATAAATATATATTCATTCTGATGAAGTAGTTTGATTGATTGTATATCTAGGACGATTCCCCTATGTTTCCTTCATGCTTTTGCATGGATCTACCCAAAGATCATGACCTATCTAATGATAGACAATAATCTAATGAGTCCAGAATAACATTCTCTTGAAGACTCTTGTGAAATCCTAGGCCTGATATGTTTTTGTAAACCTAACATGAGATTTAGTGTCTATCATGAGTATATCTGTGTTATTCTTGTTTATTGTTATGTCTCATATCATTATTAACATGCCTTTTTGATGATGTGACAACTACTCTAAAAGATTTATGGTTGCTGATTTTGGAGTTTCTTATTGGGTATTTTTATACTCACCCCAATATGAGATCTACTAGTATATGTCCCATCTTATGTGGATGATAGATCTTTTATGGATTATTGGGTGGGTCAAGATATTGTGGATCATAGTTTGGGAAAGACAGGCTGAGGTGTATAATAAATATTCATTTAACAAAAGATACCTATTTCTATATAGGTAAAACATTATTACAATTTCTTTTGGTCATGTAATTGGCCACTTTTATTACTTTACAATACTTATGTCATACTTTGATGTGGGTTAGATTAATTTCATGCATTTATAGTATACTTTTTTTTCTTTCTCATCATTATATGAGCTTAGAGATGTGTGTGTGTGTGTGTGTGTTCATGTACTTCAGGATAATGCCTCTCATATGTGTGATATTATAACTCAACAATTGTATCAAGCCCCTGGATAATTAGAAGAATTCTTGGGGTAGTCAAACATAAATCATTGTTGACCAAGAGGCCTATGGTGGGTCTGTGAATAACATAGTGGAATCAGAGGTGTTTCATCGTAGGAAACATTGTTGGGGTTTTTTTCTGGATGTGAGGATTTGGTTCTGTATTTATGGAAACAATATTAATGTTTTTCAAGATGAAATTTAAGGCCAGGGTGTCAAATGTTTGGGTAGCAGTCAATATATCCATTCAAGAGGATTCTGATAACTTCCTTGTAGACATGGTACATGTAGGGACTAGTCATACAGAAAAGAATTGGTACATGAATCATATTGGAATGTTTTTTCCATATATGTTTTGATTCATCTCCCTAGATTTAATATTTTAATCCGGAAATATTAATTATTTTATAGATGAATACCTAATGATGATTATATAGGATTATGATATAGTGTCATGATAGTTACCCATACATAAATGATGCCTCAGTTCAGGGACTCTTCCTTGAGAGGTTTCCTCAATATGGGAACAGGGTAGTGCAACCACCTATTGAGCATCACTTGTCCGTTCATGGATCCATTAAATTATTGATGCCATTATTGGAATTTGATGGCTCTATTTGGTCTCAGAAATGATTTGAATAATCTTAGTGCATTATGTGAGTTCTAGTTTATGGACCAATTATGATACATGGTGATCGAGACCCTTAATCATCGAATGATTTTCTCAAGTTGGTGGTCCAGGTAATCCATCAATTGTGGACCTTGACCCATCAAATGGATTTATTGATGACCCATCTTATTTGTGATTTATAGTTGGTCTTTACAATAATGAGTGATGAAACTATAGTGTTGAGTGTTCTTTGTGAGTTTTAAGGATAGATAGTCAACATGTTTCATGGTGATCTAGATCACATTCTTAGGTGGTGGAGGAATAACACAAGCCTATGGTGTGAATGTCCCACTATGATAGGGACCCACCTTGATGGTGATCATAACATTGGTACTAATCTATGGTGACTTAGGGAGGTAGTGGATCCATGTGGTTGGGATGTATTGACATGAATTTGGACACATAATAATGGGTTAAGTTCCCCTATTGAATTATTTTATTGTGATGAAATAAAATTTTTCTTGGGTGACTCAGTTCTAACCAAAGTGGATAGTTTCAAGGTATGGTGGATGAGTTCCCTTGAGTTTTATGTTTGAGTTAATTAAGATGCGATAAGATATCATATAATGTCTTCGTTGAGGTGACCATTTTATCAAGGGATATGATATATTTTGTTGATAGAGGCTATTGAAATAGAGGTTTTGAGTATGGATTTAGGTATGAAAACATTATTCTCTTCTCGAACTATAGTTTTAGTACTCAATCTCAATAAATATTTCCCTAAACAAGAACTTTCTTGAGGACCTAGAAAATCCATTGCATACTTTTAAATTGAACAATTTGTTATAGTATCCTATAGAGAGGATTGAATATTTAATTCTTTTAATGATAGTGCGACCTAAGTCAAGGTGGGAGATGGAGCCTCACATGGACTCATTACATAGTGTAAGTGAGACCCTATGATGTTAACCTTAGTGTGGACTAGTTATATACTATCCATTCCAAGTTGAATATTACCAGTGTGGGTTGAAATGAATAATTATTATGCGATACAGATGTCATTAATGTGTATGAATGAATCCCAAGCAACATTTGATGAGATCTTATTAAAGAAGATACAACTAATTTACTATTAGATGGTTTGTACGATAATTGGATAAGTAGATGACATGAGCTTTCAGTTTCCAATGGCGTTGAAGGATTATGAGGATGTGTTCCCTAAGGATATTTAAGGCTTACTTCCCCATAAAAAGATTTTTTTTAAATTGACTTTAACTAGGGATGGTCTGATATTTGTAATAACATATTCAATAACCCCTTCGAGTTGTGAGATATAAAGTCATAATTGATTGATATATAGAGATAGATATTTGTAAAACACATTGCTTTTTCTTGGGAAGCCTAGTGTTGTTCAACTAGGAGGTGGATGAGAGAATAAGGTTAAACGATTCTTTCCATACCCTGAACCATGTAACTTTCGATGATGAATATGTATCATAAAGAATAGATTAATTCTTTTCCTAGTGGTTAGGGGAATGGTGGTTCCTAGTGTTGAACCGTGGGATAGGTTATCACCGGCTCTAGGTTTTAGAGGAGTGTTAATAGGGTGACTATATAACGATGATATGGTTACATTAAGTTCATAATGACACATTTCATGACCTTTGACACCCCATAAGTGGTTGTGGGGATTTTGAATTAGATTGTTAAACCCTACCTAGAACAGTTCATGATATTATTCTTCATATGTACCCTTCTGTAATCAGTGTTGAAGGTAGAACACAAAATAAACCTGATAATGATTGAGGACATGACACTAAAGCACTAGCTTGATGATAATATCTGGTTGACTTGGTTCTATATTTAGGAGGCCTACTTCCGAGTACATGTCTTCTGAGACAAGGGATTGATAATTTACCCTTTAAATGCTGAATAAATTCTAGCTGGAGTACCATACTAGGGCATGGATGTAGTAGAAGATGATCACAAAATAATTTCCATCCACTATTTTAGAGGGAGGTAAAAAGTTAATTGACTTATTTATAGTTTTACCATGAATAATAAGATGGTTTAGTGCATCTCTAGTCGATGATTATTACTCCTCCACTTCCTCAATGATTCCAGGAGGTACAACATGGAGATATCAATTGTGAGGTATTTATTGACAAAATATCTAGAAGACTTGTTCATGATGTATTTTATGAAGGTGGGGAGAGAAACATCCTTATGAGGATGTAAGATAACAATAGTTACACAATGGGAAGAGGTGTTGAGGAGGTTTCATTCCCTTAACAATACATCCAGTTGTGGTGATGATGTGTTAGAATCTTTGAGAACAAAAATTAGTGACCAAGGATGTTTTAATCTTGTTGTTGTGTTTAAGGTCTTGATGTAAAAACCACCTATAAGCGGAGACCATGGTTCCCAGATATAACAGGAAATGGAATGGTATCATTTTAGTTTTCATATTGGATATTCCAAGATTAGTGTAATATTACTACACAATCCTATTGATCATAGATTGACTCACTATGTGGTACAATTTCTAAATATCTATGATAAAAGATTTATGGAGTGTTTGTGGGTTCCTGTGCATGTAAGATATAGTGCGATCCTGTGGAATTCCCTTGATGATAATTTCATATTTTGATTCTCACTTCAAGTCATGATTAGGGAGATAATTTAGGAAGATATGGGACTCAGTTGTTGTAGATAATATGATTTTTACCCCACACTATTGTGAAGGAAAATAGAACCATTCTTCTTATAGAGAACATACTTTTGGATTTCATGTTATCATTAGGACATATCTCATAAGATCATCTACCATCAGTTGAGTTTTTATATCTTAATAGCTACCACTCTACCATCATTATATCACCATTTGGGCCCTTTTACGGACGAACCTTTAGACCACCAATATATTAGTAAGATCTCATAGATGACAGTTCTTATAGACCTAGAGTTGGTTTCGGGGATGGATTTAAATTGGAGAAACTCATCAAAAGGTAGATGATAAATACCCTATAATTTTAGGAGTTCATTATGGACAAGAAATATCAACCGTGGGGTTTTATGAGGATATCATGTGTTCTGAGGGATCATTCTTGGTCAAGGATTACGAAGTTTTTTATTGTGTGGCATGCAATTTAAACAGTTTGTAATCCATTTTCTAGGTACTATGTTGGGTTAGTGAGGTAAAATACCACTAGACCCTATGACTACATTTTGTCCTTATGTATAATGTTATTTTTTATTTTTTGCAGCTATGGAGACATGTCCATGAATCATTTCATGATATCGACTAGGATGATAAATACATAAAGGGTGGAGTTACAATTTGGAGGAGTTCTTGGAACTTGATATTACTTGATTTCCAGCCATAAAAGACCCTCTATGGACCAATTTTTCCCTTGGGTATATTTTTTTAGAGAAAAAAAACTTTTTGGGGATCTAATGGGAGTGGGAAGCCCTAATTAGATCTCAATATCCTCTCTTTTTTGTAGTCTTTTTTTTCATGATGAAAATCCCTATGGTGGGTTGAATTTAGAATCCATGAATTTTCTATGTAAGAATTTTGATTATTCATTGGAATATTTTCAATGCTAGGTGCAGAGACAACACATGATTTAGTGACCTAATGAACCCAGTAATAAGATTTTAAATATATTAAAAATTTTAAATATATTAATATTAAAGGCATTATTTTTTCATAAAATAGTTTAATGACTCCCAAAAAGAGTCTTTTATTGAAAATATAAGATCACCATTTAGTTTAGAGATTGGTTTTTACCATTGTTGTTACATAAAACTTTTCAAAACTAGATGAATAATTAAAAAGTTATAATTTTAGGAATTGTAAATTAATTAATTTAATCCTCCAGACATATATTTCTCTATTTAAGGCATGTTATGGTGAATCCCAAGGGCATGACACATAACCCTATGGTTTGAGAGGAGATCGTGGATTAGAATTTTTTTATAAAAGGATAACATATCATTGATCAGGGAACCATTGGTATCACCAATGACAATCGAGTTTATGGATATCACCAATGATGACAACATTAAATTATTTTTCATCAAATATTAGTCGAAACTCAAGGAATTTTTTTAATAAATACTATTCCTATTTTTTCTATTCAATGAGGAAAAAGGATAAATAATATTAATAGTTTGATTTTCATATCAGACGTGCACTATAGGTATGCATTTTACCTTTCTAGAAATAAGGATTTTTTATTTTATTGTTTATTCCTATATATTCAGTGATTATATGAAAAAGATCTTAGAAGAAACACAAAAAGATATAGTTTTTTACTATTTTTATTTTTTATGATTTTCTATCTTCATTCTTTTTCAGTTCATCACTGATAATTAATTTCCTCAACAGTTCAACAAATACCTTGTGGATGATCATTTCAAAATTGATATTTAGTGTAATGAATCATCACTATAGTCTTAGGGTTGATATTTAATGGAGCAATTGTGGTGAATGATGATAAAAACTGATCCATGATTAGTATGGAGATTTTGGATTACTGATTTGGTATCTCATTATGGTGTGGCATGGAAGATTCTTCCTTGATCATATTGGACAATTATAATCCAACCATCAATGGTGTCATGGTTCGTCCGGATGCAGATCTGAGATCTATGATGAGATTGGAAGAAGATCATGATATGGTGGTGGTGTGTGTGACCACATAGAAGGAACTGATTGTTCTATAAAAACATTATATCAAGTAATTTAGTATTAATATAACATACCAATTAGGTTACCTGACTATGGATGATAGGGTTTTAGAAAAGATAAAGAATGCTTGTCGTGAAAAAGTGTCACACACGGTGTGTCCAAAAGCCAATAGCTCAGGTGTAACCCTGGGAAGAACAACAATGTAAACATCTAGGAATATAGTCTTGTAAATGGGAATGGGATAGAGAAAATGCACAACCATGAAGAGTACTATGAACATGGGTTAGTACGAAGGCATGTCCATGTGCACAGGAATGCACACAGGCACAACCAGGAGTAGATGACGACATGTTTGTGACATATGGATGGAAAATGCCTAGTCCAACATTCTTGGGAAACACTGTATACCCCATTAACATTTAGTGTACTTATTCTAGGAAAATTTGAGGCCTTTTTTCTCTTTAAAAGACATGAGATTCAATTTGGAACATTTCATTTTTATTATTGGTTTGGTGCGCTCACTCTCTATCAGAATAGTGTGGATGAGTTCCCCTATTTTATTAGTGATTTTAGTATCAGTCATCTCCCATGATGGTTTTTATGAAATCTAGAAATCATTATTGAGTTTTAGATCCCTATATGGATTGTAGTAGGTATCTCACCATGTGGTCCGAAGTGATCCTCATTCCTTTTGTGTACCCAATTTTACATTTTTGGAATAACTAAAACCAAAAATACACATGTGAAAATTCCCTATATAGAAGTTTATATATAGTATGTTTATGAAACAACCATGATCCCTAGTTGTAATACCCTATATTTTTATTTATTTCCCTTTGTTTCCGATGAACTAGTTTGATCAAGTGTATATCTCAAACAAGTCCTCTTAATTTACATTTTTCTTCTCCATATATAGACCCAATGAGCATGGCCTCTTTGATGGGATCCCTCAGTATAGTGATTCCATATGAGCATAATCACTCATTAGAGTTTCATTAATTGTAACATTAGTTATGGAGTGAGTTCTCCTAGATTAGAAATCTCTTGATTCATCTAGATGAATCCTAGGATGGATTTATTATTGTGACCATAACATGAGATTTAGTGTCTATCAAGAGTATATCTAGGTTATTATTGTTTATCATTATGTAACATATCGTGACTAAAATACCTATGTGGTGATGAAAAGAAAACTCTTAATGTAATATGATTTGTGATTTTTTTGGATTCTTAGGTATTTGTATACTCACTCCTACATACATGTCATATCTTACGTAGATTAAATAAATTTTATATAGTTCTTGGTAGATTGGGAGTAGGTGAAACAATTTTTGGGCTAGATAGTCTATGGTGTATACATGTGTTTCATTTTATAGTTGTCCCCCCTTCTGAGCAGTTCAAAAATTATTACCAGTTTTTTGGGCTTGTATTTGTCACCTTTAATTACATTCTAACCCTTAAATCATACTTTGAGGTGAGATAGTTATTGTGTATATATTTATTATGTCATCTGATGTTTCCATTCTTATCATTGTATGGATGTTGAGTGATGCATGTGTACAATAAATTTTGGATAATCCCTTCTAGATGTGTTATATTCTTAATCAGTACTATTTTTCTTCCCCTATCCTATTAAAGGCTGGGATGGGGTAGCTACAGTCATCTCATCACTAGTCTGGTGGGCAATAGTGGGTTGGTTCATGACACATTATTTTATAATTTTTATGTTAAAAGTATTACACCAATTTATTCAATCACTATACTAGTGGAGGTTAGTAAATTGAGATGTTTAATGGTGTTTCATCTTTTCCATTCATTTGATTAGGTTAACATCTTTGGTTGAGGAGTGTTATTGACCAATCTAAAATGTGAAAAAATTAGTTACAAACATGGTTGAGGGTCCTTGATTAAATAATTATTCTCATACATGGATAAAGTGAAAGATAAGTAGATGAATGTAATTGAATTTTCTAGTTGGATCATTTCATTTAGAACCATATTAAATAATTATAAAACTCATTGAAATTAAACTAAGTATTGTCTAACAATCCTACCAACTTATTTTTAATATTATCTTCTTTTGTCTTAATTTCATAAAATCATGAACTAAACATCCATATTTCTTATTATGATTATAATTTGGAAAATAATAAAATAAACATAAGTTTTATGAGAGTGAGGGTATGGCTCGAATATTTGAGATAAAATACCATCGCCAAATTTCTTATCTTCTCTCATTGGGTGTTTTAAAACCACTATTTAGTGAACTAGATATTTTGAAATGATTTAATAACCTTTAATGTGGCTTTATCCTTGTAATGTGACTATTATCATATCTCTAGAACCATCACAATCCATATCATGAATCTATTTCAATTCCTCACTATTACTGTGTTGCATGGTTTTTCTCCATGACACATACCCCTCTTCTAAAATCTTCTATTGTCAAAGGATCTCAAAGTTCAACCATAACATTTAATTAATTAAATAATGGAAGTATAATTATCTTATTTTTCATTATTACATTCTAATCTTAATATTTAATTTTATTTTCACAAAAATTCTATTAAGAATTTTTCTTGAAAAAAATATCAATTCATCAATTAAAAATATTTATCAAACATATATATTAATATTGTTTTTCATTATTAATATACAATTAAGATAATTTGATCTAGGATAATTTATTCATAGCATCAAAAATATAGATTCATTTCATCTATAACATAAATTTACTTTAAAAAAACTTCTATAATGCCTAAATTAATATTCTATGGGCCTCGATTAATTTTTTGTTTTTAGGATTCCTCAAAAATATTCTGAAAATGTGCACATATAATCATATGTGGGTACCTTTGACTCATACATGATGTTAAAAAATCTTTGGTTCAAAATAAAGGAGAAGTCCCACAATTTATTTAATAACTCACAAATTATGGAAAAAATCGTGATTAATTATATAGAGAAACAATTTCTTCTTACATTTTCTTGGCTATATTAATTTTTATAAATATGAAAATTAGAATTGAATTCCAATCACTTGAAATCATCTATAAACAAGATCAACCACTAAAATCATCTTAAAAATATTTTATACACATTAAAATCATTCCCTTTACCTTATAATGATCCTAACACTTAGATGAAAACAAATTCCAAAATTCTTCAACAATTCTGTGTGTTCTTCTATCCCCCAATTTCCATTTTTAATGAATTTGAGAACTCACAAAAAATTTCATCAAATCACATCATTTTTTGAAGGGAAATTTCGCAAAAGAAGATTCAAGATAATGAAACGTTTTTTGAGAGAGTTCCATCCCTCTATGATAATAAATTTAGTTTTTGTGATATTGAATCCCTCTCCTAAATAAACTCACTCATTTCTACACCATTGTTTTCCAAGAAAAACTATTTGGGATTCAAAATAATAATTCACTAGAGTTGGTTTATTGTTTTCCACATTGAAAATGGAATCCAAAGGAATGTGGGGAATTCCAAATATCATCATGTCAAGTCATCAAATATATCCTTAGTCACATGTTTCATGAAAATATCAAATATTTGACCTCTTAAAGGAATACTATAAGGTCATGTATTATTATAATCCCTCCCTTTTTACTTTTCCATGTGTCATAGGAATTCTAGAGGCGATTTATGGCCATTTTCTACCATGGTGTGTGTTATTGGATTCACAAAGACAAATGTAATAACATAAAAAGAAATTTTGATGGGTGTTTCTATTTAGATACCCTTCTAATACAAATATAATTCTTGTAAATAAACAATGGTGTGAGTGGTGATGGATATTTTGGAATTGGGTTTTAATAATATCATTGTGTAGTGTTAATATATGAAAAATAAATGGATATTCCACACAATATTTTGGTCATTTTTGGTTGGAGATCCTTCTATTAAAAATGAGGATATATAAAACATATTGGGAGGCTATTTTGGGGAAGGACAATTATTCGTGGTTCCAGGTGGGCCCTTATATCTGAAACAAGAAGTGTAAAGGGCACTACACCATAGTGTTAGGTGTAGTGGTTCAAAATTCATTTTCTATAAAACAAAATTATGAAATATGTGGTGATAGTTTAAATTAAAAGATCAATTTTTTAATGGCATGTGATTCTTGGTGGTTTTAGAAACATAACATTTCTATCCCATTGAACAATTTTCTAAAATTATCCTTTAACCTTAATAACCCTCTTAATCCCACACCTCGTTCTACCCATGCCCCTTGAGTGATGAAAACGACATTAATTGGGATCAAAGAACATTAATGAAGGTAATATTCTATTATTATCCAATTATCTTCATTCGCCTAGATTTCAATTATTTTAGAGTTGAGTTTTAAGAAGGATGATGGTTTCTCTATTTGAATTGTCTATAGAGAATCATCATTAAATTTTACTAGCAATTTATCCATTTTCATCAACTATTTTTTATAAAATGACGAACTTCTAATTAAAGAATGGGGTTTTATTACTTCTCCTTTTTTAAGTAAAATTGTGAATTTATCATCCATTATATCATTTGGTAAGGGTTTTATTAACCTTCATAATGTTTAAAAATAAAATAATTAATGAACATGTTTTAGGTTATAACCATCACAAGTATTTACACCATCTTAGTGGTTTTTCTCATTATTTCCTAGATTGTATGCTGTATTTATTTATTCTATGGTTTTTGATCTTATAAATTGGATAGAGAACATATAATTGGTAATTTTTATGATACTAAATTATAAATAAGAATTTTTAATAAATTATGTTCGGCATGATTATTAATGAATTATGAAGCTACACATGGAGTATGTTCATAGTGGCCCAATATTAACATACATGGATATTACATTATTTTTTATGAATATTTAGAACATTACAAAAATACATTCTGGAGGACCATAATATTTTAGTGTCTTTGGAAACATGGAAAAATATCTTCTATCCTGGTGAGATATCTTCAACATCACCTATCAATATATCTACCTTCAGTACATCAACCAAAATCATTTGTTAATAACCTAGTGAAATAAAACAAAAGAAATTTGTGAGCTAAAATGCTCAGTAAGTGTAAAAAATTTATACATGTAATCATAAACATGATCCTAAGGGTTTGATAATGTGATTATGAAAATTGATGATAATACCATGCATATCAATGATGATAACATAGATCGTGGCATATAGATAGGTAGTTCAAAAGACATGAATCATATTAAATATAGAGAATAATTCATGAAATAAATAGATAAGAATAAAAAATGGAATTATGGAAAAACATAAGAAAACATTATGATTTTCATAATATCCAAGGCATCACTACCAAGACCATCTTAGTGGGAAAATTCCTTTACTAAACTTTGTGAACCCCCTCTGTAGCCTAGTATTACAGAATTGAGTAAACCCTCATTCCAGTCTTGTAATACTAAACAATGTAATACTTCATTCCGGCCCTTTATTATTGAACCACGTAAACCCTCATTCCATCCATGTATTAATGTACTATGTAAACCCTCATTCCAAACTAGTATTTCTGAATCGATTAAACCACTGTTGTAGCCCTATATTACTGAACTGAATAAACCCTTATTCCAACCTTGTATTACTGAACCGAGTAAACCCTCATTCCAGCACTATTTATCTTATAAGATATAAATCATTCCACTATTAAATTGAGGGACATATAGGATCCACCCATACCATAATTATATCATACATACATGTGCCACAAGATCAAAAATAACATATCAAAACCCATGAAATGAAATTGGTTTCATAAACATGTAAACATATCATAACCTATAGAAAGTGACAGATTTTACAATCATTTCATCATAAACATAACTCCTAAAAAGATAAAAGTTTGAAAAATATATATCCCATGAAAGAGAAACAAGTTTCAGTAATATATTACACATTAATAATAAATGGGTTTCATAGTAACCACAAAATTAAAAATAAATCATTCTTAGAAATGAATTGAATGGAACCTTTAGATAATTTCTTTAAAAGTAATGAGTATCATCAATATATGTCATATTATATGGAAACTAATTTTTTAATATAATATAAAAACATATATTGGGGAAAATAACCTTTATTTTTTGAAAAAGGATATTTAATAAATAAAACAATTTTAAAATACTTCCCATAGAATATACATTGAAAAATTATCAAGAATACATGAAGTCCTTTTGAAATCCATTAACCTTAAAAACATTTAAAATAAAATTCAAATCATTTTAAAAATATTTTTCTATTAAAACACATGAAAACATTTAAAGAAGTTTGAAAAAGTTTTAAAAAACATTTCTTTGAAAATACTTTTACAACTATTAAAGAAATATTGATAATGTTTTGGAAGTGATTTTCCTTGAAAACTTATAAAAGAATCTAGAAAATGTTTTGAAACCCATTTCTTCAAAAGAACATTAAGAAATTATAAATGTTACTTGAAAAAATATAGAAAATATTTTCCTATGATATTATATGAAAGGAGTTCAAAAAAATTTCCTTGAAAATTTCATTTAATTTTTTTTCTCAAACATTAACATTTTTATCAATAGAAAAGGGGATATGAAGAAATTATGGCAAGTAAATCCATACATGTCGTATGAGGTCAAAAGTACATTGCTTTTCAATGGTAAAAAGGATATAATAATGAATATTTCATAAGGAAAAAATAATATTCCCTTAAATAGTTTTAAAAACAAAAAAAAGAGTAAAAATTTATTTTAATGATTATATGATAATTCTATAATATTCTTCAAACCCCTTTTTATAAAATGTGGATTTCCGACCGATGAAAGTGTAATGGCAGGCTTTCCTGAAAACACTTTCTTAACTATATTATATTCAAATGAGTACAAAATGGTAACAATAAATTATTATATCATTAAATATCAGAGGATAAGGAAACTAGTGAATATTCTTAAGATATGGATCATAATATTTTATCAAAGTAGTAATAAACAAAAACAAATCTCAAAAGCAATGATATTGTCTCAATCAACTCTTATAAATTAGTATCTTGTGGTTATTGACTATATTTAAGGGACAGTAATTACATTAAGCATATAATATCATTAAAATATTGATATTAATGATATTTCATATAAAATGGATGTATATTCTCCCCAAGAAAGAGTTTAGGTGCATCATAAAACATGAGTATCAATGAAGGGAATAGGGAAAAAATATTTTTACCAATTTGGTAACTTTTAAAACTTAAAACCAATTAAAGAAGGATAAAAATATGGGAATGTTAATACCCATAAATTTAAGTACAATATACATAACAATAAATCATAGGAAGTACATACACTACTCAAATGGAAATAGTGGCGAACATAGCCTGTATCTCACAGAAATTAAAACTGAGATGAAATCTCCTTACCTTGTGTCTTGACTCGCTCTGTACTCATAACATCTTATTTTATAATATAAATAATTTTAATATAATTATTTTTATTAATAATATTCTTATATATATTAACATATAATCTTTTATTATGGATTTATGTTACCCACTTATTAATGATCCTATGTGAAGGGTTCACTTTCTCTAATATCCTCTTTGTAATTCACATGTGTCTTAATTGGTAATATCATTGATCCTAATACAAATATCATAATTTTAGAATGTAAAAAAATGAGATAAATACAATTTATATTTAGTATAAGTATATTATAATAATCTATATCATACAAAAGTATTTAATGAAATACATTATTCTTGGAGATAGTAAGTCGTATGTACGCGTGAACGATGTTTTCTGTTTTTATTATCGTATTGAATGAATGTATATAAACGACATTTATATATATATATATTCATTTATATATATAATTATTAAATTATAATTAAAATATAATATATATAATTTAAGTTAATTAAACCCATCCTTAATAAATTCAATGTGGTGTGTGAACGAATGACATCTCTTTGAGGGGGTGATAGTCCACACCTCCTCAAATGAGATTATCATATTAAAACCAAATAGAATGTAAAAAGTTTTATATTGTAAATGGAATAAATAAAATCAAACGATAAAAATAATATATTACATACATATATATATAATTTCCATCATAATGGCTACCATGATTGGGGGTAAAAGAGAAATGAACAATCATTGTTTTCTGAGGCAGTATATCATTATACACTAAAATAGTACGTTCATCATCCATTAGATGAAGATGTGTGTTAAAATTTAGGTCCTAACATTATCATAAAAACATACTAGTATATATAGTAAACTTATTTTGTCACTAAATAATGGAATAAATAGAGTTGAGGGGTTGAGAAGTTAAATAAATGAAAGGAGCTTGAGAGAAGAAGTTGCCTCTTAATCAGGTAACTTTTTTTGGTCTTTGCCAAAAAGATTCCTTGGAAGGGTTTAAACCCAAAGGGAGGCTTCAAAGTCAAAGAGATTATGGTTAGGAGTCAATTTGGTCAGATATTTCTCTAACTTAAGATGCTTTACTGGTGTGAGTAATGGATAGAGGTGTTGACCTTTTATAGGGGATAAAAAGGACTCACATGAAATGTTTAGAAAACAATTATTTGTGGAAATGTTAATACCTGAATAATTTTTTAAAAATGAACAAAAATAAATAATTATAAGATTTATGGAATAAATATGGAAATATAAATGGTTTTGGAAATTTTTCTAGGTCGTTTGGGCCCTTAATTTTATGGTTTAGTCTCAAATTAAGCTTAATTTGGCCTTAACAGCTTTGAAATTTTTTAATAACTTTTACTAATAATTTTAGTCCTAAATTTACATGGTATCATTAGAATCTAAAAATTAGACTAAATATAATGGTATGTGTCATATTTTTGGAATTCTAATCACCAAAAAAACAAAATTAATATTAGTGCTAATCCCGCAAATGTGACGAAATAATGGTGTTTTAATGTAGAAAAAAATTTCTAAAGATTGTTATTCTTGTATATTTAGTTTCGGAGTGAAATTTATTCTAATTGGTTAAATTGTTTTAATATATGTAATATTAATATAATTTTACCTTAAAACATATTTATAATATCATTTATCATTAATAATTAATTAGACAAAAATGTATTTTTTCTCACTATTCATAAAAAAATAATGTTTCTCAAAAAATTACAAATAATTCTCCCTTGGATAATTTAGGCATGATAAATTGAAAAATTATTTTTATTTAATCCCATTAAATTAATATATGTTTCTATATTTTATTTTATTATTAAAAGCTATTTAATCAAGGAACCAATATTTTTAACATAAAAGGACTTTACCAAAAATATTAATATTCAGTATCACTTTGTTTTATTTAAATAAAACAATTATAATATATATTAGAAAATTGGTTATTATTATTCATATTATTATGTTTAATTTATAGGTTATAATTATAATATTTAAATAAATAAAAATAAATGTTTCCTAGAAACTCAGTGTTAAATACATTGTATGCCAAGTTGGTATTATGTGTAGCGCATGTAAAGTTGGTAATGAGTGTACTGCAAGGGAAGTTGGTATTGGGTGTAGCACAAGACAATTTGGTATTTCATGTGAAATGAGTATTTGACTTAGTTCCTTAATATATATTTATATATGTATAAATATATAAATAACAATTTCTAGTGTCATGCGAAATGAAAAAATAATATCGAAAATATAAATTAATTGAAAAATAATAATTCTAAAATCTTCTGGGTATAAATTTCAACCCCCTTAAAATTAATTTCACCCTCGAAATTAATTTTGGTTATCAATGGTTTAATAATTTAATTTTTCATTCATAGAAACCCACATAGTAAACATGGATACTAAAACTTACCTTAAAAGGTAAATTGGAACCATAATGGTTACCAAAGGCAATATATAACTGGGTTTCCATATAGAAGACCATAGGTTGGGAGTGAATATTAGACATCAAGGAATACAATAAATATTTATAGGGAGTTATTGAGTTCACAAATCACAAACAATTATATGATAAATGGAACGTTGAGGGCATAATATTCATAAATCTGTGATGATTTAAAAGGCCATTATCTCAACAAAAAATATGGAATTTTGAAAATAATTTTTTTGATCATTTTCAGAACATTGATGAATCCATGATAAATTTATATAAAAAAATTTCATTCTTGGGATATTATATTAATTTTTTTTAAAAACCATTACTTCATGGAATGAAGGTCTGTAAATTATCTTTGATGATTAAAGCCCTAAAATATACTTTCAATATATATTATGGACCATAAAGAATAAAATGTCTAACAATTTTTCTCTAAATAACAACATGAATTAATATATAAAAATAGTAATGCTAATATTTCATCATAAATATTTATTCATTTAAAATAAATACAAATTAACCAAGACATCATGTATGCCAGTGGTAGGAATGAAACCCTTATCGTCCTTCAGTCACAGGTTTAAGTCCTGTGGACTTTCCAAACATGATTGGTTGTCACCCAACTTACATGGGGTCCTTTTTTTAAAAACAGAACTAATATAATATCGAAGATGGACATCCTTTAATTAAGATTAATCACTAATTGTCCTTTTAACCATGTTTTTTTACACAAACTCAGTTCCCAAATACTTTATTCAGAGCGGAACTAAAAATTTTCATTAAAAGGTAAACCTTATAAACATTCTCAATGGTGAAAATACAAAACATTATAAAGAGAGTCATGAAATTACCTTAAAATTGATTCATCTTTATAACTCAAATTATTCCTTGGTTGTCACATTCCAATCATGTGAATAACCTCATTATATATTCTCTTGAAACATGATAACAACTTGAATTACCATAAATCCTTTTGGAAAAAATGCATGATTCCTCATTCCAAAGTATATTGGATTTACTCCTAAAATCAGAAAATTTTGTAAGAATAATTAGTGGTAGAATAAACCACCTATAAAATGGTCCTTACATAGTTCAAAGGTAATCAATGTTGTCTTATTTACTTATTCATATCACAAGTATCTTTCTCCAAAAAGAATTTTATTGACATAAAGAACATGTTAAGGGTTAACTTCCGTTAGTAGAAATGTTATCATTCATGAGATAACATTTATATTCCATCATGACCATTAAAAATATTCTTATAAATTCTTAGAATGACATGAACTGAACAATCCATACATCATTCACCATTCTTAAATCTAGAATCCAAATACCTAAATAATTCGATAACTTCATCCATAAACCAATAGACTTTCTACATTATCCTATTACACAATATAACTTTCTTAAAATTTCATCTATAGTCTCTTCATCATCCTCAATGTAGTAATTACTTGCACAAAATTTTTGATTCTCTTGAGGAACATTCCTATTGGGAAGTTGAGTTTTATAATGACCATTTATTCCACACTTAAAGCACTTCACCTTAGATGAAGACATAGGGAGGAAAAATTCCCATCCATTTCACTAACCTACCTCTTCATTTTACCTTATAGTCACTTACATTGTGCCCTTATTTTCTATAGTCAAAACACTTTCTTGTTCAATTGAGACATTCAATTGGATGATTCGTTCCACAATCCTGGCATAATGGAAACAAAATATTCTTTCATCATTGACCTCCATTACTAGAACTCTCATAGAAATCCTTCTTTCTCATTCTTGGTGAGTCTGAGAGTAGGTAAATTTAAATATTGTTAATCATGTTCGGTGATAACTGATTAGGCATGATCAAAAAATATTTCACTATAGTTATCATCCCACTTGACTACTCATTATGAAATCTTACATCAAATTCAACATTAATCTAGTTCCTTGTTTTTTCCACTATTAACTAAAACTAGAAGCATAGTGTGACCATTACATGTTATTTCATTAAACCATATTGTCAAAAAAATAACTACATATATGATGTCGAAATCATGAAACCTTTTATAATCTTTTACACCATGGGTTTATACAAGGATATTCATTGCTATTTTAAATATTAATCCTTCAAGATGGTTCATTAAGTGTTTGTGAATTCCAAAATCATATCTAATGGGAGTGTCAAACTAGGTTTACTGAAGGGTTAGTTGTCATTTACTAGATTACCATGAGTGAAGACTAAAGCATATTTTTGGAGTTGTTACCCAAAGGTACATCTATTCCAGAGCAACATCCACCTGTAGTATCCAGATATTGATTCATTTATTGGAAACCACTCACTCTATCTTTTACCAAAATTCTAGGACATTTTCATAAACCTTATCTAACCTTTATACATATCCATAAGGACATACCTAGAAATACCCTTAGAAACATACCTATAGATATCTATAATTTTTTCTTATCCGATTTTACAATGGTTGACTAAACCTTTCCTTTAATATGAACTTTAGAAACCCAGGCGTAACATATACGGACATTAAAAGATTTTAGATGATTATTCAGTACATGACCAAAATAAATGCTAGAGGACTGTAATAGTTTAGTTTCATTAGAAACCTAGAAAAAAATTCATTCATCCTATTGAGGGATATTCAAAATCTCCCATAATGATCTCCACCATTAGTACATTGACCTAAAACCAATTTTCATAACCTAGAGAATATAAGAATAAGAAAGGGATGAGATCAAATTCTCAGTAAGGGGGGAAATAAAAGCATAAACATGATCATAATTGTATGATAATGTGATCATAAAAATAAACAATCATACCCTACATATCAAATATCATAACAAAGATCATGTCATAAGGATTCTCAGTTCAGATGACACGAATCATATGAAATAGAGAGTATAATCCATGAAATTATAAGCTGGGAATAAACCATGGAATTTTTGCAACACATAAGTATATAATATGATTTACATAGTATCCAATGAGTTACTTCCATGACCATATTAGTTGAAAAAGTATTTTACTGAACCAGGTGAACCCCCATTCCATCCCTGTATTACTGAAATATGTGAACACTCATTCTGGACCTATATTACTGATAAGAGTAAACCCTCATTCCATTCCAATATTACTGAACTGGGTAATCCTTGTATCATCCCTGTATTACTGAACTAATTAAACTCTCATTCCAGCCCTGTATTATTGAATAGATTTAACACTCATTCTATCCCAATATTAATGAACCAGGTAAATCCAAATTCTATCCATGTCTATCTCATAAGTCATAAATCATTTCCCAATTCATTGGATGGAGATATAAGTCCCACACACAATATAATGAAATAATAGATACATGTTCCACAAGACAATAAAGAACATATAATATCCCATGAAATGAAATGGGTTTCATAAACATGTAAAAATTTCATAACCTCTGGAAAGAGACTGGTTTCATAAACATTTCTTCCTAAAAATAACCCGTCAAAATAGGTAAGTTTCAAAATAATATAACTCTTGAAAGAGAAATGGGATTCATAAACATATTACCCACGAAGAAGAAATTGGTTTCATAAAAACCATCACATTAATCAAAACTCTTTCATATTAAGGATATGAAATTAACATTTTGAAAATTTTCCTAGTAATGCATGAGTATCACCAAGAGATGTAATCTTAGAATGAAACTATTTTTGAAATATACTCTAAAATAATTCATTAGGAAAATATATTTTCTTGTTTGAAAAAGTATTTTTAATAAATAAAACCATTATAAAATCATTTTATCAGAAAATACCATTAAAACTTATAAATATTACATGAAATAATTTTGAAAACCTTTTTCCATAAATAATTTTAAAATATGAGTGAAACTTTTTAAAAACCATTTTTTTGAAAAAATATGAAAAGATTCATAGAAATATTGAAAATATTTTATAAAATATTTCATCGAAAATACATTCAAAACATATAAATAAATCATTAAATTATTTTGAAAATAATTTTCCTTTTAATACTTAAAAAATAATCATGAAAATCATTTCAGATCCATTTCTTTTAAAGAACATTGAAGACATGTAAATAAGACTCAAAAACATTTTGAAAACACTTTTCTATCAAAAAATATAAAAGGAGTTTCATACGATTTTGAAATTAATTTTCCCTGAAATTTTATATTAAAAGAATTTTATTAAATATTAAACTTTTAAAAAATGAAAAGGGTGATTAGAAAAAATGACTACAAGTAAATCTCTACATGTCATACCAGGTCAAAAAAACATTCATTTTGCATGTTAAAAAGGAAAGAAAATATTCTTGTTCAAAAAGAAACAAGAATATTTCCTTGAATATTTTGGTAAAATTAAAAAAGTCTAAAAATTACATTTAAATCTTATTGGATAATGGTATAATATTTTTGGAAGCCCTTATCACAAAACGTATGTTTCAGACCAAAGAAAGGGTAAATTTGGGTTTTCCAAAAATACTTTTTTACAATCTGATTCCTAAAACATTATAAAATGTTACCCATTCATGAGAATATCATTAAATATAATAGGATAAGTAAATTTAGGAATATTGTTGATATACGGATCATAATAGTTTTTCAAATTTTTTATTTTCATAAATAATCTAAAAAAATGAGATTGTCTCAATAATAACATATAACTTGGTATCTTTGGGTCATACTCTCTCTATAAGGGAAGGAAATTACATGAATAATATAATATCATGAAAATATTGAGATTCATGGTATTTAATGTAAAATGGATGTATATACACCCAAAAAATAGTTTAGGTTCATAACAAAAGATGAGTATCAAAGAATTAAAATTGAGACGAAAACATTTTTACCAATTTGGTAACTTTTGAAACTTAATCTCCATTAAAGAAGGATAATCAAATGGAAATGCGAATACCCATAAATTTATGTACACATTACATAGAATACAATCACTGGTATTATATACACCACACAAAAGGAAATATTTTCAAACATATCTTGTATCTCATAGAAATTAAAAGTGAGATGAAATCCCCAAACCTTGTGTCTTGACTCTCTTTATACTCGTACAAGCTTACTGTGTAATAAATATTAAATTATTATAAATATTGTATAGAAGAATATTATTATATCTATTACTATATATTCTTTTATTATGACATTATGTTACAAACTTGTTAAAAGTTCTACATTAAGGTTTCACATCGGGTAATGATTGTTTTACTCTTCACATATATCTTAATTGGTTATATTGTTGATAATTATACTTATATAAAAATTCCTAAATTTAAAGATTGATATAAATATAAGTTATATCTAGTATTATTATATTATAATAATCAATAGCATAATGATGTACGTAATGGAATACACTGTTCATGGATACGGTAAGCCGTGCGTATGCAAGAACGATGTTTTCCATTTGTATTAACATATAGAAAGAAAGTATTTAAATGACATATGTATATATATGTATATATATATCATTATTAATGTAGTATTAATATATTTTATATATCAAATAACATCATTAAAACCATTTTTAATACATTCTATGTGGTGTGTGAACGGATCACATCAATTTGAGGGGGTGGTAGTCCACACTTCCTCAATTTTGATTATCATATGAACACCAATTGGATGGTAATAGATGCGTGTTTTAAAAGGAATACAGAATATTAATGATATAATAAATATTATATATTACATATATATGTATATTTTCTATCATAATGGACACCATTATTGGTGTTAAAGGAGAAAAGAACAATCAACGTTTTGTGAGGTAGTTGTTCGCCATACATTGAAACAGTATGTTCAACATCTACTCGATGGAGATGTTAGTAATTGTATGTAAGAAAATTTTTATTAAAACATCATAGTATATAGAGGATAATTGTTTTGTTAGAAAATATTGGAATAAAGATATTTGAGTGTTAGTTAAGAAAAATAAATGAAAGGAGGTTGAGAGAAGACGTTACCTCTTAATCGAATAACTTCTTTTGGTTTGTGTCAAAATCAATCCTTGAGTGAGTTTCTGCCCAAATTGAGGATTCAAGGTAGAAGGTATTATTAATGGGAGGATATTTGGGCTGGTCTTTGTCTAACATAAGATACTTTAGAATTGTAAGGAATGGGTAGAGTTGGTGGCCATTAATAGGGAAGAAAAAGACTCACATGGAATTTTTAGAAAATTTTTTTGTGAGAACATGTTATTACCTAAAAATGTATTCCCAAACTACCCAAAATAAATAACATATTGTGTATGGCCAAAATAGGGACATCAAATTAGTATTGGGAATGTTTTTGGGGCATTTGGACCCTTAATTTTATGGTTTAGTCCCTAATTAAGCTTAATTTGGCATTAACTGATGTGATAAATTTTAATCTCTTTTACTAATCATTTTGGAAAAAAATTAACATGGTATTATTAAACCATAAATATTAGAATGAATATATTGGTGTATGTCAAATTTATAAAATTCCAATCACAAAAGTTGATAAAGTAAGATTAGTGTTAATCCAATAGAAGGGATGAAATAACATGGCTTTAAAATAGAAAAAAGTTCAAAAGTTAGATAAGATTTTATATTAAGTATCAAAGTAAAATTTAGTCCCATGAATTATATTGTGTTAATATATTTAATTTTCATCTAATTTTACCGTTAAACATATTCATAATATCATTTATCATTAATAATTAATTAAAAAAATGATAGTTTTAATCAAAAAAGCAGTATCGTTCACTATTTATCGAAAAATGATGTTCCTCAGAAAAATCCCAAAAATCAAACCTAGGAAAATTTCGACATTCTCATTTTAAAAATGAATTTTATATTATCCAATTAAATTTATAATCTTTTCTAAAATTATTTTTATTTTGAAAAGCGATAAAATCATGAATGAATTTTTTTAACATAAAAGGACTTCACCAAAAATACAATCTTTCATTATCAATATGTTTTATTAATATAATAAAATTATAAACAATACATGAAAATTAGTTATTTCTATTCATATTAAAAATTTTAATATCGAGGTTATAATTTCATTATTTAAATAAATCAAAAGAGATATTTCATAGACACTTTGTGTAGCATGCATCATACACTATGTTGGTATTTCATGTAGCACAAGCCATGTTGGTATTGCGTGTAGTGCAAGACATGTTGGAATTGGATGTAGCATAATACAAGTTGGTATTTCCTATGAAAATAATGTTTGAATTATTATTATATAGATATACATACATATATATATATATATTACATTTTTCAGTGTCATGCGAAAGGAAAAAATAATATTGAAAATATAAATTAATTCGAAAAAATAATTCTCAATATATCATAATGTTAAAATGCTTAAGAAATATTATAGATATTAATAGCTGATGAAATAGTTTGAATGGTGTTCTGGAATATTTTAAATTAATAAGTTAATTTATGATGGTAATAATTGGTTTTTTAAATATAATTTTTGAGGCCTAGGGAGCCTATTTTCTTATAAAGGCTAGATTTCTTATTTCCTGGGCCTAAATTCCATGTTAACATTTTGTTTCCGGCTTTCATTCTTGTGTGAATCATGTCAATGCATATAATTCATATGAAATGTGATGTGAGACTAATATGGATTATTGTTTGATGGTAAATGTAAGAGAATTTATGGGATTATATTAGTAGTTGGTTCCTAGGATAGTGGAATGGATGGTGAAATTCATAGTGGTATTAGAGATTGATCTAGTATTAATAGAGTAGGTTCAAGATTTTATTACCCATTGTTTTTGTGTTAATATCTAGTTTTATTTTTTATATGAATTTACTTCTTATATTCTATATAGGCTGGTTTCTTGATTTTTCATTTTGTTCCCCATTTCTTAAAATAGATTTATTAGTATGGTTTATGAATCTATTTTTGTTGATTTGAATGTGACCTAGAGTACAAGAAAATTATGTATTAGTGATGAATATTAAATAATTTATCCCATGGATTTGGTTTTCCAATGTTTAAATCTGGATAATTGGTTGGAAATTAGAAATGTATGAAATATTCAACTCAATAATTAATTGAATGTTAATTTAAATGATTTTATGGTTAAAGGTTATTATGTCCTTAGTAGTTATAATCATGTTTATGAGAGATGATATCTAAAATTCATCTTAATTATAGGTGGTTTCCCATAGTTTGGTAATAAGTAAATATATATACATTAATTATGTTGTTTTATTTCATAAAAAACCCCCCATGTAGGTATGGTGATCGAATCCCAATGGACTTAGAAGTGTGTTTTCACAAACATCTAGTTTGGTGAGGATAGATGGAAGAATACCCACTCAAACCACTCTATTCTCCTAGTAGTATTATGTGCTAGTATGTATGATGGTTACCTTACCATATCTTAAAATATAGAGATTTTGTGGAATATGGTTATTTCACACAATTTTTTCTTTGAATATGGAATCATAAGGATTACAGTAATTTTTTTTTGTTTTGGATGTGATATAGTGAGGTATAATTCATGATTTACTAGATATGGAATTTCTCCAAAACTACCTGGTTACTATCTATATATGAAAATGAATATGTTGATATTATGTGACACAAAGGGTGTGTGTCGTGGTACCGTTTCCATTAGAAGATGAGAATTATTTTGAGAGAGATGGAACCATACATAGGATATTAGGGAATGAATTTCAAACCATTGTTGAATTGGTAACATAGTACCTTCACTTTTACATTATGTTTCATATATATTATTATTACTTACATGTGAAACATGGTGAGAAATCCATATTGGGTCTAGTAATTTAGAATACTTTATTAGGCAACATGATAATTCAATTATTACTCATAGAAATTTAATATGATTTCTTCTCCTTTAAAAGATAGGCTTGATGGAGGATGCTATTGAGTATACCTGTATTCTCACCCAAATGAATATGAATCTTTTTAGGTCCATATGAGATTTTTATGATTAATATTGAAAATACTATCTTGGAGAGTTTTTCATGATATAATGGGAATTCCGGGTCACTTCATAGGATTTTCTTTTCAAACATACAGTTCTGTTTGTAGTTGTTCATTTTGTATAAAATTAAATACATGTTTTTGGATTCTTATTTTAATATTATAGGGATTTATGTATTTATCTTATCTCTTATTTCTTATATTATAATTAGGTAATGCCTCCCATTTGAAAGTATGATATACTCTTAGTTATAGTCAAAACCCATGGCTAATTGGAATGAGGCTTCAAGAATCATTATCTCTCTCACCATTTATCCATCCTAGTAGAGAAACCTGGGGGGTCATTACAAGGTGGTATTAATTGATAGGTTCAGTGATAAAATATAATTTATAGGTTGGAATTCATGAGGTCAACATGGTTTGGTAGGGAAACAATGTTATCTAAGCCTAGAAGTTGGAGTAATTAAGGGAGGATAGCTAAAAAATGGGTATTTTGGGACCCCTATTCTCCAAATAAAGGACCATAAAGTATAATAAAATGATTACTATAAGTGATACTAGTCATAGGGTAGAGACATTAAATATGATCATTCATGATCCTTTTTTTCCGATGTTTGAAAAGTGTAGATCTTAGTGTTATATTTAACATTAATTAATAAATCATAAATATTACATATTTGTTTTTTTAGGAGTACCTAACCCATATTAATTTTATAATAATAAGTCCTGGTCGATGTCCTCCTCATGTTTTCGAAGAATTTGGTCAATAGGATGTGCCAACAGATCACTATAAGGTTGAGGCCGATGACGATGCAACATATAGGAGGACACTTTGATAGTGTTAATGATAGAGTTTATATAATTATAAGGCCATTTTTAATATCTAGCGAAAAATTAATTGTTGGAGGAGGTGGAGATATTCTTTATCAAAATTCAGTATAAGAAGGGGAATTGGGTTTTGATGGCGTTTTTGATTACACATGGAGTCACAAGACAGTGGTGTTTCTTTTTCCTTAGGGATCATGAGGAGTCAGATGTTTAATGGTAGATGTTCTGATATAAATTTCAAGATGTGCTTATCTCTTCAATAATAAGGTAAAAATTCATCAGGATCTTCTTACCCATCGATAAGGGATCACCAGCACATGGGAATTATGGTTCTATTTCATGAACCTTCTCCGATATGCTTCAGACCTACTACTAGATTAAGAAGGAAGGGATATGAACTTTTAGAATGATTTGAATCGAGATATATAGCTCCATGTCATCATATTTATGCTACTCACATATATCATGTTACTAGAAAGATAATAGGGTTTTAATAGGTTCCTTGATAGGACCAAATAATCATGAGTGGGGAGTCATCATGATTTTCCACATGGTAGTGATATGGATGAGATTTATAGACTCCTAGATAGAATGGTTTTTTGATATCTAGGGTATGTCCTATCCCAATTCAT
The DNA here is from genome assembly GCA_963277665.1 of Viscum album. Taxonomy (NCBI): domain Eukaryota; kingdom Viridiplantae; phylum Streptophyta; class Magnoliopsida; order Santalales; family Viscaceae; genus Viscum; species Viscum album. The sequence continues at coordinate 4,781,344 of OY728136.1, forward strand.
CATGTTTGACTAGGGTTAGTGTATCATAGGTCTCTACCAAGGTATTAGAGATTTTTTTATTATAAAGGTTAGGGTTATTAGTGGTTGGAGTGTCTGACCATTCTAAGAAGACAACTTTTGGATGGATTTCTACTTAAAGATCATACCTTATAGAAGAATAATTATTGTCATCCATAGTAGGGCCCTATAGACTATGATCAGAAAAGTTTATACGGATAATGAATAGGACAATAATGCAATTCTTCTCATCCTCTGGTAGTAGAGTGAACCAGAATAGGTGGTCATCATTATAGTCAGAGTGGTAAGTGGATGGTAATGAAAATATGTATTAGGTATAGTTTCCAACACTAGGTGAGTAATATGTAATTTGATGTACCGTTTTCTTATTTTCCCACATGGATTCATGTGTTATTTGTTTTAGTAGCTACATAAATCATAATTTATTCTCCACTAGTCCATTATTTGGCACTTTTTATAGAGAGGATTCCAGTTCCATTGGCATTGAATATGATAGTTGGATTTTGAGATATTTCTTTTAAATCATTTAGTGACTCTGATTGTAAAGACCCGTGAAATTCAAGGAAAATTTTTTCTTAATTTTCTTTAGAATTTTACAAGAGCGCGGTTTCAGACGGCACCTGATTCCGAGGCCCGGAGTGCCCGGAATTAATTTCCGAAGTTTGGCTCGGGTACGTTCAGTGAACGAACGAGCGGGAATTTCTAACTTTTGATCCGGTGCTCAGAATTGAAATCCGAGGGCACCGATGAACTCGCAGCGCCGATATTCGCTTAAAGAGACCTTTTCGGGAGTTGCGTTTGTTGCGAGTTGAATTTTTAGTTTTGGGGTTTTTCAGTTGAGTTAAATAAAATTTGTTTAAGACAAAATTTATTTTAACTTATTAAAAACCTACCAAAGGAGGTTGGAAGTGGGACCCACACCCACTTAACCTCCCTTGGGAGGATTAAGTGTGGTGGGGCCCACACGAACCCCTTTTTCTTTTCAAATTCCCTAACCCCTCTAAACCCCCTCTTAATTACGTAACTCTTCCCAACTTTATTTCTTGCCAACCTATCACTTCATTTAATTTTGTCAACTCTAGATTTAATTAATGAATTGATTTCAACTTTTGAATTTTTGAAAGGTTGGCAAAATGAAAATAAAATAAGGTGTAGCTTATTTTATTTTGGGTTGATCGTTTGTCTTCTTGAGAGGTAGAGAGCTCCTCTTCTTCTTCTTCAAACTCAACGAAGAACGCGAAGAACGTCGTTCTTCAACGAAGAACTTCTCCGCCGAAGAACACGATCCGTCCGCGACGCCGTATCCGCGACGCGACGTACTTCTTCTGCGTCTTCTCTTCCGCGACGGTTTTCCGCGACGAACGCCTTCGACAACGAGTCTTCCTCCGACGTCAAAGGAATCAACACCGATATTCCACGACTCCGTCAACGTGCGACTATCGAGGTAGAGATTCTTGAGTTCGTTGTTCTCTTTATAATTTGACTTTCCTCAAGACTTGACGAGGAACGCCCTTTTTCCGACGAAGAACGCCGCACCGCTCTTCTTCGTCTTCGGTGTCAACGAGAGAGAACACCGCACCTTCCTCGGACAACCTTCGTCGGCGTACAAGGATTCGCCAACGACGTGCCTCTTCGGACGCGTCTCTTCGTCAACGGAATTGACGAACGACTACCGCGACGCCCGATCTCCGCGACGTCGACTTCCGCGGACATAGTCAAATCCTCGAACTTATACCCGAGGTAGGGGATTGTTGTTTCATTCTTAAATTATTCCATTTCTTGAACATGGATCTGGCATGTCTAACATGAGGCTTTGAATGTTCATGTTGAGTTTTTATTTAACGTGAGGGGGGCCGGACCGCATGAACACGGCCGAACCCCCCTCCAACGTTTATGTTCATTTATCTTGCGGGAGGAAGCAAGTGGCGTGGTGCCGTCGCACCACGCGGATGAACGTGCAAATATCTTCGTGATGCCGTCGCACGCACCATGGTAGAAACAACAGAAACGCGACGCCGTCGCGCCGCGTTGAATGAATATCAAGCACGGCAAAGGGGCGCGGTGCCGTCGCACCGCGCCGGACGACGAACGCCGCGGCCGGTTCCGGGCCGCGGCGGAAAGGAAGACCGGCGGCCGGGCCGCCGGCGTCGGAAGTCGAAGAGGGGACCGGAAATTCCGGTCCCGTTGGAGAAAACCGGCCGGCCGGCTGGCCGGCCGGATGCCGTTAAACCGGGGAATTAATTCCCCGGCCAGCTGGCAAAACCCCCCTCTTAAAGAGGGGGGCGGTTTAATTTTTTTAAAGGGAGGGGGCCGGCTGCCCCCTCGGATCCGCACAAGCAGGCCCCCCTCATGTGAGGGGGGCGGTTTACTTAAAATCGGCGCGGCTAAGCCGCGCCGCCAGAAGAAAGCGGGGGCAATCAAGCCCCCCGCGTACGGCTCCCCGTGCGGCGCCAGCACCAGCCGCCGCGGCCCGCTGCCGCCACCGCGGCCCGTCGCCGCCGCCACCGCGGCCCGCCGCCGCCGCCGCGCCGCCCCGGGGGGGGGGGGGGGTCGGGCCGGGTCGGCCCGGACCCGGACCCCCCCGTTTCGAACCAGTTTTGGTTTTTGGCTCATAACTTGAGCCTCGGACATCCGAACGACGAACCGTCTGCGGCAACGCGATCCTTGGATCGAGACGGTCGTTTCGGTATATCGCACTCAAGGTTTCGGATTACTTTGAGTTCGGCCGGGTTGGTTCGTTCACGAAACCAACCGGGCCTTCGGTGCGGAAACGCTCATATCTTGAGCCACGAACGTCCGATTGACGCGCCGTCAGTCGCGTTGCGTTCCTCTTAATGAGGCGGATCTTTTGGCATACTCCGCCCGAGGTTTGGACGCAGGTGGAGTACGGTCGGGTTGGTTTTGCCTTAAAAACCAACCGGGCCCCGGAGACGAAAATGCCAATAACTCACAGACCGGGCGTCCGATTGACGCGCCGTCTGTTTCGTTGACTTCCTCTTGATGAGACGGAACTTTTGACATACTCCGCCCGAGTTTTGGATACAGTCGGAGTATGGCCGGGTTAGATTGTACTCGAAATCCAACCGGGCCCTTGGAACAGGAAAGCTGATATCTTACAGACAGGACGACCGCTTGACGAGCCGTCAGCGGCGTTGGTGGTTACGTTGAGTAACGGTCCCTTTGAGTTTACCCTATGGGAGTTTGGGGTACAGTTGAGATACGGCCGGGATTGGTTTCGATCTCGAAACCAACCGGGCCCCTGGGACGAAAAGGCTAATAACTCACAGACCGGGCGTCCGATTGACGCGCCGTCTGTTGCGTTGAGACCCCTGTGACGAGACGGACTTTTGAGACACTTCTTCGTGGGACTTTGAGATACTTGGAGTATCGAACAATAGCTCGTGGAGCGGACCCTCCCGGAGACGAGCGTGCAGAGTACGGAGACCGTGTAGCCGGCTGAGACCTGACGACTGCTTGACCGACTCGACTTGGAGTGAGTCGACTAGCCCAGTGGACGGAGCGCCGATATTTGGCTGCAGACCCACGGCGGACGGAGCGCCAGGTAGATGGCAGCAAACCCGCGGTACTCGACAGGAGGAGTACCTCAGTAGGCTATTTGGGCGAGCGCCCGGTATTTGGCGACAGACCCTCAGCGGACGGAGCGCCAGGTAGTTGGCCGCAAACCCGCAGTACTCGATAGGAGGAGTACCTCAGCAGTCCTAGGTTAGTGAACGGCAGCCTCGGAGTCGTGACAGGACCACTGTACATTCTAGAGACGGAGCTCTTCAGCAGTTACGGTTTCGATAATGAAAATCCTGGTTTGAGCTGAGACTTTTGACCTTGTGTTTACTTCATGATTGAGATGGGTCACTTGCTAACTTTGGTATATGTATGGGCATATACCCGGGTAGTGGTTATCCGTCGATTTCACAATCCTTGTGTTTCCTCATGATTGAGATGGGTTACTTGATAACTTAGGTATATGTATGAGCATATACCTAAGTAGGGTTTATCTGTTGAGATCTTCTTGTGTTTATCCTTGTTGGTTTTAGTGAGACCTTGAGGGTCTCGGGGTCCCTACTGAGTATCGTTATACTCACCCCTGCACGGGCTATGCCCGCACCTCGTTGTGTTGGTTGCAGACGACGGACAGTGCTGACAGAAGCCGAAGGTTCAAGGACTGGACGGTACCTGGAGGTGGACTATACGACGAGGCGGTACCCGGAGGTGGACACTGGGCGGGACATACTCGGAGCGGATGGCGGGACCCGAGGAGCAGAGGAGCTATCTGTACCCACCCTTCAGGTGGGATTTCCAGTGGACATCTCAGCGTAGCAGCTTTACTTTTCAGTCGCTGTTTTCCCTTTCGAGTTGTACTTTACAGTTGGGCTTGTATTTCCGGCCCCTTTTACTTTTCAGCTCTTTTTTTTGTACTTAGTGTTTTACTTCCGCTTGCTTACTCTGTGGTGTTTGTTTACTTTACAAAGGCAATGCCTTCCCTTTTTACTGGGATTTACGCCTTGGTGCTAGTCGCCAGCCCCTGGCCTATGGAAGGCGGGCTTGGGGTAGTCACGGCACGGACCCCGAGGGCGGGTCGTGACAAATTGGTATCAGAGGAGTTCGGTTCTACCGCAGAACTTATAACTCTGATGTTTCTTTCTGTGAAGCAATAGTGTTGAGAGTACCGAGTGTGGTTTTCAGTTCAGGGAGTCCAGTGGTGGTGCGGGCGGCCGACGTATCCATACACCAGGACCCTGACAACTGATTTCCGACTTTGTGCACGAAAACACTGATTGTGTGTGTGTTTTCAAAGGTTTTTTCCCTTAAAACAGCTCAAACCAGGTCAGCTCACCAGGTATAATCGTTTGATCGTGTTACGTTGTTTCTTTCAGGATGTCTTTTCTCAGACGACCAGCTAGAGCCCGGAGGGATGAGCGTGCTGACAGTCTGTCGAGCGACGAGGCTTCGGTACAGGGCCCTCTTGTAGTTGAGGCACCAGCGGAGGCACCAGCGGTACTACCATACGTTGGGCCACCGATGCCACCAGCCCCAGCAGTAGGCGATGCACGACGCTTGAGCGCGCTGCACGAGTTCCAGCGCCAGAGGCCACCCAGGTTTCGCGGGGAGACGGATCCCCAGGCTGCAGAGGACTGGCTGGAGGCAGTGGTACGAGTGTTTAGGCTAGTGAGGACACCAGCAGACCTCATGGTGATCCTCGCTGCGAGCCTACTACACGCAGCAGCAGGTAGGTGGTGGAGCCACTTGTTTCAGTTTTGCGATGAGATGAACTTCGCATGGGAAGACTTCGAGACCTTCTTCAGGGTGGAGTTTGTGCCAGTATCTCTACACCCCGAGCGTGTACAAGAGATTCTGCCTTTGCCGCATGTTTTTCGATCAGAAGCCGAGTCATCTGTGGGCAGTAGACAGATGATGCAGAGGTCCAGGAGGACCAGACCAGCAGTTGGGCGATCTCGGGTTTTAGGACCAGTGGTGCAGGGCACCCGGAGTGGGAACAGAGCTAGCCGTGCAAGGAGCAGGTTGTGTTACTCATGCCGCGGAAAGGGTCACCTGGCACGTGACTGTCCGACTCCTCGATCCGCAGGCTTGGGGGGAGCCACCGAGGTTGAGGCAGCGACAAATGCTTGAGCAACAGTAAAGCAGGTGGACAGGGGAGGAACAAGTGGATACGTCTTTTATACTTCTAGTTCCGTGTTGATGTTGCTTTTGTGTAGCGTCTTGTATTATGAGCTGCAATAATAAAAGACGCATCCTTTGTGATGTTTTCATTCCTGTCCTCTTTTGTGATGTTACTAAGAGGTTCCAGTTGACTGTTGACTTGACCCTCACTTGTGAGACATCTACTGGAGGAGACCAGTTACCACACACTGATGCCGACAGTGTGACTCAACCCTTGAGGCGAGAGTAACGGTTGGATCTCTTAGTAGTAGCGTCGAGGCCTTACGACGTCATCCTTGGTATGGATTAGTATCATCCATGTTAGGATTGACTGTTTTAGGCAAAGAATGTGGTTCATCTAGGGGATGAGACCAGGTTTCTCTTATCGGCAAAGAAGAAATCTCGCAGCTCTTGTGGGACCAGAGATGGTCCGGGCCACGTCAGAGGAGGTCCATGTCATCCAGGAGCGGATGAGGACAGCACAGAGCCGGTGGAAGTCATACGCTGACAGGAGGCGGAGGCCACTAGAGTTCGAGGATGGTGACCACGTCTTCTTGCGGGTCTCACCTCGACGTGGTATTCAGAGTTTTAGCCGAGGCGACAAGTTATCTCCGCGCTTCATCGGACCCTTCCAGGTCCTCAGCAGGGTTGGTGAGGTGGCTTATCGCCTGGCTCTACCACCTCAGTTGCACCGGGTGCACGACGTCTTCCACGTGTCACAGCTGAGGAGATACGTGCACGACCCGACGCACATCTTTGACCATGGGGAGCTTGACGTTGACGATGGGGCGACTTTTACGGAGGTTCCGGTGGAGATAGAGGACCGACAGGAGCGGGTCCTACATGGGCGATAGATTCCTCTTGTGCGCTACAGTTGGCGGCACGGGAATCTCCAGGAGAGCACATGGGAGCGGGAGGCTCAGATGCGTGCTCAGTAACCTCTTTTGTTTCCCTAGTTTATGATGTAGCTTTACGGGGACGTAAAGCCCTAAGGTGGGAGTAATGTAAAGACCCGTAAAATTCAAGGAAAATTTTTTCTTAATTTTCATTAGAATTTTACAAGAGCGCGGTTTCAGACGGCACCTGATTCCGAGGCCCGGAGTGCCCGGAATTAATTTCTGAAGTTTGGCTCGGGTACGTTCAGTGAACGAACGAGCGGGAATTTCTAACTTTTGATCCGGTGCTCGGAATTGAAATCCTAGGGCACCGATGAACTCGCAGCGCCGATATTCGCTTAAAGAGACCTTTTCGGGAGTTGCGTTTGTTGCGAGTTGAATTTTTAGTTTTGGGGTTTTTCAGTTGAGTTAAATAAAATTTGTTTAAGACAAATTTTATTTTAACTTATTAAAAACCTACCAAAGGAGGTTGGAAGTGGGACCCACACCCACTTAGCCTCCCTTGGGAGGATTAAGTGTGGTGGGGCCCACACGAACCCCTTTTTCTTTTCAAATTCCCTAACCCCTCTAAACCCCCTCTTAATTACGTAACTCTTCCCGACTTTATTTCTTGCCAACCTATCTCTTCATTTAATTTTGTCAACTCTAGATTTAATTAATGAATTGATTTCAACTTTTGAATTTTTGAAAGGTTGGCAAAATGAAAATAAAATAAGGTGTAGCTTATTTTATTTTGGGTTGATCGTTTGTCTTCTTGAGAGGTAGAGAGCTCCTCTTCTTCTTCTTCAAACTCAACGAAGAACGCGAAGAACGTCGTTCTTCAACGAAGAACTTCTCCGCCGAAGAACACGATCCGTCCGCGACGCCGTATCTGCGACGCGACGTACTTCTTCTGCGTCTTCTCTTCCGCGACGGTTTTCCGCGACGAACGCCTTCGACAACGACTCTTCCTCCGACGTCAAAGGAATCGACACCGATATTCCACGACTCCGTCAACGTGCGACTATCGAGGTAGAGATTCTTGAGTTCGTTGTTCTCTTTATAATTTGACTTTCCTCAAGACTTGACGAGGAACGCCCTTTTTCCGACGAAGAACGCCGCACCGCTCTTCTTCGTCTTCGGTGTCAACGAGAGAGAACACCGCACCTTCCTCGGACAACCTTCGTCGGCGTACAAGGATTCTCCAACGACGTGCCTCTTCAGACGCGTCTCTTCGTCAACGGAATTGACGAACGACTACCGCGACACCCGATCTCCGCGACGTCGACTTCCGCGGACATAGTCAAATCCTCGAACTTATACCCGAGGTAGGGGATTGTTGTTTCATTCTTAAATTATTCCATTTCTTGAACATGGATCTGGCATGTCTAACATGAGGCTTTGAATGTTCATGTTGAGTTTTTATTTAACGTGAGGGGGGCCGGACCGCATGAACACGGCCGAACCCCCCTCCAACGTTTATGTTGATTTATCTTGCGGGAGGAAGCAAGTGGCGTGGTGCCGTCGCACCACGCGGATGAACGTGCAAATATCTTCGCGATGTCGTCGCACGCACCATGGTAGAAACAACAGAAACGCGACGCTGTCGCGCCGCGTTGAATGAATATCAAGCACGGCAAAGGGGCGCGGTGCCGTCGCACCGCGCCAGACGACGAACGTCGCGGCCGGTTCCGGGCCGCGGCGGGACGAGGAGACCGCGGCCGGTTCCGGGCCGCGGCGGAAAGGAAGACCGGCGGCCGGGCCGCCGGCGTCGGAAGTCGAAGAGGGGACCGGAAATTCCGGTCCCGTTGGAGAAAACCGGCCGGCCGGCTGGCCGGCCGGATGCCGTTAAACCGGGGAATTAATTCCCCGGCCAGCTGGCAAAACCCCCCTCTTAAAGAGGGGGGCGGTTTAATTTTTTTAAAGGGAGGGGGCCGGCTGCCCCCTCGGATCCGCACAAGCAGCCCCCCTCATGTGAGGGGGGCGGTTTACTTAAAATCGGCGCGGCTAAGCCGCGCCGCCAGAAGAAAGCGGGGGCAATCAAGCCCCCCGCGTACGGCTCCCCGTGCGGCGCCAGCACCAGCCGCCGCGGCCCGCTGCCGCCACTGCGGCCCGTCGCCGCCGCCACCGCGGCCCGCCGCCGCCGCCGCCACCGCGGCCCGCCGCCGCCGCCGCCCCCGCGGCCCGCCGCCGCCGCCGCGCCGCCCCGGGGGGGGGGGGGGGGGGTCGGGCCGGGTCGGCCCGGACCCGGACCCCCCCGTTTCGAACCAGTTTTGGTTTTTGGCTCATAACTTGAGCCTCGAACCTCTGAACGACGAACCGTCTGCGGCAACGCGATCCTTGGATCGAGACGGTCGTTTCGGTATATCGCACTCAAGGTTTCAGATTACTTTGAGTTCGGCCGGGTTGGTTCGTTCACGAAACTAACCGGGCCTTCGGTGCGGAAACGCTCATATCTTGAGCCACGAACGTCCGATTGACACGCCGTCAGACGCGTTGCGTTCCTCTTAATGAGACGGATCTTTTGGCATACTCCGCCCGAGGTTTGGACGCAGGTGGAGTACGGTCGGGTTGGTTTTGCCTTAAAAACCAACCGGGCCCCGGAGACGAAAATGCCAATAACTCACAGACCGGGCGTCCGATTGACGCGCCGTCTGTTTCGTTGACTTCCTCTTGATGAGACGGAACTTTTGACATACTCCGCCCGAGTTTTGGATACAGTCGGAGTATGGCCGGGTTAGATTGTACTCGAAATCCAACCGGGCCCTTGGAACAGGAAAGCTGATATCTTACAGACAGGACGACCGCTTGACGAGCCGTCAGCGGCGTTGGTGGTTACGTTGAGTAACGGTCCCTTTGAGTTTACCCTATGGGAGTTCGGGGTACAGTTGAGATACGGCCGGGATTGGTTTCGATCTCGAAACCAACCGGGCCCCTGGGACGAAAAGGCTAATAACTCACAGACCGGGCGTCCGATTGACGCGCCGTCTGTTGCGTTGAGACCCCTGTGACGAGTCGGTCTTTTGAGACACTTCTTCGTGGGACTTTGAGATACTTGGAGTATCGAACAGTAGCTCGTGGAGCGGACCCTCCCGGAGACGAGCGTGCAGAGTACGGAGACCGTGTAGCCGGCTGAGACCTGACGACTGCTTGACCGACTCGACTTGGAGTGAGTCGACTAGCCCAGTGGACGGAGCGCCGGTATTTGGCTGCAGACCCACGGCGGACGGAGCGCCAGGTAGATGGCAGCAAACCCGCGGTACTCGACAGGAGGAGTACCTCAGTAGGCTATTTGGGCGAGCGCCCGGTATTTGGCGACAGACCCTCAGCGGACGGAGCGCCAGGTAGTTGGCCGCAAACCCGCAGTACTCGACAGGAGGAGTACCTCAGCAGTCCTAGGTTAGTGAGCGGCAGCCTCGGAGTCGTGACAGGACCACTGTACACTCTAGAGACGGAGCTCTTCAGCAGTTACGGTTTCGATAATGAAAATCCTGTTTTGAGCTGAGACTTTTGACCTTGTGTTTACTTCATGATTGAGATGGGTCACTTGCTAACTTTGGTATATGTATGGGCATATACCCGGGTAGTGGTTATCCGTCGATTTCACAATCCTTGTGTTTCCTCATGATTGAGATGGGTTACTTGATAACTTAGGTATATGTATGAGCATATACCTAAGTAGGGTTTATCTGTTGAGATCTTCTTGTGTTTATCCTTGTTGGTTTTAGTGAGACCTTGAGGGTCTCGGGGTCCCTACTGAGTATCGTTATACTCACCCCTGCACGGGCTATGCCCGCACCTCGTTGTGTTGGTTGCAGACGACGGACAGTGCTGACAGAAGCCGAAGGTTCAAGGACTGGACGGTACCTGGAGGTGGACTATACGACGAGGCGGTACCCGGAGGTGGACACTGGGCGGGACATACTCGGAGCGGATGGCGGGACCCGAGGAGCAGAGGAGCTATCTGTACCCACCCTTCAGGTGGGATTTCCAGTGGACATCTCAGCGTAGCAGCTTTACTTTTCAGTCGCTGTTTTCCCTTTCGAGTTGTACTTTACAGTTGGGCTTGTATTTCCGGCCCCTTTTACTTTTCAGCTCTTTTTTTTGTACTTAGTGTTTTACTTCCGCTTGCTTACTCTGTGGTGTTTGTTTACTTTACAAAGGCAATTCCTTCCCTTTTTACTGGGATTTACGCCTTGGTGCTAGTCGCCAGCCCCTGGCCTATGGAAGGCAGGCTTGGGGTAGTCACGGCACGGACCCCGAGGGCGGGTCGTGACACTGATCTAGTCATAGGGAATCACCTCTCTTTAAGATACATTCTATGTTTGTGGATACATCCATACAACATCATCCTCATCATGTATGAGTTGTATTCGGTGTAGGATATAAAGGATTACTTCATGAGTCTGAAAATATTCTCTGATGTCAATAGATATTTATCCTTGTTTTTTTGTGATTGATACCCTCTGATGGGTTAGAAGAATGTTCAATAACTATATTTTATGATGACTATGTTAATGGAGAATTTTTATGTTGTTTAGTTGTCAGTGTTTCATAGGGTTATAGAAGAGTACCCTAATTTCCTTTTAAAGAGGCCACCGTGTTACCACCTTGAAGAGAGATTGAGTTTCAGAGAGACATAAAGCTAGGTGCTTATATGATCTTTATATTTATGTATTGGATGTATCCTTATGATTTGAGAGAGCTATGAATACTGATAGATGATATCTTATACTATGGTTTTATTTGACTGAGTATGTCACCTTGGGGTGCTTGAGTTTTTCTCTCAAGGATAGAAGATAATGGCCTATGTCTATATGTGGTTTATAATATCTTGAATTAGATAAAAATTAATAATAAATACCATATTTAAAAAATTGATGATTTATTCAAACAACTGAATTGATATTGTTGGTTATCAAATAGTGATCTATGGTCGGGGTATCATCAGATGCGGGTGATGGGTGAATATATTTAGAACACTTATTTTACATGTTCATTATAATAATTATGAGTTTATTATAGTTTTCATTCTCCAAAACACACAAGATGTATTCATGTTTATGAAGAATTTATTTATCTAATAGTTTTATATTAGTTTTTTGTGATTTTCATCATCGACTTCCTTGTGTACTCCACTTCTGAGGAGGATCATGCATGAAAATTGTGTTCCAATTTTAGGGTTATATGTCATAAATAGTTATTATAAAATAAATTAAAGTGTGAGTTAGATGGATTAAAATATTATTTAATTATTCCTATCAATCCACCAGGTGTAATATATTTTGTTCCAGTAATGACTGAGGTGGGGTTTTCTGTGTAATCCTCAAAAGAGTGTCGTGGAGGTGTTGAGTTTCCTTGGTCTTGGAGGCTATTATAGAAGGTTAATGTACAAATTTTCATAGATAGGGACTCATCTAATGGAATTGAATCATATTTATCATTAATTATTATGGTCCATACTATGAACATACTTCTTTTATGTACCTGAAGGAGAAGTTAGTTATTTCTTTAATTTTTTATTTTCATGAAAAGGGAGTTTTGATTTAGGTTTTCTATAAATCATTATGATTTGGATTAGTGGTTTAAAAATATTGATGTGGGTTTCAATTTATTATGGGTCTCCATAGTAATAACCCCATGAACATAACTACTCCATCCATGATCTTGAGTTTTTGGTAGCTATGTTTTCCTTGTTGTTGGGGTAGTACTACTTTATTGGTGAATTCATTATTATATTCACCGATCATGAGATCTATTGTTATATCTTCTCTAATGGTGAATTTAATATGAATAAGTTATGGTGGGAGATATTATTAACGGAATAAGACTTAAATATTTCTTATATACTATGAAATAATTATATTTTTTCTGATTCTCCAAGAAGGATTTCACATAGTGGTTCTGTGGATGAGTTTGGCGATTCACAGCATGTGATTGAAGATATCTTCATTGTGAACCTTAATATGATAGAAGTTAGTGGAAAATGATAATTTTTTCAAATGATGGTGAAAAATTATTTATCTTTGGGGGTGTAGGAGTCCTTGATAGTAGGATTCTAGGTGGAATTTCAGAAGGATCATGTTATTTATGGTAATGCCTCTAATGGATGGTCTGAGGATTGTAAACACCACGTGTTATTCTATGGGTGGATTTTTTCTCCTCAAGTTTTTATTGAAGTGGTTACCCATGAGTTCCACAACTCAAACATGTAAGTGAATTATGGAATAACATGATTTATTATTTTATTTTTCATTGTATAGGTTGAAGTGTTCAGTTGTAGAGTTTGTGTCATAATGTTTAGCCTTATAGAAGGTAAAGGATAAATACCATGTTTCTGGTGATTTTTTCAAGTCCTTTTTTCATCATTGTAAGTGGGTAGACATTTCTTGGTCATTATCACTATTATACCTTGATATTAGAGTGGATAGGATTCTATATGGGTGATAGTTGACCATTTGACAAAATCATCTCATTCGTACTGATCAAGGAGTCAATCTCACTGGAGGGTTGGTCGATAAAATTTATAGATGAGGTGTTGAGGCTTCATAGAGTCTTAAGGAAGATGATATATTAATATGATCATTATTTCACCTTAAGGGTGGGTAAATATCTTCAGTTTTATTTTATCTATAAATTGTGAAACATAAATAATTTTTCATTTCCAAAAGATCAACCAAGTAGAGAAGACCATCGAGACTCTAGAGGACATGTTTCTTACATATGTCCTAGTTTATTGAGGTTAATGGACGAGGAACCTAACTTTGGTATATTTTTTCATATAATAATTTTTTTCATTACATAACTAGTATGGAACCGTTTGATTATTTTAATGACCATGTTTTCGATTCTATATTATGCTAGACCGGGGTTCATGGAATCAACAATTCATAGGTCAGAAATTGTGCTGAGGATGACTGAAATAATTTTGGTGATTCAAGAGTTGATTAAGATATAAAATTATCAATATAAGTACTATAATGACCATAAGAGGATAAATATGGAGTTTTATATTGGATATAATGTGTTCTTGAAGGTGAATCATCATTGTGGGATGTGACAGTTTGGTCATGGGAGTAAGATTTCTCCTCACTTTGTTGGATATTTTGAGGTGTTTACGCATGTTGGATCCAACACATACATGATAAAACTCCCCAAAATATTTGGGATATATTCATGAGGTTTTTCAGGTTTAACTTCTTCACTAATATATTCATGTGGAATCTCACATCATCGATTATGGTTATATTGATGTTAATGATCATATCACCTTCTAGGAGTGTCCCAAATTGATCCATGACTTCCGAGAGGGGGAGTTTCATGTGAATGGTATTCCCTTAGTTTAGGTGCGATTGTTTAATGGTGTCATTGGTGAGAGAAACATGGAATGTCAGTCATCGATACATTCTCAATACATTGAGTTTTTTGGTTCTTCATTCTTATTTTGATTTTTTTAAATGATGTTTTCATTTATCTAGATTATGAAATAGTTTTATCATTTTTAATGACTTTTTAGTGGGCTTGATCCAATTTTAGCGGTGTCTATTTTCTTGAGTGTTTCATAGTTCTATGATGTATTTATCTATGTGTGATTTTTTTGATCATATAATGGTGACATCTTTGATAGGTACATCATGGGGTGGTTACTCAAGAAACCATTTTTTCTTTTCAATATTGGTTTTGTTTTGATTCTAGAGGGTGATAATTGTTTTTGAGGTACCAGATATAAGAGATTTTGTTTTCAAAATTCCACCATTTACAATTTCAATGTTTTGGTTTGTTCTAGAGACTAGGGTGAAGGTTTTGTATTTTAAGAGATTGATTGTGTTGTTATAGGTATAAGAAGACCAATAAAATTACTTCAAAAGACATTTCAAATGGAGTTTTGGTTTGGATCCCCTACATTGAGAAATTAGATGCTTGGAAATGGACAGTGGATGGTGTGATGCAATCCATTTTTGGAGTTGGTTTTTAGTGGATGGTTTTATGGTGATAGGATGATCAATGATGACAGATATGACTTTCCTGACTATTTTTTTGGGTGTTACGATTTAGAGTCCCCCTTGTGAGAAACTAGGATGAGTAAAATGTATTGGGAGAGAAATTTTAGGAAATATAGCTCGGTATAGTGCTTGGGGAGAACTCTGTTAAACAATGGTTAGTCTAGAGGTCACCAAACCTCGGTATTTTGTTTTTTGTGTCAAAAAGACTTGTGATTTTACACTATGGCTTGGTGCATGTTGCGGTGATAGTCAAAATTATAAGATATCATTTTTTATGGAGGATTATTTTTAGGGGGTTCAAATGACATAGAATTCAAATCTATTTGAGTTGTTTCTAACCCTCTCATTTAAAACTATTCAACCCCTTGACCCACAACCCCATGTAGTCGTAAAATTAGATAGCCTAGACATTCATTCATCCGATTATTGATTTTGGATCAAATTAATATTCATTTTTACTTTTTTTATCTTTATTCACATTGGATACCTCTATTTTGGTTTGGATTTCTATGATAGGTCAACTATGTTTTGTGGATGATAGAATTTGATTAATATTATTTTTTCGGTTTTTTTAATCCTCTATGGTATGTTCTTGCTTATATAATGTTTATATTAAAAATTGAGGTTGTGATTTTATTGCTTCTACTTGTATTTTTATGTGAAATTGTGATGTTATCATGATTTATATCATTAGGCAATGATTTAAATAATCTTAATGAATAATGAATTATAGTTGAAGAATGAATTAGTTTTGGGTTTTATCAATCACAAATGTTTACACCATGTATGTGGGTTACCACTTAATTTTCGTGGTAATGTCCATTCTATGGTTTAACATGTTTTTTATTCATGAAAATTGGTCAAATAAGGTAAATTTTATAATTATTAGGGAACTAAATAACAAATAGGAATTTTTAATTAAATATATTCTTCTTTATTTTGAATAAACATGTGTTTATGGTTGGGAATGTTTAGGATTTATTATAGCTCTTAATAGTTGATGCCTTAGGTTTCTTGGAGTTGTAACCTATGATAAATGAATTGGTTAATTCAAAATGGAAAAAATTGGATATTTTTTAAAGATAATTATTTGAGTTTATGTGAGTCGATTTTTATATGATGGAAGGACTCCATGGTTATATGGATTAGATGCCCTATTAACAATTTGTTGTCTTTTTGAAGCCTTGTGCGATTTGCCTTGATGGAGAGTAATTATACGTGACATAATTAGAGAATAAGATGGATTATGGTTTAGTGAGAAACATTTGAGAAGTATTACTTTTTTGGTAGCAAGTGACATGGAGGGTTGGATGAATAATGATATGCATAGTGGTGTCAAGGATGGCATTGAGACCAATAGAGTAGGTTAAATCTGTGCTCACCAATAGCTTGTTGTCATGAAAGTTAGTTTTCTCATCTGTTTTGAATTTTCTTCATGGAGTCTCAGTGGTACATATTATTATTTTATAAATTCATTTTAAATATCATTATTCATCTTTATTTTCATGGTTTATACATTTATTATGGTAGATTAAGATGAGTCCTAGAATTACTAGAAATTATTGAATGGTAATGAATGATAAATAATTTAACCGAGTGTGTTTTGAGTCTAATGATTGACTCTAGATAATTGGTTGGTAGTTATGTAGTTATGAAATGTTTATCTCAAGGATTAATTTAACTTATCTAGAATTGTTTTTGTTCTTATAGGTTATTTAGTCCTTAGTATAGGATTTCAGGAATCTAATATGTGATAACTAGAGTTTAGGTCAATGATAGTTAGTTTCCCATAGTATGAGTGTGCTATATATATATAACTTATATTATGTGATTTTATATTCTACACCACCCATGTTGGTAGGGAGACAAACACCCAGTGGACTCTAAATGGTGTTTTCCATAACATATTACTTACCAATGATGGATGTTGGGCTACCCCCTCTCCCCTACTCTTTTTTCGATGTAGTATTATGTGATGGTATAAATGGTGAAACTTTTCCATATACGTGTATTGAGGTATATAGTGTATTTTTGTTATTTAATAGACATCTATTTCAAGATATTGTGTTCTAATGATTTTAATAGGTTGGTTGTGCACAAGTTGTGATAGCTTGGGGTATAATACCCAACAAACAAGTTATAGTGGAACCTAAAAATTACTTGGTGACTATCTGGAGATGGGGTTTATATTGATGCAATTCTGTGATGCATTATTTGTGGGGTTTTATAATATTTATTTTGACTCAAACTACATATTTGAAATGAAAATACTCAGGTTGTACGGTGAGAGGGAGAGAGTTGAAAACTAGTGTGAAAGTGGTAGTGGTGTACCTTCATATTTATCTTATTTTTTAGATATTGTTTTTTTAAATTTTCATCATACATTTTGAGTGATTAATGGTAAGGATAATAATTTAGTATTCCTGATTAGGTTATGAGTTAGTTTATTTCTTATTCACCATGTTTTAGTATGCATTATTTACTTTTTCATGGGAGGATATTGGGAGGATCCCATTGAGTATAATTATATGATCAAACCAATCTATATAAACTATTTTTGAGGTTTTAAAGAAATGGTTGATGATCAATCTAAATATTACTCAATTTTGAATCTATTCAGAAGTTTTTGGGGATCATGGTGATTAATGTGAATTGTATTTTGGTACTTATAGTTTCCATTATGGTTGTTTAGTTTGTATGATATTATATGCATTTTTTGGGACCATTATTTTATTATAAGTTGGTGTCTTTTGTTATTGTATCCTATATATCATTCATCATATTCTTATAGGGTAGTAAAAACCATTTTTGTGTATAACGTACACTCAATTCTATTACCGAACTGATGGATTATTGATGTCCTCATTAAGGCATGAATATCTCTCTCACTTCACTGCAGGACTTAGAGGGATACTTATATGGGGGGGGGGTCTGTGGAAAATATATTCTAACATCACATATCAAATTTTAACGTCATATTTGAAAAAATGATATCAGATTTCAATATATTTAGTTTCACTGTGCTATAATAGATTCTTGGATAAATCAATATATCTTTTATTACCCCCTGAAATTCTCAAATGGTTCTCAATTCTCAATTTTATTCCTTCCAATTTCACTTTCTTAAACATCATTTTGGTACAAGAATTTATTCTAACCATATAATTATCCATAGTGATTCTCAAAGTCACTTGAAATATATTCTTTCAATTCCATCTCAAATAGATTTCTCCTAAAAATTATACACCTCTTCGTATAGATTTTCTATAACCATAATATCTTGTCCAATCAGTATTAACATTCCCAATTTTTTTTATTTTTTATAGATAAAAAATGAACTAAATTTTCATTATGTAATTCATAATTATTTAATAATAATCATTTTGTATCTATTTGGGATCATTTTGATACCGTGAACACAATATCCATTCATAAGCAATGTCAAGACATGATTTAGTTTGATAAATTAAACAACAAATCAGCTCTATGAATTAATTTTGATGTACAATTTTTTCCCATAATCCTTTCTAAAATAGACAAAAACTCTCATCGGAGTAGACGCCACTTTATAACATTCTATTCCAAATCTATTTAATACTTCCTTGGAATATATTTCATGTGAAAAAAAATATTATTTTTTTAGAACATACAATCCAATTTATAATCTCATTTATACAAGAACAAAAATATCCAAGTGATTATTAATTTTCCATTATATATACAAAAATTTGTACTCTTTTTCATAAGAAAAATTATTTCATCAGTATAAACTATAATAAAAAGAGTATTTTTGAGCATTTGCTTTATATAAATATTATTTTCATCATTCCTTTAAAAAAAATTTACTTCCATCAAGTAGTTATCTCATGTTTAATATAATGTTATTGGAGGATTTTTTAACCCATTTAAATCTTCCTTTAACCCATACACCATTTTCAATTCATTTTCAAGAAGAGAACATTTATGTTTCTAAATATGTGATTCTTCCTGAGGTTCTCTATTTGAGGAATCATAATTAACATCCATTTTATAAATTTTATAATTACTAGGATATTTAATATATAGAAACATAATTATAACATCATGTCTTGAAATATGAGGAAATATTTATTCAAATTCAATTCTATTAATCGAAGAATATCCATTTAAAACTAATATAGATTTGTTAATTGGATCCCCACCATTAATATTGATCATATTTTTGAACACACATTTGATTCCAAATTCATTCCTTATTTATAGTATTGTTAAAATATCCCTAATGGAATTACTTTAACTCTAATCTAGAATCTAATTCATTACAGATATACACTATTTTTTCTATATATATTTAAAAACTAATTATGGCTGATTCTGATTAATAAGGTTTGTTTGGTTTTCAAATATCATCCTTTAAGGACTAATCTAGTACATTCTAATTTATAATTATATTTCAAATATACACATGTTTTTGCCTCTTATGTTTTAATTTCTCAGTCTTTGTAGAATTTTCTCGATCAATTATGTGATTTGAATCATTATTAACATGACTTGATTAAATAATTCTACATATTCATTGAATTTACAAAAATTATATATTTTATTTTCAATAAATATCAAAATTTTATGAATTTATCTCAAAAAAATTGTATTCGTTTTTAAAAATTCTTACAGAAAAATATTCCACCATGATAATCCTCTTGTTATAACACATTTTACGTCATCCAGTTGGCAATTAAATTAGAATACAAATTCTTTATCATTTTAAACATATTTTTCGATATATAATTTTTTTCATAAATAAATACATCTAAACATATTAAATTAATTCAATATAGGATTCATTTTATACCTTTTATAGATTCAAGTTTAATTTAGGCTTCAAAATGTATATATATTTAATTTTACAATCTATAATAACAACTTCCGTTGAAAACAATTTTTGTTCTTGAATTATAGTAACATGGTTGTTTCCCATCTCAACCATGATTCTATTTACCCTCAATGTAACTAAAATTCTCTAAGTTGTATATGGATCTCCATACACTTTTTTGATCCCATGATTGAAAATATATAATTCAAATAATTTTCCTAGGAACTTTTTTCCATTACCTATTCTCAACTTCTTAACATTACCCCAACCCTTTCTCAACTTCCTTTTTGAGAATTTGGATCATCTCCACCACCTATTAATTATTATTCATGAGAAAATAGTTTTAAAACTTGTAAAATAAAAAATAACTGTCATGAAGTATGTATCTAATCAAAATGATTGATGTCTCATTATACCATATAAATATGAATGTATTAATTACAATAGCATTACTGATTGAATATACCCTAATTTATGAGATCCTCACTGTATTTTCCATTTTTAACATGTTTCGTAAATGTAATATATTTATCAATAGATTTTAAGCACGTTTCTTACCACATCTACCCATGAATTGTTACACATTTTTTATAATGATGTCCATGTATTATATTCCAATGTTTTTCTCATCGTTTCAACTTAAATACAAATAATTGATTGATTTCATAGTTTATAATATATTACCATTGGTTTATTATAAATTATTAATAACTCATCCATTATTTAAGAGTTTTTTCAGGGAATATTTAATTCTAAAAATAAATTCATTACATGTATCACATATCTGGATAACACTAAATATGTTTTGTTTGAGAACATCAATCGATACTTCATATCATTACTTCAATTCAAGAGCCTTAATCTCAATTGTACGAAATAATATTATTTCTTGTCAACAATATTTTTTTAAATTACCTGATCCTCTATCAATATCATAAATTTTGAAGATTTTTTGTATCCATTCATATGGAATAAAGAACCACTATCCAGAATCCATGGGTTATTTAATTTGAATGGCTTTGACTGACTTCAACAAGAAGTGATTTATCAACCATCAGTTTTAATGAATCATCTTGACTCTAAAATATTATAGATTTTTTCTTGGAAACAACATCCTAAAATATTCATAACTTATATAGATTTATTTTAGATATTCATATATGATTTGTGTGGATACATTTGATGAATTTCCTCTCAACATTTATTTTTAGTTTCTAGTAAGTGATCCATGTAAGTTCATTCCTTATTTAACTCTAATTAAATAACATGTTATAGAAACATAAAAAGTATTTATGTCTATATAATATATAACATATATAGTATTTCTTACATTCCATAAGAATAATAATTTTTACTGTAAAAATATGCTAGCAATTTGAGTAAATTACAAGCTTAATTTTTATACTGTTTTTGGAAATTTTATCTTCTCAGGTCGTCTCCAACATTCATTAATATAGATATGTAATTTCTAAATTTTATCTCAAGCACTAGTTCCCTATATTTATCATTATAACCTAAATTTTAATAAAATGGAATTTTTTTAAATATTTTCATTTTCTTACAACAACTGAATCATAATAAAATCACTCTTAGAAGATCAAGATGATTCAATATTTACATTCAATGAATTTATATAGTAATATTTGATATTCCTTATGTTATTTTTATCAAAAAAATCATATTTAATATTCAATTTTAAATACATATTCTTATCTTGTTCCAAAAATCTCACCATGAGTTTGTTTAAATTTTGAATATGATATGTCTTTTTTAGAATATCATCATTGAATTACTTTTCTTATCAACCTATTTATATAAGTATTTTATTTATCAGTAGTATTGAGTGTTTTAGTCAACTAATTATTATACATCTAATTTCAACATGTGATTTGTTTGTGTTTCTTCATCTTTCACCATATTCAACACTACTTGAGGTTTCTACTAAAATATTTTAGTACCATATTTTTTTGATGGACCACTTATAGTGGAGGAGTATTCCTCTTATTTTCAAACCATTATTCTTCATTTACTTTTGGTTAGTCTATTTTGTATTTAAAGTGGTTCATTTTTTCATAGGGCTTTCACTCTTTCTCATCTTCCTAAAACATCATTCCTTTTCAACTTCTCCTTACTCACCACATTTCTTCTTTAAAAAGTCAATAACAATCTATACAATCCCACCACCCACAAATCAATTCAGTTTGTGTTTTTATATTTATATACACATTTATTTTTGAATGTTCTTTACTATAAGATCCATAATCCTCTTAAAAAATTCATCATTAATTTCATTATATACATCATAAATCGGTATATCATCTTACACTTCCTTGATTTTAATATTTTCATGCATTGGAATGACATCTCCTTATATTCCTAAATATTCTTCTAAAATATATGAAAAATACTCATTTCATAATTAACAGGTGAATTACATAACTCATAAATACATAAATCCTAAAATTCTTCCAAATCAGAATTTTTATCATCAAAACTATTTGGAATGTCTCTCATCAATTTCATAACAATGAGAGTATCATATAATTTTTTACTAAAACCAATAATGAAGTTAGAAATCACATTTACGTAATGAATAATTCATCAAAAGCTTCTTATATATCAATCCTCTTGTATTAGAAAATTATATATATATATATATATATATATTATACTCCATATTAATGAATTTTTTGTAAATGATGTTCTTAGTTTGATCCCAAATCTCTTTAAGAGTGTAGAGTCCCATAAACTTTTATATAATTGACTTCAAAAGGAAATAAAAATAAAATTTATTGACTTTGTATCAGAATTAAAATTCTAATAATCAACAAATTTATTTGGTGAAAAATCCTTAACTAGATTAAATATAACATTTTTAGAATCAATAACATCTCGACCAAAAGAAAGAAGGAAAGCAATCATAATGTTCCTCTATCTATGAATTTTGTTTTTGTTAAATATCAGAATGCATCTACAATTGAAAGAATTTTTTTATTCCATATTTTTTTCATCTAATAATAGTTATTTCAATGGAATCCTACATTTTAATAATACAAATTGATGTTTCTAGTTTAGTGGAGACTTATAAATTATAATAGAGGTGAATGAATCAATTACACTCATTTTATAATTTCATGTTTGAAAATAACTTATGCTAGTTGTCAATGTGATTCCCCATACACGTACACCCGTATCTAATAATAAAGACACAATCATTACATATTGGATTTGATACCAAAAAATGATACCGAAATTTTTCTTTCTATAACAAAAAAATCAATAACCAATATCGAATCACTTAGATATCCTAAACCTTTTAGGTTTTAGTTTAGAGAATTTGAAAAAACCATTAACTAAAAAAACACATAGCATTATCATATACATGAAATTTTTTACATTAGAATAAGAAAATATTATTTCCCAATAATCCTTTGACATATTCAACCAAAATAACGACATATTATACACATATAAATAAATCCTAAAACATTCTTCTTTTTAAAACCACAAGAAATGGAAACATAAGAAGGGTGATCTCAAACCCCTAGTATGGGAGAATATTAGAAATATTAACTGAATATGATAAGTTAAAATACATTGATTATATAGGTATGATAATATATCAAATTAAATTAACATAGAATAATGAAATTGTTCCCAATGAAGCATAGATTATAAATCAGGATTCATAGGATGAATCTTTTAATAGGGAAAATGTAAAATGAATGTGAGTGCCTGAATTAATAATCATGATCCATGAAAACATAACATAGATATGTTTCAAAATTTAATCTCTTGAATTATATAGAACCATAGTACAAGAAATATAAATATAAAAATAACAATAATTAAGGTTACATGATAAATTATATTTATACCACTCTAACAATCATACTTATAATGGAATAAATTCACCAATTAATTAGAACATAATTTCTCTAGAGAATAAATAATTACGTAGTTTATTAGAGGGATATAATAGATCAAGAATCATAAAATATAATATAAAAAACATAACATGAATAAAATGATGCTTTTAAGTCTAGAGGATGTGGTTATACAGGCTGCTCCCTACCTAAAAAATGTTAGATTTGATGGATAATTTATATTTTCTGGAAGACATAAATATAATAACCAAAAAAATTTCCAATCAATTATTGATATTAAATAACACCAAAACTAAGAGGAGACATTTTTTCGAATTAAATTTAAAATTAATTTATTTAAATTTGAATAAATATTACCTCTTTCTGGTGTTCTATATTTTAGTAAATTTCAATCATCTGAAATCCATGTCCATAATGAATCATTCTTCTTATAGTATCCATGTGTTGAATCCCTATAAATAAGATCCATACATTCTATTATGATCTATTAATGACACTGATTAATCAATGGGTGCTATAATGGATGATTTATCACTTTTAATTATTCATATAGACCGCTTAAAATTTATTATGTTTTGAAGACATTCTCTAGAAATTTTCATTCTTATTTGGACATGAGAAGGAAGAGGATAATTCTAGACAGAAATCTATTATACACAAGAATTCACAATTATCCTCTCTTTGAATGAATTTTTAGTTTATTTGTATAACTTGGGTTAGGGGTTTTAATTTCATTTATTTCACAGGTTCCATTAATAAAATGTTAAACACACATTAAACACATTTCTATTTATTAAATCAACAATATTATTTTATTCGATGTTATGTGTTAAAGAGAATAATGATAAATAATATTTTACTAGATATTAAATTAATATCTATCATTAGACTCGATATTATTCTGTTGGTCATTATTTTTATTTAATAAATGAATATATGAAGTATATTTTCAGTCAATAAATATGAAAATAAATATTATATAATTTCATAATATAATAATTACCTTCTAAATAAATAATTATGGATTTTATATTATCATTATTCCAAAATAATGTTATTTAATATCCTTGAGAATAACATTTATTCCAATAATTAATTTCAAATAAAATTTAATTGAGATCCACAAAAACCCTTATTGTGTGAACCATTGTGATTTTTTAATTATCATTAAGTAGGTTTTCGAGAAGTACATTATAACTACCTAGTAAAGGGTAAAGACCCCAAGAGAAATAATTCCATGTCACACAGTCATAAACCACATATAAACATGCTTTATGTAATATAATTTTTTCTCACAATATCTCATCTAATAGGTCGCACACACTTGTTATCAACCTATATGATTGATACATCATTCATTTAATAAATAAATTAGAATCATTGTTAAAAACTATTCGTGTAAATTAATGAGAATGTTATATTTCAATCAAATCTATGGGATATAAACTTCCAAAAATATTGAATGGAAAAATCATTACTTAAATTATTCAGTAATAATATGACATTCATGATGATACTCACATACTATAAATATTGTGGACATATGGACTATAATGACCCAAAGTTTTTCAATGAAAATTCCCTTCATAAAATTATGTTATAAAATCACATGAATGCACAACATAATGAACTAATAAGTGATAAGTGACCTTAAAACATAAGTATGTCACTTCTGTGTTTGGAATTTTGAAAATCTGACATACACAGTTGGGTTCAAGATGATTTTTGGAGTGTGATAGAACAAACTTGTTTTTTTGGAGAATAGTAACATACCCTTATGAATAGTAACATACCCTTATGAATAGTAAAACTAATAGTAATAATACCATTATAAGTAGTAAATAATATTATTATTTTATTTTCATAAGGAAATAAGATAATGAGATCTTAATTAATTTTTCAATGAGAAATAAAACTAAGTGGACCTTTAAGATTGTTATTTTCAAATTAACTATACCTTTAAATAATAAAAATGAATAATATTTAGAAAATTAATTTTGAAAAATAGACTTCAAATTTAAATTCTACATGTCAAAAAATGGTGAGGTTAAATTTTTGGTATTTTTCTGAAAGACTCGAATTTTTGATGAAAAGTGAAATACGGTAAAATACCTTATATACAATTTAACAGTTAAATACACTATTCTTGAAATCACAAGTGATGAAAAAACACTTGGTTCAAACTCACATGAATTTATTAATATAAGGGGTCACATTAAACAATACTATTGGTTGTCTTGAGGGAAATAATAAAATAGTGAATTTAATATTCAAAATTTACCCATCCCGTCGACTATAAAAACCACCCTTCACACCCTCATTCTCTAACACCTCTAAAGCTCCATGAATTCACTAAAATATGCCCTAAAATACTCCCTATCCCCTCCTCCACGTCCAAGAGCTTCTGGTCTCATCAAAAGACCGATCTTAGGCCCTTAAAGTGGTTCTTAAGAGAAGGATTCAAGAGGTAATTTCTCTCCCTCTTCTCCTTTAATTTCCTTTCATGTTCAAGTTCTTTTCTTGATCTATCCCCACCTATCTTCCCCCAAATGGTATTTTAACTCTAGTATTATACATATATTGGAATTTTTTTATTCTAATGGTATATTATATCATCCAACCTCCTTTTACCTCTTTCTTTTATTTTATTAAAGAAAACGTTGTTCGTGATTTGTTAATTTATCACCTTCAAGAATGGAATGTTTTCTTCTTCCATTTATACCTTCAGATCTAGCCATGAAACCATTTTTATGGTTGAAACAGAATATTTTATATGTATTATGTACTATTTAATTTTCTGTAACTGACTAATGAACATATTACTAAGTGATAAAGTAAAACAAGTTTGTTTTGATCGAAAAACCGACCAAATTCACCCAAACAATCATCATTTAATTCCTATCTAATGATTCATCCACATGGATATAATATAATTCATTATAATATCATTGATGATCCTGTGATATCATTAATAACATGTAATAAAATTTTTGTATGTTTACCCATGTTCTACCCGAACATCAATTTAAGAATATAAGAGAACCACTCAAGAAAACCATAAAAAGAAACATTCCCGAACAATGTTTCTAAACTCTATAACTCATTAAAAGGCGCATAAAATCACATAATGATACCATAATGAACCCTATTAATGTATAAAAGGTTCTTTAATTTATAATTAATTAGTATAATGTCATTATACATGACATTAAAGTGATGGAAGCATTCAGATACAAGGTAAGGGGAAATCTTGAACTCAATTTTCGTCCTTCAGGTTCTCCTTCTTTCACTGCATTTTGATATTGTTACTCCTTAAAGATAATTTATTAATAGTTATCTATCCTTTTCTGGGATATACATGTTTTCTAATGATGTTTATTTCAAATGTTTTTCAAAAGAACTCTTCTATTTAAGAACTAAACTTTCACCTCTCATTAATGGTTGATGGTTCTTGTATCAAGTATGTGGTTCCCTATTTATTTTAGGAACCCAAAGCTTATTAATGTATTATTATGAGATAAAACCCATTCCATTACATGGGTTAGTTATGTTCACTTTTTATATGTGTTCTATGTGAAAATCATGATAATGATAATGTTATGATGTGACGGGTGCGCCAAGAATTATATAGCACAATATGAATGTTTCAAAGTGACGGGTGCACCCGAAATTATAGTAAACTCCACTACTTTGGGTAAACTGATAAATATCATGAGTATATGTGAAATGTTTTTTTTAACAATATGCTATATTGGTTCACAAGTATGTGTGGTAGTTAACCACTAAGACATGGTGTTTCAATTTTATGCACTGTCACATTTAAAGTCTTTTATTTATGTTCCTCTCATGTTCATGATCTTTTGCCTATGTCATTATTATGCTCACCCCATGATGTATTCTTCTTATCTATCCTCTTATTATGCTTTTAGATCACCCCTTTTGATGTATATCCTCAGGTGGCTATATGTACTAAGGAGAGGAAATGTGCCAATAAGAATCTAGAGAAGGTGAAATTAATAAATTTTTATGCTTGATGTTTTAATTTTTATGTACGGTCCTACTTTTCCCAGGAAATTAAACCTTTGGATCCTCTATGTGTAATACTATTCTGTTTTTTATCTTTAAAATGATGTAATAGTAATGTAAGAAATGTTCGGGATGCTATAGTTGGTATCAGATGAATGGTTTAGTTAATTTGGGAATTATGATTAGTGAACCCTAGAGAAAACCTCTAGCATGAGACCAAGTACAAGTAGGCACACAAGAAAATCTACATAGGGATCCCATATGTTTTGTTTTTGGTATAAATTGTTTAAATGAATTAGTTATTCATATATTGATTACTAATGTTTTGTTCTAAACTTTTCTATTTTAGAAAATGGTGGGAACTAGGAGAAATCAGGCCAACAACTCTTTCGAGGGCCAATGCAATGATTGCCCGAACGAAATCCCCAATGATTTGGGAGGTGGAGTTCAAAACTTCATGGAGATTCTTACCCAATTATCTCAGGTTATGAATAGTAACCACAATAATGGGGAACGTCCTCCTTCCCCAAAGAGGGAGCAACTGGTTATCAAATGTTTTATGCGGCAACGACCACCAATGTTTAGTGGATCTCCTGATCCACTAGTTGCGGAACTGTCGGTTAACTCCATGGAGAATATATTATCTGTTATTCACTGTTCTGAGATGGAGAAGATAACCCTAGCTATTTATCATCTAGACAGAAAATCAGATCAATGGGTGGATTTGATTAAGAATACCAAGCCAAGGGAGGAAATTAAAGAGAGGGAATGGGAAGGATTTAAGATAATGTTTCTTAATAAGCATTTCCCACAAACTCTTCATATGAATATGGACATAGAATTTATTGAGCTCCAGAAAAAAGAAGGAGAATCCGACACAACCTATGAAGCGAATTTCAGAAGGATTTCAATGTATTCTTCGGGTTTAGTTATCAATAATGATAGAAAAATTGATAGATTCTTTAGTGGATTAAAACCACACCTTTAAAATGATCTTTCAATTCAAGAATTTGGGAGTTATGAAGATGTTGTTTGATGGGATATCAAATTGGAGATGGATTTTGGAGAATGGCCTCATGGCTATGGTGATAATAAAATAAAGATGGAGTTTCAAGCTGGTGGATATAATGACAAAGGTGGGATGAAAAATCAACGACCCACATGCCAAAAATGTGGGAAGTTGCACCATGGGAACTTCCTCAAAGGGATAGGGAAATGCTTCATGTGTGGGATTGAAGGAAACCATGCTCAAGAGTGTCGAAAAGACACAAAAAGGAAGGATAATGTAGCCGATGAAAGGAGAGAACTACTCATGGTTCAATGCTACAACTATAGGTAGCTAGGGCACTATGAAAACTAGTGCACTAAACCTTGAGCTCTCAAGGGTAATCAGTGTCAGCAGCCACCAATTCCAAAGGAACAAGGGAAGGCTTATTCCATCACTACTGCAGAGGTGGAGCATGATAATGAAGTTGTACAAGGTACACTTAGTATTAACTCAAGAATGGAAAAAGTCTTATTTGATTCTGGTTCTACGCATTCCTTTATATCTTGCAAGTTTTCTATAACTATAGAATCAAAGCCCTTAAACCTTGAAGTAGAGATATATGTAAAAACACCAAGTGGTGAAATCATTGCAACCCAAGTGTTTTACTCTTATCCTGTTGGCTTATGTGGTAAGATTCTTCCAAAAAATCTCTTAACACTTCCTTTGGTGCAATTCGATGCTATAATGGGAATGGATTTTCTCTCATCATATAGAGATTATATCAACTATCGGGAAATAGAAATATCTTTTCATATTCCAATCCATCCCTGGATATTATAAAAATAGAATGAAGATCATGAATCTCCTTTGAAAAATCCTTCAATGGTGTGGGTGTTGATTCCCTATGAAGATGTATACCTTGCCCAAATGGTTGAGTTGAAAGAAAGTTCCAACTATGAGGAAATGCCCATCATGAGGGAATATTGTGATGTATTTCTCGAAGAGTTACCTGGAATTCCCGCGGATAGTGAGGTAGAGTTCTAAATTGAACTCATACCTGGAGTTACTTTTATCTCAAAGTCTCCCAATAGGATGGCCCCTATCGAACTGGAGGAGTTAATGAAGCAGATGCAAGAGCATCTGGACAAAGGGTTCATATGCCCTAGCGCATCACCTTGGGGTGCACCAGTGCTCTTTGTGAAGAAGAAGGATGGAACAATGTGGTTGTGTATAGATTATCAAAAACTCAATAGAATCACCATAAAGAACAAGTATCCTCTTCCATGGATTAATGACTTGTTAGATCAGCTAAGAAGAGCTCAATACTTCTCAAAGGTGGATCTTCGTTCTGGATATCATCAAGTAAAGGTGAATAAGGAAGAAATTCAGAAGACTGCCTTCCATACAAGGTATGGCCACTATGTGTTTTTGGTGATGCCCTTTGGACTTACTAATGCCCATGCAATCTTCATGGATTTGATGAATAGAGTCTTTAGACGTTACCAAGACAAATTTGTGGTAGTGTTTATCGATGATATTATCATCTACTCTAAGACCGAGGAGGAACATGAAGAACAACATAGACTTGTGTTGTAGACATTGAGAAAAGAGAATTTGTATTCCAAGTTTAGAAAGTGTGACTTTTGGATGATGCATGTAACCTTCTTGGGACATGTGATCTCAAGTGAGGGATTTTTTGTGGATCCTGAAAATACAAAGGTGATTGAGGAATGGACTAGGCCCTCTAGTGTCACAGAAATCTGTAGTTGTCATGGATTAGCTGGGTACTACCAACATTTTCTGAGAAACTTCTCACGATTTTCAAGCCCGCTAACTAAGTTAACAAGGAAAGGGGTAAAGTATGTCTGGATGGAAGAATGTGATGGAAGCTTCAAGGAGATAAAGGGAAGGCTGATCACTACACCTGTACTCACACTACCGAAAAGTGGAGAAATTTTTGTGATATACAGTGATGCTTCAAATAAAGGCTTGGTATGTGTACTCACGAAAAATGATAATGTGATAGCCTATGCCTCACGACAGTTGAAGATCAATGAGAACAACTAACCGACGCATGATCTAGAGCTGGCAGTCGTGATTTTTGCATTGAAAATATGGCGGCACTACCTTTATGGCATGAAATGTGACATATAAACCGACCATAAGATCCTAATGTATATAATCACAAAAAAGGATCTCAACATTCATCAAAGGAGATGGTTAGACCTGATCAAGGATTACGATTACCCTATTCACTATCATCCCGGAATGGTGAACAAGGTAGCTGATGATCTAAGAAAAAAAGAACCTACTACTCTATCCATGATGCAGATTGAGAAAGACTCTATCTTCTTGGATATTCAATGAATGGATTTGGAAATCATAAGGGTAGGGGATACATCCTACCTTGTCCAACTGATTACACAACCATCCATCCAGGAGAAGATTAAGGAAGCACAAATTGATGATGTGTAGATACAAAAGAGGGTGAATGCAATAAATGAAGGGAAGCTACAAGAGTTCCATATCAAAGATGATGGCGTGATTCTGTTTAAAACGCGGAATTGTGTGCCTTCGTCACCCGAGATAAAGAAAGAGCTATTGGAAAATGCACATAGCTCAACTATCTCTATCCATCTTGGGAGTACCAAGATATACAGTGATTTCTAGGAACACTTCTGGTGGGATGAAATGAAGAAGAAAATTGCAGAATATATATCATGGTTCTTGGTATGTCAACAAGTTAATGTTGAGCGACAAAAGTCCTATGGTATGATGCATCCATTGCCTATACCCATGTGGAAATGAGAAAACGTTACTATGGAATTTGTCACGGGTCTCCCAAAGAAATCAAAGGGAAATAATTTGATATGGGTTGTGGTTGACCGACTCACCAAGACTGCCTATTTTATCGCTATTCGAGAAGATCTCTCACTTGAAAAACATGCAAAGATATATGTGAAGGAAGTGGTGAGACTGCAGGGTGTTTCGCGCTCAATTGTCTCTGATTGTGATCTGAGGTTCACATCTACATTCTAGAGGAGACTTCAACATGCTTTGAGAACTAAATTAAATTTCAGCACGGCCTATCATGCCCAAACTGATGGCCAATCTGAAAGAAATATTTAGACACTTGAAGATATTCTTAGAGCCTACTCTATAGAATTCAATGGTGGATGGGATCATCATCCCCCATTGGTTGAGTTCACATACAAAAATAGCTTCCACTCGAGTATTCAGATGGCTCCATATGAAGCTCTTTATGGAAAGCGATGTAGAACTCCATCCTGTTGGGATGAAGTTGGAGAAAGAAAACTACTTGGACCTGATCTTGTTCAAGAGATGACGGAGAAGGTTCATGTCATCCAGAAACACATCGAAGATGCTCAATGTCGGGAAAAGAGATATGATGACTATAACACCCCAAGCCTCCACGGTAATTTTCCCTTTGAATAATGTAATGGCTTGCATTGTACGCAATTTCGAGATTCTAACACACCACAACCAATCAAACTAGCCGTTAAGAATAGTAATACCTAATTTTAGAAATTTTATAAATTTTATCATTCAAAATGGACTTCATTTTTGGATTCGTAATATCAAAATTATCTTAGGGTGAAAGTTTGGTACTTTTCAGATAACATTCATATTTTGATGAATAGTGAAAATTACTAAATTTTAATTTAAAACATCTTTTTTAATAGAAATAATTAAAAGTGATAAATTATGAATTTGAGTGGTTTTAAAGTATATTTAGAATATATTTTTACTATTTAATACAATTATGGTCATTGGACATAATTTCACATTTAAACCAGACATAAATAAGTGTCAATCTTTTGATAGTTATTATTTCATAAAAACATGCTATTTGTTTTGAAAATGGGAATTAATTTCTAAATTAATAAATGCAACTTATATGTTTTGAATTTGGTAAAATAGAAATAATTTTTCAATTCATAATATCAAATACAGCTTTGGCCTAATTTTTGGTATTTTTATGAAAACATTCAATTTTTTATGAATAGTGAAAAATACTGAGTTATAGTTTAAAACCAATTTATTTAAATAATTATTTATTTTATTTAAATTTAATTAAGGTCAAAATAGATACATAATACCTATATAAGTTAAATTTAATTCATTGAAGTTATTTTAGAATAATTTTAGAAATATAAAAAATTTACTGAACTTTTCACCGTCTTTTACCCACCCCTTAGGAGAATTTGGAAATTTGCATAAAACATAATTTTACTGCTTCTGTGAGTGTAATTTCAAAAATCGAAGAGACATGGTTAATTTAAAGGAAGAAAATTTGGTTCAATATGATTAAAATAATTTTTGGTGAACAATAAGTTTTTACTTTTATTTACCACGGTTAAAAGTAAATATGGTAATTAAGGGTAAAAATTATATTATTATTACCCTAAAACATGTCCTAATTCTATTGGAAAAGTGTATCTCAACCAAAAACAACCTTAGGAATAAAATATTATCATTTAGTTCCACATGGATTAGATTAGGAAATTTATGTTTATTTAATTTAAAGAAGAGTTAAAAGAGTTAAAATCAAACATTATTTACTAAAACATTTTTAATATAGGGTTATACATAAGATAAATTAGATTTTAATTATTAATTAGAAAGCTAAAAAGATTTCCTACATAATCGTATTTTATTTATATTTTCTAGAAATTAAATAATTTAATGTATTTATGACACAATGGTGATGTAGTAATTACCTAATTAATGAAATATTAAAATAATTGATATTATAAATATCAACATAAATGTAATTTGAGACGTTTTACGAATTCCACTAATTTTATAGGTTAATATGACATATTATTATTGATTATATAAATTGTTTTCAAAGTAAAAATGCTGTTATGAATTTATCAAAAACAAAACACCCAATAGTGTCAAAATTGACATAAAAGAGTTTTTAAAACAAATATTATATTATTAATTTATATTCAATTCCTAAAAATCTAATGTTACTCCAAGAGACTTATGTCATGATATTTAGATCATTAATGGACCACATGGGGGTCTCTTGGAGGTATATAGTATGTTTATTAACTATATAATATAAAAATAAAATGTGACATGGTATGTGGCAAACTAATTAACTAAGAATTAAAACTAAAAGATAAGGATAATATAATAACCCAAACCTGTATAAATTCTATTGGTTGAGTGGTTTTCGACCCATCCCCACCTTATCCTATAAATAATCTACTTTTTATCCATTATAAACAGAATATGAATTTATTATAAAATAATATTTATAGCTTTTGCAATGGCGCCCCTCACCCCTCTTTTTATGGGGAACTCCCCCTTCATAGTAATTAAAACATTCAAAGCCTTTTGGATCATCCAACCCCTGCAATAATACACTATCAACATCCCTCAATTAAACCCAGAGGACTTATTTTGATCATAAAGACAACCTATGGAGTCCTTTTGATCAAATCAAAATGAAGAACCTAAAGAAGAAGTATTGTTTTCCCCACCCTCTTTCAAGTTTCTTTCTTCTCCAACATCATCATTCTTTTTTATTCCAATTATAAAGAAATAAATACATTATATTCTATATATTGTGATGTTATTATAAATATGGAACAAAAAAATTCATTATTCTATCCATCCCTTGAATTACATGTCACCATAGGTGCGTACGTACGGCCTACCGTCTCCACGTTGTGGTGTAATTGTTATTCAATATATTATTATTTAGATGGGTATAATAATGATGTATAATTCATGTAAATAATAAATATAACATGATAATTATTCTAAATATATTATATAAAATCGAATTATATATTATTTTAATATCAAAAGAATGATATTGTCGCTCGTGCGTTCGTACGGACTACCGTCTCCACGAACGCAAAGAGATTCATTCCCCATTATATCCATTTGAGTCTAATTATCATTTAATGATTAAAAAAATGATTGAGGAATTGATATAATTACTTATATGAATAAGATACATCCGATCCATAAAAAACACGGCTTATGTAACAATGAATATAAAGGAAAACGAGTATGTTAACACCCAAAATGACGATAATACTAACATATTATTAACAAAACAATGTTAAAAGATCATATATGATATCATATTAATGTAAATGATTTTTTTAAAATTCAATAACAATTATTTCACAATTATATAGTACGTTAACCTACCATCGTCCAAGGAATAAGAAAAAAGTAAGGGGGTTTCTATCTCACTTTTAATTCTGTGAGATTTCCATTGTTCGCCACTTATTTATTGCATGTGGTGTGTGTACTACCCATGATTGTATTAATTGTGTAATATACTTTAATTTATGGTTATTTAAATCATCATTTTATGATCCTTCTTTTATGGGTGTATGTTTATTAAGTTACCAAATTGATAAGGGAATTTGAAATTTCAATTTCCACTCATTCGGCTTTATGCATACTTCATTGATGATTTTACTCCATGATTATGTGTGGAATCACAATTTATTTTCTTATGTCATAATTTACACTCCCATTATGTGGATATACTTTTGATACACACAATCACTCCATTTATAAATTCTCAAGTCATCGATATGAACTTGATAAGATTAATTTTAACTTAATCTCCATTTATTGAGTTAAACATCGAATTCAATGGCATTGTTTTTACAAGAATATGTGTGAATGTACATTGATTTTTTTACACTGAATATCCATTAATATTGAGTGTATTTATGTTTGTCACACATAATTATGTTGTTTATTTATCCTTACCCAAAGGATGCGACCTTTATGAGAGATTTCATCTCAATTTACATTCCATTGAGACTCCATTGTTGTTATACACAAAATCACTATTATATGGTGTATATAAAGTACATTGAAGATGTATATCATGAATCCATTTATTCTCATGATATTAAAAAGTTTTTATTAACTAAATTATTTGTATTCAAGTGTCTCTCTTTTGGATAGGAACTCTAAATAAAATATCATTTTAAATGTTTTAATGATTTATTATTCGAAATCATTCTCATTAGTGTCCATGTTTTAAAAATGATTCCAAGGATTTATTTATGTGGGCATTAATGTTTTCAAATCAAAATTCCTTTTAAAAGTTTCAAAGTTTTATGGGACACTTTGATTCAAAAAAATCTATTTTAAAGGGATTCTTGACAAATAGTGTGACTTATAAATGTTTTCATGAAAAAGTGGGATATTTCTCTCAATAGTTTGATGATTATTTGAATCCATGTCAATATCCTTAATTATTCTTGATTGAGTTTAATATGATACAATACAATCTTTTATATTTTATTGAATGAGTTATTTTGGACTGTGGATGTGCTATTTTTATTCCATTCATGGTTTATGGTTAAAGTATTGACATTTCATATGATAGTTTTAATTCGAATTCTTATGTTATGTTTCAAACTTTTCATATACGGAATGGATTGGACTTAGTAAGTGATGGGTGGAGCCCTCTACAGCTCCTAGATGCATGAGTAGGTCTCATGAGACAGTATAGTGTCTTGGAACGAGGACTTGACAAAATTTTATTTGTAGTCCTGGCACGAGGACTTGGATACGTGGTTATGATAGTCTGACATTATGCATTCCATCATTATGAAAATGGTTATTGATATTTTATTGTGATTCTTAGACTAGTAGAATATCCATGTGAATATTTTTTCATTTTATCCTTGCCATATTATGCTGATGTTCAATTTTAAAAGGATTTTGTTTTAGTTATACATTGCCTTAAATTTTTATGTTTATTTATGAATATTTCTGCTATATTGTTATCTTTACTGAGCATCTGATATCACCCCTTTCAATGTTTAATTTTTTCTAGGATGTGAAGTATTTTATGAATGACTTGCAGGGATAGTATGAGGGTATATAAAGACAATATGTTGTTGTAGTTTTTCACTTATTGATGTAATGTAAACATTATGAATATATCTAGTGTTTCCAAGGCTACTATGCTAATCTGTTTTTCGAGACTTGATCTTTTGTGATCATGCCAATGTTATGTAATAATGCACCGACTCTGGGTAACTGGGGTCGGGGTGTTACAGTTGGTATCAGATGAGGTTTAGTAAAAACCTTGGGATCTAGATTTAGATAATCTCTAATTAGATCACATAGCCCTAAGATAAACATTAAGGATTAGTGTAGAATAAAATCTTAGAATTTTGGTATTGTATAGATTTTGTGAGTTTTCTGAGCAATACATCCATGTATGGATACGAGCAGGTAGAGGCGGCTCTAAAACATATGTAACTAGGGGTAAAACCCAAAAACACCGCTTTGAGCTAGACACGAACGGGAACTGGTGCACGACAATGGGCCTTGCTGTACTCTTGGTTACGACACTCCCGGGGGATATGCTTAGGATAATATACATTTTCCTTACAAACTGATTTGAGGTATTATATATAAGATGAGATTAAATGACCTTGGATAATCCTAATGTGTTTCAAATTGAAAATATGATGACTTGTTAATCTCTAAATGATTTTATCACTACTGTTACTCACAAAATGAATTCTAGTTTTAGTCAATGGATGGATTCCAAGGAAGTCATAGTGACTTTGAGAATGATGTACAAGGTGGGAACGGTGGTGGAAATGAGAAAAAAATGGAATGTTGATAGGCGTAAAAGATATCGTCTTCATGCCAAAACAATTTTCGAAAAATATGATCAACAATGTATATATTAACAAATTCCCAGACTCAACAAAGAAGAGAAATGTGATGAATAATAAGAGCTCCAGTAGTGGAGACCATGGTGAAAAGAATCCTCAATTTCCATCATGCAGGAAATGTGGAAGGAGACACCCAGGAAAGTGTCTCAATGGGACAAACAAATGCTTTACGTGTGGGAAGGAAGGACATAAAATGAAGAATTGCTGAAAAAATGAAGAGTACTATGGAAGAAGATGAAAATGGTCCCAAGAATCCATTTACAGTCATTTGACATAAATTTAGTGTACATGGACATTACCCGAGTGAATTCCCAATTCTATAGGATATTTTATTGGTCAAAGAAGATGCTATGTGGAAATAAAAGGTTGGAAAATGTTTAAAATGTATTAGTGCTCATTGTTGATGGGTTTACTTTGGAATAATTTTCTCTTGTATTTGTAACCCTGCAGTTTTCCATGTGATAATGATATTAGTGGAATAATTATCTTTTCTCTTGTGGATATAGTTATAAATAACCATTTGGTTTTATATGATCATTGGTTTTGAGGCAATTTCAAGTTATTATAATTTGGGATGAAAATGCAAGGTATAAGATAAAACTTGTGGTTAAATTATGTTATGGTTATTTTGAGGAATTTATCTAATTTTGGTAATGTTATAAAATATAGGTTTTTGAAAAAGGACAACATGCAAACCGTGTGACAACCCGTTGCGTCAGAAAAAACTGTGGGAATCGAACCCACAACCAATGTGCGATTGGGATTTATCACCTACCACTGGACTACGTGAATTCCTTGGTTAGTGTGACTATTATTTTAGTTAAATGATTTTATTGATTAATAATAAGTTTATTTGGGATCTTATGTCTTATCAAATGAATACCCTTAGTATATGAAAATGATTAAGTGATTAAGTGATAAATGTTATTTTGGAAGATGTTCGCTTTGTTGGGAACACTATATGCCCAAGGAAAATAGAATACTATGGGATTTCATATGAGGAGTAATGGTGTATTTTTATCTATGTTTTTATTGTGGATTTATAGTGATTTGGGTTATTTATGGAAATGATTAACCTATAATAAAGAATATGTGATTAGGTAAATTACTTTTATGTATGTGACTTTAAGAGTGGTTTATGTCATTTGGAGATACAATTTAACGTGGAAGACTACATTATTATATGTTTTGGGTTTTATTATTAGTTTTGATTATATTAAAGGATTTTAAGGAAAATTGATTATTGAATGGTATTTATTTAACTTTGGGGTATTGTTGGTTTAATTTTAAAAATAAGATTAATTTTTTTCTTGTATAATGGAATATCTATTTGGGGGATCATCAGATCTTAGACTAACCATTTTGGTTTTGATTAATCTCTAAAGACAATTTAAATATATATTTTATCCTATGTGAATCATGTTATTCTATAGAAGTTTAGTCTAGCTCTTCCAGTGTGACCAAGTCTTCTTGAATACTCATTGTTAAAAAAATGAGTTAGTAGTAAAAATTTAATAATGAATGAAACACTAATTAAAAATTATGTATATATCTTTATCTTCTTAGTCAATATCATTAATTAATTCCTCATCCTTATGTAATGTAACTTAAAACAAAAAATTTTGTCCATTTACTTTTCCTATTGGGTGACTACTGACCGTTTGTACCAACACAAGTTTGTGGTTTTCTTGTTGTTAACTCTCTCCTGATCATGTTTTCTATCCCTCTCTATCAGAACTTGACACTTAGTTTATCATCCATATCCATGTTTTCCAACATGGAATCCTAGTATGGGTTATCTTGGGTGACTTTTATACTTCTCTTTCTTTCTTTTAAAGTGATAGTTTTATTGACTCGTTTTCCGATGTTGGACTTTCCAATATATTCTCAAGCCCAATTTTAAAAAATTTCAGGGACGCAATTTATTGAAGGAGGGGATAATGTAACACCCCAAGCTTCCACGGTACGTTTCCCTTTGAATAATGCAATGGCTTGCATTGTACTCAACTTCGAGGTTTTAACACACCACAACCAATCAAACTAGCCGTTATAAATATTAATACCTACTTTTTGAAATTTTATAAATTTTATCATTCAAAATGGACTTCATTTTTTGATTCAAAATATCGAAATTAGCTCAGGGTGAAATTTTGGTACTTTTCGGATAACTTTCATATTTTGATGAATAGTGAAAATTACTAAATTTTAATTAATTTTTTTGAATAGAAATAACTAATAATGATAAATTATGAATTTGAGTGGTTTTAAAGTATATTTAGAATTTATTTTTATCATTTAATACAATGTTGGCCATTGGACGTAATTTCACATTTAGACCAAACATAAACATGTGTCAATCTTTTGATAGTTATTATTTCATAAAAACACACTATTTGTTTTAACAATGGAAATTAATTTTTAAATTAATTAATGCAACATATATGTTATTAATTTGGTAAAATAGACATAATTTTTGAATTCAAAATATCAAATACAGCTTAGTCGTATTTTTTGTTATTTTTATAAAAACATTCAATTTTTGATCAATAGTGAAAATTACTAAGTTATAGTTTAAAACCAAATTTTTATTTAAATAAATATTTATTTCATTTAAATTTAATTAAGGTAAAAATATATACATAATACCTATATAAGTTAAATGTAATTCATCGAAGTTAGTTTAGTATAATTTTATATATATAAAATTTTTATTGAACTTTTCACCGTCTTTTACCCACCCTAGGAGAATTTGGAAATTTACATAAAACGTAATTTTACCTCTTCTGTGTGTGGAATTTCGAAAATTAGAGAGACACGGTTAATATCAAGGAGTAAAATGTGGTTCAATAAGATAAATTTTTTTTGGTGAGTAGTAACTTTTTACTTTTATTTACCACAATGAAAAGTAAATAAGGTAATTAAGGGTAAAAATAATATTAATATTACCCAAACACATGTCCTAATTCTATTGAAAAAGTGTATCTCGACCATAAACAACCTTTGGAATAAAATATTATCATTTAGGTCTACTTGGATTAGATTAGGACATTTATTATTATTTAATTCAAAGAAGAGTTAAAAGAGTTAAAATCAAACATTATTTACGAAAACATTTTTAATATAGGGTTAGACATAAGATAAATTTGATTATTAATATTCATTAAAAAAATAAAAATATTTCCTACATAATCATATTTTATTTATAATTTTTAGACGTTATATAATTTAATTTATTTATGACACAATGGTGATGCAGTAATTACCTAATTAATTAAATATTAAAATAATTGATATTATAAATATCAAAATAAATATTATTTGAGATATTTTATGAATTCCAATAATTTTCTATGATAATATGACATATCAGGATTGATTATATAAATTGTTTTTGAAGTAATAATTCTGTTATGAATTTATTAAAAACAAAATAACCAATAGTGTCAAAATTGACATAAAAGAGTTTTTAAAACAAATATTATATTATAATTTATATTCAATTCCTAAAAATCTAAGGTTCGGCCAAGAGACTTATATCATGATAGGTGTACCATTAATGGTCCACTTGGGGGTCTCTTGGAGGTATATAGTATGTTTATTAACTATATAATATAAAAATACAAAGTGACATGGTAAGTCTCAAAATAATTAACTAATAATTAAAACTAAAAGATAAGGTTAATATAATGTCCCAAACCTGTCTAAATTATATTGGTTGAGTGGTTTGAGACCCATACCCACCTTAGTCTTTAAATAATCTACTTTGGAGCAATTATAAACCGAATATGAATTCATTATAAAATAATATTTCTAGCTTTTCGAAAGGTTCCCCTCACCCCTTTTATAAAAGGGCACTCCCCCTTCTCACTAATTCACACATTCAAAGCCTTTTGGCTCGGCCAATCCCTGTCCAAATACTCTCACTACTTTACTCACTTCAACCTAGAGGCCTTAGTTTGATCATAAATCCAACCTAAGGAGCCCTTTTGATCAAATCAAAAGGAAGAACCCAAAGAAGAGGTAATGTTTTCACCACCCTCTTTCAAGTTCCGTTCTTCTTCAGCTTCTTCTTTCTTTGTTATTCCCATTAAAAAGTAATAAATCTAGTATCTTATATATAATTTGATGTTATTATAAATATGGAACAGAAAATTCATTATTCTATCCATCCCTTGAATGACATGTCACCATACTTGCGTAAGTACGACCTACCGTCTCCACGTTGTGGTGTAATTGTTATTGAATATATTATTATTTAGATGGGTATAATAAAGTTGTATAACTCATGTAAATAATAAATATAACATGATAATGATTCTTTATATATGATACAACATCCAATTATATAATATTTTAATATCAAAATAATGATATTGTCGCTCGTGCGTACGTACGGACTACCGTCTCCACGAACTCGATGAGATTCATCCCCCATAATATCCATTTGAGTTTAATTATCATTTAATGAATAAAAATAATGTTTAATGAATTGATATAATTCTGTATATGAATAATATACAACCTATCCGTAACAAACACGGCTTATGTAGCAAATAATATAAAGGAAAACAAGTATGTTAACACCCGAAATGACGATAATACTAAGATATTATTAACAAATTAATGTTAAAAGATTATATATGATCTCATATTAATGTATATGATTCTTTCATAATTCAATAACAATTATTTCAACATTATACAGGAGGATAACCTACCGTCAACCAAGTAAAAAGTAAAAAGTAAGGGGGTTCTTATCTCAC
Organism: Viscum album; assembly: GCA_963277665.1. Classification (NCBI taxonomy): domain Eukaryota; kingdom Viridiplantae; phylum Streptophyta; class Magnoliopsida; order Santalales; family Viscaceae; genus Viscum; species Viscum album. The sequence goes on from OY728136.1 coordinate 4,823,143, forward strand.
TTTTAATTCTGTGAGATTTCCATTGTTCACCAATTATTTATTGCATGTGGTGTGTGTACTGCCCATGATTGTATTAATTGTGCAATATACTTAAATTTATGGATATTTAAATCATCAATGTATTATCCTTATTTAATGGGTGTATGTTTCGTAAGTTACAAATTTGATAAGGGAATTTGAAATTTCAATTTCCACACATTCAGCTTTACGCATACATCATTGATTATTTTACTCCACGATTATGTATGAAATCACTATTTATTTTCTTATGTCATAATTTACACTCCCATTTCTGTGGATATAATTTTGATACACATAATCACTCCATTGATAAATTCTCAAGTCATAGATATGAACTTGATAAGAGTAATTTTAACTCAATCTCTATTTATTGAGTTAAACATCTAATTCACTGGCGTTGTTTTTACAAGAATATGTGTGAATTTCCATTGATTGTTTTACACTGAATATCCAATAATATTGAGTGTATTTATGTTTGTAACACATAATTATGTCGTTGATTTATCCTTAACTTAAGGATACAACCTTTATGAGAGATTTCATCTCAATTTACCTTCCATTGATACTCATTTGTTGTTATACACCAAATCACTCTTATATGGTCTATATAATGTACTTTGATGTTGTATATCATGAATCCCTTTATTCTCATGATATTAAAAACTTTTTATTACCTAAAATTTTTTTATTCAAGTGTCTCTCTTTTTGTTAGGAACTCTAACTAAAATATCTTTTTAAATATTTTAAATATTTATTATTCGAAATCATTCTCATTACTGTCCATGTTTTAAAAACGATTTTAAGGATTTAGTTATATAAACATTAATGTTTTAAAATCAAAATTCCTTTTAAAATATTCAAAGTGGTATGGGAAACTTTGATTCAAAAAAATCTATTTTAAATGGCTTCTTGACAAATAGTGTGACTTTTAAATGATTTCATGAAAAAGGGGTATATTTCTATCAATAGTTTGATGATTATTTTAATCTATGTCAATATCCTTCATTATTCTTGATTGAGTTTAATCTGATATAATACAATATTCCATATTATATTGAATGATTTATGTTTGACTGTGGATGATCTATTTTTATACCATTCATGGTTTGTGGTTAAAGTATTGACATTTCATATGCTAGTTGTAATACGAATGTTTATGTTATGTTTTAAACTTTTCTTATGAGAAATGCATTGGACTTAGTAAGTGACGAGTGGATCCCACTGTAGCTCCTCGATGCATCGGTAGGTCTCATGAGAAAAACTAGTGTCTTGGCACAAGGCCTTGACAAAATCATATTTGTAGTCTTTTCACGAGGCCTTGGCTACGTTGTTATGATAGTATGGCCTTATGCATTCCGTCATTATGAAAGTGGTTATTGATATTTTCATGTGATTATTCTACTAGTAGAATATCCATGTTATTAAGTAAATGGAATTATTTCATTTTATCATGGCCATATTATGCTGATGTTCATGTTTAAAAGTCTTTTGTCTTAGTTATACATTACCTTCAATTTTTTTGTTTATTTATGAAAGTTTCCTCTATATTGTTATCCTTACTGAGCATTTGAGCTCACCCCTTTCAATGTTTTATTTTTCCTAGGATGTGAAGAAGTATTTTATCAATGACCTGCGGGGATAGGAAGAGGTATATGAAGAGAATATGTTGTTGTAGTTTTTCACATATTAATGTGATGTAAAATTTATGAATATATCTAGTGTTTCCAAGGATACTAAACTAATGGGTCTTTCGAGACATGAACTTTTGTGATCATTCCAATTTTATATAATAATGCACCGACTCTGGGTAACTGGGGTCGGGGCGTTACACTAACAACCCTCGAAGAGACTTGGAGTTCGACGTTGGAGATAAAGTCATCCTCCGAATATCTCCATGGAAGAGATTCATGCGATTTGGGAAGAAAGTGAAGCTTAGCCCAAGGTACATTGGCCCCTTTGAGATCCTTGAATGCATAGGAGCCATGTCCTATCGTTTTGCACTTCCACAGAATATGGCTTGAGTACATGATGTTTTTCACGTATCACACCTGAGGAAGTACATACATGATCCCTCACATGTACTAAACTCAGAGGTGGTTCAGTTTGAAGATGATCTCTCCTATGAGGAGCTGCCAGAAATGTTTCTGGACCAAAGTGATAAATTTCTACACAACAAGAAAACCCTCCTTATCAAAGTGTTGTGGAGGAACCATAAGTTTGAGGAAGTAACCTATGAACCGGAAGAGGCGATGAAGGAGAAGTACCCACCCCTGTTTATGTAAAACAAAATTTTGAGGGCGAAAGTTCTTAAGGGGAGAAAAATGTAACGACCCAAAGTTTTTCAATGAAACTTACCTTCATAACATTATGTCATGAAATCACATGAATTCACAACATAATGAACTACTAAGTGAAAAGTGACCATTAAACATTATTTTGTCACTTCTGTGTTTGGAATTTTGAAAATCCAACATACACGGTTTTGTTCAAGTTGATTTTTTGAGTTTGATAGAACAAACTTGTTTTTTAATGAATAGTAACATATGCTTATGAATAGTGAAATTAATAGTAATATGACACTTATGAATAGTAAATAATAATATTATTTTATTTTTTTAAGGCAATAATATAATTAGATCTTAATTAATTTTTCAATGAGAAATAAAACAATGTGGACCTTTAAGATTACTATTTTTTAAATTAACTATGACTTTATTTAAAAGTTAAATTAATAATATTTAGAAAATTAAATCAGAAAAATGGACTTCATTATTGAATTCTACATGTCGAAAAATTATTAGGGTAAATTTTTGGTATTTTTTTGAAAAACTCGAATTTTTGATGAACAATGAAATACGGTAAAATACCGTATATTCAATTAAACAGTTAAATACAGTATTCATGACATCACAAATGATGAAAGGCCACTTGTTTCGAACTCACATGAACTTATTATTATTAGGGGTCACATGATACAATACTATTGGTTGTCTTGAGGGAAATAATAAAATATTGAATTAAATATTGAATATTTACCCCTCCCCTCCACTATAAAAACCACTATTCACACCCTCATTCCCTCACACCTATCATGCTCCAAGCCTTCTCCAAACTCTACCCAAACATCCTACCTAGCCCCTTACCCACGTAAAAGAGCTACTAGTCTCATCAGAAGACCAATCTTAGGCCCTTAAGGAGGTTCTCAAGAGATGGATTCAAGAGGTAATTTCTCTCCCTCTTCTCCTTTAATTTCCTTTCATGTTCATGTTCATTTATTGATCTATCCCCACCTATCATCACCCAAATGGTATTGTAACTCCAGTATTATAAATATAATGTAATTTTATGATGCTAATGGGATATTATATCATCCAAACTCCCTTTCTGTATTTCTTTTATTTTATTAAATAAAACTTTGTTTGTGAGGTGTTAATTTACCACCTTCAAGAACGACATGTTTTCATCTTCTATATCTACCTTTAGATCTGGTCATGAAACCATTTTTATAGTTGAACAAGAATATCTTATATGTGTTATTTCATATTTAATGTTCTATAAATGACTTATGAACATATTAATAAGTGATAAATTAAAACATGTTTGTTGTGATCGAAAAACCACCCAAATTAACCCAAACAATCATCATTTAATTATTATCTAATGATTAATCCCCATAGATCTAATATAATTTGTAATAAGATCATTAAAACTCTTGTAATATCATTAATAAGATGTAATATCAGTTCCGGATGTTTAACCATGTTCTACCCGAACATCAATTTAAGAATACAAGAGAACCACTCAAGAAAACCATAAAAACAAACATTCCCAAACAATGCCTCTAAGCACTATAACTCATTAAAAGGTACATAAAATCCCATAATGAAACCAGAATGAACCATATTAATGTATAAAAGTTTATTTAATATCTAATTAATGAATATAATGTCATTATACTGGACATTAAAGAGAAGTAAGCATTCAGATACAAGGTAAGGGGAAATCTCGAACTCAATTTTCTTCCTTCGGGTTCTCCTTCTTTCACTCCATTTTGATATGGTTGAACCTTAATTATAATTTATTCATAATTATATTACCTTTTCTAGTATATACATGTTTTATAATAAATATTTTTTCTAACCAATTGTTTTCCAAAAGAACACTTCTTTTAAGAACTCAACTTTTACATCTCATTCATGGTTGATGGTTCTTGTATCAAGAATGTTGTTCCCTATTTCTGTTGGGAACCCAAATCTTATGAATGTATTCTTATGAAATGAAACCCATTCCTTTACATGGTTTATTTATGTTCACTTTTGATATGTGTTCTATTTGGAAATCATGATAATGATAATGTTATGATGTGACGGGTGTGCCCAGAATTATATAGCGTAATATGAATATTTCAATGTGATGGGTGCGCCTGGAATTATAGAGCCCTCCAATGAATTGGGTAAGGTGGTGAATCTCATGAGTATATGTGAAATGATATGTGAACAAGATTCTAGCTTGGTTAATTAGTATTTGTGGTAGTTAACCACTAAAACATGATGTTATATTTTTATGCATTTCCACATTTCAAATCTTTTATTTATATTCCTCTCATGTTTATGATCTTTTGCCTATGTCATGATTATGATCACCCCATGCTATATTCTTTTTATCTATCCTCTTACAAGGCTTTTAGATCACCTCTTTCGATGTATATCCTCATGTTTCTATATGTACGAAGGAGAGTAAAAGTTCCAATAAGAAGCTAGAGAAGAAGAAATTAATAAATTTTTATACTTGATATTATAATTGTTATGTACGGTCCTAGTTTTCCCAAGACACTAAACCTTTATATCCTTTATGTGTAATGTTATTATGTTGTTTATCTTTAAAATTATGTAATAGTAATGTAAGAAAAGGTCGGGATTTTATATGGACTCCGGGTTTTGTTCATCTAATATAACATCATGAGTCATGATATGCATTAATAATAATAATAATGTTTTTTGGGCAGTTATAGATACTCACATATAGGTATATTTGTTGAAAAATAAACATACAGAATTCTTACTATTGGGTTTATTATGATAATCTTTGATATTTGAAATTAACATGCTTGAACATCATGAAATTAAGTCTCATCTAATTTAAAATACTATAAAAATAATGTAAACATATTATATTTCCCATAATAGAATGTTATCTAACCATAGAAAAATGGTTAACAATAATTAACTCATATTTAAAGGATCTCTAGATAGTGGGGAACTTCTACGCCCTTTTAATTGAGACATATACTACTTGAAATTATTAAATTAAAGTTATGTAGAAAAATTTAACTTTTTTAATAAGATGACAAAATATTATTTATTTCTTAGAATATAATTACAATCCAATGTTCATACAACTATTTCCATAACACATACTCAGACAAACTCCCACATGGAGTAGAGCCAACTACTAATTACTTTTAGTCCACCTGTAGTCAGATGATGGTCATTTTTTTCTTTGTTAAGGATATAGTCATTTCGTATGTCATATTTTATTCCATGGAGACTATTCTGAATGAAAAAATCACATATCTAATAGAAATACCTCAAGATATGATATATCATAAGTATGTGCTTCATTCGTTAATGTAAACATGTCTCTAATACAAGATCCACTAATTCAGTATTATCACAACAGAGTGTGATAGGTTATTTACTGCTGCTTACAATGTTAGGCTCTTTGAAAAGGTTTTATATCTAAACAGGTTACTTAGATACAATAGATGCCAAAATAAACTCAAAATCTTCAATAAAATCTGGGATATTACATTCATTAACTATTCCATCTTATAGTGCCTTAATTGAGGGTAAATATATATCCAAACTTCAATCTTAGATCATATTTATATATTTGGAAACTAGAATCCACATATCCTTTTATGTATAGTTCCAAAATATACTTCGTTGACCAGAAACATATCCTTACTTCCTCACTAATAAATAACAATTTTTCTGACTGCCATCCAATGGTGGTCACCTAGGATAGATTGATATCTTCAAACCATAATATATTCATAAGATACATATAGAGTTGTACATATTATATCAAACATGACTAACCTAATTGAATATTCATATGGAATCCATTCCATCAATTTTATTTCCTCATGTATCTGAAGACACATTTTCTTAGAATGATGAATGCCAAGTGGCACAGGTAAAAATCTCCTCTAGGATTATTCTATACTGAATCTATTTATTGTAATGTTAATATATGTACTTTTAATTAGACCAATACGTATCATAGATGTATCATGACAGATCTTAATGGGAATAATATATTCTTCTTTACCTAATTCTTTCATGGAGATTAATTTTTTAACAAGTATTAAAAAGACAATAAGAATAGTTTTTCATTTACAATAAGTGGTATGTCACCAACATAAAATATTAATAAAAAAATTTCATTCCCACTAAACTGTTTATAAACACATTGATCAAATTCTCTCTTTATGAAACCAAATTTCATTATGTCTATTTTATAATGAATGTTTGATGACCTGGATAATTTATTTTATCAATATATGGATCATCATAATTATGATACATTTTTTGGAATCCTTTGGAATCACAAAACATTCAGGATGTGTCGTGTAGACATGTTCTTGATATTTCTTATTATGGAAGGCTATTTCAAAATTCATTTTCCAAATATCATAGTCATGGTATGCTTATATGACATGTATAATTATAATAGATTTTAATATTTCATCTATTAAAAATCATTATTCATAGCCTATTACTTAATATTATATGAATTTTATTGCAATAAAGTTTTCATTATAAGTACTAACTTATCATCAATGTCCTATTTCTTTTTGAATTACAGTTTTTAACTAAAAAATTTACTTCTATAGATCTTCGACTAATTTTATCTACGATCATATACAATAAAAGTTGAAGAGTTATAGAGACAGTACGAGATGTGATTGAGGGAGCTTCCCCCTATAATATAGGGGGTTTTGACCATTGGAGTGAGGGATGGGTTGGGGAGGACTGAGAAGAACTAAGAATTTATTGGAGCGATGATATTCTTGGGGGGAAGGCTGAGCAAAGCTAATGTAGCGAAGGGGTTCCCGGGGGGAACCCCGAGCGGAGAAAATGGATCAAGGAATGAGCAGAGCTATTGGGGCTATGGTATTCCTGGGCTGAGAAGACCGAGCAGAGCAAATTGAGTGAAGGGGTTCCTGGGCAGAACCCCGAGTGGAGATAATGGAGCGAAGGGATTTCCAGACCGGGAATCCCAAGAATAGTTAAAAGTTCTAGACATTCTCCTTAAGATAAAAGACTATACTCTCAAGATATTATATCTTCTCCTTTAGATAGAGGGATTTTATTCTCTGTATATCTTCTCAAAAAAGATAAACAGAGAAGAAAGAACAAGCCCTACCAAATTAGAAGAACAGAGAAGAGTGAAGATAGAATATACCTACCACATTTGGAGAAAGAGATAGAACACCAGGGGGGCCAGGGGGTACCCCCGAAATAGATATCCTGATTAGAGCGAGGAACAAGCAGAGATAATAATGAGTTATTATACATAGTTATAAGAATATCATATCTTTTAGTATCTCTAAATAGTCATACACACATATAAATTAATTTTTTATATAGAATATCTTTATGTCTTGATTATTGTGTATATGGTGGAGTGATCGGGGATAGAAGAAAAAAAATCCCATAAATAATCACTGAATTCTGGATTAAGATTTTATCCAGTATGGTATGAGTGGGGTTTCTAAATATTCTTACCAATCTAGTTCTAAAATTAATTCTTCTATTATTTTTTATTTTCATAAGTATATGAATCAGCTATAAGAAAGTATACATATCCATATAAATTAAAATCACCTTTAAAATTTATGTAGTATGAGTACCCATCCCTTGCTTCAACTATAAATGGTCTACACACATAAGATAAACTAATTTTAGATGATATTTGGTCATTTAACATTTTCCACTAAATGGGGATTTAATTAATTTTACTTGTTATATTTCCTGAATTATACCAAGTGGTTTTAGTTTAAATGAATCAAAATATATATCTCAATGTAATTTGGTAAAATGATTTAAAATTATATAACTAAGCTAGTGGTGTAAAAGTTGGGTATGGTATGTCTCATGTGAAGGAGTTTCACAATCAATTTCCATTACATGATCCATGAAATAAAAATCATGAAGATAATTATTTAGATATCCCATACCATAATTTAATGCCCTAGTTCGGGGTGTCACCCAAAGGTGCCCCGAACCCAGTTTTCACAAGACCTCAAGAGAATTTCCCCAATCATGAGAGGCTACCGAATAAAAGCGAGGGCCAAATTTTTATAGTGGGGAAACTATGACCTCATTTATAGAATATATACATCAAAATAAAAATAAGAAATTATAGAATAAGAAATAATACCATTAAACAGAAAGAAATAGTGGAGGACTGATAGTATAAACAACTGTAGTGTATATAAATAAATGATTCAGGTCACATGTATCTAGGAAAGCATCCAAATAAGTAATAATTCATAAAATACAATACAAAAACCAAAAAAGAGAGAACATTAAACTCCAACTGCATTGCATGCCTCAGCTTGGTCCAATGCTCTCCAGATGTAATAGCAATCAAGTACCTGATGAAGAAGGTATATTTCCCTTATCGAAATGCAAGACCCAAACAGGGTGTGAGATGAATTTGGGAAGTAAAAAACCAAAATATATGTGCCCATCTGTCAGTGAATATATATAGTAGTTAATATGTATAAATGAAGTAATAAACTATTATGTAATAAAAAGTAAAACATCCTATCATTTTCAATTACATTCATTTACATTTATTAATTATTATATCCGTTGAATAATGTGGCTTTAGGATCTAGCCTAATATATGTATCCCCATATATAAAAATAAAAATAGATGTCTCAAAATTCCATCTAAACAACGTATTAAGACCGAGTCCAAGCTTGTTCTTTATCTTGGACGACTCATAACAATCAAAAAATCATTCATAAGTAACCCTCTGAGAATTTTCACTTAGTGTAATCCCCTCTCAATCAACATATCATCAAAATAAATAAATAATAAAGACCCTCTCGGAAATCTATCATAGTATAACCCATCTGGACCCACATAGCAATGATCAATTATAAAGGACCACCTGGGTATCCCTCACAGTAAATAGCCCTTGGTCTAAGTAGAAATAATAAATTAAGTGACTCTTTGGAAACTCTCACAGTCAATTATATATGGTCCAACATACATTTAATAAGGATCCAATGGGTAGCTATCTCGATCTAAGCCCACTGGTCTATGACCCCATGGAATCTCTCATAGTCAATGCCTCTGGTCATCGATAACAACAATTATACATAAATGACCCTACGTCACGAAGTTTTCATGGTCAGTTACCTTTGGTCAACAATCCCATTGAGAAACACATTCATCTCATATAAATATAAACTCCATCCAAACAACACTAGGTAGTGAAAAAAAAGTAGCATAATAATAAAATCTAGAATCAATGGACAATATAAAAATATATGGAAAACCATATTCACATTCAAGGTATTAAACTTTATGCATATCAAAGCAACCCTTTCTCATCAAACACACCATAACAGGTCATAAACAAGGTTAACTTTTAAAATACACAGTACCCTAATCAAGGGTATTCTACACTTTTAGCATATATAATCCAAATACAATCAATGTATAGCACAAACCACCTAACTCTATTGTGTATGATGAAAACTCTCAAATTTCAGTCGTTCAATCGTCTGAGAACATCACAGATCAATAAAAAGATAAAATAGTTCAACCTTGGATAACTCAAAAAATAGTATAGATTAAGATGAGCTGCTCTAGGGAAAGAGAGAACTCTCATATTGGAATCCCACACACCCCAAAGCATCTTGATCGGATCTCAGATGGAGGAATGGTAGGGCTTCCATGTTCACAGTCGTCTTGTCTCTCTCCTATAAAAAATTGGAAGAAGAGAAGTGTTCTGGAGATGAGACGTGGCCCCAGTCCAATTAATAATATAAAAAGAAAAGTAAATGACATGTTCATTAAATGTACACATAGTGTACATTCCTCAACCGAACCCTCCTTAGTAGTCCACAAGACATTGTACTCGACCATTACATGGCCTGTACATGGCTACACACAGCAACCAGGTACATGGAATGTACTCGAGAGTATATAGTGTGTACTTACAAAGTTTTCAAATTCATCATTTTTCCTCCAATTCAACTGTAATCTAGATCTATTTCAGAAATTAATATTCAGGTTCTTACCAAATTCACTCCTTAAATAAATTATTCCCAAAATTTCTCTTCTATGGGTGGTGAAAAAGAAACTTCAAACATCTCTGGTCATGTTGATCATATGTAAGCCTCTCTCTCCAATGCCTCATCTAGTACTCACCCATACTGCCATATCAACCATACGAGAGGAACAGACCGAATGTAGATAACCTTCATGTTGCGATCCACAATCCGTATAGGGTTCTCTTCAAAGGAGACATCCACCTCCAACTCAACCTCCTCGAGTTAAAAAACGTGAGATGGGTCCAATATGTAATGTTGTTGTAGAGAAACATGAAATACATCGTGCATAACCTAGAACCTTTGAGATAACTACCTCTGATATGAAACCGTCTCGACTCTCTCCAAATCCTCAAATTGTCTGGCATATCTCAGTGAAAGATTTCCCTATCTCTTAATCTTCCTTTTTCCTAAACTCGGTGAGAAACGTTATAAAACCTGATCTCTAACCTCAATCTCCAGAGGTGGTCACCATTGATCAACATAATATTCCATGTGAGAGTGTGTAGTAGCCATAATCTTCTAATTCATCTCCACCAGCTAAGTGATCTCCTTGACAAGACGAGGTTCCAGCATAGCTACCTATCCTGCCTCCATCTTACATAGGGGTGACTGGAATGACCTACCATACAATGCTTCATAAGTTTCCATCTGAATCATTTCCTGAAAATTATTATTATAGGTGAACTCCACTATGGGTATGGTCTCTCCCAAGAACCCTCGAAACCCAAAACACATGCTAGAAGAATGTCCTCTAAGACCTGAGTCATGCGCTTGGACTGGACATCTATCTGGGGATGGTAAGTTGTTCAAAGATGTACATGTGTACCCAAAGCCCTCTATAGTCCCTAGAGGACAAATGAAATAAACCGGGCATCCCTGTCTAAAATGATAGAGCGTGGAACCCCATGAAAACGTACCATTTCATGGATGTAAAACATTCCAATCTCATCAAATCTGATGGATTCCTTAATAAAAAAAATTTCAACCTTTATGAGTCTATCCACAACAACCAAAACCACATCATTCCTTCAAGATGATATTGAAAAACCTATCACCAAATCCATCATTACATCATCCCACTTCCACTCGTGAATGGGTGGATTCTTTAAAATCCTATCTTTTCACTGATTCTCCACCTTCACCAACTGAATGGTGGAGCATCTCATAAAAAACCAGTTATATCCCTCTTCACACCTATCCACCAATACTAATGGTGTAGATCCCAATACATCTTGGTGACACCCGGATGAAATTTCGTAACTAAGGAATAAAAATTCCGCATCAACTCCTTAGGTATGTATGCTAACATCCATACACATCCATGGAGATGAATGATCACATTATCATCTAAAGTCCACCCAAGAGTAGGGTCATCTACTGGCACACTCTCCCATAGAACTAGGCCTTTGGAATCTGATAGTTTCCTCATTCTCACATTATTATGAAGAGTATATTTAAGAAATATATATGAATGAAATGTCTTTCTCTATCTATCATGCTACTCCAAATGCATCCTAAAGAACAAAGGCATAAGCTACCACTCACAAATGGACTCTAGATATGCATGTATCTGAGTAATCCTACTCAACACATCATCCATTGCGTTACATTTCCTATGAATATAGGTATGCTCAATGTCAAATTACTGAAGGTACTCAAACTGCATTCTCTCTCTCAAATTCAGATCACACTGTGTGAAGATATACTTGAGAATTATGTGGTAAGTGTACACCAAAAAATTCTCACCCAAAAGATAATGTCTCCATTAGCGTAATTCATGCACAAATGTAGCTAACTCAAGATTGTGTGCCCGGTAGTTCCTCTCACATGGCCTCAACTACCCAGACCTGTATGCAATGACTCTTTCCTCTTTCATAAGTAGAACTCCCTGCTCGATACCTGATCCATCACAGTAAACAAAGAAACTATTCCCTGGAACTAGAAAAATCTGTATCAATGTTGAATTAAATCTATATTTAATCTCATAAATGTATAAATCGCATGAATATGTCCACAAGTACTTTGCAACCTTTATAGTTTGTCCTGTTAATGGAATTGCTAAGCATGAAACGTCTTGTATAATGTTCCTGTACTAACAAGACAACCCTAAAAAACTCCATACCACAAAGAATTTATTTTTATGCTCCCACAAAAGTATTGCTCCCACTTTCTCTTGGTATACAGATAATCCTATCTACAAGATAACATGAACCAGGAAGTGAATCGTGTCCATCCAAAAGTGGAATTTTGAGAGCTTGGAATATAACTGATGCTTAATCATTATAATAAAAATGATCTCAAGATGGGTGGCAAGGTCATGTCGAGTGTGAAAGTACACCAAGATATCATCCATGAAGACTACCACAAATAAATCCATGTCTGAATGGAACACTTGGTTCATCAGTTCCATGAAAACTGTCAGTGCATCCGTGAGACTGAATAGTATAACCTGATACTCATAAAAACCATACGAACTCCGAAAGGCTTTAAGAGTTTTATGTGATTGTCTAACACACAACTGATTATAACCATATCTCAAGTCAATATTTGATTACTCCCACACTCCTCAAAGCTGATCAAAGAGATCATAAACTCTTGGAAAGGGATATCAGTTCTCGACCATCAACTGGTTCAGCTTCCAATAATCCACACAATGTCTGAGGGTATCATCTGCCTTCTTCTCAAGAAGGACAGGAAAACCCCTAGGAGAAGTACTGGGTCGGATGAAACCCTTTGCTTAAAACTCCTCTAATTGCTTCTTGAGCTCCTGTAACTCTAGTGTATCCATCCTATAAGGAGGAATGAACACCAATGCAGCTCGTGGTACAAGATCAATAGAGAAATCTACCTCTTTATCTAGAGGTAAAAATGAAAAGTCATTTGGAAATACATCTCTAAAATGATCCACCACCAGATGAAAGTTCATTTGTGAAGTCCCCTAGTCAACTAGGTATAAACTAGAAATCTTGGCTGTAATTCCTCCCAACCCAAGATTCTCAGTTCCAACTCTGCTCCCCTGGGCATCCGATTCAACCTTGTGTAGAAAAGACCTACCCTTTAGTGATGTGAAACTCACCATGCAATTATAGTAGTCAATAATGGATAGGAAATATTTTAACCAGTCCATTTCAAGAATGACATCGAAACCTATCATCTCTAAAACATAGAGGTCCCATAATAAGTGACCTACACAAACCTCAAGAGGGAACTCCTTGTACTTGTGTACACTAGCCATTCTAATCCCAAATGGAGTTTCTAGTGTCATAACATCCTTAGATGTAAAGATACAAATACCACAACTCACCACAATGGAAACATATATGAAACAATGGGATTCCCCATTATCAAAAAGAGAAAAAAACTAAAACTGAGGCAACTAGAATCATAAATATAACTATAGAGGGTCTGAGATCATTATTCATCTAGGTATGATCCTCTGCCAAATTATAACCTACACTGTGACCATGCAACCATACCTGACTACCCTGAGATGACGCATCCTACTATCGCTAAAGGCCTACCGATTGGCTACCACAACAACGACCTCCTCCTTGGCCTAAATGGCCATATGAACTCGAGTTACCTAACGGATGAAAAACTTATGTTCCTAATTGAGAACGTGGAGTCACTACCAAACCCCTATCACCATCTTCTAGTGAGAATAACTGAAAAAAATTCTAAAGATGGCCAATAGTGCTACATGCTCGATACTCAACAGGGTCTCTCGAGCACTGATGTCCTATATACCCACAATCCCCACACATGTAGAATACCACCTAGTATGCTGAAGAAACATCATAGAATTGCTCCCAACGATGCTTCCAGCTATATGTCGAAGGTGTACCAGTCTTGGATGTTTAATCAAACTATTTTGAAGCTCCCAACTCCCTCAGATTATGCTCTGTAATTAGTGCTAGTTCACTATAGTCGTCACAGAAGTCATCCTGAAAACATTCACTTGCGATTAGATGTCAAAGATGAGACCATCCTCAAACATCCAAGGCAAAGATAACTCATCACGTCTTAGAAAATTAGTGATGCACTGATGTTCTTTAAAATGGGATGATTAGTCCATTACTGGAAGGGAAACCTACTCCAAACACATGAACTCTATTGCTCGATCATCCCTCAATGTATTAGGGTAGAAGTAATCATATAAGATCCTCTAAAACTCTTATAAATGCGTATCCCGATGACATATCCCCTATGAGATAACATCACACCATCACATGGAAGAATCACGTATCATGGGCATCACAAGATTCACCCTTCTCTCCGGAGGTGTCTCCAAATACTCAAATAAAAAGATAATGGCCTCTAACAATGAATCTTCAGCATTTGGTCATGTACCTCTTGAATATTTTCAAGTATGCTGCTACATGAAAACCTGTGTCTGATCCACCATAGACGGGCTAGGATTCGGTGCTCCCTAAAATGTCTGTAACATCCTTAAAAGCTATCTCAGAACTATGAATCAGAACCCGTGTTTGGTATAACAGCTGGTGCCAAAATGAGAATAATGGGAGGATTTTCTAGTAGTCCCTAATATATCCTCTCCAATCTTTGGTCATCACCCAACACCAGGCGTACAACCAAAGGACATCTTGGCTGCATGACTCTGTATGGTCAAGCAGACACCTCTGTTTAATATTATCATGGACTGAAACATAGAAGATCAAGAAAGGAACATGATAATAAACATTAAGGTTTTACAAAATAAGGTTACACGGTGTGTAGAACCACTACACGGTATGTTCCATGAAGTTTCAACATGGGTGTGTACCTATGACAACACTGGTCATGTAACACCCCTTCACACGGCGTGTTCCTCCTATGACATGATGTGTACTTGAATTTTTCCTCCTCTTAGGTACATCTAATAGGATAAACCACTCGGTTCTCTCATGTAACACCCCTTCACACCTCGTGTTCCTCCTATGCCATGATGTCTACTTGAATTTTTCCACCTATTAAGTTCATCTAATAGGATAAACCACTTGTTTCTCTCATGGGTAACACTACACGATGTGTTCACCCTGGACATGGCATGTATTACTTATGTTGAAACCACCTGTGTCATTGGTCACATTGTCAAAGACATGGTCGACTCTACAAGGCGTGCATGAATGGGACACAGTGTGTACACCATCAGCTTCATCAAATTGTTTCGTTATTCAAATGAATAGACACACGTTCCTTTCAGCACGGTGAGTACTCCTAGTAAATGGTGTGTTCTTCCATTGTATTCCCAGCCCAATGTCTCTGCTCACACATTCAGTCACATGGATAAAGAATACACAATGCGTACATGTGGTAAACTATATGTCCATAAGAAAATTTGTTTCTTCAAGAACAGAAGAACACATTGCATGGGTTTAAAACACCCCACACTATGTTGTCTGGGTTTCCAGATAGTAGGCCTCTCAAACTCCACTGAAACCCTTAAAATAGTATAATTTTGTCCATGGAATGAACAATTTAGACCCATGGGATCGCATATTACCACGAATTAATTTTTTTTCATCCTTATTCACTTCACAACACAACAAAATTCAATTAAAGTTCAAACATGATCAAAAAAATTATGATCCAAGAGGGACCATAAAAACTCAGGGACCAACATTTGGCATCCATCCAAACAATACATTTCATATTTCTATACCCTATAAAAATAGAAGGTATTATATCATGACATCTATCACAACAACATGCATATATTGCACAACATCTATCACAACATCATGAAATCAGTGATGTACCTTAAATAGAATGACAAGAATGGATGAAATGTGATCTCTAAAAACATCCTATATGATGCAAGAGATGTAATACCTTCATCTCATCAAGTTTAAACAGAAATAGGACCACAATAATATGAATGACAACAACACAAAAAAGTGAGTCACCCAATGGTGAAATCAAATCAACAATTATAATTGAAAAACTAGAAAAATTTCAATATTTGAGGTAAAATGGATTTTCCATATACACTGGTTAGCTACCCCCAGGTATAACTTATTACCAACTACCCATTCTTTTATTTCTGGCCTATAAGCTCCAAACATTATAAGAAAAGGGAAAAGAATTTTCCTTTGATACAACTTTATAATACCCCAGTTCTGATTTCCATCTAATGCTTCCCCGAACCCAGTTGGTAACATGAACTCAAGCAAATTTTCCCATACACAAGAGGATACTGACTAGCAGTGAAGGCCATGGTATGATAGTGGTAAAACTATGCCCCCATTTTCAGAGTATACATAGCCAAATAACAATAATAAATGATTGTGGATGCAGTAATAACACACAGTAGAAGTAAACAAAGGTATTCTGAAAATATAAACAACTGTAGAATATATAAATAAATGATACATCTCACATGTATCCTTGAAAGCATAGAAACAAGTCATAATTCTATAAATACACTACTAAAACAAAATTATATAAAATAGTAAACTCCAATAGCATCAAAAGCCTCAGATAGGTCTCATGCTCTCCATCTCCAACAGGAATCGAGTACCCAATGAAGAAGGGAACTTTCCCTTAACTATACCTGCAACCATATAATCTTTTGGGTCGAAATTCATTACCCAAATAGTATTTGATATAAATCCCAGAAGGCAACCACCAAAATATCTATGCCTAATTGTCAGTTAATATATATAGCAAGTAATATGCAGAAATGTAGCAATAAATTAGGAAGTACTAAAAATTTAACAATCCAACATTTTTCAATTACATTCATTTACATTAATTAATTATTCAATCCATTGAATAATATGACCTCATGATCTTTCCTAAGCTCTATATCCCCATATATTAAAATAACAATAGATGTCCCAAAATACCATCTAATCAACCATGTAAGATTGATTCCAAGCTTGTTCTTTGTCTTTGTAGGCTCTTCATAATCAAACAATCATTCATATGCAAGAATCAAAGAACGTTCTAAAAGTATAATTCCATATGTCTTCAAATTTCATCAAATCAATAAATAATAAAGACCCTATGGGAAATCTCTCATAGTCTAACCCCTCTGGTCTCACATAGCGCTCATCAATTATAAACGACCACATTGGTAGCTCTCACGGTAAATACCCATTTGTCTATGTGGTAATAATAAATTAAATAACCCTATACAAGCTCTCATAGTCAATGCCATCTATTCCAACATTCATTTAATAACGACCCTCTTGATAAACTAACAATATAACTCCTATGGTCAATGACCCCTTGGAAGTTCTCACCATCAATGCCTCTGGTCAACTATAACAATAATTATACATAAATGACACTACTTTGGGAAGCTCTAATGGCCAATTACCTTTGTCCAAATTCACAATGTGAAAAAAAATTCATCTCATATAAATAAATACAACATCTTAGAAGCACACGGAATGGAAAGCAAACCATCCTAACAGAAAATTTTAGACCTAAAGTTCAATATAAAACAAAATTGGGAAACACAACCATAATCAAGGTATTAATCCATATGCATATCCAAACAACCCTTTCTCATCAAGAAACCCATAACGGGTCTTAAACATGGTTAAATTCCAAAATGTGTAATACCCTAAACAAGGTTCTTTTACGCTTTTAGCGTATATAATCCAAATACAATAAAAGTAACGCACATACCATCTACCTCGATTTTGTACGATGAATACTCTCGAACATTGGCCCTTGACTCATCCTAGAAAGTCATATATCTAAAAACGGTCAAAATCGTTCGACCTTGGAAAACTCAAAAGAGAGAAGAAATCAAGAAGAGAGGCTCTAGGGAAAGAGGAAACTCACAAGTGGTAATCCAATGAACCCTATGGCATCTCGATTAGAGCTTAGACAGAGGAACAATAATGGTTCAAAGTTCACAACTACCTCATTGCTCTCCTGTACAAAACACAGGAAGAAGAGAAGTGTTCTGGAGATAAGACGCGACCCCAGTCCGATAAATAAAATGAAAATAAAATTAAAGTTCAGATGAATTAAATGTACACGTCGTGTACATACATCAACCATCCCCATCCATAGGTGGTCCACACAGCCCTGTACTCGGCCGTTACATGGATTGTACATGAATATACCTAGAAAGAGGGTACATGGCATGTACTTAGAAAATTTCCATATCCTTCCTTTTTCCTTAGAAACACCTGATATCATGATCCATGCCTAAAATAAAGATCTAGGTTCTTAAAAATAACATATGTTTTTCTTTAGAAATTAAGTAACATTTATTCTAAAATTTGAATATAAACCTATATGTATCATGTTGGGATACAAATATAATGTTTTGGTGATTTATCGAACATAATGAAAATCTTCAAATACAAAAATCATTGATAGTAGAAATTAGAGGTTATAGTTCATTATTTTCTAATACAACAAGTCTAGGTTTGTTTGTTACTTATAGATCCATCTCACCCTGATAAATATTTTGAAATATACTTTGTTCTTGTATTCAAGTACATCTATGATCACCACATATTTTATATAATAAAAAATATGAAGAAATAAATAAAAATCCTTTTATAAAAACATATATTAATATTCCACATTCTTCTTTTGTGGGATGTAATTTTTCTTACAGTGTCCCTTATTTCCAAATGTGAAATAGATATCACCATATTTACTTGCTTTCCCGTTAATATTTTTATTCATGGAATGGTGTTATGAAGATTTATTAGAAATAGGTCACTTTTCTTGACCTTTTATTTTATTCACCATAAATACCTTTGAATTTTCACACTTTATATCCTAGTCAACATGGAGATGTATAGTGAGAAGATTTTTTTAGAGACACCTAGAACATCTAGGCACTCAATAAAACAATGAGTTTGACTACATGAGTTAAAAATAGAGAAAATTCCCTAGGTATCCTCTCAAATATTTCCTTTTATATATAAATCCATTTCTATCAAGATCTCTCTTGATATTGAGAATGAAGACAATGAAGCACGATATATGTATCCATGTATTCATGTGACTTCACGAGTTATTTAGACATGGATAAAAGCATTAATCACTGAATGATGACCCTATCACTAAAAGGTTTATTATTAACATTGAACTCTTTATCACTCACCTCCTTTATAAGAGGATTAATAAATGTTTATTCTTGAAATTAATACTTTCGTTCATGGTGTAATAATACTCATAGGTGTCTGAACCAATCCAGGAAACACTATTTAGTTATAAGACAATCATTATTTAAAATTGGTCACCTGTATGTTGTGGTTGACAGAATTTTCATTATTATATAATGTTAAAAATATTTATTGTTATAATTTTACTTGAATATAGTTAATGTGAAGTAAAATTTTAAATTTAAATTTATTAAGACTACCTATATTTTATCTTTTCCCAATAAACCTCACCATTGGACTCATAATATATAATTTCTCATACATTCTCATGGAAAGGATCCATATTCCCCTTCTCATAACCCAATCATGGGATTCATCAATTTCTTAATGGTATTTAGGTAAGATGTTATTTTCAGACCATGGGTTTGTAGATCCATGATCGATTTAGTGGACTCCTTAATCCAAAAACCCATACTCATATTTCCTCAACTCATGCCTCCATGTTACATCTTTTCTAGAATATGATTCTTATCATGAATAAAATTGGTGAAGTCAACTAAAAACTCTTAAAATAACTCCATGATAAAATTTAGAGTACAAAAATGTTTTAGTTAGACACTTATATCTATGGTTTTCATTCCAATGATTTAATGGAAGGATTTTTCTGATGTAATAATAAGATAATATATTTTCTTTATGATGCATAAATTATTTCTTGTTTTAACCTTTACATGTTATTTTAAAAAAAATTGTATTTTCCTCTAGGGATTAGTCCTATTATTATAAAACATGAACATATAACCCATTTATTTTATTTCTATATTTTCTTATAATTACATTTAATTATGTGATCATGGTCTTCCATCCATAAAATAAATAACATATAAGACAAAAATAAAATAAATCTATAATTTAAAAGACCCTAAGTTCTATATAATGGTTGATTTATTGAGAAGATAATAAAAAAACCTATAAAAATAGTGATGTAATCCTTGTATGAGTGTTATATTTAGTTGAAGAATCCCAAATCTCCACCGAAATACCACCCATGTTTCTTTCTCTTGGTTTCATCTTGAACGAAATCCACCTCATCTCCGTTGTGACCAGACTCCACGTGCCTCTAAAAAATCATTTTATTATATATGTTTTATAATTAAAACACAGGTGAGGCAAACCCAAGGAATAAAAAATTCGTGGAAATGCATGACCTACATAATAAATGTGTATTGGATGACTCACATTTCATTATATTTAATTTTATAATAAATAATTACCGAACTACGCCAAAAATTAAATTTAAAAAACAAAAACACATACATAGGTCAGGCCATGATCTTCATCAGTCATACACATTCAATGATTGCTAATTTAAAACAACTAGTTAGAATTTATTTAAATTCATTCTAAAATAAGTTAAAATGCATATAAATTAAACTAATTAATTAACTTATTAATAAATTAAGTAATTTAATTTAATTCCATATAATCATCCAAAAATTCCCCTCCATTGTGATTGTAAATAAATTATATAAATTTAATACTATTTAAAATCTCAATAAAATGGTATATAACATTTTATATTAATGAAAATCAACTATTACCAATGTGATCTATTTAGTATAGTTTTAATTTTAAAATAATGTACTCATATGAAATATTGTGGAAATGGAATATTTCATAGTTTCACAGTGTGTACGATTAATTTAATACCACACGAAACACATGAATATTTGGTATCATGTATAATTTTAAAAATTATGTATTTATTATAAAATAACCATACATGAATCATAGTTTTTAATATTAAATGGAATTAATTAACAAAATAAGATAATATGAAAATTAACAATCAACATTTATTGTCAACTTAATGGCCGACCAAACTCAGATAAAAAATGTTTTAATGAGTAATTATATAAATTTATTATTTTAATGTGAATAGGTAATGTACACATTTTGTGCATGACAACCACATTGATTGTTCTTGAGTAAGTCCATGTGACAACATAGATGGTTGAAAAATAGTTCATTTATTAAATTCAGTATGTACTAATTACATGGAGACTCAGAATCCACATGGGGATCCATATATAATGAACAAAGATATAGAACATGTAATAAAAGATTATATATCCTCTTATCTTGTATTATTTAGCCATATTTCTTAACACCAATTGATGGGTAATTTAGATACAATCTTTAATTATTATTAACCGATATTCATAATATGAGTGAGAAATAAAGAAGAGGAAGAATATATTTGGATGATGGATTAAGAACAAATTAAAACATGACCTCAATTTTTTCTTATAAATTCAAAATCACTAAAAAATAAGGAAATAACTATAAATTTGAATGTGACCCCTCTTATACTACATTATTCTTCCATACATAGTGAAGGTACTTAATGAGGATGATCCATTACCAAAAAAATATTTTTACTCGACAAATCATTCACAAATTGTAAAATATGTAAACCTTATGACAAATAAAATTTTTCCAAGAGACTGTTGAAAAGATAGGTCATCGAAACTATAAAGAGATATTTTTCTCATTAAATTTATAAGTATTTAAATTAAATATAAGGAAATATTACCTCATTATTGATATTCTTTTCATCATATATGTGGATTTCCATAAATCATTTTTAGCGACCCTTTAATTTTCTTGTCGGAACCAAATGTATAATTCAAACAAAATTGATCCACACATAATCCTATGATCTACAAATGGAATTGATGAATCATCCTGTTCTAGCATGGTTATTTCTTTATCTCACATTTTTCTTCATGATATATTACCATTTTCAGTCTTGAATAAATTTTCTTGTTCCTCTCATTCTTGAGGGGATGTGAGAATGAAGAAGATAATTCTAAAGGGAAATTAATTATACACATTTATTCTCGATTATACTCCATTATAATGTATTAGAGGTGTATTTATAGAGCTACAGTTCAGGTTTGTAATGTAATTAATATCACAAGTTACATTAATAAAATGTCAGACCCATATCTACACCCATTCCATGTAATAAAATTATATTATTTTTTTATTCCATGAAGTTTGGAAACTAGTGTAATGATAAATATCATTTTACCAGCTTAAAAATGAATATTAATTAATAGAATCAATTTTGGAATGCTATTCATCTTTGGAATATCATGAATACACAAATAAATTAAATATTTAATCATTGATGAAATAATTATAGAAATAAATATTATATTTGTAAATAACATATCAACTAAATTGTGATTAGTTATATATTTATTTTATGTGATAATTAATCCTAAATAAAAAATAATCTTTGATCTTGGGAAAAAAAATTTAATCCAATAATTAAATCAAAATATAATTTTATTGATATCAATATAAAAATGTAGTGTATGACCCTCTAGGATTTATTCTTGTTGGAATTAGGAGAGATTTCTTAAATACTATGATTTTTGTTGGGAGGCAGGTTAAGGCCCCCAAGAGAATGAAGTAAATGATTAAACATTGAGAACCATATACGATATATCACTTTTTAATATAATCCCTTTGTCACAATATCTCATCATGTAGGCTTCAAACTTGTGTCATCAACCAATATGCTTAATACAATGTTCCTTGATTGTCTGAAATAAACTCCATATTACACCATGTCTATATAAATTAATGAAACAGTTGTATTTCAATAAAATGGATGAGATATACAATTTCATAAATATATAAGGGATAAATATTTCATCAACATATTCATCAATAACATTTCATCTTGATTCACCCAATGTAACCTACTTCTATGAATTTATGGCATTATGGTTTTGGATAGAAAATCTATATGTGGGATTTATGACATGCATTATCAATAAACTCATTGTCTGAAGACAAGTATCAAATATAATAGAAAGGAATATATGATGAGAAATAAACATACTAGGTTCCTACAATTGAAGGAGTTCTCATAATCTCCCATCATGTAGGTTACAAAGTGATAATTTCTTAAGATGAAGTCACATCCGATTATGAGTACTATCAAATGAGAGTCAAAAAAATATATTCCATCATAGAATTTTGACTAACCATAGAACAAGTTTAAAGAACATTGAAATTTCACTTAAATTTTTTTCATCATAAGTGGGAACTTATATACCCTTTGCAATGAAAATGATATGCTAGAACATTATTACATTAATGAGATGAAGAATAATAAAAAATGTGTAATAATATGTCAAAATAATATTCACTTCTTTGAATATACAACTGATACAAAGTATGAATAGTTTATTCTAGAACATAAACTCCAATAAAAATAACATTTTGTATTTTTATTTAAATATAAAACTCATAAAAATACTCATCTGAACCCATAAGCACGAAAAATTAAGTTATCAAATAAAAAATATTAAATTTTCTTTTCATTGATAACTCATTAAAATAAAAAATATAGAATAATGGGAATTTAATTCACATTAGAAAAATGATGAAAATGATAAAATAAATATTCACAATGAATAATTTTCTTGACAACAGAAAAAGTTTATCAATTATTAAACGTTAAAAAACTTTTTTAAATTTTTATATATAATGTTAAAAGTAAATCATACAAAAAATGTTAAAAAGATTGATTTTTATTCCTTTCTAAATAAAGTCCATTTTAATTGAATATTTATTTTTATAATAAATATCTATATGGAAAGAAGGTATTTAAATATTATAAATAATGTGTACATGGATGAAAAATATTATAATCAAATAATTAAGAAGATTTTAAGAGATAATATTAATGAAAATAGCTTAAGACTAATTAAATCAAATTCAATTGGAAGAAAGAACATGGAAAAGAAAATTAAATAATATGAATAAAATATATTTATTATCTAATATTTCAATGAGGAAGTATATACAAAATATAAATCATTATGGGTTTATAATACACAACATGTCTCAAGGAAGGAAAATTTAGTGGAAATGCTATTATGTTTCTAGTAACACTTGAATCAAAATACCTTGATAGAGAGAACATGAATGAAAAAAATAAATATAATGTACAAAGAAAAAATTATTATATTTATTGCTAAATAGGTAGTACATGCAACACATAAAATATAATAGGCTCATTTTCATTGAATTTCTCAAATAAAGTAAATTTGAAACCAGAAAACCATATGAAATTTATAACACATGAATCAATATACATTTAAATAAAGAACATGGTTTTGATTGTTAGATCCCATTAATTACATAATAAACATATTATAAGAAATTCAATCGATAGTGAATCAAAATAAAACCATATGAAACTAAACATGGTTCCCAAAAAAAACATGTCTCATGGAATTAATATTGAGACCAAGTAACCTTTACCTCTGAATTCAGCTTATTCATATGTGCTCTAACATCAATGTATAATAAATTTATCTTCATTTATTAATATGGATAATAATTGTATTAATATTTATTTTACTTTATTAAAACCATTTATAACTCTTTATTACCCATATATTAATTATTAATTTGTAAAATTATCATTCAGTTTTTAACAGTTCTTTTTATCTTAGATACATCAGTTTGGATGTGCTGGTTCTTGAGTCTTGTTCATTTTTTAGTGAACACAAAAAAATTTATCATATGTTAATAAATATTTTTCATACTGATATGTATTTTCATAGTATTTTCAAGGAACTTATATTGATGGTTCACTTGGAACACATAAAAATTAAATTTTAGGATATTATTGGATTAAAAAATAACTCTATTTATTGGTAAATATAATTTTCAATATTACCTCCCAAAAATTATGAGAAAATATTAAGTTAATAGTTATTATATCTTGTTAATAGTATTTAACTTTTATTAATCATTTGATACATAAACATTACCATAACATTAATGTTTCTAGTTAAAAAAACCCAAAATGACCATGTTACAATAGGTGAATGAGTATAAAAAATGATTATTATATTGATAATATCACCTTTATTGAGGCTTAATGACTTCAATTTTTTGTTCAGTGATAAAAATTAATTCAATAAGAGGTATATGAATAAAATAAATGAACTAAAATAGTAGTAAATATATATTTAAATGTTTATTGGTGTGATCATTCTATGAGGTTAAATTTTTAGATGACCAGTGAAAATTAATAATATTAATTGTCAAGAAACAACCTATATACCATGATGCCCTGACAACCAACCTTATACTAACAAGTCCCGAAGGGTGATCCCTATCCCCATGGGTTGAATACTAGAACCTATAATCATACAAGAAAACAATGTGAATGATTTTTTCCAAAAAATAGTAGTAAATTGTTACATATCAGTATACCCAAAGATAAATTCAAAAGGAACCATTAACAGAAGTAAAATTGGTAAAAAAAAAAATAAAACAATACACCATCACAACACTGGTAAGTCAAGATAAACTACCTATGTCTGAATAGTCAAAAACATCCATGAACAAAGGATCAATAACAATAACCATGTCCAAGTGGTGCATTCCCCTTACATGAACCTGGCAGAAGGAAATCTACAAATGCCGGAGGAGAAATGCAATATGTGAGATAAAAACAAAGTAGGGAATCAATAGGTTTTCCATAATAATATTACATGATCAATATAACAAATAAGTCTTTCAATTTAAAATAAAACAGGAATGTAGGTAAAATTGTATATTTAAATGAAAAAATTCGTTTTCATTTTAATTAATGGGAATATTTCAGAAAATGGAATATGTAAAAATTTAATATAAATTAGTCTATATAAATTACCATGTATAAATCAAGAAGTTAACAATAGATGTAATATAGATATATATATATAAGTAACAAAAATGATAAACAATGTCATCGTCCCTATGGTACGATGGTTCATAGTTATGGGATCCTCGCAGATCTCATTTTGATGATCACAACAATATGTGTACACAGTTCCCTCACACACTAGCAAAATAAGACTTATCAATATCCCACTAGGGATATGACCTGCAAAACTAGGTTTCAGTTGGAGTTGTAACCTGTAAATTCATTTCTAGGGAATTACCATCCTAGAATGTTTATTCCAAATAACACACTATTTACCAAGGATCTCTTGTTCTTAATAATCATTCAATTATGGGAAAATATTTTTTAAAACAGATTAGAATATAATTACCACATATCAAATTTCAACATGTTAGTTTTCTTTTTAAATACCTAAACACGAATTTTTAATTAATTCAAATCCCATTCCAAATAAATCCAATAATGGATTACTATAATATAAATTTAAGCCATCAATTCCCAAAATCCAATCCCAAATCAATTTTTTCATAGCGAACATCAAATTCACATCACACCCCAATTTTCAATTCCATTGGAAATGGGGTTTTCCCAAAATTACATACAAAATCCCTTCATATTTTAATCTATACTGGCATGGGTTTTTAAAAATTCAATTGATGAAAATTTAATTTTAAATAAGAAAATAAAGGGTTTATAACATGGAAAAACTCATATAACCACCCACGTTTTCGATGAAGATAATTCATGATAACACCCACTATGAGATTCTCCAATGAACAATGTCGGTAATAGAGTTAAAGGAATTAAATCTATATTCAAAATATGAAACAAAGAATATTAGATATTTACACAAAAATGTTCATAGAAAAAATTATATGGGGGAAAGAAGAAGTGTGGTTGAGAGAAGGAATGTGATAATAACTCTTACTAGATATGAATCAAATGACGTTATCCAATAATTGATACACATTCAAATTGGTTTGGAGGAGAAAAAAATAATTCCTGGGATCTTAAAAGACATAAGAATTTATAATATCCTATGTTTTTGTAAATTGGGAGGTTATGGAAGGTTTGAGAATTTTAAAAGTAGTTTTTAGAATTAAAATATCTTCACATACAGTTAGTTATGCAGGACCACCAGGTTTGTCAAACTGTTCACTATTTTCTTTATTCCCTCTAATGGAGTGAATGATTTATAATAAAATAGAGCACACATTTTCAAACTATTCTCTAACTACAAAAACCCTCACTTTTTGGGTTTTTACAATTTATCTTTGGTGGGTGTGCAGTTTGGAAAAAACAGTATTCCAACCATGCATAGCCTAAGAGTCCTCCAAAAATTTCAAAATTTCACCCATAGAATCACTATATGATTTATAGCCAAGGCACAATAAAAATAGTTGATGAGGAGTTACTGAGAATAATAATAATATGTTACCATAGAAATATTATCTCTCTAGAAATCCGATCAAGAAGTGTCTATGTCAAAAATATGAGGCCACTGATCTATAATAGGTGTCTCTATCTACCAAGTATTATGAGTTTCAGAACCATGATTCCATTTCAATCAAACCATAGGTTTCATAATCCCATTAAATAACATTGTTTTTGAATCAAAAAATCTTGAGTAGATGTTTAGTCAATGATAAATTAGAATCAACATCAAGATACCTCCAACTAAAAACATGGGATGAGTCATACATGTATTTTCATAAATGATATAATTGAAAAATGTTAAGTATCAACGTCATCTATGGAGGATGTTATAAAATATATTTCATATTACCCACACTCTCAACAACCACAAAAGGTCCCACAAAATAGAGAGAAATCATCCCTTATCTCCCATGCCTTTGATGGCCCAAACAAGGTGAATCATTCAAGAACACCTGATCGCTGAATGAAAAATCCAACTGTCTATTACGATGATCAACATAATATATATACTGTATATTTGAATTCCAAATTCTCTAATGAATCAAATAAATATTTTCTTTCATCTCTTTGTCCAAGCATGACCAAACCATGAAGCTTTCACCGATCTCAGAACAATAAAACAGAGATTTATAAGGCTGGCCATTCAAGGAATCAAGAGGATCCATTATGATCATAGACTGGTAACTATTATTATATAAAAAACCTACTAGTCCCAAATTTTAACCTCGAGCCCCCAAAAAATAGATGTAGCAAGCACGAATAATATCTTCATGAATTTGTATTTCCCTCACTATCTAGCCATCCGTCTGTAGATGTAATGCTATACTTAATGAAACCTAATATCTCAGTTCCAATTAAAGGACTCCCAAAATAGATATGTAAAATGGTGGTCTATATTAGAAACTATAGAATTTGGGACCCTATACGAGCATGTAATCTCTCTCACATATATATTTCTCAAATTCTAATATTTGGTTCCATCGTTAATTGGTACAATGTGAGCCTATTTGTAACATATCAATCACAATCCATATCAAATTCTTCTTTTTCAAGATATGTGGAAATCGTAAGACAATTTCCCTAGAGATCTCATCCCACTTCCAAGTCAGAACTTGAAGTGGCTAATGTAATTCCAAAGGAATCTGCTGCTCGATCCTTATATTTTTTATGTATAACTATTAAACACAATATCAATTATTCCACGTCTCGTACCTAGACACCAAATTCATCATCATGTTTCATTAAAAAAATTTGGTTCCTGGGTTCACTTCCCATATAAAATTATGAACATACCACCAAACATCATTCTTCATAGAGAATGACAGAAAAAACTGATTTTGACAACATTGAATACCCCCTATAGAGAATGAACACTCAATAATGGTATCGAAACGATAAAGAGAGTCTATAATTTAAGAAAAATCATCATCATGATACTATTCTTGAAGAATAATCTCAAGAATAGCAGTGTTAAACTAAACACATTCTAAGGAATCCTTTTCCCTTGACCCCCAAACTAAGATATGAAATTCTGTTAAAATTTCAACCATGTTCTACACTTCAGATGATTTTTCCCAGATAGGGTTGGAAGATTCCTACTCAAAGAATATACTATGACATTCCCTTTCTCTATGGTGTAGGAAATATAAAAAACAAACTATTGTAGGTATTCCACCAAAGACCTCTTGTGAAAAAACCATTACATTTTTATATCAAATAGAACTCAATATCTTATAGTCAGAATGCATGGAAAAATATTTTATAAAAATTTAATGTCACCAACAATTAATTACATGAATAACAAGTTCTTGATCAAGGTCATGTGTCGAATAATTCTTCTTGTGTGACCTAAGCTATCGAGAACCACAGGTAACTATGTGATGATGTTGCATAAGGACACAACCCAAACCCAAATATGATTCATCAAAGAAGACCACATACCCCTGTCAGACTACCAACCTTTACTAGAGTACTGGAGCAAGCCTTTGTGGTGGAGAGCATTCTAACTGAGCAGATTCAACCCATCAGTGTTAGGAACATGGAAGATAATATGTTGGCATCTGGTAGCCTGTGGCAGGAATAGGGGTCTACACATGTCCGACGTTTCAGGAGACAACCCTAGGATGGAGGATCTGAGGCTCAGGGATCACAGGGCTCGCAAGCCGGTTTTGTTCATCAGTAGGAGAGGCGGTGTTACATTTTCAATGGTTTGGGACATATTGCTATATATTTTCCAACTCGTCATGCTACTGAGAGGGAACCAGTCGACATGCCTCCTTGGCGATGACAACATCTTTAGTTTGGAGGTCCGTAGGGCGACAGACGTGGTGATGAAGCTGGTGTAGTAGCATGAGGTGGTAGGTGGTATCAGATGCCACCACCACCACCCCCAGGTGGTCCATGATGAGCTCAGGGATCTAGAGGGTGAAGGAAAGGATAACTGTAGGCCATAGATTTTGTTGACCCAAAGGCTCCGTGAATGGATAGCAGTACACCTTGTGTTCTTTCTACTTTCTTCAGTAGTTTTCAGGGACACTATTTAGTTGTGCTCTTTCCTTTTCATTGCTTTCTTGAAGTTTATTCAGGGAATTGCTAAGACCTTGTGTGGATGTTTTTCAGCATTCTTCAAATGCTTGAGGATGAGGGATCATTTGTCCACCAAAACACATTTTTGTGACACAATTAAAACAATGTGGGCGAGTCAGTGCCGTTCAAAGCGGATAGTATTGAGGTGTGGTGGACGAGTCCCTCTAACTTTGTGTTTGGGTAGGGGTGAGAGTTGGTGAACTCACTGGCATGGGAGACCCAATTGAGAGTTTAGTTTCTTTCCTTATGCTTATGGATTTTTGGGGATGAAAAGTTCTAATGTGGGGTGGATGAAGCGACTCGAGTTTCTTCCTTATAACACACCGACCCTAGTTACCCAGAGTCAGTGCATTATTACATAACATAGCCATGATCACAATAAAGATCAAGTCTCGAAAGACCGATTAGTTTAGTATCCTGGGAATAACTAGATACATTCATAAAGTTTACATTACATCATAAAATAAAAATTACAACAATATAGTCTCTATAGTCCACACTCTTATCCCCTCATACTATCCCTACCGGTCACTCATAAAATACTTCTTCACATCCTGGGAAAAATAAAACATAGAATGGGGTGAGCTCAAATTCCCTGTAAGGATAACAATATAGCGTAAACTTTTATAAATAAGCATAAACAATTAAGGCAATGTATAACTAAAACAAAAGCCTTTTAAACTTGATCTTCAGCATAATATGGAAAAGTTCAAATGAAATAATTCCATTTACTTATTCACATGGATATTCTACTAGTCGAATAATCACATGAAATATCAAAAACCACTTTCATAATGATAGAATTCATAATGCCAGACTATCATAACCACATAGCCAAGGCCTCATACCAAGACTACAAATAAGATTTCGTCAAGGCCTTGTGCCAAGACACTAGTTTGTCTCATGAGACCAACTAATGCATCAAGGAGCTATAGTGAGCTCCACCTGTCACTTATTAAGTCTAATTCATTCCCATATGAAAAGGTTTAAACATAACAGAAAAATTCGTATTAAAACTAGAATACGAAATGTAAATACTTCATCCATAAACCATGAATGGAATAAAAATAGAACATCCACAGTCAAACATATCACAAAACCTTCAATACAATAAAGAAGTTTTGTATCATAATAAATCAACTTCAAATAAGTTTAAAATCCATCAAAGGATGTTGACATAGATGAAATCAAAAATATTTGAGAGAAATATCTCTTTTTTTAATTCATTTAAAAGTCACATAATTATAAAATAAAACACTTACTTTCAAAAAAAATTTATAAGCTTGTATGAGAATCTTCTAAGATTTTATAACGGTGTAAAATAGTCTCACCCGCTGCATAAGTTAAAAAAGGCATTCATACCTTAATTCTGTCGAAAAGGTTAAAAAGGGCCTTGTTTGGAAAACGACAGATAGATTCCTTTATAAACCTCTTATAAAAAGTCATAAAAGTGTATAAATTACTTTAACCCATATTCTATTAAATATTAAAAATGTTTCGAAATACATTTTTAAGAAACATGGATGTGGATGATAAAGAAGTCCCAGCAGATTATTACGTGTAAACAACCTCGGATAATGAAGAGATTGCAAAATAAACCCTTACCTTTAACTTTTCCTTGGTTTAGGGTAGTTTAAACTTTTGTATAACGGTGAAATATTAGTTATTATGTTATACAATAATCATATACATTAATATGATATCATATATGATCTTTTAACATTGATTTGTTAATAATATCTTAGTATTATCCTCGTTTCGGGTGTTAACTTACTCATTTTCTTTTATATGTTCGGTTACATAATCTCTTGTTTGTTATGGACAGGTTGTATCTTATTCATATCCAGAATAATATCAAATCCATAAATACTATTATTAATCATCAAATGAGAATTAGACTTGAATTGATACGATAGGGAATGAATCTCATCGTGTTCGTGGAGACGGTAGTCCATACATACGCACGAGTGGAAATATCATTCTTTTGATATTAAAATAATATATAATTCGATGATATATTATATATACAGAATCATTATCATGTTATATTTATTATTTAAATTAATTACACATCATTATTATACCCGTCCAAATAATAATGTTTTGAATAACAATTACACCACAACGTGGAGACGGTAAGTCGTACGTACGCACGAATTGTGAAATGTCATTCAAAGGATGGATAGAATACTAAATATGATTGTACCATATTCATAATAACATCTCAGTATATATAAGATACTAGAGTTATTATTTTAGAATTGGAATAACAAGGAAATAATAAGTTGAAGAAGAAATGAACTTGAAAAAAGGTGGTGAAAACATTACCTCTTCTTCGTGTTCTTTCTTTTTATTTGATCAAAAGGGCTGCATAGGTTGGCTTTATGATCCAAATAAGGCCTCTATGTTGAATTAAGGGAAGTTGAGAGAGTATTTGGGCAGGGGTTGGCCAATCCAAAAGGCTTTGAAGGTGTCAATTAATGAGAAGGGGGAGTGCCCTTTTATAAGAGGGGTGAGGGGAACCTTTGGAAAAGCTAGAAATATTATTTTATAATAAATTCATATTAGATTTATTATAGCTCCAAAGTGGATTATTTAAATTTTGAGATGGGTAATGGTCGAAAACCACTCAAACAATAGGTTTTAGGCAGGTTTGGGCCACTATATTAACCTTATATTTTAGTTTTAACTTTTAGTTAATTAGTTTGACACTTACCATGTCACTTGTTTTTTTATATTATATAGTTAATAGACATACTATATACCTCCAAGAGACTACCAAGTGTCCATTAATGATACACCTATCTTGATATAAGTCTCTTGTCTGATCCTTAGATTTTTAGGAATTTAATATAAATTAATAATATAATATTTGTTTTAAAAACTCTTTTATGTCAATTTTGAGACTTTTCAATAATTGATTTTTGTTAAAGTCTTAAAAACTTTATTAATTCGAAACAAATTCTTCTAATCAATACTATAATGTCATATTAAGAAGTAAAAGTCATGTATTTTATTGAAACGTTCAAATTATATTAATTTTAACATTCATAATACCAATTATTAGATTCTTTCATTAATAAAGAAAATACTGCATCATTATTGTGTCATAAATAATATTAATTATTAAATTTATAAAAATTATAAATAAATTACCATTATATAGGAAATATTTTTATATTTCGAATTAATATTTATAGTCCAAAATCCACTATATATAACCCTATGTAAAAATAGTTTTTCTAAAAGATATATGCTGATGTCATCTTTGTATTTAATTTAACTTAATTTATATAAAGTGTCATTATCACTAACATGTGGCTCCATAGGGCCCCAAAATCGACCCAAAGATGCCCATGGTCGGACATGTATCAAAAAATAATGTTAGGACAAGTTTTAGGGTAATTTATTATTATTATAATATTATTTTGTTACCCTTATTTACCGGATTTACCCTTTAACCATGGTAAATAAAATTTTTACCGAAATAATTATTCAAAATGTCTAAAAATAAAAGTTAACTATTTACAAAATTTGAAAATCCTGATTCAAAATATGGAATCCATTTTTACAAATTCAAAACCCAGAAGTGGAAGAAATTAATTTAATATTAATTCCCGTTGTTAAAACAAAAAGCGTGTTTTTAAGAGATAATAAATATCAAAAGATTGAAACTTGTTCATGTCTGGTTTAATTTTGAAATTATGTCCAATGACCAACATTGTATTAAATGGTAAAAATATATTCTAAATATACCTTATGACAACTGAAATTTATAATTTATCACTATTAATTATTTCGATTAAAAAAGTAGTTTTTAATTAAAATTTAGTAATTTTCACTGTTAATCAAAATATAAATGTTATCCGAAAAGTTCCAAAATTTTACCCTAGGCTAATTTCGATATTACGAATCAAGAAATGTAGTCAATGATGAGAGATGAAATTTATAAAATTTCAAAAAGTGGGTATTAATATTCATAACGGCTAGTTTGATTGGTTGTGGTGTGTGTTAGAACTCGAAGTTGCGTACAAGACACGCTACTGTATTATTCAAAGGGAAACGTACCATAGAAGCTTCGGGTGTTACATTCTCCCATCCTTCAAATAATTTCGTCCTAGAAATTTCTAGAAATTTACTGTATAAAAAGACTTAGGTGGTTCTTTATTATAAGTTCCTCGGGTTCCCACGTTGCCTATTCCATATTATGGTTTATCCAAAGAACTTTTACCAGACGAGTCATTCGGTTTCTCAGCACTTGTTCTCTTGTATGAAGAATCTTGATGGGCTCTTCGCAATAAGATAGATCAGGTTACAGTTCTAATTTATCATAGGTGAGTACATGAGTTAGGTCCGGCATGTATTTTCTCAATAGTGATACGTGGAACACATCGTGATCTTTGGAGAGATTTGGAGGCATTGCCAAATTGTAAGCTACAACCCCTATTCGTTCTAGAATTTCGAAAGGACCGATGTACCTGGGACTCAGTTTACCTTTCTTGCCAAAACGTATAACTCTCTTCCATGGAGATACCTTCAATAAAAGATGATCTCCCACCTGAAATTCCAAATCCTTTCTTCGGTTGTCAGCATAGTTCTTCTGCCTACTTTGAGCAGCTTTGATGTGGTTTTGGATTACCATCACCTTTTCCATCGTTTCCTCCACCAGTTCTGGGCCTACAAGTTTTCTTCACCAACACCATCCCAACAGGTTGGTGTGCGACATCTATTTCCATATAACGCTTCATATGGTTCCATCCTAATACTTGAATGGAATCTATTATTATATGAAAATTCCACCAGAGGTAAATATTGATCCCACATACCCTAAAAGTCATGTGAAAAAGTTATCAACATGTCTTCTAAAGTTTGAATAGTCCATTTCGATTGTTCATCTGTTTGAGGGTGGTAAGCTGTGCTCAAACGATGTTCAGTGTCCAAGGCCTTCTAAAGACTTTTCCAGAATCGTGATGTAAAACGGGGATCACGATCTGAGACAATCGATAGGGGAACTCCATGAAGTCTCACAACTTTATTAATATATAGTCTTTCTAGACGTTCAAGTTGTAGATCTTCTCTTATAGTAAGAAAATGTGATGACTTGGTAAGACCATAAATAATGACCCATATTGCATCATTCTTTCTAGGAGTCTTTGGTAGTCCCATGAAAAAGTCTATCGTAATATTGTCCCATTTACACTCCGGTATGGGAAGAGGATGCATGAATCCTCCAGGCTCTTGCCTTCCAGCTTTCACTTTTTGAGAAACCATACATCTTAAAAAAAACAACAATATCCCTCTTCATGTTGTCCCACCAAAAATGTTCTTTCAAGTCTCTATACATTTTGGTTCTCCCTGGGTGTATAGAGAAATTGGAACTATGAGCATCTTCCAACAATTCCATGTTTAGATCTGGTATATTGGGAACACAAAGTCTCTTCCCAAATTTCAAAATTCCAACTTCATACCCAAAGTCATTCAATCTCCCATCATTCACAGCTTTAATCTTCTTTTGAAACTCTTCATCACTGGTCTGAGAACACTTTATCCTTTCTAATAAAGATGGTTTGGCAACCATTTGAAAAAGTATTGATGTTTCACCTTCCATGGTAATTCCCATATCTATCATCACTAGATCCATGAAAATAGGATCCCTTTCAATTCTCATCAGGTTCAAAACTCCATGATCTTTTCGGCTCAAATCATCTGCCACCTTATTTTCCTTCCTCGGGTGGTAGTGTATCGTGCAATCATAATACTTGAGTAGTTCAAGCCATCTCCTTTTCTTCATGTTGATTTCTTTTTGTGAGAAAATATACTTCAAACTCATGTGATCAGTATAAATCTCACAATTTTCACCATAGAGGTAGTGCCTCCATATCTTCAAAGAAAAGATCACAGATGCTAACTCGAGATCATGAGTAAGATAGTTTTTCTCATGAATTTTCAACTGTCATCATGCCTAGGCAATAAACCTATCATTTTGCATAAGGACACAACCAAGTCCTTTCTTCGATGCATCACTATAAATAACGAACCCATCATTCCCCGATAGTAGAGTCAATATTGGATCATTGAATAATACTCTCTTCAGTTCTTCAAAACATTCTTCACACTCTGTTGTCCAAATAAATTTAACCCCCTTACGTGTGATCTTTCCTAATGGGTTAGCCAATCAGGAAATATTCTGGACGAAACGTCAATAATAACCTGATAAACCAATAAAACTGTTTACCTCAGTTATACTCGTCGGTGCAGGCCATTATTGGATTGCATTGGTCTTAGAAGGATCAACAGAGATTCCATCTTTAGAGACAATATGACCAAGAAAAGAAATCTCCTGAATCCAGAATTAACACTTCCCAAACATCCCATATAATTCTTGTCTTCTCAGAGTCTTTAGGATAATGTGCATGTGATTTTCAGGATCGTCTTAGATTTTGGAGTATTCCAAGATATAATCAATAAATACCACCTCAAATTCAGCTAGATATTCCTTGAAAACTCTATTCATTAGATCCATGAATACAGAGGGTGCATTAGCCAGCCCAAAAGGCATTACTGAAATACATAATGCCTGTACCTAGTTCGAAATGCTGTTTTTGGAATGTCTTCCTTCTTCACAGACAACTTATGGTATCTAGATCGAAGGTCAATCTTTGAAAAGTATTGATCTCCATGTAGTTGGTCAAATAAATCATCAATACAAGGTAGGGGATAATTGTTCTTTATTGTTATAACATTGATCTTTCTGTAGTCGATACATAACCTCATCGATCCATCTTTCTTTTTAACAAAAAGAATAGGGGCTCTCCATGGAGAAACACCGGTGCGAATAAATCCCTTATTACCCAATTCCTCTAGTTGTTTCTTTAGTTCAACTAATTCCACAGTGGCCATTATATAAGGGGTCTTCGATAAAGGCCTTGATCCATGAATTAAATCAATGGAAAACTCAACTTCTCGTTCTGGAGGATGTCCAGGTAAATATTTCGGAAACACATCTACATATTCTTTCACAATAGGTACATCTTCTATTTGAACATTACTTTTCTCACCCATAGATAGTTCATTATCTTCCACCCCAATAATTGAATTTAGTTGTGCTACTGGGGTGGATCTAGATAAGAATTAGGTGGTGACGATTCTGCTCTAAAGATAAGGTGTTCCTTATAATCTTCATCAAAAATCGTAACCTCCTTCTTCTTACAATAAATCATCGCATCAAGGTCCAAAATCCAATACATACTGAGGATTATATCAAACTCAATCATATGTATGACGATGAGATCAGAAGATAAATAAAATTTATTTGCTCTAATGGGGACTGATTCAGAAAACATTGTTGCAATGATACTTCCCTTAGGAGTTTTAACTGACAACTTCCTTGTTAAATCAATTTGGAAATATCTAATTTTCTTATAAAACTGGGAAGATATGAAACAATGTGATTATCTAGAATCAAATAATGCATTTGCTAAACTTGAGGAAACCATTAAAATACCTGCGACCACGTCTTTCAGAGCTTCTACCTCAGCAGTAGTGATAGCATAAGCTTGGCCTTGATCCCTTGGCCTTTTCTAAGGTATGTTCCCCTAACACTTAGGAAATTCATTTTCATAATGTCCCATCTCCCTTCAATTGTAGCATTGGACATCGATAGATTCCTTCTTCCCCATGCAATCACGAGCATGGTGGACTTTTTCACCACACTTGTAACAGACTCCCATTCCATTTAAGAAAGTAACTGGGTGTTTCTTTCCACATTTACCACAGGATGGATATTCAACCATTCCCTTCTTCCCCTTATTTCCATTCCCATATTGATCAACAGATCTATTCTTCTCTTGCTTTTCTATAAAGTCATAAGACATAGAGAATTCCTTTTCTGTCTTGATAGCACATGAGACAATTTATTTGTAAGACGAGAAGGATTGTGAGTCTAATGCTCGAAGGAGAAATGGTTTTAACCCATCAAAGAAGTGATCAATCATACTTCTTGGGTTACGTATATAATCTAGCATACCTTGCTAACCATTTAAAGTTAGCCTCATACTTTGCAATATTCTCATCCTCCTTTTGACTCAGACTCAAAAATTGTCCTTCCATATCTACTCGATGGTCATGAGGAAAGTATTTTTCTAAAAAAAATCTTTGAACTCCCTCCATTCCATATTTGATACTTCATCATCTTCCTTCATGTTTTGAATCAATGACCACAATTGATCAGCATCTCTAGTGAGGCGGTAAACTTCCATGATAACTTTTTCCCTTTCACTACTCCCCAAAGACTAAAATATTTTCTCTAGGGAACTTATCCATTGCTCAGCTACTAATGGATTTGTACTCCCATTGAATGTTGGTGGTTTCTACCTCATGAAGTGATCTAACATTGATCCTCCATGTTGTGGATCAGGGTGCTCCATACGGGTAAGGTTATTATTCATAACCTGAGTGAGTTGTCCCAGTATGGTGGTTAGCTGATCAGAACTAGTTGCATCACTAGATCCACTATAATTATCTTGAGCAGGATGGAAATCTCTACATGGAGTGTTTGAAATGATACGGGTTCCATTTCTTCCACTAGGTTCCATTTCTAAAAATGGCATAAACTAGATCAGGTTTTGAATCAAAATACATAATTCCATACTTATAAAACACTTAACATAAATTGACCTATTTATGGATACAATCCATAATCAAAAAAATGTTTTCTTTGATGAAGTGTATACTCATAAACCCTTCATAATGATTTGTAAATAAAATTAGAGTTATCATAAGCATATCCCCCAGGAGTGTCGTAACCAAGAGTGTAGCAAGGCCGGTTGTCGTGCACCAGTTATCGTTTGAGTCTAGCTCAAAGCGGTGTTTTCAGGTTTTACACCTAAGTACATCTGTGGCAGAGCAGCCTCTACCTGCTCATATCCAGACAGGTATTTATTGCTCGAAAAACTCACAAAATCTCTACAATACCAAAATTCTAGGAAGTCCTTCTATACTAATCCTCAAAGTCCATCTTAAATCTATGTGCCCTAATCAGAGTTTATCTAAATCTAGCTTCCAATGATTGTACTAAACTTCCTATGATACCAACTGTAATGCCCTGACCCCAGTTACCCAGAGTCGGTGCATTATTACATAACATTGGATTGATCACAAGAAAGATCAAGTCTTGAAAGACCGATTAGTTTAGTAGCCATAGAATAACTAGATTCATTCATAATATTTACATTATATCATAAAATGAAAAGAACAAAAATATAGTCTCCATAGTCAACACACTTATCCCCTCATACTATCCCTTCAAGTCATTCATAAAATACTTCTTCACATCCTGGTAAAAATAAAACATAGAAAGGGGTGATCTCAAATGCCCAGTAAGGATAACAATATAGTGGAAACTTTTATAAATAAGAATTAACATTTAATGCAATGTATAACTAAAACAAAATCCTTTTAAACTTGAACTTCAGCATAATATGGAAAACATCAAATGAAATAATTCCATTTACATATTCACATGGATATTCTACTAGTCGATTAATCACATGCAATATCCGTAACCACTTTCATAATGATGGAATTCATAATGCCAAACTATCATAACCACATAGCCAAGGCCTCGTGCCAAGACTACAAATAAGATATTGTCAAGGCCTTGGGCCAAGACACTAGTTTTTCTCATGATACCTACCGATGCATCAAGGAGCTATAAAGGGCTCCACCCATCACTTATTAAGTCCAATGCATTCCCATATGAAAGGGTTTAAACATAACATAAACATTCGTATTAAAACTAGCATAAGAAATGTAAATACTTCATCTATAAACCATGAATGGTATAAAAATAACACATCCATATTCAAACATATCACAAAACCTTTAATAAAATATAGAAATTTTGTATGATAATAAATCAACTTCAAATAAGCATAAAATCCATCAAACGATGTTGACATAGATGAAATCTAAAATATTTGAGAGAAATATCTCTTTTTTTAAATCATTTAAAAGTCACATAATTATAAAATAAAACATTTACTTTGAATTTTTTTAAACTTTTATGGGAATCTTCTACGATTTTATAATGGTGGAAAATAGTCGCACCTGCCGCATAAGTTAAAAAAGACATTCTTACCTTAATTCTGCCGAAAAGGTTAAAAAGGACCTTGTTTGGAAAATGACGGAAAGAATCCTTTATAAACCTCTTATAAAAAGTCAAACAAGGGTATAAATGACTTTAACCCATATTCTAGTAAATATTAATAATGTTTTGAAATACATTTTTAAGAAACATGGATGTGGATGATAAAGAAGTCCCAGTAGATTATTACATATAAAGAACTTCAGATAATGAAGAGATTGAAAAATAAACCATTACCTTGAACTTTTCCTTGGTTGAGGGTAGGTTAACCTCTTATATAATGGTGAAATAACAGTTATTATGTTATACAAGAATCATATACATTAATATGATATCATATATGATCTTTTAACATTTCATTGTTAATAATATCTTAGTATTATCCTCGTTTCGGGTGTTAACTTACTCGTTTTATTATATATGTTTTGTTACATAAGCCATGTTTGTTATGTATAGGTTGTATCTTATTCATATACAGAATGATATCAAGTCCTTAAATACTATTATTAATACTCAAATAAGAATTATACTTGAATGGATAGGATGGCAATTAATCTCATCGCATTCGTGGATACCGTAGTTCGTACGTATGCACGAGCGACAATATCATTATTTTGATATTAAAATAATATATAATTGGATGGTATATCATATATACAGAATTATTATCATGTTATATTGATTATTTAAATTAATTACAAATCATTATTATACCCATCCAAATTATAATGTTTTGAGTAACAATTACACCACAACGTGGAGATGGTAAGTCGTACGCAAGCACGTATGGTGAAATGTCTTTGAAAGGATGGATAGAATATTGAATATTCTTGTAACATATTTATAATAACATATAAGTATATATAATATACAGGAGTTATTATTTTAGAATGGTAATAACTAGTAAAGAATAAGTTTAAGAAGAAATGAACATGAAAAAGGTGGTGAAAACATTACCTCTTCTTCGGGTTCTTCCTTTTGATTTGATCAAAAGGGATCTTTAGGTTGGATTTATGATCAAAATAAGGCCTCTAGGTTGAAGAGAGTGAAGTTGAGTGAGTATTTGGGCTGGGTTTTGCCGATCCAAAAGGCTTTCAAGGTGTGAATTAATGAGAAGGGGGGAGTGCCCTTTTATAAGAGGGGTGAGGGGAACCTTTGGAAAAGCTAGAAATGTTATTTTATAATAAATTCATATTCAATTTATAATGGCTCAAAAGTGAATTATTTAAATTTTAAGGTGGTTATGGGTCTAAAAACACTCAACCAATAGCTTTTAGACAGGTTTGGGTCACTATATTAACCTTATCTTTTAGTTTTAACTCTTAGTTAATTAGTTTGGCACTTACCAAGTCACTTTTTATTTTTATATTATATAGTTAATAAACTTACTATATACCTTCAAGTGACTCCCAAGTTGTCCATTAATGGTAAAAATATAATGATATAATTATCTTGCACGATCCTTAGATTTTTAGTAATTTAATATCAATTAATAATATAATATTTGTTTCAAGAACTCTTTTATGTCAATTTTGACAATATTCAATAATTGATTTTTTTGAAAGTCTGAAAAAAATTTTTAATTCAAAAAAAATTCATTTAAGCAATAATATAATGTCATATTAATAAATAAAAGTCATTTATGTCATCAAAACATTCAAATTATATTAATTTTAACATTTATAATACCAATTATTTGATTCTTTAATTAATAAGGAAAATACTACATCATTATTGTGTCAAAAATAAAATTAATTATTAAATTTCTAAAAATTATAAATAAAATAACATTATTTGGTAATATTTTTTGATTTCTAATGAATATTTATAGTCCAAAATCAAACATATATAACCCTATGTAAAAATTGTTTTTCTAAAAGATATATGGTTAGGTCATTTTTTTGTTTATTTTAACTCAATTAATATAAAGTGTCATTATCACTTACAAGTGGCTCCATGGGGTCCCAAAATCGATCCAAAGATGCCCATGGTAGGACATGTATCAACCAATAAGGTTAGGACACGTTTTTGGGTAATTTATTATTATTATAATATTATTTTTTTACCCTTATTTACCGGATTTACCCTTTAACCATGGTAAATAAAATTTTTACCAAAGTAATTATTCAAAATGTCTAAAAACAAAAGTTACCTATTTACACAAATTGGACATCCTGATTCTAGATATGGAATCCATTTTTCTTAATTCGAAACACAGAAGTGGCAGGAATTAATTTAAAATTAATTCTCATTGTTAAAACAAAAAGCATGTTTTGAAGAGATAATAACAATCAAAAGATTCACACTTGTTCATGTCCGGTTTAATTGTCAAATTATGGCCAATGACCAACATTGTATTAAATGGTAAAAATATATACTAAATATACTTTAAAACCACTCAAATTCATAATTTTTCACTATTAATTATTTTGATTAAAAAAGTTGTTTTTAATTAAAATTTTGTAATTTTAACTATTCATAAAAATATAAATGTTATCCGAAAAGTTCCAAAATATTACCCTAGGATAATTTTGATATTCTGAATCCAAAAATAGAGTCAATTTTGAGAGATAAAATTTATACAATTTCAAAAAGTTGGTATCATTATTCGTAACATCTAATTTGATTGGTTGTGGTGTGTGTTAGAAGTCGAAGTTGCGTACAACACATGCTAATATATTATTCAAAGGGAAACGTACCATGGAATCTTGGGGTGTTACATTCCCTGTTAGACATTGTAAAATTAATATAAAAAATTCCAGAGCTAGGTGTGAAGACGACGTGCAATTTTGAGGCCTAGTGTGCCCGGAATTAATTTTATAAAAATATTATGTATTTCTATACTATGTGTGTGGAAGGATTGAGTTTTCTCTTAAACAGTATCTTGGATCTAAAATCTGAGGTCACGGTTGCATTCGGAGCATGCCGTTTAGCCTAGGTATGGTGTAAAATTTGCTGGTGTAGGCCTATTGTGGAAATGGCCACTAGGGGCATTTTCGGAAATAAATGAAAAAGTATATTTATGAGCTTTATCTTGAATATATCCTAAATGGAGTATAGGATTTCAATTTTGAGTGCACCATTGCGATCATAACATCACGTTTACCTTAGGGGCGACCAAATCCTTTCCGCGTCGGTAGGTTTGGTCGGGGGTGTAGTTTGTGGAATTGGTAAATTAATTAATTAAAAATTAAATAAAAATAAAGCACCCTTCTCCCACATCCCCTTCACGTCTGTGCATAGTAGAATCCACTCCTCCACATCAAGCGACCAACCACCGGATCAAGAAATTATGTGTCGTCGGAGTCATATTTTGATGGCGATCACTCCTGGATGGTGCCGCAATA
The DNA here is from genome assembly GCA_963277665.1 of Viscum album. Lineage (NCBI taxonomy): Eukaryota > Viridiplantae > Streptophyta > Magnoliopsida > Santalales > Viscaceae > Viscum > Viscum album. The sequence goes on from OY728136.1 coordinate 4,866,888, forward strand.
GCTTCGAAGCGTGGATCTGGCCTAGAAGCATCAATGTTTTTCCCATGAAGTAGATAGTTTCAGTTCTAAAATACCTTATCCCGTTTATGCATTGATTTTATACAAATCGTCCTAAGGGTTTTGTAGTTCGGGTCCTAATCTTTCTAAAATCTGTTACAAATCTTAATTTGGAGCACTAGGGTACTTCCGGTGGCTCCTGGATGTTTTCTGACCGAAATTCCGTTCTCCAGTGGCGGACATTGTGAATTTCAGTGAAGCAGCGGCGACGTGGAGATTTTGGGAGGCGGCGTAGAAGAATTCTGCAGTGGTGCAGTGGTTTCCGGTGGCGGCATTGTGGTTTCCGCCGAGGCAAGCAATGGTCCGGTCAGTATTTTTCTGGGGTTCTTTAAACGCTTGTAACTCGCAAACCTGGTCTAGTAGAGTCAACATCGGTGCAGAAGTAAAAATATGTTTTCTCTGAAAAAATAACTGTGACATTTTACATCACAAGAAAACTTTAATCCATCTTGAGTTAGATAATTCATCAGAGATGAAAGCTTTAAGAAATCCATTATGAACCGGTGGTTCTATATAGCTAAACTGAATAAGCTATAAATCCCCAAAACATTTCACAACTTCTCCCATGTCATAATATCTTTCACCTTATCAAGATAAAAAAATATACCATGCTTAGTCACCATGTGTCTTAACACCCTCACTTCCCAAATTCAGATATTACATTTCAATAGCTAGACATAAATTTGGTGATTAAATAAAAGTTATAGAACTTCTCTCTATTGACACACTTGATCCACCATAGAAATAGATAAAACAAGGATATAATCCACAAATAACTCCATTAAAGTATCAACATAATCATTGAATATCCTATTAATCAAATTCATAAAGACTGCATGAGTGTTTTTTTATCAAATTCAATGAAAAGGTACTCATAATTGTCATACCTCCTATAGAGACATTGTTTTTGACATGTATGACTTTAGAATATTTTCAAGAATATATCTATTTTTAGGTTTCAAGTCATCATAGGAATATTAAACAAGTAGTGCCTCAACAAAGTGATATTAAAAATATTTAGTATATTTTGCAGACACATATGGTTTCACTTGAAAGGAGGAATAAGTCTCGTCCATAGTCTCAAATTAGATTTTTGAGACCACAATTGAGTACATAACTTCTTCCTTACACTAGGTGTTACATACAAATGTTCATACTGGGAGGTTTGGTTAGAGGTAAGTTGGTGGGGCGTTAAGTGGTGTATTAATTAATAATTAAATTAATTAAATAAACCAAACCTAAACACCCTCTTCACTTTTGAACAAGACAAAACCAAGAGGACAACCTCCACTCCCCACTCATCTTCTATTTGTATGATGGATGAATACTAGATGAATCATCAAATAAAGGTGTTGTTAAATCTTCATTTTTGACACAAATCATCATCCAATTGACAACCGAAGCAATCTAGACACTTTTCTTCAATTGATGCTTCGACATTTCTCAATCGAGGTATGTGGTTTTGTATTTTAGCTGGGATCCCATTTGTTTTTCATTTATCTAATGTTATAGAGAATATTGGAAATTGTTTAGATCCCTTTTAGGAATATCTATTAACTTTTGGTTTAATTATGGTGAATAAGGAATTTTCTAATGTGATTCAGAACTAGAATTACCATTTACATGGTGTTTAATTTAGTTAATCATTCAATATATTACTTATTATTCAGGGAAAATGAACATTGGGGACTACACACCATGTACCGAAATTAAAATTCATGTAGTGGCCCAATCCATGTGGAAATAGGACTTGGCTTTGGAAGCCAGGTGAAAACACATTTCTATGACCTAACACATGGTAAATTTACAAAGACATGGGCTCTGGTACAAGGACACTGGTAAATTACACGGCCAGGGGATGGTTGAAGAGGGACACATTGTTTTTCTAACCTAAACACTATGTACCCCAAAATGTCTTGAAAATCATGCAGATTAGATACACAATTAGGTTCTTGGGTGGTCTCACACACTGTGTGTTTCCCAGTGCACAACACTAAATCCTAGCAGATCTCCTTGATATCTACCCCTTCTATATCTCCTTCTCTGTGTCTCAGATTTAGTCATGTGAGAATAGTATAATGAGTTTTTTTCCATTTATAACATGAAAGTGGAATCAGTTTCAGCATATGAGACATGAGGTGGTAGGTTTCAATCATGATTCTTGTGTAGAAATGAAAATATTGGGCTGTGATTAGGGTGAATCAGTGGGTTGAACTCAGGATCAATACCTTCCCCTTTGACATTAGGATGTTGTTCCCCTGGACTATTTAGACTGTTAGAGTGGTGCTCCTCTATTGGAATAGGAGTAGGTCCATATGTATAATGGTGTTACTAAGAGAAGTGCGATGATCATGATGATCGTCTTCGCATTTCTTGACCGATGTTGGGGATTAGTATGGTCCTTTAAGAGAGATGATGGGACTGGTATTCCCCTATTGAATTAGGGTTCGGGCTTCCCTTACCTCTTTTCTTAAGTAGAGAAGGGACTCCCAAAATTTTTGGTGGGGGTTATTTTACCTATAGGTAGTTATTTGAGATGAGACATGGTTTTGAATAGAATTGGACCCACAAGGAAGGGGGACACTTACCACAAAGATGCATCATTATGACTTGACAAAAAACCTTACAGGAGAGTTAGTGACATCAAAATATGATAGTATCAAGGTGTGGAGATTAAGTTACTCAGATTTTTGTGCTCATGGTAGTCTTGTGTGATGATGGGAATCATTGAGGGACTTTCAGAACTTTGGGTACTCCACTAATGTTTTGTGGAATGGTTTCTTCGTATCATTCATAATGTTAGACAATGATCCCCTACCATGTAAGGGTGTGGTCCCTTCATACTTGTTGGATATATAGACTAGGATCTCCCCTACTGTGATAAGGTTTGGTTCCTCCATCCATGGAGTCGGTACACCCCTGTAGCTTCAGGGTCTGGGTCCTCCATATGTGACGTATAGGTAGAGTGCATACTCCACTACAGGGATAGGTTTCGAGTCCTATATCACCGGAGTCAAAACTACCCTATCATCCTAGGGTGTAGGTCCTCCAATGTGATGTTCTGGATGAGTTGGTACTCCCCTATAATGTTAGGGAGTGGGTCCTCTAGCTTAGGATTAGTACTCCTCTTCCATTTTTTGGTGCGGGTCCCCCATAGTGAATGAACTAGAAGAGTATTTACTCCCATATCCTACGAGGGTGTGGGTATTATATCCACTGAGTGGTACTCCCCTACTGGGATTGGGAATATATCTTTGATCCATGAAGAGGTAGTTCCCTTTGGCATCAGGGTGTGGGTCCTCTATTATTTGAGTTGTACACCCCTATTGGATCTAGGAACAAGTCCTCACTTATAAATTAGTACACCCCCATATCTAATTAGTAGTAGGGAGTGGGTTCTCCAAAAGAGTTGGATCTCCCACTGTTGTGGGATAAAATTACAAGGAGTGGTCCCCTCCACTTTATGTTATCACTACCTAGATAGTAGTTAGTTCAACCTTAATATATTGTGGTGTGGGCCACTCCATACAAGAGTGATAGAGGTTTCATGTGTTAGTTAAGATCAATTACTCCCTCGAATAAGAGATAATGTTGAGGTACAAGTTTCTTCATTCTATCTGAAAGAGAAGAAGCGCATGGTGCATGGATTAATAAAGTGCTCCCTCAACTGTCGAGAAGTAGTGAGGAGTTGTCCTTTCTAATTGGTGTCTTTATCCATTCGTATAGAACAAGTTATTGATAGAATAATATATTATGTCTGGCACTAGAGTTGGATTATATATTTTGTTACCAATACCATATGTTATCTCAGACGTACCATTCAGAGTGGTGTAGTTTCTTTCGATGGAGTGTATCTCTCGAATGGGTTCCATCTGGGATGGCAGTGCCCGTGGAGCATGTCCTCCTTATTTTATTTTCACCTTTAGAGACTAAAATATTATCCTATTGGTGAGAAAACTTAAGAGAAATGGAGTCCGATAAGAGTATATATGGGTGATGTCTGGGATCCCTTGAACTAATGTCACATTCTAGGTTGACACCCCTTGAGGATTGAGTATACATATCACTCCTCTTCCAATACCTTAATTTGGGTTACTCTCCTTCCGTTGGAGGTGAAGGCGCATCAAGTACGCCATGTGCTTTTGTTGTTTAGCTTCTTGCAGCTGGATGAGTCCACACTCTTTCAATAAGTAGGGAAGACTCGATGATATGTTCATCTTCTCATTCTATCGAGCACCTTGTGTTTTGACAAGTATACATTCACTCTCATATTGGGGATTATTCATTGGCTTAGCTAACTATTCATGTAAAACTGGGTATGATTCGAGATGAATATTCTGTCTCAATGGGGTTCACCCTGGCTAGGTTTAGTGGACTATCACCTTTTAGTTTATCCCTTTTATAATGGGGTTTTGGGAAACCTACTGAGTATACTTATAGTCATCCCTTCATGGGATTTTCCTACGTATGTTTTGTGTCTTTTTCTGACCACATAACTTTCGATAGAGTCCATAGTGGACCCGAGGTAGGAAGATCTAAGAGATTTTGATCATCCAAGGATCTTTCTTAAAGTTACTTTTTATAGAAATACACACTTTATGGGAATGTCAAATTATTTTAAAATTTTATTTTTGTGGGTTTTATTTTTCCATATTTACATCAGTAATGTTGTACTCTGGTTTAGGATAGACGTATGAATGCCTTTCGGTTTCAATTTTTTTATATCTACAATGTTTCATTGAGGTGATTATGGGGGAGTGCGTATAAGTAATTTATGAAAATTCCTCCCAGAGTTTAGTTATGCCTTTCGTGATGGTCTTCAACCTATTTCCTTTAGAGGTGGTCTTGGGGTAGTCATAGCTTGAGCCCTGACAATGGTCTGGTCATGATAGAGTTGTGTCAAAGAATGCTCTTTCCTTAAGATGTTTTTCAGACATTTCCCAATAAATGGGTTTTGTTGGGTTTCATAACATTAATGTAAGGATGTTTGAAGTTATGCCCTCAAGCTTGAGGTTCTTGTGTTGGTGGGGAAGCCAAAATAACAGTTCATTAGGACTCTGATACCCTTCTTTTCAACTATGTATAATAGAACAATTGCAACAGGGGAAATGAATGGTACATGAAACATATAAAACAATGATTTGGGATTTATCTCCTTTAACTTCTTATGGAAGCTCCCTAGATATACTCTTTGGCCATGATGAATCTTGATTTAATTTCAGGATACCACCCCGATGATAGTGAGACATGATTCTTTAGAATTATTGTGTCAAAAATTGAACCTGTGATAATGCTTCAGTGCAAGGAACAGATTCATATGTGTTACCTATGGATGGTCTTCCAGTAGTGCCACCCCCCATTAAGAAGATGGTTGTTCCGATAGTTCAGGATGAGGATGTGTGCAGTCTGAGTTCTTTACATGAGTTCCAAAGGAAGTTTCCTCTATTGTTTCTGGGAGAAAAAGACCCCTAGAATGTTTATGACTGGATTGAGGATGTCATTTGGGTTTTCCATCTGGCGCGAAAACCTCATGATCTGATGGCGGTACTAGTAGTTATCGTTTTCATTGATCAGCATTGCGATGGGGGAGTTTTGTGATACAGTCCCATGACGAGGAATTTTTATCTTGGTTAGAGTTAGAGTGACTATTCAAGGATGACTTCTACTAATCCATGCTGAGATCAATACAAATCTAGGAGCCTTTTCAGCTTCAACAGGGAAACATGACTATAGGAAAGTTTTTTAAAAGGTTCACAGACCTGGCATGATACACCATGGTTATGGTTTTTGATCTGTTTTTCAAAGAATGGGACATTGAGCAGGGATTACACCAAGATATTAGGGAATATGTGATTCTTTTGTGTATTGTAACCTATTCAGAAGTGATAGAGATAACTCTCGTAGTATATAGAATCTTATCGGAGGAAAAGGTGGATGTGGACTATGGTGGTAGTCATGGGACTGAGGCATCTGCAATAGTTAGCAGATAAAATTTGATAGGAGCACAATGTACGAGGCATACCGGTTCCCAGACATAGGTTTAAGGGATTGTAACATTGGAGTAGTTCTGAGGATCAGGTCCACCACAGGAGAGGTGGTTTTCTGATTGCAATGGACAAGGTCATATATCTAGAGATTGACTACCCCACCAAGAAACATAGAAGGGGATGGACAATGAGCCACCTTGGTAATGGATTTGGTAGGAGCAGGGAGTTACATGAGATGGAGGATGAAGCAGAGGAGATGAATATTGGAATGTGGTGGTGCACGGTAGTCTTATAGAGCTAGGGGACATGGGGGAAGACAAATGAATGTCATAGAGGCCGTCGACCTATGATCTCTTATTAAAAATAGTTGTATGTCGTGTCATTTATAATTATTTTAGTATAAATTATTAGACACAATTTTGGTTAATATTGTCTTTCCTCTTCATTATCATGGTTTAATCAAGGGTGGGGTGCGGTAGAACCTAGTGATGGTTTTTTCGATATATATTCAAATTCACAATAAAGAGATGTCCTTCCCTCGCCAGGATATGTTTCTATGATTAGGATAAAATCATGTTGAAGATTCTATTCCAACCAATGAGGAAAATATTGAGATCTAGTGAATGTGTCTCTATAACATGTTTGTTTAGGGAATGGTTGAATAATGTATATATTCCTTTATAATTCGTTCCATAGCAGCGGAGTTAGACCCAATGATGTTTCTGCACTATGGATTGGATGTCGACCATCCCTATTTAGCTGGGATGAAACTTGTGGGGGTGGAATTGTTTATGGATTGGGTTACTCTCCATACAATAGGGTAAAAAACAGATAGGGTCTTCCATCTAATTTCTATGTCTAGCTTCATAAGGTTGGATATGTCTAACCTCCTCTCTTGTTCATTGGTAACCACACGAGCTCTCAATCAATCCTGAATGAATGATCCTTGAAGAGGTCATGAAACAGTTTATCCATGGGTGGATTTAATCTATGGGTTTCATCATCATCCTTGTTAGGTTAGCGAGGTTGTTTACCGCTAGAACCCATGAGTGGAGATATACCATGTTGTTTGGTGCTTTTGCACCTATTACAGATAAATAGACATGTTCTTGTTTATTCTAGGATGTTGGAATAGTAGATGTTAGATGTAAGAGTGTTTTGAACATTGTTTTTTACCATAAGTGTCTACTTCAATGTAGCACTGGAACCCTTGGAGAGCTTTCTTGCATGGGAATCCCAGTAGTAGAGCTCTGTTTCTTCTCTTTGTGCCTTGCCTTTTTCTTTTCTAGGATGAAAATCATTAAACGTTGTAGAGATGTTGAGACCAATATTTATACTTGTAAGACATTGGAATCATTTCCTGAATATATATGAAGATAGGAACTGAGATGTAATAGGAATCTTTGAACCGGAGTACCTCGGTGTGATGAATTTAAAATTATTAAATATATTTTTTCATGTGCACATAATTTCAAATGAATGGAAGAACTACCCCAATGTTTAGTCTTAGATTGGATTTCTAAGACACTGGTTGAGTCTAGAACATTGTTTTTACCCATTAAGTGACATAAAATTTCCCATTACAGGAGGTTTGGTCAGAGATCAATTGGTGGGGTGTTAAGTTGTGGATTAATTAATAATTTAATTAAATAAATAAACCTAAAAAATCCATCCCTCTCCCATATATTTAGTGCACAACACAACAATTCGGATCCTATCCTCTCCCCTTTACTTTTATCCTTGAGATATTTGATGAAAGTCATCCAAATATTCGATGCAAGGTGCCTTAGATCATTGTTTTTGACGTATATCATCATCAAATCATGAACCAGTGAGATCTAAGAACCGTTCTTCAACCGAAGCTTCGATGTTGCGCCATCGAGGTTGGATGTTTTGATTTTTAGTCCCATCCCCATTATGAATACATTTTTATAAGGTTATATATCCCAGTGGATATTTTTCTTGATCCATGCTGGGAATATGTATGAATTTTGGGTTCAATAAGGGCGAATCATGCACTTTTGAAGGTCATTACTGATTGGAACTACAATCTACATGACCTGTAGTTTAGTGAAACATGTTGTGTATCCCGTCCTATTTGGGAAAGATGAACTTTGGGGATGACACACCATGTACTGGGGTTACCCATTAAGTAGTTCCCCAATATGTGTGGCTATGGGACATGGATTGGGAAGCCATGTTAATACACATGGCCCTGTACTAATAGACGACTAAAGTGCACACACAAGGGGTCAGGTAAACAGACATCGGTAAACTACATGTACAGGGTCCAGTTGAAGTGGGACATTCCATGTACCTTCATATACATATTTTGCACCCCTACAAGTGTTGGGAACAATGTAGATCATATAATAGTTTAGGTGCTCGAGTGAACTCACATGCCATGTGTGCCCCAGTGCACATTGTGTACTCCTAGCATATCCCCTTGATATCTTACTCCTTTTTTATATCCTTCTATGGATCATAGATTTAGTCTTTTGAGTAGCCTATCTTAAGTGTTTATTAACATAAAACACGTTGGTGAAATCTGTTTCAGAATATGAGGTACCAGGTTACACATATATATCAAGATGATTATGTTGCTGTGACAATCATGGGTAGTGATCTGGGTGAATCACTGGGTGGATGTCTTTGTTGGCACCTTCCCCTTCAACATTAGGATGTGGGTCCCCTATACCCTTTATACAGATTATGTGGTGTTACCCTATTGGAATATGGTATGGATCCCCTACCCACAATGTTGTAACTAAACAATGTGTGAAAATCATGGCACTCATCTTAGTGGAACTTCACCGATGATGGAGATCTCTATGTTCTTTGAAGATAGACACTGGGACTGGTACTCCCCAATAACAGCAGGGAGCAGGTTTCCCGTACATATTTTTATTAGTAGATATGGGAATCCCCATGTCGTGGGTGTGGGTTCTACTACCTCTGGGTATTTCTATGGGACGAGACATGGTTTGGAACAACCTTGGACTCACAAGGAATAGGAACACATTCCCCACCATGATTTTCCTTCTAGAGAGACCAAAAACCATGTAGTCATGTATGTTCTAGAAAAATAGGATAGTATAAAGGTGTGGTAATTATTTTCCATAGACATGTGCATTCAGGTTAGTCACATGAGATGTTAGGAATCATCTATGGACTTTCAGAATTGTTGGTTCTCCATTAATGGTTTAGGGCGCTAGTTACCCATAATGTTTGTAATGTTGAACTGTGATCCACTATCATGCCAGTTCTTGGGACCTCCATACATGTTGTCTATATAGAGTAAGATATCCTATATTGGACTAGTGTGAGGTTCCTCTATCAATGTATTCAGTACTACCTACAGCGTTAGGGTGTGGGTCATCTATATGTGATGAATAGGGAGAGTGGATACCCCTACCGGGATTGGGTGAAAGTTATCTGTCATTGTATTAATAACTATTCTATCATTCTAGGATGTGGGTCATCCATACGGGATGTTCTGGTAGAGTCGATACTTCCCCTATGTGTCAGAGAGTGGGTCCTCTAGCCATGAGTTGGTACTCCCCAAGCATTTCTGGGTGCAAGTCCCCATATTAAACAAGCTGGCATAGTCGGTGCTTCACTGTCCTATAGTGGTGCAAGTCCAATAACCACTTGGTGGTTCTCCCCTACCAGTATAGGGTGTAGATTCTTGATCCATGAAGTGATACTCCCATATGTAATCAAGGTGTGGGTCCTACATTCTCTAAGTACTGCTCCCCTATTGGATCAGGGCGCAAGTCCTTACTTACAAAGTAGTACTCGACCATCTGCAAGTAGCAATAGGGAGTGGGTCCTCCATTGGAATTATAGTTTCCTCGACTATGTGATATAGTCATGAGGAGTGGTCCCCTACACTTTATTTGAATGATAAGTAGATTGTAGTTAGTTCTCCCTCGACAGATTGTGGTGCGGTCCACTCTATACAAGAATGGCAATGGTTTCACAAATCACTTAAGATTTAGTACTCCCTAGACTATGGGGTTGTGTCCAAGTTCATGTAACTCCTTTCCCTATCATTGGGAAGATTTACATGGTGCATGGTTTAGAGTAGTTATACCTCAACTAAAATGTAGTGGGGAAGAGGAGGACTCTCCACTTGGTTTCATTAGCCATGCATTGGGTGCCAGTTAGTGATGGTAGAACCTATGGTGGTGGTCACTAAATCTGGATCATATAGGTTGTTCCCGAGGGAGCATATTATTTTGGGAATATCTTTTGGAATGGTGTGGTGGTTCCTGAAAGAGTTTATTTATCATATATGTTCATCTCGGATGGAAGAGTACTTGGATAGTGTCCTCTTGGTTTTGTGTTTAACTTTACAGACTCAAGTATAATCCTGTTGTAGACTATAAGGCTGGAAGATTATGAGACTTGGAGTCTGATACAAGTATATCTGGGTGATGTTTGGGATCCCTTATGGTGTTTTCACATTTTGGGTTGACACCCCCTGAGGGCTGAGTGTACATACCACTTCTGTTACCATACCATAATTTTTTTTACACTTCTTCCATGGGAGACGATGTCATGGGGGTAAGCAATGTGATTCTCGTGTTTAAATTTTCATGGTTTGATTACTCCACTCAACATCAACAGTAAGTGAAGACTCAGCGAGAAGTTAATCTCTTCACCGTGTCGATCTCCTTGTTTCTGGATGATTTTACTTTCACTCTCTTGTTGGGGATTTTTCTTTGACTATAATGACTAGTCACATACAGCTGAGGATGATTCAATAAAGAGATTATATACTTATGGGGTTCCCTCTAGCTAGGTCATATGGAATATTTCCTATTATTATCACCCTTTTCTCTTAGGATTTCATGGAACCAACAAATTATTCTTATACTCAACCCTTCATGGGATTTTACCGCAAATGTTTTGTGTCGTGTACATAGAGTTGACCTTTTGATGGAGATCGTAGAGGACTCAAGGTAGGTACTGCTTAGTGAGTCAGATCGAAAAAGGAGATTTCAAGAAGTTACTTTTGGTAGTGATTCCATCCATTCAGGTTGGATTAATGATTTTAACATTTTCTTTTAGAGGGATCTTTTTTTCCAAGTTTACTTTAGTATTGTAGTACTCTAGTTTGGGATATATGTTTGCATGAATTTTAGTTTCAAACTTTTTTTATCACTACAGTATTGAGATTTTTATGGGTGTCTACATATATGTAGTTTAGAAAATTTCCTCTCCATGTTTATTTATTCCTTAAGTACTTGTCGTGAACCCAACCTATGGAGGCGGGCTTAGGGTAGTCACGGATCGAGCCCCAACTATGGTCGGGTCAGTAAACCTTTTCTAGAAGGTATTTTTATGAATGTTATATTCCTTTTTTATCAAATGGTTACTACCAAATTATAGATTAATCTATAATAACTTGTTTCTTCTATTAAACTAGTTAAATATATCATCATTCCATTCCAATATATACTTGTTCTTTTCCATAGGTCATTTATGATTTTAGTAATCTTCCCAAAAGAGAAGAGACCCATCATCTTTTGTAGAAAATTGAAAACAAGATGGAAAATGGGAAAGGATGGGTAATATGACGCCTTTATCAATAATGACATCCAATATAGTCATCTACTCTTTAATTTTAGTTCGTACAATGTGGTATTTGGGGATAAACAATGGATTAGTTCTCAACACTAAGTCAATAGAGAACTCAACCTCTCTTAATAGTGGTAAATAGAATAATTTAGAAGGAAAATATTTAAAATCATGAAAATAAATAGAGTTATATAACTGCATATGGATTCCCACTATAGATTAAAAGAAAACATAGATATTACTTTACCAAACATTGGGTATGATTGTCTTGCTCTACGCGAAATCGGGTCCAATTGTCCATGAATGAAATGTCACACAAACTCAGGTGAATTAATGGATACCCATCAAAGGTATTAGTAAATTTGAGATTTATTATTAATGACCCAATTGATGTAGAATATTACATCAATAGGTCCCATGTACAGAACTAGTAAATAAAAAGGGAACACGATATCTGATAATGATAAAACACAAAAATAAAAAACTAACCTTTCTCTCACATCATTTTGTGGGGTGTAGTAATATCTATTACATAATAAAAAATCACCATAGTAATATTTTGAAAATTCAAATTATGATTCGATATAAAAAAATTAGTTGAACTAGTATCAAATAAAGTAGTCACTAAATATTAAGCAGTAATTATGGTACCTCTCACAATTGATGGAACCATTTTTTCATTCTATGGAGACTCTACCACTGTGTGAAAAATATTGTTTTGGATTCCTGTTGATAAAACCATTTTATTTCAATAATAATCAATTTAAAATATAGGAATTTTTGGTGTTGGGGATCCTATTCCACTACATGGAGTAAAATAGACTAGGAAGAACGTCTGCAAGTGAGCTGAGTGTCTGCAAGAAAAACATATTCGGTGCATTAATGTAAAACAATTTTGAGTTCCTCGAATATTCATACTGGAATAAAATCAAATGACCTATTACATGCACCATATGAGTTCTTGAATAAACATGATTTCAATATCCATCATGAGATTCAAAATACTTTATATTCCCTTTGTGGGAACTCATTGAACTGCCAATGGGTGAGAAAGTAACTCCTATCAACACTGAATTTCTAGCTCAGTCCAGAACGACCTTAAAAACTCTATCCATTAAATACATATAATGATATAACTTCAAAAATAAAACATTACAATGAATATTATATATAATCCCACCTCAACCCATGAATTCTTCATCATCATATTTGATATAATCTCATGAAAGAACTACAGAATGTCAACAATGCAGCTACAATATTCTATCACATTACTGTCATCCATCTAATGTTTAGAAAAACCTATAGCCATATTAATTTACATATATAATATAAGGAAATGAATAGTGAAATTAAATTTGAAGAACTTATACTTTAAACCCTATTGCATATTGGTCATCCCCATCATGTCCCACCACCGCCTGTTAGGTCCTTCCAGCTTGAAGATGAATCATTTCACCTTGATTTAATCTAGTGTCTCTATGAACTCGTAAAAATCACAATTCTAGACAACCAATCCTAAAAAAAATTAGTATTATTGTAGCATTGGAACAATTATGTATTATGGAAAGGGAACTCCAAAGCCCAATTCTAGATAAAAAATCTCCAAGGTTCCATATCAGGAGCCTGAACGGGAACTAGTGCAGGTGTTTTTCCTAAAGATTGGACACCATGCACAATAATCTCCACCATATTTTTGTCCACCATAGTATTTTCTAGTTTTGGTTCCTTAAAATTTTCCTCCCAGATATGATTCACATGTATTATCATAGGCCTGATGATACACAACCTCATAAAACAACATTGAAAATGTAAGAAGATCACTCACATCAACACTCAAATAAGATAATAAGGGAAAATTAATCATATTTTATAGATAAAATTGATTTGAATTTAAATATCTCTAACTTAGAAGTATAGAAAATAAAAGAACCAATCCTGAAGAAATTTTTTCAAACCACCCATTATAACTTATGGGTCATTACAACGAGAGACGGGTAGTAACTCAGTCATAACTTAATTATATATACCTAAAAAATTAAAAACTATATATTGACATCAATAAAATAAGATCAACCTAGAGATCTGATACCACTTTTTACAAACCATCATAGATAACCTATTACCATGAAACTTGAACTGATCCTGATATGGAAAAAAGGGTTTTCTCTATCCCCATAGGATGGAGACTAGAACCTAGAATCATAAAAGTTAATATATGGTAAACGTTTTCCACAAAATAGTGGAAGACATAGATACATATAAGAATTACTAAAGAAAAATCCTATGGGATATTGTACTAGCAGTCAAGAAGGTAAAACAAAATCAAAATAGTGCATCATGACAACAATAGAAATGTAAGATAAATAGCCAATATCCCAAAAAATGATCATTCCAAGACCAAAGGATAAAAACTAATTGTCACCTCCAAGTGAAACCATCCCCTTACTCGATCCTAGAAAATGGAAATCTATATATGATAAAAGGGAATGATAGATTATAATAAAAAATCACAATAGGGTATCACTATGTGATTGATAATAGGATTTCCCCATCTATAAACCAAATTAGGATTTCAATTTTTTAAAAAATAGTCGTGGTTGTATAATTATATATTTAAATAAAAACATTTTATTCATTTAAATTGGTTTGAATATTTGAAACAATGGATCTAGTAAACATTTTTTATAAATTTGTTTATATAAATCATCAGGCATGGATAAAAAAGTTCATTATATAGGGGATATATATATATATATATCGAACTAATCAAAACAAACAATATGGTTATCTTCCTTGAGGAACAACAGTTCCTAGTATTGGTATCCAATGACATCTCATTTCGTTGATCATGATAATATGTGTACACACATAGCTTCAACATTTGAAAAATTGGACTTATCAACATCTCATAGGGGATAATATCCACCAAACAAGGTTTTTGATAGAGTTTCAAAGAATCAATACATTTCTAGGGTGTTACAATCAGAGTGTGTTTATCCCTAATTACCCACTTACTATAATGTCTCTCATGTGCCCAGAAATTGACAAATAATGTGAAAATCATTTCATAATTGTATAAATACAATTTCCACATTTTAAATTTCAAAATTACAAATTCCCATCTCAAACCAAAATAAGGTTTTTTTAATCAATTCATTAAAATTTTAAATTAAATATAATCAAGGATTCTTTAAAAAATAAATTGAAATCATATTTATCAAAATCAATTAACTATCCATTTTTTAAAAAAATTCAATAAAATTGAAATCACACCTCTCTTTCCGGCTCTATTAGAATTGGTGGTTTATTCCAAAATTCCTTGCCAAATCCATTCAAATTCAAATCTACATTGGAATGGATTTTTTCTAAATTGAATTGAGTTGAATTTAATATAAAACAAGTAAATCAGGGGTTTAGAACAAGGATAATTTAATGAAACCACATGACTTTAAAACTAAGATCAAATATCACAACAACCACAATGGGATTCGAACAATGATGAATATCAAAAACAAAGATCAAGGAATAAAAAATATATTCCAAATACAAAACAATGTACTTTATATTTATCAATAATAATATTTTTTGATATTACTTATAGAGGAATGTAGAATATAGTAGGATATATTGAATAAGGTATTATTTCTTTCTTAAGTGGAATCGAATGACATCCTCCCTGATTTGGTCCACTTCGGAATGGGTTTGGAAGACAAAAAAATGGATCTTGGGAGAATCCAAAAACTAGAAAATAATAATACCGTAATTTGTCGTCAATTGAGAGGTCATATGGGGGTTCAATAATTTTTAATTTATTTTTGGTAATTAAAAAAGATTAACACACACATTTAGCTAGGTAGGGCCGCACAGTTTGTCAACCTGTGCACCCTAACTATTCTCCTATATAATAGGGTGAATAATTACTATAAGAAGGGTGCACAGTTTTTTAAAACATGGGGGGTTTTACAGTTTTTGAATAATTTGAAAAATCATTTGATATCCAAGTAGAAACTATGCACCTATTAGAGGGGAACATAATTAGGGAGAACAGTTGAAAAAACCATATGACCCATCCCATATAACCATGAACATAGAATCCTTTAATTCAAAAAAATAATTTTAAAACCCTAAAACCCCTATATAACCTTTATCTCAACCCTATATTTGGGTATTATTATTTCCAAGGTCATGGAATGTCCATAGAATAATTTTGATCTAATAGAAAAAATTTGTAAGTGGATTGGTTCTTGGAAAATAAAATTTGATTCATCTTCGCTAATAGATATTCTCACATTCTTTATCACACACTCTGTCCCTCTTTACTCCTTAAGGATTGTTATATCATCTTTGTTATTACAAATCTAAACTCCTTTGTTTCATATTTTTATTCTATTTTTGATTCAATGATCTCCATTTTGAACGTTCTTTATTGTAAAATATTAGTGTTAGGGTTGTGATACGTTATCTTTGTGTTAAAGGTAGATGGTTTTGTTATAAATCCTTTATTTCATTTGTTAAAATTAAATTGAATTAAATTATATTTATGAAAAACCCATTTTGATGTGGATTAAAATTTAATTAGATGTTTTATAAATATGGGGAAAACCTCCAATTCTTATGGAACTGGAAATTTTGGTGAGATTTTAATTATATAGAATTTATGAAAAATTGATGTGTGAGCATATTTGGAGAAAAAATGGATTAAATTGAATTGATATGAAACTATGATTTGTTTTATTTTTCAATGTTAATGAATTGATTAAAAAATTGTTTTGGGTTTTAAATTTAAGTTAATACATTGAAATTTGAAATGGGTAAATTATATTTTTTAAATGATTTGAAATGATTTTCTCAGTATAGATTGATTCATGAGACCATGTGATCCTGGGTTGTTGGTTACTTAAAAAAACATGTTTGGATTTTAAATCCATACCAATAGATTGACACTTTATAACTCTTCAAAAACCTTGTTTTGGGGATCTTATCCATATGGGGATGTTGATAAATCCCCATTTTCTAGTTTCAGAGAGATGTATATACACATATTTCCCTGATCATTCAAATGAGATGTGTGAGGATTCCATAACGAGGATATCTCATACATTTTGGAACATGACATTGTTTCTTCTTGTGATTACATTTATATATATAAAACATCTATTGTGCACAACTTTATTAATGCCTGGTGATTTATATAAACGATTTTATATAATTTTTTTACTAAAGACACTATTTGATATATTTCCATCAATTGAAATTAAAATATTATTTTTATTTAAACGTAAAATAATACTTCCACACCTATTTTGTTTTTAAATTTAAAGAAATATTTGGATTATTTACTATAGAATCTTATTATGGGACAATTGATGTGAACCTACTATGATTTTATCCCAAACACATCATTTTCCATCAGGAATTTCTACATTTCCTTCATCGTGGTTCGAGCAAGGGGAATGCACCTCTTGGAGTTGGTAGTTTTTGTTGATCCTTTGGTCTTTATGTACTGTGTTTATTTGGACTTTGGTTTTTTATCTTGTCTTTCTTATGATATGATGATGTTTGGATTTTTTACCTATTTGACATTTTTTACTTCACACTTTTGGATTTTTCTTAGGGAATGCTGATATGTATCTATTTATTCTACAATTTCTATGGAATAAAATGTTCCCTATGTTATCTTATATGATTTCAGGTGCTATTTCCAAACATATGGGGATTGGGAACACGATTTGGTCCATGTAAGGGCTATATCAGGTGTCATGGTAAGAGGGTATCTAATATGGTTTGTGACGAAGTGGTATCATAGATATAGGTTGAGCCTCTTTCTTTGATGTTAGTATGCAGTTTGGAATCTTATTGAGGCATAGGTGGATCTTATGAGTGACTTCCTAGCTAGGTCTCATAATAATGATAATTATGTAACTAGGGGTGGTTTAGGAAGTATTTCATGATAATTATTTCTAGTCTTTCTTTCCTCATTTGGTTTTAAAATATTGAAATACAAATGTAGTCTATCAATCTGATGGGATTAATTTTCCCATTTCTATTGCTTGAGTGCAGATCTGAGTGATCTTTTGACATCTTCAATTTTGTTTTCTGATATTGTGTAGCATTATTCCACTAATAATAGGTTCTAATCAGTTACAAGAGGTAGCTAATGATTATACAAAATGAGAAAATCCCCCCACGAACCAGAATATGTTTGAGGTTACTATACATGTTGTCCACGATCTAGGATATAAACCTCCATATGTTCTCATTCAGGATCCATCTATGGAACATCAAAGTTATGTTTTCTAGAATTTTTATCAATAGATTCATTTCCAGAATCCCCAAGTGTGTGAAGAGTATATCAATCCTTATGTTTTCAAGGATTGGTTGTGGAGTATTGAGAATTTTTAGTTCTGGGAGACTCGAAAGGAAATCAAAGTGCAATTTTCAACCTTAAAGATAGAAGGACATAAGAAGAAGTGGAGGGGTATGATGTTGAAAAAATGTCATGAGGGTTTATAGTGGAATTAAGTCATGTTTCTTTTCACTAACAAGTTCTATCCATAATATATGGTTCTAGATAAGATGATAGAGTTTTTCAAACATTTATAGGCTAACATGAGTGTGACTGAATATGAAAATCGCTTTCCAAAGATTTTTCAGTTTTCACACGATATTTTATCATATGATAAGATGAAGAATCAAAGTTTTCCAATGGTACATTGATCTGATATTCATTTCTAGGTTTTCTTATTGATTCTCTCTTCTCATTATGATGTTATAGATAAAGAGATTTTGGTCGAACATGACCTAAATATTAAGCCATGGTTATTGGGAGTTCCAATTTCCCATTTTGGTAGTTCTTTGAGTTCCCACAATGTAAAGAGAAATAGTGACGAGTCTCATGATGGATCTCGATAGTAGGGTTATTCTAGACCTCAAAGGGTTAGTTAAAGAGTCCATTCGATTTTATACTAATTTTGAAATTTGTGGAACTCAAAATGGTATTTCACTAAGGCACCTAGGATATGTGGTTCCTACGGATGCTCAGGAAACATGCAGATGTTCTTCCAAGAATATTATATAATATATAGTGGCATGGGATAATTTGAAACTAAAGGTATTATAGTGAAATAAGATGGTTATTAAACCAAGGGTTTACAGACATAGGCATCCTAATTGAAGATTCTTCACACAATAATAGAGTCCCCAGAGGATTTAGAAACGTGTCCAAAAACTGTGAGATGCACTATCAATGTTCCTTCATATTTAAGGAATTATTTATTTGATAGTAGTGCATTAAATTTTTCTATATCACCCCATATTTCGAATCATCAAAATCAACCTATGGATATTTTATCATATGTATTGGATATTATAATTCCCCACATAACAAATAGAGAGGAGGGTCTCTGTTGTCCTTCTTGTTTTGTCTCGTAATTAGATAGCGATTTATATAGTGATTTTATGGTTCATGACATGAAATATTTTTATAACATATTAATGATGGATTAGATCATTGATAATGAATCCCAAATTGATTATAATATTCGATAGGTATCCTTCATTACACCTAATGGGTTTCTCCATATCATTTAGTGAGAATGAGAACCAAGGACAAGTAAATAATGACCTTATAATATAGAGGTGGGGAAATTAATATATCTGTTCACTTTTAATCTAGACCTAGATTATTTGAATATAAATATCACTCTATTAGTTTTTGAGTTTCCTAAAGTTTTAATTATGACTTCTCTGTGTTTTCAACATTAGGAGAGGTAGATTTATCTACTGATTTCATGTTGGGTTCTCATCCAATGACAAACCATTTTTACATAATTGTACCATCTAAAATGACATATTTGAAGAACCTGTTGGCTGATCTTATCGAGAAAGGCTTTATACACCCGATGTGTTTCACCATAGGCCTCACCTATTAAATTGGTTAATAAATCTAGTGGAACCTCTCTCCTTTGTTTGGATTACTAAAAACTCAACCGAGTAACAGTAAAGAAAAAGTATATGTTTTCATGTATTGATGATCATTTTAACTAGTTGAATTGGGAGAAGTGGTTCTAGATGTTTGATCTTTGATCTGGTTATCACCAGTTATGATGAAAAGAATATGACATTAATAAAACTACCATAAAGAGTAGGTATGGACATTATGTATACTATGTGATGAAATTTGGACTAACCAATGATCACAAATTATAAATTTGTTTTATGATTAATATATTACTTTAGTATCATGATACATTCCTGGTAGTCCTTGTGGATAAAATAATTGTTTAGTATATGCATGTGGAGGATCTTGTGCATCATCATAGTATGGTTCTATAACTATTGATAAATCAGTTACTTTATCACATGCTATTGAAATATAGTTTCTGGAATCAGGAATTTATGTTATTGGGACACATGATGTCAAAAAATTGTTTCCTAGTATATCTTCAGAAGTTGAAATCTATTATGAAATGGGACCAACTGCGGAATGCTTTTGAGATTATGAGATTTTTGGGTTTACTTGTATATCAACACAGATTCATAAGGTATTTCTCAATGTTTTCTTCTCCAATGCCAATTGCAACTCATAAAGGGAGTGATGTTTTATAAGGATTTTAATTTTTAGATTTATTTTTATCTATAAATTATTTCAACTTATAAACATTTGTTGACTCTTGTAGAGGTAGGGTATGTCCATGTGGTCTTTTGTGATGCCCTAGGTCTGAGTTTTTTTTGTGATTATGAAGTGTGATAACATCATTTCCTATTGTCATTACCATATTAGGTCACACAATATTAATAATATGACCCATGAAGTTGAGGTTACAACTATGATGCATGCAGTTAAGACGTAGTGGTACATCATTTTTGGGTAATGTATTGCCTTATATTCTTACCGTAAGAGATTTAGTTATATATTCTCTCAAAAATATTTGAATCAATGCTAGAGGTATTGGGTGGAATACCTAAAATTTGTTGATTTTGATATTTCCTATACCCCTTGGAAAGGAAATTTTGTAGAAGATTATTTGAGCGTGAATGTTATGATCTAGGATGTGAATCAATCATTAGAAGAGTCGAACCTGGTGTATAAATTTTCAATGATGAAAATTGGAGTTCAATTATTGGGGGTAATGGTTTCCTTAGATAGTGTTCATTTGGCCTCTGCTCTTATCAAGATGATTTTTCTGGATTAGTAGCTTTATAATGAGTTTCATAACATTAGATACTCTCTTTATGGTGGGGATACTGTTATTATGTGGTCCTTATCCATAAGAGGAATTCTATGTTAATAGAATTGGGTTTTTAGGTCATTAGCGATGATGAAATATGTTATAATGGATTTTCAAAATTCCCAGTGGGTAGTGTACCTTGGAAACACAAATATGTTTTATGATATGCAACGATGATATTGGTGGGATGGTACATGACACAGTATAACTGATTCTGTCTCTCACTTTTAAATTTTCCAATATGTCAAGAACTTGCACAAGATACCTTCAGGTTTTCTTAATCCACTTATAATACCAACTTGGAAGTGGTATAAGATATCTATGGAATTTGTGGTAGGGTTTTCACATAAAAAAGAAAAATTCATTATGGGTTATGATCAATTGGATTAACAAATTGGATATCTTAATACCCATTCATGATATAAGAAAATATGATTATTCGGAAATCTATTTGTGAGAGAGATTCTATGGTAACATGGGGTTCCATATTCTATTGTATTTGATAGAGGTCCGAGTTTTAATTTTAACTTTTAGAGGGGCCTTAAATAGGAATTGGGATCTCGATTAAATTTGAGTAAGACATAACACCCACATAAGGATGTCCAAATGGATAGAGGTGTACATACTCTAAAGGAGAAATGCTTTGTTCCTATGCCGCTGATTTTTTTTGTATTTTGGGATGAACATTGGGAGTGGTACAGTTTTCATATAATAATATTGACTAGTTCACAATCATATTGTCGCCTTTTAAATCATTCTATCGATGTCCTAGTAAATATTTTTTTTGGTCATAGACCAGTGAAGGATACTTGGTTGGGTTGAAATTGGTCTATGGGGAGGCAATAATGATTCTGTTTATTTGTCAAATAATTTTTGTGGAATAGAGATTGTATAAATATTATTTTTGTCATAACCATAGGCCATCAAAATTTTATATGGTGATAATGTGCTCTTGAATGATTCACCACATTTGGGTCATCGCATACGTGGGCAGAAAGGGAAGAATGCTCTTAATTTTGTAGTACATTTCATAATTTTTAAGAAGGTGGATAATGGGGAGTACCATTGATATATTCCTCCATTTTTGAGATTGATGCATAATTTTTTTCATGCATATTAATTAATAAATGTCTTTTTGACCTATCCCATGTTTTGAGAAGGAGTGATATTCATGTTGAGCCTGATTTATACATGAATGAACATATTGTTAGGATTATTGATTTTGAAGACAAGGTATTTCATGGGAGGATGATACATTTGTTTGAGTGAAATAAATGAACAATTATGAAACTCATGAGACATGGGAGAGACGGGAACTGATTATAGAGTAGTGGCCTCATCTTTTTGGTAGAGATATTTCATGACATGATTTCTAGGGATAGAATGTCTCAATGGTGGGGAGGTGGTAACACCCTGTTACATTGTTTATGAACTCCCTAACCCCTATTTTGATAATGCCATTGTTGGGTCTCACTTAGGGGTTCTCTGGGTGAATATTTGAAATTTTTGGAGGACACTTAGACTGTGCACGGTTGGGGAACATTCTTTACAAACATGTTTCCAGACAGGGTAAACTATACAATCCCAAATTGTGGGGGTTTGTATGGTTGGAACAAGGTTTTAACAAATATGCATCGTCCATGTGGAAACCATAAAAACCATTAGGGGGGAACAAGGTTTGGTCACATGGTACGAAAAACCTTGTGAACCTACCCATATAACCATGAACACATACATTTTTAAACATGAATATTCATTTTAAAATTACCAAACCCATGTATACCCTCCCGCTTGTTCTTAAACTAGGTTATTATGATTTACTATGTCCTAGATGACCCAAAGAACAAATTTTGTCTCTTAAGAATCAATTATAACATGGTTTGAAGATTTGGAAATATTGATTGAATTCTATTTAGTAATGGATCTTCCCCCATTCCTTATCTCTTTCTATCTCTTTTCTGCCATGGGGGTTTTTAGATAATAATATTATTAACATATCTAAGATCATTTCAATTTTTTTGAATCTAGGTTTGATTCCATGATCTTAATTTTGGATTTTATTCACTGAAAAATCAAGTTTTGATTACTGTGAAACATGATCGTCTTGTAAGAGGTAGGTGGTTTCGTGAGATTTTCTATGTTATAAGACCATGATTTTCTTTGCAAAAATTAAATTTCATTCAAATGAATTTATAAAACCACCATTTATATGAGAATTTTTATTTGACTGGATTTGGTATTGAATTTTGGGAATCAAACCTCTACTTCCAATGGAATTGGAAATTGGGGTGTGTTTTAAAATTATTAGAATTTGTGAAAAAATGATTTGTGAATGGATCTTGAGAAGAAAAATGGATTTTTTTGATTTTACAAGAACATATGATTATTTTTATTTTGTAAAGGGAATGAATTTATTAAAAAAACATGTTTTTAATTTTAAAGAGAAAATAACATAATTGAATTTAAATTCATGAAATTGTATTTAAAAGTATTTTGAAATGATTTTCCCATTATCGATTGATGGTTGAGAAAATGCGATTCTATATAGTTAGTGGGGTATTTAGGAAACAAATTGTAGGATGGTAATGACCTAGAAACAGATTGAAGCTTTACAACTCTGACAAAAACCTAATGCAATAGATCTTGTCCCCAATGGGATTTCAATAAGCCCCCTTTGGCCAATGTCTAAGGGATGTGTGTAAAAATATTGTCGTGATAAATGAAATGTGATGTGTGAGGATCCCATTACATGGAACTATCATACCTCTAGGAAGATAACAATGTGTCTTATTATGATTAATATATATATATATATATATATATATGTTTTCCAGTAACTGTTAACTTCTTTCTTTATTCCTAGTGATTTATATAATCATCATTATATAAAATATTTACCAGACCCATTTTTGAAATATTTCTATCTATTGAGATAAAAATCCTATTTTGATTTAAATATGAAACTATACTACCAAGAAATTATTATTTAAAATTTAAATAATTTTTTTAATATTGATTATGGAATATTATTATGGAACATTAGGAAAGACCCTAATGGGATTTTATCTCACACCATACAATAGTATTTGGGTGTTGGACGTTTTCCTTCTTCCACAATTGATCATGGGGAAGGTTCCACTTATAGGTAGAAATTGTTATTAACCGTTTGGTATTAGAATATTGTGTCTGTTGGGACATGAGTGGTTTATCTTGTCTCTTTGGTACTGTGATGATGTGATGTTTGTGTTTTCTTTTACCTATTGGAATTTTTATATGACCTTCTTTTGGAGTTTTCTATTGGGAATGATAATATATACATATTTATTCCACAATAGTTTTTGGAAAAAATCATCCCCTCTATTATATTTTATGATTCTAGGTTCTAGTAAACAACTTGTGGGTATCAAGAAATCCCTTTAGGACTTGTTAGGATCTACTTGGGTGTCAGGGAACTAGGGTATCTAGGCTGGTTCATGACAAAAATATCAATTGGGTTCTAAAATTTTAAACATAAGTTTACAAATTCCACATAATATTTTAAAATATTTTTCCACACCTTAAACACGTATTTATTTGATACAATTATTTTATAAGTCTTTTTGTCATGCTGGTATCATGATGATGTCAAAAAATTAATGATATATTTAAAAATAGTATTTATAAAAACCCCAAACCTAGTATCCTATAGTAGATGGTCATTTTTTTAAAATAAAATAAATAATGTAGATAATATCACCAATGGTTGATCAATTTATTAGTCCTAGAGAGAATGATAGATACATGGTTCCCTTATTACATTGGTAATTAAATATAGGACAAAATAGATGAAAATAAACTACTTCCTTGAATCATATTCAATGATTTATTCATCATAACATGGGGAAATAAAAAAATAAAAGGGAGGTCTCAAATTATTAGTAAGGTATTCATGAATAAATAAAAGGTGAATAAAATTATATAATACATAATCATTATAGCAAGGTAAATAACTGAAAAACACATGGCATCAATAATCTGAGAATGAAAATGCCCCCACAGATTTTTTCATAGTTAAGATGTCAAGGAAATTTATAAATGTATAATAAGTGAAGAAAATTATTAATTATTGGATGTTATTTATCTTTAACATGAACCATTATATAGTCAATATGGTCTCATTCTATTGAAACAAACCCATATTATTTCTCATGGAAACAAACCCAAAGGCTCTGTCTCATACAGTTTTATCTTAGCAGAGAATTTCTGATGAATTGAGGGGATATCTATAACTGCTCCCCACCCATAACTATATTTCCAAATAACTCTTCATATATATATATTTAATTAATGAACAATATGTCTTATCAAAATATCCTTACAGAGTAGAAAATACAGATTTATCAATATTACCTCAGTTCAAAAACATCACAATAAAATGATGTACATAATAATGGTATAAATATAAAATAACAAACCTATCCATTATAAAATAAACATTGATATTTAATGGAGTATTCAATGAATTATATTCATAAATAAAATTTAAGTATTCATACACCACACACAAGGAAAAAGTGGTGAATAAGGAATTTCTGAAGGGAATATCATAATAGTTTATGTTAATTAATATATTTAAATCATACTTGAAAATTAATAAATTAAAATAGGAATATATCCTGAGAAATTCAATATGACATATGTAAATACATGTAAAAATAGTTCTTAATAAAACATAGAAATGATCCGCAATAGTACACATTATGAAAAAAATATTAATGAATGTTTAAATTGGAAAAGTAAAAAATTTTGTTATACAAATAAAAAAGAAATAAGATATATTTTCATGATAAAAATAACCATTT
This sequence comes from Viscum album, assembly GCA_963277665.1. NCBI lineage: Eukaryota > Viridiplantae > Streptophyta > Magnoliopsida > Santalales > Viscaceae > Viscum > Viscum album. The sequence continues at coordinate 4,892,592 of OY728136.1, forward strand.
TATAAAAATATTTTTGTTCTAAAATAAATTATACAGTGCACATGAAAATGAGTATGAAATTGGGAATTTCCCTAAAATCATGTTTGCATATCAACAGGAAATGAATTGGAAACCCTATAAAACCTGAATTTTCTCTTGAATTGAAGAAGAATTGAGGTAGGAACATATTTTTTTAACATAAATTTTTTTTGGGAATAAAGAGGAATATTTATTAATTAATATGTGGAAAATAGAGACAGAAAGCATAACCCGAGAGAAAAAATGGGGATTCAGAGAGAATCTCTTAAAGTATGTCTGATTGTGTTTTGTAATTAAAATTAATGACCTAGATATTGAAATTTTAATCATTAAAAATAAAATTCTGAATCAATTTTATATTTAATTAATTAATTTTAATTTTATTTAGCTCATTTATAGCATTACTGATGAGTTATAATATTCAATTTCTTCATTATAGATTGTTTGTTTCCTTGTTTTTTAGAATTATATTTTTTTATATGTGTATGAAATAACATAGAAAATGAGAATAGTTATATAAAATTTAAATTACATCTTATTAATGATCATAAATAAGATTAAATTTTCTCAAAACTCATTTTTTTAGTTATGTGGATGATTTATTTGATAAAACGTCAATGATATTATTTATAATATTTTTTCTTTTTCTATCATCACAAACTAGTTTTGTTTCATTAATTAATATCATTTATATATAATGGCTCCATAACATTATATATGTTTTAATATAAATATTAAAATATATTTTAACCATTATAATGGTCTTATGAATAGCCTTTAAGGAGGTATTATAGAACAACAAATCAACATCTATAAAGGTACTGATTCGACACATGTCAGAAAATATTGTAATTTTTAAAACAAAAAGGGGGTTTAAGGGAATTGATGGTTGATATAATATTAAAAAAATTAATTCCATTAAATAAATTATATTAGATTTATCCTGTGAATGAGTTCTTGGGAGGTGATGGAATCGTAATAAAAGAAAATAAATTATAAAAGAGAGAGATTTGTATGGTTTTACCTCTTGAGTATATACTCTTTGAGAACCTATATAAAGAAAATGAAAATAGAATTTTAGTTATACAAGAAAGAATAAATCATGATGAAGTGGTTTGGGAGAGAAATTGGGTAGAATATAAACACTCTCCATGACATAAAATGTGTGACGACAAGATTTATTTTAAATAAAACCCTCTTGGAATATAATTAAATATCTTATTATGTAATATGGATATATAAAACACATGGAAATATTTAGATTTATAATATACTATAAGATTTAAATTCTAATTAAGAAACATTATATTTGATATTATAGACAATGGATAGTGATAACATGATTAGTATAATATCTATTTTTAACAAATCCAGTTGATTGAGACAAAGGAAGTGATAACCCCAACCAGTAGAATCGCACCCTATGAATCCAATTTTTTAGAGATTCTACGGGAGATAGAATCACTGGGATTTCCCACGATCAAACCCAATATTAGATCCAATATCTTCAGCAAGAGAAAAACGTTTTATGGGATAAGTTCTAGTTCATTGAAATCATAACCTAAACCATGTACGTCGAACGAACCCATGAAAGTATCATAACCACACACATTACTCTTAGGATGTTTTCTATTTTATAAATAGGATATATATCACAAACATAGAAATATTAGTATATATATTATTTTTATTTAATAAAGAATATATTTTCATCATATTTTTGTTACTTTACAATGTAATTTTATTTTGGTATAATTAAACACAAATATTGTTTTTGGTTAATATTCATATTCAAAAAAGGAATATATTTTGAAGAATTAATGGATTTTTTTAATATAATAATTTTTTTGTGAAGCATTATTATTAAATAAATATTATTATATATAAATGATCCTATAATGTTAATTTAGTCAAAATTAATATTTAATAAGGGATCAAAATAGAGTTATTTTAAGAAAAAACAAAATTTATTAATAAAGACATTTTTTATTTCAAAAGTGTAAATAATCATATTTAAAAAATTATTTTGAAAATTTGACTTTTATTTTTTAATCATAACATCATGATTATCCAATGGTTAATTTTTCCTAATTTTTTGGGATAATCTAATTTTTTGGTGGAAATTATATACCATATGAATATACTTTGTGCATTATGACATCATAATGATAGAAAAATTATTTAATAAATACTGTAAAGGGAATCCAAGACAAAACAAAATGTTTTACCATTAAAATAATGATATATTATGTATATTTGATTAATTTTACAAATCCTTTATTAATCATGTGAAACCATTAATATAATGCAAGATTTCAAAACCATATCAAGAATTTTATGAATCAAATACACCCAACAAAGGTTTTTATTTTATTAGGTTTGGTAAATGGAATTTTAAAATTATAATAACCACTCCAATTTGGTAGAATCCATGTGAAAAACTATGGGATGGTTTGTGGTTTTGGTAATTTTATTATGTATTTCCCATAACCAAATGAGTAACTCAGTTCCCCACTTTTCCTGTATAAACCCACCCAAGACCCTATTTATCATCCCTATAAATCATTGGTGAACATCCATAATCTACCCTAAACTCTCTGATGTCCTCAAAATGTAACCCCAAGCTCTCAAGAAACCCCACCCAATCATTTGGAGTCACATACTCATGTATGAAATCTTTTCATTTCCCGTCTTTATTCAAGTATCTTCTTTACCATATGTCATTTATCGTCATTTCATCATAATGGGATATGTTATCACATATTCTCATTATTTTCCAATTTATGTATAAATTTTGATAGATAACGTTATCTTTAATCAACCCATATTTATTAATTTTTATGCTACACTATTATGCAACCAAAATTTCACCTTTATTTTTTATGACAAAAAAATTGTGTTGTAAATACCATAAGCATTTTTATCAAGGGTATTCACCTTTATAAGCTTATATATTTATTACATGGGACATACATGTATTTTTTCCACACTCCTTGATCATCAAATAAAATATTATGATGAATAAATCCTTATTGTATGATCTACGTGGCACACTTAGGCATTAGAATGAAATGAATGTGATTGGTGCACCTTGAATAATATATCACTCTAAAGAATTTGGTAATACTTAGTCTCATAAGATTTCATGTTGGTCCAAGGAGTGAACATGATTCTTTAAGGGGATGTTTTCTACCAATATTCATTAGCAGTTAACCCTTGAGATATGTTTCTGATGAAGTGTTTTATGTTGTTTCAACATTTCCCATGTTATGATTACCATTTTATATCATTTCCCATTGTTCATGATTATGATTCCTAGTATTATATCACTGATTGATATTCCTATAGCATAAAATTCTTCAAATTATTTCTTGTTTATTCCCTTAATGGGATTTATATCTCACTTATTTCTTCTATTTTTCCCCAGGTTATCCCTTTCAGTTTTATGTGTGAGCATGTTAATGAGGTTTTATATAAAGATGATGTATTTTTATATTTATATTGTTATGAAATGTACCTAATTGACAAAGAAATTAAACTTCTCAATCTTCAAGGGTGCATTTAGTTTAATATTATGTTATAAATATGGAATTAATTTTTAATAAAGAGAAACGTTGTTATATAAGCTGTGTTAAGGATAGGTGGTTAGGGGTGATATTTATATTGGAGGTGAGGGGTGTTTTTTGATTATTTTATTCATTAATGGGTTATTTTGGTTCAAGTCTATGAATAGGTTTTATTATCATGACTAAATACAATAAAATTATAAGTATTGTTACATATAATGGTTATTGCATCATCTATGCATCAATAATGACTAAAAAATAGATGTATTTTTATTATTTCGCAAATTATCGTATTTTAGTATTCACTAAAAAATTTACTATTTTAGAAAAAAACCTAAAAATTATCCTTAAATTTTATTTCAATGTGCATAATTAGAAAGTAACATTCATTTTATGAAAATAATTGTATTAATAAGATAAATTTATTGTTAAATTAATATCATCATTTATTCAAAAAATAAAGATTTTAAAATAATAACTAATTTTATGACACTTTGAAAAACTAATTGAGGTATAAAAAAAGTTTATTATAATCCAAATAAAAGATATTAACATATGAATCTTTTTTTTTAAAACAAATTCTTCTAACAAATTCTATTAATTATTAAATTTTAAGTAAACATTAAATATTTATAAAAATTAAAGCCCATAATTTATCATTATTAAAATATTTATTTACTATATATAGGATACAAAAATATCATTTTTTATGAGATACCTAATGATTATTTAAACAATCATAAGTGAGGTAATTATTGTACTGGACACATTACTATTCCTAATGGATATATTGCAATTCATAATGATCACATTACTATTTCAATGAGAATACTTAAATTAAATAGTATATCATTGTTTATTTGAGTTTGATATTTCATGAAACAAAAGCTATCAAATAAATTGAGTTTACATAAGAAGTTATAAATAATATATCGTGGGGTGGTATATTCTTCCCCCATTCATAAAATTTTCATTGAATGTTTTCCTTAATATTTCATTCTAAATAGATGTGGGTGGTTATTATTCATTATATCCTTATATTCTAATGTTATTTCGTCCATTTTATGGTTTCTCCAAATAACATTTACCAGTAAAGTCATCCATTTTTCGTAAAACACACTCTCTTGTTTCATGAAATTATATAGGATCTTCATAGTGAGACAAATCATGTTCTAGTTCTATATCTTCATAGGTGAGTACATGTTTTGAGTCTGGCATGTACATATTTAACAATGATATGCACAACACATAATTATCTTTGGAGAGAAAGGGAGGAATTTTTAATCGATAAGAGACAACAATAATTATTTCCATAATTTCAAATTGTCTAATGTAAATATGGATGATTTCCCATTTCTTACCGAACCTTATGAAACCCTTCCATGGAGATACGTTTATAAATTCATGATCTCTAACTTAAAATTCCATATATTTTCCTAGGTTGTATGAATTACTCATTTTCATACTTTTATATTATTTATTATAAACCATAATTTTAGTTACCATTGTGGTTGTATCATAATGAAGTTCTAGAATTATAATATTCCTCTCACTAACATCATCCTAAAAAGTGGTAGTAAGACATCTCTTTTCATATATCAATTTATATGTTTCCAATTGTATCCTAGAATGGAAACTATTATTTTAAGAATATTCTACCAAAGGTAACTAAAGATCCCACATACCTTGAAAGTCAAATTATCATGATCTAAAAATGTCTTCAAACTATTGAATAGTCCATTCAGACATTCCTTCAGTTTGAGGGATATAATAAGTATTCAAATAAAGATCAGTATCCAAATCCTTCTGAATAATCTTCTAGAAATTATTTATACAAAAGTATCACAATTAGAAAGAATTGATAGAGGTAAACCATGAAGTCTTAAAAATTTAATAACATAGTGTTTTGCTCTTTGATCAAGAAGTAAATATTCTCCTATATAAAAAATGTGTCTATTTTTTAAGGAGTTCAATAATTAACCATATTATATCATTCTTTAAACATGTCATTTTTAATTATGTGATAAAGTCCATATTAATTTCATCCCTCTTTTATATATGAATATCTCGAGGTTTCATGACTCCTCTAGGATGATGTGGACCAGGATTCACTTGATGATAAACATGAGAAATTGACATATAATCATCAATTTCCCACTTAATGTTATCACAAAAAATATATTCCTTCATATCTCAATACATATCGAAAAAACTAGGTTTTATAGTGAAATTTGAGCTATGTTCATCATCTAATAGTTCATATTTTAGATTTGGTATGGATTGAACCCATAATCTCTTTCCAAATTTTAGGATTCCATCGTCATACATGATGGCTTCCAATCTTCCATCCATAACTAGTTTAATTTTATTTTGAAAATTCTATTCATCAAACTAATAAATTTTTATCTTCTCTAGTAAATATTGTTTAACAGTTATTTGAAAAAGGTATGATGTTGCCCCTTCTATAAAAATTATTATAACCATAATTACTAAATCCAATAATATATTATCTTTATATTTACACATTATTTTTATAATCTCATGATATTTCTTTATTAATGCATATTATACCTTATTTACATTTTCTATGTGGTAGTGTATTGATAACTCATAATCTTTGTCTAACTCTATCCATTGTCTTTGGTCAACTTATGTTCATTCTATGTAAATGTATATTTCAAATTCTTTAGTTCTCTATATATCTCACATATTTTAGAATATAGATAGTGTCACTATATCTTTTGAGCGAATATTATGGATGCTAAGACAAGATCATGAGTGGGATAATTTTCATTCATGAGTTTTCAACTACCATGATGAATATGAAATCAATTTAGCATTTTCATAAGAACACATCTTATTCCCTTCTTTAATGCATCACTAAATATTAAAAACCCATAATCTCCCAATGGTAATGTCAAAATTGAACCATTGACTAAGATTATCATCAATTATTCATAAAAGTTTGTAAATTGTTTTTTCCATGCCAACATTTCCCCTTTAAATGTGAGTTTGGGTGTACAGGTTCATTAGCTGAGTGAACCTCTAAATGAAATTCCGATAATAACCTACTAAACCAATAAAATAACATACATTTGTTATGTTTACTATCATTGGCCATTATTATATTTCCTTGTTCTCTGTAGGATCAAATGGGATTCCATCATTATAGAAATAATTTCTAATAAAATAATTTCGAAAAGACAGAATTCACACTTTTTAAATTTACCATATAAATATTCGCTTCTAAGAGTCTAATGAATAATCAACAAGTGACTCTCATTATCCTCACATCTTTTAAAATGCACCAAAATATCATTAATGAATAAAATAACAATATCATCAATATATTCCTTGAATACACTGTTGATTATATCCATTAAAACAAATGGTGAATTAGTCAATCCAAATGGCATTACTATATAATCATAATATATATACATCATCAAAAAAGTTGTCTTCAAATTTCAATCCTTCCTAAATCCTAATTGATGATAACTAGAAACAATTTAAATCATTAAAAATATTCATTTCTGTGAATTTGATCAAATAAAAAATTAATATGAGGATTAAGATATTTTTTATTTATTGTAATAGAATTGATTTACCTATAATCAATACACAACATCATGGATATATATTTCTTATTAACATATAGAATATAGGCTCTCATGGAGAAACACTAGGGAATATAAATCCCTTATTACTCAAATCATGATGTTGTTTCATCAGATTCTCTAATTCTATAGATTATATTATATAATAATTATCTGATATTATTCTTGCATCAAAGATTAATTCAACGATAACCTCAACTTCAGGTTGTTGGGGGTTTCATTGTAATTCCATAAGAATTACTTCAAATAATTCCCATACAATTTTTAAATCCTCAATTTGAAGATTAATTTCCTCACCCCATGATGATGTTCCTATTCCTCCCAAATAGTTTCATTCAATAGATCTATTTGGGGGTGGATCTAGATATGTAATAGATGATGAATTTTATACTCTAAATATACGGTATTCAACATATTCCTCAAAAATTGTAATTTCATTATTCCTAAAATAATTTTTTTACATCATATTTCTTACGATAGTTCATGACAAAGATTATATCAATGTAAACCATAGTGTTTATTATAATTATAGAAAATAAAGCATGTTTATGTCATAGAAAGGGAACTGGCTGACATATTTTTATTGTAGTGAAACAATCCTTAGTAGTTATGGTTGACAAATACACTGTTAAATAAAAAGGAAAATGTATTATATTTTTAGAAAATTGGGTAGATATAAAAGATTTATATGATCCATAATCAAATACATAATTGGATATATTTTATGATAGGATTAAAATACATGTTACCACATCACTGGGTATATCTATACTACTAGTAGTGGTCACATAAGTTTGGTTATCTCCCCTTGGACAATTTTGTGTTATATTCCCTTGAAACTTGGTACATTTTTATTAATACTCCCCCATTTCATTATATTTTTAGAATTGGGAATCATTGGTTTGTTTATTCCGTATTCATTAATTTTATCTATGTCCCTTTTCTGTACATTTATAACAAACTCACATGCCTTTCAAACATTTTCAATAATTATTCTTGTGAAAATTTATTCACAATAAGAATATCTTGATTCCCTTATTCTTCATTGAACCTTCTCCTTCTCCATTGTTATTGAAAGACAAAATTTTCTCATTATTTACATTGAACATGTAATATCTACAAACATTATTATTTTTTTTGATGGATGCTAAAACAATTTAATCATATGATTAGTTTTTTGAGAATATAGTTCTCCTAAGGATACATGGTTTTAGATCTTCAATGAAATGATCAATCATGATTTTTTAATCATGTATGTAATTTATATCTTCTCTGACCAGTCTTCTGAAGGTATCCTTATACTCAGGAACACACTCTTCTTCCTTTTACATTTAGAAAAGTAATTGTTTATTCATTTTAGTTTGTTTTTCATGAGGGAAATATTTTTCGGAGAATATTTCATTAAATATTGTCCATTACATGTATTCTATTTTATCTCCAAATATATTATTCTTGTTAAATGATCACCACTGATTAGAATATCCCTTGAGACAATATACAACAGGTACTGCCTTTTCAATTCCATTACATCACAATGCTAGAAATATCTTTTCAAGGGACTTGATCCACTTCTCATCTACCACTGGATTTGTAGTTCCAATAAATGATGGGCGCTTCTATTGCATGAAATAATATACAATAGGTATAGTATGTATATTCATCATAACATGAGTAAGCTATCATAAAATTGTAATTATATACTTTGATCCAACACTAACTATGATGACTTGCTCAGGGGACAAATAATTAATTTATCCATGAGTATTGATTCCCTTTCTTTCATTAGTCAGCATCACTAAACAATGGAACAAAATATGTTATATATTAATAATACTAATTATTGATCCCAAAATTAACTATATGTAATTAATAAATTTCTCAATTTTTCATAACATTTAGTTCCCACAATATCTACTAAACATCCTATGATACCAACTGTAACACCCCAAAAAACTATATACTAGAATTAATGGTTGTTTTATTCCATTATAATAGATAAAACATTTCACATAAAAGAGAATTGATATGTTTTGTAGTCCTGAAGAGTAATAAACATATATGGTTACCTTATTACATTGGTAATGAAATTAAAAAAAATAACAGAAAATATACAACTTTCATAAAAATTATTCAAAGATTTAATATTTTTAACATGGGGATGGGAAACAATAAAAGAGTATGCTAAAATTAACAATATGGCTTACATGAATCAACAATAACTGAAGAAATTCCAATAAGGCATAATCACTATAGTATGGTAAATAACTGAAAAAAATTAGCCATCAATAAACTGAGAATGAAAATGCACACATGGATTCTTTTCAAATTTAAAATCTCATGGAAAGAAAAAATAAATATTTAATAATGAAAATTATTAATTTTTAGATGTCTTGTATCGAGAACATGAACCATTATACCATCAATACTATTTAAGTCTCTCTATAGAAACCCATTTTATTCTACATGGAAACAAACCTGAAGGGTTTATCACATACTCCTTTGTCACACGAAACATTTCAATGAATTGAGTCTTATAACTAGTACCCACCCATCACTATAAGTTTAAATAATTATTCTTCTATGTATAATTCCTTAAAAATTTGACTTATCCACATATCTGTATTGAGTAGAAAATATGTATTTATCTATATTTACCAAGTTAAAACAACATTCAAAAAAAACAAAATATGTAGAAATGGTATACGACTAATAAAATAATAATATACATCATTCATGAAAAATTTAAATTTAATGAAATGTTCAATGAATTTTGTTCACAAATAAGAGAGACTATTTCAGACACAACACATAAGGAATATGTGGTGAATATGTCACCAATAAATGGAATATCATAATGGTTTCAAATAAAAAATATATTTAAATAAAAATTAGAAATTAAAAATTGAAAATAGTTATATATCATGATAAAATATAACCAAATGAGGTTAGACAAATAAAACTAGTGTTTAAGAAACTTTATAAATGATCTTCTTTAGTGCAGTTTAAGGGAAAATATTAAAGAGTCCTTAAAGTGAAAAATTATGAATTGTTTGTATAAAACCTGAAATTAAAAAATAATTCTTTTTAATTTTAACAATATTGACTTTATAAAAATAATGGTGTCTTGAAACAAATTAATTAGTGTAGTTGAAAATGGGTATGCAATTTGGATGTTTCCTTAAATTGGTTTTTCTTATCTCAAGGAATTGAATGGAAACCTTATAAAACAAGTATTTCCCCATAAATGAAAGAGGAATTGAGACATGTACATATGTCTCGAAGATAACCATAGAAAGTAGGATTATTTAATAATAATAATTAATAATTACACTGGGGTAAATAGAGAGAATGTGTAACCCAATGGAAGAATGGGGGTTTCGAGAGAACCCCTTAACTTATGTTAGCATGTATTCTTCACTTATAATTAATGTCATTCATAATGAAATTACAATCATTATAAATTTAATTCAGAAAATATTGATCATTTATTTTTTTTATTATCAATTTATTATGTTCATTTAGGGACTTTTTTATGGGTTATAATATCCAATTTCATTGTTAGGGAGTGTTCATTTCCTTGGTTTTCATGAATGGTTCACTTTTATAAAATTATGTATGGTCATGTAAAATGGGAGTAATTAACTATGATTGAAATTAAATTTTTTTGAGGAAAATATATATTATTAAATGGTATTCTATATATGTTATTCAATATATATGTATGGATGATTCATTAGAGAAAATGTTAATGATATCCGTTTAAATTATTTTGGAGTTTTTCGATCACCACAAACATTATTTTGTTTTATTAATTATTTTTTTGAATATACACTAGTACTATAATTTTAAATAAGTTTTAAAATATATTTTAAATGTTATAACTATTTTATGAAAAACCATTAATGTGGTTTTAAAAAAAGAAAAATCATCATTTATGAATGTGGTGAATCAACACCTCTCATATAATGTTTTCATTTTTAGAAAAAAGGAAAGAGAATAGAATTGATGTTGGATATATCATTAAAAGAGTAAAATTAAATTAAATATATGATATTGTAGTTATCATTTAAAATTTCATGTAGGAGGTGAGGTAAGTATAAGAAAAATTAATAAATTGAAATATAGAGAGATAAGGTTTTACCTCTTGAGTGTCTTCTCCTTGAGAACCTCTTTAGGGATTTGAAAATAGCCTTTTGGTGAGTCTAGAAAGAGAAAATAATGTAGTAGTTTTTTTGGAGAGTAATTAGAAAGAATGTAAGAATTATCCAAGGCTTATAATGTATTTGGTGTATGGTTGGTGAGGGGGTTATTTACAGCGAATGAGAGTGGTGTTTTTTTTATTATTTTATGCCTTAGTATATTTTGTATCCAGAAAATGAATTGTTCTAATACCCAATACTAAATACAGTAATAATATATGTATTGTTTGATATAATGGTTCATACATCAACCATGTATCATAATGTCAAAAAAATCATGTATTTAGCTTATTTCATAAATTATCGTATTTCACTATTCAAAAAAATTCACTTTTTTTAAAAAATAACAAAAAATCAACCTAACAATATATAAAAATCATAAATTCACAAATGGTCTACATTTTATGAAAATAATTTTATAATTATGTGAAATTAATATTTTAATTAAAATAATCATTTATTCTAAAAAATTCAAATTTTAAAACTATAACTAATTTTAGAACACTTATAAATTTTAATTATTGTCTCTTAAAATTAACTTATAATCATAAGAAAATGAATTATATATTTATTAATCTATTTTAAGAAAATAAATTTAATTTTATAATATTATATTAATTAATAAATTGTAAATAAACATTAATGCTTTACAAAAATGCCAAAACATAATTTATAATTTTTAAATATATATTTACCTTTTATATTATTAAATTATATCATATTATAATTCATGATATATCTAAATTTTATATACATTTTAATAATTTTGGTTGTTATTATAAGTTTTACATTATAATGCCATACGGTCATGTTATTATTCATAATGGGAACATTACTATTTTAGTAGCCATTTTAATATTTAATAGAATTTCAAGGTTTGTTTAAACATTGTGTTTCATGAAACACAATATATCGAATAAATTTAGTTTATTTATGAATTTAAATACCATAAGTCATGGGGTGTTCATGTATTTTTCACTATTCTTTGAAAAATTTTCCTTTTTAGAAAAATCTTGACAATTATCCCAAAGATAACATTGTGTTGATAAATCCAAAAATGCTATTCATTTAACATAATTAAAATTCTATAATTTAAAAAATTATCTTTTAAATATAACTATATAATACATGGAAAATTATATTATTTAAAATGAATCCCATTTTTAAAAAAAATAAAAAAACAACATCATTTATTGAAAAGAATTTTTCTCTTAATAAATACGAATATAAATTATCATGAATATATTTTTATAACATTTTTAACAATTAAATAATTATTTTAATATTTTCTAAATAAGAAGTTGTTTTTTAATTTTACTTAACTTTTAAATAAAACTTCACATATGGGTTGATGTAATGTCAAAAAACCTAAATATATTATAAGCACCAAATTGATTTTATAATATTTCCTTAATACATGCTATAAAAACCTATAATTTTCTAAATAATGTATATAAATTTGTAATCATGAATAATAACCAACCATAAAAAGATATCATACTAAAAATAACAATGTTGTTGAATTATCCCTTTTATAGAAATTTCATCATTACGATTTGATCTTGAGTCCATATAAGAAGTGTTAAATGAGGGAACAAAATTTCAATGGAAAATATAGGATTTTCAAACTGTATTATTCAATTATAACACCAATAATGACAACATGAAATGGAAACAATAATTATAACAAAATAAAATTGGGGGACGAAATTAATATACCAAATTTTCAAGACATTCCTTCACGGTTTTTTTAACTATTATTAAAGAAACACACATTGATAAGAAAATATGACTTTTCTTTTCGAATAGAGATAATTTCATATACGAATTGTTGAAAAGATAATGTATATTTGGATTCCAAAATATGTAAATATATATAGTAAGATGTAACTGGAACATAGAGGAAAAAATAATCAATATATAGGATAGAAATTATTCTTAATATAATCATAAAAATTTATCATAGAAGATGAAGATGAACATGTAATTTATATTAGAAAAAATTCGCATTTATAAAATAGAATGATAAAATATATCAATCATATAAGAATGTGAAAACAGAAGGAATATTATGACTCAATAAAAATAGATTCATTCAATACAATTATCTTTGAATAATTTGGTGTCTAAATTATAAATCAATAAGAGGAAAGATACCACAAAATCATCAGCAATTGAAGTGATGTATTCATTTTAATATCATAAATTTTATGTAATGAATAGATATCTAGAAAAGAGACCACTAAATTTCATTTATAGTTCATGAATAGATATTATGAAATATATGTTTTAAAACCATTTGAGTACTTTTTTGAGCCAAAAACATGTGAATAAGGTAATCATACCCAATAAAACATTGATCTTATATCATGATTCATAGAGTGATTCATTGAATATGATATGAGAAAATGTATGAGAGATTGAGACAATAACCATGAGACATGAAAAAATAGAAAATATATATTACATCCGGTTTTCACAATACTTATATAGAAAATATGATATGAAATAATAAAAGAAAAATTAAAATAAAAACGATTACATGGAACATCATATTAATATCACCCATATAATCACCATAACAATTACCCTTGCTATGGAATAACTTCACCAGTTAATTCCAATGTAATTTCTCTATATAATAGATCAATACCCAAAATATTGGAGGAATATAACAAACCCAGCAATCATTATATATAATTTACAGGAACCATATCATGAATAAAACAAATTGAGGCTTTCACTTTTACCATAAATCCCCTAAAAATTGTCCTTTGAACAAATGTGCATAATCACTTGTAGTTATCTAATACAAATAATAAGAAATATACATTTCCCTGAGTTCTATTTATAATTAGAAATTAAAATATTAATGGGAATTGGACCCACATCATAAAATCAAGAAAACATGATAAAATTTGAAATAATGATAACTATACCTAAAACAGGAAATGTTGATCAAGTGGTAAACAATAAAAATAATCTATTCACACCCTTATAAACAAAGATAATAGTAACTCAAAAATAAAAATGTTAAAAAATTTCATTTTTAAACCTCAATAAGTAATTTAAAAGATTGTTTAAAATTAATTTAAATAATAATTCATATATATATATGAATGTTACCAAAATAATAAAAAGAATATCGACATGGGATAAAAATTGTTCAATAAAAGTCATCAAAACATATAATGAAAGGATTTTAATGAAAACACCTTATAGATATTCCACAATCCATTTTTTATTTTATTTTATTGAGAAACCACTTTCTGGGTATGTGGGTACCCCTACACAACTATTCCTTCAAATCAAGTCACACCCACATTACAAAATTCGAAAACCAAAATAGTAAAACAGAACCAAGTCACTATGTCATCCATCCTCATGCACCCAATTTCAAAATTCAAATTGTCATCACTATAAATAAAACCAATCCCACGAGCTGACCGATGTGTGTCGACTTTATTGAGGAAGGACACGTCTCGTCTACACTTCATCACCCACAGCCTATCACCTCGCCATCATCACTGTCATCCACCACCAAAAGCCACAACAAACAGCCCCAAAACAATCCATCACACCGAAAAATAATCAAGGTTGGTGACAACCGATCACTGAAAAACATCATCACCTCTAAGAAAAAGAAAAACAGAAAACTAAGGAAACATCCAATTAAAACCAAGGACAACAAATCAAAGCATACCAACTCTGGAAGAGTCATTAATCCCTTCAAACGCTGAACCAAAAATCCCAAAATTGTGTAGTTGTCATTGCGCCGGATCCAAATCGGAGAGGGGAATAGAAACGTGCCGTCAGAGAAGGTTGAGCAGCCAAGGAGTTTCAGCACACAATCGTCGTCAGGCCCAATGAACCATCGCTCTATACCTAATCTAACGCTCATCCTTATAGAGTGAAAAATCCAAATCAAGTCACCAACCATTGAATCATGGCCATTGATCTCTCTAAGCTTGAACTCACATCCCAAAAGACCTTGAAACCCACCACACTGCTCTGCCTTGGAGAGAATGGAGGAATTCTAGACCCAGAGTAGAGATCAAGTAAACAGAGTCAAGATAAAATGCTGGTCGGAGTGCCTATCAACTGCAGGAACACCAATTACACCAAAAGGGAGAGACATAATTTTTAGACATTAAATAATTTAATTTATTCTTGACACAATGATGATGTAGTAATTATCTTATTAATGAAATATTGATATAATTAATGTTATAAATACCCAAATAAATGTAATTTGAGACTTTTTATGAATTCCACTAATTTTCTAGGTTAATAAAACATGTTAGTATTGATTTAGTTAACGTTGTTCTAACTAATCATTCTATAATAATTTTCACAAAAATCAATTACCAAATAGTGTCAAAATTGACATAAAATAGTTTTTAAAACACATATTATTTTATTAATTGTTATTTTATTCCTAAAAATCTATGGTTCGGCCAAATGACTGAGATAAGGTTATATATATTAATTATAAACAACTTGGGGTTAGTTTTGGTTGTTATTGTAAGTTTATTAACCTTATAGTGTAAGAACACAAAAAGACACGGTAAAAGTAAAATTATATAACTTAAAGTTAAATTTAAATGATAAGATAAAAATAGTAAAATAAACTTGTCCAAATTCTATTGGATGAGAGGATTTCGACCCATCCCACCTTAGCTTCAAAATAAATAAATTTGGAGCTATTTAAAACTGAATATGACATTATAATAAATTAATATTTTTAGTTATTCCAAAGGTGCCCCTCGCCTCCCTTATAAAAGGGAATGATGTTATTAATATTATCATGACTTATTATATTACCCCTTTACTGATTTTATATGAAATGTGCATAATTTGTGTGAAATATTAATGTTTTAATATTAAGTATAATGTTTGAGCATTTTTAGAAGTAGTCCAATTGAGTCAGTTTAATGTTTTAATAATAACTATCACTATAATGATCCAAATTCTGTGCTTCTTGTTTTTTAGGATTCTACTTTCAATATAAAACATTTCATTATAAGGTTCCATGATCCAATTCTGCCATGTGAAGGGTCATATGGTCCTCACAAACAAGACCAAAGAATCTGTGAACAAAATGGGCCAGCCTTGAAGATTGATTTACTAGGCTCAATATAGAAGTCCAAAAACATTAACTCTCCACCATAATTCTGGGGACACTACATGTCATCTGGGATAAAAATTTCAAGTCCCAAATCCAAGTAAAAGGGGCCCAAATAAAGCGTTGATGTCCAGCCCACCATTCTGACCGAGAATTAAAATCATTATAGTATGCATGACATATCTCATAATGTAAGCATCACATAGAGATGATCTTTTGCAGTGTGAAAGAGGAGATATAAGTGGAAGACGTTGTTGAAGAAACCATTTGGATTCGAAGGCATCTTCATATTCAAAAACCCTTTCACATTATGGACTTCAAAAAGACTGGATTGAAATGGACATTTTAACTTCGTTTAATAAACCAGCCATAACCTTTTATCCTTAAGTCCAAATGACTCCAAATGTTGAGAGTAGTCAGACAACAGTATTTTCTACAACTTTGAAGAAGGAGATATTTGAATATTCGGCTGTCTGAATATCCAAATTGGTGATGCAAGTGGAGGGACAGATTGGGAATGCAAACAGTCCACTCCTTGGGCTATAAATACTCTCCCCTTATCTCCATGATAGGGGTTGGCATTTCAGAAGAGAGGAGAACATATTGGCATGACCAAGGCCTTGAAAAAGGCTTGAGAGGATCTTACATACTCATGTTTTCACTTGAGATACCTTTCCTCCTCTATTTGTTTTCACTTAATTTCATGTTCTTCATTTTTGTAATTTTGTAAGTCTCTTTCTTTGTAATTCGGTTTTAATGCAAGTTACTTCTTCAATATCTCTTATTATCATCCACCTTTTGTAGTTTAATATTTATGTTATTAAAATAGTTTAAATTCAGTTCAATCCCCTTCCCTTCTTTATCTTCCTCATTCAATCAAAAGTTCATTTTTAATTATCATCATTGCTCGTGTGTGTGTGTCGACGTACCACTCTTTTCTTATCCCATTCTTTTTCTTCTCTTATTAATTTATAATCATAATCATTATAACCAGATTATTAAACACCCAAATGGCTGAGTAAATATCTCATTGGGGTGAGTTTTAATTTAGGTATGTTAAGTGATTGAGAACTTCTTCTCGATGAATATTCTTTGAATTAACACTGTGTATGTTGGACTTAACATGTCATGGACTAATGACTTGTTTTGCTTAACATGTGGTTTCCATGGATTATTGGAACCATAAATACACCACGATAAATAAGATATTATTGAGATTATAACCTTATGTTAAGTTAAGGCTTGGTTTAAAGCCTTAACACTTAGGAAATCTAATCAACATCATCTTGTGACATGGGTGTTAATTTAAATGCAATATAAAGCAAAGGTCAAGGATATCACAAGATTAACTAACCTAATGATGAACTCACCCCAATCTTTATCAACTTTTTAAATCAAACATCATCCATAAATTATTTCATAAGCTCTGCAAACAAACCCCCGAATCATAACACAATTAACTAAAAACAAACGACTATTACAAAGTATCATCGCTAAGGATTCGACCCGAGTGCTGCTATACACATTAGAAGAGCACTGGAACATTGATCGGTCGGTAGGAGACAATTGGCTGCATGTTTCAAATGGAGCCGTTGCTGGGGATGGTGCTTTATGTAGTCATTAGCTTCTGGTTATTTTCATAAAAACCAAAAAACAAACAAAATTAAAAAAAATTGAAAAAAACACACAAAGAAAAACCCGTCTTCCTCTTAAAAATCATAAACTGAAAAAAATAAAAAGAAAAACCCATCTTCCACTTTCTTCCAAAATATCTCTGAATTCCCCATCGCCTTCCAAACAATCCCTCGGATTTTTTGACCCTGAAATTGAGTGAACACTTCACCAACTTAGGAGGAACATAAGAGATACTCAAATAATTCAAGAACCAGTGCTCATCCAACCAGTTGAAATTGAAATGGCCAATACTAGGGAACAAACCCTAAAAAAACACGATGCCTCTGATATGAATTACCAACCTCTTGGTATTCAATATCCAAACATTGAAGCTGACTTCGAACTCAAATCGGGTTTGATTCATCTTCTCCCTCATTTTCACGGGCTAACCGGTGAGGATCCACATCTTCACCTTAAAGAGTTTCAAGTAGTATTCTCTACCATGAAGCCTCAAGGGGTTTCTGAAGAACAAAACAAATTCCGAGCATTCCTTTTCTCCCTAGCTGACTCTACCAAGTCATGGCTCTACTACCTCCCTCCTTGTTCCATAACTACATGGAACGACATGAAGCGTCTCTTTCTAGAAAAATTCTTTCCTGGTTCTCGTACCGCTTTCATCCGAAATGAAATAAGTGGTATCCGTAAATTCCCAAATCAATCACTCCATGAGTACTGGGAGAGGTTTAAAAAGCTTGTTGCAACCTACCCACATAATCAAATCCCTGAACAACTCTTGATACAATACCTCTATGAGGGGTTATTGGCTATGGAGAGAACCCTTATTGATGCCGCAAGTGGAAGTGCTCTTGTTGACAAAACTCCAGAAGCTGCAAGAGATCTCATAAGTAACATGGCTGCAAACACACAAAAATTCAATACTCGAGCACATGCTCATATCAAACATGCCCAAGATAATCAATCCATAGAGCCTAACAAGATGACTGAGTGGATGAGTGAACTTATAGGTCTTGTGTGTCAACTAGCGGTGGCTACCAAATCCCCAACCTCGTCTTCTCTGCAATCAATGTTTCCTAGACCTGTCAAAAACTGTGTAATCTGCAACTCTACATCTCATCCAACTGACACATGTACACAACTTCAAGAGGATCAATCCGATTCATCTGGACCAATGGAGCTCAATGTAGAATATTCTCAGTGGAACCCCAACCCTCAACAATGAGGTCAGTTTGTTAGAAACTTCAACCAACCTCACTCAGAGCCTTTCTCTTCTACCATTAACCCAGGCTTGAGGTATGGTAATACCATCTCTCATCCCCCTCAATTCTCTCCTCAAAATCCAAACCAATTTCAATATAGTAAATGTGGTGGTAACTTCCATCGACCTTATCCTTTTGTTCCTCAACCTCAAAGGAACAATCCTCCTCTTGGATTCCATTATCCTAGTGAGCCTTCCCAATTCCAAAACCAATTCAATCACTTTCCCAAGAAAACAAATCCAGGTAATCCCAATCTGGGACAAGCCTCTTCTTCCAAGAAACCATGGGAAAGTGAAGTGGAAGATCTTGCCTCCTTCAGCCATTCTAGCCTTAAAAACATTGAAAATAAAATAGGTCAACTTGCATCCCACCGGAGCCAGCAACAACAATCAAATTCTTCCCAACTCCCAGCTCAACCATTACCCAACCCCAAGGGTAATGTAAGTGCAATTTCACTTAGATTAGGAATGCAACTTGCTATTCCTCAAGATAAATCCTCAAACCCTCCTTTGAATGTAGACCTAGAAAATGAAAAGAAAAAGATAATTGAAAAGGAATCTGAATCCATTCCATCACCAGCTTCCATTACACTTAGGAATCCAATTCCTTTTCCTCAAGACATTTATAAACCAATGAAGTACTTTGAACCTGATCCTGAAATCCTCGACATGTTTAGATGTGTTGAATTCAACATTCCCCTCTTAGATGCTATAAAAAAATTCCTATGTATGCCATTTTTCTTAAGGAATTGTGCACCCACATAAGGAAACTTAGGACCTTTGAAAATGTTTCCACCCAGCAGTCTATTCCCATAAAGTGAAAAGATCTAGGGACCTTTACAGTCACATGAAAAATTGGATGTTCCAACTTTGATGATGCACTCATTGACCTAGGAGCCTCAATTAATGTCATGTCAAAATACATCTACTCTAACCTTGGTCTAGGTCCCTTGCACCCAACAGGTGTTGTCATTCAGTTAGCCAATCGAAGCACAGCTAGTCCTGAGAGAATAATTGAGGATGTCCTTGTCCATGTCAATGATATTATATTCCCTACTGATTTCTATGTCCTTGATATGGAAGGTGAGACGAACTCTTCTTGATCTCCCCTAATTCTAGGAAGACCATTCCTCATGACTGCGAGAACCAAGATCGATGTCCATTCAGGCATCCTATTCATGGAATTCGGTGACCAACTAGTCAGGTTCAACATTTTCCAAGCCATGTGATACCCATCTGAGGATCACTCTGCATTCTCAATAAATGCTTCTGAGGACACTTCTAAGAGTCAATTGAACCACATTCCATAATGTTCATCCTATTATGAACATATAGGATCTTGTGAAATCTGCACTTGGATTAACCAAGTCATAAATGGTGAAGTTGATGTGGACCTTTCATTCATAGACTCCATCAATTTAGAGGATCTTGAAAACTCTCTTGAATACCATCTCAACTCTGATCAAAACTTCTCCACCTTGGACTGTATTGGGAAAAATGAATCTGAAGAAACTGACGTCCCATCCTACATTTCTAAGTTTCCTAACACAAAAATTAATGATGAGACTGATTTGAAACCTCTTCATGCACAGCTGAAATATGCATTCCTCTTACATGATCACTCATATCCTGTCATTATCTCTGCCACACTTACTAAAACCGAGGAGTCGAAACTTGTTCAAGAGTTAGAGGAAAACAATAAAGCCTTAGGTTGGACCCTAGATGACATACCATGAATCAACCCTGCCCTTTGCATGCATCACATCCATCTTGAGGAATCATCCAAACCAATTAGACAACCACAAAGAAGAATCAATCCACTCATCCTTGAGGTAGTTAGGGATGACATCACCAAGCTTCTTCAAGCTGGTATTATCTACCCAATTTCTGATAGTGAATGGGTTAGTCCGATTCATCTTGTACCTAAGAAGGGTGGGATAACTGTCGTCACAAATGAACATGGGGAGGTAGTCACAACTTGAGTGAAGAACAAATGGCATCTATGCATCGATTATCGAAAATTGAATGCTGAAACACGAAAAGATCACTACCCACTTCCATTCCTTGATCAAATGCTAGAAAGATTAGCTGGAAAGTCACACTATTGCTTTCTTGATGGATACACTAACTATTTTCAAATCCCAACCGCACCTCAAGACCATGAAAAGACTAATTTCACATGCCCCTTTGGAACATATGCATATAGAGGAATGCCTTTTGGCCTTTGTAATGCTCCTTCAACATTCCAGAGGTGTATTATGAGTATCTTTTCAGAATTCATTGAACACTGCATGGAAGTCATCGTGGATAACTTCACCATTTATGGTGAGTCATTTGAGTAATGATTGCATTCACTCTCTCTAGTCCTTCAAAAGTGTGTCAAGTGTAACCTTGTGTTAAATTTTGAAAAATGTCACTTCATGGTTGCAAATGGGATTGTTCTAGGGAACATAGTTTTAAAAGATGGTATTGAAGTCGATCCTGCCAAAATTGAAGTGATCCAATCACTTCCTCCACCCACTTCTATTCGAGACATCCATTCATTCCTCGGTCATGCCGGTTTGTATCGGAGATTCATCCATAACTTTAGTAGGATTTCCCTCCCACTCACTCGTTTTCTCCAAAATGATGTCTCTGTCCATTTTGATGAGGTTTTCAAGAGATCCTTCATTGAACTCAAAACTGCTCTTACATCTGCCCCGATAATCCAACCCCCAGATTGGTCCTTACCCTTTGAGTTAATGTGTGATGCTTCTGATAGAGCTGTTGGGGCTGTTCTTGGTCAAAGAAGAGAAAAGATTCCTCATGTCATCTATTATGCCTCAAATACATTGGATGAAACTCAATCTCAATACACTATGACTGAAAAGGAACTTTTAGCTGTCGTTTATGCCTTAGATAAATTTCGGCCCTATCTCTTAGGTGCCAAAATCATCATCTTCATAGACCATTCTGCTATTAAGTTATTACTCAAGAAAAGTGATTCCAAACCAAGGCTAATAAGATGGATTCTAATGCTCCAAGAGTTTGACCTTGAAATCAAAGATAAACCTACAAAAGAAAACTTTGTGGCTGATCACTTGAGTAGAATTTCTAATTCTCCTAATTCTGAAATCATTGATCCTAAATTTCCAATTGAGCACCTTTCATCTCTCACTCCAAAACTACCATGGTATGCCCCAATTGTAAATTACTTGGTTTCTGGTGTTTTTCCTGAAAATTTTTCAAAAGAACAAAAAATGTGGTTGAAAAGTGATTCAAAATACTATTTTTGGGAAGAAAATAAACTTTCAAAAACTGCGGAACACATGGTAATTTGGAGATGTGTTGATGAAGATGAATTTTCTTCCATCTTAGAATTCTATCACTCACTTCCCGGAGGTGGCCACTATGGACCACAAAGGACCTCCCAAAAGGTCCTAGACTCTGGATTCTTCTGGACTTCACTCTTAAAGGACTCACATGAGTTTTGTCAATAATGTCCCACTTGCCAAAAGTTTGGCACAATTTCAATGATAAATGAAATGCCCCAAAAGCCTTTAATTTTCTACGAGATCTTCGATGTTTGGGGTATCGATTTCATGGGACCATTTCCCCCTTCCAATGGATTCTCATAAATTATTCTTGCAGTCGATTTTGTTTCAAGGTGGGTTGAGGCCAAAACCACTAGGAGGGATGATGCTCATACTGTTAGTGAGTTCCTAAAGACCCACATCTTCCAAAGATTTGGCACACCACGTGCCTTGATCAGTGACATAAGAACCCATTTTTGTAATAGAACCATGGAAGCTCTTCTGAAAAAGAATGGGGTTGTACATAAAACTTCAACTGCATATCACCCACAAACAAATGGCATGGGTGAACTCTCTAATAGAGAAGTGAAAATGGTACTTGAGAGAATTGTAAAACCCACCAGAAAAGATTGGCCTGAGAGACTTGGTGAAGCCCTTTGGGCTTATCGAACTGCCTATATAACACCCATTGGGATGTATCCTTTTAGGATAGTTTTTGGTAAAGCATGTCACTTACCAGTTGAAATCCAACATAAGTCTTTTTGGGCTGTGAAAACCTGTAATTTTGATTGTGAAATATCTGGTGAAGAATGATTGTTGCAATTGGCTGAACTGGAGGAGCTTCGACTTGAATGCTATTAGAATTCCAATCTGTACAAAGAGAAGGCTAAGGTACTCCATGACAGATACATCCTAAGAAAGGTATTTCATGAAGGTAAAAAGGTAATGCTCTTCAATTCTCGATTTCGTCTTCATCCAGGTAAGCTTAATTCTCATTGGGAAGGTCCTTTTGTTATTACTAACATTTACCCATTTGGTGCAGTGCAAGTCCAAGACCCCTCTTCCCAAAGGACATTCATGGTTAATGGACATCGGTTAAAGAATCACCATTAGAGGACATGCAATCCTGGAACAACATCAACTTCCACTTGCTCCCCAACTTCTCTAGCTGACCTACCACTAGATGGAGAAGGCGACCCGCCAAATCCAAACCAAGGGGCACCTCTTTCCCTTTAACTCTCTCTATCTTTTCCTTTCTCTACCTCTTTCTTCTTCTTCCACTCTCTTTCATTTTTTTAAACCATTTTCTTTATCAAAACCTTTATTTTTCACTTTCTCTTTTGTTTGGGTGTATCTTTACAAAAATAAAAACCTATAAAACAAAAACCCCAAAGAAAATCACTTAAAAAAATACAAAAAAATATAAGTCATGCTTACTCACCATCGATTTTTGAAATTTTGTACAACCATTTTGGGGAGTCAACAGACATGTTTTCATCTAAAAAATTTTCTATTTTCATTATGACTTTGGATAACGAATTTTGTGTCAAAACCAACACATTTTGAATGCTCAATTTTTGATTTGGAAAATTATTTTCCCCAACCGTGAGAACAAACATTTTCTTTCATGCCAAGGCCACCTATGGCCATCTTTTCAAAATGTGTGTTTTCACCCCCATTTGTGAGTCTTGAGTTTGTGGACCTTCGAGCTGAATTTACTACCTTAGTGTGTATTAATATGATAGAAGAATTTTCTGAACCACATGAAAATCACAATAGCCAAATAGCCTCTCATTTCCCTTACATTAATCCTCCTTTTGAAAGCCCCTTTGATCCTATGAAAACATTTTATTTGATAGCCACATTACAAGCCTAATAACGTATCCCACCCAATATCAACATGGATTTTCATTGCATATGTTTTTGAAATTTATGTGTGGGGGGGGGAATGGATTTCATTTTTGGGTATCATTTCCTTACTTTCTGGTGAGTTATCTTATGCTTGAGGGAAAGCATCCATTTTAGTGTGTGGGGGGAGGTTATCATTCAGTGGGATTTGGGAATGTATTGTACAATTTGAAATGGCCAATCCTAGGGAACAAACCCTAAAAGAACTCGCTTCCCCTAATATAAATTACCAACCTCTTGGTATTAAATATCCAAACATTGAAGCTGACTTCAAACTCAAATTGGGTTTGATTCAACTTCTCCCTCATTTTCACAGGCTAGCCGGTGAGGATCCACATCTTCACCTTAAAGAGTTTCAAGTAGTATTCTATACCATGAAGCCTCAATGGGTTTATGAAGAACAAATCAAACTCTGAGCATTCCCTTTCTCCCTAGCTGACTCTACCAAGTCATGGCTCTACTACCTCCCTCCTGGTTCCATAACTACATGGAACGACATGAAGCATCTCTTTCTAGAAATATTATTTCCTGCTTCTCGTACCGCTTCCATCCGAAACGAAATAAGTGGTATCCGTAAATTCCCAAATGAATCACTTCATGAGTACCGGGAGAGGTTAAAAAAGCTTGTTGCAACCTGTCCACATCATCAAATCCCTGACCAACTCTTGATACAATACTTCTATGAGGGGTTATTGGCTATGGAGAGAACCCTCATTGATGCCGCAAGTGGCAGTGCTCTTATTGACAAAACTCCAGCAGCTGCAAGAGATCTCATAAGTAACATGGCTACAAACACACAACAATTCCATACTCGAGCACATGATCAATTCAAAAAAGCCCAAGATAATAAATCCATAGAGCCTAACAAGATGACTGAGTGGATGAGTGAACTTACAGGTCTTGTGCGTCAACTTGCGGTGGCTACCATATCCCCAACCTCGTCTTCTCCGCAATCAATGTTTCCTGGACCTGTAAAAAACTGTGGAATCTGCAACTCTTCATCTCATCCAACTGAAACATGTCCACAACTTCAAGAGGATCAAT
The DNA here is from genome assembly GCA_963277665.1 of Viscum album. Taxonomy (NCBI): domain Eukaryota; kingdom Viridiplantae; phylum Streptophyta; class Magnoliopsida; order Santalales; family Viscaceae; genus Viscum; species Viscum album. The sequence goes on from OY728136.1 coordinate 4,918,252, forward strand.
CCGATTCATCAGGACCAATGGATCTCAATGTAGCATATGCTCAGCGGAACCCCAACCCTCAACAATCAGGTCAATTTGTTAGAAACTTCAACCAACCTCACTCTGAGTCTTTCTCTTCTACCTTTAACCCAGGATTGAGGTATGGTAATAACATCTCTCATCCCCCTCATTTCCCTCCTCAAAATCCAAACCAATTTCAATATAGTCAAGGTGGTTGTAACTTCCATCAACCTTATCCTTTTGTTCTTAAACCTCAAAGGAACAATCCTCCTCCTCGATTCCATTATCCTAGTGAGCCTTCCCAATTCCAAAACCAATTCAATCTCTTTCCCAAGAACCAAAATCAAGGTAATCCCAATCCGGGACAGGCCTCTTCTTCCAAGCAACCATGGGAAAGTGTAGTGGAAGATCTTGCCTCCTTCACCCGTTCTAGCCTTAAAAACAATGAAACTAAAATAGGTCAACTTGCATCCCACCTGAGCCAGCAACAAAAATCAAATTCTTCCCAACTCCCAGCTCAACCATTACCCAACCCCAAGGGTAATGTAAGTGCAATTTGACTTAGATCAGGAAAGCAACTTGCTATGCCTCAAGATAAATCCTCAAACCCTCCTTTGAATGTTGACCTAGAAAATGAAAAGAAAAAGAAAATTGAAAAGGAATCTGAATCCATTCCATCACCTCCTTCCATTCCACTTAGGAATCCAATTCCTTTTCCTCAAGCTGTTTCTAAACCAAGGAAGTCATTTGAACCTGATCCTAAAATGCTCGACATGTTTAGACGTGTTGAAGTCAACATTCCCCTCTTAGATGCCATAAAAAAATTCCTAAGTATGCCAAGTTTCTTAAGGAATTGTGCACCCACAAAAGGCAAATTAGGACCTTTGAAAATGTTTCCACCTACCAGTCTATTCCCATAAAGTGCAATGATACAGGGACCTTTACAGTCCCATGCCAAATTGGAAGTTCCAACTTTGATGATTCACTCATAGACCTAGGAGCCTCGATTAATGTCATGCCCAAATCCAACTTCTCTAACCTTGGTCTAGGTCCCTTTCACCCAACGGGTGTTGTCATTCAGTTAGCCAATCGAAGCACAGCCAGTCCTAAGGGAATAATTGAGGATGTCCTTGTCCGAGTCAATGATCTTATCTTCCCTACTGATTTATATGTCCTTGACATGGAAGGTGAGACGAACTCTTCTCGATCTACACTAATTCTAGGAAGACCATTCCTCATGACACCGAGAACCAAGATTGATGTCGATTCAGGCATCCTATCCATGGAATTCGATGACCAAATGGTCAAGTTCCACATTTTCTAAGCCATGCGATACCCATCTGAGGATCACTCTGCATTCTCAATCAATGCTTCTGAGGACACTTTTAACAGTCAATTGAACCACATTCCATCATGTTCATCCTGTTATGAAGAGATAGGATCTTGTGAAATCTGCACTAGGATTAACCAAGTAATAAATGGTGAAGTTGATGTGGACCTTTCATTCATAGACTCCATCAATTTAGAGGATCTTGAAAACTCTCTTGAATACCATCTCAACTCTGATCAAAACTGCTCCACCTTGGACTGTATTGGAAAAAATGAATCTGAAGCAACTGAAGTCCCATCCTACATTTCTAAGTTTCCTAACCCAAAAATTAATGATGAGACTGATCTAAAACCTCTTCCTGCACACATGAAATATGCATTCCTCTTCCATGATCACTCATATCCTGTCATTCTCTCTGCCACCCTTACTGAAACCGAGGAGTCGAAACTTGTTCAAGTGTTTGAGGAAAACAAAAAAGCGTTAGGTTGGACCCTAGATGACATACCAGGAATCAACCTTGCCCTTTGCATGCATCACATCCATCATGAGGAATCATCCAAACCAATTAGACAACCACAAATAAGACTCAATCCACTCATCGTTGAGGTAGTTAGGGAAAAGATCACCAAAATTCTTCAAGCTGGTATTATCTACCCAATTTCTGATAGTGAATGGGTTAGTCCAATTCCAGTTGTACCTAAGAATTGTGGGATAAATGCTGTCACAAATGAACATGGGGAGGTAGTCACAACTCTAGTGAAGAACAAATGGATTGTACGCATCGATTATCGAAAATTGAATGCTGAAACACGAAAAGATCACTACCCTCTTCCATTCCTTGATCAAATGCTAGAAAGATTAGCCGGAAGGTCACACTATTTCTTTCTTTATGGATACACCGGCTATTTTCAAATCCCAATCGCACCTCAGGACCATGAAAAAACTACTTTCACATGCCCCTTTGGAGCATATGCATATATAAGAATGCCTTTTGGCCTTTGTAATGCTCCTGCAACATTCCAGAGGTGTATGATTAGTATCTTTTCAGAATTCATTGAACACTGCATGGATGTCTTCATGGATGACTTCACCATTTATGGTGAGTCATTTGAGTCATGCTTGCATTCACTCTCTCTAGTCCTTCAAAAGTGTGTCAAGTGTAACCTTGTGTTAAATTTTGAAAAATGTCACTTCATGGTTTCAAATGGGATTGTTCTAGGGCACATAGTTTCAAAATATGGTATTGAAGTCGATCCTTCCAAAATCGAAGTGATCCAATCACTTCCTCCACCCACTTCTATTCGAGACATCTGTTCATTCCTCAGTCATGCCGGTTTCTATCAGAAATTCATCCATATCATTAGTAGTATTTCCCTCCCACTCACTCGTTTGCTCCAAAATGATGTCTCTTTCCATTTTGATGAGGTTTGAAAGGGAGCCTTCATTGAACTCAAAACTACTCTTACATCTGCCCTGATAATCCAACCCCCAGATTGGTCCTTAAACATTGAGTTAATGTGTGATGCTTCTGATAGAGCTGTTGGGGCTGTTCTTGGTCAAAGAAGAGAAAATATTCCTCATGTCATCTATTATGCCTCAAAAACATTGTATAAAACTCAATATCACTACGCTGTGACTGAAAAGGAACTTTTAGCTATGGTTTATGCCTTAGAAAAATTTTGGCCCTATCTCTTAGGTGCCAAAATCATCATCTTCACAGACCATTCTGCTATTAAGTTCTTACTCAAGAAAAGTGATTCCAAACCAAGGCTAATAAGATGGATTCTAATGCTCCAAGAGTTTGACCTTGAAATCAAATATAGACCGAGAAAAGAAAACCATGTGGCTGATCACTTGAGTAGAATTCCTATTTCTTCTCATTCTGAAATCATTGATCCTGAATTTCCAATTGAGCACCTTTCATCTCTCACTCCAAAACTACCATTGTATTCCCCAATTGTAAATTACTTGGTTTCTGGTGTTTTTCCTGAAATTTTTTCAAAACAACAAAAAATGAAGTTGAAAAGTGATTCAAAATACTATTTTTGGGAAGAAAATAAACTTTGGAAAACTGGGGCAGACATGGTAATTAGGAGATATGTTGATGAAGATGAATATTCTTCCATCATAGAATTCTGTCACTCACTTCCTGGAGGTGGCCACTTTGGACCACAAAGGACCTCCCGAAAGGTCATAGACTCTGGATTCTTCTGGCCTTCACTCTTCAAGTACTCACATGAGTTTTTTCAATCATGTCCCACTTTCCAAAAGTTTGGCACAATTTCAAAGAGAAATGAAACTCCCCAAAAGCCTTTAATTTTTTGTGAGATCTTCGATGTTTGGGGTATCGATTTCAGGGGACCATTTTCCCCTTCCAATGGTTTCTCATACATTCTTCTTGTAGTCGATTATGTTTCAAGGTGGGTTGAGGCCAAACCCACTAGGAAGGATGATGATCATACTATTAGTGAGTTCCTAAAGACCCACGTCTTCCAAAGATTTGGAACACCACGTGCCTTGATCAGTGACTTAGGATCCTATTTTTATAATAGAACCATGGAAGCTCTTCTGAAAAATAATGTGGTTGTACATAAAACCTCAACTGCATATCACCCCCAAAAAAATGGCATGGCTGAACTCTCTAATAGAGAAGTGAAAAGGGTACTTGAGAGAATTGTAAAACCCACCAGAAAAGATTGGCCTGAGAGACTTGGTGAAGCCCTTTGGGCTTATCGAACTGCCTATAAAACACCCATTGGGATGTCTCCTTTTAGGCTAGTTTTTGGTAAAGCATGTCACTTACCAGTTGAAATACATCATAAGACTTTTTGGGGTGTGAAAACCTGTAATTTTGATTGTGAAAAATATGGTGAATAATGATTATTGCAATTGGATGAACTGGAGGAGCTTCAACTTGAATCCTATGAGAATTCCAATCTGTACAAAGAGAAGGCTAAGGTACTCCATGACAGACACATCCTGAGAAAGGCATTTCATGAAGGTGAAAAGGTAATTCTCTTCAATTATCAATTTCATCTTCATACAGGTAAGCTTAATTCTCGTTGGGAAGGTCCTTTTGTTATTACTAACGTTTACCCATTTGGTGCAGTGCAAGTCCAAGAACCCTCTTCCAAAAGAACATTCACGGTTAATGGACATCGGTTAAAGCATCACCGTGAGAGGACATGCAATCCTGGAACAACATCAACCTCCACTGGCTCCCCAACTTCTCTAGCTGACCTACCACTTGATGGAGAAGGCAACCCGCCAAATCCAAACCTGGGGGCACTTATTTCCCTTTAAGTCTCTCTATCTTTTCCTCTCTCTACCTCTTTCTTCTTCTTCCTCTCTCTTTCATTTTTTTAACCATTTTCATTATCAAAACCTTTATTTTTTACTTTAATTTTTTGTATTGGTGTATCTTTACAAAAATAAAAACCCAAAAAACAAAAAAAAAACCTAAAAAAATCACTTAAAAAATACAAAAAAAAATTATAAGTCATGCTTACTCACTATAGTGTTTTTAAATTTTGTAAAACCATTTTGGGGAGTTAACAGACATGTTTTCATCTCAAAAATTTTGTATTTTCATTATGACTTTGGATAAAGAATTTTGTGTCTTAACCAACACATTTTGAATGATCATTTTTTGATTTGGAAAATTATTTTCCCAAACCGTGAGAAAAAACATTTGATTTCATGCCAAGGCCACCTATGGCCATCATTTCAAAATGTGTGTTTTCACCCCCATTTGTGAGTCTTGAGTTTGTGTACCTTTGAGCTGAATTTTCTACCTTAGTGTGTATTAATATGATAGAGGCATTTTCTGAACCACTTGAAAATCACAATAGCCAAATAGCCTCCCATTTCCCATACATTAATCCTCCTTTTGAAAGCCCATTTGAGCCTATGAAAACCTTTTCTTTGATAGCCACATTACAAGCCCAATACCTTATCCCACCCAATATCAACATGTACTTTCATTGCATAAGTTTTTGAAAATTAAGTGTGGGGGGGGGGAATGGATTTCATTTTTGGGTATCATTTCCTTACATTCTGGTGTGTTATCATGTCCTCTACTGTGTCTTTCTTCACACAATAATTCCCTTTCAAATATGTGTTTTCATTTCCTTCCATGTTTTATTTCAATAAAATGTGCAATGTTTTTCTATGTTGGTATTTTAACCCTCTTTTTCTCACTCTTGGACATTATATTCCTACCTTACCATAGCCATAAAAAACCCCTTAAAAAGACCTCTTGATTCTTGTGCACTTTGGATAGGGATTGTAAGCTGAGATCTCTTTTCAAACTCTAAGATTTTCACTTTTCGTTGGTGAAAGAGTGAACCTCCACAAATGAATTTTATCATCTTGAGAGGTGTGAGTTTTGAGTGTCCACATTTTTCATTTCTAAATTTGAGCATGAAAAAATGAATTAGTTTTGGAACATTGTGTCTGTAACAACTTTTGGTGGAATTCAAAATGGATGAGTGAAATAGTCTAAACCTCCCCTGATTGGAGAAAACAAAATTTTAATATCTGTTGGTGAGTAAAAATGATTTTGTCATGTTTTTATATTTGTTACACATGAGGACATGCACAAAAATAAGTGTGGGGGATTTGATGTTATTAATATTTTCATGACTTATTATATTCCCCCTTTACTGATTTTATATGAAATGTGCATAATTTGTGTGAAATATTAATGTTTTAATATTAAGTATAATTTTTGAGCATTTTTAGAAGTAGTCCAATTGAGTCAGTTTAATTTTTTAATAATAACTATAACTATAATGATCCATATTTTATGATTCTTGTTTTGTAGGATTCTTATTTCAATATAAAACATTTCATTAGAAGGTACCATGTTCCAATTCTGCCATTTGAAGGGTCATATGGTCCTCACAAACAAGACAAAAGAATCTGTGAACAAACTGGACCAGCCTTGCAGATTGATTTACTGGGCTCAATAAAGAAGTCCAAAAACATTAACTCTCCACAAAAATTCGGGGGACACTACATGTCATATTGGATAAAAATTTAATGGCCCAAATCCAAGTACAAGGGGCCCAAATAAATCTTTGAAGTCCATCCCACCATTCTGGCCGAGAATTAAAATCAGTATAGTATGAATGACATATCTCATGATGTAAGCTTAAATTCGAGCTGATATTTTTCAGTGTAAAAGTGCAGAGATAGGCGACCGACTTAGTTGAAGAAACCATTCGTATTTGAAGGCATATTCATAATCAAAAACCCTTTCACATTATGGACTTCAAAAAGACTAGATTGAAATGGAATGTTTAACTTTGTTTAATCAACCAGTCATAACTTTTGATCCTTAAGTCTAAATGACTCCAAATGTTGAGAGTAGTCGGCCAACATTATTTTCTACAACTTTTAAGAAGGAGATATTTTAATATTCGGCTATATGAATATCCAAATTGGTGATACAAGTGGAGGGACATTGTCACGACCCGCCCTCGGGGTCCGTGCCGTGACTACCCCAAGCCCGCCTTCCATAGGCCAGGGGCTGGCGACTAGCACCAAGGCGTAGATCCCAGCAAATTGGGAAGGCATTGCCTTTGAAAAGTAAACACACACCACAGAGTAAACAAGCGGAAAGTAAACACTAAGCAAGCAGAGTACAACTGAAGTGCGGAAAAGTAAATGGGCCAGAATACAAACCCAAACTGAAAGTAAAGTACAACTCGAAAAGGGAAAAACAGCAACTGTAAAGTAAAGGCCGCTACTCCGTGCTGTCCACTGGAAAATCCCACCTGAAGGGTGGGTACAGATAGCTCCTCTGCTCCACGGGTCCCACCGTCCGCTCCGTGCTCGTCCCGCCCAGTGGTCCACCTCCGGGTACCGTCCCGCTCCGCAAACCTCAGCTAAGGTCAACGCTGTCCGTCGTCTGCAACCAACACAACGTAGTGCGGGCGAAGCCCGTGCAGGGGTGAGTATAAGCTACTCAGTAGGGTCCCCGAGACCCCTGAAGGTCTCTCAAAATCCACAAAGGATAAACCACGAAGCAAAGTACAATCACGAAGTAACAACCAACACTGCTTAGGTATATGCCCATACATATACCTAAGTCATCAATTCAAATACGCTCCAACCTCCGAGCCCAAGTATAACTCAGTCCACGCAGGAAAGTATACGTATTCCACAAAGGAAAGTAACAGGATTCAGCTCACACAGGTATACTTCTTCAAGGACGATAAAGATGATCACTGATCCATCTAAGTCGTCGGACCCACGAAGGATCGATAGGTAACTAACCCCCGCAGAAGACCCACACAGGATCGGGCTCACACAGAACCTGTAGGCGCTGGCTCACACAGAACCGCTGAGCGCAAGGACCCACACAGGATCGGGCTCACACAGAACCTGTAGCACTGATCCACGTAGGATCGCTGAGTGCTGTAGTCGTCGTCGTCGAATCCACACAGGATCTCTGTACTGTCGTCGTTGAATCCACACAGGATCTCTGTACTGTCGTCGTCGCAGTCACAGTAGCAGTCGTAGCAGTAGAACAGTCGCAGCCAGCACTAGGGTTCCCGCACACAGCAAGCTCGTACGGAGGATCCGCTCCACGAGCCGAGAGGCTGATACATCAACTGTCACGAAGACCGAAGTTGATGTATCCAAAAGTTCCGTATCGTCAAAAGGAACTCAACGCAACAGACGGCGCGTCGATCGGACGCCCGGTCTGAGAGATAATGGCATTTTCGTCTCCGGGGCCCGGTTGGTTTTTAAGGCAAAACCAACCCGACCGTACTCCACCTGCGTCCAAACCTCGGGCGGAGTATGCCAAAAGATCCGTCTCACTAAGAGGAACACTACGTGACTGACGGTACGTCAATCGGACGTCCGTAGCTCAAGATATGAGCGTTTCCGCTCCGAAGGCCCGGTTGGTTTCGTGAACGAACCAACCCGGCCGAACTCAAAGTAAACCGAAACCCTGAGTGCGATATACCGAAACGATCGTCTCGATCCAAGGATCGCGTTGCCGCAGACGGTTCGTCATTCGGAGGTCCGAGGCTCAAGTTATGAGCCAAAAACCTAATCTGGTCCGAAACGGGGGGGTCCGGGTCCGGAACGACCCGGCCCGACCCCCCCCCTTGGGTGGCGCGGCGGCCGGCGGCGGCGGCCGGCGGCGGCGGACGGCGGCGGCGGGCCACGTGGCGGCGGCGGGCCGCGTGGCGGCGGCGGCCGCGTGGCGCGGCGGCGGCGGGCCACGTGGCGGCGGCGGGCCGCGTGGCGGCGGCGGCTGGCGGGCCGCGTGGCGGCGGCGGCTGGCGGGCCGCGTGGCGGCGGCGGCTGGCGGGCCGCGTGGCGGCGGCGGGCCGCGTGGCGGCGGCGGGCGGCGGGCCGCGTGGCGGCGGCGGGCCGCGTGGCGGCGGCGGGCGGCGGGCCGCGTGGCGGCGGCGGACCGCGGCGGGCCGCGGCGGCGGCGCTGGGCGCCGCACGTGGGTCACGCGGGGGGCAATCAAGCCCCCCCTGCTTTGAGAGGGCGGCACGGCTTTGAGCCGTGCCTTTGCCCAAAAACGGCCCCCGCAAATGGGGGCCGGCTGGTCAAACCGGGGGGCTGTTGCCCCCCCTCCTTAAATGAACCGCCCCCCTCTTTAAGAGGGGGGTTTGAAGAGCCGGCCGGGGGTTTTAAACCCCCGGTTTTTATGATATCCGGCCGGCCCGCTGGCCGGCCGGTTTTTACTAACGGGACCGGGAAATTCCGGTCCCGCCCTTGATTTCCGACGCCGGCGGCACGGCCGCCGGTCTTTCCTTCCGCCGCGGCCCGGAACCGGCCGCGGTCTCCTCGTCTCACCGCGGCCCGGAACCGGCCGCGGTGTTCGTCGTCCGGCGCGGTGCGACGGCACCGCGCCCCTTTCTCCGTGCCAAGAATCCTCCCAACGTGGCGCGACGGCGTCGCGTTCTTGAAATCTCTCCTCGGCGAAGCGCGACGGCGTTGCGGAAAATATCTGGACGTTCATCCGCGTGGTGCGACGGCACCACGTTACTTGTTTCCTCCAGCATGAACAACATGAACGATGGAGGGGGATTCGGCCGTGTTCGTGCGGTCCGGTCCCCCTCACGTTAAAGAAATAAAAACGGAACTTAAATAAATTAAGCCACACGTTAAGTCACGCTAAAATCCACGATTCAAGAAAGGAATAAAAATAATCAATAAAGATCATCCCCTACCTCTGGTTTCAAGAACGAAGATCGTCAACGACCCGCGGAAGACGCGTCGCGGTGGTCGGCGTCACGGAAGAAGGACGTCGATGTCGTGAAGCGAGGATTCGAAGTTCTTTGACGACGATTTCGTCGCGGGAAAAGATGACGCGGAAGAAGACGTCGTCGGTGTCGCGGGTATGGCGTCGCGAAAGACGATTCCCGAGTATGTGGCGTTCTTCGTCGATGTTCGAAGGTTCTTCGCGTTCTTCAAGGAGGAAAAAGAAGTTCTTCAAAGTGTAGAACTCTTCCTCTCTCAAATCCCACACAACACAGCAACCCCCAAAATAAAATAAGCTACCCTTATTTTATTTTCACCTTGCCCACCTTTCAAAAATTCAAAAGTTGAATTTATTACATTAATTAAAATCTTGAGTTGTCAAGAAATTAAATGGAAAGATAAGTTGGCAAGTTTTAATGTAGGGGAGAGTCACAAATTAAAGAGGGGGTTTAGAGGGGTTAGGGAATTTGAAAAGGTGGGGGGTTCGTGTGGGCCCCACCTCCCTCATAACCACACATGGGAAGTTGGGTGGTTGCGGGCCCCACCAACAACTTCCCATGAGAGAGTCTAACCACCTTGAATAAAATAAAATTCACACACAATTTTATTTTACTTATCTTTTAATCCCCAAAACTAACTTTCAACCCGCAACATACGCAACTCCCGAAAGGGTCTCTTTAAGCGAATATCGGCACTGCGAGTTCATCGGTGCCCTCGGATTTCAATTCCGAGCACCGGATCAAAAGTTAGGAATTCCCGCTCGTTCGTTCACTGAACGTACCCGAGCCAAACTTCGGAAATTAATTCCGGGCACTCCGGGCCTCGGAATCAGGTGCCGTCTGAAACCGCGCTCTTGTAAAAATCCAAAGAAAATTAAGAAAAAATTTCCCTTGAATTTTACGGTCTTTACATTACTCCCACCTCAGGGCTTTACGTCCCCGTAAAGATACAACAAAAACTAGGGGAACAAATGAGGGTACTGAGCACGCATCTGAGCCTCCCGCTCCCAAGTGCTCTCCTGGAGATTCCCGTGCTGCCATCTGATGCGCACAAGAGGAATCGATCGCCCACGTAGGACCCGCTCCTGTCGATCCTCTATCTCCACCGGGACCTCCGTAAAAGTCGCCCCATCGTCAACGTCAAGCTCCCCATGGTCAATGATGTGCGTCGGGTCGTGCACGTATCTTCTCAGCTGGGATACGTGAAAGACGTCGTGCACCCGGTGCAACTGAGGTGGTAGAGCCAGGCGATAAGCCACCTCACCAATCCTGCTGAGAATCTGAAAAGGTCCGATGAAGCGCGGAGATAACTTGCCGCCTCGGCCAAATCTCCGAATACCACGTCGAGGTGAGACCCGCAAGAAGACGTGGTCGCCATCCTCGAACTCTAGTGGTCTCCGCCTCCTGTCAGCATATGACTTCTGCCGGCTCTGAGCTGTCCTCATCCGCTCCTGGATGACCTGGACCTTCTCTGTCGTGGCCTGGACCATCTCCGGTCCCACTAGTGCTGACTCCCCTGGGTCTGTCCAGCACAAAGGAGATCTACATGGTCGGCCGTACAACGCCTCGTACGGTGCCATCCCGACTGTGGAGTGGTAGCTGTTGTTGTATGCGAATTCCACCAAAGGTAGGTGGTCCTCCCAGCTACGACCAAAGTCAAGGACACATGCACGGAGCATGTCCTCGAGAGTCTGAATGGTCCTCTCCGTCTGACCATCCGTCTGAGGGTGAAAAGCTGTGCTAAGACGTAGCTGCGTCCCGAACGCCTCCTGCAACCCCTTCCAAAGCCGGGAAGTAAAACGGGCATCACGATCGGAAACGATAGATGATGGCACGCCGTGGAGCCGCACAATCTCCTGAACGTAGAGACGTCCCAAGCTCTCCACCGAGCCCTGCTCTCTGATGGGTAAGAAGTGTGCCGACTTGGTGAGTCGGTCAACAATCACCCAGATGGAGTCGTGACCTCTGGAAGTGTGTGGAAGTCCAGTCACGAAGTCCATAGATATGCCGTCCCACTTCCACTCCGGAACCTCCAAGGGCTGTACCAAGCCTGCTGGTACCTGGTGCTCTGCCTTCACCTGCTGACAGGTAAGGCATCGAGAAACGAACTCTGCTACAGCCTTCTTCATGCCCGGCCACCAATGCTGTCGTCTGAGGTCCTGGTACATCTTCGCCACTCCAGGATGTACCGCTAAAGGTGAAGTGTGAAACTCCCTCAACACTTCTTCTCGCAAAGCGACTGGTACCATGGTACGTCCTCTGAAAAGGATGTCGTGCTCTGCTCCAAGGGAGAAACCATCAGGTGTCTGTCCCGAGGATATCTGTGCACGCCGTGTCTCACAGTCAGCGTCCCCATGCTGTGCCTCCCTGACTCGCTGCAGTAGTGGAGGAGTGACTGTGAGAGACTGTAGAAAGGCTGCTCCATCTCTATCCACGAAGGATATCTGCAAAGAGGCTAGCTGCTCCGTCGCCTCCTCAAGTAGTTGAATGCCCGTCCTCCTGCTGAGGGCATCAGCTACTACGTTCCCCTTCCCAGGAGTATAGACTATCTCAAAGTCATAGTCCTGGAGGAACTCGAGCCATCGTCGCTGTCTCAGGTTCAGGTCCTTCTGCGAGAAGATATACCTGAGACTCTGATGATCGGAAAAGACCGTAAAGCGCTCGCCCATCAGATAGTGTCGCCATGTCTTCAGAGCGAAGACCACTGCTGCTAACTCCAGGTCATGGGTAGCGTAGTTCTGCTCATGCGGCCTCAACTGACGTGATCCATAGGCGATCACGGCCCGCTCCTGCATCAGAACACATCCGAGTCCGGTCCCTGATGCATCGCAGTAGACTACGTACCCTACTCCCTCCTCAGGCAACCTCAAGATAGGTGCGCTAGTCAATCTCTGTCTCAGCTCCTGGAAGCTCTGCTGACATCTGTCAGTCCACACGAAGGGTTTCCCCTTCTTCGTCAAAGCCGTGAGTGATGCCGCAACTCTGGAGAAGTCTGGAACGAATCTCCGATAGTATCCAGCTAGTCCCAAGAAACTCCGAACCTCAGTCACGCTCCTGGGTGGCTCCCATGCTAACACAGCCTCAATCTTCGCGGGATCTACTGCAACTCCCGCCTCAGAGATAACGTGTCCCAAAAAGTGGACCTCACGTATCCAGAACTGGCACTTCGAGAGCTTACCATAAAGCTGGTGCTCTCGGAGTGTGTCAAGGACAACTCGCAAGTGATAGGCGTGCTCCTCCTCTGTCGTAGAGTAAATCAGAATGTCGTCGATGAAGACCACGACAAACCGATCGAGGTATGGCTGAAAGATCCTGTTCATGAGAGCCATGAACACTGCTGGAGCATTGGTTACACCGAAAGGCATAACCAAGAACTCATAGTGGCCATACCGACATCTGAAGGCCGTTTTCTGCACATCCTCGTCTCTGACTCTGAGCTGATGATAGCCTGACCTGAGGTCTATCTTCGAGAACCACCGTGCTCCCTTGAGCTGATCAAAGAGGTCATCAATCCTCGGTAGCGGATACTTGTTCCTCACTGTCACCTGGTTCAGGCGACGATAGTCAACACAAAGTCGCAAGCTTCCGTCCGCCTTCTTGGCGAACAATATCGGGGAAGCCCAGGGTGAAACACTGGGTCGGATGAATCCCTTGCCCTGCAAGTCCTCCAACTGTACCCGTAGCTCTCGAAGCTCGGCGGGGGCCATCCGATATGCTGGAGTGGATATCGGGGCTGTCCCGGGGTACAAGTCAATATAAAAGTCTACCTCTCTGCGAGGAGGTAGCCCTGGAACATCGTCGGGAAAAACGTCCGCATACTGATCCACCACTGCAGGAAAACCAGGACTCCGCACGTCAACTGCTCCAAGGATAAGGCTAGCCAACTGATGAGTGATGGGCTGTCCTCTCCTCCGCGGAAGTCCATCCTGTGCTGCTAAGGCTCCCTTCTCGCCGGTGAAGGTGAACCTGCTCCCGTCGGTGCGTACACATCGCACCTTGCGCCTAAAACAGTCAATCTGTGCATGGACCGTGGAAAGCCAATCCATGCCCAAGATGACGTCGTAAGGCCTCGACGCTGCTACAAGAAGATCCCAGCCGAAGCTCTCGCCTCCTAGAGTAAGCTCACACTGCCGGCACCAGTGCGTGATCGTCGAGTCTGCTCCCGTAGGAGTCTCTAGCCGTAAGGATCGAGCCAACGGCTCTGTCGGAATCTCCGAGCTCCGAACAAGGGCAGCGGCTATGAAAGAATGACTCGCTCCTGTGTCTATAAGAACTGCAGCAAGGGTGGAATAGACACAGATAGTACCTCGAATCATCTCGGGTGCGCCGTGGTCGTAGGCCTCTGCTGCCTGGAGCTGTGCCTGTCGCTGCCCGCCAGCTCCCTGTGGTCGGGGTGGACCTCCTGGTGGTGGTGGTGGTAAAGCCTCAAAGCGTCGGCCACCACCAGCTGCTCGTCCAGCTCCTCTGCCTCGTCCGCCTCCTCCCTGCGGACCGCCACGGTCGACCCTCTGCCTCTGCCTCGGTGGTCCATCTACTGACTGCTGCTCCTCGGTACGGCGGGTCGGGCAGTCACGAGCCATGTGGCCCTGTCCGCCGCATGAGTAGCACTGTCTGCCTCTCGGAAGACTGGCTCCGCGCTGTGTGCCCCGCACTGCTGAGCCAGTGCCCTGAGGTCGTCTGCCTGAAGGTCTGGTCTGTCTGGACCCCTGAGTCATCCGTCGACTGCCTGCTGCAGATGACTCTGCCACGTGCCGCCCTGCGGTGGGTCGCTGTGCTGGTGTAGACTCAGCAAGGAAGCTCTCGATCAGAAGAGCCCGCTCCAGTACTCCTGTCTGAGTCGGTATGCTGAGGGAGATCAGCGATGCCCTGATCTCGTGTCTCAAACCCTGCTCGAAGGTCCGGGCCCGGAAGAATGGGTCCCGTACCATGTCGGTCGAGTAGCGCGAGAGATCGGTAAATCTCGCCGAGTACTGGGCGACCGTCATGCTGCCCTGCCGCAGCTGTAGAAGCTCCTGGATACGCACCGCTCGAAGGGTGGCCGGGACGAACTCAGAGCGGAAGAGGCTCTCGAAGTCCGTCCAGAGTAGAGATGCCTCATCGTGCACCTGGAGCATCAGGCTCCACCATCGTCCTGCTGCTGCGTGTAGTAGGCTCGCAGCGAGGATCACCATGAGGTCTGCTGGTGTCCTCACTAGCCTAAACACTCGAACCACTGCCTCCAGCCAGTCCTCTGCTGCCTGGGGATCCGTCTCCCCGCGAAACCTGGGCGGTCGCTGTCGCTGAAACTCATGCAGTGCGCTGAGGCGACGTGCATCGTCAGCGGCTGCTGCTGGAAGCATCGGGGGCTCGGCGGGTAAAGCTACCGCCGGTGCCACTACTGGAAAAGGGCCCTGCACCGAGGCCTCGTCGCTCGGTGGGCTGTCGTCTCGCTCGACCATCGGAACCCTAGCTGGCTGCCGTCGTGGGGCCATCCTGAAAAGGAAACAGGTGCGCCACGGTTAGAACAGTATACCTGGTGAGCTGATATAAGTAATCACAAAGAAAACTTTGAAACACACACGCAATCAATGTTTTCGTGCATTAAGTCGGAAATCAGACGTCAGGGTCCTGGTGTGTGGATACGTCGGCCGCCGCACCAACACTGGACTCCCTGGACTGATAACCACACTCAATACGCTAAACATTATTGCTTCACATAGAAAAGATCAGAGTTCGCGGTAGAACCGAACTCCTCTGATACCAATTTGTCACGACCCGCCCTCGGGGTCCGTGCCGTGACTACCCCAAGCCCGCCTTCCATAGGCCAGGGGCTGGCGACTAGCACCAAGGCGTAGATCCCAGCAAATTGGGAAGGCATTGCCTTTGAAAAGTAAACACACACCACAGAGTAAACAAGCGGAAAGTAAACACTAAGCAAGCAGAGTACAACTGAAGTGCGGAAAAGTAAATGGGCCAGAATACAAACCCAAACTGAAAGTAAAGTACAACTCGAAAAGGGAAAAACAGCAACTGTAAAGTAAAGGCCGCTACTCCGTGCTGTCCACTGGAAAATCCCACCTGAAGGGTGGGTACAGATAGCTCCTCTGCTCCACGGGTCCCACCGTCCGCTCCGTGCTCGTCCCGCCCAGTGGTCCACCTCCGGGTACCGTCCCGCTCCGCAAACCTCAGCTAAGGTCAACGCTGTCCGTCGTCTGCAACCAACACAACGTAGTGCGGGCGAAGCCCGTGCAGGGGTGAGTATAAGCTACTCAGTAGGGTCCCCGAGACCCCTGAAGGTCTCTCAAAATCCACAAAGGATAAACCACGAAGCAAAGTACAATCACGAAGTAACAACCAACACTGCTTAGGTATATGCCCATACATATACCTAAGTCATCAATTCAAATACGCTCCAACCTCCGAGCCCAAGTATAACTCAGTCCACGCAGGAAAGTATACGTATTCCACAAAGGAAAGTAACAGGATTCAGCTCACACAGGTATACTTCTTCAAGGACGATAAAGATGATCACTGATCCATCTAAGTCGTCGGACCCACGAAGGATCGATAGGTAACTAACCCCCGCAGAAGACCCACACAGGATCGGGCTCACACAGAACCTGTAGGCGCTGGCTCACACAGAACCGCTGAGCGCAAGGACCCACACAGGATCGGGCTCACACAGAACCTGTAGCACTGATCCACGTAGGATCGCTGAGTGCTGTAGTCGTCGTCGTCGAATCCACACAGGATCTCTGTACTGTCGTCGTTGAATCCACACAGGATCTCTGTACTGTCGTCGTCGCAGTCACAGTAGCAGTCGTAGCAGTAGAACAGTCGCAGCCAGCACTAGGGTTCCCGCACACAGCAAGCTCGTACGGAGGATCCGCTCCACGAGCCGAGAGGCTGATACATCAACTGTCACGAAGACCGAAGTTGATGTATCCAAAAGTTCCGTATCGTCAAAAGGAACTCAACGCAACAGACGGCGCGTCGATCGGACGCCCGGTCTGAGAGATAATGGCATTTTCGTCTCCGGGGCCCGGTTGGTTTTTAAGGCAAAACCAACCCGACCGTACTCCACCTGCGTCCAAACCTCGGGAGGAGTATGCCAAAAGATCCGTCTCACTAAGAGGAACACTACGTGACTGACGGTACGTCAATCGGACGTCCGTAGCTCAAGATATGAGCGTTTCCGCTCCGAAGGCCCGGTTGGTTTCGTGAACGAACCAACCCGGCCGAACTCAAAGTAAACCGAAACCCTGAGTGCGATATACCGAAACGATCGTCTCGATCCAAGGATCGCGTTGCCGCAGACGGTTCGTCATTCGGAGGTCCGAGGCTCAAGTTATGAGCCAAAAACCTAATCTGGTCCGAAACGGGGGGGTCCGGGTCCGGAACGACCCGGCCCGACCCCCCCCCTTGGGTGGCGCGGCGGCCGGCGGCGGCGGCCGGCGGCGGCGGACGGCGGCGGCGGGCCACGTGGCGGCGGCGGGCCGCGTGGCGGCGGCGGCCGCGTGGCGCGGCGGCGGCGGGCCACGTGGCGGCGGCGGGCCGCGTGGCGGCGGCGGCTGGCGGGCCGCGTGGCGGCGGCGGCTGGCGGGCCGCGTGGCGGCGGCGGCTGGCGGGCCGCGTGGCGGCGGCGGGCCGCGTGGCGGCGGCGGGCGGCGGGCCGCGTGGCGGCGGCGGGCCGCGTGGCGGCGGCGGGCGGCGGGCCGCGTGGCGGCGGCGGACCGCGGCGGGCCGCGGCGGCGGCGCTGGGCGCCGCACGTGGGTCACGCGGGGGGCAATCAAGCCCCCCCTGCTTTGAGAGGGCGGCACGGCTTTGAGCCGTGCCTTTGCCCAAAAACGGCCCCCGCAAATGGGGGCCGGCTGGTCAAACCGGGGGGCTGTTGCCCCCCCTCCTTAAATGAACCGCCCCCCTCTTTAATAGGGGGGTTTGAAGAGCCGGCCGGGGGTTTTAAACCCCCGGTTTTTATGATATCCGGCCGGCCCGCTGGCCGGCCGGTTTTTACTAACGGGACCGGGAAATTCCGGTCCCGCCCTTGATTTCCGACGCCGGCGGCACGGCCGCCGGTCTTTCCTTCCGCCGCGGCCCGGAACCGGCCGCGGTCTCCTCGTCTCACCGCGGCCCGGAACCGGCCGCGGTGTTCGTCGTCCGGCGCGGTGCGACGGCACCGCGCCCCTTTCTCCGTGCCAAGAATCCTCCCAACGCGGCGCGACGGCGTCGCGTTCTTGAAATCTCTCCTCGGCGAAGCGCGACGGCGTTGCGGAAAATATCTGGACGTTCATCCGCGTGGTGCGACGGCACCACGTTACTTGTTTCCTCCAGCATGAACAACATGAACGATGGAGGGGGATTCGGCCGTGTTCGTGCGGTCCGGTCCCCCTCACGTTAAAGAAATAAAAACGGAACTTAAATAAATTAAGCCACACGTTAAGTCACGCTAAAATCCACGATTCAAGAAAGGAATAAAAATAATCAATAAAGATCATCCCCTACCTCTGGTTTCAAGAACGAAGATCGTCAACGACCCGCGGAAGACGCGTCGCGGTGGTCGGCGTCACGGAAGAAGGACGTCGATGTCGTGAAGCGAGGATTCGAAGTTCTTTGACGACGATTTCGTCGCGGGAAAAGATGACGCGGAAGAAGACGTCGTCGGTGTCGCGGGTATGGCGTCGCGAAAGACGATTCCCGAGTATGTGGCGTTCTTCGTCGATGTTCGAAGGTTCTTCGCGTTCTTCAAGGAGGAAAAAGAAGTTCTTCAAAGTGTAGAACTCTTCCTCTCTCAAATCCCACACAACACAGCAACCCCCAAAATAAAATAAGCTACCCTTATTTTATTTTCACCTTGCCCACCTTTCAAAAATTCAAAAGTTGAATTTATTACATTAATTAAAATCTTGAGTTGTCAAGAAATTAAATGGAAAGATAAGTTGGCAAGTTTTAATGTAGGGGAGAGTCACAAATTAAAGAGGGGGTTTAGAGGGGTTAGGGAATTTGAAAAGGTGGGGGGTTCGTGTGGGCCCCACCTCCCTCATAACCACACATGGGAAGTTGGGTGGTTGCGGGCCCCACCAACAACTTCCCATGAGAGAGTCTAACCACCTTGAATAAAATAAAATTCACACACAATTTTATTTTACTTATCTTTTAATCCCCAAAACTAACTTTCAACCCGCAACATACGCAACTCCCGAAAGGGTCTCTTTAAGCGAATATCGGCACTGCGAGTTCATCGGTGCCCTCGGATTTCAATTCCGAGCACCGGATCAAAAGTTAGGAATTCCCGCTCGTTCGTTCACTGAACGTACCCGAGCCAAACTTCGGAAATTAATTCCGGGCACTCCGGGCCTCGGAATCAGGTGCCGTCTGAAACCGCGCTCTTGTAAAAATCCAAAGAAAATTAAGAAAAAATTTCCCTTGAATTTTACGGTCTTTACAGACATATTGGGAATGCAAACAGTCCACTCCTTGGGCTATAAATACTCTCCCCTTCTCTCCATGATAGGGGTTGGCATTTCAGAAGAGAGGAGAACATATTGGCATGACCATGGCCTTGAAAAAGGATTGGGAGGATCTTCCATACTCATGTTTTCACTTGAGAGACCTCTCCTCCTCTCTTTGTTTTCACTTAATTTCATGTTCTTCATTTTTGTAATTTTGTAAGTCTCTTTCTTTGTAATTCTGTTATAATGCAAGTTACTTCTTCAATATCTCTTATTATCATCCACCTTCTGTAGTTTAATATTTATTTTCTTAAAATAGTTTAAATTCAGTTCAATCCCCTTCCCCTCTATATCTTCCTCATTCAATCGAAAGTTCATTTTTAATTATCATCACTGTTCATGTGTGTGTGTCGACGTACCACTCTTTTCTTATCCCTTTCTTTTTCATCTCTTATTAATTTATAATCATAATCATTATAACCATATTATTAAACACCCAAATGGCTGAGTAAATATCTCATTGGGGTGAGTTTTAATTTAGGTATGTTAAGTGATTGAGAGCTTCTTCTCGATGAATATTCTTTGAATTAACATTGTGTATGTTGGACCTAACATGTCATGGATTAATGACATGTTTAGTTTAACATGTGATTTCCATGGATTATTGGAACCATAAATACACCACCATAAATAAGATCTGATTGAGATTATAACCATAAGTTAAGTTAAGGCTTGGTTTAAAGCCTTAACACTTAGGAATTCTAATCAACATCATCTTGTGACATGGGTGGAAATTTAAATGCAATATAAAGCAAAGCTCAAGGATATCACAAGCTTAACTAACCTATTGATGAACTCACCCCAATCATTATAAACTTTTTAAATCAAACATCATCCATAAATTATGTCATAAGCTCTGCAAACAAACCCCCAAATCATAATACAATTAGCTAAAAACAAATGACTATTACAAAGTATCGTCGCCAAGGATTCGACCCGAGTGCTACTATACACATTAGCAGAGCACCGGAACTTTGACCGGTCGATAGGCGATAATTGGCCACGTGTTTTAGGGAACCTCCTCCCTCTCTTCCTCACACCACTTTGAGCCTTCAATCTCGGCCATACCCCGCCAAATTCTCTTCTCCACTTCCCTAAATACATCCTAGAGGTCCTGGTCTTCTTAAAAGAGCAATTTTATTGCCCTAAGAGGAGGTCTCAAAGAGGCGCTTTATAGAAGAGGTAATGTCCGTTACCGATTCTTTCAACTTTATTTCTTCTTCCACTTATTCTTCTTTAGTTGTTTAATTATGAAGTAATAACATCAGTATCACTCATATACTGATATGTTATTATAAGTATGAAACAACCATATTTCACCATCTATCCATCCTACGGAAAACTAAATCACCACGTGTGCATACGTACGGAATACCGTCTCCACGCCGTGGTGTAATCTATTTTCGACCACCACCTTAATTGGATGAGTATAATGGTGAAAGTAATGAATATATATTATTATTATAAAGTGATATTGATTATGTAATATTATACATACACTTTAACACAATTCCACAATCATGGGAATGATATCATTGCTCGTGCGTACGTACGGACTACCATCTCCATGAAAGCGATGAGATTCATTTCCCATGATTAACCATTAAAAACGATTCTAAATTATATGTAATGAATAATAATGAAATATATTACATACTAATGCTAATGTATTTATGTATATATATATGTATTCCATCTATTTAATTTCATTCAATTCAATAAGGAAACGAAAACATCGTTCATGCGTACGTACGGCCTACCGTCTCCATGGACGGTGTATTTCCATTATTTTTATAGATCTATAATATATATGTATATGATGAATATATATTATATATAAATCATGTTTTATACTTTTGAATTATGTAAATCAGGATATAAGTAATAATATCAAGAATGACAAGTCGAAACACATACAATAAATGAAATGATTTTACCCAAAATGATACTTTAACATGGAATTTAAAAAAGAACGGGTAATATAAAGTCATAAGTGAAACATATATGATATCACAACAATGAATATGGTTATGTAATAAGTCAATTACATTATTTAAATCATTATACAGGAGGTTTGGATCCATACGAAGTATATCGGACCTAAGGTAAGGGATAAATTTTCAATCTCATTTTTATCCGAGATTGCTTGTACGTAATTATTTACTGGGGTTACGTTTATCATCCATGACCATGTTTTCTAAAAATGTTTTCATAAACTGTTAACTATTATTCCATGAATGTTTAAAGTCATTTTTACCCTTTATTGACTTTTTACCAAATTGTATGAATGGAATCTTTCCTTCGGTTACCATATAAGGTACTTTTTCACTTTTCTAACAAATGTACAAGGAGAATGTTATTTTTAACTTATACGGCGTGAAAGGATTTTTACGGTTTCATAACCCCTCATTTTCAATAATCTTTCTCTACAAGATTGCATGATTATTTTCAACAAAACCCTTTTCATTTAAAATTGCATGGAATTTTGTTAAAAGAAAACGATTTTAAAGAAGAAAGGATATTTTCATCAAGAATACATTTCAAGTGTTTTGTCAAAAATATTTTCCATCTAAGATGACATTATTTCACATGTGTATGTTTCAAGTAATATGTCTCTATGATTTAAATGGTTTAAATTTTCCTATGATGAAATTATTTCAATTTTTTTATGGATTATGTTATGATGGCATGTTGTTTAAGAATCCTGTTTTATTACATGGGTTATGCTATGATGTATGATAAATGATTTTGGGGAACATGAAAGAATGATTTCATTATGAGATGGGTGGGACCTATATCTCCCTCCTATGAATTGGTTAAAGATTTATATCTCATGAGATAGATTTGGGTGGAACGGTTAGTTAATTCGGTTCAGTGTTACAGGACTGAAACGGGGAGTGAACTCGATTCAGAAAGGGACTTTTTCCACTAAGATGGTCTTGGCAGCAATGCCTTGGCTACTATAAAAATCATAACAAGTGCTGAATGGTTTCGACAACTACATGTTTTATTCCCATTCTATTTTATCATGAATTATGTTCCATTATGATCTATGCCTTATGTACTTCCATGTTTTATGTCGTTGATCAAAATTTTGATGTTTAAACATTATGTTCATGTTTTTATGTTCAAATGTATATGGTATGTTTTATTTTATTCATGCTTACCCTTACTAAGCATTTGAGCTCACCCTTTGTATTTTTTATTTTCCCCCACGATTAAAAGAAAGGATTTAGGTAAGGAAACAAAAGTGGAAGATCATTATGGGAGATGTTGAAGATCATTCACCACGATTAGAATATTGCATTCCATGTTTCCAAATACACTAAAAAATTACGGTCCTTGTGTGTCTGTATTGGTTATGTATTATGTATTCTTCAAAAGTAATGTAATATCCATGTATATAAAGCTTCGGGTATCTACAATTGGTATCAGAGGAAAGGTTTAGTCAACCTTTGGAAACTAGGATGCGAAAACTTTAGTGAGATCCCTAGAGATATTTCTATGGTATGTCTAGGGATGTCCCTAAGGTTAAGTATACGTATAGGTTATAGTCCTAGAATTGCGCTAATAATCTTAGAATTAAACCTAATATGTTAGATATTTAAGGTACTCCCCCTTTATTATGTTGTTTTCCCCATCATGGTATTTTCTTTTCACTATTATTTTTGGCTTTTAGACGATGGATGGAACCTGAAGGAACCGTGTTGATCAATGTAATGGACAATGTAATTATTGTCCTCCTGACCAAACCAATTTCATGGGAGATGGAGTGCACAATCTTATTTCTATAATTACACAAGCTATGAATCATTCTGGATTTCAAAATGAGCAGAGAAAGGAGCAACATTCTATTGAATCCTTCATGAGGCAGCGTCCACCTTCATTCTACGGGTCTTCTGATCCCTCAGTGGCTGAACAATGGATCAGTACTACTAAAAAGATATTTTCAGTTCTATAATGCTCTGAGCATGATAATGTCATCTTAACAGTATATCGTTTGGAAGGTGATGCTGATCAATGGAGGAATCTTATCAAGAATACGAGGCAAAGAGATGAAATTGAGTCCATGGAATGGGATGAGTTCAAGAACATGTTTTTCCGTAAGTACTTCCCTCGTATTCTTAGAAAAAATATGGAAAAGGAGTTTCATGAGCTTAAGCAGAAGGATGTTGAATCTGTTGGTATATACGAAGCTAATTTTACAATACATGCAAGGTATGCATCTGGATTTATCATCTAACCTGAAAATAAAGTTGATATATTTTTCAGTGACTTAAAACCAAGCCTTTGAAGGGCATTAGCTCTAAGATACATCAGTAGCTATGAAGAAATTGTGCGTTGTGCTATCAAGGTAGAACTGGAAGTTGGTGTAACATATCCATCTCATGGTTTTGACAAGAAACGAAAGATGGAGTTCAAGGATAAATCTCTATTCAATGGTGAAAAGAAGATGAATGTTTCTTTATGCTCAAAGTGTGGAAAAAAGCAAGGTGGAGATTGAATAAAAGGTACTAGAAAATTTTTTAAGTGTGGAAAAGAAGGTCATCGAGAATTTGATTGTCAAAGTAATGGGAAAAAGGTTGCTAATGATGTGAATAGAGAAAAGACTACAGAGAACTCTCCACCAACACTTCAATGCTTTAAGTGTAAGGAAATGGGTCATTATGCTAATAAATTCCCTAATCCACGGGTTAATGATGATCAATGTGAGCAACCTCTTAAGAAAAAAGATAAAGGGAAGTCTCATGCGATCACTATTTGTGATGTTGAGTATGAAAATGATGTTGTGTAATGATTACGTGATTATGTAATGGGATTTAAAAATAGTATCATGGAATCTCATTTATGGTATTGTGGAATTTTGGAATATCTATGTATTGGTTTTCAATAATTATATGGTACTGGTAACCATGAAAAGGTGATTTAAATATTTTTAGGAAGCACATTAAATGTGCATAATGAAGGGATAAGGAGAAAATAACTTGATAGTAATCATGAGATCATGACTGATACAAGGACTAAGTGATATTATGGTTTGAGTATATAGAATTTTTGGTATTTTGGTGTGAGGAAAGTGTTAAAATTTAACAACATTCATGTTTTCACTAAGGTTCAATGGGTATTCATTTTTCAAGAGAATACATGATTATGGTATTCACATGTTTGTAATTTGACCAAAAAGATATATCTTATGATATATCGGGGATAAATGATGGCATTCACGTGATTGTTATGTGACATTTCAAGTAATCATTTTCTTTACACTACGAGCTTTGACCGAAGTATTTTAGATAAGCCTAAAGATTGGAATGGATTATGTTGGACATAAGTTGGTTCAATATTATTGATGGGATGTTATAGTAATGTAGTTTTAGAAAAAGGACAACATGCAGGACATGCGACAACCCATCGCGTCGGACAAGGCTGTGGGAATCGAACCCACAACTAAAGTGCGACTGGCCTTTATCACCTACCACTGGCCTACAAGAAGTCCCTAGTTAGTAGAAACTAGTTTTATTTTATTAAGAGGTATGATATATGAAGTATAAGTTCATTTTTTGAACCATATATGATTAATCAAACCATAATATGAACTTATAACTTTTGCTATCCTTTTTTTAAAACAGATGGAATGACCCATCTTTCTATCACATGATCTGCTAACACATAACGAATAAATAATTCAACTTCATTTATTTAAGGGATGAAGTGGAAATTGTTCAATTCACGAACAACAGTGCGATTGTACCAAAATCCTGTAAGTATTTCTTTTAATTCATAAACTTTAGGGAAATAATCTTCAAAACCAAAAAATGTTGTCCTAGTTCCCTTATATCCGATGAATCAGATGGTACCTTAGATCATCACAAATCTATAGCTTTGTGATTGTTGGCTTTTTCATAGCCATGTTCTCTACCACTCTCCATCAGAACATGATGGTTAGGTTTCTCTTCTATATCCATATTTCACCTATGTTCTCTTATTTGGAAACCCAGTGGTTAGTTAATTTGGGTAACCGTTATGTTTCATACATTAGTTTTTAAAGATTGGTTTTGGTATTCCTTTTTACGATGTGGGTTTCTATTAATGAAACTTTCGAGTAGCAAACCATTTATAACCCCGATGAATTGCGACGGCGAAATTCATTTTAAGGGGGTAGAATGTAAAACCCTGAGATTTTATGAAAAATATTCTTTTTAATTTTATTGATGTCTTGTGTTGTACGTTACAACAAAGGAGTCTTTCACAACACGCAACCCTAACTTGGCTTCATTACACACAATCGCGACCTTCCTCAATAGCATGTGTTCTACGCAATACTGAGTTTTACTAAACAACGATATGCTATTAAAATATTATTAAAATTAGCTGTTATGAATAGTAATAACCACTGTTTGAAATTTTTTAAATTATATCTTTCAAAATGGACTTCATTTTTGGATTCGGAATATCGAAATTAGCCTAGGGTAAAATTTTGGTATTTTTCTGAAAAAATTCAATTTTTGATGAATAGTGAAAACACTAGGTTACTATTTAAAAACCAACTTTTTATTTAAATAATTATTTTATTTATTTAAATTTATTTTAGGTAAAAATTGACACATAATAATTATATAAGTTCAATGTAATTCATTGAAGTTTTTTATAATAATTTTAGATATATAAAAATTTTATTGAACTTTTGACCATCTTTTACCCACCTCCTAGGAGAATTTGAAAATTTACATAAAACATAATTTTACCGCTTTTTTGAATGTAATTTCAAAAATCCGAGAGACACGGTTGATGTCAGTAAGTAAAATGTGGTTCAATGAGATGAAAATAATTTTTGGTGAATAGTAACTTTTTACTTTTATTTACCACGGTTAAAAGTAAATAGGGTAATTAAGGGTAAAAATTATATTATTATTATTCTAACACATGTCCTAATTTTATTGTATAAGTTTAATTCGACCAAATACAACCTTTGGAATAAAATATGACCATTTAAGCCCACTTAGAAGAGATTAGGAAATTTAATATTAATTTATTTAAAAAAGGGTTAAAATAGTTAAAAGAAAAGTTTATTAATAAAATAATTTTTAATATAGTGTTACACATAAGATAAATTAGAATATAAATATTCATTAGAAAGATAAAAATATTTCCTACATAATGGTATTTTATTTATAATTTTTAGACATTAAATAATTTAATTTATTGTTGACACAATGATGATGTAGTAATTATCGTATTAATGAAATGTTGACATAATTGATGTTATAAATACCAAAATAAATGTAATTTGAGACTTTTATTAATTAAACTAATTTTATAGTTTAAAATGACATGTTAGTATTGATTTAGTTAACTTTTTTCGAACTTATAATTCTTTTATAATTTTCACAAAAAACAATTACCAAATACTGTCAAAATTGACATAAAATAGTTTTTAAAACAAATATTATATTAGTAATTGTTATTTTGTTCCTAAATATCTAAGGTTCGGCCAAATGACTTAGATAAGTTTATATATATTAATAATAAAAACTTGGGTTTCGTTTGGCTTGTTATAGTATGTTTATTACTGTTATAGTGTAAGAACACAAAAAGACACGGTAAAAGTAAAATTATCTAACTTAAAGTTAAATCTAAATGATAAGATTAAAATAGAAAACTAAACTTGTCCAAATTCTATTGGATGAGAGGATTTAAAAATATCCCCACCTTAGCTTCAAAATAAATCAATTTGGATCTACTAAAACTGAATATGGCTTTATAATAAAATAATATTTTTAGTTTTTCCAAAGGTGCCCCTCTCCTCCCTTATAAAAGGGCACCTCCTCCCTCTCTTCCTCAAACCACTTTGAGCCTTAAAGCTCGACCAACCCCTGACAAATTATCTTCTCAACTTACCTAGAAACATCCTAGAGGTCCTGGTTTTCTTCAAAGAGCAATTTTAGTTCCCTAAGAGGAGGTCTCAAAGAGGCACTTCAAAGAAGAGGTAATGTCTGTTACCGATTCTTTCAACTTTATTTCTTCTTCCACTTCTTCTTATTTAGTCTTTTCCTTATGAAGTAATAACATCAGTATCACTCATATACTGATATTTTATTATAAGTATGAAACAACCATATTTCAACATCTATCCAGCCTACGGAAAACAAAATCACCGCTCGTGCGTACGTACGGAATACCGTCTCCACGTAGTGGTGTAATCTATTTTCCACCACCACCTTACTTGCATGAGTATAATGGTGAATGTAATGAATATATATGATTATTGTAAAGTGATATTGATTATGTAATATTATACATAAAATTTAATACAATTCCACAATCCAGGGAATGATATCATCGCTCGTGCGTACGTACGGATTATCGTCTCCACGAAGGCGATGAGATTCATTTTCCATGATTAACCATTCAAAAATGATTATAAAGTATATATAATTAATAATAATGAAATATATGACATAATAATTCTATTGGATTTATGTATATATATTTCTGTCATCTATTTAATTTCACTCAATTCAATAAGGAAACGAAAACATCGTTCATGCGTACGTACGACCTACCGTCTCCATGAACGGTGTACTTCGTTTCTTTTTATAGATCTATAATATATATGTATATGATGAATTTATATTATAATTAAATAATTTTTTACACTCTGGAATTATGTAAATCAGTATATAAGTAATAATATCATAATGACAAGTCGAAACACATAAGATAAATGAAATGATTTTACCCAAAACGCTACTTTAACATGGAATTTACAAAAGAACGGGTAATATAAAGTCATAAGTGAAACATATATGATATCATAACAATGAATATAATTATGTAAAAAGTCAATGACATTATTTAAATCATTATACAGGAGGTTAGGATCTATACGAAGCATATCAGACCTAAGGTAAGGGATAAATTTTCAATCTCATTTTTATCCGAGATTGCTTGTACGTAAGTATTTACTGGGGTTACATTTATCATCCATGACCATGTTTTCTAAAAATGTTTTCATAAAATGTTAACTATTCTTACATGAATGTTTAATGTCATTTTTACCCCATTATTGACTTTTTAACACATTGTATGAATGGAATCTTTCCTTTGGTTACCATATAAGGTACTTTTTGACTTTTCCAACAAAAGTACGAGGAGAATGTTATTTTTAACTTATAGGGCGTGAATAGATTTTTACGGTTTCATAACACCTCATTTTCAAGAAGATTCCTCTACAAGATTGCATGATTATTTTCAACAAAACCCTTTTCTTTTAAAATTGCATTGAATTTTGTGAAAAGAAAATGATTTTAAAGAAGAAAGTATATTTTCCTCAAGAATTCATTTTAAGTGCTTTGTCAAAACTATTTTCCATCTAAGATGACATTATTTCATATGTGTATGTTTCCAGTAATATGTCTATATGATTTAAATGGTTTCAATTTTCTTATGATGAAATGATATCAATTTTTTTATGGATTATGTTATGATGGCATGATGTTTAAGAATCCCATTTTATTACATGGGTTATGCTATGATGTATGATTTATGATTTTGTGGCACATGGAAGAATGATTTCATTATGAGATGGGTGGGACCTCTATCTCCCTCCAATGCATTGGGTAAGGATTTATATCTCATGAGATAGACCTGGATGGAACGGTAAGTTAATTCAGTTCAGTGTTACAGGTCTGAAACGAGTAGTGAACTCGATTCAAAAAGGGACTTTGTCCACTAAGATGGTCTTGGTAGCAATGCCTTGGCTAATATGAAAATCATAACAAGTTCTGAATGGTTTCCACAATTACATGTTTTATTCCCATGCTATTTTATCATGATTTATGTTCCATTATGATCTATGCCTTATGTACTTCCATTTTTTATGTCGTTGCTCAAGATTTTGATGTTTAAACATTATGTTCATGTTTTTAAGTTCAAATGTATATGGTATGTTTTATTTTATCCATGATTACCCTTACTGAGCATTTGAGCTCACACTTTTTATGTTTTATTTTCCCCCAGGATTAAAAGAAAGGTTTTAGGTAAGTAAACAAAAGTGGAAAATCTTTATGGGAGATGTTGAAGATCTTTCACCATGATTAGAAGATTACGTTCCAAGTTTCCAAAGACACTAAACTATTACGGTCCTTGTGTGTTTGTATTTTTTATGTATTAAGTATTCTACAAAAGTAATGTAATATCCATATAGGTCAAGATTCGGGTCTCTACACTAATATTAAATACCATTAATAAATGGAAACATTATTAAATATTTTAAATAGGAATAACATAATAAAAAACATGTGTCAAAGAAGTATAGTTTACCTGAAAACCCATTACAACTCTATTATGCTTTATATGAAAACCACATGAAGTAGAAAACATGAATCAAAAAACAAAATACAATGAATAAGGGTAAATAATGATATTGAATGTCAAATAGGCAGTAGATACACCATATAAAATAAAATAGTTTCATATATAAAATATTTCACAAAGAAAGAATGTTTGAGATGAGAATGACTTCTAGATTTTATAACACATAAATCAAAAATAAATTTAAATAAAAAAGATGATTTAAAATTTAAATAAATCTAATAAAAATAAAATATATTATAATAAATTCATGGGACATTAAATTAGAAAACAAATCTATGAAATGATACAAGGTTCTCAAAATTAATCTTACCTCAAGGAATTATAATAAAGACCAAAAAACCCATACCTCAAAATTATTCTTGTTCAAACACACTAAAAAATTCTTATATAATAAATTTATGTATATTATTTATGTGAATAAAATAATTATTCAATGTTATTAATATTTATACCAACCATTTATAATTTCATACTACAAATATATTATTTTTTAAAATTTACTATAAGGTTTTTATCATTTAGATTCCATTAAATACATCATTTTGGAGATTCTATTTCTTGAGTATTTTTCATGTGTTAATCATATCCACAATGTTAATTATAATTTTAATATTTTTTTTAAATTTATTAATCTACAATGTAATTTTTTATAAAATATTTTCACGGTTAACATGGAATGCTTTAAAATTTTCTTTTATAGTGATTATTAATTTAAAAAATAATTGAATTTACTCGTAAATATATTTTTGAATATTAAAACACATAAATAATGAAATAATAGATTCATAATTTTTAAATATTATTAATGGTATTCAACTTTCCTTAATCACACGTGATATAATCATTATAACATCATTAACGTAGGTGATAAAACATACCCAAACTAGAACATGTTATAAAAATTGAATGTCTATGAATATGTTGATGTATAATAATAATATATCTTTTATAGAAGATTCATGATTTTTTATTAAATTTATAAATTCGATTCTAGAAGAGGTAGGGGATAATATAAATTAATGGAAATAATAAAAAGTTATTATATATAAAGTGTCTCAGTATGCTCGGTTTAGGCGGTCCAATTTTATGATGACTATTTTATTAAAAATATTATTATAATTGAAGAAGAATCTTTCAAAAACATTAATTAATCTATCAATATTTCATAGATCATAAATAAATATTATAGAACTAGTCATGTTGGTCGGTTATTAAAAAAAGATATATCATTCATGGTGGTGGAATTTCTCACATAACACGTGCAACATTTTCATCTTCTAATGAAAGGGAGAAAGCTAGATAATGGCTTTCTATAAACATAATAAAATCTCAGTATAATAATTATTTTGATAAAATTATATTATTATTATTATAAAACATTTGGGGGGTGAAAGAAGAAAGAAACCTAAAATAACTCAGTTCATATGATTTACTCTATTTTTTTATATCCTTCTTTAAACTAGACCTTTTGACTTATTATATTAGTAATTTTTGGCAGAAAATAACCTCATGGACTTGATGAAGGGGGTTAAAAAAGGGTTTTTAGATATTGTTTGATCTGATATGCTCAATGATTGTCGATACATGAGTTTTTGAATGACTCCTTTTATATGTAATAAAAGTTTCACACTGGTAAGTACATTTGTGGTAATATATATCAAATGTCAAACTCAATTAAAATGGTGTAAAATATGAAAATTTTATAAGATAAGATAAGGGAGTCCAAAATATTCTCATCCAATCAAATTAGATATAATTTTTTTTGTGATATTTATAGAAATATCCATTAATTTTACCCATTTTAGACATTTTAATCATTATCGTAGTGACTAACCTTTACCTTGGTGAATATTTTTTAAGACAAAAATGAAACTGAACATATTGCATAATTTGAAAATTTTGATTATAACTATTACATATATTTTTACATGTAAAATTTTTTTATATGTTTTCAAAGTTAATTTAAATATAACTATATTAAAAGTAGAGGAAAATTGTTTTTAGAAAAATTTATTTTAAGAGTAAAAATAAATTTACTCCAAAATCAATTATAATATTGAATCCAATGAAATTTATTGAATTATTTTGAAACATATTATAATTTAGTTAGTTTTAAATCAATAAAAAATTTAATGGAAGAATATTAATACTAAATTAAAGGGAAATTACCAAAAAACATTTATTATATGATACTATTACTTAAGATCTAAACCATCAAACCTTGGTTTCTAAATTCAACATAATATTTTTCAAATATTTATTTTTCTCCTAAAAAAAATATTATTTTGAGGTAATGGTTTAATTTTTTTTGTAAATTCTAATATCATTATGATTTCATAATAGGTATGATATTAGTAAAATGATATTTTTCAATATTCACATAAAACTAACATTTTTTTAAAAAAAATGCAAGAAAATAACCCTAATATAATTTTATAATGTTGAGTTAAAAAAATAAAGTAAATTTTATGAAATTAAAATTCTGAAATTATGATAATTATCTTTTAAATAAAAAAATATAATATGTGGGAAAATAATTTATTTAAAATAACATATATTCGTTTTCAATTGAAATATCTTATAATTGTTTTAAAAAATTATTTATTATAATAAATAAGATTATTAATTAACATAAAAAATCTATTTATAAAATATTTATTTATTAATTAATTATTCTTATATTTTCAAAGTATTAAATTAATTTATTACGATTTAGTTACCCTTAAAAAATATCCCATTTCAGATTAATAAAACATAATAATCTCGAACAGAATTTATGAACATTGTTTGAGGGTATGGACTCACAATTCATTATGTTCATCCTCTACTAAAAATTCCTAGTATTTTGTTTCTCATATTCAAATAAAAGTCTTTTTTTTCAATCAATATTTAATTTTATATTTAATTCTTTTTTGAGACATTATATAAAAAAATATAAGTGTTTTAATTTCATATTTAAATTAAAAATCATGAATTTTAATAATCCCTAAAAATGATATCTTATAAAAAATATATGGATTATAATAATTAAATTATGGTCCACTCTTTTAAATGAAACTGTCACCTATATTAAACTAAAAGGAAAAAAATATAAGACACATAAATTTTTACATTATTCACCCAAAAGAGGGTGACAACTCCTTGTTGTGTTTGTCTTGAGATAGAGATAAAACTTTAACAAATAAACATTAAAGGATTATTGAAAATTTGATGAATCTATCTTTTAATTTTTTGAAGTCATCTATTGACATATTTCTATCTTCTAATAGTGTATTTATATTTGATTCGTCAAGATAAAAATGGTGTACAAAATATAAAACAATAAGATATTTATTGAACCTATAGGTACATCCCCAATTCATGAAATATATTCATCTCAAAACATATTAATATTTTGTTTATACACATGCAACTTATACTTGAGAAATTTGACAACCATAATATCTAGTAATGGAAAAGATAATGGTGATTACTGAATATCTCATAGCCCAATTAAATATTATCTCAATAATAACAGAAAGAAATAACCATAATTATTCATTAATATATCATAAATAACATCATCTGATATTTCCTAAAATATGATAAAGTAAAATTCCACTTTAATTATGAAAACATTATTATCTATTAATTATTAGTCAAAATATATCCCTATAAAATATCCCATTTTTTCATTAGTAATATAATAAAATATTATATTTAAAATCCTAAAATTATCTTCCAAAGAGCCTCTAATAATATTATATAATTATCTTTTAATATTATTCATAACATATTCATTATAACTCATTCAATACTATCATATATTTCCCACACATGCATTAGTAATCAAAACTAATTATGTTGAATCCTTTCTCAAAGTGATGTATTAACCAAAATTTTAATTCATGAAAATAATTTTTTTGTGGAATATTATATTTTGGTGAAAAAATATCATCATTTCATTCTAGTTTTGTAATATTTCCATATAACCTACCAATAAGACACACCACTATCTTCCAAACACCCCAACATCTCATAATGAATTGAGTATCTCTCATTGATATTTCATAGTCCTCATAATTCCAAAACCATCACCATCCATATCATTAAATATTATTCATCCAAAAATTTCATTGAGGAGAAATATTATTTTCCGAGATTTAGACCCCTATTTTCAAAAATAATATTATTTCATGATTTCCTAGTTCTATAATGATATTTAATTCTTGATGATGGGAACACACATCATCTTATTTATCCTTGAAATATTCCAATAATAATTAATTACTTTAAATTCCCTCAAATTTGATCAACATTTTATACCTAAAAAATGATGATTCTTTAAATAGAAATATTTATATAACATATAGATTAATGTTATGTATCTTTATTAATAAATAAACTAGTTTCACATAAGATATAATCATTAAAATGGTGCCTATGGAATATAAATTTATTCATATGTTACATCAAATTACTTGGAGACAATTCCTATCATACTTGTATTAATATTCTGTAGGCCTCAGTTATTCATATTTAGACCATATTATAAAAATTCATCCTTAAATGACCAAACATATCACTTGAATTATCCTTATCTTAGGAGTGAAGTGCATTCCTGATCCCAATGATATGAAAACTAGTTCTTGGGGATGAAGAATATATTCTTATGAACTGTTTCACCCTCAAATTTTAATAATAAATCCAAGTATCGTAATCATTACTAATACTCTATCATCGGGAATCTATATATTGGAATTACTTATAAACATAATAAATGATTTAAAAAATAATGAATGATACAAATAAAACATAAGAAAAATTAACTTCTAATTGAAACATAACTAATAAATTTGATTATTCTCATTCAAAAAAATGATAAATTTACAAAAAATGGACATCTAATAATAATACAAAATAATAAAAAATACATCATATAAACTAAAATTGGAAAGACTATAAAAATGTATAAATGGATGATTTGGAAAATAAAAGAACATCTGAAAAAACTGAAATCTTGAATGATGGTAATAATACCTCCATGTGACCCATGTTTACTACCGCATTCCAAAACATCCATTAATGGACCACAATGTACAAAAAATGAGGTAAACCAAAACAAAAGAACCTATATGAAAACATGAGGTCTATAGACAACATGGATGTGTATGTAGGTGATTATCTAATTATGGCAAGTAGGATTTCACCGAATAGTCTATTAAATCAATTGTACCAACCATTTCAAATTACTCTAGTTTGGAATAAATTTACAGTAAGTCATCCACATACCAAATTATCAATAAAACAAATCCCAATCATTGGACTTTAAAATAAACATCCATACCCGTTTCACAAAATAATATGAAACCTTAACATAGAGTGTAAAATCATTCAAAAACGAAAAGCAGGTCCTTTTTTGAAAAAATCATCAAAAAACTATAATCCTTATTTCTAAAACATTTCATAGATCCTCAATAGCATCCCATGAAGAAAATCAATTTTAAAATGGAATGTAATCACCTTTAATTTATTTCTTTCAGAAAAACATTTCAAACTATTTTACTATGAAAAAAATCCTAAAAATAATGAAAAAACAAATCATGAAGACATAATTATATGAAAGAAAAATTATAAAAGAAAAAATTGATAAATTCATGGTTCCATAAAACTCAAATGGGTATAAGAGTATACAACTTAGACTAATGTGATAAATCCTATATAATCATCAATAAAAGACCAAGAATCATGGGAAACTCAGTAGGATATAACCTAAAGTGATAATTGATCCAGTTTTATAACTACTGATACCTTATGTGAATCTTGAAAAATAAATCATCTGGATTTCTATACTAGTATTGTTGGTATAAACTCTAATTGAGGGTCTATTCATGAACATGGAAGTAGCTACTCTGTGAAAACTAATCAATTATAACATTAATATAAGATTTATACATTAACATATAGGTTTTCCATGATATAAATCGGGTGTAGGTTTGAATATAATAATATCATCACATGATCAATAAAAATATATTGATAAAAACCCTCTCACCCAAAAAATCCTTACATGAATCAACTCATTTATCACCAATTAAAGAAACCCATAATAACATAATATGGGAAAAATTACACTTAATTCAAAACTCAAAACATAGATTATAAAAATAGAGGGTATCTCAATATCAACTTAATAAATATTTTTAATAATTTTAGAAAAGGTCTTTAAACTGACATAGAATTCAAATCATTCATCCATTCATTAAAAAAATTATAAAAACCTCATCTCTAAACCAAATCATGGTAAAAATACCTAAAATATATTTATGAATAATCAATTTCCTTGACAGAATAAAAAAATACATCAATATCAAACTATTAATATAAAACATTCTTGAAAACTATGTTTTCCTTTTGAAAACACAAACCAGTTTCAATCACATCTTTAAATTTTAAAATCCATTACAAATATTCTCTTCAGAATTTCATAAATCACTGGTAAATATTAAATGTTAACCTTGGTAACAAAATATTGAATACTATAAAACACCAATTTTAAATTTATTAAATTAATTCAAATCATTTTATAAACCAATCCTGTGTAAAATATATAGGTTTAAATTGAAATAAAATGGAAATTATAAATTACCATGAAATCTATAACATGTATAATAATGGAATTTCACAAAGTAACCTAAAATAATCATGCATAGATAAGTAACTATTGTTGATAAAAGAATATAATATTAGGTTGGTGGACTCTAGAATCCATAAGCATATTGATCCCTACAGTTAAACAAAATTAGTCCCTAAACAAGTCCCCAATGGGTGTTTGGGTTTAATATAGGAGAAATAAAAATGAGTATATTTAATTATAAATAATAATTAAGAAGAATATGGGAATTTTATTAGTATTTTATTATTAATTAATGAATAATAGGGATTTGAATATTGCAAAATGAGGGAAGAAGTTCCTTTGAGACATCCCTTGTAAGGATGATGTGAATGAAGGAGGATACGGAGGATAAATAAATAAATTTAGATATTGGGAAATGATTTAAAATAAATAAAATTAACATTTGGAAAGGAAATTCTATACAAGATCATACCTATCATGGAACGACACATCTACCCTTGAAACAAGTATACACTACCTATGTCACATTGCATCGTGACCTCCCCTCATCATATCATGACACATCATCCCTTAAAAAAATTCCACTTCTTGAGTTTTATTTTTTCACGACCTCCCTACCTTAGGGCATAAGGGATACCCAAAAAGGAATCGCATTCCAAGTTCATATCACAGAGTTACCATGACTATCACTTTATTTCCTATAATTATACCCAAATTCACAAAATAATATGGGATAGTTAGAATGTGACCACCCTTATTCATTGTAAGACTTACCTATGTCATGGTTCAACATTCTAAAGTTAAGAACTAAATTTCAAATTTAATTTATGGACCACTAAAAAAATAAACCATAACCTTATAATTTATAAAGTAACTAAAAATTATAAAATATATTATTCATCAATGACATTTGTGTGAAATAATACTTCCAACCATTCCAATATATTCCACAAAGAAACTCTTTCATAAAATAGGAAATAATGAATGTTAAAAATATCTATACACAAACATTAGACGTGGGATAGTCTAAAGAAAAAACTTGAAAAAGGATCCTTGGAAGATAAAATACTACTCGCTATACAATTCCCTAAATCGTAAGGAATATTTCCCCAAAATAATCATGAAACCTTATGTGTGGCCCAATTCACAATCATCCAACATGTAGCTCTAAGGAAATAGATATGTAATATAGGATTCCAACGATTTAAATTTTATATTAAATGGAAAGTTAATGGATAAAAATACCAAAGTGAAAACCTATTACCACAAAAATGCATCATTATAAATAGATTAAGGTAAAGGACAATTCGTTACCACCACAACGATGCCCCAAATAACCAGATCATAACGTCTAAAATAAATCCTAAAACATGTAGCTCCTAATCCAAAACATAATAGTCAATTATATACCAAGATAATTATAGAAACACACTAACCCATAGAATGCATCAACACGGAATAACATGAGTTTTATGTATGGTGAAATGGAATGAAAGGTAATCTGGGACATCACTGGTAGAACATTATCCCATAGTGAACCAACTAAACAAAACACTAAGAACAAACTAGTGAAAAAAAACGATTTCATCATTAATCATAGCTACCAAGGCACATACAAAAGGTTCTCACCATGTTTAACCAATACAAAATCACTTGAGAAAACTATAATCATATATAAACCACATAGAATATAGGAAATCTATGAATCTTGAGAATAAAAATCAATAACTAGCACCACAAAAAGGGGAAATCAAGTTTGATCCCCAAATAAATCACCATAAAATAATAAAAAAAAATATTCCAACATCTCTAATAACATCAATCAAAATTCTAAAAATAAAAAATCACATAAAAAATATGTTTTTGAGACTACCCCTTCTAATAAAACATCTTACTAAATCTGAAGTCAAAATAAAAATGAGGACATCAATGAAATTTAAATAAAAATCATAAAACGGCATTTATGTGACAACCTGGGGAAAAGGAAACATAAATGCATAAAATTAACTTACCTTGTTAAAAATAAACATCATTCTTTTTTAGGATCCAACCTAATTGGAACTCAAGAGTGATGCGTGATTGTCTCGGAGTATTGTTAGGATTGTTGACCTATTGGGATATTTTATCGGGCGTGTGAGAGTAAGTAAAAAATCACACTAAAAAAAGATGTGTTGGCCTATGGGGAAATTATTTTATTTAATATGTAACTATAGTTGTTAATATATTGTCTTCTGTTTTGAGTGAAACAAAGGTATTAAAAGATACAAATTGGGTAAAATGATCTGGTTTATAGTCTAAAGTGGTTGGGTCATAAAAATTAGTATCATATCTATTTCCAAGACAATATGTTATTGAAAAAGTAGACCATTTATAGGGGTGTACTATTCGTTACACATTATTTTTGAGTGGAGAAAGAAGAAACATAATAACAAAGAGTGGATACATATACAACCATAAAGAGTTTTGTAGGGGTAATGGATAAAATCCAAACCCCATAAAGAAAAAACCATATATGCTAATGCCCAAAACGAAAATATCATGGTTTAATAGGTTTTGGCAATAAAATAAAATTTTATTGTTATATATGTTTCTATATATAGGATCTGTTTGTGTGTGAGGATAATCCACATTGAAAGAACATGTGTTTACAAGTGGTGTTAATCATTAGATTGGTAAGTGACATTGGTGGGTAATTGCAACACTCTGAATCCAGTAACCAACATTTAGTGTTTATTTTA
Source organism: Viscum album (assembly GCA_963277665.1). Lineage (NCBI taxonomy): Eukaryota > Viridiplantae > Streptophyta > Magnoliopsida > Santalales > Viscaceae > Viscum > Viscum album. The sequence goes on from OY728136.1 coordinate 4,957,037, forward strand.
TAAAACTAGTATATGATATATGGGATCTGACCACATATGATTAATTAGATTATAAGTCTTGGAAAAATAGATATAGAAATGGTTCTCATATTATATTATAAATATGAATCACAACATAAGAAACATTCTTGTAACCTTGAAATCATTCATAATATCTTTACTCACATCATACTAATAAGAAAAAATAACGGCTAATATCATATTATTATTAAGGGTTATATGAAACATAATATATCTTCCATAAATATAGAATAATAAATATAGTATAGTGGATAATAAAAAACACATAATTCGATCAACCTTATTAGTTCAATGAACATGGATAGATAACATCAACATATAAAAACATGTATAATGAAAATTTAATTCCTAATAAATGAAATACATAAATCTAGACATTCATGAACTTTCCATTAAGGCCATAACCAAGATATATTTAATATAACCACCAAGGCCTCTCAAACATGTCATTATTATTTTAAATTGGGCATGTTAAACTATATATCCATCTAATATGGAATTCATGATGTTTTATCTCATGATACCAGTGGATGAGTTGAGATTATCTCTATAACCAAGCCCCACCCATGTGAAAGAACTTCAATTAATTATTTATATATTTTAATATCAATATATTTCATTCTCAAAATTCCTTAGAATTATAAAATTATTGGTAATGAATCAAGAATAAAAAACATAAATATTTCAACAAAGAAATTAAAAAAATTACTTAATAATATTCTTTCCACTGATAATATATATGGGAATGGTATAAAATTTGAACCTCATCAATGTTATAGAGTTGATTCCGAATTAATTTATTTTGTAAAGATATATACGTAAAGGAGAAAAATATTGTTCAATGAATTGTTAATAATGATATAGAAAATGATCATAAGAATATAATTGGTCTCAAAATAATGTATAATACATTATGATAAAAATATGATAAAAGACCATTCATTCAGTAGAAATGATAGATCTATAGTAAATCCAAGACTACAGAAAAGAAAAAAAATTAATAAATAAAAAAATAAAGTTCCATTATATTTGTCAAAAACAAAATTTCTAAATCACTTTTCAAAAAAATATGTAATCCTTTATGAAAATAATACCTTTTTCATTGGATAATGTTTCAAATAATTTTGTTAAAAATATAGAGAAAATTATTTTCATTCAAATTAATAATTCATATGTGTAATGGGAGCTTCCATGAAAATATTATTCAGGTTGGATGGAATATTTTTGGATTAATGTGCAATAAAATAATTATTCCTTTCAATACTTTTTTAAAAATTACTGCATTATTACAATGGTAAGAATAATTATTTTAATGGTTTATATTGAAAGAAATATACCCAGAAAGTCCGATCCAAGCAAGCTTGGACCACCAAATTTATTAATAAAAAAAATGCAGAAACAGGAGAAAGAAGAGAGAGAGATTACAAGTCAAAACATTCATAGTCACCACCCCCATACCCGATCGTGTCATCAGCATCAGCTGATTCCCATTCTGATTGGGTCTCGTATTGTTTAAGAAGCTTCTTATAGATCTTCCGTTTGTCCATCTGCTCCTTTGATAGCTTCTCAATCTCCTTCTTGGCAGATGCCCTAGTGGTCACGGTCTTCGGAACTGCAGAGTAGTCCTTCCTTGGTTTCCTTGAAACAGGGGCAGATCTGACACCCTCACTGTCAGAGCCTCTTTTCTTTTCTCCTCGGACAATATCACTATATGATACCGTAGTTGCATCCATACCTCTTCCCTTGGTCTCAACATGAGAGGCACCCCCTTTGCAGAGGGTTAGGTCCCCAACTCCAGGAGTGGGTTCCTCCGCCCTTCCTTTCTCAGTAGTCTTTGACTTGTCACCATTTCCCGAGACCCTGATCGGTGTACACACCCTCCCCTGTTCATCTTCAGAAATGTTCCCCCATTCCTCATGTAACTCAGATATCTGAAATTGCTTCTGGATTTCATGATGATAATCAACATGTAAATGCACATCACCCTGATTATAAACATCAACCTGGTGAGAGTCAGGGATCAAATTATCAGAAGTGATAACCTCCTGATCTCTGGAAGGGCCGCTATATGATCTTTTCGGAGTAGAATCAACAATCAACCCTTTTCCCTTTGAAGGAGTCGGCACATCAGGGACTGCCTTCATAGGAGGGTCGCTGTCCTTGGTGACATGCTTTGGCGAGGACAATTCCTTCAAAGTATCCTTTTTTTGACAGAGATTGGAGGGGTGTCCTCGCATCCCACACTCTTTACAAGAGTTGTTTTTCCGACACAATTCCAAAGAGTGCCCCACAATCAAGCATTTAGTGCAGAAAAGAGGCATCTTTTCATATTCAACATCAATTTGAATTTGATCAGACGGAATAGAAAGAGTTACCGTATCAATGAGAGTGGATCTGAGATCAACTTCCACCAGCATTCTAGCAAAGTGCCCAAATCTGACATCAGTTGTTTCCTTGTCAAGGCGGATGGGAGTTCCAATTGCCGTTCCAATATCATGCAGGATCTATGGATGCCAAAGAACCCAATTAAGACCATGAAGACGCACCCATACTTGTGCGAAGACATTTTTTGCATTCGAGACATTAAAGTCCAGTGACCATTTGTGCAGATGAAGCCATCCCGGTTTTAGAAACATGGAACCAGAACTCCATGCCCTAATCTTGAGATCCGCCGATGGAAACAAGCAGTGAAAGAATCCCCGCCCAAGGGAGACACATTTCCAGCTAGCAAAGCCCCACAACATCGAAATTCTACGGAATAAATCTTGTTCTCACCCAAAGCCAACCTTTCAGCAATCACACCGGGGTTCGCCTCAACGTGAGCCAAAGATCCCTTTCGGAGAATCCTTCTAAAGCAGGAATTGTCAATCTTTTTCTGATCCGATAGCGAATCCTTCATCACATCAACAAATGAACGTTGTCCACATGATGCGGCACCAGAAGGAACCCTCATAGATTCCTGAAACTGACCAAAATTGACATCGGAAGAGGAAAACTTCAAAACCTCCTTTACCTTGGACCTTGAAGAATCCCAAGCAGACTGATTAAGGGGTTTGCCGGGCGGCGATTTCGCAGCGTTCAACCGGTCCACCCTCGCCGCATCATCCTCCGATCTCAGAAAAGCAGTCCCACAAGAGGAGACCTTCGCGCCACCAGTCGATGCAACATCAGCAGAGGAAACCTCCAAATTTCTGAAGCTGCTCGGGTCCGCATCCTTCCCAGAAAACCGTTGCTCTCCGGAGAAGACCACCCCACCAACCGACGTTAAGGTTGGTCATTCAATTTCTCCAAAATTTCATCGGAATATTTTCCATGAATAAAGATGCTATGAAACAGTAATATAATGTATATAATCTTTAAAATTTCATCAATATTTTACATAATAATATGAAATTTTTTAATTTACCATCTTTATATTTTTTTTGAAAAATGAATCACATCACTTCATGGAGGTGGTAGTCCACACGTACACATGATCGATGTTATTATTTTCCAATCGATTAAAGTGCAAGAAGTATTATGATATATTAAATTTAAATAATCATTATTATTTTATAAATATCATATATATTTCATTATTTAAACCTTATGACCATAAATTTAAACATGTTGAAAATTTAATTACATCACTACATGGAGACAATATATTGTACGTACACACAAGTTGTGATTTTTTAAACATCTAATTGAGGTGAAAAATAGTTGTACCATAATTATAATAACATATAAATATATTTTTTATACTATATAAATTATTTAAGGATGCAAAAAAAATTATATGGATTATAAAAGAAATAATCATTGAAAAAATAGGGTAAAATTGTTATCGCTTCTTTGGAAACCTATTTTTTCTTACACCATAATCCTTCTTAGGATGTTATTAGGTTAACATAATAAGATAAATAGCTAATGGAAGGATTTGAGAAATTTATTTGGGTGGGTATTGTCTAATATATAGGATTCCATGTTTTTAAATACCATATGATAAGAGGTTCCACATTATAATTGAATAGAGGGACAAAACATTAATTACATAAATGATTTTAATAATATGAAGTCATTTTCTAGGGCATGTGGCTCCAAAAAGAGAAATATTTCATTATTATAAGGTTATGTACAAAATAAAACCAAATAATTAGTTTTAACTACGTTTTTTCAGTTATCTTAAAGGTTTATCCCTTTATTTTTAACCCTTTTAAGCCATTTACCCTTAACCGTGGTGATAAATATTTACTATGGTTACTATTCAATATTAAAAAAAATAAATTTGAACATGTCACCTAATATTAATTATGATGATTAATAAATTTAATATATTTCTCAATATTAAAATCATTTAATTGGTATAAATTACTCCTAAATTAATTTCTCAAACACATCAAACAACGTTTTCTGAGAAATGTTTAATTTATGTACAAAAATGATTTTATAGAAAAATAAAGTTTAATGTTAATTATAATGGGATTAATTGGAAAATTTTAAATAAGAAGTGACTTATTTTACCATTAAACCAAATCAAAATAAAATTTAACATTGTAAAATTTTCATTAATATAAATGAATTAAAATCATATTTTATTGGAATAAATACATTGCATAGATCTCCAAAATGTTAGGAATATATTTCAAATAATAAAATTATATTTTTATATATACTAAATTAATTATAAAATATTCATTTATTTTAAGATTTTTTTTAAAAATACAATTCAATCTTATATCACAATATTATCCTATATGTCATTGGTTTTTGTAATGTTACATTATTCATTATTCACTTGAAACAATTATTTATAGAAAATATCAAAAAAAATTATCCTAATAAATTATTTTCCTGATGATTTCAAAAATTAAATTTATTTTTGGGAGTTAAATTTATAAAATTTAATTATTTAGGTTTTAAGTATATTAATTAATAATTCAATGTGTGTTATATTGTTGTCTCTTTAAAAATAAGAGCATACTTACTATAATTGTATTTAGGGTGTTACATTCTTCCCTCATTAAAAAAGTTATATCCTACAAATTTACATATTGTCACATAATTAACACGTGTGGTTAGTTATTCATCATAACTACTTTAGGTTACCACAATGACTTTTCTATTTTATCATTTATGTAATGTACCTTCACCAACCGAGTTATCTAATTCCACAATGCATGTTCTCTGGTGTCCTGAATTTTGATATTTTCTTCATAGTAAGATAGATTTGTATCCAATTATATTTACATAATGGTAAAAATATTAATTGTTTCTAGAATTAACGTCCTCAATAAAGTGATATTGAACACATTATTAACTTTAAAGAGGATAGGTGGAATGTATAAATGCTAATCTAGAGATCCAATTTGCAGAAAAATTAAAATGTCCCAATGTACATGGGATAAAGATTTACTCTATTTATGAACCTTTTAAAACCCTTACAACTAGATAATTTCAAGAAAACATGACCACCTAGTTGAAATTCCATATCATTCCTTCGATTATATGAATAACTCATTTTTAATTATTTGATCTTCTATGATATGATATGATTTAGGTCTCATCAGCATTTGATTTCTACATTAGATAGGGATTTTCTTGTTCCCGAGGTATTGAAGGACATGAGTGTTTGGTCGTCTGGATAAGATGCACATTATGATATTATTTTCTTCATTGGAATATATTATTCATGCTTGGTCTAGTGCTCCATGAAACTTTAATGGGAGTAAATTCATTATTTTTTTGTTCATACGAATACCAAATGAATTAGGAAACTCCTTCCATGAAATTGTGGTTATAATTTCTTAATTTTACCTCATCTTTTCAACATAATACTATTATTCATGGTCTAGGAAACTTGGTTTGCGTGTTTTTTATACAAATTGATGAAAAAAATTAGTCTCGCATCATATTTTAACTCTTATATATGTGGAGGTCGATGTATCCAATCTACCAATTTAGCAGTTTTAGATCAAATTTGCAGAATATTTCACATTTAACAACCGGTAGTGTTCAAATCTTGGTCATATTAATTCATTTCTTATAATATAATGGGTCACCCTCCAATAAATTTTTATAGAGGTCCTAATGAGTGATTCATTTCACCCATTTTGATTACCCAAAATTTTCTTAACAAGGAGAGGTCCATTGCCTCAATAGTGGACAAGGTTGGTAATTATAGTTCTGATCAGACCAATTACTCAGGAGGATTGAATACCCAAGAATAATGAATCGATGTTTTCTAAAATCATCAATCATTTGAGGAACGATCTAGTCCGTTCCATGCCAAGTCTGCAAGATCCTTCAGTGATTGTGGAAAACAAGGTTTTTATTTCTACTGTTGCTCTGTATTCTATCCCTACCACTTTTAATTATGGATCCAATATAGGGGCTATAATACTTAAATGTGTAAATATTTTAATGCGGTGAGTCAAAAATTAAACAAGTGTCTCTCAATGGGATAAAATAGACAATATTCTTCAACGAAAGGTACTAATTGCAAGGAGACTGTTGTGAATGGGTACATTCATAGAAGATTTTTTCCTAATTTAAATCTACATAACCATTTTGATGGACTGATAACTAAATAGAATGTTTAGGAACAAGTTGATCTTGATTCCAAATTTAAGGAAAATGAGATACTGAATAGTGTAGAATCAAGTGATTATGATTTTTGAGATTTATCTGAAGACATATCAGAAGAATTCATTAGTAGAGGGCATCATATCTGAAGAATCATGAATAGGAGGAAGGTAATAAAAGACTTGGGGGGGGGGGTTATTTTGGACAATGTAAAGAAGTCAAAATGGTGGAAGGATTATTCATACCTTCCCAAACCCATTAATACATCTTCTTCATTGATGTCGATGACCAACGAGTTGGGATGTTTATCTATTTATAGTGAAAATAAAACAAAATTTGGAGTTCTTAAGGAACTTAATAATGAAAGGGGTGTGATTGAATATCCCAACCTGATTTAGGGAGACTCTATATTGGATAGTCTATCCAACAATGAGTCTTTTACTAGGCTATTTTACTAGCAATGTATGATTGGAAAGGATGATGCAAAAAAGGGGAAACCTGTGAGATTATCAACCATTCAGAGGATAATATATTGTAGGTGAACATTCCAAATAAGGTTCCTAATGGGGTTATTGACCAAATTCCTAAAATATTAATTCTTATAGACAAAAATAAGGATAAATGGGATTTCATAAATAAGAAAGACCTCACTATGACATGATGGTTGGGTTAAAGGATATTAAATACAGATGAGTTCATTAAAACATGGGAAAATATGGACTATTAGTTTGAAATCATGATCATGGATGAACCATAAATAAATTAGTGGACTTCAATTGAAATTATATTGGGATTATTCATCCAATATTCTCAAATATGAATTTAACGATTCAACTATTTCTTTTGGTACATGATGTTATATGGTTTGGCATTGTGAGGTTTCTGAAAATTTCATTAAAAGTGTGTAAAAATTATAAGAAAGTAATTTTCTGTATAAAAATAGATGAAATACAATATGGTTTCAAGGGACTTCAAATTTATTTTATATAATTTCAATGTAAACCATGCGGTACAATCCGATAAAATTTAAATAATTACATTGTGAAGTCTAAAAAATTTACTAATATAAAGATTCTTAGTGCGTGTAAGTTCCTTATCATCCATTATAATAAGGAAATGCGTAGAATATTAAAGGGATAAATATTTACCCCTATCAAATCCTTTTTTCATAGAGTCATTGGAAATCATATAAAAAATTCTATTTCAACTTCAACGCATTTATAAATATTAATATGATGAGGTTGAATTAATCCTTTTGGATATTGTCTCTAATACCTTACCTATTTAAAACCATTAAATAAAGAAACACTTTATTCAATTTCATGTTTCAGTGTATTCCACAAAAATGTTCCTTTAATTCGAAACACATTTTTTTATACCAGGGTATATAGAAAAATTTGATCAACGAGAATCATCTAATAATTATTTTTTCACTCATTTAAAGATGGAACTAATATAATTTCCCAAATTTCAATATACCATATTCAATGAAGAATGAAATGAACATCCTATCATTCAAGGATTTGACTTTATTTTAAATATTCTTATCATCATGTATGGAATTTTTTATTTTCCCTAAAAATTATTCAATATAGATCAGTTAAAATAGATATGTTGTCTCCCATTAAATAATGATTCCCATATCTAAAATTACTAAATCAGTGAATATATTGTAGCATCCTGGTCCCATATTCCACTAAATATTTCCCCAAGGATGGTTGGCCACATGACATCAGGCACATCTCCCCGAACTCTATAGGGTACTGACTAGCAGCAAGGGTTGAGGCAATGTTTGTGGGGAGACTATGCCCTCATAGATTAGAGTATTAACAACAATAAAAAATAAAAAGAAATATTAGTAGAAAAATAATAAGCATACAACTATATCAACAATAAATAACACAAATAATGTAAATAGATAACTAATGAAGTTGAATAACCATACATTGTACAAAAGCGACGATGATGATGTCATGATTCTATTTGAAAATAGTTGTGCTTCAAGAACGATGGTACATGCATAAAAAATTCTATAAAATGTAAAAAAATGGTAAAATTTTACAACAACATATAGAGCACATTTTTATCCCTCTTCCCCCATATCCGTCCTACGAATCATGAATATAAAGCATCAGATGTAGCATGATTTGCAATGTATATAGTTGTTGTAATAATGTATACATGGGTACCAAACGACACTCAAGCTGGGTGTGAGATAATAATCTCAGTAGACCAGAACCCTTCGTGTCGTGACCATTCATTTTTTAAAAAATATTAAATACTATTCCATATATAATAAATGAAAGGGCATTAAATAAACCATAAGTACAACATGGTCTAGGTTCCTTAGTGAAGCCAGATCCCATATCACATACTTTGGCCATTTCAAGATGTCTTGGTGAGAAACCTATACAGGTCACAAAAAATAAAACATAAAGCATGTTAACAACAAAAATTGATGAATCATAACCCCAAGACTATACACTATATTAGGGTATCAATCCCATGTCATTATAAGAGAATAAGATAAAATAAGAATAAGTATCACGAGTTCCTAGACCTGATCATATAAACATAATGGATGCATCTAATATGATTCAACAACAAAACTAAAAATGTAAAAAAATCATTTCATTTAATCATGAGGTGGGGTCTCATGAATATCCATGGGGATTTAAATTAATTCCATGTATCCCAAAGGAATCATATGATATACTCCAATACCACTAAGCCCATCCATGGAGACAATTATGAATTCCCATGTATTGGTATGAGGTATAGAAACCCCTGAGGACATCCCTAGTCTCTCATAAGAGGACTGAGTATCACTAAAGGCATAGAGAAACCATCTTTCCCAAGTTTACTCACATGGTTTCTCCCCTTTTGAACCTGTATCACTTAGTAGTATAGTAAATCACTTGGGAATCCCATTCCTGTCAAGAAAAAGCATCACCCCAACGTGTTGAGTTGAAAACCATCAATCACAGAAAGTCCATCCAGAGGTCCATAATATGAAACCCATGTTCTCCCCATCCCATGTACAGTAAAATATAAAACAAGGAATACACAACGAGAATTAATTTTTATTTATAATCAATAAAAATCATCTCAATACCACATGCTCTTATTAACCATTTTGAGAAAATAAATCCCAACATCCATGGTACATTTCATATAGTATGGAAATGGACATTTAATAAGAGTATGAAAGGTATGTAGAATAATATACATTTAATAATCCATAGACAAGTTCATTTCAACACATTTATTTCTATATCACTATCCAACATGTTTAGCAAGCATTTCATATGGTTCAAGCCACTAAAAATGGCATAAAAAGTACGAAATGAGCTATATGTAAGACATATGGAATAAAACTACATCTTACCAATATTTCATTAAGGAAATTTAAATATGTAATTCTATAGAGCTTGTTAATGTGTCACATTCCAGTATAAGTATAAAATTCTCCGGACATAGACCCTAACAAGGAATATGAATTTGGAAGAATCTAACATGTAAAATTTCACATGGCATTATGAATAAGAATTTAAACTAAGGAATGAGTATAAATAACAAGGAATAAACATGGGTATTTTATAATTTAAGTCATATTTTATTCAAATAGAGATCAAGTCTGTCAAAGGTATAAGGCACTACACATAAGATAAACCGATATGTTCAATATTAGGCATTATTAATAGGGACAGTATTGAAGGTATATTTCTCATTCTAAAATTATTAATCAAATCAAGGAATTATCAAGGTACCACAAAGAATAATATGAATTCTCCATAGTTATTACAAATAAAAAAATATTCCATTTTGGTGGGATACACCCAAAGGGGTTGACAAAGGGAAAGACGACACCCACAGATTGGTTTCTCTATGAGCGATAGTCTCTATAGGCATGGTGGAACAAGCTAATCATTTTAATATGTGATTAAAAGGCTTGTTTAAACTTTACAATGGGGTGGCATGATGGTGAAATGCTAAAAAGTGATGAAAATAATTGGGAAAAGAGTAGAAACCCTACCTTAATGTTTTGGTACTACACACATCATAAATCGAGGCAGGATTTCACATGAAATGGATGAAATAAATATATTTAGGTAAAACCGAACAATATTTCTATATATGACTCATGGATATTTTACAATGAGGGCTGGAGAAATTAATAAATCAATGGGTGGGGATGGGAGAGCTTACTGAGAAGAGTTCATAGCTTCCAATGACGAAGGAAACATATCACTATGAAGGGATATTGATCAAAACCAAAGCGAGGAGATGCGGTGCTATTTTTACACATTGAGGGTTGAAATACCTGAGTGAAATGGTTATAGGAGAGATAATGGATTAAAACAATTTATTAAAAAAACTACCCAACATGTGACAAATAGTTTGGCCGCATGGTTGGCCAAACAGTGCTCCAACCGTGGAGTAGACTCTTATACTCATGGGAGTAGCTCATAGTTGACCATATAGATTGACTAACCATGTGTTTCCCAAGTAGTATCGTTGTGGTATCTCAATACACTAGATATGAAAATGGACACACAACTACACCCCAAGGATATATAGTTTCTCCAAACGGGGTGACCCAGTCTATTTCTCCCTTTTTGGTACTTCGGGCTTCATATGAGCTATAAACACACTAAAGAACACCATTTAATGATTAAAGTCAAACTAAGGTCCATTAGAATGAATTTAATCCCAAATTCAATGGTCTATACCTTTGTGAAAATTGGGGAATCTATGAAATCCCATTATTAAAACAACTCATCCTGGAGTTTCCCTTCCGAGGGTGGTAGGATATTCTTTGACAATTATTTTAGCCATTAAGCATGTACATCAGCATCCTACACCCAGGTCTCATCATGAACCTGCCTATGGGGCCATATAAACTACAATAAAGAAATTTAATTTCCTTGTAGAAACTTTTTTCAATGGTCAATGGTATTGAATGGATGTTCCTCAAAGGATGAATCCACCTCATACTCGATATCACATGATCAAACCAATGAGATGAGTTTGGGTGACACTATTGAAGATCATATACGTGGATGAAATCGTGAAAGGAATGGTACCTATGAGGTAATAAAAATATATAGACTATAAACCTAACTCAATCCACTATCTAGAAAGGCCAAAAATATCATAGGGATAACTTCTCCTATTCCATGATTCATTTTTCTCCCAAACAAGATGATACACATAGAATGACCTAATGTCCCACCTCAAATACTAGAGGTATAATATAATGATTAGTATATTACTACATTCTATACTAATATATAGACATAAAATTTTAAATTTGGTGGAATTTCAGTAGTGTCTCCTAAACAAGATGAGGTCCCAAAAGAGATGTCTCCCATACATCTATCCAGTGTAATGGTGAACATAATAGTATTCCATAAATAACCTCATATAGAGCCATATGAATTGTTTCTTGAAATATTTTGTTATATAAAAGCTCAACTAGGTAAATATGATTCTCCCAAGAACCTCTAATATCAAGAATATATGACCTACGCATATCCTCTAACACCCGAATCATCTGTATGGACTGACCATCAGTAAGTGGGTGATATACAGTACTCAAGAGAACTTGTGAGGCCGTTTCCATTAGAAACCCTTTCCAGAACCATAATGTGAACTTGGAATCTCAGTCTAAAACTATATAATGGGGTACACCATGAAGTCTCACTATCTAAAAAAATTTAATATCTACCAAACTCATCAATAGAGCAGTTCTCACGAATCTGATGGAAGTGATCATCTTTGTTCAAACTATCAACGATTACCCATTCTACATTTCTTCCTCGAGAAGACCATGGAAATCCTATAATAAAATCCATCATGCCAATGTTCCATTTCCAATTAGTAATGGATAAATATTACAAAATTCCAAAGGGTCCCTTTTTCTCTTCTTTCACGTACATAGAGGTGTAGCACAGAGTGATGAAGCCCACTATCTTCTTTTTTATACATGGACCCTAATATTGACAATGTGTATCCTGATACAACATGGTAGGCCCATGCTGATGTACCCACACTGTGGTATGGTATTACCTCATTATTTAATCCCCTATAATTAAGGCACGCAAACACACCCCTGATAGAGCAAGATCTCACTACTATCAAAAATCCATAATGGAGGTGGGTTTTCTCCAAAAACACATTCCCTCAAAACAAGTCCCTCTAGACTAGATAAATGTCACATGAAGACTTTCTCCAGAATAGAGGATGTCTATGCAACATATGCTAAAACTAGTTACCCATGATATTATTTAACCTCAAGATGCCACTCAGAAATCATAGACATAATCTTCCACTCACTACTGGCCACATGGATGGTTTGTGTCTGAGTTTTATAGCTTAATGCATGGGCCACTACATTTCCGTTATCAAGGGTATAAGAATGATCAAAATCCAAATATTGTATGTATTATACCCACTTACGCTGACTCAGATTCATGTCATACTATGGCGAGATATATGTCAATATTTTATGAACTATGTAAACAATGAACCTCTCACCTAGAAGATTTTGTCTCCAACAGAAGATAAAAAAACCATGATGGCTAGATCGAGGTTGAGAATAGGATAGTTCCTATTTTATGCCCTCAAATAGAGAGATCCATATTGAATGACTCAATCTCCCTAAATCGGAACTACACCCATCCTGATCCCTAAAACATCCCAAAAAATTGTATAACTTTCACCTGGCTCATGAAGAATCAGAATCTAAATTGAATTGAGTCTTCCTTTTAACTCCTAAAATGCCTTATATATAGCTTTATACTATAGGAACTATACACCCTTCTTAGTCAAGGCCATGATAGAAACAAATAAGTAGGAAAAGTTTTAGATGAAAGGCCTATAATTTCTTGCAATCCCTATAAAGCTGTATATATCAAATATATTCGTAGGGTTATCCTTGGAAACCATGATGCTCAACTCTTATCTATAAACAGATATGACCTCCTCTGATATGATATGACAATATTTGGTGAACCTTACTGATTTAAAAGTCTCATTTACCAAGTTTCATGTAACTCTGGTGCCCTCTTAGTGTACTCTGCACGATATCAAGGCTTGTGGCACTGTTCTTCTAGATATGCGAGTACACCAAGATGTTGTTTTTGAAGACTTCCGTGAAGGAATCAAGATACTGGTAAAACCCCATATTCATCAAATCTATGAAGACTAACATCACGTTTTTCAATCCAAATGACATAACCATGTACACATTAATGACATACCTACTCCATAATGATGTACAGGGTCTATCTGATGGTTTCACATGAACCTGATTGTAGCCTGATCTCAAATCAATCTTGGGGAAAATAGTTGATCCTTGAAGATGGATGAAAAAATTGTTTATATGAGGAAATAGAAAAGGGTTCTTCACTATAAGATGATTAAACTGTCTATAATTCACAAAAAATTATAGGGTGTTTTCCTTCATCTGGGTGAAAATAATAGGTAAACCCCATAGAGATTTTCTCTGTCCGATAAAATTCATAGCCACTATATCTTCATTTTTTTGAGTACTTATATCTATGTTAGTGCCATATTATTAGGATGAATGGATAGTAGTGTGACACCTATTCCTATATAAATGGTAAACTCAACCTCTATATTGAAGGTAAACTATAGAAATAATCTAGCAATAAATCCCTAAAACAATCCACAAATGAATGTAATTCCATGAGTTTTATCCCCTGATCACTCAGAAGGAGACTCACTAGCTGATCAGTCACTCGGTAAAGCCCAAAAAAATTTTCTTTAGCCCGAATTTTCTAGGTATCCCACTCACTTTTGAGTATATATGTGTTTTCCTCTGGTAGTGTAAAAGACAGTTGGTGGAAATAACAAACCACTTTGGAATGATAAAAGATGATCCGGTCCATATCGAGGATGACATTAGAGCCAATAATCACTAGGAAAAAGGAATTTGATAAGAAAGTGTGACACCCATATCATGGGGGAACTCCTGATACTAATGTATTCCCTTTGTTCTCACCCAAATTAGTGTTTTAAGAGACATAACACAATAGATGTACTCTAAATCGAGATGAAGTATTTGGTCACATGTAATAGATATGAAAGAGTGAAAAGCACGTATATAAAAAAGACATAACATAATATATAAGCTACAAGAATACTACCAAAAAATGAATATGGCTCCATATTCTTTTCCAGAGACACTGGCTGCACAACATACATATGGCATGAACCATGGCCTTGAGATATAGTCTAGCAAGCCTAAGTAGATCCACTATGTTGTCACTAAGGATCTAATGTGTGACTACCTCAGCCATGACTGCTACATCCTCGGCCTAATCATTATATATAACACCAAATACTAGATTCATGTGGTGTCGTAGATCCTTTACCTGATGGAGTTTCTTTTACAAATCCACTACCACTAGATACTGGAGGAAAAGAACAATAGTAACGTTATAGATGGCCTATCATGCCACAAAATATTCATTCCATTAGGGACCTCAAGCACTGAGGGTTATTTGTGAACATCCTATGACATTGGTGACATAATATGCAATAGTAATAACATGTCACCTGGATGGAACTACCCCCACATGAAGCCTCAAAACAGTTCTTTTTACTACATGAAGAATCATCTCTTTGCTACAGAACAAAAATGAACTATATCATACGACAAGATTCCCCAAGATTCTACTCTATGATTAAATAGTAGATCACTATATCTATAACATTATCAATTAAAATTCATTCACATGCATATAGACAATGTATCAATTCCCATAATCAAATCCCACTTACATTATTCAATTCATCTCTTATCAGATATTGAGAAAAATATAGAATCTTTGTAAAACAAGAAGAATAATCAAGAACTATATTGACTCCCTACTGAAGATGCAATAAATACCTAGATTTTTCTGCCCTCAATGTATATAGAATTTAGTGATCAAAGAATGTAATATGGAATTTTACCCAGATCTTGTCTCAATAATTCTCTAATAGAGGTACGACATATGAACAATTCTTGGCGGAGTCCCAAAGTATTTGGTAGGAAGCATAACCTTTCACTCTAAAATAATTCCAATATTGTCAAAGATGTATATAATAGCTTATATCCATGACCCTACAACATGAGGACCACCATACCCTAGGAAAGTTTAACGATGTTGTGTCTAAAAGTCCTAAGTAAGAACTGCTATAATTGGGTATGGTAGGAGAGCACCTTGAACATTCGACATATTCCTCATAAAAATATCCCTTAACTAAGCATTAGTTAAGAGTGGAAGGACTAAATTAGGTTCTTTTGGATGTAGTACAGGAGGAATAATGGGTGGATCAAATCCCACCACCTCCAGAGTGTGCTAATCACAACTCTCCTGGCATGTAGCACATGGAAGTCATAGTAAAATAGTAATGACCAAATCATTAATAAATAAAATTGATTTCATTTAATGTCTTATGAATATAAGAACATATGAATTTATTTATTTTTTATTTTTTATAATTTACCGTTATGTATCATTATTATTGATAAAAAGTTCATTTAATAGTTATCACACAACTGATATGAATATAAGGTCAAAAAAATATTTTTGACACAGCCGAAGTAGAGGATGGCATCATCCAGTAGTCTCAGGCCATACGAATCTCATTTTTCAGAGCATAGAAAGGTGGTAGAGTCATTTTTATTTTCTCTTGACCAATCCCAAGAGAAGCTTCAACACATTAATCTTGAATGGAATTTCATGTGGGAGAAGTTCAAGTTAATTGAGATTACTACTCGGGCGATGTTTTCCAGGTCAGCCAAAGAGTCTGTCACCATCGCACACCTTACCCTTAGTTAATATGTAGGTGTAATAATGGGTTATATAATAAGTTATTTCTTACTTATTGTGTGATCCATTTATATAAATAAATTTCTTACTCAGTCAATTCCTTTTGGGGGATAGTCTTTCACAAAAAATGATGAATTTTGTAAATAGATTTTTCAAGTAAAAATGTTACATTTGGGAAATATATAAATTATTACATTAAAGTTTTTTTATTAATAATATTATAAAAAAAATTATAAATGAGGTTTATATCAGTTCCTTATCTTCAAATGATTAGGAAATTAGTTTGATAAGAGATATATTTTTATACGATAAAATAGAAATTTTAATTTCGAAAGATTATTTTATTAATTTAATGAATTTTTGAAACAACAAATATTTTACGAAAATTTTATTATACAATTAATTTTAATAAAAATAAATTAGTATATAATTTTAATGAAGTCAAATGTAATTTTTGTTATGGTTTTAAAAATATTCTTTCAAAAGCCATCAATTTTCAACAAATGTCAGTTCTAATTTTAAAAGTGAAAATTCAAATATTTAAAAGTTATTTAGATGAATTGAATTTTATTTTTGTAATCATGATGTTGAATGTATTTGATGGTAAATTTTTTATAATTATATGAGATAGTTGGATTTTTGTTAAAAAATTAAATAATATATAAATATATTGGGTGTTTTATGACATCATAATGACCCAATAGTGATGTAAAAAATAACATAAAGGGACGTTTAACCAAATCAATGTTTTAATTTTAAAATAATGTGATTTTTTATCTATTTGACTTATTTTATAATCCTTTAGTGAATCCTCCAAAATGTATAATATATTTTACGATTTTAAATTCATTTTCTTCAAAGTGTGGAACACCTTTACATAAGAAAGGGAAATATTATCCTATATTCTGGTCAGGGCCTTAAAAAGTAATAGTTTCAACTCATATTTTGAAACCTCCAAAGTATGGTTTGTGGTTTTTAATATTTTACTGTGTAGGGTCCAAAACCTAAGGAATATAAAATTCCTTATCCTTCGTATATAAACCCACAAAATCACACATTAATCATCACTCAAACTCCTTGATGATCATCTTCACTTGGATCTCCACTCCCAAGTGTCCTCCCAAGCCTCCCCCAAGCTCTCAAGAAGCCTCTCCTCAGTCTTTGGGATCACACATCAATATAACGGATCCAAACGTTCCTTCCTTTCTCATTTTGTTTCCATGTTTCCTTATACTATTATACCCATTTATTTTTAAATTAAAAATGATGTGGTTTCTTTTCACACTGCCCCCATACTACCCATTTTATGTATGAATGATTAGAGTCCTCTCTCTTTATCTTTAATCCTTCCCATGTACACTCATTACCTTGGAAAAACATCATAAGAGTTATTCCATTTATCCTATTTCTTCAAGTTACAATATTATGTTACACCTTATAATTCAAAATTATTTTAATTGGTAAATTTATTTTTATAGCCCCCATACATTCCATTTCATGTATATATGATGATAGACCACTTTCTCTCCCATCAAACATTTTTATGATTTTTTTGTCACATCATTAGGAAACCAATATTACATCGTGATTTTCTATGCCAAAAATCATTATTTAGTGAATACCTTTCCCATTTCTCTATTAAGATAATTCACCTTTATGAACATATAAATATTGATTATAGAAATTAAATTATTTATTCCACATTCCATTATCATGGAATAATTGTTTCCATTGATTGAATCCATGCTAGATGATCTATGTGGCACACTTAAGTATGAGATTTAAATTATTATAAAGGGTTATCCATAATAGCACTCCAATGAATTGGGTAATTTTTTGTATCATGATGCATCATTTTGGTATAGGGGTTTACCTAATTTTATTATAGTACATTTTTCCATCCTGTTGGGACTGGGTTTTACCTGATTCCTTTATGTTAATGATGCTGTGTTTTAAGATGCTGCCACATTTCTATGTTATGATAGTCATGCAATATAATGACTTAATGTTCATGTTTCTATTGTGCTCCATTTGTAGGACTATTTCCTAAAAGTTATTTTATTGTTAATGTTATGACTTGTTTACACGCATATTGGGCATTATAGTTCACCCTTTATTATGTATGTATTCATGGTTTTCCCATCCAATTCTAAGTAATAATGAATGATGTGGTTGTGAAAAAAAATTCAATAAATATGTTCTATTATATGTCTTATAATGTTAGGTAATGTTCATATTCTACAGATAAACTAGAACCTATTGATCTTTTGGGTAATATTAAGTTCATGTTTATGTAATAAATCATGTCTAAATGGGTAATAAATTCCAAGGATATTATACTTGTTATCAAATCATAGGTTTTGTTAATTTTTGGATTAGGATTATAAAACCCAAGTGAAAGACATGGGGATAAGACTAAATATAATAGAAACATCCCTAAATTTTTGTTGGTATATATTAAGTGTTATATAATGAAAATACATCCCTATCGGGATACTAACAAGTAGATGTGGCCCTATCACAGATGTATCTAGAGGTAAAACATGAAAAAAATTCTCTGAGCTAGACACGAATGGGAACTGGTGTAGGACAACAGGCCTTTCTACACTCTTGGTTCGACAATCCTAATGTATATAATTTGGAAAATTAAAAATCATAGTAGTAAACATTATTAAGGGAAAAAAGTAAAACAAGAATATGTGATTGGAAATAGATCATGGATAACTTATGTTGATGCCTATAAATTCATAAAATAAGGAAAAAATGTAATTTATAAGTCATCACTTTTTATCATTGGATTACCTTTGTTGTGTTTAATAATGTAATATACTTACCCATATTTTTACTTTTATTCTAGGAAATTCCTGTTAATAGGAGGAATCATGCTAGCAACCGATTTGAATATCAATGTGATGACTGTTCTAATTAGTTTCCCAATCTAATGAGGATGGGAATTGAAAAATCTGGCATGATACCTTTTAATTTAACTGAATTTTTTAATATAAACATGGTTCACGAAGAACATCCAACCCCCCTAAGAAATAACAAGTCACAATTGAGTGATTCATGATATAATGGCCTCCTACATTTAATGGACAATATAATCCCTCAATCACAGAAAAATAAATCAACTCATTTGAGAAGATCTTATTGATGCATCAATGTTCCGGGCAAGAGATGATTATTTTGGACTCTTATCATATGGTGGGTGAAGATAATAAATGGTGGATACTAATAAAAAACATAAATCATGAGGAAGATTTTGATACAATGTGATGGAAAGATTTTCAAAAAAATTTAAAAAAATATTTTTCACGCACCCTCTATCTTAAGATGAAAAGAGATCTCCTTAAACTCAAGAAGAAGGAGGATGAATCTTTTTGGAAATTTGAGGAAAACATAACTAGACTTCCATGATATTCCCCTCGTTTATTAATTATGCCTAAATAAAATGTTTACCACTTCATTGGTGGAATAAAACCGATCTAATAAAAATCCCTAGCGATCGAGAACTTTGACTTCTATGTAGATATTTTAGGATGTTTTCTCAAAGTCGAGATGGAGATTAATGAATCTCAGGGGTATCATGTGGATAAGAAAAAAAAATGGACATTAATTATAGTGTTCCAAAGGAAAAATCCAGCAGTTCTATGAAATTATTTCTTCGCACATTCCAATGGTGAAAAATGAAGCTCCCTAGAAATTTTCTAAAGTGGGTGAAGAAATTCATTTGTTGCAGGAAGAATGGGTACCAAGCCAATGATTACCGAAAAGAAAATCCCACCACTACAACTGAGGAAGGGAACACTCAATTTAACCTTCAACACATTGTTTATTTATGTATCTGTATAGAACTAGGGAACATTGCAAACCAGTTCCCTAAGCCAAAGGTTAGGAAGAAACCAAAAACCTCTAGGATAGCAAGGGTGAGATTGTTCCATCACTACATCCAATGTGAACCCCGACAATAAAGTGGAAACAAGTAAGCTAGTTTTTCATTCAAGAATAGAGAACATACTTTTTGACTATGGTTATACACATTCACTTATATCATGAAAGTCTAACAGAAAAATCCAAACACCATCACAAATCATGGAAGATGCGATGTCGGTGAGAACAGAAAATGGGGAAATTATTGCATCCCATAAATATTACTCCCCCAATTAATAATTTGAATATTAAACTTTCTAATAAACCTCAACATACATCCCTTGGTGGAATTTGATGCAATTCTTGGCATGGATTGGATTCCCCTATATAAAGCCAATATAAATTATTGTGTGAGAGAAATTACTCTCCATATGGTGAATCAACCCCTATTCTATACCAGTGCAAGTAAAAGGACTAATCTTATTTAGAACCATGTTATCAATAATGGATTTTAATTAACTATGAGCATGTGTATCATTCTTAGATGACTGAGTTTATGGTTGCAAACATCCTCGAACATATGCTTGTTGTGAGGGAATTTTCTAATGAGTTTCCTGAGGAATTTTTTAGACTTACTCAAGAAAGAGATATTTAATTCCTGATTGATATTATACCTAGGGTGTTTCCAATATGTAAGACTCTGTATAGAATTGCTGTTGTGATGCTTTAGCAGCTAAAGAAACCACTACATGAGATTCTTGAAAAAGGGTTTATACACCCATGTGCCTCACCATGGGGTGAACAAGTCCCCTTAATCAAGTAATGGATGGGTCAATGCACCATTTCAATGATTATTTTGAGCTGTAGAAATTCAGAATAATAAACATGTATCATTTTCCACAAATTGATGACTTGTCTGATCAGCTACGTGGAGAACATTTCTTCTCCAAGTTGGATCTACCGTTGGGATATTACCAAGTAAGGGTGATAAAAGAGGATATTCCCAGGAATACTTTTTTTTACAAGGTATGGGCACTATGAATTCATAGTAATGCCTTTCAGACTCATTAATGTTCCCGAAATCATCATCAACATGATGAATAGAGGATTTAGAGATTAACTCAATTTTTTTGGTAATATTTATATACAATTTTCTAATATTCTCCAAAACCAAGGAAGAGAATGTGAGTATCCAAGAACTATACTTGAGACCTTGAGAAATGAGAATTGATATGAAAAGTACAAAAAGTGTGAATTCTAGTATAAGGAAGCCTCGTTCTGGGGGAATATCATCACAATCAATGGGATATCTATGGATCCTTCAAAATTAAAAGAAACTAAGAGATGGATGAGGCCAACATCTATGAAGGATATTAGTAGCTTATATGGTTAGTTAGATATTATCTCCGATTCAGAAGAAATTTTTCATGATTGTCAAACCCTCTTATAATAGTAACGTAGAATGGAGTCATGTTTTTCTTGAATAATTAATGTGAAAAAATAATCATGGAGTAAAATAATATTCTTAACACAACCCATGTGCTCACACTACCCTCATGTGGGGAGATTTTTTTATTCTTCAATGATGATTTGAAGGTGGTATTGGGCTGTGTGTTGATGCCTAATAAGAAATTCTTCATCTATTCCTCATGGTAGTTAAAAGTTAATGAGAAAAAATATTCCACGTATGAAATGAAGTCAAAATCTATGATGTTGGGGTCAAAAATAATGCTGTATTATCTCTTTAGATAAATGTGTACAAAATATACAGATCCCAAATGTCCTAAATATGTATTCACATAGAAAGAGATGAACACCATACAATGAATATGGATAGAGTTCATCATGTATTAGGACTTCCCAATCAATTACAACCCTGCTAAAGAAACCAAGGAGAAAAATTCTCTTTGTAGAAAGGACTCAGATATTCTTCCATTGATGAGAATTGGGAAGGATCCAATCTTCTTAGGTTTGAAGATGATTGAAACATGAATCATAAGGAAGGTAATATCATCAAACCTTTCACAAATGATTGCTCAACCATCACTTTTGGAAGGGTTTAAGGATGGTAAAATATTATGTGTGAATTCAGATGAATGTGGAAACTATTTAAAAAGATAAATCCTTAGTTTTAAATAATAATAAAGAAGGGGTTGGGATATCTGAGTCATGACTAAGTGTTCCGTAATATCTGGAGTTAAATAATGAACTTTTGGAGATGTACACGGTTCAAATTTATCAATTCACCCAGGAAACACAATGATGTCTTGAGATATCCGAGAGCATTAATGGTGGAATAACATGAAGAAAGAGATTTCTGAGTATCCATCAAAGTACATGATATGTTAGCAAGTGAATGTATATATGTAGAAGTCTAAGCGGATAATGTAACCATTAGCCATACCGACATGAAAATGGTGAACCATCACTATAGACATTATCACTGGAATTCTGTAGACATCTAATAGAAACAATGCTACCTGGGTTGTTGTTGACCATCATACAAAGACTTCAACCATTATTTCAATTAAAAAAGATTTATCATTGAATCAACATGAATGTATATAGATAAACAATGTTGTAAGTATGAATGGTGTACCACTATCGATTGTATCTGATCAATATCCAAGATTCTCCACTATGATCTCGAAGAGTCGCCAATACCCTCTGAATTCTGATCTAAACATCATTACATCTAATCATCCTCAATGTAGTGGCAACTCTGAGTAGACTATCCAATGACTTGGGGACATGTTGAGAGAATGCTTAATGGTAATCGAAGGAGGATGGGATCAACATATTCCACTGGTTGAGTTATCATACAATAATAGTTTCCACTCAAGTTTCCAAATAGATCCTTATGAATTCATTTATGAGAAAAGGTCAAGAACACAGTCATGTATGGATATAGTTGGAGAGTGAAAATTCTTAGGTACATAAATGGTTGAATAAATGATGGAGAATGTTAAGACCATCCAATATCACATTAAAGCAGCTTAGAGTCGACAAAAGAGATATACTGACAATCATCGATGAGATATTAGAGTTGATGTCAGATATATGGTTTTCCTCTACATATCTCCATGGAATAGAGGGATGAGATTTTGAAAGAAGAAAATCTTAGTCCATGGTACATCAAACCTTTTGAGATCCATGATCACATAATATAAGGGGCCTATCGACTATAACTCCCTCCAAACTTGTCTCCAATACATGATGTATTCCAAGTATCACTTTTTAGGATGTACATACCTAACCCAGCACATGTACTCAATCCATAGGTGGTACCATTGGAGAATGACCTCTCCTATGAAGAGAATCCAATTGAGATCATATATCATAGGGGAAAAGTTCTATGAAATTAGACAATACCCCTAATCAAAGTGTGGGGGAGATACCATAATATTGAAGAAGAATCACGGGAAATAGAGGAAGTGATGCGGCAGAGATACGCAAATATGTTTTATTTTTGGTAAAGGAAATTTTGAGGGCACAATTTCATAAGGGGGAAGGTTGTAATGATTCAATAATTTATATATAAAGTTCCATTTCTTTTAATTCATTATGGATATAATAAACACATTAATATTTTTATTATTGGTTTTAAATGAAGGTTATGTATCATTACTATTGATAATATAGCTATTGAATAGTAATCACACAACTGATATAAATATAAGGTTTAAAAAATCCATTCAACATAGAAAAAGGAGATGATGGACTAATTAAGTAGAATCGGGTCATACGAAGCTCATTTGTTGGAGCATAGAAAAGAGGTTGTGTCATTGAGATTCTCTCTTGACCAATACCATTTCGAGATTGAACGTGTTAATCATGAACAAAATAACCTTTGAGAGATGTTCAAGTTAATAGGGATTACTACCAGAGCGATGTTATCCGAGCCCCCCAAGAGTTTGTCACCATCAAACACCTCACCCTTTGGTATTATGTAGGTGTTATAAGGGGTTATGTAAAAAGGTAGTAGTTACTTATTGTGGAATCCCATTTTATAAATAAATGTTTTATTCCATAAATAATTTTATAGAAATAGTCTTTCATAAAAATGATGAATTTGATAAATTGATATTTCTTGTAAAAATGGTACTTTATAGAAATATATATATTATTATATTAAACTATAGTTTTTATTAATAATATTATAAAAACAATTCTTATAAATGATGATTATATCAATTCCATATCTGTAAATGATTAGGTAATCAGTTTGATAGAAGTTATATGATTATACAATAAAATAAAACGTATAATTTAATAGAATTTATTTTAAAAAATTAATTAATTTTTGAAATACTTATTATTTTAATAAAATATTATTGTCAAATTAATTTTATTAATAATTAATTAATATATAAATATTATTACATTTTATAAATTTTTTTTTTAAAACATGTCAATTTCTAAAAATAGCAGTTCTCATTTTAAAAGTGAAAAATCACATATTTAGAAAATTATTTAGATAAAATGAATATTATTTTTGGAATCGGGATGTCTATATTATCTAATGGTGAATTTTTCATAATTTTTTGAGACAGTTGAATTTTTGGGTAAAAATAAAATAATATATTAATATATAGTCTGTTTTATGACATCATAATGAATGAATAGTTATGTAATAAAAAACATAAAATAGATATTAGATCAAATATATGTTTTAACATTAAAATAATTTTATTTATTTTATTTATTTGACTTATTTTATAATGCCTTAGTGAGTCCTCCAAAATGTATAATATATTTTCCGATTTTAAATTCATTTCCTTGAGAGTGTGACTCACCTCTACATAAGTAATATAAATATTTTAATATACTAGGCCCATGTCCTTATAAAATAATTTCTTTCACTCCTCATTAGAAAAAACATCGGAAAACCCTTGGTAAGTTCTATGGTTGTGAATATTTTTGTGTGTAGTGTCTAAAACGTAAATAATAATGAATTCCCCCATCCTTTCCAATATAATCTCACCCAAGAACCCATTAATCATCACTCAAACTCTTTTAATGTCGTCCTCACTCTGTTATTAACTCCTTATAATCCTCCAAAGGCACCCAAAGATCCCATTAAGCCAATACTAATCCTTTGGGATCAAATATCCAAGTAAGGGATCTTCACTTTCCTTCATTTATCATTTTTTCATGTTTCATTATGTTGTCATACCCTTTTATTTTTCAATTAAAATGATGGGGTATGTTTTCAAACATCCCCCATACATCCCTTAGTTTATTTTAATTATTATATACCTATTTATCTCTCTTTAATCCCTCTTATATACCCCTGTTACCATGTTGAAACTTCATAAGAGTTATTCCATTTATCCTCTATCATAAAGTTTTATTATTATGTTACGCCTTATACATCCAAATTACTTTTTTGGGTTATGTATTTATATTAACCCTTTAATTTAAATTTTATGTATATATGATGATAAACCCCTTTACATATCTTCAACCATTTTTATTAATTTTTATGTTACGTCGTTAGGCTACTGAAATTGCACTGTGAATTTCCATACCAAAAATCATTGTGTAGTGAATACCATGCCCATTTATCTATCAACGGTACTAACATTTAGTCATATATACATATTTATTATAGTCTTTCATGTATCTATCCCACATTCCTTAATCATGGAATAAAGGGTGATGTTGAATGAGTCCATGCTATATGATCCATGTGGCACACATAAGCATGAGAATGAAATGATTAAGAAGGGTGCAACCTGATAGCGCTCCAATGCATTGGATAATGTTTAGTATCATGAAAAATCATTTTTGGATAGGGTTTTACTTGATTCCATTATTGGAATTTTTTCCATCATGTTGGGAAAGGGGTTTACTGGATTCCTTTTTGTTAATGATTCAGTGTTTTAAGATGTGTCCACATTTCCATGTTTTGAGAATCATAATATATCATGACTCTATATTCATGTTACTTTTGTCCTCCATTGGTATTCTTATTGCCTAAAATGTATTGTATTTTTCATGGTATGCCCCGTTTAGTCCCTTACTAGGCATTTATCTCACCATTTTCTTATGTGTGTCCTCAGGTTGTCTCATGCGGTGTTAAGTATGACAGAATGTTGTGGTCATGTAAAATATGTTTTCAATAATGTTGTTGTGTTTTATTTTATTTTTTTCATGTAATGTTCCTAAACACAAACACACTAGACCTCCGGATCATCAAGTCTGTATTATGTGCAATTTTATGTAATAAATATTATTTAAATGTGTAATAAAGACCAGGGTTGTTATAGGAATAACTCTACATATTCCATGAGAATGACATAGAATGGATTTATAATAGATAGGGAATGTTGGTAAAGATGTAATAAGTAACTGAAGGTACAAGGTCTCCCTAAACATGCAGGAAAAAATAAGGAAATAAATAATAGGTCATGAGTATAGGTTCCCTCTGAGTATAACACAATAGGAAACCTACTCTAAGAGGTGGGTCTTAATAAGATAAAAGGACCTTAAAATATTCCTAATGAATTTATCCTAAAACCCATGTCATGGTAATATAAAATAAAAAATTACCATATAAGGTGCCTATTTCATTTTAATATGTGGTTTTAATTTTAAAATTTATGGAATTAATTAACCCTTTTTTGTTTGGCTGAATTAGGTTGATCACAAACATACTCAGTGATGGTCGATACCCTATTGGGTTGAAAATGCCATCCAATTAACCAAAACCACAACATATTCCTACAAACCAAACATCCACAATTCAGTTCTAATAACAAAATATTCACAAACGGATATAACAAATAGGCACAATAGCAATCATCTAAAAATAGAAAAATGTACGCTGAATATAAATACAACATGGAATAATCAATGTCATTTCAATTCGTATAGTGCTCAGTATGATGCATGAAATGCAACACCCTCATTTCAACAAGCTGTAGTAATATAAATCATCATTTCAATCATACATATATCAATAAAATAATTATTCATGTGCATCACAAAATAGTTAGTTCCTTTCAACCTTTAATGGCATACAAAATAATTGAAAATCCCATCCAAGGGAATGTGGGTTTCCCCTGTACACGAGTCAACTATATCCGACCATAGTTCTAATACATATTCCAATATCCTAGTCTCCGGTATAATCCCAAATAGTAAGACAATGGAATATAAAGTCCTCTGATACCACATTGTAGCATCCCAATACTGAATGACACTCAATAGTGCCTTGAGGCTGGTTGGCCGTAATACCTCAAGCACATCTTCCCGAAGGGTAGAGGCTATAGACTAAAACCCAGGGCCTAGGGTGTGTCTGTGGGGAGATTATTCTCTCCTTGATCATTTTATACATTATGTTAACCAATAATAATAAATAGGGTAATCTTATTAATTATTATACAATAGTAGAAACAATAAATAATTCAAAAGGAGTAAAAATATAACTACTAAAGTTGAATAATAATAAATGGTAAAAAAGTGATGATGGTGATGTAATTTGTCTATTCGAAAAGAGAAGTCTAGGGAAAATGAGGTTAAAAGAATAAAAAACATTCTATCAAAATTTCAAAAATGGAAAAATACTACAGTAGAATCTCAAGAACTTGCTCAGTCTACTTCCCACATCTCTATTCTAAGAAGAAAGAAAATAAAGCGTTGGAAGCATCACTCTTACATTTTTCTTTAACCACGACCATAAAATCTACATAGTTACCAAAAAACACTCGAGTAGGGTTTATGATAATAATCTTAGTTGGACGAAACCAATGATTTGTAGAACATTCCATTGTCATTTTATAAATAATAAACAGTGTTTCATATATAATAAATGATAGGGTTGTAAATATAGAACAATTTCAACCTGGTATGGGTTCCAATGTGTACACCAATCCCATATCACCTACATCATCCTATCCTAGATGTATGAACTAAAAAACATTGTATGTTGAAAAAAAATAAAACATTTTTTATGGTAATCCTGTAAATTAATGAATCATACCCCCAAGAATGTGCTTTGTCATGGGGTCTCAATCCCAGGTCATCACATGTGAACACATGAAATTAAACAGGAGTATAACAAGTGCATAAACATTCTCATATTAACATATAGGAAACATCTCATGTTATTCAACAAACAAATAGACAATTAAAACCAAACATTCCATTGAAGCATGTGGTGGAGTCTCGTTTCCATCCTAGGAAATCTAAAATAATCCCATGTATCGAAATGTAAACATTAATTATAACCCAATACAAATGAGCCCATACAAGGAGACCCTTATGGTGTCCCAATAATTACTACAAATTATGCTAACCATGATGTCTATCCCAGTTATCCCACAATAAAACATTTTATTTCCAAAGGAATGTAATATCCATCTTTCCAAAAGTTCCTCACATGGTTTCCCCACTTGGTAACTGGTGTCACTAAAGAGTATAATAAATCACCCAAGAAGACCTTGTCAGGGAAGACAAAGAATCTCCCCAAACACATTGGTTTGTAACATATAAAACTTGATAATTCTATCCATGGGTCCTTAATATGGAACCCATGTTATCTCTCATCCCATGTTAAGCTCCATATAAAACTAGGAATACATAACAACCAACGCATTTACAATTGGTAACCAACAAGAATCATCTCAATACCACAGTCATACATTTAGAAAGCTAATAAATTCCATCCAAACGTCAATGGTACATTTCATATAGTAAATAAATGATAATTTAATAAGATTAAGTGTGTTATGTGGCATAAGCTACATGGAATAATCCTTAGACAAGTGGATGTCAACAAATCTTATTCAATAGAACAAGACACCAAGTTTTAAAGAAATTTCACATGGTTAAATCCACTAATAAGGGAATAATCATTAAACAATGAGCTATAAGCAAGTCACGTGGAATCATCATCCCTCTTACCAATATGTAATTAATGAAATTTCAATATCTGAAGCAATTGATCATGATCAAGTATCAAATTCCATTCGAAACATAGAAGGCTCAAGATAGAGAACCAAATAAATAATAATCATTTGGTGTACTATATGGAATGAAATTACACATGGAGTTATTAATAAGAATTGAACATAAGGGATTAGTATAAAGCACCTAAAATAAACATGGAAATTTTAGCTTGTAAGGAATATTGCATTCAAAGGGACATCACGAGTGTCAAAGGTATGTGGCACTACAAATACTTCAAACCAATATGTTCAAGCTTCCACATTTTTAAGAGGGACATTATTAAAGTTATATTTTTCAGTCTATGTTTATTAATATAATCATGTCATTATCAAGGTTCCACATACAACAATGAAAATTTAAATGATTTTTCACAATGGAAAAAATAGTCCATTTTGGTTGGACACACCCAAAGGGGTTCCAAAGGAAATGTGGACACTCACTGAGATGTTTATCTAAGAGAGATAGTGCATAAAATATGGTAGAAAAGACAATCATTTTAATATGTGATAATAAGGCTCACTGGATGGTTCTGATGGGGTGTCACAATGGTGAAATTCAAAAAGTCATGAAAATGAAGAGGAAAAACAGTATACACCCAACCTAAATGTTGTGGTACTATGGATGTCCAATATCAAGGATTGATTCAACCTAGAATGTAAGAAATAAAGTGGATTATGAAAACCACCCAAAATAGGGAAATATCCATTGAATGGAAATAATGCAATGAGGGATGGATAAAATATAAAATCAAGGGGTAGATAATGGAGAGATTATCAAGAGGAGTTCATAGAATCTAATGGTTAAGGAAATAGTTCACAATTGATGAAATAGATCAAAACCCAAGAGAAAAGAGTAGGGGAAGTTCACATTCTTATATGGAGAAAAAACCTAACAGAAAGGGTTAGGTGAGAGAGAAAAATTTTAAACATTTCTTAAAAACTATCCAGTAGGTTCCACCAATTTTTGACACACAGTTGGATAAAATATACACCAACCATGTTGTAGATTCTATAACTCAGGGGTGTAGCACGTGGTTGACCATATAGTTTCACTAAAGTTTCACAGGCCATGTGGTTACCCACTTCCCAAGATCCTCATTTTTTTGTGTGACCGTGTGCCCATGCTGGATGGTTTTCTTAACCGTGTAGCCTAGTCTGTTTTCCCCCTTTTTTGTACTCTGGGCTTCAATTGATCCCCAGATGCTCTTGAGACCTCCATTTAAATATTAGGAATCAAATTAAGTGCCATTTTTTTAATTTAAATCATAAATAAAATGGTCAATATCTTGGAAAAAATATCAGATGTTACATATATTATCCTTTTATATGATCATTTTAGTCAAAAAAGAATCATCTATTATGGTAAAAGAATGATCCATATTATTTGACTTCCCTTGGTAATGTACTATTAATAAATCATAATTATTTAGTAGTTTTATCCTTCATATTTTTTTTATAGTGAGATCTATCAATGCTAATATGTATTTTAAACTTTTGTGATTGATATATATTTCAAATTTTATACTATAAAGGAAATTCCTCCAAATCATCAATTAAAATATTAAATTTTCCAACTCTAGATTATGAGTTCTATAATTATATTACGGAATACTTAAATACATTTATTTGTAATAAATATATTTATAATTCTATATAAAGAAACATCTAGGCCCCTTCTTTGATGTATAACTATATATCAAAAATCCATCCATTTTAAATGGAAATGACAATATTAGTACAATGACCTATATCCCCATTATTTTTTTTATAAATATCTTTGGTTTTTATTTAAATATATTCTTAACCCATTTATGTGTAAAATTGGTTAATATGTTAGTTAATAATTATTTCTTTGTATAATCATCGACAATAACATACTAATCCAAGGAAAATACATAGCCCGGTTATATTCACTATCATTTTCCATTTCATCACTTCCTTTTTCATTAATGATTCTAAAAATATTCTACCATTAGAGACTATATGTTCAAGAAAAGAAACTTCCGGAAGTAGTAATTGAAATTTTATACATTTTTCTTATAACTCATTTTATTTTTGATCATTTTTAATGACTCATAAATGACACTTCTTCTCACCACGTATTGTAGATTATATAAATATACCATTAATAAGACAAGAATTAATTTATCAAGACAAGAATTGAATACTCTATTCAGTATATCCATAAAAATAGAGGGAGAATTAGTCAAACCAAATTGAATTTATATAATTCTGTAATTTAAATACCTCATTCATAATGTATTATTTGGGATATATTCTTTCATTACTCACAGATGACAATATCTAGAATGAAGATAAACCATTGAAAAATATTAATCTTATTAAATTTTATAAAATAATACATTAATGTTTGGTAGAAGATACCTGTTATTTATAATAAGTTCATTTATTTTCTAGTAATAAATGTACATCCTCTTATACCCATCCTTTTTATTAAAAAATAATAGGGGCTCCCTATGTTGAAACATTATGGTTTATAAATCCCTTATCACACAACTCCTCCAATTTTTTCCATGGTTAAAATTATTCCGTTAAGGACATCCTAGTGTGAGTCTTAGATATAGGTTTTCATCATGGGTGAAATAAATAAAAAAATCAACTTCACACTCAAGTGTATATCCATGTGGTTTTTTAGAAACACACCAATGTATTCATAAGAAATTGTTACATCCCCTATTCTATAGATTCATTTACCATTCACAGGTTGTGTCTACACTTCTTCTCTAAAAATTCCATTAATAAGCTATTGGAGGAGGATCTGGACATGATTCACATGTTGTTGTTTCCCCTTTAAAGGCAAGGGGTTCCACATCTCCTTCATGAATCATAATCTATCCTTCATGGAAAGAGGATTTTTCATTATTATTTTGAATAAAATCTACACAAAGGACTATATGAAAGTTGACATCTATATAATAATCATGATTTAAAATAGGATATGTCTATGTTTAATCATGGTAACATACAAACACATCGTTATTAAAAAAATATTTCCATTACGTGTCTTCATTAAAAATCTCTTACTATGGTGCTATGGAAATATCTAATTTTATTGGAAAACATGGAAGATATAAAAGTAAAAAATATATAATCACAGAAAGAATTAGTTAAATTTTATATTACAAGTAATTTACATTCTACCAAATCATTAATAATGTTATACATAGATCTAGTAAAAACATAAGATTGGCCTCTTATATAAGTGGATTCATTAACACATGGGATATTAGATTGAATAATGACCTGTTTAGAGTAATGTTTAAGAATGAGATCATAGTATATTCTTTTATTCCATTACATTCAGGATCATTATGACCAATTTATCTGCTCTTGAAAAAAAATCCTTACACCAAATTAATTAACTATGTGTTTTATCCCATAACATTCCCATGACTGAAATCATATCATCCATATCATCTTTTTTGAAACATTTCTTTTTCCAAATCCTTTGTTGACCCCTCATTTTCTTTATTTCCTTTGATGATATAAAAACTATAAAATTCATTCCCTATATCTATAGACCATGATAAAAAATTGTCATGTAATGAATATGTTTGAGAAAATAGTTCCCATTGGAGGATTTGATTGGCCCCAATAATTAAATGGTCAATACAAGTTTTCAAATTACATACATAGTACAGAACATTCCTGAATATTCTTGAAACGTTACTCTCATGATCTACCACACTTTCTTCTTCTGTAATATTTAATGTGATGAACTTCCTCTCCATTTTATCTCATTCATAACAAGGAATGTTTTTCTTGATGAATATAACTTATATATATATCTATTCATAACATTATATTTAATCAACCACTAATATTTTCTTGTTAAATGAGAACCATTAATTAACATATCCTATAGGAAAATACACTTTCAAAATAACATTTTTCCTTTAATTATATCAAATATCCAGAAATAACTTTTCCAGGGACATAATACATTATTTATATACCAATGGATTATTATTTCCAATTTAATTGGTGTCTTCTATCATTGAAGATATCCAATATAAGAGAGTTATTCTATGGAATAATAGGTTTCTATATATGGGAAATGTTATTCCCCATTTCCTAAGATAGATTTCCAAATATGACTATGAATTTCTAAAATCTGACACATAGTGTATTGGGGTTATCAAAATGGAAATCACATCATTGACCACAGAACATATACAAAAAGTATTTATCGTGTCGGTATTTTCATATATGATATACATAACTAATGTTAAAAGGGATTTTTTTTTATTTTCCACATCTATTATTATATAATAGCTGTTAATAAGCAGGTTATGTTTCTTTTTCATGTGAATTATTATGTAACTGACCTAATAAAGTTTATTTTTCACATTAGTTATATAATAACCATCATAAAAACTTAGTGAAAACTAATTTATCTTATCAGTTATCATACATCTGATGTCAAAAGGATTGTTTTTAACATTGATAATTATATATCCAATTTTATATACCATTTAAAATATTATTAAGCATCATTATTAGTCTTTTCAATGTTATTCATTCTCGTGAACACATACTTGTTTCTCTTTCATGGAATCCTTAACCCGCTCTTATTCGATTCAGCGCACTGTAATCCTGTAATTTCATCTTCATGCATCATCATTTGTCATTGGATCATTATTTCAGGTTTGTTCTACTCGTCTATCATGTATGCCTCACACATCGTACCTCTCTTTCAGTCATTCAATGGAAAATTATCCACAACCCTTTTTTTCTTCAATTCATTCTAATCGAATATAGAATTATCATCTTTAGTTACCCTCATGTTTTGTTTCCTTTATCGTTAGGCATTAGAATATAAATATTCTCGTCCAAAATATCATATTATCGTCTTCATTTACTAATAGATTGTGTTGATTTAAGTATACAACTATGTGGAATTCATTATATCTTAATGTTCTCTGTTATACTATAAATTTACTAATTATATCTTAATATATTGGTGGTTCAACTATATAGAAATGTGTTTTCACTGAATTTTTTAAAAAATGTTTACACAATATGATATCTTTATTTTCTACATTGAATCAATAAATGTTTCTCATTTCAATGATGTCTGTGAATCAGTTGTTGTTTATTCATACACATCCATGTAAATTAATAAAATCTAATAAATTTAATTCATTTATTAGAGGCATAGTAATATTAAAATGTAATATACACAATCATATTAATTTTAATATATCTTAATATAAAATATCATATATGTAGTATATATGATTATAAATGATTTTTTTGTGATGTGAGCATATTCTTATCTTGGGAAATCTTATATTAAATATATTCATTGCATATTATGGGTTACTATCAACATAATTATGACCTTATTGTTGAATAAAAAAAGGAACATCCAATTGGTTCCTTTACACATCTTAGTTATATTGTTATAAGAACCCAAATCATCAGTTCATGTATGGATCATGATTTCGGGTGTTTTTGAGAAAAGGGGAGGATTTGTAAATTTAATAAGTATACATAGTTTACTTAGGAGTATATATCATGTACCAAGTTACCGAGTACAGTCGTGTCTTGGGAATGAAATGGCCGAGACATGGCCATGTGAGGTGATGTGTAAAACTACTAATGTCAGGGTCCAATTGAGGTAAACACACAACCTGTTCATTAAAAGTAAAAACCATGTACTTTTCTTTTTTACTTGTTTAATAAGACTGGGTTTGCATATATCCCCAGATTCTTCTTATTCTACCATTTTTTGGTCCAGGAGTTACCAAGATTAGGGAATATTCCCCGATCCACTATTTCTTTGTCCATGTTCTGATTCGATCTTTGGTTGGTTTGCTGGAATCACCTCAGTGAGTTCATCCTTCATCTAGAGCCTCTTCTTTTGATTCCCCTTCTTTAATGAGTTATTAAAGATTCAATGTTTTTTAACTTTTTTTAGATCTACATTTTTTATACCAATTCAAGGGCCTATGTTTCAGAGTTTTTTTGTACAATGTCAACGTAGGTGGTTTGTTACATTTCGTTGGTTTTCATTGAGTTTTATATGCCGAAGATCTGATAACCCATGTTTGAGTATTTCAAGTTATGGAAAATTTAACCATATTGTATCATTATTTGATTGATTGTTGGATTAGGAGTTTGTTGTTGTTGTTGTATTATGTGGAATTGAATGTTTAAGTAAGACCCCATGGGTTTGTTTTTTTTGGAATGTTTATTACCATTTTTCCAGGTTTCCTATGAGCCAGACCTTGTTTCCTTGCCTTGCAGGATAAGACGAAACTGATTTCCTTTTTCTACTTGTTAAATGCTTGTGATATGCACTAGAATTGTTTATCCACATTGTAGTTGAGATTTCTTCGTTATTCATGATATCATATATGAATTATTTAATTTCACTGGGTTGTGATAACCTAGTGTAGTTATACCACATGGGGAATTAACGTTGAGTGATTCCTCAGAGTCTTTATTATATATCACACTACCATAAAATATGGGGGGATTAACAGTGAGTACTACCTCAGAGTGTATATGGTTTATGTAATGAGACCACATGGGGAATTGACATTGAGTTCTTCCCTAGAGTGCCGTTAGTTGTTTTCGAAATATGATTGGGGGAATTGATGATGAGTTCTTCTCAGAGTTTTATTTCCTTTTTATTTAATTTTGTGGCTAGAGGGGTTACACTGTGTGAGCTACCAGGATGGTTAATAGAAATATTGAATTTTTGTGATGTGTCTGCCAAGAGAAAGCACAAGCATGGATTTCGCCTTGTTAGGTAGTCATCTAAGATACCTATTGTGATAAATACTTGATTAAATAATGAACATTATATTCTAATGAATGTAAATGGAAACTGTAGGACTGTTTACTTTTGTGTACTTCCATATCTTTGCTGCATTTCTATTATTACCTACTATATAAACTCATTAACATGTTAGTCACATGTCTTATGGTGGTTACCTACTAGGATTCGTCTCACACCCTATTTGGGTCATTCTTTGAGACCCAACCATATTATATGGTTGTGGTTATAGATAACGAAAAGTGACTTTCATCATCAGGTACATGATTATTGTGGAGCTGGAGAGAAAGTGACCAAGGTGAGGTTTGTGAGGCTACTCAAGATTACATGTTTTATTTTGAAACTTTTTTTGTACTACATTTCAAGCATTGTGACTTGTTGGTCTATTTTCATAGACGTATGTGTCAAGAATCATATATATCTAATGCATCATTTGTTTATTTACTTTTAGTATTCTACTTTTTACATATGGTATGGTATTTTACTTCCACTACTGTTTATTATTTGTTAATCCACTATGGGTGCTCTGCCAATGATGGGATAGATTCCCCATGATGACTCCCACTACCCTCACTGCTAGTCGACAGTATCTGGCATTCAAGGAGAAGAATTTGAGGCCATGTACTCAATTGGGTATGGGGTACCTTTGGGAATCTCCTAGAACAGAGACATTACAAAGTGGTATTGGAGGAAGTATCTTTTCTACATTGACTTAATTTTTGGAGCCTACAGATTGTGATAGGAAGGAATATTTAGTTTGTAATAAAAAGTGACCAGGTGTAGCTAACTTGGGTACAGGTAAAATCCAATTCACCTTGATTATTGGGATTTTTTGTTTTTGCAATTGTAACAATTAATTTGATTTCACTGTTTGGTGATTCACCTGATTTGTGTTGTTATGATTTGTATTAGTGAAGTTTTATTTATATTTCAACCTGATGAGACGAGGGTTTGGAATATCATGCATCATATTGGAACTTTATAGAGATCACATGTCATGAATTTTTTCATTCCATTTAGGATGCATTACTGATGGAATGATGTTGTGATAGATGTTGTGCAAGAAATGCATACTTTGGTGATAGATGTCACGGCAGAATACCTGATATTTTTACAGGTTATTGGAAATGTTAATGTTTCAATTAAATGGGTTCCAATCTTTGGCCCCTGAGTTGTTATGGGCCATCATGGATTGAAATTTGGTAGATAATGTGATTTATTTCACTATTAAATTTTGTGATAAACATGATTATTATTCCAATATTTGATTCACGGGATGTATGGGTCCCCACAAGTCATAATTTGGCACTTTAATGCTTGTATCATGGTTTTTATGGGGTTTTAGAGTAGTTTCTAAGGATTAATGTCCGGAATAACCATGAATACATGGTGTGTGATGATGAATACACACCATTTATCCTTCTATTCGAAATGAAATATTTTTCTTAAGTAAATTCCGTGTACTATTTCTAAAAGATGTGTAGATAATAACCATGTGACTGATCGTGTGAGTAGAGGAATATGAATGGGGAGCCATCAATAGGACCCCTGTGTATGGAATGAACATGCAGTGTATCCATTAACGTGTGACTAACTGTGTGTGTAGGGCCCTGGGGTGGAGAA
The DNA here is from genome assembly GCA_963277665.1 of Viscum album. Classification (NCBI taxonomy): domain Eukaryota; kingdom Viridiplantae; phylum Streptophyta; class Magnoliopsida; order Santalales; family Viscaceae; genus Viscum; species Viscum album. Next base: position 4,994,725 of record OY728136.1, read on the forward strand.
TACATTTATTGTTCATTCCGTGTACTAGGTGTACACACCATGTTTTGGTGATCCGTGTATCAAACCACATGACCAATTGACACGGGTCAGTAAAATCCTTCTAGTACATGTTGTGGCTTCTATATACAAGTCCTGTAGTTTTTTTAAGAGAACCGTGTATTTCGATCCATGTGGGAGTACTTGGGTAGGATGGAACATTCAAGTACACCCCATGTCTCAAGGAGAACACATCGTGTGTGTATGGGTGTTACACGACTAGGTTTGGAAGTGGTACACACCATGTTAAAATCCTGAGGGAACACACTGTGTAAGAGTTTTACACACCATGTACCCATGTTTTCTAAAACATGATTTTTTTCATCTTCTGCTACTTTATGGGAATTTTAAGATTCAGTCCTTGATAATATTTTGCTGAGGTGTGTGCCAGACCCTGCAGAGTCATGCCACCTAGACATCCTCTAGTTGTACTCTAGGTTCGTGGTGATGATCAGACACCAGAAATGGTAGACCAAGGTCTACTAGCAGATCATCCCATTTTTCTCTTCATGGAACTAAACGTCCTTTTGGATACAAGTGCCAATGAACAGTTTAGAGAAGGCTTCATGAGGATGATACAAACTTACTAAGGATCATCACATCCTTCCCCATATATGGAATAGTTGACAACAAATTTTCAGCAGAAACATCCTCCCACATTCTCTATGGATGGAGGAACTTAGGCTATAGATTCAGGGCTTGAATCCATCTTGTCTATCTTTGACCATCTTGAGACCCCTCTTTAGAAGAGGGTGATGCTCATGACAAAAATTCTTCGAGATTCTTCCAAGAGATGGTGGGATCCAATATCACAGGCAGGACGCCAACATGTTATGGTGTGGGATGAGTTCCAGAAGACCTTATATGACTAATTATATCTAGAGAACTAGAGGGCCGACCGAGCCAGAGTGTTCATGATTTAATAGTAGGGTACTCTATCTGTCATGAAGTATTATTCTCGCTTCACAGATTTACAGCACTTCACACACATTGTGGGGGGTGATGAGTTATTTCTAGGAAGAATGATTGAGCTTGGTCTCTAGAATGAAATCCAATCCCAGGTGAACATATTCTGGTTGACTTCCATATATTCTATAATTAACCAGGGACTAATCACCAAGCACAAAATAGGGGATTCTAGAGCTGTGGGATAGGGCGGTTGGGCATCTTTTTTTTCGTACTCTTCTGACTGATAGTAGGTAGCGTTGTAGGGAGTCTACATGTGGATATCCATGTGGGATGTATTTTTCATTAAGGTAGCTAGGTGGTGTGCCAACAATTCGGGAAAGGCAGAAAAAAGATACCTCAGTACCCGAGAGACCCAGTTGAGCACTGATCTTGCGGCAAGATGGGACATCCTCAGTGTTTTTACAACAACCTCTTTATAGCAGCTAGTATGGAAGGATATGTTTTGACTCCTCGTACCATAGAAGGATAAATAGTCATGCATTAGATTGGGTGCATGCGTTCTTTATGCCATTTAGGTCAAGGTGGTTGTTGGGGACACAATGGTCAGACACATGGTTTTCGACAGCCATAAGGTGGATCTTCTCAGGGACCTCAGACAACATCATAGGGTCACAGTGCATGTCATTCTTTTGCAATGGAGAAGATCTAGGAGGAGAAAGATCCCTGACCCTCTAAAGTTATTTGTATGATTTTGGTTTCCTTAGTTTTAGATTCTTATCTTTTCGATATATGGTCTTCCCATAGATTTATATTTCATCCTATTATGAAGAGCCTTGGGCTCTATATCTATACTTCTACTGATATCATGATGTTGGACACTCTTTTGGGGATTATAACGACTAGTGTAATCAGTTCAAGGAGTTCCCTCTAGAATTTAGTGGGTGTAACAATTTATGGGACCTTTATTTCATAAATATGATGGGCCATGATGTCATTCTCAGAATGGACTAGTCAGTTCACTTCCCGGATATTGTCGATTTCTATCATCGTAGGGTTAGTTTCATGTCACCAGTGGATGGATTATTTCTACATAAGGGTGAATGGGATGTCCAGCGGAGCAAAGATAGACCCAATAATCATGTGTTGAGAGGTGTTACAACCTAGATTGGTAGTCTATATCTTGATGACCATGGGACATCCTAGAAGGACATTCTCCCAGTGGTCTGTCATTTTTCAGATGTTTATCCAGACAAATTATCTGGTTTGCCACTAGATTGAGAGATAAAATTTTCTATTGAGCTTGTACATGGGGTAGTATTGGTGTCCATTCGTCATTATAGGATGGATATAATAGATGTATATGTTTTCAAGAAGCATTTAGAGTAGTTGCATGAAAGGGATTTCATCTGAACGAGTACTTCTCCTTGGGGTTCCCTTGTCTAGTTTGCAATGAAGGGGGACATTACCCTCATACATTGCATGGATTATTAGAAGATGAACCTGTTGACTTTTAGGAATTGATATCCATTACAGAGGATTGATGCCCACTTTGATCTGCTTTGAGGAGCCCGAGTGATCTCGAAGATTTAATTACTATTTTTTTATCATCAGTTGCATGTTAGACCACCATAAATATCTATTACAGCCTTCCAAAGCATGTATGGTCTATACGAGTATGTGGTTATGCCGTTCGGTCTCACGAACACGCCTTCCATTTTAATGTCATTGATTAATATAGTGTTTCATCCATAGTTTGAATCCTTTGTGCTGGTTTTCTGAATGATATCATGGTGTACACTAAGGCTCCAGACGACCATACCAACCATCTTGAGATCATTTTGAGTACACTAAGGAAGAATCAGTTGTATGATATGATCTAAAAATTACACTTTTGGATGGACTATATTCACTTCATGGGTCGTGTTATCTCAGAGATAGGAGTAAGAATTGGAAAATATAATGTGAGATAAGTAGTTTCTAGTGAACAAATGAAGAATGTCATTGAGGTATATGGTTTTTTGTTGTTGGATGATTACTACATACGTTTTATATATGGATTTTCATGCTTAGCAGTTCCACTGATAGGCCTGGATAATAAGGGTATGATGTACTCAAGGACATATTCTTGCGACTCATCCTTTCAGAAGATAAAGGGAAGGTTGATTTCAGCACCGAAACTAGTTTTTTCTGAGCTGAGAAAGACGTACTCCATTTACTGTGATGAATTAGGTATCAAGATGGGATAAGTGCTTATGTAGGGTTAAGAATTTGTTGAATAAGGGTCTCATTAGTTGAGGCCACATGAGAGGAATTACCCAACACATGATCTTGAGTTGGTTGTATTTGTTCATGCCTTACACTATTGGAGACATTACCTTCTAGTAAGAATTTTCTACATACACCGACCACAAAAGTTTCATGTATATCTTTACATAGTGTGATATGAATTTGAGATAGTGAATATGAGTTTAGTACCTTCATTATTTTTACTTTGATATTTCTTATAATCCTAGGAAAGGAAATGTAGTGGTTAATGCATTATGAAGGAGGACTCAAATACAAGTAGTTCATGAAGGTAGTAGCGAGTTGCAGCTTCTGGATATGTTCTTGGAGATACATTTGTAGTTTAAAGATAGACAGGGTAGACATTCTTTTCTTCTATAGTTGTTACCTCTAATCTTATTAATTGAGTGCGTATAAGGCAGCTATCAAATTATGAAGGCCAAGTCCTACGAGAGGGTGTGTTAGGAGAGGAAATTACTATAAGGTGGATTGTAGGTGAGGATGATTTCATCCTCTTTCAGGGACGTGTATGGCTATCAGTAGACATAAGTGATACACTAATGTGTGAATTTAGTACTTCAGGTTGGGTAGATTATCTTGGTGTCACCAAGATGTATTTTGATTTAAAACATCAGTATTGGTGGCCAGTTATGAAGAGGGATGTTGTTGGTTTTGTTATGAGATGATCCACCTGTAATGACTCAACCCTAGAAACCAAGAGTCGATGAATTATTACATAACATTGGCATGAATCAAGGGATCATGTCTTGAAAAACTGATTAGTTTAGTAGCCTTAGATGTACTATATAGAAAAAAAAATTTACATTGAATTATTAAATGAAACAAAACAACATTGTTTCTCCATTGAACTCATTCATCTCCCTTATACTATCCCTGTAGGTTAGTCCTAATATACTTATTCACATCTTGGGAAAAATAAAACATATAAAGGGGTGAGATCAAGTGCTCAATAAGGATAACAATATAGAAGAAACCTTCATAAATAAGTATAAACATTTTTGGAAATTTATAAGACTAGAAAATAAGCCGTTTAAACAGAAACATCAGCATAATATGGAAAATATTAATCCAATAATTCCATTTACTTATTCACATGGATATTCTACTAGCCGAATAGTCACATATAATATTAATATTCAATTTTATAATTATTGAATACATAATGAAAGACATCAAAACCCCATAGTCAAGGCCTCATCCCAAGAATACAAATAATATTTTGTCAAGTCCTTGAGCCAAGACACATGTTTGTCTAATGAGAACTACGGAAGCAGCGAGGAGCTGTAGCAGGATCCACCCGTCACTTACTAAGTCCAATGCATTTTTCAAATGAAAAGGTTGTAACATAACCATTCGCATTAAAACTATAATACAAAATGCTAATACTTTAACCATAAACCATGAATGGTATAAAAATATCACATATATAGCCAAGCATATCACAAAACCTTCAATACAATATGGAATATTTTATCATAATAAATCAAATTCAAAACAAGTGTAAAATCCATCAAAGGATGTCGACATAGATGAAATAAAAAATATTTGAGATAAATATATCATTCTATTTTGAAATAACTTAAAAGTCAAATAATTATAAAATAAAACATTTATTTTAAAAAAAAATTATAATCTTGTAAGGGAAGCTTCGAAGGTGTTATAATGGTAGAGAATAACCACACTCTCCTTATAAGTTAAGAAAACATTCATTACTTAATTTAATCGAAAACGTTGTAAAGGATCTTGTAGGGAAAATGATGTAATGATTCCTTTTTAAAAATTTTATAAAAAGTTAGAGAAGGGTATAAATGAAATTAACCCATATTCTAGGAAATAGTAAAAAAAATTTAACATACATTTTTATGAAACACGCATGTTGATGATAAAGAAGTCCATATAGATACTCACGTATAAACAACGTCGGATAATGAATAAATTGTAGAATATACCCTTACCTTGTACTTTTCGATGGATGAGTGTACGTTAACCTCTAGTATAATAGTTATTTAATTTTTATTTAATAATAA